>CM077078.1:94956173-97741173 GCA_039513925.1 Platanthera zijinensis | reverse complement strand
TAAATTGCCGCATATTCAGGATATTTCTGGGGTGCGAGAGTTTTTCGATGTTTCACCTATTAGTCTTCCCGGTCTCCCACCTGAGAGGGATGTAGAGTTTGTTATATCCTTTTGCCCGGTACTCATCTGATTGCAAGGGCATCTTACTGTATGGCTCCACATGAGTTGGAAGAGTTGCGTATTCAATTGGATGAATTGTTACAGTGTGGCTTTATTAGGCCTAGTTCTTCGCCCTGGGGTGCTCCAGTCCTTTTTATGAAGAAAAAGAATGGTTCGATGAGATAGTGTATATATTATAGGGAGCTGAATAAAGTGACTATCAATAATAGACATCCATTGCCTCGAATTGATAATATATTTGACAAGTTGTGAGGTAGTTCTATGTTCTCGAAGATTGACCTTCGTTCAGGCTACCATCAGTTGAGGATCCGTGAGTCAGACGTTCCGCAATTTGCTTTTCGTTCCCGATATGGGCATTTTGAGTTCTTGGTAATGTCCTTTGGATTAATGAATACACCCTCTACTTTTGTGGATATGATGAATAGAGTATTCAAGGATTCTTTTAGATCATTTTATCTTCGTTTTCATCGATGATTTTCTAGTGTATTCTAGAAGTGATGAGGAGCATAATTTGCATTTTCACATAGTATTGTCTGTTAGATCGGATGGCCAACCTTAGGGGGGGGGTGAATAAGTGTTGGAAGACCCTATTACTAATTTGTGTAAGGATCACTATGTCCATAGGATTGTGTTTCGACCTCATTGTATAGATTTAAAGGTCAACTAGAATAGGTCTAAGGCTTAGAACTTAGGTTTGAAAGCTTCCCCAAAGACCTCCTAGTTCAGATTACAAGTGCAGAAGACCAAAGGCAATTTTCTCTGAGCTCAGGTCGACGAGGCGTCGAACTCGGTTCGACGTCGAACTCGGTTCGACGATCTCCGAGCTCAGATCGATAATTTCTGTCTCAAGTCAAACTCCAGATCTCTGAGCTCAGATCGACGATTTTTTGAGAGATCGGCGATTTCAGGATTTCAAATCAGACTGTTATGGAATTCAAATATCTTCATTATCCAGCATTTAATGCAGAATATTTTGTAGCTGTTTCATCAATCTGGAGCAAGTTTCAAGGAGACTGAAAGGGAATGTTTCTTAGGACTTTCCTCCAGAGATAACTACCAATTAAGGAAGTCATTTATGACTGGCTAACGACTATCTAGGAGATTGGATTTCATAATATCATTACAGACAATAGAGACAGACAACCAAGGAGAACATCTCTCAAGAATTCTATAGGATTATACAGTTAGAGTTTTATAGAACACAAGGAATAGAACAGAGAAGGTGAACAACACACAGAGAAAAATCTCTTATATTCTTTCAGATCTCTTCTCTGATTCAAGTTTTCCAGGCTTCATCAATCAAAGCCTACAGACACAATACATTTCAGCCTTTGCTGAAATTATCAATTGCTGGAGATCTCAACTTACTGAAGGCCTATCACCCTGTGCAAAGCTTCTTCTCCTGACCTACTTCTAATCTCAGGGGGGCTTTGACATCAACAAATCCACTAGTCTTCTCTTTGATTATTGATAGAGAAGAACACCTTCAACTCTTTTTTATTTTCTTTTGCTGTAAAAGGGTTATTCAAAACTCTCTTCAAAAGTTTTGTGTTTGGTTCCTGAGACCATGTCAAAACTCAGTGGTGGCAAGACACCTGATTAAAAAATCTGGTTTGGTTTTTGAGCACCTTATCAAAAGGTAAATTGTGCCCAGGACACCTGATCAACTCATCCTGCAGGTGATTCCTACCTAGGGTGGTAGAAGAGTGGATGTACCCAGGTTGATTGGGGAACCACTATAGCTCCTTGTGTCATCTGGTTTGCTTGAGTATTGGTTGCTGTGTGCTGTGTTTTTATATCTTGCTTTACTTTCTTTTATTTACTTCAAACACAATACACTATAAATTAATTAAGTCTTCAACAGCCAATTAGTTTTTAATTTGCAAAATTATTTTAAAATACTCTATTCACCCCCCCTTTAGAGTAAAGGTAGATCTTACCCTCACTTTCAATTGGTATCAGAGGGAGGTTGGTTGTTTTTATAGGCTAACACCTGAACAAAAAGATCTCTAATAAGATCAACCTTTAATAGAGGGTTGTTATTTCTATTATAATTATTTTAATATAAATCCATGGCACAGAACAAATACTATGCAAGCACCAAACCTCCAGTGTGCAATATTTCTAAGTTTGCACTTTGGAAGGCAAGGATTAAATTGTACATGAATTCTAATTATGAGGATATCTTTAATTCTGTTTTAACAGTGTGTCCAAGACCTCCAGAAACCACAAGTACAAATGCTGTTCCACCCCCTTCAGGAACAGATGCAGACATCAAGAAGTGGAAAGCTGCTGATGCAAAGATAATGAATATATTGGCTCAGACAATGTCTGATGATATATTTCAGAAAGTAGCTGAATGCAACTCAGCAAAGGAAATATGGGACAAGCTATCTGAGCTTGTGTCAGGATCTGTTTATGAGAGAAAGGATAGAAGATCTCATTTCATAACCCAGTATGAAAACTTCAAGAAGGGAGAATCTGAGTCAGTAGCTGACATGTATAACAGACTCAGTCTGATTGTCAGTGAATTAAAAACTTTGGACAAGGAGATCTCACTGACTGAACTCAATGATAAGATCCTAATGTGCTTCCCCAACACTTGGGACTCAAGGATCTGGCCAATCAAGGATGCCTGAAGCTTGAAGGAGATCACCACTGAAGCTCTATTGGGCAAGATCAAATCTTATGAGCTGCTCATCAAAAATAGAGAGGAAGAGCAAAAGACAGCTTCTCCAGCAACAAGGAAGGAGAAGACAATTAATTTTAAAGCTACAGAAGAACAACCTGAAGATAAGGTCACAGGCAATGAAGAGCTAATGAGCCTACTAGCCAAAAGATTCTACAAGATGGCTAGAAAAGACTTCAGGAAAAGGTCATCTAGAGGCCATGAAAAGCCAAGGTATGACAAATCCAGTAATAAAGAGATTATCTTTTTTGGATGCAGGAAACCAAGCCATATTGTGCCTGACTGTCCAGAAAACCAGAACAAGGACAAGAAAGATAAGAGAGAAAGGAAAAGAGACAAAGACTCTAGGAAAAACAACTATGACAAATCCTCCTCTAACAAGAACAAGCATACCAGGAAAGGATTTGTAGCTGAGACCTGGAGTGAGACTGAAGAAGAATCAAATACTTCATCAAGCTCAAGTGATGATGAAGATGATGCCCAAGAGAAGGACTTCTGCATGATGGCTATCAATGTCTCTCAACACAATTCAGATGCAGAATAAGAGTCAGGATCTGAATCTGAACCTGAAGCTGAAGAAGATCAGGTAATAGACTCTTTTGATTTTAATTCAGAGGACTTTAAATTTGAGTTTAAGGCACTGTGTTTAGACCTACTCAAGTCTAAGAAAGAGATTATCTCTCTCAGAAATCAACTGTCTGAACACAGCACCTTAAAATCAGATAACCTCAAACTCTTTGAGGAGTTAGAATGATGTAGGGAGCAGATAACTTTACTAAAAAGTGAACTATTTGAGGCAAATAAGTTTAAAGAATCCCTCAATGGGAGAAGCATCAAACTGATGGACATTAGAAGCACAATGAATTTAATACTTAATAGTACACTGGGCTTGGGTGCTTCATCCAGCCAACCTATAGTATTAACAACCCCAATTAAGTTTATCTTTGATAAGGGAAAAGGAGTTGTAAAGGTAGCTAGAAAAAATTCTGATCTACCCAAAAAGAACAAAGTTCAACAGATATCGTCGAACAGAGCTCGATGATCTTCGAACAGAGCTCAAAGATATTCAAATAGAGCTCAGCGTTTTCATGCTAAATCGTCAAACTCAGGTCGACGATCTCTGGTCTCTGAACACAGGCAAGATCGATCGCTGAACGGAACTCGATGATCTGACCCAAGATCGTCAAACTCAGATCCACGATTGTCGTACGGAGCTCAGAGATTTGACCAATTCTCAAAGGGTACATCAAAAGTTGATTCTAGATATCCTACATCTCAAGGGTTCAACCATTATACTGAATGGATAATTCCTCCTAGGAGATATCATCCTAAAGGGTATAAGAGTCAACCAGAGATGTCTTTCATTTCTGATTTCAAAGGTTATCAAGCTAGACCCAAGGTAAACTGGGTCAAAAACAAATAAATTGTTATATGTGCAGGTGAAGACCCATCCAACAAAAAACCAGCAATAGTATCTGGATAGTGGGTGCTCAAAGCACATGACAGGGTGCAAGGATAATCTTACATCCTTCAAAGCCAATCTTGGACCAAAGGTCATATTTGGAGACTCAAACTCTAGACAGACCAAGGGATATAGTGCAGTCCAGATAGGGTCAGTCACATTCAAGAAGGTGGCCTATGTGAAAGGACTGAAGCACAACTTAATCAGCATCAGTCAATTGTGTGATGAAGGCAACCAGGTGACTTTAAACAAATCTTCATGAAAATCAAATCAGAGGACAACACAAATGTATTGACAGGTAAAAGGAAAGGTAACATCTATCTTGTAGATTTTCAATCAACTAAGGTAGATATCTGTTTGTTCAATTTGTTAGTAAACCAAATGAGCTATGACATAAGATATTAGGACATGTAAACCTTAGAACCATTGCTAGGCTATCCAAGGACAACCTTGTTAGAGGACTACCTTTTGGCCCCTACAAGAAGGAAGGACTTTGCAGGGCTTGTCAATTAGGCAAGCAAACTAAAAATAGCTTTAAGTCACTTAATAAGAGTGATTCACCAAGGATTTTGTATCTGTTATACATGGGTCTATTTGGACCCATTACAGTACAAAGTGTAGGCGGGAAATCTTACACTTTAGTAGTTGCAGATGACTTCTCTAGATTCACATGGGTGTTCTTTCTTAGGAAGATGTCTGATAACTTTAAGTGTTTGACAGAGTTTTTCAAGTGCATACAGATTGAGTTCAATACTCACATTACCCTGATCAGAAGTGATCATGGGACAAAGTTTGATTCTCTTCTTATGCAAGAGTTTTGTCAGAGTGAAGGGATCAGGCACACTTTCTCAGCTCCTAGAACTACTCAACAAAATGGGGTAGCTGAAAGGAAAAATAGAACCCTTTTTGAATCTGCTACTTCATTGTTGACAGATGCTCACCTTCCTCTATCCTTTTTGGCAGAGGCAGTGAACACCTAAAACTATGTGTTGAATAGAAGTTTGATACATAAGCTGAAGGGCAAGACTCCCTATGAATTACTCAAAGGGAAGAAACCTAAAGTAGACTATTTCAGAATTTTTGGTTGTATTTATTATATACATAATAATGACAAGAAATATATAGCAAAATTTAAGGCCAAAGCTGATGAAGGAGTGTTTTTGGGATACTCCATGATCAGTAAGGCTTATAGGGTACATAACAAATCATCTCTTAAAATTGAAGAATCTGTACATGTGTCCTTTGATGAAACTAACATGTCTTTCAAGGAGAAGAATACTTTTACCATAGAACCTTTGTAGGTACATTCTCTTTCAGAGAATTTAGACAGGATAAACATCATTGAAGATGATACAACACCTTCACCTATCCAATAAAAAGGTGAAAGCAGTGAAGATGAAGAAGAAATTAAATATTTTGGTGAGAATCACATTGAAGAGCCAGTTGTTGTTCCATAAGAGGAAACAATAACACAGGTTGGTGAACAATCAACACCCCCTATTGATTTAGTAACATCAAGAGATCATCAAATCTCCCAAGTGATTGGAGACATCTCAGCTGGTGTGCAAACTAGAAATCAGGTCAACCAAAACCTGATGCACACCTGCTTTCTTTCTCAAATTGAGCCTCAATCCATACAAGATGCAGAACAAGATCCACACTAGATCATTACAATGCAAGAGGAGTTAAATCAATTTGAAAGAAACAAGGTTTCGGAGCTAGTGCCAAGGCCAAAGGATCATCCCATTGTTGGAACAAAATGGGTATTCATGAACAAACTAGATGATCAAGGCATTATTGTAAGGAACAAGGCAAGGCTAGTTGCACAAGGATGCTCTCAAGAAGAAGGAATAGATTATGACCAAACCTTTGCACCAGTTGCAAGGTTAGAAGCCATAAGAATATTCCTAGCCTATGCAGCTCACAAGAGATTCAAAGTTTATCAAATGGGTGTGAAGAGTGCATTTCTAAATGGAGATATCAAGGAAGAAGTCTATGTCAGACAACCCCTAGTTTTTATCTCTCCTACTGATCCTGATCTTGTTTTTAAACTGCATAAAGCATTATATGGTCTCAAGCAAGCTCCTAGAGCATGGTATGAGACCTTAGCATGCTTTCTTTTGGAAAATGATTTTAAAAGGGGTAGAGTAGACAAAACTCTTTTCATTAGAACCCATAAGTCTAATATCCTACTAGTACAAATTTATGTAGATGACATTATCTTTGGATCTACTGATTCAAACTTGCGCAAGAGGTTTTCCAACCTAATGCATTCAAAATTTGAAAGGAGTAGCATGGGTGAGCTTTCCTTCTTTCTAGGATTGCAAGTCAAACAGCATGCTGATGGCATATTCATTTCTCAAACCAAGTATGCAAAAGAGTTGGTTAAGAAATTTGGTATGTCTGAAGCATCATCTATGAAAACACCTATGCCTACTAATGCTGTATTAGATGCTGATGAACATGGGAAACCTGATGATCAGATAACATATAGAGCAATGATTGTCTCTTTATTGTATCTTATAGCTAGTAGACCTGACATAATGTTTGCTACATGCATCTGTGCAAGATTCCAAGTAAGACCTAGCTAGAGAGTCACACCTAACATTAGTAAAAAGGATTCTTAGGTATGTGAAAAGTTGTCCAAATCTAGGTCTCTGGTATCCAAAAGATTCAGGATTTGAAATAACTGGATTTTCAGATGCTGATTATGCTGGATGTAGAGTAGACAGGAAAAGCACCGGTGGAACTTGTCAGTTTATTGGTGACAAACTTGTCTCCTAGTTTTGTAAGAAACAAACATCTGTGTCCACATCAACTGCTGAAGCTGAATACATGCCAGCAGGTAGTTGTTGCTCATAGATATTGTGGATTCAAAATTAGCTCCTAGACTATGGTTATAACTTAGATAAGTCAAAAATCTTTTGTGATAACACCAGTGCTATTTCTATAGCCCAAAATCCAGTCCTCCATAGTAGGACAAAACATATAGAGATTAGGCATCACTTCCTAAGAGATAATGTTGAAAAGAATAAAATTGAACTTCCATATATCCAAACTGATTTGCAAAGGGGAGATATTTTCACCAAACCCTTGGATGAAAAGAAACACACATTCTTCCTGAATCAGTTAGGAATGTTAGATGGAGGAAGTCTAAATTAAGATCCAAGATTTTCAAAACCTTAAAATTGACAAAGACTAGGCTAAAAACTTTATTTTTCTAGTGTCTATAGGTTCTTTCTTAACTCTGAACTGTGCTCGATGTTTTTTCCTAAAGATCGTCGAACGGAGATCGACGTTCTCAAGAAAGCGTCGAACGGAGCTCAACGTTTCCCTGATAGTGCTAGGCTATCTCTTTCCGATCAGAGATCGTCGAACGAAGCTCGACGCTCTCCAATATCATCGAACGGAGATCGACGATGTTGAAGACCTTTCAGATTCCTTTAGAAGCCCAGATCATCGAACTGAGTTCAACGATCTTTCGATTTCAACGTCGAACCCTGATATAAAATAATTTTCGGCCGTCGTTCTCTTTTGCGCATTCATACTTTCTGCAGAGCTTTCTTTCCCTCCAAACCCCTCAACACTTGGTCTTATTTGGTTTGTTTTTGCAGGAAGGTTATGGCCGTTTCAGTTGCTGTCCTAGCCTCCATGAAATTCGACAAAGGATTTGACATTGATATGAATTCATTTGAAGGCACCGATCAGATTTTCAAGGACATCCTAGAGTTATTCAAAGAACAACAGCTGGTCACCATTATGACTTCAAGGATTAAGCTTGCTGCTGACGAAATCAAGGAATGGGTATACACAACCCATAACCTAGATCAGAATACAGTGGTCGGGACTATCTCGGGAACCCAGGTATCCCCCACTCCTGCAATTTTGACAGAGGTATTTCAACTAAGTGATGGATATGATAGTGTTGAGTTGTCTGGAGAAGTGTTTTCTAATATGCTAGATAGAATGGGTCATAATGCAACAAACCCCAATAAGTTACTTAATAAAAATCTATCAGTAGAATATAGATTCCTGGCTGATGCAGTGGGCAAAGTCATATTAAAAAACACTCTGCCCATAATACTATTTCTAAGTATCAGTTCTGTCTAATGGCTGCTATTGTAGATAAGAAACAGTTGAACTGGGGAGAGATTTTCTTTGATCTGATTAAGAAGAAAATCAATAAGAATTTTGTAAATTTTGGGAGAATAGTGGGATTGTTTTTTAATAACAGATGCCCCCAACTGCTGGTCTCAAATGGCATGCATATTAATGCCTCCAAGAGGTTGTCCTCTGCCTTATTTGGCAGATGGGAGAGGACAATTGTCAACCCTAGTAGGACCACCTCAGCAGCTACTACTTTAGGCACCAGGACTGCTTTAGTCACTTCCACTCAAGCAACTGCCCCATTAGAGGATTTGCCTTCATCCTCCATCTCATCTCCACCATCTCCACCTCCAGTTTCCTAAACCATCCCTACATCCCTCATCACAATTCATCTACAACAATCTCTACACCTCCTCCAGCCACTCTTCAAGAACAATTTCATCCACTTCATTACTATCCCCCACTAGAACTTGACTCATCCATCCATATTCCATCATTCAACCTCCTAGATGACTCCTATATGGATGATTCACCTTCTTCTCCACAAGAGCTTCCATCTTCTTCCACCTCCTACCAACAGCTTCTTCAAGATATCTAAGCTCAGCCCTCATTCACACCATCCATCTCCACAGTCATACCATCCATCACCATCCCAGTTTCATCCATCACCACCATCCCTATATCTAAACCATTCATACCACTTCCATCAACATCACCTCCACACATTTCTACAGCTCCACCAACAACATCCACTTCTACAACATTCTTCTCTACCTCTAATCAAGCCTCCCTTGAGCAAGTAGATGTTCCTGCACTTGCAGATATATTATATGAGATATTAGCTCCCAGGCTAACACTCCTGCTGGAAGCCTCCTTGGCTCCTCTTCGAAAATCTATCAATGATTTCTCTGCAAGGCTATCTTCTTCCTATCCTCCTAAGGCAATCCCTTCTTTAGGGTGCCTAGATCTAGTTTCTACTGAATCCAGGCAGGGGGACATGCCCAATGAAGAAGCCATGCTGCCTGCTGAAGTTTTAGATTTCATGCTAAGTTCAGAAGCAGTGCCAGATGTTCCAGCTCCAACCCTAGTCCCATCTTTCAGGTTGCTACTTTAAGTTTTTGATGTTCTATATAGCAGATATCTTCCAGCTCCAGATGCTGAAGATCTTTCTAAGGCCATTGTACCTGTTTCAATCTGTGATCCCAGCTTGATCCAATCATATATTGATTCAATCAAGTCTGTGGAAGTTCTAACTGCTGATGATGCTTTTGTTGATGATGATGATGAAGTGATGATCACAAAGGCTATTGTTGAGCCTGCTGATGTTGTTTCAGAGGTTGTTGTTGTTGTTTTAGAAGCTGCTGCTATACATGTTATTCCAACTTCTTCTGTTGTTATTCCTACTGTTGCACCTCCTGCTTCTACTCCTGTTCCCCCCACCAAGGCAGCTTACAAGGAAATTAATGCTATGTATGATAAGCCCCAGAGCTCTGATAGTGATGAATATAGGACAGATTCTGATGATCCCTCTGCAACTATTGCAAGGAAGAGGAAATCTAGAAGTAAAGCAATGAGGAGAGTTCCTTCAAATAAAGCCACTTCTGAGAATGACATTCCTTATTATATATTGTATGATTGTCCCATTACAAAACATTGGATGCAATATTCTAGGAATTAGCTGAAGGCTATTAAGAAGAAAAAGAGATGCAATGAAAGATCTCTTCCATTTATTCCTCCTCCTCATCCTCCTTCTCCTGGTGCAGGATCTAGTGCTGATTCAGCCTCCAATATTTCTACTCAAAGATCTGCCCAGTCTCATGTTCAAGCAAGAGGTTCTCAGTCCAGAAGCTACAACTCCAAGGGAAATCAATCTAGAGGAAGATAGCAGAGAGGCAATCAGAGAGGTCAATAAGTATACACCAGAGGACAGTCAAGATACATGCCATATGAAAGAAGAAGACAAGCTGCTCCTAGTGATACTACTGCAGGGCTATTCTCTTATAAACTCAGAGAAGGATTTCATGAAAATGCTGCTCCTTCAGATACTATTAACAAATATGAGCCTCCTATTCCATTTGAAGATCCAGGGAACAATCCAGTCTCTTAGACAGCCAGGATGAAGGAGCTAGCTGCTTTAGATCAGATGAGGAAAGCTAGAGAGCAAGGGAAAGACACCTCCAATATCTCAACACTTTTTGAGCAAAGAAAGCAAGAACTTGAAAGGTATTCATCCAGGAAATTCTTTGAACCAGAAAGGTATATGGAATTGCACCCAGAGGCAGTTGTTCCTAGACCTAAATCTCAAACTACTCCTGGTGCTGCTGAAGATAGAAGATCAAAGAAAGAAGTAGAAAACCCCAATAGGGAAATTCTTTTCAAGAAAGACAAGGAAACAGACTGCTAGTGTAAGCTGAACTATATATCTCACTCTGAACAATTTGCTGTGTGTTATATATATATATATATATATATGCTTCTGCAATGCTATTGTCTATAATTCTGCAAAGTTGTATTTATTTCGCTTATTTGTATTTAAATTCCTATAAATCATGTAAAAAGTGATCCTAACCCAAATAGGGGGAGATTGTTGGAACACCCTATTACTAATTTGGGTAAGGATCACTATGTCCATAGGATTGTGTCTTGACCTCATTGTATAGATTTAAAGGTCAATTAGAATAGGTCTAAGGCTTAGAACTTAGGTTTGAAAGCTTCCCCCAAGACCTCCTAGTTCAGATTACAAGTGCAGAAGACCAAAAACAATTTTCTCTGAGCTCAGGCCGATGAGGCGTCAAACTCGGTTCGACGATCTCCGAGCTCAGATCGACGATTTCTGTCTTAAGTCAAACTCCAAATCTCTGAGCTCAGATCGACGATAGTCGAGCTCAAATTGATGATTTTTTGAGAGATCGACAATTTCAGGATTTCAAATCAGACTGTTTTGGAATTCAAATATCTTCAATATCCAGCATTTAATGCAGAAGATTTTGTAGCCGTTTCATCAATATGGAGTAAGTTTCAAGGAGACTGAAAGTGAATGTTTCTTAGGACTTTCCTCCAGAGACAACTACCAATTAAGGAAGTCATTTATGACTGGCTAACGACTATCTAGGAGATTGGATTTCATAATATCATTACAGACAATAGAGACAGACAACTAAGGAGAACATCTCTCAAGAATTCTACAGGATTATACAGTTAGAGTTTAACAGAACACAAGGAATATAACAGAGAAGGAGATCAACACACAGAGAAGAATCTCTTCTATTCTTTTAGATCTCTTCTCTGATTCAAGTTTTCCAGGTTTCATCAATCGAAGACTCTAGACACAACACATTTCAGCCTTTGCTGAAATTATCAATTGCTGGAGATCTCAACTTATTGAAGGCCTATAACCCTGTGCAAAGCTTCTTCTCCTGACCTACTGCTAATCTCAGGGGGAGTTTTGACATCAACAAATCCACTAGTCTTCTCTTTGATTGTTGATAGAGAAGAACACCTTCAACTCTTTTTATTTTCTTTTGCTGTAAAAGGGTTATTCAAAACTCCTTTCAAAAGCTTTGTGTTTGGTTCCTTAGACCTTGTCAAAACTCAGTGGTGGCAAGACACCTGATCAAAAAATCTTGTTTGGTTTTTGAGCACCTTATCAAAAGCTCATTGGTGCCCAAGACACCTGATCAACTCATCCTGCAGTGGATTCCTACCTAGGGTAGTAGAAGAGTGGATGTACCAAGGTTGATTGGGGAACCACTATAGCTCCTTGTGTCATCTGGTTTTGCTTATGTATTGGTTGCTGTGTGCCGTGTTTTTATATCTTTCTTTACTTTGTTTTATTTACTGCAAGAACAATACACTATAAATAAATTAAGTCTTCCACTGCCAATTAGTTTTTAATTTGCAAAACTATTTTACAATACTCTATTCACCCCCCTCTAGAGTAAAGGAAGATCTTACCCTCACTTTCAATAAGGTTTTCAGATTAATTTAAAATTAAAATGAGTTTCACTAAGAGGAAAACTGGTTCTGGTCACAAAACTCATTTTCTCTGTAAAAACTTCACCTTTCAGAGGTTCACGCACCCTTCAATGATCTACTAGCATATAAGAATGAAATTAAACTAAGAATAAAGAACGAACAATAATTTTATTCAAAAGTGATGAAACTGGTTTACAATTTAGAACAACTAGATTTCCATGATGCCAGAGATCGGAGGTGATTAAATATACTTTTCTCTTTTTGTTTCTATACTTACCTTATATCAAGATTCCTCACACAAACAACTAGATAAAAAGAGTTTAAAGTAAATACAAAGAGTTAAGAAATTATTTCTCCCTCAAACATTGAATTACTCCGAGGAACGGTCCGCGATCGATGCTATTAAATATCGTTCTTATTATAGTCGATCTGCCGGGAATGGTAGTTGAAGATTTTATTCGCCAGATTTCTTCGATTACAAGCGGGAGGAAGAAACAATGCTTTTTCTTTGACAGAGATGAGAGTTTGTCCTTCTCCAGATGGTGGCCAAACCCTGGAATGAAATATTCTCCGTGGTTGTTACTCAAGGAAAGGAGACACACACTTTTATATGTCTTGAGAAAATAAGCTACTGCTGGAGGTAGAGATAACGTCTGAAGGTAGGTCGATGTACGTGGATGTGACACCTGTCCAGAATATTTGGAAAAGTATCCGAATAAATATTTTTCTGCTTTTTCGAGCTATTGCGGCATGGTACAGAGCTATCGTCTGGCAGTATCATGATGAATCAATGCTCGTTAAGAGATCTAGCATGCCCCAGTAAAGACTAGCGCTATACGGTATTCCACAGAGCACTTGTCTTGAATTAAATCCAAAGCTAGCACGGGCGGTAGCACTAACGCTCGACGGTTGGTTCCAAAACATGATTTTCTCATTCTTTTGTTCCTGTAAACCTGCACACTATACCTAATAATTATATGATCAAATGCAACACGGGATTTTATATTATCAAACTAAAGAGATGCGAACCATATGCTCCAACAAACTCCCCCATTTGATAATATCAAATTCCATTCATGAGATATAAAATAATAACAACATGGTATAGTGTAATCCAATCAATAAGCATGAAATATAACAGGTAGAAATAATCAATACTAATCAATATGGATCCCCCTACATATGTGCTCCCCCTATGTGTGTGCTCTCCCTTCAAGAGATCTTCTCCTGGGTGACTAAGCAAAACTCAACTAGCATAGGATATACTCATGAACACTCGAATTAGAATATACTCATGAACACTCGATTATCCCCCTATTGATATTATTGAAAGGGCTGAGGACTAATGAACATATCTCGTGTATACTCAACTCTCTCCCTATGTGCATGAGATACTAAAGAGATGAGACAATGCTCTCACACACAACAAATTAGAAGCAGTAAGGGCCAAAAATTGGAGTGGAACACCATGAATATAGACCTACCAAATAAAAAAACTATTGATTTGACGAGGTTTTCAGAGTAAAAGGAATTTGGACAGCACCAGAGAAACTAAATATACGACGGTTGAGTACAATGCTAAGAGATTTATAGAGTTAATATAATGTAACATTGTAAGAGTCAGGAATAGAAATCATGTACTAGTACATATGTGCTATAGATATATAATGCAGTGTAAGTCCAATTCTTTAGCATGGAAGCATTCAATAGAACAATGACATGTGTACGTGTAGTATCAAAAGAAAAACCATCAAGTAGACATAATCTTTAGTACATGTTTTACCTCAATAAGTCAATATGCTAGCATAAGAAAATAACGTGAAAAATCATGTCACATTGCTATCTACTTCATATCAAGATTCGAACGAGGGACCCAAACTTAAGTTGTAGTCTTTGCATAAGATTGAAACGATTCTTTTGACCAAGGTGCTCATCTTCATATGCTCATGAAGACTTATTAGGAGGAGTGAGTAGTGCTTAGGGGGTATCCTTGACATAATAGTTGATAGTACACAAAGTTCCCAATGTTTTTCACACTCATTAATTTTTTTCTCACTATCAATTTTATATCACTTTAGAGTTCAATGACCCTGAATTAATCAAAATCTACTCACATAAATAGTGTAAGACCCTTTTTTTTCTTTTCCACCGGGGTCTTATGCCAAGAAGTGCTGCTTTGCGGTGACACCAACACACCGAGGAAGGTCGTTACTACAAAATGCCGATCCTGCCGGCCATACCGATCGTAGAAGAATATAATAAATATAAGAGCACATGAGTAAAATGAAACTCAATACTAGTCCACCAGATTTATATATATATAAATAATTCTCCACGAAGGGAGAGTCCACAAAAATGATAAAGCAAAGTACTAAAGAGGTCTCCTTCCCGATACATCGAAATCCTCACTACAAATCACTCAATCGCGGAAGTAAATCTATAATATCTACTAATGATTGGGACTCACTATCCCTGGTGCCTGAACTCTAGTGCTAGACTGTCCCGTCTCCAAGCGAACCGACCTCTAGGGCTGTATCTCCTGGTTCGGCTCCACGATCCCCTGAAATGATTTGGTCAACGACTGTTAGTCTAAAAGACTAAGTCCTATCATCCCTCACTCCTCCCCCACGGATCCTAGGCACCGAGCGGGGATAAGGGAAGGGAAGGTAATGAAGGTGGAGAATAATAAAGTTTAGCTGGTGGCGGTAGAACAAGTCTATCATGAGTTCATAAACAGAGCAAGTATGTGTAAGCAGTAGTAGGTAAGCAGTATAAGTATACACAAGAACATGTGAGCAAGTAAAGTAGAAGGTAAACTAAGTAAGTAACCATGACCTATATGAATGCCCATACAAACCTATAGACCAAGGGGTCGTTTTGCAAGGCCTATTGTATAAAGTGTCCCATACCATTTTATACAATAGGTGTCAAGGGTTATATGCAATGATGATGCTATGACATGCAAGTATGCTATGATATGAACATGTAAGTTTAACACACACACTCGACTCTGTGCACACAGAACTTTAGTTCCCTCTTTCTGGAGCCTAACCTCCCAGGATACCTCCGTAGTGGCAAACGGAAGTGGTGGGTTGGGCCACGCCCACCTCTAAACCTGTATCAACACTACCAGTCAGACCTATCATACGCCTTAACGCTGGTGCACTAAGCGGAGCTCCTGCGTACTCTTGCCAGCTGCACGCCAGACTTTATTTGGCCAAGTGCTAAACCACACTTCCCGATTCAACGTATTAGTGTCGGTGTGACGACTCTCCAATACCGAAGACCCACCACCATTTATCTTATGCACATGCAATATTACTATATTTTACTACCGAGCCAAAGCTCCCCGGACTATCTCATCTGTCACAAATATCTACCGATCCATCGGCTTGCCGGACTATCCTGGCCGTCACAAATATCTACCGAGCCATCAGCTCGCCGGGCTAACCTGCCCATCACTAAAACCACCGAGCCTACCGCTTGCGAGACCCAACCTAAGTCCCACAAAACTGGGGAGTGTGAGTGTAAGTACAATCCTAGTTATACTAGTTACTCTTAAACATTGATTATTCTTATGGTTTAGGTTAGCCCAGGACTGCCCAAGGTATTCCTGGTGAAGGGCTCTCACATGGCACTAGGAACTATGATGGTAGCTGAAGCCCATCGTTCCCTTTCAAAAGGCACTTACTATTATTGGTTATTACCCAATTTTCGATCCCTTTTTAATATTATGCTGGATCTAACCCTAGTGTGTTTTGACTCTCTCTGTCTCTCCACAGGAAAGACGATCTTTCGTCAATCCCGAGCACCTCTTAACTTTAGTCAACCCAACACTCTCCTCATCATGACTCCTAATGAAGCTCTTTTTTTTTTCCTTTTCACTTTACCAAGATCAGTAAGCCAATAACCCCATCTCCCTATGTTCATTCCACATGTTATCACATTTTCCACAGTTTTATTAAATGCAGACCAACCTAAGCTATATGATGTACATGATAGGTGGTACTCCAAATTTTCTTCCAAAAGCCCTAAGATAATTTTTGGGGGTCTATCATAACACATTTAGCCTAAATCCAGAAACTTGTAATTTTCCTAATTAATTTGGCATTTATTAAATTTTCCCAAAAGTTAGACCATGGTTAATTTTGAACATGAAGTTATAGATTTCCTTAAGTTATGGACATACAAAAATTATGAACACTATATGACATCAATATATCATTGAATACCAAATTTCACAGATTTTTATAAAGGTAATAACCCATAAATAATTAATTCAAGGTAATTCAAATGATTAGAGTTAATGAAGTGAGCACCATAAATCATTGTACAACAAATATATAAAAATTACCAGAGCCTTATAATGCTCATACAACACTACTGACTAAGTTTCATGCAATTTCAAGGTCAGTGAGCCATGTATAAAAAATACTTCAAATTATTCCATTAAAGTGCACTTGTGAAGGAACATTCTTATTAACTCATAAAAATGATATGTAATAATTTTCTAGGCTTTATTCTGCTCTAAAAGATTCTCTGGCCAAGTAACACAATTTTCAAGAAATATATAATATTTATTATCTATTTATCATAATATGGTGCACTAGTTCACTTAACATATAAAGTACTAAGAGAAAATGCCCAAATGATTCAAATAATTTACTAGTACCTCTAAATGATATTTAATTAACCTTGCCAGAGTTTCATATCATTATAAGTTAACCTAACCATGGTAACTACAAAATCATAAAAAAAGGCAAGGTGGAGATTATACCTACCAGTATGAGCTACTATTTTCTAAACATCCTATAATAAATTTCAGGGGTCAATAGCACTATAAAATTACTCCCACCAAAATTTCATGAAGGACCAAAGTCATATGGCCCCTTATTTATTCCTTAAGGTGTATTGACCTAAATAATTTCCAAGTGTTTAAAGTGGGGTGCATGTGTCCAAATACTACCAAACCCCTTCCTAGGGCATTTCACCACCCTAAAATCACATGGACTAAGCACCAAGTCCATACAAGGACATATCACCCCATGTCCTTCACAAACCCCCAAAGTTCATCCTTAGGGTTTGAACAAGAGTTCTAGGGCAAATCCACCCTAAACCACCCTAAAATCCATGTGAGGGTGTTTAATGTCATAAAAAATCAGTGACCCAAGTTTCAACCTCTGTTGAGGTGATTTGGTCACTCAACACCACAAGGGACAATTTAACCTAATTAACCCTTTTTGGGCCTAGGATAGGGTTTACCAAATTCCATACAAATTCATCTCCAAATGGAATGAAGATTTATACAGATCCCTATATTGACCCAAATAACCACTCACCAAAATTTGGGAGGGTTTTGAGTCATTAGACCCTTTAAATAACTCATACATGGATTATTAAAATTTCTACAAAAACTTTAGGAAAATATTTTCCAAAAATTCTCATTTTTGGATATGTTTTAGGTATAGGTAAGAGTGACTACCATCTGAAATTTCAAGTCATTTGGATGGTTGGATTGCTGGGGGCACTCAAAATAATCTCTGATCTAGCCTAGGTATAGACCTCATCAAAATGAGTGTTGTGGTCTGACCAGAACTCCATATTGGTTCAAACCAATTTTAAATTAAAATAGACTCATAAGGTTACAACGTTCATATAGACCACATTTACTACAAGGGACCCTAAGTATTTTTAATAATTAATTCAAAATAGCCCAATAACTGTGATAGAAAATTGAATAAAATGAATTAATATATAATCATTTGCACGAATCTTATAACATGATCGTGTGGCTCTGGCATTGTCTTTTTCCTCCAGCCAAAGGCCGTGATTTCATCGACCTGGACATGTTCCATGCCCATTTGCTGGCCACTCGACCACCTCCCTGGCCGGCCACCACCGCCACCACCTTCGTTTAGGTAGGGGCTATCGTCGGGTGGCGGCACAGCTGCCAGAGGGCAGTTTCTAGCGAACCTGCAAGGCATAAAAAGCAATGAAAATCCAGAATTTCTCTCACCCAATCGGGCTCAATTGAGCCTGATTTCTCTCCTAAAGGATCTAAGATTCTAGCCCACAAAGAGAGGAGTAGAGGAGGACCTGTTGAGAGAGCCGGAGTCGGGCCGATCGCCAGATTGCCATGGACGGTGGTGGTGCCGATCGGTGTTCTGCAATAGCACTACCAACTCGCTCGACTCGTTCAGGTAAAGGGTGGAAACGACTGCTGATGGTCTAGGGATGCTTTTAAGGTTGCCAAATGGGGGAGGGGAAGGGCCATAACTTCAAAGCTATTAATGGCCAGGAAAGCTAAAATTTCGGCCATGGTATAACCTCTGAATCCAGCCACCTAGAGGCTAAGGAAAACCTTTGGTCTCCTAGAACTGATGAGGGGAGATGAATCTCCATCAATTGAGAGAGAGAAGAGGGGTCAAGGGCATTCAAACACCATGAATGGCCATTTTCTCTCTCTTCTCTCTCTCCTCAAACTTGAGGAAACTCCCATTTCTCTCTCCTAGTCACCATTTCCAGAAAATGGATGGTTTATTATGTAATTATCAGCCTCCTAAGCTAGTGGGCCACGCAAGTTGGGCTTAGCCCAAGTGGATTATGCTTGAGCCAGCCATTTAGGCTAGTTTGACCTAATTCTAGGGTAGAGTTGACTTTGATCAAATTGACCATTTGGGTTGACCCCAATGGGTCCTTGGTGACCCATTGACCTCCCTTAAGGTCTAGGAAGGGTTGAGTAGGGTTGGTTGGGTACCTTGAATGTCACTTGACCCTTAGTTAGGGCACTTTGACATTTTCAGGACTGGGGTTGACTTGGGTAAACTTAGCCTCTTTGGTTGATACCAATGGGTCCTTGGTGACCCATTGGCCTCCCTTAGGGCTTTGGAAGGTCTAGGTGGGTCCCTTTGGCTAAGGGGATGTCAGTTGGCTATGTATGGGCTTTGTTTGACCTGACTAGGGTTTGGGTTGACTTTTGTCAACACGACCTTTTTAGTTGACCATAGTGGGTCCTTATGGCTCTAATGGACCCTCTAATAGGTTAGTGATGTTGTGGTGGGGTCATGGAGTCATGGTGAAGCCCTATGATCATCCCTATGCTAGTAATTGGAATTCTACTATTTACAAACCAAGGTGGTTCACACACTAATTCCCAAGTTCACCCCTACCTTTTGGTACTTCCCAGGATTTTTTCATGACCCAGTCATGAAAAAACCAACCTAGGGGTGTAGAAGTCTAAGGGATGTTACAGATAGATTCACTTTAACTTGTATACAAAAGACTTATGCACTAGAATTTTGATCTAAAGTTCTAAGCTTTATATAAGAAGATGAACACCGTGACATTGATTATTCAAGTTATTTCTAGAATATTAGCCACAATATCACGAGTTATAGCATGTACGCATGAATTTCTACATGAGTTCCTTTTCCAGGGATGTGTGAATAGTGTAATGTCATTACTCTACCTAAATCCTCACACATACCTACAGGCATATCAACATAAATTATCCAATCTAGTTGCACTCAGTAGCTAAGTACCTATAGATTCGACATATAATGACATATTCAGACAATGTTGACAGGGATTAACAATCCTAAATCAAACATTGCATGTAATCGTTATTCTTTAGGCTCTAGTCATGCATGTCCTAAGAGTGATCGTTCCATTTTTTTTATCATTTTAAGTTTTAAAATTTTTTGTTTTGTTTTAATAAATAAAATTTAAACAAACCAAACTGAAAAGAAAAACGTGTTTTTGGAGTTTTGGGATTTTTTCAAATTTTTATTTGATTTTCATTTATAAAACACATGAATAGGAAAATACATACCAGTCATAAGGACTAAAAGGCTTCCCAAAAACTAGACAAACATAACACAAAAATGAGTATTCAAAAATGATAACTTATCGCCAACACCAGTGCTTCCACATGGAGGTAACTCATATAAACTTAAGATCATAAAAAATTTCCCAAATTTCAATAATGTTCGCTTTCAACTTTTAAATACAGTGATTAATTGATGTAAGCCCTAACTATCAATGGATATGTGACTTATCATGAGAGCTTACTAAGATAAGGTAATGAAACACCAGATAAACATGCTCGTACAAGTGTATGCATGAAATAAAGGTCATGTGATTAAAAAAAATATGAGAAGGCCCAAGATGAAAAAACAACCCAAGTAATATGTCTGCACCTTAGCCCCATACTAAGTGACGGATGGGCATCAGGAGCTGCACAAAATGTCAGAGGTTGGGGTGTTAATCTCATATCATACATAAGAACCCGCTCAAACTAACACTCTTTCCCCCCAACACCACTCAAGGACCTACTGGAACCTTCCCAATTAAGGATAAGACGTGGTTTACAGGTTAGCATATCTAATACACACACACCTATGCCCCCACTACTATAAGACACAAACAAATGGTTAGTGATCGTGGTCATACCTATGCATTTAGTTCCTAAGGATTCATATATAGAACTATGGTTTCAATGTGCTGTGAGCAACATGGTGTTTGATTTATCGTTTATAATATTGCATGTATTTGTAAAGGTTTCAAAAACAACACATTCAAGCCCTTAATGCAATATTAACTGATAGAAATTAAATAGTGCTTTAAACCATCTACAAATAAAACATTTGAGATAAAAAATATTTCATTACCCATATTGTTGACATCAAGAATACGTCCTTTGCTGCTGTCTCCAATGGTCATAATGCCTCCTTTCTTTTTTAGGCTAAGAAACTTGTCTTGGAGTGCCATACGTTTTCCCTGTCCTTAGCCTACCAACACACTTAAAAGGAGGACGAGGATAAAGATCTAGTTACCCGAGTTGTTCCACCCATAATGTAGGTAGATGCCTTTGGTACCCAGATTTGCATTGCTTTCTTTGAACCTCTCTTCAAGCATGAGCCGGACGTGTGACCAAACTTATTGCACTTGACACACTTAACATAGGCAGTGGATACCACATTGTGTGATGCATTGGGCTCCTGCTGGGTGATGCATGTGAGTTTCCAGATTTAATATGATTAGTGTTATATTTCATAAGCTTTTTGGCTGGATTTTCTAGAGACGAGCTATCATTGTCAGTAGACATACCGCTGGGAGGTAGCTTACAGTGTTTGTATCCCAGCCCAAATCTTCCAGATCCCTGACACTAATAATCCAGTAGCATATCAAGAGATTTTTGGCCAATTCTAAACTTTTGGATGACATGGTTCAGGTCATGGATATTTGTATTTAATACGGTGTTTTTTGTGGCCAACATCACACACTTGTTTGTGAATTGCTTCTTTCCATTTTCAATGTGGCAAAGAGAAGTTTGAAGCTTTCTTTTCAAGTCCTTCTTCTCTTTGGTAAGAGTTTCATTTTTGGAGGAAGTCTTGGAGAGGCTCTCTTCCAGGTCTCTTATCGTACTCAAGGAGTGAGAACACTCTTGACACTTGACTTTCTCTTTTCCATATTTAATTAGTCCATTCACACTCTTCAACTCCTTTTTTATTTGTTTATTTTTCAGATTTTAAAACATTATTTTTATTTGTTTATTTTTCCGATTTTAAAACATTATTTTTATTACTCAAATACTCTAATTTATTACTCAAATCATCTAATTCATGAAGTTCTTTGTAAGTTGAAGGAGTGACCTCAGTGTCGCTCTGGGAACTAGATTTACCATCTGAGTCATTGTGATGTTCCCCCATTAGATAGAGATTAGCCTTGTCTTCACTGCTTGAACCAGAGGTGCCCAACTTGTCAGAAATTACATCGTCCCATGTCGACGCTTTGAGCACTTTCCTCTTTCTTTTGTCTCAACCTTGCCTCTCCTTTTCTTCCTTTTGGAGATTTGGGCAATCTCTCTTTATGTGCCCAGACTTTTCACAGTGTAAGCACTCAGGAATAGTCTTTTCTTCATCGCTTTGTGACCCCTTTGATGATCTTGTCCATCTCCACTTCTCTACTATATCTTTCTTCAAAAAACTTTTGTACTTCTCCTACCTCTTGGGATCCTTCAAGAATCTTCTAAATTATAGAACATAAAAGCTTTCTTCGCCTTCATCATCATACTCTTCTGCTTTCAGTGCTATAACTTTCTTCTTTGGATCCCTTAAATATTCTTCACTTTGTATCTTCAACACTAGTTCATGAGTTTTCAGATTCCCAATAAGGCTTTCAATTTCTAAGGTGTTGATATTGTGTGACTTAGCAATGGAGGACACTTTTGGATTGAACTGTGGAGGAAGAGATCGCCAGATTTTTCGCACCAAGTCTCCAATTCAGAATGTCTTTCTGAGAGATCTAGAGGCATTGACAATCTTTGTGAAGCGTATGTACATAATATCCACCTCCTCATCGATCTCCACCTGGAATTGTTCATATTCAGACTCCAATCACGACAGCTTTGACTCCTTTACCTGAGAGGTACCTTCATGCGTTAGCTCAAGTAGTCGACATATATCATAAGCAGTTTTAAAATTATAGATTCTATTAAATTAAGTTTTGTCTAACATAGAAAAGTGAGTTCATAGCTTTTGCATTGTTAGTACATTTTAGTTTATCAGAGTCATCCCATTTGTTATGTGGTTTCTCCAAAACTTGATCACCTACAGTGATAGTGGGTACAGTTTATATCATTTGGATCATGGCCCACACGTCTATGTTCTGTGTCATCAAGAAAATTTTCATGCGCGTTCTCCAGTGGCTGTAGTCGCTCCCCATAAATAATGGAGGTCTACTGATACCTTGTACCTCAGGTAAAGTGAAAGATCTTATTTTCAAGGTAGCTAGCAACCTAGAGGGGGGTGAATAGGTCTGCTTGGGTCTTTTGAGAGTATTTTTAAATCACTTGATTGTTTATTTTATCTTTCAACTTACAGTGATCTAGAGCTTGTCCTTAGTACCTGCAATTGAGAGAATAAAAACAAACATAGAAAAGCACACAAGTATTTTATAGTGGTTCCCCAAAATTATAGGTACATCCACTCTCCTCCCACCTTGCTATCTTCCTATTAGTCAAGGCACTTCTCTAAACTAGTGCTCCCAGGAGCTTACACCTCAGATCCCTCAGGATCTCTCAGTCTCCTCCAAGACTTACCCCTTAGCCACAAAGGCCTACACTTAGTTATTCAAGTATCACCTACCTCAGGCACTTAAGCCCTATCACTCAGGCTATGGAGGATAGCCCTACCTCAGAGCAAGCTTGCTCCTACAACTTAGAGAGATTCTCTCTCCTACAGTTCAGGCAAATTTTCCCTACCTCAAACCCAAAGGTCCTACAGCTCAGATCCAGAAGGATCCTACAAAAAGAAATAGGTTAATTAATTTTGACATATAGAAATTTCTCTGTGTCAACCACTTGAGAAGAAAACTTTCTGCTCTAACTCTCCTCCTAGCAGGCAGGGGATTTGCTATAGGAACTCAAGAGATAACTTCTGAACTTGCTATTGAAGACTGAAGATCTTTTGATCTTTAGTCTTCAAATAGCTCACTGAACCTTCCAAAGGATGAGGGTTATTCTTCCTTCAGAATAGATTCTGAATCTGCTGTGGCAGATGGAGACTTGCACAGCTAACTGAACTTTTTTTACTAGAGAGCTTCAAGCTTTTCACATGCAGTAATGAAGAAGAAGATGAAGACGACTGTTATCCTTTATTAATATTGTATGCTCAAAAATTTGTTTGTCTTGGCCCTATATCTTCCTTTTATAGTCCTTCAATCAATGACCCTTTGAGATCGGTGTACCCAACCTGCAGCTTCCAGCTACGCCTTGCATTAACGGAAGAAGACAAATAGTAGCTTATCAGCAAATTTTGTCATGTAGTGTTGCTTCCCTGTGTCTGATTTGACCTTAGTTGACTTTGTCGATTTTGCTGACATCAGCACCTATGGAGTTAACCAAAATTGAGCATCAGAGAATAGGCGTTGAGTGAGTAAGCATCACTCAATGCCAAAACACTTAGACAAATTCACTGTAACTTGGCGTTGAGTGTGTAACCTTCACTCAATGCCAAACTCTTAGAATATGAAGTCTGATCCAAGGCGTTAAGTGATTCAGCTCCACTCAAATCTTATCTTGCTTTATCAACATTCAGCTTCTTGGCATTGAGTGAGTAAGCATCACTCAACGCCAAACCCATTAGACAAAATTCTGTCTTCACTAGGCATTGACAGTGTTGAGTTAGTAACCTCCACTAAAATTTTTTTGCCTTAACCAAATTTTCGCTCCTTCAGCAAATTAAGCATTGAGAGCGTTTAGTGAATACGCCTCACTCAACGTTTTCTACCATAGCCAATTTTCTGTATTAATATGCACTGGGCAGACTGTATTTCTGAGTTTGACGAATTTTAAAATCAGTTTGATGAACTCTCAACTGAGCTCGACGAACTCAGAATCTCAAGCTTTCAACTTATCTCGACGAAGGGTGAGCTGAGCTTGACGAACTCTGAACTCAGTTCGACGAACTCTGAACTTAGTTCAACCAGTTCAACTAACAACCTTTTTGCTGAATGACGTTGAGTGTGTCTTCATCACTTAACGCCAAAACACTTAACCAACTTTCTCTTTAGTAGCATGGCGTTAAGTGAGTTGACTTCACTCAACGCCTGTGGACTTAGACAGATTTCTATCATCCCACACCTAAGGTAAGTGTTTACCAGACATATCCACTTAGGCTACCTGACCTATCAAGTCATCTACAGACATGTGTATATCATTGATAAGAATGGCTTCACTCAAATCCCGTACATTGTGGGCAATGGACCCAACAATCTCCCCCTATTTGAGGAAGTCAAAACTCTTAAGCAAAATCAATGACATATACAGTATCATGCAACATAAGGCATAATAAAAGAAATATAATTAATTGAGATGTGATTTATAGTTACCACACTTCCCTTACTGCAGAATGGAACATTACTGCATCTTCCATCTGCTTCCCCTGAATTGCTGTTGCCTTGCTGCTGCCTTGCTTATCTTATCACCTGATCATCTTATCCTCTCCCCCTTTTTGACTGCAGCAAATAGCTGGTAGGATGAACCTGATCACCTGATCATCTTATCACCTGCTCCCCCTCAATTAGGCAGTAGTAAAAAGTTAGAATTGTACTGGACTTGGTCACCCTCAATTGGAGAATCTTCATTTCTTTAAAGGACCATCCTATCTACATAATGCCAAATAGTTTGCAACGACATGTGGAGCAACTGAATCTATACTAAGTTTAATATATCCAACTCAAATTTGAAGGTGTTAAACTTGGCTTCATCTAGTGGCTTAGTGAAGATGTCATCCACTTGCTTGTCTGTTAGGACAAACTCAAAGGTGATGTCTTCACATTCCACATGCACCCTAATGAAATGATATCTAATCTCTATGTGCTTAGTCCTGCTATGGGAGACAGGATTCCTAGCAATAGAGATGACACTAGTAGAATCACAGAATAAAGGAGTTCTACTTATCTGGAGATTATAGTCTTGAAGCTGGGGTCGGATCTATAGCAACTGAGCACAACAACTTCCTGCTGAGATGTATTCTGACTCTGCAGTTGATATTGCCACACTGGTTTGTTTCTGGCTTCTCCAAGATACCAGTCTCTCTCCCAAGAACTGACAAGTGCCAGATGTGCTCTTCCTATCCTCTTTACAGCCTGTAAAATCTATATCTAAATAGCCAGTTAGTTCAAACTCCCCATTCCAAGGGTTCCAAAGACCAAGATATGGAGTGCCCTTAAGATACCTCAAGATTCTCTTAGCTGCAGAGTAGTGAGATTCTTTAGGGCAAGCCTGATACCTAGCACAAACACATGTAGCATACATGATGTCTTGCCTACTTACAGTCAGATATAGAAGGGAGCCAATTATCCCTCTATACTAAGTTTCATCAACAGGTTTCCCTGCTTCATCTTTTCCTATAGGCATACTTGACCCCATGAGAGTTCTCATGGTGGAAGAATTCTCCATGCCAAATTTCTTGATTAACTCCCTAGTGAACTTAGATTGGGATATGGATAAGCCATCATCAATTTGTCTTACTTTGAGGCCCAAGAAGAACTTAAGTTCACCCATACTACTCATCTTAAACTTCCCTTGCATGAGTTTAGTAAACTTTTTATAGAGGTTATCATAAGTAGATCCAAAGATGATGACATCTACATAGATCTAGACAAGGATGATCTTACCCTTAGGTTCCCTTAGGAATATGGTCTTGTCTATTTTCCCCCTTGAGAATTTGTTCTCAATGTGGAAACTAGAAAACATTTCATACCATGCTCTAGAGGCTTGCTTTAGCCCATATAGAACTTTCCTAAGTCTATAAACAAAATCAGGTGAGTTAGGAACTGCAAAACCTGGAGGCTGCTCTACATAGACTTCTTCTTTTAAGTCACCATTTAGGAAGGCTGACTTCACATCCATTTGGTAGACCTTGAATCCCTTGTGTGCTGCATATGCAAGGAATAATCTGATGGCCTCCAATTTTGCTACAGGGGCAAAGGTTTGATCAAAATCAATCCCTTCTTCTTGCTTGTACCCCTTAGCTACTAGTCTGGCCTTATTCTTAATTATAATGCCATTTTCATCAACCTTGTTTCTGTAGATCCACTTGACTCCAATGACATTATGATCATGAGGTCTGGGAACTAGCTTCCAGACCCTGCACCTCTTAAACTGGTTCAGTTCCTCCTGCATAGCTCCAATCCAATGCTGGTCTATGTTGGTCTCTTCAAACTTCTTGGGCTCCACTTGGGATAGAAAGCTTGAATACATGGCTGTGTTCAGACTTTTGCTTCTTGTCATTACTCCATGACTTGCCTCACCAATGATCTGGTGGGCAGGATGATCTCTCATATGTCTGACTGCAGGTGGCAGTCATCTTTCAATAATAGGGGCATCTTCTTATTGATCTTCATCCACTCCCAGTGTGCCAGGTAGATCTTTTGGAGTATTCAAGTCATCATGGATGACTGGTGATGCTTCTTTGATGGTCAACTTGTCCATCATCTGTTCTGTACCTGCAGTACTATAAGTGGAACTAGACAGTCCATTGTTAATCATGGTAGACTCATCAAAGACTACATGAACTGATTCTTTTACAACTTGGCTTTTCAAGTTATAGATTCTATAGGCTTTACTATGATTGTTGTACCCAACAAATATTCCATCATATGATTTGGAAGCAAACTTAGTCACATAGGACTTGCCATTATGAAGCACAAAGAATTTACTACCAAAGATTTTGAGATAGCCCAGATTTGGTTTTCTGCCCAACATGATCTCATATTGAGTCTTCTTGTGTCCTTTGGTGATGGAGGCTCTATTGAGGACATGACATGCAGTATTTACTGCCTAAGCCCAGAAATATTCTGGGAGAGATGATTCATTCAATAATGTTCTACCAGCCTCTATGAGAGTCCTATTTTTCCTCTCAACTATCCCATTTTGTTGGGGTGTTATAGGAGAAGAGAATTCTTGATGAATCCCATGCTCTTCACAGAACTTTGTCATGCTATCAGACTAGAATTCTATCTCATGGTCACTTCTAATTTTGACCACAGAACAACCAAGCTAATTCTGAAATTGCTTGACAAACCTCATAAAGAAATCAAGGGGTTCATCCTTCTTCTTAAGAAAGAACACCCAAGTAAACTTGGAATAGTCCTCAACAACCACAAGGGTGTAGACTTTCCTACCAAGACTGTAAACTGGCATTGGACCAAATAGGTCCAAGTGCAAGAGGTATAAGTACTTCAAAGAGTCTTTGGTCCCAATACCCTTGAAGGAGACTTTTGTCTGCTTACCCTTTTGGCAAGCTAAGCAAATACCATCCTTAGATCACTTCACATTGGTGCCATTCCTAACTAGCTCTTGACTTAAGAGCTTCCCAATAGTCTTGAAATTTAAATGGGCTAGTCTCTTGTGCCACTGGATACAGTAGGAGACTTTCTCATTTTCCACTAAACAGATAGGAGAATCTGTGTTTAGACATAGAAAGTTCAAGCAATAAATATTTCCACTCCTAGTGCCTGTAAAGATGACCTCTGTGTCACTTGACCTCCTAATTAAGCACTCATCCTTGTGGAAGACAATAACATAGCCAAGATCAGAAAGATGGCTTATGCTTATGAGGTTGTGCTGCAACCCTTCATTATAAGCCATCTTGGTGATGGTGACTATGCCATTGGTTATCTTACCATAGCCTCTGGTTACACCTCTATCTAAACCACCAAAGATGACTTTGGGTCCATCTTTTACTGGAGTAAACTCCTTCAAGTTGCTCCTTGTTCCAGTCATGTGACTGGAATATCCACTGTCCATATAACATATAGGGGTACGATAACTTGAACTATCCTGCAATATACAAACTACTTAACCTTAGGAACCCAATATCTATTGGGTCCTAGGTGCATGTTTGCATGAAACTGAACATGTCCAGCAGAAAAATTTCTGACTGGTGGACTGACCCTAGCTCTGGCCACATTGGGATTATGCCAGCAGTCATTGGCAAAATGCACTATCTTACCACAACACCAACAATCATGTATGTTGTATCTTCTTTTCTGTGAAGGTCCCACAGTTTGATGAGCAACAACCTTGATAGTAGGAATATGTGCTGCAACCTTTTTTTGATTTCTTTCAACCAGAATTTGACTGAGGGTAAGTGTTATAGCTGGCTGATTTGGTCTGCCCTGAGTGCCAGTAGCAGCTAGCTTCTTTTCAGAAAGCATGCTTATGATGGCTTCAGATATGCCAAGATCATCATGATTCTTGGACTTGCCCTTGGTCAGAGCCTTTGCTGTCAGATTCTGAGCCTTGGCTGCAGCAATATTCTTGAGAGTAGGTGCAGAAGCACCAATGACAAATGGTCCAGATTAGGCCATTTGAAATTTCTCATTTGCAGCCTTTACTGCACACACCCTGCCAAAACTTTCATCATGACAGTGAACATCATTGTTCACTCCAGATGAACAACCCCTCTCCCAGTGACCATAACAGCTTTATTGGTCATACCTATTAGAAGGTATCAAAACTTTGCTGAAGAGAATGGGAGGCTAATAAGCAATAGACTCAGGTTGAACTAGAGCTTTGCCCTTCCTTTTGGAAGGAGCAACACTTGTGCTTGCCTTGAATCCCAACCCCTTCTTGCCCTTTCGAGTGGAGAAGGAGTCTATCAAGGGAAGGACAATACTTGGCTTAGAATAGCTAGCTACTAATCTTCTCTCCTTCTCAAGCTTATCTTCAAGCTCCCTGATGAGACAGTTCTTGTGCTTGATGGAGGCTACCTGCATGTCCAAGAGGGACTTTAGCTTGCCAATTTCCCTAGATTTCTGGTCTAGCAGATTTGCTATTATAATCTGCTGGGCAACAGCAAGCTTAAGAGATGAGATCTCTTTAGCTTTCTTGTTTGACAACTTCTTGACCTTCTTGAAGTCATTCAGAAGTTCTCCATACTTGTCAATCAGTTGATTGACATCTCCCTTAGATCTAGAATCTTCTTCACCACAGAGTGAAGAGGCTTCTGTGCAAGGACTAGTCTCAAACTCAAGCAGATAAGCATAGTTAGGTGATATATATACCTTGCTCTGACCAGGATGATCCTGGTTTCCTTCCTCATCTGTCATTGCCATCTGCCCTATGTAGCTATGGATATCTTCATCCACCTCTGACTCACTATTTGACAGTGTCAGTGGGGCTCTGATTCCTATCCTCCCTAGAGGATTGACTTCTCCTGCTATAATAGCTTTATCTTTAACAGTAGCAGCAACTAGCACAATATAGGCTTCCTCTTCTTCTGACTCAGAAGATGATGAGTCTATCCAACTCTTTTCCTATTTTGCAATGAAGGACTTTTCCTTCTTTCCTTTGTGTTGGTGCTATTCCTTCTCCTAAGTCTCCTTCCTCTTCTCTGGGCAGTCAGCTATCACATGCCCAGGCTTGCTCCAATAGTAGCAAATTACTTTAGAGAAGATATATTTATTATGTTTAAAACCATACCTGTCAGTCTTGGACTGGTTCCTCCTGTGATGGGTAGAATTGGAAGGCTTTTTCTTCCATTACTTCTTCTTCATTAACCTCTGAAGGTTTCTGGAGAAGGCTACAAGATCTTCATCAGACATGCTGCTGTCTGATGCCTCTGAGTCAGAGCTGTTTGACTCGCTGGTCTCCTAGGTGGAGAAGGAATCCTTTCCTTGCCTTTCCTTGTGCTTTCAGCTTTGAAGGCCAAGGAATTTTATTTGGCCAATGATTTGTTGGAGGCTTCCTCCTCCTTCCTGGCAGCCAGCTGTATCTCATAGGAGAGTAGCTTCCCAAATAATATTTGGGGAGCAGTGTCAGCATGCTTGGCCATCTCTCTTATGACACAGATCTTAGTATCCCAGTCTCTAGTGAGAGATCTGATAAACTTGTAATTAATTTCATAATTATTGAAGACCCTTTCATAGGTTTTGAACTCATTTATGATCCTGAAGAATCTTTCATAACAGGTAGTTATGTTCTCCTTCAGGCTTTTCCTGAAAGCCTCATACTCTTGGTTGAGCAGAGACTTCCTATCATCTCTTACTTCATCAGTACCCTCCATGTAGACTATAAGGGTGTCCCACGTCTCATTAGAGGTCTGGCATTGAACCAAGTTAAGGAAGGTTGAGTCATCTACATCACTAGCAATGATGTTCTTTGCTCTTTTGTCCAGGCCAGCTAGTATGACCTCATCTTTGGTCATTTCAGAGAGAGTCTTTGGTGTCTGGATGTTGGCATCAAGAACAGAGACCTTCATAGGAATGATAGGTCCCTCCCTTACAGTTGCAAAAATTCTTTGATCATAGGCTTCCATGAATAGCCTCACCCTCTCCTTCCATATCCCAAACTTCTCCTTTCTATAGATGGGGAGTTTCATGGAACTCAACTCTCTCTAGCTCTCTCCTGAGCCCATTACCACTTAGCAGCAACTACCTTGGAGGATCACTCAGATTGTTAAATCCATTTTGAGCAACCTCCCTCTGATACCATTTGAAAGATCTTATTTTCAAGGTAGCTAGCAGCCTAGAGGGGGGGGGGGGGGGGGGCGGTGAGTAGATCTTCTTTGGTCTTTTGAGAGTCTTTTTCAATCACTTGATTATTTATTTTAAATTTCAGCTTATAGTAATCTAGAGCTTGTCCTTAGCACCTGTAATTGAGAGAATAAAAGGAAATACAGAAAAGCACACAAGTATTTTATAGTGGTTCCCCAAAAATATGGGTACATCCACTCTCCTCCCACCTTGCTAACTTACTGTTAGTCAAGGCACTTCTCCAAACAAGTGCTCCCATGAGCTTATACCTCAAATTTCTCAAGATCTCTCAGTCTCCTCCAAGACTTTCACCTTATCCACAAAGGCCTACACTCAGTGATACAAGTATCACCTATCTCAGGCACTTAAGCCCTACCACTCAGGTTATGGAGGATAGCCCAACCTCAGACCAAGCTTGCTCCTACAACTCAGAGAGATGCTCTCTCCTACAGTTCAGGCAAAACTGCCCCACTCCTGAGTGAGTAAAACTCACCTACCTCAGAGAGTAGCACTCTCCTACAGCTAAGGCAAATTTGCCCTACCTCAGACCCAAAGGTTCTATAGCTCAGATCCAGAAGGATCCTATAAAAAAAATAGGTTAATTATTTTTGACACATGAATTTCTCTGTGTCAACCACTTGAGCAGAAAACATTCTGCTCTAACTCTCCTCACAGCAGACAGGGGATTTACTGTAGGAACTCAGAAGATAACTTCTGAACTTGCTGCTGAAGGCTGAAGATCTTTTGATCTTGATTCTTCAAACAGCTCACTAAACCTTCCAAAAGATGAGGGTTCTTCTTCCTTCAGAATAGATTCTGAATCTACTGTGGCAGATGGAGACTTGCACAGCTAACTGAACTTTTCTTGCTGGAGAGCTTAAATCTTTTCACATGCAGCAATGACGAAGAAGATGAAGACGGATGCTCTCCTTTTTGAATATTGTATTCCTTAAATTTTTTTGTCTTGACCCTATCTCTTCCTTTTGTAGTTCGCCGATCAACGACCCTTAAAGATTGTTGGGCCCCACCTACAGCTTCCAGCCACGCCTTGCTTTAACGGAAGAAGACGTACAGTAGCTTATCAGCAAATTTTGTCGTGTAGTGTAGCTTCCTCGTGTCTGATTTGACCATAGTTGACTTTGTCGATTTTGCTGATGTCAGCACCTGTGGACTTAGCCAAAATCGAGCATCAAAGAATACGCGTTGAGTGAGTAAGCATCAATCAATGCCAAAACACTTAGACAGATTTACTGTCTCTTTGCGTTGAGTGAGTAACCTTCACTCAATGCCAAACTACTTTGAATATGAAGTCTGATCCTAGGCGTTGAGTGATTCAGCTCCACTCAACGCCAATCTTGCTTTATCAACATTCAGCTACTTGGCATTGAGTGAGTAAGCATCACTCAACGCCAAACCCCTTAGACAAAATTCTGCCTTCACTAGGCATTAATAGCGTTGAGTCAGTAACCTCCACTCAATGCTTTTTGCCTTAACCAAATTTCTTCTCCTTAAGCAAATTAAGCGTTGAGGGGGTCTAGTGAATACGCCTCACTCAAAGATTTCTGCCTTAGCAAATTTTCTGTATTAATAAGCACTGGGCAGACTGTCTTTCTGAGTTCGATGAACATTGAACTCAGTTCGATGAACTCTCAACTGAGCTCGACGAACAAAGAATCTCAAGCTTTGAACCTAGCTCGACGAAGGGTGAGCTAAGCTTGACGAACTCTGTACTCAGTTCGACGAATTCTGAACTTAGTTCAACCAGTTCAACTAACAACTTTTTTGCTGAATGGCGTTGAGTGTGTCTTCATCACTCAATGCAAAAACACTTAGCCAACTTTCTCTTTAGTAGCATGGCGTTGAGTGAGTTGACTTCACTTAATTCCCGTGGACTTAAATAGATTTCTGTCATCCCAAACCTAAGGTAAGTGTTTACCAGACATTGCCACTTAGGCTACCTGACCTATCAAGTCATTTACAAACATGTGTATATAATTGATAAGAATGAATTCACTCAAATCCAGGACATTGTGGGCAATAGACCCAACAGAAAGCGTGGTTTACTTTTGCCATCTTACTTCAGGATTTTAATCCTTTTTGAAGTAACCTTGCTCTGATACCACTTATTGGATCAGATGGACAACCACAGAGGGTAGGGGGGGGGGGTTAATAAGGTTTTCGTATTAATTTAAAATTAAAACAAGTTTAAACAAGGAGAAAACTGGTTATGGATGCTACCGTGGGGCGCTAGCTTGCTAGCGCCCCACGGTAGGTCACAGAACTTGTTTTCTCCGTAAAAAACTTTGCCTTTTATAGGCTCACACACCCTCCAGAGATATACCAACATATAAACACAAAATTACATTAAGAATAAAGAACAAACAATAATTTGGTTTACAAATCAGAACAACTAGATCTCCATGATGCCAGAGATCGGAGGCGATGAATTATAGTTTTCTCTTTTTGATTCTATACCAACCTTATACCCGGACCTGTTGGCTCTCTCCATTCCCCTCCCCCTAGAAATGTCTTCGAGCCGGCTCTTCACCTTCCTCCTCTAAAGTGTCTTAGAGTCCCACCAGATCCCCCGATTTAGACATCCCTCACTGAGACGATTTCTCACGAAATCCTTCCCAGATTCTGACGACCCTCCAGTCGATTTCTCACGAAACCCTTCTCGGATTTTGAAGACCCTCAAGTTTATTTCCCACAAAACTCTTCTCAGATTTTGACGACCCTTTGGTCTATTTCCCACAAAACCCTTCCCGAATTTTGACGAGCCTCCGGTCGATTTCCCTCACACAAACAACTTGATAAAAAAAGTTTAAAGTAAAATACAAAGAGTTAAGAAATTGTTTCTCCCCCAAACGTTGAATTCCTCCAAAGAATGGTCTGTGATAAAAGCTATTGAATATCATTCTTATTGCAGTCAATCCACCGGGAATGGTCGTTGAAGATTTCGTTCGCCAGAGTTCTTCGATCATGAGCGGGAAGATGAAACAATGCTTTTTCTTTGACAAAGATGAGAGTTCGTCCTTCTCTAGATAGAGGCTGAACCTTCAAATGAAATATTCTACTTGGTTATTACTCCAGGAAAGAAGTCACACACTTTTATACTTCTTGAGAAAATACGCTACCGCCAACGGTAGTGATAGCGCCTGACGGTACGTCGATGCGCGCGGATATGACACATGTCCAACAGATTTGGAAAAATATTTGAATAAAATATTTTTCTGCTTTTTCGAGCTATCGCGGCGCGGTACGGAGTTATCTCCTAGTGGTTTTGTGATGACTCGATGCTCGTTAAGAGAGCTAGTGCGTCGCGGTAAAGGCTAGCGCTACGCGGTAGTCCACAGAGCACTTGTCCTGAATTAATTCCGAAGCTTGCACGTGCGGTAGCACTAGCGCTCGGGTGTAGGTTCCAGAACTTGATTTTCTCGTTATTTTGTACCTGTAAACTTGCACACTAACCCAACACTTGTATGATCAAATACAACATATGATTTGATATTGTTAAACTAAAGAGATGCAAACCATAGGCTCTAACATTGTCCACTCTAAGGGAGCACAAGTTGTTTGTGAAATTGAGCAAATGTGAATTTTGCTTTCTAAAGTATCTTTCCTGCGTCACGTTGTAAACAAAGATGGAATTATTGTGGACCTAGCGAAGATATTTGTTATTTTTGACTAGAAGAGGCCTACTACGCCTAAGGAGATAAGAAGCTTCTTGGGGTTGGCAGGTTATTATAGGAGGTTTGTGCAAGGATTTTCAGTGTTATTTGCACCTTTGACAAAACTTACGCAGAAGAATGCAGCGTTCATGTGGAGCGATTGCCGTGGAGAAGCTTTTTAGGAGTTGAAGAAGCAATTGTGTACTGCTCCTATTTTGACCTTACCTACCAAAGGAGTGGAGTATGCTATTTATGTGGATGCATCACAAGTTGGACTGGGATGTGTCTTACTACAAGAGGGAAAGGTGATCGCATATGGATTAAGATAACTGAAGGTTCACGAAAGGAACAATCTTATGCTTGACCTTGAGTTTGTAGCAATCATTTATATTCTAAAGTTATGGAGACATCTATTATATGAGGTGTCATGTAAGATTTATACAGATCACAAAGTCTGAAATATTTCTTCACTCAGAAGGAGTTGAATTTGCGCCAGCGCAGATGGTTAGAGTATGTTGCGGACAATTAGGTTGATATCCTTTATCACCCAGGCAAGGATAATGTGATGGTCAATGCCTTGAGCAGAAAAACCACACATGTATTTTGTCTTTCCGTGCAATCTTTGGAGGAGTTCTTATTGATGAACATAACTGTCGTGAGTAGCACTTTATCGACTAACTTAGAAGTTGAAGAGCCTTCATGGATTACACTCTCAAGGTTAAATTAGAAGGTTGATCCGGGTTTGTAGCACATTCGTCGTAGAAATGAAAAAGGAGAACTACTGGACTTCTCTATAGATAGTGATGGTGCCTAAAAATACCGTGGTAGATATTACATTCTCGCTGTTGGGGATATTCGGGCAAAGATTTGTGATAAAGCGCATGGTTCTAGTATTGTCTATCACCCTGGTTCTACGAATATGTACTGGGATCTTAAGAAAAATATGTAATGGTCCGGTATGAAGAATGATATAACAAAGTTCATATCAGAATGCTATACTTGTCAGCATGTTAGGGCAGATCATAGAAGACCTGGAGGTAAGTTGACACCTTCAGATATTGCAAGCTGAAAGTGAGAGAGTATTTTTATGGATTTCATTACCGGTTTGCCGAGGTCTCCCTGAGGGCATGATGCTGTGTGGGTCATTATCGACAGATTGACGTAGTGTGCTCACTTTATCCCTTTCAAGATTGACTATTCCATGGAGAAAGTAGCAGAGCTTTATTTGGATGATGTCATCAGATTGCTTGGTGTGCCAGTGAGTATTGTGCAAGATCGTGATTCTAGATATATGTATCGTTATTAGTAAAGCTTGCAGGGAACTTTGGGTACTGACCTTAGGAATTTTACCACTTACCATTCACAGACTAATGGTCAAAAAGAAAGAGTGAATCATAATTTGGAAGATATGATTGGATGATATATTCTGCACCATGGTGGAGCCTGAGAAAAATATCTTGGACTTATGGAATTTGCTTACACCAAAAGTTATCAAGAGAGTTTGCAGACGATGCCCTTTGAAGCATTGTATGAGAGGAGTTGTCGAACCTCCTATTTTGGGCTGAGGTTGGTGAGAGACCGTTGTTAGGCCCAGATTCCTTGGAATAAATGAGCATTGTCGTGTCTCATATTCTTGAGAATCATCATGTGGCTCAAGAGCGTTATGAAAAGTATGCGAATCAGTGAAGGGTTGATCTGGAGTTCACAGTTGGGGACATAGCTTTTTTTAAGGTTTCTCCAATGCCAGGTGTTAAGAGATTTGGAAGGAACCACAAGTTGGATCCAAGGTATGTGGGACCTTTCCAAATTGTTGAGCGCATTTGAGTGTTTGCTTATAGACTGGAATTGCCTGCAACTTTCCCTGGTGTTCATGTGTGTTTTATGTGAGCCAATTGTGAAGGTGTGTGCCTAGTGATCATCATATCCTTGATTCTATGTCCTAGTTGTACCCCAATCTTTCTTATATCTAAGAGCCTATACGTATTCTTGAGACACAGGATCAAGTATTGCGGAGGACGATGATTCATATTGTTAAGGTTCTTAGGCAAAATTAGGACGTCAGGAGCGTGAATTGGGAATTAGAATCTGCCATGAAGGAATCCCATTTTATCATTATCGTAAATTGTGGAAATAAATCGTAACTCGATATCGGCTTGCCGAAATCTGATTTTGAATCACTGTTGGATTCGTAGGAACGTTATTTATCTTTGGCGCAAATTTCATCGAAAACCGAGTTGCTATTAAGTCCAAATCTTCAAATGAAATGTTAAAAATAATTTATATATCATTATATATATATATAAAATTTATTTTTGGAAGATGGCCCAACTTTAGAATTTAGGTTTTCCGACTTTCTTCTTCTTCCTGTTTGGCAGAACCAGAGCACGTGAGCGAGAGGGAGTTCATCTTTCTGGGAGCTTTCTAACTGCTGCCGCGCGAGCTCTAGTGTACGAAATCTTCATTGGAGTATAGATCTGGAAATCCCTCACCGAGATCTAAGCGTGTGCGGTGAGTGTTTTCGATTTCGTTGATTTTTGGCATTGGAGTGAGTATCCCTAACTTCATTTTTGTCCAAATCCTTCCAGATTTGTGTTGTCATGGTTTTCTTTCGGCCGATCCTTGATGTAGAGTGCTTAGGAGGCTGACAAACAGAATATTTGAGGCAAGTGGTGGACTCCCCCTCTTGTTTAGGCTTCTTTTAGTTCTTCTTCTCTTTACTTTTAAATTCTAAGACCCGATGTTATATTATTTATTTTCCTGGTGTTAGTATTTCTGAGTCCATACATTTCGATTGTCCTTAGTAAAATTCGTCGAGTAGTTACGTGAAGTTCGTCGAGTAGACATGTAAAATCCATCGAGTTATTACGTAAAATTCGTTGAGTAGTTACCTAAAGTTTGTCAAGTAGATACATAATTTGTCGAGTAATTTTGTGAAATTTGTCAAGTAGTTACGTGAAGTTCATCGAGTTCGTCGAGAAGTCCGTTGAGTGCGTCGAGTAGTTAAGTCAAATTCGTCGAGTGGTTAAGTCAAATTCGTTGAGTGATTAAATCGAATTTGCCGAGTGGTTAAGTCGAATTCGTTGAGTGGTTATGTCAAGTTTATCGAGTGTTCTTGAAAATTCGTCAAGATGTCACTATGAGTTCGTCAAGTGATCATGCCGAATTCAACGTATGGTCTCGATGAATTCGTCGTGAGGACTATTTTTAGTTAGAATTTCAAGGTTTTTCTTTGTGTCGTCGTGGTGATCCGATGCCAAGTCTTATATGGTGCCATGTTTTGTTTTGATATTTTTGGACTGTTGGGTTTGGTTTGATGGATGACCACCACCATAGTGCCTGTTTGTGAATCATTACACCTAGTGGCTTTACTATGGACTACTGGGTTGAGTTGAATGGATGACCACCACCACATTGCATTTTTCTTTGGATGTTTAAGCCTGATGGATTGTGTTGGAAAGAATGCCACCACCTCAGTATTATTTTATGCCCGGTGTTAATGATTCACTGTTCGAGCCGATCAGTCTCTTTACTATATTTATACATGATTATTAATATGAATATTTATTATGCTTGGTGCAAGTCCTACTCTCAAATATCCAATTCGTGCTGAATTAATTATACTTACTGTTCATAAGATCTTTGTTTGCTGTTATTTCACAGCTATTCTCGTTGGGTTGGTAACCTTCTTTAACTTATTAACCTTTTGAACTATGCTGGAGATGCCTTTAGCGCCTTTGTGTAGAGGCATTCTTTTATTTTTTGAATTCCTCAGGTTCGGACCAGTAGAAGTTAAAGCTGACCGAGTTTGTTCCTTCCATTCTTCTGTAGCTGATTTCTTTTTTTCTCAATAGTGAGAAGTAGTCTGTCATTTTTTCGTGACTTTGTAATGTATCTTAAACTTTTGCTGTTGGTGCTATGAGTTCATGTCAAGTTGTTGGTGCCCAAAGCGTAGATTCTTTATATGTTAGACTGTTATTGCTGTTTCTGCTACTATTACTTTCTGTTATTGTTACATTTATTTCTGGGAAGGTTTTATGCTAGGATGAATATTAGTTATTTTATATGTATAAAAAAATATGCACATTTACTCATACTCATAACATTGTTACAACCAAAGGTCATTTTATTCTGAAGATCTTAAAAGCTTTTTCCTACTTATACTAAATTTTGAAACTTGCATATCATTAGCATTATGTTGGGTCTTCATTCTCATGTAGGATAAAATGAATTAAACTTTATATTTTCTTTTTCGCTGTGTATATATACTTTTCTACTTGTGGACTAGCTGATTCACTGAACTGACGAACAAAGTATTTGAAACTTTAAACATAAAATATGTTCTTCAACATAAAATATTTATGTCTTTTATGAAAATAAATGAAGAAATAGAGGTGCATGAGCATCTATAGTTGTCCATTGCATGACATGACATCATGACACATATATTCTTTCACTCCTATAATATTTTTAAATATTGAGAAAATGCGGGTTGTGCCAGCCTCGCCCCTTTGCGAAGTGTCGGCAAGGGGGAAAGACCCCAAGTTGCTACCCCCTTGCACTGGAAGAAGGCTACTCAGAAGGGGTGGCCAGAGGGTCACCTTATTTGGGCGACTATGTCACCTTTGAGGGGCGAAGATGAGGGGGTGGCTGGCCAAGGGCTTTCCTGCCCTAAACGGGAAGGAGGCCGCCTAGATTTGGTGGCCTTCTCCGATCTGGGTGGCCTTGCCCTTCTTGTTGGGCATCGATTAGGGGAGTGGGCTTCCAAGGGTTAGCAATCCCTAGACAGTAAGAAGGCCGCCTAGACTGGGAGGAGAGAGGCTCTACTAATCCAGGCGGCCTAACCCACTTTATGGGGCGATGACGAGGGGGAGGGAGGCCAAGGGGCCACCCATCTTAGGCGGAGAGGAGGCCACCCTATATGGGTGACCAGGGGGCCAAAGGGCCGCCAAGTTTGGGTGGCCGGAGGGCCAGGCGGTTGAGCTGGGGAAGTTTCACCTTGGTCGCCCCCACTATAGTTTTGTTATCTATTAGTCCGAAATTTCTCTAATATTGGCACTCCATGCATGGGGTTACGTTTAGCACTTTAAAGGGACCCTATCAATTACCCCCACGTACTTAGAATCCAGAGCTAGAGCGAATGGAGGGCGGGGAATTTTTTCCGAATTGTGTGTGTGTGTGTGCAGTAATATGCACTAGAGGTGCGGAGGGCGAAATATGTATAGGGCAATTTTTGTGCTGGGAATGGTGGGCATAATGGGTGCATTTTGCGCAAGGCGCAATTTGTGTGGGGTGTAAAATATGCGAGTTGTGAGCAAGGCGCATTGTCTATAAGGTGTGCGCAAGGCTCTATGTATGTGACATAGGGACAATTCCCAAATGGTGCTGTGAAGGGCAGTCCTTTGCACTAGGGTAGTTTTTAGTTAAATCATAAAACTCTCGTGGGTTTGTACCTGCGGTTGAATTTTATATACCTGCACTATTGATGCACTGACGACAAGTGTATCGGTCGCACAAGTAATATAAAATGGGAGAATATCCCCAAGTATTGATCTCTTGAGGAACGCAGAATGAGTGTGTGATTTAATAGCTTAAAAAATTAATTATAAAGGGCAAAACAAAAATACTGGGCTTGGTTTTGATGGCTGAACAGAAAAAAAAATCTAGTGCGAGTCGCATTCACCGCTTTACAAGGGTGGATGCCTATTTGGGCGAGCTTGTGAAATGGATTGCAAATGGATGAGGGTCATAAGAACCTATTCTCAATGCATGCCACTAGAAATATGGCACTCAATCGACGGTGGGGGAGACGAGATGGAATGGGGGCACTCATTACATTCAGTAACCACAGAGCATTCATATAGACATGAACAAATGCATTTATGCTAAATTAGGGTTCATACAACACTTCCAAATATCCAACAGTTCGAAGAGAAATAAACTCCAAATGAAGAGAAAGGAAGAATACAACCAAAGCACGAATACTCATCCAAGTTTCACTGCCAGATTCGAGGGTTGTCATGCCCCGTTCGTGCTCAGACTTTGATTGCCATCCGGGCTCTAGAAGAGTTGTCATCTTCTTCCAATATACCTGTCTTCTTCATCAATAGCCTCCAATTACACCCTTTGTTATAGAACTCTCCAAGGGCAGCTAGAAATCATTCGGAATGGAGCTTGGAGACTTGCAGAAGATGGAGGAGGCCAAGAGGAAGCTCTAGCAAGATATTGGCGAGACAAGCTTGGCCGAAACTCCTTGAGATGATGGCCGGAGATGGAGCGGTGAACAAGGGAAAACATGAACCCTAAGGCATGGGAAAAAATTATCGTTCCCAAATGAGCAGAGTCCTGTAGCTTAAATAGTAAATGGTCAGAAAAAAGGTCCACGCACGGTCAAATGCACGACCATGCGTGTATCGTGCATTCGTAATCAGCACAGAACTCACCCAGCCTGAACCAGCAGAATATCATGTATTTTTGATCGTGCATAAGCAAAATAGCCCGTGCGATAAGAAATCGCACGGTTAGTAACAAATCACTAAAAATCAGGCAAACTGGGCAGGACGTGCGCTTTCCTTCGTATACGGTTGAACCCAACCGTTCGTTAAGAAAATGCATGAATAATAAAAACAAAAAATTTCTAGACAAAAAGATGAGGTCATTCGATTTAGTCACGCTTGGGCAAAATAGCCTGTGCGAGAAAAAATCACATGACCTAGGGCAGAGTAGTAGAAAACGAATCTGTAGGCATCACACAATCATGCCAATCGTGCATGAAGAAAAGTGCATGATCTTGCGATTCCTCTAGAGAAGAATAGGGTAGCACTGGTGATCTGTCCACCTGCACCTGCAACACACAGCCTGGAGCACACCTCTAGCATACACTAAAAAACCAAACAAAAAACAACATAAAACAAGCTAGGAAGCACCATGTGCATACTCCCGGGTAAAATGTGCAATTGCACACCACACGGGACCAAATCATGTACTAAGTGTAAAATACAGATCAAATCAACTATAAGCAATGAAGAATGAGAAGTGTAGTGCACGTACGTGAAAACTACCCCAGATGAGTCAGAAAAATACTATAAATATCGAACTCATCAACTATGTAGTGGTTTTGTATCTTGTTTGCGGCGCCTTGGTCACTTTGTATTTTTTGATTCATTATTTGTTGACTGCTCGAGCTTTGAGCATTTTACCATGATATTTGTGATATTGGCGCCGCCATTTTATGCGGGAAACTCTGTTTTTCATCTTTGAGATTGGCGGTTGGAGCACGAGACCTTGATGATATCATATCCTACTACCAGGGAGATGGGCGGACACTTCAAGATGGTTAGCGAGAGGTCCAACTCACTGAGCTGGGGGATGTTGCTGAGCATGGTGGTAAAGGGCGAACCTTTGAACCTGGGCGGCTGCGAGGGGGTAGGCTCTAATAGTGTCGTGACCTACTGTGGCGAAGAAGTGTGAAGCTTCAATCGATAGTAGTGGAGGTCATAAGGGCGTGGCCCCGAAGAGACAGTGAAGTTCAGACGCTTTGATCCGTTGGCGAGTGTGAGGGGGGAAGGCCCTGGCGATTCCATGACCTACTATAGTGGAGAAGGGCATACCTTTAATCGATGTTAGTGGGAGATCGCTGGAGTTGGGGGCCCTAAGGAAATGGTGAAGGGTAGACCTTTGAACCGCAGGCGAGCATGAGGGGGGAAGGCCTTGTCGACACCATGACCTACTATAGGGGATAATAAAGGACTTTTGTTTCATAATAGTGGGAGGCCACTAGGGCTGGGTGCATGCGCTACCCAAAGGCAGGTGCTGTAGAGCTTGTTACTCGTAGGTAGGTACTGAGATCGTGCTGCTCGGAGGAGGTGCTGAGAAGCGCACTAGTCGGAGGCATGTATTGTCAAGCTCATTATCTAGACGCAAGTGATGTGAAGCGCGTTGCCCGGAGTTAGGTGCTGAGAGCATGCTACCTTGAGGCTGGTGCTGAGAACACCAATCTAAGAGGTAGGTGCTGAGAGCGCACTGCTCGGAGGCAGGTGCTGAGAGCGTGATGCAAGGAGGTAGGTTCTGTGAAGAGCACTTCCCAAAGGCAGGTGCTATGAAGCATGTTGCCCTGAGGCAGGTCCTATAAAGTACACTGCCAAGAGGCAAGTGATGTGAAGCATGCTGCCTAGAGGCAGGTGCTGAGAGCACGCTACCCAGAGGCAGGAGCCTAGTGCACGCTGCCTAGAGGTAGGTGCTGTCAAGCGCGTTGAATAGAGACAGGTGCTGTGAAGCGCAGTTCCCAGAGCAAGTGCTATAAAGTGCACTTCCTAGAGGAAGGTGATGTGAAGCACTCTGCACGGAGGTAGGTGTTATAAGGGTAAGTGGGTGCCCTTTATTTTGGAAAAGGTGTTAACATAGTCTTGATGATGCGGATGATGTTAGCCTTTTACAAATCTGAAATGAAAAAACTTTTAAAATCATTAGAGTCAAAGTCACCTGTCTGATCTAATCATAATTTACATGTAGTATTAATAGAATAAAAAAGTTAACAAAGCAGCGCGGTGGTGCGTGTAACAACCCATCCGTCAAGAGTAATACAACAGAAGGTCTGGTCGTGTCCCCACGCCATATTAAATGGATAGACGAAAGAGTTACGTAATGAAATCATAATTCATTCTAAACCTATAACACACCCTAACGCAAAGTTGAATTCTAGCGAAAAGTTAAAGAGTTAAGAATCACGCATCCAGGAATGTCCACTACTAAAATACACCAGGAATGAAAGTTAACAAATTGTTACGGCCAAAAGGCCTTACAAAACCGTGTTCAAGTTTACAAGTATGTGATTTTTATACATCGACATGTAGACTGACAACACACAAATATATTAAACATAACACTTGGGCCTTCGAGGGTCAACTTAGCAAAAAAGGCTTCAGCTCGCTATTTCCTACTTGGACCTACAGCACCTGCACAGAAGCATTCCACCGAACGGTGGAAAACAAGGCAACGGTCAGCTTTAGCTGACAAAATTATAATGACCCCACCCCTTTTTTGGAGTGGCGGTGCTCCTTCCGTGCAAGAAAATAGAATGTTCATAAATATCAAGAATGTGCAACTTAAGCACCAATCATCACAAATAATGGCATGACTGACCAAATGTCCCATGTAATTAAGACACATTATCGGTGTACCGGATAACCCAGGATCCCACATTTTTCCATCATATGCAATCAATGGTGCATTAGCAACCAAATGGGGAAACTCCACGAGTCCCACCACCATCCTTAGTCCCAGACTGGATGGTCTCACCCGAGCATTACTAGCCTGGTAAAAAGCCATGACTATCTCCTATGCTAACGATAACTGCTGTATACCTTAGGTCTGTTTAGCAAAACAACATAGTGTGGGTACAGTTCAACTATTTCCCATTGCTCAGATCGCCGTGCCAATTAATGACAATGATACATGTTAGCATCCCTTTTCCTATAATCCACAATACCAAGGATTCATTCGGCTGGCACTCACAACCAACGAGGTTGGGAACTACAGGCACACAACTAAACAAGTTAGTCGTTGTGTCCCCAGGACACGGGCTTTAAAATCACAACAAAAGCTCACTCATAGCCATTGCCAACAGAACTCTGAAACCATATAATTTCTATGGAGTCTTCTCTGACATGCAAAACAAAACATCACCAATCTAGACCAACTTGTCCATATGGGTTTCACACATCATGCCTAATCCGTACTCATGCTTCTGGATATTATATGCAAAACATACTCAGGGATAAACATATCGACCTGATGGAAACAACCTTTTATCCACCGATCGATGAGGGATTTCATGCAAACTTTCTAAAAGAGGACTTCACTTGTACAAGAGGACCATCTTTACCCTTATAGTTTATTTATGCAGAGCCATGAACAAGGATCTAGTCTTCCTCTTCACAAAGCTAGGCTCGACCCCCAAGAATTCAATGACTACTGAAAGTCTTTGTTTAAGGGTAGTTAAATACCTAGAGAGAGGGGGGTTGAATAGGATTGTTTTGGCACTTTTAAATCTTTTAGAGTTGAGAGCTTGGTGTGTGTTAGAGTTAGTTATTAGCTTTCAAGAATCACAACAACAAATAAGATTTTATAGTGCTTCCCCTATATAGGGTACATCACTTTACCTCCCCACCTATCTAGCAGTGAGCTATATTCGGTTAACTTCTCCTATATCCTCAGCTCCTTGAGCTTACACCTCAGATCCCTCAGGATCCTACAACTCAGAGTGAATCTTACTCCTACAACTCAGACCAAAAATAGTCCTACCTCAGGCAAATCAACCCTACAGTAAAGTTAAGCAACTCTTACCTCAGGCTCAGCAACCCTACACTCAGAGATACACCAGATATTCTACCTCAGATCCCTCAAGATCCTAGCTCAAATCCACTCATGGATCCTACCTACTTAGAGACAGCAGCTCCTACCACTCTGTCTTTATAATACAGGCTTACAACTCAGATCACATATTGTTCCTACAGGTTGAGTAAAGTTTTTGTGGTGATTGAATCCAGAATAATAAACCTTTGAGTCAGCTTCCTGGACTGTGTAGAAACAATCCTAACTCTTCATAGGAACAAGAAAGTATGTCTTCAATATTTAACTGCTTGTGCTGCGAAGATCTATTGCAGAGCTCTACTCCTTCAAGCTTTTGGATATCTGAGTCGAATGCAATAGCCTTGAAGAAGAACAACAACTATATTGAGTGCTCTGCTAACTAACCCTTATAGAAAATTAGGGTTTGAGTTCTTGCTGAAGTTTCTTGAGAATTTTCTCGACTTCAACCACTTTATTCAGCAAAGATAATAATCTAAGTCGAACTCTGATCCTCTTTTTTTTTTTAATTTCTCTATTCCACCTTTTATATTCCTCAGTGCAACAACTCTTTAATCCATATAGGCAAGTAGTATAGGTAGTTGTAAAGTAGCTTTACAATTAACTGCACTGCATAAACCATGTGGCACCATTTGTCCTTTAACACGCAAAACCTGCTTTATTTGAATTTAGGATGATGTCAGCTTGACTCAACACTTGTGGACTTATCAACTTTCACCACATAGTCTGCATAGGCATTAAGTGAAGCATTATGACTCAACGCATAGAAGCATTGAGTGTTGTCTTGAGACTTAACGCAACTGAAATTTAAGTGTTAGCTTCTAAAGCATTGAGTGATAAGCATTCACTCAATGCAAAGTTGCTTAGCTGAATAACTGTCTAACTTCTGAGGCGTTGAGTGACCCTTCATCAGTCAACATTGTTGCCTTTAACAACTTAAATGATAAGGCATTGAGTGAACCTTCATCACTCAACACATTTGTACTTAATAACATTCTTTTGGTTGTGGCATTGAGTGAACCTTCTTCACTCAATGCTTCTAAACTTGGCATTTATCCTGATTAGAGGTGTTGAGTGAATCTTCTACACTCAACGCTTATGGACTTGTACAGATTTTCTGACTGAAGGAGTTAAGTGAAACTTCTAAACTCAACTCTTCTGGACTTTTTAACTTTCATTGAGTAGGCATTGAGTGAATTGTCTTCCCTAAAAGCTTCTGAACTTAGCCAGATTTAAGCCAGCTCCACTGAGGCTCTGAATGACTAAAATTCTGTCAATGCTTTTAGGCCTCTGACATTGAGTGATGTATACTCACTCAATGCTTCTGGACTTAGGCAAATTTCTTCCTCTCTATTGTATCATGTCATGAGTCCAACCAAACTTCTGACCCTGTCAACCTGTCTAATCAATGAACAGAGGACAACCTGCATACATTGAACTAGAACATATATAATAAACAAACATGTGTATACCATTGACTTCTAGGCCTTCTTCAAATATGGGACATAATGATCAATGGACCTAACAATCTCCCCCTATTTGAAGAAGTCAGAACCCTAGTCAATGATATACACAAACTCACAGAAGAGATAAATTCAGAGAATTTAAGAGCAATAAATAGCACACAACCAAAGTTATATTAACACAAAATTTGATAATTATAAACAAAAATGTGTGCCAGCAATAATGTTTCATATTCCTAAGGCCATAAGGAACCTATTACAAATTTCATTGTTAGGCATCAAGTTCCTTAATGACTATGCCCTTACTAGGCGTTTTAACAGCCTTCTCCTCAGCTTCTATCTTCGTTTGCCTTTGCCTTTCAAAATAGTTGTATGGCTTTGGGAAATATTTGCTAGGCTCTGGAGCATCTGAATGCAAAGTACCAACCTTCTTATCCTTTTTGAACTTTCTCCTGATCTCTTCATTTCTTTCCAGTTTAGCCCATTTTACGGAGCTGTACAGTTTACTTATTTTAGTTTTGTTTTCTTTAATCTGATTCCAGGAAGCCAAAATAATAGTCCTGGATTGAGGACTCCATAATTCAAAATCAGGCCTAGACTCCATCTCTTCTCCATGACTCTTCTTGCTCTGTCTGATCTCAGCATCTTCCTTAGCAGCAGCCTTGTCTTTATCCTTAGATAGTTGTTGAGTGGTGGGGCTGACGGTTGGAATTGTTTCAGCAAAAGTTTTAGCTCCATAACCAACCATTTGACATTCAGGAGCAGGAACATCATCATATACAAAAGTATCTAGGCCCAATGATCCTCTAATAACATTTGAAGTCCAAATAGAATTTTTTGTACTTGCCTTAATCATTGATTTCTCCCCCTTTATTACTTTTTCAATTATGACTGTAGTCAGGGAGTCCTTGGAAGAGGAAATATTTTCAGCCAAATAATTGACACCGTTGGTAACTTGATTCTTGACCTCCAATATAAGGTCATCTAAGTACTGGGTGCAAGCATCCATTCTTCTCTCTAGAATGATCTTATTTGCTTCCATGATTTGGTTTTGTACTATATGCACCATTTCCATATTTCCTGAGGTGATGTTTCGATTCTCTATGATATCACTTTGCTTTTGACTAATTTCATCAAGCTTTTCTTCAGTATAAGTGACAACATGAGCAACTCTTTTGAAGAATGCAACAGTGGTGTCCCTGAGCAAATCCACCTCAAATCCAATAGACTTAGTCTCAATAGATTGAACTTATCTCAGTTCCTTGATAGAATCATCCACATTGTTTTTAATTTGTCTTCTCTGGTCATCTAGTAGTCCTTTCAATTGAGCCAAGAAGGAGGAAGACATTACATCAACATGTTGAGATGTCCCTTGGAAGCAGACAACTTTATCAACCCTTATATCTCCCCTATCTACTAAGTTAGCTACTGCAAACTTAGAGGAGTGAGTAGGAATTTCAGCAGCAGGCGCATCAGCCACAGATATCTCAATATACTTGTTAGTTTCTGGAGCAGGGAGCTCTGTATGAATCTCACCCTCAACCTCAACATTGTCCATATCAACTTGTTGAATACCAGAAGCTGTGTTGGGGACATCTTATTATACTAGCACTGGAACCTACTCCCCCTCAACTTGAGAACTAAAGGGCAGCAACTGAGATTCAACTGGAATATTACCTATTCTTTCCTATAGTTTATCCAGGAAAGAGTCAATCTGGTCCTACAGACCAACAAAAGATTGAAATTGCTCCCCCTCAGCAGGAGCATCCAATCTGAGAGCCTCTCCCTCAATCTCTGCACAAATCCTATCCACAACAACACCAACTAGTTTCTCAGCAAGTTCTATTGAGATACATTGCTTCGTAGAGTTCTGGAAGTAGGTTTTGATGATATAGAAACCTGAGCACTTACATCTCTCTTAGTCTTAGTAGTTGATTCAGATAACTGTGGGTCATGAGGCTCTTCAACTCTACTCTCAGAAGAGATGCTTTTATAGCCTTCTTCATTTATTGTAACTACTTTTTTTTCTTTCTATCAGCTGGCAGTTAGTGTGGGAGCAACACTCTGTCCTATCTATCAAACATCCTTGAGTCCATCTTCCTCATATGGTGTATCTTAGCTCCTAGCCTCACATTAAGGATCCCTAGAGCTGAGCTCATCAAGAATAAGGAGAGTATTCTACCCATGTTTGGTTCTGGAATACATTCCACTATCCTTTCAAAAAGAATCTTTCCCCAATCAATCTTCTTTGACTGAATAACTCTTGTCATCATCTCAAACATCTTCCTGGAAATTTTTTCATGAGAACCTGTCTTGTAGATTAAGGCCTTGACTATGACATATGCAAAGAACTTTCCATTCAGGTTCATATATTTCCTCATGATTGAACCAGTGGTATGCTTTGACAAGCCACACCATTTACGTGTTGACTTAACATCCTCAACAAACAATTCATCCTATATATTTGATGGCCAAAGCTTAGTAAGTTTCAGAGCCTTGCTTAACCACCTTGAGGAAATCTTGATTATGTTTCCACTGATAGAAGTTTTAATCATATCTTATTGGAAGACGAGTCCACTTTGGCATTTGTGTATAGTTCCAACACTTCTCTTTTCTAGATAGAACTTGGTTCTGACAGAACAAATTCTAGGTCGGCGGCATTCAACAGATGAAGAACCAGTTGTACTTCTTCAAGAGCATCCTTGAATCCATTCCTAATGAGTTCACAGCCCTCGAACAGGAAATCTACACCTTTGGGTTCCATTGAGTCCTTGAGTTGCTGGAGAGTTGAAGAACTTTGCTCGTGAAAATTCTGGTAGGGATTTAGTGAGTCAAATAGGGCAAGGAACTTTGTGTTTTATCCTAGGAACACATTTCTATATATAGTAACCCATATACGAGAATGTGGAGAGGCGCATACCTGTCATGATTTACATAATTTTATTAATGGCTGAGAATCCATAGAATTATCCGTAATCTGATCCGCCAGATTGAATGTAATGAGTACACTAAATGCAATCGATGCTCTCAACGCTCTCGACGATTTGAGTTGTCTCAATGCTCTTGATGCCTGGACAGTTAGTCTATTTCTTTCTTGATTACTTGCAAAAGGTTAATCCTCCAAATGCACATATGCATGTTTTCATAATGATGTTACTCCAAGTTCAACATACCCAACTCAAATTTGAAGGTGTTGAACTTGGCTTAATCTAGAGACTTAGTGAAGATATCAGCCACTTGTTTGTTAGTGAGGACAAACTGAAGACTGATGTCTTCCTTCTCAACATGCTCTCTAATGAAATGATATGTAATCTCAACATGCTTGGTCCTGCTATGAGAGATAGGATTCTTAGTAATTGAGATAGAACTAGACGAATTATAATACATAAGAGTTTTACTTAGCTGAAGATTATAATCCTGGAGTTGATGTTAAATCCATAGTAGTCATGCACAGTAACTCCCAGCTGAAAAGTATTCTGATTCTGCAGTGGAGATGGCTACACTGGTCTGTTTCCTGCTGCTCCATGAAACCAGTCTTCTCCCTAGAAACTAACAGGTGCTAGATGTGCTTTTCCAGTCTTCTCTATAACCTGCAAAATCTGCATCTGAATACCCAATTAGTTAAAAATCATTATTCCTAGGGTACCATAGACTAAGACTAGGTGTGCCCTTGAGATATCTCAAAATTCTTTTAGCAGCACAATAATGTGACTCTTTAGGGCAAGGATGGTACCTAGCACAAACACATGTAACATACATAATGTTTTGCCTACTAAGAGTCAAGTAGAGGAGGGAGCCAATTATGCCCTATACAAGGTTTCATCAATAGGTTTCCTAGTCTCATCCTTATCTATTGACATACTTGACCCCATAGGAGTTTTCATTATGGAGGCACTCTCCATTCCAAACTTTTTGAATAAATCCTTGGTGAACTTAGATTGAGAGATGAATAATCCATCCTCTGATTGTTTAACGTGGAGGCACAAGAAATACTTGAGTTCACCCATGCTGCTCATCTCAAACTTCCCTTGCATAAGTTTGGCAAACTTATTGCAAAGGCCATCATCAAGAGAGCCTAAAATTATGTTATCCACATAAATTTGGACTAGGATTATCTTACCCTTGACTTCCCTTAGGAATAATGTCTTGTATATCTTCCCCCTTGATAATTTGTTCTCAATGAGAAAACTAGAATGGATTTCGTACCATGCCCTAGGGGCTGTTCCAACCCATACAAAAATTTTCTTAACTTAAATACATAGTCAGGAAAGTTAGAGTTAACAAAACCTGAGGGTTGCTCAACACAGATCTCCTCTTTCAGGTCACCATTCAGGAAAGCTGACTTAACTTCTATTTGGTAGACCTTAAATCCCTTATATGCAACATATGCAAGGAATAGTCTTATAGTCTCTAGTCTAGCAACTAGTGCAAAGGTTTGACAAAAATCAATACCTTCCTCTTGCCTGTATCCCTTAGAAATCAGCCTAGCTTTATTTTTTTTATTATAACACCATTCTCATCAAGTTTGTTTCTATAAATCCATTTAGTTCCAATGATGTAATGTCGATGAGGTCTAGGAACAGACTTCTAGACATTATATCTCTTGAATTGGTTAAGTTCTTCTTGCATATCCACAGTCCAAAATGGATCTATGTTGGCATATTCACACTTCTTTTGTTCAACTTGAGACAAAAAGCTTGAATACATTGCTATATTGAGGCTTTTTCTCCTTGTTATAATACCTTAGATTGCATTTCCAATAATTAGATCTTTGTGATGTTCTCTCAAGTGTTAGACAATAGCTGGCATTATGTCTTCTACAACATCTTGAACCTCAATTTCTGGAGCCTGATGATCTTCATCTATGTCCAATTCACCCGGACCTTCTTCTGGAATGACCACACTCTCTTCCTCTTCTTATTCAGTAGGAGGTGTATTAAAGATTTTCAGTTTGTCTAACATCAATTCTGCATCTGTAGATCTAGAGGAGCTTGGCAGCTCACTGTGAATCATAGAAGACTAATCAAATACTATAATGATAGACTCTTCTACAACTTGATTCTTCAAGTATTAGACTCTATAGGCTTTGTTGTGGTTTTTGTACCCAACAAAAATTCCCGTATAGGACTTGGCAACAAACTTTGTCAAGTAGGACTTCCCATTGTTAAGCACAAAGCATTTGCTTCTAAAGATTCTAAAATAGGCAATATTTGGCTTTCTGCCTTTCATAATCTCATAGGGAGTCTTCATGTGGTACTTGTTGATAGTGGCTCTATTCAGGACATGACAAGTAGTGTTCACTGCCTCAGCTTAGAAATATTCTGGGAGAGAAGTGTGCCTAAGCAATGTCCTACTAGCCTCTTTGAGAGTCCTATTTTTTCTCTCAGCTATCCCATTTTGCTGGGGTGTTCTTGGAGAAGAAAACTCCTGAAATATACATTGTTCTTAACAAAACTTTGACATGACTTCTGATTAAAATTTTATTCTATGGTCACTTCTGATTTTGACCATAGAACAATCCTTTTCATTATGAATTTTCCTAACAAAGGTGACAAAGCTATCAAGGGTTTCAGAGTTTTTATTAAGAAAGAACACCCATGCAAATATGGAAAAGTCATCATTTATCATAAGAGTGTAGAATTTCCTACCTAGACTATGAACTGGTATAGGACAAAAAATTCCATATGTAGGACGTAAAGATACCACTCAGAATCCTTGGCCCCATTTCTCTTAAAAGGTTCCCTTGTCTGCTTGCCCTTTTGGATTGCAGAGCAAATGCCCTCTTTGGTGCATTTCAGATTGGTCCATTTCTGATTAGCTCTTCACTGAAGACCTTGCTGATTGCCTTATACTTCAAGTGAGCAAGTCTCTTATGCCATTGCACACAATATGAGTCTTTCTCATTTGTAACAAGACACACTTGAGTGTCTGAATCTATACATAGGAAATTTAGACATTAAATATTTCCACTCCTAGTGCCTGTCAAAATGACCACTTGGTCACTTAACCTTTTGATCAGAAATTTATCCTTGTGGAAGATAGTACAATAGCCAATATCATAGAGTTTGCTTATGCTAATCAGATTGTGTTGCAATCCATCCAGATAAGCTACTTTTGTAATGGAGACTATATCATTAGTAATCATACCATAGCCTTTGGGAACTCCTCTGTCTGAATCTCCAAAGATGAATTTAGGTCCATTTCTTACTGGAGTATAACCTTTAGATGGATTCTTGTTCCAGTCATATGTCTAGAATAACCACTGGCCAAGTACCATATTGGCATCTAAGTTGTAATTGGACTTACCTGCAATCACAAGATAAATTTACCTTAGAACACAATAGGGTTTAGGTCCTTGGTTCATGTTAGCTTGAAAATGGCTATATCTTCCTACAGTAGTCTTGATAGGAAGGCTCATCCTTTCCCTTGGCACACTTGGGTTGTGCCAGCAGTCTATGGCATAGTGACCCACCTTATCATAACACAAACACTTATGGATATTGTATATCCTCTTCTAAAAAGCCTATGATGTGTGTAAGCCATCAGTCTTTGTCTATTCAGAGGGGAGAGAAGAATCCTTCTTCCTGTTCCTTTCAATAAAAATTTGACTGAAAGTAATTCTTCCATTAGGTGCACTAGGTTTATTTTGATTAACACCAACATATGTCTTCTTTATAGTTGACATGGTGTTGATGGCATCAAAAATGGCTAAGTGAGGCTTACCAACAGTCCTTCTCATAGTCTTACTTTTTGTAGAAGGAACTTGGGGGTGGCAACTACCATACCCTTGAGGGTGGGTGCTGGATCACCCACAAATGGTCAATGCTGGGCCATTTGGATTTTCTCATGGGGAGCAATCAGAGGACTCAATCTCATGGCCTTTCTTCTTCTATTGGAATTAGCATTAAAGATCTTTCATTCCATTCTTCCAATGACAATACATACTATCATGGTCATACTTGTTAAAAGGGAGAATAACCTTCTGAAAGGTAATCTAAGGCACAACTGGAGCCTTACCTTTCCCTTTGGAATGGGCAAATCTAGTGTTCCACTTAAACCCCAATCCCCTCTTATTATTTTTACAGGAGAAAGACTTAATTAGTGGCAGCACTGTCTTGGGCTTAGAAAACTCAGCTAATAGCATCCGCTCTTTGAGGAGCTTCTATTCAAGATCCTTGATGATATTATTCTTCTGGCTAATGGTGCCTATTTGGATGATTGAGATTGTCTTCAGTTGACTGACTTCCCTCCTCATCTAGGTTAGCATAGAAGCTGACTCAGACTACAAGGAAGTAGCTTTCTCTAAAGAGGCAATCTCTTCAGCTTATTTCTTGACAAGCTTCTTGCTCTTCTTCAGAGCTTCCAGGATAACACTATAATTATCAATCAATTGATTGACATCCTTATCAGATTCTGATCCATCATCCCCACTAGATGAAGTAGATGCCTCAGAGTCTGAGCTAGTCTCATACTCAGAAGGAGTGTTTGGAAGAGAGAATACCTCATCAGGAACATAACTGTCCTAATTGTCTTCAGTTAAGGCCATGAGGCTGACTTCTTCATCATATTCAAAATCACTGTCAATAAAGGACAGTGGTGCCCTGATACCTATTATGGCAGCAGAAAGATCATCCTTCTCTCATCAATAGAGATGAGACCAATATATGCCTCTTCTTCTTTTGATTCTGGAGACTCAAAATCACTATCTGACAACCAGGATTTCTTCTTGGCCTAGAAGCTCTTTTCAGCCTTGTTGTCCTTGTGATGTTTTTTGTCAACTAATCTCTTATTCTCCTTTCTCTTGATTGGACAATCAGCAATGACATATCCAGATATGTTGCAATAATAGCAAATAATATTAGTCTTAAAATGTTTGTTATGTTAAGAATCATACCTTTCCCCAGAGGGGTCTTTTTCTGGACTTCCTATGTTGGTATATGGATTTCTTGAGCTAGAGCTAGAAGTGCCCTTGTTCTTCCACTATCTTCTCTTGCTCAATATTTTATTGATCTGTTTGGAGAATAAGATAAGTTCTCCATTTGATAGTTCATTGCCTAAGATGATAAGATCTGAGCACTCTAACTCAGCAGCTCTCCTTAGTGGAGAAGGAGTCTTTTCCTTACACCTCCTTATGGCTTCAGCTTTGAAGGCCAGGGTCTTCTCTCTATTGAAGGTTCTGACAGCATCTTCTTCCAATCTTCTGGAGTTCAGCTACAGCTCATTAGACAGTAGCTTCCTAAATAGGTTTTGGGGAAGAGTGTTGGCCATGTTGCCAACTTCCCTGATAGCACAGATTTTGATATCCCATTACTTGTTGAGGGATCTCAAGAACTTGTCATTCATATCATAGTTTGTGAACTATCTGCCATAGGTGATCAGACTGTTCACAATCTTGAAAAACTTTTCATAGCATTCAGCTATAGAATCCTTCTTACTTTGCTTGAAGGTCACACACTACTGGTTCAGGAGGGATTTCCTATAGTCCCTCACCTCCTATGTCCCTTCTATATACATAATTAGAGAATACCACATCTCCTTAGCAGTTTTGTAGTGGACCCAGTTCTGGAATGTAGAATTATCTATGGCACTTACAATAATATTCTGAGCCCTCTTATCCATAGTGGCCAGAATTACTTCATCCTTGGTCATCTCAGTGTATTTCTTGGGAGTCTGGACATTTGCATCTATAGCAGATCTTCATGAGAATGAAAGGTCCCTCTTGAACAGTTATGTATATCCTAGGGTCTGAGGCTTCTATAAACAACATTACCCTCTCCTTCCAGATCCCCAAATTTTCCATCCTACAAATATGAAGTTTCATAGAACCTAACTCCTTGTAGTTCTCACTTGAAGCCATGGAGATAAGCATCAGCTACCCTTGGAGATCTTGTTCAGACAGTTAAGTCCTTTTTGAACAACCTTCCACTGATACCACTTGAAAGTCTTTGTTCAAGGGTAGCTAAACACTTTCTGAGGTGGGGGGGGGGGTGAATAGGTTTGTTTTGACACTTTTAAATCTTTTAGAGTTGAGAGCTTGGTGTGTGTTAGAGTTAGTTATTAGCTTTCAAGAATCACAACAACACACAAGATTTTATATTGGTTCCCCTATCTAGGCTACATCCACTTTCCCCCTCCACCTATCTAGCAGTGTGCTAGATTCGGTTAACTTCTCCTATATCCTCAGCTCTTTGAGCTTAAACCTCAGATCCCTCAGGATCCTACAACTCAGAGTGAATCTCACTCCTACAAATCAGATTGAAAATAGTCCTACCATAGGCACAACAACCCTATACTCACAGTTAAGCAACTCCTACCTCAGTCTCAACATCCCTACACTTAGAGAGACACCAGATCTCCTACCTCAGATCCCTTAGGATTCTGCCTCAGATCCACTCCTGGATCCTACCTACTCAGAGATAGCAATTCATACCACTCAGCCTTTATAATATAGTCTTACAGATCAGATCACACGATGATCCTATATGTTGAGTAAAGTTTTTGTGGCGATTGACTCCAGAGAAATAAACCACCTAGTCAGCTTCCTAGACTGTATAGAAACAACCCTAACTCTTCACAACAACAAGAAGTAAGTCTTCAATGTTGATCTGCTTGTGCTGAGAATATCTATTGCAGAGTTCTGCTCCTTCAAGCTTTTGAATATCTGAGTTGAATGCAAAAGCCTTGAAGAAGAACAACAACTATATTGAGTACTCTGCTAACTAACCCTTGTAGAAAATTAGGGTTTGAGTTCTTGCTAAAGTTTCTTGAGAGTCTTCTCGACTTCAACCACTTTATTCAGCAAAGATAATAATCTAAGTCGAACTCTGATCCTCTCTTTTTTAATTTCTCTATTCCACCTTTTATATTCCTCAGTACAACAGCTCTTTAATTCGTATGGGTAGCTATAAAGTAGCTTTACAATTAACTGCACTGCAGAAAGCATGCATCACCATTTGTCATTTAGTGCACAAAATCCATTTTTTTTGAATTTGGGATGACGTCAGCATGACTCATCACTTGTGGACTTAGTAACTTTCACAACATAGTCTACAGAGGCGTTGAGTGAAGTCTTGTGACTAACACATAGAAGCGTTGAGTGTTGTCTTGAGACTCAACGCAACTGAAATTTAAGTGTTAGCTTCTGAAGCATTCAGTGATAAGCATTCACTCAATGCAAAAATGCTTAGCTGAATAGCTATCTAACTTCTGAGGAGTTGATTGACCCTTCATCAGTCAACGATGTTTCCTTTAACAACTTGACTGATAAGGCATTGAGTTAACCTTCACCACTCAACACATTTGTACTTAACAACATTCTTCTTGTTGCTGGCATTGAGTGAAACTTCTTCACTTAACGCTTCTGGACTTGGCATTTATCCTGACTGAAGGCGTTGAGTGAATCTTCTACACTCAACGCTTTTGGACTTGTACAGATTTTCTGACTGAAGGAGTTAAGTGAAACTTCTACACTCAACTCTTCTGGACTTTTCAAATTTCTTTGATAGGGAATTGAGTGAGCCTTATTCACTTAATGCTTCTCTACTTAGAAAGATTTTCTTTGTGTAGGCGTTGAGTGAATGGTCTTCACTCAAAGCTTCTGGACTTAGCCCGATTTGAGTCCAGCTCCACTGAGGCTTTGAATGACTGAACTTTTGTCAATTCTTTTAGTCCTCTAGCATTGACTGATGTGTACTTACTCAATGCTTCTAGACTTAGGTAAATTTCTGCCTCTCTATTATATCCTATCTTGAGTCAACCAAACTTCTGACCCTATCAACCTATCTAATCAATGAACAAAGGATAACCTGCATATATTGAACTAGAACATATATCAAATACAAACATGTGTATATTATTGACTTGTGGGTCTTCTTCAAATATGTGATATTGTGATCAATGGACCTAGCAACCACCTCTTTGGTACAAACTCGTCCACAACTTGAGTAGTTTTCGGCCACCCTAAACTCCAGGAAGTTGCTTAGGCTGGAGGGAGAAGAGGAGGAAGGTTCAGTCTTCTTCCCTAAACTAGTCCCACTTGAACCGGTAAACCTCGGTCCCGACCTTTGCCACAGTTTCGAACTCACTAGAGGTCAAATAACGAACCTTCACTATCCGTTCATTTGTTCGATCTCGCTAGAAAAGCTCGTACAGACTTTCGCTCCTTCTTCTTCCTTCGGGTTGGGCGGAGAAAAAGAATGGCAGAAAGATTGCCCAAGTCTCTCTCCAATCCCTTCCTTATATCTAAGATGGGATGGAACCTTAGCCATAAGATCTAACCTAATTAGAATGGATGGCCAAGATCTACCCTATCTCTTATTTTAAAGATAGGAGTCACCGCAGCTAAGCTGCTTAAGGACCGGAAGACCCACGTTCATCCAGAACACTTGAAGAATCGTCCAGACAACTCGATGAGTTCATCTTGATCACTCAATGAATTCATCTTGATCACCTGAAGAATTCGTTCAAACCACTCGATGAATTTATTTAGACCACTCTATGAACTCGTTCAGACCAGTCGCCAAATTCATCTTTAACACTTGGCGAATTCATATCGAACACTCGATGAAATCATCTTGAACACTCGACAAATTCAACTTGACCACTTGATACCATTCGATGAATTCACTTAGAACACTCAACGAATTCATCTCGAACACTCAACAAATTCATCTTGAAAACTCAATGAATTCATCTTGAACACTCGAAGAATTCATCTTGACCGCTCGAGACCATTCGAAGAATTCCTTAGATCACTCGAGACCATTTGACGAATTACTTAGATCACTCGACGAATTTTACTTGGTCTTTTCAAGCTAAAAGACCTGGGGTGTTACAAATCTCCCCTCCTTTAAGAAATTTTGTCCCGAAATTAACCGTACAGGAAAAAAACAAAGAAGTACAAAATATACAATAATTTGTACCTCAACGGAAAATTTCAGGGAACTCCTCAAGCATGGTTTGCTTGTGCTCCCATGTAAGTTCCTCACGAAGAAAGTTGTCCCAACGAACCTTGACCATCCTGATCACCTTGTTCCACAACTTCTTGATCTCCGTATATTTGATACGAACGGGCTTCACTTTCATCTTTATCCCACAATCAACCGGCACTTGATCAACAACAATGACTTGTGTAGGATCTCGAATTTCCTTTCTTAGCACTGATATCTGAAACACATCATGCAAACTACTTAGCTCGGTTGAAAAAGCTAGTCGATAGGCAGCTTCACTGACCTGTTCAACAATCTTAAACGGTCCAAGGTATCTCTGACTGAACTTTTTCAAATGTCGAATCTTGGATAACCTTTGAATGTCTTGATTTTAAGATATACCCAATCGCCAATTGCAAACTCAACATTTCGGTGCTTGATATTATATTACTTAGCCTTCCTATCCAGAGAAACCAATAGTCAGTCCCGAATTAAACGTATTGTCGAATTTGCATCTTCGACTTCTTTACGTTTATACAGCTTAGTTTCACCTGTCTTCGCTCAAGCTAAATGCGTTTGACACTTCCTGCCATCAAGGTTGTAGATATCGGATATCGGGTTCATGTCGGTTTGAAATGTCGTATGTCGGATTGCGGGGGATATATCGGGGATATTTTACAATATCGGAATTTAATAAAGATAACAATGTTTATAACAATTTTTTGCAAATAAATAAAAATGTACAGACAATATATGGTTATACACTTTGCATTACATGTAACAAACTAACAATATGATTGATTAAACTAAACCAAGTAACCAACACACCAAATAACAAGCGATTTAAGATAATAATAAATAATATTGCAAGTGCCGAAAAGGAAGTCATGATAAAATAATAGGAAACATCATCAGTCACATTAAAGGCCAAAAGTTCAAAAACCAAAAATCATAAGTCCCGCTGAATGTCAAAAGCTCAAAATCAAAAAATCCCACTGCATAAACTTCCATATGTATGCCTGCATCAAAAAAACATGTATAAATTAATTATAAATGAGTAAAATCCTATTAAGTAAATTGATTTATAATTTATTTTATAGTAAAGACTTACATTTCATATCTCCTCTTCTGTTTCGTAGTCTTCCAATAGTGTGTCTAATAGTGGAGTTTGCATTTCCTCTTCTGATAGCCCTGCATCTTCATCATCTTTCTCCAATGCTTGTGTTGCAATGCGCTTTCGCTTTAAAGTTTCATGTTGTGATTGTTGGTTAGTAGGTCTGGTGCTCCTTCTTGGTCCCAAATCAGCATCCACAATGTCTCCAAGTTGTTCCAAGTCAATCCTTCTCCAGGAAACACTTCCTCCTCATTTTCATTATCACCTTCACTTGAACCAACGAGCCACTCTACTGCTTTTCCTTCATCCAAATTTTTGCAGATATTGGATCTCGAGAGATATCAGCATGCTTAGATTTGAGCATAACATTAAACTTAACGAAGACAAGATCATTTAAACGTTTGCTCTCAAGTCTATTCCGCTTTTTCGAGTGGATCTACAAATTGAAACATTTGAAATATTTAGTATCTCTTTATTACTTAAATGAAATTGCATGCATGTAGAACTAGTGAAGTACTGAACGATTGTACTACCATTTCGAACGTGCTCCAATTTCTTTCGCATCCAGATGAACTTGTGGTCAAACTCAATATCTCTCATGGCCATCCCCCTCAAATTCGGAGTCTCAACTCCATGAATTTCCACCAGTGTACTAAATAAAAAGCGAAAATTTAGCAATATGTATAAATCTTCATGAACTTAGAATTTAAACTACTTACTTGGATTAAAGAAGAAGCTAGCAATTGCCTCTTTGCAAGATCCTTTCCAAATAATCCTTGCCCAAACTGATATATATCAAGCTCAGTAGTGATATGATCTTGCATATCAGGGTCAGTTGAATACATTCTTGTAAGGCAATCAAGAAATCCATGCATAAACTTCGTATCCCCCTCCACCTCCTCCTTATTTGGGTAATAGAAGAAAGGATTTAAAAAAAATCCAGCTAAATGTAAAGGGCTGCTCATCTTACTATCCACTCTACTATCAATCAACTTCCATATAGGAAGATATCTGTTTTCTTTATTTTCGAGTGCTATAGCAACTTCCTCTTTGGCTTTCTTCATATCTCCATACAACCAACCCATTGACGGTATATCTCCATCTGCTCTTCGTAGAACTTTAACCAGTGGGGTAAATATAAGGAGTGCCAGCTCAACATTATGCCAAAATGTGGCACTCAATGCTATTGTTGCGGCCTACATACAATCATACAATAACAAAATATTAAAACGATGTAGTGTATCTGCAAATTTTTTTTTAAAATTATTAGATGAACACATTACTTGTTTTCCATGTGTGGTACTTGATAACTTTGTTGCCTCCCATTTAGCAGATGTGAACAATTCCCTCAAATGTCTTCTCTTATCCTGAAGGCTCTGCAATGATAAAAAAGCTGTGGCAAATCTGGTCACACCAGACCTAACGAGATCATGGGACTCCATGTCTTTAGTCGTCTCTCTGAACATAGCAAGAGCAATGGTGTGAGCATATATAAATACAGTAAGTTGTCGGCCCATACAGATTGCACTTTTAATTTGCCTCAGTTTCGAAATATCTTGGAGAAGAAGGTTTAAGGTGTGAGCGGAACAAGAAGTCCAAAAATCTTGGTCTCTTTACCGCTAGCAATCGTGATGCAGACATATTTTTGGACGCATTATCCGTCACAACCTGTACTATATTTGCTTCTCCTGGGCCATCCGACTACTGATTGCCTCATCAACAAACTCATATACGAACTTGCCATCATGTGTAGATGATGATACATTCTTCGATAACCAAAATGCTACTCCAGCAACTGTGTGCACAACAATATTCATGACGCTTCTGCCCTTGCGATCTGTCCAAGCATCAGTCAAAATACTACACCCATGCAACCTACAAGTTTGAGTGAAGCTGCTTAGCATTTCCTTGTCCGCTGAACTTCCATCTGTAAGAACTTTTCCCTCATCTCGTACGGCGTTGGTCCTTTCATCCCAGGGCCACATAGACCGACAGCGTGCAACATTTGTTGGAAGGATATGCTATATAGAGCATTGAAAGGAATACCCATCTCATATGCCCACCTAGCAATATATAGAGCTGCATCATCTCTGGCTTTCTTCTTAAACTTACTCTCAATCGTGCTTTGTGAACTACTTCCTGACTCAATAAATTGGTCCATTGGACCTTTATTTCCCATATTTACAAGCAATGGCCTTTGTGAACTTTCGGGTTCTGCAACCTCTCCAACAACGACCTCATCCAAGCTACTCTGTAACCTACTACTTCTCAACAGCTTACTTGTTTGTGCTGCAGCAAGGGTTGCTTCGGCTTTTGCTCTGACATCAGTTGGGACATGAGGGCATGACTTTACATTCCCCTTAATCCCGCCAAATGATGTTTGAACCGAGTGATGCCCCCATTTATGACTTGCTTGCAGTAATTGCAACGAATTCTACTTGTATCCATTGCAACCACTTTCTCTCCAAATGCCCAAAAAGCATCTCTACCACCAGAAACTGGCGCACTTACGTCTTTTGTAGAAGACTGAGAGGAATCCATTCTAAAACACCAACAAAATATGTGAATGAACAAAATAATAATTGAAACGTGCCTAATTATTTCATATATGTGTGGATGAGCTTAGCATGAATGAACAAAAACACCACTGAAAACATGTCTCATTAGTTATCATGATTCATGATCGATCAATGTGAGAAAATCAACAAATAGAGCACAACATCCACATTATTAAGACATAAAAGCAAGGACTTGCAAGTAGAGCAGCAAAAAAATGAACAAAAAGCGAAATTTCAGTGTAAAAACCCTAAACAAAACTAGAAAAAAATGGAGAGCAGCGAGCAATAGGGTTGATCCGTGGCCAGGAGGAAAGATTGAGGACTAATTACCTCAAAGGAGAATCGAGAGCAGCAACCAGCAAGTATGGAGTAGAATATTGGATCACAGCGAGCAATAGAGCTGCAAGGATTACACTCACAAAGCTTTAGAGAAGAAGAAATGCACTAAAAATCCACATATTACGAAATCTAAAGCAAACCTGAAGGATTGTTGTGAAGGAGAGGTCGATCCGTCGGTAGAGGCCGATGAAGTTCAAAGATGGGAAACAGTGAAGGGAGAGGCCAATCCGTCGCAAGGAGAGGTCGATTCCGCTGGTAGAGGATGATTAGAGGCCAGGAGAGGCCGATCGTGGCCGGTAGAGGTCGATTCCGCCGATGGTCGCGAGGGGAGGATGATTCGCCAAAATAGCCCAGCGCCGCGGCTCGCGAGAGAGAAGGGTTAGGGCAGCGTCGGGACCGTGAAAACCCTCTACTTAAACGCCGGTTTTTTTATAAAATAAAACCCAAAATATCGGCAGATATATCGCTCGACCCGATATATCGGTGATATATCGCCGATATTTTACAAACCGCGATTTTGCTCAAATATATCGATTTCGTTGCGGTTTACCCCCAAAACCTTTATATCGGCCGACATGTCGGACATGTCGGCCGATATCTACAACATTGCCTGCCATAAATGGATTCGATGGGCACCATTTGAATACTCGCTTGGAAGCTATTATTGTAGGTGAACTCAATCATGTAGATATGGTCTTGCCATCTCTTTCTGAAAATAGGGCACACATTTAGAGTATATCTTCCATCATCCTATTAGTTCTTTTGGTCTGACCATCCAGTTGAGGATGAAAGGTCATACTAAACTTCAGTTTTGTATCCAATAGATGGTGGATTAAGCTCCAATCATTCGAAGTGAAACACCTATCTCAGTCACTTACGATGCTACATGGCATACCGTGCAATCATACTATGTTATCAACATAGAGCTTCGCTAGTTTTTCAACAGAATCGTCCTTCCGGTTCGGAATGAAATATGACACCTTTGTCGGATAATATAAGATTACCTATATAACATCATTCCCATGCAGTGATCTCGACAATCCGTGCACAAAATCCATCGATATGTCATCGAACTTCCATTTCAGAATCGATAAAGACTTTAGAAATCTGTTAGGCTTCTGACATTCAGCCTTCACTAGTGTGCAAGTATGACACTTTGCCACGTAGTGAGCTATATCCTTTTTCAAACCCGGGCACCAGAAATCTTCTTCAGGTATTTATACATCTTTGTGCTCCCCGGGTGGATTGTATACTTGGTAAAATGAGCCTCGTACAACTCCTCCTCCCGTAACGTGCCAAACTTTGGGACGCACAAATAGTTACCTTTTCAAAAAAGGCATTATTCAAAAGAAAACTCAACATTGGACCCATCCACGGTCTCCGCTATATAGTACTTCATGATTTCATCAAGCTCCAATGCTTGTCGAATCCTGTCCGTAAGGTCACACTGCACCTCCGTCCAGTTCAATCATGCATTCTCCGTTGTACTCCACTCGACGCAAGAGATTTCCAAGGCTTCTAAGTCACTGATTAGACGCTCATTATGCCTCAGAATCCATTTTTCTTGCACAGAATTCCTACGACTAACCGCATCCGCAAAAACATTTCCCTTACCAGGGATATAGTGAATCTTGAAGGTGTAGTCTCCTAGGAACTCCATCTACCTCCGCTGTCGCATGTTCAAGTCCTTCTGACCTATCAAATACTTTAGGCTCTCATGGTCCATAAAGATATCGATCTTCATGCCATACAAGTGGTTCCACCAATGCTTGAAAGTGAATATCACGACCGCTAACTCCAAATCATGGATCAGATAATTCCTCTCATGCGCTTTCAATTAGCGAGAGCCATACGCAATAACCTTTTTGTGCTGAAGAAGAACGCTGCCTAAGCTGCTTCTTGAGGCGTCAATATATATTTCATAACCTTTCGTACCGTATGGAGAGCACAAAATAGGCATCGTTGTCAAATGATTCTTCAATTCCTCAAAAGCTTATGTGCACGCCGACGACCAAACAAACTTCTGATCCTTCCTCATCAAGGTAGTGAGAGATAGAGTTATCTGCGAGAAGTTCTCTACAAAGTTCCTGTAGTAGCCAACAAGTCCCAAGAAACTCCGGACTTCTGCCATCGAAGACAACACAGGCCACTCCCATATCATAACTATCTTTGCTGGATCCACCGCAACTCCCTCTCCATTGACCGCATTACTAGCCGTGTCACCCTTTCAAAACAAGACTAGATCACCCGAGAAGGACACGGATAAGGCACACGCCTGTGTCCTTAGGCGTGTGCTAAACCCGCCCCTGTGTCACGCCCGTGTCACAGGACATGGTCCACACTCAACGCAATTCTACTCAATGCCACTCAATGCCATTCTACCCAACGCCACTCAATGCCACCCGGGTATTCACCCAAGCAGGACACGCCCTGGGACACGCCCGGGTCCCAGACCGTAGGCACTGGACACGCCCTGGGACACGGCCGTGTCCCAGGCCGTGTCACCCAGCCTGACTCATTTTGGGACTTAGGGATTTTTGGGGTGTTACACACTATCACACAAGTATCCTATGTGAAAGATTTGAAACATAATCTGATTAACATAAGCCAACTCTGTGATCTTGGCTATGACATTTCTTTCCTCAAGGATGAGTGCCAAATTAAGAGGTCAAGTGACCAAGGGGTTATATTGACAGGCACTAGGAGAGGAAATGTATAATGTTTAGACTTTGTGTGTGAAAGTAACGACTCTCCTTTAGGCCTAGTTGCAGATGAGAAAGCTTCTCATTGTGTCCAATTGCACAAGAGGCTAGCTCACCTGATTTGCAAGACCATAGGAAAAATCTTTAGTGAAGAGTTAGTGAGGAATGGTCCTAAGGTTAAGTGCATTAAGGAGGGAATCTGCTCAGCTTGTTAAAAGGGCAAGCTGACAAGGACTTCCTTCCAAAGTCTTGAAACCAAAGACTCTGTGAGGTGTTTATAACTCCTACATATGGATCTATTTGGTCTAATTACAGTTCATAGTCTAGGTAGGAAAGTCTATACCCTTGTGGTTGTTGATGACTTTTCCAGATTTGTTTGGGTATTCTTTCTAAGAAAGAAATCTGAACCCTTAGATGTCTTCCAAACATTTGTTAAGCAGATTCAGAATGAGATTGACAGTACTGTGGTCAAGATCAAAAGTTACCATGGGACTGAGTTTCAGTCTGAATGCATGACAAGGTTCTGTGAAGGGCTTGGGATTCATCAAGAATTCTCCTCACCTAAAACTCCCCAGCAAAATGGAATTGCTGAAAGGAAGAACAGAACTCTGATTAAGGCGGGTAGGACCTTGTTAAATGACACTTCTCTCCCAGATTATTCTGGGCTGAGGCAGTAAATACTGCTTGTCATGTCCTCAATAGGGCTTCCATCACCAAAATCCACAAGAAGACTCCCTATGAGATTCTGAAAGGCAAAAAACCAAACTTATCCTATTTTAGGATTTTTGGTAGCAAGTGTTATGTACTTAACAATGGTAAGTCCTGTATGACTAAGTTTGCTGCGAAGTCCCAAGAAGGGATATTTGTTGGGTACAACAATAATAGTAGGGCATATAGGATATATAACTTAACTACTCAAGTTGTAGAAGAATCTGTCCATGTTGTTTTTGATGAGTCTAAGTTAATTAACAATGAGCTGCCAAGAACTTCATCCAGTTCTATAGGTTTAAATGAAAAGATGGACAAGCTGAACATCAAGGAAGATCTTCCAACAGGACATGATATAAAAGATGATAGATACTGTCCAGGGGGATCTCAAGACTCACAGGCTGTGGATGAAGAACATCCAACCGAAGACATTGAAGAACAACAAGCTGCAGGAAATGAAGTACAGCAAGCTGAAGAAAGACTGCCTCCAGCTTTAAGACATCTAAGAGACCATCCAGCTCATCAAATTATTGGTGATGTAAGACATGGTGTAATGACCTGAAGCAAGTTCTTGAACTAAGCTCTATGTTCAAGCTTCCTGTCACAATTGGAACCAAAGAAGTTTGAAGAGGCTATCAAAGACTCATACTGGATTGGTGCCATGCAGGAAGCGTTGAACCAGTTCAAAAGATGTAAAGTCTGGAATATGGTTCCTAGACCAAAGGGATATAATGTCATAGGGACTAAGTGGATCTTCAGGAATAAGTTAGATGAGAATGACATTATTATCAAAAACAAGGCCAGATTAGTGGCAAAAGGCTACAAGCTGTAAGAAGGGATAGATTTTGACCAGACCTATGCTCCAGTAGCAAGACTGGAAGTAATAAGACTATTCCTTGCCTATGCAGCCTATCAAGGATTCAAGGTCTTCCAGATGGATGTCAAGTTATCATTCCTAAATGGATATTTAAAAGAGGAAGTATATGTGGATCAGCCATCAGGTTTTGTAGATCCTCACTTTCCTGATTATGTTTATAGGCTTAAGAAAGCACTGTATTGGTTAAAACAAGCCCCTAGAGCTTGGTATAAGACATTGTCTACTTTCCTCATTAAGAACAAATTCTCAAGGGGGAAAATAGACATGACCCTATTCTTAAGAGAATCCAAGGGCAAGATCATACTAGTCTTGATATATATTGATGACATTATGTTGGAACACCCTATTACTAATTTGGGTAAGGATCACTATGTTTTTCTTAGGAAACCAGTTTGACCTAGATGTATAGTTGGAAAGGTCAACATTAGAATGAGTCTAGGGCTTAGAACTTAGGTTTGAAGCTGCCCCCAGGACCATTCCAAGATCAAGGAAATAGAGCCAAGTCTAAGACAATTTTCGTCGAGCTCAGTTCGACGAAACGTCGAACTCCGTTCGACGATCTCTGAGCTCAACTATGTTAAAATCATCGAACTCCGGTCGACGATCTTCGAGCTCAGATCGATGATCTGCCTTCAGTCAGTTTGCTCAGTCATCGAACTCAATTCGACGATCTTCTAGCTCAGGTCGACGAACTTTCTTCACTTATTTCTTCAGGTCGCTGAGCTCAGTTCGACGATCTTCGAGCTCAGTTCGACGTTTTCTGTCTGATGATCATTTTCAGTCTTTGAGCTCAGCTCAACGATCTTCTAGCTCAGATCGACGTTTTTCTTGAGAGATCGACGTTTTTGAGGATTCAAATTCAGTCAGACTTTGGAATGTTTTTCAAATTCTCTCAACATTTATGTCAAGAGATCTGCCAGCCATTTTCATTTATTCTGGAGCAAGTTTCAAGGAATTCTTTTTGAGAATGTTTTATTGGACTTTCCTCTAGAAGACAAAATTTTATGGAAGGCATTTAATGTCTGTTAACGGCTATCTTGGACATAGAATCTTCAGAGAATAAAAACTGCTTCTCTTCTTTTCTCTAATACACAGATTTAGATACACATACATAGACAGAGACAGAGATAGTGATATACACTGTCACAACCCGCATTTTTCCCAACAATTTAATTATATCAGAGCAAGGGGAAAATACGCGTCGTGATGCCACGCTGTATAGGGGATAACTGCAGACGTTCAGGCAAAACTCCAAACTCTACAATTCTAATAGAAAACATAGATGTTTATGAATAAAATCCAGTTTAAGTTATGATGGTAGCCGTATCCCTCGGCTTAGTGAATCATCTAGTTCACGATTTAAAAATATAAATTCTACGCTTGCGGAAAATACTTATTTAAATGACTCTCATATCCTACATAAGTATAAATGTCCCCGAGGAACAACTTATACAATGCAAACTCTAGATTTATAATACGGGTAGGAAAGTCTTTACGCTAAATAGAAAATAGTGGCTTAGTTTTGAAGGAGATGATAAGTATGCTTTACTAATAGTAGGGTTTTTTATAGGTCAAAATACCTAACTGCAGTCCTAGCAAGGAATCATCCCAGAGAGCAAGTAATGTAAACCAAACATAAGAAACCACATCAGCTAGCAAGTGTCAAAAGAAATCAACAATCCTGTGGGCGTCAACAATCTGACACGAACCCACAGTATGAATAGGTCGAATGACTAGGCAAAGAAAACAAAACCACGAACTACCTCGCTGCGGCGAGGGAAAAAAACCACAGCCCACCTGCTGCTGCAAGGGCTCCAAAACCGGCTCCGCTACTTGCTAATGCTCCGATCCTGAGGCATTCCAAAGACAGAACACCTCAGCAAGAGGGTACAAATGGTGGCAAAAAAAAATAAGTCAAAATAATTAAAGGTCAAAAGGGGTACCAACCCAAGTCCAAAACCATTGAAGTAAGGTTCATAAATAAAACTCGAGAAATAAATCAGAAGAAAAGAACTCTCGTGAATCATCACGTATAACAAATCATGCAGGATACCCGAAGCAAGGGGATAGCATGATTGAATCATAAGAAAGAATATACCAAAACTTTATTAGTAACCTGTAGTCAACTCTACTCATAAACACGGGCAGGGTGGTCACTTCTCTAGATACACCCCTCACAGATGTTAAAATCCGTCTAACCGCGGGGGAGACTTGCACACTCCACCAATCACCGCAGATGCCCAAAACCCAGTAGAGTCCCATGGGGTACTAATGAAGGAAACAATCTTGCGGTCGGTGGATTTGCCCACTAACTCCCGCAAATTTTAGAAACCCAAAGAAACCACAACACAAATATATCCCGAGGTTTGGCTCATCAGATTCTACTTGACACTTCTAGTTTCAAGACATGGTTGATCAACCCCTATGAACGATCTACAAACCTAGACAAACTCGAATACGCTCAAAACGATAGGTATGATATTTAGAGCCACCATTAAGACACTTCAAGAACAAATAAATATATATAGACAAGATCACGTTCACCATGACAAAATCTTACAACATCGAGTGATCCTCCAAAAAAGGTTAATCGTAACAATAACTTGGAAGAAAAAGTGCAGAAAAATTTTAAAGAACAAAAAGACTAAACCGTTACCATCAAATCGGACAAGGAGAAATGAGGGGAGACCACCACTTGCCTTGATTTTACCGGAAAAGTTCTCCAAATCAGTCCACGTCACAGATCGGGGCAAAGGAGGACGGAGGAAGTTGAAATCTAGACAAAAATGGTTGAAAAGGGGGTTAGGGCTGAAAAACCCTAACGAGAAAACTCAAAGAAAGGGAAAAAATTTACCACGATGGCGTAGCTCTCGATGAGAGCTTTCCAGATCTACGCTCGGTTGAGGATTTCGAGCACCGGAGCTCCGTCGGCGGCCACCGGAAGGTTCACGGAGTATTTTCTCTCTCACGCTCACGCCGCTCTGGTTCGGGAGGAAAAGAATCGGAGAAGATGAAGTTCTGATCAAACCTAAGTCCATATATATATATAAATTATGTACTACTTATAAATTTTTTGTCTAAATACAAAAAAAACGTGTAATTTATGAGTGGCTACGGGAAAACCGATAATAGAGGTCTAAGATGACATCAAATCGAAAAGTGTCCAACATAAAAGTTGTAGATCTCGTCGAAACGAACAAATTTCGTGCTGACCGTTTTTTCGCACGACACCGTTTTGACCTTCAAAACGGTGCCCGAACTCTAACTGTACAGAACCACTCGAGTGGAATGAAGGATACTCGAGTATGAGAGCAAAATACTCGAGAGGAACGAAGGATACTCGAGTATGAGAGCAAAATACTCGAGAGGAACGAAGGATACTCGAGTATGAGAGCAAAATACTCGAGAGGAACGTAACATACTCGAGATAGAACAATAATACTCGAGTAGATCAAGTCTACCCGAGCTGGACATGAGCAGCTTCGGGAAAATCGAAAAATAGGGGTCCAAGATGGCTTCTAATCGAAAAGTGGTCAACATGAAAGTTGTAGATCTCGTCGAGACGAACAAATTTGATGTTGACCATTTTTCTATACGATGCATATTTGACCCTCAAAATTCGCCCGAACGTAGACTGTACATGACTACTCGAGAGGAATGAAGGATACTCGTGTATAAGAGCAAAATACTCGAGTGGAATGAAGGATACTCGTGTATAAGAGCAAATACTCGAGTGGAATGAAGGATACTCGTGTATAAGAGCAAAATACTCGAGTGAAATGAAGGATACTCGTGTATAAGAGCAAATACTCGAGTGGAATAAAAAAAGGCTTATTTACGAGCAGTTTTGGGAAAATCAAAATAGAAGCCTAAGATGGCTTCAAATCAAAAAGTGGTCAACATAAAAGTTGTAGCTATCGTCAAGACGAACAAACTTGATGTTTACTATATTTTGATACGACACCGTTTTGACCCCCAAAACGGCGTCCGATCGAAATCTGAAACGGGCTACTCGAGATAACAAAGCGCAATTTCTTGAAATGAATTTTTTTTGAACAAAGGGACACGAGTTCAGAACATAGGCCCATACACGCACCGAATTAAGCGAAACTCACACCATAGGCGAAAACTGGCGCTACGATTCTAACGGCGAAGCCAAAACCTAAATCCGACGAGCCATTCCTGAGATAAAAATTTCCAAATACAATGACATAAATACTCAAAACTTCAATCGCGCGCCGAGACTCCAAAATGCTCGGATTGCGACGAAACTTGACGAGCAAGTTTAAAATTACTCAACCTAAACCTCATAGAAATATTTTCTGATTTCGACAAAAATCCAAGAAATTTGGCCGACTCGACCGAACGGACGCGAAAATGCCTTATCGGCGATGCGCCGTCAACCGACGTTAAAAGTAACGCCATGACATCAAAAATATGACGATACCAAAACCAAACAAAATCATCGAAAAAATCAGGGGCGTTACAGTCACTCCCCTAAAAAGAAGTTTCGTCCCGAAACTTAATACAAATCCAAAATCTAACAAAGCGAAGAAATCAAACACAACTAAAACATATAAACATACCAGAACTAGGCGAAGAGGTGCGGATGAGATTCTCTCATTGCTGATTCCAATTCCCACGTCGCGCTCTCGACATCTTGATTCCTCCAAAGGATCTTAACCATTGGGATGGTCTTTCTTCGCAATACACGCTCTTGAGATTCCAAAACGCGGACAGGCTCTTCCACATACGACAGATTGGGCTGAATTTGGGCACCGAGCTGAGAATTTGACGATTACTACGACACACTTCCGCAACTGGCTCACATGGAACACCTCGTGGACACCAGGGAAGTTAACAGGTAAATCCCAGTCGATAAGCTGACACTCCGATGCGCTCCAGAATCTGAAAAGGTCCACATACCGGGGGTCTAACTTGTGGTTCCTTCCAAATCTTTTTACTCCTGGCATCGGAGAAACTTTAAGAAAAACCAAGTCCCCAACGGCAAACTTCAAGTCAACCCTTCGTCGATTAGCATATTTCTCATAACGCTCTTGTGCTACACGAAGCTTCTCTCGAATATGAGTTACAGCACAATTCATCTCCTCAAGGCTTCCGCCCTAGCAACGGCCTCTCACCAACTTCAGCCCAAAACAAGGGTGTTCTACAACGCCTCCCATATAAGGCCTCAAACGGGCCATCTGCAGACTCTCTTGATAGCTATTATTGTAAGCAAATTCCATGAGTCTGAGACGCTCATCCCAAGCACCACCATGATCCAAAATATAACATCTAATCATGTCCTCCACGATCTGATTTACTCTTTCTGTTTGTCCATTCGTCTGCGGATGATAGGCGGTTGAATACCTCAAGTCGGTACCAAACCCCTCTTGCAAGCTCTTCAAAAGCGAGACGTAAATCTGGAGTCCCGATCTGATACAATGCTAACAGGCACTCCATGTAACCTGATGACCTCTTCAACATAAAGCTCAGCTATCTTCTTCATCGAATACCCAATCTTAAACGGAACAAAGTGGGCACACTTTGTCAATCTGTCGACTATCACCCAAACTGAGTCATGCCCACGGGGGATTTTGGTAGACCGGTGATAAAATCCATCGAAATACTCTCCCATTTCCAACTTGGAATATCAAGCGGTGTCAATTTACCACCAGGCCTTCTATGATCAGCCTTGACACGCTGACACGTAAAACATTCTGATACAAACTTTGCGATATCGCCCTTCATCCCTACCCACCAAACAATTTGCTTTAGATCTTTATACATTTTGGTGGAACCAGGATGATAGGAAACACTGGAACCATGAGCTTCTTTACAAATTTTAGCCCGGATGTCACCCATGTCGGGAATACAGAATCTACCCCGATATTTCAGAGTACCTAGCTCGTCCAAAGAAAAATCAGGTAACTCTCCTTTCTCAGTCCTATTCCAGAGGTGCAATAATTCCGGATCATCCTTTTGGTGCACCCTTGTAAGGGAAATCCAAGAGGGCGCTTCTGTTTCCAAACTAGCAGGCGTAGAACTACTCCCAATCTCGATGTTCATCAACAAGAATTCTTCTACTAAGGACTGTACCGATAGATTAAAAATTTTAGCGGTCTTCCTACTCAAGGCATCAGCTACTACATTAGCCTTTCCTGGATGATAAAGAATTTCTACTTCATAATCCGCCACATATTCTAACCACCGACGCTGGCGCAGATTCAGTTCCTTCTGAGTGAAGACGTACTTCAAACTCTTATGGTCCGTATAGATCTTGCACAGCGCGCCATACAATAAGTGTCGCCACAGCTTCAGCGCATAAATTACGGCAGCAAACTCCAAATCGTGCGTAGGATAGTTTCTCTCGTGAATCTTTAGTTGCCTTGATCCATACGCGATCACCTTACCATCTTGCATTAAAACACAACCGAGTCCGATGTGTGACGCATCAACATACACAGCATACTCGACTCCTTCAGTAGGTAAGGTTAAAATTGGGGCAGTGCACAGTCTCTTCTTCAACTCTTGGAAAGCCTCTTCACACTTATCGCTCCAAATGAATGCAGTATTCTTCTGAGTAAGTCTAGTTAAAGGGGCAGACAACACCGAAAATCCTTCCACGAATCTTCTATAATAGCCAGCGAGGCCTAAGAAGCTCCTAATCTCCTTAGGTGTAGAAGGTCTTTCCCATTCCATCACGGCAGAAATCTTGGTCGGGTCTACAGAAATACCGTCCTTGCTTACAACATGACCCAGAAAGGACACCTGGGGTAGCCAGAACTCACATTTGCTCAGCTTCGCATATAGCTTATGCTCCCTCAAGGTCGACAAAACCAAACGCAAATGCTGAGTATGCTCCTCAACATTGCGGGAATACACCAGGACATCATCTATAAACACAATAACGAATCGGTCCAAGAAATCCTTAAACACCCTATTCATCAAATCCATGAAAGCAGAGGGTGCATTGGTTAAACCGAAGGACATCACCAAAAACTCATAATGTCCATGCCGTGAACGGAATGCGGTTCGGGGATATCTTCTTCACGAATCCTCAACTGGTGGTAGCCTGAGCGAAGATCGATTTTTGAAAATACAGAGCTACCACGCAACTGATCGAACAGATCATCGATCCTTGGCAGGGGATATCTATTCTTAACGGTCACCTTATTTAATTCCCTATAATCGATGCAAAGTCTCATCGATCCATCCTTCTTCTTTACAAATAAAACCGGAGCACCCCACGGAGAAGAACTTGGTCTAATAAAACCACACCTCAGCAACTCATCGAGCTGAGTACGCAACTCGTCCAACTCACGGGGAGCCATACGGTACGGTGCTTTGGCGATGGGACGAGTGCCTGGCTCGAGGTCAATCACGAACTCTCTCCCTCTCAGGAGGAAGCCCTGGAAGACTATCAGGAAAGACGTCTGGAAACTCTCGCACCACCGAGACATCCTCAAGACGTGGTATAACAAAAGCTGTTTCCAGAGCAGAAATAGAAACTAAAAATGCCTCACAACCAGACGCTATAGCACGTACCGCAGAAATGATAGGGGAAACTCTGTCCTGAAATCCATAGACGCTCATAGGTTGGCCATTGTCCATCCTGAAGTCCAGTCTTTTTGCCTTGCACTGGATGACTGCATCATACTTGGACAGCCAGTCCATGCCCAAAATCACATCAAAATCAGCCAGGTCTAAAATTATCAGATCCGCAAGGGCCAGAAAATTGCCAAGATGAATAGGGCATCTCAGAACTCCTTGATTGGATATCACCGAATCACCGGAGGGAAGCTTGATGTTGAAGGAGTCTCTCAATTGATCAACATCCATGCGATGTTTATCAACAAACCTCATGGCCACAAAGGAATGAGTGGCACCCGAATCGAACAGAATACGCGCCCACCTATTCCGCACCTTAAACTCCCCTAAAACCGTAACATACATAACTAAACGAATGATAGCTAGGGCAACAACGATAAATAATAAGGATAAAATAGACTGGGGCTAACCTGAAATAACTTGCGTAGAGTTTTGAGCTTCCTCGCTGGTCATGACGTTCAAGCTTTCCTTTCCCTTTATCTAGGGTTGGTGGTGGAGGCAGAGCTCGAAGCGGGGCAGGCTGCAGTGGGGATTGAGCTTGGGGCACGAAGATTTCTGGTGTCCCTTCTGCCCGCATTGGAAGCAGGTCCTTTCCTTCATCCAGCACCGACTCACATCATGACCCTTCCTTGTACAGAACGAGCATACAAGCTCTCCCTTGGGTGCACCCTGGATGGCGTGCACTTGCTGCTTCTTCAGGGTGGCTGTTCTCTTGAAACATCTTTCGTAAGGGTGGCCAGGACGACCGCAGAAACTACACACTTCCTTACCTTTCTTCTTCGAAGAAGGGCCAGATGCCCTGGAGCTACCATCCTCAACACCCTTCCTTTTCTCTTTCCTCGCCGCAGCACCGCGGTTCTTGGCATTTTCAATCGCTTCTACTTTTAGTGCAGCTTCCACTGCCACAGCATAACTGTCAGCTCCATAAGCGCTTGCCCACTGCTGGACATCACTTCTTAGTCCTCCCAGGAAACGTTTCACTCTTCCCTCCTCCGAAGCTACCAAATCGGGAGCAAATCTACTCAACTTGCTAAACTCAATCTCATATTCGCTCACCGTGAGCTGTCTCTGCTTCAAATGCAGGAAGTTATTCATGAGACGGTCCTGCTCGACCGAGGGCAGAAACTTCTTCAGCAACATTCCCTTAAAAGAGTCCCAGGAACAGCCTTCCTTCAGACTCTTCTTTTCACGAATCCACCAACTCCTTGCTAGGCCTTTTAACTGATAGGCTGCAATCATAACCTTCTGGGCTTCTAGAATCCCGGAATATGAAAACATCTCCTCGATAGAGATGATCCAATCATCCAAAACCATAAAGTATGCACTTCCGTCATAGGTAGGAGGCCCCAGCCGCTGGAAGTGTGAAATAAAATTCATCTCTGGTGGTAAGTCACCGGGGGCACTAGAGGAGCAGGGGTATCGGGTACCACTCGATCCACAATAGGGTCTTGCACTAAGGGTTGCTGCACAGGGGCGGCAGACAAAAAGGATTCCATTTGCGATTGCATCGCAAGCACTTGCCTTGACAGAGCCTCGTTGCTCTGGCGCAAACTCTCGATCAACGCATCACTCTGCGCTCCTGACGACTCCCTCCGACTGGGGAGTCGACCTCGTTGCAGGACGCTTAGGCGGCATTTCTAAAAGGCAAACCAACAACCCAATTAACATCCTAGACTACGCCTAGGGCAAACAAATCTAGTTCAGACCATACATGAAAGACACTTGCTAAAGCTGTCACTTACTCTGGGATTATATGATGATGATATGCCCTACTCAGGATGATATCTTATCATCCTATTGACTCATGTGCCTATGATATGAATGCATGAATCCTTTACTCTTATTTAAAATCATGTGTGTACATATGTCATCAAGTAAATCTTTAGCTTGGCATGTTGTGCTTATGTTATGTTATGCTATGCATGTGGTGCTATGAATTCTATAAAAGCCCTAATGCATGTTATGAGCGGCGTACACATGCAATGTTATGCATCCCATACTACATAATATTGCATGCAACGAAAAGAAAACGTGCTAATGAGCATTCATGTGGTGAGGTTATGCATCCCATACTACATAACCCTCACATGTTGCCGTCTATGGTGGATCCATATACAAACACATATTATGCATCCCATACTACATAATATGCCCCGTATACTTCTAATCATGCTTATGAGTGTAGTGTTCATGCTTCAGCCAAGACATATTGATGACACATCGGTGTGTGTATGACATGACACTAAACAACTAACACTAACAAGGGAAGGTTGCCCGACCAATTGTCAAGCAACCTCCCTCTGATACCAACTGTCACAACCCGCATTTTTCCCAACAATTTAATTATATCAGAGCAAGGGGAAAATACGCGTCGTGATGCCACGCCGTACAGGGGATAACTGCAGACGTTCAGGCAAAACTCCAAACTCTACAATTCTAATAGAAAACATAGATGTTTATGAATAAAATCCAGTTTAAGTTATGATGGTAGCCGTATCCCTCGGCTTAGTGAATCATCTAGTTCACGATTTAAAAATATAAATTCTACGCTTGCGGAAAATACTTATTTAAATTGACTCTCATATCCTACATAAGTATAAATGTCCCCGAGGAACAACTCATACAATGCAAACTCTAGATTTATAATACGGGTAGGAAAGTCTTTACGCTAAATAGAAAATAGTGGCTTAGTTTTGAAGGAGATGATAAGTATGCTTTACTAATAGTAGGGTTTTATAGGTCAAAATACCTAACATGCAGTCCTAGCAAGGAATCATCCCAGAGAGCAAGTAATGTAAACCAAACATAAGAAAACCACATCAGCTAGCAAGTGTCAAAAGAAATCAACAATCCTGTGGGCGTCAACAATCTGACACGAACCCATAGTATGAATAGGTCTGAAACTAGGCAAAGAAAACAAAACCACGAACTACCTCGCTGCGGCGAGGGGAAAAAAAACCACAGCCCACCTGCTGCTGCAAGGGCTCCCAAAACCGGCTCCGCTACTTGCTAATGCTCCGATCCTGAGGCATTCCAAAGACAGAACACCTCAGCAAGAGGGTACAAATGGTGGCAAAAAAAAATAAGTCAAAATAATTAAAGGTCAAAAGGGGTACCAACCCAAGTCCAAAACCATTGAAGTAAGGTTCATAAATAAAACTCGAGAAATAAATCAGAAGAAAAGAACTCTCGTGAATCATCACGTATAACAAATCATGCAGGATACCCGAAGCAAGGGGATAGCATGATTGAATCATAAGAAAGAATATACCAAAACTTTATTAGTAACCTGTAGTCAACTCTACTCATAAACACGGGCAGGGTGGTCACTTCTCTAGATACACCCCTCACAGATGTTAAAATCCGTCTAACCGCGGGGGAGACTTGCACACTCCACCAATCACCGCAGATGCCCAAAACCCAGTAGAGTCCCATGGGGTACTAATGAAGGAAACAATCTTGCGGTCGGTGGATTTGCCCACTAACTCCCGCAAATTTTAGAAACCCAAAGAAACCACAACACAAATATATCCCGAGGTTTGGCTCATCAGATTCTACTTGACACTTCTAGTTTCAAGACATGGTTGATCAACCCTATGAACGATCTACAAACCTAGACAAACTCGAATACGCTCAAAACGATAGGTATGATATTTAGAGCCACCATTAAGACACTTCAAGAACAAATAAATATATATAGACAAGATCACGTTCACCATGACAAAATCTTACAACATCGAGTGATCCTCCAAAAAAGGTTAATCGTAACAATAACTTGGAAGAAAAAGTGCAGAAAAATTTTAAAGAACAAAAAGACTAAACCGTTACCATCAAATCGGACAAGGAGAAATGAGGGGAGATCACCACTTGCCTTGATTTTACCGGAAAAGTTCTCCAAATCAGTCCACGTCACAGATCGGGGCAAAGGAGGACGGAGGAAGTTGAAATCTAGACAAAAATGGTCGAAAAGGGGGTTAGGGCTGAAAAACCCTAACGAGAAAACTCAAAGAAAGGGAAAAAATTTACCACGATGGCGTAGCTCTCGATGAGAGCTTTCCAGATCTATGCTCGGTTGAGGATTTCGAGCACCGGAGCTCCGTCGGCGGCCACCGGAAGGTTCACGGAGTATTTTCTCTCTCACGCTCACGCCGCTCTGGTTCGGGAGGAAAAGAATCGGAGAAGATGAAGTTCTGATCAAACCTAAGTCCGTGTTCAGGGCCGTATCAACCAGTAAACGCCCGTGTTCAGGGCCGTGTCCTCCATTCGACACAGGACAAACTCTCCCGAAGAGTACACGGCCATGTGACACGCCCGTGTCACATGTCATATGCCACGCCCGTGTCACATGTCATATGCCTGACACGCCCTGTGACACACCCATGTCACAGGCCGTTATCGAGCACTCGATGCTCATCGACCTCAACTCGACCACCCGAGAATGAAACGGCCATGTGAAACGCCTGTGTCACACGCCGTATTCACCCTACTATAGCCCAAACTTGGTTCGAACACCGCCCGTTTTGCTTTAAAGTTTCGGGGCATTACACGGATTTTTGCGATCCCGATAGGTCGATTTTCACGAAAAAATCGGGAAATCTTCCTTCCTGATCGGGCTCAATTGTGCCCGATTTTCATCCCTAATTAGCCCTATGATCTACCCATAGAAAAGGAGGAGGGGAGGACCTTTGTGGTGGTCTGGAGTCGAGCCGATCGTCAGGTTGCCAATAGTGGTGGTAATATCGCCGGAATTCTCCAACAACACATTGGACAAGCTCGAAACCGTCGGGGGAAGGGTGGAAACAACTCCTTGGTGCCTAGTGATGCTTTTAAAACACCCCAACGGGGTAGGGGAAGAGTGTGGGTTGAATGGCCATTAATGGCCATTAAAGGCCATTCTCGACCAAGGTGGTGGGGGGGTGAACTTTGGCTGGAGTGGCAAGAAAATGGATGGAAACTCCTCCTCTTCCCCAGAGGAGTTGAATCCAGCCATTAAAGGTGGCCCTTGGCCTCCCTAAGCCATAAATGGCTTCTTCCTCCCTCTTTCTCTCTCCTCCATTAAGGGTAGGGTGGAGCTCTCTCTCTCTCTCTCTCTCCTAGTTATCAAGGCTGACTTGGTCATTCCTCTAGGCTATTTGCAGCCCACTAAATCATATCATCACATAATTAAGAGGTGGTTAGCACAAATGAAAAAGGGCTTGAGCTTGGGTTAGCCCATTTGGGCTAAGTTTGACCTAAACTAAACTATGGTTTACCTTGGTCATTTTGACCTTTGAGTTGACTTCAATCCCATTGGTCTCCCCTAGGGTCTAGGTAGGGTTGGGTTGGGTTGACTTGGCACTTTGGGGGTCACTTGACCCTTAGGCAGGGTACTTTGACCACTTTAGGGCTAGGGTTGACTTGGGTCAACTCAGGCTCCAGGGTTGACCTCAATGGATCTTTGGTGGCCCATTGACCCCACTTTAGGTCTAAGAAGACCTTTGTAGGGTTGGTTAGGCTCATTAGGGGCACATTTCCCTTAGTTAGGGCACCTTACCCAATTTAGGAGAAGGATGATCCTAGGTCAGCTTGGCCACCCAGAGTTTACTCCAATGGACCCTTAGGGCCTTTCAATAGGTTGGCGAGATTATGGTGGGGTCTTGGAGTCATGGTGAAGCCCCTAAATCATCCCAACCTAGTGTTTAGAAATCTATTATCTGCAGACCATAGTGATCCCACCTACATTCCTAGGTCCACTTGGTCTTCTTGGGCCTTCTAGGGTTTTGTCATGACCTAGTCATGACAAAACCACTCCTAGGGAGTCTAGTTGTCTAAGGTATGTTACAAATCCCAATACATAAACAATAAATTTCATCCTCGAAATTTGAGTTAGGCCTACGGGTTTTCAAGTATGAAAAATAAATTGTAACATCCCGAGAGGTTGTAAGGAATATCTTACTGAAAAGATCCGGGTACATTTGTTGCATCAAGTCCTATGGCTCCCATGTGTGCTCCTCTTGCCCATGATTCCTCCACAAGACCTTGACCAACGGGATCTTCTTGCATCGCAAGACTCGCATCCCAGTATCCTCTATCCAGATCGGCTCCAAGTGCACCGATCGATCAGATGTTATGGTCCCATCCGTAGTCATAATTTGCTGCTCCGACCGAAGTATAGCTCTCCTTAGGGAGGAGACATGAAAGACGTCGTGCGAACCCGCTAGCTCTAGTGACAGATCCAGTCTATAAGCCAAGGGGCTGATCTGCTCCAGGATCCTGTAAGGCCCCATGTATCTCAGAGTGAGCTTCTTATTCCGACCATGCACTCGTGAAACTCCATGTATCGGTCGGATATTCAAGAACACCCGGTCTGCAACCTGGAACTCCACCTGACGATGTCTCACGTCGTAATACTTTGCTTGCCTACTATGCGCCTCCAACATCCGATAACCGGCAAGTCCTAGAAAACTCTGCACGTCTGTTGCCGTCTTCAGCGGCAGCCAATCCCGAAATGCCTGAATCTTAGCCGGGTCCACTGCAAACCCGACTCCACTGATAATGTGGCCTAGGAAGGCCACCTCCTTCAAACATAACTGGCACTTGCTGAACTTTGCATAAAGGCGGTGCTCTCGCAGTCTCTCTAGAGTTAGTGTCAGATGTTGTGTGTGCTCCTCCTCTATCCTCGAGTAAATGAGTATGTCGTCAATAAAAATGATGGCGAACACATACAGATAAGCCTTGAACACCCGGTTCATGAGGCTCATGAATGCCGACAGTGCATTCGTGAGCCCGAAGGCCATCACGGTAAACTCGAACAACCCATATCTGCTACTGAAGGCAGTTTTTGGAATGTCCTCCTCCTGAATCCGCAACTTGTAGTAGCCCGACCTCAAATCCAGTTTCGAAAATAAATGCGGCCCCTCCAGTTGGTCAAACAAGTCATCTATCCTTGGCAGTGGATAGGTATTCCGTACTGTCAGTCTGTTTAGTGCTAGGTAGTCGATGAACAATCTGAGTGTCCCGTACTTCTTCTTGACGAACAACACCGGGGATCCCAATGGTGAAGAGCTTGGTAAGACAAATCTGGCTTCCACTAGCTTCGACAGCTTGCTCGAAACTCCGCCAATTCCTTTGTGGCCATCTGGTAAGTATCTCTAGATGCCGGCTTAGCCCCCGGCACGAGATGTATCTGGAAGTCCTTTCTCGGTGCGGGGGTAGCCCTAACAGCTTCTCTGGGAATACGTCAGCAAAATCCCGCACCACTGGGATACTAGAGATGGAATCCTTGGCCTCGGCCATCTCAAACAACACTTCATAGAACTCATATCCCTATAGGTGGGCCTTGACGGCCTGCACGGATGATAACAAGAGAGGGGTGGTAGGTCTAATACCTTCGATGACGACATAGGAATCCCCATGCCTCAAGGTGATTCTCTTTGATAGGCTGTCGATCTAGGAATGGTTCCAATGCAACCATGTCATGCCAAGGATCAGATCATAGGCTGGCATCCTTAGGATCGTCGTTGGTTCTTCGAATTCCTTTCCGCCGATATTCGCCTCCATGTTGTAGTGGGCGGAGGTGAATAGCTCTGATATGTCAGGTAGTCGCACCCTCATCATCAAGCCAGTAAATCGTTCCATGCCTTCTAGTCCTTCCACAAAGGCCTCCAACACGAATGAGTGTGAAGCACCCATATCAAAATAGCTAAAAGCGGCTTGCCGCCGATGAAGACTATGCTGGGGTAGTTAAATATCTTTAAGTCTAGTTATGGTTTTCCTTCCTAGTCTATCAATTCTATATCCATGAGTCTAGCTTTTTAGGAAAGAAAGAACTTAAAATTTACTTGTATACCTGTTATCACTTGCTCCAGGTTCCGTGGTTGAGCCAGATCAAGGGCATACACTTGCTCCCTCTCCTGCTTGTGGTATCTGCCCTGGTATCCACGTCCTCGGCCACATCCTCGACCTCAAAACTGCTTAGCTGGCGGGGTAGCCGGTGTTTCTGGTAGTGTTTCCCCTCCCATGGGGCAGTTCCTCCAGATATGCCCTACCTGATGACAGTAGTAGCACTCAGGCGGGGGATATGCCATACGCCTGGGTCTCTGTATCTCCCACATTTGGAGAGGTTGAGGAGCCATTACCACCGGTTCCCTCGGCTCCTGCCTTACCTCTTGACGAGGTTGGTCCTCTACCCTTCTTCCACCTCTCCCATCAGCAATGCGGCCCCATCGCTGATCATTCTTGGCTCCCCGGCCCTGATCCTCAGTTGGCCTCTTCCGGCCTCGAGTCGTGTGCCAGTCTGCCTAAATCCTCTTTGACATCTCCAACATCCGAGGTATAGGCTTGTCAGATATGAATAATAGAGCCTCTCTCAGATCCTCTCACAGGCCCTTATAGAACCTCTTTGTGTATCCTGCTTAATCCAACTGATAAGAGTCCATAAACCGGGCTAAGTGATTGAACTCCCGGTGGTACTCCACCACTGTCTTGTTGCCCTGCCTCAACTGCAGAAACCGGTCCTCTAGCTCAACTCTTGCCGACTGTGGAACGAAGTGCTCCAACAGTGCGGCCCTGAACTCCTCCCAAGCAATATATGTAACCTCTTTATCAGCAAATGTCGTGTCCAGCAATGTCTTCCACTATCTCTTGGCATGGGACTCCAAGCAGGAGACCACCAAAGGCACCCTCTCCTCCCTTGGGCACCGTATCCCGGTCAGCATCTCATGCATGATGTCCAGCCACTCCTCCATCCGAACAGCCGACTCTGTCCCCAAGTAAGATGGGGGAGAAAGTCCTCGGAAAATACTCAACCAATTAGCCCCCGGGTTTGGCTGCGGAGCCAAAACCTGCTGGGCCCTGAAAGCCTCCAGAATAGCTGTCAGAGTCTTCCCCATCTCCTGTTGGGTTTCTCTATGAGGATGACACAACACTTGTGCAAGCAGCGGATGTAATAAAAACAAGATCAACCCAAAAGAGATTGTGATCGGGCCATGAATGTTGAATGATGAAGTTAACGAACAACTAGGTAAAATTATCTTAGCGGCATTGAGTCACAACGCAACGAAGATGCTCCAAAAATATGAGTCCTTGTCGGTGGCGAGTTCCACGTAGAATAGCGTCTACGTCTCTGCAGAAATCCACACGAGCGGGAGAACACTGAGCTTCGTCACACGAAGGATCGGGTAAGTAGATCGACTGCACCTTACACTTCCACGGACTGCTAGGTCCGCTCCAGGAAGGGCAGAACCGCCGACTATCGTCGGAGAGGAGGAGGTCGGCGGAGCGAACGAGGCGGAAGTGGAGCACTTCCGTCGGCGGAACGACGGAACACTTCCGTCAGGCGAATCGGCAGGATCTCTACTTTCGCTCAAACCAAAGTTCCTATTTATACCCAAGGCATAAAAAGACCTAGGAAAAATCGTTATCCGCAGACCACAGAAAATTAGGGTTTCTTGAAATAATTCGACGGGAATCAGCATTCGTCGAGAATCGAACATTTCGATTCTTAATGACTCTCGACGATCGATGATACTAGACGATTCTCGACGATCGAGACTCGACGATTCTCGACGATCGATACTCGATGATTCTCGACGATTTTCCCTTAGCAACATTTGCCAGACCCCATTCTGTATGGTGATTGGTAACCTTTACCAACACAGTCAATCTTCCATCTTCTCCACATGCTCTTATGTGCAACCCTGCAGGCTCATATCGCGTTGGCAGTGAGATTACATGTTTGACCACTTCTGGATCACCATGATAACTCCAACAGTCTCCCACTTGATCTTGAAAGTATCAAACCAAAAACCTCACAAACAATGAGCGACATCTAGCAATGCATCATTGCTACCCAAGCAATAAGAGTTCATAACTCATAAGCCTTATGAACAATGTTCCAGTATTGTCTTTGTCCCTTTGTCCCTTACATCCGGAAAGAACTAGAGGCATGGACTGTGTCACCCTCATAATAGCTCAATCCAAGTATCTTGATCTAGAATGGACTTCCAAAGAATGGTGAGTCCAATATCACACATTGACTCAACCAAGCATGGCCATGCATTTCTCAGTCCAGTTCCATCAAGGGGCCGATGGATGCAACTCCTGTCATATAGGACGATAAATCCCATATCTGCTCACACACAAACACCCAAATGATTCGTAATGTGCCCAACAACCACCCTTATCATCAACCTTTCTCAAGGAAGACTTTAGATGGCATCAAAGCACGCTCTTCCTCACTTGATGAATGTTGCGACTTCAGGTCAAAGGACCACAACACCATTGTCAATTGAGACCTACTCGTGACACGTTTAGATAATAATCCACAAAGTAGTCTCAGGTTGGGTCTATCCAGCACAACTTGTTCATTAACCAGTACCCATGTGATGACTTGATATCATAATATCATGACCTGTGAGAATTGGTCATCAGTCAACGCACATGCTAGTCTAAATGTATCATCATCACCCTTAGCTTCTATGATAATACAACGACCGGGGACCTTTTAAGTATGATGCTTAAAATAAATCATAGGCTCTCACATTCAAGTCACGCACTTGATGTCCTATGGAAGAGAACATTCTAAGGGTATTTATTATGTTAACATTTAACTATCGCATAAAGAAATCAAAATAAAAGAACTTGCCATTAATTGTAAAAGAAAAATCTGGTACACAATTCATCATATGAATAAATAACAAATATCCAACATAATATATGTTTACACGCAACCCACAAGTCTCTCACTAGAGTTGATCATTTAGGTATCGTATACCCATAGATCTAGTATGACCATCATGCTTTATCTGCGCGAGAGGCTTTGTTAGTTGATCCGCAATATTCTCCTCAGTCAGCACTATGCAAATGTTCACATCTCCTCGTTCGACAATCTCACAAATAAGATGGAACCGCCATATTATGTGCTTGGAGCGCTGATGGGATCTAGGTTCCTTAGATTGTGCAATTGCACCATTGTTATCACAGTAGAGAACTACGGGACCAACAATGCTAGGAACTACATCAAGCTCGCCGATGAATTTCCTAATCCATACAGCCTCCTTCGCTGCGTTAGCTGCAGCGATATACTCGGCTTCTTTTGTAGAATCAGCAACTATCTCTTGCTTGGAACTCTTCCAGCTCACAGCTCCTCCATTAAGGCAAAACACAAACCCTGACTGAGACTTTGAATCGTCCCTATCAGTTTGGAAGCTAGCATCCATGTGACCACTTACAACGAGCTCTTCCTCTCCACCATATATCAAGAACAAATCGTTTGTCCTTCTCAAGTACTTCAGGATATTCTTGACTACAATCCAGTGACACTCACCGGGGTCTGACTAATACCTGCTAGTCATGCTCAAAGCAAAGGAGACATCGGGTCGAGTACATAACATTGCATACATGATTGATCCAATTGCCGAAGCATATGGAATAAACTTCATGCGGTCCTTATCTTCACAAGATTTTGGGCATTGGTCCTTAGAGAGATTCACACCATGAGACATGGGTAAAAATCCTTTCTTAGACTCAAGCATGTTGAACCGCTTCAACACCTTCTCGATGTATGTACTCTGGGTCAAACCCAGAAACTTCTTCGATCTATCTCTATAGATCTTAATACCGAGTATATAAGTCGCTTCACCCAAGTCCTTCATAGAAAAGCAGTTCCCTAAGTTCTTCTTAACAAATTTTAGGGTATGAATGTCATTCCCAATCAACAGTATGTCATCTACATACAATATCAGGAATACAACAATGCTCCCACTGATTCGCTTGTAAACACAAGGCTCATCTTCATTCTTGATGAAACCAAACTCTTTTATTTTCTCATCAAAACGAAGATTCCAACTTCGAGAGGCCTGCTTCAGTCCATAGATGGACCTATTCAGCTTGCATATTTTAGTGGCTTCATTTGGGGATACAAAACCCTCGGGCTGTGTCATGTACACTTCCTCAAGGAGGTTTCCATTAAGGAAAGCTGTTTTGATATTCATCTGTCAGATCTCATAGTCATAATATGCAGTAATAGCAAGTAATATCCTTATGGACTTTACCATGACAATAGGGGAAAAGGTCTCATCATAGTCAATACTATGAATTTGCTTAAAACCCTTAGCCACCAGTCGCCCTTTGAATGTCTGTACATTCCCATCCAGGTCTGTCTTCTTCTTGAAGACCCATTTGCACCCTATGGGTCGTACCCCTTCAGGTGGTTCCACCAAGTTCCAAACTTGGTTTGCGTACATGGAGTCCATTTCGGATTTCAAGCCTCAAGCCATTTGTCAGAGTCCGGTCCATTCATTGCCTCTTGGTAGGTTGCTGGTTCATCATCATGATCCATGAGCAACATATTACCTATTTGAGACACAAGAAATCAATATCTCTCAGGCTCAAATCTTGGTCTACCAGATCAACGTAGGACTTGTGTTTCTTGAGTAGGTTCTCTAGCTACAACATCTTGTAGTCCTATCTCAGAATCCAATTCCAGTTCATTCACTACTTTTGGTTCTTTAACTTCTTCAAGTTCTACCTTTTCAGTCTTTCTTGATAATAATTCTCTCTCCAAGAAGACACCAGTCCTTGCGACAAATACTTTGCCCTCGGACGGTAGGTAAAAGTAATACCCTTTCGTTTCCTTAGGATATCCCACCTGATAACATTTATCTGATTTGGATTCCAGCTTGTCAGGAATTTGACGTCGCACGTATGCCTCACAGCCCCAAATTTAAATGAACGACATAATAGGACGCTTCCCAATCCATATCTCATATGTTGTCTTCAGAACCGTTTTCGTTCGAACGCGATTCAGTGTCATTGCAGCAGTCTCTAAAGCAAAACCCTAAAAGGAAACAGGAAATTCTGCATGACTCATCATCGAACGTACCATGTCTAACAGAGTACGATTTCTCCTCTCAAACACACCATTATGTTATGGTGTTCTAGGTGGAGTGAGTTGTGATACAATACCACACTCTTTTAGATGATCACAGAACTCATGACTCAGGTATTCGCCACCTCGATCAGATCGGAGTGCTTTAACCCTTTTACCCAACTGGTTTTCTACTTCATTCTTGAACTCTTTGAACTTTTCAAAGGTCTCAAATTTGCACTTTATAAGATACACATATCTGTATCTACTGAAATCATCAGTAAATGTAACGAAGTAGAAATACCCACCTCTAGCCATGGATCTCATGGGTCCGTATACATCTCTATGTACAACACCCAAGAGATTCTCAGCCCTCTCAGTATAACCAGTGAAATGGGCTTTAGTCATCTTGCCTAACAAATAAGATTCACATCGCTCAAATGATTCATAATAAAATGAGTCTAAAAGTCCATCTTTATGGAGCTTAGATATGCGCTTCTCGTTTATATGGCCCAAACGACAATGTCAGAGATATGTTGGGTTTGAGTCATTTGTTATTAGTCTTTTATTATTTTATATATTATAGATCAGATGATCAAAGTTCAAAACGTAAAGACCATTAAACAATTGGGCTACAGCATAACAAACATCATTCTTAAATATAGAACAACAGTTGTTCTTAATTATAAAAGAAAATCCAATCATGTCCAAGCATGAAATGGATATAATGTTTCTAGTTATGGCCAGAACGAAATAACAATTATCTAGTTCTATTACAAGCCCACTGGGCAAAGAAAGACGGTAAACCCCTACGGCTACAGCAACAACTCTTGCTCCATTGCTGACATGCAGGTCCACCTCCCCTTTACTCAGCAATCATCTCCTTTCCAGTTCCTGCACATTTGTACAAATGTGAGAACCACATCCGGTATCCAATACCCAAGATGAAGGGGCAGAAAGGTTTATCTCTATAACGTAAATATTTGAAGCGAAAGTCATACCTCCCTTCATTTTTTGCAGACCCTCAATGTAAGAAGGATAGTTCCTCCTCCAATGACCAGCCTTGCCACAATGGTGGCATTTCCCTTCTTTCACCGTGCTCTTTTTTTCTTCAGTGCAGAATACTTGGGCTCAAGATATGACTTAGGTCCCACCTTCGTCTTCTTAGAGCCCTTGGCATTGCCCTTGCCCTAATGCACCATTAGTATGGGGCTGGCAGGCTTGGCCTTTTTCATGTTGATCTCGGCAGTTCTTAATATGCCTAGGAGCTCGGGCAGTGTCTTATATATTTCATTCATGTTGTAGTTCAAGAGAAAATTCTCATAACAGTCCGGCAACGATTGTAGGATCAGATCTGTGGCCAACTCTTGACCTAGAGGAAAACCCAGCCTTTCAAGGTTCTCTATATACCCAATCATCTTGAGTACGTTAGTCCCTACATAGTCTCGAACTCCCATCTTGCACTGATATAATGCTTTTGTGACGTCGAACCTCTCTTGACGAGCCTGCCCTTGAAACATTTTCTTGAGATGCTCGTCAATCTCCTTGCACCCCATGTTCTCATGTTGCTTCTGAAGCTCAGAGTTCATGGTGGCAAGCATAAGGCATTCGACGTCTAAGGCGTCATCAGTATACTTCTTATAAGTATCCTTATCAGCATGGGAAGAGTTCCGGGTCGGCACCTCGGGGGCTTCTTCTTCCAAGAAATAGAGCTTTCTCTCTTGCCTGAGAACAATTCTCAGGTTCCTGTACTAGTCCATGTAGTTGGTCCCACTGAGCTTATCCTTCTCAAGGATGGCTCTCAGAGACAGAGTGGATTGTGAACCACTTGCCATGGAATTCTACAAGAATTCATACAGAATAATATCAGCACAAAAATTTAAAAATACAATTTATTTTTAATTTGGACTTCAATTAAAACTCCCACTATTTTATTAGAAATGATAGCCCTCACTATTAATTCGGAGAGTTCATGCGAGCTACTCTCTTAGTGGATAAGATCCGTATTTCACCAACACAATGAGTCAGCTTTGGCTTTTCTCTCACGATGTGGTTATTTAGGTAGGCAACGCTTGCCAATTGCATCCTCATGCAATTCTTGTATGGTTGGTGAATAACTCCTTATTCGCGTCCATCATATGGTGCATGCCAACCCTATGCCTCTAGGAACTTAACCTTTGAGGTCACTTAGTTAAGTTAGACCCGATGTCGACAGTGAGATATCACAATTATCCGCTCGCACCCTTACCAAGATAGATTAATGCACCCTGCTTTTGCAAGCCCACACTTCATCGATCGAGGCAGGAAGAGTGTCATCCATCGGAAGGCATCTGAACACTTAATATTTGATGAAGGGATTTTTGATAATAGGTTAACAATTAACCATGATCAACATTTGATGAATGTGCACATCCACAGAAAAAACATTTTTTTTCTAAAAACCACATGCATCCCTTATGTGCACAACATGGTACTATCAACATTTGATAGAAGAAAGGGCTAAATCTGAATATCCAGACTCTTCTAAATTTTAAGATTTACATGCATTGGACAAAGGCAAAGGCAACTTGACTTAAAGCAATAGACAAGCTCGTCTCTCATTGTTGGATTCAAAATCGAAAACAATACACAGGTTCATTAACCACTCGAGGGACGGTTACTACTAAGGAGACAACAATTTCTAACAATTAGAAATAACCATGATATTCAAGACGTTCTTGGCGGGGTTCCAAGGGGCAGAGCCCCTAACCTGTGGGTTATGGGCCCACCGATTTTCCTTGAAAAACCATCAACAATTGATGATCCAGGATTAAATCTAGACATTTAGAACACTTCTAAATCCCTAGGTTTACACATACTGGAATAACCTTACTTCCAAAACAACAATCATGGCTGAAACCTCCCTCTGATACCACTGTTGAGTTTCTCTATGAGGATGGCACAACACTTGTGCACGCAGCAGAAGTAATAAAATCAAGAACAACCCAAAAGAGATTGGGATCGGGCCATGAATGTTGAATCAAGATGTTAACGAACAAATAGGTAAAATTACCTTAGCGGCGTTGAGTCACAACTCAACAAAGATGCTCCAAAAATATGAGTCCTTGTCGGTGGCGAGTTCCACGTAGAATAGCGTCCACGTCTCTACAGAAATCCACACGAGCGGGAGAACACCGAGCTTCGTCACACGAACGATCGGGTAAGTAGATCGACTGCACCTTGCACTTCCACGGACTGCTGGGTCCGCTCCAGGAAGGGCAGCACCGGCGACTATCGCCGGAGAGGAGGAGGTCGGCGGAGCGAACGAGGCGGAAGCAGAGCACCTCCGTCGGCGGAACGAAGGAACACTTCCGTCGGGCGAATCGGCAGGATCTCTACTTCTGCTCAAACCTAAGTTCCTATTTATACCCAAGACATAAACAGACCTAGGAAAAATCGCTATCCGCAGACCACAGAAAATTAGGGTTTCTTGAAATAATTCGACTGGAATCAGCATTCGTCGAGAATCGAACATTTTGATTCTCAACGACTCTCGACGATCGACGATACTCGATGATCGATACTCAACGATTCTCGACGATCGAGACTCGACGATCGATACTCGACGATTCTCGACGATCGATACTCGACGATTCTCGACAATCGATACTCGACGCTTCTCGACGATTTTCCCTTAGCAACATTTGCCGGACCCCATTCTGTATGGTGATTGGTAACCTTTACCAACACAGTCAATCTTCCATCTTCTCCACATGTTCTTATGTGCGACCATGCATGCTCATATCGCGTTGGCAGTGAGATTACATGTTTGACCACTTCTAGATCACCATGGTAATTCCAACATCTCCGACTATAGGAATGGAGTGGGACCGGGGGAGGTGGTGCAACATTCAGAGTTTGCTAAACTCCGCCCTGTGGTGTAGGCTGTGCCGGAGGCTGCGTAACAAAAGTCATTTGTAAGTAATCGACTCAAACTTAATTAAAAGTGGACAATTTACATGTAATCCCCCATATGGGCACACCACTGCTTCCGCTGCTTAGTTTGTCCCAAAACAAAACTCGCGTGGAGGTGACCCAGGGTTTGTGGACTGCTAATTTTTCGATCGAGGTCCCTCTGATATCACTTGTGAGACCCCCCCCCCTTTTTCTTTTTAGAACCACGGGGTCTTAGGCTTATAACCGCCGCTTTGAGGTGACACCTTCACGCCCGGAAAGGTCGTCACTACAAAATGTTGATCCTGCCGGCCAAATCGATCATAGAAAAAGTAGCAAGAGAGTAAGGGAAACAAGTACTCTAACACATGTCCACAGAGATCACATATATATAAATAATCTCCATGAAGGGAGAGTCCACAGTAATAATAATAAAGGAAGTGCTGAAAATGGGGCTCACGCCCGATACATAAATGTCCTCACTACATATCTCTCATCACGGAAGATAAACTAAAACAACTACTAGCGATCGGGACTCACAGTCCCAACTATCTAAACTTCGATGCTAGACTATCCCATCTCCAAGCGTGCCGACCTCCGGGGCTTCTCCTCCATGCTGGGCTCCACGGTCCCTTAAAATGATGTTGTTCGAAAACTGTTTGTCTAAAATACTAAGTCCTATCATCCTCTACCCCTCCCACCATGGCTCCTAGGCACCGAGCGGGGAGAAGGAAAGGAGAGGTAGTGAGGGTGGAGAATGAACAAATAAGCAGGTGACAGCGGATCTAATCTAGCAGTTCTATTAGTATATAAGGCAGTAATAAAAGTATGAAAGACTGAACATGAAATAAGTAACCTTAACTTATATAAAAACACATAAGCTAAGGGATCTTCTGCAAGGCTCCTATCATATAAAGAGTCCTATACTAATTTATACGATATGGTGTCGGTTTTTAAGCAAGCATGTACATATCTACGGAATAAAAACCTTAACTTATAAGAACGCTCACGCGAGCTTATAAACCAAGGGGTCGTTTTGCAAGGTCTATTGTATAAAAATTCCCATACCAATTTATACAATAGGTGTCAAGGGTTAAATGTAAAGGTTATGTTATGTCATGCAAGTATGTTATGATGTGAATCATGCAAGTGCAACACACCCACTCGACTCTGTGCACACAGACCTTTAGTTCCCCCTTTCTATAGCCTAACCTCCTAGGATACCTCCGTAGTGGAAAACGGAAGCAGTGGGTTGGGCCTCGCCCACCTGTAAATTGGTAATAGCATTAACAGTCAGACCTATCGTATGCCTCGATATTGGTGCACTAAGCGAAGCTCCTGTGTACTCTATGCCGGCAAGTCCACCGGACTTAACTTGGTGAAGTGCAAAACCACACTTGCCGAGTCAACGTATTGGAGTCGGTGCATCGACCCTCCAATACCGAAGACCCACCGCCTTATACTTTATGCAAATGCAACCTTATGTATCAGCTATCAAGCCAAATCTCCTTGGACTATCTTGTCCATCACAACCAACAACCGAGCCTAAGCTCCCCGGACTATCCCGTCCATCACAAACAACAACCGAGCCAAAGCTCGTCGGGCCAACCAGCCCATCATCAAAACTACCGAGCCTACTGCCCAAGTGACCCAACCTAACATCTCGAGACATCGAGGTGAGTGAAAGTGAATCCCTAGTTATACTAGTTACTCTTGTAGTTTATTTTGACTACAGTTTAGGTTAGCCCAGGACTGCCCAAGGCATACCCCATGAAGGTTCTTGAGGGCGCTAGGAACAACGATGGGCTGAATCCCAAAGCTCCCTTTCGCAAGGCACTTACTATTATTGGTTAATACCCGATTCCCCATCCCTTTAATATTACTCTGGATCTAACCCTAGTGTGTTTTGACCCTCTCTCTCTCCCTCCACAGGAAAGGCGATCTTTTGTCGATCCCGCGCACCATCTATTCTTAATCAACCCAACATCCTGCTCATCTCAACTTATATTGATACTCTCAATGTCACTTTTCCCAGACCAGCAAGCTCCTAACCCAAACTTATATGCCCAAACCAACTGCTATCAGACTTTCCTGCAGATTTACTACTTGTAGAGCCCCCTACACTATATGACGTATATGATAGGAGGTTCTCAAAATATTAATCTGATGACCCTAAGATAATTAATGGATGTCTATCATGACTTTTATAGCCTAAATCTAGAAACTTGGAATTTTTCCAATTTATCTGATATTTTATTTATTTTCCCTAAAAATCCCAATGCCCTAATTTTAAACATGAAGTGGCCTGTTCAGCCATTAAAAATGCTCCACAAAATTATGATAAATACTAGGCAGCTAATTGACAGTTAATTCAAGTCTCCCAATTTTTTTTTGCAAGGTTTAGGCCTCTGATCCAAAATTTGAATTATAAACACATATTTATCAATTAAAGAAACAAGTGCTGCAAATAGACTTCCAATAAATATAAGAAACTTCAAGCATGACTAAAATGCTCTAAAAACTCTGCTGACAAAGTTTCCAAATTTTCCAGTGAATAATGAACTCTAATTTTAATTTAGAACAATAATCTTCTTTCATAAATTAATGAAACAACAACTGAAAATTTTCATCTAAAAATTATGATAAAATTTTCTCATGAGCATACTCACTAAAGAACACCACTGAATAAGTTTCATAATTTTTTAACAAGCATTAAGCTTTAAATATATTATTAAACATATTTGCATAATTATAAGCTTGTGAAGTGAGTACTGAAAATATGCATCTAAAAATTATAATAAAAATCACGTATAAGCAAATTGAAATAATACTTCCTTTGCTCAGTTTTCATAATTTCCCAATGAACAGTCAGATCATAATAAATAAATGACTATCAAGGGCAATCCATGTATTACAAAGGAGGTACTAAATTTATTATTCCAAAATTTCCAATAAAATTACTAGAGGCTTAAATAAACCCTATGACCACACTACCCAAGTTTCACAACTTTTCAAAATGTTTTGATGACTTATCTTACATGTATAAGGTTTGTGCCCTAAACTAGGGTTAGGGTTTTGGGGAGTTTAACAGCCTATAAATCTCATGATATTTTTACCAGATGTCCTTCACAACCTTAAAGTCCTCTCTGCCAAGTTTCAAGTCATTTAGAGATCACTTGACCCCTTGACCTTGAAACCCTATGTTTGCACACATAGGACCTACCCTAGTGTCTTAGGGCTCCACCCTTCAACTTCCACCCAATATCAGTGGAGGGGGTATTTTGTGTGCTAATATAACTGAGTGCAAAGATCCATCACCTTTGGGTGAGGTTGGCCAACTCAAGAGCACTTAGGGCACTTAGCCCTAATTTGACGTAAAAGGGACCAACACTTGGCTACACAATTACCCTATCAAACCAAATCCAAAAGAGATGAAATTTTTACCAGAGACTAATAATACTCCCCAAGATCTCCCTCCAAAGTTTGAGAGGTTTTTTAGGTGTTTAAAACACCTAATTAAATTATACATGATTTATTTAATTTTTCCAAAAACTATAAGAAAAGTATCTCCAAAAATTCCCATTTTTAGACAAGACCTAGGTATAGGTTACGGTGACTCCCTGTCCAACTTTCAGGTCATTTGGATAAGGGATGAAGTGGGGGAACTCATTTTAGTCTCTAACTAACCCTAGTTATAGACCCCACAAAAATGAGTGTCCTGGTAAAACCAGACATCCAAATTGGTTCACATAAATTTTTAATTAAAGTACACCCCTAGGGCTAAACCTTTGATATTTACCATTTTTCTCTAGAGGTCCTTAGGTATTTTAATAATTAAAAACATTAAATATATAATGTGTGACAGAATATCACAGGTAATGAATATTCATCCTACGGTTTAATTTAAATCAGCACGAATCTTGGCGCAAGGATGGACAGCATCGGGTCGTCGTCCCCAGCGGGCCAATGGCTAGAATTGATTCTTCCTTGGTCATCTTAAAGCCGCTGCCGCCGGCCACCCAGCCACCTCCCTGGCCAGCCACTGCCACCACCCCCTCCGTCGAGGTTGTGGGTATCGCCAGGCGGCAGCACAGCCTCCGGAGGGGTGGATTCCGGCGATCCTGATAGGTCGATTTTCACAGAAAAATCGGGAAATCTTCCTTCCCGATCGGGCTCAATTGAGCCCGATTTTCATCCCTAATTATCCCTACGATCTACCCATAGAGAGAGGAGGATGGGAGGACCTTTGTGGTGGTCTGGAGTTGAGCCGATTGTCGGGTTTCCATTAGCGGTGGTGATATCGCCGGAATTCTGCAACAACACAGTGGACAAGCTCAAAACCTCAAGGGGAAGGGTGGAAATGACTCCTTGGTGCCCAGTGATGCTTGTAAAACACCCAAACAGGGAAGGGGAAGAGTGTGGGTTGAATGGCCATTAATGGCCATTAAAGGCCATTCTTGGCCATGGTTGTGTGGGGTGAACTTGGGCTGGAGTGGCTAGAAAATGGCTGGAAACTCCTCCTCTTCCCTAGAGGAGTTGAATCCATCCATTAAAGGTGGCCCTTGGCCTCCCTAAGCCATAAATGGCTTCTTCCTCCCTCTTTCTCTCTCCTCCATTAAGGGTGAGGTGGAGCTCTCTCTCTCTCTCTAGTAATCAAGTCTGACTTGGTCATCCCTTTAGGCTATTTGCAGCCCACTAAATCATATCATCACATAATTAAGAGGTGGTTAGCCCAAATGAAAAAGTGCTTGAGCTTGGGTTAGCCCATTTGGGCTAAGTTTGACCTAAACTAAACTAGGGTTGGCCTGGGTCATTTTGACCTTTTGAGTTGACCTCAATGGGTCCTTGGTGACCCATTGGCCTCCCGTTGGGTCTAGGTAGGATTGGGTAAGGTTGACTTGGCACTTTGGGGGTCACTTGAACCTTAGGCAGGGTACTTTGAACACTTTAGGGTTAGGGTTGACTTGGGTCAACTCAAGCTCTAGGGTTGACCTCAATGGATCTTTGGTGACCCATTGACCCCACTTTAGGTCTAGGAAGATCTTTGTAGGGTTGGTTGGGCTCATTAGGGGCACATTTCCCTTATTTAGGGCACCTTACCCAATTTAGGACTAGGATGATCCTAGGTCAGTTTGGCCACCCAGAGTTCGCTCAAATGGACCCTTTGGGCCTTTCAATAGGTTGGTGAGGTTATGGTGGGGTTTTGGAGTCACGGTGAAGCCCCTAGATCATCCCAACCTAGTGTTTAGAAATCTACTGTTTGCAGACCATAATGATCCCACCTACATTCCTAGGTCCACGTGGTCTTCTTGGGCTTCCTAGGGTTTTGTCATGACCTAGTCATGACAAAACAACTCTTAGGGGGTCAAGTTGTCTGAGGGATGTTACAAGTTCTGGTCATTCTTCTTCAGCTAGCAGGTGGCATATGCAATCACATGTCCATGCTGCATTAGTACAGCACACATCCCTTGAAATGACGCATCAGTATACACCTGAAAGCCCTCCTTCCTAGACGGGAGAGCGAAGATAGGGGCCGACATAAGCCGACCTTTCAACACTTGGAAGGCCATCTCACACTGCGGCATCCAAATGAACGGAGTGTCCTTCTTCTTCGAAGTGAGTGGAAGGGCTATCTGATAGAATCCCTGCACAAACTTCCAGTAATACCCGGCCAATCCCAGAAAACTTTGGACATTTGTGTCCACCTTCAACTGAGGCCAGTCTCGCACTACCTGAATCTTCGCGGGATCTACTGCCAATCCTGCCCCACTGATGATATGGCCTAAAAAGTCTACCTCCGTCAGCCAAAATTGGCACTTGCTGAACTTGGCATACAACTGATGCTCCCTGAACTTCTCTAGAGTCAATGCCAGATGTAATTCATGCTCTTCCTTCATCCTCGAATAAATGAGGATGTCATTTCTGAACATAATGACAAACCTGTTTAGGTATGGCTCGAACACCTAGTTCATCAAGCTCATGAAAGCTTATGGCGCATTCGTGAGCCCAAACGACATCACGATAAACTCATACAGGCCATATCTACTGCTAAACGCCTTCTTTGGGATGTCTTCTTCCTGGATCTGTAACTGATAGTACCCCGACCTCAAATCTAGCTTCGAGAACCAATGTGCTCCAACTAGCTGATCAAATAATTCATCGATCCTTGGCAATGGATAGGTGTTCCGGACTGTTAACAGGTTTAGTGCACAATGTCGATGCACAACTTGAGGGTCCCGTCCTTCTTCTTTACAAACAAGACTGGAGCTCCCTAAGGCGAGGAACTCGGCATAACGAATCCAGCCTCCACCAGCTCCTTCACTGACTCCTGAACTCCGCCAGCTCCTTTGGAGCCATCCGGTAGGGAGCCCTAGACATCGGCTTAGCTCTAGGCACCAACTAAATCTGAAAATCCTTCTCCCGGTGTGGCGGCAACCCTGGTAGCTTCTCTAGAAACACATCCGCAAAGTCCCACACTATCGATATTTCAGCAACCGTCGTCTTGGACTCAACCATCTCGAAGAATACCTGATATAACTCATCTCCTTGCATGTGGGCCTTAATGGACTGAATAGAATATAACATCCTGCGAGAGACGGGAGTAATACCTTCGAAGGTCGCGAAGGTGCCATCATAACTCAGTACAACCTTCTTCGTCGGTCAATCTATCTGGGCATGGTTCCATGTGAGCCATGTCATGCACAGAACCAAGTCGAAGTCTGGCATCCTCAAGATCATAGCCGGGGCCTCGAGTATCAGTCCATCAATAGTCACCTTCAGGAGGCACTTAACAATAGCTAATACCTCCGTACCATTGGGGAGACGCACCCTCCTGATGACTCCCAAATAATTTCTTACTCCCTCCAGTCCCTTTACGAACTCCTTGGAGACAAAATTGTGTGACGCTCCTATATCCACCAAGGTGTGGGCAGGTTTGCCGCACACCATAACTATTCTTGTTTATTTAGATCAGGTTAGGTAACTGAACCTAGGGTTTTCTTTCCTAGTATGCTACTATTGTTTTTCGTTCCAAAAGTTCCAAAAGTAAATAACAATAGAAAATTACTAGAATACCTGCAATCACCCTGCCCGGGTCCCGAGGTGGAGCCAAGTACAGAGAATACACCTGCTCTCCCTCCTGCCTCCGAACTCTACCACGAAAACCACGTCCTCTTCCACGGCCTCAGCCTGCAAACTGTTGAGCGGGCCTGGGTAGCCTGTGGTACCGGTAATGGTGCTCCTCTCATAGGACAGTTTCTCCAAATGTGCCCTACCTGACGACAGTTATAGCCCTCGGGCGGGGGAAGTTTCATACCCCCAGGCCTTTATATATCTCGCATATGAAGAGGTTGAGGGGCCAATACCACTGACTCCCTTGGCTCTTGTCTCACCTCCTTGAGGGGTTAGTCCTCCGCCCTTCCCTCCTCAGTAAAGTGGCCCCTCCGCTGATCATTCCTGCCTCCCCGAACCTGATCCTTAGTTGGCCTCTTCCGGCCTCGAGTCGTGTGTCAATCTGCCTCCATCCTCTTTTCCTTCTCCAAATTCCTAGGTATAGGCCCGTTAGATACAATCAGAAGAGCCTGTCTCAGATCCTCTCGAAGGCCCTTATAAAACCTCTTAGTATACCCCGCTTCGTCCAGCTGATAGTCGTCCATAAATTGTGCTAAGTGAATGAACTCTCGGTGGTACTCCACCACCGTCCTGTTGCCCTGCCTCAGTTGTAGGAACCTGTCTTCCAGCTCATCTCTTACCGACTATGGGACGAAGTGCACCAACAGTTAAGCCCTGAACTCCTCCCAAGTGATGTAAGCAACCTCCCGATCTGCAAATGCCGTATCTAGAAGCGTCTTCCACCACCTCTTGGCATGAGACTCCAAGAAGGAAACCACCAGAGGTACCCTCTCCTCCCACGGGCATCGTATCCCTGTCAGCATCTCGAACATGATATCGAGTCATTCTTCCGTCCGTACTGCTTACTCTGTCCCTATGTAATATGGGGGAGAGAGTTCTCGGAAGATACTCAACCAATTGGCCCCCGGGTTCGACTTTGAATCCAAAGCCTGCTGGGCCCTGAAAGTCTCTAGAATGGCCTTCAAATTCTGCCCCATCTCCGACTATAGAAATGGAGTGGGAGCTGGTGGAGGTGGTGCAACATCCGGAGTTTTTTGAGCTCCACCCTGCGGTGTAGGATGTGCCGGGGGCTGCATAACAAAGGCTAGTTGTAAGAAATTTGACCTAACCTAGTCAAAAGTGGATAATTACATGTGATCCCACATATAGGCACACCACAGCTTCCACTGCTTAGTTTGTCCCCAAACTAAACTCGAGCGGGGGTGACCCAGGGTTAGTGGACTTCTACTTTTTCGATCGAGGTTTCCTCTGATACCAGTTTGTAAGACCCCCATTTTTTTCTTTTAAACCAACGGGGTCTTATGCCCAGAACCGCCGCTTTGCGGTGACACAACACACACCCGGGAGGGCCGTCACTACAAAATGTCGATCCTGCTGACCATACCGATCGTAGAAAAATAGAATAAGTATAAGTGTATATGAGTAAAGTAAAACACAATACTAGTCCACCAGAATCACATATATATAAATAAATCTCCACAAAGGGAGAGTCCACAGAAAAGAATAAGCAAAGTACTAAATAGGGCTCCTTTCTGATACAATAAGATCCTCACTACAAGTCACTCAACACGGAAGCCAATCTATAAACTATTAATGATCAGGACTCACAGTCCCTGTTAGCTGGACTCTAGTGATAGCCTACCTCGTCTCCATGCGCACCGACCTCTGGGGCTATGTCTCCTGGTTCGGCTCCATGATCCCCTAAAATGATTTGGTCAACGACCGTTAGTCTAAAAAGAATAAGTCCTATCATCCCCCACCCCTCCCCCAATGGATCTTAGGCACCGAGCGGGGAGGAGGAAAGGGAAGGTAATGAAGGTGGAGAGTAATAAGGTGAGCAGGTGACGACGGAACTAATCAATCATGAATATATAATCACAGCAAGTATAAGTAAGTAGTAGAAGTAAGAAGTATAAATATACACAAGAACAAGTGAGCAAGTATAGTATGGAAAGGTAAACTAAGTAAGTAACCATGACCTATAGGAATGCCTATACAAACCTATAGACCAAGGGGTCATTTTGCAAGGCCTATTGTATAAAGCGTCTCATACCACTTTATATAATAGCGGTCAAGGGTTATATTCAATGATGATGCTATGATATGCAAGTATGCCATGATATGAACATGCAAGTGCAACCCACACACTCGACTCTGTATACAAAAGACTTTAGTTCCCCCTTTCTGGAGCCAAATCTCCTAGGATACCTCCGTAGTGGCAAACAGAAGCGGTGGGTTGGGCCTCGCCCACCCTTAAACTGGTATTACACTACCAGTCAGACCTATTGTACGCCTCAATGCTGGTGCACTTAGCAAAGCTCCTGCGTACTCTTGCCGGCTCCGCACCGGACTTTATTTGGCAAAGTGCAAAACCACACCTGCCGAGCAAATTTTTTAGTGTCGGTGTGACGACTCTCCAATACTGATGAACCAACACCTTATATCTTATGCACATGCAAAATTAATGTATTTTCCACCGAGCCAAAGCTCCCCGGACTAACTCGTCCGTCTCAAAACAATCTGAGCCATCGCCTTGTTGGGCTAACATGCCCATCACCAAAACCACCGAGCCTACCGCTCGTGAGACCTAACCTAACTCCCACAACACCGGGGAGTGTGAGTGTAAGTGTAACCCTAGAGTATTTCTAATTACTCTTCCATTCCATTTATTCTTACGTCTTACATTAACCCTGGACTGTCCAAGGCATTCCCCGTGAAGGGCTCTCGAGGGCACTAGGAACTACGGTGGGCTGAAGCCCAGAGCTCCCTTTCGTAAGGAACTTACTATTATTGGTTAATACCCGATTCCCGATTTCTTTTAATATTACTCTGGATCTAACCCTAGTGTGTTTTGATTCTCTCTCTCAACAGGAAAGCCGATCTTTCGTCGATCCTGAGCACCTCCTAACCCTAGTCAACCCAGCACTTTCCTCATCATGATTCCTAAAGATGAACCTATTTCCACTCATCAAAACCAGTAAACCATTAAAACCCAACTCCCTAAGTCCATTTCACATTCTATCATAATTTCTGCAATTTTATAATATGCAGACCAATCTAAGCTATATGATGTATACGATAGGAGGTAATCTAAATTTTCATCCAAAAGCCCAAAAATATTTATTGGGGGCCTATCATGACATATTTAGCCTAAATCCAGAAACTTGGAATTTTCCTAAATAATTTGGCTTTTAGTTAATTTTTCTAAAAATTGGTCCATCGGTGATTTGAACATGAAGTACTAAATTTATTTAAGATCTGTCCATACAAAAACTTGGAACACTATAGGACTGCAAGATATAGGTGAATACCAAATTTCATAGATTTTCATAAAAGAATTATTCTCTAAATAATTAAGTCAAGATAATTCAACTAATTATTGGTAATGAAGGAAGTACAATAAATGCAAGTCCAAAAATTATACAAAAATTAACAGAGCTTTATTATGATCGTAAAACCTTACTGACTAAGGTTCATGCAATTCCAAGGTCAGTAAAACATATAGAAAAATGCCCCAATAAAATCCATCATGGTGCACTTTGTGAAGAAACATCCTTTTATCCTCAACTAAACAACATGAAATAATTCTACAAGCTTCTATCTGCCTTAAAAAGATCTCTAGATAAGTAACACAATTTTTCAGCAAGCTATAGTATTTATCTTCTATTTATCAAAGTAAGGTGCAATAGTTTACTTTACACATTATGTACTAAGAAGAAATGTTCAACTATTCAGAATAATTTACTAGTGCATTTAAATGTTATTTGATTAGCTTTTCCAGAGTTTCAAAGAATTCTTAAACATTTAAACCCTAGTTACATCAATATCATCAAAAAGGGCAAAATGAAGGTTATAGCTATAAGGATGAGCAACTATTATCTATACGCCCTATCATAAATTCCAGAGGTTAATAACACTAGAACATTACCCCAACCAAAATATCATAAAGATCCAAGGTCATATGACCCATTACATATTCCCTAAGGTGTATAGACCTAAAAACTTACAAAGATGTATAAGTGGGGTGCATGTGTACCAATACCACCAAATCCCTTCCTAGGGCATTTCACCACCCTATGATCATATGGACTACACACCAAGTTCATCCATGGGCATATCACCCCAAGCCCTTCAAAAATTGCCAAAGTTCAACCATAGGGTTTGAACTTGGTTCCTAGGGTAAATCTACCCTAGTCTACCCCATAATCCAGGGGAGGGTGTTTACTGACATAACACATCAGGGGACCAAGTATCAACCTCTGTTGAGGTGATTTGGCCACCCAATACCACAAAAAGCATCTTGACCTAACCACCCCTTCTTGGTCCAACTTAGGGTTTGCTTATTTCTAAACCAAATCACCTCCAAATGGGATGAACATTTATACAAAGCCTTAAGTTGACCCCAAGGACCACTCACAAAAATTTGGGATGGTTTGGAGGTCATTAGACCTCTTAAATATTTCATACATGGATTAATAAATTTCTACAAAAACTTTAGGAAAATATTTCCAAAAAATTCCCATTTTTGGATATATTCTAGCTATAGATATTAGTGAGACCCATCCAAAATTTCAAGTCATTTGGATGGCTGGATTGATGGGGGCACTGAATATAATCTCCGGTCTAGCCTAGGTATAGACCTCACCAAAATGAGTGCTCTGGTCAAACCACTTACCCAAATGGGTTGAAACTAATTTTAAATTAAATAAGACCCATAGAGATAAAACGTTCATGTTGGCCATTTTCTATGATTAAGTATCTAAGTATTTTTAAATTAATTCCTAAAATGACTAATTTTTAAGGGGCAGAAAATACATTAAATATAGTATATATAATTTGATTTTACACAAATCTTGACGCAAATCCGACGGCTCCTGCATTTCTTCTTCCTCCAGTCGACGTGTAAGATCTACCCAACCTAGAGCATCTTCCAACCCTATTTCCTGGCCACCGGCCACCTCCCTGGCCGGCCACCGCCGCCACCACCTTCGTTGAGGTGGGGGCTATCGCCGGGCAGCGGCACGTCCGCCGGAGGGGCCGTTTCTGGTGAACCCGACCACTCGTTTTTCATGGAAATTTCATGGAAAATATCCACCCGATCGGGCTCAATAGAAGGAGTAGGGGAGGACCTTATTGGAGAGCTAGAGGCTGGCCGATCGTCGTGCCACCATTTCCGGCAGTGAAGCTTTGGCTCCTCTGCAACTGCACTGTAGAAGAGCTCGAATTCTTCAGTTAAATGGTGGGAAAGGCTCCTCACAGACCACTGATGGTGTTTAAAGCCACAGTTGGGGAGGGGAGAGACCAAGCCATCAATGGCCATTAATTGCCATTGATAGCTTGGCTCGGCCATGGCAATTCTCCTCCCCTAGTCACTGCCATGGCCGGGAAAACCCTTGTCCTTCTTCTAATTGGCCAGGGGAGATGATTCTAGCAAGAAAAGAGGGTCTTTGGCCTTCCAAGCAATGAATGGGCTTCACTCCCCCACTTTCTCTCTCCTCCATTAATGGGGAAAATGGAGTTTTCTCTCTCCTAGTATCAAGGCCGATTTCGATATCTCCTCCAGCCTATTGGCACCCCACTAACCCATATGAATAATAAAAATGAGGTTATCCCAAGTGGGTGAAATGGGTTTGAGCTTGGGTTAGCCCATTTGGGGTAATTTGACCTTACACTAGAATAGAGTTGACCTTCGTCAACATGACCATTTGGGTTGACCCCAATGGGTCCTTGGTGACCAATTGGCCTCTTCTAAGGACTATAAAAGCTTGGGTAGGGTTGGTTGGGCATCTTGGAGGTCACTTGACCCTTAGTTATGACACTTTGACCTTTTTAGGGTTATGGTTGACTTGAATCAACTTAGCCTCTTTGGTTGACCCCAATGGGTCCTTGGTGACCCATTGGCCTCCCTTAGGGCTTGGGAGGGTCTAGGTTGGTCCCTTTGTCCAAGGGGAGGTCAGTTGATCATGTATGAGCTTAGTTTGACCTAATTAGGGTTTGGGTTGACTTTGGTCAACTTGACAATTTAGTTGACACTAGTAGGTCCCTATGGCTCTAATGGACCCTCTAACAGGTTATTGATGTTGTGGTAGGGTCATGGTGTCATGGTGAAGCCCTATGGTAATCCCTAAGCTAGTAATTTGAATTCTACTATTTGCAGACCAAGGTGGTTCACACACTAATTCCCAAGTTCACCCCCATCCTTTTGACACTTCCCAGGGTTTTGTCATGACCTAAACATGACAAAACCATCCTAGGGGTCTAGAAGTCTGAGGGATGTTACAAATCCCAATACATAAAAATTAAAATTTCGTACTCGAAATTCAAGTTAAGACTACGGGGTTTCAAGTATGAGAAGTAAAATGTAACATCCAGAGAGGTTATAGAGAATACCTGATGTGAAAAGCTTCGGGTATCTTTGCTGCATCAAGTCCTGTGGCACCCACGTGTGCTCCTCTTGCCCATGACTCCTCCATAATACCTTGACTAGCAGAACATTCTTGCGTCGTAAGACCCGCATCCCAATATCGTCTATTCAGATCGGCTCCAGGTGCACCGATCGATCAGAAGCTATAGGCCCATATATCATCGTAATCTTATGCTCCAACTGAAGTAGAGCTCTCCTAAGGGAGGAGATGTAGAAGACGTCGTGCAAACCCGCTAGCTATGGCGGCAGCTCGAGTCTGTATGACAAGAGACTGATCTGCTCCAGGATCCTGTAAGGCCCCATGTATCTCGGACTGAGCCTCATCCGACCACGCACCCGCGAGAATCCATGCATCGATCGTATCTTCAGAAACACCCGGTCTCCTACCTGGAACTCTACATAACGGTGTCGAGCATCGTAATACTTATCTTGCCTGCTCTAGGCCTCCAACATCCTGTCTCGAATCAACCGTACCTGAGCATTTGTATCCTCGACAAACTCCAAGCAAAGTGCCTTCAGATCCTCATCCTGGATCCAAGACTAAGGATTCCTGCATCTCCGCCCATATAAAGCCTCATAAGGGGCCATGATAATGCTGGACTGGTTGGTTTTGTTGTACGATAACTTGATCAATGGTAGCTGACTCTCCCATGGCTCCCCGCGGTCGATTATTCAAAGAAGCAACAAATCTTATAGTGTCTCATTGGTGCGCTCTGTCTGTCAATCCGTCTGAGGGTGGAAGTCGGTACTGAATGTCAACCGGGTCCCCAAATAGGCCTAGACCGACCTCCACTCCTTAGACGTAAATCGTCCATCCCAATCGGACACTATCGTCCTCGACACTCCATGGTATCAGACGAACTGCCCTACAAACATCCGCACTAATTCACCCACTAAAGCATCATTCTTGATCGGTAGAAATCTGGCCACCTTCATCAGTCGGTCGACGATCTCCCATATCAAGTCGTTCCCCGCATGTGACTGAGGAAGACCATGTATGAAATCGATGGTGATATTGTCGAACTTCCACTCTGGCACCGGAAGTGGCTGCAATAACCCGGCCAGACTCTTACACTCGGCCTTTACTAATTGACAAGTCTCACAATGGGTCATAAAGTACGTGATGTCCCTCTTCATGCCCGGCCAGTACATTGTCCTCTTCAGGTCGGTCGTCATCTTGGTGATACCCGGGTGCACCGAGTACCTGCTGTAGTGAGCCTCGGTCATAACGTCCTCCCGAATCCTGCCCCCAGCTGGTATGTACACCCGTCCTCTAAAGCATATCAACCCATCTCTCTCTATATACTCCCCGATCGTGCCTGCCTCCAATGCCATGAATACTAGCTCCAAATTGTCATCTCTTCTCTTCTCATCCCTAATGCAGTCTCGAATATCATCGGTAGTGCTCATCGCGACCATATACTCTTCATAAAGTTCTGATTCATCCGAGGACACAAAGGTAATCTGCATATCCTCCATCATTCGTACCAGCTCCATGGCCATCAACTACGACTCTGCTCCTAAAGTGGTATCCAGCCAGCTTAGTGCGTCCGCCACCACATTCTCCTTCCCCGGTTGATAGTGTATCATATATTAATAATCAGATAGAAATTCCACCCATCGCCTCTGGCAGACATTCAACTCCTTCTGCGTATCAACATATTTCAGATTCTTGTGATCCAAAAATATGTTGCAGTTCACCCCATAAAGGTAATACCGCTAAATCTTCAGAGCAAACACCACTTCTCCCATCTCCAAGTAATGCACAGGGTAGTTCTGCTCGTGCTTCTTCAGCTGGCGGGAGGTGTATGCAATCACAAATCCATGCTGCATCAGAACAGCACCAATCCCTTGAAATGACGCATCAGTATACACCTGAAAGCCCTCCTTCCCAAACGGGAGAACGAGGATAGGGGCCGGCGTAAGACGACCTTTCAAATCCTTGAAGGACGTCTCACACTACAGTGTCCAAAATAATGGAGTGTCCTTCTTCATTAAGTAAGTGAGTTGAAGGGCTATCTGAGAGAATCCCTGCACAAACTTCCAGTAATCTCGGCCAAACACAGAAAACTTCAGAAATCCGTAGCCGTCTTCAACTGAGGCCAGTCTCACACTGCCTGAATGTTCGCGGGATCTACTGTCAACCCTGCCCCACTGATGATGTGGCCTAAAAAGTCTACCTCCGTCAGCCAAAATTGGCACTTACTGAACTTGACATACAACTGATGCTCCCTGAGCTTCTCCAGAGTCAAGGCCAGATGTAGAGCATGCTCTTCTTTCGTCCTCGAAGAAATGAGGATTTCATATATGAACACAATGACAAACTTATCGAGGTTTGGCTCGAACACCCAGTTCATCAAGCTCATGAAAGCTGATGGCACATTCGTGAGCCCAAAGGTCATCATGATAAACTCATACAGGCCATATCTACTGCTAAACGTCGTCTTTGGGATGTCTTTTTCCTAGATCCATTACTGATAGTACCTCGACATCAAATCTAGCTTTGAGAACCAATGTGCTCTGTTGGGTATTGTATCCACAATGTACCTGATTTGAAGAAGCCCCTGAACAAGCTAAGTATAATTGACAATGTATTTGACGATCTTATATCAAGTTGTGATTGCGGCTATTCCATGCTAAGTACACACCAATGTCAGGGTGCAGTGGGTAAATATACACGGGTATGCGCAACGTAATCCCTCGTTGAGCAGATCAGTGTGTTGACTCACGTGTGCTCTCTCTATTGGAGTGTACTTATTTTCAAGTACAGGGTCGAGATAGATCAAGAGCAGGAGAGGAGCAAAGATGGGTAAAAGACCAAGTTCATAGGAAGGAAGAGAAAAATCGTCTAAGTTAAAATCGACGGGAATCACTAAGTCATTCCCGCCGACTTCGACGGGAGTCACTTGTGATTCTCGCCGATTCGACGGGAATCAGTCTGCATTCCCGCCGACCTCTTCCAGAGGACTGTTTTCCTACAGGAATTCTGCTAAGGCAGAATTGACGGGAATCACCAAGTGATTCTCGCCGAATTCGACGGGAATCGTTGTGATTCCCGCCGAATCGATGAGAATCAGTTTGCATTCCCGCCGATTCCCACCGGCTGACAAGGTTTCCAACTGGAATTCGGCTAAGGCAAGAATCGACGGGAATCATGAGTGATTCCCACCGAATTCGACGGGAATCACCAACGATTCTCGCCGATTTTGCCTTAGGCAATTTTCGCCTGTTCGCTGGACCGAACCAAGAGACCGTGCGCTGTTTCGGCCAGGGCTAGGGTTTCTCCTTGTGGGTCCCACAACGGTCTTTTAGGGTTGGCTCGGGTATATATACGTGTGTATTTCGAACCTCTACAGTAACTCATTCACGCGAAATCAAAAAGCCGACGTCGTGCCCTAGCAGATCGCGGAAAATTGCTGATTGCTGTCGCCACTCTTAAGCTCGCCGCCGCCGCAGATCTCAGAGCTTCTTTGATCTTCCGACGACAGTGCCGAGGCTAGCAGTGCGTCTCACGCATCTCTCTTGAGATCTCTTGTCTCTCGATTCATTGAACGAGGTTTGTTCTTCATTCCGAATCGATTGAGATGCCTATTCCGACTGAGATCATTCGTAGACCTTGCTTGCTTCGTCAAGAAATTTGGATCTACAAAGCATCGCCGCCGCAATCACTTGCCACCGCCGATCTTGACAAGATCCTCTCTAAGAGAGAACTCCGGTCGTGTATTCTTCGTTACATCCAAAAAATCTTCAACGAACGAAGAAGGACATCGGATTCTCCAAAAGCCTTGTTTGTATTTTCTTACATTCAATTTTTGATTTGTTATAAAGGAATTTTTATTCCTAGTTATAAGGGTTGGGTGCAACCCGTGGTGGAGGAGTAGTGACTCCTTTGGTTTGAAGGGTTCCTTCCGTAGTTTGATGATTGGATTTCAATCCGGTTGGAGAAGTGACCGAGTCGTCCCTTAGTTGGAGATAGGTCAAAGGGAGAAAGTGGACGTACCCAAATCGGGGAACCACTATAATTTCTTGTGTGTTTTCTGTGTTGTGTTTGTTTAATTGTGCAGGTAAAGTTAATTCCGCAAAAGACTGCACGACACCTATTCCCCCCCCCCCAAAGGTGGACTTAGTCGACACTAGATACTTTCAAGTGGTATCAGAGGGAGGTTACTCGTCAATAAGGTTAACACCTTGAGTAAGATCCCGTGTCTAGTGTCAAGAGAAAAGAATATCTTTGGAATGGACGGACTCAAGTATTCAAGAAAGATCCCAGAGTGCACCAAGTTGAACTTTCCCATCTGGAAGGAAAGGATTAGGTTCTACATGGAAGCAGTCGACCCTCGACTCTTCATGGTAGTGGAGGAGGGACCTTATATCCCCACTAAGGCCTCCACCATTGATCCGACCAAGATGGTGCCGAAGAAACTCTCCGAAATGGATAAGGATGAGATGGTGCTAGTCGGTCTAGAAGAGAAGGCTCAGAACATTCTTGTCATCGCCGTCGATGACTCCATGATGCAGAACTTCAGCAACTGCAGGACTGCCAAGGACATATGGCACTGCCTGATCATTCTGATGGAAGGCACAGATGAAGTAAGGGATGATCGAAGATCCCTTTTGAACCAGAATTATGAGGCCTTCAGGCAAGGTCCCAAGGAAGAAATCGGAGTGACTTTCGAACGTCCTGAAGATCATCAATGCCCTGAAGGGTTATGGCAGAGTATTCACTGATGGTGAATTAAATGACAAATTCCTTATATCCCTTACTAAGGAATGGGACACCAAGATCTGCGCCATCAAAGAATTTGTCAAGCTGGCAAAAACTAATCCCCAGATTCTGTTTGGGAAGCTTATGTCCTATGAACTTCAGGTGAACACCAGAAAGCAGAAGAAGAAGCCGATAAAGCCGCTGCCAAAGAAAAGACTGTAGCCCTGAAAGCCAATCACTCAAGGAAAGGCAAGGGTGCAACCTCGTCCCGCTCTTGGAAAAAGGATGAGGAAGAAGACTCTGAGCCATGCTCTTCCGGCTCAGATCTATCTGAAGAAGAATTCTCCCTCATCACTCGAGATTTCAAGAAGTTCCTCAAGTTGAGGAATCAAAGAAAGAGAGACGGCTCCTCCTCCAGACATCAGAAGAAGAACTACTCTTCTGACAGGTATGAATCCAAACAAGAAAAAACATCTCTCTACTGACATCATTTGCTTTGGATGCAATAAGCCAGGCCACGTCGTTGATGACTGCCACCAAAGCAAGAGAGATAAGGGGAAGGGAGAGGAGCACAGGTCCTCTAGAGATAAGAAGAAGGAGAGGAGCTACATTGCGAAAAAGCCATAGACACTGAGTGAATCTGATTCTTCAGACTCCAGTGATGATGAGGAAGCCTACTTCGGGCTAATGGGTCGCTCCGACTCAGAAGGAGACTGCCCCCATTTACTGGGAAGGTAAAAGATCGTACCCCCCTCTCTGACTGTGACTTTGTGTCTCCTGATGATGATATCGAGTACAACCTATCTACTCGTGAAGCTGAGCTCCTCGAAAAGTATGAGCTTCTGCTTAATACCTTTGAGGAATGTCGCAAGAGGTTGAGGGCTCAGAAAAAGGAAGTCAAATTCCTTAAGGCTGAGGGTGTTTCCCTAAGAGAAGAGATCACTAGCTTGATTTCTCTCCGACAGGAACACCTAGACCTGACTTCTGAGCACTCAGAGTCTCTAAGGCTCCTTGACCAAAAACAAGAAGAAATCAACAAGTTGGAAGAACAGTTTGCGGTAGAATGGAAGATTATCAAAAGATTCTCTATGCCCAAGACCGTTCTTCCTCTGGTTGATGAATTCTCTGCTCAGGCTAAAGGGGCTGGCTTAAGGCATGTGGGTGTGCCTGGCAAATCATCCAGGAGAAACAGAAAATAGAGGAAAAATAAGGCTGCCAAGAAGGCCTATGCTGTAGAAAAGGGAAAGGCCCCACTCGATCCTGTCTTATTCAGAAAGCCTGGCTTTCCTTGCAATGAGCAGGACTTTGAGTCAACCTATGGCCACTTCTTCCGGCCCTCGTTTGAAAAGCCCAAGAGCCGGTATGATGGTTGGACCTTCCCCCGAAACTACGGTGAGAGTGTCTTCAAGGCACCTTATGAGGAAATCTAAGTGGAGAATTATGGTCACTTCTCTAGCGGCCATAATAGGAAGCAAGCACCAAAAGCCAAGCCTGTTATACTAAAGGAACAGGAAGTGAAGAAATCATGTGACTGATGTCATCATGATGCCTCCACCTCCAGATCCAAGGCCCTGGCTTGATTGACCGTACCAAGGGTGAAGCTGGAGCCTAGGAAGCGGTACAACAGGTTTGATTGTTGGTGCTGTGGCAAAGTTGTTCACTTTGCCGTAGATTGCTGGTATAATCCAAGATTCAACGAGACTCCTTATGTTAGCAATGCGAGGCCGACCACTCATAGGATTAACCACCCGAGGGGGAGTGTGCTAACAAGGAATCTAGGACCCAAGTTCGATTGGTTTCCTAAGGGAAACTAATTCTGTTTTGCAGGTATGTCCAAAGGCCACCAAAACGCCAATCTGGTACTTGGACAGTGGATGTTCCCGACATATGACCGGGACAAGAAGCCTGTTGCGTGATTACTCCCCAGTCGAAAATGGACCCAAAGTCATCTTTGGAGGATCTGATCGAGGAGTCACCAGGGGTTATGGTATGATTTCTAACGGTGTCTTCTCTATCACTGATGTGGCCTATGTTGAAGGTTTAAACCATAACCTGATTAGTGTAAGCCAGTGGTGTGATAAAGGATATGACGTTAAGTTCTGCAAGGATAAGTTCTTGATAATATCATGTGCCTCTTCGGAGACGGTATTAACTGGCATTAGGAGCAGAAATATCTTTTGCTTAGATTTTCTTAGCTTAGACTCTTCTACCCCCGTGTGCCTAGTAGCAAAATGAAGTGCATCTCTTTGTGAGCAATGACACAAGAGATTAGCACATATTAATTTCAAGACTATTAATATGTTGTTTTCCAATAATTTAGTAAGGGATGCCCCTACTATTAAGTGCATCAAAGATATCCCTTGTCCTGCATGCCAGAAGGGCAAATAGACTCGGGCTACCTTTAAGGGAATTGCAGACAAAGACTCCTAAAGATGTCTTTATCTTGTGCATATGGACTTGTTCGGTCCAGTGCAAGTTCATAGCTTAGGAGGCAAATCGTATACGCTAGTGATTGTTGATGATCACTCTCGGTTTACGTGGGTGTTCTTCTTGAAACGAAAGTCAGATATGTTTTACATCCTCACTAATTTAATCAAGCAAATTCAGAACGAACTTAACTGCTCCGTGGTCAAAATCAGAAGTGACCATGGAACAGAATTCGAGTCTGATGCTATGATAGAATTCTGTGAAGAACATGGTATCTTTCATGAGTTTTCCTCCTCGCGTACTCCTCAGCAAAACGGAGTTGCGGAGAGGAGAAATAGAATGCTCATTAAAGCTTGTACGACAATGTTGAATGACGCTTCTCTTCCAGAGTACTTCTAGGAAGAGGCTGTCAATATGGCTTGTCATGTGCAGAACCGGGCATTGATCAAAAAGAATCATCGTAACACGCCTTATGAGCTACTGAAAGGCAGGAAACCGACCATGTCCTATTTAAGGATTTTTGGCTGCAGATGCTATGTACTCAATAATGGGAAGTACCCACGTACTAAATTCAGATAAAAATGCTTTGAAGGCATCTTCATGGGCTATAGTAGCCATATTCGGGCATATAGGGTCTTCAATAAGAAAACCCTAGTGGTAGAGGAGTCCATTAATGTTGTTTTTGATGAAGGAAGCTTGCTTCATAGCAATTCTTCCAGTGGTATTCTTGAAGATGTAGGTGCAAGACTTGAACAGCTAAGTCTCGATGAGACTGCAAAAGGTGCAACTCCCAAGTACGTCAAGGTTTCCACCTCAACCCCAACTGGAGAAGTTGACGATCAGGATAGAGAAAATCTCCCAGAAGAAGGAGAAGCCCGAGAAGCTGTCAGAGCTCCAGATGCCAGACTCCTAGAGCTCCGACACGTGAGGGATCATCCAAGAGATCAGATCATAGGAGATCCTCGTGACGGTGTCAGAACTCGGAGAGGTATAATTAACGAGATTTTGCGCCTTAGTTTTCTGTCACAGGTTGAGCCAAAGAAGTTCGACGAAGCAAGCAAAGATGCATCATGGATATTGGCCATGCAAGATTAACTGCATCAATTCGAACGATGCAACATCTGGATGCTTGTTCCCAAACAAAAGAACCAGAATGTGATCAGTACAAAGTGGATCTTCAGAAACAAACTGGATGAACACGGTGTCATCATCAAGAACAAGGCCAGACTGGTGGATCAAGGCTACAGACAGGAGGAGGGGATTGACTTCGACCAAACCTTTGCACCAGTTGCAAGGCTGGAGGCAATCAGATTATTCCTGGCATATGCTTCTCACAAAGGATTCACTGTCTATCAGATGGACATGAAATCTGCGTTTCTAAATGGAAATTTGAAAGAGGATGTATATGTCGCACAACCCCCCGGTTTTGTTAATCCATCACTCCCTAATCATGTCTATTTTCTTAATAAAGCATTATATGGCTTAAAACAAGCTCCTCGAGCTTGGTATGAGACTCTGTCTAGCTTTCTTCTTGAGAACAAGTTCTCGAGAGGAAAAATAGATAAGACATTGTTTCTTAGGGAAGTCAAAGGCAAGATCTTGCTGGTGCAAATCTATGTAGATGACATAATATTCGACTCAACGGACAACAATCTTTGCAAGAAGTTTTCTAAACTTATGCAAGGAAAGTTTGAAATAAGCAGCATGGGAGAGCTAAAGTATTTCTTGGGACTTCAAGTGAAATAATTTGAGGATGGAATTTTCATTTCTCAGACAAAGTTCACAAATGAACTCCTCAAGAAATTCAGAATGGAGAATGCAACCTCTATGAGGACTCCAATGGGATCCATTGTGTCTCTGGACAAGGATGAGAAAGGAAAACCTTTTGATGAAACCAAATACAGAAGCATAATTGGATCCCTGCTCTACCTTACTGCTAGTAGACCGGATATTATGTTTTCCACATGCGTTTGTGCCAGATATCAGGTAAACACTAAGGAATCTCAATATATCGCTGCAAAGTGAATTCTTAGATACCTTAAAGGTACACCAAATCTTGGCTTGTGGTACCCAAGAAACAATGATGTCAAGCTGATAGGCTTTTCAGATGCTGACTTTCCAGGAAGCAGGGATGATAGGAAAAGTACTTCCGGGACGTGTCAATTCCTCGGAAGAAGGCTTATTTCATGGAACAGTAAAAAAGTAGAACTGTGTCGTAACCTCCACGGCTGAATTTGAGTACATCTCAACAGGTAGCTGTTGCGCACAACTTCTATGGATCAGAAATAAACTCGAAGATTATGACTTACAGTTCAGAGAAGTTCTGATGTATTGCGACTCCTCGAGCGCAATAGCAATTGCGAACAATCCTTTGTCGCACAGTAGAACAAAGCATATTTAAGTGCGCTACCACTTCATTCGGGAGCATGTGGAAAACAAAGATATCTCTCTCTGCTATGTCCCCATGGATAAGCAGATTGCAGATATCTTCACAAAGCCCCTAGACGAGGCCAAGTTCAGTCTCTTCAAAACTGAACTCGGTATGCTGAACTATGAAGATTGAAGACTTAAGGGCTCAAGGCTCTTGGCTCAAGGGGGAGCATCAGCTAGGAACTCAAGATCGAGCACGGATGCAAGAACTGTGGTGGAGCATTTGGCTCCAAGTGAAGTCCCAGATTTGCAGAAGCCGAAAAGGGGGAGATTACCCTCTCGGCTAAGGCTAAGGTGGCTGCCAATGTTAAGTATGCTCTAGGGAAAATGGTAATGAATTTCACTCTCAACTTAATTTTTAGTTTATGATTTTCATTCCAATCTGTTCTATTCACCTAAGCTTGTAGGGTTTAGGCTTCTTCAAATAGGGGGAGATTGTTGGATATTATATCCAAAATGTACCTGATTTGAAGAAGCCCCTGAATAAGCTAAGTTGAATTGACAATGTATTTGACGATCTTCTATCAAATTATGCTTGCAGCTATTCTATGCTAAGTACTTACCAATGTCAGCGTGCAGTGGGTCAATATACACGGGTCTACGCAACGTAATCCCTCATTGAGCAGATCAATGTTTTGACTCACGTGTGCTCTTTCTATTGGAGTGTACTTATTTTCAAGTGCAGGGTCGAGATAGATAAAGAGCAGAAGAGGAGCAAAGATGGGTCAAAGACCAAGTTCATAGGAAGGAAGAGAAAAATCGTCTAAGTTAAAATCGACGGGAATCACTAAGTAATTCCCGCCGAATTCGACGGGAGTCCCTTGTGATTCTCGCCGATTTGACGAGAATCAGTCTGCATTCCCGTCGACCTCTTCCGGATGACTGTTTTCCTAAAAGAATTCTTCTCAGGCAGAATCGACGGGAATCACCAAGTGATTGTCGCCGACTTCGACGGGAATCGTTGTGATTCCCGCCGAATCGACGAGAATCAGTTTGCATTCCCGCCGATTCCCACCGGGTGACAAGGTTTTCAACTGGAATTCGGCTAAGGTAGAATCGACGGGAATCGTGAGTGATTCTCGCTGACTTCGATGGGAATCACCAACGATTCTCGCCGATTTTGCCTTAGGAAATTTTCGCCTGTTTGCTGGACCGAACCAAGAGACCGTGCGCTGTTTCGGCCGGGGCTAGGGTTTCTCCTTGTGGGTCCCACAATGGTCTTTTAGGGTCTGCTTGGCATATATACGTGCGTATTTCTAACCTCTATAGTAACTCATTCATGCGAAATCAAAAAGCCGACGTCGTGCCCTATTAGATCGCGGAAAATCGCCGCTCGCAAGCTTGTCGCTGCCGCAGATCTTAGAGCTTCTTTGATATTCCGACGATTGTACCGAGGCTAGCAGTGCATCTCATCCATCTCTCTTGAGATCTCTTGTCTCTCTATTCATTGAACAAGGTTTGTTCTTCATTCCGAATTGATTGAGATGACTGATCCGACTGAGATCATTCGTAGACCTTGCTTGCTTCGTCAAGAAGTTTGGATCTACAAAGTATCGTCGCCGCAATCACTTGCTGCCGCCGATCTTTACAAGATCCTCTCCAAGAGAGAAATCCGGTCGTGGATTCTTCGTTACTTCCAAGAAATCTTTAACGAACGAAGAAGGACATCGGATTCTCAAAAAGCCTTGTTTGTATTTTCTTACATTCAATTTTTGATTTGTTGTAAAGGAATTTTTATTCCTAGTTGTAAGGGTTGGGTACAACCCATGGTGGAGGAGTAGTGACTCCTTTGGTTGTAAGGGTTCCTTCCATAGTGTGAGGATTGGATTTCAATCTGGTTGGATAAGTGACCGAGTTCCCTTGGTGGGAGATAGGTCGAAGGGGGAAAGTGGACGTACCCAAATCGGGGAAGCACTATAATTTCTTGTGTGTTTTCTGTGCTGTGTTTGTTTAATTGTGCAGGTAAAGTTGATTCCGCAAAAGACTGAACGATACCTATTCCCCCCCCCCATAGGTGGACTTAGTCGACACTAGATACTTTCATGCTCCCACTAGCTGATCAAATAATTCATCGATCCTTTGCAGTGGATAGGTGTTCCAGACTGTCAACTGGTTTAGTGCATGATAGTCGATGCACAACCTGAGGGTCCCTTCCTTCTTCTTCAAAAACAAGACCAGAGCTCCCAAAGGCAAGGAACTCGGCCTAATGAATCCAGCCTCCACCAGCTCCTTCAACTTACTCTTGAACTCCACCAGCTCCTTTGGAGACATCCAGTAGGGAGCCTTAGACACTGACTTAGCTCTAGGAACCAACTGAATATGAAAATCCTTCTCCCGGTGAGGCGACAACCCTGCTAGCTTCTCTAGAAACACATACGCAAAGTCCCGCACTACAGATATATCAGCAACCGTCGTCTTGGCCTCGACCATCTCGAAGAATACCTGATATACCTCATCTCCCTACCTCTAGGCCTTGATGGTCTGAATAGAAGATAACATCCTACGAGAAACAGGAGTAATACCTTTGAAGGTCGTGAAGGTGCCATCATAACTCAGTTCAACCTTCTTCATTGGGCAATCTATCTGGGCATGGTTCCAAGTGAGCCATGTCGTGCCCAGAACCAGGTCGAAGTCAAGCATCCTCAAGACCGTAGCCGGGGCCTCGAGTGTCAGTCCATCAATAGTCACCTTTAGGAGGCACTTAGTAGTAGCTAAAACCTCTGTACCGTTGGGGAGACGCACCCTCCTCGCCACTCCCAAATAATGTCTGACTCCCTCCAATCGATTTACAAACTCCTTGGAGACGAAATTATGCGACGCCCCTGTATCCACCAAGGTGTGGGCAGGTTTGCCGCACACCATAACTATTCCTATTTATTTAGATTAGGTTAGGTAATTTAACCTAGGGTTTTCTTTCCTAGTATGCTAATGTTGTTTGTTGTTTCAAAAGTCTATAACAATAGAAAATTAATAGAATACCTGTAATCACCCTGCCCGGGTCCTGAGGTGGAGCCACGTCCAGAGCATACACCTGCTCTCCCTCTTGCCTCCGATCTCTGCCCTGGAAACCACGTCCTCTTCTACAGCCTCGGCCTACAAACTACTGAGCGGGCTGGGCAGCCTGTGGTATCGGTAAAGTTTCTCCTCTCATAGGACAGTTCCTCCGAATGTTCCCTACCTGACTACAGTTGTAGCACTCGGGTGGGGGAAGTGCCACACCACCAGGCCTCTATATCTACCGCATCTGAAGAGGTTGAGGGGCCAATACCACCAGCTCCCTCAACTCCTGTCTCACCTCCTAGCGGGGTTGGTCCTCCGCCCTTCCCTCCTCAGCAAAGAGTCCCCTCAACTAATCATTCCTTCCTCCCCGACCCTAATCCTCAGTTGGCCTCTTCCGGCCTAGAGTCGTGTGCCAATCTGCCTCCATCCTCTTTTCCATCTCCAAAATCCAAGGTATAGGCCCGTCAGATACAAACAGATGAGCCTGTCTCAGATCCTCTTAAAGTCCCTTATATAACCTCTTGGTATACCCCGCTTTGTCCAGCTGATAGGAGTCCATAAATCGTGCTAAGTGATTAAACTCTCGGTGGTACTCCCGGTGGTATTTTATTTGTCCAAGTGCAAAACCACACCTGCCGATCCAATGTATTGTTGTCGGTAGGATGAATCTCCAATACTGATGACCCACCACCTTATATCTTATGCACATGAAACATTAATGTATTTCCCACTGAGACAAAGCTCACCGGACTAACCCATCCAGCTCAAAACCATCCGAGCCATCGGCTCGCCGGGCTAACCTGCCCATCACAAAAACCACCGAGCCTACCGCTCGCGAGACCTAACGTAACTCCCACAACTCCTGGGAGTGTGAGTGTAAGTGTAACCCTAGATTATTTCTAATTACTCTTCCATTCCATTTATTTCTATGACTTACGTTAACCCTGGACTGCCCAAGGCATTCCCCGTGAAGGGCTCTCGAGGGCACTAGGAACTATGATAGGCTGAAGTCCAAAGCTCCCTTTCTCAAGGCACTTACTGTTATTGGTTAATACCCGATTCTCGATCCCTTTTAATATTACTCTGTATCTAACCCTAGTGTGTTTTGACTCTCTCTCTACAGGAAAGACAATCTTTTGTCTATCCCGAGAACCTCCTAACCCTCGTCAACCCAGCACTTTCCTCATCATGATTCCTAAAGATGAACCTATTTCCACTCACCAAAATAAGTAAACCATTAAACCCCAACTCCCTAAGTCCATTTCACATTCTATCACAAATTCTGCCGTTTTACTATATGAAGACCAATCTAATCTATATGATGTATACGATAGGAGGTAATCAAAATTTTCATACAAAAGCCCAAAAATATTTATTGGGGGCCTAGCATGACATATTTAGCCTAAATCCAGAAACTTGGAATTTTCCTAAATAATTTGGCTTTTAATTAATTTTTCCAAAAATTGGTCCATGGGTGATTTGAAAACGAAGTACTAAATTTATTTAAGATCTGTCCATACAAAAACTTGGAACACTATAGGACTGCAAGATATCAGTGAATACCAAATTTCATAGATTTTCATGAAGGAATTATTCTCTAAATAATTAAGTCAAGGTAATTCAACTAATTAGTTGTAATGAAGGAAGTACCATAAATGCAAGTCCAAAAATTATACAAAAATTAACAGAGCTTTATTATGATCGTAAAACCTTACTGACTAAGGTTCATGGAATTCCAAGGTCAGTAAAACATATAGAAAAATGCCTCAATAAAATCCATCATGGTGCACTTTGTGAAGAAACATCCTTGTATCCTCAACTAAACAACATGAAATAATTCTACAAGCTTCTATCTGCCCTAAAAAGATCTTTGGATAAGTAACACAATTTTTTAGCAAGCTATAGTATTTATCTTCTATTTATCAAAGTAAGGTGCACTAGTTTACTTTATACATGATGTACTAAGAAGAAATGTTCAACTATTCCAAATAATTTACTAATGCATTTAAATGTTATTTGATTAGCTTTTCCAGAGTTTCAAAGCATTCTAAAACATTTAAACCATAGTTACATCAATATCATCAAAAAATGCAAGATGAAGGTTATAGCTACAAGGATGAGCTACTATTATCTATACACCCTATCATAAATTCTAGAGGTTAATAACACTAGAATATTACCCCTACCAAAATATCATAAAGATCCAAGGTCATATGACCCATAAAATATTCCCTAAGGTGTATAGACCTAAAAACTTACAAAGTGGTATAAGTGGGGTGCATGTGTACCAATAACACCAAATCCCTTCCTAGGGCATTTCACCACCCGATGATCACATGGACTACACATCAAGTCCATCCAAGGGCATATCACCTGATACCCTTCACAAATTCCCAAAGTTCAACCTTAGGGTTTGAACTTGGTTCCTTAGGTAAATCTGCCCTAATCTACCCCATAATCCAGGGGAGGGTGTTTACAGACATAACAGATCAGGGGACCAATTATCAACCTCTGTTGAGGTGATTTGGCCACCCAATACCACAAAGGGCATCTTGGCCTAACTACCCCTTCTTTGTCCAACTTAGTTGTTGCTTATTTCCAAACCAAATCATCTCCAAATGCGATGAAATTTATACAGAGCCTTATGAGGACCCCAAGGACCACTCAAAAAAATTTGAGAGGGTTTGGTGGTCATTAGATCTCTTACATAATTCATAAATAGATTATTCAATTTCTACAAAACATTAGGAAAATGTATACCAAAAATTCCCCTTTTTGGATATGTTCTAGGTATAGGTAAGAGTGACCCCCATCCAAAATTTCAAGTCATTTGGATGGCTGGATTGATGGGGGCACTCAAAATAATCTCTGGTCTAGCCTAGGTATAGATCTCACCAAAATGCGTGCTCTGGTCAAACCACTTACCCAAATGGGTTAAAACAAATTTTAAATTAAAGTAGACCTATAGAGCTACAATTTTGATGTTGACCATTTTAGATGTTTATGAAAGTGAGGATAGATAAGACTCTAGAGGGGGGTTGAATAGAGTATTCAAAAATATGACAATCTTCTCAACTCCCTTAAAGTTAATTTGCGGAAAAAGTAAATAGATATATGAAACCCTAGAGCCTAACACAAAGTAATGTGCACAAGAGAAAGCTAACTATAATTACAGTTTAAGCTTTAGTCCTAACACAGCAACTTACAATCCTAGTTAATTCTACTCACAGCCACAGTGCAGTAATTAAAATAAGCAATACTGACAATACAAGAAGATTTATAGTTGTTCCCTCTCAATAGGTACATCCACTCTTCTACCACCCTGGTAGGAATCCACTACAGGTTTTTGTTCAGGTGCCCTGCCACCAACTGATCTGATTCAGGTAGATCAAGTAAACCCTTTGAACTTTTGATCAGGAGATCAAAATCCAACACAGGTTTTTGCTCATGTGCCCTGCCACCAAGGTTCACTTTTGAAGGGAGTAATAACCCTTTGTATAGGAGGTTGAGAGAGTTAGAATGTCTTCTCTATTATTAAACAAAATTAAAGAAGATAGTGGATTGCACTAAGCTATAGAAAGTTCTGAAGGAATCAAAGCTCCCCTGGCTTAGAGAATATCCAGGAAGAAGCTTTGCTTCAGGGTGCAGGATCTCTTCAGAACTCTTGACAGAGAAGATCTGTTGTCTTGAAGTTCTTGAAGGAGCAGCTTGAAGAAGACTCTTGATATGGAATGGTTATTGTTTTTCAACAGCTTTTCTTTTTTCTTCTTCTTCTTGAAGCTCTGAGTATGAATGATCCTGTAAGCAGGATGAACTCAGGATTGAAGAAGAGATCTCTAAAGAGAGTTGTTCTACACTTGTTCTTGTTGTTGAATCTGTGTATATGAATATCTGTATATCTGTATCTGTATATCTATATATCTCTATTTTTGTATATCTGTATATATCTGTATGTATATGAACTTCTCTCACTATCTCTTTATATATCAGCCTTTGAGGTGACTTCTATCTTTCTCTTAATTTGAAACTTGTCTTCTTCTAAGATCTGCAATCTGGGCTGCAAATAACACATAGTACAAATAGCCTGCAGAAGGACATCCTATAAATAGATAAAGCTTTCTTAGAAGCTGCTTATCCATTCTGCAAGTTCAAAAGATATTAGAGAAAGTCACATCAAAAATAAACTCTTTACGGCCAGAGAAAGACATCTGTGTCTAACGGCTATAAAGGACAACATGACAGATAAAGCACAAAGATTTTTCAACTAATAAGACAAAAGACTTTGTCAGATAGAACTTGACTTATGCATAAAGAATGAGGCAAAGATTACCTTGAAATGTAAGCATAAAATCAATGAAATAATCTTTAATAAAATAATCCAGATAAATGAGAAATTATTCACAGAAGAGAAAGAATACAATATCTCTAAATGCAGACAAAAGATCGTCGAACGACACACAAAGATCGTCGAACTCTCAGAGCAGATAGTCGACCTACAAGAAATCTGTCTGGGCAAAAGAAGTCGAGCAGGACTCGACGATCGACGATACTGAGACCACAGATCGTCGAGCTAACAGAGATGAACTAACTCAGAGATAGTCGATCTGCTGACTGACGATAGTCGATCAACTGATAGACGATAGTCGATCAACTGATAGACGATAGTCGAGCAGCGTTCGACTATAGTCGAACTAAAAACACTTAACCAGAAAATAAGTAAACAATAATTCTACATAACTGATGGAATCTAACCTAAATCTAACCTTTGACCATAGATAAATCTTGGGTCAAGAAACTAATTGAGAAGACTTAACTCAAATCCAAACTAGGGTACCAAAAATCTCCCCTTATTTGGGTCAAGTCTCTCAAAACAAAAAGAATGCTATAAATAGATATAAAAACAACAATAACCTATTAGGATCAAAGTGTATCATATCATATCAATAAGCAGCATTTCATATCAAACACAAAATCAAACAATCAAGCAAAACAGACTGTCAATACAAATAAATTTATACATTATCAGAGTCTGGTTTAGAAGTGAAAGAAACAGGAAGGAAGGAAATTTTCCTTTTGAGATCAAGAGCATCCTTCTTTAAAGTCTTCAAGTCATGTTCTCCAATAATCTTAGATTCTCCTGCTCTGGGCAAAACAGCCTCTAGATGCTTTTCCATATATTTTGAGGCATCAAAAACTTCTGGTCTGACTTGAAATCTGTCTAGTTACTTTTCTTTGAATTTTGACATAGTTGTTAAGCCTGTTATGTCTTTGCCTTCAGCTTTAGCTTTTCAAATTTGGGCTGATCCAACTAACTCAAGAAATCTGGCCATCCTGAACTAAGGATTAAGCTCTTGGCTTTCATAAGCATTTTCATCAGCTGGATCTAGAGGCTTTATAATCTTTAACTTTGTAGAAAGGTCTAACAGACCTGTAGCTGGTTCTATGTCTTCTTGAATAACAAGAGATGATGGTGGAGCAACCTCTGCAAATTTCTAGCTTGACTTGTCAGAGTAAATTACTCTTTTTCTTTTTGAATCTACTTGCTTAATATTAGCTGGCTTTCTGGAGGGAAGAATTTTGCTCTCCTTAGGAGGTGAAACTTTTCTTTTAGGTGAAGGAGGAGGAGAAAATGTTGGTTTCTAGTAAGTCATCTCCTTCACCTGCTCTTTAGGTCCAGCTACTTGTCTTTGCTGGCCTGAATGGGGTCTTCCTTGGTAACCTTGGTTTCCTCTTCTCTGATAGGCCTGAGAAGGAGTAAATCTGGCTGGAGGAGCTGAGGGATTAGAAGATACATTTCCTGAAGCTCCTGCACTAGGAGGAGGAGGAGGAGGACCTCTAGGAGTCCACTTGGGAGCTGGAGTATAATATCTCTTGCTCTTCTTCCTCTTCTTCTGCTGGTCTCTAGAAAATCCTATCCTGTGTTGAAAGTCCTTAGACTTGGGGTCAATCCCTTTCAATATGTAATAAGGGATGTCATTCTCTGGATTAGGAGGAGGAGGAGCTTGAGCTTTCCTTTTTTCCTTTGAGCAATTTTCCTTTTCTTGGTTCCTTCAGAATCCTCTGAATCTTCCTCATCATCAGAATGAGATGACTGAGGTTAGTCATATGGATCAATGATATCTTGAACAGCTTTTTCTTTGGCTTTTAAAGAAGCCTTTTCTTTTTCTTCTTCTATGGCATCCTGAGCCAATAGGAAATCCAGGTCTAATCCTTGAGTATCATCCCAGAGAGTTGATCTTTCTACTGACTCATCTGTAACTGTCTTGAGGACCAGTTCTTCGGAGGCTTGCACAAATTCCTGATCTGGTATAACAGACTCAGGTTCTTTATTTTCTGCAGCAGGTTCTGGAGTAGGTTCCTTAACATCTTGAGCTTGATCTGTAGCCAAAGGGACACAAAAGTTTTCTAAATGGTATAGAAACATCCCTTCAAGGTATTCACAAGTTAACATGTCAGTAAACAGGTCAGTGAATTGAGTAATTTTATTACCTACAGAATTTCCTAACTCCCATAAATCATCTAGGTAGGAGGTAATGACTCCTTCTAGGTACATGGCAATAATAGGAGTAGATTATTCTTCAAGAAAAACTCTGAAAGCAAATTCAGCATCAGTTATAACTTCAGCTGTCCTTTGTTCTGAAACTTGAGCTTCTGGAGCAACAGCTGTGTCTTGAATTTCAGCTATAACTTCAGCTGTATCTAGAACTGCAACTGCAAATGATGTTGTAATTTCATAATCTGCAGCTGTAGGAATTTCATTTGATGGTGTATCTTCTGGAACTTCAGTTGAAAGAATGACCAGTGGAAGTCCTGAGACATCTTCCTTGAACATCTCCCCCTGCCTGACTTCAGTGGGTACTGAACTCAGGCCCCTAAGAGAAGAGGGCTCAGCAGAATTTGAGAGGGCTGCAATGGATGATGTAAGAGATGAAATGGAGGAAACAAGAGGGGCAATTGCTTCTTCAATCATTGATTTGATTGAACGAGTAATTAGCTCCATGATGCTTGCAATGAGAGCTAGTGTGATTTCAAAAGATGTAGATGGGGGAATCATAACAGATGGATGAGCATCAGGGATGATGTTCTCCTGATGAGATGGAGTGTGAACTGGTGATGGAGATACAGATGCATGAAGATCAATATGATCTTGAGGTGAAATTGGTGACTGAGGTGGAGTTGGAAGTGTCTCAGAAACCAACAGATCAATGCTAACATTTGAAATCCCAGCAAGGTGTGAAGGAGTTGGAGATGCTGGTGGTGATGCATGGAGAATAGCAGTGGATGTAGATGGTACTGCAATAGAAGTGGATGGCAATGCAGATATAGATGGAATGGGGGAAATGGAAGAGCCTTCTTCAATTAGGTGGGGGGTGACTATTACTGTCCTTGTGTTCTCAGATGGAACAGGAGCAACCCCAGCTGGTGAAGGCTTCTGGATATTCCTTCTCCACTTGATGAATAGAGTGGGATCCATCTTCTTGCTTGTATTGATTGATGTTGAGACTGTTCCCAACAGCTGAGGATATTTCTCTCTCAGAAATATCCCAATCACCCTTCCAAGGGTTACCTCTTTCTTTGAGTTCTTTCTCCTGATTAATTCAAAAACTATTCCAGCCCAATTGATTGCTTTACTGTTAGCAATAGCACACATAAAGGCAAACTGCTGCCTGATAATGTTATCGTGCGCAGAGTGCTTTCCCAACAACACTTTCCCTACTAGTTCTTCCAAGAACTTGATCTTCATCGGGAAGCTTATCTTCAACAACTTGGAAGGAATGACTTCAGCATGTCCTAGCTCTAATAGCATCCTGCTATACTCCTGAGTATCTTGATCATACTCTTCTTGACCATTGATTAAACCAAAAATCTCAGTTAATACGGCAGGAGTAAAAATTACCTCCTCGCCGCCGATAGTCCCTGTCATCGATTCGTTGCTGGAAGACGATGTATAGACCCATTCTTTGATTTCTGGAACATTTATCTTAATCCTTGTAGACATAAGCTTCTCCAGTCCTTGATCTTTGCATAACTGTAGCATCTCGAGAATATCGGCATCGCAGGCACTGAAAGAATCAAAATCAACGCTAAAGCCGGCATCAAACTTCATCACGGTCAGCAAAGCTGGAGCAATTGCCATGGATTTGGTTGGGGAAGACGAGATAAACGAAAGCAGAAAGCGCGGGGCAGAGCTCAAGTCAAACCTTTCAAGCAGGAATGAGGAATATGAAACGACGAGCTCTGTCGACTACAAAAAGCACGATCTATTAACCTAGGTCGACCATCGGTTTATATTTAAACAGCAATCATCGACCTATTTCAACAGATACTAAAAACGATGGTCGATCGATCGTTCGACGATCGTTTCCTGAAGCAAAGTAGTCGAGCTATCGATCGACTATTTCTGTCTTCACAAACAATCGAGCCGTCATCAACCATAGGTCGACAATAGGCTCAACCTGTTCGACTATGGTCGAACGACATTCGACGATATTCGAGTAGATTTAAACATAGGAAAAAATTACACTTGGTCTATTTCATTTATCATACCTAGTTGATTCAAAAAGAACAGATGCTTCTGTTCATCTAAGGGCTTGGTGAAAATATCACCTCTCTGAAGGTCAGTGGATATGAACTCAAGACTGATTTTGTTCTTTTCCACACAATCTCTTAGAAAATGGTGTCTGATCTCAATGTGCTTGGTCCTATAGTGGTGCACAGGATTTTGTGCTATGGAAATAGCACTGTTATTGTCACACATGATTTTTGTGTTCTTGTGTGTGTACCCATAATCCAAAAGTTGGTTTTGAATCTACAAGATCTGTGAACAACAACTAGCAGCTGCTATATATTCAGCCTCTACAGTTGAAGTTGAGACAGAAGCCTGTTTCTTGCAGAACCAAGAGACTAATATCTCTCCCAGGAACTGACATGTCCCTGAGGTACTTTTCCTGTCAACTCTACAACCAGCAAAGTCATTATAAGAGTATCCAATTAACTCAAATTCTGATTCAGCTGGGTACCACAGTTCTAAATTTGGACATCCATTTAGGTATCTCAAAATTCTCTTGAGAAGAATCAAATGAGATTCCTTAGGGTTGACCTGGAATCTAGCACATAGGCATGTGGCAAACATTATATCAGGTCTACTTGTAGTTAAATACAATAGGTAACCAACAATGGCCCTATAGTTTTTCTGATAAATTGGCTTACCATTATCATCAGAATCTATAACTACATTTGTAGCCATGGGTGTATGCATTGTTGAAGCATCAGCCATCCCAAATTTCTTTACAATTCCTTGGCATATTTGGATTGGGAGATGAAGATGTCATCAGCATCTTGCTTCACTTGGAGATTAAGAAAGTAAGACAGCTCACTCATACTACACATCTCAAACTTAGAGTGCATCAGGTCTGAGAACCTTTTGCATAGTTTGGGATCAGTGGAACCAAAGATAATATCATCCACATAGATTTGAACCAACAGAATTGTGTCCTTGTGATGCTTAATAAACAGGGTTCTATCAATTACTCCCCTAAAAAAGTTGTGCTCTAACAGGAAACTAGCTAGAGTCTCATACCAGGCTCTGGGTTCTTGCTTAAGTCCTTAAAGAGCTTTTTGCAACATATAAACAAATGAGGGTTGAGTTGAAGAAACAAAACCAGGTGGTTGTTCAACAAACAACTCTTCCTTTAGCTCACCATTTAGGAATGCACTTTTAACATCCATTTGAAAAACCTTAAACTTCATATAGGCTGCATAGGCGAGAAATATCCTTATTGCCTCTAGCCTTGCAATAGGGGCAAAGGTTTGGTCATAGTCTATACCTTCCTCCTGTCTGTAGCCCTGAGCAACAAGCCTAGCTTTGTTCCTTATAATAATTCCTTGGGCATCCAACTTATTTCTGAAAACCCACTAAGTGCCTATGATCAGTTGGCCTTTTGGTCTTGGAACCAAAGTCGACACTTTACATCTTTCAAATTGATTAAGCTCCTCTTGCATAGCAATGATCCAGTGGGGATCTAGCTCAGCATCTTTTATGGTGAGGGGCTCAATTTGTGAAAGTAAACAAGCATGCTTCACATCCTATCTTAATTTATGTCTTGTTTTCACACCAGCTGATATGTCACCAATCACTTGAGATGTAGGATGATCTCTAAGTGGGACAAGATTAGTAGGTGGGATGTGATCTTCAACAACAGTTTGGATTAATTCCTCTTGTGGAATAGGATTAACTGTTGGTGGTACAGCAACTGCTTCCACAGTGTCTTCATCACTGTATGAATCAGTGATATGAAGATTTGATAGAGGGGGAATCTCTTGGGTAAGATCCTTGCATAACTCAGGTACCTGCAATGAGTTTGAGGAAGGAGAAGTTTCCTTCTCCTTGTAAAACATTTTTGACTCATCAAAGGAAACATGCACATATTCTTCTATTTTTAAAGTTGATTTGTTAAACACCCTATATGCTTTGCTTACCTGGCAATATCCAAGAAAAATTCCCATTGAAGCTTTTGCTTCAAACTTTCTAAGGTATTCTTTGTTGTTATTGTGAATGTACACTACACAACCAAAGACTCTAAAATAGTTAATTTTAGGTTTCTTTCCTTTAAGTAATTCATAAGAAGTTTTACTCTTAAGCTTATGTATTAGACATCTGTTCAAAACATAATTAGCTGTGCTAACAGCTTCTGCCCAATAAGAGAGAGGCATGTTAGCATCTGCCAATAATGTTCCTGCAGCTTCAATTAGGGTTCTATTTTTCCTTTCCACTACCCCATTTTGTTGAGGAGTTCTAGGAGCAGAGAAGCTATGTTTGATACCTTTTTTCTCACAGAATTCTTTCATGAGAAGAGACTCAAACTAAGTACCATGATCACTTCTAATCAAGGCAACATGAGTAGAATACTCAGTCTTCACATATAGCAGAAAGTTTGTAAGAACTTTGAAGTTATCAGCCTTAGTTCTCAAAAAGAACACCTAAGTGAACCTAGAGAAATCATCTACAATCACTAAAGTGTAAAATTTCCCTCCTAGACTCTGTACTTTTATTGGGCCAAAAAGGTCCAAGTGCAATAAATACAGGATTCTAGGTGAATCACTCTTATTTACAGATTTGAAAGAATTTTTGGTTTGCTTGCCTAATTGACAAGCCCTGCATAGACTTTCCTTCTTATAGTGGCAAGAAGGTAAACCTCTAACAAGGTTGTATTTAGATAACCTAGATATATTCTTGAGGTCAACATGACTAAGCCTTTTATGCCATAAGGTGTTATTATTGGTTACTTCATTAAACAGGCAGATTTCAGATTGAGTTGAATTAAAATCTACTAAGTAAATGTTACTCTGTCTAATGCCTACTAACACTACATTACTATTTAAAGTAATATTGCAAAAAGTGTCAGTGAATGATACCTGATAACCTGCATCACATAACTTGCTTACTGAGATTAAGTTGTGCTTCAGCCCAGTTACATATGTAACCTTTTTGAATGTCACTGCTCCAATGGTAAACATACCATACCCTCTTGTTTGACCACAGCTGGAATCCCCAAAGATCACCTTTGGTCCAAGTTTGGCCTTGAAGCTTGACAGATTGTTTTTGTTTCCTGTCATATGTTTGGAACAGCCACTATCTAAATACCATTTGTCTTTAGTAATTGGATAGGTCTTCACCTGCAAAATAAATAGTTAGACATTGTGGACCCAGACAACCTTGGGTCCATTATTCTTCACATAATTAAAACTTGAAATGAAAGAATAAGCAGGCTGAGGTTTATATCCTAAGGGATAGGATCTCCTGGGTGGAATACTCCATGCAGTTGATGGGTCAATGAACCTAGTGTTTCTATTTACCTTAGTGTTTCTAAGGTTCTGATTATTATTTTGAAAATCAGGTTCAGATCGTCGATCAACGTTCGATGATCGATTCCCAGATCATCGAGTGTCGGTCGACCATTGGGCCTGCGATCGTCGAGCATAGTTCGACGATTTTTGTATTTCTTCAAATTTCTGTTTTCTCCTTTCTCTCTTAGCCTTATTTAAAGCTTTGTTAACTTGATTTACTTGCTCAGTATTCTTTATTCCTTCAGCTGAAATAAAGTTTACTGGAGTGGAAAGATAGTTTTTCAAAACCATGGGGGGTTCACTTGGTGAAGCTCCTAAGCCTAGCTTATTGTTACCTGTCCTAGTGTTTGACTTGCTAGTAATCTCTAGAAGCTTAAGACTTCTACCATTAAGAGATTCTTCTAATCTTTTAGATTTGGCTAGTTCAGTTTTAAGAAATTTGATTTCTTCAGTAGATCTAGTGAGTTCAGCTTCTAGCCTAGAATTTTCACTAGATAGGGATTCTGATTCAGCTATCCTATTTCTAAGCTCCTTAATCTCCTTCTCTGAGCTAATTAAATCTAAACAGAGATTTAAATTCAAATCTAAATTCAACAGAAGTAAAATCATAAGAAGACAATACCTGATCTTCAATAGGCATTTCTTCTTCATCAGAACTCTCTGCAGCTAAATGATTGTTGCAGGCATCAATTGCCATTAGGCAAATTTATTTTGCCTTCTTCTCTTCCTCATCTTCACTGGAGCTTGAGGAGGAAGATTCCTCATCAGTATCACTCCAGGTTTCAGCCACCAATCCTTTCTCCTTCTTATTGTTTTTGTAGGAGGAGGACTTGGAATGGTTCTTCTGATATTCTTTGTCTTTTCTCTTCTCCTTGTTCTTTTCCTCTGGACACTCAGGTAGAATGTGTCCAGGTTTCCTGCAGCCATAACATATAAGTTCTTTAGCTGGTATTCTGTCATACCTTGGCTTGTCTTCATATATGGAAGAATTCTTTCTGAAGTCCTTTCTGCCCATTTTAAGAAATCTTTTGGCAAAGAGTGCCATTAGCTCCTCATTTGATTGGCTTCCTTCAGATGCATCAGCAGCCTTTAGAGCAAGAGTTTGCTCTTTCCTGGTAGGAGTGGGAGTCTTGGCTTCAGCTTCTGCTTCCCTGGTCTTCAGTACTTGCTCAAATGATTTGAGCTTGCCAAGGAGAGCTTTAGTTGAAATCTCAGTAGTACTTCTAGACTCTTTGATGGGCCAGATCCTGAGATCCCATGTGCTGGGGAAGCACATCAATATTTTGTCATTGACTTCTGTCAATGTGATCTCTTTATCAAGGGTTCTCAGCTCATTAATGATGGAGCTGAGCCTGGTGTACATTGCATCAACTGATTCTGCTTTAGTCTTCTTGAAATTCTCATATTGGGATGTGAGGTTGGACCTTCTGTCCATCCTCTCATCAGCTGAACAAGCTACAATGTGGTTCTGTGAGTCCCACATGGCTTTTACTGAGGTGCAATCAACCACTTTCTTGAATGTTTCATCAGACATGGTCTGAGCCAGAATGTTCATAGCTTTTGCATCAGCTATCTTTGCTTTCTTGTAAACATCATTAGTCAGGAGGAGGCACTGCACTCAGATTTGTTGAAGTTGTAGCAGTAGTTGCAGCAGGTGGTGTTGGTGGCCCTGTCAAAATAGAAGAGAAGATATCTTCATCAATAGAATTCATATACAGTTTGATTCTTGCCTTCCAAATGCTGAACTTAACTAAGTTGCATACTGGAGGTCTGGTGCTAGAATAATCCTTGTACTGGGCCATGAAGTGAATGTCTATAAACTTGGTATCTATTTAGATCTTGTGACTCAGGTGTTAGCCTGTACAGTAAGTCAACCTCCCTCTAATACCAATTGAAAGTGAGGGTGAGGATAGATACAACTCTAGAGGGGGGGTGAATAGAGTATTCAAAAATATGACAATCTACTCAACTCCCTTAGAGTTAATTTGCAGAAAAAGTAAATAGATATATGAAACCCTAGAGCCTAACACAAAGTGATGTGCACAAGAGAAAGCTAACTGTAATTACAGTTTAAGCTTTAGTCCTAACACAGCAACTAGCAATCCTAGTTAATTCTACTCACAGCCACAGTGCAGTAATTAAAATAAGCAACACAGACAACACAAGAAGATTTATAGTGGTTCCCTCTCAATAGGTACATCCACTCTTCTACCACCCTTGTAGGAATCCACTACAGGTTTTTGTTCAGGTGCCCTGCCACCAACTGATCTGATTCAGGTAGATCAAGTAAACCCTTTGAGCTTTTGATCAGGAGCTCAAAATCCAACACAGGTTTTTGCTCAGGTGCCCTACCACCAAGGTTCACTTTTGAAGGGAGTAATAACCCTTTGTACAGGAGGTTGAGAGAGTTAGAATGTCTTCTTTATTGTTAAACAAAATTAGAGAAGCTAGTGGATTGCACTAAGCTATAGAAAGCTCTGAAGGAATCAAAGCTCCCCCTGGCTTAGAGAATATCTAGGATGAAGACTTGCTTCAGGGTGCAGGATCTCTTCAGAACTCTTGACAGAGAAGATCTGTTGTCTTGAAGTTCTTGAAGGAGCAGCTTGAAGAAGACTCTTGATATGGAATGGTTGTTCTTTTTCAACAGCTTTTCTTGTTTCTTCTTCTTCTTGAAGCTCTGAGTATGAATGATCCTGTAAGCAGGATGAACTCAGGATTGAAGAAGAGAGCTCTCAAGAGAGTTGTTCTACACTTGTTCTTGTTGTTGAATCTGTGTATAGGAATATTTGTATATCTGTATCTGTATATCTATATATCTCTATTTTTGTATATCTGTATATATCTGTATGTATATGAACTTCTCTCACTAGCTCTTTATATATCAGCCTTTGTAACGACTTTTATCTTTCTCTTGATTTGAAACTTGTCTTCTTCTGAGATCTGCAATCTGGGCTGCAAATAACACATAGTATAAATAGCCTGCAGAAGGACATCCTATGAAGAGATAAAGCTTTCTTAGAAGCTGCTTATCCATTCTGCAAGTTCAAAAGATATTAGAGAAAGTCACATCAAAAACAAACTCTTTACGGCCAAAGAAAGACATATGTGTCTAACGGCTATAAAGGACAGTATGACAGATAAAGCACAAAGATTTTTCAACTAATAAGACAAAAGACTTTGTCAGATAGAACTTGACTTATGCATAAAGAATGAGGAAAAGATTACCTTGAAATGTAAGCATAAAATCAATGAAATAATCTTTAATAAAATAAGCCAGATAAATAAGAAATAATTCACAGAAGAGAAAGAATACAATATCTCTAAATGCAGACAAAATATCGTCGAACGACACACAGAGATCGTCGAACTCTCAGAGCAGATAGTCGACCTACAAGAAATCTGTCTGGGCAAAAGAAGTCGAGCAAGACTCGACGATCGACGATACTGAGACCACAGATCGTCGAGCTAACAGAGATGAACTAACTCAGAGATAGTCGATCTGCTGACTGACGATAGTCGATCAACTGATAGACAATAGTCGATCAACTGATAGACGATATTCGAGCGGCGTTCGACTATAGTCGAACTAAAAACACTTAACCAGAAAATAGATAAACAATAATTCTACACAACTGATGGAATCTAATCTAAATCTAACCTTTGACCATAGATAAATCTTGGGTCAAGAAACTAATTGAGAAGACTTAACTCAAATCCAAACTAGGGTACCAACAGTTTAAGCTTCTAAGTATTTTTAAATTAATTCCTAAGATGACTGAGTTTTAAGGGGCAAAAAATACATTAAATATAATATATATAATTTGATCTTGCTTAGATCTTGATGCAAATCCGATGGCTCCTGCATTTCTTCTTCCTCCAGCTGACGGGTAAGATCTACCAGACCTGGACCATCTTCCATCCCTATTTCCCGACCACCCGGCCACCTCCCTGGTCGGTCATCGCCGCCACCAACTTCGTTGAGGTTGGGATATCGTCGGGCGGCGGCACGGCCGCTGGAGGGGCCGTTTCCGGCAAACCGGACCACTTATTTTTCACGGAAATTTCATTGAAAATCACCACCCGATTGGTCTCAATTGAGCCTGATTCTTACCCCTATTGAATCCTATGATCTACCCATAAAAGAAGGAGTAGGGGAGGACCTTATTGGAGGGCTGGAGGCGGGCCGATCGTCGTGCCACCATTTTCAGCGGTGGATCTTTGGATCCTCTGCAACTGCACTGTAGAAGAGATCGAATTCATTAGGTAAATGGTGGGAAAGGCACCTCACAGACCACTGATGGTGTTTAAAGCCACAATTGGGGAGGGGAGAGGACAAGCCATCAATGACCATTGAAAGCTTGGATCGGCCATGACAATTCTCCTCCCCTAATCACTTCCATGGCCGGGAAAACCCTTGGCCTTCTACTAACTGGCCAGAGGTGATGATTCAAGCAAGAAAAGAGGGTCTTTGGCCTTCCAAGCCATGAATGGCCTTCACTCCCCACTTTCTCTCTCCTCCATTAAAGGGGAAAATGGAGTTTTATCTCTCCTAGTCATCAAGGCCAATTTTGATCTCTCCCCCAGCCTATTGGCACCCCACTAACCCATATGAATATTAAAAATGAGGTTAACCCAAGTGGGGGAAATGGGTTTGAGCTTAGGTTGGCCCATTTGTGGGCTAATTTGACCTAACACTAGAATAGAGTTGACCTTGGTCAATACGGCCATTTGGGTTGACCCCAATGGGTCCTTGGTGACCCATAGGCCTTCCCTAAGGTCTAGGAAGACTTGGGTAGGGTTGGTTGGGCATCTTGGAGCTCACTTGACCCTTAGTTAGGGCACTTTGACCTTTTTAGGGTTATGGTTGACTTAAGTCAACTTAGCCTCTTTGGTTGACCACAATGGGTCCTTGGTGACCCATTGGCCTCCCTTAGGGCTTGGAAAGCTCGAGGTGGGTCCCTTTGGCCAAGGGGAGGTCCTTTGACCATATATGAGCTTAGTTTGACCTGATTAGGTTTTGGGTTGACTTTGGTCAACTTGACCTTTTTAGTTGACCCTAGTGGGTCCCTATGGCTCTAATGGACCCTCTAACATGTTAATGATGTAATAGTGGGGTCATGGTGTCATGGTGAAGCCCTATGGTCATCCCTAAGCTAGTATTTGGAATTCTACTATTTGTAGACCAAGGTAGTTCACACACTAATTCCCAAGTTCACCACATCCTTTTGACACTTCCCAGGGTTTTTTCATGACCCAGTCATGAACAATCCTAGGGGTCTAGAAGTCTGAGGGATGTTACAATAATTCACCTCTAAGGTCTAGGAGAGGACCTCGTCCTCCTCCTTCTCCAGCAGTAGGAGCAGCAGGTAATGTTCCTCGTTCTCAAAAGCCTTCTTCTCATTATCCAAAGCTTCTCAGGACAACAAAGACATAGCTTCAAGGTCAGAATCTCAAAGCAGCAGCCAGTAGCATCTAGGTCAAAGAAGACACAACAACAGTAACCAAGCCCAGAGAGGCCTCCTTCCCCAACTTATGATCAAGAGTTGGACCCAAACTTCAGAATGGCAAGGTTCAATGAGCTTATTGCTCTATCTCAAATTAATAAAACTAAAGAAGAAGGAAAGAACACCTCCCAGTTCTCAACCATGTCCTCTTACAGAAAGAAGGAACTTGATAAATACCGAGTAAGGAACTTATTGAATGTTGATATATACACGAGTCTGCATCCAGAAGCAGTTGTGCCCAGAGCAACATCTTTGAAAATTATTGGATCTCAAGATTTAAAGATGACTCAAAAATAAGCTGAAGACCCCAATAGGAAGTTAATCTTCTCTAAATCTTCTTCAGATTCTCCTGCAACTGCTCCTAAAAATGACTTTTAGTTTTTGATTAAAGTTTAAACTTTGTTGTTATGTTTTTGTATTCTCAAAGCACTTATTTTATATCTGCTGAAAGTTTTTTTACAAGATATTTTATGCTTTGTGTTTTGATTTTGTTTAATAGTATCCTCACCCAAATATGGGGAGACTGTTGGAACCCTATTACTGATTTGGGCTAGGATTTCTATTAGGATGTTGAGTTTGACCCATTTTGTATAGTCTAGGGTCATAGGTTTATTTCCAGGGTCATTGCCTAAGAAGAATGCAAGCAGAAATTCAGTTCAATGAAAGCAGAGCTATGCTCGACGAACAAAGATCTCAGTTCGACGAATTAGAGTCTTGACTCTGAGTTTAGCTCAATGAACTTTGAGCTCCGGTCGACGAACTCCGATCTCTACTCAGAAACTCAGCTTGACGAAAGTCAAGCTCAGCTTGACGAACTCTGAGCTCAGGTCGACCAATAAGAAGATTCAGTTCGACGAACTCTACGCTCAGTTCGATAAAATGCTTGCTGAGTTTGACTAATTATTTGCAGTGCTTTAGTCTGTTTTATTTACAGAAGCATAACAGTTTCAGGCTTAATTTCTGGCTGATTATATTCTGAAGGTAGAATAATTTAATGGCTTAATTAAAGATAGCTATGACTCTGATATTTAATGCCAAATATTCTAACAAATATAGCCGTTTAGAGGCAGCATTAAATATGGATTTATCACAGAGTTTAAAGCTAATCAATTTTCAAGGAAGTTATCATTCTCAGATGTTTCAGAATCGACTAATTCAAATATTTGAATTCTTCTCTACATTCTATATATATGTACAGAAGATTGTTGCCTCAAGGTTACTCACTCAGATTTATAGACTTAGATATACTAACTTAGAGACTTGCAGATCAACACATACTCTTACAGAATTAGATCTTAAGTCTCTGCTTATGAAATGTCTTCATCTCTTAGATACAAGAAGGCCTACACCCTGAAGAAAGGACTCCTTCTCTTGATCATAAACTCTAATCAAATAAGGGGGAGCTTTTTGCTTCAACATCCACTTGTCTTCTCAGAGAATATTGACTGAGAAGACGTCATCACTCTTTGTTTATTTTCAGAAACTGTGTACAGGGTTCTTAAATCCCTTCAAAAGTTATCTTTTGGTTTCTAAGTCTCCTGATCAAAAGACTTAAGTTGGTTTTTGGGCACTAGATCAAAAGCTCAAAGGGTTGCTAGATCTCCATTAGAAAAATTGATCTTGTGGTGACAGGGCACCTGAGCAAAAACCTGTGGTGGCAGGGCACCAGATCAAAAACCTATAGTTGATTCCTACTAGGGTGGTAGAAGAGTGGATGTACCCAGGTTTATTGGGGAACCACTATAAATTTCCTTGTGTCGTCTGTGATTGTTATTCATTTTATTTGTGTGCTGTGATTTTTGCTGTATATATATATATATACATATATATATCGCATACTTTACTCCGCTATAAAAAATAAATTAAAGTTTTCAAAATACACTATTAACTCCACCTCTAGTGTAAAGTTGATCTATACCTCACTTTCATCACCCTGGTGAGATTCCTGCTGGATTGAGTGCAGCAATTAAGAGGGAGACAATTGCTCCTTCAGATACAGTTATAGTGCTACTAGACTCAGGGTCAGGGGATATCCTAGTAGAGGTTGCTGATATTGGTGGTGCTGCCGCTGCTGAGGTTTAGAAAGTTGAGTATTCAGAAGTGCATTCTGAGGAAGAGGATCTAGCTCCTTCTGATCATGATGAGGATGCTGATGCTGATGTGGTTTTTAATGATGCTGCAGATAATGATTTGATAGTTGATGATTATAAGTTTAAGACTGCTGATGAGGATGTGGTGCCTGCTGATAAGTCTACTGATAGAAATTCTACTGATGTTGAGGTTGGTTGTGGTGCCATTGTGATTTCAGTGCCTACATCTGTAGACACTCTGGTTGCTCCTCTCCCTAGGACTGTCTCTACTGTAGTTTCTGAGGGGGAGGAAACTCAGTCCAGGATATATATCTCCACTCAGGTTAACAGAATGATGCGTAACCTGGAGAAGCAGATTGGCAAGATGCAAGGTGCCCCTCCAATTTCTCCAGAGGAGGTGGTCACCATTTTTAGGAGGAAGGAGATGATGTTATAAATTCTCCTATCCTAGGTGCAGCGGAGTTAGCTCTTATTTATCCAACTTCTTCTAAACTAGTGCTGCCAGGCATTCCCAGTTCAAGTGATCAGCTGCTGAAAGTTTTTTAAGAAATGTTGGCTAGGCAATAAGCTAAATTTGATGCCTCATTGCAAAAAGTGGTCAAAAGAGTAAAGCAATCAGAGAAGTTTATGCCTGATGGTCTTGCTGCAGTTCTAGTGAAATTTGATAAGCTAGAGGAAAGGTTTGATGAAAAGTATGACAAAGCTGCTACTACAATCACACTTATGATGAGTGGACTTAAGACCAACAAAGATGGTCTGGCAGCTCTTGACAAAAACATTAGTACCATGATTAACGAATACTGCAAATCTATGGAAAATTATGATTCCTCTATGCAAACATATGGTAATGTCATTGTTGCTGAAGCCAAAAAGGGGGAGGAAGCCCTTATAGCTAAGATTTCCAGTGTTGAAAAGACTATGCTCGACCAATTTAAACAAGCAAATTATTATAGCTATGACAACACCGTGTGGCTACATGGACAGCTATTCCCTCCTCCAGTTCCTGCTGAGCCTGTTCATGTTGATGTTCATCCGGACTTGGACTACAGTCAATATTGGACAGACTCATAGGACTTCTCTCAGGCTCACGTTGTTGCTGCTGCTGCTACTGTGACTCCTAATGTTAAAGCTACTACTGATGGTTCCATTACTACGTTCTCAAAGGCACGGGTTCTCAAGAAAAGTAAATTTAGAGAAGGTACGTCCAAAGTCAGACCTGAACCGGTCAGGCCAGCTTAAGTTAGAGAAGGGCCTAACCGTGAAATGGATGAAGTTTGGCGCCCAACTTCAAAAGGAATTATCTTGGACACCTTTGCCTTATACGAGCTCGGTGTGGAGAAGCATCATGATCACTATAGTCCAGAAGAATGGAACAAATACAAAGAAGCCTGCACCAGAAGGAGGATTCATTTTCGGAAGTACGAGATTGTTGATCCTATACCTCCTCCCCCTCCAAAGTACTATCCGAAGCCCATAGAATATTTTGAGAGACAGCTGTTGAAAAGGAAGAACAAGAAGACCTAAATTATTATTTATATTTCAATGTTGTGTAGTGGGCTGCCCTCCCTAATCTAAAACACTTTTGATATATAAATATATATATATATTTGATTTATCTAATTATTTTGGATCGCGCACTGTTATCTTTTTATTTTCATTTATCTTTTCAAGTTTTATTTTAAATTTATTTTGTATGTGTAATTCATCTTAGCTTATAGGATTTTGGCTTCTTCAAATAGGGGGAGATTGTTGGGTATTATATCCACAATAACCCTGATTTGATGAATGGTCCAATCAAGCTAAGATGAATTGAGTCTGTATTTTATATTGCTTTTTAGTTATGTACTTCCAGGTTTACAATGCTAAGTACACACCAATGTCAGGTTACAGTGGGTCACTAAACACGGGACTATATAATGTAATCCTTCATTGTGTAGGCCAATGTGTTGAATCATGTGTAATATATCTATTGGGGTGTACTTCTATCCCAAGTGCAAGAGAGGGATCAAGGAAGGCCAAAGACCAGGAGTCAGACATGAAGAATTTTACCTAAGTAAAATTCGGCGAGTATGGTGAGTCATACATGTCGAATTCGTCGAGTATCCCCTTGATACTCACCGAATTCGTCGTGTATGCTTCCTGATATCCGTCGAATTCATCGTATATACTTAGGGAAAATTCGCAGTCAAGCAGAAAAATCTCCAAGGCAAATTCGTCGAGTATAACTTGTGATACTCTCCGAATTCGTCGAGTATCACTAGCGATATTCGCCGAATTCGACAAGTATCCCATGCAATACTCGCAGAATTCGGCGATTATCCTGGGCGATACTCGTCGGGTATGTTGAGCCTTATGTCGACTTTTCTTATATTCTGTCTAAGGAATTTTCGGCGAATATCAACTTCATATTCGGTGAGTATCATACTGGATACTCAATGAAACTCGCCGAGAAACACTTAGCGATTTTTGCGATTTTCTTCCTGGTTCGAAACCGACGGCCATGTACAGTACTTTTCTAGGTTTCAATTTTGGAAACCTTTTATAGCTGTTTGATTTCGAATCTCTCTATAAATACCTAAGATGATTTCAAAATCATCAAGAAATCCAAAAACCTAATTTCTCAAATCAAATCTCCAACTTCCCGAAAAAGACTTCTGTCGACCGCTCGATACTTATTTCGCAAATTGCATCCGATCGGGCGTGACTTCTCATAACCGTCTTATTCGTCGACACCATCATTGAATGGATCGCTTCTTCGTTCAAGATTTGATTTTCTCCAGTCCTATTTGGTCAAAGATCAAGGTTCTATATCCAAGATTTCAAGGTTCCGAGTTTTCCAAGATTCAACTTCAAACCTTCAAAGAACGTCGGATCAAGATTGGAATCGTGGGTTGTTGTAACTTTATTTTGAATATTGTAGGAGATTTTTTCTCGGAGTTTTGTAGATCTGTTTGTGGATCGAGAGACTTGATCCGGTTGTGGATCGAGTGTGTACATCTGGTTTGCGGATCAAGTTGTAGGAGAGTTTGTTCTCCGAGTGGTAGGAGCTTCGTCTCCGAGATGTATGAGTTGTGACTCTGATGTGTAAGATTTGACGAAATTTAAGTTTTGTTAAGTAACCAAATCTGCCCTTCGTTTGAGATAGGCGAGGCGGGAGAGTGGACGTACCCAACTCGGGGAACCACTATAAAATTTCTGCGTTTGTGTGCTTGCTATTTTAGATTATTTTTATTCCGCAAAAGATGCAAACATCACCTATTCACCCCCCTCTAGGTGACTTAGGTAGATATTAGATACTTTCAATAGGTAGGTAGCGCTCGATAGTAGTACAGTCAGCTCAACACTTCCCTCTCGACGATCGTTGAGTGGGATAATGCGGCATGGTATCAAGGTATCGCCCAACGGTAGTCCAATTGTCTCGACGAATCAATCAGTCTCGATGATCGTTGAGTGGTCTAATGCGGCGTGATATCAAGGTATCACTTGGAGGTAGGCTAGTCATCTCAACGAATCTGTCTTATTGATTGTTAAGCAGGCTAACGCGACACGATACAAAGTTAGTGCCTAAGGGGTAAGTTCCCGAGCGCCTGGCGGAAATAATTCCTCGAGCTAGCGCGGGCAGTAGAACTAGCGCGATGTGGTAGAAACCCAAACTCCATGTCCATTTAATTCAGGTTACAACCCAATTGTAACTACTACCGCTCGGCAGTAGGTGCCATAGGAGAGCCTCTTGCATCGCTTGGACCTATAAACCTGCACACTCTACCAAATACAAGATGTGATCAAATACAATATGGGAATTGATATTATCAAACTGAGGATATGTGAACCGTCGGCTCTAACAAAAATGAGCACAATTGTCAGTCTCTTGGCAATTACCCACACAACATCATGGCCTCTTAGATACCTCGACAAACCAGTAATAAATCCATAGAAATGCTCTCCCATTTCCAACTCAGTATATCTATTGGTGTTAACTTACCACCATGCATTCTATGGCCTGCCTTAACACGCTGACAGGTGCAGCACTTACATACGAACTTTACTATATCGTTCTTCATACCCAACCACCAAACAATCTGCTTCAGATCTCGATACATCGTTGTAGAGCTAATATTGTCGGCAATACTAGAACCATATGCTTCATCACAAATCTTTGCTCGAATATCCTCAACAACGAGAATATAATATCTACCTCAGTACTTCAAGGCACCATAATCATCTATTGAAAAATATGGTAATTCTTCTTTTTTGTTCTACTTTGAATGCGCTGCAAATCAGGATCATCCTTCTAATGTAGTCTTGTGAGTAATCCATGAAGGTTTTTCAACTTCTAAGCTAGTCGGCAAGATGCTACTTCTAATGATGATATTTATTAAGAAGAACTCTTCCACCAGTGATTGTACTGAAAGGATAAAAACATGCACGCCCTTTCTTCTCAAGGCATCAACAACCATGTGAGCCTTACCCGGATGATAGAGAATATCAACTGCATAGTCTACAACATACTTCAACCATCTCTGCTGACGCGGATTCAGCTCCTTTTGAGTGAATACATACTTTAGACTCTTATGATCCTTATAAATCTTAAATGACACTCAATATAATAAGGGTCTCCATAGCTTTAAAGCATAAATAACTGCTGCAAAATCTAAGTCATGCGTAGGGTAATTTCTTTCATGAACCTTCAGTTGCCTTAAACCACATGCTATCACTTTACCTTCTCGCATAAAGATGCAACCAAGCCCAACATGTGAAGCATCTACATAAAGCACAAAATCTACTCCCTCTATAGGCAAATCCAAGACTGGTGCAGAACATAAACTCTTCTTCAATTCCTGAAAAGATTCTTCACATGCATCGCTCCAAATGAATACTACATTCTTCTGCATAAGATTAGTTAAAGGTGCAGACAACACTGAAAATACTTGCATAAATCTCCTATAATAACCTGCTACCCCCAAGAAACTCCTTATCTCCTTGGGCATTGTAGGCCTCTTATATCCAAAACTACGATAATCTTTGATGGGTCCACAAAGATACTATCTTTACTCACAATATGACCCAAGAAGGACACCTAAGATAGCCAAAATTCACACTTGCTCAACTTTGAATACAACTTGTGCTCTCTCAGATTAGATAGCACTAGGCATAAATGCAAGGCATGCTTCAGTGCTTCTATAATATAATAGAACATCATTGATGAAAATGACCACAAAATGATCCAAAAAAACCCTTGAATACTCTATTCCACGTGTCCATAAAAGAAAAAGGTGCATTCATTTGTCCAAAGTACAACACTAAGGACACAAAATGTCCATATCAGGTACGGAAAGCATTCTGCGGTACATCAGGCTCACGTATACTCAATTGATGATAGCCTGAATGATGTTCGATCTTTGAGAACCCAAAACTACCCCACAACTGGTCAAACAAATCATCAACCCGAGGAAACAAATATCTATTCTTGATAGTCACCTTATTTAGCTCCTGATAATCTATACACAATCTCATTGATCCATCCTTTTTCTTCACAAAAAAGACAAGAGCACCCAAGACGAAGAACTAGGTCTAATGAAGCTACACCGCAACAACTCATCCAACTAGGTGCACAACTCATCCAATTCACGCGGCACCATATGGTAAGGTGCCTTCGTAATAGGACAAGTACCTGGCTCGAGATCTGTCATGAAATCAACATCTCTCTTTAGTGGAAGTCCAAGAAGTTTAGCTAGAAAAACACACGGGAACTCTCGCACCATGAAAATTATAACATCCCATTTCGTGTTAGGCCCCTCACATGTGTTTTGAGTCAAGTGAATTGACTCAGGCTCAGAAAACGTCGAGTGAACTCGATTCCATTCGAGAAAGCGTCGAGTGCGTTGAGTGGACTCAATGCCACTCAACGAATTTAACTTAGAATATATTCTCGAAAATTTAGGCATCGAGTGATCTCAATGCCATTCGGCGAAGCGTCGAGTGAACTCGACGTCACTTAACGCTTTTAAATTAGACTATGTGGGAGATATTGGCGTTGAGTGGTCTCAATGCGGCGTTGAGTGGTCTCAACGCCACTCAATTCCTTAACTTAGAAAAGATTCAGGAAGCTGTCGGCATAGAGTGGTCTCAGTGCCACTCTACTCCTTAACTTGGAAAAGATTTAGGAAGTTGTAGGCATTGAGTGGTCTCAATGCCACTCAACGCAGCGATGAGTGGTCTCAACACCACTCAACGCCTTAACTTAAAAAGATTTAGGAAGATATTGGCATTGAGTGGGCTCAACGCCTTAACTAGGAAAAGATTTAGGAAGCTGTAGGCGTTGAGTGGTCTCAACGCCACTCAATGCAGCATTGGCTGGTCTCAACGCCACTCAACACCTTAACTTATAAAAGATTTAGGAAGCTGTTGGCGTTGAGTGGTCTCAACGCCACTCAACGCCTTAACTATGAAAAGATTCATGAAGTTGTAGGTGTTGAGTGGTCTCAACGCCACTCAACGCGACGTTGAGTGGTCTCAACGCAACTATATGCCTTGACTCAGAAAGTTCTATACTCAAAGCGGAGTTGAGTGAACTCAACGAGACATTGAATGGTCTAAGTCCCACTTAACTCTTTTGACTTAGGAATTTCTGGAATGCTGGCGGCATTGTGTGGTGTCAACACCACTCAACGCTTTTGGACCTGGTACTTTCAATCAAGACTTAATTAAAGTAATAATTGGATGGTCCAATACTATGGTGATACGTGTCGGTAAGGAGGAACTATGCACAAGGACGACCAGCCATGCCCTGCCAATCCCAGCCACCCCTCTTAATAAAAGTCCTTAAACCATCCAACCTCACCTCCATTCCACCCCACCATCACCTTTAATGAGCCAAGACGAGTGGAGATTGATAGCTAGAGCAAGAGATAGCCAGAGAAACCGGGAAATAAGTGAATTCACCAGAGACATTGTCGGCCTTTGCTCGCCACCACCAAACCCACCGCCAAGCGCGGCTACAGGTCCGTTTCTCATCCCCTCCCTCAGTGTTAGTTGTCTAGCTCTTTCAGGAGAGATATAGAGCTCAATTGAGCCTGATACCATGTGAGGAAGAGGATATTTTTATCGAGCTTGCTCAGGATTGCCGGAGAGATTGTTTCCGGCAATCATTTTGCTGCCAATCACTGGACACCACCTCAATGGAGGTAGTGGTGGTGGTATCTGGTCGGGGAGGCCGAGAGGTGGCCGGGAGATACGGGTTGAATTTGCTACAAGCGGGATCAATCGCGGTCATTAGCTATCGGGTAAGATGACAAGATCTCGTTCGTTTTATTCACATAAAATTATAGGGTTATTATATTTCATTTCATTTTCTGTCACATAAAAATAGACATTTTGCATGCTTAAATTAGGCCTCTTAGGGGCATTTCTAGAAATAACTTCCAACATGAAAAAGATAGATCTAGGTCTTACCTTTAATTTAGAACCCTAAAGTTGTAGTTTGTTACACTGTAGCTCCATGTGGGACAGTTATCTTAAGATTGCTCCTAGGATAAGACAAAAATTCAAATGGAAGCGTAGGTCAAACCCTAAGTCCACATGCAATGACATTTAGGCCATGCATGCGTTTATGTTAGACTTAGCCCCTGCCTAAAAATAAGAATTTTTGGGGGGTATTTTTCAATAGTTTTTATAGAAATTTCATTTATTAAATAAAAGGAATATATGGTGATTACCTTTTCCAAATGCCCCCAAATTTGAGTAGCATGGCCATTAGGAAATTATATGACCATGGTAAAAGTTTTAGACCATTTGGGCCTCTGTATATTGGGGAAATCCAACATGCATGGTGTGGGTAAATTTGTAAATGGTGTGCCAACTATAAAAATAGGAAATTAGCCATTTGGCTCAATACATGTCCATGGGATGTTGGACAGAGGCTCATAGTGATGAAATATACCTCCCATGGTAAGATTGGGATTTTTGGGATCAAAAATCCCATTATTTTGAATTATTGAAAAATAGGCTCTTTTAGATATAAAAATGAGATATAGGTCTACTGACCTTGTAAAATTCTAAACTTTTGATGCGAGCCTTAATAGGATGTTTTACATTTCTGGAAAAAGTCATGAGCTTGTTTGAGTATTATATCCTGTGTATGTGATAGATTTACAATTTTTCCCTTGAGAGTTTTAAATTAAAAGTAGGGGTAATAATATTTGTAAAATTATGGAAAAATGCATAGTCTCTTATTTCTGTGATATAAACCCTTTTATATTTACTTAAGAATTTTTGGATGATTAATTATGCTAAAAACCTTAGTAGTGGAATTTTGGCAATAAGGTTCACATGCCATTATTTTAGGTCAAATCACTGGTTGGGTTTATGAGTTTCAGTCTTGAGTATTATTATGGCCAATCAAGTTGAAAAATTAGGATTTTTGATGAACAACCATAATTAATTTAGATGAACTCCATACAATTTATTTGGGCCTAATGGACCACTGGACATAATAGCTCATGTACAAAGTGACCTAGGTCACATAATTAAATGATTTAAATTATGGTCCAAAACAATTAGAATATTGATGGAATTCTGAATGGTTAATATTATGGATATGACAAACCCATGATAAATAGTTAGGGATATTTGGACCAAGGAATTGGCAGTCGCCTCATACGGGTTAACATTAGGTCTTGGGTTGCGCTTAGCAAAAGTAACACATCATACTAGGACCCACAAGGGATATGATAGGTGGTTGGATTGAGTAGCATATTGGGAAGTTGGAACCCTTGTTGGTGTCAAGTGGGTCACTACATCGTAATAAGTTTTAGAGTGCAAAGCCCAAGGAAAATAATTAGAACGGAGAGTGGCGGAAGACCGTCGCTCTCCAAATTATACCTTAAGTCAGTAGGTTCACTCAAGAGAAACATCGAGAGTTGGGTGTTAATAATGGGTAAACACTAGTAAAAGTAAGTGCCCTAGAGAAAGGGAGCTTTGGGTTTCATGCCCATCCTAGTTCCTAGTGCCCCCGAGAGCCCTCCATCAGGCATGCCTTGGGCAATCAACAATTCTATCCTTAGATAGATTTTCTGTTGAATAGGCATTGAGTGAGTTGTCTTCACTCAACGCATTTGTCCTTAGTAAGATTTCTAAGTCAAACAATAATGTGGCTCTGACTGAACTATGTTCCGTCAACACTTTCTCTTCAGGGCGTTGAGTAAACTGCCTTCACTCAACCCTTCTAGACTTAGCTAGAATTCTTATCAGCTTTTCTCTAGCTTTGACTTTTTGAGCTTTACTCAATGCTTCTAGCTTCTAGGAGTTGAGTGAACTGCCTTCACTCAACGCTTCTGGACTTAACTAGATTTCTTTTTGGCAATGCTGAGGCTGTGACTGCCTAGGCTTTACTAAACACTTAAAGTCATCTGGCGTTGAGTGAACTGCCTTCACTCAACGCATCTGAACTTAGGCAGATTTCTGCTTTGTCTGCATCCTATCTTTTATCCATCTATTATTTGTGCTTAGACAACCTGTTTGAATAGAGAATAAAGAATAACCTGCATATATATAACTTAAACAGGCATCAAATACAATACTGTGTATACCATTGTCTTATAGGCCTTCTTCAAATCTAGGATATTATGATCAATGGACCCAACAATCTTCCCCAATTTAAAAAAGTCAAAACCTTAGACAATGATATACACTAACACACACAGAAGATAAGCATACACAAAATATTTAGAACATAAATTGAAGCACACACACAAACACAATTGTTAGGTCATTTAATCCCAATATCCTTAATTTGAAGAAGGATTGGAAAAATAATTTATATACACGTTATGATCTAACTTGTGTTTAAAGTGATTGATTGTAGTTTGTCCTGATAAGCTATGTTGGGACATGTAGCCTAAGTAGCTAAGTTAGGTAAGTTCTTACCTAAGTAGTGGAAAGACAGAAAACTTTCTAAGTCCACATGCGTTGAGTGAAGATCAGTCACTCAACGCCAGATGGCTTATAGTGCTAAGTGAAGCCTATATAGTCAAAGCTAAGACAGTGGAAAGCTGAGAAAATGGCCAAGTCCACTGGCGTTGAGTGAAGTCAACTCACTCAATGCCATACAACAAAAAGCTGTGAGATAGGCTACAGCAGTAAAAGCCTGAAGTTTGAATGAGCTCAAATATGGCTAAGTCCATAGGCGTTGAGTGAAGTCAACTGACTCAATGCCATACTACTGAATAAGCAGAAAATTGGCTAAGGCAGAAAGAATTGAGTGAGGCATGCTCACTCAATGCTCTCAACACCATGCTACTGAATAAGCCGAAAATTGGCTAAGGCAGAAAGCGTTGAGTGAGGCATGTTCACTAACCGCTTTCAACACTTATGTTGCTGAATAAGCAAAAAATTAGCTAAGGCAGAAAGTGTTGAGTGAGGCATGTTCACTCAACGCTCTCAACGCTTATGTTGACGAATAAGCAGAAAAATTGAATAAGGCAAATAACGTTGAGTGGAGGTTACCGACTCAACGCTGTCAACGCCTAGTGAAGATAGAATTTTGTCGAAGTGGTTTGGCGTTGAGTAATGCTTACTCACTCAATGCCAAACAACTAAAAGCTGATAAAGCAAGATTGGGGTTGAGTGGAGCTGAATCACTCAACGCCTAGAATCTGTCTTAATATTCTAAGTAATTTGGCGTTGAGTGAAGGTGACTCATTCAATGCCAAGAGACAGTGAATCTGTCTAAGTGTTTTGGCGTTGAGTGATGCTTACTCACTCAATGCCTATTCTCTGATCTTGATTTTTGGCTACGTCCACAGATGGTGACATCAGCAAGTAAACAAGTCAACATATTTCAAATTAGTGGTGGGATGACTACAGTATGCGACAAAGGTCGCTGCAGAGCTACTGTACGACAGTTGGCGTTAAAGAAAACATGCAGCCAACATTAAATGTGTTGGGCCCATTGCTAAAAGAGTCATTGGGTCTCAATACATAAAAGAAGGAACAGGTTTTCTTCTACCCGGCCATTGATTATCGAGCAATAGAATAGGAAGCTCATGATGAGAAAGAAAGAGAGCAAGTCAGTTGTTGGAATCAACATCTTGAACAATAGGATAACTAGTGCCATTCTCACCTGTACCAACAAGCTTGTTCAAAGTATCTTCTCTGATCATAAGATTGCAGCCAAGGGTTGACCATTGCTGTAGGTTCTTCACAGTTCCAGTAACTCAAGCACCTGAATATCTTTATCTTTAAGCTGTAAAGAGAAGAAAGCTTGAAGAAGTAGAGATCTTAAAGAAGGCTCAGGGGAGTATTCCTCAGGAGTCATAGTTAGGGCTGAATCACCACAGCCCAGAAAAAAGATAAGAGTAGAACAGAGTTCTGCAAGTTGCTTCATGCACAAGTAATTACTTGTTGCTTTGAAAGTAGTTAGGACTAAGTATATCTTAGTTCAGTAAAGGTTGACTCAGGAAATAATCTCTTGCAGTCATTGTTGGACTGAGTTTATCTTAGTCAAGAAGCTTGACACAGAGAGATATCCCTTGTGTCAAGCATATTCATCAACCCACTTTCATCCTATAGGATTCAGTTTACTTGGATCTGAGATGTAGGTACCTGAAAGGGTACTGAGTTGTAGGAGTGTTGCAGCACTCTGAGAGTAGGGATATGTGCTTGAAGTTGTAGGGCTGTAGAGCCTGAGTTGTAGGCCTTAGAAATAAGGTTGAGGTAGGTGATCAGTGGATCACTGAGCTGTAGGAGCTCTATAGGGCTTTGAGGTAAGAACCCTTGTGGTTTTGAGTTTGGATTCTGTGAAGAATGTGAGTGTAAGGCCGAGGGCCTGAGGTGTAAGCTCCTTGGAGAATTTTTGAGAAGTTCCTAGTCTAACAAGACTATTGGATAGGTGGGAGGGAAAGTGGATGTACCTAGTTGGGGAACCACTATAAATGTCTGTGTGCTTTGCTGTGTTGTTTTCTTTGTGCATGGTAAATCATCTTGAAAGTAGAAATTAATCAACCCCTCAAGCAAAAAACTAAAAGAAAGGAAAAGAATTAATAAAGTGACCAATAACCTATTCACCCCCCCCCCCACTCTAGGTGATTTAGCTATCCTTGAAATTAAAGTCTTTCAAGTGGTATAAGAGGGAGGTTTCTCAAAAAGGACTTAATAGTGTGAGTTGACCTCCAAGGATAGCTAAAAGGTTAAACTTATGTGTTCAAGGATGAACCATAAGATGAGGAACTATATGGATCAGCAAATCTACAGAGAGGACAAGATTAACATTGGGCTATTGGATGCTCATGGTGATGAAAAAGTCCTTCCAGATGTAAAAACAAGAATCAGGGCCCCTCTATCACATTCAGAAAGTGATACAGAGGTGGATGAAGCTGTAGAAGGGAAATGCAGATGCCATGGAAAAATAGTTACCCAAGAAGTAGATTTTTACAAAGATCAGCCTGGTCAAATAAAGGTACATTCCCCATCTAGCTCATTCTCAGAGTCTAGATATGTATCCTGTACAGACTCTGATGTCTCCTCATCTAGTGATGATGAGGGTCCTTTGATAGATGATGATATCAATCAATTTCTTAACAATCATGCAGCCCTTTTGAAAGCTTTCAAGGAAAGCAAACTGCTTGTTAAGAAAAAATAGAGGAAATAGCCTCCCTGCAGAAGACTGCTTCTCAGCTAGATGAAGTTTCATCCTTCCTATGTATAAAAGATAGGGAAGCAGCTCATCTAAAAATCAAGGTAGATATCCATGTTGGGTCCTTAAAATACAAGGACTCTATTATCAAGAATCTTGAGGAGAAACTTGATAGGGAAAGGAGAATTGTGGCTAACTTCTCTAAGATTGATTCTATCAAGAGAAGATCTGAATCTGAGTGGATTTCTAAAGTAATCCAATCTCAGAAAAGAGGCCAAGTTCCGGTAAGGCCTCTGCCTACCTTTCACAAGGTAATTCTACCCTCCAATAGGTATGACCAAGACCTCAGGGATGGTCACTGGAGGAATGGGAATCTTCCTTATACGACTACAAATGTCCCTTATAATGGAGGAAGAAAGGACATGGGTTTGAGTGCTCAGAAGGCTCCCCATGAAGAAGTACAAAAGGCCCATCCCGGACCTTTTGTATTTAATGCACCAGCTCCATCTATCTTGAGCAAGGTAGTGGCCTTTTATCAAAATCTCGTTGCTCACACTCTGACCATGGGTAAATCTGCCAGGATACAAGACCTGGAATCTTCCAAGGGCACCAACAACATGCCCTCTACAAGGAGAATTGCTGCTGATAGACCTAGTGAAAATCTAAGCTCTTATCATGTCAGACCTACACTCAGTCAGACTGTGGATAAGAGAATTTGGAACAAGGAAGCTGCTTCTTCTTCTATTCATTCTGTTGTCAACCATGCTATCAGACCTGCTCAGAAAAGAAGATACAATATTCATGAGTGTTGGTGCTGTGGCAAAGTGGGTCACTTTTCCATAGATTGTTGGCACAACCCTTGTGTGCCAAGGGCAAGAGAAGGTCTTCCTGACAGGGCTCCTATAGGTAAACATTTGTTTTCTTTTCAAGCTAACAAGAACCTAGGACCCAAGTCATCTTGGGTTCCTGAGGGAAGGTAATTCTTTATTGCAGGATAGTCTAAGTTGCCATAACCATTTATGATCCTTGGACAATATTGTACCAGACCCAAGTCTGGGTACAAGAAATGATTCAACTTATAAACATGCACTAAACGTCAATGACAAGTGCAATTATTAAGGGGGAGCTTTACAAATTAAATCCAGATGAACATCAAGGTCTAAATCTCAGAAGCAAGGTTACCGGTATGCTCAGAAGCTTTGAATCCAACATGGACTTCAAGTCTACAGAGCAGAGATAAGTAGAATTCATCTTTCTTTTAGTCTACCAATTTATTTCAGAATTGATTACTCATGCATGCGAAGGGTATTTGAAACAAATGACTAAAAAGATGTAAACACAACAACCCTTCTTAATTCATGTGTTAGAGGCTTACATGTTCGCCATGCCACAAATAATTTAACTTGTCTAAACATACCCAAACACATATTGCATATGGAATACTAAGCTAGGCTAGTATCAAAATTTGGTTGAGTCAATTGAGCTTGGGTACTAATACTCTCTCAGTTGAAATAAATATAAGGCTATCAAAATTTTGTCTAATTGCACCCCAATAAAACACGGCTTAGAATGTGTACTGCAGGTTTATATTTCCCCTGCAAGTTAGGAAAACACAGTTAGGAGCTAATCAAAAATTTAAATTAAAACTTTTAATTACTAAATAATACTGAGGTTAAGCAAATTAAGCCCTCTTTACTAATATTGGAGAAGAGACGGACTGCGGATATGTGTCGGGACTCAATTCTAGCCATTGATCAAAATTAAACCAATAAAGATGGATTAGTGACCTTCCTGAATGAGTTCAGTTGTCTACCTAAATCACCTAGAGGGGGGTGAATAGGTCAGTTGTGCGTCTTTTTACGGAATAAAAATTTAGCGACTATGCACACAAATCAACCAAGAAATCACAGACGACAAAAGATTTATAGTGGTTCCCCAACATTGGGTACATCCACTTTCCATCACCGATCTAGCAAATCACTAGACTCGGCTACTCCACTATCTCGGATTGAAAACCAATCCTTTACCTCGGAACAAAGTTCCTACAAACTCGATCCAAACGTATCTACACTAGGAAGATAAAACTTCCTACAACTCGGAGAGAAATCTCCTACAAAAATTGAATAGAGAGAAATTTGAAAATACAAACAATAATCTTCAAATCATGAATTGATCTGCCTAGATCTTCTTCTTATAACTTGCGGCTCTGTCAGAATTATTGAAGAAGATAACTCGGCAAGAATAAGATCTGGAAACTTCTTTTGACTTCACCCGATCAGAGAGATGATGAAGAACGAACAATAATCCCGATCTGTAAATCAATCTTGATCTGAATCCTTGAATCGAAAACCCTAGCCCTTGCACGAAGAAGATCGACGGCGACGACTTTCATTTTGGAGAGAGAAAATGAGATTCAGAGAACTTAGAATATTATGACAGCTTGTAAAATCCTTCTTAGGGTTAGTCGGTTTACAAGACCTTATATAAGATCTCCCTAACGGTCATAATTATCCTTAATGAAGTACACGTGGACCAATCACGTCATGTCATTTGAAAATACCATCAAATCTGGACTTAAGAAAATTTCTACAAATCTGAACTGCATTTTTTGAGTGAAGTAATATTACTCGAGAAGTGAAGCTATTACTCGAGTGAAAAATGAAGATTACTCGAGAAGAGGAATTTCTGAAATTACTCGAGAAGAAGAAAGCATTACTCGAGTACAAGATTGGTTCTCGAGAAATAAACTTTAATTACTCGAGAAGAAGTTTAACAGAAGTATTCGAGACAGAAAGAATCATTACTCTAGTAGAATGGAATTACTCAAGAACTGGGAATCTACTCGAGAAGTAGAATAAAACTTCTCGAGAACAAAGACTTAGAAATTTTTTATGGATCTGGAAGAAGGTTACTCGAGAACTAGAAATGATTACTCGAGAAAAGAAGTACTTCTCGAGAACACAGTATAGGATTACTCGAGAACAAGGGATTGCTCTCGAGAACTACTCGAGAACTGGACTTAGAAAAATTCTTGGAAAGAAAGATTACTGTAACTTGAGACATACTATCAACTACTCGAGTACAAGATAACTTCTCGAGAACTATACTTAGAAATTTTTTGAGCTAAGATCCTGAACACTCGAGATGTAGAGATAAAGTCCACTCGAGAACTAAAAATGGTTACTCGAGAACTAGAATAGTATTACTCGAGAACAACCTTTTGTACTTGAGTAATAAGACTGACTTCTCGAGAACTTCTACTCCTTCTACTCTAGTACAAACAGTCTACTGGAGTAAAAGACTTAAAAAATTTCTGACTTTTAGAAAATTTTCCTTCTTGAATCCAATCATCACCAACACTTTATCCATTGGTCCAAGTGGTTGAATATAAAGTGTATCCAAATAGAGAGAATACATATGAGTCAACACCTTGGATAATACAATGAGAGATTACATTGTATGGTCCTGTGTTTATGACCCACTGTAGATTGATATTGGTCTACACTTAGCAATAGAGCCTGCAAACACATAACTAAAATACAAGATCAAATACAACTTAATTCATTTTAGTTCAAGGGTGACTTCATGCAAATCTTGGTTATTGTGGATGAAATACACAAAAATCTCCCCTATTTATAGAAGTCAGAACCCTCTACACTAAGGTGAATTATACTACAAGAGAAAGAACTAGATATGAAAAGGTAAGAGTGAGATAAAATGCAAGAAATAATGAAAAACACATAATCATTAAAATTAGAGATTATATAATTAGAGGTGTTTTAGATTTCATTTCTACAAGCATTCAATCCTCAATCTCAAAAATAAAAAATTCAGTTCTAGCTCGAATGTTGTTGATGATGTTGCTTGTCAAACTTTTCCTATTGCCTCGTTTGATAGCTGAAAGGCTTAGGATAGTACTTTGGAGGTCTTGGAGGTGTCTTTGGGTTGTTCCTCCCATATTCTCTATCATAAATCCTTCTCTTCATGATAGATTTTTCATACATTTCCCATTCATAATAACTATAATGGAGATCTCTGCTTTCATTATAGTCCATCACAAGTTTTAGAGTATCTAGAATCAAGGACTTTGAAGTTGGGCTCCAAACATCAGCAAATTCTTAAGTTTTTCTCTTTTCTGATTCTGGAACTGGAACTGATCTGCTGGTAGAAGGACCTTCTCCATATTTTCTTCTCTTGGGGATCTAAACTTCAGGTAAATCTTTGGGGATGTCAGATTCCCAAACTTGAGAATAGGATTCTGGAGGAAGGGTTACATCATCAGGCCTAGGAGAGAATGTTGCCATTTCAGGAGGCATCTGAGCTGGAGTAGCTAGCTGACCATCAGCAAGAGGATTTAAATGATGAGGAATGATGTTTGGATCAGCTTGAAAATCTGGAAAGATCTGGTTATGCATCCAAACTGTAGTGTCATAGGTATAAAAATTTACTGACTGGATTTGAGCTAGCACATTTTTGTTGATTTCATTTAACTTCTCAGTCCAGAGAGTGTTAGCAGTTACAACAAACTTATCTACAAACTTTTTTATATGTTATTTCACTAGAGTCTCCCCCTTTCTGAATTCTACAAAGAGGGTATCTACGGTGTCATCTTTGAAAGTTCCAACTTCTTCACAAACTTGCATAACATGTTCTTGAGCTTTCTTCTCAAGTTGAATTTGATTATTGGCCAGAGTTACAGAATGGTTCATCACTTCACCAACACTGGTAATAGTGTGGTCCAGAGCTTTGCCACCTACCTGAAAAAGGTGCTTCAATTGATCTGTGTTATGTTGCTCAGCAAATCCTCTGCTCATCTCTTTCTCAAGAGCAGTTACTTTATCTTGCACAAGTTTCAGAGAGACATCAAAATGCTTTCTTTGATCAGTCAACATCTTTTCAATCTTACTCACAATATCAAAAGAAGTGGATGTAGCAGAAATAGTAGCAGTAGCATCAGGAGGATCAGAAGCTGGATGAGGAGGAGCTTTCCATGGAACCAGTTCTTCAATTACCACTGAGCTTTGAGCTCGTATAGTATGGACAAAAACAACTTCATCCTCACTAGTGAAGGTGGGAATAGAGAAGTCTAGGTTCCTCAAGGGAGCATCAACAGGCTCTAGAGAACTTGTATCTTCATCTTAAAGTAGATCAATATCTTGTTTGTCTTTCTCAGCAGCTGGAGAATGAGCAGTAGGTGACTTGGGAGATTGTATAGGTGAGGGAGTAGGTGCTGGAGATTGGGAAGGAACAGGAGTGGGTTGCTTGGGTTGCTCTATTGAGGTTTATTTGCGAGATGGTGCAGGTGATGGAGATTGTACAGGAGTTTGTACTTTTGGTGGCTCTTCAGTTGTTCTAGAATTGAGTGGAGGTATGGGCTCATTTGAAGTAAGATCTTCTATCATCTTGTCAATATCTTCTGTTGTATATATGATGGTTTCCTGAACTTGATCATCTGTATGGAGCTCATTTGAGATAGCTGTAAGGGGTGATGTGATTGGAGGAGGAGAGGGAATCCTTTCTGGCTTTTCTGAATCTTCAGGAGGAGAAGGAATTCTGTCTTGGAAATAAGGAGCAGGCTCCCCCTCATATACTGCACCTGAAGTGCCAGCAAGATGATGCTGAGAAGGAGATGGAGTCTTGTCCTCTGAGGCAGAAACCTCATGAACTTTAACAGCTTGAGTAGGATTTTTCAGCTTCAATTCCCATCTTTGGATAGAATAAATAGAGACCTTCTTCATATGATGTATAGGAGTACCTTTGGAAATATCAAACACTTGAGGATTAATCTCATGAAGCATCAAAGAGATTATCCTTACAAAACTAGGAGCCTTGATGCTCTCCTTAATCTTATCAAGAATCATCATGCCAAATTGGAACTTTTTCTGACAGATTATTGCAGTCATAACATCAAATAAGTGATATGAGATGAACCCTATAGAAGAGGTCTTGCACCAGAGAACTTTTCCAAGGATGTCCACTAACAACTTGCTTTCAACATTCAGATCAGGCCTTCTGATAGAAGTGATCTCAGTAGAAATTCCACAGAATCCACAAGCCCTGTCATTGTCCTCTGCGGTGAGAGCATCTTCTTCAACAACAATCGGCATTTTCAGAAGTTGAGATACAATGGTCTTGTTCAGTTTGATCTTAATGCCCTTCACCTTGACTTCAAAACTGTGCTATTCCTCCTTACCTTAATATTCTGGAAGAATTCTTCAACCTTGGGAAAGAGGATTTTGCAGGGTAGAATAAAGGTTAACCCAGCGCTGTCGAGTAAGATCAGCAAGTTTTTGAAATCATCTGATATCTCTGCGATTCCTGCAATCACTAACTCACTGCCAACACCAATCTTGGACTGCGGCGCCATTGAATCTTTAGAAAATGATGACCGACAGACAGAAGAATGAAGACGATGATGGTTGCTCTGTGTCAGCGGCGGAAGGCGAAGAGGTTTTCGAGAGAAAGAGGATTTGAAGTTCGAGTAGGTTTACGAAGTCTAAGATTTTCTATTTATATAAACCTAGAATTGATGATTAGGAGTCTAATTACACTATATCATGCCTTAGATTACGGCAAAAATTAAGCGGGTTGCGAAAATGAAGAAATCGAAATAATTCGAAATGCATCGGGTCATTTCTCGAGTGGAATCTTAGTTCTCGAGAGAGGGAATTTTAGTTCTCGAGAAATCAAAGCTTAGTACTCGAGTGAATTTTTAACTTCTCGAGAAGAAGGTTACTACTCGAGTGATGGTACTCGAGTAAAATTTCTTGGTTCTCGAGAAGAAGGGGATTACTCGAGTAGTCAAATATTACTTCTCGAGAAGTCATTCCATGTCTCGAGAAATGAAGTCCACTTAGAGAAATTTCTAACCTTTCTGACTTGTCCTCGATTTCTGAGCCTTGAAAAGATTCCACCTTGTCTATCCTTCTTTGTTGAGCATGCCAAACTCAGTTTTGAAGAAGTTGAACTTGGCCTCGTTCAGCGGCTTCGTGAAAATGTCTGCAACTTGCTTATCTGTTGGAACATACTGCAGATCTATGTCCTCTTGCACCACATGCTCCCGGATGAAGTGATATTGTAGCTCGATGTGCTTTGTCCGGCTATGTGAGACTAGGTTGTTGGCAATTTCTATAGCGCTGGAGGAGTCGCAAAATAGTGGAATGTCTTTGACCTTCATTGATACAGCGCCGCCGATATTGATGATGACCCGGTTGCCGAGGCGCTACAACATAAAGATCTTAGGCGCCGTGATAACGCTGAAGGAAGTGCACGTCACAACCTCCGCCCGCGGCATGCTAGAATCGCCATGAAGAATTAGCTTTAATTATCTTATTTCATGAACTCTATTTTATATTTTTGGAATATGAAATTATCCTATGTTTAAGCGATAATTTTATATTCATGGCATGCTTTTATTTTTTTAATTTGAATAATTTTATTTTTGGTGTGCACTTAGCCATTCGGATCGATGAGATTACATCTCCATCATGGAGGGTTAAGGCTTATTGTAAACTCCTATTTAAGGAGGTGATCATGAGGAATCAAATATTGAAAAGATTGAAATCTAATTTTCTCCCTAGAGAATTTCGGCCAAGAGCAAGCCCCCCTTGCTGCCGCCCCCCCTTATGGCTTATGGCGTGAAGCGCCCCCCCCCCCCCCCCCTTGCTCCCTCCATCTGTTCGGTGCGACTCCAGCGCAGCTTCCCTCGGTGTGACTCCTTGGAAGAAGGTTGCAAACCCCTCGACGTGACACCAGCGGATCCGTGGAGAGAGTGATTCTCCCACCTTATCTTGTGTGAACATTAGTCCCGGTTGGGTAACCTCTTCCCTCTTGTGTGATTCATGCTTTAGTTGTGGAGGTTTTTTCACGCATCGTTTTCTCCGTGATTTTTAAATTCATTGCTTGCAAAATCTGAATTCAAACTTGTTATTATTGAACCTCTTATTAACCGGAACGGGTAGATCCATCTCGGGAGCACAACTTGGCCTAGCCTTGATTTTGCTCTTCCGGTCGGCGCACTTTGTGTGACAACAAGGGAGTTAATCTCGACTCGAATTTCGATCACTCTTGAAAGTTTTCCTCCGCTCCAAAATAAAATTATTGCTGCATTTGAAACGGCTTATGTTAAAATGAATAGATGCTTGTGTAGGTGCGGTGAGTTGTGTGCTTGTTGGAGAGGTAGGTCTAAAGGACATTGTATAGAGTCCGGCTTACGGCGAGTTGTGTGCTTGTTGGAGAGGTAGGTCCTAAGGACGTGGTATCGAGTCCCGGAATTTTGGGACCCAACCGACCCCTTTTCGTTCGCTTTTGGTCGGAGCACTCTCTCTTTATTTCTTGCTCTGTAACGGTTAGGTGTAAGTTAGTGCACGCACGTCCGTGTCACGATCACCCCCACATCAATTTGGTATCAGAGGGAGGTTGATTCAACTTCCACATTGCAAACATCCTCTCTGCGTTCTTTGTTGGTTGTTTGGATCTCTAGAAAATCAAAAAATTATTTTCTATGGTCCGCCAATAGCGGGCTAAAATCCTTAATTTTCAGCGAAATTTCAAAAAAAAAAATTTAACGATCTACGTGTTAGTCACGTTGGGAATCTATAAAAATATCTTATTTTCAGTATAGCTACAGCCCTAGGAAAAATCATCTTTCCACGGTTTTTCTAATCCTGAATGCGCACTAGGCTAGGATCGGAATATTCGACTACGTCTACGTCTAGGATGGCTGCGAATGAGCATGTAGATCCCAACACCGAGACAATAGCGGGGTTGCGTAATGAGATGACTGAACTTAGGAATATATTAACCCAGATCATACAAACCCAAGCTAGGCCACCCCCACCACCCGTTAATGTTGAGTTGCCCCGCCGACGCCAACAAAGCTCCGATTCGGATTCTGATGGGGACTCCCCACGAGTGCCCCCTCGAGGCCGTTGCCACGAGCGAGAGTTTGACATTACTAGGGCCGTCAAGATTGAGGCCCCCACTTACGACGGCATGGGAGATCCACAAAACTTCCTTAATTGGATGGTGGATATGGAATGTTACTTCGACTGCACCATCTCACGGACCCCCAAAACGTCCAAGTTGCCAGGATGAAGTAAACTAGTTGTGCCAAAACTTATTGGTTGAATGAAGAGCGTAGGCTAGGGGTTGGGAACGTAGACCCAATTATTGGTTGGGCCGTAATGAAGAATTTATTGACCGATCAGTACGTCCTCGCGTACCATCGGACACAGATGTTCGACGAGCTTGCCACCCTGCGGTGAGGCTCGAATTCGGTAGCTGAATATATGGGTGAACTTAAGGACCGTATGGTGCGATGTGACCTGAGGGAGATCCCCGAAGTCACTTTATCCAGATTTCGAAAGGGGCTTCACCCAATATCCAAAGGAAGCTCTTGCGATATGGGCATACGGATTTGAACGCAACTTTCAATGCCGCCCTGGACATTGAAAAACACTTAGCCTCTAAGGCTCACTCCCATTACTCTCATGCGAAGAACAAGTCCACCACTGGGACATCTTCTTCCACATATCCTGATAAGGGAAAGTTCAAATCCCACGAGTCGAAGTCTGTTGTGATCACCGCTCGAAACACTAAGAATCCCGCCAGTGAGCGTGTTCCTATAAGGAAGGTTAGCAAGGCAAACACCACTTGTTACTCTTGCGGCGTTCAAGGCCACTATGCCTACGAATGCCCAATCAAGACGAAAACACTAGCCTTATTAGATCCGGCCGCCGACCCTGACGATTATGAGTACGAGGCTGCGGAGGAGAGTGACCCCGACGGAGTCCCTAGTGACTTGGAGGACGATCACTGCCTTATGGTGATGCGTTGTATTTTGACCACACCTCGTCCCGTAGATGACTGGAAAAGGATGAGCATATTTTCCCTAATCTTTAAGAGTGGCGAAAAGCTAAGCAAACTAGTTATTGATGGTGGTAGTTACATGAACGCCGTTTCTGAGAATGCCGTTAAGAGTATGTCCTTGACCATTGAGCCGCACCTGACCCCCTATCAGGTTGCTTGGATTAGCAAGGTTACTATTAAGGTAACCCAACGATGCCTATTCCCCATGTCTTTCAAATCCTACACGGATGAGGTTTGGTGCGACGTCCTTCCGATGGATGTTTGTCATGTGTTATGAGGCCGCCCCTGGCTCTATGACCGTGATGTGACGCACTATTATTGTGCAAACACATATGAGTTCAAATTCAACGGCAAGACCATCACCTTGAGACCGACTGTGCAAAAAGAATTGGTAGTGATGACTAAAGATACCACCGTCCCTATAAAGAGGAAGGCGTTAAGCTTGGTTGGTAGGAAAGAATTTGTGAAGGATCCCTTTATTGAGGGCATGATGTACGCTCTCGTTCTCATGGGTACCAAGACTGATAGTGGTGTGTTGGACGATTTACCCCAAGAGCTATGGGTATTGTTGGATGAGTTTAGGGACGTTTACCCGGATGAGTTGCCATCGTCGTTGCCTCCACTTAGAGATATACAACATGCCATCGACCTTATCCCCGGATCGTCGATACCCAACCAACCCCCCTATATGCTTAATCCCGCCGCCCACCTAGAGTTACAAACCCAGATAGAGGATTTATTGCGCAAGGGATTTATTAGGGCAAAAATGAGCCCGTGTGCTATCCCAGCCCTCCTTGCCCCAAAGAAGGATGGCACCTGGAGCATGGGTGGTGATAGCCGGGCTATCAACAAAATTACTATAAAATATAGGTTTCCAATGCCATGATTAGATGATCTCTTGGATGTCCTTTCGGGTGCCATTATCTTTTCGAAGCTAGACTTACGGAGTGGTTACCACCAGATTTGGATCCAAGGGGGGATGAGTGGAAGACCGCGTTCAAGTCTAAGGATGGGTTGTATGAGTGGCTTGTGATGCCCTTTGGGTTATCCAATGCCCCTAGCACCTTCTCCCAGATGATGACACACATCTTTAGGTCGTATATGGGGAAGTTTGTTGTAGTATATTTCGACGACATCCTAGTCTTTAGTACCTCCCCCGCCGAACACCTCTCCCACATCAAAGTAATCCTCACAACTTTAAGGAAGTAAACCTTATTCCTGAATCTTAAGAAATGCACATTTTATGTTTCAGAGGTAGAATTCCTGGGATACATAGTTGGTTCTGATGGAATTCGTGTTGACCCAGGAAAGGTTCAAGTGATTAGAGATTGGCCCGAGCCCACTAACCTTCGAGAGGTGCGTAGTTTCCATGGCTTAGCTACCTTCTATCGTCATTTCATACGCGATTTTAGTAGCATTATGGCACCCATTACCGACTACTTGAAGAAGGTTGAATTCACATGGACGAAATCCGCCACGTTTGCATTCCGTCGCATTAAAGAGCTTATGACCGAAGACCAAGTGTTGCGTCTCCCCGACTTCACCAAGGTCTTCGAGCTTACGTGTGATGCATCTGGCATTGGAGTTGGAGGTGTCTTGAGTCAGGAGGGACACCCCGTGAGTTATTTTAGTGAGAAGTTGGCGGGCGCCAAATTATACTCAAATTATGATAGGGATTTCTACGCCGTCATTCGATGTCTGCACCATTGGAGGCACTATCTCCTCCCTAAGGAGTTTGTGATCCTTTCCGATCATGAGGCACTACGATTCATCAACGGTCAGCACAAGATCAGCCCGGGCCACGCTAAATGGGTATCCTTTTTGCAAGAATACACTTTCAATCTTAAACACCTTAAGGGAGCCGACAACCGAGTCGCAGATGCTCTTAGTCGCTTAACCTTGTTAGTCACCACTATGGAGGTTAATGTGGTAGGATTCGAATGAATCAAAGATGAGTACGCCATGTGCCCCGATTTCCAGGACACATATTTGTCAGCCCAAGATAGCTCCCCCACAAACATATCGGCTTTCGTCATTAAAGATGGCTATCTATTTTGACATGGAAAGTTATGTATTCCGCAGTCGTCGTTACATCTCCATATCATCTGTGAATTGTATAGCGGAGGGTTGAGTTGTCATTTTGGTAGAGAAAAGACCATTACGTTAGTTGAAGAAAAATTCTATTGGCCAAAACTTAAGGCAATGGTGGGACGAGTGGTGAGTAGTTGTCGTACTTGTCAGATATCCAAGGGCACCAAAACCAACGTCGGTTTATATACGTCATTGCCTATTCCTTCCACCCCATGGGAAGATGTGAGCATGGACTTTGACTTAGGCCTACCCACTACTTTATGACGTCACGATTCCATTTTTGTAGTTGTGGATAGGTTCTCAAAAATGGCATATTTTATCCCGTGCACTAGAACTAACGATGCCTCTCATATCGCCAAATTATATTTTAAAGAAGTAGTTAGTCACCGGGGAGTGCCGAAGTCAATAGTCTTGGATTGAGATGTTAAGTACACGAGCTATTTCTGGAAGACACTTTGGGTCTTAATGGGGACCAAGTTATTATTTTCCTCTGTCTATCACCCTCAGACTGATGGGCAGACGGAGGTGGTTAATCGGAGCTTGGGTAGCCTTCTTAGATGCCTAGTGAGCGATCACAAAGGCACGTGGGATCTTATTCTTCCCCACGCCCAGTTGGCTTATAATAATTTCAAAAATCGGTCCATTGGTCTGTCACCAAACGAGATTGTCCGCTGGTAAAAGACCACTGTGCCTATTGACTTGGTGTCGTTGCCCCCAACATACAAGACAAGTCAGTTTGCACAAACCTTCGCCCAATATATTCATGACTTACATGCATGTATACGAGCTACCTTGACTGCTCAATACGAGTCTTATCAATTGCACACTAATTTACATAGGAGGGTGTCGCACTTTAAAGTTGGCCATTTGATCCTAGTCCGATTAGTTCCTGAACGCTTGCCATCTGGCACCGTTAAGAAGTTGGCACCGAAGCGCGCTGGCCCTTTTCAGATTATCAAGAAACTAGGTGACAACGCTTTCGTTTTGGATTTGCCGGCTGATTGGGGTATGTCCCCTATTTTTAATGTCTCGGATTTGACGTTGTTTTTTTTACCTCCACCTGAGTTGAATTCTCTATCATCTTCTCCCTCCACTAAAAATTCTGATGGGTTGGGGAGTGGTAGTTGGGATGATCTCTCTCTTTCGGTCCCCACAGGTATAACATCGGATGGTACGTTGCCTTCTTTTACTCCTACTGCTGACATGTTTCCCAGGTTTCCCAGGACATTTCTCACTCCAGATATGATACTCGCTGCGGAACCGTTCGCTACTCCAAATGGTACTACTTACCGCTTCCTTGTCCGTTGGCGTGACCGCCCCCCCTTTCGGACGACTCTTGGGTACTCGCGACAGAGCTTCCACGTTTGGATGTCGAGCTTCTCCGCCGCTATCTCTCCACTCACGCATCAGAGATACATGATTTTGAGTGGGGGAGGATTGATGCAGTGCCGCCGCTAATTGATGATGACCCGGTTGCTGAGGCGCTATGACATAAAGATCTTAGGCGCCATGATGATGCTGAAGGAAGTGCACGTTACAATCTCCGCCCGCGGCATGCTAGAATCGCCATGAAGAATTAGCTTTAATTATCTTATTTTATGAACTCTATTTTATATTTTTGGAATATGAAATTATCCTATGTTTAAGTGATAATTTTATATTCATGGCATGCTTTTATTTTTTTAATTTGAACAATTTTATTTTTGGTGTACACTTAGCCATTCGGATGGATAAGATTACATCTCCATCATGGAGGGTTAAGGCTTGTTATAAACTCCTATTTAAGGAGGTGATTATGAGGAAACAAATATTGAAAAGATTGAAACCTAATTTTCTCCCTAGAGAATTTTGGCCAAGAGCAAGTCCCTTAGCCGCCGCCCCCCTTGTGGCTTGTGGTGTGAAGCCGCCGCACCCCCCCCCCCCTTGCTCCCTCCATCCGTTCGGTGCGACTCCGACGCGGCTTCCCTCGGTGCGACTCCTTGGAAGAAGGTTGCAAATCCCTCGGTGTGACGCCGGCGGATCCGTGGAGAGAGTGATTCTCCCACCTTATCTTGTGTGAACATTAGTCCCGATTTGGTAACCTCTTCCCTCTTGTGTGATTCATGCTTTAGTTGTGGAGGTTTTTTCACGCATCGTTTTCTTCGTGATTTTTAAATTCATCGCTTGCAAAATCTGAATTTGAACTTGTTGTTATTGAACCTCTTGTTAACCGGAACGGGTAGATCCGTCTCGGGAGCGTAACTTGGCCTAGCCTTGATTTGCTCTTCCGGTCGGCGCACTTTGTGTGACAACATGGGAGTTAATCTCGACTCGAATTTTGATCGCTCTTTAAAGTTTTCCGCCGCTCCAAAATAAAATTGTTGCTGCATTTGAAACGGTTTATGTTGAAATGAATAGATGCTTATGTAGGTGCGGTGAGTTGTGTGCTTGTTGGAGAGGTAGCTCTTAAGGACATTGTATAGAGTTAGGCTTACGACGAGTTGTGTGCTTGTTGTAGAGGTAGGTCCTAAGGACGTGGTATCGAGTCCCGGAATTTTGGGAGCCAACCGACCCCTTTTCGTTCGCTTTTGGTCGGAGCACTCTCTCTTTATTTCTTGCTCTGTGATGGTTAGGTGTCCGTTAGTGCACGCATGTCCATGTCACGATCACCCCAACATCATTCATATAGTAGTCTTCTAGCTTACTCTTTAGCCAAAGCAACTGTGCACAACAACTGCTGGCAGAATTATATTCTGACTCGACCGTTGAGATTGCGACACAGTTTTACTTTTTGCTACTCCTTGAAATAAGTCTCCTTTTAAGGAATTGACAAGTCCTGGAAGTACTTTTTCTATCATCTTTACTACCTGCAAAGTCAGCATCTGAAAAACCAATCAGCTCGTTGTCATTACTTCTTGGGTACCATAAACCAAGATTCGGTGTACCTTTAAGGTATCTCAAAATCAGCTTTGCAGCAGCGTAGTGAGATTCCTTACAGTTCACATGGAATCTAGCACAGACACATGTAGAAAACATTATGTCTGGTCTATTGGCAGTAAGGTAGAGCAAGGATCCTACTATGCTTCTGTACTTGGTTTAATCAAAAGGTTTCCCTTTCTCATCCTTGTCCAGAGACATTGCTAAACCCATTGGAGTCCTCATAGAGGTTGCACTCTCCATTCCGAGTTTCTTAATCAACTCCTTGGTGAATTTAGTCTGCGAGATGAAAATTCCATCTTCAGATTAATTCACCTGAAGTCCTAAGAAATACTTCAGCTCTCCCATACTACTCATTTCAAACTTCCCCTGCATAAGTTTATAGAACTTTTTGCATAGGTTGTCGTCTGTAGAACAAAAAATGATGTCGTCGACATAGATTTGCACTAGCAAAATCTTGCCTTTAATTTCCCTAAGAAATAATGTCTTATCTATCTTTCCCTTTGTGAACTTGTTCTCAAGGAGAAAGCTAGATAGCATTTCATACCAAGCTCGAGGAGCTTGTTTCAAACCGTACAGCGCTTTAGATAATAGATAAACGTAATCAGGAGAGTTAGAATCAACAAAACCTGGGGGTTGTTCCACGTACACTTCTTCCTTTATGTCACCATTAAGGAAGGCAGACTTCAAGTCCATTTGATAGACAGTGAAGCCCTTCAGTGCATCATATGCTAGGAACAATCTGATTGACTCAAGCCTTGCCATTGGGGTATATGTCTGGTCGAAGTCGATTCCTTCTTCTTGACGATATCCTTTGGCGACAAGTCTGGCTTTATTCTTTATTATCGTTCCATCTTCATCCATCTTGTTCCTGTAGACCCACTTTGTCCCTATGACATTCTTACCTTTGGGTCTTGGAACAAGTTTCAAAACTTTGCAGTGCTTGAACTGGTTCAGTTCTTCTTCCATGGTCAAGATCCATAATGCGTCTGAGTTTGCTTCCTCAAACTTCTTTGGTTCAACCTATGAGAGAAATATTAAATATAAATTCTCGTTAGTTGTACCTCTACGAGTTCTGACACCATCTCGGGGATCTCCTATGATTTGGTCCATTAGGTGATCCTTTAGATGTCTGAGCTCTAGAGTCCTTGCATCTGGATCTCCAACCACTAGAGTGACTTCATAAACTTGGACGATTTCGTCATCTTGATCATCTACCTCTCCAATAGGGGTTGGAGTGGTGATCATGATCAACTTTTCACCTTCATCTTTATTTGGTTCATCCAAGCTAATTTCTTTCAGCTTTGTACCTGCATCTTAAATGAGCACACTAGAAGAGTTGCTTTATAGCAAGATCGTCTCATCAATTACAACATGTATTGATTCTTCTACAACCAGAGTTTTTCTATTAAATATTTTGTTTGCCTTACTATGGCTACTATAACCTACACAAATACCTTCAAAACCCTTTTCGCTAAACCTTATAGTGTGATACTTACCATTATTAAGCACGAAGCATTTACAGCCAAAAATTCTAAAATAGGAGAAATTCGGTTTCCTTCCCATTAGAAGTTCGTAAGGTGTCTTATCATGGTTCTTATTTATGAGTGCTCGATTTTGCACGTGGCATGCAGTGTTGATGGCTTCAGCCCAGAAGTACTCTGGTAGTGAAGCATCACTCAACATAGTCCTACAATCCTCTATCAGTGTTCTATTTCTTCTCTCAGCTACTCCATTTTGTTGTGGAGTACGAGGAAAGGAAAACTCATGAAAGATACCTAGGCTTTATCAAAATTCTGTCATGGCCCCAGATTTCAATTCAGTTCCATTGTCACTTTTGATTTTGACTACAGAACAATGGTATTCATTCTGGATCTGCCTGACAAAATTTGTAAAGACATCGAAGGTATCTGACTTGTATTTTAGAAAGAACACCCACGCAAAGCGCGAGTAGTCATCAATAATAACCAACGTATAATCCTTACCTCCTAAACTTTTAACTTGCAGTGGACCGAACAAGTCCATGTGAAGTAGGTGTAAACACCTGTTAGAGTCTTTGCCTATAATGCTTTTAAAGGTAGTCCTTATTTGCTTGCCATTTACGCATGCATGACAATGTCTATCTTTGACATACTTGAAATTCGGGGCATCACGTACTAAGTTTAGAGAAAATAATTTATTAATAGTTTTAAAATTAATATGTGCTAATCTCTTGTGCCATTGGTCACCAAGAGACGTACTAACTTTTGCTAAAAGGCGTACTGGTGTATAAGAGTCTATACAAATGAAATTTAAACAAAATACATTCCTGCTTCGAGTGCCTGATAGAATCATTTCCATATTATCAACATACTTTATCAAGCACTTGTCAGCATGGAACTCAACAATGTATCCTTTATCGCATATTTGGCTTATGCTTTTGAGATTGTGTTCCAATCCTTCAACATAAGCTACATCCGAAAAGGATACACTACCGTTAGTGATCATACCGTAGCCTTTAGTGATTCCTCAGTCTGAACCTCCAAAGATGACCTTTGGTTCGTTCAAAACTGGAGAGAAGTTCTGAAGTAGGCTTCTTGTCTCGGTCATGTGCTGAGAGCATCCACTATCCAAATACCATATAGGCATTTTGGTGGCCTTTGGACATACCTGCAATCATAATCAGTTTGCCTAAGGAACTCAAACACTTTTGTGTCCTTGGTCTCGTGTTAGAACACTCCCCCTATGAGGATTAGCATTATGGGTGGTCATTCTCATGTTGCCAACTTGGGGAGTTACAAAACTTCTTGGATTAAACCAACAATTGATGGCAAAATGACCAATTCTGCCACAACACCAACAATTGAACCTATTGTATCTTTGCCTTACGTTCTCCTGCTTGACCTTCTGAGATAGTGGTTTAGCAGGGGTTGCATTCTTGGAGGAAGAGGCTTCATGATGATAACAATCACATGATTTCTTCTCCTTCACAGGCTCTTCCACAATGGGTTTTACCTTTGGTTCTTTCTTGAAGTTATGACCATGATCATAAGGACAATATCCCTAAAGAATGACTTCTTCATAAGGTGCCTTAAAGACACTCTCACCAAAGTTTCTGGGGTGTTTCCATCCTTGGTAACGAGATTTTGGCTCTATATAAGTAGGACTAGTCAAGTGGCTGTAAGACGAGTCAAGATCAAACTCATTAGTTAGAAATATGACTTTCTTAAAGATAGTCCGATCTTGAGGGGCCTTTCCTTTTTCTTTGGCCGAGGCCTTCTTGGCGGCCTTATTCTTTCTCAGAGCCTTATTCCTCCTAGATGATTTACTAGGAGCTTTTATATGGCCTAGCCCAACACCCTTAGCCATAGCTGAGAATTCAGCAACAAGAGGAAGGATAGTATTAGGCTTCGAGAAACTTTCAACAAGTTTCTTTTCAGCAGTGAGTTGTTCTTCCAATTCCTTAATGATTTTCTCTTTTAAGTCAAGGTGCTCTAGAGCCTTATTATATTCTTCAATACCATTATTGAAATTCTCCTTGAGTGAGTCAGTCTTAGCAACTTCCTCTCTCAAGGTTCTCTCTTCAGCTTTTAGAGACTTTATCTCCTTAGCTTGAGTTTTCACGACTCGTCGACATTTGTCGTAAGCCTTGATTAACTCCTTATATTGGGCCATGAGTTTAGACTCATCGTCAGAAGAGCTGTCCTCATTATCATGCTCAGAAGCTTCAGATTCTGAAAGAGGAGTATGAGAGTTTACCTTCCCAGTGAACTGGGGCTCTTTTTCATCATCTATCTGAGCCATAAGCCCAAAGTAGGCTTCTTCTTCTTCACTCGACTCAGATGAGTCAGAGTCACTAAGAGTTATGCCCTTCTTGGCTATCAGGCTCTTCTCTGTCCTCTTCTTATTATATGAGGACTTCTTTTCTTCTCTCTTTCCACCCTCCTTCTTCGTGTGGGGGCAATCAGCAATGACATGACCTGGCTTGTTAAAATAATAACAAACTATGTCAGTCAAAATATGTTTGTTAGGTTTAGAATTATACCTATCATGGCTACTTATGCCTTTCTTTTGTCGATCACCGTCATGTCGTGATCTTTTGTATGAGGCATCCTTGCCCCTCCATTGCTTCTTCATGTTCAAGAATTTCTTGAACTGTTGTGAGAGCAGTGAGAACTCTCCTTCAGATAGCTCTGAGCCTGAAGTACTTGGCTCAGATGACTCCACTTCACTTTCTTGAGTAGGTGCAGGTAAGGCAGCTTTGCTCTTCCTTGAACTGTCTGCCTTCAAAGCAACAGACTTTTCCTTTGAAGAGAATTGACTTTTCTCTTCTTCAGCCTTTCTGGAGTTTATTTGCAGTTCATAGGACATCAACTTGCCAAATAGGTTCTGAGGGTCTGTTTCAGCTAATTTGCCAAATTCCCGGATGTCACAAACTCTGTTGTCCCATTCCTTTGTGAGAGACCTCAGAAACTTGTCATTGAGCTCTCCATTTGTGAAGACTCGGCCATACACGATTAGGCCATTTACTATCTTGAAGAAATTCTCAAATGTATCAGCAATGTTATCTTTAGGTCCTTTCTAGAAGGCTTCGTATCTGTGATTCAAAAGGGATCTTCTACATCCCTAACTTATTTTGTGTCTTCCATCAAAGTGACAAGGGACTGCCATATCTTCTTAGCAGACTGGCAGGGGATTAGGTTCTACAGCATTGAGTCATCGACTGCACTTGCTATTATATTCTTGGCCTTCTTGTCCAAGGAGACAAGTGCAATCTTGTCTTTATCTAGATCCATCAATTTCTTTGGAACTTGTTTTGTTTGATCTATTGTGGAGGTAGTCATGGGAATGTAAGGACCTTCTTCAACAATCATGAAAATCTTGGGATCCACAGATTCCATGAAAAATTTAATCCTTTCATTCCATATGGGAAAGTTATTCTTGGTGTATAAAGGAAGCTTGGAAAAATCTTTAGCCTGGTCCATGCTTGGCAAATCTCAAGAGACAACTAGGGATGGATCCGATCAAGGTGTTAACCTTTTATTGATCAACCTCCCTCTGATACCAATTGAATGAGTTCAGTTGTCTACCTAAATCACCTAGAGGGGGGTGAATAGGTGAGTTGTGCGTCTTTTTACGGAATAAAAATTTAGCGACTATGCACACAAATCAACCAAGCAATCACAGACGACAAAATATTTATAGTGGTTCCCCAACATTGGGTACATCCACTTTCCATCACCGATCTAGCAAATCACTAGACTCGGCTACTCCACTATCTCAGATTGAAAACCAATCCTTTACCTCGGAATAAAGTTCCTACAAACTCGATCCAAACGGATCTACACTAGGAAGATAAAACTTCCTACAACTCGGAGAGAAATCTCCTACAAGAATTGAATAGAGAGAAATTTGAAAATACAAACAATAATCTTCAAATATTTAATCGATCTTCCTGGATCTTCTTCTTATAACTTGCGGCTTTGTCAGAATTGTTGAAGAAGATAACTCGGCAAGAATGAGATCTGAAACTTCTTTTGACTTCACCCGATCGGAGAGATGATGAAGAACGAACAATAATCCCAATCTGGAAATCAATCTTGATCTGAATCCTTGAATCGAAAACCCTAGCCCTTGTATGAAGAAGATCGGTGGCGGCTACTTTAATTTTGGAGAGAGAATATGAGATTTAGAGAACATAGAATATTATGACAGCTTGTAAAATCCTTCTTAGGGTTAGTCGGTTGACAAGACCTTATATAAGATCTCCCTAACGGTCATAATTATCCTTAATGACATACACGTGGACCAATCACGTCATGCCATTTGAAAATCCCGTCAAATCTGGACTTAACAAAATTTCTGCAAATCTGAACTGCATTTTTCTAGTGAAGTAATATTACTCGAGAAGTGAAGCTATTACTCGAGTGGAAAATGAAGATTACTCGAGAAGAGGAATTTCTGAAATTACTCGAGAAGAAGAAAGCATTACTCGAGTATAAGATTTGTTCTCGAGAAATCAACTTGAATTACTCGAGAACAAGTTTAACAGAAGTATTTGAGACAGAAAGAATCATTACTCGAGTAGAATGGAATTACTTGAGAACTGGGAATCTACTCGAGAAGTAGAATAAAACTTCTTGAGAACAAAGACTTAGAACATTTTTTTGGATCTGGAAGTAGGTTACTCGAGAATTAGAAATGATTACTCGAGAAAAGAAGTACTTCTCGAGGACACAGTATAGGATTACTCGAGAACTAGGGATTGCTCTCGAGAACTACTCGAGAATTGGGCTTAGAACAATTCTTGGAAAGAAAGATTGTTGTCACTCGAGACATACTATCAACTACTCGAGTACAAGATAACTTCTCGAGAACTATACTTAGAAATTTTCTGAGCTAAGATCCTGGACACTCGAGATGTAGAGATAAAGTCCACTCGAGAACTTAACCTGGTAACTCGAGAATTAGAATATTATTACTCGAGAACCAACTTGTGTACTTGAGTAATAAGACTTACATCTCGAGAACTTCTACTCCTACTCGAGTACAAACAGTCTACTCGAGTAAAAGACTTAGAAAATTTCTGACTTTTAGAAAATTTTCCTTCTTGAATCCAATCATCACCAACACTTCGTCCATTGGTCCAAGTGCTTGAATATGAAGTGTATCCCAATTGAGAGACTACACATGAGTCAACACCTTAGATCACACAATGAGGGATTACATTGTATGGTCCTGTATTTATGAACCATTATAGACTGATATTGGTCAACACTTAGTAATAGAGCCTGCAAACACATAACTAAAATAGAATTTCAAATACAACTTAATTCATCTTAGTTCAAGGGTGACTTCATGCAAATCTGGATTATTGTGGATGCAATACCCAACACTTCTGCCTTCCTAGTAGAAATACCTATAAATAGAAGGACTTGTGCAATACACCAAGTCACTATTCCTTACCCTCTCCCGCCCGAAATCGCTAAATCGACGGAAAGCCACTTTCCCCTACTTTTTCAAATTCTCCAGAGAGATGGCGCCCAAGGGACCGGATTTCCTCTTCGAAGGTGCTGAACTGGTGCGAAATGGATTCATTGATGCCCTAGAAGAAGTTCTGCAGGTGTTTAATCTTCTACAAAAATCTAACCTAGATTTTGTCCTGACGAAACCCTGTCTTCTATGGAAGAGGGAAGTGCTGGAGTTATTTGCCAATGCCGAAGCGGATGCTTTGGCAAGGAAAATTAATACCATGGTAAGCAAAGGAAGATCACGATAACGCCCAGAAGGCTGAGCAAGGCTCTACAGCTGCCAAAGCTCTCTGCAACTGAGGACAAAGAAGAGCTATTGCTGGACAATGCAAGGTTGGCAATGAAACGGTGTGGACATTCCAAGTACACAATTGGATCGATTCAAAGGAAGGAACTCAACCTGAGAGGCAAGTTCCTAGCCAACGTCATTGGGAAAGCCTTGATATGCAAAATAGGTTCCCATGACAAAATCTCAAAAAGGATGTTTGAACTTATTGCTAGGGTCATACTATCCAAGAGAACTGATTGGGGAAGAATGGTGTTGGAAAGAATAGTTGAATGCTTGGTTGAACCCAATTTGGGGAGAATCTTGTGACTATTTCTGCGAGAAACTGCTCCAAAAATTCTGAATCTAAAACTTGGTGCTAGGATACACCATATGAGAAGGATGGACATCATGATGCTTGAGAGATGGGACAGGGTCCTTCTGCCCCGTGGTCCAAAAGCTGTAGAGAGAGAAGGGAAGAGAATAGCTGCTGCTGAACCTAACTCCTTTAGCAGCTCATCTGAGGATGAAGAACATCATGATCCCGATCTATCATCATCTGCTGAAGTGTCTAGAAGGGACATGAATATCCAGGTATCCGCCTCATCTAAACTTACCCCTATTAGTCGTGTGAGCAGAATAGAGTCAGATTCAATTCCTGAAATGGATGAGATTGCTGCCGGGTTAGCTGGATCTGCTGGAGAGGAAGGAGAGGATTTGTCTCCATCCAAGGATGTTGGCCAAATTACAGAGGAAATTGTTAACAAAATATCTATAGGAATGGGGGTGATGCTGCCATATTGGAAGATGCAGATATGGAAATACCTATATTTGAAGATGAGGAAGTTCAGGATAAAGACTTGGAAACTCCTAGTTCTGAGGGAAGGATTGCTCAGATTGAGGGGGAGAAACTGATGCAAGAAATAATGCATGATACATTATTTATAGGGGAACTACTGGAGGTTCCTCAAATAAAGAATGTTGATGTTGCTAACCTGCATGCAAACAAACGCATGGTAGTGGTTGAGGGGGAGAAATCTTCTGGTCTCCCTGGTCATGAGGTACATAGTCTTGTGTCATCAGAATCTGAGGAAGAGGAGGACAGTGATAAGAAAGCTCACTCCTTATCACATCCAAAAACATAACAGCCCAAGAGTGGCACAGCTCAAGGAACAACGAGTAAGCCTGTACAAGGATAAACTGAAGCCCTGGATGAGGGCACATCTGCCAGAATTGATCAGCTGCCATCTACCTTCATGGCCCAGCTAAAAGGTTTTCTAGATGAGCAAAGAAGGGCATTGAAAAACTATGTGGATGAAGCCCTCAAAGATGTTAGAAATGATCTTGCAACTAAGATCAAATCAATAAGGTTTGAAGTGAATCTGCTGAAAGGAAAAACAATAAAATTCTTTACTAGAGCTGCTCCTGCTGTAGATTACACAATGGAGAAATTGGATGTGTCAAATCAGAATATTGCTATTATAGTTGAAAATCAAACTATTTAGGCTAAGAACTCTGTGACCATTCATGAGAATGATAAAATTCTGAGAAAAGCACAAAACACTGGAATCTTCACTAAAATAGATTCCTGTACCAAGATGCTTGAAGACCACATGTTATAAGTTAAAAATCAAGGAACTGCTGGAGAAAACTACCTGGAAGAGGAAAGAAACAAAGCTAGCACCTCCCAAACTACTCAAGTAATTGAAGAAGTCAAGAAGGGGGAGATAAAGTCATCAGAATAAACACTGAGAATATGGTATTGGACATTAATATTGTGAGAGGCTCATTGGGAATGGAGCCACTATAATATAATAACATCCCAATGAAGCCTGACCATGTACAAGATGCTCTAAACAAGATGTATAGCAGTGAAACCCAAGTTCAAGACAATCAAGAATATGTTCAGTACATTGAAGAAGGTGACAGTGCTAATGCTCAGTGGGGAGAGAAGACTACTGGTTCTCAGAATCCTTCATTCAGCCCCACAGTAGACCGATCACTACAGATCAAAGAAAGAATCACTGATGATGCTGAAGTGGAGGCCAAGCTAAGGAAAAAAGAGATATATAGTAGAAATAGAACAGAGGCCTGATTTCGTGCAATGGAGCCCAGAGTCAAGATCCATTATTCTTCTTGCTTGGGACCAAGTCAAAGGCAATAGATCTGATAGAGGTAAATGGTACAACAAAACTGAATGGGTGAAGATAGAAAAGAGAGACACATAAAGAAAGACTTTCTGGAGGAACAAAAAGGCAAATATTTTTGCTCCTAATGCTGTGGAACCATCCAAGTACTTTCCCAAGCCTTTTGGCTATTTTGAGAGACAAAAGGATAAAGCTGAAGCTAAAGCTATTAAGGCTAAGGCTGCTGATGGAGCTGATAAGAAAGGGAAGAAGATAGTTGAAGATGAAGACAAGCCTACAAAGAAATCAAGAGGATGTAGAATTATGATAAGGGAACCTGAATCTTAAAATGTTTCAGGTTCTGCTTTCAGGGCTAGGGATGATACATTGTGTTTATAATTTCTCAAACATTTATTTCCTATATGATTAAATAGTACAACCTTTTGTTATAATAATGATCTGACAAACTCTTCATTTGTTATGTCTTTGACGTATCTGCTGCATCATTTGATATGTCTATGATTTATCTGAATTATGTTATGATGATTATGTCTATGATTTATCTGAATTATGAAGTGATGATTTAAATAGTTATAACTTAGGTATGTCTAGTGTATACATTGCCTTAGGTTTTGACTTCTTCAAATAGGGGTAGATTGTTGGGTCCATTGATCCCAATGTCCTGAATTTTAAGAAGGACTAGCAAAACAATGTATACACATATTGTGAACTAACTTGTGTTTAAAATGATTGATTGCAGTTTGTCATGATAAGCTATGATGGGACAGGTAGCCTAAGTAGCTAAGTCAGGTATGTTCTTACCTAAGTAGTGGAAAGACAGAAAACTAACTAAGTCCACATACATTGAGTGAAGATCAGTCACTCAACGCCAGATGACTTATAACGCTAAGTGAAGCCTATACAGTCAAAGCCAAGGCAGTGGCAAGCTGAGAAAATGGCCAAGTCCACTAGCGTTGAGTGAAGTCAACTCACTCAATGCCATACAGCAAAAGGCTGTGAGACCGACTACAGCAGTAAAAGCCTGAAGTTGGAATGAGCTAAAATATGGCTAAGTCCACAGGCATTGAGTGAAGTCAACTCACTCAACGCCATACTACTGAATAAGCAGAAAAATTGCTAAGGAAGAAAGCATTGATTGAGGCATACTCACTCAATGTTCTCAACGCCATGCTACTGAATAAGCAGAAATTGGCTAAGGCAGAAAGCGTTGAGTGAGGCATGTTCACTCAACGCTTATGTTGCTGAATAAGCAAAAAATTAGCTAAGGAAGAAAGCATTGAGTGAGGCATGTTCACTCAACGCTCTCAGCGCTTATGTTGTTGAATAAGCAAAAAAATTGATTAAGACAAATAACGTTGAGTGGAGGTTACCGACTCAACGCTGTCACTGCCTAGTGAAGACATAATTTTTTCTAAGGGGTTTGGTGTTGAGTAATGCTTACTCACTAAACGTCAAATTGCTGAAAGCTGATAAAGCAAGATTAGGCTTGAGTGGAGCTGAATCACTCAACGCCTGGAATCAGTCTTAATATTCTAAGTAATTTGTCGTTGAGTGAAGGTGACTTACTCAACGCCAAGAGACAGTGAATCTGTCTAAGTGTTTTGGCGTTGAGTGATGCTTACTCACTCAACGCCTATTCTCTGATGCTTGATTTTTTGCTATGCCCACAGCTGGTGACATCAGTAAGTCAACAAGTCAACATATTTCAAATTAGTTGCGGTATGGCTACAGTACGTGACAAAGGTCGCCGCAGACCTACTGTACGACAGTTAGCATTAAAGCAAACTTGCAGCCAGCATTAAATGTGTGGGGCCCATTGCTAAAAGAGTCGTTGGGTCTCAATACATAAAAGAAGGTACATGTGTTCTTCTACCCGACCATTAATTGTGGAGCAATAGAATAAGAAGCTCAAGCTGAGAAAGAAAGAGAGCAAGTCAGCTGTTGGAATCAACATCTTGAACAGTAAGATAGCTATGTCCATTCTCACCTGCACCAGCAAGCTTGTTCAAAGTATCTTATCTGATCATAAGATTGCAGTGAAGGGCCGATCCTTACTGCAGGTACTTAACAGTTCCTGTAACTCAAGTACCTGAAGATCTTTATCTGGAAGCTGTGAAGAGAAGAAAGCTTGAAGAAGAAGAGATATGAAAGAAGGCTCGTGGGAGTAGTCCTCAGGAGTCATAGTTAGGGCTGAATCACCATAGCCCAAAAAAGAGAGAAGAGCAGAACATAGTTCTACAAGTTGCTTCCAGCACAAGTAATTAATTATTGTTGTGATAGTAGTTAGGACTAAGTATATCTTAGTTCAGTAAGGTTGACTAAGGAAATAATCGCCTGCAGTCATTATTGGACTGAGTTTATCTCAGTCAAGAAGCTTGACACAGAGAAATATCCCTTGTGTCAAGCATATTCATCAACCAACTTTCATCCTGTAGGATTAAGTTTACCTGGATCTGAGCTGTAGGTACTTGAAAGGGTACCGAGTTGTAAGAGTGTTGCAGCACTCTAAGAGTAGGGTTGTGTGCCTGAAGTTGTAGGGTTGTAAAGCCTGAGTTATAGGCCTTAAAAAAGGCTGAGGTAGGTGATCAGTGGATCACTGATCTGTAGGAGCTCTGCATGGCTTTGAGGTAGGAACCCTTATGGTTCTGAGCTTGGATTCTGTGAAGAATCTGAGTGTAAGGCTGAGGGCCTAAGGTGTAAGATCCTTAGAGCATTTTGGAGAAGTGTCTAATCTAACAAGACTATTGGATAGGTGGGAGGGAAAGTGGATGTACCCAGTTGGGGAACCACTATAAATATCTGTGTTCTTTGCTGTGTTGTTTTCTTTGTGCAGGGTAAATGATCTTGAAAGCAGAAATTAATCAAGCCCTCAAGCAGCAAACTAAAAGAAAGGAAAAGAATTAATAAAGTGACCAATAACCTATTCACCCCTCCCCCCTCTAGGTGATTTACTTATCCTTGAAATTAAAGACTTTCAACAATAATATGCATAAAGACAATAATTATATTTGACCAGTGTACTTAAAATATTGTTCACATTCCAAAAATCCCCTTAAGGAAAATACAAAACATCTTTTATTTCTGGTTCCTTAATTACTATTCGCCTGTTGGGCTTCTTTGCAGACTTTACTTCATCTTCCCTCTTTTCTTTCTGCCTTTCAAAGTAGCTGTAAGGCTTGGGGAAGTATTTGCTTGGATTTAATGCATTTGGTAGTAGAACACCTAACTTCTTGTCCCTTCTGTACTTCCTCCTAGCTTCTTCATTCCTCTCTAGCTTTGCCCATTCTAGGGAGCTGTAAAGCTTTAGCCTCTCAGTTTTCTTGGACTTAACTTGGTCCCAGGCAGATAAAATTATATTCCTAGATTGAGGACTCCATTACTCAAAGTCTAGCCTGGACTCCATTTCTTCTCTGTACCTCTTCTTGCTGAGCCTGACCCCTTCTTCTTCTTCAGCCATAGATTTTAATTTGTCCATGATAATCTACACAACAATAAGGCTGAAAGAGGGAATTTTAGCATCAGAACCTTCTTAGATGTCATATTACTGAGTATCATATTGCATTGCATACTGATCATTATATTAGCCCAGCAATCCATCATGTAGTGCTTCTTATACATGTTCAGGAATAACTGGTATGTTGTCATATGTGAGTTACTCAAGTCCCATTGAGCCTCTTATAGCATTTGTAATCCAAACTACATTTTCAGTATTGACCCTTATCACTTCCTTCTCCCACTTTTTGACTTCTTTAGAGACATCTTTAGTCAGGGAGGTGTTGTCCTTTGTTAACTGATCATCCAGATAGTTAACACCAATGGTGATATGGACCTTGAGTTTGAGCAAGTGATCATCTAAAACTTGGGCACATGCATCCATTCTTCTTTCAAGAATAGTCTTATGCTTTTCCAACAATTCCTTCTGTGCATTGTTGACAGCCAGCATGTTTCCAAAAAGAATATTCTAATTCTCTATAATTCCATTTTGAATCTGACCTAGTTCTGTCAGTTTGCTTTCTGTGAAAGTGACTGCATGAGCAACCCTCTTGAAGAATGATATAGTGTTGGCTCTAACCAGATTAACCTCAAATCTTATAGATTTGATCTTAGTAGAAAGGTCTTTTCTCACTTCCTTTATGGAATCATCCACAAAGTGTTCCAGTTGTCTTCTTTTGTCATCCAACCGACCATTTAGTTGTGCCAGGAAGGTGGATGATATCTAATCAGCTTGGTGTGATGTACCTTCACCACATACATTTTGTTGATCTGGCCTTTCTTCTTATCTAGCATCAGAATCAACCATCTCATACTCAGAAGAGTGTTGAGTTGCATTTTCTTCTACAACGTTGCCCATCTTTGATTCAGAAGAGTCTATATTATAAACAATCTCTATAATAGGGAGTTAAGTGTTAATCTCCCCCCTCAACCTCTGCAATGTTCACATGGACATTCAAATATTTAGTAGTGTTGATTGGATGTTCTTATTCCACTGCTTCAGTAGGTTGAACCTCATAAGCAGGAATTTGGTTACTCTCTTTCATGAGCTGATTGTGCTCCCTCTCAGCATGAGCATCTTCCATAACTATCTCAAGAAGTTGCTCCTCCTTAGATTGAGTGCAAAAAAGCACAACATCAGGGCCCTTTGAAGTTTTAGCAATCCTCTTCTCTAGATTCTCAATGAAGGTGTACAATTCCTCTTGAACAGACTGGATGGTCTCCCCCTCAGTTTGAGTAGTTATCTGGTTAATCTCCCCCTCAACTGCAGCACCCATTTGAGATGTCTCCGCCTGAATATCAACAGAGATGTTTCCCACCTTCATTCCCGGGAAGGTCGTCACTACAAAACGCCAATCCTGTCAGCCACATCGATCACAAAAAATATAGCAAAACTATAAGAGTAAGAATAAAACTCAACAAGTCCACCAGAATCACATGTATAATAAATATTCTCCACGAAGGCAGTGTCCAATGATATAATAAAAGTTCAAAAAATTGGGCTAATGCGCGGTACATCAATATCCTCGCTACAAAAACACTCAGCACGGAAGAAAGAGCTAAACATCTACTGAAGATCGGGACTCACAGTCCCAACTGTCTGAACTCCGGTGCTAGACTATCCCATCTCCAAGCGTGCCGACCTTTGGGGCTTCTCCTCCACACTGGGCTTCACGGTCCCCTAAAAGATGTGGTCTGAAAACCGTTAGTCTAAAAGACTAAGTCCTATCATCCCCCGCCCCTTCCCCCATGCCTCCTAGGCATCGAGCGGGGAGGAGGAAAGGAGAGGAAATGAAGGTTGAGAATAACAAATAACAGGTGATGGCGGAACTAATCTAGTAATTCTAAGAGTACATGTGACTGCAATGAAAGTGGGAAATATTGAATATATAATATGTAACCTTAACTTATATTAAAACACATAAGCTAAGGGATCTTCTGTAGGGCTCCAATCTTATAAAAAGTCTCAAACCAATTTATACGATAGGGTATCGGTTTTCTAGCAAGCATACATATATATTTACTGAATAAAAACCTTAACTCTTAAGCACGCCCATGCGCACTTATAAACCAAGGGGTCATTTTGCAGGGCCTATTATATAAAGCGTCCCATACCACTTTATACAATAGGTGTCAGGGTTATATGTAATGGTTATGCTATGACATGCAAGTATGCCATGATGTGAACATGCAAATGTAACTCACCCACTCAACTCTGTGTACACAGACCTTTAGTTCCCCCTTTCTGGAGCATAACCTCACAGGATACCTCCGTAGTGGCAAACGGAAGCGGTGGGTTGGGCCTCGCCCACCTCTAAACCGGTAATTGCACTACCAGTCAGACCTATCGTATTCCTCGGCGCTGGTGCACTAAGCAGAGCTCTTGCGTACTCTTGCCGGCTGACGCACCAGACATTACTTGGCGAAGTGCTAAACCACACTTGCCGAGTCGACGTATTGGCGTCGGTACATCGACCCTCCAATACCGAAGACCCTCCACCATATATATTATGCACATGAAACCTTATGTAATAGCTACCGAGCCAAGGCTCCCCGGACCATCCCGTCCGTCACAACCAACAACCGAGCCAATGCTTGCCGGGCCAAACTTCCCATCACCAAAATACCCGGGCCTACAGCCCGTGTGAACCAACCTAATATCCCAAGACATAGAGGTGAGTGAAAGTGAAAACCTAGTTATACTAGTTACTCTTGTAGTTTATTTTGCCTACAGTTTAGGTTAGCCTAGTACTGCTCCCGGTATACCCCATGAAGGGTTCTCAAAGGGCACTAGGAACTACGATGGGCTGAAGCCCAAAGCTCCCTTTCGCAAGGCACTTATTATCATTGGTTACTACCCGATTCTCGATCCCTTTAGTATTACACTAGTTCTAACCCTAATGAGTTTGACCCTGTCTCCCTCTTTACGGGATAGATGATTTTTCGTCGATCCCGAGTACCACCTAAACTTAGACAGCTTTACAACCCTACTTTTCCCATCTTCCTACAATCATCCCCCATGTTAACATGATTTTTGCAGTTTTACTAAACACAGACCATCCTAAGCTATTTGATGTACACAATGGGAGGTACTCCAAATTATCATCCAATATCCCTATAAAAATTATTGGTTGTCTACCTGACAGGATTAGCCTAAATCCAGAATTTCATAATTTTCCTAATTTACTTGATAATCTATTTAATTTCCTATGAAATCCAAATACCTTAGTTTGAACATGAAGTACCTTTTTCAGACATGCAAAATGCTCCACAAATTTATGATAAATATAAGGTGACTACTTAATAGTAAATTAAAAGTATTCCAATTTTTCAGTAAGGTTTGGGCTTTGATATGTAATTTAAACATAATCGCATAATTAACAGCTAATGAAGTAAATATTGTAAATAAGCCTCCAAAAATTATAATAAAATTCAAGCATGGCTAATATGCCCTAAAAACACTTCTAACAAAATTTCCAAACTTTTCAGTTAATAAAGAGCTCACATTTTAATTTTAAATAATAATTCACATTCCAACATTATTGAAACAACTACTGTAAATATCCTCCTAAAAAATTATGGTAAAATTTTCTCAAGTGTTTATTGACCTAAATACACCTTTAAATGAGTTCCACAATTTTCAAACCCTTATTGAGCTCTGAATCAAATTTTGAATATCATTGCATTCTTAAATACTTGTGAAGAAAGTACTGAATATACACATCTAAAAATCATAATAAAATTCAAGGGCGAGCATGCTGCCCTAAAACACTCTCTGCCCAATTTTCTTAACTTTATATTAAACAGTGTGATCATAATAATTAAATGATTAATAAGGGCAATTCCATGTACTATAAAGGAGGTACTATGTGTAATGTTCTAAAATTACCAATAAAATCACCAGAGACTCTAATTAACCCTATGACCATACTACCCAAGTTTCATAACTTTTCATTATGTTTTGGTGGCTTATCTTGCAGGTACAAGTGTTGTGTTCTAAACTAGGGTTAGGATTTTGTGGGATTTATCAATCTCCAAATCCCTTAAGATTTTTACCAGAGGACCTTAGATACCCTAGTATCCTCTCTACCAAATCCCAAGTCCATACATGGGCATTTAACCCCATGCCCTTCTAAAACCCCCAAAGTCCTAACATAGGGTTTGAACTTGGGTCCTAGGGCAAACCTTCCACAAACCACCCCATAACCCATATGAGGGTGTTAAATGTCATGTCAAACTAGTGGTCAAAATTTCAAACTCTGTTGAGGTTGTTTGACCACTCAAAATTTAAAGTGCACTTTTGACCTAAATACCCCTTATTAGGGCAAGGCTGGGGTTTGCTCAAATCCTACTCAAATCAACTCAAAAAGAGGTGGAGATTTATAAAGACCCTCCTGATGACCCTAACCACCACCCACAAAAATTTGGGAGGGTTTAGTAGTCATTTGATCCCCTAATTAATTTACCCTAGGATATTTAAATAATTTCAAAAACAATAGAAATATTTTCCCCAAAAATTCTCCTTTTTGGGAAGGACCTAGGTATATCTTAGGGTGACTCACTGTCAAAAATTCAGGTCATTTGGACAAAGGATGAAGTGGGGGCACTAATTTTAGTTTCAGTCTAACCCTAGGTATAGACCCCACATAAATTGGTGCCCTGGTCAAACCAGTTGTCCAAATTGACTAAAATAAATATTAAATTACAGTAGACCCATAGGGCTACAATTTATGTGTTGACCACTTTCTCTATTTTAGCCTTTAAGTATTTTTAAATTAATTTACAAAGTAACTGAAATAGTGTGACAGAAATCATTAAAATGAAATGTTAATATAATGCTCCTGCATGAATCTTGACACAAGATCTAGCGGCTCTGGCTCATCTTCTTCCTCCAGCCGACGGGTAGGAATGACCCATCCTGGGGATACTTCTAGCTACCACCGACGGCCACCCGGCCACTTCCCTGGCAGGCCACCGCCACCACCACCTCCGTCGAGGTGGTGCTATCGCCAGGCGGCGGCACAGCCACCGGAGGGGCGGATTCCGACGATCCCGACAAGCTTAATTTTATAGAAAAACAAGGAGAAAAATTCTCCCGATCGGGCTCAATTGAGCCCGAATCTTGGCCCTAATAATTCCTATGATCTACCCACAGGAAAAGAGGAAGGGGAGGACCTTGTTTGCGGCCTGGAGGCGGGTTGATCATCGGGATGTCATTGGTGGTGGAGGAGTTGCCGAAGTTCTGCAACTGCACAGTGAAGTAGCTCGGGATCATCAGGGCAAGGGTGGAAATGAATCTTTGGAATCCTGTGATGCTTTTAAAATGATAAAATGGGGGAGGGGAGGGGTCTAGCTGGTGGTGGCCATTAATGCCCCCTTAAGGTAAATTTCAACCATGGTGGTGGGGGATGAATGTTGGCTCAATCCAGCCAGGAAACGGCTGGAAACTCATCCTCTTCCCCAAAGGAGTTGAATCCAGCCATAAAGTGTGGAAGGGAGAGGCCAAGGTTTCAATGGCCATTAATGGCCATTGAAGGTACAATTCGGCCATGGTGTGGTAGCACCATTCCGGCCATGAACAGCCACCAAAATGGCCTCCTTGTCTTCCTGGATTGAATGGGGAGTTGGGTCAGCCAATGAAGAATGGCCCTTGGCCTCCTTGGCCATGAATGGCTCTCTCTTTCACCATTTCTCTCTCCTCCATTAAAGAGGAGTTGGAGTTTATCTCTCCTAGTCATCAAGGTTGACCTTGGTGACCACTCCAGCCTATTGGCAGCCCACTAACCCATATTTTTCATGGAAATAAGCTTAGTTCAAATGGAAAGAGGGCTTGATCTTAGGTTAGCCCATTTGAGCTAGGTTTGACCTAACCTAGACTAGGGTTGACCTAGGCCAACTTGACCTTTTAAGTTGACATCAATGGGTCCTTGGTGACATATTGGCCTCCCCTAGGGTCAAGGTAGGGATGGGTAGGGTTTACTTGGCACCTTTAAGGTCACTTGACCCTTATTAAGGGCACTTTGACCACTTTTGGGTTTGAGTTGACTTGGGTCAACTTAGCCACTAGGGTTGACCCCAATGGGTCCTTGGTGACCCATTGACTTCACTCTAGGGTTAGGATGTTATGGGTGGGGTCCACTTGGCTAAGGGAAGGTCAATTGACCCTATGTAGGTCAGTTTGACCCATTTAGGGTTAGGGTTGACTTATGTCAACTCAAGCTTTATGGTTGACCCCAATGGGTCTTTGGTGATCCATTGACCCCTCTTTAGGTCAAGGAAGACTTTTGTAGGGTTGGTTGGGCTCATTCAGGGCACATTGCCCTTAGTTATGGCAACTTGCCCTATTTAGGCCTAAGGTGATCCTTGGTCAACTTGGCCATCCTGGGTTGACTTAAGTGAACCCTTAGGGCCTTTTAACAGATTGGTGAGGTCATGGTGGGGTCTTAGAGTCATGGTGAAGCCTCATGGTCATCCTAAACAAGGGTTTAGGAATCTACTATTTGAAGACCATTCATCCCAATCACCTTTATTCCTAAGTCCACTTGGTATTCTTGGGCTTTTAGGGTTTTGTCATGACCTAGTCATGACAAAACCACTCTTAGGGGGTCTAGTTATTTGAGGGATGTTATAATAATAGGTTCAGAATACATTGAGACTTGAGCACTCATATCTCTCCTTATTTCTTTAGTAGACTCTGACAGATTTGGGTCATGTGGCTCTTCTTGACTATTCTTTGATGAACTGCTCTCTGTGTTGACATTTTACACTGACTTCTTCTTCTTATTCTTCTCAGCAGACTAAGGTGTGGCTGTAGAACTCTCTCCCATCTATCAAACATTTTGGATTCAATTCTCCTTATTTGATGGATCTTCGTCACTATCCTCATGTTGAGGATTCCTGGGACTGTACTGAATAGATATAGAGACAGGATTCTACCAAGATTGGGATCTGGGATGCATCTACAATTCTATCAAACAACACTTTGCCCAGTCTATTTTCTTTGATAGAATGATCTTGGTCATAAGTTCAAACATTTTCATAGAAATCTTATCATGTGAACCTGTCTTACACAGCAGCGCTTTTCCCACTACATCTTATAGGAACTTGCCTCTGTTGTTCAATGTTTTCCTCAACACAGAACAAGTGGTATTCTTGGAGATCCCACACCACTTCAGTGCTATCGTAACATCATCCTGAATTAAATAAGACTCCACATCTGACTCATTCACCTTGGGTGGATGCAAAGCTTTACATAATCTCTTTGTAGTGATCTTGATCTTCTTTCCACCGATTGAGGATTTGATTTTGGATGAGGATGAGTACACTTTGGCATTTGAATAGAGTTCTAGAACTTCTCTTTTCCAAATCAGGACTGTCTCGGACAAGACAAAACTTAGGTCAGTGACCTATAGTAAGTGCAAAACCTGCATGACTTCCATAGGAGCATCCTTGAAGCCATTTCAAACCAGCTTAGATCCCTCAAACAATAAATCCATTCCCTTTGGAGCCATTGATTTGCTGAGTTCTAAAGAGTTAATGAGCTTTCGTCGCAGGGAGATAGTAGTTCGCAAAGGGCTAGGAATATTATTTCTTATTCTAAGCACACTTAGGTTTATTTATACTTTCCTCTAAGTAGAAAATGTGGAGAGGTGCGTACATTTTGTTTTATCATGAAGTGATCAACTACTGTGTTTATTTCCGATAGTTAGCCGTAAATAGACGATCCTGAGAGTATGCGTTGAGTGGACTCGACGCACTCAATGCTCTCGATGCTTGTTGTTATCTCGACAGACTCGACGCTTAAGTACTTTGACTCAGCGCACTCGACACCTGACTTGTCTCAGCTCACTCTATGCCTGGACACATAGTCCACTTCTTCTATGTTATCCTGCAAGGAGTAACACTACCTACAATAGAATATATGAAATATTACTGAAGCTAGACTAAGTTCAACATACCCAACTCAAATTTGAAGGTGTTGAACTTGGCTTCATTTAGTGGCTTAGTGAAGATGTCAGCTACTTTCTTATTTGTAAGGACAAATTCAAGACTGATGTCTTCACATTCCACATGATCTCTAATGAAGTGATACCTAATCACCATGTGCTTAGTCCTGCTGTGAGACATAGGATTCCTAGTAATAGAGATTTCACTAGTAGAATCATAGAACATAGGAGTTTTACTTATCTTAAGATTATAGTCTGGAGCTAATGCTTGATCCACATCAGCTGTGCACAACAACTTCCAACAAATATGTATTCTTACTTTGTAGTTGAGATTGCTACACTGGTTTACCTCTTGTTGTTCCAAGAGACAAGTCTGTTGGTGTTACAATTGTGATCTAGAAGTCACTACAAGAAAACATGCATTTAGTGACGAAAACATAGTGACAAAATATATTTGGTAACTAAAGACACATCTTTAGTGACAAAATATAGTTTGTCACTAAAGATACCTCTTCAGTGACAAAATAAACTATTGGTCACTAAATATATATTTTTAGTGATAAAATATATGTTTTGTCACTAAAGTAAATATTTTAAAATATATAGTGACCAAACAAATATCTAGTCACTGATATATTTTTTTAGTGAGCAAAAAAAGTAGTCACTAGTTATCAAAATTTTGATGTTTCTTTCATTAAAAAAATTTATATATTTTCTCTTAAATGAATTTTTTTTTACAAATTATAATAAAATATCATTAAACATTAATTCACTCTCTAATGAAAAAAATTTGTAACTTCTTTGGCGATATCTCGAGTCGATCCTAGCAAGATTCCCTCAAGTCACTCATAGCTGACATCCTTCAAGTGACTAATTAACTTCTCTCCAACGAGAACTCTACTCGTATCTATGTTTAGGGTTAGTGCCACCATCTTTTTCAAAAAACTGCAACCCGACCTCTACATGAATTCTCGTTTAAAGTTTAATTTGACTAGCGGTTGCATGTGTATATATATATATATATATATATATATATATATATATATATATATATATATATATATATATATATATATATATATATATATATATATATATATATATATATATATATTCCATTACAGTATCTCAAATCTCCCCTCGTGGCATACTTATCTTCAAATATGCCTTCAACAATGCATAGAAATAAAGAAATGTGCCAAAAAATATTTAAATAACTTAAATGAAAATAATAACGTCAATCCATTTAATTTATCATGAGTCACAACTTTTTTTTACTTTTTTGTAACAAAAAATTTATTAGTCACTATTGCCAATTTTTTTTGAAAATTTTCTGTAAGTGATAAAAAAAAATTTGTCTCTTTAAATTATTTTTTAACAACCAAATTATATTGGTTCACTAAACAAAACTATTTTGTAACCACATAAATAAACAAATTACATTTAAATATTTGAGACCAATCCTCAGTATTTCATTTCGGAACTGCGCCTAATTTTATTTCCCCCGCAATCAAGCCCTAATTTAGGGCTGAGCATATTATTCAAAACTCAAAAGTCGCTCGAAAATCATTCGAAAATTGAGCCGAATCAGAATCGGTTAAAATTGATTCGACTCAATTTGAGTCGATTCAATTTGACTCGAATCTGATTTCGAGTCGATTTTGAGCCAGCCCTGAATCGCTCGAAATATGATTCGAATCAACTCGAATTAATTTAAAAAATTATGTATTTATTAATATATTCTTATTTTAAGATTAAAAAAAACAAAATTTAAAGCTAAATAAATAAAATGAATGCTTTAAGTGTTTTATTTGATAAATTTATAGATTTCCCAATTTAATTTTGAGCAAAATTGGAATAATGCGAAAAATTGCTCAATTTCGAGCCGACTTGATTCGATTTTGAGCCGATCCGATTCGATTTCGAGCCGACTCGATTCGATTTCAAGCCGACTTGGAATCGAGTCATTTCGAGTCGAGCCAACTCGACTCGAAATCAATTTCGATTTCGAGCCGAGTTCGAGTCGAAAATTTCGATTTCGAGCCGAGCAAAAATCGCTCGAACTCGACTCGATATCAGCCCTACCCCAATTAACCGCGCTTCTTATTTTATTTCATTTCCTCGACAGCGGAAGCCCTAAGTTCGCGATTTTCTGCGATCCCTCTCCACGACTACGAGCCCTCTTGACGATGGCGATCCCTCTCCTTTTGACGTCCTCCTCCGCTCGATCTGACGACGACATCCTGCTCGACGACGACAACCTCTGCTCGGGTAAATAGATTTCTTCTTCTCTGCTTTGATTTCTGATTTGATTTTTTTTATTTCTGCTTCGATTTCTCTATTATCGCATCCACCGGGAGAACAAGAAAATTGATATTTCTATTTTCAATTTCATTTCTTCACATCAATGTTTCACTGATTATGTCTTTTTTTTTGTATTGTCATTACTGCATCTTTACCGTAGGCAATCTCTTGATGGTTTTGATGCTCCCACCGGGACTTGCAAGTGCTTGCCCAAATGATGTTGGTGTTGTTGCTTCTTTTCTGGGAAGTCAAAGAAGAAGAAGAAGAACACAAAAACTAAGAATGAGAAGAAAAATATATGGATAATGAGAAGAGATAGTGGGACACCGCCATTTACTTTTGAGGGAATCGAAGAAGGAATCGAAGGTAAGTCTTATTATTTAGTCTCTGTAATTAAAAAAACTGGACTTCTTGTATTGAATAAGTTTATGCTTTAGTTGGTATTGAAGAAGTTTATGCTGTCCAACTACAACTGCAAGTGGAAAATGTATAATCTGAGATGCTTGACTTTTGCATTTAGATATTAAACTATCTCTGTTTAATTGATTTGCATTGTAACTATTTTGGGACTTTTGTGACATGCTTGAATCATCCCCCTCATCATCTTCAATGTCAAGAATCCTCAATTTCAACCGTGTACTCCGGGCCAAGGCCACAACTGTGGTCTGACCTCCCCGAATCTGTGCAGCGAGAGTTCCACTGTCTAAATGAGGCCTCAATATACACAGATCATTTTGAACAACTTTCTCAAAGTTATTGTAGGTCTACTTTTGAACAACTTTCTCAAAGTTAATGTAGGTCTATTGTCCTTTCTACATTTCATTGCAAATATTAAATCACTTCAATCTTTTTAATTACCTTATATTCAATATATGGTGTAGCAACTGATCCTTAAATTGCTTATTGTTTTATCCTCATTTTTACACGACACTCATTTTATTTTTCTTATTTTTATAATGTTCTGCTTAGATTTTAAAAATTCGCATATTTTGCAAGACACTGTCTACTTCTGACACTAGTACCCATAGAGTCTTCTCAGTGTTGATGAGATATGCGGATGAGTGCCTTCCAGCTCTGGTGAACATCATATTAGTGTTTTCTCTTTCAATATGGTTTTGAATCTTGAAATGATTCTGTTATACCTGAACTTTTTCTGGTTGATTAGGATATAGACCGACAACCCCCTACTCAGGAGTTGGTAGCGAAGGATCTTCGTGGGGTGGAGTGGTGATTTCGACACATTTTTCGTGGTAATATTCGATGAATGATTCTCATATTAGTCCATGAAATGTGTGGTTATGCTTCCCTGACATAAAACATTAGAGGATGTGTTTCTTCTTAACACCCATACTAAGCATTGGTTAAGCATCCTAGATTATTTATTTGTTAGTGACTTAATGTTACCTTCAGTCTGATTCTTATGAATGTAGGCTTTATGGGCGCATATCATGGGATATATAAATAATTGAATTCTCCTCTCCAATTACCATGACCTCATGTGATTGCATTCAATCCATTATGTATGGCTAGAAGTGATTATTTTTCTTTCTTTTTTTGGCAAGAATACTTTGATTTTGACAAACCATGGCCATCCCAAAAGAATTTTTCCTAATTGATGGTTTAATTGAAGCTTCATGATTACCTTGCTTGGTCAACCTAGGAGACACCTGCTTCAAAGTGGATGGAGTGGATTTGTAAGTGCAAAGAGGCTGGTTGCTGGTGATGCTTTTATTTTCTTGAGGTATTCCTAAACACTCTCTAACTATTGCTTTAAAAGGTTTACGAGTACGATAATTGGTGTTGGTGACGCTGATACAAAAAATGACCTGTCTCAAAATGGAGATGCAAGACCTACATTTGGTGATGATCTCGACAAGGAACACATAATTACAGTCTCAGAGGTAAAGAGCTGAAACTGTAAAGTACAAGTGACATTGAAATTGTTAAGGAATCAAATTAGTTATGTAAATATATTGTGTCGGATTTATAGATTTTGGAAAGTCTTGGGTGGCCAATTCTACTTTCACTCTCTCTTGGGAGAAATGTTATTGTATTCATGGAGGATGGCATTAATGTACGTTCACATGTAAAGAATATCTGAAGATTTTTTGGGATAACTAGAGTGCAACTGCCGCTCATTTTGATATGGAAAGGTCAGCATCAATTGAAATTTCATAGACTGAATTTTCATGATCTATTCAGTGAATTTATAAAATGATTTTTTTTGTATAAAGTATGTTTGAATGGTGGTCTCAAAAAGATGCTTCCGTTAGGGGGAATAAGTTCCATTTCTTTGAATAAATATGTTTTTTAACTTTTTTGATTGTTATGTAATTACTGAACCTCCATACTTTGTAATTCGTGTGCGCAGCTTAAAATGTCGAGATAGCTATGACGTATGAGCAATGATGGTGTGAATTTATGATGAGCGCCTCCAAGCAATAAAAATTTGAACCTCCAAGAAAAACCGAGATGGATTCCGTAGAAATGGTGCCTATGTGGAGCTTGAAGACGGGAGCATGGAGAGGATAGAGAAATCACAATATATTTGTTCATCATAGTATATTTATTTATTTTGTGTTACATGTAAAGAAAGAATAATGTATTGTTTGTTTATTATAGAATCATTTAATGTACTGAGTTAATTAAAGATAAAAGCTTTATTTGTCTGTATTAAAGGATTTGCGCTATTTCCCACCTTTTTTCTATTAATAAATGTAAAAGAAACACTCTTTTTTTTCATAAGAATTTTTTAGCAAATGAATATTTTATTTATTGTTGTATTTAATGGTTAAATAAAGAATTTTAATAACAAAAAGTAATTATGCAATAAATTTGGTCATTAAATATATTTAGTGACAAAAAAAGTAATCCCTAATAATGTACATTTAGTGACGAAAAAGTAGGTGTCACTAATAATACACATTTAGTGACGAAATGTATTTGTTACTAATAATACACATTCAGTGACGAAACGAGTTGTCACTAAAAAATGCATATTTAGTGACGAAAATTAGTTGCCACTAAAAATATACATTTAGTGACGAAAATGTTTTTGGTTACTAAACACTTTTTGTGACGGGCATTTTGCAACCACCTTGTGACAGAATAAATTTGGTTGCTAAATATCTTTAGTGACCAAATCGCAATATTTAGTGACCAAAATTTTCGTCACTAAAAACTTTTTTTCTTAAAGTGAGTAATCAAGTATGTGGCATCGCTGCCAACTCGGTATAAGCCTATCAGGGTTGCACATAAGATTGGGAGAAATTGGGAGATTGGATTTGAATGGTTTAGCTCATATGATGAGTTGATAATACTTAGTTCAACCTAGCTTAATGGCGTTGAGTGAGTTAAGACCAGTCAACACTTTCGTCGAGTTAAGAGTTAACTCGTCGAATGGTGGAATTGAGTATATTGAGTATATTCAACGGTTCATCGAGTCAAAGTATTGATTCGACAAGTATGACACTTAAGCGTTGAGTGTGTTGACTATACTTGCCGATTCGTTGAGTCAAGGTGTTGATTCGATGAGTCTGGGTCTCAGGCATTGAGTGCATTGAGCTCACTCAACGCCTTCGTCGAGTAAAGGGTTTACTCGACGAATCTAGCACTTAAGAGTTGAGTGTATTGTGTTCACTCAACGCCATTCGACAAATCTTGCTTTTGGCATTGAGTGCACGCAATGCCATTCGTTGAGTATTAATGATACTTGACGATTCATCGAGTACGACGCAGAAAGTGTTGACAGTGTTGAGTCCACTTAACGCCTTCGTAGAGTCAAGTGTTGACTCAACTGAGGATGGCGTTGAGTTCGTCGTGTATCCTATGGATACTCGACGATTCGTCGAGTATTTGATGATACTCGACGATTCATCGTATATGTCATTGATACATGGCGATTCGTCGAGACAAGGGTAATCTAGCCGAAGTTTTGTAGTCTAAGTCCTGGGTCTGCAGATAGCGGCGGAAACTATTCTATTTATTCCTTGGGTATAAATAGAAGTCTTTAGGGTTTCTTCAAAAATAAGAGACTAAGCGATTATTCTGTCTATGCACACGAGCCGTACTGTGCTAAAAATACGGAAACCCTAGAATCCCGATGAAAGCTATTCTGCCTTTTGCGCGCCGTCGTTGTCATCAATCCCAATCCCAATCCCGGAGAGTGTCGCCGCTGCGTTTCCTTTAATAGATCTAGCAGCCTGTGGAGACGCTGAGTGTCCTCTCCCGACCTAGTGTTTGTTCGACAAGTAGCTGCGTGTTCTCCCTATCGTGTGGATTTCCTGTAGAGGGGCGGATATACTTTCTACGCTTAGGACTTGAGCCGCTAAGTGGCAAGCTGATTTTTTTGGAGCATCTAGGTTAAGTATAGACTCAATCCCACAAAGGTAATTTTATTTACAGCATTTTTTACTTCTTGATTCATGTATATTGCCAGATCTAAATTCTTATGTCTTTTCGTGTTCATTTTCCGCTGCGCACAATGTGTTGTGTCGTGAACAAAAACTCAACAATGGTATTAGAGGGAGGTTCAGGAAATAATCATCGTTTCAGAATTTGCTAAATCCATGGCGTATAGATTTGGAGATTTTAAAAGTGTTCTAAAATGCCTCAATCTATTCTTGGAACTCCACCATGAACGCATGTGATTTCTTTGTTGTTACTCCTTAACAGTAATTGTCCCTCTTTTTGGTTTGTGAAACCAAGTGTGCCAGATTTTGAATTCACATAGAGAGGTGATCTTGTCTACTGTGTAAGTGGAGTTGGTGTTGCACATGTCTAGTGCATGTAAATCTGAATATTTAGAAGGGTTTTAGATGTTCAGATTTAGCCCAGCTCATCAAATGTTGATGATTTTATTGTGCATATTTAGGATGCATTTGGATTATGGATGCTGTTGAATTTTATTTTCTGGATGTGCAAATTGGTTAATTGTTAACCGTGATTAAGTGTTAATCAAATATTTAAAAATCCCTTAAGCAATATTACGTATTTGGATGCCTTCCGATGGATGACACTCTTCCTGACTCGATCGATGAAGTGTGGGCTTGCCAAAGCAAGGTGCATTAATCTATCTTAGTAAGGGTGCGAGCGAATAATTGTTATATCCAACTATCAACATCGGGTCAAACTTAACTGGGTGATCTCAAAGGTTGAGTGCCCAGAGGCATTGGGTTGGCATGCACCATATGATGTATGCGAATAAAGAGTTATTCACCAGCCATACAAGAGTTTCATTGTGATGCAATTGGCAAGTAATGTCCACCTAAATAATTGCATTTTGAGGGAAAAGCGAAAGCTGACTCATAGTGTTAGTGAAATATGGATCTTGTCCACTAAGAGAGTTACCCGCATAATAAATAATATTTTTGAAATGCAGTACTAATTTTCTTTGTTTGATCCTTGTAGAATTTCCATGGCAAGTGGTTCACACTCCACCCTGTCCCTCAGAGCCATCCTTGAGAAGGAAAGCTAAGTGGTACTAATTATTTGGACTGGTACAGGATCTTGAGAATTGTTCTCAGGCAATAGTGAAAGCTCTATGTTTTGGAAGAGGAATCCCCTGAAGTGCTTACCGGGAATGCGTCCCATGTTGATAAGGATACTTATAAGAAGTATCTTGATGACTCCTTAGACGTAGAATGTCTCATGCTAGTGACCATGAACTCTGAGCTCCAAAAGCAACATGAGTACATGGGTTGCAAGGAAATTGACGAGCATCTCAAGAAAATGTTTCAAGGGCAAGCTCGTGAAAAGAGATTCACTAAGGCATTGTTCCAGTGTAAGATGGGAGCTCGATACCTAGCAGGGACTCACGTACGGAAGATGATTGGGTATATTGAGAACCTTGAAAGACTAGGGTTCCCTCTAGGCCAAGAGTTGGCCACAGACCTGATCCGACAATCATTGCCGGACAGTTATGAGCAGTTCGTCTTGAACTATAATATGAATGAAATAGACAAGACACTGCCCGAGCTCCTAGGCATGTTGTGAATTGCCGAGATAAATATAAAGAAGGCCCATCCTGCTAGCTCCATATTGATGGTGCATAAAGGCAAGGTCAAGGCCGAGGTCTTCAAGAAGACGAAGGTAGGACCTAAGTCTACTTTGGAGCCCAAGTCTTTAGCACTGAAGAAGAAAGGCTCTGTGAAAGAGGGAAAGTGCCACCATTATGGCAAGGCTAGTCATTGGAGGAGGAACTGTCCTTCATACATTGAGGGTCTACACAAGATGAAGGGAGGTATGACTTTCGCTTCAAGTATCTATGTTAAAGATAAACCTTTCTGCTCCTTCATCCTGGGTATTAGATATCGGATGCGGTTCTCACATTTGTATAAATATGCAGGAACTGGGAAGGAAAAGATTGCTGAGTAAAGGAGAGGTTGACCTATGCGTCAGGAATTGAGCAAGAGTTGTTGTTGTCACCGTGGGTGTTTACCGTCTTGCTTTGCCCTGTGGGCTTGTAATTGAATTAGATAATTGTTATTTTGTTCCATCCATAACTAGAAACATTATATCTATTTCATGTTTGGACACGATTGGATTTTCTTTTATTATTAAGAACAAATATTGTTCAATATTTAAGAATGATGTTTGTTATGGTATAGCCCAAATGTTTAATGGTTTATATGTTTGAACTTAGACCATCAGATCTATAATATAAAAAATACTAAAAGACTAAGAACTAATGAATCGAACCCTATATATCTTTGGCATTGTCATTTGGGCAATATAATTGAGAAACGTATATCCAAGCTCCATAGAGATGGACTATTGGACTCATTTGATTTTGAATCATTTGAGAGATGCGAATCTTGTTTGTTAGGAAAGATGACTAAGGTCCCTTTCACTGGAAATAATGAGAGGGTTGATGATCTCTTGGGTATAGTATATAGTGATGTATGTGGACCCATGAGTTCTATGGCTAGAGGTTTGTATTTCTACTTTGTTACATTTACTAATGATTTCAGTAGATACGAATATGTGTATCTTATGAAGTGCAAATCTGTGACCTTTGAAAAGTTCATAGAGTTTAAGAATGAAGTAGAGAACCAATTGGGTAAGAAGGTTAAATAATTCTGATTTTATCGAGGTGGTGAATACCTTAGTCATGAGTTTTGTGATCATCTGAAAGAGTGTGGTATTATATTACAGCTCACTCTACCTAGAACACCACATCATAATGGTGTGTCTGAGCGGAGGAATCATACTCTATTAGACATGGTACGATCAATGATGAGTCATGCAGATCTGTATGTTTCCTTTCGGGGTTTTTCTCTAGAAACTGCTGCTTTTACACTAAATCATGGTCCAACGAAGGCAGTTCTAAAGACACCATATGTGATATGGACTAGGAAGCGTCCTAGTATGCCATTCATTAAGGTTTGGGGCTGTGAGGAATACGTGCGACGTAAAATGTCTGACAAGATGGAACCCAAATAAGATAAGTGTTATCTTGTGGAGTATCCTAATGAAACTAAAGGGTACTATTTCTACCTACTGTTTGAGGGCAAAATGATTGTAGTGAGGACTAGTGTCTTTCTTGAGAAAGAGTTCTTAAGTAGAAAGACTGCCAGGGTAGAACTTTAAAAAGTTCAAGAACCACAAAATGTGAATGAACCGGAATTGGAACCTGAGCTAGGACTACAAGTTGTTGTAGATAGAGAACCTGCTCAAGAAACACAAGTTCCATATAGATCTAGTATACCATGGTTTGAGCCTGAGAGATATGGATTTCTCGTGTCTCAAATAGGTTATGTGTTGCTTATGTATCTTAATAATGAGCCAACAACCTACCAAGTGGCTATGAGTGGACCAGACTCTGAGAAGTGGCTTGAGGCCATGAAATCTGAAATGGACTCCATGTATGAAAACCAAGTTTGGACCTTGGTGGATCCACCTGAAGGGGTACAAACCATAGGGTGCAAGTGGGTATTCAAGAAGAAGACCGACATGGATGAGAATGTACAGACATTCAAAGGGCGACTAGTGGCTAAGGGTTTCAAGCAAATTCATGGTATTGACTACGATGAGACCTTTTCCCCTATTATCATAGTTAAGTCCATCAGAATTGTACTTTTTATTGTTGCGTATTATGACTACGAGATCTGGCAGATGGATGTCAAAATGGCTTTCTTAAATTGAAACCTCCTTGAGGAAGTGTATATGACACAACCCGAGGGTTTTGTATCTTAATGTGAAGCCACTAAAATATGTAAGCTGCAGAGATCTACTTATGGATTAAAACATGCTTCTCAAAGTTGAAATCTTTGTTTTGATGAAAAAATCAAAGAGTTTGGTTTTATAAAGAATGGGGATGAACCGTGTGTTTATAAGAGGATTAGTGGGAGCATTGTTGTCTTCCTGATATTGTATATAAATGACATACTACTGATCAGGAATGACAAACTGAGCCTGAAAGTTGTTAAGAACAACCTAGGGGACTGCTTTTCAATAAAGGACTTGGGTGGAGTGACTTATATACTTGGTATTAAGATCTATAGAGATAGATCGAAGAAATTGTTGGGTTTTATCCAAAGTATGTACATTGACAAGATGTTGAAACGGTTCAGCATGCTTTAGCCCAAAGAAGAATTCTTACCCATGTCTCATGGTGTGAGTCTCTCTAAGGACCAATGTCCTAAGTCTTATGAAGATAAGGACCACATGAAGTTGATTCCATATGCTTCAGCAATTGGGTCAATCATGTATGCTATGATATGTAATCGACCCGATGTCTCTTATGCCTTGAGCATGACTAGCAGGTATCCGTCTGATCCCGATGAAAGTCATTGGATTTCCATTAAGAATATCCTAAAGTACTTACGAAGGACTAAGGATACGTTCTTGGTATTTGGTGGAGAGGAAGAGCTCGTTGTAAGGGGTTACACAGATGCTAGCTTCCAAACAAATAGGGACGATTCAAAGTCTCAGTCAGGGTTTGTATTTTTTCTTAATGGAGGTTTTGTTAGCTGGAAAATTTCTAAGCAGGTGACAGTTGCCGATTTTACAACTGAGGCCGAGTATATCGCCGCTGCAAATACAGCGAAGGAGGCTATATGGATTAGGAAATTCATCAGCAAGTTAGATGTAGTTACTAGCATTGTTTGTCCCGTAGTTCTCTATTGTGATAACAACGGTGCAATTGCACTTACTTCGGAACCTAGATCTCATCAGCTCTCCAAGCACATACTTAGGCGGATCCATCTAATTTGAGAGATTGTCAATCGAGAAGATGTGAGAATTTACAGAGTGCCGACTGAGGAGAACAATGCTAATCCACTGACAAATCCTCTCGCATAGAGAAAGCATGATGGTCATGTTAGATTTATGGGTATATGATACCTGAATGATCAATTATAGTAGAAGTATTGTGGATTGTATGTTTGTTGGCGGTAATATTTCATTTGATGAATAAAGTATTGTATGCATTTTATTTATATATTTTTAGCAAGTTCTTTTATTGTGTTATTATTTCTATTGTGATAGAGTAGTTAACATTATAAATGCCCTTAGAATGTTTGCTTCCATAAGAGTCAAGTAGTGACTTGAAAGTGAGAGCCTATGATCTTAGAAGCATCATTCTTAAAAGATCCCTGGTCGTTGTATCATCTTTGACGCTAAGGGAAATGATGATACCTTTAGGACTAGCATGTGCGTTGACTGATGACCCGTCCTCACAGGTCATGATATTGTGATATAAAGTCATCACATGGGTACTTGTTATGAATAGTTATACTGGACAGACCCATCATAAGAATACTTTGTGGATTGTTATATAAACGTGTCACAAGTATGGCTCAAGTGGCAATGGTGTTTGTGGTCCTTTTACCTGAAGTCACAACTTTTATCGAGTGAGGAAGAGCATGCTTTGATGCCATCAAAAGTCCAGTCTTGAGAAATTTTGATGATAAAAGTGGTAATTGGGTATGTTACGAATCATTTGGGTTCTTGCATGTCAGCAGTGATGGGATTTGTCCTCCTTTATGACAGGAGTGGTATCCATGAGCCCCTTGATGGAATGGGATTGAGAAATGCATGGCCATGCTTGGTTGAGTAAATATATGATATTGGGATTACCAATTTCTAAAAGTCCATTCTAGATCAGGAAACTGGGATTGAACAATTATGAGGGTGAAACGGTATATACCTCTAGTTCTATCTAGATATAAGGGACGAAGGGACATGACAACAGTATAACATTGGTCACAATGGCTTTTGAGTTTATAAACTCTTACTATTTGGGGAGCAATGATGTATTGCTAGATGCCACTCATTGTTTGTGAAGCTTTTATTTGATACTTTCAAGATCTAGTAGGAGACTGTTGGTGTTACCATTGTGATCTGAAAGTAATCAAGCATGTGGCATCACTGCCAACTCAGTATGAGCCTTTCAGGGTCGCGCATAAGATTGTGGAGAAATTGGGATATTGTATTTGTATGGTTTAGCTCATATGATGAGTTGATAAGACTTAGTTCAACCTAGCTTAATGGCATCGAGTGCATTGAGACCAGTCAACGCCTTCGTCGAGTTAAGTGTTAACTCGTCGAATGGACGTGTTGAGTGTGTTGAGTATATTCAACAGTTCATCGAGTCAAAGTGTTGATTAATCGGGAATGAAACTTAAGCGTTGAGTGTGTTGACTATACTCGGTAATTTGTTCGGTCAAGGTGTTGATTCAACGAGTCTGGGTCTTAGGCGTTGAGTGCGTTGAGACAAGGGTTGTCTGGCCGAAGTTCTATAGTCCAAGTCCTGGGTCTACGGATAGCGACAAAAACAATTCTTTTTATTCCTTGGGTATAAATAGAAGTCTTTAGGGTTTCTTCAAAAATAAGAGACTAAGCGAGTATTCAGTCTTAGCACACGAGTCATATTGTGCGAAAAAGACGGAAGGCCTAGAATCCCGACGGAAGCTATTCCGCCTTTCACCGTCGCTGTCGCCGATCCCAATCCCGACGAGTGTCGCCGCCGCCTCTCCTTCAATATATCTAGTAGTCTGTGGAGACACTGAGTGTCCTCTCCCGACCTAGTGCTTGTTCGACAAGTAGCTGCGGGTTCTCCCGATCGTGTGGATTTCCTATAGAGGCATGGATATACTTTATGTGCTCAGGACTCGAGTCGCTAAGTGGTCGACTGATTTTTCTGGAGCATCTATGTTGAGTATAGACTCAATCCAACAAAGGAAATTTTATTTACAGCAAGTTTTACTTCTTGATTCATGTATATTGCCAGGTCCGAATTTGTTGGGCTTTTCTTGTTCATTTTCCACTGCGCACAATATGTTGTGTCGTGAAGAAAAACCCAACAAAGTCTTCTTCCCAGAAATTGACATGAGCCTGATGTGCTTTTCAGGTCTTCTCTACAGCCTGCAAAGTCTGTATTTGAATACCTTGTTAGTTAAAAATCACTATTCTTAGGGTACCATAGGCCAAGATCAGGTGTGCCCTTCAGATTTCTCATAATTATTTTAGCTGCACAATATTGAGAGTCCTTTGGGCAAGCCTGGTATCTAACACAAACACAAATAGCATACATGATGTCTGACCTACTAGAAATAAGATAGAGGAGGGAGCCAATTATGCCTCTATACATAGTTTCATCAATAGGTTTCGCTATCTCATCCTTGTTCAGTGACACATTTGACCCCATGGTAGTTTTCATGATGGAGGCACTCTCTATTCCAAACTTTTTAATTAACTCTCTGGTGAACTTAGACTATGAAATGGATAATCCATTCTCAGACTGTCTTACTTGGAGGACCAAGAAGTACTTGAGCTCACCCACACTGCTCATCAAAAATTTCCCCTACATAAGTTTAGCAAACTTCTTCTAGTGGTCATCATCAGAAGACCCAAAAATTATGTCATCTACATAAATCTGGACAAAGATGATCTTATCATTGACTTACTTTAGGAATATTGTCTTGTCTATCTTTCCCCTTGACAATTTGTTCTCAATGAAAAAGCTAGACATGATCTCATATGCCCTAGGGGCTTGTTTCAACCCATATAATGCTTTCATATGCTTATAAACATAATTAGGTGAGTTAGAATTGACAAAACCTGAGGGTTGCTCAACATAGACCTCTTATCTTAGGTCACCATTAAGGAAAGTTTACTTCACATCCATCTGCTAAACCTTGAATCCCTTGTATGCAGCATATGCAAGGAATAGTTTTATGGCTTCTAGTCTAGCAACTAGAGCAAAGGTTTGATCAAAATCAATACCTTCTTCTTGCCTATGTCCTTTGGCTACCAGTTTAGCTTTGTTCTTAACTATAACACCATTTTCATAAAGCTTATTATTATAGATCCACTTAGTTCTAATGATATTATGACCTTGTGGTTTGGGAACCAGCTTCCAGACCTTGCATCTCTTGAACTAGTTAAATTCCTCTTGCATAGACACAATCCAAAATGGATCAATGATGCATCTTCAAACCTTTTAGGTTTTACCTGAGACGGGAAGCTGGAGTACATTGCAATGGTCTTGCTTCTACTCCTTTTTGTAACCCCTTGACGAGCATGTCAAATTATCTGATCTCTGGGATGATCCCTCATATGCCTGACTGCTGGAGGCATTCTTACTTCAGTATCAAGAATTTTATTAGCTGGATCTTGTTGATCTTAATCCATATCAGGTGCACTTTGATCTCCTTCTGTAATGCATAATCCATCTTCTTCTACTAGGGTAGTTGGAGGATTGTCCTTGATGGTTAGTTTGTCCATCTTTACTTCTACACCTGCAGATTTAGATGAGTTTGACAGCTCACTATTAATCATTGATGACTCATCAAAAACTACATTAATAGATTCTTTTACAACTTGATTTTTCAAGTTGTAGACCCTATATGCCTAACTATGGTTGATGTAACCAACAAATATCCCTTCATAGGATTTGGCAACAAACTTAGTCAAATGGTACTTCCCATTATTGAGCAAAAAGCATTTACTACCCAAGATCTTTAGTGTAACATCCCAATGTTACTTCTAGACCCCTTAACTTAGATTGGGTTAGGCATGGGGTGGGTGTTAGGGTAATTAGCTAAGTTTGACCCTAGGTTGTAACACCCCTTCCCAGTATTTCAGAAATCAGCCGTCCGGCCGGGTCAGCGATATAAAGAAAACTAGGAAACAGTATTAAAACTAGTAGCAGTAGGTAATAAAATCTATACTAAGCAATTCAAGACATACAGTAGGAGTTTAAAAAGTAAGCTAAGGGTAACCACATACCTGATATCTGGATTCACAGAGCCACTAAACAAGATTGGAATTGCATTAACTGAAAATCTGAATAACAATAATAGTCGGATACAAGTTATATAAAATAAAACTCAGGTACAATGTCCACATCTACAAGTACATGCTGAAAAAGAGTAAACTGAATAAGAAAAATACTACAAACTAACGTCACCATAATGCTCATCCTATACGTAGTTTCCCACCTGGGTCACCTGAAAAACAGTGCCCACGAAGGGTCAGAGTAAGGAAAAATAACTCCTCCTAGTGACACTAAAACATTTTTACATATGTATGCATGCATGCCTTTAAAATAGTCTCGTGCACTGAAAAACATTTTATGTTATATGTTATGCATGCTTTCCTATACTTCCTGGTCAACACAACTACTAGTTCTATATTCGTGACTTTCCGTTCATTTACCCAAGTCCTGACGTTCTCTAATTAGTTTACTAACTCACGACGGGTCTATACTTGAGTTCTATATGACTTTTAACCTACTCATCTACTAGGAAGGCTCTAGGCAGAGTAGCTCCTAACGCGCAACTGAAACTGACGACCCGAGACCATCTTACAAACTCAATTGTTCTAGTGTCACGCGGACACGGTCTCGAATCTGCTAGCTGGCTCTAGGGAAGAAAATTCCCAAGTCTGTACTATTCATAAGGTTCCATGTGCCTTATGTGAAAGGTAGTGCGCCTCTACCTAGCACAAAAGAACTCTGTGTGCTGGCTGACCTTTTTGGTCTGACGCTACTCTGCATGGGAAATCTTTTTGGTGAACTACTGAGCGACTCTTGACTTTCTTGTGGTCGACTTAAAGGGACATTCACGCCCTTGTTTGGACAAATTCCAAACCTAATTACACAATTAACGCTTTCGTATCCTACGTTACTGTTCATGATCCAACTACTTTGGTATTAGGGAAATCGTGTCACCCTACACGTTTTTCGTAACCGTTTTCCTATCACCACACCTTTCTATGCATGGACATGATACTTGAAATAAATCTACTCATGTGTATACAAAATATATATTTATTGCTATGTCTAATTAGCAAAAGTTAGGTTTCCTTACAGCGGTGTTGCGGCGCTCGTAGACTCGGCGCGGCGACATCTTCTATTCCGAAGGTAATCCTACTGCTGGGGACCTTCACAGTGCTGCCCCGAGGCCACCGAAGTCTTGCAATTTATGGCAAACCAAATTTTATAATTTCCCCTTTAGAGTTTTCCGGTGGAAAAATTCCAAATCATCTAAGGTTGCAAAAATACGTGTGCTAGCTTCGTATATTACCTTTATGCGGAGAGATTGGGGCTCTCAATGCATCCCACTTAAACTCCGCGGAGGATCACGACCACTAAAACCTAAATAGGGCAAACCAATCGAAAACCTAGGTTATTTTTGTTTCCAAAACGAAGGATTTCTACGAAGGAAAGGAGATAAAGGAGGAATAGACTCACCGAAAACAAAACGGATCACAACTTCTCTGGTTAGGGTTAGACCCGGAACATCCACGGCCAAGGAAGGAAAAGGAATACTCACCGGAGCCTGCAGAGGAGGGAGGAGAAGCCGAAAAGGGCTTCCGGAGAGGAATCGGCCATCGGCTAGGGCTGCAGGGTGCGCCGGGCTCGACGATCGCGGGAGACGGAGCACGCGAAAAAGGAAGAGGGAAAAAGTCGGGCTGCACTCAGTTTATCCTGTGAGAAAAGATTTCGTGCGGGTTTTAATATTAGCAGGATGCGGTTTCCTTCATAACCACAAAGAGGAGAGTGGGGAAAAATTTCTATTGGCAACCCATTTTCACTAAAATACCACTTTACTAAACGGCTATCGGCACACCCAACTCCACAATAATTTCTGTTACAAATAAACCCATTCTTACTTGCGCGCCACGTCTACTTAAAAATGTGTTACACACAACAATTTACGCACTAAAAAACTAACGGGCGCTAACATTAGGAATAGTAACATTATACCTTGACGACGAGCTGCCTCGATCAATATTCGTCGCGACTAGACCCTACAATTTTAAATAAAATCGCGTAAGATTTACGGATGTTACAAATCTTCCCTCCTAACAATAATTTTTGTCCTCGAAAATTGAAACCATACCTTAATCGAAGAGAAAAGAATAGTCTGCATTGCTCTTAAGCTCATCCTCTCGCTCCCAAGTATTCTCTGGACGGCCACAGTTCATCCAAAGGACTTTGACCATGCGAATCTCTCTAGTTCTGAGCTTCTGAATCCTTGAGTCCACTATCTTGACTTGTCTAACCCCAATACTAAGATCTGTCTCGATTGGTGCTTCCTCGGTACTGATAATCTGACTAGAATCTCTAACTGCTCTCCTCAGATAGGAGACGTGGAATACATCATATACACCACTCATTTCCTCAGGTAAGGCCAACCTATATGCAACCTCACACACTCTTTCCAGCACCTCAAAAGGACCAACGAATCTGGGGCTCAACTTCTTCATCCGCTTTATTCTAGAGACTCCTCTGACTGGTCTGACCTTCAGATAAACGTTGTCTCTAACACTGAACTCTACTGACCTGTGCTTCTGATCATGATACTTGGCCTGGCGATCCTGAGCTGTCTTCATACGCTCCTGAATAAGCTTGATCCTATCAGTGGTCTTATCAATCCATGACTCTCTGATAGAAGATCTTTCCTCACTCTCAGCCCAACATAACGGTGTCTGACAACGTCTACCATATAGGGCCTCGAACGGTGCCATCCCAATACTCGCCTGAAAACTATTGTTGTAGGAGAACTCCACAAGAGTAACATACTTTTCCCACTTTCCTCCAAAATCTAGAATGCACATCCGAAGCAGATCCTCCAAAGTCCTATTTGTGCGCTCAGTCTATCCATCTGTTTGGGGATGGAATGCGGTGCTGAAATGTAACCTGGTACCCAACCGCTCCTGAATATATCGCCACTCCCTGGAGGTAAATCTGCCATCTCGGTCTGAAACTATAGTCTTGGGTACACCGTGAAGTCGAACTATCTCATCTATATATAACTGTGCCAGCTCCGGACCTTGATCCGTCTTCCTAAGAGGAATGAAATGGGCGACCTTAGAAAGACGATCTACTATAACCCATAAGGAATCATTCCCACTCTGCGATCTCGGCAAACCATGAATGAAGTCCATGGATATATCCTCAAATGTCCACTCGGTAATGGGAAGTGGCTGCAACTTGCCTCCAGGCCTTTGACACTCGGCCTTAACCAACTTGCAAGTCTCGCACTTCCCTACATAATCTGCAACATCACTCTTCAAACCTGGCCACCAGACTGTCTTCTTAAGATCTGCATACATCTTCGTGCTACCAGGATGTATAGAATATCTAGAATTGTGTGCCTCGAATAGGATGTCTTCGCGAAGGTGACTAATATCTGGGATACAAACTCTATCATCATGCAATAATAACTCATCCTGAATCGAGAATCTCTCTTTATGACCTGACTGCACTGAGATCCAAATCTCTGCCATCGTTGGATCCAACGGTATAGCTGTCCTGATCCTATCTCTAATATCGCATGAAATCTCCATCCAACTCACCCAAGCTGAACCAAAACTGCAACGGGGCACAACGACGATGTTCAGTCTCTCCAGCTCTCGTACTAACTCCTCCTACTGAGTCAGAAGATAAAAACACGAGCCTCTACGGCTAAGGGCATCAGCTACCACATTCGCCTTTCCTGGGTGGTATTGAATGTCTACATTGTAGTCTGAAAGAAACTCTAACCATCTACGCTGTCTCAAATTGAGCTCTCGCTGATCAAAGATATACTTGAGGCTCTTATGATCAGTAAAGATCTCGCAACGCACTCCATAGAGGTAGTGTCTCCAAATCTTCAGAGCATGAATGACTGCTGTAAGCTCTAAGTCACGTACGGGATAGTTCCTCTCATGAACCTTTAACTGTCTCGATGCATATGCTACGACCTTTCCATGCTGCATGAGAACACAACCCAAACCCTGACCAGAAGCATCACTATAAATCTGAAATCCGTCTGGCCCTGAAGGCAAACTCAAAATCGGTGCGGTCATCAACCTATCCTTCAAGTCCTCAAAGGCTAACTCGCACTCAATAGTCCAAACCAAGCCCTTACCCTTCCTAGTGAGGGAAGTCAGTGGTAAGGCTATCTTCGAGAAATCCCTGATGAATCTCCTATAGTATCCAGCAAGACCCAAAAAGCTGCGAACCTCTGAAACTGTCTACGGTCTTGGCCAATTCTTAATAGCCTCTATCTTTTTCGGATCAACACTAACTCCTTTTTGACTGATTATGTGGCCTAAGAATGCAATCTCTAAAAGCCAAAACTCACACTTAGAAAACTTGGCAAATAACTGGTTCTTCCTGAGTGTGCTCAAAACAATTCTGAGGTGTGCTACATGATCTTCTGCACTATTAGAAAACACCAAAATATCATCTATGAAGACGATGACAAAATGATCCAAATATTCCCGAAAAACCCTATTCATCAGGTCCATAAATATTGAAGGGGCATTGGTCAGCCCGAACAACATGAACACGAACTCGAAGTGTCCATATCTGGTACTGAAAGCAGTCTTCTGTATATCCGCGTCATGAATCTTTAACTGATGATAGCCCGACCTCAGATCTAATTTGGAGAAAGTGCTCGCTCCCACCAACTGGTCGAACAAATCATCAATCCAAGGAATCGGGTACTTGTTCTTAACGGTCATTCAATTCACTGTAATCTATGCACAGTCTCAGACTACCATCCTTCTTCTTCACAAACAGTACTGGAGCACTCTAAGGTGAAGTACTGGGGAGTATAAAACCCAAATCAAGCAGCTCCTGCAACTGGCTCTTCAACTCTGCTAGTTCCCTTGGAGCCATCCGATAGGGAGATTTGGCTACCGGTGTAGCCCCAGGATGCAAATCTATCGGGAACTCAACTTCTTTATCTGGAGGGGAACCAGGGAGCTCTTCCGGGAAAACATCTGGAAACTCCTGCACCACTGGTACCTCTGACAAGTCAGCCTTAGGCTCCGCGCTCATCAGTACTACGAAGGTTTCACAACCCTTACTAATGCACCTTCTCGCTTGGACTGCAGATATGATCATCTTCACTACTCCCTTCAAGCCCTGAAAAGAAAAAGATGTCTGGTTGGGGCCATCAAACTGAATCTGCTTTGCCCTACAGTCAATCCTGGCGTTGACTGCTGAAAGCCTGTCCATTCCAAAGATCAAGTCAAATCCTGCTATAGGTAGCAGCAAAGCTTCCACGATAATCTCAACATCACTAAACTGCACTGGTACCCTGCACTTGTCTCTGGTCTGCAGAAGGGATCCATTCAGCATCATGACTTCCAGCGGTACTGACTCTGGGAAGACTTCTAAATCCAACTTACGCACTAGAGATTCCGCGATAAACGAGTGTGAGGCACCCGTATCAAACAGAATCTTAGAGGGTAAATTACGAATCATAAGGATGCCTACATGAATGATTTATGAAGGATGAAAAATTTAATGAGTCACTACGGAGGATTTTAAAAACCAACATGTTAAGCAAAACAACACTTACCAGTCACAACATCCTCCTGATCATTCGCCTCCTGCTGACCCAACCTATACGCTCTGGGCTGCACTAAATCTCGACCCTGCTGTGGTCTCCCATCAGTAATCATCAACGCTTTGCCCTTATCTGCCCTGCTAGAACCACCAACCTCGTACTTAGACTGTAGGAACAAATTATAATTAGCATCTATTGAAATTACATAAATGTAATCAATACAAAAGGGCCTTGATTACCTGATTTGTCCCAACTTCCTGACAGAAGCGAGCTATGTGTCCAGGTTGTCGACACTTATAACATACGCCTGCACTGGCCAAACACTCTCCTGTATGGCGACGCTGACACTTGGGACACGTAGGATAGTCCTTGCTCCGGTCACCAGATTGACCATTCTTCTTAGCATCGGGCTTCAGCTTCTTGTTCCAGTTCTTTCCTTGATCGTTTCTGCTCTGCTGCGGCTGATGCGAATCTTGAGATCGCTTCGCACGGAAACTACTTCGCTTCTGAACCTTCTGCTGATCAGCCTCCAGTCTGCGAGCCGTATCCACTAAGCTCCTATAATCAGCGTTGACCATAGTCATCAGCGGTTGTTTCAACGAGTCACGCAAACCATCCACAAAGCAACTGCACTTCTCAGTCTGATCGCCCTGCATCACGCCCGCATATCGATCCAGATGAGTCAGCTCTCGCTCGTACTCAGTAACTGTCATGTCCCCCTGGAAAAGCCTCAGATACTTCTCCTGGAGACCTCGTCGTGCGGAAGGAGGCACGAACCAACTAGCAAGAGCTCTAGAGAACTCATCCCAAGTAAACATGTCTGGTGTACGACCTGGCCAAAAGTATGGTCATACTATTTTAAAATTAACACATTACTTCCTAAAATAAAGGAATTGGTCATAAAACTTTACCTGCAGGATCATCTGCCCGGTACTTGTCCCACCAGATCTTTGCCTCTCCTCGGAGGAGGAAAGCTGCCAGAGGAACTTTCTTATTCTCCGGGCACTCCAAAACGTTCAGCAGGTCTCTGGTGTTAGCTATCCAATCATCTGTATCCATCGGTGTCTCATCCCTACTGTAGTTCAAAGGCTGAAGTTCTCTAAAATTTCTCAAATAGCGCTCCAGGGTCATCTCCACAGGTGCTGCTGTAGGAGCTGGCGCAGGGAATGGTACTTGTACTGGAGCTGGAAACCCTGTAGCCAGTCCTCTCTGAAACTCCATCAAGGCAACAGTAACCGCCTTGTCAATCTGAGATGCTATGTTAGTGCCCTCTGGAGCTGCTGGAACTGGTGATACCTGTAGCATGGCAGCGTCTCCCATGGTTGTACTAGGAACCGGGTTCTGGCGTGAAGATTCACCTGGTTCACTAACTCGTGGTGCCTGATAGAATATATAAAGGAAATCTGATTATTTATCAAGCATCTAAGAAATCTAGCTTAGCAACTTATTTTGTACTCTAGTGAACACTATGGCTTAATCGTACTTAAAGTACTTTACTAACAAGAGTTTACTCTTACGTGCTCCAATGGCTCTGTGAATTCTTTCTAGGGTCCAGGGATCCTAAACCTCCCTCTGATACCAATTTGTAACACACCTTCCCAGTATTTCAGAAATCAACCGTCCGGCCTGGTCAGCGATATAAAGAAAACTAGGAAACAGTATTAAAACTAGTAGCAGCAGGTAATAAAATCTATACTAAGCAATTTAAGACTTACAGCGGAAGTTTAAAAAGTAAGCTAAGGGTAACCACATACCTGATATTTGGATTCACAGAGCCACTAAACAAGATTGGAATTGCATTAACTGAAAATCTGAATAACAATAATAGTCTGATACAAGTTATATAAAATAAAACTTAGGTACAATGTCCACATCTACAAGTATATGCTGAAAAAGAGTAAACTGAATAAGAAAAATACTACAAACTGACGTCACCATAATGCTCATCCTAGACGTAGTTTCCCACCTGGGTCACCTGAAAAACAGTGCCCACGAAGGGTCAGAATAAGGAAAAATAACTCCTCCTAGTGACACTAAAACAGTTTTACATATGTATGCATGCATGCCTTTAAAATAGTCTCGTGCACTGAAAAATATTTTATGTTATATGTTATGCATGCTTTCCTATACTTCCTGGTCAACACAACTACTAGTTCTATATTCGTGACTTTCCGTTCATTTACCCAAGTCCTGACGTTCTCTAATTAGTGTACTAACTCACGACAGGTCTATACTTGAGTTCTATATGACTTCTAACCTGCTCATCTACTAGGAAGGCTCTAGGCAGAGTAGCTCCTAACGCGCAACTGAAACTGACGACCCGAGACCATCTTACGAACTCAATTTTTCTAGTGTCACGCAGACACGGTCTCGAATCTGCTAGCTTCCTCAAGGGAAGAAAATTCCCAAGTCTGTACTACTCATAAGGTTCCATGTGCCTTATATGAAAGGTAGTGCGCCTCTACCTAGCACGAAAGAACTCTTTGTGCTGGCTGACCTTTTTGGTCTGACGCTACTCTGCATGGGAAATCTTTTTGGTGAACTACTGAGCGACTCTTGACTTTCTTGTGGTCGACTTAAAGGGACATTCACGCCCTTGTTTGGACAAATTCCAAACCTAATTACACGATTAATGCTTTCGTATCCTACGTTACTGTTCATGATCCGACTACTTGGGTCTTAGGGAAATCGTGTCACCCTACACGTTTTTCGTAACCGTTTTCCTATCACCACACCTTTCTATGCATGGACATGATACTTGAAATAAATCTACTCATGTGTATACAAAATATATATTTATTGCTATGTCTAATTAGCAAAAGTTAGGTTTCCTTACAGCGGTGTTGCGGCGCTCGTAGACTCGGCGCGGCGACATCTTCTATTCCGAAGGTAATCCTACTGCTGGAGACCTTCACAGTGCTGCCCCGAGGCCACCGAAGTCCTGCAATTTATGGCAAACCCAATTTTATAATTTCCCCTTTAGAGTTTTCCGGTGGAAAAATTCCAAATCATCTAAGGTTGCAAAAATACGTGTGCTAGCTTCGTATATTACCTTTATGCGGAGAGATTGGGGCTCTCAATGCGTCCCACTCAAACTCCGCGGAGGATCACGTCAACCAAAACCTAAATAGGGCAAACCAATCGAAAACCTAGGTTATTTTTGTTTCCAAAACGAAGGATTTCTACGAAGGAAAGGAGATAAAGGAGGAATAGACTCACCGAAAACAAAACGGATCACAACTTCTCCGGTTAGGGTTAGACCCGGCACATCCACGGCCAAGGAAGGAAAAGGAATACTCCCCGGCGCCTGCAGAGGAGGGAGGAGAAGCCGGAAAGGGCTTCTGGAGAGGAATCGGCCGCCAGCTAGGGCTGCGGGGTGCGCCGGGCTCGACGATCGCGGGAGACGGAGCACGCGAAAACGGAAGAGGGAAAAAGTCGGGCTGCGCTCGGTTTATCCTATGAGAAAAGATTTTGTGCGGGTTTTAATATTAGCAGGATGCGGTTTCCTTCATAACCGCAAAGAGGAGAGTGGGGAAAAATTTCTATTGGCAACCCATTTTCACTAAAATACCACTTTACTAAACGGCTATCGGCACACCCAACTCCACACTAATTTCTGTTACAAATAAATCCATTCTTACTTGCGCGCCACGTCTACTTAAAAATGTGTTACACACTACAATTTATGCACTAAAAAACTAACGGGCGCTAACATTAGGAATAGTAACATTATACCTTGACGACGAGCTGCCTCGATCAATATTTGTCGCGACTAGACCCTATAATTTTAAATAAAATCGCGTAAGATTTACGAATGTTACATAGGTAGTGGGTTGTAGCCATGTGGGGCCCACCATAGGACCAAGGTCAAACTAGCCTAAATAGGAACCCTAGCCATACCATGACCCCACCACACTGCCCTAACCCTAATTACAATCTAAGTGGACCCTAGGGCATGTCATTAGGTCAACACTTTGACCCCAGTTGACCAAAGTCAACCTTTGGCCTAATTTTGTCAAACCCACACTCATAGGCCCAATAAGCCTAAGTAGGGCACCCCCTTGACCCAACCAAAGTTGGGTGGTGCCATTGGGCTCATGACCATCAAGTGGGGTCATCCACTCATCATGTTGACCAAGTCAACTGTCCAAGTCAACAAGGTCAACAATTTGACCTAAAAGAAGAAAATAAGCCCAAGCCCTTTTCCCCTTGGGCCAAGCCCACCAAGTGAAGCCCACCAGCAGCCAAAGAACCAAATACCAACCCTACCCCTCATAATCAGGAGAGAGAGTACATACAAGGGGGTAAAAATGGAATTTTGGTGAATGGGAGGAGAGAGAAAGTGGAAGAGAAGAGAAATAGGCCATGTGGCCCTCCTTCCTCAGCTCCAAGGCCTGCTGGCTGATTCCAGGAGTTATTCCAGAGGATTTGCAGCTGGGGGTGGCCAAGTGGAGGCAATGGTGAAGCATCCAAGGTGAGCCCGAGCTCACCTTGGAATTACCTCCTTGTATAACCCACCCCAGCCCCAATTAACCCCTCCATCAGCTTCAGAGAGAGAGAAGGAATTGAAATCGAGTGCTGGAGCAAGGAAATTGGTGGAGAATCAAGCAATCGAGGAGGATCTCGCCGGCGCATCACCACCATGGCAAACCGCCTCCTGACCGCCGCCAAGCCCCAATCCAAGTCCGTTTCGCCTCACCTCTACCCGTACTAGAATCTTAGATCAACTAGGGGAGATATCAGGCTCAATTAAGCCCGATGACATGTGAGAAATGAGAGATTTTCCCAATCTTTTCTTACCGCTCGGGATCGTCATCACCGCCGTCTTCCGCCGCCACATCACCGGCAAAAGATAGCCACCACCACCGTGAAGGTGATGGCACCGTTGGCCGGGGGTGGCGCCGCCTCCGGTGGCCAGAAATGGCCCCGCAAAATCCCCCAGGTTGGCTCGATCTCAGACGCTGAACCATTGGGGTAGATAACCGGATGCCGTCCACGGCTGCTTTAGGATTCGTGCAAATGAATTAATATGATTTAAATTAATTAATATGAATTGTGTATTTCTGTCACAAATATACAGTCACATTGCATGTGCTTTTTAGGGTACATCGAGGCATCATCAGAACTTGAACCCTGAATGAAAAATGTAGCACTATCTGTTATCTTTAATTTTACACCTTAATCATAAATTTTGGTCCAGTGGTCTAGCCTGTAGGACCATTTTCCTAGGACTGGTCCTAGGCTAGGGCAGAAACTAAAACATAAGCCCAAGCAAAACCAGAAGTCCACATAGGCTGAAATTTTGGGTATGTGGTTTCTTTGGGCATATTTAGCATCTGCCAATATTTGGGAATTTTTGGGACAACTTTGCCTATAGTTTTAGTCATAATATCAAAAACTAAATAAATGAAATAATTGGAGTTATATACCTCCAAATGGCCCCAAATTTTGGTGGTAGGCCTTTGGGGACATCATTGGTGCATGATAAAAATTTCAGCACATTTGGATCACTGCATGTTGGTTTAATCTACTTGCATGTGTTGGCTTATGTATAGCCTTGGTGTGCCAATAGCAATAACTTAAATATTGTACATTCAGCTTAATTAAGGCATGCAAAAATCATGGATTTGACTCCAGTGGTTCATTAGGGTAAAATTCACCCCTCAGATTAATTATGGGATTTTTGGAATCAAAAATCCAATTATTTGGAATTTTGAAAATATAGCCCTTATTGGAAAATAAATTGAGAAAATAGGTTTTATCATGAAAAAATCCTAAAACTTTCCAAGTTAAAAAGGTGGTTATATTTGACTTAGGAAAAATTGATCTTTCTGTTTGAGAACTTCTGGAGTAAAATAACTTGAAATGACCATTTTACCCTTATTGCATTTACTCATGAATTGATGGAAATACATATCATGAAAATTTGTAAATATTCCTAGTGTTGTATAATTGTATTATTAGTCTTGTATAATTATCTCAGAATTTATGGATGTACTGACAATTTTTAAATCTACATAATGGCATTTTGGTAAATATTTAAGAATGGGATTTGTTAGGATATTACACCATAGAGGTTGATGAAACTCCTCCATTAGTCTTAAATTAATGTCTTATATGCTCTGTAATTTTCTTAGAATTGTTGTAATTGAATTCCTTATACTTCCTTTATAAAATGATAATTATGATAATTTTGTATTAATTAAGGAATAAATAGAAATACTTAAAGGAAAATTAAAAATCTTGGAAGACAATGATATTTCACTATGTTATAGGTCAGAAAAATTTCTCACATCAATAAGATTATGATATGATATACTCCATGTGTAAAATGACTTGAAGGATTATTTGAAGAAATTAATTAATGGTATAAATAATTGGGAAAATTATGAAAATCATCATTGTCATCATATAGGTCCATACCACCCTAGGATAAATAATTTGAGACATATGGGCCAAGGAATAAGAAGTTGGATTCCGGGGTGGAGTTAGGTCATGGGCTGCATATAGTAAAAGTAGGTTATACTATAGGCCCACCAGGGGATAGATCGACAATTGAGCTAGAGAACATGATTTGAAGTATAACCCTGGTGGTTAGTGTTGTCTTAGTGAAGAAAGTAAAAGTGCAAGTCAATGGGTGTCAACTGGAGTGGAGGTCGGCGGAAGACCGTCGCCCTCCTGATAACAACTTAAGTCATTAGGGTCAACTAAGAGTAACAGTGAGAGTTGAGTGTGGATTATGGGTAGACATCAACTAAAAGTAATTATCCTTGCGAAAGGGAACTTTGGATTTTAATTCCATCTTGGTTCCTAGTGCCCCTGAGACCCCTTCATTGGGCATACCCTGGGCAGTCCTGGGATTAACCCTAATTCACTAAGTATAATAACCGGTAGGCAAGAGTAGCCTAATAGGCTAGGTAAACTGTACATGTTCTCACTCGTGCCGGGTTGGAAGGACTTGGAGTCTATTGACTACTTGCTCACCCGTGCAGAGTTGGAGGGAATTGTTGAGTTATATGCTCACTCGTGTCGGGTTGGAGAGACTTGGAGTCTGTTGACTACTTGCTCACCCATGCCGGATTGAAAGGAATTGGTATGGACATATGCTCACCCATGCCAGGTTGGAGGGAATTATGGTATATTCTCACCCGCTTAGGGTTGGAGGGAGTTATGGTATATTCTCACCCGTGATGGGTTGGAGGGAACTGAACTTGATATGTGTTCTCACCCGTGATGGGTTGGAAGGAACTGAACTTGATACTACATTCTCACCCGTGATGGATTGGAGGGAATCAGGACAGGTTGGTCTTGCGAGCTGGAGGCTCGAGTCTAAATAATCGCATGTGCATAAAGAAAATGGTGTTCGGTCATGCGGTACTGGGCCAATCGTCACACCGATGGCAGTATGGTGACTCAGGTGAGGTGTACGGGTGGAAGGGCCAGTATGTTGTTTAATACTGCGGTCAGGAAGACAATCCCCGAAGACGTGCACCCAACCTAAAAGACTATCAGGTAGCTAGCAATAGTACGCAGAGACTCTAGAGTGCACTTGTCGGTGTACAGAGGCGTACAGGAGAGGTCTTGGCCTGGTAGTGTGCATACCCGCCTAGAAAGCGGAGGAGCCCGATCCGCTGCTGCCGGAGCCAAGAAGGCGGTACCTGAGAGTGATGCTAGCTCTCGAAAAGTGGGAACTAAAGGTCTGTGATAACGGAGTCGTTGTGTGTGAGTTGCACTTGCCTGCTGCATAATTTGCATCATAACATTCATTCATATTAGGGCATACGCCTCATAGATCCTTATCATATAAATTAGTCTGGGCTCTTTTATATGATAAGTTATAATTCCTAGAAACCTTAACTTATAAATTTGTATGGGCATTTTTATAAGTTAAGGTACGACTGTGATGATAGATAGCTTTACTTTTCAGCTTACTTTATTTCCTGCTCTTACTTTCAGTTCTTTTCTTTTACTAGTACTGCTCTTACTTACCTGTACTACATACTTAGAACTGCTAAAGTAGGATAACAATATCTATTACAACTGCTAGTTAACTCTTGTCACCTGCTTCCACCTTTGCTACCCCTTGTTGTCCTCCACTTCGTCCTCCCGCTCGGTGCCTAAGAGCGACGGGGCGAGGTGTGGAGGAAACGGCTTAGTCTTTTTGACTAATGGTCGGTGACCATATTATTTTAGGAGCTCGATGAGATTGACCAGCATGTCGAGGAGGCAAGACTTGAGGAGCAGATGCCGACACCTACTACTACTACTACTACTACTACTACTACTACTACTACAGCGCGTCCTCAGGAGGGACGATATGTCCGTGATAGTTTAGACTTCCGCTCTTTGCTTTGTGAGGAGAGATTTAGTGATATAATGCAATGGGCATAAACCCTTGTATCTCTTTTATTGTTGTACTCATTGTGGACTTTGTTTCTGTACCTTCATTTACTTATATGATATGTACTCTGTGGCTGTGGACTATAGTTGTTTCTCTTTACTACTATATATTACTTCTGTTTCTCATATTGGCCGAACAGGTTTATGATCGTACTAGCCGGCAGGATCGGCATCTTGCGGTGGCGACTTACCCGTGAGTTAGTGCCACCGTAAGGCGACGATTCTGGGCATAAGATCTGGGTTAGCCCCAGAGAGGGGGGGACGGATCTTATACTTAGATAGGCTAGATTTGGTTTTCTGTCCTTCATAATCTCATATGGAGTCTTCTTGTTGTACCTGTTGATAGAGGCCCTGTTCAGGACATCACATATAATGTTCACTGCCTCGGCCCAAAAATATTCTGGGAGAGAAGTGTCACTGAGAAGGGTCCTGCTAGCCTCTATGAGAGTTTTATTTTTCCTCTCAACTATCCCATTTTGCTGGGGAGTTCTTGGTGAAGAAAACTCCTGATGAATCCCTTGATCTTCATAGAACTTTGTCATGCCTTCAGACTGAAATTTAGTACCATGGTCAGTTCTAATTTTGACCACAGAGCTATCTTTTTCATTCTTAACTTGCCTAACAAAAGTCATAAAAGTGTTAAGGGTTTCTGACTTTATCTTCAAGAAGAACACCCAAGAAAACCTGGAGAAGTCATCAACTATCAAAAGTGAGTAGACTTTCCTACCTAGACTATGAACTGGCATAGGACCTAACAAGTCCATATATAGGGGGTATAAGCACCTCACAGAATCCTTAAAACTAATGCTCTTGAAAAATGCTTTAGTTTGCTTGCCCTTTTGACATGCAGAGTAAATGCCCTCCTTGGCGCATCTTATGGTGGGATCATTCCTGACTAGCTCTTTACTGAAGAGCTTACTTATGGTCTTGAAGTTCAAGTGAGCTAGTCTCTTGTGCCATTGCACACAATATGCGACTTTCTTATTAGCAACTAGACACACAAGGGTATCAAAACTTAAACATAAAAGTTTAAATAATAAATATTCTCACTCCTAGTGCCTGTCAAAATGACCTCTTGGTCACATGACCTTTTGATTAGACACTCATCCTTGTGGAATATAATGATATAGACAAGATCATATAGTTGGCTTATGCTAATTAGGTTGCATTACAACCCTTCCACATAAGCCACCTTTGTGATTGTGATTATGCCATTGGTGATCGTACCATAGCCCTTGGTGACTCCTTTATCTGAGCCACCAAAGATCACTTTTGGTCCATTCTTTACTGGACTGTATTCCTTTAGAAGACTTCTTATTCCAATCATGTGTTGGAACACCCACTGTCAAAGTACTATATTGGATGGGTATTTGGACTAAGCTGCAACCATAATTAAGTTTACCTTAGAAATCCAAAAGAGTTTGGGTCCTAGGTTCTTGTAGTCTGAAAATTAGCCTGTCTGCCTGCAACATTTCTGACCAGTAGACTTGCCCTTTTACTAAGAACTTTGGGGTTGTGCCAACAATCTATGGCAAAATGTCCGACTTTACCACAACACTAACACTCATGAATATTACATCTATTTTTTTGAACAGCACTTGTAGACAAGCTGACAACAGCTGACTGTTCAGAAGGGAGAATAATAGTCCTCTTCATGTTTCTTTCAGCAAGGATCTGACTGAAAGTGAGTCTTCTAGTAGAAGTACTTTGCTTACTGTGAATGCCACTAGCAGTAGTCTTCTTTGCAGAAGATAAGCTATTTATTGCATCAAAGATAACCAAGTCAGGCTTGCTGGATGACTTACTTTTCGTCTGAGTTTTTGCTGGAGGAGCTTGACTATTGGCCACTACTGTAATGCCCAGATTTTTCGATGTTTATGTTAATTCCTTTAGTGTCGTATTTTTGACGTCAGGGCGTTAAGTTGATGCATAGTTGACGGGTACCATTACTAGAGCATGAATTTTTCTAATTGGTATCCGAGGTTTTGACTTAGAATATTAGCATGGCTAATTTCTACTGTGTTTTTGAGATATCCCTTGCGAGCCGGGTTTTTTTCGGAACTCGGTGGAGCCTTTTTGGGATAATTGGTTTTTTGGTTATCGGGAAGTTTTTAACCGAGTTTGGTTTGTCGGATTTGATTTCGACTTCGCCGTTGGATTCAAAACATCGATATTTAGCTTCGATGAAAATTTCGTGAAAATCCTAGTTGATTAGATTTATCAGTAGTTTGGGCATTTATTATAATAATAATTATAATATAATGTAATATTTATATATATATATATAGTCTTACGATATAACGGAAACCCTATTCATCATCTTCTTCCCAAGCTGTTAGATTGTTTCGCGGAAGAGAGAAAGTATCAGACCTCACAAAGCTGGAAAGAAATGATGAGGCAAGGAGAAAATTCAGAAGAGACAAGATGACAAGTACAGTGCCACCAAATGCTCTTGAGTCATGCAAGTACTTTCCAAAGCCTTACAGCTACTTTGAAAGAAAAAAGCAAAAGAAGACTGATGCTGATGAGAGGGCTGCTAAGAAACCAAACAGGGGCATAGTCATTAAGGAACCAAAAACCTAAAATGCTTTATGTATTAGGTTCCTTAGGGCTCTATGTAAATGAACTTTACTATAAACACACACATTCTGTTTATAAATATCATTTTGTTGTATTAATAATTTTGAGATTATATGTTGTTTATTGCTTTTATTTATTGTTAAGTTTTTCTGTTCATTTGGTAGTGCATATCATTGTTAGAGGTTCTGACTTCTTCAAATATGGGGAGATTGTTGGGTCCATTGATCACAATGTCTTTGATTTAAAGAAGGCCATAGTTCAATGTTATACACATGTTTATATCTGATATATATGTTCAAGTTCATTGTATGCAGGTTGTCTATTGTTCATTGATTAGATAGGTTGTCAGTGTAATAATGATAGTTGGACTCAAGACATGTTACTGGAAAAGAAGAAAATTGGCTAAGTATAGATGTGTTGAGTGAGTTAACTTCACTAAACTCCACGAGCCTAAAATAATTGACAGGAGATCCAGCAGTCAAAGCCTTAATGTTGTTGAATTCAAATCTGTCCAAGGACAAAAGTGTTGAGTGAAGGCAGTTCACTCAACGCCTACTAAAAAGGAAATCTGTCTACGTACATGAGCATTGAGTGAAGAAGGATCACACAATGCCTCATAAGTTATTTAGCAAAGTCCAAAAGCGTTGAGTGTAGAAGGTTCACTCAATGCTTTTATCATGAAGAATTCTACCAAGTCCAAAAGCATTGAGTGATGAAGGCTCACTCAATGCCGTATCAATTAGGTTGTACAAGCCAGATGCATTGACTGATGAAGACTCACTTAATGCCTCAAGAAGCAGATTTTCTACCAAGTGTTTTTGCGTTGAGTCACTTGACTGCACTCAATGCCTGTGACTGAAAACTGCTAAGTCCAAATGCAATGTAATGCTGAGGGCATCTATAATTCAAATATTGCGATACTTGTGTGTTAGAAGACAAATGGTGCTGAATGCCTTCTGTACAATAATTAAAGCTAAAGGTACTTTACAACTTCCAAATTCATCTTGCCTATAAAAAGGAAAGAGTCGTTAGTCTACAGGAAATGAGGAGAAGACTTTTATAGAGAAATAAAAGGAAGCCTTTTCTCACAACAACAAAAAGTTGCTCCATCAAATTGAAAAAGAAATTACACTTAGACTTATAGAAGTTTTTCTTTAATATAGAAAAGGGTTGGTTGTTTGAAGAGATCAAGAACTTAATCATCTTGGTCATCTACATCAAGCACAAAAATATTTTTTTGTAAGAGAAGAAGGGGAAGCAGATCATCAAAAAGTTATTGTTCATCTTCAAGGCCACTACAATCAACAATATTACATCTAAGGATTGAATAAACAAAGCTCTGCGTTTGTCTTCTCAACACAAGGAGAAATAACCAGAAGATCAATAATCTTGGTACTGTGAAGAAGAAAGGACGGGATTTTCTCAGTTCAAAAAAGAGGCTCAGAGAACTCTTTCTCTGGAGTCAATCATCATCAAAAATTACTCAATTTGTAAGATCATCCATTGATCTAAGTTGTAGGCATGCATTATAAAGGCTGAGTGTAGGAGTTAAGCCTCCGAGTTGTAGGATCCTGCTTAGGATACGAGGTAGAGATGTTTAGCTTGAGGTTGGATCTCTGTGTAGATTTGAGGTAGGAGATATGGTATCTCTGAGTGTAGGGTTGTTTAGCCTGAGGTAAAAGTTATTATACTATGAGTTGTAGGAGTGTGCTTCACTCTAAGGTGTAGGATCCTGTAGGATCTGAGGTGTATGCTCAAGGAGCCGAGATAAAGGCGGAGTTAGCCAAATCTAGCTCACTACTATATAGGTGAAGGGGGAAAGTGGATGTACTCTTGATAGGGGAACCACTATAAAATCTGGTGTGTTGTTGTGGTTCTTGAAAACTAACCTTATAATTTAACTTACATCTCAACCAAATTAAAAAGTTGTTAAAAAAGACTTGAAAACCTATTCACCCCCCCTAGGTGTGTAGCTACTCTTGAACAAAGACTTTAAAGTCTGTTGAGGGTGAATGATCATCAGCCTATCCCATCTATCAAGCATCTTGATGTCCATCTTTCTCATGTGATGAATTTTTACGCCTAGCCTCATATTCATAATACCTAGAACAGTGTTGAGGAGAAATAGAGACAGAATTCTTCCTATATTGGGATCAAGGATACACTCATTTATCTTATCAAACATCACCTTGCCCCAATTTGTTTTCTTGGATAGAATCACTCTAGCAATTAGATCAAACTACTTTCTTGAAATTTTGTCTGGAGATCCAATTTTGCATATTAAGGCTTTTCCAATGATGTCAGCCAAGAATTTACCCTTCAAATTCATCTCTTTCCTGTGTATAAATCCACTGGTATGTTTTGGTAGACAACACCATTTGAAGGCATACTTTATATCTTCTTGATACAGCTCGTCTTCTTCCTCACTAGGGTTGAGCTTTGGGAGCTTCAGTGCCTTGAAAATCTTCGTAGCTGTGATTTTAAGCTTTTCTCCAATGATAGTTGTCGTGATCTTTATGGAGGAAGAGTCCACCATGTCATTAGCAAAAAGTCCTAGGACTTCTCTTTTTCAAATAACACACTGCTCTAACAGCAAAAATTCAAGCTAAGCGACTAATAGGAGATGAATGACATATTAAATTTCTTCTGGAGCGTCTCTGAATCCATTTTGCATAACTTTGCATCCCTCAAACAAGAAGTCTGTACCCTTGGGAGGCATCTTATCTGAGAGATTGAGTGAGGAGGAGAAGATGGTGCAAGAGATCTAGTGTATGGGACACTGAATTTCGGAAGGGCAATGAAATGATAGAGTTTATTCTAGGCATGATTTCTATTTATACCTTACTATATTCGAGAAGATGGAGAGGCCCATACCTTGTCATGATTTACAATTTAGATGGATGGCTGTGATTTACCCTTATAGATATGATGCTTTTCGACCAGTCAGAGTATTTGCATCGAGTCCATTCAATGCCTGAACATCTCACTCAACTCCTGGTGTTGACTCAATGCTTGACACTTCATTCAATGCCAAGGAAGTTGACCTTTTACATTTTTAAGTTCTCCTGCAAAAATTTGCCTCCAAAAGCACATATAGAAAGTTCTATATTGAATGACAATATTAGCTTATAGTCATTCAAAATTTTTTTAAGCTAATTCAAATTTAACATTCTGAATTAAAACATGAAGAAGTTAAACTTGGCTTCATCAAGAGGCTTAATGAAGAGGTCAGCCACTTGTCTATCTATGGGGCAAACTCAAGGCTGATATCTTCTCTCTCAACATGCTCTCTTAAGAAGTGTTATCTAATTTCAATATGCTTAGTCCTGCTGTATGATACATAATTCTTAGCAATTGAAATAACACTAGAAGAGTCACAAAACATAGAGGTTTTACTTAGCTTGATATCATAATCCTAAAAGTTGATGTTGTATCTATAGGAGCTGTGAACATCAACTCCCTACTGAGATGTACTCAGAATCTGTAGTGGAGATGGCTACACTTGTTTGTTTTTTACTGCTCGAGGATACCAACCTTCTCCCTAGAAATTTGGCAAGCACAAAAGTATTCTTCCTATCGTCTTTGCAACCTACAAAATCTGCATCTGAATAGCCCATCAGTTCAAAATCATCATTCCTAGGGTACCAAAGGCCAAGATCTTGTGTGCCCTTAAGATATCTCAGAATCCTCTTTGCAGTAGAGTAGTGAGACTCATTAAGGCAAGCTGGTACCTAGCACAAACACATGTAGAAAACATAATGTCTGGTATACTAGTAGTCAAATATAGGAGGGACACAATTATGCCTCTATACAAGGTTTCATCAACTAGCTTGCCATTCTCATCTATGTCTAGTAACATACTTGACCCCATAGGAGTTTTCATAGTAAAGGCACTCTCCATTCCACATTTCTTTATTAATTCCTTGGCGAACATAGTCTGGGAGAAAAATAAACCATCCTCAAATTACTTAACTTGGAGACCCAAGAAATACTTGAGTTTACCCATAATGCTCATCTCATATTTTCCTTTCATAAGTTTAACAAACTTTTTGCATAGGCCATCATCAGTAGACCCAAAAATTATGTCATCAACATAAATTTAGACTAGAATAATCTTACCCTTAACTTCTTTTAGGAATAATATCTTGTCTATCTTTCCCCTTGAGAATGTGTTCTCAATGAGAAAGCTAGACAATGTTTCATACCAGGCCATTAGGGCTTGTTTTAACTCATACAAAACTTTTCTTAAATGAAATACATGATCAGGAAAATAAGGATTGATAAAACCTGATAGCTGCTCAACATAGACCTCTTCTTTTAGGTCACCATTTAGGAAATCTGCCTTCACATCCATTTGGTAGATCATAAATCCTTTGTAAGCAGCATATACAAGGAACAATCTTATGGCTTTAAGTCTATCTCTCATTAAGTCTAGCTTTATTATTGATTATTACACCACTTTCACCTATATTATTTCTATATATACATTTAGTTCATATGATGTTATATCCTTGAGGTCTGGGAACCGGCTTTGATGCAGGCCACTATCCGCCAACGTAAATACTTTAGCATTCTAACGCGCGAGGCGTCTAACACCCACGAAGACAACCACACAAAACTCAAACGCAGTGCACTAATATGCAAACCAAACAAGTAAACCAACACGGTAGCCACACCGTCGGAAAGATCGGACAAGCGGATAAAGGCCGTTATCCTTTCTAGCAAAAGGGACCCACCCGGTCCGGACGAGCGATGTTATACCAAAGAAGATCTACCCGAAAATACGATCGAGAAACGGTAGATCTCCCCCAACAAAAAGGTGCGGGGTTCGCCAAACCCTTTTCGGAAATAAAGCGTAGTGATGTTGCAACACTTAAAGCAAAACCCACGAAAAATCAACGATTCGTAAGCAACGCAAAAATTACTCCAGCCGCTAGAAAAATCAAGAGGGAAACACACAAAAGTGGAGAGATTCGTTACCCAAGTCGGAATGGATGATTCCGACTGTTTTACCAAGGGATCACTCGCCCGCGGTTCCGCCGGAGTTATGCCGGATGGAGTAAGAGATTCCGCCGTCGCCACGTCACGTCGTCTCCAAGTTCCTCGGAGCAAGAAACACTCCACCTCCACCCTAGGGGAGGTAGTCGGCCAAGAGGATGGGAGATGGTGGTCAGCCAAGGATGGTGGTGGCCGATCGGGTTGAAGGTGGGTAGTCGGGTAAGGGGCGGCTTGTGAGGAAGAGGTGGTGTTGAGGATGTAGATAGGGAGAGGGGAGAAAGGGAAGAGGAAGTGGGCGGCTTTTGGGAAATGGAGAGAGGGGGCGGCCGAACTAGTGAGGAGGAAGAGAGAGAGTGTGGGGGGCAGCTAAGAAGAGGAGAAGTAGAGAGATAGGTTTAGGGTTTTCTTAATTCTTCTTCAATACTTCAAAAGGAAACATCCTATGCCTATTTATAGGCTTACAACCATCATCCGGCTATTAGCAGCCCAAAATGAAAATAAAGCTAATAATGTTTGTTTTAAACTTAAAGGAACTAATAAAATGCCTAAACAAGTGGCACAACAAATACGATAAATAAAATGACATAAATAAAAGGATTAGACGGGCTTGAGCCGAGGGTTGAGATTATAACGTCGCCCCGAGTGGGCACCATGGCGACGCGAGTCCTTTGTTGGAGACGAGGGAGGGTCTTTAGCAAGCTGCGGTTCGTCGTCTCCACCAATCCTCCCCCCACCCTTAAAAGGACTCATCACCGATGAGTTGTCCTGCAGATATCGTCGTAGAAGAGCATCATCCAAGAGCGCGACCTCGGATTCCGGGAGCCAAGAGTCATCCGAGGCGGGGCGACCACGCCAACGAACCAAGAAATGTCCCATGTCATCATCTGAAGTGGGAAGTACATCATCCTGTAGAATCCTGTCGGGCAAGAAAGCTGTCCTGGCAAACCTGGGAAAAGCATTAGGCAGTAACGGGGGAAAATCTAATTCATCAACATACGGCGTACCTCCTTTGGATACCGATGGAACGAGTGATCCCGTACCCCACTCAGTCTTACACCCAAGAGAATCTGTAGTAGATGTAAACGAGGAGGAAGATAATTCTAGCGGCGGAGCAATATATGGCGTTAAGTCCGAAACATTAAAAATAGGGGAAATACCCCAATCAGTGGGTAATTACAAAAGAAATGCATTTTCGCCTAACTGCTTTAAGATCCGAAAAGGACCCGCTCACCGGTCCGCTAACTTTTTTAAGGTGCCCATAGGCAACTGTTCAGGGATGAGACAGACCATGACTAAATCGCCGACTTTCAGGGGAGACGCTCATTTATGTGTGTTGGCATAAACTTGATGGGACTCATATTGAGCGGTAAGCATCTCATTAATGTGTTTATGCAGGTCATGGATGTGAGAGGCAAAGTCTTGTGCGAATTGGCTTGATTTAAAAGATGGGGGTAACGGAATCAAGTCAAGTGGCATCGGGGCCTTATAGTCATGCACAATTTCATTCGGGGACAGACCCGTGGACCTATTCTTGGAATTATTATATGTCAATTGAGCATGCGGAAGGATAAGATCCCATGTACCCTTGTGGTCTCCCACAAGACAGCGCAGCAGACTACCCAAACTTCTATTTACATCCTCCGTTTGCCCATCCGTCTGCGGATGGTAGGCCGAAGAAAATAGGAGCTTGGTGCCCATTATCCTCCACAAAGTTTTCCAAAAATAGCTCGTGAATTTTACGTCCCTATCAGTAACTATCGATTTTGGAACGCCGCGGTGACCCACTACTTCCATAAAATAAAGTTGAGCGACATGTGACACGTCGTTAGTTTTATTGCAAGCGATAAAATAAGCCATCTTGGAAAAACGGTCGACGACAACTAAGATCGATTCGTGACGCCTAAACCTGATCGGAAGGCCTAGAATGAAGTCCATGCTAACGTCTTCCCAAGGCGTCGAAGGGATCGGGAGAGGGGTATAAAGCCCCGCGTTCGTCTTGTTCCCTTTTGCCAACTGGCACGCCCGACAACTCCCCACGATTTTACTTACCTTGGTCTTAAGACCGGGCCAATAAAATTTGTCCTCAACTAACGCGATAGTCTTATCACGGCCAAAATGGCCACCTAACCCGCCGCTATGCAGTTCCCACACAATGAAGTGACGTAGGGATGAGCGGGGAATACATAGCTTCGAGTGGTTGAAAAGATACCCGTCACGAATGTAAAACGCGGAAATGGTTGTGGGCAGGTTTTCCTGAGTGGTGAAATATATGTCCTTGAAATCTGGGCAGTTGACATATTCGTCCTTAATTCTATCAAAGCCCACCACCTTAATTTCTAATGTGGATAGTAATAACGTGACACGACTAAGAGCGTCCGCTACGCGATTGAGGGTACCCTTCAGATGCTTGATGATGAATTTGTACTCCTGAAGGTAGGAGACCCATTTAGCATGTCGCGGGCTCACCTTTGACTGCGAATTGATAAATCGTAGCGCCTCGTGATCTGATAGGATGACGAACTCCTTAGGAAGCAAGTAGTGCCGCCAATGTTGGAGGCATCGGATGACCGCGTAGAACTCCCGATCATAGTTAGAATAGTTCAATTTCGGGCCGGCCAGCTTCTCACTGAAGTACCCCACCGGGTGACCTTTTTGGCTCAACATGCCCCCAATCCCCACTCCCGAAGCGTCACAAGATAATTCAAAAACTTTGGAGAAATCTGGGAGACGCAAGAGGGGGGCTTCGAACATGCGCGCCATAATTAATTGAAAAGCCTTGGCGGCCGACTTCGTCCAAGAAAACTCACCCTTCTTCATGCACTCGGTTACGGGGGCCATTATGCTACTAAAATCCTTAATAAACCGCCGGTAGAAAGTGGCGAGTCCGTGGAAACTCCGCACATCCCGAATGTTGGCGGGCTCGGGCCAATCCTTTATGGCTTGCACCTTCTTAGGGTCGACATGGATTCCCTTTGAACTAACGATGTAACCGAGGAACTCGACGGATGTCACGTGGAAGGTACATTTTTTTATGTTCACGAATAATTTTTCTGATCTTAACGTGGTTAGGATGATTCTTAAATGCGTCTCATGATCACTCGTGGATGTGCTAAAAATCAGGATGTCATCGAAGTACACCACAATGAATTTCCCCATGTAAGGTTGGAAAACATGGGTCATCATCCTAGAAAATGTGCTGGGCGCATTGGAGAGCCCAAACGGCATCACTAACCACTCATAAAGGCCCTCCTTAGATTTAAAGGCGGTCTTCCACTCATCCCCTTCTCTAATTCGGATCTGGTGGTAACCACTCCTAAGATCCAACTTGGAGAAGATCGTGGCGTCGGTCAACATATCTAACAAATCGTCGAGACGGGGAATGGGGAATCGGTACTTGATAGAGATTTTGTTTATGGCCCGGCTATCCACACACATCCTCCACGAGCCGTCCTTCATGGGGGCAAGTAAGGCGGGCATGGCGCATGGACTCATGCTATGGCGGATAAATCCCTTTCGCAATAATTCCGAGATCTGGGTTTGTAGTTCTAAATGCGTGGACGGATTGAGGCGATAATGGGGAAGGTTGGGTAGGGAGGAGCCGGGGATGAAGTCGATGGCGTGTTGGATGTCCCGCATGGGGGGTAACTCAGACGGTAGCTCGTCCGGGTACACATCCACAAATTCTTCTAGGAGCGAATTCAATGCCGTAAGCTCTCACATATCGCCGCATCGTCCTTGACTTGGAGGCAAACTAAAGCATAAAGGACTCCGTCCATGAAGGTAGCCCGGGTAAGTTCCCTCCTACCAATAAGACCCAACGCTCTCTTCTCGACTGGGATGACGGTGTCCTTGGACGGGGTCGAAGGATCCTTCGGAGGAGAGGGCTTCAAGACGATGGCTCGGCCATTAAACTTGAACTCATAGGTGTTAGCCCGACCATAGTGGGTGACGTTGTGGTCAAACAACCAAGGGTGCCCAAGTAAGACGTGACACGCATCCATGGGGATAAGATCACACCAAACCTGCTCGGTGTAGGCCTTGATGGTGAGGGGAACTAGGCAACGCTTCGCCACGGGGAGGGTTGACTTGTTCACCCACGCCACCTTATACGAGTGAGGGTGTGGTTCAGCAACTAGGGACATGCGTTTCACGGCGGCTTCAGAAATGACATTCATGCAACTACCGCTATCTATGATTAGCCTACACAATTTTTCACCGCTCTTGAAATTTAACGTGAAAATATTTGTCCTATTCCATTCGTCTAATGGCCGCGGGGTGGCCAAAATACATCTCATCACCATCATATGGGATTCGTCATCCATGTCACTCGGCACGCCGTCCGACTCACTAAAATCACCTACTTCGTAAGTAAGGTCGTCAGACCTGCCCACGGCATCTAACAGGGCTAGGAGCTTGGGTTTTGTAGGACAATCACTAGCATAGTGTCCTTGAACCCCACAAGCAAAACAGGTGACGTTCGTCCTGCTGACTCTTCCTATCGGCACTCTTTCCCCAGTTGGACTCCTATTGTTTTTAGCCGTCACCACAATGGAGGATGAATCGGAGGACCGATACTTTCCTTTATCCTTATAGCTGGGTGCAGGGGGCGGTCCTAAGATGGACTTGCCCTTCTGGAATTGACGTGACTTTCCCTTAAGCGCATTGTGTTTTTTGATATCTAACGCAGCGTTGAATGTCACGTGTAAGTCCGTGTGGCCGTATCGCAATAGCTTCCCTTGGATATCGGGGTTAAGGCCCTTACGGAACCTGGATAGGGTGACCTCGGGCATCTCCTTCACATCACAACATAACATCATATCCTTGAGCAAACTCAGGTACTCAGAAACCGACCTCGCCCCTTGCTTAAGGGTAGCCAAATCATCGAACATCTGTGTTCGATGGTACATGGGAACGTATTGCTCGATCAACCTAGCCTTCATATCTTCCCAACCGATGGGCCTTGCACCATTCTCTACTCGCAAGCGCCTCTCTTCATCCAGCCAAAAGATCTTGGCTCGCCCTAATAATTTCATCCTCGCCACATGCACCTTGTCCGCATCGTTGAGAGCATACCATTCGAAGTAACACTCGATTTCCAAGACCCAATCTTGGAAGACTTGAGGATCTCCCAACCCATCATAGGAGGGTGGCTTGAATCGGACGGCCCGAGTAAGGTCAAACTCGAAGGGGGCTCGAGGAGCGTGTTCCTGCGGGTGATTGGGGTTGGCTTGGTGATCTCCGTCCGCTCGTTGGTGAGCGGGGGGATGACGGGGTCCCCCTTGTTGGACACCTAGAGCATGAAGGGCCTCTTTAATGGCCGTCATTTGCTCCGTAAAGTCTTGCCGCAGCTCCTCAATCTCATTGAGGCCACGGCCGTTACCCGGGTCGTCGTCCATGGTGGAAGACGATGGGAAATACTCCGTTCCTAGCCTTGTGCGCATGCAACAAGTTGACAGCCGATTTAGATAAACGAACTATGAATTAATCCCGAGAGGTGACTTTAAAAAACGATTTTTTTTGGAGATTCCTACAGGGAAAAAATAGAGGATTATTAAAATATTTTTTTTTTATTTTTTTGCAGAAAATTAAGAAATCTAGGACGCTATTGGCAGACCAAGGAAAAAATTTTTTTGATTTTTTTTGACACAAAACGCACTCTAACGTGGGGGAAAAGTGAATGGCAAGAAAGGGGAGGGGGTCAATTAAGAAATTGACACGAACCTCCCTCTGATACCAAATTGATCCAGGCCACTATCCGCCAACGTAAATACTTTAGCGTTCTAACGCGCGAGACGTCGAACACCCACGAAGACAACCACACAAAACTCAAACGCAGCGCACTAATATGCAAACCAAACAAGTAAACCAACACGGTAGCCACACCGTCGGAAAGTTCGGACAAGCGGCTAAAGGCCGTTATCCTTTCTAGCAAAAGGGACCCACCCGGTCCGGACGAGCGATGTTGTACCAAAGAAGATCTACCCGAAAACACGATCGAGAAATGGTAGATCTCCCCCAACAAAAATGTGCGGGGTTCGCCAAACCCTTTTCGGAAATAAAGCGTAGTGATGTTCCAACACTTAAAGCAAAACCCACGAAAAATCAACGATTCGCAAGCAACACAAAAATTACTCCAGCCGCTAGAAAAATCAAGAGGGAAACACACGGAAGTGGAGAGATTCGTTACCCAAGTCGGAATGGATGATTCCGACTGTTTTATTAAGGTATCACTCGCCCGCGGTTCCGCCGGAGTTGTGTCGGATGGAGTAAGAGATTCCATCGTCGCCGCGTCACGCCGTCTCCAAGTTCCTCGGAGCAAGAAACACTCCACCTCCACCCAAGGGGAGGTAGTCGGCCAAGAGGATGGGAGATGGTGGTCGGCCAAGGATGGTGGTGGCCGATCGGGTTGAAGGTGGGTAGTCGGGTAAGGGGCGGCTTGTGAGGAAGAGGTGGTGTTGAGGATGTAGATAGGGAGAGGGGAGAAAGGGAAGAGGAAGTGGGCGGCTTTTGGGAAATGGAGAGAGGGGGCGGCCGAACTAGTGAGGAGGAAGAGAGAGAGTGTGGGGGCGGCTAAGAAGAGGAGAAGTAGAGAGATAGGTTTAGGGTTTTCTTAATTCTTCTTCAATACTTCAAAAGGAAACATCCTATGCTTATTTATAGGCTTACAACCATCATCCGGCTATTAGCAGCCCAAAATGAAAATAAAGCTAATAATGTTTGTTTTAAACTTAAAGAACTAATAAAATGCCTAAAAAAGTGGCACAACAAATACGATAAATAAAATGACATAAATAAAAGGATTAGACGGGCTTGAGCCGAGGGCGGAGATTATAACGTCGCCCCGAGTAGGCACCATGGCGACGCGAGTCCTTTATTGGAGACGAGGGAGGGTCTTCAGCAAGCTGCGGTTCGTCGTCTCCACCAAGCTTCCAAACATTATAACTTTTAAACTGGTTCAATTCTTCTTGCATATCCACTATCCAGAATGGGACTATGTTGGCTTCTTAAAACTTCTTGGGCTCTATCTGAGATAGGATGATGAAGTATATAACTATTTGAGATTTTTTTTCTCAATGTGATCACACCTTGGCTTGCGTCCCCAAATATCAATTCTATAGGGTGGTCTAATAAATGTCAAATAGCTACTAATAGCCTCTCTACAGCTCCTTAAATTTCAGCTTCATTAGCCTAGGGTTCTTCTTCTATCTACATTATAACTGGTCCTTCTCCTGGGATGAGCACACCATCATACTTTTTCTTATTCAGATGGAAGTGAGTCTTCAATGCTTAGCTTGTCTATTCTCAATTCTGCACCTGCAACACTAGAAGAGCTTGACAATTCATTATAAATCAAGGAAGTTTTATTAAATAGAACATTTATAGACTCTCCTACCACCTGATTTTTCAAGTTGTAGTTCCCATAGGCTTTTTTGTGGGTATTGTACAAAAAAAATACCCTAATAGGATTTTTTAGAAAATTTGGTCAAGTAGGACTTCCCAATATTCAGCACAAAGCACTTGCTTCCAATAATTCTAAAATAGGCTAGATTTGGTTTTCTGCCCTTCATTAGCTCATAAGGAGTCTTCTTGTGATACTTGTTGATAGAGGCCCTATTTTGGACATGAAATACTGTATTTATTGCCTCAGCACAGAAATATTCTATGAGAGAAGTGTCACTTAGAAGGGTTCTTCTAGCCTCAATGAGAGTTCCATTTTTCCTCTCAGTAATACTATTTTGCTGGGTTGTTCTTGGAGAGGATAATTCTTGAAAGATATCTTGCTCTTTGCAGAAGTTTGTCATGCTTTCAGATTGAAATTCCGTGACATGATCACTTCTGATTTTGACTACAGTGTAACCCTTTTCCTTCAAATTTTGCTTGACAAAAGTCACAAAGCTATCTAAAGTATCAGTCTTTCTCTTAAGAAAGAATACCCAAGAAATCTGGAATTGTCTTCAACTATCACAAAAGTATGGACTTTCCTACCTATACTATAAATTGACATAGGTCCAAATAAGTCCATGTGAAGGAGGTAGAGACACCTATTAGAATACTTGGAACCAATGCTTTTGAAGGAGTCCTTTGTTTGCTTTCCCTTTTGGCATGTAGAGCAAATGCCTTCTTTGGTTCATTTCAAATAGGGTTCATTTCTGACTAGCCCTTCAATGAAGAGCTTATTGATGGACTTATAGTTCAAGTGTGCAAGCCTCTAGTGCCATTGCATACAGTAAGAGCATTTCTTATTTGCTACATGGAAAACTGGAGAATTAGAATCTATATAAAGAAAATTAAGACAACAAATATACCCACTCCTACTGCATGTAGAAATGGTTTCTTAATCAGTTGAAATTTTGATTAGGCATTTATCCTTGTGAAAAGTAATGACATAACCTAGAACACAGAGTTGACTTATGCTAATTAGATTATGTTGCAATCCTTCCATATAAGCCACTTTTGTGATGGTGACTTTGCCAATGGTGATCATAATATAGCCTTTAGTCACTCCTCTATCTGAATCACCAAATATAACTTTGGGTCTATTCTTTATAGGAGTGAAATCTTTCTGATGGATTCTTGTTCCAATCTTATTCCTAGAACATCCACTGTCCAAGTACCAGATAAGCATCTGATTAGTTCTTGGATATACCTACAAAAAAGATTTAGTTTACCTTAGACACCCAAAGAAATTTGGGTCTTTGGTTCTTGTTAGCCTTTGGTGCACTCAGTCAAACATGGATAGACTTTGTTGGTTTTTATTTCACAGTATGGGGTACTGTTGGATTAAACCAGCTATAGCCAAGTGCCCTACCTTGCCACATCACCAACATTCATGGGTGTTTTACCTTCTCTTCTGAACATTCCTAGAGGTGGATAGAGCATCATAATGCTTTTTTAGAAGAGAAGGTAACAACTTTCTTCATGTTTCTCTCAACTAGAATCTGGTTGAATGTTAGACGGCAAGCAGGTTCTCTTGACTGAATCTATTTGACAACATCATGTGTCTGCTTTGTACCTAACATGATGTTGATGGCATCATAAGTGGTCATGTGAGAGTTGATTGCAGTCTTGCCATTTACCAGCTTCTTTGTTAGAGGGCTTTGGGATGAGGCCACTGCCTTACCCTTTAGTGTGGGGGTTGTAACACTAAATACTAATAGTACATGATGGGTCATTTGAATTTCTTCATGAGGTGCTTTCAAATAACTCAACCCCATGCCCTTTCTCCTTCCGTTATAAGGTGCACTATTGCCCTTACTTGAGGAACATCCATTCTTCCAGTGACCATATATACTATCATGGTCATACCTGTTAGAGGGAAACACTACCTTCTGAAAGGTGATTTGAGGCAAAACAGGAGCCTTGTATTTCCTCTTGGAATAAGCTGCTTCAGCTTTCCACTTGAATCCCAATCCCCTTCGATTATTTTGGAAGGAGAAGGTATCAATGATTGGAAACACTATCTTGGGCTTGGATAATTTCTCCACTAGCTTCCTCTCAAGATCCTTAATGATCTTTCTCTTCTGTCTAATAGTGCTCACTTGGATAATGATGATTGTTTTCAGCTGACTTATCTCTTTGCTCATCTGAGATAGCTGGGAAGCTGACTTAGATTGCATGGATTTTGCCTGCTGTAGAGAAGCAATCTCTTCAACTTTCCTCTTGATAAGCTTTTAGCTCTTCTTCAGAGCTTTTAGGAGAACACCAAACTTGTCAATCAATTGATTGGCATCCTCTTCAGTTATAATTCATCCTCCTCATTAGATGAAGAGGATGCCTCAGAATTTGGGCCAGTTTCATAATCTGAGTTTGAAGAAGACATATTTGAAATGATTACCTCATTAGGATCAGATTTATCCTGATTTTCTTTAGTCATGGCCATGAAGTTGCAGTCTTCTTCATCTTTATAATCACTGTCAATGGAGGATAGGGGTGCCCTTATGCCCACATTTGTTGTTGGGTGATCTGTATCCTCTTTCATAGAGAATAGACCAATTTAGGCATTTTTATCTTCTGATTTTGAAGTCTCATGTTCACTGTCAGATATGCTTGATTTCTTTATAGCGAAGAAGCTCTTGTCTACCTTTTTGTCCTTATGATATTTCTTATCAACAAACCTCTTGTTCTCTTTCCATTTAATATGATAGTCAGTAATGACATGTCCTGACCTGTTGCAACAGTAGCAAACAACATTAGTTTAAAATTGTTTTTTTTGTTTAGACACATACCTTTCCCCAGTGGGCTCCTTTCTGGATCTGTCATTGTTAGCTTGGGGCTTACTTGAGCGGGAGTCACTGGTGGCCTTTTCCTCCACTGCCTTCTTCTGCTTAGCATCTTTTTGAGCTGGATCCAGCGGTTGCCTTATTAAAGATTTTTAAAGATTGTTCTTTAGATTATTAAGCTTGAAGACAGTGAAAGTTGTTTCCTTCTCTACTGGCTGCGAGTTTTTGGGACTTAGGGTTTCAAATTTTTTTTTCAAAAGTTCTTCATAAAAAATCCTCAAAAGTTCTTGTAAAGGTCCCGCGCACATAGCTTTTATATCTCATCATCTATAACGTCTATATCCTATTTAGGTAAGCAGCATGACCGGCTTTAATGGTTGAATCATTCCAAGATTGCGTGCTAGAGAAATACAATGGTTTCCGTCTTTTAGCAAGCAATCTATGTCGATTTGAATTTTGTATCACGTTAGCTAAACAGATAAGACGCCACTTGGCTAAGAATAATTTCCGATCTTCTGTACAGGCGTTGAGTGCTTGAAGCAACATGACTTAGTCAAATTCTTGAACTCAGATGAAACGTTGAGAGATAATACTTAACTCAACGTATTTGTACTTTGACAACTTTCCCTTTCTGTTAAAGCATTGAGTGAAGTCTTTCTAAAGAGGCGTCGAGTGACTGAAGTTAACTCATCCCATTCTAGTTAGGTGTTGAGTCAAGTCTTATGTCTTGACGCATTTGTACTTAGATAAATTTTCTGCTTCACTGTTGAGGCGTCGAGTGAATGATCTTCATTTGACGCATTTGAACTTGGAATGAAACTCAACTCTTTTACTGAGACGTTGAGTGAAAGACCTTCACTCGACGCATTTGTACTTGGTCTGGATTTCTGCTCTTTTACTGAAGCATTGAGAGAGTATCATTCAGTCAACGCATATGAATCTTGACCGTCGAGTGATGTGAGATGACTTGATGCATTTGAACTTAGAAAGATTCTCTACTTCTCTTCTGAGGCACTGAGTGAATAGCATTGAGTCAACGCATATAGACCTTAAGCGTCGAGTGATGTGAAATGACTCGGCACATTTGTACTTAGCAAATTTTCTTCACTACTGCAATGTGCTGACTTAATCCCAAGCTGTTAGTCAATCAAATATTGATAACCTGCCCATGTTAACTTAAAGAAATGTCAAATACATATGTGTGTATATTATTGACTTATGGGGCTTCTTCAAATCTAAGATACTATGCTCAATGTTCCCAACACGCGCTACTCTCTTGCCCACGCCAACCTTATTACCAGGCTTCTTGCCCGACGCTATCACCAACACAAGCTTCTCCCACTTAATCTCCTGGAACTTGTTAAACTGAGAGTGATCAGTGATCCCCTCAGCCGCAAGAATCAGAAGGAACTTAGTCATAGTCAAACCAGTTTACGCGGACCCACTCTTCAGTGTGGGCTCAACCGCTCCCCTTCTGCCAGCTCCAGGCATGTATGTGGTTGCCCCAACGCCTACAGTCAATGCGGTCACGCAAAAAGTGATCGTGCACCATGCTCTTTTTCTTATCTGCACATCATGTAACCTCTCAACCCCGCACGACTCACCTGTAACCTGGGCAGCCCGTGTTTCTGTAAAACTACAAGTTCGGGCAGCTCCCCAATAGTATAAATAAGAGTATGGGACACTCATTCTGGTCTGAAGAGGGCCTGAGCCAGTTCCAACTCACTGTGAACTCAGATCTAGAGTCCGTCAAGTTGTTGAGAGCTCTCTAGCTAGCACAAACTCTTCTGTATATTTCTTCGAAATCAATAAAATCGTCCACAGCTAGTGGTATTTGTCATTGCGGGCAAATATGATGTAACCGTCCCCGACAATCTTTTCCTCCACTCGACTACAAAGTAAATGATCACCCCTCTTCGTCCCAATTTAATGTGGATTTTGTTAGATGCATTTTTGGCATCAACATTATCTATTTTAAGGATTAAAATAGCAGGCTACGCGTTTTCTTGAAAAAAAGAAAGTGCCTGCACTAATTTGTTTTTATTTTGCGTTCTGGAGGGCTAGAGAAATTATCTTTTTCCATGGCTGGGCGGCACGAATAGAAGTTCTCGTTCAATATTTTTTACTTGGGAACAGAAATATTGTCCTCCACCTTGACGTGCACTAGATCTCTAACACTTAGAAAGTCTAGCAACTCTGATGATTGGACTAAAAAAGTGTAGGTATAGTCTAACAGTGACTTGCTTAGTCATTATGTTCCCCTTTCTTTTCTGATGCAGAACTTCACGGATGACTCTTGTCATTGTCTTCATCAGTGATCTCCCTCTAGTTGGGTACCTCATCAATATCAATATGATTTTTTTATTGCAGGCTTCACTTGATTCTTTACATGACAAATCACGTTTTTTGATTATATCACAATTATTGCTCAGCTTTTCTTATTCGTACTCTGCTTGTTGACCAAAACCTTTATGCTAAACAGTTTCCATTGCAGCTGTAGTTGATAATGCTATTAAGCGTTAGTGGATTCAACTGATTGACACTCCTCCAAATATATGTCCATGCTGGATGCTTATTTGTACTATGATTTTTGCTCCGATGCAAAAATCCATGTTTTCATTGTGCATCAACACTTCCCTGTCATTCAATGGTGCATAAAAGCAACCACCTCCATGTAAATTGAAATGAGAGGTTAGTTGAATTTGGACATGCCATTTCTTTTGACAGCGTTTCCATATTTGCTTTATATAATATTTATGAGTCTATGCTCAACTGACCTATGAATAATAATTGAAGTTTTATTCTTAATAAATATTAAACCCAGGCCGGTACAGCAACTTTCATTATAAATCAAAAGAAAAAAAAAAAAAAAATATATATATATATATATATATATATATATATATATACTAGCATCTTCGAACGGGCTCCGTCCGTTCTCGAAGCATCGCTGCGGGCTTCGCCCGCAACCAAGCGGGCTTCGTCCGCTTGGCATTCAAGCGGGCTTCGCCCGCATTCCGGCGGGCTTCGCCCCCCGACAGTTTTTCTGATTTTTTAAGAAATGTTTTTGTGATTTTTTTATAATTTTAAAAATTTTAAATTAATATTTACAATATTAATTATTTAATTATTTTTAAATAAAAAATAAAACAGCATTCAAGCGGGCTTCGCCCGCATTCCGGAGGGCTTCGCCCCCCGGCAGTTTTTCTGATTTTTTAAGAAATGTTTTTGTGATTTTTTTATAATTTTAAAAATTTTAAAATTAAAATTTACAATATTAATTATTTAATTATTTTTTAAATAAAAAATAAAACAATTATTTAATTATTTATTAAATAAAAAATAAAAAATCGCGCAGGGCAGGGCGCCTCTTCCGCCCACAGCCGGCGGCCTGCCCGGCGCCCACCAGCGGGTTCGCGCACGAATCCGTCGGGGGTTGTCCGGCGGCGAGCGCGCAGGGCCACCGCCGGCGGTGGCCCTGGCCGTGAGCTCCTCCGCCGGAGGCAGGCGAACCCGCCGGTTGGTGCCAGGCAGGCCGTCGGCGGCTTCGCCGCCAGCTGCGGGGTGAGACCGTGAAGGGAGAGGAGCAAAAAATGGCGTATCGGGGGTTTTTGAGTTGTGAACAGTGTTCATCCGAGGGATTCAGATATTAGCAGTCCTGCTGCTTTGAATCCAACGACTTGTTTTTGATGATGCTTGATCCGACAGTCCAGATTACGCTGGTGGTGTGATTTCAAATAGGGCTATTGTTTTATATAATAAAGATCAACAAAAAATACAAGAACAACAAAAAAATACACTAAGTCTTCGAAGCCTTGATGAGAGCGCTCAAGTGGGGGAAAAATGTTAAGTACTCGGAGCCTTGATGGAAATGCTCCCGCAGAGGTGGAGGCTTGATGAGAGCACTGCCATGGAGAAGGTTGCCAAGTTCCTTAAGTTTTGTGATGTTTTCACGTCAGCATCCATGGAAGCGAATTCCAGTGCCTTCTCCCTGGCTCACAAAAGCATCCAAGTGAGTGTCGGGCATTGTGCACGCTAGAGAGGGAGCAGAGAGAATTCTAAGTGGAGAAACGATCTAAGTCCCACATTCTCACTGGAAAATCTCAGATCTCTCTCTAGTCTCTGAAGTTGCTTATCTTCAAATGAAGGCTTGTGAGCCTACTAATAATTTTTTGGAGGGACATGCTGGAAATTGTTCCCGGACAGTTTTTTAGATGACGAATGACATCGCTCTGTTTCGGTCACCTGTTTCACCAATTTTCACAAAATAATGGGTATGCACCCCGGGCGGTCCAAGCAAGTTGCTCAGGCACGGCAGAGGTCAACAGTGGCAGGCGGCGGTGGCTGGAGGCGGCTACGTCGGCACGCACACGTTGAAGGGCGCGCGTGTGATGCCGCACGGTAGTAGGGGAACCCCATCAAATGCCCCCAAATTTTCGCGGGTTGTGATTCGCGAAGCAACGGGCCCGAAATTTTTTGACTTTAACCTTTCCGTCTTGGGTTCGTGATTCTTTGTTGGGCGAATCACTCTTCTCTTGTGGCGCTTTGCGAGAGCATTCATGCGGAAATTGTTGAATTCTACGGTTCACATATCTTAAGTTTGAGAATATCAATTCACATGTTGTATTTGTTCACACTTGTGTTTGGTATAGTATGTAGGTTTACAAGTTCAAAAGAAGCGAAGAACTTAGATTTGTTACCTATCGCCGCACTCTAGCACTACCGCCGAGCGCTAGCCTCGATTTAATTGAATGGGCGCTCGGGGACCTACCGCGACGCGCTAAAGATACCTCCAGCGCTAGCTCCAGGATTTATTCTGGTCATGTGTTCGGTGACCTAACGTGCAACGCTAGCTCTCTTAATGGTCGTTGAGATGGATTCATCAAGAAGCTTGAGCTATCGCCAGATGATAGATGGGTACCACGCCACGCTAGCACGAAAGCTTGAGCTACCGCCAGACGATAGATGGGTACCGCGCCGCGCTAGCACAAAAAAGAGAAAAAAAATATCTTTTAGAATATTTTTTCAAATTCGCGGGACAGCTGTCACCTTTACGCATAACGAGCTACCACTGGGTGCTAGTCCTACCGCTAGCGGTAGCCTGTTTTTCAAAGATGTATATAAGGCTTTCATTTTTTTCGTTCCTTGTACGAAATAAGAGAGACATGACTTCATTATAGGTTTCGGGAGCCGCCTCATAGCACCGTTCAACCATATCTGTCAAAGGAAGAGAAATCCGTCTCCTTACCGTTCGCGCACGAAGATCTCTGGCGAGCAAAGGACTACAATGACCATGAGGAGTTGATCGGTTGCAACCAAACAAAGATCGTGAGCACCGGTCATGCATCGCTCAACGGAGGAATCGACTCGAGGGAGAATTAATTTTAAATCTTCTTTACACTTTTTGTACTTTTCCATTTGGTTGTTTGTGGTGAGGAAAATTGACCGGTGAAGGTTGTTGGAATACGAGAAGGACCTAGTGAGAAATCATCATGGGGAAGGGACGTCTAGATCGGGGGATCTAGTGGGGCTCTAAGACACTTCCTTGTGTGAAGGTGAAGAGCCGACTCGAAGAACTTTCTTGGATGGAAAGGGAGAGAGCCAAATGGTCCAGGCAGTGGGTCAGTATAGAAAACGAAAAGAAATTTGACTCTTACCGCCTCCGATATTCGGCGTCATGGAGATCTAGTACTTGTAATTGTAAAACCATTTTTTGTTTCTGTTGGGTATTGCATCCACAATGTACCTGATTTGAAGAAGCCCCTGTGCAAGCCAAGGTAAATAGACAATGTATTTGATGAAATATTTCCAGTTGTGCTTGCAGTTATTCCACGCTAAGTACACACCAATGTCAGGGTGTAGTGGGTCAATATACACGGGTCTGTGCAACGTAATCCCTCGTTGAGCAGATCAGTGTGTTGGTCTACGTGTACTCTCTCTATTGGGGTGTACTTAATTTCAAGTACAGGGCTATGATAAAGCAAGAGCAGACAAGGAGCAAGGATGGGCCAAAGACCAGCTCTAGGAAAGAAAGAGGAGAAATAGCCCAAGTAAAAAATCGACGAGAATCACTAAGTGATTCTCGCCGATTCGGCGAGAATCACTAATGATTCTCGCCGAGTCGTCGAGAATCACTAGCTGATTCTCGCCGGTTGAAGCCGACTTCTTCGACACCGCCTGAAATTTCTCTAAGGCAGAATCGTCGAGAATCACTTATGATTCTCGCCGATTCGTCGAGAATGACCTTGCATTCTCGACGATTCGGTGAGAATCTAAAGTGATTCCCGCCGATTCTCCCCGGCTTCTGTATCAGTTCAGCCAGATTTCGGCTAAGTAGAAGTCGGCGAGAATCGTAAGTGATTCTCGCCGATTCGGCGAGAATCACCTACGATTCTCGCCGAATTTGACTTAGCCGATTTCCTGTTGTTCTCTGGACCAGTTCAAATTATTTAAACTATTTCGAGCCGGGCTCAAGTCTTCTTATCGGTGGGACCCACAACGGTCATATACTTGACCTAATGTATATATACTCCGTATGTATGAACAGTAAAAAAAAAAGAATCCACGAGATTTCAAAAAGCACGAGCCGCCGACAAGCCCTAACTCTCTGCCGATCGTCTCTGCCGCTCGTGCACTTGTCGCCGCTGCTGATCTCAGGTTCTTCCAGATCTCCGGTGACCGAAGCTTAGGCTAGCATAGCGTCTCACGCGTCTAACCAGAGATCCCTTGTCTCTTGATTCGTTGATCGGGAAAGTCCTTCCCCTTCCGAATCGATCGAGACGATCGATCCTAGTGTGACCGTTGGAAGACCTTGCTTCCTTCGCTACGAAGTTAGAATCAAGTTGGCACTGCTGCTGCTCTCCGTCGCCGTCGCCGATTCCGTGAACCTTGTCGCCGCTTTAAGCCGCCGCCGGTTTCGGGAAGATTCTTTCCAAGTGAGATCTAGGATTGTGGACTCTTCGTTGACTTCAAGAACACGTCGTCGAACGAAGAGGGACACCTTACTCTCCAAACGTCGTTTGTATTTCTTACAAGCATTTTCAATTTCTTTGTAATGGACCGATTGGTCTTTAGTTGTAAGGGTTGGGTGCAACCCGGGTTGTGAGAGTGTTGACTCCTACGTGTGGAAGGGTTCCTTCCGTTAGTGCAAGGATTGGATTTCAATCCTATTGGTGAAGTGACCGAGTCGTCCCGTGTTGGGAGATAGGTCGAAGGGGGAAAGTGGACGTACCCAAATCGGGGAACCACTATAAATTGCCTGTGTATATTCTGTGCTTGGTTGTTTTGTTTTCTTGTGCAGGTAAAATCTTAATTCCGCTGATAAGCTGCAGAGACACCTATTCCCCCCCCCTTAGGTGAAGATAGTTGACACTAGGTGAACTTTCAAGTGGTATCAGAGGGAGGTTGCTCATCAAAAAGGTTCACACCTTGAGTAGAATCCTGCCACCAGTGTCAAGCAGTAGACAGAGATCTTCCATGGAAGGACTCAAGCACTCCAGCAAAATCCCAGTATGCACCAGACTGAACTTTCCTATCTGGAAGGAAAGAATCAGATTCTACATGGAAGCAGTCGACCCCCGGCTCTTCATGATAGTGGAGGAGGGACCTTACATTCCCACTAAGGCCTCCACCATTGATCCTACCAAGAACGTACCCAAGAAACTTTCTGAAATGGACAAGGACGAAATGGTGCTGTTCGGACTCGACAAGAAAGCTCAGAACATCCTGGTGAGCGCAGTTGACGACTCCATGATGCAGAACTTCAGCAACTGCAGGACAGCCAAGGATCTCTGGAGCTGTCTGATTGTCTTAATGGAGGGCACAAATGAAGTGAGGGACGATCGGAGATCCCTCCTCAATCAGAAATATGAGGCCTTCAGACAAGGGCCAAAGGAGGAGATCGGAGTCACCTTCGAAAACTTCCTCAAGATCGTCAATGCACTATGGAAGAGTGTTCACTGACGGTGAACTCAATGACAAATTCCTTAGGTCCCTCACTAAGGAATGGGACACAAAGATCTGCGCCATCTGCGAGTTTGGCAGACTTGCGGAAACCGACCCTCAGATTCTGTTCGGGAAGCTCATGTCCTATGAGCTTCAGTTGAACACAAGGAAGGCTGAAGAGGAAGCAGAGAAAGCCGCGGCCAAGGAAAAGACGGTGGCTCTGAAAGCCATTCAATCCAGAAAGGGTAAGGGTATTGCTTCCTCCCGTGCGTGGAAGAGGGATGAAGAGGAAGACTCTGAGCCGAGCTCCTCCGGATCAGAGTTATCTGAGGAAGATTTATCCCTTATCACACGGGAATTCAAGAAGTTCCTCAAGCTGAGGAATCAGAGAAAGAGAAACGGCTCCTCCTCAAGGGATCAGAAGAAGAACTATTCCTCTGACAGGTATGTTTCCAAACCGAACAAACACCGCTCTTCTGACATTATATGCTTTGGTTGCAACAAGCCAGGACACATCGTGGCCGACTGCCATCAAGGCAAGAGGGAAAAGGGAAAGGGAGAGGAGCACAGGTCCTCAAAAGACAAGAAGAAGGAGAGGAGTTACATCGCAAAGAAGCCAAAGACGCTGAGTGAATCTGACACGTCAGACACCAGTGATGATGAGGAAGCCTACTTTGGGCTAATGGGTCGCTCTGACTCAGAAGGAGAATGCCACCCATTTACTGGGAAGGTAAAAGCTCACACCCCTCTCTCCGACTCTGACTCTGATCCTGAGTCTCAGGATGATGATGCTGAGGATAGCCCCTCTGCCCTTGAAGCTGAACTCCTAGATAAGTATGAGCTTTTGCTCAATACATTCCTGAAATGTCGAAAGAAACTGAAGGCGGAGAAAAAGGAAGTCAAATTCCTTAAAGGTGAGAGTGTCTCCCTAAGGGAAGAGATCACCAGTTTGATCTCCCTCCGACAGGAGCACTTGGACCTTACTTCAAAGCATTCAGAGTCTCTTAAGCTCCTTGATCTTAAGCAGGAGGAAGTCGACAAGTTGGAAGAACTACTTGTGGCAGAAAGGAAGATCGTCAAGAGCTTCTCTATGCCAAAAACTGTTCTTCCATTAGTTGATACCTTCTCTGCTCAAGCCAAAGGGGCAGGCTTGGGGCACGTAAGGGTATCTAGCTCCTCGTCCAGGAGAAACAGGAACAGGAGAAAGAATAAGGCTGCCAAGAAAGCCTCTGCTGATGAGAAAGGAAAGGCCCCACTCAGTCCTGTTGAGTTCAGAAAGCCTAGCTTTCCCTGTAACCAACATGACTTTGAGTCAACATATGGGCATCACTTCAGGCCCTCGGTTACAATGCCGAAGAGCCGATATGATGGGTGGACCTTTCCCCGCAACTTCAGTGAGAGTGTCTTCAAGGCACCCTATGAGGAAATCCACTTGGGAAATTATGGTCAATTCTCTAGCGGCCATAATAGGAAGCTGGCACCTAAGGCCAAGCATGTTACACTGAAAAGCCAAGAGGTGAAGAAGTCATGTGACTGTGGTCATCATGTTGCCTCCACCTCCAGTTCTTCGGCCCCAGCTGAACCCCACGTCTCAAGGGTAAAGCAGGCGCCCAAGAGGAAGTATAACAGGTTTGACTGCTGGTGCTGTGGCAAAATTTGTCACTTTGCCATAGATTGTTGGTTTAATCCAAGGTATAACGAGACTCCTTATGTTAGCAATGCGAGGCCGACCACTCGTAGAGTTAACCAATCGAGGGGGAGTATGCTAACAAGAAATCTAGGACCCAAGTTCGATTGGGTTCCTAAGGCAAACTAATTCTGTTTTGCAGGAATGTCCAAAGGCCAACAAAACTCCTATTTGGTATTTGGACAGTGGATGCTCCCGTCATATGACTGGGACAAGAAGCCTGCTGCGGGAGTACACCCCAGTCGAGAATGGACCCAAAGTCATCTTTGGGGGATCTGATCGGGGAGTCACCAGAGGTTACGGTATGATTTCCAACGGTATACTCTCTATCTCCGATGTAGCCTATGTTGAAGGGTTAAATCATAACCTGATCAGCGTAAGCCAGTTATGTGATAAAGGGTATGACGTTAAGTTCTGCAAGGATAAATGCCTGATAATATCATGTGCCTCTTCGGAGACAGTATTAACTGGCATTAGGAGCAGAAATATTTTCTGTTTAGATTTTCTTAGCTTAGACTCTTCTACCCCTGTATGCCTAGTAGCAAAAGGCAGTGCATCTCTTTGCGAACAATGGCACAAGAGATTGGCACACATTAATTACAAGACAATTAATATGCTATTTTCAAAAGACTTAGTAAGGGATGCTCCCATTATTAAGTGCATTAAAGATAGTCCATGTCCTGCATGTCAAATGGGCAAGCAGACTCGGGCTACCTTTAAGAGCATCCCAGACAAAGTTTCCTCCAGATGTCTCTATCTTCTGCACATGGACTTGTTTGGTCCTATGCAAGTTCACAGCTTAGGAGGGAAGTCATATACGCTCGTAATTGTAGATGATCACTCTCGGTTTACGTGGGTGTTCTTTTTAAAACGCAAGTCAGATACGTTTGACATCTTCACTAATTTTGTCAAGCAGATACAGAACGAACTTAACTGCTCTGTGGTCAAAATCAGAAGTGACCACGGAACAGAGTTTGAGTCTGGGGCTATGACAGAGTTCTGTGAAGAACTTGGTATCTATCATGAGTTCTCCTCCCCTCGCACTCCTCAACAGAACGGAGTGGCGGAGAGGAGAAACAGAACACTCATTGAGGCGTGCACGACAATGTTGAATGACGCCTCTCTACCAGAATACTTCTGGGCCGAGGCTGTCAATACGGCTTGTCATGTACAAAACCGGGCGTTGATTAACAAGAGCCATCGTAAGACTCCCTATGAGCTACTGAAAGGCAAGAAACCAACCATGTCCTACCTGAGGATCTTTGGCTGCAAATGTTATGTACTGAATAATGGGAAGTACCCGCGTACTAAGTTCGGTGAAAAATGCTTCGAAGGCATATTCATGGGCTATAGTAGCCACAGCCGGGCTTACAGAGTTTTCAACAAGAAAACTCTAGTGGTAGAGGAATCAATAAATGTTATATTTGATGAAGGAAGCTTGCTTAACTGCAAGACTTCTAGTTGTCTTCCTGAAGCTGCAGGTGCCAGACTCGAAAAGCTTCAACTGGATGATTCCGAGAAAGATGCAACTCCAAAGTATGTCAAAGTCTCCACATCTACGCCGATCGGAGAAGTTGAAGCTCAAAATGAGGCAAATCCTTTAGAAGAAGGAGATGCCCAAGAGATAGTTGAAGTTCCTGATGCAAGAGTTCTAGAGTTCAGACACGTGAGGGATCATCCCAGAAATCAAATCATTGGAGATCCCCGAGACGGTGTCAGAACTCGCCGAGGTACTCTTAACGAGATCTTGCATCTTAGCTTTCTGTCGCAGGTGGAGCCAAAGAAGTTCGACGAAGCGAACAAAGACGCATCGTGGATTTTGTCCATGCAAGAGGAGCTGCATCAATTCGAAAGATGCGAAGTCTGGACGCTGGTTCCCAGACCTAAGATGCAAAATGTGATTGGCACCAAGTGGATCTTCAGAAACAAGTTGGATGAACATGGAGTCATCATCAAGAATAAAGCCAGACTGGTGGCTCAAGGATACAGACAGGAGGAGGGGATTGACTTTGACCAGACGTTTGCACCAGTTGCTCGGATCGAGGCAATCCGGCTATTCCTTAGCCTATGCCTCTCACAAAGGATTCACAGTCTATCAGATGGACGTGAAATCGGCTTTCTTGAATGGAGATTTGAAAGAGGAAGTATACGTTGCTCAACCTCCAGGTTTTGTCAATCCTACTTATCCTAATCTTGTATATTTTCTTAATAAAGCGCTATATGGCCTAAAGCAAGCTCCTCGAGCTTGGTATGAGACATTGTCTAGTTTTCTTCTTGAGAACAAGTTTTCTAGAGGAAAAATAGATAAGACATTGTTTCTCAGGGAAGTCAAAGGCAAGATTTTGCTGGTGCAAATCTATGTTGACGACATCATATTTGGCTCAACGGATAACAATCTTTGCAAAAAGTTTTCCAAACTTATGCAAGGAAAGTTTGAAATGAGCAGTATGGGGGAGCTGAAGTACTTCTTGGGACTTCAAGTGAAACAGTCTGAGGACGGAATCTTCATCTCTCAGACGAAGTTCACAAATGAACTCCTCAAGAAATTCAGAATGGAGAATGCAACCTCTATGAGGACTCCAACGGGATCCACTATGTCTCTGGATAAGGATGAGAAAGGTAAATCTTTCGATGAAACCAAATACAGAAGCATCATTGGATCTCTGCTCTACCTTACTGCCAGTAGACCGGATATCATGTTCTCCACATGTGTTTGTGCCAGATATCAGGTGAACACTAAGGAATCTCATTATGTCGCTGCAAAGCGAATTCTTAGATACCTTAAAGGTACTCCCAATCTTGGCTTGTGGTACCCGAGAAATAATGATGTCGAGCTAATAGGTTTTTCAAATGCTGATTTTGCAGGGAGTGGGGATGACAGGAAAAGCACTTCCGGGACGTGCCAATTCCTCGGAAGAAGGCTTATCTCATGGAACAGCAAGAAGCAAAATTATGTCGCAACCTCCACAGCAGAGTCTGAGTACATCTCGGCAGGGAGCTGTTGCGCACAACTCCTATGGATAAGGAACCAGTTAGCAGACTATGATCTCCAGTTCAAGGAAGTACCCATGTACTGCGACTCCTCAAGTGCAATTGCCATCGCAAACAATCCAGTATCGCATAGCAGAACGAAACATATTGAAGTGCGCTACCACTTCATTCGGGAGCACGTGGAGAACAAGGACATCTCTCTCTGCTATGTCCCCACGGACAAGCAGATTGCAGATATTTTCACAAAGCCCTTGGACGAGGCCAAGTTCAGTCTCTTCAAAACTGAATTGGGGATGCTCAACTATGAGGAATAAAGACTCTAGACGCTCTTGGCTCGTGCATCTAGGGGGTGCATCTGCCAGAAACATAAGTGACAACATAAGTGCACGAACTGAGGGGGAGCATGATGTCAGGTGCATCAGACCCAGATTTGCAGAAGCCGAAAAGGGGGAGATTACCCTCTCGGCTAAGGCTAAGGTAGCTCAATGTTCTAGTTTGCTCTCAAGTAACGGGTAATGCATATCCCTATCACCTCACTTTTAAGCTTCGGTTTTTCACTCCTATATGCTCTATTCACCTTAGCTTGTAGGGTTTTGGCTTCTTCAAATAGGGGGAGATTGTTGGGTATTGCATCCATAATGTACCTGATTTGAAGAAGCCCCTGTGCAAGCCAAGGTAAATAGACAATGTATTTGATGAAATATTTCCAATTGTGCTTGCAGTTATTCCACGCTAAGTACACACCAATGTCAGGGTGCAGTGGGTCAATATACACGGGTCTGTGCAACGTAATCCCTCGTTGAGCAGATCAGTGTGTTGGTCTACGTGTACTCTCTCTATTGGGGTGTACTTAATTTCAAGTACAGGGCTATGATAAAGCAAGAGCAGACAAGGAGCAAGGATGGGCCAAAGACCAGCTCTAGGAAAGAAAGAGGAGAAATAGCCCAAGTAAAAATCGACGAGAATCACTAAGTGATTCTCGCCGATTCGGCGAGAATCACTAATGATTCTCGCCGAGTCGTCGAGAATCACTAGCTGATTCTCGCCGGTTGAAGCCGGCTGCTTCGACACCGCCTGAAATTTCTCTAAGGCAGAATCGTCGAGAATCACTTATGATTCTCGCCGATTCGTCGAGAATGATCTTGCATTCTCGACGATTCGGTGAGAATCTAAAGTGATTCCCGCCGATTCTCCCCGGCTTCTGTATCAGTTCAGCCAGATTTCGGCTAAGTAGAAGTCGGCGAGAATCGTAAGTGATTCTCGCCGATTCGGCGAGAATCACCTACGATTCTCGCCGAATTTGACTTAGCCGATTTCCTGTTGTTCTCTGGACCGGTTCAAATTATTTAAACTATTTCGAACCGGGCTCAAGTCTTCTTATCGGTGGGACCCACAACGGTCATATACTTGACCTAATGTATATATACTCCGTATGTATGAACAGTAAAAAAAAAAGAATCCACGAGATTTCAAAAAGCACGAGCCGCCGACAAGCCCTAACTCTCCGCCGATCGTCTCCGCCGCTCGTGCACTTGTCGCCGCTGCTAATCTCAGGTTCTTCCAGATCTCCGGCGACCGAAGCTTAGGCTAGCATAGCGTCTCACGCGTCTAACCAGAGATCCCTTGTCTCTTGATTCGTTGATCGGGAAAATCCTTCCCCTTCCGAATCGATCGAGACGATCGATCCTAGTGTGACCATTGGAAGACCTTACTTCCTTTGCTACGAAGTTAGAATCAAGTTGGCACTGCTGCTGCTCTCCGTCGCCATCGCCGATTCCGTGAACCTTGTCACCGCTTTAAGCCGCCGCCGGTTTCGGGAAGATTCTTTCCAAGTGAGATCTAGGATTGTGGACTCTTCGTTGACTTCAAGAATACGTCGTCGAACGAAGAGGGACACCTTACTCTCCAAACGTCGTTTGTATTTCTTACAAGCATTTTCAATTTCTTTATAACGGACCGATTGGTCTTTAGTTGTAAGGGTTGGGTGCAACCCGGGTTGTGGGAGTGTTGACTCCTACGTGTGGAAGGGTTCCTTCCGTTAGTGCAAGGATTGGATTTCAATCTTGTTGGTGAAGTGACCGAGTCGTCCCGTGTTGGGAGATAGGTCGAAGGGGGAAAGTGGACGTACCCAAATCGGGGAACCACTATAAATTGCCTGTGTATATTCTGTGCTTGGTTGTTTTGTTTTCTTGTGCAGGTAAAATCTTAATTCCGCTGATAAGCTGCAGAGACACCTATTCCCCCCCCCCCTTAGGTGAAGATAGTTGACACTAGGTGAACTTTCAGTTTCTATTTGAATAAAAGTATTTGTTGCTCTTCATTCTGCGTGTGGCACTGTGATTGTTTGCTGGTAGTTCTCTGAAGGGTGTGTGCATCTACAAGGAGAAATTTAATCAGGAAAACGAGGTCTGTGACCTACCACCACGCGCTAGCAAGCTAGCGCCCCGCGATAGTTTCCAGAACTAGTTTCCCTTGATAAAAAATATTTGAATTTTTTATTAACGTTTATGGTTGGCCACTAGATACAACAAGTGGTATAAGAGGGAGGTTACTTCGAAAAGGAATTAAAATTCTGAAGTAAGATGGCGAACGTGGTTCACGCTTTCCCTGAAGGACAAGGTATGAGTAGAAATCCACTTTTTATGGGGAGTGACTACAGTCACTAGAGAACGTGGATGAAAATCTTGTTAATGACACAAAACACGGACGTATGGGCCATGATCGAGAAAAAATACAATGCATCCACTATCACTGTAGGTGATACACTTCTAATTAAACTACAAGATAAATGGGATGACGCTGACAAGATGAAATGCACTAACAATGTAAAAGTCATGAACTCATTATTTTGTGCATTGGATAAAACTGATTTCATTAGAATCTATAATTGTGAAACCACTTATGATATTTGGCGTATACTTGAACTTACTCATGAAGGTACCTCGCAGGTGAAGGAGTCAAAGTTTTTCTGACTTGAACCTGAATACGAATAATTCCAGAAGGAGATTGACTAGGAGGTGGATAGCATGTACACTCGCTTCAGCAAGATTATCAATGCCTCTAGATATCTCAGCAAGAGATACTCAAAGGAGACCTCGTGAAACAGATCCAATGATCTTTGGCTCCACGATTCAATCCGAAGGTGACGGTGATTGCTTAATCACACGATATCAATACCCTGGAGATATAGAGAGCCTCATTAGAAACCTGAAGACCAATGAGCTCGAACTAAAGATACAAGCATAGGATTATCCCAGGGAGATGAAAAAGAAGGGGTTGGCACTGAAAGCTGCAAAGGAGAGGAAGGTTGCTGAAGAGTCTGAGGACGAAGACGAAGAAAGCCTCTATGTTCGAGAATTTAGAAGGTTCACGAAGAATCACAAGAGGAAAGGAAAGTTTAAGTAGTTTCTTAAGAGAAGCGTCGAAGAAACAAAGAGGTGGAACAAATCATCAAAAGAGACAAAGAGTGATGATGAGAAGTCTATACCAGAGTGTTATCACTGCCACAAGCCTGGGCACATCAAGAGGGAGTGTTTAAGGCTCCATAAGGAGGAAAAGGAGAAACATAGCCGTCACAAGGGAAATAAGAAAGTGCTGAAGGCATTAACGTGGGACGAAGATGGATCTGATGAGTCATGCACTTTCGGCTCAAGTAGTGAAGACGAGGCAAATCTGTACCTCATGGGGAAGAATCAGGATGAGTCTGATGATGAGTCCAATGTCCAGAGCGACACTGAGGTAACCCCACCCTACTATAATGAACTTCTTAAAATTTACAAACATCTCTGTGATATGCTATACAGTGTAATTCTTGAGAAAAAGTCCATTAGAACTGAAAACAAGAAAATAAAATAGGACTTAGAAAATATAAAGAATGAATTAATTAAATGCGGCAAAGTGAAAATCGAGTGCTATGAGTGCCCTCACAAAGTGGAAATGATCAAAGAGCTAAAAGTAAGTCTCTCCAAGGCATTTTCGAAATTAAGCAATCTAATTAATGAAAAGAATGCTTTGGAGAAAAGGCTTCAAATTTCTCTTGCTAAAATAGAAGAAGGTAGAAATTAATTTACAAATTGGTGCATAGTGCTAGTCACGGAAAACACTTCCCTAAAGACGAGGACCCATGATCTTAACTGTGTTGTCCAGAAATTTGGAATATGGCAAAAATCTCTGAATATGCTGCTGGGAGCACAATGTCACGAATCTGGAAAGTTTGGACTAAGGTACGTAATTCCAATGCTACCATCGAGTGGAAACTGATTTCCTGCTATGTCTAAAACTTTATATAAAAAAAATCACAAAATAAAATCAATAATTCCAAAAGGCTATCCCCATTCTCCAACACGAGTTCAAGAAACATGAAAAAGGTAACATCAACTGCTTATACCCTATTTGCAAACTGTCAAAAGTTTGGTCACACATACGGCTCTTGTTTGAGGAATGGTGCCGAGAAAACTATGCAAGTCTGGTTACCAAAGTATTCTACCTATCGTATGGGTGTGACAACTTTGGTAACCAGATCTTTAACCTCATCTTCCTTTTAGGTGTGTTGGCAGGATAAGGACAAGGAGAATGTTTGCTACTTGAATTCTGGGTGTTCCAAGCACATGATAGAAGATAAAGGTAAGTTCCTTAGCCTAGAGAAGAAGAAGGGAGGCACAGTGACATTCAGGGACAATAACAAAGGACGCATTCTTGGAATCAACATTATAGGTAACAAAGCTTTTTAAATTTCAAATGTTTTGTGTGTAGATGGACGTAAGCATAACTTAATTTCAATTAGCCAACTCTGTGATAAAGGCTTGAATATACTATTTGAATCCTCTACAAACACCGACAACATTATAGAAGCTAAAACGAAAAATTTCTTGCTTACTGCTTATAGGACTCATAATGTTTACACTGTTAATTTTGAAGATATATCTACTTTTGATTTGAAATGCTTAGTTATCAAAATGAGGAATTAGATCTTTTGCATAGGAGACTGGAACATTCAGGAAGTAAACTAATTGTCAAACTATCAAAACATAAACTTGTTCGCGGACTTCCAAAATTAAGCGGTAGTTTGAACTCTTTATGCGCTCCACGTCAAAAAGGAAAATTTATTAAAACTTCATTCAAATGCAAAATTGACATTATCACATCTAGACAACTTGAACTTATACACATGGATCTATTTGATCCTCTTAGTATATATAGTCTAGGTGGAAAACGGTACACATTTGTTATTATAGATGACTACTCACATTTTTGCTGGACTTACAAATAAATCTGATATATTCGTTGAATTCATAAATCTATGCACTAGACTCCAAAATGAGAAGGAACTAAAGATAAAATGCATAAGGTTAGATCATGGGGCAGAGTTTGAAAATGAAAACTTCACGAACTTCTATTATAATCTAGGAATTGAGCTCGTATTCTCGACCCCACTCACTCCACAACAAAACATGGTAGTAGAAAGAAAGAAACGTACAATTCAAGAGCTAGCACGCACAATGCTTACCGAGTTCGGCTTGCCTCACAATTTTTAGCTTGAAGTGATTAACACAACAAGCTAGTGGTGAAATGGATCATGCTTCGCCCCATTCTTATGAGAACTCCATATGAGCTATACTTTGATAAGAAGCCCTCTGTATCATATTTTAGAGTCTTTGGTTATCCGTGGTTCATTCTAAACACTAAGGATCACTCAGTAAAATTTGACAAAAAATTAGACCAAGGCATTCTCCTAGGATACTATAGTACGAGTCGTGCTTATAGGGACTATAAAAAAATAACCTTGGTTGTTCAAGAATAGGCTCACATACACTTTAACAAAAATACACCAACTGAAGAATCCAGGTTGAATGAAGAGGAAGTTGATGATGATGGGCAGTTAGGAGATAGGGCGAGGAGAGAGAAGTGGTGGTTGATGTTCCAACTCACATAGAAGGATATAGGCCACCAAGCACTCTAAAATTTTCAAAACAACATCCACGAGAACTAGTGATAGGAGAGCCCTCACATGGAGTTAGAACTCGGGTGGCCCTGCATGAATCCTTCTCGAACTTATGTTTTATATCTGAAATTGAACCCAAGAATATCTTAGAAGCTTTAAAAGATGAATCATTGTTCTTGGCTATTAATGAAGAACAAAATAAGTTTAGAGAAGTAAAGTCTGAGTATTAGTGGAACGTCCAGATAGCCATCTAGTTATCGGTTTGAAATGGGTATACAAAAATAAACTTGATGGTGAATCTAGGATAACTAGAAATAAGGCTCGGTTGGTGGCACAAGGATACTCATAAATAAAGGGTGTGGACTTTGAGGAATCATTTGCATCGGTTGCACGTCTTGAATCCATTCGTATATTTTTGGCATTTGCGTGTTATAAACAAATTAATTTATACCAAATGTATGTTAAAGTGCATTCTTAAATGGATAAATCAAGGAAGAGGTGTTTGTCGAGCAACCACCCGGCTTCAAGAATGCTGACTACCCAAATCATGTATACAAATTAGTGAAAGCCTTGTATGAACTGAAACAAGCACCCCGTGCTTGGTATGATAGGCTCGCGACTTTTCTCCTAGAGCAAGGTTGTAGGATGGGTAGTGCAGACATTACAATATTTGTGAAACACGAGAATCTCGATCTTATTCTATTACAGATTTACATTAATGTTATCATATTTGGTGGCATAAATGAAAAACTATGCAATGAAATTGTCACCTTAATGCAATTTGAATTTGAAATGAGTTTAGTTAGAGAGTTAACATATTTCCTAGGATTTCAGATTTCTCAATAAAATGATGGAATTTTTATAAGTCAATTGAAATACTTAAAAGATATGCTTGTGCGATTCGGCTTTAAAAATCAGAAACAAGTAAAATCTCTAATGAGCGCGTCTCTAAAATTATGAAAGGATGAATGTGGTATTTCGGTGGACCAAACTTAGAGGAATGATCAGATCACTTCTTTATTTAAGTGCTTCTAAGCTTGATATTACATTAGCAGTGTGTCTTTGTGCTAGATATCAAGCCAATCCTAAAGAATCTCATTTCAAAGCTATTAAACACATCTTTAGGTTTCTCATAGGCACCCAAAATCTTGGTCTTTGGTACCCTCACACCACCGAATTCACGCTCCACAGGCATTCTGACTCTGATTACGCTGGATGTTCACTCAATCGCAAGAGCACAAGTGGTACTCATCACTTTCTAGGTCCGATACTAGTTCCATGGTCCAGTAGGAAACAAAACTCAGATGCCCTCTCTACTGCGAAATCCGAGTATATTGCCTTAGGAAGTTGTTGCTCATAAGCACTTTTGATGTCACAAACGTTGGAGGATTTCGACATAAAATTTAAGAACGTTAACCTTAGGTACGACAACAAGAGTTCCATAGACTTAAGGAATAATCCAGTACATCACTCTCATTCCAAATATATTGACGTTCATCATCATTTCATCTGGGACCACATTAAGAAAGAGAATATGAGAGTGAGCTTCATTGGAACCGACGATCAACAAATAGATATCTTCACAAAACCCCTCCCTAATGCTCATTTTTCTTTACTTCGATCAGAACTGGTCGTTTTGGATCTCACTGCTTGATCGTGCTGCATTTGATTTGATTTGGTCAGTGTGTTTCTGCTTTTCACTTTTGCTTATCTTACAAAAAAATCATAAAAAATGAAAAATCTCAAAAAAATTCAAGAACATGTCTTGTTTTTGAGTTTGTTTTGTTTGATTTGTGTAATCCTTTATTAACAAAATAAATAAATAAATAAAAATTTAAAAAATATAAACCCCAAAACACAAAAAAACTGTTGATCATTCATTCTTAGGACACGCATGACTAGAACCTAGAGCATAACGATTACATGTAATATTTGATTTAAGATTATTAATCCTTGTGAACATTATTTATTTGCGTCATGATGTGTCGAATCTATATGTGCTTTGCTACTGAGTGCGACTAAATAGGATAATGTATGTTAATATACCTCTAGGTATGTGTGAGGATTTACGTAGCGTAATGACTTTATATTGTTCAAGCATCCCTAAACAAAACACTCATTTAGAAATTCTATGCTTACGTGTTATAACTCGTGATATTATGTCTACCACGTTCGGAATGACTTGAACAATCAGTGTCACGGTGTTCACTTTTTATATAAAGCTTAGAACTTTGGGCCACCATTCTAGTGCATAAGTCTTTTATATACAAGTTAAAGTGCATCTATCAATATGGGTAGATTTCGATCAATTTGGGGACCTTGAAATAACTGTTATAATAATAATAGTACTAAAATAAATATGAAAAAAATAAACTATGCATGCTATCAAATCTTGTGTTAAGGATACACCCAAACACTACTAACTCATCCTGATAAGTCTTCATGAGCATTGTGAGGATGAGCACCTTGGTGAAAAGAATCGTTTTGGTCTTGTGCAAAGAGTAAAACTTAAGTTTAGTGCCCCTAGTTCTTGTCTGTTGGGTACACTGGAAATTGTGTACCAGATTTAGAGAAGCCTCTCTGTACTCAATGATATACATCAATTTGTATTTGATGGGATGTTGAGTTTCAGTGTGCAGGTTTAAGAAATGCAGGAAAATTTCTAAGTACAAGTGTCGACACTTGTAAGGAATTGTCTCGACACCTGAAGCAGAAGCTGTGTCGACACCCAGGAATTGTGTCGACACCAGAAGTAGGAGCTTTGTCGATACCCAGGAGTTATGTCGACACCAGAAGCAAGGAATGTGTCGACACCTAAGAATTGTGTCGACACTAGAAGAAGGAGATGTGTCGACACACGGGACTTGTGTCGACACACACTCAACGCCATCTATCAATAATAGCTATAGTGAGTCTGAAAGTCTTGTGTCGACATATAGGACTTGTGTCGACACACACTCAATGCCATCTATCAATAACAGCTATACTGAGTCTGAAAGGCTTGTGTCGACACACAGGACTTGTGTCGACACACACTCAATGACGTCTGGACATACACTCAACGCCATCTGTCAGCATCAGCTATGTCGAGACCAGGAGCAGTTGTGTCGACACACAAGACTTGTGTCGACACATACAACAAAAGCTGTGTCGAGAAGATAAAGATTGACTGTATCGACACTTTGGAAGCTGTGTCGACATCATCAAGAATTGTATCGACACTTGGTCTATTTGTGTCGACACATTTGAAGTAGTTTATTGACAGTGTCCTGCTGAGAAAGAATTCCAATGAAGGGTCAGGCATCACAACTGAAGACTTGATGGCTGTCATAAGTAGACTGACACATCTGTCAGTGCTGTCAGAAGGCCGTTATAAACTTGATTAGCCTGTAATCATGGATGAACTCTATATAAAGGTCTGATCTATAACAAACCTAATAGAATCCAACAGAACAAATTACATAGAACTAATAACAAGTATTGGAGAGTAAGAGGATGACCCGGAAGAAGGTAGATCCTGAACAAGTCTGCAAGAAAGATTCAGATCTGATTCTAAATTTAAGAAGAAAGCTTATTAAAGATCAAATTCAACACCAAGTAAAGATCAACCTTATTTTGTTTAAATTCAAGAAGCTTAGAAGAAGCTAAGTCAGGTTGAATCTGAAGTATTCAGTCATTCAAGAACTGATCAAGAAGCTCTCACCAATTTAGATTTCAATCTAGGTGAAATTTCTATTTCTTTAAATAAACTTTTTCTTGTAAGATCTTATATAGATCTGAGTTGTAAGCCTGCATTTATAAAGGCTGAGGTAGGGTTGAGTGCCTGAGGTGTAGGACTTGTTAAAGTCTGAGTTGTAGGCCTGGAGAGAAAGGCTGAGGTAGGGTTGTTGCCTGAGGTCGGGTTCTTGGGAAGAATCTGAGGTAGGGCTTGAAGAAGTCTTAGATGTAGGAACCTATTAGGTTCTGAGTTGTAAGATATGTCGATTTGAGATAGTGGAAGGAAGTTTTGCTGAATCCAGTTCTCTACTATAAAGGAGAAGGGGGAAAGTGGACGTACCCATAAATTGGGGAACCACTATAAATCTTGTTGTGTTGTGTTGTGTTTATTTTTCTTGAGAACTGTGATTTTATATACTGTGTTAGAACTTGTTAATTGCCTAAATAGTTAAAAAGATTAGAACCTATTCACCCCCCTCTAGGTGTCTAGGCTCTTGAAAATCAAATCTTTCAAGTGGTATCAGAGGGAGGTTGCTCAAAAATAGACCTAACAGTCTGAGTAAATCTCCAAGGCAATTAACAATTAGCCAGAATGAGTTCAAATGAGAATTAGAAGGAATTTGGATCCATGAAACTGCCCATCTGCAGGAAAGAAAACTTTGGGATATGGAAAGAAAGGGTCAGATTGTTCATGGAAGCCTCTGATCCTAGAATCTATATCACAGTATAAGAAGGTATTTTCATTCCAATGAATATATCAGCTCTTTATGCTAATTTCAAAACCCCTTAGAGCTATTCATAAATGACTAAGGATGAGATCATTCTTGCAACTTTAGACAAGAGAGCACAAAACATAATTATAAGTGTTATAGATGATGCAACATTTCAGAATTTGGTACATTGAAAAACCTCCAAGGAGATATGTGACACCTTGATTGTCTACATGGAGGGAACTGAAGAAGTTAGAGAGGATAGGAAATCTATATTGAATCAAGAATATGAAAGCTTCAGACAAGCTTAGTCAGACAGCATAGCAGAATGTTACAAGAAGTTCTTTAGAATTGTAAATGAGCTGATGACCTATGGAAGATTCTTTAGCACATATGAATTGAATGATAAGTTTCTCAGGTCACTAACCAAGAACTGGGATACAAAAATATGTGCCATCAGAGAGGTGGCCAGGCTTGCTGATACACCTCCACCAGCCTTATTTAGAAAACTGCTATCTTATGAGATGCAGCTCACTGCTAGAAAGGAGGAGGAGAAAAGCAGTAGATCTGAGTATAAAGAAAAGTCAATAGCCTTCAAAGCTGAAGCCACAAGGAAAGGTAGGAGAAAGTCTCATTCTCCACCCAGAAGAAGTGCTGAGGCTGAAGCAAAAAATCCTGACATTAGTACATCAGACAGCCACCATTCTGATAAAGAATTTGCTGCCTTTACAAGGCAGTTTTAGAGGTTCATGAAGAAGAAGAAATGGAGAACCAAGCCATCTTCATCCTCCTTCAAAAATGATTATTACAAGAAGAAGATGACTTCTAAGGAGGACAGGTATTCCTCTAATGCTAGTAAACAAACTACCTCTAAAATTGTTTATTATTGCTGCAATAGGCCTGGACATGTCATAGCTAACTGTCCTGATAAGATAAAGGACACTAAGGATAAGAAGAAGCCTCAAAATAAGGGCAAGAAGGAGAAATCCTTGGTTGCCCAGAAGCAGAAGAGTTGGACTGACTCTTTATCCTCAAAATCTGGAGAAGAAGATGAGGCAGAAGCTTGTATTGGGCTGTTTACTATAGAAGAGGATTCTATGGAATCAGAATTCTTGCAAATGCTGGATTCCATAAATGGAGGTGAAGACTATTGTTGTAAAGGGCTGATGGCTCTTTCAGAAGAAGATTAGTGGCTGGATCAGCCTTGTCCAAGTATGGTATACAGTCCATCCTTAGCTTCTGATTATTTTACTGGATCAGAATCAGTAGCATCAACTTCAAGAGAAGTGGATGGTTCTGAATCTGAGGGGGATGTACATCAATTAATTGATGAGTATGGTGGTTTGTTGCAATCACTTAAGAGGAACAAATTCCATGTCAAGAAGTAGGCCAAGGAAATTGAATCTCTCAAACAGGCTGCAATAGATTCAGCCAATCTGATAGATTTGATATTGAAGGAGGTTTCCAAACAGAAAAACATAACTATTATTCAGATTGGCACAATCTCCTTCAAAGAAAATCACATCAAAAATCTAGAAGCAAGACTTCAGAAAGAAAGGGATCTAGTGGCTAAATTTTCAAAGCAAAAGTCTTTCTTGCCTTTAATAGATAACTTCATATCTCAGAAAGGAAAGACAAGACTAGGCTTCAAGGAAAGAACAAGGGCAGCCAATTCTAAAGGAAAAGGAAAAGGCTCAGTTCGGCCACTAGCTATGAAACCCCCTATTTCTTTTAGAAAAGTGATGCAACCTACTAACAGGTATGATCATGACCTCACTCATGGTCACTGTGAGTATGGTGACCTCAATGGCAAGGGTGCACATGCTAATAGGACACCCTATAAGCAAACCCATCATATTCTTAAGGAATCCTTGGGGTATGCTGCTCCAGCACCTACACTTAAAAAGAATGCTGGCAACAATGTTGAGAAGCATGTACTTAAGAAAAGGTACAATAGATTTGAGTGCTGGTGTTGTGGCAAGGTGGGCCACTTTGCCATTGATTGTTGGTTCAATTCTAGTATTCAGAATAAGGCCAGTTTACCTGTCGGAAAGGCTGCAGGTAAGCATGTCAGATTTCAAGCTAACTTGAACCTAGGACCCAATAACAATTTTGGTTCAAAGGATGGGTAAATCTTTATTTGATGTAGGTGAGTCCAAGTGGCCATACACCTATATGGTACTTGGATAGTGAATGTTCCAGGCACATGACTGGAACAAGAAGGATGTTGCAGGACTATTCTCCCATAGGGAATGGACCCAAAGTAATCTTTGGTGGATCAAAAAAAGGTGTCATCAAAGGGTTTGGTAACATTTCTAGTAACTCTATCTATATCACTCAAGTGGCTTATGTTAAAGGTCTGAAACATAACGTAATTAACATAAGTAAACTAAGTGATCTTGGGTATGATATCTCTTTCCTCAAGGGTGAGTGCCAAATAAAGAGGTCAAGTGATCAAGAGATCATTCTGACTGGCACTAAGAAAGGGAATGTATATTGTCTTAACCTTGATTGTGAGTATAACAACTCACCTATCTGTCTAGTTGCAGATGAGAAAGAATCACGATGTGTCCAATGGCACAAGAGGCTAACTCATCTGAACTATAGGTCAATAGGACAATTATATAGTATTGGGCTAGTGAGGAATGGTCCTCAGGTCAAGTGCATTAAAGAGGGTGTTTGTTCATCTTGCTAGAAGGGCAAACAGACAAATACCTCTTTCGATGGACTTATTACCAAAATATTTAGTGAGATGTCTATATCTCCTGCATATGAATTTTTTTGGTTCAATGCAAGTTCATAGTCTAGGTAAAAAAGCATACACATTAGTTATTATGGATGACTATTCTAGATTTACCTGGGTTTTCTTCTTGTGGAAGAAATCTGAAACCCCTACTGTCTTCAAGACTTTTGTTAGACAAATTCAGAATGAATTTAACAATTCAGTGGTCAAAATCAGAAGTGATCATGGAACTGAATTTTAGTCTGAGTGTATAACAAAGTTCTGTGAAGAACTTAGGATTCATCAGGTGTTCTCCTCATCTAGAACTCCTCAGCAAAATGGAGTTGCTGAAAGAAAGAATAGGACTCTAATTGAGGCAAGTAGAGCACTACTAAGTGACACTTCTCTCCCTGAATACTTCTTGGTTGAGGCAGTAAATACTGTATGTCATGTACTCAATAGAGCTTCCATCAATAAAATACATATGAAGACTCCCTATGAGATTATGAAAGGTAGAAAACCAAATATTTCCTACCTTAGAATCTTTGGTAGCAAATGTTATGTCCTTGTTAATGGTAAGCACTACCAAACTAAGTTTGTTGCCAAATCCCTAGATGAGATATTTGTTGGGTACAGCAATAACAATAGGGCATACAGGATCTACAACTTGACTACACAAGTTGTAGAAGAATCAATCCATGTAGTATTTAATGAGTCTAAGTTAATTAACAATGAACTGTCTAGCTCTTCTGGTAGCTCTACAGGTTTAAAGGAAAGGATGGACAAGCTGACTATTAGTGAGGACCAACCTGCATGACTAGATGAAGAAAAGGATGGAAACTGTCCAGGGGGAGTACAAGACTCTATGAATGAAGATGAAGACAATGAAGTGCATCAAAATGAGGAAAGAGAAGAAGACCAAGAGGTTGACAGATTTCCTCCAGCTAGAAGACACTTGAAGGATCATCATGTAAACCAAATCATTGGTGATGCAAACCAGGGAGTTCTAACCAGGTGCAAAAGCATGAACAAAGTTCTATGTACAAGTTTTCTATCACAGATAGAACCTAAGAAGTTTGAAGAAGCTATGCTAGACACAAAATACATTGATGCCATATAGGAAGAGCTAAATCAATTTAGAAGATGTAAAGTCTGGGAGTTGGTTACTAAACTAAGGGATCACAATGTTATAGGAACCAAGTGGATCTACATGAATAAACTAGATGAGAATGGCACCATAGTCAAGAACTAAGTAATACTGGTAACAAAGGGCTACCGATAGGAAGAAGGGATAGATTTTGATCAAACTTTTGCCCTAGTGGCAAGGTTGGAAGATATAAGATTGTTCCTGGCTTATGCAGCTTTTCAAGGTTTCAAAGTATTCCAAATGGATGTCAAGTCATCTTTTCTAAATGGAGACTTGAAGGAAGAAGTATATGTAGAACAGCCATCAGGTTTTGTTGATTCTCATTATCCCAACTATGTATATAGGCTTAAGAAAGCTTTATATGGTTTGAAACAAGCCCCTAGGGCTTGGTATGAAACTTTGTTTCCCTTCCTTATTGAGAATAAATTCTCAAGAGGGAAAATAGACAAGACTTTATTCTTTAGGGAATCAAAAGGTAAGATCATCCTAGTCCAGATTTATGTTGATGACATTATCTTTGGTTCTACTGAAAACAACCTTTGTAGTAAGTTTGCCAAACTTATGCAAGGGAAGTTTGAAATGAGCAGCATGGGTGAGCTGAAATTTTTCTTGGGACTTCAAGTTTGACAGACTGATGATGGATTGTCCATATATCAGTATAAGTTTACCAAGGAGTTAATTAAGAAATATGGCATGGTGACAACCTCCACTATGAAAACTCTTATGGGAACAAGTATGCCTATAGGCAAAGATGAAGCAGGAAAACCTGTTGATGAGTTTTGTATAGAGGGATAATTGGCTCCCTACTTTACTTGACTGCTAGTAGACCTGGCATCATGTATGTTATATGTGTCTGTGCTATGTACCAAGCTTGCCCAAAGGAATCTCGTTATACTTCTGTCAAGAGAATTTTTAGATATCTTAAAGGCACACCTAATCTAGGTCTTTGGTACCCTAAGAATAGAGATTTCTTTCTAACAGGTTTTCCAGATACAGACTTTGCAGGCTGCAGAGAAGACAGAAAAAGTACCACTGGAACATGTCAATTCCTAGGTGGTAGGCTGGTGTCATGGAGCAGCAAGAAGCAAACAAGTGTGGCTATTTCCACTGCTGAATCAGAATATATAGCTGCAGGCAGCTGCTGTGCTCAGTTGTTATGGATAAAACATCAACTTATAGACTATAACATCAAGGTAAGTAGAATTCCATTATTTTGTGATTCTACTAGTGCTATTTCAATTGCTAAAAATCTTGTTTCACGCAGTAGAACTAAGCATATAGAAATTAGATTTCATTTCATCAGAGAACATGTTGAAAAGGAAGACATAAATCTAGAATTTGTAAACACGAACAACCAAATTGCTGATATATTTACAAAACCACTTGATGAAAGTAAGTTCAATTATTTTAAAATTTAATTAGGTATGTTGGACCAAGAATAAGGTGATAGGTCAACATAAATTTTTCAAGTAGTATCTGTAAGTCCAAAATTTCTCAAGAAATTTTGTCTAAGTTAGAAAATTGTGTCGACACATGATAACTGTGTCGACACTATCATTTAGTTGTGTCGACAAAGAAAAGAATTGTGTCAACACAGAAATAATATCTGTGTCGACAGAAAAGTTGGAGTCCACATAACTCTATCGAGACCTTGTATTAGTATATTTTTGTGTCGACACACAAAAATTGGTGTCGACACTCTCTGTCGAGACTTTGATAGTCTGTGTCGACACTGGCACAAGTATGTCGACACATAGACGTGTCGACTAAAACAAAGTTTTGTCGTGACCTAAGTCATTAGTGTAGACACATAGACGTGTCGACTAAAACAAAGTTTTGTCGTGACCTAAGTCATTATTGTCGACACATGTATATTTTTGTCGACTAGTATTATTACTAAGTAAGGCGTGTTTTTTGACCTACCCTTTACCAGTAGTCTATAAATAGAAGAAGACAAAATCTGGTCGACTACACTTTCAAAATTCTCGACTCTAGACTTTGTGTCGACTAAGATATTCTCTTATCTTCCCTTCTCTCTCTCTCGTCAATGGCGCTACACCAGGACGACAAGATCAATGAGGGATATGAGCTAGTTCGTAGGGGATTCGAGACAGCTTCACAAGAAATCAAGGGCGTGCTTACCCTAATCTCAAAAAATGGGTTGGAGTATTTAGTCTCCGAACCTACAAAAATTTGGAAGAAGGAAGTGCTTGAATTCTACTCGTCTGCAACCGTGGATTCTAAAGGAAGGAAGATAAAAGCCACTGTTCATGGTACAAGAGTGAAACTCTCACAGAATACGATCAGGAAGTCGCTTCAACTCCCCAGAGTTAAAGAAGATGAAGACATTGTTCCATCAATGATGAAGGATACACTCAGTTGGTGTGGACTGAATCAAAATAATAAGGTAGGATCCTCTATTACAAGGAACGGAAGGAATTCCCAAGGTAAATTTCTCTCAGAGATCATAGGCAAGGTAATTCTCTAAAAGATAGGTGGACATGATAGAATTTCTGCTTACATGTTCAACCTTATGACCAGAGTCATATTCAGTGTAAAAACAGACTGGTCATCAGTAGTTTTTGATAAGATTCAAGAAGGTATTAAAAAGCCAAATCTAGGTAGAATACTAAGATTTTATCTAGCTTCCTCTATCCCAGATGTTATGAATCAACTGCCAGGTTCTAAGATCAATCACATGAGGAGGATGGATGTGAGGATTCATCCAGATGGGATAGAGTCTTGACAAAAAAAAGTTTCTACTCCACAGAAACAGGTAAAGAAGGATAGAAAGAAGAAAATCATTGTCCAATAAGCAGAATCCTCCAGTGATTTTGAAGAAGAAGTGTTCTTTAGCTTAGATGAAGACCAACAGGAAAAAGAAGCTCAAGCTCAAGTAGAGAGCAGTCAGTAACTAGAGAATCAGATAGTCTCCACTCCAGGGGGAGACAATACTGAAATAAATGTCCAAAACACTGAATAATCACATCTACCTTCCCAAGGGGGAGGTATTGCTGAAGCTGCTCTAGAAAGTGAGTATCCTGCTGATACTGTGATGGATATTGTATTAGAAATAAACAAGGATGCACAGGTCAATACTGAGAATGAAGCACAAGATGTGCAGATGATAGATCAAGCTCAAGATGAGCAAGTCCACTGCTCTAGTGTTGAGAAGACCTTGGACAAAGATCTAGATATCTAGAGGGAATCATTAGTTCAAAAAGACAACCTTGTTCCTCCTGTTTAGATGCAGCAGGAGTTCACTTTGGAAGAACTGTTCCCTGACTTCAATAAAATAGGGACTGAGGGGGAGCAGCAAAGGATTGAGAAAGAGATACAAAGGAACTGAGGGGGAGATGTCTCAGCATGCCCCTACTGATATGGATACTGTGAATGTACAAAGCACATCATAATATTTTGATGATGATGAAGCCTCCATTACTAAGAAAAGGAAGCTGGTCGCTATCAGGAAAAGGAGCACAAGCTATAATAAAGCCTTACAAACAGTCTCTCAACCATCAAACATGTAGATGGACTTCAGTTCACTGACGGTGAAACTACAAATAAAATTAGATGAGTAAAGACAATTTTTAGAGAAGTATGTTGATGAGACACATAAAGAACTACAGTTCCAGCTTGCTCAATAAATTAAATCCATCAGATTTGAAGTAAATATGAACAAGAAAGAGATGACAGATTGCTTCCACAAGGAAGGTAATGCTGTAGTATATCTGGCTACCCAACAACAAGAAATGAAGACTGAAATTGAAGACATTGCAGTCAAGCAAGGTTATATTCTAGAAAATCAATTCAGATCAAATGAAAATCTCAAGGACTCACATGCTGAAATTCTCAATAAAATTGGAGGTATAGCCACTAATGTGAAAGCTGAACTTTTTAAACAAATTAAAGATGATCTAGCAGCTGTCCACTCAGCCATTGAAGCTTCTCAAAAGACTATTTTTGATCACCTTACTAAATTAAAAGCCTACTACAAAAAAGGTACTGAATATCTGGCTGATCAAGTTAGGTTTAAAAAGAATGATCTGAGAGATCATATAGCCAGAGAAGTAATAAAGGGGGAGAGGATATTAGTCAAAGCCAGCTCTGATCAGGCTAAATGGGTTTCTAATACCATCAGAGCTACCCTTGGATTTCCACCCCTCTGTGATGATAATGAAACTGCTTAATCTTGTATTCAACCTGCTCATTTTGAAGGGGTTCAGCAGGAAGTTGCACAAGTCATATATCCTCCAACTGATTTTGAAGAAGTACAGCAAGCAGTACAACATATGTATAGCCCTCCACAGGAGGTTCATAATGTTATTATTGAAAAAGTTGAAATGTATGATGCTGCTAAGGTTGCTCAGAAAGAGGCTCAGCTTTCTAAGAAAAGATTCAGAGAACAGGCAGAATTAAAGCCTGATTTTTTGCAATGGAGTCCAACCTCTAGAAATATTATTCTTACTACCTGGAAAGCTGTAAAAGACAATATGCATGATAGAGTCAAATGGTACTCTGAACAAGAATGGTGTAAATATCATAAAAGGCAAGATGCCTTACATTAGTTCAGAAGGGATATCAAAGCTGGAAAGTTACCTGCAAACTCTGTGGGGCCTAGCAAGTACTTTCCAAAGCCTTTTCATTACTTTAAAAGACAGAAGACTAAGGCTGAAGAGCTTAAAAAGAAGGATCAGAAAGGGAAGAAGCCAGCTGAAGATACTGAATCCAATATGCAAGCTAAGATCAAGTCTGGCAAAGGAATAGTAAACAAGGAGCCTAGTCAATCTTAGGATAGATAGGCTAGTATGTAGAACAATGTAATCTTTCTGTTTTATTAAGAAATCTATAAAGCTAAACAATTTTTTGTTTAATGAATGATATCATTTTAAGTGTTGATATTAACTGATATTTGTGTTTATATGTTACCCTGGTGTGAAATGAATGTACACATATTTTTTCTTTGTTTTATCATGTGTGGTGTATATCATTAACTAAGGGTTATGAATTCTCCAAATAGGGGGAGATTGTTGGGTACACTGGAAATTGTGTACCATATTTGGAAAATCCTCTCTATACTCAATGATATACATCAATTTATATTTCATGGGATATTGAGTTTTAGTGTGTAGGTTTAAGAAATGCAGGAAAATTTCTATGTACAAGTGTCGACACTTCTAAGGAATTGTGTCGACACTAGAAGCAGGAGCTGTGTCTACACCTAGGAATTGTGTCGACACCTAAAGCAAGAGTTATGTCGACACCCAGCAATTGTGTCGGCACCTGAAGCAGGAGCTGTGTGGACACCCAAGAGTTATGTCGACACTAGAAGCAAGGCATGTGTCGACACCCAGGAATTGTGTCGACACCCAGAAATTATGTCGACACCTGAAGAATGATCTGTGTCAACACACGAGACTTGTATCGACACACACTCAATGCCATCTATCAACAACAGCTATACAGAGTCTGAAAGGCTTGTGTCGACACACAGGACTTGTGTCGACACACACTCAACACCATCTATCAAAAATAGCTATACTGAGTCTGAAAGGCTTGTGTCGACATACAGGACTTGTGTCGACACACACTCAATGACGTCTAGACATACACTCAACGCCATCTGTAAGCATCAGCTATGTCGAGACCAGGAAAAGTTGTGTCGACACATAGGACTTGTGTCGACACATATAATAGAAGTTGTGTCAAGAAGATAAAGAATGACTGTATCGACATATTGGAAGCTGTGTCGACATCATCAAGAATTGTGTCGACACTTGGTCTATTTGTGTCGACACATTTGAAGTAGTTTGCTGACAGTGTACTGCTGAGAAAGAATTCCAATGAAGGGTCAGTTATCATGACTGAAGACTTGAAAGCTGTCATAAGTAACAAGACTGATATATCTATCAGTGCTGTCAGAAGGCCGTTATAAACCGGATCAGCCAGTAATCATGGATAAACTCTATATAAAGGGATAATCCATAACAACCATGATAGAATCTAACAGAACAAATTATATAGAACTAACAACAAGTATTGGAGAGCAAGAGGCTGACCCAGAAGAAGGAAGATCCTGAACAAGTCTGCAAGAAGGATTCAGATCTGATTCTGAATTTAAGAAGAAAGCTGATTAAAGATCAACTTCAACACCAAGTAAAGATCAACCTTATTTTGGCAAAATTCAAGAAACTTTGAAGAAGCTAAGTCAGGTTGGATCTGAAGTATTCAGTCATTCAAGAACTGATCAAGAAGCTCTCACCCATTTAGATTTCAATCTGGGTGAAATTTCTATTTCTTTAAATAAACTTTTTCTTGTAAGATCTTATATAGATCTGAGTTGTAAGCCTGTATTTATAAAGGCTGAGATAGGGCTGAGTGCCTGAGGTGTAGGACTTGTTAAAGTCTGAGTTGTAGGCCTGGATATAAAGGCTGAGGAAAGGTTGTTGCCTGAGGTAGGGTTCTTGGGAAGAATCTGAGGTAGGACTTGAAGAAGTCTGAGCTGTAGGAACCAATCAGGTTCTGAGTTGTAAGATCTATGGATATGAGATAGTGGAAGGAAGTTTGGCTGAATCGAGTTCTCTACTGGATAGGCGAAGGGGGAAAGTGGATGTACCCATAAATTTGGGAACCACTATAAATCTTGCTGTGTTGTGCTGTGTTTATTTTTCTGAGAACTGTGATTTTATATGCTGTGTTAGAACTTGTTAATTGCCTAAATAGTTAAAAAGATTAGAACCTATTCACCCCCCTCTAGGTGTCTAGGCTCTTGAAATCAAATCTTTCATAGTCTTGGTATGAAGTCGATAGGAACATGACGTGATTTTTCACTCTATATCTCCTGTGATAGTATATTGAATTATTGAGATAAAAAATGTACTAAAGGTTAATTCTACTTGATATTTTTATTTTAATTCTACACATACACATTTCATTGTTCTAAAGCATCCATGCATAAGAATTGGACTTAAACTGCATTACATGTCTATAACACATAGGTACTAGTACACAATTTCTATTCTTAACTCTTACACTACTCAATGCCTTTGACTTAGAAACTTTCTGAATGCCGAGGCATTGAGTGGACTCAACGCAGCGTTGAGTGGTCTCACATCAGAGTTCGTCGAACCACTTCTTCAACATGAAATTTGTTCCTTGCTCTTGTTTCTACAAACTTCTAAGTCTTCTGAGGGATTGGTCTAATCAAAATGACTTGTTGACCTACCCTATAATCTAATGAAGACCTATGACCCTAGACTATACAAGGAGGGTCATACTAAAACTAATTTTAGTTAACCTAGCCCAAATCCAACTAGGGATCCAACAATCTCCCCCTTTTTGGGTAAGGTAACAAACACAAAGCATAAGTAAAGAAAATACAATCATTCAACATGAAAGTAACTTTCTGGCAGAATGATAAACAATTCAACAGATAAAACAAATATTCACAGAGAATATAATTTTTTTAGGGCCTGTCTGAAGGAGGAGCAGATGAAGGTTTAGTGAACACAATTGTTCTGAGAGGATCTTCTGCTTTTTGCTTGGACATCTTCAGGTCTTGAGCTCCCAGAAGTATTACAGTAGAAGCTCTAGGCACAACAGCTTCTGGGTGTACCTACATGTAAGCATTAGGATCAAAGAGATGTTTATCTACCTCAAATTTTTCAAGTTGTTTTTGTCTATAAATAGACATGGTAGTAAACTGAAAGGGATCAGTTCCTTCTTTCTCCGCTTTATTCATTTGGGATAAGCCTATCATCTCATGGAATCTTTCCATTCTAAAATTAGGACTAACTTAGGTTTATATCCTGGAGATGGAGGTCTCTCTGTATCATTTGAAACATCCTGAGCAGTCCTTTGTGGCTTCCTGAAAATAACAGACTGTTGCTGAAAATTTTTTGAAGGATAATTCTTTTCAGATTTTCCATCAAAAAAAAAACTTGGAGGTCTGCATTCACTGTATTTTCTGGAAGAAATGGAAAAAATTCTTTGAGTTATCCTGGAAGACTGTCTTGACTGAGAAGGAGCTGGCTTTGAAGATTGGCTAGAAGAATGATGAGGAGTTGGCTTAGAAGACTAAAAAAGCACTAGAAGCAAGCCCTTGAGATCAGGCAAATTGCTTGATGCTCCTGCAACAAGAGGAGGAGGAGGTGGATCTTTCCTGAATATCTTTACTGGAGAAGATCCATACCTCTTCTTCTTCTTCTGTGCTTTTTCCTGGTTCCTTAACAACTTCATCCAATAAGGAGTATTAGCAGTAAAGGGAATATTGTGCAGGATATAGTATGGAATATCATTGTTTGGATTGGGCTTCGGAGCAACCTTTACTCAAGCCTTCCTCTTCTTTGATTTAGATCTCTTGGAACTGTGAGAAATAGAATCATCCTCAGAATCCTCATCATCCTTAGATGATCCAGGAGGATTATCATACAAATCATCAATCTCCATAAGTTGCTCAGCTGAAATGGGTTGAGCTGGAAGAATTGGAGCTGGAACTACTGCAACTTCCTTGGCCATTTCTTCAGTAAGAACTTCATCCATATCAGGTAATGGAGAAGTAGAGACTACATAGGTTGGAGGAGAGAAATCTTTGGGCTTAGAAGACTCAACATTAGCAATTTTAACAGATTCAACCTCTAGAGCTGGAACAAGCTCAGGCTTTGGAGCTGTAAAGCTGCTCTGAATAAGCTGTAAGATTTCAAAGCTCACTAGAGCAATATAACAGACAATATCTGTGCAAAACTGATTGGAAACAAATGAAATAATGTTTATATACAGGAGGTCAAAAGAACCTAGAACTGAAAATAGGTCAACTGCTGGAGAGATGGTAACTTCTCCAACTGAAAGAACATCCAAAGAATAAACTGAATCATCTGTCTCTGAATCTGTATCCATAAATTCTGCTAGCTCTGTTATTTGTGCATCTGGTATCTCAGTATCTAAAATAACTGTATCTACAAGAACTACTACTTCTTCTACTGCTGCTACTGCTGGAGCATGGGGGACTTCTTCATAGAACATCTCCCCCTGCCTGGTACCAGGAAGTCCTGATGTCAGGCCCCTAAATGAAGAAGGGCCAGAAATAGAAGCAAGTTGAGTAGAGAGAGTTTTGATGGAGAGAATTAGAGGTGCAATGGCATCCTCTATGAGAGATTTGATGGTTGGAGAGAGAAGAGAGATGATGGTAGATGGATCAGATGACTATGATTGAAGAGAAGAAGTGGTGATACCATAAGAAGTACAGACATTTAAGGAAGTGGATAGAGGTGAAGGTAGAATTGGAGGAATGATGGTAGATATTGAGGGGATGACTGGAGGAATAAGTGGAGGAATTTTAGATATGATATCCATAGGGGTGTCAACAACAAGTGGAGATTGTGGAGGAGTATGTATTGGCGATTTTATTGGTGATGGGGATGGTGTTGGAGAAGAGAGGAGATTGAAGGTGGGAGACTATTGTATAGAAACAGAAGTGGTGACTGGAATTTCCTAAAGGTATTGAGGTAGAGGATATTGAGGTGGAGATTGAGTGGAAATGGCTATTGAGATATCAGGATTAGAAGGTTGTAGATGGGCTGGTGATAGAGGTAGTCCAGGAGTAGGTTGAGGAGGAGGAATTTCTAGTGCTTCTTCATCAGCAGGTTGGGAATTGACTCTTGGAGTCCTAGTGTCCTCTGAAGTCCTAGAGGAAGAGGAGGCCCTGGAGGGCTTGATGATGGTCCTCTTCCATTTCTCAAAGAGGACTGAAGACAGCCTCTTGGATGCATTTATGAAGACTGTTGTGGAAACCAACAGTTGGGGACATTTCTCCTGGAGGAAGATGCCCAGAATTCTCCCAAAACAAACTTCTCTTTTATTATTTTTCTTCTTAATCAAATTGAACAGAATATTACCCAAATTCACTGATTTCTTATTTACCAGAGCAGTCATCAGAAGGAATTGGTGCCTGGTAATATAGTCATGGGCGCTGTGCTTCCCAAGCAGCACCTTACCTACTATATCAACCAGAAACTTGTACTCAACAGACAAGTTCTTTTTCAATAACTTACTAGGGTTTCCCTCAGAGTGACCCATCTGTGTAAGCATTTCACCAAACTCATTACTATCCAGTTCTATATCGTCATTTCCATTAATAAAACCAAAAATCTCAAAAAGAATATCAGGAGTTAGAATCACCTCCTGTCCAGTAATGGTGCTGACTAGGGTTTGTCCGTCTGGAGAGGACGACGTGAAAACCCATTCTTTTATCTCTGCCACAGGAAGCTTCATCCTGGTAGTCATCACTTTGATAAGTTACGGCTCATCGAATAACTTCAAGATCTCTTGGAAGATTTGGTCTGTATGCTTGAAAGAGTCCATATCTATATCAAACCTAGCGTCAAACTTCATCCCGGAGAGGTTTGCCGCTGAAATCACCATGAGAGCTCCTGCAAGAAGGAATAGGAGATCAAGTGCAAAGTAAATTGCAAGCGCGGGACGGATTTCGTCTAAGACTTAGATTATAAGGTCTTTGGAAGACGAAAAGACGATCTTAGTCCAACAAAAAAGAAAAGATCTTCGATCTGAGTTCGACAAAATATTTAAATAGAAAATGAGTTTGTCAATCTCAGTATGAAGAAAATGAATAAATCATCTATCTCCGTTCGACGATAAATTCACTGAAATAAGGATCGTCGATCTCCGTACGAAGAAATCTGTTTCACTAAGAAGCGATCGTTGATCTCCGTTCGACGAAATCTTCATGAAGTGTTCACAGATCGTCGATCTCCGTTCGACGAACTGTCAACAAATCGTCGATCTTAGACAGAAAGTTAAATTAATTCTTCTCCATTAATCATACCCAGCTAATTTAAGAAGAACAGATGCTTCTTCTCATCCAATGGCTTGGTGAAGATGTCTGCTCTTTGTAAATCAGTGGAGATAAAGAGAAGATTAATTTTCTTTTTATCTACAGAATCTCTAATGAAATAATGTCTAATCTTTATTTGCTTGGTCCTACTATGATGCACTGGATTTTGTGCTATTAAAATAACACTGGTACTATCACAATATACAGTTGAATTATTTAAGTTATATCCATAATCTAGTAGCTGATTCTGAATCCATAAAATCTGTGAGCAACAGCTGCCAGCTGCTATATATTCAGCTTCTGCAGTTGACGTGGACACAAAAGTTTGCTTCTTGTAGAACCACGACACAAGCCTATCACCAAGGAACTGACATATTCCTGATGTATTTTTTTTATCCACTCTGCATCCAGCAAAAGCATTATCTGAGAATCTAGTTAATTCAAATTCTGATTCAGTTGGATAATAGAGTCCTAGATTTTGGCAACCATTTATATATCTTAATATCTTTTTTAGCAAAATATAGTGGGATTCTTTAGGGTTCACCTGGAACCTAGCACAAATGCATGTAGCAAACATGATGTCTGGCCTACTAGCTATGAGATATAATAGAGACCCAACAATGAACCTATAAGTTTTATGATCAACAGATTTTCCCTGCTCATTAGAATCTATCACAGTATTTGTAGCCATGAGTGTCTTCATTGCTGAGGCATCACACATCCCAAATCTTTTAATAAGCTCCTTAGCATATTTAGATTGGAAGATGAAGATACCATCAGGTGATTGCTTCACTTGGAGACCATGGAAATATGAAAGTTCACCAATGCTACTCATCTCAAACTTTGAATGCATAAGGTCAGAAAACCTTTTGCATAGTTTGGGATCAATTGAGCCAAATATAATATCATCTACATAAATTTTTACCAACAAGATTTTATCTTTATGATGCTTTATAAAAAGAGTCCTATCTACAATGCCTCTAGAAAATTTTTGCTATAAGAGAAAGCTAGCTAGGATCTCATACCAAGATCTTGGAGCTTGCTTTAAACCATAGAGAGATTTATGTAATCTAAAGACAATTAAGGGATGAGTTGGAGAGATGAAACCTGGTGGTTGCTCCGCATACACTTCCTCTTTTTGTTCACCACTGAGGAAAGCACTTTTGACATCCATTTGGTAGACTTTGAACCTCTTGTTGGCAGCATAAGCTAGGAAAATTCTTATGGCTTCAAGCCTTGCCACTGGAGCAAAAGTCTGGTCATAATCAATTCCTTCCTCTTGTCTATAGACTTGAGCTAGTAGCCTTGCTTTTTTCCTTATAATGTTCCCTTCAGCATCCAATTTGTTCCTGAACACCCATTTGGTTTCAATGACTGGGTAGTCTTTGGGTCTAGGAACCAATTCCCAAACTCTACATCTCTCAAATTGATTGAGCTCCTCTTGTATTGCAATGATCTAGTAGGGATCTTACTCTATATCTTTAATGGATTGGGGCTCAAGTTGAGAGAGGAAACAGGCAAACATCAAGTCAGAGTTGAGTTGATGCCTTATTTGCACACTAATTGAAATGTCTCCAATCACTTGAGATCTAGGATGATCTCTAAGTGTGACAAAATCAGTGGGAGGAGCTGGTTGGACAATAGCTTGGGGAATAAATTCCTCTTGTGAAATTTCATTAGCTATTGGATAGGGTTCAGCCACCTCTGGGCTTTCTTCTTCACTTTCTTCTACAGCTTGTGGAGAGGGATGTGTTGGAACCTCTTGGGTTAGGCTTAGATCATCCAATCTCTCACACAAGTGAGTTACCTCCAATGAGTTATTGGTAGAAATTTCTTTCTTCTTATAAGACATGTTAGCTTCATCAAAAGTTATATGAACAATTTCCTTAATTTTCAGAGTGGATTTATTAAATACCCTATAAACTTTGATGACTTGGGAATATCCTAGAAAAATTCCCTCTGCAGCCTTAGCTTCAAACTTTCTAATATATTTATTATTATTATTATTATGAATATAGCATATACAACCAAATATTCTAAAATATGTGATTTTAGGTTTCTTCCCTTTGAGCAATTCATAGGGTGTCTTATGCTTGAGTTTATGTATCAAACTTCTGTTCAGTACATAATTTACTGTGCTCACAGGCTCTACCCAAAAGGATAGCGGCATATAAACATCTACAAGTAATGTGCCTACAACTTCAATTAGGGTTTTATTTTCCTTTCAGCTACCCCATTTTGTTGAGGAGTTCTAGAAGCTGAGAAGCAGTGCCTGATACCTTCCTTCTCACAAAACTCTTGCATAAGAAGAGACTCAAACTCAGTACCATGATCACTTCTGATCAATGCAACTTGAGTAGAGTACTCAATCTGTATGGTCTTGAGAAAATCTTTAAGAACCTTGAATGTATCTGACTTAGATCTCAGGAAGAACACCCAAGTGAACCTTGAGAAGTCATCTACAACTACTAGAGTATAAGATTTCCCTCCTAGGCTTTGTACAACAATAGGGCCAAAAAGGTCCATGTGTAGCAAGTACAAGATCCTAGGTGAATCACTCTTATTAACTAATTTAAAGCTAGATTTAGTTTGCTTGCCTAATTAACAAGGCCTGCAGAGGCCTTCCTTCTTGTAGGGACCAGAAAGTAATCCTCTAACAAGGTTGTCTTTAGATAACCTAACAATGTTTTTCAGATTAACATGACCTAATCTTTTATGCCAAATTTCATTCTGATTGCTAACAAGATTAAATAAACAAATATCTGATGTTGTAAATAGAAAATTTACTACATATATGTTGCCTTGTCTATTTCCAATTAAAATAGTTTGGTTTTCTTTAGTAGAAATAATACAAGAGCTTGAGTTAAAAGATACATGATAACCTTTATCACATAGTTGACTTATGGAGATGAGGTTATGTTTCAGTCCACTTACATATGCAACCTTTTTGAAAGTAACTGCTCCAATCTTAACTTCTCCACAGCCTTCAGTGTGACCATAATTTGAGTCACCAAAGATCACCTTTGGTCCCAGCTTGGACTTGTAATTATTTAGGTTGTCCTTACTGCCAGTCATATGCTTGGAGCATCCACTGTCCAGATACCACTGTTGATTAAAAACTGGATAGCTCTTTACCTACAATAGGCAAAAATTAGTTATTCTTGACACAGATTACCATGGGCCCTTTATTTATCTGATATGAAAAGCTTGATATAACAAAAAATTTAGGTTGAGATTTATATCCTAAGGGATGGTATCTCCTAGGTGGAATTTCCCAATTAGCAAATGGATTAACAGGTTTTATAGTTTGATTAAAATTTCTGTTAAGGTTATGATTTTTGTTAAGTCTGACTGGGTTCGACGAAGTGTTGTAAGTTCATCGATCGAAGTTCGACGAGATGGGATAAGATCGTCAATCTCAGCTCAGAGAATGAATACATTCATTTTCTATGCCCCAAGTTCGTCGATCTCTGCTCGAAGAACCATACAAGATTCGTAGATCGCAGTAAGACGAATTATTATGACAAATGTTGGCGTTCATAGATCGTCGATCGGAGTTCGACGAACTAGCCACATTTCATCGATCTGAGTTCGACGAAATCTGTTGAACATTATTTTTATTTAGATTTTTCTTGTTTCTATTCTTTTTATTTTTAGATTTAGGTAAGCCTTCTGTTGGTTGCTTATTGTATATTACCTCTTTATCTTTTTCAGATATAAATTTTATAGGAGTTGAAAGAATATTTTTCTTGAGAATGGGGGGCAAGCTTGATGAAGCACCTAAGCCTAGCTTGCCATTTAGCCAGACATTTAATGTACTTGTGATGTCCATCAACTTAAGGCTTCTCCCATTGAGAGATTCCTCAAGTTGTTTGGCCTCACTTAGTTCTGTTTTAAGAAAAATAATTTGTTCATTTGCTAAGACTAAATCATCTTTAAGATTAATATTTTCAGCAAATGATTATCAAGTTCAATTTGCCTATCTCTAAGTATCTTGATTTCTTTTTCAGATTTTATTAAATCATTGCATAATGCTTTGAATTCATTTTTGAAATCAACAGAATTAAAATCAAAGGAAGTGATTACCTGGTCTTCTTCTGATTCTGATTCCTCATATGATTCTTCATTTTCTGACCTGCTGCAAGAAGCATTGATTTCCATAAGGCATACTTCCCTTGCCTTGGCTTCTTCCTCATCTTCACTAGAGCTAGAAGATGAAGTATCCTCTTCTGTTTCACTCCAAGTTTCAGCAATGAAACCTTTCTCCTTTCTTTTATGCTTGTTGGAGGAATATCTGTTGGAGTGATTGCTGGAATGCTTCTTGTTCTCTTTTTCCTTTCTTCTATCTCTTTTTTGTGCCTCTGGGCATTCAGGGAGAATGCGCCCAGGTTTTCTGCATCCAAAGCAGATAATCTCCTTAGTAGGAGTTCTGTCATACTTAGGTTTATCATCACTTCTTGATGATTTCCTTCTGAAGTCCTTCTTGGCCAACTTATAAAATCTCTTGGCCATTAAGCTCATCAACTCTTCATTGGCAGGAAGGGTTTCTGATTCTTCTGTTGCTTTGATGAAAATATTGTGCTCCTTTCTTGAAGAGGTTGAGGCCTTCAGTTCAGCAGCCTCTTTGGTCTTGATTAACTGCTCATAGGATTTTTGCTTTCCAAGGAGAGATTCAGTGGATATCTCATTCAAACTTCTGGCTTCCTTGATTGGCCAGATCCTGGAATCCCAAGTGCTGGGGAAGCACATTAGGATCTTGTCATAAATTTCAGTTAAGGAGATATCTTTATCCAGGGTCTTTAGTTCATTGATGATAACATTTAGCCTGTTATAGATCTTAGCCACTATTTCAGATTCCTCCTTCTTGAAGTTATCATATTGAGATATTAGGAGAGATCTTCTGTCTTTTCTCTCATCTGCTGAGCCTGCCACCATCTGGTTTTGAGAGTCCCAGATTTGTTTTGCTGAAGTGCATTCAGCCACCTTTTGAAATATATCATCTGGCATAGTTTGAGCCAGTATATTCATAGCTTTTGCATCATCTATTTTTGCTTTCTTCTAAGCATCAGTCCACTCAGGTGGTGGAACTGTATGAGTGTCATATGTTGTTGCAGTCACTGCTGTAGGTTGAGGGGGTCCTGTCAAAATTGAATTGGAAATGTCCTCATCAATAGAATTCATGTAAAGCTTGATTCTTGCCTTCTAGAGTGCAAATTTGTTCAAGTTACAGACTGGAGGTCTGGTGCTAGCATAATCTTTATTCTGTGCCATTACTGTAACAACACACTAGAGAGAAGAAGATCTAATAAGGATCTTTGTTCAGATGTTAATCTGTGAAACCAAAGAAACAGCCCTCTGATACCAATTGAAGGATGGTATAAAAGATACCACCTGAGGTGTTAGATCTATTTAACTCAAGAGGGGGGTGAATAGAGTGTTTTAATATCTTTTTAAGATTTTTATTACAGAATTAAAATAGTAATACTTATATGTGTAATCAGTTAGTGCAGAAATAAAACTAAACTAATCAGCAAGCAGCACACAATAAAAATAAGAGAGCATCACAGGCGACACAAGAAATTTATAGTGGTTCACCTAAACTTGGGTACATTCACTCTTCTACCACCCTGGTAGGAATCCACTGAGGTTTTTGATCAGGTGCCCTTCCACCAATTAGGTTTTTGCTAAGGTGCCCTGTCACCAAAAGATCTGATTCAGGTAGATCAGGAAACCATTCAGGCTTTTGATCAGGTTCCCAATAACCAAATTAAGTCTTTTGATCAGGAGACTTACAACCAAGTGTTTAACTCTTGAAGGGAGTTAGAACCCTGTGTATAGTGGGGTAAAGAAATAAAAAACTGTATGTCGTCTTCTCTTTTCCCAAAAAACCTGAGAAAACTTGTGGATCCTTGATGGTGTCAATGCTCCCCCTGAGATGAAGTACTATCCAGGAAGATTGAGAGCTTTGTAGGGTGTATAGGTCTTCTTGAAGAAGTTCTCCAGAAAGCAGTAGACAGATGAAGTTTTATTGTCTTTGGAAAGCTTGCTGGAAGTAGAAGATTTTATGAAGATGATGCATAACTCTTTTTCTTTGAATAATTTCAATGTCCTGAGGTTTTTCAAAAACATTACTATATCATATGCAGCAAATTGGTCTGATAATTCGATTGCCTTGATTGACTGCAGAAATCTTGGAACTTGGACAATGGCTAGAAGAGCAATAAAATAAATTCCTTAACTGTCCCAAGAATTAGCTGTATATTTACTCTGTGAAAACCAGTAATTAATGTTGTCATATGAACAACTATATTATGAGAATCTAAGCATTAATTACTCAGGCAATATAAGCAATAAAATAATCCTAATCAATTCTGAAAATAACTGAAGAGAATAGAAAAGATTGAACTGACAATTTTCGTCGATCTGAGATCCTGGATCATCGAACTCAACCTCTCTTTCGTAGAGCTGAGCCCTGAGATCTTAAAACTGAAATACATCTTTCCAAACTGGGCTCCAAGATCGTCGAACAGAGATAGAAGATTGTCGAACTCATTCTTGATAAAAGATTAGAGATCGTCGAGCTTAGTTCATCTTTCATCGATCTCAGTTCAGAGAAGGGATCCTGAGATCGGTGAACTGAGAACGAAGATCGCCGAGCTCACATTAGAGTTCGTCGAATGACTTCTTAAACATGAAATTTCTGCCTTGCTCTGGTTTCTTCAAACTACTAAGTATTTTGAGGGCTTGGTGTGATCAAAATGACTTGTTGACCTACCCTATAATCTAATGAAGACCTATGACCCTACACTATACAAGGAGGGTCATACTAAAACTAATTTTAGTGAACCTAGCCCAAATCCAACTGACATCCAACAGACGTGTATGAAGGTGTACGAAGGGTCTAGGCCTGGTAGTGTGTATACCCGCCTAGGATACGGAGATGCCCGCTCCGCTACTGCCGTAGCCATAACGGTGGTACCCGAGAGTTAAGCTAACTCCAAAAAGTGGGAACTAAAGGTCTGTGATCCCAGTGTCATGTGCGTGAGTTGCACTTGTATGAATCATAACTTGCATACCATATCATACATACATACTTAGGACATACGCACCATAGATCCTTATCATATAAATTAGTATGGGCTCTTTTATATGATAAGTTATATTCGTGAAATCTTAACTTATAAATTTGTATGGGCATTGTTGGATCCCTAGTTGGATTTGGGCTAGGTTCACTAAATTAGGTTGTCTGACCCACCTTGTATAGCCAGGGTCAAGTCTAGTAGTCCTAGAGTTTAGGCTAAGTCTTTAGGTTCAACCTTCATGGACCAGCCAGCAGAGGACCTCAGCAAACTCAGACTTAGAAGATTCAGAGAACAAATTATTCAGTTCAAAGTTCTTCGAACTCAGCTCGACGATCATCGATCTCAGAGCGAAGAACTCAGAGTTAATTCTCTGATATGAGCTCGACGATATTCGAGCTCAGGTTGATGATCAGTTTTCTTCAGACAAATTCTCAGCTTGACGAACTCAGAGTGCAGATTTGGCAAGTCATTCTCAATACGCAGTTCGCAGAGCTCAGGTCGATGAACTGGAATTCTCAGGTCGACGATCTTGGATCTCAGGTCGACGAATTCCGTTCTTAGGTCGACGATTTCTGTCCCGATCCAGAATGAGAAATTTTATTCCTTTTGTCCCTTACTTTCTATATTATTTAGCAGTATATTCCTGAATAATTAATGCTCATATTTCTTTGAATATAGTTGTTATTGGCAGCATTAATTATGGTCTTCATCAGGATAATTACTTGCGTACCTTATTAGGGACAGTTGGGGAAACTCATTTATGATAGACATTCCAGCCGTTTGTATTCTCCAGATTAGTCAGCAATTAATGTCTGAATTCAAAATTCAAAGGAAAAATTGACTGCAGAATATAAAAGAGTTTTCTCTTTTTAGTCAAGCATCAATCAGTCCTAGAAAGAGACAGAAATTAAATAGAAAACTGACTGCATACGAGAAAATATAGAGACAGAGACTGAACCTTCAGAACTCTCTCACAGTGCAATCTACTTTCATCCTTATCAATCCTGAAATCAGAAGAAGAACATTCATCACAAATCTAGAGTCTTCTTCATCCTCAGAGCCTGGAATCTTCAGAGACATTCTTTCAATATCTATCTACTGGATTCCTGGTTATTGACAAAACAAGGCTCAAGACCTACACCCTGAAGCAAAGCTCCATTCTTCCTAAACCATTCAACTTCTCAGGGGGAGCTTTGTCAACATCAAAGATACACTAGTCTTCTCTTTTGATTAGAGAAAGAGAAGACACCATCTGTAACACCCCAAATCCCGATTTGGAGTTTAGGCTGGATTAAACGACCTGGGACACGGGCGTGTCAAGCTCTTGGTACTCGAGTGGGTCTCGAGTAGGACTCAAGTGGGCATCGAGTGTGTCTCGAATGAGGCACACGGTCTGGGACACGGGCGTGTCCCAGGGCGTATCCTTCATTGTGCGTGTCGAATTGTCGTCACAATTTTAGTCGATGATCATTGAGTGAGTCAACGCAGCCTATGACACAGGCGTGTCCCGGGGCGTATCCTGCTCGGGTTAGAAACTGGGCGGCATTGAGTTGCGTTGAGTGTTGAACATGTCTTGTGACACGAGCATGTCACGGGGGCATGTTTGGCACACAGCTAAGGACACGGGCGTGTTCCTTAGCAATGTTCTTCTCGGGGGAGTTGGTCCTATGTCGATTAAAGAACAAGCCCCTCGACACAGGCGTGTACCATGTGACACGGGCGTGTCAGGTGATTGACACGGGCGTGTCTAAGCCCGTGTTCTAGACTGGGTAAGTCGGTTCGTGTATCGCTTAGAGTACACGACCTGTGACACGGGCGTGTCACGGGCCGTGTCAGCCCAAATATTGGACTTTTAGACCGATTTGTAGCCGTTCATTTTCTTCATCCTGGATCCAAGGGCTCAGATGATTTCCTGCTTAGTTAAAGCAAGAGATTGGGATGAAGAGGCCATTCTTAATTTGGCCATTCTCTTTTTAAAAGATAAGAGAGAAGGGAGAGGAGGAAGAAGAAGAAGGGGAAGATCAAGCCACCGGTGGAGCTCCCGAGTTCTGATTCGAGTTCCAAGGCCAGCGTTATGGAAGCAAGGCCGTCGCTGTGCTTTCCAACCGGCAAGTTTTCCATGGCTCTGAGGCGATCGTCAAGGGTAATGATCTCCTTCTTGGACAAGTGAAGTCCTACTTTATGCATGTGCATGGGATCCTCCACCAAGAGGTGGAAAGCGTAAGCGATTCCAGCGGTTGAGTCTATATCTAGAGCCCGAAATGTGTAGTACGGCATAAGCATGCTGTGTGAAGCCCACCCAGACAGTTATTCTGGATTGGTGATGATTATATTGTAAACTGTAGAAGACTCAGTGTATAAAACACGTAGTTTACGGAGTTGGTGAGGATGCATGTGTATTGGGGGTTATGTAAAATCCTTTGGTTATGGGCTCTGCATGAGCTGTTTGTTTATTGGGGAAGCTTTGCGTAAGCTCCTTGTGCTGTGAGTGCATGCGTGCACCAGATGCTCTGCGTGAACTATTAAGCTGCGGCTGACCGGGAGAGGATAGCCGACCCGCATCAATTTGTGCGCAACTGACGAATTGAGCAATGGGAAAGTGCTGTCCTATCACTGGTTATTAGGGAGATCGATTAGTGGCAATGCAAATGGGGGTTGCGGCCATACCCGGCTTGTCACACTACTGCGGTAGGTCGGTCTGATTTTTTCAAATATTGCTAGGATGTGAATACCTCTGAGTGGAATGGGCGCGAGAGGTCTCCAACATGCGTATTGTAGTAGACAATTGCCCATATCCACCAAGTTAAGCACCTATGATTAGTGGTGTTACCAAGGGTTGTTCTGTACACCGTAAATGTGCCCTGAGTGCACGAAGCATCGGGCAACAACCGATGTTTGTGATTTGGTTGTGCTTGCGAGCATTTGATGTGATATAAAGATATCTGTTATGATTAAAATGCATGCAGGGAAGGAACCACTGCCCCGAGTAAGGGGTAGGATCGTTATAATTGGTCAGCTGAATACTGACCGTTGCTTTTTTTATCACCCTTGTGGTGGACATCCATATATAGGTGTTGCAGGTTGATTAGATTGAGCGGGCTGAAGCCCTTGCTGTAGCAGCTGGTAGGCCCTCGAAGGTTATGAGAAGCTTTGGATTTCATGTGTGACCGGCCTGTGTGCCTATGTATGAAATCATATTGTGTAAAGATAAACTTGTAAGGCCTTAAGGCCGTGGGTGTTTGAGTTGTATACATTCCTGGTGTTTTATATAAATGTGTTATTTATATAGTTGTGGACATTCATCGGTTGAGTTCGTTCAATTTATAAGCTTCCGCTAGAATGCTCTGGGTTAGGGTGCGATGGTATTTTTGTATTAACCTATGACCTCGCTGTCTGTTTGTAGCATATAGTGTGGGTCCTCAGACGGACCTTCTATTATATGTTATTTAACGGGTCGGTTTGTTACATTTTGGTATCAGAGGCCCTCGGTCTTCCGCTTTCAAATTCTTGGCCGAATTATTTTATCGGGTGGCGAGCACGTGTACGTGCGAACCGTGTTAACACTAATGAACTCAATAATGTCCACTAGGAATGTGAGGAATTGGGCATGTTTGCCGTTTTGGATTGGAGATTATTGATATCTTGTTCACATATAGGTGACAAGGAGTGGAGCTGGACAGTCTGAGCCCCAGCATTCGGATGAGAGTGTGGCACCAGCTGAGGTACCCACACCTCCCCCATCAGCGGAAACCATACGGTTAGTTGCGGAGGCAGTATTTGCCATGTTTCAATCACAACCTATTGGGCAGACAAGGCCTGCAGCGGAGCCAGTACAGGTTGGTGCGAGGCAAGAGCGTGTGGAAGCTCGGATTGACAAGCAAGCGGCTGCCGAGCAACTGAAGCGGTTTATGGATTTTCATCCACCTACGTTTGTCGGGGCAAATTCCCCATTGCAGGCGGAGGATTGGCTCTCACGAGCGAAGAGGATCCTGACAGCAATCAAGATTGATGAGGGGCAGAAAGAAATATTAGTCACTTTCCTGCTGGAAGAAGAGGCGAGGCTTTGGTGGGATGAAGTCGAGATGCACCAGTTGGTAGGCAAAGGCCTGGGAGAGATTTCGATGGAAGAATTCTCCAGATTATTTTGGGCAAAGTATTTGCCAGTATCGCGGTGAATTGCGATGGAGAACGAATTCTAATGTCTGGTGCAGGATGAGAAGACTGTTTATGATTACCTGCATGAATTCACCTGGCTGGGGCATTATACGGGGTCTAAATTTGAGGAAGAAGTGCGAAAAAAATCGGTTCTATGAGGGACTCCGAGATGAGCTGCGGTTGGCTCTCCCGAGTTCGGTGAACCAAGGATTCCAAGCGTTAGTCGATACAACATGTGCGCTGGAGAAGGACTTAAAATTGGTGCAAGAAAAAAAGAACTTGGTGGTGGAAAAGCCATAGTTCAAAGTTCTGCCGTTTGAATAATCGGAGTTCAGGAAACGGGACAAGAAGAGGTTCAGGTTTGCTGAACAAACGTCTTTGGATGTTGCTTCGGGAGCGACGTATGGGCAAGGACGTGTTGAGACACGTACATGTTTTAAATGTGGGAGGAAGGGATATCTAGCCAATGCTTGTTGGAGAGTCCCGTCAAAGAGTGAGCAAAAGACCAGTGCGTCCTATGAGGAAAAGGGCAAAGTAATGGCAGAATCGTCTGCATCCTGGGCGCAACCGCGAGTGTACAATCTCGCAGTGGTGGAGCCTCAAAGCTCAAATTATGAAGTACAGCAGCCTCGGGTGTATAACCTGGAGTTTTAGGAGGCTGTCAAGAGGCTTCTAAAAGACGCGGATGAGCGGAAATAAAGTGGAGTGTGCATTTTATTACCTTTGTGATGTGCTATGTACATATTGTCTATTTGTTTGTTTGTAAAAAGACTTTGTTTGTGCGAGGACGTGGGGCGAGTAACCCCGGATTTTTTTATGTATATGTGTAATAAAGGCATGGTTATGTTGTTGGATATGTTGTGCTAAATTTTGGGACGAAATTTCTATAAGGAGGGGAGGGTTGTAAAACCCCAAATCCCGATTTGGACTTAAGGTTGGATGATACGACCTGGGACACAGGCGTTTCCCAGGGCATGTCAAGCTCTTGGTACTCAAGTGGGTCTCGAGTAGGACTCGAGTGGGCATCGAGTGTATCTTTAGTGAGGCACATGACCTGGGAAACGGGCGTGTCCCATGGCATGTCCTTCACTGTGCGTGTCGAATTGTCGACACAATTTCTGTCGACGATCGTTGAGTGAGGCAACACTGCCTGGGATACGGGCGTGTCCCAAGGCGTGTCCTGCTCGGGTTGGAAACTGGGTGGCGTTGAGTGGCGTTGAGTGTTGAACACGGACAATGACACGGGAGTGTCACATGGGCGTGTTTGGCATACGGCTAAGGACACGGGCATGTGCCTTAGCCGTGTTCTTCTTGGGGGAGTTAGTCCTGTGTCGATTGAGGAACACGCCCCTCGACGCGGCCGTGTACCATGTGACACGGGCGTGTCAGGTGATTGACACGGGCGTGTCTAAGCTCGTGTTCTGGACTGGGTAAGTCGGTTCGTGTACCGCTTGGAGTACACGACCTGTGACATGGGAGTGTCACAGGCCGTATCAGCCCAAATATTGGACTTTGATACCGATTTGAAGCTGTTCGTTTTCTTCATCCTAGATCCAAGGGCTCAGATGATTTCCTACTTGGTTAAAGCAAGAGATTGGGATGAAGAGGCCATTATTAATTTGGCCATTCTCTTTCTAAAAGAGAAGAGAGAAGGGAGAGAAGGAAGAAGAAGGAGGAGAAGATCAAGCCACAGGTAGAGCTCACGAGTTCTGATTCGAGTTCCGAGGCCAGCATTTTGGAGGCAAGACCGTCGCGGTGCTTTCCAACCGACTAGTTTTCCATGGATCCAAAGTGATCATCAAGGGTAATGATCTCCTTCTTGGGCAAGTGAAGTACTACTTTATGCATTTGCATGGGATCCTCTACCAAGAGGTGGAAAGCGTAAGCGATTTCAGCGGTTGAGTCTGCATCTAGAGCCGAAAATGGGTAGTACGGCATAGACATGCTGTGTGAAGCCCACCCAGATTGTTAGTCTGGATTGGTGATGATTATATTGCAAACCGGAGAAGACTCCGTGTATAAAATGCGTAGTTTACGGAGTTGGTGAGGATGCATGTGTATTGGGGGTTATGTAAACTCCTTTTGATGTGGGCTCTGCATGAGTTGTTTGTTGATTGGGGAAGCTTTGCGTAAGCTCCTTGTGCTGTGATTGCATGCGTGCACTGGATGCTCTACGTGAGCTATGAAGCTGCGGCTAACCGGGAGAGGATAGCCGACCCGCATCAAGTTGTGCGCAACTGACGAATTGAGCAATGAGAAAGTGTTGTCCTGTCACTGGTTATTAGGGAGATCGATTAGTTGCAATGCAAATGGGGGCTGCGGCCATACCCAGCTTGTCACACTACTGCGGTAGGTCGGTCTGAATTGCTCAAGTATTGTTGGGAGGTGAATACCTCTGAGTTGAATGGGCACAAGAGGTCTCCAACATGCTTGATGTAGTAGACTATTGCCCATATCCACCAAGTTAAGCACCTCTGATCAGTGGTGTTACCAAGGGTTGTTCGGTACACCGTAAATGTGCCCTGAGTGGACGGAGCGTCAGGCTGCGGCCGACATTTGTGATGTTGTTGTGCTTGCGAGCATTTGATGTGATATAAAGATATCTGTTGTGATTAAAATGCATGCAAGTCAGGAACCACTGCCCTGGGTAAGGGGTAGGGTCGTTATAATTGGTCAGCTGAATGCTGACCGTTGCTTTGTTTATTACCCTTGGGGTGGACGTCCATATGCAGGTGTTACGGGCTGATTGGATTGAGCAGGCTAAAGCCCTTGCTGCAGCTGCTAGCAGGCCCTCGAAGGTCATGCGAAGCTTTGGATTTCATGTGTGGCCGGCCTGCGTGCCGATGTATGAAATTATATTGTGTAAAGAGAAACTTGTAAGGCCTTAAGGCCGTGGGTGTTTGAGTTGTATACATTCCTGGTGTTTTATATAAATATGCTATTTATATAGTAGTGGACATTCATCAGTTGAGTTCATTCAATTAATAAGCTTCCACTAGAATGCTCTGGGTTAGGGTGCGATGGTATTTTGGTATTAACCTGCGACCTCGCTGTCTGTTTGTAGAATATAGTGTGGGGCCCCGACCGGACCTTCTATTATATGCTATTTAATGGGTCGGGTTGTTACACCATCACCTCCTCTCACCTCCTGTAAAAGGGTTTTAACTCCCTTCAAAAGTTAACCACTTGGTTATCAAGTCACCATATCAAAAGACTTGGTTGGTTTTTGGGCACCTGATCAAAAGCCTAAAGGGTTGTGATATCTCCCTGCAAATAGATATTGTGGTGGCAGTCACCTGATCAAAACCTGCTAGTGGATTCTTACTAGGGTGGTAGAAGAGTGGATGTACCAAGTTGGGGGACCACTATAAAATTCTTGTGTTATCTGGTTGTGCTCATTTTCTATTTTGTTCTTGCTGTGGCTGTGATAGATAGAATAACTTTGCCTATTTTTCTTTTCTTTATATATTATTGGTAGCACCTACTTTCACTCTGATATAAAAGTTTTAAACAACAAAATTTTTTAATACTTTATTCACCCCCCTATAGAGTAAGTCAGATCTAACCACCCCCCCCTTTCAATTGGTATCAGAGGGTTGTTCTCTTGGTTGAACAAGGTAACACTTGAACCAACAAATCCTTCTTAGATCTAAATTTCTCTAGCTTATTTCTTATAGCATGGCACAGAACAAGGATTATGCAAGCATAAGACCTCTAGTGTGCAACTTAAATAAGTTTTCCATCTGGAAGCCAAGAATCAAACTTTACTTGAATTCTATTGATGAAGAAATTTTTAATTCTATTTTGACAGGATCCCCTCAACCTACAAAAAAGACTGCATCCACATCAACTTCAAGCACTCATGCAGTTCCACCACCTAAGTGGACTGATGCTCAAAAGAAAGCCAAGATAGCTGATGCAAAAGCTATGAATAGACTGGCTCAAACCATGTCTGATGATATCTTCCAAAAGGTGGCTGAATGCACTTCAGCAAAATAGATCTTGGGGCTCTCTAAACCAGATGGTGGCAAGTTCAGTTGATGAGAGAAAGGATATAAGATCAAACCTCTTCTCACAGTATGAGAACTTCAGAAAGGAAGAATCTGAATTAGTGGTTGATATGTATAACAGACTAAGTGTTATCATCAGTGAGCTAAAATCCCTGGATAAAGACATCTTATTGACTGATATAACTAACAAAATTCTAATGTGCTTCCCCAGCACTTGGGAATCCAGGATATGGCCAATCAAGGAGGCCAGAAGTTTAAATGAGATTTCCACTGAATCTCTCCTTGGCAAGCACAAGTCTTATGAGCAGTTGATCAAATACAGAGAGGCTGCTGAACATAAGACTTCCACACCCTCAAAGAAGGAGCACAACATAGACTTCAAGGAAAATGAAGAATCAAAAGCCCCAACAATCAATAAAGAATTCATGAGTCTCTTATCTAAGAGATTCCACAAGATGTGCAAGAAAGATTTCAGAAGAAAGTCATCAAGGCAAGATGACAAGCCCAGGTATGACAAAACACCATCTAAAGAAGTTGTTTGTTTTTGCTGCAAAAATCCTAGACACTTCATCTCAGAGTGTCCAGAGAACCAAAATAAGGAGAGGAGAAGAGAAAAGGAAACCAGGAAATAGCCTTACAACAAGCCCTCCTCCAACAGGCACAAAAGGAAGGAGAAAGGTTTCATTGCTAAAACCTGGAGTGACACTGAAGAAGAATCTTCATCTTCCAGCTCAAGTGAAGATGAAGAGGAAGCAAAGGCCAAGGAAATATGCTTGATGGCTATTGATGCATCAAGCACCCATTCTGAAGCTGACCAATCAGACACTGAAGAACCTCTGTCTGAAGAGGATCAGGTATTATCTTTTTTTTATTTTGATTCAGAAGAATTTAAAACTGAATTTAAGTCCTTATGTTTTGATTTTATAAATTTTGAAAAAGAAATTAAGCAACTTAGAGATAAAGTAAATGAACAAGAAAACCTGTTGTCAGAAAACAACAAATTAAAGGATGAAATCACCATAACTAATTAACAAATCATTAAATTAAAGACTGAATTATCTTAGGCTAGACAACTTGAAGAATCCCTGAATGGGAGAAGCATCAAGTTGATGAACATCACAAGCACAGTGAATGCCAGACTTAATGGCAAGCTGGGCTTAGGTGCTTCATCAAGCCAACCCCCCATTTATTCAGAAAAACATATTAACTACCCCAATAAAAATTGTTTCTGAAAAGGGTAAGGAGAAATTAGAAGATAATAATATTAATCAAACAGAACTTAAACACAAGAATAAGAAAAAGAGAAAGAGTAAGAAAAATAATAACCAGAACAATGTTCAGTAGATTTCGTCGAACTCAGATCGACGAAATATGTACAATTTGTCGAGCTCAAGTCGACGAACTCCGAACGCAAACTTTTACTATAACTATTCTCTGAACTGCGATCGACGAAACCAGTATGGTTCGTCGACTAGAGATCGACGAAATTGGGGCCCAGAAAATGAATACCTTCATTCTCTGAGTGGAGTTCGACGAACTCATCCCCGTTTGTCGACCTTAGATCGACGAATGTACCAGAATTCGTCGACCCCAGTCTATCATAACAAAAATTTTAAATCCAATAGGATTTTTAATCAACCTTGACAGAACATTAATCCTTTTGACCAATGGATAATTCCACCAAGAAAATATCATCCCTTAGGTTACAAAATTCAACCTGAATTTTCATATATTACCAGCTTTAGTTATGTAAATTAACAAGGACCCAAGGTAACCTAGGTCAAGAATATCTAATATGTTTTTGTGCAGGTGAAAGACTATCCTACTACAGAGGAATAGTGGTATATGGATAGTGGTTGTTCAAAACATATGACTGGCAGCAAGGACAATCTATCCAACTACAAGTCCAAGCTAGGTCCTAAAGTTGTTTTTGGCGACTCCAACTGTGGCCAAACTAAAGGCTATGGAGATGTAAAGATTGGAGTTATCACATTCAAGAATGTAGCTTATGTAAGTGGATTAAAGCACAACTTGATTTCCATTAGTCAACTCTGTGATGAAGGGTTTCAGGTATCTTTTGATAAATCCTCTTACATTATTTCTTCTGTTGATAACAAGATTGTTTTAACTGGATCTATAGTAGGAAATATTTACATAGTAAATTTTAAGTCTGCTAGGTCTGAAATATGTCTGTTCAACCAAATTAATAATAATGAACTTTGGCATAAAAGATTAGGTCATGTTAACTTAAAATACATTGCTAAGCTATCTAGGGACAACCTTGTTAGAGGATTGTCTTATGGTCCCTACAAGAAGAAAGGCCTCTGCAGGGCTTGTCAATTAGGCAAGCAAACTAAAAATATTTTCAAAGTCATTAACAAAAGTGATTCACCTAGATTTGTGTATTTGCTCCACATGGATCTTTTTGGACCCATTGCTATACAAAGCCTAGGAGGGAAACCTTATACCTTAGTGATTGTAGATGACTTCTCAAGGTTCACTTGGGTGTTCTTCTTGAGGAACAAGTCAGATAACTTCAAGGTTCTTACAGATTTTCTTAAGAGCATAAGGATTGAGTACTATACTCCAGTTGCATTGATCAGAAGTGATCATGGTACTGAGTTTGAGTCTCTTCCCATACAAAGATTATGTGAGGAGGAAGGTATCAGACATTGTTTCTCTGCTCCTAGGACTCCTCAACAAAATGGGGTAGCTGAAAGGAAAAATAGAATACTAATTGAAGCTGCAGGTACATTGCTTGCAGATGCTTAATTGCCACTATCCTTGTGGGCAGAGGCTATAAGCACATCAAACTATGTCCTGAATAGGAGTTTGATACGTAAGCTTAAGGGCAAGACTCCCTATGAATTACTTAAAGCGAAGAAACCTAAAGTAGATTTCTTTAAGTTTTTGGTTGTATGTGTTACATTCACAATAATGACAAGAAATATATTTGAAAGTTTGTAGCCAAGGCTGTAATGGGAATTTTTCTAGGATATTCCCAAGTCAGCAAGGCATATAGGTATTATAATCAATCTACAATGAAAATAGAAGAGTATGTACATATTTTCTTTGATGAGACTAACATGTTTTACAAGGAGAAGAACTCTTCTACCAGTGAATCTTTGCAGGTACCATATTTGTGTGAGCAGTTGAAAGAGTTCAACCTCACCAATGAGGCTAATGCCCATACCTATCCACAAAACTCTGAATATAGTAAAGATGATTTCACTGAAATAGCTGATAAACCAACAACAACCCACATTATTCCACAAGAGGAATTAACTCCCAAGGCTGTTGCTGAACCAACTCCACCAATTGATCTTGTCATACTTAGAGATCATCCTGTATCTCAAGTAATAGGAGACATATTAGTAGGTGTGTAGACAAGGCATCAAATCAACCAAGACTTGATGCATGCCTGCTTCATATCTCAAATTGAGCCCCAATCTATAAAATATGCAGAGCAAGATCCACTCTGGATTATGGAAATACAAGAGGAGCTCAACCAATTTGAGAGATGTAGAGTTTAGGACTTAGTTCCAAGACCCAAAGACTACCCAATCATTGGAACTAAGTGGGTATTCAAAGATAAACTTGATGCCCATGTCATTATCATAAGGATCAAGGCAAGGCTAGTAGCTCAAGGCTATAGGCAAGAGGAAGGCATTGACTATGATAAGAAATTTGCCCCTGTTACAAGGCTTGAGGCTATAAGAATCTTCCTTGCATATGCTGCCTTCAAAAAGTTCAAGGTCTATCAAATGGATGTTAAGAGTGCATTTCTGAATGGAGAACTCAAAGAGGAAGTATATGTGGAGCAACCACCAGGTTTTATCTCTCCAACTAATCCCTCTAATGTCTTTAGATTTCATAAAGCTCTCTATGGTTTAAAGCAAGCTCCAAGAGCTTGGTATGAGACCTAAGCTAGCTTCTTGTTAGAGCATAAATTTTCTAGAGGCATTGTAGATAGGACCTTATTTATTAAGCATCATAAAGATAAAAATTTGTTAGTACAAATTTATGTAGATGATATTATCTTTGGCTCTACTGATTCCAAACTATACAAAAGGTTTTCTGACTTAATGCATTCAAAGTTTGAAATGAGTAGCATGGGTGAACTCTCATACTTCCTTGGCCTCCAAGTGAAGAAATTGCCTGATGGGATCTTCATATCCCAATCCAAGTATGATAAGGAGATAATCAAAAAGTTTGGGATGTCAGATGCCTCAGCAAAGAAAACACCCATGAGTACCAATGCTGTGGTTTACTCTGATGAACATGGAAATCCTGTTGATCAAAAATTATATAGGGGCATTATTGGGTTCCTGTTGTATCTCACAGCAAGTAGGCCAGACATAATGTTTGCTACATGACTTGGTGCTAGGTTCCAAGCTAACCCTAAAGAATCTCATCTTATTTTCCTTAAAAAAGAATTTTATGATATATAAAGGGTTTCCCAAATCTAGGACTCTGGTATCCAACTAAGTTAGAATTTGAGTTGACTGGATACTCAGATGCTGATTTTGCTGGATGTAGAGTGGATAGGAAGAGTACTTCAGGAACATGCTAGTTCCTTGGTGCTAGACTTGTCTCATGGTTTTGAAAAAAGCAAACATCTGTGTCTACATCAACAACAGCAGCTGAGTACATAACAGCTGGTAGTTGTTGTTCACAGATGCTGCGGATTCAAAACCAACTCCTAGATTAGGGATACAACTTAAATAATTTAACCTTACTCTGTGATAATACAAGTACAATTTTTATTGCCCAGAATCTAGTTCATCATAGTAGAACTAAGCATATAAAGATAAGGCATCATTTTATTAGGGAGTGTGTGGACAAAAAGAAAATTAATCTTGTCTATATCTACACTGATTTGCAAAGAGCAGACATCTTCACCAAACCCTTGGATGAAAGAAACCATCTGTTCTTTTTAACTCAGCTTGGTATGATCAATGAAGGAGCTTGAATTTAACTTTCTGTCTGTGGTCGAAGAATTTTCCACAGTTCGTCAGCTGGAGATTGACGAACTAAGAATTGTTCTTGAGAAAATTCGTCGACCTGAGATCGACAAAGTCTCTGTGTAAGTCATTTTCGTCGACCGGAGATCGACGATCTGGCTTCAGAAAATTTCCGTCGACCTGAGGACGATGAAATTTTTCCCTTCTTCAGACTGAGATCAACGAGCTCTTTTGTCGATAAAATATTCCGTCGACCTCAGATCGAAGAATTTTTCTTTTTCGCAGGACGGAGTTTGTCGTTTCATATTCTGAAAAACCTTATATCTAGGTTTTCTTCGAGCTCCATCCCGCGCTTTCTGTTCCCCTTGCACTTGATCTCTCTATTTCTCTTTTGTAGGTGATCATGGCAATTCCAGCGAGCGCTCTTGCGATAATGAAGTTTGAGATGGGTTTTTATATAGATTTTGAGTCATTCCAACATTCTGACCAGATCTTCTTGGAAATTCTGAAATTATTTGAAGATCAGCAGTTAAAGAATCTGATGACCACAAGAATGAAGATAGCTGCAACAGAAGTTCGGGAATGGGTTTTCACTTCTTCCTCTCTAGATACTGATACTATGGCGAGAACCATATCAGGTAACGTCATCTTTCTTACCCCCGCTGTCTTAACTGATATTTTTGGATTAGTTAATGGAGAAGAAAGTTAGAGATCGACAGTGCTGAATTTGATGAGATGTTGATTAAGATAGGGTATTCTGGAGACACACCCCATGAACTACTGAAGAAACATTTATCTGGTGACTACAAGTTTCTAGCAGATATTGTAGGCAAGGTACTGCTGGGCAAGCACACATCCTATGATTAAATCACTAGGCAGCAATTCCTTGTGATGTGTGCTGTTATGAATAAGAAGCCCGTGAATTGGGCTAGAATCATGTTTGAGATGAAAAAGAAGAAAAATACCAAAAAAGAGGTGTGTTTTGGAAGAATTCTTGGAATCTTCCTTCAGGCCAAGGCTGCCGAATCCCTGGTCTCCCCGACCATATTCATTAATGCCTCTAAGAGGCTTACTTGCGCCTTATTTGGCAAGTGGGAGAGGAATATCTCCAAGCCATCCAAGGCTTCCTCCTCTTCCTCAAGACCTTCTGAGAGTACTAGGGCTGCTCCAACCAATCCCCACCCTGCTGAAGATGTTTCCATTCCACGCCCACCCCCTCATGATCAAACACTTTCAACATCCCTCCAACATACTTCTACTTCTCAAGCCCATACACAAACTCCTCCAGCTTCCCCAGTCCATCTTTCCTCACCAGTTCATACTTCAGTTCATTCTCCTACACCACATCAATCCCCTGAACATCAACAATCACCAATTCAATCTCCAGTGCATGATACTACACCAGAGCATGTCACTCCTCCTATGTCTCTTCTTCCTCCACATCTTACTAATATCCCCCTTCACAACATATCTTCCTTACCATCATTTGAACTGATGTCATCCCCCTTCCATACTCCATCACCTCAAGATGAGCCAATGCCAGATTCTTCACCCTTTCATCCATCATCATCCTCTATTAACCCATCTGTATCCACTCAGACCCCTCCTGAGTTCATGGTCATAGATTCTCACTTCATTGTCTCCATCCTAGACCACATCACTCCAGTCATAAAACAACTCATAACAGAGGCTATTTCACCTCTTGCTGCCTCCATTTCATCACTTGCTGCCCTACTTTCTGCCTCCTCTGTCCCTCCTTCTTCAACACGGGGCCTGGTTCTAGTACTTATTGAAACTAGGCAGGTGAAGATACTCAATGAAGAAGCAGCTCCAACAGCAGCAGAAATAGTTTCTGTAGCAGTATAAATAGTTTTGCAGATAGTTGAGGTCACAACAACAGATGTAGATATGGTTTCAGAGGCTGATATATTGGATGTAGATATTCTGATTGGAGATATTATGACTGATGGTGATTGTTATATCAATCCCTCAGTATACATTTCTGGTTTATTACATTCTTTCAGTACAATTTATTTGAACTCTTTACTTCCAGGAGTTAAGCCACCCTTGGCTATAGTTTGCTACACTTCTCCTATAAGTCCTAAAGTTGTTAGTCAACTGAAGGCAAATTTTGTTACTAACATGGTTGTGGAATCTGTAGGCCTAACCTATGTAATGGATAATAGCCCTATCCCTAGTTTAGATGATCTAATTGCACAAGATGTTACACAAGAGATTGCACAGATATAAAATGATCATGAGCTGAATGAGTTTCTATTGACTGATAAAGATTTCGAAGATTCTCAGATGATCACAGAGAATGTTGCTCCACCTGCTGTTGCTCTACCTCAAGCTCCTCCTCAGGCTAAAAGACAAATTTCAAAAGAAACCTTAAAAGAGATAGATGCATTATATGATAATCCTCAAGGTTCTTCTAACGAGGACATAGATGATGATTCTGATGGATCTGATGATCCTAAGTCTAAGAAGAAAGATGCAAATAAGAGAAAGATTGTTCCAAAGGCTACTCCAAAGCCTAATCCTACCAAAGACACTCCTTACTATATCTTGCAAAAGATAACTCCATACCCAGGGATGCCTTAGTGGATGTGGCTATCATAGAATGAGCAGAAAGAAAGTAAGAAGAGGAGAAGGTACAAGTCTCCTTCTAGGCAATTTAGGAAAGACCATCCTCCTCCTCCTCCTCCATCTTCAGGTGCCTCTGGCAATGTCTCTCAAAAATCTGCTCCAGTGACCAAGACCTTTCAAAGACATTCCAGGCATGGTAGTCAGCAATAATCTTCTCAAAGCCATCCTCCTCCAGCTTCATTCAAGAGAACTCCTGCAGACTCTGTTGCTGAATCAAAGTAGGACTAAAGTCCAAAAAGGCCAGAGTCTCTTCCAATTCCCTGTGTAGATCCAGAACAGGAGACTTCAGCTAAAATAGCAAGATTTCATGAGCTGGTAGGACTCTCTCAAATTAACAAAGCCAAAGATGAAGGAAAGGATCCTTCTCAATTTTCAACCATGTATTCATTCAGAAAAGGAGAACTTCAAAGGTATGCAAATACAAATAAATTTTTCAATGTTGATGATTATATGAAACTGCATCCAAAAGTTGTAGTGCCCAGAGCAACTTCTCTCAACATCATTGGTGCATCTGACATGACAATATCTAAGAAAGAAGCTGCTAATCCAAATAGAGAAATCATATTCAGACAGCCTGGTGAGAAGCCAGAGAAAGCAAATCCTAAGCAAAAGTAGTGATTTTGTTTTTGTTTTTGTTCTTATTTTTGAACTTTGCACTGTTTAATCATGAAACACATCTTATAAATATCTACTGAATGTTTTATTTCTATCAGATATATGTTTTCATGCTTTATGATTGATCCTTTTTTTGTTTTAGTGACCTCACCCAAATAAGGGGAGATTGTTGGATCCCTAGCTGGATTTTTCCTAGGTTCACTAAATTAGGTTATGCCTGTCCCACCTTGTATAGCCAGGGTACAGTCTAGTAGTCCTAGAGTTTAGGCTAAGTATTTAGGTTCAACCTTCATGGACTAGCCAGTAGAGGACCTCAACAGACTCAGACTTAGAAGATTCAGAGAACAGATTGTTCAGGTCGAAGTTCTTCGAACTCAGGTCGACGATTGTCGATCTCAGATCGATGAACTCAGAGTTATTTCTCTGAGCTGAGCTCGACGATATTCGAGCTCAGGTCGACGATCATTTTTCTTCAGACAGATTCTCAGCTCGACGAACTCAGAGTGCATATTTGGCAATTCATTCTCAGTATGCAGTTTGCAGAGCTCAGGTCGATGAACTGGAATTCTCAGGTCGACGATCTTTGATCTCAGGTCCACGAATTCCGTTCTTGGGTCGACGATTTCAGTCCCTCTCCAGAATGAGAAGTTTTCTTCCTTCTATCCCTTACTTTCTATATTATTTAGCAGTAATATTCCTGAGTAATTAATGCTCATATTCCTTTGAATATAGTTGTTATTGGCAGCATTAATTATGGTCTTCATCAGGATAATTACTTGCGTACTTTATTAGGGACAGTTGGGGAAACTCATTTATGATAGACATTCCAGCCGTTTGTATTCTCTAGATTAGTCAGCAATTAATGCCTAGATTCAAAATTCAAAGGAAAAATTGACTGCATAATATAAAACAGTTTTCTCTTTTCAGTTTGGCATCAATCAGCCCCAAAAAGAGACAGAAATTAAATAGAGAACTGACTGCACACGAGAAAATATAGAGACAGAGACTGAACCTTCAGAACTCTCTCATAGTGAAATCTAGATTCATCCTTGTCAATCCTGAAATTTGAAGAAGAACATTCATCACAAATCAAGAGTCTTCTTCATCCTCAAAGCCTGGAAACTTCAGAGACATTCTTTCAATATCTATCTACTTGATTCCTGGTTATTGATAAAATAAGGCTGAAGACCTACACCCTGAAGCAAAGCTCCAGTCTTCCTAAACCATTCAACTTCTCAGAGGGAGCTTTGTTAACATCAAAGATCCACTAGTCTTCTCTATTGATTAGAAAAAGAGAAGACACCATCACCTCCTCTCACCTCCTGTAAAAGGGTTTTAACTCCCTTCAAAAGTTAACCACTTTGTTGTCAAGTCACCTGAACAAAAGACTTGGTTGGTTTTTGGGCACCTTATCAAAAGCCTATGTAACGACCCCATCCGTTAAATGATGTATAGTAGAAGGTCCGGCCGGGGCCCCACACTATATGCCACAAACAGACGGTGAAGTCACAGGATAATACCAAACCACATACGAATCCTAACTCAGAGCATTCTAGCGGAAGCTTTAAGTTACAACTTTGACCTCTTAACCGGAATGTCCAATATATAAAACCACCTTTATATATAAACCACGGAATGTACACAACCACAAGAGTTTGGCCTTAAGGCCTTACAGTTTCTTTGTACATACAACATGTTTTACAAACTTCGGCGCGCAGGCCGGCCATACATGAGTACAAAGAGAAAACAAAACAAAGCCATTCGCTTAGCCTTCCAGGCTAGCCGCAGCAGCAGCAGCAACAGCAGTAGGGCTTCAGCCCATCATTTACCACTTGGCTCTCCAGCACCTGCATGGGAACAATCCACCCAACCGGTGGCAAACAATGCAACGGTCAGCATTCAGCTGACCCAATTATAACAATCCTACCCCTTTCTCGGGGCATGAGCATTCTTTCCCTGCAAGCATGGCATCATCAATAGCAACTATGTGCGCGCAGGCACATTCAAGCCATCACAACCATCGGCCACCCGGCCCGACAGTCCGTGCACTCAGGGCACATTTTCGGTGTACCGGAATACCAGGGTCAACACCACCGTCTACACAGTATTTGAGCATTTCCAGTCTTTCCGGCGCGCGGGCCTAAGACTCTCATTAGGCGCTCCAACAAAACCTAAACCAGGCTTCCAAGTCGGACGGACCTAACGCAGGTACGGATCAGCCACCCCCCGTTGCTCAAGTTGCCGAGCCACCTCGAATACGGAAGTATCCATGGCATTTTATAGGCGCGGGTCGGTTTCACCTTTCCTGTTCGGCAATCTGCCTTTTCAACGAGTTGCAGCCCAACGGCTCAACTACTCACAAAGTGGCAACGCACGGCCACAAGAGTTGCCGCCAACCCTCTTCATTTCCTGGACATCGTCCAGTACTTCCTGCCGCACCAAGCAACAGGTAGGAACAAGGCATCACAAGCCATAGGCATCACAAGCCATTATCACGGAGCCTTCTCCGATATGCAAACAAGCATCACCAATCCAGATTACATCCAGATGGGCTTCACACAGCATGCCTAGAGCCGTACTCCAATTCCGGCCTCTAACAAGGGGGACTTCACATATCTACCCCAAGGGACACCACAACCCACCGCACACTCGCGGGGAAGGGCTTTCCCTATGCAATGCAGAAAAGAAGGACTTCACATGTCCAAGGAGGGAGATCGTTACCCTTGTCGATCTCTTCGGTGCCATCGAAAACTAGCCAGTGAGAAAGAACCGCAGCAGCCTTGCCTTCACAACGCCGGCTTCGGATCACGAATCGGACCACGGGAGCTCCGCCGGTGGCTTGGTCTCCTCCTCCTTCTTCTCTTCCTCTCTCTTTCTCTCTTTCTTAAGGGCAAATGAAGAATGAACCTTCATCCTTCCTTCACGACTTAATCCAGCCCAAGAAACCACCTGAGCCTTTGGATCAAAAGAGAGGAAACTGAACGGCCAAGAGTTTCCCAAAACTTCCCTCTGATACCAAAATGTAACGACCCCATTCGTTAAATGACGTATAGTAGAAGGTCCGGCCGGGGCCCCACACTATATGCCACAAACAGACGGTGAGGTCACAGGATAATACCAAACCAAATACGAATCCTAACTCAGAGCATTCTAGCGGAAGCTTTAAGTTACAACTTTGAACTCTTAACCGGAATGTCCAATATATATAAAACCACCTTTATATATAAATATCACTTTTTGGCCGACACGGCCTGTGACACGCCCGTGTCACAGGCCGTGTACCCCTTAAGCGGTACACACAATTTGAACCGACTGAACAACACGGGTTATCGACACGCCCGTGTCGGACCTGACACGCCCGTGTCAAACCTAAGACACGCCCGTGTCTCCTGCTCCATCGAGCTGCAACCAGTACACGGGTCGGAACACGGCAGCTGACACGCCCGTGTCCAGCCTGACACGCCCGTGTTCCCGGCCGTGTTCAAGGCCGTGTCCGGCTCTGACTTGAATAGGCTAAATTCGCAAAATAAATCGAACACGCCCTGGGACACGCCCGTGTCCCAGGCCGTGTACACCCGACACGCCCTGGGACACGCCCGTGTCCCAGGCCGTGTAACCTGACCTGAGCCTTTGGATCAAAAGAGAGGAAACTGAACGGCCAAGATTTTCCCAAAACTTCACTTTTTGGCCGACACGGCCTGTGACACGCCCGTGTCACAGGCCGTGTACCCCTTAAGCGGTACACACAATTTGAACCGACTGAACAACACGGGTTATCGACACGCCCGTGTCGGACCTGACACGCCCGTGTCAAACCTAAGACACGCCCGTGTCTCCTGCTCCATCGAGCTGCAACCAGTACACGGGTCGGAACACGGCAGCTGACACGCCTGTGTCCAGCCTGACACGCCCGTGTTCCCGGCCGTGTTCAAGGCCGTGTCCGGCTCTGACTTGAATAGGCTAAATTCGCAAAATAAATCGAACACGCCCTGGGACACGCCCGTGTCCCAGGCCGTGTACACCCGACACGCCCTGGGACATGCCCGTGTCCCAGGCCGTGTAACCTGACCTGCTACTCAAACTCATCTTGAGTCTTTTTGGGGCCTTTTTGGGGTGTTACAACCTAAAGGGTTCTGATATCTCCCTACAAATAGATATTGTGGTGGCAGTCATCTGATCAAAACCTGCTAGTGGATTCCTACCAGGGTGGTATAAGAGTGGATGTACACAGTTCGGGAACCACTATAAAATTCTTGTGTTGTCTAGTTATGCTCATTGTTTATTTTGTTCTTGCTGTGGCTGTGATAAATAGAATAACTTAGCCTATTTTCTTTTCTTTATATATTATTGGTATCACCTACTTTCACTCTGATATAAAAGTTTAAAACAGCCAAAATTTTTAATACTTTATTCACCCCCCTAGAGAAAGTAAGATCTAACCCCCCCTTTCAGGCATTCTTATAAGTTAAGGCACTTTTGTGATGAGAGAATAGTGGTAGCTAGTTTACTTTCTACACCGTCCTTTACTTTATTTACAACACTTCTTTTCAATACGGTTTTATATTCTTTACTTGTACTATATAGAACTGCTAGAGTAGAGATATAACTGTTAATATATATCCATGATGGAATAGATCCACTGTCACCTGCTTTCCTTTGTATACCTTTGTTGTCCTCCTCTTCATCCTCCCGCTCGGTACCTAGGAGTCGCGAGGGTGAGGAGAGGAAAAATGGATTAGTCTTTATGACTAATGTTTGATTGTGACTGTAGGAGATTGAGGAGCTAGAGAACCAGCACAACCAGCAGGACGAGGTGGCAGGACATGAGGATCAGATACCACGTACTACTACCACAACTCAACGTCAAGTGATGACGAGTGTTTCAGTTTTCTGCAGAGTGTTATTGTGTGATAGATATTTTATTTGGCATGTATCGGGAATAAACCCTTCTCACTTTTGTACTCATTGTGGACTATTGTGCTTTTCATTTTCATATATATTATGATTTTGTTGTGACTTGTGTACTTGGAAGTTTATTTACTACTTGTTATACTTCTTCTCTCGATTGGCCAAACAGGTTGAATAATCGTACTAGCCGGCAGGATCGGCGTCTTGTGGTGCCGACTAGCCTGTGTGTTAGTGTCACCGTAAGGCAGCGGTTCTGGGCATAAGACCGGGTAACCTCCTTGGTAAGGGGGAGGGTGGTCTTACACCTTATATATCTTAAATTGTTCAAGTTCTTCTTGCATTGTCATGACCCAGGAAGGATCTGTATTGGCCTCCTCAAACTTCATTGACTCTACTTGAGAGAGAAAGCTCAGGCAAAGCATTTCATTCATATCCCTACTTCTGGTATGTACTCCAAGATCCAAATCACCAATAATTTGAGTTTGAGTATGATCTCTTAGATATTTTATAGCTATAGGAAACAAATCTACATTTTCCCATTCTTCAAGTACAGGTTAGGCTATAGGAGGCTCTGTCCTTTCTATAGCTTCACTTTCATCTACATTGGAGTTACTTCAATCCTTGATAAGTTCATTTGGTGAAGTTAATTTAACTTCTTTGCTTTGATCATTGATGTTTGCCTTTTCAATCTTCCCTCAGTACTTGCAACACGAGAAGAACGAGATAAAATAATATGGATCAGGTTGGCCTCATCAAATACAACATGAATGGTCTCTTATACTACTCTAGTTTTTTTGTTAAATATCCTGTAGGCTCTACTATGAGACATATATCCAACAAAAATTCCATCATAAGCTTTCTCAGCAAATTTGGACAGAAAGTGCTTCCAATTGTTTAATACATAACACTTGCTTCCAAATATTTTAAAGTAGGCCAAAGTTGATTTTCTGCCTTTCACAAGCTCATAGGGAGTCTTATTGTGAGTCTTGTTGATTAAGGCCCTGCTCTAAACATAGCTAGCTATGTTGACAACATAAGCCCAAAAATATTTTGGGCGCGAGGAGTCACCCAGCAGGGTTCTACAAGCTTCAATTAGGGTTATATTCCTTCTTTTACGGCTCCATTTTGTTGTGGAGTTCTGGGATAGGAAAACTCTTGAAAGATAGCTAAGCTTTCACATAATTTGGTCATAGCACCAGAATGAAATTCAGTCCCATAAGCACTCCTAATCTTGACTACAGAACTGTCTATTTCATTTTGAATTTGCCTGACAAATTTAGTGAATTGGCACAGACCTTTCCTCCTAGAGTAATCATCAAGAATCATAAAGATGTAGACCTTTCCTCCTAAGTTGTGAATTAGCACATACAAAACAAGTCCATGTGGAGTAGGTATAAACACCTAGTGGAGTCCCTAACCCCAATAGGCTTAAATGAGCCCTTTGTATAATTGCCCATTTGTTATGCATGACAAGGGATTTCCTTGACACATTTCCACTTAGGGCCATATCTAACCAAATTTTCTGAGATCAACTTATTAATGGTCTTATAGTTGAGGTGGGCCAGCCTCTTATGCCATTGCATACAAAGTGATGCTCTATTTTCAGCCATGAGATAGATAAAAGAGTCATTGCTGATACATAAAAAATTTAAACAATAAATATTCCCACTCCAAATGCCAGTTAGTATGGTCTCTTTAAACTTTTTAATCAGGCACTCATCCTTATGTAGGGCAATATCATAGCCAAGATCACACAGTTGGCTTATGCTTATAATATTGTGCTGCAATCCTTCAACATAAGCTACCCTTGAGATAATGACTATTCCATTGGAGATATTACCATATCCTTTAGTATTCACTCTATCAGAACCTCCAAAGATGACTTTAGGTCCATATTCTACAGAAGAGTAATCTGTCAAGAGGCTTCTCATTTGAGTCATGTGTCTGGAACATCCACTATCCAAGTACTAGATGAGAGTTTGGTTGGCCTTTCCATATTCCTGCAAAAAGAGATTACTTTTTCTTAAGTGACAAATCATGTTGGCTCCTAGATATTTATTTGCATTTGCACTCTGCCTTGGCTTTAGACTTGGTAGAGATACATTGTAAGAATGTCCAAGCTTAGGTGTTGGTCTACCGGGGAGTGCTCTAGGGATAGTTGGGTTGAACCAACAATCAAGAGCAAAATATCCAATCTTCTTACAACACTAACACTCCATTTTATTATATCTCCTCTTGGAGATCAGAACAAGAGTTGGATGACTCTTTTTGTGTTATAAGAGTGTCTACAAAAGATTGCATGTGAATCTTTATTTGGCTTGTGCTGTTGTGTTGGATCTATAGCCACAACTTTTCCTTTCCTAGCATCTCATCTTGTAGAACAACTTCCCTTACCCTTTATGATGGTGTTGAGGCTAAACACAAAGAGGCCTTGATCCTTCATCTCAACTTCCTCTCGGGGTACCTTGAGGGCACTCTTCCCACAATATACATCTTTAGTTCCACTTATAGAACATCCATTTTTCTGGTGTCCATAGACACTTTCCAGGTCATAACTATTGGAGGCTAAGAGAACCTTATTGAAATTAATGGGTTGCATGGGTGCTTTCCCTTTTGTCATTGTTCTCCTCATATTCCTATTCTTATAACAAATACATTTTCTGTATGGTGCAGAGAAGGTGTCTATGATTGGGAGAATAGTCTTGGGATTAAAATACTTAGCCACCAGTTCCCTTTCCTTGAGGAGATCATTAAAAAGCTTCTTAATGATTCTTTCTTTTTTTAATGTGAAGCTCAACATGCTTGTCAATAATTTCCTTGAACTTAATTATTTTTGAGTTCATCTAATAGATTTTATCCATCTTTTCCTCAAGTTGAGCCTTTAGAGGTCTGGGAAATTCAAGATCTTTAGCCTTGCTTCTTAGTAAGATTCTTACTTTTTCCCAATGCCTCAAGGAGGGCACCATACATTTCCATCATTTCATCAAAGGTGTTCTCTGGTTCAGAGGCCTCCTCATTTCCAGATGATGAGGTGGCCTCTGATTCAACACTAGTTTCAAAATCAGAATTTGACAAAGCAGTTCTAGGATATACCTTATAAGGATGAGTGTTATCCTAATACTCCTTGTCATCCTGATCTATCAGAACATAGCTCTCTTCCTCCTCATCATCATCAATATCAAAGGATTTTAGTAGAGCCTTAACGCTCATCTGGGTGATAGCAGGTGCTGAAGCCTCAGACAATATAGTCAGCCCTACATAGGCTTCTTCTTCTCTAGATTCAAAAGAGTCGATGTCACTATCAATCCAGGTTCTTTCCTTCTTGGCCAAGAGGCTCTTCTTAGTCTTCTTGCCTTTCAGATGCTTTTCTTCCTTAGGCCCTTTTCTTTCCCTTCTTTTGACAGGGTAGTTAATATTTACATGCTTAGGCCTGTTACAACAATAACAAAAAATATCAGTATTAAGTTATATGTTCTGTTTGGGAGCATACCTATTCCTCTTGGGTTCCTTTCTGGTTTTGTCTGTGCTCTGATTTTGCCTCCTAGTGTTGGATGAGGAGGATATATGATTGTTCTAATGTTTCCTCCTTCTCATCATCTTCTTGAATGGCCATGTAAATAAGTACAATTCTCCATCAGACATTTCTTTCCCTGATATGCATAGTTCTAACTCTTCTAATACTACTTCTTTACTTGGGGAAGGTGAGTCCTTCTCCTTACCTCTATTGGAGATATCTACCTTTAGGGCCATAGACCTTTTCTTGTTGTGCCCTTCTTCACTTTCCTTGTATTGAGGTGAAGATCATTGGATAGCAGTTTCCATATAGATTTTGAAGCTCACTGTTCCCCAAGTTTCCCATCCCCCTAATGACACAAATCTTTATATCCCATTTATTGTGTAGGGATCATAGAAACTTGTCATTCAGTTCATAATTAGTGAAGGACCTCCCATAATTTCTCAGTCCATTCATAATTCTGAATAACTTTTCATAACATTCAACAATACTATCTTTCTTCCCTTGTCTGAAAGCTTCATACTCCTGATTTAGAAGGGATTTTTTGTCATCCACGACCTCTTCTGTTCCTTCTATGTAGACAATAAAAGTATCCCACTTCTTTTTGGCAATTTTGTAGTGGATAAGATTCTGGAATATAGAATCATCAATTACACTAACAATGATGTTCTTGGCTCTTTTGTCCATTATAGCCAAGATGACTTCATCTTTGGACATCTCTGAAAGTTTCTCGGGAACCATTATATTTGCATCCAAGGGAGAAACATTCATTAGGACATATGGTCCCTCTTCCATAGTGACAAATATTCTGGGATCAGATGCTTCCATGAAGAGTTTAACTCTCTGCTTTTAGATCCCAAAATTCTCCTTAATGTAGATGGGAAGTTTTATGGAGATAAGTTCTTTATAACTTTCTCCAGATCCCATTGTGCTGTAAATCCTTTAAACCTTAGGAACTAGTTCAACTATTAAGCCTTTATGAAAAACCTAGATTTGATACCACTTGAAAGATGAGGGTTGCTACTCAACTAGGGGGGGGGGGGTGAATAAGTGAATTACTTAATTTTTAAATTTCTTAAGTTATATTTATAGAGCACAATGAGTAAGCAGATAATAGTAAATAGAAATAGAACACCACACAACAAACAGTGATTTATAGTGATTCTCCAAGAAAAGGTATATCCAATTTCCCTTTACACTTATCTAGCAGAGAGTTAGCTTAGGACAAACTTCTTCAAATTATCTTCTCAGATCCTCATATCTTATAATCTTAGGAACACAAGTTCCCTACCTCAGACTCTAATATACAGGTCCTACACCTTAGATCTCAAACAAATCCTACACCTTAGATCTCAAATAGATCCTACACCTCAGACTTTCAACAAAGGACCTACAAACTCAGGCTTTCCTCAAGCCCCATAAACTCAGATCTAAAAAGAGATCCTACACTCAGATTCATACATGAATCTTATGAACTCAGATCCTTCAAGGTTCTTACAAAATAATAGTAAAGATATTTTGACTCAACACTCAAGAGCTTGAGTCTTCAAGTAGAAGCACATACAACAGACTCCTTTTTCTTCTTAATCAATACTTAATATAATCTTTTATAATGGTTTACTTGATCAAGAGAACTTGTATAAGAAAAGGTGTTCTTCCCAAAAGATGTTGTTAAATAAGTTGAAAAACTTTCCTTGAACTTGTATTGGTTGATGATGGTTTCAAGTTGAAGATTTTCCATTGTTAAAACCTGTCACAGAACTTAGAAGAGTGAGTTGTGGAGAATCTCTGTGAATACTGTGTGCTTACAATCCTTTTTCTCAAGAGCTAGAGCTTGAATTCTCAATAACAACATTTCTCAATTCTCCAACTCTTTCTATTATAATGGACTTGGCCGGTACAGAAATCAAGGATTGAATTTGAATTTTCTAATAGCTAGTCAATCTTCCTTCTGTAAATTTCTTGAATAGGAAATCTCAAATAGCTATTTTTGAAATAACCTAAGGAAGGTTTACATAATAAGAAACCTTTTGGATGGAGTTCTTCAAACAGCTAGAAGCACTTTAGGAAGCAATCTTGAAATGGAATTTTCAACGGCTGTTGAAATCTAATAAAGGAATGATTTAGAAATCTTTGAAATATTCTCAAATGAATGAGAATAATTCCCCTTGCTACCAATCCCTGACTTCATGCACCCATGAATTAATTTGGTTTAAATCTTTTGCTTAAATTGTGCCTTAAGTCATGGACATATCCGTTGTGCCACGTGTCAGGATAAAGTAAATGGTTTAGAGTGACCATGACATTGTGCCATAATCAAAGTCAATTTGCATTCATAAAGTATGTATGGTAACCTTAAATACATATAAGAGTTATATAAGTAAACTCCTGACACTTAGTATTTTTAGCCCGTGGAACATTCTGTCACCAAGTAGTCGATCCAGTCGAATCTGTACTGAGTCATGCCTTCGATGCAGTCGAATATTTACTTGGACATAAAGTCAATGCACTCAAACTTTTACTTAGCTATAAAGTCAATGCAGCCGAACTTCTACTTAACTAAGAAATCTATGCATTCTAACAATAACTAAACTATAAAATTGATGCATTCGAACATGTACTTAGCCCAGAAGTCGATGCAGTCGAACTTTTACTTAGTGATGAGCTTGATCCTATTGAAACCTGGAACTGGCTTCTGTGGAGTTCGAACCCTTGGGGAAGGGGTGACCGCATACTTACTTCTCCTAGTAAGCTGGATTGACCGAAGACTTAGAACTCAAAATTGACCCAAGGTTATAGCACGGAGGTCCCACCACACACCCAGAAGATCTTAAAGCACTTCCCCTTCTTAGCCAGTGCTGAGCTAAGGGCACCTTAGAAAGTGCAAGAAGATATGGAAATTAGATAATTGGGAAGCTTTCCTTCTAAGGTACCTCCTTAGGTCTATTTATAATTTTCCAAGTCTAGCCTACAAATAGTGTAGCTCTACTGTTCTAAACAGGAATATGCAGCCAAAAGGAGGCCTGCTAATAGAGAAACTCCACTATTTGGGGGGATATTGGCAGACCAACAGGGGTGAAAAGGTAAAAAAATCTTTGGGCGAGTGGTGCATGAAATTTCAACTCGCCTAGGGCGGCGAGTGCTCGATGGGATGGGCACTTGCCGCCTCCCTATGGCCCATGGAGAGTGCGGGTCTGTCCTGCCCCACTCATCAAATACAACCGAGAGCTGGGGGAGAGTGCGAGCTCACCTACTCCACTCGCCCCGCACCTGTTTTACCCCCAATATGGGCTAGCTGAGAAACCCCACTGCACTATCCACCCCCTTGGTTGACTTGTCTGATTCGAACTGCGCCAAATGGCTGGGCCAGCTCCTGTCGATCCCACTCGCCGGATATGGGGTTGTACCAATCATGTCAATTTTTTTGTGAATATTCTGATCCTGCCTCTAAATCCTTTTGTCTAGGGTGACTTTTCCCATTGATAGTTACATGTTTAATATATTATTAGTATATAGATAAATATGAATTTTGCTCCTTGGGGGATTACAAGGGTAAATCTTGTTTAGGTAACCAAGTATCTAACCAAACAGTATCCATGCACCTAAGTTGTACTTATCACACCAACACTCAAACAACAATCAAATACAAGATGTTTATTGTCATCTTATAGCCTTCTTCAAATCAAGTATCTTGGGGATAATATTCCCAACAACTAGCCTGTCCTTGGGAGAAGGACAAGTAAAGCAAGAAAAAGGTTTTTTATTTATTGCCTTAATCTTAACATTATATGATCAAAGTTTTGTAATGCTTATTGTTGAAATGAAAATCATGTCTCACTTTTTATATTACTAATATGGTTTAACTTTCTGCACTTGCGAAATAAAATCATTCTTTTGGTTACCTCATGATCTTGATTCTATTTCCATAAATTACCTTAAAATTATATTTCTCAATCTAAAGCTCAACTCAAAATATATTGCAAATTTCTTATTGTAGAATACGCTTTAGGAATTCACTTTTCAATTTCAAATGCCCGGCGGTAAGACTTATTACAAGAAATAACAAAGTTTAATTAAATTTCGACCTTCTCTTAAAGCAATCTTCAATATAATATTATCTAAGATATAAAATATATTATTCCGATGTATAATATTATGAAACTTTAATAAGTAACTCTAATATTTATATTAAAGATTTAAATTCTATAAATCCCTTATTATACTATTCTCTATGGGCACCATAAGATCCAATATGTGGTATCAGAGCTAGGTTATTCCAAAACGGCTTTTCAACAAGGAATAATGGCGCTTCTTGATCAAGACAATACTAGAGGGGATAATATTATATAAATGAAAAATCATTATCACCACCATTATTTATGAGTGAAAATTATAAAGGGTGGAAAATTCTAATAGAATTTTTTTAAATCTTTAGATATTGATGTTTGGAAAATTATAATTAAAGAGACACCAAGTAATCTAAATATAAACAATATGGTTTTAAATGCTAAATTATTAGTTATTTTATTTTGTATACTAGATCAAAATATTTTTAAACTCATTTATATGTTTCTCACTGGTTATGAAATTTGAAAATTTCTTGAACAAACTTATGATTCTCCATCTATAGGAATGGAACAAGTACAAGACTTGGAGAATATACATGCTTGTAAATGTATTGAATAAATCCCCTCCTTTGATGAATCACTCGAGTGCACATTAAATGTAATAGAAGAAGAGAACACATCATGCGAAAGAGGAGATAAAATCTCATTTATGGAAGAGTAAGAAGTTTTCAAAGGAACTTTAAGTTCAAATCTTGCCTCATCCAAGTGCAATATAAGTAAATAAAATTCCCTTCTTGTTTCTAATTATATTTCTATATTTTGTGTACTTTAATTTGCTAAATATAAAATTAGTAAAATGAATAATAGAAATTCTGTATTATGTTTAGAAAATAATAGTTTAAAAGCAAAACTTAAAGTATAATTAATGTTTGAAGTATTTAGTTCTTTTTCATGCTCTCTTAATGTAAATGATGCACCTTGTATAGATTGCTATGAATTAAAAGAAAAATTCAAGATCTTTGAAAAAGAGCTATCTATTACAAAAGAGAATAATGAAAAGATTTTTTTTAGAAAATTCATCTTTGAATAATGATTGTGCAAAGATTATAAAATTAAAATTAAAGAGATGAATGAAACATTTGAAGAATTATGAAATAATTATAAAACTCATTGATTCTATAGTCACCACTCTTAAAAATAGCACTATCGCTTACATTAAAGATTGAAATAATCTTAAGATTAAGAATAATGAATTATAAACAAACGTCAATTTGCTTAAGGAAATCATAAATAAAAACTCTCAAAACTCAAATGCCCCATCTAGATGTAACTTGAATGTGAATTTCTACACAATGACAAAGAAAACCAATGGGAGTGAAAAACATAAAATGTTTGAATATCAAAATAATAATCACTATCACCAACATTTATAAAATCAATCCTCTTCGAACAAAAATTCTATTGTTCCCAAATATTCTATAAAAAATGATTTCAAGATTCATTATAATTTTAAGCCTTATGATAAAAAAAGATGTTTGATGCATAAAAATAATATTAAGCCAAAATATGAATGGTGGCCCAAAATTAGTGATGAAATATTAACTCCTTTTGAAAAGGCCCATTCATCACTATCTCCCCATAAATCATCACGCTATATTTGGGTACCCAAAGGTACCATCACTCTCAATCCTCTTTAGTTGCCTAAATCTATTATTAATTAGTATCCAATCAAGTGAGTGAAGTAGAAATTAATCAAAATAGAATATTCAAAATTCTACTTCATGATTTGCTTAACTAAAAAAATTTAATTAAAAAATTTCTTTTGAACAATTTTTTTTGTCTTTGAGTCAACATGCAATTGTCACTTAGATATATTATGCAATATGAATTATTCCTTTAAACTATTTTTAAATCAAAATTGAATGAAATTGAATAAAAATTCATTTCATTACAAGTGGCCAAATTAAGTTATCTTTTTTTAAAAAAAATCCATTGCTTATAATGATATTAAAAATAAGTATAGAAATTCTTAAGTTGTATTATCGTGATCTATTAAATAATTTTGCCAACTCAGTTTCAGAAAAGTGGATTTTAATGGTTCATTAAGAGGTCTTAGGCTAAAATATTTAGTGCACAACATTTTTACTATGTCTAATTTCTTTACTGCATATAGTAGCCCTATAATGGAAAATCATAATCTAGAAATATCAGAATTAAAAAATCACAAAAACCATGTGTTTGAATCAAATCATCTATTTTTTGTTGCCAGTGCTGGACAATAGTTTTTTAATGTCAACGTTAGCCTATTTTAATGAAAAATTTTGATGTACACTAAATTGTATTTTTTGAATGTTACTTTACTATAATTGTTATCTACTTTCAAAATATTATATATATATATATATATATATATATATGTTTTGGCTAATATTTAAAATTAATAATTAAAAGGAAAATTTTCAAAACAATTTAAAAGTCACAAAAAATATTAATATTGAAAGAATTCATTATAATAAATCAAAAAGGGTTGAATATGACCATCACATACACCACCATGAATTATTAAACTCATGAGTATGATTATTTGATATTCCAAACATTTCAATCTCTAATCGTTTTTAATTATTATTTTTGTGATGACGTAATAGATTATGAATTATAATTATATTTTCAAGTGATCATATAATATTATATTGAAAAATCAATGATTTACAAATTTAATTAAAATAAATATTATTGATTTCAAAACTGTTTTGTGAATATGACTGCTTGTATCATATTCTTTTATAGGCTCTAGAAAAAAATAAAAAGCTTATTTACTGAACTTTAGGTCTATTAGTTTAAAACTCATTTTTTGAATATATGTAATATGATCATCAAATCAAATTTATATTTTCAATTTTATCATAGTTAGCAGAATGATTCAATGAAATTCATCATTCTAGCATCATCTTTAAAATATGTTATTAGGAATTATATTTAAAATGTTATGCTAAAATAAAAATGAAAAATGAAAATAATGAATACTTAAAGTTTACGTGATGAATTAATTGATCATTTATAATAATCATGCAAAATCAAAAGATCTATTTATTTAAACATGAAACATAATAGAAAAAAATCCAATTGATTTCAAAATATATGTTTTTTAGTGATCATTATATAAATGTATTATATATTGTGTTTACTTGTATCTCATTGAATTTAGACCATTGAATCAACTTGGTACTAATAAGAACAAATCAAATAGAATTATTACTTAATTCTAGGTCTTATAATGAAACTCTATTTTTGATTGCATATAATATTATCACTTTTTAAATTTTATGACATAACATTGAACTCAAACTCATCTTTTTAGTATTGTCAACTAATAAATATTATTATTCATGTTAGTTATCTTATATTGGCATGATATAAAAGTAAAAAAAATGAAATTTTAAATTCATAATAACTATATGGCTTTAAAATCAACTATAATAAAAAACAATCTTACATAAAAGCTATAGTTTATTATTTCTTAGGTTTAATTACTTCTATATGTCCATGATTATCCATAAATTTTATGAGTCTCACTATGGCGAGGGCTGATGATTGTTTGTATTAGAGACCTAACCTCTAAGTCATGTATTATCCTTAACCGAGGAGGGTTCTAGTAGGCCCTTGTAAGGCATTGAGGAGAAAGAGTGCTAAGTTGAGAGTCGTCTTCTGCATGCATAAGGGATTAACACCCCAACCTAGTACTTAATGTCATTAATGTTAGAAAATATGAATCAAGAAACATCGGAATGAAAAAAAATCAAAAATAATGTTTTCTTTGTGAAATACCAAACTTAATATCGTGTGATAGTACTTGCACTGACAGTAGCTTAAATTCAATTTTTTATTTTATTTATGGCATAGAAAGTAATATTACTAATAGCCTCATTAAAAACTTCTATGTTTTCTAGAAAATTAATTATTTTTAAGAAAATATTCAAAAATCAAATAAAAAATTATAAGACATTTTCAAAGAACAAAAATATGTCTTTTCTTATTATTTCTTTATCTGTTTGATATTTTTAAATTTCTTTTATAAAACTCAAAAATCATAAGAACTATTTGTTACTGATTGACATTGTCAAGGATGATTAATTTTATCAATTAAAAATGAAATATAATATTTAATTTAATTTTCAAGAATCTTAAAACATTATTTTGTGCCTGGAATATTATCTTATTATGTGCAATGAACTTGAATATAAAACATGTATGGGATTTCTTAGCACGTCTCTAAGTATTAGTAATGTTTTTGTTTGATAATGATTCATTCACTCACTTATTTTGATATCATACCTCTATTTTTAATTTTAAACTTGCATGATTGTGTAGTATAGTAACATAATAGATTAAAAAGCATAAATATATTACCTACACAACATTGAATTATATATTTCAATTCTTTGTCTTTTAAGCACTTATTCATTATATAAAAGTGGTTTAAAAATTAAAATAATATTGTTTGCAAAATAAGTGAATTTTGAGTCTTTGTTCAAACACATATAAACCAAATAATAAATGTTAAGGAAAACTCCACCAAGCACTACTTACCCTCCTAATAAGTCTTAATAAGCATTACGAGGTTGAGCACATTGGAAATGATTTTAATGTGTCTTGTAGCAAACAAAATATTCACCACTTCTCCTTCTACACCGGATCACAAAAATGCAATCAAAATAAAAACTTATATGATCCACAAAGTAATACTTCACTCACTGATAAGTCTTAATGAGCATTGTGTGTGCGAAGCACCTTCGTATTTGTACTTTCTATATATATGCATTAAAATATTATGAAAGTAAATTTATTTGTATACTTTAATATTGTGTTATTCCATTATATATTATCATGTGTTTTAATTAATTCACTGGTATACCTTGTTAAAAACTATTTTGTAAACATCAATATCCTCATAAAATGCCTACTCGTGAGAATTGGATCCTAATGCATATTTACAATATTCTCTAAAAACATTAGTAAATATGCTAGATAGAAAGATATGATCGCTACAAATGTTTATTCTTTACTTGAAATGCAAATTAGTTTATATTGTTGTACTTATTTATTTTTGATATTTTGAGATCATGCATGCGAAATTTTAATGAAATAATATCTCTTGGACTTTTATTAAAAACATCTTTTTAGGATTAAAATTCATTATATTTTATATGCTCTAATTTTCTAAGAAGATGTTTATTTTAAGAGAGCTTATCATCTTTTTATACTTGCTACTTCTACATAATCATGATTATTTATTTTCTCATCAAGTTGTATAAACAAGTTGTATTTTCATACTCTATACTTCAACATTGAATCATACATACATTTTCTCAACAAATGGTAGAGTGATATCAATGCTCATGCACATTGCTTCATATTATCTTCTCTACGTAGTTTTTAGTAATTCAGATTTTATATATTATCCTCAACCCACTTTTGATTCAACTAAAAAAGGGTATAATATCTTGCAAAAATTTAAAAATTTAGGGAGAGTACATTGAAAATTTCATATGAAGCATCTATTTTAAGAGGAGTATCTATAGCAGGTGTTGGGAATATTGCCCTCAATGTTCCCTAGATTTGATTTAAAGAGGCATCACCATCAACAATAAGAATATAGTTGTATTTGATGTTGTTCAAGCTCATCATGTGCAGGATATTCCTTGGAATAAGTTTAGACAGGTTGTCTATGTGGTTGTGATAGGTGGTCACAAGGTAGAAAGGTAGAGAGACAAAAATTTGTCTTAGTCCACACGTGTCGAGTGAAGCCAGTTCACTCAATGCCAAATGCCAAGGTAGGATGCTGGAAAGATTGAAAATCATCTAAGTCCACATGCGTTGAGTAAAGCTAGTTCAGTTAATGCCAGATTCCAAAGAGTGTCGAGTAAAGGGTAGTCAGTGAAAGCCCAACAATTTGCAAGATAGAAATGCGGCTAAGTCCACAGGCGTTGAGTGAGTGCAGTTCACTCAAAGCCATATATCAAGAGGCATCGGGTAAAGCTAAGTCTGTCAAAGCCTCGACATTTGCAAGAAGAAAAATTGACTAAGTCAAGAAACGTTGGGTGAGGACAGCTCACTACATGCCTGAAGAGAAGCGTTGAGTCAAGCTCAAGCATTTGAAGATACTGTAAAGAATTCTGGCTAAGTACAAAATCATTGAGTGAGGACAGCTCACTCAATGTCAAAGAAGAAGGCGTCGACAAAGCAATGATCAGTCAAAGCCTAAAGAGAGATAGACAAAAAAATCTGTCTAAGTCCAGATGCATTGAGTGAGGAAAGCTCACTCAACGCAAACTCATCAAGAAAATTGGCTAAGTGCAGAAACATTAAGTGAAGGCAGTTCACTCAATGCCTCATCAACAAGAAGTCAGGCAAAGGCAGAAGCATTGAGTGATGAAGGCTCGCTCAATGCATTTATAAAGAAAGTTGCGGCTAAGTACACAAGCATTGAGTGATAAAAGCTCACTCAACGCACTCAATGCTTAAACAACAAAAAGATTTTCCAAGGACAAAAGCATTGAGTGAAGGTTATTCACTCAACGCACTCAACGCCTAATAGTGCAAAAGAAATTGGCTAAGTCTAGATTTGGTGAGTGAAGCCAGTTCACTTAACACACTCAACTCCTGGGATGGAAATGTGAATTTGGCTAAGTCCACAGAAGCTAACGTCAACATGAGTCAGTAAAGTTTCAAATTGTTGCGAGAAAGTTACAGTACATGCAAATTGCGCCGCAGGCCTACTGTATAACTTTTCCTATAAAAGCAAAGTTGCAACCAACAACTTCAGTGGGGCCCACAGGTCAAAGAGCTTTTGGATGATGGAAGATAAAAAATAATAAGTTCAGCGAATGTAAAGGTAAATTTTAGGATTTGATCATTTCGCAAAGAGGCAGAACTTCATCATCTTCTTCCCGCCATTGTTGTAGAGCTTGAAGCTGGAGTTTCAAACCCGCTGAACTAAAAGTTCTTACAGTTAGTTGTAGCAGATTTCACAAGCTAAAGCAAGGTAAGAAAATATTTCTGAGAAAGAAGATTAAGAAGAGCCTTCAAATTTCTGCAGTCAAGGTTAGCTGATTGAAGAGTATAAAGAACTGTCAAATCATTGTCTTCATCAACAAGATAAGGAACTTGGTTTCTGAGTTGATTTCAGCACAATCAACAGTTTTTTGAAGATCTTTACTCTTATTGCTGAGAAGAAGTTAGGGATGAGATAACTCAGCTCAGGAAGCAGTTGACTCAGAGAACTTCTCTGGAGTCATATCTTCAATAACAAAACACTTTATTTTCTTTAGGATCTTAACAAATCTGAGTGTAGGCCTGATTTATAAAGGCTGAGGTAGGATCCATTTTTGGATTTGAGGTAGGGCAGTCTTGCCTAAGGTAGGATCCTAGTGTGGATCTGAGTTGTAGGTCCTGTGTGCCTAAGGTAGGGCCTTTGGCTTGAGGTAGGATCTGGTTCAAATCTTAGCTATAGGAGAGTTTTACTCTCTGAGGTAGGGCTATCCTCCTAGCCTGAGTGTAGGGAATCTTATGTGCCTGAGGTAGGTGATCTGCTGATCATTGAGTTATAGGAGCATGCTTGCTCTTAAGTAGGGCTTTAGGCCTGAGGTAAGTCTTGGAGGCGACTAAGAGATATTGAGGGATCTGTGTTGTAAGCTCTAAGGAGTCGAGATTTGGAGAACTGCCTTGTCTAACACACTGTTAAGGAGGTGGGAGGGACAGTGGATGTACCCATAATCTGGGGAACCACTATTATCCTTATGTGTACTTTGTGATGTGTCATGAAAGCAGTTAATCACAAACTCACAAATCATATAAAAGAAGGAAATCTCAAAAGAGACCAAAAACCTATTCACCCCCCTCTAGGTATTTAGCTTCCCTTGAAACTAAACACTTTCAAGTGGTATCAGAGAGAGGTTGCTCAAGAAGAACTTAACAGTCTGAGTAGATCTTAACGGATAGCTAAAAGTAAAATAAATATGGGTTCAGGAGAGAACCATAAGGAGCTGGGTTCCATGAAACTTCCTATCTACAGGAAGGAGAGTTTTGGAATCTAGAAGGAGAGGGTCAGACTCTTCATGGAAACATTTTACCCAAGGATCTTTATTACTATCAAGAGGGACATCCCTATGAAGGTCTCAGTTCTGGATGTAACAGTCCAGACACCAAAGAAATATTCAGAGATCACTAAGGATGAGGTCATCTTGGTAACCATGGATAAGAGGGCACAGAACATCATTGTCAGTTCCATAGATGACTTAACCTTTCAGAATCTGGTTCACTTCCAGACCTCCAAGGAGTTGTGGGACACGTTGGTGGTCTACATGGAGGGAACTGAAGAGGTTAGAGATGACATGAAGTCTATGCTCAACCAGGAGTATGAGGCTTTCAGGCAGTCCAAGGGAGAGAGTATAGTTGTTTTCTATGAAAGATTCTTTAGAATAGTGAATGAGCTGAGGACCTATGGGAGGGTATTCAGCCATTATGAGCTGAATGACAAGTTTCTCAGGTCTATAACTAGAGACTAGGATACAAAGATCTGTGCCATCAGGGAGGTGGCAAAGTTAGCTTATACTCCCCCTCACACTCTGTTTGGAAAGCTGCTCTCTTATGAGATGCATCTATCTGCTAGGAAAGAGGAGGAGGCCATCAGCAAATCCCAGTCCAAGGAAAATTCTTTGGCATTCAGAGAAGACAACACCAAGAAGAGCAAGTAGAGGATTCCCTCTCCTCCAAGAAGGCTTGCTAATTCAGATAGCATAGGGCCAAGCTCATCTGACAACAGCCTGTCAAATGAAGGCTTTGCTTCCTTCTCCAGACAGCTCCAGAAGCTGATGAAGAAGAAGTAGTGGAGGAGCAGACCTTCCTCCTCTTCTAATCACAGGAAGAATCACTCCAAGGCAGACAGGTATGATTCTAAAACTAATAAACATATTTTCTCTAAAGTTGTCTGCTATTATTGCAGCAAGCCAGGGCATGTGATAGCTGACTGCCCTGTCAAAAGAAGAGCGGCTGGTGAGAAAATTGTCCACCAACACAAGGGGAAGAAGGAAATGTCCTTCATTGCAAAGAAGTAGAAGATCTAGAAGAAGCCTACATAGGGCTGGTTGCTGCTGAAGAAGTAGCTGAAGACTATCCAGCTGCCAGGATAGGAATCAGGGCCCCTCTATCACACTCAAATAATGACTTAGAGGAGGATGATAAGGATGAAGATGACTACAGCTACTATGGGTTGATGGTAATGTTAGATGAAGAATCCAGCCAGGATCAGCCTGGTATAGAAAAGGTACATTCTCTATCTAGTTCTTCTTCTAAGTATGGCTATGAGACTAGTCCCAGTTCAGAAGCTTCTTCATCCAGTGGTGTAGATGACTCTGAATCTGAATAAGATGTAAATCAATTAATTGATAGGTATGGTGAACTTCTGGATGCCTTTAAGAAAAGCAAGAAGTTGATTAAGAAGCAGGCTGAGGAGATAACCTCTCTTCAGCTAGCTGCTTCCCAGTAGGCTGAGACAACATCCTTGTTGGATTAGAAGGCTAGGGAAGTCAGCCAACTCAGGAACATTACTCTCATCCAGATTGGCACTGTCAAGTACAAGGATAGTCTCATTAGAGATCATGAAGAGAAGCTCTAGAGGGAGAAGAGAATTGTGGCTAGTTACTCTAAACCCAATACATTGTTGCCCTTGATAGACTAATTCTCCTCTCAGAAGGGTAAGAAGGGGTTGGGGTTTAAGGGAAACACTAGAGTTGCCCCTTCCAAAGGGAAAGGGAAAGCTTTAGTCCAGCCTCTAGCTTTTAAGCCTCCCATTCCTTTTAAGAAGGTGATGTTGCCTTCAAAAGGTATGACCAAGAAAGCATCTATAGTCACTGTATGAATTGTAGATTCACTAGTATGAACAAAGATGTTCACATTTATGCTGGAAGGTATAGTAGGGAATGAGTGACTTTAAGGATCCCCATAAGGAAATTCAAATTATACATCCTAGACCATTTTTTTGTACCCCAGCCCCCACTCTCAAGAACATGGCAATAGCCTTCACTCAAGCCCATCCAAAAAGGTTCAGACCAAGGGTAAGTCTGTTAGCAGGCAAAATCTAGATATCTCTGATGCTATAAATAACATCTCATCTTCAAAGAAGACTACTGCAAATGGCAGTCAGAGCAGCCAAGAAAGACTGCTGAAAGGCTCACATTCAGTTAGATCCTTGCTGAAAGGAACTTGAAGAAGACTGTTGCACCTCTTCCTTCTGTTCAGTCAGTAGTTAACCATAATGCTGGACCTGCTCGGAAAAGAATATACAAAATTCATGGGCGCTGGTTGTAACACCCCAAATCTCAAAATGGAGTTAAGGTAGAGCAACACGGCCTGGGACACGGGCTTGTCCTGCTCTGTGTTTGGGAACACAACTAGGGACACGGGAGTGTCCTAGGTCGTGTCCTTATCTAGATTTGCCAAGGGAGCGCCATAAGACCAATGACACGGGCATGTCAAAGGCCGTGTCCTCCTCGGGTTTGTGCGGCATATTTAACATGGCTGGGCAAGGGCGTGTCTGTAGCTAGGTCTAGGCATACGGCCTGTGATACGGGCATGTCACAGGGCTGTGTCCTTCTCTGGAATTGTCCAGGACATTTAGGCATGGTGAACACGGTCTGGATACGGGCATGTCTGAAGATGTGTCAGTACACACGACATGTGACACGGGCGTGTCACATGGCCGTGTCCAATTCTAGATCAGTCAGTTCGTGTACTGCTTGCAGTACACGGTCTGTGATACGGGTGTGTGGCAGGCCGTGTCAGCAAAATAGACTTTTGAGGGCGATCTGTGGCCGTTCGTTTCCTTCATCTTGGATCCTATGGCCCAGGTTATTCCCTGCTGGGTTTAACCCCGGATTTGAATGAAAGCTTTCATTCAAATCTTAGCCATCCTCTTTCTAAAAGTGTAGAGAGAAGGGAGAGCAAGGAAGAGGAGGAGGAAAAGACCCGGCCGCCGGTGGAGCTTCTGAGTTCCGATTCGAGATCTGAGGCAAGTTTTGTGGAGGCAATGCCGCTGCGGTGCTTTCCAACTGGCTAGAATTTCTATGGCTCCAAAGAGATTGTCAAGGGTAACAATATTCCGTCTTGGACAAGTGAAGTCCTCCTTTATGCATGAGCATGGAATCCTCCACCAAAAGGTTGAAAGAGTAAGTGATTCCAGTGGGTTGATAGTTACTATCCCCGGTTGAGTCTGCATCTAAACCTGGAAATGTGTAGTACGAAATAGGCATGCTGTATGAAGCCCATCTGGACAGGTTGGTCTGGATTGGTGATTTTCCATCTTGTGTACTGAAGAAGACTCCACGTATAAACGTGTAGTTTGTGGAGTCGATGGGTTGTGACTGTGAAGTGGAGTAGCATGAAGTACTGGAATGAGGAATTCTAGGAAAATACACTTGTACTACTTGTGCTGTGGCTACAATATAGCCAGTCCCTTGTGGACAGTGTAGCTAGTCCTTGGTGGACGGTGTGGCAAATGTAAAGCCAGTCCTTGGTGGACATTATGGCTATGGTGAGCTGTGTGCTCTTAAAAAGGCTTCGTGATGAATAGGAAAGATGATACTCACCCACACCTATGATTGGACATGAGTACGTTGGTATTCGTTGATGGCTAGGCAAATTGAGCAACGAGATCGATTGATCTGTACCTGCATTATGTCTGACCGACGGGAAGACCTAAGTGATTGGTCTCTTTGGAGCGCATAATGAGAGTCTTAGGCCTACGTGCCAGTAAGACTGAATTCTCAAAGTTTACCGTTAGGCTTTGGACCTTGAACGGTGGTGGGACCCTGGTTCGCCGGTACACGAAGAATGTGCCCTGAGTGTACGCAGCGTCCTGCTGCGTGGCCGGCATTTGTGATATATTGTTTGTGCACAAGAGCACAAGATGTTATATATCTATATATGCATTGCTATGCCTACAGGGAAGGAATAACACTACCCCGGGAAAGTGGTAGGATTGTTATTAATTGGTAAGTTGAATGCTGGCCGTTGCCTTGTTTGCCACCTTCTAGGTGGGCTGTCCCTGTGCAGGTGCTGGAGAGATGAGCCGAAAATGAAGGATTGAAGTTCCAGCTGCTATTACTGCTGCTGCTACTAGCCCGTGAAGGCTAAGCAAATGGTGTTATGTTTTGTTCATGTGTTGCCGGCCTGCGCGCCGATGTATGGAATCCACACTTTGAAAAGAGGAACTGTAAGGCCTTAAGGCCAACCTTTATTGTATTTGATGTACATTCCTTCAAGAGGATATATATAATTGTGGTTTATATATATAGTGGAAATTCCTGGTTTGAGTTCAAGTTATTGTTAAAATCTTCCGCTAGCATACTCTGAGTTAGGGTGCGATTGTATTTTGGTATTAACTAGTGACCTCGCCATCTATTTGTGGCATATAGTGTGGGGCCCCGGCCAGACCTTCTATTATATGGTATTTAATGGGTGGAGTAGTTAGATTTTGGTATCAGCTTGTCTCGGTATTCCTCTTTTGAATTCGTGGTCGAATTTTTTTGTGGGGTGGCAAGCACGTGTCTGTGCGAACCGCTTTAACACTAGTGAACTCTTGAATGTCCACTAAGGAATGCAAATACTTTTGTTTGAGGAACCTGTGCGTTCCTAAATTGTTATTATTGCTTATGCGAGGGCGCTAATGTGTGTCTTGTTCACCTTTAGGTTACTCGTAGTTGTGCTGGGCAGTCTGAGCCCCATCGTTCTGATGAGAGTGCGGCACCAGCTGAGGTGCCGACACATCCTTCATCTCCGGAAATAGTTAGCTTAGTTGTTGAGGCCCTATTTTCCATGATTCAGCCGACCGGACAGGCGCAGCCGGCATTGGTGCCAGATCGTGTTGGTGCAAGACCCGAACAGGTTGAGGCTGTGGATCCACGTGCAGCTGAACAATAGTTGAAGCAATTCATGAGCTTCAATCCACCTACGTTCACGGGTGTGGGATCCCCAAAGCAGGCAGAGGATTGGTTATCGTGAGTCAAGCATATATTGACGGCGATCAGGACGGAGAAAAATCAGAAGGTCACTTTTGCCACCTTCATGTTGGAAGGAGAGGCTCGGTTACGGTGGGACGAGGTAGAGTTACACCATTTAGCGGGCAGGCAATTAGCACAAGTTTAGATTGAGGAGTTCTCTCAAATGTTCTTGGCAAAGCACTTGCCAGCGACACAACGCATCGCCATGGAGAACGAGTTCCAATGGTTAACGCAAGGGTAAAGTAGCGTTGATACACACTTGCATGAATTTACAAGGTTGGGCCGGTATGTGGGGTCAATCTTCACGGATGAACAAAGGAAAACTAATCAGTTCTACGAAGGGTTGCAGGATGAGTTGAGATTCCTACTCTCAAGTTCGGTGAACCAAGGATTTCAGGCATTGGTCGATACTACGTGTGCGCTGGAGAAGGACATGAAACAGGTGCAAGGCAAAAAGGACTTGGCTGTGATAAAGCCAGAGTTCAAAGCACCCCGCCCTGGAAAATCATACTACCAGAAAAAGTAGGGAAAGAGGTCCAAGCCTTCTGGGCAAGCTTCTACGACAATTGCGTCGGGGGAAACTTCGAGGCAGGAGTCTCATACCTGCTTTACCTGTGGCAGAGTGGGGTATATAGCCCGTGATTGTCGGGTTGCTCCACCAAAGGGGGAAAAGAAGATGGGCGTGTCTTATACTGATAAGGGTAAGGCAGTGGTGGAGCCCTCTTCCTCCCAGGCGTAGCCCAGAGTATATAATATTGGCCAGCATGAGGCTATAAAGCAAAGTGACATCGTCAAAGGTACTATTTAAGGTATTGCTTGCGTTTGATATTACATACTTTGTATGTACCTTGTGCATGATGTGTTTGCTATAGGCTTTGTTTTGATTCGTAATAACCCTGCCAGAGCCCTGTTTAATATGGGTGCTTCGCAATCATTTCTGTCTATGGACTTCGTAGCTCGAATTGGAGTGCCGAGTCATGTGACGACAGATAGTATAAAAGTGTTATTACCGAATGGGTGTGTGATGCTTGCGAATAGAGCTTGCGATGTGGAAGTTCAAATAGGAAGTCAGGATTTCGATTTGAGTGCATCTGTGCTACCGATATCGGAGTTTGACGTGATCTTTGGTATGGACTATCTCTCGGAGCAGCGTGCATTTATTGATTGCAATTCAAAGGAGATCACACTGGGCTAGAATATCAAGCTTGAGACTAAGTTCACTGGTATGCGAGGAGTAGGCGGGACCTTGATGTCTGCTCTCCAAGTCGTCAATGCTGTTCGGAAGGGCGCAGAGTTATTCTTCACGCTTATTCAGGCTGTTGAGCCAAAAGCCAGTGTGAATGATGTTCCGATTGTGTCGTGTTTGCCTATGTGTTTCCTAAGGATCTTCTTGGTTACCACCCCAGCGGGAGATCGACTTCCCTATTGAGTTTGTGCCATATATGAAACTTGTGGCCCGCTCGCCATATCGCGTAGCGCCAAAAGAAATGGCTGGATTGAAAGTCCAACTACAAGAGTTGTTAGAACAGGGATAAATACGCCAAAGTATGTAACCTTGAAGCGCGCCTGTTTTATTTGTGAAAAATAAAGACGGTAGCTTACGGTTATGTATTGACTATCGCAAATTGAATAAGCTGACGGAGAAAAACAAGTTTCTGATTCCAAGGAACGATGACTTGTTCGATCAGCTGGTGGGGTCAACCATCTATTCTAAGTTGGATTTGAAGTTTGGATATTACCAATTGAGGATTCGGGAAGGTGACATTCCCAAGACAGCGTTTAGAACAAGCTACAGTAATTATGAGTTCACCGTAATGCCGTTTGGCTTATGTAATGCTCCTTTGGTGTTCATGGATCTAATGCACCGAACGTTCCGAGAGGACTTGGATCTGTTTGTGATTATATTCATCGATTATATCTTAGTGTACTCTCAGTCGGAAGCCGATAATGTAAACCATTTACGGTTGGTGTTGCATACCTTGCGGAGGAATAAACTCTTTGCCAAGTTCTCAAAGTGTGAGTTTTGGCTGTCGTCTGTGGCTTTTCTTGGTCACGTTGTAAGTGGAGAGGGCATAGGAGTGGATCCATCAAATATAAATGCAATATGAGAGTGGCCAGTGATGCCTTCAGTGGCTGAGGTCAGAAGTTTCCTTGTACTGGCAGGCTACTACAGACGGTTTGTGGAAAACTTCTCACGGATCGCTTTGCCTCTTACCACATTAATAAGGAAAGATCATAAGTTTGTTTGGACGCCAGAGTGTGCACGAGATTTTGAAGAGATGAAGAGTCGTTTGACCACGATGCCTGTTTTAACATCGCCATGTGGTACATAGAGCTATGCGATTTACAGTGATGCTTCAGGGAGCGGCTTAGGCTGTGTTCTTCTGCAGTTTGGCAAGGTGATTGCTTATGGCTCACGCCAGTTGAAAGTGCATGAACAGAACTATACTGTCCACGACTTAGAGTTGGCGGTGTTGATATTTGTGCTGAAATTGTGGCGGCACTATCTACATGGCATCAAAGTGGATATCTATACAAATCATAAGAGCCTAAAATATCTGTTGGATCAGAAGGATCTGAATATACGACAACGAAGGTGGATGGAATTCCTTGGGGACTACACCTTTTATATTCACTATACTCTCGGGAAGGGAAACGTGGTCGCAGACGCCTTGAGTCGTAGGACTCCGGTAAGGGCAAGTTGGTTGCAGATGCATGATGAGCGTCTAATCAAGGAATTGGAAGGGTTAGAGATTTCTTGTGTTGACAAGAATTCCACAACAGATGCATGTTTGAACTGGATGGAGGTATAGTATGACCTTGTAGACAGGGTTCGGCGAGCAACGGAGCTTGATGAAAGTCTCCAACGCTATGCAAGGGATGGGTCAGATGACCAATTCTTCTGGGATGATGGCTTATTACGGAAGGATGGTCGGTTGTGCATCCCAAGTATGGGTAAGTTTAGAGAAGAGTTGATGTATGAAGCTAACTTTGCAAAGTACTCAATTCACCCTGGGAGCACAAAGATGTACAATGACATGAAGAAATTATTCTGGTGGCCAGGACTAAAGAAAGACATAGCACATTATGTGATGAAATATCAAACTTGTGCATTGGTGAAAACGGAATGCTAGAAAACTGGTGGTTTCCTGAATTCGTTACCTATTCCGAAATGGAAGTTTGATGATATCTCAATGGATTACTTGCACTAGTTGCCGAGATCTCAACGCAGGAATGCTTTGATCTGGGTGATTGTATACCGGTTTTAAAAAGTGGCTCACTTCCTACCGAATAAGAGGGATGATTCAGTGGAAACCTTGGAAAAACTCTATGTGGAGCAGATTATCCGATTGCACGATGTTCCCCGGAGCATCATAAGTGACCGTGATGGGCAATTCACCTCGAATGATTGGAGGTTAATCCATCAGTTATTAGGAATAAAGTTAATGTCGAATGTGCGCCCTGGATTTTGGTTAGAGATGGGAAGATCATCTCTATATGGTGGATTTTTCCTATAATAATAGCTACAAAGCGAGTATCGGTATGGCATCGTTTGAAGCTCTGTATGGTCGTAAATGTTGTACATCGTTATCTTGGGCAGAAATATGCAAATCCAAGCTGTATAAGCGTACAAAAATAGAAGAAGCTAACTCGACAATACGCTCTATTCAGGAGAGGATACTGATAGCCCAAGATAGACAAGCCAAATATTATAATCCCAAGTACCGAAACGTTGAGTTTTTGGTGGGTGATTGGGTCTAATTGAAGATCAAACTCTTCAAAGGTGTGTCCACGATTCGGCAATTGAAAAAGTTAAGTCCGAGATATCTTTGTCCGTTTGAAGTGGTGGAGCGAGTTGGGGAAGCTGCCTATCGACTAGCTCTTTTGGCGGAATTGAGCAGAATGCATGATGTGTTCCACATCTCAGTACTTCGAAAATCCGTGAAGGATTCAGCTCAAATGATTGAGAATGATCGCGTACCGGTCGAATATGTGCTAATGACGAAGGTTAGACTCATTCAGATCGAGGATAGAGCCGAATAATAGTTGTGGAACAAGAAAATCGGGATGGTCAAAGTCCAGTGGGACAATTGTGGCCATGAGGAGCTAACATGGGAGCAGGAGCAGACCATGCGAGCTGAATTTCTGGGGTAATTTGTTTAAACGGTTGTAAACTACGTCTTTTGTTGTAACAGACATTATGAAGTTATAACATGGTGATTGCTGAGTTTCCTTGCTGTGTGAAAATTTTGGGATGAAATTTCTTGTAAGGAGGGGAGGGTTGTAACACCCCAAATCCCAAAATGGAGTTAAGGGAGGGCAACACGGCCTGAGACACGGGCGTTCCCCAAGGCGTGTCCTGCTCTGTATTGGGGAACATGGCCAGGGACATGGGCGTGTCCTAAGCTGTGTCCTTCTCTGGATTTGGCCAGGGATCCCCACGCAGCTAATGATATTGGCATTCCAGAGGCCGTGTCCTCCTCAGGTTTGTGCGGCCTATTGAATATATCAAAGCAAAGGGCGTGTCTGTAGTTGTGTCTAGGCACGCAGCCTGTGACACGGGCGTATGACACAGACATGTCCTTCTCTTCAATTGTCCAGGGCATTGAGGCTGGTGAACACGGTCTGGACACGGGCATGTCCGAAGCCGTGTTAGTGCATACGGCATGTGACACGGGCGTGTCACATGGCCGTGTACCATTCTAGATAAGTCAGTTCTTGTATCACTTGCAATACACTTCCTGTGGCACGAGCATGTCACAGGCTATGTAACCCCAAAAAATAGACTTTTGAGGGTGATCTGTGGTCGTTCGTTTCCTTCATCCTGGATCTGAATGAATGTTTAACCACGGATTTGAATGAAAGTTTTAATTCAAAGCTTAGCCATCCTCTTTCTAAAAGTGTAGAGAGAAGGGCGAGCAAGGAGGAGGAGGAGGAGGAGAAGACCTGGCCGTCAGTGGAGCTTCCGTGTTCCGATTCGAGATCCGAGGCCAGTTTTGTGGAGGCAAGGCCGCTGCGGTGCTTTCAAACCGGCTAGAATTTTTATGGCTCCAAAGAGATTGTCAAGGGTAACGATCTTCCTTCTTAGAATAGTGAAGTCCTCCTTTATGCATGAGCATGGAATTCTCCACCAAAAGGAGGAAAGAGTAAGTGATTCCAGTGGGTTGATAGTTGATATCCCTGGTTGAGTCTGCATCTAGACCCAAAAATGTGTAGTATGGGATAGGCATGTTGTGTGAAGCCCATCTGGACAGGTTGGTCTTGATTGGTGTTATTGCATCTTACGCACCGGAGAAGACTCTGTGTATAAACGTGTAGTTTGTGGAGTCGATAGGTTCTGCCTGTGAAGTGGAGTAGCAGGAAGTACTAGAATAAAAAATTCCAGGAAAATACCCTTGTACTGCTTGTGTTGTGGCTATAGTGTATCCAGTCCTTTGTGGACAGTGTAGCCAGTCCTTGGTGGACGGTGTGGCTAATGTGAAGCCAGTCCTTGGTGGACATTATGGCTATGGTGAGTTGTGTGCTCTTAAAAAGTCTTCATACCGAATAGGAAAGGTGGTACTGACCTGTGCCTATGATTGGCCATGAGTACGTTGGTATTCAGTGATGGCTAGTCGAACTGAGCAACGAGATTGGTTGATCTGTTCCTGCGTTATGTCCGGCCGACGGGAAGACATAAGTGATTGGTCTCGTTGGAGCACATAATGAGAGTCTTAGGCCTGCGCGCTAGTAAGACTTCATGGTCAAAGTTTACAGTTAGGCTTTGGACCTTGAACGGTGGTGGGACCCTGGTTCGCTGGTACACCAAGAATGTGCCCTGAGTGCACGGAGAGTTGGGTCGCGTGGCCGGCGTTTGTGATATATTGTTTGTGCATGAGAGCATAAGACATAATATATCTATATATGCATTGCTATGCATGTATGGAAGGAATACCACTGCCCCGTGAGGAGCTAACATGGGAGCGGGAGCAGACCATGCGAGCTGAATTTCCCGAGTTGTTTGTTTAAACGGGTGTAAACTACGTATTTTGTTGTAACAGACATTTTTAAGTTATAACATGGTGATTGCTGGGTTTCCTTGTTGTGTGAAAATTTTGGGATGAAATTTCTTGTAAGGAGGAGAGGGTTGTAACACCCCAAATCCCAAAATGGAGTTAAGGCAGGGCAACACGACCTGGGAAATGGGCATGTCCTAAGGCGTGTCCTGCTCTGTGTTGGGGAAAATGGCCAAGGACACGGGCATGTCCGAGGTCGTGTCCTTCTTTGGATTTGGCCAGGGAGCCCCACACAGCCAATGACACGGGCGTGTTTGAGGTCGTGTCCTCCTTGAGATTGTGCGGCCTATTGAACACGGCTGGGCAAGGGTGTGTCTGTAGTTGTGTCTAGGCACACGGCCTGTGGCACATGCGTATCACTGGGCCGTGTCCTTCTCTGGAATTGTCCAGGGCATTGAGGCCTGGTGAACATGGTCTGGACACGGGCGTGTACGAATCCATGTCAGTGCACACGACATGTGACACGGGCGTGTCACATGGTCGTGTCCCATTCTAGATCAGTCGGTTCGTGTACCTCTTGCAGTACACAGCCTATTACACGGGCGTGTCACAGGCTGAGTCTGTAACGCCCCCGATTTTTTCTGCGATTATTTTATTCTCGTTTGGCGTTACGGTGACATGTTTTCGTGGCTTGTGCCATTTGTGGAGTGTGGTTTAACTCCTTAGAACTTAGTGACCTATTTTGTAGCCCATGGGCAAGATCTCCCTAGCAAGCCGAGTCGTTTGGGTGACCCGGTGTGGCCTCTTGGGGGATGCTTTTGTATTGGCTTTAGGTGGGTATAACTCGAGTTCTATTTGTCAAAAGTTAATTTCGACTTCGCCGTTGTGTTCGTAGCATGGGTATTTAGCTACTGTGCGAATTTCGTCGAATTCCGAGGTAGTTCGGTTTTTGCGTCGTTTTTGGTGTGCCATTAGTAAATCTAATTAGAAACCCTCTTAATTTAAGTAAACCGGTGGCTTGGGAGACGGTTAGGCTGAACCGGCCTGTTAAGGCTTATTTAAATAGCTTTAATTAGAAGTTGGCGGGCCCACTCTCCTCCTTCTTCCCAAGACTGAAACCGTCTGCTCCAGTTTGCGGAAAAGCAGCGGAGAAAAACCGGCGGACTGCCCTAGCTTTTGGACGCCGAATTTGGGAGTGTTTGTGGACGGAATTCGATTCCGAAAGCGGCATTGGCTTGATCTCGCTCAGATCTACATTTCTACGATAAGAGATTTCATTTTCGTGGTGTTTTAGGAGACTTGGATTTTTCGGTTTTTGCGGATTCCGCCATTAAAGTGCGGGATTTTGCTTCTAGGTGTTGTTGCTGCTAGTGCCGTGTGAAGAGGAGGGAAAGCCGACCGAGCTTCACCGAAAAATCGAGGCAAGTGGTATTCTTGCCCTTGCCGTTTTGTTTCTCTTGGTAATTTGAAATTCCCGGTTAGCCCTAGGTTAGAAGCCAAGCTTGTTCTTTTACCTTGCTGAAATTAGGGCTTTAGTTTCTCCTTATGAGCCCCCTCTTTGTGCTGTTGGTGCTCAACCCGCTGGCGCAGTTTCCTCCATTTAGACCCCAGATTTCAGTATGATTGGTGCCTTGCGGGTGAAGCCGTGAGAGAGAGAGTGAGGGAAGGGGGGTACCTGCTGTGTGTCTTGGAAAGAGTCAAATCTGGGCTCTCTGGTTTGTCGGCGTTGAGTGTGGTGCACACACTCAAATCCATTGCGGGTTTGGCGTTGAGTGTGGTGCACACACTCAACGCAACAACTGTAGTCGGTTTGAGTTTTTGGCTAAGTACTAGGGAATTGAGTGAAGTGGACTCACTCAATGCCGCAGCCCCTGCTAGCGGCTAAGTACTTTGGCGTTGAGTGAGTCGACCTCACTCAACGCCATTTCCGTTTTTGCATTGAGTGAGGTGAACTCACTCAACGCCGCGGTTTTCTGAGAATCTAAGTACTTTGGCGTTGAGTGAGGTGTGCTCACTCAACGCCACAGCCTTTTCTGAGGCAAAGTACTTTGGCGTTGAGTGAGTCGACCTCACTCAATGCCATTTCAGTTTTGGCGTTGAGTGAGGTGACCTCACTCAATATCGTAGCTTTTTGTGCGGCCAAGTACTTTGGCGTTGAGTGAGGTGTGCTCACTCAACGCCGCGGCCTTTTCTGAGGCTAAGTACTTTGGCATTGAGTGAGTTGACCTCACTCAACGCCATTTCGGTTTTGGCGTTGAGTGAGGTGACCTCACTCAACGCCATTTCGGTTTTGGCGTTGAGTGAGGTGACCTCACTCAACGCCGTAGGCAAGTTTGCGGCCAAGTCCTGTGGCGTTGAGTGAGTGAACCTCACTCAACGCCATTTCTGCTTTGGCGTTGAGTGAGGAAGATTCACTCAACGCCACATCACTTCATTGCGGCCAGAACTTCTAGCGTTGAGTGAGACGACCTCACTCAACGCCATTGTTGTTTTGGCGTTGAGTTAGGTCAACTCACTCAACGCCGCAGATTTCCTTATTTGCGGAAAAGTGCCAGGGCATTGAGTGAGTGAACTTCACTCAACGCCATTGCTGTTTTGGCATTGAGTGAGGTGGACTCACTCAACGCCGCAGTTTTCTTTTGCGGTTAAGTGTCAGGGCGTTGAGTGAGTGAGCATCACTCAACGACATTATTGTTTTGGCGTTGAGTGAGGCCAGCTCACTCAACGCTACATTCTTTGTTTGCAGTTAAGTTCCAGGGCATTGAGTGAGTGTACCTCACTCAACGCCATAGCTGTTTTGGCATTGAGTGAGGTAACTCACTCAACGCCAGAGTATTCTTGCGGGAGGTGTTGAGTGAGTGAACCTCACTCAACGCCATGCCTGTTTTGGCATTGAGTGAGGCTAGCTCACTCAACGCCAGAGCTGTTCTTGCAGTGGGCATTGAGTGAGTAAACCTCACTCAACTCCATGGTTGTTCTGGCGCTGAGTGAGGCTTACTCACTCAACGCCAAGGTCTAGTTAGGCGTTGTGTGAGTGGGTCCCACTAAATGCCAAGCCGTGTTGAGTCATTTCAACACTTTTCCCTTACCGTGATTTTCACTCCTGAGTGAATTCCTTGATTTTCTTTGAGGTTCCTTGTCGGCTATGTTTTTCTTTCCTAAAGGCCGAATCGTGGGTCGTGGTTCGTAGTGGTGGTTTGAAGCTCTTAATGGGGGTGGTGTTATGTAATTTAGCCGTGACCACCCTGTTATTCTATCTTGCTCAAGGTACGGGATGGGCAAGGGGGTGGAAGATACCTAGTGCTATCACATGTAGACCCTTGAGATTTATTGGCTTGGAAATGGTGGTTGGGGGACAGAGTTTGCCTCCAACCCAGATCCACGTTATTTGTTTTGCTACTACCATCTCCCACAGCTTAGGGTGTTAGATGTTACTTCCTTGGTAGATTGCAGCATTTTGGGCTCTTGGCAGCTTAGTAGACTCTTCAGGAAGTAGTTTCTGGGCAGGGTTGATGCTGTTTCCTCGCACCTAGTGCATTTCTTTTTGTCTTGCCTTGGGCAGTTGTGACTTTTACTGCTTTGTTTTTCCTCTTTCATTTATCATTTGATTGACACTTTCGTGCAGTTTTCCTTATTTTGCTTGCTGAGGTATTCTTTCTTCTTTTGAATGCCTTAGGTTTTGGACAGTAGCCAGTTTGGTGGCTAAGTTGCTGTGGTGTTGCTGGTGGTCTCTTAGACTTTAGAGATCCTGTTGCTTTGTTAGTGAGGTAGTTTTTCTGCACTTTCTTACAGACATACATATTTGTCAGTGGGTTCGTGTCAGGTTGCTGGCGCCCACTGGTAGTTTTTCCCTTATACTAGATATATTACTTTTGCTGCTACCTTTTCTGGAGATAGTCTACTTTCTCTGGGGATGATTTATGCTAGGTTGCTAGTTACTTTTAAAACTAAAATTATTATTATAAGTATAGCATATGATCAGCATCTTTTATAAAACTCAATCACTATTTTCCGAACAACGTAAAAAAGATCGTTTTCTTATATATAATATAAATTAAATGTAGAGTCTTGCATAGCATAAGTTGTCCTCTTGGGGCACTTATGCACTCCTTTAGGATGTCAAACCTGAATAAAGTATTTTTCCAAAGCGTATAAGTATAGTTTTTAAACTGTGGACTAGGTGATCCACCAAGCCGAGGGATACGGCCTCTAAAAATATAACTGATTTTCTAATCATTAAACACATGAATTTTTTCATAAAGTAAAGTAGATGGTTTTGCTTGAGCGTCAGCAGTTATCCCCTGCTCGACGTGGCATCATGACACGTGTTTTTCTCATACTCTGATAATCCTTAAATTTGGAGAAAATGCGGGTTGTGGCAATCAGTATCAGAGAGAGGTTGCTTGACAAGTTAGTCGGGCAACCTTCCTTTGATTGCATTAGTAGTTCGGCATCTTGTCATTCACACACCGATATATCATCAGCACATCTTGGCAAAAGCACGAACACTATAATCATAGCATAACATGAAGTATACGAGGCATATTATGTAGTATGAGATGCATAATATGTGTTTGTATATGGATCCACCATAGGGGAAACATGTGAGGGTTATGTAGTATGCGATGCATAACCTCACCACATGGCTGCGACTAGCTCATTTTCTTTTTCGTTGCATGAGAATGTTATGTAGTATGGGATGCATAACATTTTCATGTGTACGCCGCTCATAACATGCATTAGGGCCTTTTTAGGATGCATAGCACAATCATGCATATCATAACATTGCATAAGCACAACGTGCCAAGCTAAAGACTGGCAGGATGACATATGAACACGCATAAGCTTTCAAGTCAAAAGTAATATAAAGTCATGCATTCCCGATCTAGGCACAAGAGTTTGTATGGTGGTGGTTAACCATCCTAGGTTAGGGCATAACATCAATTTTTGTAAAAAGATAAACTCCAAGAGCAAGTTTAGCAGCTTTAAGTTCATATCTATATATGTATTGTCTGTACTTGTAGTTGGTTCTAGCCGCTGTACTAGGATCTGACTAGTATTGTTATGATTTTTCGGATGACAAGACGTCCTGCGACTAGATCGACTCCCCTATCTGAGGGTGAGTCATCTAGAGCGCAGAATGACGCGGTGATCGAGAGCCTGCGACAGAGTAGCGATGCATTGAGCAGGCAGATGGTGGAGATGCAGGCCAAGATTCAGTCCCTGGTGGTGGTTGTGGCAGGTCAGACTCAGGGTGTGCAAGGCCCTGCAGGGGGGTTAGCTGTTCCTCCTCCTCCTGCACCCCTAAGACCTCCAGTGGTGGTGCCAACAGAGATGGCCTTCATCTTGTAGTTTCAGATGCTGAGCCCTCCCACCTATGATTGGAAGGCAGATTTCATGGTAATAAACGATTGGCTGATCTCCATGGAGGAGATGTTCTCATACTCCGGTATTGCAGATGACCTGAGGGTGATGATAGCCGCCTATCAGCTTAATGGTTTGGCTAAGAGTTGGTGGCTGAGAGAAAAGGAGAGCTTGGTAGCTGGATTCTCTTGGGAAGTATTCAAGGAGATGCTGTTGAGGAAGTTCTCCCTTGGTCGAGCGTGACCGCCTTATGAACGACTTCCTCCACCTGAAGCAAAGGCAACTCACGGTTGGTGAGTATGAGATTAAATTCAGCAAGTTGAGCCGGTTTGCTCCTGGATTGGTGAGTGTTGAGGCTGATCGAGTGAAGCAATTTCTCGGTGGCTTGAGGAGCGAGGTACAACAGTATACCAGTGCTTATGGGTCAGAGACTTATGCAGGAGTAGTGGAGGCTGCTCTGAAAGTGGAGGCTATTTAGACCGCAAAGAGAAGAGGCCAGCAAATGAGGAAGGTCAAGAGGAAGTCTGTGGAAGAGAAGAAACCCCAGGTACCCGGTGTGGCTTCAGGAAAGAAGAGCAGGGTGGTGTGTAGCTTCTGTGGCCGGTCAGGCCACCCTGTTAAGAGATGTTTATAGAAGGCAGCAGCTCAGAATAAGGAGCAGGTTCATGCGATTTAGGGTGCTCCTAGGAGGGATGTCTCCTGTTCTGTTTACAAGCGACCTGGGCATGATGCTGCCCAGTGCTGGTCCAATGATAAAGTCTCCTATCAGTGTGGGTAGAAGGGTCACATCAAGACTAGGTGTCCTCAGTGTTGGGTATTGTATCCACAATTACCTGGAAATGAGAAAGCCTCATGTCAAGCTAAGATGAAGTCACATTTTATTTGATCACTTGTCTTCAAGTTGTGCTTGCAGTTATTCCACGCTAAGTACACACCAATGTCAGGGTGCTGTGGGTCAATATACACGGGTCTACGCAACATAATCCCGCGTTGAGCATATCAGTGTGTTGGTTTACATGTACTCTCTCTATTGGAGTGTACTTATTTTCAAGTACAGGGCTGAGACAGATCAAGAGGAGACAAGGAGCAAGGATGGGTCAAAGCAACTCACGGGAAGAAAGACGAGAAATCGTCTAAGTTAGATTCGACGAGAATGACTAAGTGATTCTCGCCGATTCGACGACCAGTGATTCTCGCCGAATCGTCAAGAATCACTCGTCGATTCCCGCCGACCGCAGCCGGCCGTCTCAACGCCGCCCTGAATTCTGCTAAGGCAGATTCGGCGAGAATCACTAAGTGATTCTCGCCGAATCGTCGAGAATGATCTTGCATTCTCGCCGATTCGGCGAGAATCAATTGTGATTCCCGCCGATTCTCTTCGGCTTGCTATTTCAATGAAGCTAGAATTCTGCTAAGTGGAATTAGGCGAGAATCGTAGGTGATTCTCGCCGATTCGTTGAGAATCACCTTCGATTCTCGCCGAATTTGACTTAGGCAAATTTCTGCTACTCTCTGGACCAGTCCAAGTTAACATGCGCTGTTTGGAGCCGGTCTTAGGGCTTCTTTTTGGTGGGGCCCACAACGCTCATTTTGGATGACCTAATGTATAAATACATCAGTATGTTGAACAGTAAAAAATACGAATAGAGAAGAAGAAAAGCCGAGCCACCGACGTGACCTAGATCGCGAGGCTTGTTCCATCGCAGTCGCCGCTCGTGTTAGTTGGTCGCCGCCGCTGATCGTGGTTTCTTCCTGATCTCCCGGCGACAGAAGCTCTGTCTCGCAACGCGTCTCACGAGTCCTTCTTGAGAACCTTTGTCTCTTGATTTGTAGATAGGGAATACCTTCCCTATCCGAATCGATTGAGACGATTGATCCAAGAAAGACCGTTGGTAGACCTTGCCGGCTTATCTACGAAGTTTGGATCTATATAGCATCGCCGCCTCTTTCTTTGCCGTCGCCAATCTAGAGAAGATCCTTTCCAAGTGAGATCTAAGGTCGTGGACTCTTCGTCATCTTCAACAACACGTTATCGAACGAAGAGGGACACCTTATTCTCAATAAGTAGTTTGTATTTCTAATACACTCCATTTTCAATTTTGTTGTAAAGGAACGTTGGTTCCTAGTTGTAGGGTTGGGTGCAACCCGTGGTGTAGGAGTGGTGACTCCTTAATTTGGAAGGGTTCCTTCTGTTAGTGTGAGGATTGGATTTCAATCCTATTGGTGAAGTGACCGAGTCATCCCTGGTTGGGAGATAGGTCGAAAGGGGGGAGTGGACGTACCCAAATCGGGGAACCACTATAATTTGCATGTGTCCTTCTGTGCTGGGTTGTTTGGTTTATTTGTGCAGGTACAATTTTAATTCCGCAAAAACGTTGCAAGATACCTATTCCCCCCCCCCCCCCATAGGTGAAGGTAGTTTGCACTATGTGGACTTTCAAGTGGTATCAGAGGGAGGTTACTCATCAAAAAGGTTCACACCTTGAGTAGAATCCTGCCACCAGTGTCAACAAGAATGGAGCTGGATTATGATATCTCTCCGTTAAGACTCCCCACGTGCACAAAGGAGTATTATCCCATCTGGAAGATGAGAGTGTCTTTTCACTTGGAGGCTATCGATCCTCGGGCATCACTCATCTTTGAAGAGGGTCCATTCATTCCCATGAAGACCTCCAGCTCTGGAAAGGATATCCAAATCCCTAAGTGCATTACTGAGATGTCTGAGACTAAACTCTCATTGTACAATCTGGATAAGGTGATTCGTCAGATCATCATTGATGTCTGGTCTGGACCTTCTCGATCCAGACTGGAAAAATGTAGGACGTCCAAGGCAATGTGGCAAACCATCTCAGACCTCATGGAGGGATCAGAGAAAGCAGGGACCAGTTGTCAACAAGAGGATGAAGCCTATGTGGGGGTCCTCGTCTCTGAAGAAGAAGGTAATGACCAATCTGTCAGTATCAGGGCTCCAGTGTCCTTGTTGGAGACTGAAGAAGAAATTGAGGAAAGCAGTTCTGATGAAGCTGACTCAACGGCCTCTGCAGATCTTAACAGTAACTCTGAAGAGATGAATCAGGAGCAGGTAACTTCCTCTTCTTGCCCCTCTTCCCTTGATGTTCCTGAAGACAGGAATAGTTCTGATGGCTGTGTATCTAATGATGCACGAGATATGTTGAATTTCAATCAAAAGATTGAAAATCCTGATTCCCTGCTGAGTGCCCTTCAGAAAAGCAACCTACTTGTTGAGGAGCAAGCTCAGGAGATTGCTCGACTGAAGACCTTGATGGATCTCCAATTGGAATCCATCAAGGTAAAGGACTCAAAAATCTCAGATCTAGAGAGTCGTCTAGATAATAAGAAGAGAATAGTGTCTAACTTTTCTAAGGTAGATGTTATCAAGAGAAAAAGTGAAAATGGGTGGATCTCCCGAATTATTAATTCATGGAGAAATGGGGAGACTGTGTTCAGACCTCCCACCCCAAGTAGGAAGGGCACTCATCATGCCTTCAGGTATGACCACAAGAACAACCGTTGTCACTGCAAGGATGACCAGCCCTCATATGGAAACACACACAGTGCAAGGGCTATCATGGCCACCCATGAGAGAATACCTAAGGCTCATCCCGAACCATTTGTATTCTCGGCCACTGCCCCAACTCGTCATGAATCTGCCGGAACCAGCTCTCACGGCAGTACTGTCCACCCTAGGACACAAGAAAGGGGGGTCTGGAAAAATGTTGTAAGCTCCCATTGGCCTTTGGGAGCGTGCTGACTGAAAGGAAGGCACCACCTCTCAGGCCTCATGACTCGCACCACATGCATTCTTTCCTCCCTCCCATGTGTTAAGGTGGAAAAGGCAAAGTTGTGAGCAGAACCGACTCTATCCCGTTTAGACCTGAGATCATGACTACCTCAGTCAGTAGGTCAGGTCTGAAAAGGCGATACAACATTCACGAGTGTTGGTACTGTGGCAAGGTGGGTCACTTTGCCATAGATTGTTGGCACAACCCCTCTATATCAAGGGCAGGGGCATATCCACCTCCTCTAGGCAGAGTTAGCCTTCCTGACAGGATTCCTGTGGGAAGGCATTCGAGTTTTTATGCTGACAAGAACCTAGGACCCAATACATATTGGGCTCCTAAGGCAAGGTAATTCTCTTTTGTAGGGTAGTCTTCGTTCGCGTAAACTTGATGGGAACCAAACAGGAGATGTTCCAAGAATGACTTGGAACAAGTACTGGAATAGGAGCAGTGCCATCAACACAGGCATACTCAAATTGACCACCTGGTGTGCCTTAAACAGAAGATCTAAATGATAAATCGTATAATCCCAGGCACTTGCATTTAGTCTCAATATTTGAGTCATATTGTATCGATATTTACATATATATATGTATATTTACATATCCACACAAATTTGTGAATTCCTTCTCTCGAAAGTAAATGGTTATGTGTATATACACACATATATGCTTGTACACCTTAGGAAAGACTAAAATTGTAAAATGACCTTTAGATACAATATGAAAGAATTCTTGGAAGATACACACTTATACAGTTGAAAATGAACCTCAACAGGCATAAGTCAGCCCACTAAAAATTAAGAAGGTACGTCAATGGGAGTTACAAAAGATTACAACTGATATCAGAATATTGTGTTCATCTCGATCGAGCAATAACTTAATAAATTTGCCTGCCTCGGTTATTGTCTAGGGTGCACCAGAATTATTTTGCATCCTTACAAAAGTATTGAACTAGGGTATAACATAGTCCTTATGCCTCATAACGCTGTGTGAAAATATCCGTTTAAACTCTCGGTACAAAACTGTTAGGAAAATCTGTCGGAATCACGTCAAACCCGCCCGGCTCGCTAGTGTATATATAGATCGCGTAAATCCCGCCGATTTCTCCCTATGCCTTAATCCCGTCGATTCGCCTTCCTATTACACTAACATTCCGCCGATTTGCTGGTTCGTGTTCTTCCCGTCGATTCGCCTGGTTAGTGGATTCCCTCCAATCGCCCGAACCTAACAGAATCGCACAATCCCGACACCATCCCATCAATCACAGCTGCGACCGCCAAGGATCTCCTTTATGCCTCCGACGACTAAGAACAAAAGACGGAAGGGCTTCCACTCGATCTTAGGGTAACTTTCTATTACCGTTCTTCCTCCTTTTTAGTGGCTTGTCTAATGTGTAGCCTCCTACTAGGATCGCTGATAAGATATCTACATGGGTATTTCCTCCCTAGGTCTATAATGGCTCCAAGAACCACCGTCGGCCTAGTCACTGGATGTGAACTAGTTCGAACCGGTTTTTCACATGCCTCAGATGAGTTCAGGAACATCATCCTCATGCTTGAAGTGGTTGGACTCACCTTTATACTGGAGCACCCCTGCAAGATATTGGATAAGGAGGTGATGGAGTTCTTTGCGACCGCCAAACTTCAGGATGAAGACACTGTCATCAAGTGTAAGATTGCCGGTGATAGGATCAAGATGTCTGCAAGGAAACTGACTCGATACTTGTAGCTTTCCAGCTCTGATCACGAGGATTATCTGGAAGAACAAGATAGAGCCAGGACTCTTCTGTTCTGCGGCCTACCCAGAGGAATCAAATCCATCAAAAAGAAGGATATGAACGAGGAAGGCAAGCTTCTATCTGACATCGTTGGGAAAGTCCTGATTTGTAAACCAGGCTCCCACGATCATATCTCAGGGGAGATGTTTAAGATTCTAATGGTCATCGTCTGCAGGAAGCGATTCAACTAGGGGGCCATGCTATTTGAGAAAATAAAGGACACTCTGAGAACCCCCAGCTTTGGACGGATCATTAGTCTTTATCTGAACCAACTGGATGGCGATAAGTTTGATATGAGCAAAGGAGTTCCCATCCACTATCTGAAGAAGATGGACTCCAGTGTATTTGATATATGGGAGAGACGGATAGGGCAAGCTGCCGTGGGAGAAGAATGAGATGAATCTCCGACAGTGTCACATAGGGCTGAGGACAATAGAACCCTAGCAGATTCCATGGCTGTCCCCGGTGAGGTTCCTGATGTACTAACTGCAGGAACTGAGGGGGAGTCTCTATCCGCTCCTGCTGATGTCAGATCTGACATCTCTCAGATAGCTCAGGATGCAGTTGAGAACCTGCAAGAAGAAAGTGAGGATGAGGTGGAAGATGAGGCGGCCCTGAATGATAATGATCTGGGAGATGGAGGTGATGTCGAGGAGAATGTCAAGGGAAATTTAGACAATGCCTCAGTTGAGATTGAGAACATGGATGATGAGGAGGAGGAAGAAGGAATTGAGAGGATGGAAGTGTTGGATCCTCAGGATGATGCTGAAGAACAAGCTCCTGAGGAGTCTGGTGCACGAATGGAGGGGGAGTCCCCCCAGCAACTATCGGTAAGCATTCCTGAAAAACCTACCAAGGCTGCCCAAATTCCCCATGTGGAAATAGTACTTGTGTCTAGCTCACCAAGTGCATCTGCTGAAGAGCCAGATCAAGGCTTGCCTGAAGATCATCCACTACAAGCCAATCTGGCAAATCATACTGTCAATATAGTTCAAGGAATTCTGGATGAGCTAAAGGGCTCGTTTGAGAAAACACAAGCCAAAGTACTCAAAAGGGTTAAAGAATCTGAGGATCTAATGTTAAAGAACATTGTGGAAGTCAACCACAAGTTGGACGTTATGGAAAAGAAATTCGAGGCAAAGTATACTGAAGCCGGTATAGCTGTCTCTCTGCTGATGCAAGGTCTTAAGAAGAACACGGATGATCTGGTTGTCGTTAATCAGAACGCACATGTTGTGGCAGATAACATTCAAAAATTTGATGCCACCATGGTTACCCTAAACGCCAATCAAAAGACACTGCTCGCTGAATTTACAAAAAATGTGAAACACATCGATGAGTCTCTGCACGCTTACGCAAACTCAATGGCAGTGGAAGCCAAAAAGGGGGAGGAAGAGTATAAAGCTAAGATGGCTGGGCTTCAACAGATAATCATCGAAAATTTCGATGAGTCTAATAGGTATGCTCTTAAACTCTAACAAAATCATAATTGACACCTTCAATCAATCTAATAGATAATAATTGTCAAATTCGATCAATCGAATAGGTATGTGCTTGAAATGGCCCATTGGTTAGTACAACAAGCCTCGGGCATACACGTTCCCGTTGCTCCTCCGGAGAAAGAGGAGTACACTGCTGCTGCTGCTGAAGAATAGACAAGTATTGGAGAAGTTATACTGAGTGAGGCTGAAGCCAAGAAGGCAGCTAGGGCTGCTGCAAGAGCAGAACGCAGTGGCTGGTTTGATCAAGAAGCCCTAGCAAAAGCTAAAGGTAAAAGAAAAAATCAAGAAGGAATCTCAAAGGAAACGCCAACTGAAAAGAGAATCAGACTGAAGGAGGATGAGGTGCGAAATGAAAGGTGGAGCCCAGTATCAAGAAGCATAATTTTGGACACATTTGCGTTGCAACAGAGGGGGGAGATAAAAAGGAATGATGTCTACAGTCAGTACGAGTGGGAGCTGCACAAGACCTTTGAAGCCAAAAGAAACATTTTCTTCTGGTCCAAGACTGTGGCAAATAAAGCTCCCCCTCCCAGATACTACCCTAAACCAAAGGAATACTTTGAACTTCAAAGCAGCAAGCACTTGGCGCAGCAGCTAAAAGACGAAATAGCTAAGGATAAAGAGATCTAGGAATTTAGCTAATGTACTCCATATGTTTCTATTATTATCATCATGTATACATATGAACAATTATCGTGGATATCTATATATATATATATATGTAAGTTGATGATTGTCTCTCATATTGCTCTGTTTGCTTTTATTGTTCCTCTCTTGTTTTAATGCATGTATTATTTGGATTGGTGAAATTCATCTTTGCTAGTAGGATTTTGGCTTCTTCAAATAGGGGAAGATTGTTGGGTATTGTATCCACAATTACCTTGATTTGAGGAAGCCTCCAGTCAAGCTAAGATGAAGTCACATTGTATTTGATCACTTGTCTTCAAGTTGTGCTTGCAGTTATTCCACGCTAAGTACACACCAATGTCAGGGTGCAGTGGGTCAATATATACGGGTCTGCGCAACGTAATCCCTCGGTTAGCAGATCAGAGTGTTGGCTTACATGTACTCTCTCTATTAGAGTGTACTTTTTTTCAAGTACAGGGCTGAGACAGATCAAGAGGAGACAAGGAGCAAGGATGGGTCAAAGCAACTCACGGGAAGAAAGATGAGAAATCGTCTAAGTTAGATTCGACGAGAATGACTAAGTGATTCTCGCCGATTCGACTAGTGATTCTCGCCGAATCGTCGAGAATCACTCGTTCATTCCCACCGACCGCAGCCAGCCGTCTCAACGCCGCCCTGAATTATGCTAAGGTAGAATCGGCGAGAATCACTAAGTGATTCTCGCCGAATCGTCGAGAATGATCTTGCATTCTCGTCGATTCGGCGAGAATCAATTGTGATTCCCGCCGATTCTCTCCGGCTTGCTATTTCAATGAAGCTAGAATTCTGCTAAGTGGAATTAGGCGAGAATCGTAGGTGATTCTTGCCGATTCGTCGAGAATCACCTTCGATTCTCGCCGAATTTGACTTAGGCAAATTTCTGCTACTCTCTGGACCATTCCAAGTTTACATGCGCTGTTTAGAGCCGGTCTTAGGGCTTCTTTTTGGTGGGGCCCACAACAGTCATTTTGGATGACCTAATGTATAAATACATCGGTATGTTGAACAGTAAAAAACACGAACAGAGAAGAAGAAAAGCCGAGCCGCCGACGTGACCTAGATCGCGAGGCTTATTCCGTCACAGTCGCCGCTCGTATTAGTTGGTCGCCGCCGCTGATCGTGGTTTCTTCCTGATCTCCCGGCGACAGAAGCTCTGTCTCGCAACGCATCTCACGAGTCCTTCTTGAGAACCTTTGTCTCTTGATTTGTAGATAGGGAATACCTTCCCTATCCGAATCGATTGAGACGATTGATCCAAGAAAGACCGTTGGTAGACCTTGCCGGCTTAGCTACGAAGTTTGGATCTATATAGCATCGCCGACTCTTTCTTTGCCGCCGCTGATCTAGAGAAGATCCTTTCCAAGTGAGATCTAAGGTCGTGGACTCTTCGTCGTCTTCAAGAACACGTCATAGAACGAAGAGGGACACCTTATTCTCCATAAGTAGTTTGTATTTCTAATACACTCCATTTTCAATGCACTAGGTGGACTTTCACTCATGTCCAGCCTGCTCTTCATGCAGTTCCACTTTAGGCACTACCTCCACCTCAGCGGGTGGACAAGGGAAGGGAAAACTGAACGTGATCTCTTCCGAGGAGGCTCAAGCTTCGACTCAGGTCATCTCAGGTTAGTTGATTTTTCAGCCTGAAGGTTTTACTTTTGTTTCACTAGATTGATTGCAGCATTGTTGTGGTAGTTCCTTAGTTATATACTCCTATAGGGAAATTTAAGGTGAAGAACCGCTGGACGCGTGTTCTGTTTGACTCCGGCGCTACCCACTAGTTCGTGGCTAGAGCCTTTGTGGAGCGACATCGGTTGACTCTAGATCGAGTTCGGGATACCTTTTGTGTCAAGTTCCCCTCTGGTGAATCTGTGTTATCAGATTGGGCATGCTAGATTGCCCTGTTTTGTTGGGAAACTTTCTTGCGAAGGAAGACCTGAAGATGATTGATCTGGAGGACTTCGATGTTATTCTGGGCATGGACTGGCTGTCTAGGTATGATGCGGTTATTCAGTGCAAAGGGAAGCGCTTGGAATTCATCAAGGACGACAGTCATCCCGGAAGCGTGTATGCTGATCTGTGCCAGGATTCTCCTGTCATCTCTACGGTATGTGCTCAGAAGCTGTTTCTTTCAGATGGTTTTTCTTGTTTGGTCTCGGTGGTTGGGACCGCTGTTAGTGTACCGCGCTTGGAGGAGATTCCCGTTGTTCGTGATTTCACCGATGTTTTTCCTGATGATCTTCCTGGTCTTCCTCCCGAGCGGGATGTTGAGTTTGTGATTGATTTGGAACCGGGTACGCATCCTATTGCTAAGGCGCCGTACCGGATGTCCCCTCGTGAGTTAGAGGAGTTGCGAGTCCAGTTGGATGAGTTGTTGGCAAAAGGATTTATCAGGCAGAGTTCGTCGCCTTGGGGTGCGCCTGTGCTGTTTGTGAAGAAGAAAGATGGGTCGATGCGGCTTTGCATCGACTACAGGGAGTTGAACAAAGTCACTATTAAGAACAGGTATCCTCTGCCGAGGATCGATGACTTATTTGACCAGTTGCGCGGTAGAACGGTGTTCTCCAAGATCGATCTTCGTTCTGGTTATCATCAGCTCAAGATCCGTGAGGCAGATATTCCACGAACTGCGTTTAGATCGAGGCATGGACTCTTTGAGTTCTTGGTGATGTCGTTTGGTTTTACCAACGCACCATCAACTTTCATAGATATGATGAACCGGGTGTTCAAGGATTTCCTAGAAAAGTTCGTTGTTGTCTTCATCGATGATGTGTTGGTTTATTCTCGCAGCGCTGAGGAGCATGAGCAGCATCTGCGCTTGGTTCTAACGGAGTTGAGGAATCACAAGTTATTCGCCAAGCTGAGCAAGTGCGAATTTTGGTTGCCTCAGGTCTCATTTCTAGGCCACGTGGTGAATAAGGATGGGATATCAGTCGACCCAGAAAAGATTGTTGTAGTGATGGATTGGAGTAGGCCGAGCACGCCCAAGGAGATCAGGAGCTTCCTAGGGTTGGCCGGCTACTACAGGAGGTTCGTGGAGGGTTTCTCTTCCCTAGCTGCACCTTTGACCAAGTTGACTCAGAAGAACACGGCCTTTGTTTGGAGCGAGAAGTTCGAAGAAGCCTTCCTGGAGCTAAAGAATAGATTATGCACTGCTCCCGTTCTGACCCTGCCTACTGAGGGTGTGGATTATGATGTATACGTGGATGCTTCGCATGTTACACTGGGTTGCGTATTAATGCAGGTTGGAAAAGTGATTGCCTATGGGTCAAGGCAATTGAAGACTCATGAGAAGAATTATCCTACGCATGACCTTGAGTTTGCTGCGGTGATTTATGCGTTGAAGCTATGGATGCATCTACTTTATGGGGCTCAGTGCAAGATCTTCACTGATCATAAGAGCCTGAAGTACGTGTTCACGCAGAAGGAGTTGAATTTGCGCCAGCGGCAGTGGCTAGAGTATGTGGCCGATTATGATGTAGAGATCCAGTATCATCCAAGCAAGGCCAATGTGGTGGCCGACGCCCTGAGCCGGAAGACGGGAAAGATCTTTAATCTCACCGCCGATCGTTTAGTGGAGGAGTTCCTCCTTATGGATATATCAATGGGATGCTGTGTCTTGTAGAGTAGTTTGGCAGTGGCAGAGCTGTCTTTGATTTCTTTGACCAGATTGCACCAGAAGTACGATCCGGATCTTCTGCACTTATTCACAAGGACCGAGAAGGGGGAGTTGCCAGATTTTTCTATTGATTATGCAGGTACTTTGAAGTACCGCGGCAGATTTTGCATCCCCGCTGTAGGAGACATCAGGGGTATGATTTGGAGAGAGGCTCATGGATCCAGTGTTGCCTACCATCCAGGATCTACAAAGATGTATCGTGATTTGAAGCAAATTGCCTGGTGGTATGGCATGAAAAGTGATATAGCCCGATTCGTTGCTGAATGCCACACTTGCAAGAGTGTGAAGGCCGATCACGGAAGGCCTGGTGGCAAGTTGACTTTGTTAGAGATCCCGACTTGGAAGTGGGAAAGTATTTCTATGGACTTCATCACGGGCTTACCGAAATCCCCGAGGGGATTTGATTCTGTTTGGGTCATAGTTGATAGACTGACGAAGTGCGCTCACTTCATGCCGTATAAGATTGATTACCCGATGAAGAAGATAGCAGAGTTGTACTTGAATGAAGTCATTAGACTGTATGGTGTGCCTGTTAGCATCATTTCTAATCGAGACTATCAGTTTGCTTCTCGTTTTTTAAAGATTCTGCAGGAGGGTTTGGGTACGGATCTGAGGTATTCTACTGCTTACCACCCACAGACCAATGGGCAGACAGAGCGGGTGAACCAGATAGTTGAGGATATGATCCGATGCTACATTTTAGACCACGGTGGAGCGTGGGATGAGCGGTTGCGACTTATGGAATTTGCATACAACAACAGTTATCAAGAAAGTTTGCAAATGGCTCTGTTTGAAGCCTTGTATGGGAGGCACTGCAGAACTCCCCTATTTTGGGCCTAGGCGGGTGAGAGACCCTTGTTGGGTCCGGATGCACTTGAGGAGATGGAAGTCGCAGTGAAGCTTATCCGAGAAAAGCTTCGTATAGCACAGGAGAGATACGAGAAGAACGCCAATCGGCATAGGTCTTCCTTGGAGTTTTCTGTAGGGGACCTTGTGTTTCTTAAGGTTTCCCCGATGGTGGGTGTAAAGAGGTTTGGTAAGAATCGGAAATTGGACCCGAGGTATGTGGGACCGTTTAAGATTATGGAGCGGATTGGCATGTCATCTTACAGGTTGGATTTGCCAGCAAACTTCCCAAGCGTTCATAATGTTTTCCATGTAAGCCAATTGCGGAAGTGTGTGCGCAGTAGTGGGAAAGTCTTGGACGTTGTGCCTTAGTTGGAGCCAAATCTCTCTTTCGTTGAATTGCTGGTCTGTATTTTGGATACTCAGGAACGGGTGCTGCGAAAGAAGTCCATTCCGATGGTGAAAGTTCTACTGAAGAATCAGGATTTGGAGAGCGCGACTTGGGAGCTAGAGTCGGCCATGAGGAAGGCTTACCCTCACCTGTTTCCCTGTTTTGATCGGTATGTTTCCCTTCTTGTAACTCCTATTTGTTACTTTTCCTTCTATAGTAGAAGTGCTGTGCATAAAGTTTCGGGACGAAACTTTCTTTTAGGGGGAGTGACTGTAACGCCCCTGATTTTTTCTGCGATTATTTTATTCTCGTTTGGCGTTACGGTGACGCGTTTTCATGGCTTGTGCCATTTGTGGAGTGTGGTTTAACTCCTTAGAACTTAGTGACCTATTTTGTAGCCCATGGGCAAGATCTCCCTAGCAAGCCAAGTCGTTTGGGTGACCCGGTGTGGCCTCTTTGGGGATGCTTGCGTTTTGGCTTTAGGTGGGTATAACTCGAGTTATGTTCATCGAAAGTTAATTTCGACTTCTCCGTTGTGTTCGTAGCATGGGTATTTAGCTACGGTGCGAATTTCGTCGAATTCCGAGGTAGTTCGGTTTTCGCGTCGTTTTGGGTGTGCCATTAGTAAATCTAATGAGAAACCCTCTTAATTTAAGTGAACCGGTGGCTTGGGAGATGGTTAGGCTGAACTGGTGTGTTAAGGCTTATTTAAAAAGCTTTAATTATAAGTTGGCGGGCCCACTCTCCTCCTTCTTCCCAAGACCAAAACTGCCTGCTCCAGTTCGCGGAAAAGCAGCGGAGAAAAACCGGCGGACTACCCTAGCCTTTGGATGCCGAATTTGGGAGTGTTTGTGGACGGAATTTGATTCCGAAAGCGTCTTTGGCTTTCTATCGCTCAGATCTATATTTCTACGGTAAGAGATTTCATTTTCATGGAGTTTAGAAGACTTGGATTTTTCGGTTTTTGCGGATTCCGCCATTAAAGTGCGGGATTTTGCTTCTAGCTGCTGCTGCTGCTAGTGCCGTGTGAAGAGGAGGGAAAGCCGACCGAGCTTCGCCGAAAAATCGAGGCAAGTGGTATTCTTGCCCTTGCCGTTTTGTTTCTCTAGGTAATTTGAAATTCCCGGTTAGCCATAGGTTAGAAGCCAAGCTTGTTCTTTTACCTTGCTGAAATTAGGGCTTTAGTTTCTCCTTATGAGCCCCCTCTTTGTGTTGTTGGTGCTCAACCCTCCAGCGCAGTTTCCGCCATTTAGACCCCAGATTTAAGTCTGGTTGGTGCCTTGCGGGTGAAGACGTGAGAGAGAGAGAGTGAGGTAGGGGGTACCTGCTGTGTGTCTTGGCAAGAGCCAAATCTGGGCTCTCTGGTTTGCCGGCGTTGAGTGTGGTGCACACACTCAAAGCAATTGCGGGTTTTGCGTTGAGCGTGGTGCACACACTCAATGCCACAGCTGTAGTTGGTTTGAGTTTTTGGGTAAGTACTTGGGCGTTGAGTGAGGTGGACTCACTCAACGTCGCAGCCCCTGCTTGCGGCTAAGTACTTTGTCGTTGAGTGAGTCGACCTCACTCAATGCCATTTCAGTTTTAGCGTTGAGTGAGGTGAACTCACTCAACGCCGCGGTTTTTTGAGAAGCTAAGTACTTTGGCATTGAGTGAGGTGTGCTCACTCAACGCCATAGCTTTTTCTAAGGCTAAGTACTTTGGCGTTGAGTGAGTCGACCTCACTCAACGCCATTTGGGTTATGGCGATGAGTGAGGTGACCTCACTCAATGCCGTATCTTACTGTGAGGCCAAGTACTTTGGCGTTGAGTAAGGTGTGCTCACTCAACACCGCGGCCTTTTCTGAGGCTAAGTACTTTGGCGTTGAGTGAGTCGACCTCACTCAACGCCATTTCGGTTTTGGCATTGAGTGAGGTCACCTCACAAAACGCCGTAGGCAAGTTTGCAGCCAAGTCCTGTGGCGTTGATTGAGTGAACGTCACTCAACGCCATTTCTTCTTTGGCATTTAGTGAGGTAGATTCACTCAATGCCACAACCCTTCTTTGTGGCCAGGACTCTTGGCGTTGAGTGAGACGACCTCACTCAACGCCATTGCTGTTTTGGCGTTGAGTGAGGTCAGCTCACTCAACGCTACAGATTGCCTTGTTTGCGGCTAAGTGCCAGGGCGTTGAGTGAGTGAACCTCACTCAACGTCATTGCTATTTTTGCGTTGAGTGAGGTTGACTCACTCAACGCCGCAGTCTTCTTTTGCGGCTAAGTGTCAGGGCGTTGAGTGAGTGAGCTTCACTCAACGCCATTGTTGTTTTGGCGTTGAGTGAGGCCAGCTCACTCAACGCCACATTCTCTGTTTGCAGTTAAGTGCCAGGGCGTTGAGTGAGTGTACCTCACTCAACGCCATAGCTGTTTTGGCATTGAGTGAGGTTAGCTCACTCAACGCCAGAGTATTCTTGTGGGAGGCATTAAGTGAGTGAACCTCACTCAATGCCATGCCTGTTTTTGCGTTGAGTGAGGCTAGCTCACTCAACGCAAGAGCTGATCTTGCGGTGGGCGTTGAGTGAGTAAATTTCTCTCAATGTCATGCCTGTTTTTGCATTGAGTGAGGCTAACTCACTCAATGCCAAGGTCTTGTTAGGCGTTGAGTGAGTGGGTCCCACTCAACGCAAAGCCGTGTTGAGTCATTTAAACACTTTTCACCTACCGTGATTTTTACTCCCGAGTGAATTCCTTGATTTTCTTTGAGGTTCCTTATCGGCTATGTTTTTCTTTCCTAAAGGCCGAATCGTGGGTCGTGGTTAGTAGTAGTTGTTTGAAGCTCTTAATGGGGGTGGTGTTATGTAATTTAGCCGTGGCCACCCTATTCTTCTATCTTTTTCCAGGTACGGGCTGGGCAAGGGGGTGGAAGATCCCTAGTGCTATCACATGTAGACCCTTGATCTTTGTTGGCTTGGAAATGGTGGTTGGGGGACTGAGTTTGCCTCCAACCCAGATCCACGTTGTTTGTTTTGCTACTACCATCTCCCACAACTTAGGGTGTTAGACGTTTCTTCCTTAGTAGATTGCAGAATTTTGGGCTCTTGGAAGCTTAGTAGACTCTGCAGGAAGTAGTTTCTGGGCAGGGTTGATGCTATTTCCTCGCACCTAATGCATATCTTTTTGTCTTGCCTTGGGCAGTTGTGACTTTTACTGCTTTGTTTTTCCTCTTTCATTTATCATCTGATTGAAACTTTCATGCAGTTTTCCTTGTTTTGCTTGCCGAGGTATTCTTTCTTCTTTTGAATGCCTCAGGTTTTGGACAGTAGCCAGTTTGGTGGCTAAGTTGTTGTGGTGTTGCTGGTGGTCTCTTAGACTTTAAAGATCCTGTTGCTTTGTAAGTGAGGTAGTTTTTTTGCACTTTCTTACAGACATACATATTTGTCAGTGGGTTCGTGTCAGGTTGTTGGCGCCCACTGGTAGTTTTTCCCTTATACTGGATATATTACTTTTGCTGCTACCTTTTCTGGAGATAGTCTACTTGCTCTGGGGACGATATATTCTAGGTTGCTAGTTACTTTTAAAACTAAAATTATTATTATAAGTATAGCACATGATCAACATGTTTTATAAAACTCAATCACTATTTTCCGAACAACATAAAAAGATCGTTTTCTTATATATAATATAAATTAAATGTAGAGTCTTTCATAACATAAGTTGTCCTCTTGGGGCACTTATGCACTCCTTTAGAATGTCAAACCTGAATAAAGTATTTTTCGCAGCGTATAAGTATAGTTTTTAAACTGTGGACTAGGTGATCCACCGAGCCGAGGGATACGGCCTCTAAAAATATAACTTATTTTCTAATCATTAAACTCATGAATTTTTTCATAAAGTAAAGTAGATGGTTTTGCCTGAGCGTCAGTAGTTATCCCTGCTCAACGTAGCATCATGACGCGTGTTTTTCTCATACTCTGATAATCCTTAAATTTGGAGAAAATGCGGGTTGTGACAGTTGGTATCAGAGGGAGGTTGCTTGATAAGTTAGTCGGGCAACCTTCCTTTGATTGCATTAGTAGTTCGGAATCATGTCATTCACACACCGATATGTCATCAGCACGTCTTGGCAAAAGCACGAACACTACACTCATAGCATAACATGAAGTATACGGGGTATATTATGTAGTATGTGATGCATAATATGTGTTCGTATATGGATCCATCATAGGGGCAACATGTGAGGGTTATGTAGTATTGGATGCATAACCTCACCACGTGGCTGCGACTGGCTCGTTTTCTTTTTCATTGCATGAGAAAGTTATGTAGTATGGGATGCATAACATTTTCATATGTACGCCGCTCATAACATGCATTAGGGCCTTTTTAGGATGCATAGCACAAACATGCATAGCATAACATTGCATAAGCACAACATGCCAAGCTAAAGACTGGCAGGATTACATATGAACACGCATAAGCTTTCAAGTCAAAAGTAATATAAAGTCATGCATTCCCGATCTAGGCACAAGAGTTAGTATGGTGGTGGTTAACCATCCTAGGTTAGGGCATAACATCATTTTTTGTAAAAAGATATACTCCCCGAGCAAGTTTAGCAGTTTTAAGTTCATATCTATATATGTATTGTCTATACTTATAGTTGGTTCTAGCCTTTGTATAAGGATCTTACTAGTGTTGTTATGATTTTTAGGATGGCGAGACGTCCTGCAACTAGATCGACTCCCCTATCTGAGGGTGAGTCATCTAGAGCGCAGAATGACGCGGTGATCGAGAGCCTGCGGCAGAGTAGCGATTCCTTGAGCAGGCAGATGGTGGAGATACAGGCCCAGATTCAGTCCATGGTGGCGGTTGTGGCAGGTCAGACTCAGGGTGTGCAAGGCCCTATAGGGGGGTTAGCTGTTCCTCCTCCTCCTATACCCCTAAGACCTCCAGTGGTGGTGCCAGTAGAGATGGCCTTCATCTCACAGTTTTAGAGGCTGAGCCCTCCCACCTATGATGGGAAGGCAGATTTCATGTCATAGACAATTGGTTGATCTCCATGGAGGAGATGTTCACGTACTCCGGTATTGTAGATGACTAGAGGGTGATGATAGCCGCCTATCAGCTTAAAGGTTTGGCTAAGAGTTGGTGGCTGAGAGAAAAGGAGAGCTTGGTAGCTGGATGCTCTTGGGAAGTATTCAAGGAGATGCTGTTGAGGAAGTTCTTACCCTCAGTCGAGCGTGACCACCTTATGAACGTCTTCCTCCACCTGAAGCAAAGACAACTCACAGTTGGTGAGTATGAGATAGAATTCAGCAAGTTGAGCTGGTTTGCTCCTGGATTGGTGAGTGTTAAGGCTAATCGAGTCAAGCGATTTCTCGGTGGCTTGAGGAGCGAGGTGCAGTAGTTGACCAGTGCTTATGGGTCAGAGACTTATGCAGGAGTAGTGGAGGCTGCTCTGAAAGTGGAGGCTATTGAGACCGCAAAGAGCAGAGGCCAGCAAATGAGGAAGGATAAGATGAAGTCTATGGAGGAGAAGAAACCCCAGGTACCCGGTGCGGCTTCGGGAAAGAAGAGCAGGGTGGTGTGTAGCTTCTGTGGCTGGTCAGGCCACCTTGTTGAGAGATGTTTCATGAAGGCAGTAGCTCAGAAGAAGGAGCAGGTTTATGCGATTCAGGGTGCTCCTAGGAGGGATGTCTCCTGTTCTGTTTTCAAGCGACCCGGGCATGATGCTGCCCAGTGCTAGTCCAAGGATAAAGTCTGCTATCAGTGTTGGCAGAAGGGTCACATCAAGACTAGGTGTCCTCAGGTCCAGCCTGCTCTTCATGCAGTTCCACTTCAGGCACTACCTCCACCTCAGCGGGTGGAAAAGGGCAAGGGAAAGCTGAACGTGATCTCTTCCGAGGAGGCTAATGCATCGACTCAGGTAATCACAGGTTAGTTAATTTTTAAGCCTGAAGGTTTTACTTTTGTTTCACTAGATTGTCTGCAGCATTGTTGTGGTAGTTCCTTAGTTATACACTCCTATAGGGAAATTTAAGGTGAAGAACCGCTGGACGCGTGTTCTGTTTGACTCCGGCGCTACCCACTAGTTCGTGGCTAGAGCCTTTGTGGAGCGACATCGGTTGACTCTAGATCGAGTTCGGGATACCTTTCGTGTCAAGTTCCCCTCTAGTGAATCTGTGTTATCAGATTTGGGCATGCTAGATTGCCCTGTTTTGTTGGGAGACTTTCTTGCGAAGGAAGACCTGAAGATGATTGATCTAGAGGACTTCGATGTTATTCTGGGCATGGACTGGCTGTCTAGGTATGATGCGGTTATTCAGTGCAAAGGGAAGCGCTTGGACTTCATCAAGGACGACGGTCATCCCGGAAGCGTGTATGCTGATCTGTGCCAGGATTCTCCTGTCATCTCTACGGTATGTGCTCAGAAGCTGTTTCTTTCAGATGGTTTTGCTTGTTTGGTCTCGGTGGTTGGGACCGCTGTTAGTGTACCGCGCTTGGAGGAGATTCCCGTTGTTCATGATTTCGCCGATGTTTTTCCTGATGATCTTCCTGGTCTTCCTCCCGAGCGGGATGTTGAGTTTGTGATTGATTTGGAACCGGGTATGCGTCCTATTGCTAAGGCGCCGTACCGAATGTCCCCTCGTGAGTTAGAGGATTTGCGAGTCCAGTTGGATGAGTTGTTGGCAAAAGGAGTTATCAGGCAGAGTTCGTCGCCTTGGGGTGCTCCTGTGCTGTTTGTGAAGAAGAAAGATGGGTCAATGCGGCTTTGCATCGACTACAGGGAGTTGAACAAAGTCACTATTAAGAACAGGTATCCTCTGCCGAGGATCGATGACTTATTTGACCAGTTGCGCGGTAGAATGGTGTTCTCCAAGATCGATCTTCGTTCTGGTTATCATCAGCTCAAGATCCGTGAGGCAGATATTCCACGGACTGCGTTTAGATCGAGGCATGGACTCTTTGTGTTCTTGGTGATGTCGTTTGGTTTTACCAACGCACCATCAGCTTTCATGGATATGATGAACCGGGTGTTCAAGGATTTCCTAGACAAGTTCGTTGTTGTCTTCATCGATGATGTGTTGGTTTATTCTCGCAGCGCTGAGGAGCATGAGCAGCATCTGCGCTTGGTTCTAACGGAGTTGAGGAATCACAAGTTATTCGCCAAGCTGAGCAAGTGCAAATTTTGGTTGCCTCAGGTCTCATTTCTAGGCCACGTGGTGAACAAGGATGGGATATCGGTCGACCCAGAAAAGATTGTTGCAGTGATGGATTGGAGTAGGCCGAGCACGCCCAAGGAGATTAGGAGCTTCCTAGGGTTGGCCAGCTACTACAGGAGGTTCGTGGAGGGTTTCTCTTCCCTAGCTGCACCTTTGACCAAGTTGACTCAGAAGAACGCGACCTTTGTTTGGAGCGAGAAGTGCGAAGAAGCCTTCCTGAAGCTAAAGAATAGATTATGCACTGCTCCCGTTCTGACCCTGCCTACTGAGGGTGTGGATTATGATGTATACGTGGATGCTTCGCATGTTACACTGGGTTGCGTGTTAATGCAGGTTGGAAAAGTGATTGCCTATGGGTCAAGGCAATTGAAGACTCATGAGAAGAATTATCCTACGCATGACCTTGAGTTTGCAGCGGTGATTTATGCATTGAAGCTGTGGATGCATATACTTTATGGGGCTCAGTGCAAGATCTTCACTGGTCATAAGAGCCTGAAGTACGTGTTCACGCAGAAGGAGTTGAATCTGCGCCAGCGGCGGTGGCTAGAGTATGTGGCCGATTATGATGTAGAGATCCAGTATCATCCAAGCAAGGCCAATGTGGTGGCCGACGCCCTAAGCCGGAAGACGGGAAAGATCTTTAATCTCTCCGCCGATCGTTTAGTGGAGGAGTTCCTCCTTATGGATATATCAGTGGGATGCTGTGTCTTGCAGAGTAGTTTGGCAGTGGCAGAGCCGTCTTTGATTTCTTTGACCAGATTGCACCAGAAGGACGATCCGGATCTTCTGCACTTATTCACAAGGACCGAGAAGGGGGAGTTGCCAGATTTTTCTATTGATGATGCAGGTACTTTGAAGTACCGCGGATGATTTTGCATCCCCGCTGTAGGAGACATCAGGGGTATGATTTGGAGAGAGGCTCATGGATCCAGTGTTGCCTACCATCCAGGATCTACAAAGATGTATCGTGATTTGAAGCAAATTGCCTGGTGGTATGGCATGAAAAGTGATATAGCCCGATTCGTTGCTGAATGCCACACTTGCAAGCGTGTGAAGGCCGATCACGGAAGGCCTGGTGGCAAGATGACTTCATTAGAGATTCCGACTTGGAAGTGGGAAAGTATTTCTATGGACTTCATCACGGGCTTACCGAAATCCCCGAGGGGATTTGATTCTATTTGGGTCATAGTTGATAGACTGACGAAGTGTGCTCACTTCGTGCCGTATAAGATTGATTACCCGATGAAGAAGATAGCAGAGTTGTACTTGAATGAAGTCATCAGACTACATGGTGTGCCTGTTAGCATCATTTCTGATCGAGACTACCGGTTTGCTTCTCGTTTTTTAAAGATTCTGCAGGAGGGTTTGGGTGCGGATCTGAGGTATTCTACTGCTTACCACCCACAGACCAATGGACAGACAGAGCAGGTGAACCAGATAGTTGAGGATATGATCCGATGCTACATTTTAGACCACGGTGGAGCGTGGGATGAGCGATTGTGACTTATGGAATTTGCATACAATAACAGTTATCAAGAAAGTTTGCAAATGGCTCTGTTTGAAGCCTTGTATGGGAGGCGCTGCAGAACTCCCCTATTTTGGGCCTAGGCGGGTGAGAGACCCTTGTTGGGTCCGGATGCACTTGAGGAGATGGAAGTCGCAGTGAAGCTTATCCGAGAAAAGCTTCGTATAGTACAGGAGAGATACAAGAAGAACGCCAATCGGCATAGGTCTTCCTTGGATTTTTCTGTAGGGGACCTTGTGTTTCTTAAGGTTTCCCCGATGGTGGGTGTAAATAGGATTGGTAAGAATCGGAAATTGGACCCGAGGTATGTGGGCCCGTTTAAGATTATGGAGCGGATTGGCGTGTCAGCTTACAGGTTGGATTTGCCAGCAAACTTCCCAGGTGTTCATAATGTTTTACATGTAAGCCAATTGCAGAAGTGTGTGCGCAGTAGTGGGAATGTCTTGGACGTTGTGCCTTAGTTGGAGCCAAATCTCTCTTTCGTTGAATTGTTGGTCCGTATTTTGGATACTCAGGAACGGGTGCTGAGAAAGAAGTCCATTCCGATGGTGAAAGTTCTACTGAAGAATCAGGATTTGGAGAGCGCGACTTGGGAGCTAGAGTCGGCCATGAGGAAGGCTTACCCTCACCTGTTTCCCTGATTTGATCGGTATGTTTCCCTTCTTGTAACTCCTATTTGTTACTTTTCCTTCTATAGTAGAAGTGCTGTGCGTAAAGTTTTGGGACGAAACTTTCTTTTAGGGGGAGTGACTGTAACGCCCCCAATTTTTTCTGCGATTATTTTATTCTCGTTTGGCGTTACGGTGACGCATTTTCGTGGCTTGTGCCATTTGTGGAGTGTTGTTTAACTCCTTAGAACTGAGTGACCTATTTTATAGCCCATTGGCAAGATCTCCCTAGCAAGTCGAGTCGTTTGGGTGACCCGGTGTGGCCTCTTGGAGATGCTTGTATTTTGGCTTTAGGTGGGCATAACTCGAGTTCTGTTCGTCGAAAGTTAATTTCGACTTTGTCGTTGTGTTTGTAGCATGAGTATTTTGCTACGGTGCGAATTTCATCGAATTCTGAGGTAGTTCAGTTTTCGCGTCGTTTTGGGTGTGCCATTAGTAAATCTAATTAGAAACCCTCTTAATTTAAGTGAACCGGTTGCTTTGGAGACGGTTAGGCTGAACTGGTGTGTTAAGGCTTATTTAAAAAGCTTTAATTAGAAGTTGGCGGGCCCACTCTCCTCCTTCTTCCCAAGACCGAAACTGCCTGCTCCAGTTCGCGGAAAAGCAGCGGAGAAAAACCGGTGGACTGCCCTAGCCTTTGGACACCAAATTTGGGAGTGTTTGTGGATGAAATTCGATTCCGAAAGCAGCTTTGGCTTGCTCTCGCTCAGATCTACATTTCTACGGTAATAGATTTGATTTTCGTGGAGTTTTAAGAGACTTGGATATTTCGGTTCTTGCGGATTCCGCCATTAAAGTTCGGGATTTTGCTTTTAGGTGCTGCTGCTGCTAGTGTCGTGTGAAGAGGAGGGAAAGCCGACCGAGCTTCGCCGAAAAATCGAGGCAAGTGGTATTCTTGCCCTTGCCATTTTGTTTCTCTTGGTAATTTGAAATTCCTGGTTAGCCCTAGGTTAGAAGCCAAGCTTGTTCTTTTACCTTGCTGAAATTAGGGCTTTAGTTTCTCCTTATGAGCCCCCCTCTTTGTGCTGTTGGTGCTCAACCCGCTGGCGCAGTTTCCTCCATTTGACCCGTGATTTCAGTCTGGTTGGTGCCTTGCGGGTGAAGACGTGAGAGAGAGAGTGAGGGAGTGGGGTACCTGCTGTGTGTCTTGGCAAGAGCCAAATCTTGGCTCTCTGGTTTGCCGGCGTTGAGTGTTGTGCACACACTTAAAGCCATTGCGGGTTTGTCGTTTAGTGTGGTGCACACACTCAATGCCACAGCTGTAGTCGGTTTGAGTTTTTGGCAAAGTACTAGGGTGTTGAGTGAGGTGGACTCACTCAACGCCGCAGCCCCTGCTAGCGGCTAAGTACTTTGGCGTTGAGTGAGTCGACCTCACTCAACGCCATTTCCGTTTTGGCATTGAGTGAGGTGAACTCACTCAACGCCGCAGTTTTCTGAGAAGCTAAGTACTTTGGCATTGAGTGAGGTTTTCTCACTCAACGCCACAGCCTTTTCTAAGGCTAAGTACTTTGGCATTGAGTGAGTCGACCTCACTCAACGCCATTTCGGTTTTGGCGTTGAGTTAGGTGACCTCACTCAACGTCGTAGCTTTCTATGCGGCCAAGTACTTTGGTGTTGAGTGAGGTGTGCTCACTCAATGCCACAACCTTTTTTGAGGCTAAGTACTTTGGCATTGAGTGAGTCGACCTCACTCAACGCCATTTCGGTTTTGGCATTGAGTGAGGTGACCTCACTCAACGCCGTAGGCAAGTTTGCGGCCAAGTCCTGTGGCGTTGAGTGAGTGAACCTCACTCAACGCCATTTTTGCTTTGGCGTTGAGTGAGGTAGATTCACTCCACGCCACAACCCTTCTTTGCGGCCAGGACTTATGTGTTGAGTGAGACGACCTCACTCAACGCCATTGCTATTTTTGCGTTGAGTGAGGTCAGCTCACTCAACGCCGCAGATTGCCTTGTTTGCGGATAAGTGCCAGGGCGTTGAGTGAGTGAACCTCACTCAACACCATTGTTGTTTTGGCGTTGAGTGAGGTGGACTCACTCAATGCCGCAGTCTTCTTTTGCGGCTAAGTGTCAGGGAGTTGAGTGAATGAGCTTCACTCAATGCCATTGTTGTTTTGGTGTTGAGTGAGGCCAGCTCACTCAACGCCACATTCTCTGTTTGCGGTTAAGTGCCAGGGCGTTGAGTGAGTGTACCTCACTCAACGCCATAGCTGTTTTGGCATTAAGTGAGGTTAGCTCACTCAACGCCAGAGCTGTTCTTGCGGTGGGCATTGAGTGAGTAAACCTCACTCAACGCCATGGTTGTTCTTGCGCTGAGTGAGGATAACTCACTCAACTCAAAGGTCTGGTTAGGCATTGAGTAAGTGGGTCCCACTCAACGCCAAGCCGTGTTGAGTCATTTCAACACTTTTCCCCTACCTTGATTTTTACTCCCGAGTGAATTCCTTGATTTTCTTTGAGGTTCCTTATCGGCTATGTTTTTCTTTCCTTAAGGCCGAATCATGGGTCGTGGTTAGTAGTGGTGGTTTGAAGCTCTTAATGGGGGTGGTGTTATGTAATTTAGCCGTGACCACCCTGTTCTTCTATCTTGCTCTAGGTACAGGCTGGGCAAGGGGGTGGAATATCCCTAGTGCTATCGCATGTAGACCCTTGAGCTTTGTTGGCTTGGAAATGGTGGTTGGGGGACTGAGTTTGCCTCCAACCCAGATCCACGTTGTTTGTTTTTCTACTACCATCTCCCATAGCTTAGGGTGTTAGACGTTTCTTCCATGGTAGATTGCAGAATTTTGGGCTCTTGGAAGCTTAGTAGACTCTGCAGGAAGTAGTTTCTGGGCAGGGTTGATGTTATTTCCACGCACCTAGTGCATATCTTTTTGTCTTGCCTTGGGCAGTTGTGACTTTTACTGCTTTGTTTTTCCTCTTTCATTTATCATCTGATTGACACTTTCGTGCAGTTTTCCTTGTTTTGCTTGCCGAGGTATTCTTTCTTCTTTTGAAAGCCTCAGGTTCTGGACAGTAGCCAGTTTGGTGGCTAAGTTGCTGTGGTGTTGCTGGTGGTCTCTTAGACTTTAGAGATCCTGTTGCTTTGTAAGTGAGGTAGTTTTTTTGCACTTTCTTACAGACATACATATTTGTCAGTGGGTTCGTGTCAGGTTGTTGGCGCCCACTGGTAGTTTTTCCCTTATACTGGATATATTACTTTTGCTGCTACCTTTTCTGGAGATAGTCTATTTGCTTTGGGGACGATTTATTCTAGGTTGCTAGTTACTTTTAAAACTAAAATTATTATTATAAGTATAGCACATGATCAACATGTTTTATAAAACTCAATCACTATTTTCCGAACAACATAAAAAGATCGTTTTCTTATATATAATATAAATTAAATGTAGAGTCTTGCATAGCATAAGTTGTCCTCTTGGGGAACTTATGCACTCCTTTAGGATGTCAAACCTGAATAAAGTATTTTCCGCAGCGTATAAGTATAGTTTTTAAACTGTGGACTAGGTGATCCAACGAGCCGAGGGATACGGCCTCTAAAAATATAACTTATTTTCTAATCATTAAACTCATGAATTTCTTCATAAAGTAAAGTAGATGGTTTTGCCTGAGCGTCAGCAATTATCCCCTGCTCGACGTGGCATCATGACGCGTGTTTTTCTCATACTCTAATAATCCTTAAATTTGGAGAAAATACGGGTTGTGACAGAGTCAGCCCAAAAAATTTACTTTTAAGGGCGATCTATGGTCGTTCGTTTCCTTCATCCTTGATCCTATGGCCCAGGCTATTCCCTGCTTGGTTTAACCCCGGAATTGAATGAAAGTTTTCATTCAAAGCTTAGCCATCCTCTTTCTAAAAGTGTAGAGAGAAGGGAGAGCAAGGAGGAGGAGGAGAAGACCCGGCCGCCAGTGGAGCTTCCGAGTTCCGATTTGAGATCCGAGGCCAGTTTTGAGGAGGCAAGGCCACTGCGGTGCTTTCCAACCGGCTAAAATTTCTTTGGCTCCAAAGAGATCATCAAGGGTAATGATCTTCCTTTTTGGACAAAGGAAGTCCTCCTTTTTGCATGAGCATGGAATCCTCAACCAAAAGGTGGAAAGAGTAAGTGATTCAAGTGGGTTGATAGTTGCTATCCCTGGTTGAGTCTGCATATAGAACTGTAAATGTGTAGTACGGGATATGCATGCTGTGTGAAGCCCATCTAGACAGGTTGGTCTGGATTGGGTATGTTGCATCTTGCGCACCGGAGAAGACTCCGCGTATAAACGTGTAGTTTATGGAGTCGATGGGTTGTGTCTGTGAAGTGCAGTAGCAGTAAGTACTAGAATGGCGAATTCCAGGAAAATACCCTTGTACTGTTTGTGTTGTGGCTACAATGTAGCCAGTCCTTTGTGGATAGTGTAGCCAGTCCTTGGTGGACGGTGTGGCTAATATGAAGCCAGTACTTGGTGGACATTATGGCTATGGTGAGTCGTGTGCTCTTAAAAAGGCTTCTTGCCTAACAGGAAAGGTTGATCTGTACCTGCGTTATGTCCGACTGATGGGAAGACCTAAGTGATTGGTCTCATTGGAGCGCATAATGAGAGTCTTAGGCTTGTGCGCCAGTAAGACTAAATGCTCAAAGTTTATCGTTAAGCTTTGGACCTTGAACGGTGGTGGGCCCCTGGTTCGCCGGTATACCAAGAATATACCCTGAGTGCACGGAGCGTCGGGCCACGTGGCCGACTTTTGTGATATATTGTTTGTGCATGAGAGTACAAGATGTAATATAACTGTTTATGCATTGTTATGCCTACAGGGAAGGAATACCACTGCCCTGAGAAAGGGGTAGGATTGTTATAAATTGGTCAGCTGAATACTGATCGTTGCCTTGTTTGTCACATTCTGGGTGGGTTGTCCTTGTGCAGGTGCTGGAGAGCCGAGCAGAAAATGAAGGGCTAAAGTACCTGCTGCTGCTGCTACTGCTGCTACTACTGCTAGCCCATGAAGGCTAAGCAAATGGTGTTGTGTTTTGTTCATATGTGGCCAGCCTGCGCACCGATGTATGGAATTCACACTTTGAAAAGAGGAACTGTAAGGCCTTAAGGCCAACCTTTATCGTATTTGCTGTACATTCCTTGAAGAGGATATATATAATTGTGGTTTATATATATAGTGGAAATTCTTGGTTTGAGTTCAAGTTATTGTTAAAATCTTCCGCTAGCATACTCTGAGTTAGGGTGCGATTGTATTTTGGTATTAACCAGTGACCTCGCCGTCTATTTGTGGCATATAGTGTGGGGCCCCGACCGGACACTCTATTATATGGTATTTAACGGGTGGAGTCGTTAAACTGGTGTTGTGGGAAAGTGGGGGCATTTTGCCTTAGATTGCTGGTACAATCCCACTGTGTCGAGAGCTAGTGTTAGTCTTCCTGCCAGAAAATTTGCCGGAAGACATGTTCATTTTCAGGCTAATTAGAACCTAGGAACCAATAATTATTGGGGTCCTAAGGTAAGATAAATCATTTGCTACAGGTTAGTCCAAGTACCCATACCCCTATATGGTACTTGAACAGTGTTTGTTCCAGGTACATGGCTGGAACAAGGAGCAATTTAAAAGAGTACACTCCAGTAAAGGATGGACCTAAAGTTATCTTTGATGGTTCAGATAGAGGAGTGACCTATGGTAAGATTACAAATGGCATAGTCACAATCTCAAAAGTGGCTTATGTTGAAGGGTTGCAACACAGCCTCATAAACATAAGCCAACTCTGTGATCTTGGCTATGTCATTTCCTTCCACAAGAATCAGTGCCATTTAAGAGGTCAAGTGATCAAGAGGTCATCTTGACAGGCACTAGGAGTTGAAATGTTTATTGCTTTAATTTCCTTTGTCTTAATAAAGACTCTCCTATTTGTTTAATTACAAATGAGAAAGTCTCATATTATATATAATGGCACAAGAGACTAGCACATTTGAATTATAAGAGTATTGGCAAGATCTTTAGTGAAGAGCTAGTTAGGAATGGTCCCAAGATGAAATGCACCAAGGAAGGAATTTGTTCAGCTTGCCAAAAGGGCAAGCAGACCAAAGCTTCCTTCAAAGGCATTGTGACCAAAGATTTTTTGAGGTGCTTATACCTCTTGCATATGGACTGGTTTGGTCCTATGACAGTTCATAGTCTAAGTAGGAAAGTGTATACTCTTGTGGTGGTTGCGACTATTCAAGGTTTACTTGGGTTTTCTTTCTTAAGAAAAAGTCTGAAACCCTTGATATCTTCAAGACATTTGTCAAGCAAATTCAGAATGAACTAGACAATACTGTGGTCAAAACCAGAAGTGACCATGGGACTGAATTCTAGTCTGATAGCATGACAAGGTTCTCTGAAGAGCAAGGGATTCATCAATAATTTTCTTCTCGAAGAACACCCCAGCAAAATAGGATTGTTGAGAGGAAAAATAGACCTCTCATAGAGGCTGGAAGGACCTTGCTGAATGACACATCTCTCCCAGAATATTTCTGGGCTAAGGCAGTTAACACTGCATGTCATGTCCTTAATAGGGCCTCTATTACCAAGATCCATAAGAAGACTCCCTATGAGATTATGAAGGGCAGAAAAACAAACCTGGCCTATCTCAGGATCTTTTGCTGCAAGTGCTATGTGCTTTTTCATGGGAATTCCTATGTGACTAAGTTTGTTGCCAAGTCCTATGATGGGATCTTTGTTGGTTACATCAATCATAGTAAGGCTTATAAGATCTATAACTTGGAAAGTCAAGTTGTAGAAGAGTCTGTTAATGTAGTTTTTGATTAGTCAACTATGATTAATAGTAAGCTGCGAAGCTCCTCTTCTAGTACTGCAGGTACAGAGCTAATGATGGACACGCTACAACAAAGATCCTGCTCCATTAGTCCAAGATGGAGTGGATATTCCAGAAGAAGTGCAAGGCACACCTGAAGTGGATGAAGATCAACAAGATGATGCCACTGAAGATGATGCTGAAAGAAGATTGCCTCCAGATGTCAGGTATCTAAGTGATCATCCAAGACACCTGATTATTGGTGATGCAAACCAAGGAGTGGTGACAAGAAGCAAGAGCCTTAATACAACAATGTATGCAAGTTTCCTATCACAGGTTGAGCCAAGGAGATTTGAAGATGCCAACATAGATCAGTTCTGGATTATAGCAATGTAAGAGGAATTGAACCAGTTTAAGAGGTGTAAGGTCTGGAAGCTAGTTCCCAGACCACAAGGACATAATATCATTGGATTCTAGTGGATTTATAGGAATAAACTTGATGAAACGTGCATTATAATCAAGAATAAGGCTAGGCTAGTAGCTAAGGGGAACAGACAATAAGAAGGTATTGACTTTGATCAAACCTTTGCCCCTGTAGTAAGATTGGAAGTCATCAGAATCTTCCTTACATATGTTGCATTCAAAGTATTTAAAGTCAACCAAATGGATGTGAAGTCAACCTTCCTGAATGGTGACTTAAAAGAAGAAGTTTATGTTGAACAGTCTCCAGGTTTTGTTGATTCTAACTCACCTGAATTTGTTTATAGACTTAGGAAAGCTCTATATGGGTTAAAGCAAGCCCCTAGAGCATGGTATTAGATATTGTATAGCTTCCTTATTGTGAACAAATTCTCAAGGGGGAAGATAGACAAGACCCTATTCCTAAGGGAATCTAAGGGCAAGATCATTCTAGTCCAAATTTATGTAGATGACAGAATTTTTGGGTCTATTGATGACAACCTTTACAGGAAGTTTGCCAAACTTATGCAAGGAAAGTTTGAGATGAGTAGTATGGGTGAGCTTATGTACTTCTTGGGCCTCCAAGTAAGGTAGACTGAAGATGGATTGTCCATTTCACAGTCTAAATTCACTTGGGAGTTGATTAAAAAGTTTAGTATGGAGAATGCCTCCACCATGAAAACTCTCATGGGGTCAAATATGCCTATAGACAATGATGAGGTAGGGAAACATGTTGATGAAACTTTGTATAGAGGGATGATTGGCTCCCTTCTATATCTTACTACATGTAGGCTAGACATCATGTATGCTACAGGTGTTTGTGCTAGGTATCAAGCAAGCACTAAACAATCTCACTACTCTGCTATAAATAGGATTTTGAGGTATCTTAATGGCACACCAGATCTTGGCTTCTGGTACCCTAGAAATAGGGATTTTGAACTAACAGGATATTTAGATGTAGATTTTGCAGGCTGAAAAGAGGACAGGAAGAGCACTTTAGGCACTATCAGTTCTTGGGAGGAAGACTAGTGTCTTAGAGTAGTAAGAAGCAAACCAGTTGAAAGTCACACTAGTGTCAACTACCTTCACCTATGGGGGGGGGGGCGAATAGGTGTCTTGCACAGTCTTTTAGCGGAATTAATATTATACCTGCACAATTAAACAAAACAACACAGCACAAAAATACGCAAGCAGTTATAGTGGTTCCCCGATTTGGGTACATCCACTTTCCCCCTTCGACCTATCTCCCAATAAGGGATGACTCAGTCACTTCACCAACCAGATTGAAATTCAATCCTCGCACTAATGGAAGGAACCCTTCCATCCGAATGAGTCACCACTCCTCCACCACGGGTTGCACCCAACCCTTACAACGTGGAACCAACGTACCTTTACAACAAAAGAAAAATTAAAATGTAAGAAATACAAACTACTTATGGAGTGCTTGGTGTCCCTCTTCGTTCGATGTAGCTTTCTCGACGAAGACGAAGAGTACACGACCTAAGTGCTCACTTAGAGAGGATCTCCCCGAAATCAGCGGCGACAAGAAGTACGGCGGCGGAGCTTTCGGGATTGGCGGCGGCAAGGTTTGCGACGACGAGCTTTGTAGATCCAACCTTCATAGTAAAGCTAGCAAGGTCTACCAACGATCACACTTGGATCGATCGTATCAATCGATTCAGAAAGGGAAGGTGTTCCCGATCTACAAACCAAGAGACAAAGGATCTCAAGATAGACACGTGAGACGCGTTGCTTGACTAAGCTTCTGTCACCGGGAGATCAAGATGAATCCAAGATCAGCGGCGGTGACTTTCTCCCGAGCAGCGACGGTGTTCCGAGCGGCGACGGGGGCGGAAAGAAATCCGCGATACTTTAGGTCACGACGGCGGCCCGTTTCTTGTCCTCGGTATTGATGGTTCGTGATGTTCGAAATAAGACAGTATTTATACAGTAAGTCATACATTATGACCGTTGTGGGCCCTACCAGTAGAAACCCTAAGTCCGGTTCAAAACAGCGCGTGTATACTTGGTCCGATCCAGCGAGTAGCAGAAATTCGCCTAAGGCAAATTCGGTGGGAATCATTGGTGATTCTCAACGAATCATCGAGAATCACTAATGATTCCCGTCGAATTCTACTTGGAGGATTTCTAGCTGAAAAGCAAGCTATCCGGAGTGAATCGGCGAGAATCATCATCCATTCTCGACAAATCGGCGAGAACGCAAAGTCATTCTCGGCGATTCGGCGAGAATCACTTAGTGATTCTCGCCGATTCTGCCTTAGCAGAATTCTGGACGGCGCTGAGACAGCTTGGTGATTCTCGCCGATTCTGACTTGGCAGAATCCTTGAAGGCGTTGAAAGCGTTGAGTCAGCCGGATGCGGTCGGTGGGAATCAACGAGTGATTCTCGATGATTCGGCGAGAATCACTAGTGATTCTCGTCAAATCGGCGAGAATCACTTGTGATTCTCGTCAAATCGGCGGGAATCACTAGTGATTCTCGTCGAATTTAACTTAGACGATTTCTCGCCTTTCTTCCCGTGAGTTGCTTTGACCCATCCTTGCTCCTTGTCTGCTCTTGATCTGTCTAAGCCCTGCACTTGAAAATAAGTACACTCCAATAGAGATAGTACACGTAAGCCAACACACTGATCTGCTTAACGAGGGATTACATTGCGCAGACCCGTGTATATTGACCCACTGCACCCTGATATTGGTGTGTACTTAACATGGAATAACTGCAAGCACATCTTGAAGAAAATCATCAAATACACTATCTATTCAACTTAGCTTGTACAGGGGCTTCTTCAAATCAGGTATATTGTGGATACAATACCCAACAATCTCCCCCTATTTGAAGAAGCCTAAACCCTACAAGCTAAGGTGAATAGAGCATATGAAAATCATAAACTACGAATTTAGTTGATATTGAAATTCATTACCACTTTCCTGAGAGCATACTTGGAGCCACCATAGCCTTAGCCGAGAGGGTAATCTCCCCCTTTTCGGCTTCTACAAATCTGGGACTTTTGCACTTGCCACAATGCTCCCCCTCAGTTCTTGCATCTGTGCTTACTCTTGAGTTTCTTGCGGATGCTCCCCCTTGATCCAAGAGCCGGGAGCCTCTGTATTCTTCATTCCTCAAGGTTTAGCATACCCAATTAAGTTTTGAAGAGACTGAACTTGGCTTCATCTAGAGGCTTTGTAAAAATATCTGCAATCTGCTTATCCGTGGGGACATAGCAGAGAGAGATGTCCTTGTTTTCCACATGCTCCTGAATGAAGTGGTAGCGCGCTTCAATATGCTTCGTCCTGCTGTGCGACACGGGATTGTTCGCAATGGCTATAGCACTTGAGGAGTCGCAGTACATTGGTACTTCTTTGAACTGAAAATCATAGTCTGCTAGCTGATTTCTGATCCATTGAAGTTGTGTGCAACAGCTGCCTGCTGAGATGTACTCAGATTCAGCTGTGGAGGTTACAAGACAATTCTGCTTCTTACTGTTCCATTAGATAAGCCTTCTTCCGAGGAATTGACACGTCCCAGAAGTGCTTTTCCTATCATCCCTGCTTCCTGCAAACTCAGCATCTAAAAAGCCTATTAGCTCGACATCATTGTTTCTCGGGTACCACAAGCCAAGATTAGGTGTACCCTTAAGGTATCTAAGAATTTGCTTTGCAGTGACATAGTGAGATTCCTTAGTGTTCACCTGATATCTGGCACAAACGCATGTGGAGAACATAATATCCGGTCTACTTGCAGTAAGGTAGAGCAGGGATCCAATAATGCTTCTGTATTTGGTTTTATCAAAAAGTTTCCCTTTCTCATCCTTATCCAGAGACATAGTAGATCCCATTGGAGTCCTCATAGAGGTTGCATTCTCCATACTGAATTTCTTAAGGAGTTCATTTGTGAACTTCGTCTGAGAAATGAAAATTCCATCCTAAGACTGTTTCACTTGAAGTCCCAAGAAATACTTTAGATCTCCCATACTGCTCATTTCAAACTTTCCTTGCATAAGTTTAGAAAACTTTTTGCAAAGATTGTTATCCGTTGAGCTGAATATAATGTCATCGACATAGATTTGCACCAGCAAGATCTTGCCTTTGACTTCCCTAAGAAAAAATGTCTTATCTATTTTTCATCTAGAGAACTTATTCTCAAGAAGAAAACTAGACAGAGTCTCATACCAAGCTCGAGGAGCTTGTTTTAAGCCATATAAAGCCTTATTAAGAAAATATACATGATTGGGATAAGTCGAATTAACAAAACCTGGGGGTTGTGCGACATATACTTCCTCTTTCAGGATGCCATTTAAGAATGTAGATTTCACGTCCATTTGATAGACAGTGAATCCTTTGTGCGAAGCATTTGCCAGGAATAATCTGATCGCCTATATCCTTGCCACTAGTGCAAAGGTCTAGTCGAAGTAAATCCCCTCCTCCTGTCTGTAACCTTGATCTACTAGCCTGGCCTTTTTCTTTATGATGACACCGTGTTCATCCAGTTTGTTTCTGAAGATCCACTTGGTGCCGATCACGTTCTGCCCCTTTGGTCTGGGAACCAGCATCCAGACATTGCATCTTTCAAATTGATGCAGTTCATCTTGCATGGCCAATATCCATACTGCATCCTTGTTCGCTTCGTCGAACTTCTTTGGCTCAACCTGTGACAGAAAACTAAAATGCAGAATCTCGTTAATTGTACCTCAGCGAGTTCTGACACCATCACGGGGATCTCTGATGATTTGATATCTGGGATGATCCCTCACGTGACGAAGCTCTAGCAGTCTGGCATCTAGAGCTCTAACATTTTCTGGGGCTCCTTCCTCTTCAGGGAGGACAACTCCATTCTGACCGTCATCATCTCCGGTAGGTGTTGTGGTGGAGACTTTGACGTACTTGGGAGTTGCATCTTTAGCGGTCTCATCGAGACTAAGCTGTTCAATTCTTGTACCTGCATCTTCAAGAAGACCACTGAAAGAATTAAAAACTTTGATTAGTTTTTATAGCAGAATTAAAATAAATGATATCTATATGTATAGAGAGAAATAAAAACAAAGACAATCACAACACATAGAATAAAAAGAATAGAGCAATCCAGATGACACAAAGATTTTATAGTGGTTCCCCTAAACTTGGGTACATCCACTCTTCTACCACCCTGGTAGGAATCCACTAACAGGTTTTTGATCAGGTGCCCTTCCACCATAGGTTTTTGTTCAGGTGCCCTGTCACCACAAGATCTATTTCAAGAGAGATCTCACAACTCTTTGATCTTTTGACCAGGTGCCCAAAAACCAAACCAAGTCTTTTGATTAGGAGACTTGACATCAAAAAGGAATAACTTTTGAAGGTAAGTAAGAAAGCCTTTTATAGTGGTGAAAGAAAATAAAGATGATGTCTTCTCTGCCAACAATTAGAGAGAAGACTAGTGGATGTTGATGTTGTCAAAGCTCCCCCCGAGATTTAGAAGAGTTTAGGAGAATGAGAGCTTTGCTCAGGGTGTAGGCCTTCAGATTGAAGATTGATCTTCAAAAAACTTTTAGACTGATGAAGATTGTTTGTCTTTGGAAAAGTCTTGAAACAAAATTGAAGAAGACTGATATTGTATGAGAGCTGTGTTCTTCTTTATGTTTTGTGTATGCACAATTCAATAGCTTTTGGTATTTTTTCTATGCTAATGTCCATCCAATCTTCTGAAAAATATTCTTTTATATTCTTTGAAGAAAATTGACCTTTGAATTTTGAATCCTATTCTTGATTTACTGTAGAAAATCTGGGAGACTTAATGTCTAGAAATGTCTTAAATGAATTCCCTAACTATCTCTAGAAATAAGCCAAGTAATAACACTGTGAAATACCATAATTAATGCTGCCATGGAATGACTATATTCTTGAGAATATAAGCATTAATTATCAGAGTATTACTACTTAAATATAATCAAATAAATTGACAGTCGAACTAAGAAATTGAAGAGGAAAAACGTCGGACAGAACCTTAAAGAAAATAGTCGACCTCAGGAAGAATTTCGTCGACCTGAACTCCAAGTTCGTCGAGCTGAGAAATCTCCTTCATCGTACTGAGCTCAGTGATAATGAACTGAAAAAGGCTTGCTAATATGAGATCCATGTTCGTCGACCAGAGAAAGACTTTCGTCGAGCTAAACTTCTGATATGAGACAAAAATCATCGACCTCAATTGGACTTTCGTCGAGCTCAACTCAGAGAAGAAACTCTGAGTTCGTCGATCGGAGATCGATGATCGTCGAGCTGAGTTTAGCTATTATCGAGCAGAAATTTTGAAGTCTTTAAAATTGTTTGTCTCTAAATTCTTGAGTATCTGAAGTCTTCTGAAGGCAGGTTCAAAGGCTAACCTAATATGACTAACCTTAACCTTAGAAAAATAAATGACCCTAGGCTATTCATGATGGGTCAACAAACCTAATAGTGAACCTAGCCAAAATCAACCCTAAACAAGATGGGGTTCCAACAATGACTCATTGTAATCTGACATTGGTGTGAACTTGGCAATGAAGTCCTGCAATCACACAACTTGAAAGTAAATTCAAATATAACTCAATTCATCCTAGTTCAAGGGGGGCTTCTTCAAATCAGGATTACTGTGGAAATAATACCCAATAGTAAGTAAGTGGTTGAGATTTATTCTTGACCCATATAGTTGGTAAGGTTTTTAGTTTAAGTCCAAACCTTTCCTTCATTTTAATTAAGTTCAGTTATGATCATACAAGGTATTATAAATATTTGAAGATTTTTTGAGAGGGTTAAAGTATATTAATCTCATTTACTTACAAGGTGGGATAAGTCCTATTTAACTATAAGTATAGTTTTGTAAAATGATTATAATAAGTCAAAATACATCCAAATTATAAACCAAGGTCACACATGACCATTATAGGGTACTAAAAATGGTGTGACATATATTAATTATTAAGGCGTATTATTTTGTAAACTCATCAAAACAAGTAAAACTGCTTCCAAATCATGAACTAAGGTCATTTATGTCCATAAAACGGCACTAAAGAACTTGATTAATTGTAAATATGTATTAGGCACTTTTATTTCATTTATTTATATGGTGTAACATATATTAATTATTAAGGTGTATAGTTTTGTAAATTCATCAAAACAAGTCAAAATGTTTCAAAATAATTAACAAAGGTTAGTTATTTCCCTAGTAGGGCACTGAAATAGTATGAGTATTTATAAAAATGTTTTAGGAACTTTTATTTAATATATTTATATAGTGTGACATATATTAATTATTAAAGTGTATAGTTTTGTAAACTCATCAAAACAAGTCAAAATGTTTCCAAATCATGAACTATGGTTTGTTATTTCCGTAATAGGGCACTGAAAATTTGGGAGTATTTATAAAAAGGTTTTAAGCACATTTATTTCATTCATTTGTACGATGTGATATATATTAGTAATTAAGGTATATAGTTTTGTAAAATCATCAAAACAAGTCAAAATGTTTCCAAATTAAGAACTATGGTCTGTTATGTGCATAATAGGCCATTGGAAAGTTTGAGTATTTCTGAAAAGGTTTTTAGAACTTTTATTTCATTCATTTGTATGGTGTGACATATATTAATTATTAAGGTATATATATTTGTAAAATCATGAAAATATGTCAAAATGTCTCCAAATCATGAACCAAGGTTTGTTATGTCCTTAATAGGGCACTAGAAAAGTTTGAGTATTTATAAAAAAAATTTTGGCACTTTTATTTCATTTATTTTTATTGTATGCCATATATTAACTATTAAGGAGTACAGTTTTGTAAAATCATCATAACAAGTCAAAATGTTTCCAAATCTTGAACCACAGTCAGTTATGTCCATAGTAAAGCACAGAAAAAGTTCGAGTATTTATAAGAAGTTTTTAGGTACTCTTATTTCATTTATTTGTATGGCGTAATATATATTAATTATTAAGGTGCATAGTTTTGTAAAATCATCAAAACAAGTCAAATTGTTTCGAAATCATTAACTAAGTTTGGTTATGTCCATAATAGGGCACTAAAAAGTTCAAGTCCTTATAAAAAGGTTTTAGGCACTTTATTTCATTTATTTGTTTGGTGTGACATATATTAATTATTAAAGTATATAGTTTTGTAAAATCATCAAAGCTAGTCAAAATGTCTCCAAATAATTAATCAAGGTCAGTTATGTCCATAATAGGGCACTGTAAATATTTGATTATTTATAAACAAAGTTTTAGGCACTTTTATTTCATTTATTTGCATGATGTGATATATATTAATTATTAATGTGTATAGTTTTGTAAAATCATCAAAACAAGTAAAAATGTTTCCAAATCATGAACTAGGGTTAGTTATGTCCTTAATAGGTCACTGATAATGTTTGAGTATTTATAAAAGGACTTAGGTATTTTTTTTTCATTAATTTATATAGTGTAGCATATGGTGTATTTTTAATATAAACCATGAAAAATATGTTCCAAAAATTTCAAGTATCTATTCACATGTTATAAACCTTATAAGTAGTTTAATTATAAATTTTCATGCTCATATAAGGTCATGTGAAATAAAAATACATAAAATATGGGTGGTATTTTAGCTTATATCACATAATCTTTGAAAATTAGTTTAGGGAGTTAAACACCTCCTCAAAAAACATACAACCACAATTTGGAAAGCTTAGACCAACCCCAACAACTTTCATGTTGGTGACTTGGGCTGGTTGAATCCTTAAGGTGCCTAAATTGTGTTTAAAGTTAGCTGAAGGCGTGTGCATTTAGCCAATTTTATTTAATCCATTCTGTATTAAATTATAATCAAATTATACGGATCTTCATATAGATTCTAACGGATCAGGGAGGCGGTAGATAAAAATTTTCCTTCCCCCATAGTGGACCCACCATCGATCCCATGTGTGGATTACTCTAATCTTTAATTAAGGTTATCAATGGTTATGATTTTGTCTTTAACCTTGGGTTAACGATAGAGATCGATCCTGCCTGCAAAATTTCATATATCTTTTTGAATTATATTTCTAGTAAAAATATACATTGTAGTGGTCATGCTTAGTCATCTAATGCATTTACTTAAGTTTGTAAAGAATTGTGATGATATGCATTAGGTTCCAATTCTCATGAGTATAAGTTTTATGAAGGATAATGATGTGTACAAAATAGTGTTATGACAAAGTATATAAGTGAATTAATCAAAACAAATGATAATATAATAAAATAATACAACATTAAAATACACAAATAAAATTACTTCCACAAAATTTCAATGCACATACATACAAAGTATAACTGCCAAGGTACTTCGCACACACGATGCTCATTAAGACTTATTAGGGAGCAAAGTAGTGATTGGTGGAGCACTTTTTTTACTTTTTTTTTAATTTTGCGATTATGTGTACAAAGAGAAGTGGCGAACAATTTGTTTGCTACAAGACACTTTACAATCCTCTCCAAGGTGCTCAATCTCACAATGCTCATTAAGACTTATCAGGAGGGTGAGTAGTGTTTGGTGAAGTTTTCGTTGTCATTCATTATATGCTTTTTAGGCTTGTTACCAAGTACTCTGAATTCACTAGTTTTGAAAATAATATCATTTAATTTTTTTAAACCACATTTCTCTAATGAATAAGTGCATGAAAAATAAAGAACTGAAATAATCAATTCAATGTAATATAGGTAATCTATTTATGCATTTTAGTAATTATATTATTATACTACAAAATCATGAAAGTATAAGATTAAAAACACATGTAGGTTATCAAAAGAAATGAATGTGTAAAATCATTATCCAAGATAAAACATTACTCATACTTAGAGATATGCTAAATAATTATACACATTTTATACAATCAATTTTATTGTACATAACAAGATAATATTCAAAGAATGATATAATAAAAATTATATTTTAAGAAAATTGAAAATTAAGTTAAACATTGTATTTAATCTTTGATTGATATAATTAGTCATCCTTGACAATGACAATGAATAATAAATTATTTTTATGATTTTTTATTTTATAAAGAAATTCAAAAACATCAAACACACAAAGAAATAATAAGAAAAACACATATTTTTTGTTCTATGAAATCATTTTATAATCATATATTTTAAAATTAAATATTTTTTTGGAAAACATAGAATTTTTTAAAGAGTCTATCAGTAGTATGATCTTCTACACCAGATAAAAATACAAAAAAAGAATAAATAACAATTTTATACTAGCACTAGTGTTAGTACTAACACATGCGCTAGCCACAGAAATAAGTTATATTACATAGAAAACATCATTTTTTATAATTTTTCATTCTAATTTTTCTTGATTCACGTCTTCTAACATAAGTGACACTAAGTGTCGCAAAGAGTTTTGAACTTAAAATGCGGATAAAAGATTTTTTGTATAAGGTGTCAAAAAGGTTATTTTTCAAAATACTTATATTTTTTAAAATCATGGATGCCCAAATAAATATAATATGAAATACACAATAAACACATGTTCGAACCAATATGCATGACATAAATAAAAATAAAGTGTAAAATAAAGTTCATGCAATAAATATTATATGAGTATTCCCTATTTTAAACTACCCAAGCTATATGCCTACACTTTAGCCTTATACTAAGTGACGAATGAGCATGAGGAGCTGCAAGCTGCAAGCATGTTGTTGGTTAGGGTGTTAATCCCATATGCATACAAATGATGACGCTCAACCTAGCACTCTTTATCCCTAGTGCCTCTCAAGGCCCACTAGAACCCTCCCCGGTTATGGATAAGACATGACTTAGTGGTTAGGTCGCTAATGCACACAATTTTATGCCCTCGCTAATGTGAGTAACAAACTAGGTGCAAATAATGATGGATACACTAAGCATGTATGTCTAAGGAAGAATTCATAAACTGTGTTTATTTGAGGCTTAGAATTATAGTACATTGAGACATCACATAGTTTTCATGAATTTCAAATCTCAAAATTTTTTTTGCTCTTAATGTAATTCGTTATGGAAATACAAGATAACTAACATGGAAAATAATATTAATTAGATGATAATGTTATAATGATAAGTTTAAATTTAATGTTATACCATAAAATTAAAAAGGCATAATATTGCATGTATTCAAAGATAGATGTTCAATATAAATACCTAGAATGAAGTGTTAATTCTATTTAGTTTATTCTTTTTGCTACCAAGTTGATTCTAAGGTCTAAATACAATTAGATACATGCAAACATAATACATAATTAATTCATATAGTGATCATGAACATAAAACATATATTTTGAAAACAATATGATTTTTTATTTTGTTTAATGTTTGAACCCATAGAACTTTTGATTTTGCGTTATTATCATAAAAAAACTTTTAATTCATCATAAAGATTTTAAGTATTCAAGAATTTTTAATTTTTCGCTTTTACTTTAGCATAACATTTTAAAAATTATTCCTAATGTATACATTAAATTAAGCTTATACTAAGAAGTGATGCTAGGATGATGAGTTTTGAATGTAATGTATTACCAACTATGATAAAATTCAATGTATAAATTTGATATGAAGATCATATTGCATGTATTCAAAAATTCAGTTTCAAACTAATAGGCCTAGAATTAAGTTACTAAGATTTTTATTTTATACTAGGGCCTACAAAAAAATGAGAAACATGCCATCATAAAAACAGAATGCATTCTCCAAATGATTTTTGAAATCAATAATATTTATTTAAATTAAATTTATAAATCATTGATTCTTCAATATAATACTCTATGATCTTTTTGAAAATATAACTATAATTGAAATAAATAACTTTTTGCTTCACCAGAAACATATAGGTTCCACAAAATAATAAGATTCAATATATATATAATTTTTTGCATGTATTCAATATAGAGTTTTGATTTTTTTAAAAGACCTAAAATAAAATCATTAAACTTTTGAAATATTTTTTAATATGATATAATTTAAGGTCTAGTTAAAAGTGAGATGCATGCAAATAATTGTAAAGCATATTCATACACCAAACATAATATCAATATCCAATCTTATGATTCATAATTCTTAAGTGTGGTAGAAATAGTCTATTTATGATTAATTCTTAATAAATCATTAATTGTGATATATGATTAAAGTGAATTTAAGAATAGGATATTAGTTTAATCGGAATAGATCATTATAGTGTATATGAAATCATAAATTTTTAATTGTTAATTTAAAAACATGTTGATTTTAGATTTTTGTTTAAAATGATTATTTATAAGCATAAGATTTCAAAAATGATTGGGAAAAAATGGTTATATTTTACAATGAATTAAATGTTTAATATATAATTCTTTTTAGCTCAATTAAATCCATTTTATAAATGATTTCATTAAACTTGATAATATCACTTATGAGATTCAATGTTCAATTGATAATGATATTATAAGACAATTATAGGCTATGAATTTAATAAGTATGAATGTTGGACAATAAGATCGAAAAGCCTCTTGAAATTTGAAAATAATATGCCTTGTTATTTAATTTCATTCAATTTGATTTATTAGAAAATTTAGGCTTAATAAGTGAAAGTCATATATCAAAATATATAAAGTGACAAAAATATGTGTTGGCTCAACAAAAACAAAAGTACACAAAGAAAAAACAAAAAAATTATTTTTATTTTTAACATTTTAGCATATTGTGAAGTAGATTTTTATGTATTTCATTTTAGATTGATTTCTACTTCACACAAGTGATTGTATATTAATGAATAAGAGATTTAGGTATCCAAATAGGTCTGAGTGTGATTGTTCCTTTGGGTGCACAAATATAGCGTGTTGGCTTATGGGGAGACAAGTACGAATATGTCCTTTCTAGTGTAGTTGATGTGTCATTTTTAATTATGGGTCTCTATTCATACTATTGTTTAATATATTTATAATTCTATTTTCCATGATGATTTTTAAAATTATTATTTATAAGAAACTTGTTAACATTTTATTTGTGTTGGAAGAGGATTGCTTTTGTAAATCATGTTGATAGTTATTTAGAATTTGAATTACAAATAATTGGTGTTTTACAATCCCTTTGTTTTTCTTTGGCAAAATATCAAAATTCATATTCAACTTGCTTTTGGATTTTGCTTGATATTTTAGATTTATGTTTTGTCAATTTTTAATTTTAATTTAAATTAGCAAGTTGATTTTTGTTTTCAAATATTTATTTTAAATCTTGAGATTATGTCTAGACTTATTATAAGAAAGTGTGCTATTTTTAAGAATTATAGTTATAAAATCTATATAAATTTCATAATTATTTCTCAATTCTTCAAATGTTTCATCCATTTCCTTAATTTTAATTTTATAATTTTTGCACATAGCACAATAACTTTTCAAAAAAGAAATTTCTAAATATAATTTTTCATTTTGTTTTTTATAGAAGAAAGCTCATTTTCAAATACCATGAATATTTCTTTAAATATACCTTACAATCAATACAAGGTGTAGATATTTTAACTAACAAGCAAGAGGGAGAACTAGACATATCAAAATTTGATTCTATATTACCACATGATTTAAACTTATATTTTTTAAACATAATTTTGAATTTGCATTTTTCTGTTTCTTAATTCTATATTTAGCAATTTCAAACATGTGATATGTAGAAATAGAATTTGTAACAAAATGAGAAGAATTAGATTTCCTTATAACACTTTTGGATGAGGCATGATTTTAACATATAGTTCCATTGTTGGGTATTGTATCCACAATAACCTAGATTTATTTGAAGTCACCCTTGAACTAAGATGAATTAAGTTTATATTTGATGCTCTTTTCAAATTGAGTGCTTATGGGTTATAATTCCAAGTGTGTACCAATGTCAGATTACAATGAGTCACCAAACACAGGACCATACAATGTAATCCCTCATTGTGTGATCAATGGTGTTGAATCATGTGTAGCCTCTTTATTGGGACACACTTCATTCTGAAGTACTAAAGTAATTGGAGAAAGAATAGTTGCTGAAATTTCTTGAAGACATTTTTTTTTCAAAAAGTCAAAATTTTCTAAGTCCATTACTCGAGAAGTACATCTTGTACTCGAGTAGTGCTTAAATGATTTCTTGAGTTAAGCTATGTATAGTTTTCGAGTAGCAGAAACTCTACTCGTGAAGTCCTTGTTTAGTACTCGAGAATGTTATGCAGTACTCGAGTACTACTCACCTCATTCTCGAGTTTCCAAAAAAATTATTTTAGAAATTTTTCTAAGTGTTGTACTCGAGTAACATAAGCCATTACTCGAGAAGGCCAAGCCCTATCTCGAGAAAGTAGAAGACCAGTACTCGAATAATCAGAAGTTAAGTTTCAAGAAGTCCATTTGTTCTCGAGAAGTCAAGTTAGTTCTCGAGAAGTATTTAGATAGTTCTCGAGAAGTGAGTTAGTTCTCGAGAAGTCATTATATAATTCTCGAGTAATATAAGTTATTTCTCGAGAAGCTAGAAATCATTTCTCGAATTTTTCTTAAGGACTTTTTCTCGAGAACCCTACATACTCTTCTCGAGAACCAGCCAGTATTCTCGAGTACTCTTCTCCTCACTCGAGAAATGCTGAAGTTTTTCCGAATTTTCTCTAATCTAGATGAAAATGTTTTCAAAATTAACCTCGATTCCTATTGGTCCATATGTGCAGTCATTTATGATTATGACCATTAGGCTTGTCCCATGAAAGGTCTTATCAAAATCGACTAACCCTAACACATGAAATCAAGAATTCTGAATCATTCTATTCATTCTAAATCGGGAAAGCCTCCGCTCTTCATCGATATTTTCTTCGCTGCTCTTCTCCAATTCAAGTGATTCAGAGAAAGAAGAGATCAACTGATCAAGGCATTCAATTTCTACAGATCCATCTCTTGATCGTTCTGATCCCAAGTTTTTAGATACAGAGATTTCATCTTATCTTCTTCAATCTATTTTTGACAAAGCTTCAAAGTTCAAGAAAGAAGAAAGGCTGAAGATTCAAATCTGAGATAATTTTGATTGTATAATTTTGTTTACAACATCTTTAATCTTGTAGGAGATTTTGTCTCCTAGTTTTGTAGGAAGTTCTTTTTCTTCCGAGTGTAGATCCCGTTTTGAGGATTGAGTTGTAGGGGCGTTGCTCCGAGTTGTAGGATTGGTTTTCAATCCGAGATAATAGTGAAGTAGTCGAGTCTAGCGTATTTCTAGAGCGGTGAGGTGGAGAGTGGACATACCCAAGGTTGTGGAACCACTATAAATCTTGTGTTCTCTATGGCTTGTTTGTTTATTTTAAGCGCTCCATTATTACAAGTTTTTATTCCACAAAAAGACACAAACCTCACCTATTCACCCCCCTAGGTTATTTAGGTCGACAACTAAAAACATCAATTGGTATCAGAGGGAGGTTGTTCATCAAAAAGGTAAACACCTTGAACAAATCTCCTCCTAGTTGTCTTTAGAGGATACAAGCATGGACAGAGCCAAGGATTTTTCTAAGCTTCCCTTGCACACAAAGAATAATTTTGTTATGTGGAAAGAAAGAATAAAGTTCGTCATGGAAGTTCTAGATCCAAGGATCTTTATGATAGTGGAAGAAGGACCCTATATTCCTATGACAGCCTCCACCATTGACTCAACAAAGCAAGTTCCAAAGAAGCTTATGGATCTTGATAAAGATTAGATTACACTTGTCTCATTAGACAAGAAAGCGAAGAATATCATCGCAAGTACTGTCGATGATTCTATGTTGCAAAATCTAATTCACTGCCAATCCGTAAAGGAAATGTGGTAGTCTCTTATCATCTTGATGGAAGGTACTGAAGAGGAATGGGATGAAAGAAGATCCCTTTTGAATCAGAAACATGAAGCATTCAGACAAGGTCCTAAGGGCTCTATTGCTGATACATTAGAAAGTTTCTTCTAGATTGTCTACGACCTAAGAGTCTATGGCCGGGTCTTCACTAATAGAGAACTGAATTACAAATTTCTGAGATCCCTGACTAAGTAATGGGACAATAAAGTCTATGCAATCCGGGAGTTTGGTAAGCTGGCAGAGACTGACCCTCAGAATCTCTTTGGAAAGCTTATGTCATATGAACTGCAAATAAACTCAAGAAATGCTAAAGAAGAGAAAATCCAGTCTTCATCCAAGGAGAAGTCTTTCGCTCTAAAGACAGACAACTCAAGGAAGTCAAAAGCTACATCTCCTGCTCCCGCACAGGAAGAAAGTGAAGAAGAATCTTCAAAGTAAGTACCTCGGGCTCAGAGCTATCTGAAGGAGAGTTTTCTCTTCTTTCAAGGCAGTTCAAGAAGTTCTTGAACAAGAAGATATAGTGGAGAGGAAAAGATTCCTCGTCGAGAAGATCACGTCATGATGGTGATCGTCATAAGAAAGGCTCAAGTAGCGAAGACATGTATCACTCTAAACAGAACAAACATATTTCTTCTGACATTGTTTGTTATTGTTACAATAAGCCAGGGCACGTCATAGCTGATTGCCCTCACAAGAAGAAGGAAGGTGGAAGAAGAGAGGAGAAGAAGACTTCTTATAATAAGAAGAAGACTAAAAGAAGCCTGGTAGCCAAGAAGGCCAAGACCCTCAGTGACACAGACTCATCTGAGTCTAGTGATTATGAGGAAGCCTACTTTGGGATCATGACACATATAGATGAAGAAGAAGAACCCCAGTTCACTGGGAAGGTAAACTCTCATACCCCTCTTTCGGAATTAGATTTTTCTGATAATGATCATGAGTACTATTTGTCTGATGATGAATCTGAACTCATGACTCAATACAAAGAGTTGATTAAGGCTTACAACAAATGTCGAAGATTTGCAAGAGCTCAAGCTAAGGAGATTAAATCTCTTAAGGCTGAGGAGAGCACTCTGATGTAGGAAGTCACAAAGATGGACTCACTCAGAGAGGAAGCCCATAAATTAATCGAAATATACAAAAAGGCTCTCGAGCACCTAAACCTGAAAGATAAAATCATCAAGGAGTTGGAAGAACAACTGGCCGCTGAAAAGAAACTTGTTGAAAGTTTCTCCAAGCCCAAGACAGTCCTTCAACTTGTTGTTGAGTTCTCTACTCAGGCTAAAGGAGCTAGCTTAGGCCATGTGGCTGCTCCTAGTAAATCTTCTAGGAGAAATAAAGCCCAGAGGAGAAATAAGGCTGACAAGAAAGCTTTAGCCAAGGAGAAGCGAAAAGCTCCTCAAGACCAAACTTCATTTAAAAAGGTTATCCTTCCAACAAACGATTTTGATCTTGATTCATCCTACGGTCACTTTGCTAGGCCTACTTATGTAAAGCCCAAGTCCCAGTACCAAGGATGGACTCTTCCCCAGAACTTTGGTGAAAGTGTCTTCAAGTCACCTTATGAGGAGATCACTCTTCAGAGCTATGGGCCTTATAGTCATTGTCATAAAATCAAGAAAGCTCCAAGAGTTGAACCCATTGTGGAAAAGCCTCTCAAGGAGAAGAAGTCATGTGAGTGATATCACCATGAAGCTTCTACCTCCAAGTTTGTTGCCCATGCTAGACCACACTCTCAAAAGGTCAAGCAGGAAAATTTTAGGCAAAGATACAACAGGTTTGACTGTTGGTGTTGTGGAAAAATTGGTCACTTTGCAATAAATTGCTGGTTTAATCCCAAATATTATGAAACTCCTCAAGTTAATAATGTGAGAAAGACCACTCGCAATGTTAACATACGTAGAGGGAGTATGCTAACTAGAGACTAAGGACCCAAACAAGTTTGGGTTCCTAAGGCAACTTTATTCTATTTTTGTAGGAATGTCCAAAGGCCAAACAAATCCCATCTGGTATTTCGATAGTGGATGCTCTCGACACATGACCGGGACTAGAAGCCTTCTCCAGAATTATTATCCAGTCATAAATAGGCAAAATGTCATCTTTGGAGGTTCTGACAGAGGGATTACAAAAGGCTAAGGTATGATTACAAATGGTAGTGTATCCTTATCAGATGTGGCTTATGTTGAAGGATTGGAACACAATCTTAAAAGCATAAGCCAGCTCTACGATAAAGGATACATAGTAGAATTTCATGCAGACAAGTGTTTGATAAAATCGGTCGATAACTTAGAGACAATTCTATCATGTATAGACTCTTCTACGTCAGTGTGCTTTTTGGCAAAAGATAGTGTGTCTCTTTGTGACCAATGGCACAAGAGATTAGAACATATAAATTAAAAAATTATTAATAAATTATTTTCCCTTAATTTAGTACGTGATGCACCTAACGTTAAGTGCATTAAAGATAGACCTTATCACGCATGTGTAAAAGGCAAGCAAAAAAGGGTTACCTTTAAAAGCATTATTGGTAAAGATTCTAATAGGTGTTTACACCTACTTCATATGGACTTATTTGGTCCACTACAAATTAAAAGTTTGGGAGGTAAGAACTATACATTGGTTATTGTTGATGATTACTCTCGCTTTGCGTAGGTGTTCTTTCTAAAACTCAAGTCAGATACAATTGATATCTTTACTAATTTTGTTAGGCAAGTACAGAATGAATACAGCTACTCCGTTATCAAAATCAGAAGTGACAACAGAACAGAGTTCAAGTCTGGGGCCACGACAGACTTCTATGAAAGTCTTGGTATCTTTCATGAGTTTTCCTCTCCTCGTACTCCTCAACAGAATTGAGTTTATTAGAGAAGGAATAGAACACTCATAGAGGCTTGCAGAACCATGTTGGGTGATGCCTCACTACCAGAATATTTTTGGGCTGAAGCCGTCAACACTGCATGCCACATGCAAAATCGACCACTCATAAACAAGAACCATAATAAGACACCTTACGAACTACTAAAGTGAATGAAATCGACTATTTCATATTTTAAAATCTTTGGTAGTAAATGCTTCATGCTTAACAATGGAAAGTATCACACGACTAAATTTAGTGAAAAGAGTTTTGAAGGTATTTTCGTAGGTTATAGTAGCCATAGTAAGGCATATAGGATTTTTAATAAGAAAACCATGGTTGTAGAAGAATCTATCAATGTTGTATTTGATGAGACGAGCTTGCTGCAAGGCATTTCTTCTAGTTGTGTTTATTGAAGATGCAGGTTCAAGAATGAAGGAATTAACTTGGATGAGCCGACTGATGAAATATCTCAAAAGTTCATCAAGATAACCACTCCAACCCCAATTGGAGAGGATGATTACCATGATGAAGAGGTCATTCAAGCTGATGAAGTCACTCCAGTGATAGAGTAAGCTCTAGATGCAAGAACCCTAGAGCTCAGACACTTGAAGGATCACCCAATTGATCAAATCATTAGAGATCCCCCGGATGGTTTCAGAACTCGTAGAGGTACAACTAATGAAAATCTATATTTAAGTTTCCTCTCGCAGGTTGAACCAAAGAAATTTGAGGAAGCGAACTCAGATGCATCTTGGATAATGGCAATGGAAGAAGAACTGAATCAATTCAAGCGTTGCCAAGTCTGGAAGCTTGTTCCAAGACCCAAAGGTAAGAACGTTATCGGAACAAAGTGGGTCTACAGGAACAAGATGGACGAAGATGGAACAATTATAAAGAACAAGGCCAAACTCGTCGCCAAAGGATATAGACAAGAAGAAGGAATCGACTTCGATCAGACGTATGCTCTAGTAGCAAGGCTGAAGGCAATCAAGTTATTCCTGGTATATGCAGCACTCAAGGTCTTCACTTTCTATTAGATGGACGTGAAGTCGGCCTTCCTTAATGGTGACATAAAGGAAGAGGTGTATGTGGAACAACCTCCAGGTTTTGTTGATTCTAACCATCCTGAGCACGTTTACCTTTTATTTAAAGCTTTATATGGTTTGAAACAAGCTCCTCAAGAGTGGTATGAGACGCTGTCTAGCTTTCTTCTGTAGAACAAGTTCACAAGAGTAAAGATAAATCTGACATTATTTCTTAGGGAAATAAAAGGCAAGATTTTGCTAGTGCAAATCTATGTCGATGACATCATATTTGGATCTACTAATGACAACCTTTGCAAAAAGTTTTCCAAACTTATACATGGGAAGTTTTAAATGAGCAGTATAGTAGAGTTGAAGTATTTCTTAAGACTTCAGGTGAAATAATCTGAAGATGAAATTTTCATCTCTCAGACGAAAAATCACCAAGGAGTTAATTAATAAATTTGGAATGGAGAACGCAACCTCTATGAGGACTCCAATAGGTTCAGCTATGAAGTTGGACAAGGATGAGAAAGGGAAACCTTTTGATGAAACCAAGCATAGAAGCATAATTGTATCCTTGCTCTATCTTACTGCTAGTAGACCGGACATAATGTTTTCAAGATGTGTGTGTACTAGATTTCAAGTGAACTCTAAGGAATCTCATTACACTGTTGCAAAGCGGATTTTGATATATCTTAAAGGTACACCAAATCTTGGCTTATGGTACCTAAGAAGTAATGATAGCGAACTAATTGTCTTTTCAGATGCAGATTTTGCAGGAAGCAAAGATGAAAGAAAAAGTACTTTCGGGACTTGCCAATTCCTAGGAAGACGGCTTATCTCCTGGAGCAACAATAAGCAGAATTGTGTCGCAATTTCAACACCCGAGTCAGAGTATATCTCTGCAGGCAGTTGTTGTGCATAACTGCTATGGATAAAGAACTAGTGTGAAAACTACAACATTCCAATGTATTACGACTCCTCCAGTGCAATTGCAATCGCCAACAACCCAGTCTCTCATAACAAGACAAGGCACATAGATCTGAGGTACCACTTTATCAGGGAGTATGTGGAGCATGGAGACATAAATCTCCAGTATATTCCAACCAACAAGCAGGTTGCAGTCATTTTCACGAAGCTGCTGGACGAGGCTAAGTTCTCGTTCTTTAAAATAGAACTTGGCATGCTCAATAAAGAAGATTAAAGAAAAAGGTCTCTCAATAGAGTTAAAGAATCGGGATACTTCAAAATATCAAGAAAATTCTATGTCTGGACTTTATTTCTCGAGAAGGATGTTCACTACTCGAGTACTACAGATTTCTACTCGAGAACTAGAGGAATACTTCTCGAGTACTGGATTGCTTCTCGAGAACCTCAAGTAAGCTTCTTGAGAACTTCAAGTCTGCTTCTCGAGAACATCAGAACTGCTTCTCGAGTAATAAAGTTGACTACTCGAGAACTTCTTATCTTCTCTCGAGAAATGGCCTATCGTTCGAGAAGTCTGGTGATGATTTTCTTCCTGAAGTTCAAATTTTTGATATTCGCACCCGGACTCTACTACCACCATATTTTCAGGTATGTTATTTTTACTATCATGATTTAAGACTTATATAAATATATTAAAGTTCGAAAAATCCAATATCACAAATTTTAAAACCCTTCTCTCGAGAAAAACTCTTCGCCTTCTCTATCGGCGTCGCCCTCTTACCGCAGCTTCAGAATTTCTCTCAGAAAAAGGATTTCCATTCATCTCTCTCGATCATGGCCCCTCCGTCGAAGATTTGAATCGGCTGTGAACTAGTTTCTACTAGAATCGCCAACCTGTCAGATGATTTCCACAACCTTCTACTGCTTTTGGAAGCCGCCGAACTCTCATACATTTTGGAACAGTCGTGCAAAATCTTACTTCCAGATGTTTAGGAATTTTTCCAATATGCCAAATTGAAGAGAATAGCAAGATTCTTAAGTCCAAAGTTCGTGGAATCAAGATGAAGCTAACTACTCTAGTAGTATCTAAGCTGCTTCGATTTTAGATTATTTATGAAGAAGATAACCTAAATGACGCAGATTATAATTGTGCCTTCAATTTCTATGGTATATCTGCTTGTGCTAGCACCATTCGTCGCCCAAATCTAAATGCAGAGAGCAAATTCCTTGTGGATATACTTGGAAAAGTTCTTCTGTGTAGAACAAGTTCAATTAGTTTCATTACATATGATTTCTTTGATATGATGATAGCAGTAATTTGCAGGAAGAAGTTTCAATGGGGCATGCTAATTTTTGATAAAATCAAGGAAAGCATTAATGCACCAAAATATGGCAGAATAATTTCTCTTATCCTTCATGAACTCAATCTAGAAGTCTTTGATCTTTTAAAGGTACTACTCTATATCATATGAAGAAAGTTTCAATTTCCTCCATTCAAAGATGGGAGCTCAAGCTCCAAAACCCTGCTCAAGATGCAAAAGCCCATGAACCCGATGAGGATGAGGACAGGACCCCATCTTCTCCTATACATAAGTGGCTGGCACTTCAGGTGCAGCTACTGAGTGGGAGCCTGCTCCATCAGTCCAAGAAGCAAGTCATCCAACTCTTCAGACAGATGTTCCTTCAAATGTTCCTTCAGATGCTGCTGCTAAGAGCACTCCTACCCTCCCAATTGACTCAAGTCTTCTAGATGATGATCTGCTTGATGAATACATTCTTTTTGATGTATAAGTCTAAGAAGAAGTTCTCTCTATAGAGGATGACATCAATAGAATTATTGATGAACTCACTTCCAAAGAACCTCCTTCCCCTTTATATGTTAGAAAATCTCCTCCTCTAGAACCATCTCCATCAGTACATCATTTTGAACCAGAATCCCATCACCCTCAGTCTCCTGCTGCAGAAGTATAAGAAGAAGAAATAGTTTTGATTTCTGATAAAGAAGATGCTCCCTAACCAGTTGAAGCTCCTCTCAAGAGCCTGAACTTCTCCCTTCCTACTATCCTTGGTGAGGAAGGAGATGTCTTCATTCATACCACTAGAGCCCAAACCTCAGTTATCCTAGAAGAAAAACCTCCCTGGTTAGCTCCATTAGTAACTCCTCCTCCACCTCCTCAAGATGAAGCACATTCTTTTAATACCATTCTAGGCAAAATTGAGTTAATGCTAGCACAACAAAGAACTTACTTTGAAGACTCTCTATAAGTAGTAATTGAAAAAGTCACTAATCTTGAAAGAGAGATGAGCAGAGGATTTGCTGAAATCCAGCACAATACTGATGAACTTAAACACCTATTTCAAATAGGGTGGAAAGCTCAAGATCACACAATTACCAACATTGGTCATGCGATGGATCAATCAGTAACTCTAGCAAATAATCAAATCCAATTGGAAAAGAATGCTGAAAGTCATAATTTCAAAACATGTGAAGAAGTTAGCAAATTCAAAGAGGATGCCATAACAACCCTATCCATAGAAGTCAGAAAGGGGGGGGGGGAGCTTAGTAAAGGAATACTTAGAAAAATCTGATGCAAGAAAGCAGATAGAATGGGAAGGAAAGCTGAAAGAAATACATGTTGATGTTCAAAACAAAATTGATGGTGTCAAATTCCATACTTATGATACAGCTATTTGGTTGTACAACCAGATATTTCCTGATTTTCAAGTCAATCCAAATCTTATTCCACATCATCTGAATCCAACTACTCAGCATCCTCTTGTCCAAATCCTCAATCCTTGAGACTCTTAAACTTGTTGTTGATTATAATGAGAACAGGAATGATCATTACAGCTCATATGCATGGGAGTTATATGAGAAATCTTTAACTAAGAGAAGGATATATGACTGAGAGTATGGAAAGAACAATCTTAAAGCTCCTCCTAAGCCTGCTAAATATTATCCCAAACCTTTCAATTATCAGAAGAGGCAACAAGAGAAAAAGGAGAAGCAGCAATAACAACAAAGCAAGTAGTGATAGAAGAAGATCAGAAGTTTCCTTATAAGATTTTGTGAAATTGGATTTTTCCTTGGACATTATCTATAAATATAAATCCTTTATTTCTGATGATCTGATTTTTGATTGCTTAGTATTTTTTTTCATTATTACTTTGTTTACTAATCAGTTTATTTTATTAATCTTGATGTAATTCACTTTAGTGTAGAGGTTCTGACTTCTACAAATAGGGGGAGATTGTTGGGTATTGTATCTACAATAAACTAGATTTGTATGAAGTCACCCTTGAACTAAGATGAATTAAGTTTGTATTTGATACTCTTTTCAAGTTAAGTGATTGCAGGTTATAATTGCCAAGTGTGTACCAATGTCAGTCTACAATGAGTCACTAAACACAGGACCATACAATGTAATCTCTTATTATATGATACATGGTGTTGACTCATGTGTAGCCTCTCAATAGGGACACACTTCATTCTCAAGTACTAAAGTAATTGGAGAAAGAATAGTTGCTGAAATTCCTTGAAGTAAGTAAAAATTTTCAATGTCCATTACTCAAGAAGTACATCTTGTACTCGAGTAGTGCTAAAATGATTTCTCGAGTTAAGCTCTGTATAGTTTTCGATTAGCAGAAACTCTCCTCGAGAAGTCCTTGTTTAGTACTCGAGAAATTCATGCAGTACTCGAGTACTACTCACCTCATTCTCGAGTTTACTTGAAAATTATTTCAGAAAGTTTTCTAAGTGTTGTGCTCGAGTAATATAAGCCATTACTCAAGAAAGTCAAGCCTTCTCTCGAGAAAGCAGAAGACCAGTACTCGTGTAATCAGAAGTTAAGTTTCGAGAAGCCATTTGTTCTCGAGAAGTCAAGTTAGTTCTCGAGAAGTATTTAGATAGTTCTCGAGAAGTGAAGTTAGTTCTCGAGAAGTCATTATATAGTTCTCGAGTAATAGAAGCTATTTCTCGAGAAGCCAGAAATCATTTCCAGAATTTTTCTTAAGGACTTGTTCTCGAGAACCCTACATACTCTTCTCGAGAACCAGCTATTGTTTTCGAGTACTCTTCTCCTCACTCGTGAAATGCAGAAGTTTTTCCGAATTTTCTCTAAGTCCAGACAGAAATGTTTTCAAAATTAACCTTGATTTTTATTGGTACACGTGTGCAGTCATTTATGATTTTGACCGTTAGGCTTGCCCAATAAAAGGTCTTATCAAAATCAACTAACCCTAACACACTAAATCAAGAATTCTGAATCGTTCTATTCATTCTAAATCGGGAAAGCTGACGCTCTTCATCGACATTCTCGCCGCTTCTCTTCTCCGATTCAAGTGATTCAGAGCAAGAAGAGATCAACCGATCAAGGCGTTCAATTTCTACAGATCCATCTCTTAATCATGTTAATCCCAAGTTTTCAAATCCAGAGATTTCGACTTTTCTTGTTCAATCTATTTTTGACAAAGCTTCAAAGTTCAAGAAAGAAGAAAGACTGAAGATTCAAATCTGAGTTAATTTTATTTGTATAATTTTGTTTACAACAACTTTAATCTTGTAGGAGATTTTATCTCCGAGTTTTGTAGGAAGTTCTTTTTCTTCCGAGTGTAGATCCCGTTGTGAGGATTGAGCTGTAGGGTCATTGTTCCGAGTTATAGGATTGATTTTCAATCCAAGATAATAGTGAAGTAGCCGAGTCTAGCGTATTGCTAGATCAGTGAGGTGGAGAGTGGATGTACCCAAGGTTAGGGAACCACTATAAATCTTGTGTTCTCTTTGGCTTATTTATTTATTTTCTGCGCTCCGCTATTACAAGTTTTTATTCCGCAAAAAGATGCAGACCTCACATATTCACCCCCCTCTAGGTGATTTAGGTAGACAACTAAAAACATCATCCATTGACATCTTCATGGTCCTCTTCCATTTATGAGATTCCATCTTCCCTTTCTCTTGATGTATTCTCTTCTTCCATTTCATTTAATGTGCACTCAAAGGGTCCTTCAATGAAGGAGCTTTCTTTAATACTTATGCAACTATGCATATTATCCATGTCTTGTACTTGATTAATTACTAGAGATAGAGAATCATAAGTTTTTTCAAGACATTTATGAATTTCATAAGTAGTAGAAAATGAATATTTAAGTTCAAATATATTTTGATCTAGTGCACAAAATAAACTATTTATAGATTTAGTATTTAAAACCATTTCATTTTATTTAACATACTAGGGGGGTTCAATAGTAATATTCTAAACTTTTTAATCTAATGATTTTTAAAAAAATTCCATTAGAATTTTACACCCTTTATAGTTTTAACCCATTAACATTGGTGGTACTAAAGATTTTTCATTTAGTAAAATTCCATCACCTTTAGTTGTTGCGAGATCATGAAGCATCATTATTCCCGATTGTGAAGCATTTTGGAATAACCTCGCTCTAATACTACATGTTGGATCTTATGATGACCTTAAAGGGGATGAATGAGGGATTTATGGAATTTTATTCTTAAATAAAGATATCAGAGTTAATTAATGAAGTTTCAGAATTTTTTATAGAAAATTATATTCTAATATACTAAAAAATATTATATTAATGATTACTTTAGAAATAGTTGGAATTCATTATTTCTGAACTACTATCTTTATTAAGAGTTTCTGGCACGCATTAACTTATAGATATTGAATTTAAGATTTTCTAACTCGCAAAGATGAACCTTTCAATATAGTTTGTGATAAAGCTTTTAGAAAATATAATTCAAAACATTTTATGTAATGGAAATAAAATCAAAATAATGAGACAAAAGAAACAAGATTTTATTACATTTCCCAAAGGAATCCGAAGCAGACTTAGCCAATGTTATCGGTTGGCAAATCATGGCCCAAGGTCACGCCCGTGACCCTGAGGCATGTCGAATTTTTTAAATGAATTAAAATGAAATTTGTCGGTTGGGGCATGGGTTCGAGACAGGTAAGAAGATTCCCGAGTTACTCACGCTCATGGTCCCTCCCAACAACTGTGCCATGGGTGTGACCTCAGCCATGAGTCCCCTAGAAATCTTTAACTGGGACCATAAGATCAAAATAAATAATCCACGACAGTCATAGACATTTTGAAAATTTTATTAAATTTCTTAGGTCATGCTAGTGACCAAGGGCATGTCAGCCCAATTCCACCTCCTAAGCTTAATACGATGATATTCTTCATATCATGATGATTTTTCTTAAGTCATGACTGTGATACCTAGGTCACACACATGCCACTTTTATCATGCCCGTGATCACAACAATATTTTCATAATACAACGATATTTTGTCAACACAATGATTTTTACCTAAGTAATGTCTATGACCCTTAGGTGTAACGCCCCCGAATTTTCGATAATTTATTTAAATCCTTTTCGGCGTTACGCTGACGTTTTCCGTCTCGAGCCGTTGTTAGAGTACCTCGTTAGGTGTTCTTAGAGGTTTAGCCTGTTTGCGGGTTTCCCCAGCTAGCCGGTGTCTGTTTTGGAGACCCGGTTGAGCCTTTCAGGGAATTCTCGTGTTTGGCTTCGGGCGAGGGTAGCTCGAGTTTTGTTCGTCGGAAGTCGTTTTTGACTTCGCCGTTGTTCTCGTAGCCCGGGTATTTAGCTACGGTGCGATTTTGGTCGAAATCCGAGGACGTCGCGTTTTCGCGTCGTTTTGGCGGTAGTTAATTTGTGCGAGTCGTCATTTTTCTATGACGGCATGTCTCTTGGCGCTTGTGTCGACTCATGCGAGCCGGTGTGGTTTTTTGTTCGGTGTGCGTGTTGTTCGTGTGAGGTTTTAATATTTGCGCGTGCGTGTCGGCAATTGTGTTAGTGCGTATATACGTATTTGCGCGTACGTTAATACGTATATATTATTATTTGGTTAAGTTCGTTGTTAAGAGTTAGTTATTAGGATTTATTAGGGTGTATGAATTATTACATGAATTTTAATTAGGTTGTAGTAGTCATTTAGGTTATTAGATTTAGCCTTATATATAAAAAAAAACTATACTTATAATTATCTTTAATCTAAACCGCCCCCCCTCCCCCTTAATAAACATCAAAACCGGCCCCCCTTTAAAAAAAAAAACGCAGCTTTCTTTCCCCCCTCCTGTGCGAGCCCGAGCCGGCGAAACGCCCTAGCCGACCCCCCTTCCGCCGCCCGCCGCCGGCAGCCCCGACCCCCTCCTTCCGATCCGAGCCCGGATCCGTGTTCCCCTCGCCGAGAGCTTCGATCCTAGGTATGCTATTGAACCTTTCCCCTATGATTTTCTTTGGATTTCCATTTGGGTTTTGGAGTTCTCTTGGGTATTTTCTTCTTCTTTTCTTGATTAGATGTTGTGTAGGTTGTGGATTTGGTGATTTTGGGAGCTTCCGGAATTTTTGGGCATCCGCCATAGCGCCGTTGTGCTGGCGAAATTTTTGGTGATTTAGCAAGGCAAGTGCTTCTCCTCTTTTCGCCGTTTGGCCTCCCTTTTTGTTCAATTCCTTGATAATTTCTTTTAGTCGTGCATATAGAAATTGTTAATTGAATTTCTCCTAACCCTAACCCCTACTTGGAACGCGCTAGAAAAATTAGGATTTCTACCCTCCCGCTAGTAGCTTCCGTTTTAGGACGGCGTCGCGGTAGGTGTGTCGCGTAGATATGGGTTAGCGTCGGGTTGAGTTTATGTTAGGCCTAGGTGTAGGTCTAGGTTTTGGGGATTTTGCCTAGTTTGCCTATTTGAGGCGTTTAGGTGTAATTGTGCACGCACGGCCTATGGTCGTGCGTCTTTTAAATCGTGCGACCCAATGTCGGTGCTCGTACGCTAGGCTTAGGATCGAGTGAGTGTACTCACTCGCAGCGGCGTTGCGTAATCGCAACGACTAATCCCTTAGCGTTGATTTCTCCCCGAGTGTTTTGCTCGTGTATCGAGAGTCCCTTGTCGGCTGTTACTTTTCGAAGGCCGAATCGTGGGTTGTGGTCAGTAGTGGTGGTGGATGGCTCTTTTAGGGGTTGTGTGGCGTGATGTAGCCTTGACCGCACTCTTTACCTTGACCCGAGTAGTTTTCTGGGCAAGTGAGTGATGGGTCTTTTGTGCCTTCACGTGTCAACCCTTGAGCAATTTGTTGACTCGGAATTAGTGGTTGGGCGATTTGGAACGCTTTCAACCTGATTCCAAGTTTCTTGTTTTTGCTACTGCCGCCTCTCACAGTTTAGGATGTTAGGCGTTTCTTCCGTAGGTGTTGCAGCATTTTGGCATCATGGCCATGTTGACTCTGCAGGTTGTTAGGCAGAGTAGTTGCTGTTTACCCGCACCTGGTGCAGGTTTGCTTTTCGCCCTTCCTTGGGCATTGTTGTTCTACTCTAGTTGTACTCTCTTTACTTCACTTTACCTGCTTTTACCTTACTTTTCTTTTTAGCACTTGCATTCCTTTTTCCTTGCTCTGAGGTGTTCTACTTTTCTGAATGCCTCAGGTTCAGGACAGTAGCCAGTAGGTGGCTTGCTGTGGTGCTGTTGGAGGTTTCCTTTCTGTTGGCTGTTGAGACTCTCTTGAGTCTTAGTGAGGTAGTTTTACTGTCTTCCTACAGACTTGTGTACTTGCCAGTGGGTTATTGTCGTATGTGACGCCCCTGGTAGTTTTTTTTAACCTTTGCACTGGATATGTCTACTTTTACTGCTACCCTGTTTTTGGGGACTTAGTTTACTTGCTCTGGGAAGTTTTATGCTAGGTTGCTAGTTACTTTAAAAACTATAAAAGTAAAAAAACTATATTATGTATATAAAGCATGATCAGCATGATTTTTTTTTTTAAAAAAAGAACTCACTTAACGTACTTTCTTGTTTGCGTATAACAAATGATTTTTCCTATATATGTATAAATTAAACTAGAGTTTTGGTTCAGCGTAAGGGTCCTTCGGGATCACTTATGCGCTCATTTAGGATGTTGGCATAAATGAAGTATTTTCCGCTACGTATAAAAATCTGTTTTGAAACCGTGGACTCTTTGGTCCACTGAGCCGAGGGATACGGCCCATAAATAAATCAAGTTTTTTTTTTATAATCAATAAAGTCATGATTTGAAAGGATTTGGAGTGTCGCCTGAACGTCGGCAGTTATCCCCTGCTCGACGTGGCATCACAGCGCGTAGATTTTCTCTTACTCTGATTTAATAAATAGTGAGAAAAATGCGGGTTGTGACAGTTGGTATCAGAGGGAGGTTGCTTGACAATTGGTCGGGCAACCTTCCTTTGTTTGTGTTAGATGTTTAGAGTCATATCATACACACACCGACATGTCATCGGCACGTTTTGGCTGAAGCACGAACACTGCACTACACTCATAAGCATAACATGAAGTATACGGGGCATATTATGTATTTTGCGATACATAATATGTGGTTGTATATGGATCCACCATAGGGGCAACATGCGAGGGTTATGTATTATGGGGTGCATAACCTCACCGCATGGATGCGACTAGCACGTTTTCTTTTTAGTTGCATGAGAATGTTATGTATTATGGGATGCATAACATTTTCATGTGTACTCCGCCATGGCATGCACTAGGGCCTTTTTAGAATGCATAGCATAATCATGCATAGCATAACATCGCATAAGCACAACGCGCCAAGCTAAAGACGTGCAGGATGACATGTGTACACACATAATTTTTTTGAGTCAAAAAGAATATAAATTCATGCATTCCCGATCTAGGCACAAGAGTCAGTGATGGTGGTGAACCATCTTAGGCTAAGCATATCATTTCCTTTATTAATAAATGAAATAAATTTCCAGAGCAAATATAGCAGTAGAAGAGCATATTTATGTACATATTGTCTGTACGTGTCTGTTGTCCGTTCTAGTAGTTATAGTGCGTTCTAATAATTGTGATGTTTGTTTCTTTTAGGATGCCGCCGAAGCGTAGAGTGACGAGGTCGACTCCCCAGTCTGAGGGTGAGTCCTCCGGTGCTCAAAGTGATGCGTTGGTGGAAAGCCTGAGGCAGAGTAACGAGGCCTTATCAAGGCAGGTGGTGGAGTTGCAGGCCCAGATGCAGTCCTTTTTATCCGGAGCGGCGGGTCAGACTCCGGGAGTTCAGGACCCCGCCGTGGGTACAGCTGTTCTAGCCCCTCCTGCCCCTCCTGCTCCTCTCGTGCCTCCAGTGGTGGTGCCCCCCGGGATGGCTTTCATCTCCCAGTTTCAGCGGCTGCGACCTCCTACCTACGATGGTAAGGCGGACTTTATGGTACTGGATGACTGGATGATCACCATGGAGGAGATGTTTCACTACTCTGGGGTGACTGAGGACCAGAAGGTGATGTTAGCCGCCTATCAGCTGAAGGGGCTAGCGAAGAGCTGGTGGATGCGAGAGAAGGAAGGCATGGTGGGAGGATGTACTTGGGCATCCTTCAAAGAGATCCTGATGAGGAAGTTTCTACCGTCAGTAGAGCGAGACAGACTGATGAATGACTTTATTCATCTGAAGCAGAGGCAGCTCTCCGTCAGCGATTACGAGATTGAGTTTAGCAAACTCAGTCGCTTTGGTCCTAGCTTGGTGAGCTCCGAGGAGGACAGGGTGAAGCGGTTTCTTGGTGGCCTCAGGAGCGATGTCCAGCAGCTTGCGGTTGCTCACGGCGCGGTTACTTATGCGGGAGCAGTTGAGGCCGCTTTGAAGGTAGAGGCTATCGAGAACGGGAAGCAGCGTGGTCAGCAGGCGAGAAACGAGAAGAGGAGGTCAGTTGAGGAAAAGGGTCCCCAGGTTCTTGGTGCTGCTTCTGAGAAGAAGAGCAAGGTAGTGTGCAGTTTCTGTGGCCATCCGGGCCACCCAGCTGAGAGGTGCTTCAAGAGGGCAAGGGTCCAGAAGAAGGAGCATGTGCATGCTATCCAGGGTGCTCCTAGGAGGGATATTCCTTGTCCTGTCTGCAAGCGACCCGGTCACGAGGCTGCTCAGTGCTGGTCCAAGGATCGTGTGTGCTACCAGTGTGGCCAGAAGGGCCATATTAAGTCGAGGTGCCCTCAGGTTCAGTCCGCTCTACATGCAGTTCCGCTTCAGGCTTTACCTCCGCCTCAGCCGGTGGACAAGGGTAAAGGGAAGCTGAATGTGGTATCTTCAGCGGAGGCTGAGACTTCGGCGCAGGTCATTTCAGGTAACCCCCCCCTCGCTTGGCTTTCTCTTTTGTTGCAGTTTTAGTGTTGCTATTGTTTTGTTTATTGCTTGTGCGTTTATGGTTTTGTTTGTGTATAGGGAAATTTAAGGTAAGGAACCGCTGGGCCCGCGTTCTATTTGACTCAGGTGCTACCCACTCCTTTGTGGCTAGGGCCTTTGTCGAGCGGTGCCAGTGGGTTCTTGATCGTGTTGGTGGTGCCTTTAGCGTCAAGTTTCCCTCGGGTGAATCCGTGATATCAGATCAGGGCATTCTGGACTGCCCTATTTGGTTGGGGGATTTTCTGGCCAAGGCTGATCTGAAGGTTATAGACCTGGAGGATTTCGATGTCATCCTGGGTATGGACTGGCTGTCCCGATATGATGCAGTGATTCAGTGCAGGGGAAAGCGCTTGGATTTCAGGAAGGACAGCGGTCAGCCTGGGAGTGTTTTCGGTGATTCGCGTCGGGACTCTCCGGCGATTTCTGCGGTATGTGCTCAGAGGGTTTTTCCTGCTAGCTGTTTTGCTTGTTTAGTCTCAGTGGTGGGGACTGTTAGCAGTGTGCCGCTTTTGGATGAGATTCCGGTTGCGCGAGAGTTTCCTGACGTGTTTCCTAGCGATCTTCCCGGTCTTCCTCCAGACAGGGATGTGGAGTTCGTGATTGATTTGGAGCCTGGTACGCGTCCGATTGCCAAGGCGCCGTATCGGATGGCCCCGCGAGAGCTGGAGGAGCTTCGTACTCAGCTTGATGAGTTATTGGAGAAGGGCTTCATAAGGCAAAGCTCGTCGCCCTGGGGTGCTCCGGTTCTCTTTGTAAAGAAGAAGGACGGTTCGATGCGCCTTTGTATCGACTATAGAGAGTTGAACAAAGTCACCATCAAGAACAGGTATCCACTGCCCAGAATCGACGATTTATTTGATCAGTTGCGTGGCAGTTCAGTATTTTCGAAGATAGACCTCCGTTCGGGTTACCATCAGCTTAGGATCCGAGAGTCGGATGTTCCACGGACGGCTTTCCGATCGAGGCATGGTCATTTCGAGTTCCTGGTCATGTCTTTTGGGCTGACCAATGCACCTTCAGCATTTATGGACATGATGAACCGGGTGTTCAAGGACTTTCTGGACAAGTTTGTCGTCGTGTTCATTGACGACGTTCTGATTTATTCTCGAAATGCGGCGGAGCATGATCAGCATTTGCGGTTGGTGTTATCCGCCTTGAGGGATCATCAGTTGTATGCCAAGCTGAGCAAATGCGAGTTCTGGTTGCCTCAGGTTTCCTTCCTGGGTCATGTGGTGAACAAAGATGGTATTTCAGTGGACCCGGAGAAGATCTCAGCAGTGATGGATTGGAGTAGGCCGAGCACACCCAAGGAGATCAGGAGCTTCTTGGGGTTGGCCGGCTATTATAGGAGATTCGTCGAGGGCTTTTCTACCTTGGCAGCGCCCTTGACAAAGCTGACGCAGAAGCATGCGGCGTTCATTTGGAGTGATAAGTGCGAGGAGGCCTTTCTGGAGCTAAAGAGCAGGTTATGTTCTGCCCCTGTGTTGACCTTACCGGCGGAGGGACAGGACTATGACGTTTATGTGAATGCCTCGCACGTTGGACTCGGTGGCGTGTTGATGCAGGAAGGGAAGGTGATCGCTTATGGGTCTCGTCAGTTGAAGATTCATGAGCGGAACTATCCTACGCACGACCTCGAGTTCGCAGCGGTGATTTTTGCCTTGAAGCTGTGGAGACACTTACTTTATGGGGCCCAGTGCAGGATCTTTACCGATCATAAGAGCCTGAAGTACGTGTTCACTCAGAAGGAGCTGAATTTGCGCCAGCGGTGGTGGCTTGAGTATGTTGCTGATTACGATGTTGAGATTCAGTACCATCCGGGGAAGGCCAATGTGGTGGCCGACGCCTTGAGCCGGAAGACGGGGAAGGTCTTCAATCTCACCGCGGATCGCTTAGTGGAGGAGTTTCTATTGATGGATATCACCGCAGGGCGCTGTGAGTTGCAGAGCAGTTTGGTAGTGGCAGAGCCGTCATGGATTTCTCTCACCAGATTGCATCAGAAAGAGGATCCGGATTTGTTGCACTTGTACCTCAGAGCTGAGAGGGGAGAGTTGCCAGATTTCTCCATCGACGAGGCGGGTACTTTGAAGTACCGCGGCAGGTTTTGCATCCCCGCAGTTGGAGACATCAGAGTATTGATTTGCAAAGAGGCTCACGGATCCAGTGTTTCCTACCACCCGGGATCTACGAAGATGTACCATGATCTGAAGCAGATCGCCTGGTGGTATATGGGATGAAGGGTGATATAGCTCGTTTTGTCTCGGAGTGTTACACTTGCAGGCGGGTGAAGGCCGACCATGGGAGGCCTGGTGGCAAGTTGGCACCTTTGGAGATCCCGACTTGGAAGTGGGAAAGCATCTCGATGGATTTCATCACAGGCTTACCGAGATCTCCGAGAGGGTTTGATTCTGTTTGGGTGATCGTGGACCGATTGACGAAGTGTGCGCACTTCGTACCTTATAAGATCGATTACTCGATGAAGAAGATTGCTGAGTTGTACTTGGATGAGGTCGTCAGATTGCATGGCGTTCCAGTTAGCATCGTTTCAGATCGAGACTCTCGGTTCACATCGCGTTTCTGGAGGAGTTTGCAGGAGGGTTTGGGCACTGATTTGAGGTATTCCACAGCTTACCATCCGCAGACCAACGGGCAGACCGAGCGTGTGAATCAGATTGTGGAGGATATGATCCGGTGCTATATTCTTGATCATGGAGGTGCATGGGATGAGCGTTTGCGGCTCATGGAATTTGCCTACAACAACAGCTACCAAGAGAGTCTACAGATGGCTCCCTTCGAGGCGTTGTATGGAAGGCGCTGCAGAACCCCTTTGTTTTGGGCCGAGGCCGGTGAGAGGCCTGTTTTGGGTCCTGATGCACTCGAAGAGATGGAGGTTTCCGTGAAGCTCATTCGGGAGAAGCTTCGAGTTGCTCAGGAGAGGTATGAGAAGAACGCCAATCGGCGCAGGTCCGATTTGGAGTTTTCAGTGGATGATTTGGTCTTCTTGAAGGTGTCTCCGATGGTAGGAGTGAAGAGGTTTGGCAAGAATCGGAAGTTGGATCCGAGATTTGTGGGCCCGTTCAGGATTTTGGAGCGTATTGGTGTGGCTGCTTATAGGCTGGATCTGCCAGCTAGCTTCCCGGGGGTTCATAATGTCTTTCATGTGAGCCAGTTGCGGAAGTGCGTGCGGAGCAGTGGGCAAGTCTTGGACGCTGTGCCCCAGTTGGAGCCAAATCTCTCGTATGTCGAGGTGCCGGTCCGCATTTTGGAAGCTCAAGCTCGAGTGTTGCGGACGAAGTCTATTCCTATGGTGAAGGTTCTTTGGAAGAATCAGGATTTGGAGAGCGCGACTTGGGAGCTAGAGTCGGCTATGAGGGAGGCTCACCCTCATTTGTTCCCCTGAGTTGTCGGGTACGTTCCCTTTCTAGTAGTTTGTTTCTTTCCTTCTGTTGTAGGAGTAGTTTTCGCAAAGTTTCGGGACGAAACTTTTTGTTAGGGGGAGTGACTGTAACGCCCCCGAATTTTCGATAATTTATTTAAATCCTTTTCGGCGTTACGTTGACGTTTTCCGTCTCGAGCCGTTGTTAGAGTACCTCGTTAGGTGTTCTTAGAGGTTTAGCCTGTTTGCGGGTTTCCCCAGCTAGCCGGTGTCTGTTTTGGAGACCCGGTTGAGCCTTTCAGGGAATTCTCGTGTTTGGCTTCGGGCGAGGATAGCTCGAGTTTTGTTCGTCGGAAGTCGTTTTTGACTTCGCCGTTGTTCTCGTAGCCCGGGTATTTAGCTACGGTGCGATTTTGGTCGAAATCCGAGGACGCCGCGTTTTCGCGTCGTTTTGGCGGTAGTTAATTTGTGCGAGTCGTCATTTTTCTATGACGGCATGTCTCTTGGCGCTTGTGTCGACTCGTGCGAGCCGGTGTGGTTTTTTGTTCGGTGTGCGTGTTGTTCGTGTGAGGTTTTAATATTTGCGCGTGCGTGTCGGCAATTGTGTTAGTGCGTATATACGTATTTGCGCGTACGTTAATACGTATATATTATTATTTGGTTAAGTTCGTTGTTAAGAGTTAGTTATTAGGATTTATTAGGGTGTATGAATTATTACATGAATTTTTATTAGGTTGTAGTAGTCATTTAGGTTATTAGATTTAGCCTTATATATAAAAAAAAAACTATACTTATAATTATCTTTAATCTAAACCGCCCCCCCTCCCCCTTAATAAACATCAAAACCGGCCCCCCTTTAAAAAAAAAAACGCAGCTTTCTTTCCCCCCTCCTGTGCGAGCCCGAGCCGGCGAAACGCCCTAGCCGACCCCCCTTCCGCCGCCCGCCGCCGGCAGCCCCGACCCCCTCCTTCCGATCCGAGCCCGGATCCGTGTTCCCCTCGCCGAGAGCTTCGATCCTAGGTATGCTATTGAACCTTTCCCCTATGATTTTCTTTGGATTTCCATTTGGGTTTTGGAGTTCTCTTGGGTATTTTCTTCTTCTTTTCTTGATTAGATGTTGTGTAGGTTGTGGATTTGGTGATTTTGGGAGCTTCCGGAATTTTTGGGCGTCCGCCATAGCGCCGTTGTGCTGGCGAAATTTTTGGTGATTTAGCAAGGCAAGTGCTTCTCCTCTTTTCGCCGTTTGGCCTCCCTTTTTGTTCAATTCCTTGATAATTTCTTTTAGTCGTGCATATAGAAATTGTTAATTGAATTTCTCCTAACCCTAACCCCTACTTGGAACGCGCTAGAAAAATTAGGATTTCTACCCTCCCGCTAGTAGCTTCCGTTTTAGGACGGCGTCGCGGTAGGTGTGTCGCGTAGATATGGGTTAGCGTCGGGTTGAGTTTATGTTAGGCCTAGGTGTAGGTCTAGGTTTTGGGGATTTTGCCTAGTTTGCCTATTTGAGGCGTTTAGGTGTAATTGTGCACGCACGGCCTATGGTCGTGCGTCTTTTAAATCGTGCGACCCAATGTCGGTGCTCGTACGCTAGGCTTAGGATCGAGTGAGTGTACTCACTCGCAGCGGCGTTGCGTAATCGCAACGACTAATCCCTTAGCGTTGATTTCTCCCCGAGTGTTTTGCTCGTGTATCGAGAGTCCCTTGTCGGCTGTTACTTTTCGAAGGCCGAATCGTGGGTTGTGGTCAGTAGTGGTGGTGGATGGCTCTTTTAGGGGTTGTGTGGCGTGATGTAGCCTTGACCGCACTCTTTACCTTGACCCGAGTAGTTTTCTGGGCAAGTGAGTGATGGGTCTTTTGTGCCTTCACGTGTCAACCCTTGAGCAATTTGTTGACTCGGAATTAGTGGTTGGGCGATTTGGAACGCTTTCAACCTGATTCCAAGTTTCTTGTTTTTGCTACTGCCGCCTCTCACAGTTTAGGATGTTAGGCGTTTCTTCCGTAGGTGTTGCAGCATTTTGGCATCATGGCCATGTTGACTCTGCAGGTTGTTAGGCAGAGTAGTTGCTGTTTACCCGCACCTGGTGCAGGTTTGCTTTTCGCCCTTCCTTGGGCATTGTTGTTCTACTCTAGTTGTACTCTCTTTACTTCACTTTACCTGCTTTTACCTTACTTTTCTTTTTAGCACTTGCATTCCTTTTTCCTTGCTCTGAGGTGTTCTACTTTTCTGAATGCCTCAGGTTCAGGACAGTAGCCAGTAGGTGGCTTGCTGTGGTGCTGTTGGAGGTTTCCTTTCTGTTGGCTGTTGAGACTCTCTTGAGTCTTAGTGAGGTAGTTTTACTGTCTTCCTACAGACTTGTGTACTTGCCAGTGGGTTATTGTCGTATGTGACGCCCCTGGTAGTTTTTTTTTACCTTTGCACTGGATATGTCTACTTTTACTGCTACCCTGTTTTTGGGGACTTAGTTTACTTGCTCTGGGAAGTTTTATGCTAGGTTGCTAGTTACTTTAAAAACTATAAAAGTAAAAAAACTATATTATGTATATAAAGCATGATCAGCATGATTTTTTTTTTAAAAAAAGAACTCACTTAACGTACTTTCTTGTTTGCGTATAACAAATGATTTTTCCTATATATGTATAAATTAAACTAGAGTTTTGGTTCAGCGTAAGGGTCCTTCGGGATCACTTATGCGCTCATTTAGGATGTTGGCATAAATGAAGTATTTTCCGCTACGTATAAAAATCTGTTTTGAAACCGTGGACTCTTTGGTCCACTGAGCCGAGGGATACGGCCCATAAATAAATCAAGTTTTTTTTTTATAATCAATAAAGTCATGATTTGAAAGGATTTGGAGTGTCGCCTGAACGTCGGCAGTTATCCCCTGCTCGACGTGGCATCACAGCGCGTAGATTTTCTCTTACTCTGATTTAATAAATAGTGAGAAAAATGCGGGTTGTGACATTAGGCCACTCCCGTGTACATGACGTTATATCATAAACAAGACAATATTTACTTAGTTTGGCAAAATCATGAGCGAGGATGCTTTCGTCAATGTTATGCCTATGAGTAGTAACGGTCATGCCCATGTCCAGTAATGGTCACGCCTGTGACTTTGACGAAAGATGGAAGTTTCCGCTCCTCGATAACAGCGCTTGGATTTCTACATTCCAAGCCAAACACGCTCTTGGTCATGGTGACCAAGGGTGTGTAATAATAAAAATTTTCAAAATTTCATTTTAATAATTTTTTGTCTATATATATTTTTAAAATAAAAGTAGAAAAATAGAATTAAAAGTAAATAAAAAAACATAAATACAAACTTGAAGATGACGCGAGTTTTTTCGTTCACATGTACGTGTCAATATGACGGTTAGTCTAGGAATTTTCCTACAAGCATGCAAACACTTAAAACAAATAATAATAATAATAAATTTTATTTTTTTTCTATTATTATTTTTATGTTTTTTTCTTTTAAATAGATTGATAAAATAGAATATTAGAACCTTTTTTATCTTTTATTGTTTTTGTAAACATAAAAGAAAAATGAAAAAAAAAGATGAACATATGGTGCCTCTATAATGCCCCCGATTTTTTTTACGATTATTTAATTCTTGTTTGGTGTTACGTCGACGCGTTTTATTGGCTTGTACCATCTGTGGAGTGTGGTCTTAACTCCTTAGAACTGGGTGCCCTATTTTGTAGCCTATTGGCAAGATCTCCCTCGCAAGCCGAGTCATTTTGGGTGACTCGGTGTGGCCTCTCGGGAGATGGTTGTGTTTTGGCTTCGGGAGGGTATAACTCGAGTTCTGTTCATCGAAATTTAATTTTTACTTCGCCGTTGTGTTTGTAGCATGGATATTTAGCTACGGTGCGAATTTCGTCAAATTCTGAGGTAGGTCAGTTTTTGTGTCATTTTGGGTGTGCCATTAGTAAAATCTAATTAGAAACCCTCTTAATTTAAGTGAACCGGTGGCTTGGGAGACGGTTAGGCTGAACTGGCATGTTAGACTTATTTTAAAGCCTTAATTAGAATAAGCGGGCCCACTTCTCCTTCCTCCTTCTTCCCGAGATCAAAAGAAAACTGTTGTTCCTGTTTCGCGGAAAGCAGAGGCGGAAGCGACGGTTAGCCCTAGCCTTCGGGTGGTGATTCCGGGAGTGTTCGTGGACGGATTTCAATTCCGGAAGCGGCGTTGTCTTGCTCTCGCTCAGTTCTACGTTTCGACGGTAAGAGGTTTGTTTTTCGTGGAGTTTTAGGAGACTTGGATTTTCGGTTTCTTGTGGTTTTCTGCCATTAAAGTGCGGGTTTGCTTATTAGGTGCTGCTCCTTCTAGTGCAGAACGAAGAGGAGGGAAAGCCGACCAAGCTTCGCCGGAAATCGAGGCAAGTGGTATTCTTGCCCTTGCCATTGTTGTTCTTTTGAATTCTGGAATATTTCCCGGTTAGCCTTAGGATAGAAACCAAGCATATTCTCCTTTATCTTGCTAAATTTAGGGCTTAGATTCTCCTATAAGCCCCCTCCTTGGTCTGTTTGCTCAACCTGCTAGTTGTGTTCATTATTTAGACTCCAGATTTGTAGTTCTAGTTGGGTACTTTGGCGGGTTGAGCCGAGAGAGAGAGTGAGGAAGTTTGTTGTGGTAGGGCTCTGGTTAGAACCAGTCTTCGTAGACTCTCGGGTTTTGGTGTTGAGTGTGGTGCACACAATAAAAGCCAAAAGCCGCCCAGACTTGGCATTGAGTGTGGTGGACACACTCAAAGCCATAGTTTGGTTTATTCTTTGCGGCTGAGTGGTGGGGTGATTGAGTGAGGATTTTCGTCTAAGTCAAAATCGACGGGAATCACCAAGTGATTCCCGCCAATTTCGACATGTAACGTCAGTGATTCCCACCGATCGGCGAGAATCATCCTTGATTCCCGCCGATTCGGCGAGAATCATTCTGGATTCTCGCCGATCGGCGAGAATCATCCTGGATTCTCGCCGATCGGCGAGAATCATCCTGGATTCTCGCCAATTCGGCAATAATCATCCTGCATTCCCGCCGATTCGACGAGAATCATTCTGGATTCCCGCCGATCGGCAAGAATCATCCTGGATTCTCGCTGATTCAGCTAGAATCATCCTGCATTCCCGCCAATTCGGCGAGAATCAGTCGGCATTCCCGCCGACCTCCTCTTGTTGGCGATGGTTTAGGTTTTTCCTGCGAGAATGAACGTTGGCGTAGAGTGAGTTGACCTCACTCAATGCCAAATCTTTTTTGGCGTTGAGGGAGGTGGACTCACTCAACACCACTGTTGGGTTTTGTGGTTTTGCTAAAGGCGTTGAGGGAGTGGACCTCACTACGCCAGAGTTGTTTTGGCGTTGAGTGAGGTTAGCTCACTCAATGCCACATCCTCTTTTGCTAAAGGCGTTGAGAGAGTGGACCTCACTCAACGCCATGGTTGTTTTGGCGATGAGTGAGGATAGCTCACTCAACGCCCGACCTGTTCTTGCGGAGGGCGTTGAGTGAGTGATTCTCACTCAATGCCATTGCTATTCTGGTGCTGAGTGAGGCTAACTCACTCAACGCCAAGGTCTGGTTAGGCGTTGAGTGGGTCCCACTCAATGCCAAGCCGTGTTGAGTGATTTCAACACTATTTCCCTTACCTCAATTTTCATCCCCGAGTGAATTCCTTGATTAAATTTGTAGTTTCTTTGTCGGCCATGTTTTTCTTTCCTAAAGGCCGAATCGTGGGTCATGGTTAGTTGTGGTGGTTTGAAGCTCTTCATGGGGGAGGTGTTGTGTAATTTAGCCAAGGCCACCCTTATTCTTCTATCTTGCTCCAGGCACGGGCTGAGCAAGGGGGTGGAAGGTCCCTTGTGCTTTCACATGTAGGCCCTTGAGCTTGTTGGCTTGGAAATGGAGGTTGGGGGACTGAGTTTGCCTCCAACCCGGATCCATGTTATTTGTTTTTTTGCTACTACCATCTCCCACAGCTTAGGGTGTTAGGTGTTTCTTCCTTGGTAGATTACAGCATTTTGGGCTCTTGGAAGCCTAGTAGACCCTGCAGGATGTAGTTTCTGGGCAGGGTTGATGTTGTTTCCTCGCAAGTAGTGCATTCCTTGTTGTCTTGCCTTGGGGCAGATGTGACTTTTACTGTTGTGTGTTTTCCTCTTTCACTTACCCCCCCTGGTTAACACTTTCATGCAGTTCTTTCTTGTTTTGCTTGCTGAGGTATTCTTTCTTCTTTTGAATGCCTCAGGTTCTGAGCAGTAGCCAGTTTGGTGGCTAGGTTACGGTGGTGTTGCTGGTGTTCTCTTTGACCTTGGAGATTCTGTTGCTTTGTTAGTGAGGTAGTTTTTCTGTACTTTTCTTACACACATACATATTTGCCAGTGAGTTCGTGTCAGGTTGTTGGCGCCCACTGGTAGTTTTTACCTTTGTACTAGATATATTACTTTGGCTGCTACCATTTCTTGGAGATAGTCTACTTGCTCTGTGAAGGTTTTATGCTAGGTTGCTAGTTATTTTAAAACTAAAATTGTTATTATATATATATTACACAATCAGCATGTTTTATAAAAGTAAATCACTATTTTCCAAACAGCGTATAAAGATCGTTTTCCTATATATATAATATAAATTAAATGTAGAGTCTTGCATAGCATAAGTGGTCCTCTTAGGGCTCTTATGCACTTCTTAGGATGTCAAACCTGAATAAAGTATTTTTCCGCAGCGCTTAAGTATAGTTTTTAACCGTGGACTAGGTGATCCACCGAGCCGAGGGATACGTCCTCTAAGTATAACTAATTTTCTAATCATTAAAATCATGAATTTCTTTCTTAAAGTATAGTAGGTGGTTTTGCCTGAGCGTCAGCAGTTATCCCCTGCTTGACGTGGCATCATGACGTGTGTTTTCTCATACTCTGATAATTCTTTATTTCGGAGAAAATTTGGGTTGTGATAGCCTCCCAAGAGCGCTTTGATTATGGTTGTTGAGCTCGGCCATAGTGGTGTGTCAGTTACCTCATTATCAACTTATCTTAAAATGATGATAAGGGTTTTGGGAGGTGTGAGGTGGTGGGCTTTGTTGCATGAATGTTAATATTTTCATATCATATATAGAGGAGAATTGTTCCTACAAAAACATCAAAAATTACTCGTGTGGCATCCATGAAAGGATGACCGGGGATGAAAGATATCCTTGCATCCTCTACCATATCAAGTGTAACAAAGTCTATTAGTGAAGTAGACTCGCCAATCTCGATTGACACATTCTAAATTACCCCCAAAGGGGTCTTAACATAGCGACCGACAAATTTAAATTTGATGACTATGGGGGTAGGCTCTCTTAAATTTAGCTTTTGGGATAGACTAGAGGGGATAATGTTAACATTAGTGCCAAGATCTACAAGAGAGTTAGGAAAATTAGTCACCCCTACAGTGCATGGGATATTAAATTTAATAATAACATTGTTGTTATATTGATCCACCATTCGAGTAGGATTTGGTAGATGAGGTTGAAATTCTTGAAGAGGAGGAGATGGTGCATCATAAGGAACTTCTTCTCGCATGTCTGAGTTATCTGCAAAGGTCACCGCCAAGGCATTTGTGGTTGCCAACGGTGCTTGTTTGGGGAGTTTGATCACTGTTTTTAATAATTGGCTCACTTAATTCGCCAAATTCCACAAAGACTTGTAAAATACAGACATCCGCATCTTTTTTAGAAATATATTTGTAACCACTTCCTCAAGAGAAGCTAGTTTAGGGGCTCACCGCAGAGAAGAATTTGGAGGAGCAAGAGGAGTGTTACCCGTGTTACTTTGATTCCCCCAAGATAAATTGGTATGATTTCTCCAGCCTAGGTGATAAGTGTTGATATATTTGTTGTTGCCTAGATGAAAGTGCATCTAGTTCAAATTACCCATGTAATATATATTCTCTATTGTGTCTTGAGTCGTCTCCAAGGTAGGTGCAAAAGAGAAAGGAGACATCTCCTTTATTCTTTAGTTGAGAAGCTAAACCTGGAGAGACAAGTTAGTAACCAAATAAATTTTGTGCATCCTGACTGTTTTATTTAGGAGAGTAAGAGGAGCACTTCATTGATATGTATTCATATCCATACCTTCTATGAGCACTTGGGTAGCCACTATAGTTTGTGTGTTAGGAATTCCACCGGCAGCTGCATCAATATTTTGCCTTATTTAATGATTAAGGCCATTATAGAAGGTATGGATTTGCAATCAATCAGGGATTACATGATGAGGGCAATAATTAAGTAATTCCTTAAAATGCTCCCAAGTATCATATATTGTTTCTGAATAGACTTAGGAGAAATAAAAGATATCATTGTTCAATTTTGCTATTTTGGCAGGCAGAAAATATTTCATGAGAAAATATTTTGTCATTTGAGCCCAAGTGGTGATGGATTCTCTTGGTAGAGAATTCAACCACTGCTTGGATTTAGTGAGCAATGTAAAAATGAAAAAATCCTAGGCTGAATGGCATCATCAGAAACCACATTGATTTTAAAAGTATCACATATTTCTAAGAAATTAGAAATATGTGGATTGGGATACTTATCTTGAAGCCTATAAAATTGTACATAATATTGTTCCATTTGTATGATGTTTGGCTTCAATTCAAAATTATTGTTCGCAATATCGTAATGAAAAATGCTCAATTGAGCCTCATCCAAATTCAGTTGAGCGTAATAGGACATAGTCCATTGTTCGATAGCATTCTGATAAGGATTTGGCTCCCCCATATTATAAGAAGTAGAGGGAGAAGAAGAAGAAGGAGAAGATAAAGAAGAAGGAAAAGAAGTGTCCCCTATAGATTGCTCAATCAAATTGAGAAATAAGGTCATGGAATCTTAAGCGTTACCAAATTATTTGCTTGATTTCAAGATCCAAATCAAGTAGATCTGATAGATTCCCTTGGGTCATAATTCAAACATATAACTTTTTCTTTAAAAAAGTTATAAGATAAAATTTCTCGAATTTCCTAAGGTTCTCCCAGTGGTGGGCTCTCTAGGTACTAGGCGGTCTTGTAGGATTAAAGCCCAGCACGACCCTTTCGTAAGAAATGTTATTTATAAAAATTTAAAATAAATTTTTTTATAAAAAATAGGTAAAAAAACTTTTGGATTTTTTTCCTAAAAAGACAAAAAGAAAAATGATAAAAGTAATAAATTTTTGCTTCCAAAATATCAACCAAATGTTCCTCCATAATAGTGCCAAAAAATTTATGAGGAAAATCATTGTTGGTTGTGCAAATCAAAAAATAATCTTATAAGGCAAGTGTATCTGTTGTGTTATAATAAGATCAAGTGTCGTATTTTTTTGGGCTTGTTCAGTAATTCTACTCACAAAGAAGAGTTATTATTTTATCTATTAGAAATTGGGGTTTGATTCAAAAAACAGAATTAAGCGGGAATAACTAAGAAAATCTGATGATTAAAAAGCTTAGTACTTGATCTAGATTCCTTTTTGAATAAAGTGGGCTTTGTACTATCGCGCGGGGCATAGGTGACCACTCATGTCCTATCACTCATATATATATATAATCTTTATTATATGTAAAGCAATATAACATTCTCCACTCTTATCGTAGTTTCAATTAACACCGTACGATTGTTTGATTAAATTATGGCCTAAATTCCTCCTCCTAAATAACTCCCACAAATTAACCCCATTTGATTTTCACCAAACGAAAAAAAATATCGCACGACAATTTTCCACCACTAAGAAACCATTAGACACGACTGCTCCTAAACTCTTGAAAAAACTTCTGCATCCCTCCTCATTTCATTCTTGATTTTAGGTTTACCACTCTATCTCTCCACACTACATATGTACAATGGAGCTCCCTAACGACTCTAATCTACAGCTGATTATCACCTCTCGCTATTATGAATCAATCAAAAACATCAAATCTAATAAAGGTTTGCTCTCTTTGAGTCTTAACTTCTCTTCGGCTTCTTAAACCTAGCTGACATTACAATTCTTCAAGCCCCGCTACATATAGTTTCAGCCACCACTCGAATCCAAAAGTGCAGATAAGTAACCCAAGGCTCCATTACCGAAGCCAAAAGGGCTAAGAAGCCAACATTTCGGCCTACTACATTCTTATTCGTCATCGTCGCCTACAGTTTTAGTCGACATTATATGATTGCCTGCATTCTTAGTCATTATTATTGTTATTACCATTTCTGCCGCCTACATTTTAACCTATTGTCGTCGCCTGGACTATTAACCTCTACATCGCTCGCCCGTGATCAAAAACATTGCAGAACCTCTTCACTTGCCTACGTATCATAATTACTGCTTCTAATTTTTTTGTCTTTGCCTTACACTACTTCTGCGTTAAAATATTTTAAAAAATGATGTATCAAAATAATAGCAGATTGATAAAAAAATTACATATATTTTATGTTCTGTAGAGAATATTTCACACTAGAATCGTGGGTGCTTTTTTAAATTATGGATTGGAGATCTGAAGAGAACGAAATCTGAAATTTTATAATTATATGGATATATCCCTACATCCCGATGGCCTGGATTTTGCTGTTTTTACACTAGAATCATTGGTGCTTCTTTTGATATTATACTGTAATTAAATTTAGGTTGATCAACTTTCACTACAAATTTGATTTCAAATTGGTATGGTGTTGGCAAAATAAAATTTCCTGTGGAACCTCCTCAAATAAATTCCCTTATATAATGTTTTGTAATTTGATTTATGCATGTCCATAGATTTTAATGCAGTGTGAGAGTTAAGAAAAAAAACTTCCTCAAAGTGCCTTTCTTACAAATGGGTATAATGTTGGCAAAATATATTTTACTTTAGAACTACTCTTTATTGCCTCCAATATATTCCACTTAATAAATACTTTGAATATTTTTGGAGTAAATTATACATGTTCAAGATTTCTTTTATGAAGTGTGAGAGTGAGGTTTATGGCTGAGAATTCATGGTGTGGGTCAATGCTTCTCAACTATGATGACTCTATTGCATATAATGTGTAAACCCCAGGGTATAGGATTTGGGTATGTACGGTGGCTGCTTTAATAAAGTGAAAGTGTCTTCATTTTGTTTACATAAACTGAAATTTCATTTGAAAGAATGGCCATGGGAGTACTAATTCCATTTCTTATGTATGTTTAGCACTTTCTCATGATAAGACAAATCTTTAATTACGTATGAAGGAAGTTATTCGAGTTTCAATATTCCTTTTCAACTTCATTTAATTCAAATTGTAGTTTATAGATGTTAATTACATTATTTTATTGAGTTCAAATTACTGTGTTAAGTTGTAAAATGAATATTTTCCTTGCCATTTTCAGAAGATAAGTTAGAATTGACGTCCAACTTTTTCCCATTGGATTTTCAGGTAAGATTCATTACATTTAGAGGCTTCAATTTCTATGATAACTCATAATTGCTACATTGCATTCCAATCCTCATGTTCTATGTTATTTAAAATTGTAAATCTAAATACTCTGCTCTTAATCCTATGAAATCTACTTCATATACCTGTTTGAACATACTTCAAACATGCAAATCATACATGGGAAAAATAATTAGCTTATGACTTTTCTCATAATCAAATAATTTGATTTGAGTATGCTTGAAATGTTCTTGAATAGATGGAGCAATTACATTTCATTATTTGATTTGATACACATTAAACTTCATATATCTTTTCAGATTTGAATCATGGCTTCATTTACAAATAAATTATACAATGTTTGATCGCTATCAACTATAATTTGCATTATGTGGCTGATCTTACGAATTTATGTTCAATATCCATTAAAGTTGGGTATCTTCATAATTCAACTGAAAGCTAGGTATTGAAAGTTTGGTTAGTGTCAAAACTTTGAAATATGGCTTTCTCACCAGGAACATTCTACTTTTTAAACTACCCTTTTAAGTAATTGTCCCCTCTCTATATAATAACCCTTATTTTGAAGTTATTTTAAGGCCTTGTAATTGGAGGGAGAAAGTAGAAGGGAATTTAATTACAGTACAATAATTTACATTCGATAACTACAAAATTGATCTAAAAAAATGTTAACTGAAATTTGCACCACCAAGCAAATCCCATCATATACAATATTAATTCCCCTTAACATACATAACTAGGAATTTTTATATCTATTTTTTTTCAATCCCTCTATATGTTAGTTATATAGAGAGTGTTGCCATCCTCCTTAAATATACACCGCCCCCGTAAATTGCTCGTCTATCCCGTTGAATGTTCTCTTCCCCCGCCAAATGTTTGTCACCCACATGTTCCCCCGTCAAATGTTCACCTTCCTACGCCACATGTTCACCATCCTCGACTGAATGTTTGTTTATTTCACATTTGAATAAGCATCATTGAACCTTATATTCTCATATATCTGGGAATTAGTAGAATTTAGGCATTTGTCCCTTATTATTTATTATTTCCAAATATACTGTCCCATCTACCTATTCTGCTTGCATTAGCCCCTTTTAATTATTGTTTGTTTGATAATACTAATTACTTAAGGTATATATATATATATAATAGAACAAATATAATGTCAAGAATTACTTCAAAATGTACTATCTCTGGGTACTAAAAATTACACAAACTCAAAATTACAAGTCTATCACTCCTGCATTTATAATTACATAGATATAACATACTTATATATACTAGCAAGTCATCGTCGGCTACTGAATTTCAACTCTACCCGCATACAGAGTATTAATATGACTCCACAACAACGTGATGCACATAATACTAGAAGATGAGAGAAGCGACATTTTCGTGAACACTAGATAGGAATACTGTCTGGCTTCTAGGACATACAATAAACTTTTCACTAAGGAGAAAGTTCAACATCAGCGCATCCTCCGATAATCACACCAGGTATTATTAACAACCAAATTATTTTTGTTCGCCTCCTCAAGTAATTACTAAATAAACCATATTTCACCTCAGTCATTACTCCATTCAACAATGATAGCTCTGGGTCAAAATAGATAATGAAGATAAGGACATTGAAGGCACCATTTATGCAACCACTAGGTCATATATTTAGGGTAACTGCACAAGAAATTTCTTCCCAGATCATTTTGAGTTACACTTTGAATTAACCTCACCAACAAACTTCCCCAATTATCGTGCTAAATGGTTCCAGTGCTAGACAAACACAATGTGTTGCAATTGAGGGAAAATATCCCTTCCTAAAATCGTAACGCCAACCAAACTTATCAATCTCTACATTGATCAAACTAAGGGTTTTCAATATTTTAGGAAAATTTGCTCTCATACAACCTTATATTCACCTTCAAGTAATTTGGTGTAACAATGGATGATCATGTACCCTCATTCCACAAATAAATTTATAGTTTTGGGCACATGGAGCCATATATCATCGAATTGGAAACCTTACCCCTACTATCGACACAAGACCATGATTTCTTTAATTATTTATCTATGAAACTGAACATGAAACATCAAATCGCTTGCACGAAAATAATGAAATGCAAGCTGAGCTACTTCAAAAAATAACACACATATTTGATATGTGCAACCCCTACATTAAAATGTTCCGACAACAGTCACGTCGACCGTTATAAAAGATCACCTGTCTAATCTACTTTAATAGAATTTACCTACGTCATCTCAAGTTATCTCTATATTGGTTAGGCAAGAAGATGGTCATGAAACACAAGAAAGAGATATCATTATTCAAATAATTGGAGGCCAACTTTTGAATATCCCTGAATACTCTGGCTTCTATGACCTACTTCAATATTCATTGTTATTACCATACGGGACATTTGGAAGGACTTGAAACTTACATTCAATGACCAACTCAAAAATCACATGTTATAATTTCTATTCATGCATGTTGCAAGTAATCACACTTTACTATAATTGTTTAACTAGTATCACTTCAACTAATTCTTCATAATTGTTCTAAACATTTAATGATCTTTCTCTAGATTCAAGAGGCATCTAATTCAATATTACTACACAGCGGAAGATTGCTCCAACAATATGTAGTCGGCAACTATGTTAAAATTGAAACACAAAACTATGCTTTATTAGATCACATCAAAGTGACCTATTGATACGCGCAAAATAGAGCTTGAAAACACAAGTATACGTATCGTACAAGTAATAAAAAGTGAGTGAGATCGTTCCCACGGAGAAGTGATGGGTTTAGCGCTTACAATTTCTAGCTGCACCATTTCTATGAATCCAAGTAAAACGGTTAATTGATTTTCTGAAAATAGATTGAAATTTTTAGATAAATATTAAAACTAATTTAACTAGATCTTAAAGGAACTTCTTAGCAATTAGAGAAAATAACCTTGCATTTCTGATTTCATATGTATAACATGATGATGATAAAATAAATATTTCATTTGGTTGAGCATTGAATTATCTTGCGATGATTTTTAAAGAAGAAATCTTCATCTCTTGATACAAGAAGTCTTAATATCTACGCAACCCTAGTTATCTCTAACTTAGGCGAAACGAAAAATATTATAAAGCGCAAAAATCTAATTCGCTAGCATAAAAAGGAAATCTCTTTCACTTTTCAAAACTCAAGAGATCTTGTGATGCACGCACGTTTCTCCTCTCTCGATTCTTGAAACGCCATAAAAATAAAGAAATTTTGGTTAATGATTCACACTGCTCATCTCTCGATTCTCGCAATGCGATAAACTAGCCCTTAAATTAATATTACGACGCTCATCTCTCGATTCTCGTAGCACAATATAATAAAAAGACATGATCCAACAATTTCACCATAAAAATCACAAGATCTATAAAGATAATCACAAAACAAACTCAAAATCAAAGATGTTCATCATCAAAATACACATACTACTCTCATCATGCAAGACTAGAGAGTTTTAGTTCATGATTGCGGGAAAATAACACAAAACTAAAGAGATCTTACTAAACATTTCGAAAGAAATGCGAATCTTCCCTTCTCTAGTGACGTGGAAGTATTTCCTTCAGCCCGAATGCCGAAAACTGGACTGGTTTTCCCCTTAATAGAATTTCTTCACCAGTTCTTCCCTCCTCTCTAATGGCCGAATATGGAAGAAGATATGGATTTAAATGGCTGAAATCTTCCCTTTTAAACTTTCCTTTTTCTCCTCCTAGTGGGCCCCACATCCAGTCATTTTTAAATGCTGAACGGATGCTAAAAATTAGGATGTAACTGTTGAAAACTTGGTAATTTCGGATTTGAATTTCTTGTAACTGTCAGAAATGTTACGAATATGTTGCAACATTTCTGGTTCTGTCTTTATGCACAATTTGACCCGCTAGATTTATTGAGAATATATTGCAACATTTTTCCCAGATTTTCCACAATGCTTAGCCTTCAATCCTTGACTTAAATTCTCCCTGAATCCTATCATAAAAACATATAAAAATGAGAGTAACAACCATTTTGACTTCAAATCATGCGGCAAATGGATTTTTATATACTTTTCATGTATAAATATCACATAACATGGCTGAACATGGTTAAAATATGGATGAAGATAACTTCTTTTTGCGAAGTTATCACACCTCCATGCTTGGTTCTTTGCTAGTCCCTAGCAAAGGTAAATCATTGAAAACCATAACATGACAAAGGTTTATGAAAGTGTAATTTCATTCCCTTCTACTCTTCATTATAAGGTAACCAAAATAGCTTCAAGTAATTCTCATTAACTGATGTTAGACTTTCTAATCCATAAGAATTCAAACTTTCATAAATCCATCAGATAGATATACGATAAGGCTCAATTAAGAATTCAAGTGTCATATGTGATGCCCTTAACAATCTGTTTACTTCCTTTACAATTCATTTTCGATAAACTTCGTCTCCAATAGGATAGATCAAGAGTAGTCTAAGGCTTTGATATGACCTCTACATGAGTTTGATAGAAACCGATGCCAAATAAAACGACTTGATGAATTTTGGAAAGGTGGGTAGCCATTGATTCTAATTGATTAACTTAGTAGCCTGCCAACTTATGGGGTTTAACTTTTAACAACATTTTGTTTTCTTTTATTTTTGATATTTTCATAGTTGGGATCATTCCAAGTATGCGTGAACATCCTTGGGCCACATATCACTATGATATACAATTTTTTTTTATATAACACCCATAAGTGGTCAGTCTACTAACTAAGGAACATAGGGAAATGAATACTCAAGTCTTTAAGCTCAGAAGTAATATGTGATGGCAACAAAGGTAAGGCTTTAAGTGGGAGCAAGGTTAACTACGTACGCTCAATATATTGGCAACTATCATTGAATTAGAACATACTCGATCTAATCTCATTAGGATCCGAAGTTAATTAAATAAATTAAAAGAGCATAAACTCTTTTAAGAACTATAGTGCATGAATGTGAGATAGATTTCTTAATCGAGCTTTAACCAATCAGTCTAATTTCAATTTAATAGTCTGACTCATAGGACTGACTCGTCTAACCTTACAATTAATTTGAAAAACTTGAATAGATTTATATAAAATTTTTTTTTAAGAGCAGACATTTCTAAAATATACCCCATAAAAGATTTGTCATGCAAGGTATAGAAGGACATGCCCCCATACTTGAACCTTTACTAGTCCCTAGTAAAGAAGTTGTAGCAAAAATAATAGCCATGTATGCTATTGCGAAGTTCATAAATCATAACATGTGATTCGCCAGCATAGAAATATGGGTGAAGGGGAACACTGAAGTATAAGATATGACTGAAATGTCCCACCCCACAAAGCAGCAGAGTATAATAACAGGTTCTCATTAATCAGTGAGGCTATTTATTAAGCAGTTAAAGGTTCATTGCATTAAAACATATAGCAACAATTTATGGAAACAATTCAGCTAGAGAAGTGATCATCCAAAGTGCAACAATTAACAGTCATTAGGATTAGAGTTAGAGAATGATTAAACAAGTAACATTTAAATGCAGTTATTAACATTCAATAACTTAAATAAAATAAATTAGGATTCAGTTAAACAAGTTCAGGAACGTCTAAGGAGTCAATCACTTTCTTCGTATTTAAACGAGACAATGTATAAGCAAAGTAAATCTGAAATGTTTCACCAACACTGAAATAAAACAAAATTCCAAAATAAAACAAACATATTTCACCACAGAGCAAAGTAAATATGTGCAAAAAGTAACAGATTCATGTAGAAATAAAACCAACACTGCCCAAAATAAACATGCTTCACCACAGTCATTGCCCAAAATAACACAAACATATTACAAGTAATAGAGCAAGGTAAATTTCCCAGATTCTGAGTAGTGGTGTATCAACCATCCTCCTCATCGTCGTCAGCATCATCGACCTTGTCCGAGTCGTCATCGTCCAAAAATTCTTCCATTTCGTTGTCATCGTCGGATGCAAAGACTGCATCGTCCTCGACCACTTTCGCTTCATCATGTGGATCCGGCGATTTTGTAGCCTCCTTTCCCTTCGAATCAGAGTGTTTGCGCTCATACCAAGCAGGATTCACATCGTGGACCGCTATCTTTTCCTCAGGTACGTTCAAATGGCGCATAATTTCGACTTGATTGTGATGTAAAATGTCTAAATGTGAAATTATATGATGATGTTGCTGACGTTGATATTTGGCAGTGGATTGCAAATATTTAAATATGATCGGCCAATCCGAAGGATTAGGGGAAAGTGGCGGCGGGATTGGAGGTTGAGTGGTTTTGCGCGAAGATACGGGAGGACATTGTTTCTTGGTGGATTTGGGGGAGGTCTCATCTAAATATACCTTGATATAGGATGAAATGACGGAAAATGTTATTGGCCGACCTACAATGGTGGTAGTGTCTGCATCGGCGAGAGATACCCCGGCATAACGACACAATGATGTGATGAGTGTGGGAAACCATAACTGAGTTCCCCCCTCCATTTTGACCTTTTTCTGGATTTGACTGGAGATTATATGTCCTATATTAATTGGAATCCCTTTTATGATGCTATAAATGATGCAAGCCCTATCAAAGGAGACATGGTTTGGGTGCTTTGTTGGCATAATACTTGAGTTTACGAAAAGAAACCAAACTTTAGCTTCACGAGTAAAATGGGCGGAATGTAAGACATGTGAAGATTCATTCACCCAAGTGATATTTTTAGTGAGGCTCAATGCGGTGGCGATGTCGAATGGGTTAGTAGACCTGACAAATTTGAATACATCGCTGTCCAGATTTGTTAAGTCAAAGTAGGAGTTTATACCTTCCGCGGAGAAATTGACTTCCCTTCCCGTATATGAATTTTTCCGTCCATATGGAACTTAGCGTTGGCGTAGAATTCGTACACCCATGGTAAGACTGCTTCAGTGCGGGGGTGGCAGAAGGAATTCCAGCCGAACTTTTCTATTTGCCGCACATAAGCTTGACTCCAACCACGAACTTCAAGTTGAAACCCTCTTTCGTAGATGACGGGCTTTGCTTTCAGCAGTTCATAGCGAGCCTTGGCTTCTTCGTTGATAAACCTTGTGTGCTTATTTTCCACCACCTTCTCTCTACCTTTCTAAGGGGCCATGACTCTTCCTGAGGGTCGGCGATAAAATACGGTGGCCGTCTATTGGAGCTTTCACCGGCGGATGCTTCAAAGAGGGTACGAAGGTGGGGTTAGGGTTTTCCTGGAGCAGGGGATTTGGGGGTAGCAGAGGATTGCCTGGAGATCGGGCTTTTACCAATCGGCGGCCGGTTAAAATAGCCGGTTCAGGTTGTTCCTATTTATGATTAAATTAGTTCAATTAAACCGGCTAATTTAAGTTAATAATTATTCCACCAGTCAGCCGGTAAAAAAAAAAATTTAATTGACCCAAACAGCCGGTATTTTACTGCACTTTCATTTTTTAAGAGGAAAAGACAGAACCCGAAATGTTACAACATTTCCAAAATGTTACAACATTTTTTTCTGAACCAATTTCGAACTTCCACTAGAGCCGAACAAAGAGGAAATGTGTTTTTAAGTGTTCGAGACCGTGATATTGTAGTTATGCATCATTCATTTCATTCATTTTTTTAAATGAATCTTTGAGAGAAACACAAACAAAAAAACAAAAAAAACAATAATAACAAGAACGAACTTAACATTAAAATTTGGGGTTGCCTCCCCGAAAGCGCCTTAGTTAATGTCCCGGCTGGACATTCGGCGGCTCGAAATTTTTTATTTCAAGTGTATGAACGATATGACTCATTCATTTTCGTTTCCTAAATAAGCCTTAAGACGTCCGCCATTAACCTTAAACTCCGAATGATCCTTTTCATTGATGATAGTAATGACCCCATGAGGAAGCACTTCCTTGACCCGAAACGGGCCTGACCACCTAGACTTTAATTTACCAGGGAAAATTTTAAGTCGTGAATTGAATAATAGAACTAGTTGCCCTGGTTGCAAATGTTTTTCCGTAAGATGACGGTCATGCCACATTTTAGCACTTTCATACGCCTGGGTCCGGATCTCCTCCAATTCATTTAGCTGTAGTAATCTAGATTTACCGGCTACTTGAAAGTCAAAATTGATTTTCTTAATGGCCCAATATGCCCTATATTCCAACTCTAACGGTAAGTGACAAGCCTTGCCGTAAACTAAACGATATGGGGTAACACCAATCGGGGTCTTGAAAGCGGTTCTATATGCCCATAAGGCATGTTAAGCTTTGAGACCAATCCTTGCAATTTACACTAACCGTTTTAGCCAAGATTTTCTTGATCTCTCTATTAGATACTTCCGCTAATCCATTTGTTTGGGGGTGGTATGCCAATGCTACCCTTATGCCTAACCCCGTACTTTTTCAATAACGCTGCAAATTGGTGATTACAAAAGTGACTCCCCCCGTCACTTATAATAGCTTTGGGTGTTCCAAATCGACTAAATATAAAGTTTTTTAGGAAGTATAACACCACCTTCGCATCATTTTTGGTCGTGGCAATGGCCTCGACCTATTTCGATACATAGTCTACGGCTAAGAGGATAAATAAATTACCATTCAAATTAACGAATGGTCCCATGAAGTCTATACCCCAGACATCGAAAAGCTCGACTTCTAGAATTGGGTTCATAGGCATAGCTTCATTCTTCTTAATATTTTCTTCCTTTTGACATCGGTCACACCTTTTCACATGTTCTCTAGAATCATGAAATAATGTAGGCCAATAGAATCCGGCCTCTAGGACTTTCATAGCTGTCCTATTTCCCTTGAAGTGTCCTCCGTAGGGAGAACTATGGCAATTTTCTAAAATAGGATGCAATTCTACTTCCGGGATACATCTCCTCACTACTCCGTCAACACCAATTTTAAACAAATAAGGTGGGTCCCAAAGATAAGACCGCACTTGGTGTAAGAACCTCTTTCGTTGTTGGTAGTTTAATTCTGAAGGTAATATATTACTAACGAGGTAATTGACGTAGTCGGCATACCATGGCAGTAACTCCTCAGATATAGCTAAGATTTGCTTATCAGGAAATCTCTCCACAATCTCTGAATGATAATGAGATTCCACTAGTTCGATCCTAGAAAGATGGTCTGCTACAGGGTTATCTACACCCTTTCTATCCTTAATCTCCAAATCGAATTCCTGCAATAATAATACCCAATGAATCAATCTTGGCTTTGTATCTGTCTTTTCCATCAAATATCGGATGGCCGCATGATCAGTAAAAACGGTAACTTGAGTGCATAAAAGATAAGATCGAAACTTTTCGAAGGCGTAGACTACTGCCAACAACTCCTTCTCAGTCGTGGTGTAATTGATTTGAGATTCGATAAGAGTTTTGCTCGCGTAAGATACGGTGTGAAAAAGTTTCTCTCTAACTTGACTTAGCACTACACCAACGGCATAGTCACTCGCATCACACATAAGGACAAATGGTTCCCCCCCCAGTCGAGTGCCACCACAATTGGTGCCGTGGTTAATTATTTCTTCAATTTATTAAATGCACTCAAACAGTCTTCATCAAAATGAAATTTCGTATCCTTTTCCAACAATCCACTAAGAGGTTTTGCAATCCTCGCAAAATCTTTGATAAACCTTCGGTAAAATCCCGCATGCCCTAGGAAACTCCTTAACTCTTTCACATTCCTAAGCGGAGGTAATTTCTCAATGACCTCAATTTTTGCCTTATCTACTTCTAACCCCTTGCTTGACACATGATGGCCTAGCACGATGCCTTCGCATACCATGAAATGACACTTTTCCCAATTCAGTACAATGTTCGTTTCGATACATCGCACAAGCACTCTTTCTAAGCACTCCAAACACTCTCCAAATGATTTTCCGAAGATGGAGAAATCATCCATGAAGATCTCTATACCATGATCCATAATTTCTGAAAATATAGCAATCATACACCATTGGAACGTGGCGGGTGCGTTGCATAGACCAAATGGCATTCTCCTAAAGGCGAATGTTCCGTAAGGGCACGTGAAGGTAGTTTTCTCTTGATCTTTCGGGTCAACCGTGATTTGGTTATACCCAGAATAGCCGTCTAAGAAGCAGAAGAAATCATTACCGGACAACTTATCTAGAACTTGATCGATGAAAGGCAATGGAAAGTGGTCTTTTCTAGTAGCCTTGTTAAGTTTTCGATAATCCATGCAAATGCGCCATCCGGTAATAGTTCTAGTCGATATTAATTCGTTCTTATCATTTTTTATTACGGTCATCCCTCCTTTCTTCGGAACGCATTGAACCGGAGAGACCCAAGAACTATCGGAGATAGGGTATATTATCCCTGCATCTAACCATTTTATTATTTATTTCTTTACGACCTCTTTCATAGGTGGACTGAGGCGGCGTTGAGGCTCAATTGAACCTTTATAAGATTCTTCTAGGAGAATCTTGTGCATGCATACCGAAGGACTAATCCCTCTTATGTCTGCGATCGTCCAACCTATGGCTAATTTAAATTGCTTCAACAAATCTATGAGTTGTTGATGTTGATTTGGTGATAATTTTGAGTTGACAATGACCGGTAATGTATCATTGTCTCCTAGATATGCATAGGCCAGATGTTCAGGTAATGGTTTCAACTCAAGTGTGGGTGGACTAATGATGGAAGGTTTATTTGCACATGTCTTATCTATCATATCTAAAATCTACGGCTTACGAGTGAATGTCGGTGAACGTGCACTTATTTCAAAGCACTCTTGAATTTCATTCTCAAAATCAGATTTCTCTTCATCCGCCCCTTCCTCTTCATCTTCTTCTAGATTCTCACTTAAGTTGTAATCATAAAGGGTCATACTCTTAACTTCCTCTATGTCATCTTCTTCTAAACGAGGGAATTTCATGGCTTTTAGTACATTAAAAGTCACTTGTTCATCGTTAACCCTCATGGTTAACTCACCCTTGTGTACGTCAATAAAAGTTTTCCCGGTGGCTAAGAAAGGCCTACCCACTATAATGGGGACTTCCTTGTCTTCCTCCATGTCTAATACCACAAAATCTGCCGGAAAAATAAACTTTTCGACCTTGACTAAGACGTCTTCTACAATCCCCTTTGGAAAGGTTAGAGATTTATCGGCTAGTTGTAATGTAAGCGATGTTTTGGAAATCTCCCCCAATCCTAACTTCTTATAAATTGAAAGTGGCATAAGATTTATGCTCGCCCCTAGATCGCACAAAGCCTTTCCCTCGAATTGATGCCCAATAGAACACGGAATCGTGAAGCTTCCGGGGTCCTTTACTTTTGGTGGCAATCTCCTTTGGAGAATTGCACTACATTCATGTGTAAGGGTTACCGTTTCGTTCACGCCAAACTTTCGTTTTTTATTTAAGATGTCTTTCATGAACTTTACGTAACTCGGCATCTGTTCTAATGCTTCGGCGAAGGGTATATTAATTTGCAACTTCTTAAAGATTTCTAAGAATTTCTGAAATTGTTGGTCTAATTTGCTCTTTTTTAGTCTTTGGGGAAAAGGTGGTGGTGGATAGGTTCGTGGGTTCTCCTTTCCTTCTTTCCTCTTTTTCTCCTTCTATTTCCTTATCATTTCTTCCTGTTAATACTCCTTCCTCCTCACTCTTATCGCCCTCATTTCTTCCTATTATTACTTGTTCACTAGGACCCTTGACTTCTTCTTGGTCTTGATTTTTATTTTGTTCATGTGGATTAGTGTCTTGACCAACTATTAACTCACGCCCACTTCGTAATGTGATGGCCTTACAATGATGATTATCTCCCTTGGGATTGGGTGTGGTATCCGTAGGAAGTGTGCCTTGCGGTCGCATACTTAAAGCGGTGGCGATTTGTCCTAGTTGTGATTCAATCATTCTCATTGACCCTTCCAAGCTAGAGAAACGGGCTTCATTCTTTTGCATTGATTCTATGATGAAGTCATCCGTTACCTTCCTAGATGGTCCCGCTTGGTTGGAATGATTGTTTTGATGTTGAGGATTAGCATTAGAATTGAATAAGTGTGGTGGAGTAGGACCGGAGTTGTCCTTCCAAGAGAAATTAGGATGGTTTCTCCATTCGGGATTATAGTGGTTTGGGTAAGGGTTTGTATTTTGCTTATAATGCCCTCCTAAGTAATTAACTTCTTCATTTCCCCCTACGAGTTGTTCAATTGTTAAGGTGGGGTTAGGAGAAACCATGGGAGTAATAATGCTATTGACTTGAGGATTCATTTGATTTTGGTTCAACGTCAAAGCATCTAACCTCTTGTTAATGCTATTAAATTGGGATGTCATTTGGGCTGCAAATGACGTTAATTGGTCAACTTGATACAATCCTGCCATAGTGGGAGGATGTACTTGACGCTCAATCGTGTGGTAATTATTAGAAGATAGATCTTCTAAAATACCGTAGGCATCTTCAGGATACTTGTTCATCAGCGAACCTCCCGCAGCTTCATCTACTTGGATCATTGTAGATGTCTGAAGGCCGTTATAGAACGTCCATACTTGTTGGTGAATGGCTAACCCATAGTGGGGACATCTACGTAGTAATTCCTTAAATCTTTCCCACGCATCATATAGGGTTTCTCCATTCGCTTGCATAAATGTAGAGATATCCCGCATTAACTTAGCAGTTTTAGATGGAGGGAAATATTTGGATAAAATTTTTTCAGTTAATATAGCCCAAGTAGTAATGGACTCATAAGGCAATGAGTTCAACCAGTCCTTAGCTTTCCCTTCTAAGGAGAAAGGAAACAAGCGTAACTTAATGGCTTCATCAGATGCACCATTAATCTTAAACGTGTCACATATCTCTATGAAAGTTCTAAGATGAGAGTTAGGGTCTTCATGATTAAGACCCCCAAACTTGTTGTTTTGAAAAAGTTGCATTGCCATGGAATCTATCTTAAAGTTATTGGCCTCTATCGCGGGTCTAGCGATACTAAACTGTACCCCTCCCCTAAAAGGCATGTTATAATCACGACAAGTTCGTCTTGGTTCATTTGGGTGTTCATTATGTTCTACTTGACCACCAAAATCCTGACCGTTTTGGTGAGGCTCATCGTCTGGATTGGGATTATCCATTGCTAGTTGATTAAGTTGTTCTAGCCTAGTTGACCTTCGATTTCGTCTACAGGTTCGTTCGATTTCAGAATTTAGAGGAATTAATTCAACGGATCGATACCTGGACATACACTATAAGATAACAAAGACGATAACACAAATACAATAAACTAACAATTGAAAATAAAACTTGACCTCCACGTACTAAGGTTCACTAATATTGTAAGAAGAAAAACACTAAATCCGTTGCAAATCCCCGGCAACGGCGCCAAAAACTTGATACGCGCAAAATAGAGCTTGAAAATGCAAGTATACGTATCGTACAAGTAATACAAAGTGAGTGAGATCGTTCCCACGGAGAAGTGATGGGTTTAGCGCTTACAATTACTAGCTACACCGTTTCTATGAATCCAAGTAAAACGGTTAATTGATTTTCTGAAAATAGATTGAAATTTTTAGATAAATATTAAAACTAATTTAACTAGATCTTAAAGGAACTTCTTAGCAATTAGAGAAAATAGCCTTGCATTTCTGATTTCATATGTATAACATGATGATGATAAAATAAATATTTCATTTGGTTGAGCTTTGAATTATCTTGCGATGATTTTTAAAGAAGAAATCTTCATCTCTTGATACAAGAAGTCTTAATATCTACGCAACCCTAGTTATCTCTAACTTAGGTCAAACGAAAAATATTATAAAGCGCAAAAATCTAATTCGCTAGCATGAAAAGGAAATCTCTTTCACTTTTCAAAACTCAAGAGATCTTGTGATGCACGCACGTTTCTCCTCTCTCGATTCTTGAAACGCCGTAAAAATAAAGAAATTTTGGTTAATGATTCACACTGCTCATCTCTCGATTCTTGCACTGTGATAAACTAGCCCTTAAATTAATATTACGATGCTCATCTCTCGATTCTCGCGGCGCAATATAATAAAAAGACATGATCCAACAATTTCACCATAAAAATCACAAGATCTATAAAGATAATCACAAAACAAACTCAAAATCAAACATGTTCATCATCAAAATACACATACTACTCTCATCATGCAAGACTAGAGAGTTTTAGTTCATGACTGCGGAAAAATAACACAAAACTGAAGAGATCTTACTAAACATTTCGAAAGAAATGCGAATCTTCCCTTCTCTAGTGACGTGGAAGTATTTCCTTCAGCCCGAATGCCGAAAACTGGACTGGTTTTCCCCTTGATAGAATTTCTTCACCGGTTCTTCCCTCCTCTCTAATGGCCGAATATGGAAGAAGATATGGATTTAAATGGCTAAAATCTTCCCTTTTAAACTTTCCTTTTTCTCCTCCTAGTGGGCCCCACATCCAGTCATTTTTAAATGCTGAACGGATGCTAAAAATTAGGATGTAACTGTTGAAAACTTGGTAATTTCGGATTTGAATTTCTTGTAACTGTCAGAAATGGTACGCATATGTTGCAATATTTCTGGTTCTGTCTTTCTGCACAATTTGACCTGCCAGATTTGTTGAGAATATGTTGCAACATTTTTCCCAGATTTTCCACAATGCTTAGCCTTCAATCCTTGACTTAAATTCTCCCTGAATCCTATCATAAAAACATATAAAAATGAGAGTAACAACCATTTTGACTTCAAATCATGCGGTAATTGGATTTTTATCTACTTTTCATGTATAAATATCACATAACATGGCTGAACATGGTTAAAATATGGATGAAGATAACTTCTTTTTGCGAAGTTATCACCTACGCGTAGAATAAAACAACTTCTTTCAAACAGTAAAAGTATAATATTACTCTCTAATACCATGCCATATCCATTACTCTTTCATATTAGGTAATGTTAAAAAAGAAAATTACTATCTTCTTCATTTACGGGTAGCCCAAGAGATATGTATCAATGATACCAAGATCTTATGGCAATTATTCAACACAGCAGTAAGCCAGATTTGCTTATAATAATGACATGCAATCCAAAATGGAGGGAGATTAAGGTTCAGCTAATGGAAGGACAAACTTCATATGAACGTTCAGATCTCTTAACTAGAATATTTTGTTCAAATTATGTGGAGCTCAAGAAAGATATATTCAAAAGAGGAGTCCTAAGGAAGGCTGTCAGACATGCTCACCTCAGTGAATTTCAAAAAAAGGAGTTACCACATGTACATAAGTTAGTGTTACTAGATCCATCTTACAAATTAAACTACCCTGACGAATATGTTTCAATTTTACGGGCTGAAATACTACATGCATACCAAGAACCTATATTATATGAGGCTGTAATAAAGCACATGATTCACGGGTTGTGTGGACCTTATAATCCAAATACTAAATGCATGAAAAAAAGTATCTGTATCGAGAGTTTTCCTAAACAATAGGCGAAGACGACAATACTGGGAAATGATACTTATCTAGTATACCTAAGAAGAAATGATAACAGATATATTTTCATGACACACAATTTCTCAGCAATAATATATATTAGTAGAGTGAGAGAAAATACATGTTGTGATGCCACGTCATGAAGGTGACAACTACACACGCTAAGGCGACCCTGTCTTTTACTTTGCTTTTATAAAAAGACATTTATTTTTTATGTTTAAAAACATAGTTTAAATTGAAGCTTTTAAAGACGGTGTCCCTCAGTTCAATGGATCAAATATTCCACTAGTAAAAAGTATATATACAGTGGAAAATACGTAGCTTAATTCATTTTATCCTACATGAGCATGAGGACCCAACAAGAATTTTAATGACATGCAAGCTTCTAAATTTAGTAGAAATAAAAAGAAGTTTTATAATTCTTAAAATAGATTGACATTTTGTTAAAAGAGATTTTATGATTTTAGGTTAAATGCAACTTTTATATTTTAAAAATACCTAATATTCATCCTAACATAAAACGTTCCTAGGGAGCAAGATCTGAAAAAAAAGCAGTGAGCAACAGTAGAAAACTAACAAGTAGTCTAATAATAGCAACTAAAACTATGGGACCCAATAACCTGACACAAACCCATAGAATTAAGTCACAAGTTTGATCTAAAAAACGACAACTACCTCATAGTACTATGGGAGTGACAAGTAGCAGCAAAAATAGTAGCCATGGAAACTCTGCTCTAACTTCACCTACTACAATTTCCCCGGGCCTAGGGCATTCAAAATAAAAGAATGCCTCAATAAGAAAGTAGAAGTGGCAACTAGAACAAAATAAGGATATTCGAAGAGAATCACATGAATAGTGAGGATGATAGTTCAAAATGATTTATTCATGAAAATAATCTTGCACCGAGTGCAAATCAAATCTATATTATAATTCTATATAGATATAATGAAGTAATTAAGACTAATCAGCTCAAGAAAGGTATTGTAGGGGTGGCTTGCTTACCAACACAACCTATAAATCCTAAATAAAAGGTATTGTGGGGGTGGATTGCCTACCAACACAACCCAATAGTGCTAAACAAAAGGTACTATGGGAGCGGCTTGCTTATCAACACAACCCAACAGTCCTAAATAAAAAGGAACGATGGGGGTGGCTTATTTACCAACACAACCTAATAGTCACAAACAAAAAAGTATTATGGGGGTGGCTTGCTTACCAACACAACCCAATAGTACTAAATAAAAAGGTACTGTGGGGGTGGCTTGCTTACCAACACAACCCAACAAACCTAAACAAAAGGTAATGTGGCAGTGTTATAGTCCACTAACACTCACAACCCAATATCTATTATTCATAAACAACTTACTGGCACCAAGCAAGACTGGGCATTACAAAAAAAATAGAATAAACTATATAGTCAAAATTCAGTCATGCAGACAAATTTCACTTATGTAGTGGAATTTAACTTATGTAGTCAAGTTTCACATATGCAGTTAAATTTGAAGTAATGCAGTCGATTTTATACTGTCGAATCTGAGCATAGGCAGATTTCTTATAGTTGAAAATGACTTTGTGTAGAAATGAACTATGTTGTCAAACTCATGCAATCAAATCATGCAGTCAAATATAGACTTAGGCAAATTTATGTAGTTGAAAATGACTTAGTGTAGAAATGAGCAATGCAGGTGAATTCATACAGTTGAATCATATAGTCAAACTCATGCAGTCAAATTCATGCAGTCGAATATGGAGTAAGGCAGATTTTATGCAATCGAAAATTATTTATTGCAAAAATGAACTATGCAGTCGAATTCATGCAGTCAAATCATACAGCCGAATTCATGTAGTCAAATCTAGAGTTTGGTTGATTTTATGCAATTGAAAATAACAGTATAGACATGAACTATGTAGTCGAATTCATATAGTAGATTTCATGCAGTCGAATCTAGACTTAGGCCGATTTTATGCAATTAAAAAAGACTTAGTGCAGAAATGAACTATGTAATCAAATTTATGCGGTCAAATCATGCAGTCGAATCTGAACTTAGTCAGATTTTATACAGTTAAAAATGACTTAGTGCAGAAATGAACTCTGCAGTCAAATTAATGCAGTTGAATCAAGAAGTCAATTTCATGCATTCGTATTCATGTAGTCGAATCTGGACTTAGGAAAAGTTTATGCAAAAATTGACTATGCAATTGAACTTTTTGGTCTTTTAGTTGGTTTTACATACAAAATTTCTAGAAGTAAATTCCTGGCAAGTTTTAAATGCAAAAAATTCAGAAATTGAATCTTTAAGAAAGAGGAGAAGAACAAGCAATTTCTAAGGTAATCTACACCGACGCAACAAGTTTAAAAAGAGAAACATAGAGGAATAAATAAAAAAATTAGAGAGAGAATGCAAGGAGAACAAACACCACTTGCCTCAACTATAACCACTATAAATCAGCCTCACAAGCCCTTCATGCCAAGGATCGACTTACACTCGATCTCGGCAAAAAAATCTACAAAAATTTAGCAAAAATGAGGGTTAGGGCCACTAACTCTAATGCAAAAAACTCAACAAAATGAATAATACTTACCATGCACGCGAAGAGCTCGATAAGAGCTTTCCAAATCTAGGCTCTGTCAGGAAAAACAAGCACCAGAACTCCTGATCGGGAGGCTAGAAAGCTCCAGGTGAATTGTTCTCTGTCTCTCTCACTCTCTAACTCGGGTTGGCTTGAGGAAGAAGAACGGGTTTTGGAAAATAAAGGTATAGATGGCTCCCACTTCTTAATAAATGAATGACCAATTTCCAAGATAGAATTTTAATGTTTTTTGTCATTTTCAAGGCTAATTTGACTTAATTAAACAGATATTAGTGAAAAAGAATACTAATTAATTTAGTTTGTTTTAACTAAGACTTCAAAAATTTCGATTCTTATAATGAAATCTTAAAATTAATCAATTTAATTTTCTATACTCCAAGATCTAAATTTTGACAAGCTCAAAATTCGGACGTCTTGACCAAATGGACACGAAAACACACTAACATTGGTGCTATAAAAAAATCACTATGCTAACATAATACCCTAATACAAAATAATACGACAATTAAAGGATTGAAATTAATTATCAAAATTTTTAGGGCATTACAGTCACTCACCCTAAGAAAAAGTTTCGTCCTGAAACTTAGAGTGTAACACAAACCCTAAGTGCAAAATAAGATAAATAAGATTTTTTTGGGATAGAAACACTTATAGAAGAAAACTAGGAGAATGGATCATGGTGAGATTCTATCATTGCAGACTCCAATTCCCAAGTTGCGCTCCTGACATCCTAATTTATCCAAAGGACATTATCCATAGGAGTTGTCTTTCTCCTCAACACTTAATCTTGCATCTCCAGAATACGGATAGGCTCCTCGACAAAAGAAAGATTAGGCTGCAATAGGGGAACAAAGCTAAGGTCTTGACGATCACTGTGCAAGCACTTTCACAACTAGGTCACATGAAACACATTGTGAACACCTGGGAAAGTCACAAGTACTCCAGCCAATAAGCAGACACTCTAATGCGCTCAACAATCTGAAAAGGTCCCACATATCTGGGATCCAACTTATGGACCTTCCAAAATCTATTAACTCCCAGCATCATAGAAACTTTCAAAAAAACCATGTCCCCAACAACAAACTCAAGATCAATCCTCCATTGATTTGCATACTTCTCGAAACTCTCTTGAGCCAATCGAAGTTGCTCATGAATATGCGTCATAGAAATGCTCATCTCTTCCAAAGCCTCTGGACCCAACAATGGCTTCTCACCAACCTCGACCCAAAATAAGAGAGTTCGACAGCACCTATTATGCAAAGCTTTAAAGGGGCCATCTAAAAGCTTTCGTGGTAGATCTTATTATAGGACAACTCCATGAGTCTGAGATGCTCGTACCAAGCTCCACTATGGTCAAAGATATAACACCTAATCATGTCTTACTCAATCTGATTGACCCTTTTCGTCTGACCATTAGTCTGAGGGTATTAAGCAGTAAAATATCTAAAGGAAGTGCCCAACACTCCCTGCAAGCTTTTCCAGAAATGAGACATAAACATGGAGTCTCGATCTGACACTATACTCACTAGAATACCATGTAACCTGATAACTTCGTTCAAATAATGCTCTACTATTTTCTCCATGGAATAGTCAATCTTGAAAGGCACGAAGTGAGCACACTTCGCCAATATATCAAAAATAACCCACACAGCATCATGTCCTCGATGAGACCTTGGCAAACCGGTAATGAATCCATAGAAATACTCTCCCACTTTCATCTTGGAATATCCAAAGGTGTCAACTTACCTCCAGGCCTCCTATGATTTCCGTTGACACGCTGCCAATTAGCACTCAGATACAAATATTTTTATATCATTCTTCATACCTGACCACCAGATAATCTACATTAGATCGCAGTGCATCTTCGTAGAACCAGGATGATAGGAAACACTAGAACCATGTAGGGAATGAAAAATAGGGAATGTAAAATCTACCGCGGTACTTTAAGGTACCAACATTATCAATGGAAAAATCTGGTAATTCTCCCTTTTTAGATCTACTCTAGATATGTTGCAAATCTGAATCATCCTTCTGATGTAATATTGTAAGAATATGTAATGCCTCCATCCATCACATGGAATATAACATAGGGTCCGACTGGGGCCCCACACCATATTTCATAGTCAGACAGCGGAATCACGTGTGAATATAAAAATACTTTCTACTCGCATATTAACTCAGAGCATTCTAGCGGAAGTTTATAATTTGTAAGAACTCATCCAATGAATGTCCACTAAATATATAAATAACACATTTATATATTACACCAGGAATGTATACAAATACACAAACGCTCATGTCCTTAAAGCCTTACTTGTTTCTCTTTAAAAGAGGTGGTTTCTTACATCAGCACGCAGGCCGACCACACATGAAATCCAATTCTTCGCACAGCCTTTTAGGGCCTACAAGCAGCAGCAGCAAGGGCTTCAGCCTGCTCAAACCAATTCAGCACCAGCAAGGGTAGCACCTGCATATGGACATCCACCCCAAGGGTGATAAACAAAGCAACGGTCAGCATTCAGCTGACCAATTATAACGACCCTACCCCTTACCCGGGGCAGTGGTTCGTTCCCTGCATGCATTACAATCACAATATATATATCACAACAAGTGTACTCACACACAACAACATCATAAATGTCGGCCTTCATGCCAGATGCTCAGTGCACTCAGGGCACTCATACGGTGTACCGAATCAATCCTTGGTCCCACCACCAATTACAGGTTATTAGCTTGTTGGTCGGGCACTTGTCTACTACAGCACGCATGATGGAGACATCCTTGCCCATCCCACTCAGAGGTGTTCACCTCACGACAACTAGTGAGTACTTTAGATCGACCTATACCCGTAGTGTAATAATCTGGGAAGGCGCGCAACCCCCCATTTGCATTGCCACCAATCGACTGCTCACAATGCAGGTACATAGTACCTCTAGATCGACCTACTACCGTAGTGTAACACACTGGGAAGGCCCGAAGCCCCCCATTTGCAGTGCTACCAATTGATCTCTCAAAACACAGGCACACGGTGCCACTTTCCGGTTCAGCATACAGCTCACGCAGAGCGTATAATTCCAATGTCACAAAGGCTCCACAACCACAGAGAATGGCTCTCACGACCAGATCGCATACAGCTCATGTAGAGCAAACAATATAAGGAACTCACAAGCATCCTCACAAACTCCATAACCTACACATTTCATACACGGAGTCTTCTCTGGTTCGCAATATAAACATAACCAATCCAAACTAACCATGTGCATGGGCTTCACACAACCTTCCTATTCCGTACTACTCATTTCTGGATCTAGATGAAGACTCAACCGGGGATATCAATTATCAACCCGCTGGAATCACTTACTCTTTCCACCTCTTGGTGGAGGATTCCATGCACATGCATAAAGGAGGACTTCACTTGTCCATGAAGGAGATCGTTACCCTTGACGATCGCTTTGGAGCCATGGAAATCTAACCGGATGAAAAGCACCGCAATGGCCTTGCCTTCACAGAACTGAACTCAGCTCGTGACTCGGAACTCCAAAGCTGTACCGGCAGCCGGAATCCTTCTCCTTCTTCCTTCCTTGCTCTCCCCTCTCTCTATCTCTTTTAGAAAGAGAATGGAAAAAAAGATGAGAGTTTATCTTAAACTCTCGGCCTTATAACAGCAGGGAATAGCCTTGGACCATAGGATCCAATTAGAAGGAAATGAACGGCCACGATTCGCTCTGAAAAGCATCTTCCTTGGGCTGACATGGCTTGCGACACGCCCGTGTCACAGGCTGTGTACCTTAAGCAGCAGACAACCGACTCAATCCAGACCAGGACACGGTCATGGACATGCCCGTGTCAAGCTCCTGACATGCCCGTGTCAATAAGTACATACCAATGTTTAGGGGCATGTACCTCAATCGACGAAGGACCAACAAATCTTGAAAGGGACACGGGTTCCCAACACGTCATGTCAACTTTAACACGCCCGTGTCACCCAGAATATGCCTGGAATCCTGGCCGTGTTCCTCACCCGATACAGCCCGGCTACCAACCCGAGCAGGACACAGCCTGGGACACGCCCGTGTCCTAAGCTATGTCGCCTCTCGAAGATCGTCGACTTCACTTCGTCTAGAACTCACCACACACAGTGAAGGACATGTCTTGGGACACGCCCGTGTCCAAGGTCATGTGCCTCACTTGATACACATTCGAGTCCTACTTGAGACCCATGCGAGTATAAAGAGCAGGACACGCCCGTGTCCTAGGTCGTGTATCCCAGCCTGACTCCAATTTGGGATTTTGTGGTATTACAGCATAATCCACGAAGGATCTTCAACTTCCATGTTAATCGACAAGGCACTACCCCCAATAGTTATGTTCATTAATAAGAACTCCTCCACTAGGGATTGCACAGAAAGAATAAAGACAAGCACAATCAAACGTCTCAAGTCATCGGTCACTAAGTTAGCCTTGCCCAGATAATAAAGAATATCAACTTCATAGTCTACATCATACTCTAACCAACTTCACTGGTATAGATTCAGATCCTTTTGATTGAAGACGTACTTCAAGCTCTTATGATCTATGAAGATCTCGCACGACACTCCATACAAAAGATTTCTCCACAACTTCAAAGCATAAATAACTGCAGCGAATTCGAAGTCCTTCGTAAATTAATTCCTCTCAAGAACCTTTAATTATCTTGAATTGTACGCATAAATTTTCCTTCTTATATCAGAACACAATTGATCCCAACTCTAGAAGCATCCACATTAATGGTATTCTCCACCCCCTCAGCAGGCAAAGCCAAAATTAGAGCAGAACATAATCTCTTATTCAACTACTTAAAAGCTTCCTCACGAGCATCTCTACAAACAAAAGTTGTGTTCTTCTACATAAGCATGTTCAAAGGCACAGAAAACACTGAAAATCCTTGTACAAATCCTTTATAATAACCTGCTAACCCTAATAAGCTTCTTATCTCCTTGAGCATTGTAGGCCTCTTCCAATCCAACACTACAGTTATCTTAGATATGTTTACGGAGATACCATCTTTACTTACAATGTGACCAAATAAAGACACATGAGATAGCCAAAACTCACACTTTCTCAGATTTGCATACAATTTATGCTCCATCAGAGTAGCTAAAACTAAGCATAGATTCAAAGCATACTCTTCAGCACTTCTAGATTATATTAGGACATCATCAAAGAATACCACCAAAAAATGATCCAGAAATTCCATGAACACTATGTTCATCATGTCTAAGAAAGTATAGGGTGCATTGATTAAATCAAACGACATCACCAAAAATTCAAAATCGATGTACCAGGAATGAAAAGAAGTTCACGGTACATCCGACTCGCGGATCCTCAATTTATGTTAGCTTGAGCGAAGGTCAATCTTCGAGAAAACAGAACTTCCTCACAACTTGTCAAACAAATCGTCAATCCAAAGTAACGATTGTCGGTTCTTGATCGTCACCTTATCAAGCACCTGATAGTGTATACACAACCTCATTGATCCATCTTTTTTCTTTACAAAGAGGATTGGAGCACCCCATGGCAAAGAACTAAGCCTGATAAAGCCACACTACAACAAGTCATCCAACTAAGTGTGCAACTCCTCCAACTCACATGGGACTATGTGATAACGTGCTTTCACAATAGCATGAGTACCTGCTCAAGATTTATAATGAACTCCACATCTCTCTCAGGAGGAAGTCTAGGAAGACTAGTTTGAAAAACATCCGGAAACTCTCGTACTATAGGAATGTCCTCAACATGCGGCGCACTACGAGCATCTTCCAAAATAGAAACAAGATTAGCCTTATAGCCAGACTCTAAGAATTGTCGAGGACGTACCGTAGAAATTATTGGGGAGTCCTGACATAAAAATCCATACATGCTCATGGGTTGGCCATTATCCATCGAAAAATCAAAATGCTTAACCTTATATTAGATGGCTGTATCATTGCTAGACAACCAATCCGTGACCAAGATTACATCAAAATCCTCCAGATCTAAAGCCTTAAAGTCCATAAATGCAAGTAATCCTCCTAACAAGATAGAGAACTTCCAAATACCCTGATTTGACTCCACTAGATATCCTATGAGAAACTTGATATTAAGAGGATCATCTAACCGGTCTGTAGCCCAACGATGTTGTTTTAAAAAACTCCTTACCACGAATGAGTGGGTTACACCCGAATCAAAAAGAATTTGCTCCAACTTATTCATCACTTTAAACTCGTCTAAAAAGGTCATGCACATAATTAAAGGAAATTGGAAACTTAAATCCACAATAAAGGTTATTAATTAGGTCAAAATCTAACTTGAGATCACATGGGTAGACGACTGAGCTTCTTCCTTTGTCAACACATTTAACTTTCCCTTTTTTCTATCCATATGTTGTGGTGGTGGCGGTAAGACCTGTTGTGGAGCCACCTATAATGCGGGCTGGGACTGCGGGAACTGATCCCTCATATGCCCCCTCTGACCACAGTGGAAACAAGCCCTTGACTTTTGAAAGCAACGACAACATCATGCCCTCTCTTCTTATAGTATGAACAATTAAGATCTCCCTTAGGCGCCTCCTAGATCGCATGCACCTGAAGCTATTTCTGAGCTCTCAACTTCCTAAAACACTTCTCAAAATAATGGCCTAGCCGACCACAAAAATTGTATGCTTCTTTTCTTCCTTTCTTCAGAGCAGAGCCAGATGCCTAAGATCTTCCACTATCATCAACCTTTCTTTTATCCTTCCTCGCCTTCAGCCCATGATTTTTAGCATTCTCGATCGCCTTTAACTTCATGGTTGCTTAAATATCTTCCACATAACTCTCAAATGTGTATGCCTTGGCTAACTACTGGATGTCACTTCTAAGACCACCCAGAAAATGCTTCATTATGCCTGCCTCAGTGGCAACCATCTCCGGAGCAAACTTGCTTAACTTGCTGAACTCTACCTTGTACTCACCAACTCTGAGTTGTCACTTCTTAAGTGCAAAAAGTTGTTCATTAGCCTGTCTTGTTTAACCGAAGGCAAGAACTTCTTCAGCAGCATCGTCTTAAACCTTTCCCCCGAGCATCCACTAATGAGGGTCTCCTTTTCCCTGATCCACCAGCCTTTAATAAGTCCCTTCAACAGGTAAGCAGCTATCATGACCATCTGGTCCGCAGAAATCCCTGAATAGGAGAACATCTCCTCCATCGTTTTGATCCAATCATCTAGTGCCATAAAGTTGGCCTTCCCTTTATAAGTAGGGTGTCCTAGACGCTGGAAATGTGAAATGAAATTCATTTCTTGCAATAATTGGGTAGGAGGTATAAGAGGAGCGGGAGGGTCTGATACAGTCTAACCCACCACAGGGTCTTACACCCTAAGGTGTTATACTAAGGTGGTCATCAACAAGGTCTGGATCTGGGCCTACATCGCGACCATCTACCTCGACAATGTCTCATTTCTTTGACGTTGCTCCTTGATCACCACCTCGTTGTGAGCACCAGAATACTCACTTTCTAACTGGAGAGTTGACCTCATTGGATAACATTTTGGAGGCATTGCCTACAAATACGAATGGGCATCGATCAACACCTAGCTTTGGACACCTCAACTTGAAAACTAGAATTACTTAACTCAAACTAGATCAAAAATGTGTAGATACTTACACTTACTATTACCTTGCTCTAGGAATTTATAAAATATTGTTATGCCTACACTTAGGATGATATACCATCATCCTCTTGACTCTTGTACATATATTATGAATGTATGAATGCTTTAATCTTACTTTTAAATCATGTGTGTACGATTGTCATCATGCTGATCTTAACTTGGCATGTGTGATAATACTATGTTATGTTATGAATGTTGTGTTACGTATTCTAAAAAGGCCTTAATGCATTTAATAAGCGGCATACACATGAAATATTATGCATCTCATACTACATAATTTTGCATGTAATGTAAAAAATAAAATCTAATGAGCATCCATGTGATAATGTAAAGTCGCTCATTTCAACTTAGAAGCCACATGTTGCTATGTCTATGAGAATCCATATACAAACACATTTATGAATCTCATACTATATAATATGTCATGTATACTTCTGTCATGCATATGAGTGTAGTGTTCATGCTTTTTCCAAGATATATTGATGACACATTGATGTATGCATCAAAATGAAATGAGATAAGGTAAAAATAGAATTTGTTTAAAAACGGTTGTTTCAAGAAAATTTCAACCTACCATTTTGACCAAACCTATCCCCCACCCTCCCTCTGATAACAACTTTCATGACCCGTATTTTCTCAGTAATAATATATATTATCAAAGTGAGAGAAAATACGATGTTTGATGCTATGTCGTGTAGGAGACAACTGCAAATGCTAAGGCGACCCCGTCTTTTACTTTACTTTTATAAAAAGAAATTTATTTTATGTTTTAAAATATTATTTAAATTGAAGGTTTTAAATATTGTGTCCCTCGGTTCAGTGGATCAACTAGTCCATAAGTAAAAAGTATATACAACAGCATTCAAGCCTTTATCCCACTATAGTGGGGTCGACTATATGGATCCTTTGTTTCCATTGTCCCTTATATTTTGTCCTAATCTCACTAATGCCTAAGTACATTATGGATTTCCTTACAGTTTCATTCCAAGTCTGTATAGGTCTACCTCTCCCTAATTTAACATGCCTAATGACTAGACTCTCACAATGCATAATAGGTGCCTCTAATGGTTTCCTTTGTACGTGTCCAAACCATCTTAGACGAGCTTCTCGTATCTTCTTTGTAATTTGTGCTAATCATGTTTTATCCCTGATACTTACATTCCTAATTTTATCTAATCTTACATGTCCACCCATCCACCTAAGCATTCTCATCTCTGTAACTCCCATTTTTTTGTTCATGTACACAATTCACTGCGAAACACTCAGAACCATAGAGCATCGAAGGCCTAATTATAGTATGGTAAAACTTGCCCTTAAGTTTTTGTGGTACTTTACGATCACATAAGATCCCTAACGCGCCTCTCCACTTCAACAAACCTGCTTGGATTCTATATGTCACATCTTTATTAATACCTCCATCTTTTTGAACTATCGATCCAAGATATTTAAAACACTCACAATGAGAAATATCTTGATCACCTAACTTAATATCGAAGTCATCCGTCCTTCTTGTACTCCTAAATTTAAGCTCAATATACACCGCCTTTGACCTGCCAAACCCAAAAACCTTCTTTTCTAAAGTATCTCACTAAGATTCAAGTTTTGCATTTACACCCTCACGCATCACATCAACCAAAATGATATCATCCGTAAACAATAAAAACCAAGGTATTACTTGTTGGATATACCTGGTGAGTTCATCTAAGTAAAAAGTATATTCACAGGGAAAAATACGTAGCTTAATTCGTTTTATCAGACATGAGTATGAGGACCTAAAAAGCTTGCTAATGACGTGCAAGCTTCTAAATTTTGTAGAAATAAAAAGAAGTTTTATAATTCTAAAAATAGAGTGACATTCTATTAAAAGAGTTGTCATGAGTTTACGCTAAAATGCAGCTTTTATATTTTAAAAATACCTAACATGCATTCTAACATAAAACCTTCCCAAAGAGTAAGATCTGAAAACAAGTAGTGAGCAACAATAGAAAACTAGCAAATAGTCTAACATCAGCCACTAAAGCTATGAGAGTCAATAACCTGATAGAAACCCATAGAATTAAGTCATAATTCTGATCTAAAAAAATGATAACTACCTCATAGGGGTGAGGGAGTGACAAATAGTAGCCTTGGAAACTCTGCTCTAACTTCCCCTAATGCAACAGCCCTGGGCTTGGGCCATTCAAAAGAAATGAATGCCTTAGCAAAAAAGTACAAGGGACAACTAGAACAAAATAAGGATATTCGAAAAAAATCACATGAATAGTTAGTATGATAGTTCATAATGATTTAGTCTGTAGAATAATCTTACACTAAGTGCAAATTAAATATATATTATAATTCATGTAGTTGAATCATGCAGTCGAATTCATATAGTCAAATTTGGACTTAGGAAAAGTTTATGCAAAAATGGATTATGTAGTTTAATTTTTTGGTCTTTAAGAAGGTTTTACATACAGAATTTCTAAAAGAAAATTCCTGAAAGGTTTCAGATGCATAAATTTTCAGAAATTGAATGTTTAAGAAAAATAAGAAGAAGAACAAGCAATTTAATAAGCTAATCTACACCCATACAACAAGTTTAAACAGAGAAACATAGATGAATTAATAAAAAAAATTAAGAGTAAGGAGAGCAAACACCACTTTCCTCAATTATAACTACCAGAAATCGGCCTCACATACCCTCCGCGCCAAGGATCAGCTCACTCTTAAGCTTGCAAAGAATACCTACGAAGATTTAGCAAAAATGACGGTTAGGGACGCTAACCCTAACGCTAAAAACTCAACAAAATGGAAAATACTTACCACGCATGCGAAGAGTTCGACGAGCGATTTCCAAATATAGACTCGGTCGAGAAAAATGAGAACCAAAACTCTCGATCGGGCCGCCCGAAAGCTCCAGGTGAATTGTTCTTCATCTTTCTCACTCTCTGGCTCGGGCTGGCATTAGGAAGAAGAAGGGCTTTGGGAAAAGAAAGGTATAGTTGGCTCCCACTTCTTAATAAATGAAGGGACCAATTTCCAATATGGAATTTTAATTTTTTTGGTCATTTTCAAGGCTAGTTTGACTTAATTGAAAAGAGATTAGTAAAAAGGAATCCTAATTAGTTAAGTTTGTTTTAACTAAGACTTAGGAAATTCCGATTCTTATAATAATATCTTAAAATTATTTCATTTAATTTTCCATAGTCCAAGATCTAAATTTTGATAAGCTCGAAATTCAATCGTTTTGACCAAATAGACACGAAAATGCACTAACAATGGCACTACAAAAAATACATCAGGCTAGCATAACACCCTAACGCTAAATATTATGCCAATTGGAGGATTGAAATTAATTATCGAAATTTTGGGGGCATTACAGTTGCAGCTTAGTTTGTGATAAGAACTGTTGAAGGTTTCTTATCAAGGGTTATGGGTTCAAAACTAAGCGCCAATAACCTACTGTTGCTGAGAAAAAGGCACAGTGATTTGGTTATGTTTTACGAGTTACAGCCCTTTGTTTGGCTGAACCACCAAATGCAGGCAATCTCCGTATGGGCTGCTGACTTCAGATACAAGAAAGCTCTGGGTCATTACAAAATAGTACACTTGCCTGCATTGGATCTTGCATGCATCCGATACAAAAAAGTGTACGAGTCGGTGACTTCAGATGCAAGCAAGCTCTAGGTTGTTATATACATTACTTTTTTGTAATGACCCTTATTTTGCTTGCATCTGAATTTGCCAGTCCATATTGAGATTACCTGCATCTGGTGGTTCAGCCTAACATAAGGGCTGCATCCCGTATACCCCAACCAAATCACTGTGTATGTTTCTTAGCAAGAGTAGGTTGTTGGCGCTAGGTTTTGAACCTGCAATCCTTAAAAAGAAACCTTCAATCGCTCTCATCACCAACAGAGCTGCAGTTTGCAGCTCAGTTGGTAATGATAGTGCTTGAAGGTTTCTTATCAACTACAGCTCAATTGGTGATGAGAGCGGTTGAAGGTTACTTATCAAGGGTTGCAGGTTAAAAACCTAGCGCCAACAACCTACTATTGCTATAAAACAGACCCAATGATTTGGTCTGGGCGTACGGGCTGCAGCTCTTGTGTTAGACTAAACCACCAGATATAGGCAAGCTCTGTATGGGCTGACAACTTTGGATGCAAGCAAGCTCTAGGTCGTTACATACATTACTTTTGGCAGAAATGCAGATGTCAACGTTGATAATAGATGGTTTATTCTATATAATCTGTGGTTACTTTTAAAATATAATTGTCATCTAAATGTTGAGATATGTAGAAGTATCAACAGTATAAAATATTTATACAAATATGTATATAAAGGACCTATTAAAGTCTCTTCTCAAGTCCAACTTTGTGTTGATCATGATGAAATAAACAATTATATTAATTGTAGATGGTTATGCCCTCCCAAATGATTATGGAGATTTTTCAAGTTTCAAATGAGTCGAATATATCCATTAGTAGAATGGTTACAAATACATCTACCAAATAAACATCAGATACAATTCCATATTGAATAGTCAATTTCATCTATATTGATGGACAATAGAAACTCCAAAACAATATTATTTGACTGAGTTTTTCAGTGTATACAATAAATAAAGAGTGCAAATCCTATATTTATAAAGATATTTACAAAAATATTATTGTTGTTATAAATAACAAAAGTATTAGAGGAAAAGGATCAGAAAATGAAGGGTGATTGGTTGGATTTATTCTTTTTTGCTTGCTGATAGTGAAAGATATTATTTGCATATGCTACTAAATCACGTTCCGGGTCCTACATCATTTGTTAGTTTATTTACTATCAATGGAATTCACTGTGACACTTTTAAGAATGTTGCATATAAGTATGGTCTGCTTGAGCAAGATAATAGTATTTGAGAATGTCTAATCAAGGCTCAAGTTTTAGAATGACATCTGCATTGAGAAGATTATTCGCTACTATATTGATATTTTGTGAACCAGCTAATAATAGAAGTATTTGGGATGAAAATTATTCAAGTATGATAGAAGATTATCCATGTTCTGGCAGCACTAATCAGTTTTATATTATGAATAAACTTCTTCATGACATCATTGATCTTCTTCAACAACATAGATGTTTGATTAGAGAGTTCGATTTAGTACTGATAAATGAATCATTCAACCATTTCAATAACCTCTCCATCCTTATTGAAGTTGAGTTATCATTACCAATTACAAGAGATGATCTTAACACAATTACAATACTCAATGAAGGGCACTTAGATGCTTATAATATGATAAGTGAGGCAATAAGAAACAAGTAACATGAGTTTTTTTATTTATGGACCAGGAATAATTGGAAAGTAATATCTCTACTGTGCAATTCTTGCCACTTTAGGAATACAAGATGCATCATTTTAGCTACAGCTACTTCAAGTATTGCTGTAACTCTTTTACAAGGAGGTCGAACAACACACTCAAAATTACAAATACCCATTAAATTAGATGCCAAATCATATTATAGTTTTCACAAACAATCAGATTTTGCAGAACTTATCATACAATCATCGGCCATAATTTGGGATGAAGCACCACTAATAGATATAAAGGCATTTGAGGCAGCAGATTGTTCATTTTGGACATTGCAGATGTAAATAAGCCATCTGGAGGAAAAATAATCATTATGGAGGAGAGATTTTTGCTAGGTACTACCTGTTGTTGTCAATGGAACAGGAGCACATATAATTAATGCATGTATCGTTCAATCTTATTTATGGAGTCATGTCAAGATACTAACTCTAACAGAAAATATGTGGGAAAAAATTATTTATAGTTTCTCTTAATATTTGCTATGAGTTCAAAATAGTAGGGAAATTATAACTTCCTATTTCGAGCTAGACCCCTCGTATGTGTTTTGCTATCACAATATAGACTTGAGCTTGTAGAAAATCTTGGGAGAAAACCCTAGACCACGGGTCAGGTGTTAGACCAGGCTTAGAGTGAATATAAGAAATTCATCGAGTGAACACGAGAGGACTTGTGAATTCGTTGAGAGGAATCGACGAATTCATTGAGAGGAATCGACGAATTCATTGAGTGAACTCGAGAGGACTTATGAATTCGTCGAAAGGACTCGACAAATTCGTCGAGTGAACTCGAGAGGACTTTTGAAATTCGTCAAAAGGACTAGTGAATTCGTCGAGAGAGTTTGATGAAATTCATCAAGAGATTCATTGAGAGGACTTATGAATTTGTCAAAGTGACTCGTGTAACAAACTCAATGCACTCGATGATTTGTCGAGTGATTTCGATGATTCATCGAGTATACACGACGAATGGACTTGGCTAATTGTGTATGTGTTATCTTGATTACTCATGGCCTAGGGAAGATTATGGTACTTCTAGACTTGTACAGAGCAGCGAAATTAATGGCCTTGTCTTTATAAGTCCTATTTTTATATTATAACCAAGTTAGGTCCAATAAGGGATTGACACATTGCATGGAAACTTTCAACCCTATATCTAATCGGTCGTTCGTTATAAGTGAGACCTTGCACATCTCCTTCACCGAGCCAACTCACAGTCTAGAAGAACGACAAATGGAACTGTACTGCCAGAAAACGAACACTGATATGTCGCTAAGAAGAAGGACTCGGTCCATGGTCGAAAACCAGGTGAGCTTCCTACCCTCTCCCTTGGTGCTAGATCTTTAGATCTAAAATGTAGGAGAGACGTCGGCTCAAGAGAGTTTGGTCTGAGAGATTAATGGAGTTTTCCTATGAAGGGACCATGCTAGAACTTTCATTCTAGGGCATCGATCACCACGAGAATGTCTTCAATCATCTCCTCTCTTTATTACGAAGACGACGAACTTGATTTTGCGGAGATTAGTGGTCTAATAAGGGAGAAAGGGATGAGAGAAGTTGGATGTGACTTGTGCGATTGCTGGAGGAAGGAAATGAACTGATGTTGTTCATCCATCTTTATGATGCGTGTAGAAAGTGCTGAAAAAAATTTGTTCACTTTACGCAGTAGATTTTAAGGCCGATTTTAGGTATGATCCGATCTACTGGTTGGAGGACGATAGCATTGAGGAGAACAGAAGATTAGGCCTGGTAGTGTGGATACCCGCCTAGTAGTGGAGAAGCCCGCTCCACTATCCCTATTTGGCCACGACGAGTGATGTTGGAGAGGATCGTTACTTCTCGAAAAGTGGGAACTAAGTTTTATGTCGACATAGAAAATGTGTGTGTGTGTAAGCATGAGTGAGTCATCATATTGCATTCATTTAATTGCATTGCATTGCACCGCATAAGATCTTCATCATATAAATTTGTGTGGGCACTTTATATGATGAGTTACTTTGATGTCCCAATCCTTAACTTATAAATTTTTATGGGCATTTTTATAAGTTAAGTTGAATTCTTTACTTACAATTTGATAGATGTTAGTGAAGATGTGTTTTGTATTTATTGATATATACTGTTGTTACCTGCTTATTATTGAACTGTTGATATATACAGGTATTGCTAGATTTACCAATGCTCTTTTGTCACCTATTTGATATATATTACTACTATATTGTGCTCCTCTTTCTTTTCCTCCACCCGGTTCCTAAGAGCTGCGGGTGTGAACGGATGTGAAGCCACTTAGTCTTTTTGACTAACAATTGCCGCACACACTTTTTTAGGAGGACACCCCACCAACGCAGCAGCACCCCGTACAAGAGTGCAGTCAGGCTAGGGGGACAGAGCTTGATACGACGATACCCTCACTTCCTTTCATGACAGATGTGAGTTTTGGAGCATTAAGATGTAGCCTTTGGGCAGTTTAGTAGTCTAATATTATAGGAGCTGATGTAGCTTCCTACTATATTGTACTACTTTTGGACAATTACTTTTGTGGATCATGACTTCTGTGTTCTTCTATTTGTTGGGTTGGTATTATGATATCGAAAATTAGCTGACAGAATAGGTGATTTGTGGTATAGATTATCCCGTGTGATGAAGTTACCACAAGGTAGCTGTTCTTGGCATAAAACTCCCCTCGGTCGTGTCTTGTGCTCTGGGAGGCGGGTTTATAATTGGAATCAGATTGCACTGATCCTACGATAAAGAATTCATTGAATGTGGTTTAACCCCCACTCGATTATTCAGTTTGCGAACAAACTGAATTAGCGGAAGGAGTTGTATGCCTATTGGTGATTCACACTAAGTATGTCCACCCGTTACCCTATGTTTACCCAACCTAACCCTAAATTTGTATTTTGTGCATAGATTCCGGTACATACAAAGCCAATGATAGGCATTCTCGTTCCTACGATCCCTACTCACTTCCAACAATCCAAGCTGGGGTAGTCCCTAATTGCAATTTTATATGTCTTTAGGTCTCAGCAGGTCCTAGTGCAGCAGCAAGCCCCAGGCTATAATTGGATGAGTACCTTCTGAGATCTTTCTCCACCCGCTTATCATGAGACAAAATCGGCTGTTCGCACAAAGGTGTGGTTGGATTCTGTGCAGGAGTTGATGGTCGGATTCCTATGTCCAACCATCATATCTATCAAGTTAGCAGTATCTATCCTAGAATCGTACACAAAGAGGTGGTGGAAGTCTCTTTTGGTCTCCACTTTTGAAGGAAGTGTAAATACTGACATTAGTTGGAATGAGTTCTCTGATGCCTTCTTAGAGCATTTTATTCCTTTTACTGCTTGAGATGAACTCAAAGAAAGCTTCCTGCAGCTAAAACATGGATCTAAATAAGTTATGGATTACCAACGAGAGTTTTAGCACCTTGCCAGGTTTGCTGACAACTATGACTTTGATGATCGCGGGTACGCAAAGCATTTTTATAAAGGTTTGCGATATACCTTAAGGCAGGATCTTTTTTTATAGATGACTCAAGCATTGCTCAGATAATATACATGGAGAAAAGATTGGAGACGAACTGTTGGGTCCATTGATCACAATGTCCCAGATTTGAAGAAGGCCTATAAGATAATGGTATACACATAATTGTATTTGATGCATGCTCTAAGTTTTATGTATACAGGTTGTTCTTTGTTCACTATTTAAATAGGTTGTCTAAGAAACATTGATAGGTGGACACGAGACAGGATGCTGACAAGGAAGAAATAATCCTAAGTCCAAATGCGTTGAGCGAAGGCAGTTCACTCAATGTCAGATGGCTTTAAGTGTTGAGTAAAGCCTAGGCAGTTAAAGCCTCGGCATTACCAAAGCCGAAATTTTGTTAAGTCCAGAAGCATTGAGTAAAGGAAGTTCACTCAACGCCTATAGCCATAAGCATTGAGTAAAGCTCAAACAGTCAAAGCAATAGAGAAGCTTACAAGAATTCTATTTAAGTCCAGAAGCATTTAGTGAAGGCAGTTCACTCAATGCCCTGAAGAGAAAGTGTTGACATAAAACTTTTCAGTCAGAGCAGCAGGTTTGATTGACTTTGAAATCGGCTTAAGGACAGAAATGTTGAGTGAATACCGCTCACTCAATGCCTATTCACTAGAAAATCTATCTAAGGACAGAAGCGTTGAGTGAAGGCAGTTCACTCAACGCCTCTTTAATAAAATAGGCAAAGGCAGAAAGTGTTGAGTAAAGAGAACTCACTCAATGCCTTAATACAAAGAAAACAAATTAAGTCCAGATGCGTTGAGTGATGAATACTCACTAAACGCCTAGTCAGTTAGACTATAATTGTCGATATTTGTTGAGTGATGAAGGATCACTCAACGCCTGGTGGTGTAGAAGTCTGCCTAAGTGTTTTGGCATTGAGTGACAAGTCCTTACTCAATGCCTATACAAAACTGTCTGTATTTGGTTAAGTCCACAATTGCTGAGTCATGATGACATCAGTAGAAATTCAAATGTTGTGGGAATTGAATAGTAGACGACAAATGGTGTCGCTTGCCTGTATTACAATAATTAATGCAAAAGAGAAGTTACAGCTATCAACTCCAGATGGTCCCACTTCTCAAGAGTCGTTGGACGGCGGGATACAAAAGTGGTATTCCATGGAAGAAGATGTTAAATTTTTGAAATCTAGAGCTTCATCTTCTTCCTCTCAACAAAGTTGCAGAGCTTGAAGAAATTACTTTTGTTGTTGATCTGAAAGCTCAAGAAAATTAGCTACTATTATTCACACCTTCAACAAGAAGATTAGGGAGTTATCTCTCTGAGTTAGAAGATGGAACATAGCAAGCCCTAGCTGCAGTTACTTCACAGCTCAATCTAAATAATCTTGAAGATCCATCCTTGGAGCTGTAAAGAAGAGAGGACTAAGTCATCATAGTTCAGGAAGAGGCAAACTAAGAGACTATTTCTCTGGAGTCAATCAACATCAACAACCAATATTTCTTTTTGTAAGATCTTAAATGATATGAATATAAGCCTAAACTATAATGGCTGAGGTAGGCTCTTTTCTGTAGATCTTAGCTGTAGGGCCTTTGTGCCTGAGTTATAGGATTCTTGTTGAGAATATGAGTTGTAGGAGAGTTTCTCTCTGAGGTAGGATCTAGTGGTGGATCTAAGTGTAGTACTAGCCTCCTAGCCTGAGTGTAGGATTTTGAGTTAAAGTCTGAGATAGGTGCTCTGGAGAAAATCACTGAGTTGTAGGAGAATATTTCTCTGAGTGTAGGGCCCTTGGCCTGAGGTAGGACTTGGAGGAGTCTGAGAGATACTAAGGGATTTGAGTTGTAAGCTCATTGAGCTAAGATTGGAGAAGTTGGTCTTGTCTAACACACTATTAGAAAGGTGGGATGGATAGTGGATGTACCCAGACCTTGGGGAACTACTATAAATACCTTGTGTGTTGTTTTGTTATCTTGAAAGCAAATCTAAATCTAAATCACAACTCACCTAAGTAAAAGATGGTCATAAAAGACATAATAAAACCTATTCACCCCCACCCCTCTAGGTGTTTATCTACTCTTGAAAACAAAGTCTTTGAAGTGGTATCAGAGGGAGGTTGTTGGTACCCTAGATGTGATTTGGCTTATGTAATCCCTTTTCCAGTCCCTCTTGATCCATGTAACTATATATGATCATGTTTAGACTTTGTTTAGTCTCCCTAGGGCAGTTTATATCTGACCTAGAGCTTAGAATAGAAGTTGTAGAATGATTCTTTAGTTAAGGCTCTTTTTCCGTTCGACCATCGTCGAACGAGGCCTCGCGATCGTCGATCAGTGGTCGACGATAGCAGGGCTTTAGAATCGTTGAAGTCAAGACAATTATCGTCGACCGATGGTCGACGATCTCAGAGCAAGCGTATTATGCTCTGAAGATTGGTCGACGATCTGCTATCAGCAGTTCGACGATCGTGGTCTGGTTTCACGATTTCTGTCTCGACAGATCTTTGCCTTAATCGTCGACATCATGAGATGGTCGACGATATCTGTCTCAACAGATCTCTGCCTTAGTCGTCGACATCATGAGATGTTCGACGATTTCTGTGATAACAGATTTTCTGCTTCAGTCGACGATATCTTGAGCTGGTCGACGATTTCTGGTCGACGATTTCTGTTTCGACAGATTTCTGTTTTCAGTCGACGATCTGTTAGCTAGGTCGACGATCATCGAACCCCTGTTCGACGATTTCTGTCTGCCTTTAACTGTTTGTATTTATTTTATTCCTTGGTTTATTTCCAAGTGTTTTAACGTATGGTTAGAAAGATTTTCTGAAGAATGTTTTTGCTAATTTATGGCTTAAATTCAAATGAATTACTTACCAAATATGTCAAGCATAAATTACGGGATTTCGTATTTTGATAAAGCATTTTTGTCTTATTATACAAAATATATTGCCAGGCTGTATTCTAGCCGTTGGCAGTGTATGCTATTTCCAAGAACGATAAATCTTTATGCTGAGATATTTTCCTATTTTTTTATTTCCTTATTGGGACTGACAGAGAGCTAATAGGTCATTCTATTCCTATTGCTATATTCTATTTTGAGATAATCTGTTGCAGGGCTCGAGAATTCAAATCAATAGAGCCGTTCCAAAAGATAAACGAGAAGACATATTTAAGAGAGATTTTTTCTCAGAATAACAAGAAGAAACAGTAACAGAGAGTTTTTTAGTGTGCTGCATTCTTTCAAGCTTCTCCAGAGCAACTCTTCACAATCTCACAATCAGAAGAAGAAAAGCTTTCCTGAAGCAAAAGTTCAAAGCAATCCATTTCATTCTCAAGTCTCCTGAGCATCTGCTTAGAGTTTTTCAAGACTTCAGAAAAAGCTCCAGACCTGCTTCACGTGCTCCAGAATCTGAAGACCTGATAAAAATCAGTCTACAGATCTCTGAGGATTTAGTTTCAGTTTATCTGAAACTCCTTCATCCTGAAGCAAAGGCTTTCCCTGGACTTTCACTGAGCCAGGGGGAGACTTTGATTCTTTAGAGAATCCACAAGTCTTCTCTAATCTGTATTTACAACAGAGAAGATAATCTAACCCTCTCAACCCCTTTGTAAAAAGAGTTTGTTCACATCTCTTCAAAAGTGAACGTTGGTGACAGGGCACCTTATCAACAACCTGTGGTTGAGCATCCTTATCAAAAGCTCAAAGGGTCTGTTTGATCTACCTGAATCAGATCATTGGTGGCAGGGCACCTTAGCAAAAACCTGTAGTGGATTCCTACCAGGGTGGTAGAAGAGTGGAGTACCTATTAAGAGGGAACCACTATATATCCTGTGTCTCTGGCTGTTTTGTTTAAATTGCTTATTCTGTGGCTGTGATAGAACTACCTAGGATTGCCAATTGCTGTGATAGGTTTATAGTTAATCTGAAATTTCAGTTAACTCTCTCACTTGTGCACTTCACTGTGTTAGGCTCTTAGGGTTCAAGTATCAGATTATTTTATTCCGCAAATCAACTCCAAGGGAGCTGACTAGTTATTCATAAAATTTGAATACTCTATTCACCCCCCTCTAGAGTAGTTTACAACTTATCCCCTCACTTTCAATTGGTATCAGAGGGAGGTTCGCTGTTCATACAGGCTAACACCTGAGTTAAAAGATCCCGTGATAAGTTGTTTCCTGATACCATTCACAAACACTTTCACACATGGCCCAGTCTAAGGATTATTCAAGCACCAGACCTCCTGTATGCAACTTGTCCAAGTTTGGCATATGGAAGGCCAGGATAAGACTATACATGAATTCTATTGATGAAGATATTTTTTCTTCTATTTTGACAGGACCACCTACTAGGCCTGCTGCTGCTTCCACTTCTGCTGATCTCAGTGCCGTGCCACCACCTGACTACAATGAAACTTACAAGAAGGCAAAAGCAGCTGATGCTAAAGCAATGAATATCCTAGCTCAGACAATGTCTGATGAGATATTCCAGAAGCTGGCTGAATGTACCTCAGCCAAAGCCATGTGGGATTCCCTCAACCACATAGTTGCTGGCTCAGCTGATGAGAGGAAGGACAGGAGATCCAATCTCACCTCTCAGTATGAAAATTTCAAGAAGGATGATGTTGAAGACATTAACACAATGTACACAAGACTCAGTTCAATAATAAGTGAACTGAGGTCTTTGGACAAGGAGATAACTTTGTTAGAAGTAAATGACAAGATCCTGATGTGCCTTCCCATCTCTTGGGACTCAAGGATATGGCCCATCAAGGATGGAAGAAACACTGTGGAACTCTCCACAGAAGCTCTGTTGGGAAAGCTCAAGTCATATGAGCAAACTCTAAAGAGCAGAGCTGCTGCAATTGAAGTAAAAACTCCTACACCAACAAAGAAAGAGCACTCTCTAGCTCTTAAGGCGGCTGAGACTTCTGAAGGAAGTCAATCAAATGAGGAGTTACTGGCACTCATTGCCAAGAGGTTCTTCAACATGGGAAGAAGAGACCTCAGAAAGAAGTTCTCCAAGCATGAGGACAAACCAAGGTATGACAAGACTCCATCTAAAGAAATCATTTGTTATGTTTGCAGCAAGCCTGGACACATTGCTCCAGATTGTCCAGAGAAGAAACACAAGGAGAAGAAACATGAGAAAGAGTACAGGAAGCACCACTCCAAGTCCTCATCACACAAATACAAGAAGAAGGACAAGGGATTTGTGGCTGCTACCTGGAGTGAAACAGAAGAGGATACCTGCTCCTCTAGCTCCAGTGATTCAGAAGAAGAAGAAGAGAAGAAAGCCAAAGAGGTCTGCCTCATGGCTATTGATGCCTGCAGCTCTCTGTCAGCTGCAGAGAATTCTGAAGAAGAAGGAGACAATGAAGAAGATTCCTTTATGGAGGACCAGGTAATCGACTCATTTGATTTCTCATCTCCTGAGTTTAAACTAAAATTTAAAACTCTATGTTTAGATTTACTATTATCTGAAAAAGAAATAAATCACTTAGATTAAAAATAATGGAACTAGACATGGAAGGTACTGAAATAATCAGATTAGAAAAGGAATTAGAAAGATTAAGAGAAGAAGTAACATTCTTAAAATTAGAACTAGCTAAATCTAAGAGGTTAGAAGAACAATTAAATGGCAGAAGCCTTAAATTATCTGAAATAACATGTATAGCAAACACTAGGGTTGGTAATGATAAACTAGGCTTAGGTGCTACACCTAGTGAACCCATCCTCCTCACAAAGGAGAGATTTAGCACTCCAGTAAAATTTGTTTCTGAACCAGGAATAAAGAATACTGAGGAAATTGAAAAATGCAAGAAAATTCAGAATAAGATTAAGAAAGAGAATAGGAAGAAAAAATTTCTAGCTTTACAAAAATCGTCGAACATTAATCGACGATCGTCAAACCAATCGTCGAACGTCTATCGACGATCGCTGAACAGCTTCACCAAGTATGATATCTTTGGTGCAGGAGATCGACGATCTCATCTTGAGTCGTCGACCAGTGATCGACGATCGTGGAATCCAGAACATAGCACTACTACAAATGGTCGACGATATGGCTTGCGATCGTCGACCGTGGATCGACGAACTGGACTTAAGCTGGAAAATAAATTTCAAACTTCCAGATGTGCAAATCCCAATCACTACCCTAGGATGTTTAATCCTTCAACTGAATGGATTATCCCACCTAGGAGATCACACCCTTTAGGATATAAATCTAAGCCTGCAAAATCTTTTATATCTAGTTTTTCTTTTGTAAAGAATACTGGACCCAAGGTAACCTGGGTCCACAATGTATAATTGATATCTTTGCAGGTAAAGACCTATCCAGTCATACATGACAAATGGTATCTGGATAGTGGATGCTCAAAGCATATGACAGGAAAGAAGAAGAATCTGTCAGGGTTCAAAGCCAAGCTGGGACCAAAAGTTGTATTTGGGGATTCCAGCTGTGGACAGACTGAAGGGTATGACAGCTTCACCATAGGAGCTGTAACATTCAAGAAGGTTGCGTATGTCTCCGGACTAAAGCACAACCTAATCTCTGTAAGTCAAATGTGTGTTGCTGGGTACAAGGTATGGTTTACTGACACTGCTTGTAATATTGCTTTAAATAATACTGTTGTGTTAGTAGGTATTAGAATTGGAAATGTTTATGTTGTAGACTTTAACTCATCCAAATCTGAAATATGCTTATTTAATGAAGTAACCAGTAATAATACCCTTTGGCATAAGAGACTTAGTCATGTAAATTTGAAAAACATTTCTAGGTTGGCTAAATACAATCTTGTAAGAGGTTTACCTTCTTGCCCCTACAAGAAGGAAGGCCTTTGCAAAGCTTGTCAATTAGGTAAGCAAACAAGAAATAGCTTTAAATCAGTTAATAAAGTGATTCTCCCAGGATTCTGTACTTGCTATATTTGGATTTATTTGGTCCTATTGCTGTACAGAGTCTTGGAGGAAAGTCTTACACTCTAGTAATTGTAGATGACTTCTCTAGGTTCACTTGGGTATTCTTCTTGAGAACTAAGGCTGATAACTTCAAGGTTCTTACAGATTTTCTAAAGTGTATACAGAGTGAGTATTCTACTCAGATTGCCTTGATCAGAAGTGATCATGGTACTGAGTTTGAGTCTCTTCTTATGCAAGAATTCTGTGAGAAGGAAGGTATCAAACATAGCTTCTCTGCTCCTAGAACTCCTCAACAAAATGGGGTAGTTGAAAGGAAAAACAGAACCCTAATTGAAGCTGCAAGTACATTGTTGGCAGATGCTAACATGCCTCTGTCCTTTTGGGCTGAAGCAGTTAGCACAGCTAACTATGTATTGAACAGAAGTCTGATACATAAACTTAAGGGTAAGACTCCCTATGAATTACTTAAGCAAGTGAAACCTAAAATAGACTATTTTAGAGTATTTGGCTGTGTTGCTTTTGTTCATAACAATAACAAAGAATACCATAGAAAATTTGAGGCAAAAGCTTCAATGGGAGTTTTTCTAGGATACTCTCAAGTAAGCAAAGCCTATAGGGTCCTCAATAAATCCTCTCTTAAGATAGAAGAGTCTGCACATGTCTCTTTTGATGAGACAGTCATGTATTATAAGGAGAAGGACTCTTCCTCTAATAGTACAGTGCAAGTCCTAGGAGTAAGTAAGGATTTGGAAGGTTTGAGACTCACACAGGAGAATCATCCCCAACAAACTCCTCAGGCTGCTTCTTCAGATTCTGAATCTGATGTATAACTTTTTCAAGTTAAAGCACCTGCTCCAACAGTTGATCAAATTCCACATGAGGAATCAAATCCTGAAACTGTTGAAGATCAGATCATTGCTGAACCTACTGATCTTGTCACACTTAGAGATCACCCAGTATCTCAAGTGATTGGAGACATTTCAGTAGGAGTCCAGACAAGACATCAACTCAACAAAGATGTGATGTTTGCTTGTTTCCTTTCTCAGGTTGAGCCCCTAACCATTAAAGATGCTGAGCTTGATCCACACTGGATTATAGCCATGCAAGAGGAACTTAACCAGTTTGAAAGATGTAAAGTTTGGACCTTGGTTCCAAGACCAAGAGGCCAATGGATCATAGGCACCAAGTGGGTGTTTAGAAACAAGCTTGATGCCCAAGGCATAGTAGTTAGAAATAAGGCTAGGCTAGTAGCTCAAGGCTATAGACAGGAGGAAGGCATAGATTATGATCAGACTTTTGCCCCTGTAGCTAGACTAGAAGCCATTAGGATTTTCCTAGCCTATGCTGCCTATAAAAGATTTAAGGTCTTCCAAATGGATGTGAAGAGTGCCTTCCTCAATGGAGATTTAAAGGAAGAAGTGTTTGTTGAACAACCACCAGGGTTTGTTTCATCAACCTTACCCACTCATGTGTTCAAACTCCAAAAGGCTCTATATGGACTTAAGCAAGCTCCTAGAGCTTGGTATGAGACCTTAGCAAATTTTCTTCTAGAACACAAGTTTGTGAGAGGTGTAGTAGATAGAACCCTATTCATTAGACATCATAAGGACTCACAACTGTTAGTTCAAATCTATGTAGATGACATTATATTTGGTTCTACTGATCCCAAACTATGCAAGAGGTTCTCTGAACTAATGCACTCCAAGTTTGAGATGAGCAGCATGGGTGAGTTATCCTATTTCCTTGGTCTCCAAGTGAAACAGTGTGTTGATGGTATCTTCATTTCTCAATCAAAATATGCCAGAGAGCTGGTTAAAAGATTTGGAATGTCTGATGCTTCATCAATGAGCACACCTATGGCCTCAAATGCAGTTATTGATTCTGATGTCAATGGCAAGTCTGTTGATCAAAAGAACTATAGAGCCATTGTTGGTTCCCTGCTGTATTTGACTGCAAGTAGGCCTGACATAATGTTTGCTACATGCCTATGTGCTAGGTTTCAGGTCAACCCAAAGGAATCTCACTTAACTCTCCTCAAGAGGATCTTGAGATACCTTAAGGGATGCCCTAACTTAGGACTGTGGTACCCAGCTGAGTCAGGATTTGAATTAATTGGATATTCAGATGCTGATTATGCTGGATGTAGAGTTGACAGGAAAAGCACCTCAGGGACCTGTCAGTTCCTGGGAGAGAGACTTGTCTCTTGGTTTTGTAAGAAACAGGCATCTGTGTCTACTTCAACTGCTGAGGCTGAATATATTGCAGCAGCTAGTTGTTGTTCACAGATTCTGTGGATTCAAAATCAGCTAGTGGATTATGGGTATACACACTCAAAAACGAAAATTCTGTGTGACAGTACCAGTGCAATATCAATTGCTCAAAATCCTGTGCACCATTCCAGGACCAAGCACATTGAGATTAGACATCATTTTCTGAGAGATAATGTGGAAAAGAACAAGATAGCAATGAAATTTATATCCACAGACCTGCAGAGAGGAGATATTTTCACTAAGCCCCTTGATGAACAAAGGCATTTGTTCTTCCTGAACCAGCTTGGTATGATTAATGGTTCAGAGTAGTGAAAATTTGGTTAGTTTTGTTTTCTGTCTAAAATCGTCGAACGACTGCTCGACGATCTTCGACCAGGTCAGAACTATCGTCGACCAACGGTCGACGACAGCTCGTTCGGTAGTAAGGCCGAAATCGTCGATCAACCGGTCAACGATCTCTCCTTAGGTATCTATCGTCGACCAATGGTCGACGACAGATTTTCTGTGCTGTGTGGAGAATCGTCGACCAACATATATTGATCGACGATCGTGGTGATTGCTTGTAGTCGGTCGATATTTGACGATTAGTCAAACATTGACTATCGTCGATCTTTATTCGATGACCGATTTTATTCTGGGATCGATGATCGCAGATTTATTTCTAATAGTCGATTTAGGTCTGGAGATCGTCGTCCTTCCGCTCCGTCTTTTCATATTCCATCTTCTGGCTTAGAATTCGCTCTCGAACTCTAATCCCGCGCGATTCTCTTCTCCCCTGCTTTGCTTCTCGATTCGCCATTTCCTCTCAAATCCTATGGCGATTCCTTCTGCTGTTCTCTTTGGGATGAAGTTTGACACTGGCTTCTGTGTCGACTTCGATTCTTTCAGCCGATGCGATCAACCTATCCAAGCCATTCTGAAGCTATGTGAAGATCAAGGACTAAAGAAATTTATGTCATTCTCACCAAAGATTAACATACCAGAAATTCGAGAATGGGTATATACCTCGTCCTCCAGCGACGAAGCGATGTCTGGAAAGATAAATGGAGAGGAGGTCATTCTGACTCCTGAAGTTTTGACTGAACTGTTTGGACTGCCAACCGGAACTGATGACTATGAGCAAACTGCAGAAGAATATGGCCGCATGCTAACTGTGATGGGCCATGCTGAGGGTATTCCAGCTAAGTTGCTAAAGATAAATCTGGCTCCAGAGTATAAGTTTCTGGCCGACCTGGTGGGCAAGGTCGTTTTGGGAAAACATTCTGCTCATGACAACATCAACAGGCAACAGTTTGCCCTGATGTCAGCTTTGGTGAATAAGGCACAGATTGCCTGGGGAAAAGTTCTGTTTGAACTAATAAGGAGAAAGAACAATCAGAAAGAAGTAAATCTTGCCAGGGTGTTGGGTGTGTTTCTATATGTGAAAGCACCCCTGCTGCTTATTTCTGCACCCTCCGCAGTCAACGCCAGCAAGAGGTTGGACCCCTCTCTCTTCAAGAAATCTCAGAGAGTTATCAAGAAGTCAGCCAGGGTTGATCCTAACCCTCAATCAGACACAAGGGCTGATTCAGCCACTCTCCAGCTTGCTGGGGAAGGCTCAGCAATACCTTCATCCTCCCTCTTTACCCCTGCATCCTCATCTCCTGCATTACCTTCCACACACCCTGCAGTGCCACCACAACATGCATCTCTCATTCCACCTGCATCTCCATCCCAGTCACCAACACCACAATATCTGGCAGCTTCAGCCAGTGTTGACATGGCGACTGCTACCATCCTCACGCATCTCTCTCAACATGAATCCCACACTCATGTTGATGTTCACCCATCTCCACGTGATTCCTTTGATCATGTGGTAGATCATACTGCTTCCATTCCATCCACCTCTACATCATCAGCATTTCAGATAACTCCTGAATTGCTTGCACATGTTGTAGAGCTCATCACTCCATCCATCCAAAAAATGATTGAGGCTGCCAATGCCCCTCTCATTGCATCCATCAAAGCCCTTACTGAAGCCATCAAATCATTTCCACCCTCTGCTGAGCCCTCTTCAGTAAGATGCATGACTCCAGTTCCCACTGAAGTCATGCAGGGGGAGATGTCTGTTGAAGTGGTCTCAGGTGATGCCTTGGCCCTTCAGGACAACTCTTCTCTTCCCCTTTCAGCAACTATAGGAGAATCTCAAGAGCTTCCAAAGCATCCAGAAGGTAAATCACTTCCTCTAAAGGTTATAATCAGGATTTTAAATTGATATCTTTATCTAACAAGGACATTCACTCCCTAGTGAATCAAGCTTCTGATGAAGAAATTCCTGAGAAAGATAATGAAGTAGTCCCCATGGACATTGGTGAAAAATCTCCATTGAACACTACTGATACAGAAGTAGTGGTTCAACAATTTGAGAATATTGCTGCTCAATCTGATGGTATAATGTTATTTAAGACTCTATTTAATTCACTCCAACTTGGAGTTAATTTCTTATTCCTTCCTATCTCATCTCAGCTGCTGATGATCCTGCATCAGTATTGCAAGATGTTGCTGCAAATTCCATTGAGGATCTGGAATCCTATCTTAACCTAGACTGTGAGTCCTCACTCACATCTACTCCTCTTGTTCCTTCTTTTCGAGAGAAAATGGTCTCTTATAGACCTGAGTACCTTGATGACCCCTTGGTCAAGGACTCTCTCTTCTTTTCCTGTATAGCACTCCTCGTGTGTCTTGCAGAGGTGTCTATCCCTGATGTCGCTAAACATCTAGAAGGAATTATAACTTCCTTCCTTGATGCAAAGTGGTATCCTGTGTAGATCTTCAGGTAACTCGATCAATTACCTGTTGTTGCTCACCTTGGGGGGAATATTTTATTCCCACTTGGTTGTTAACCTATCTTTCTCTGTATGCAGGCACAATCAACACTGCTGCTGCTGCTGCTGAAGAAGCTGAGGCCGTGCTAGATTTACCAGAAAAAGCCTCCAAGATGACTGAAAAGGAATCAAGCTCAGGTACTCTAAACCTAGAACAATTTATAGCCTTTGTGGCTGAGAATATTGCCTCTGAGTACATTGAAGGGTTGGCTAATTATCATTTGGATTCCCTAGCCATCTCTCTAGAAAAAGCATCTGCCCCTGCAGATATTGTCATCTTTTCTCCTCCTATACTTACCTATCCTCTATCCATTCCTTCTACTGCAGAACTGGTCCCCAGGATAGTTCCTGACTTGTATCCCAAATCAGATCTCTGGAAGAGCACTCCAAATGTTGATCTTGATGCCCTCCTTGAGCAAGATGCCATTGAGGAAGCAAGAGAAAGAGAAGATAGAGAGAAGCAGAAGGCTGAGCATGCTATAGCTGCCAAGGATATCTCAAATCTAGATTTTGATGATTATGCCGGCAGAACCTCATCTCACTCCTCTGATGATGATGACTCTGAGGACTCTGATAGCTCCCAGAAAAAGAAAAAGGCTGTCTCCAAGAAAAGGAAAGCATCTGCTCCTCCTACTGCCAATCCAGACAAGGATGTTCCATATTTCATTCTGAAGGGAATTGATCCCAAGAGCAAAGAATTTCGACCTTGGATGAGGCTCTCAAAGAATCAGACAAGAGAGAAAAAGAGATCAAAAAGATATGACATCCCTATTCAGAAATTCCCCCCCAGAGGTCCTCCTCCACCTCCTGGTGCTGGAGCCTCTGGAAGTCTCTCTTCTTCCCCGTCTGCAAGATCATCCAGCTCTAACATTCATCAGTCCTACCAGAGAAGGAGTAATCAAAGCCAGGGAGGCCAAGATGTATCAGGACAAGGAAGAAAAAGAAATGACAATGTTCTCATGGAACAAATAAAGGAGATGACTTTTCAGCAACCTACCTTCTCTCCTCCTCCCTCTCCTAAAAAGAAAATTCCAGAATGGAAACCTTCTCCTCCCAGGAGAGGTCCATCCTCCTCATCAAGGAAACCTGCTGCTGCTGAGACAATTGAAACAAAAGGAAAAAGAGTGGTCTTTTCAGAGAAATCCCACAAGAAGTTCATTGAACTTGCTCCTCCAAGATCTCTTTATGCTGAAACAAATCCTAAGAAGGCTGCACAAATCCCTTCTGACTCAAGCAAAATAGCCACAGCTCTTCAAAGGAACATGGAGATTGCAGCTCAAGCTGATTCTGACAGACCTCCCTCTCCATCAGATATGACTGAATCTGAAAGAATTGCCTCTATGGCAAGATTTAAGGAATCCATTGCACTAAGCATGATAGAGAGAGCCAAAGCTCAAGGACTAGACCCTACAGCGTATACAACCATGTCTGAATTCAGAGAAAAGGAACTCAGCAAAATTCAAGTAAACTCTGAAATTTTCAATACTGAAGAATACATGAGGTTGCACCCTGCTGCAGTTCTACCAAGCTATGCTGAAAAGAAAATTATTGGTGAACACGATCTAATGCTATCCAAAGGACAAGCAGCAAATCCAAACAGAGAAATTATCTTCAAACCAACTGTAATCCCTAAGAAATCATCTGATGCTAAAACCTCTGATAAATCTGCTTGATACTTTAGTTCTGCTGATTTATGGTTTTATGTTTTCCTGTGGATTGCCTGTGATTTAAATTTTTGGTTAATATCTGCTTTTGTTACTGTGTGCATTACCTTTTAGATCGAATTGGATAACATAACCCAAATAGGGGGAGATTGTTGGTACCCTAGATGTGATTTGGCTTATGTAATCCCTTTTCCAGTCCCTCTTGATCCATGTAACTATATATGATCATGTTTAGACTTTGTTTAGTCTCCCTAGGGCAGTTTATATCTGACCTAGAGCTTAGAATAGAAGTTGTAGAATGATTCTTTAGTTAAGGCTCTTTTTCCGTTCGACCATCGTCGAACGAGGCCTCGCGATCGTCGATCAGTGGTCGACGATAGCAGGGATTTAGAATCGTTGAAGTCAAGACAATTATCGTCGACCGATGGTCGACGATCTCAGAGCAAGCGTATTATGCTCTGAAGATTGGTCGACGATCTGCTACCAGCAGTTCGACGATCGTGGTCTTGTTTCACGATTTCTGTCTCGACAGATCTTTGCCTTAATCGTCGACATCATGAGATGGTCGACGATATCTGTCTCGACAGATCTCTGCCTTAGTCGTCGACATCATGAGATGTTCGACGATTTCTGTGATAACAGATTTTCTGCTTCAGTCGACGATATCTTGAGCTGGTCGACGATTTCTGGTCGACGATTTCTGTTTCGACAGATTTCTGTTTTCAGTCGACGATCTGTTAACTAGGTCGACGATCATCGAACCCCTGTTCGACGATTTCTGTCTGCCTTTAACTGTTTGTATTTATTTTATTCCTTGGTTTATTTCCAAGTGTTTTAACGTATGGTTAGAAAGATTTTCTGAAGAATGTTTTTGCTAATTTATGGCTTAAATTCAAATGAATTACTTACCAAATATGTCAAGCATAAATTACGGGATTTCGTATTTTGATAAAGCATTTTTGTCTTATTATACAAAATATATTGCCAGGCTGTATTCTAGCCGTTGGCAGTGTATGCTATTTCCAAGAACGATAAATCTTTATGCTGAGATATTTTCCTATTTTTTTATTTCCTTATTGGGACTGACAGAGAGCTAATAGGTCATTCTATTCCTATTGCTATATTCTATTTTGAGATAATCTGTTGCAGGGCTCGAGAATTCAAATCAATAGAGCCGTTCCAAAAGATAAACGAGAAGACATATTTAAGAGAGATTTTTTCTCAGAATAACAAGAAGAAACAGTAACAGAGAGTTTTTCAGTGTGCTGCATTCTTTCAAGCTTCTCCAGAGCAACTCTTCACAATCTCACAATCAGAAGAAGAAAAGCTTTCCTGAAGCAAAAGTTCAAAACAATCCATTTCATTCTCAAGTCTCCTGAGCATCTGCTTAGAGTTTTTCAAGACTTCAGAAAAAGCTCCAGACCTGCTTCACGTGCTCCAGAATCTGAAGACCTGATAAAAATCAGTCTACAGATCTCTGAGGATTTAGTTTCAGTTTATCTGAAACTCCTTCATCCTGAAGCAAAGGCTTTCCCTGGACTTTCACTGAGCCAGGGGGAGACTTTGATTCTTTAGAGAATCCACAAGTCTTCTCTAATCTGTATTTACAACAGAGAAGATAATCTAACCCTCTCAACCCCTTTGTAAAAAGAGTTTGTTCACATCTCTTCAAAAGTGAACGTTGGTGACAGGGCACCTTATCAACAACCTGTGGTTGAGCATCCTTATCAAAAGCTCAAAGGGTCTGTTTGATCTACCTGAATCAGATCATTGGTGGCAGGGCACCTTAGCAAAAACCTGTAGTGGATTCCTACCAGGGTGGTAGAAGAGTGGAGTACCTATTAAGAGGGAACCACTATATATCCTGTGTCTCTGGCTGTTTTGTTTAAATTGCTTATTCTGTGGCTGTGATAGAACTACCTAGGATTGCCAGTTGCTGTGATAGGTTTATAGTTAATCTGAAATTTCAGTTAACTCTCTCACTTGTGCACTTCACTGTGTTAGGCTCTTAGGGTTCAAGTATCAGATTATTTTATTCCGCAAATCAACTCCAAGGGAGCTGACTAGTTATTCATAAAATTTGAATACTCTATTCACCCCCCCTCTAGAGTAGTTTACAACTTATCCCCTCACTTTCAGAGGTTGTTCAAAAAGGACGTAGCAGTCTGAGCAAATATCCAAGAGTAGCTACAAATTATCTTTATGGGTTCAGGAGAGAACCATAAGAGTTGAGCAAAAAGAAGCTTTCAATCTGCAGGAAAGAGAGCTTTCAAATTTGGAATGAAATAGTCAGATTGTTCATGGAAGCATCTGACCCTAGAATCTTCATAACTGTAAAAGAAGGACCTTTCATCCTCATGAAGGTCTCAGTTCTTGATGCCAATGTCCAGACACCCATGAAGTATTCTGAGATGACCAAGGATGAGGTCATCCTGGCTACTATCGACAAGAGGGCACAAAACATTATTGTAAGTGCCATTAATGATTCTACATTCCAGAATCTTGTCCTCTACAAGACTTCAAAGGAAATATGGGACACCTTGATTGTATATATGGAAGGCACTGAAGAAGTTAGAAATGATAGGAAATCCCTACTTAATCAGGAATATGAGACTTTCAGGCAGAGCAAGAAGGACATCATAGTTGAGTGTTATGAAAAGTTCTTTAGAGTGGTGATTGAGCTGAGGACCTATTGGTGGCTCTTCAACAATTATGAGCTGAAAGACAAGTTTCTAAGGTCTCTAACCATAGACTGGGACACAAAGATCTGTGCCATAATATAAGTAGCCAAGCTAGCCGAAACTCCTCCACACACATTGTTTGGAAAGCTATTCTCCTATGAGATACAACTATTTCCAGGAAGGAGGAAGAGACCGCCATCAGATCCCAAGCCAAGGAGAAGACAGTGTCCTTCAAGGCTGATACCTCTAAGAATAGCAAGTATAGGATTGTTTATCCCCCAAGATTGCCTGTTGATTCAGACAGCTTTGAGTCAAGTTAATCTGACAGCAACATGTCAGATGGAGAATTTGCTGTCTTCTCAAGGCAGGTCCAGAATATGATGAAGAGAAGGCAGTTGAAGAAGAAACCTTCCTCCTCTTCACACAACAAGAGGGATCACCGCTAGTCTGGGAAGAAGTTCTCCAAAGGAGACAAGTGTGATTCCAAACCTTTTAAACATATTTCTTCTAAAATTATTTGCTATTTTTGTCGCAAGCCTGGGCATGTCATAGTTGATTACCCAATCAAAATAAAAGAGACTAGAAAGAAGGATCATCACCATCTTAAGGGAAAGAAGGAAAAGACCTTCATTGCCAAGAATGAGAAGAGTTGGAATCAGAGTGACTCAGCATCTTCAGATTCTAAAGAAAAAGAAGAAGCCTATATTGGGATCTTTATTATTGTTACTGATGAAGAAGATAAGGATTATCCTACTACAAGGATAAGTATCAGAGCCCCTCTGTCACACTCAAATAGTGACACTAAGGTGGATGAAGATGATAATATCATTTTTGGACTCATGGCCATGATAGATGGAGAATCCAGCCAGGATCAGCCTGGTCTAGATAAGGTACATTCTCTATCTAGCTCCTCCTCTAAGTTTGACTATGAGACTAGTACCAATTCTGAGGCTCCTTCATCCAATGATGATGATGACTCAGAATCTAAGGAATATGTCAATCAATTGATTGACATTATGCATTAATCTTGGATGCTCTGAAGAAGAGCAAGTTGCTTTTCAAAAGACAAGCCAAGGAGATTTTCTCCATATAGCTACCTGCTTCCCTGTAGTCTGACTCAGCACCCCTGCTTGACTAGATGAGGAAGGAAGTCATCCTACTGAAGACTATCTCAATCATCCAGATTGGGACCATCAGCCATAAGAACAAGATCATTATGGATCTTGAAGAAAAGATCCTCAAAGACAGGATGCTAGTGGCTCAGTACTCCAAGCCTAAATCAATGTTGCCACTCATTGATACCTTCACCTACCAAACAAATAAGAAGGGATTGAGGTACATTGAGAGGAACACTGGAAGAAGGAAAAGGAGGAAAGGCAAGGCCCTTATTCAGCCTGCTATCTCCTTTGAGAAAGTTATGCTGCCATCCAGTTGGTATGACTAAGAAAGCATATATGGTCACTGGTTGAATGCAAGAGTCACCAGTGTGAACAAAAATGTTCACAGCTATAGTGGAAGTAAGGGAAGGGGTTTGAGTGTCTTTAAGGCCCCACATGAGGAAATCCAGATGGCCCATTATGGACCATTTGTTTTTGGTGCACCAGCCCCCACACTCAAGAATAATGCAATGACCAATAGTCTAGCTCCTCCAACAAAGACTCAAACCAAAAGTAAGTCAATTAGTAAGTTTGACTTGGCTGTCTCTGATGCAATCAATAGCCTATCTTCTGCAAAGAAGACTGTTGTTAGTGGCATTCACTATAAGCCAAGTACATATACTGGAAGACTCACTTTCAGTCAGATCCTTACTGAAAGAAATATGAAAAGGGTTGTTGCTCTCCCTTCTGAATTGTCAGCTGGTTTCAGCTTGTCTGCAATAGCTGTTCAGAAAAGGAGATATAATATTCATGAGTGTTAGTGTTGTGGCAAAGTGGGTCATTTTGCCATAAATTGTTAGCACAACCCCCAATGTGCCTAGTGTTATGGCAAGTCTACCTGTTAGAAATGTAGCAGGCAGACATGCTCATATTCAGACTAATAAGAACCTAGGACCCAAACCCTTTGGGGTCCAAAGGTAAATTGAATTATGGTTACAGGATAGTCTAAGTACCAATGCACCAATATATTACTTGGACAATGGATGTTCTAGGCACATGACTAGAACAATAAGCCATTTAAAGGAATACACTCTTGTGAAGAATAGGCCTAAGGTGATCTTTGGAGGCTCGGATGAAGGGGTCACTAAGGTCTATGGTATGATCACCAATGGAATAGTCACAATCACAAAAGTGGCTTATGTAGAAGGGTTGCAACACAACCTAATAAGCATAAGTTAACTCTGTGATCTTGGCTATTTCATTGTCATCCACAAGGATAAGTGTCCGATCAAAAGGTCAAGTGACCAAGAGGCCATGTTGACAGGCACTAGGAGTGGGAATATTTATTGTTTGAACTTTTTATGTTTAAGTTCTGACACACCTGTGTATCGTGTTACTAAAGAAAATGTCTCAAACTATGTGCAATGGCACAAAAGATTAGTTCACTTGAACTATAAATCTGTTAGCAAGTACACCTAGGAATGGTCCCAACATCAAATGCACCCAGGAGGGCATTTACTTTGTATGTCAAAAGGGCAAGCAGACAAAAGCACCCTTTAAGATCATTGGGGCCAAAGATTCTATGAGGTGCTTGTACCTCCTGCATATGGACTTGTTTGGTCCTATGCTAGTTCATAGTCTAGGTAAGAAAGTGTACACACTTGTGATAGTAGATTACTTCTCCAGGTTTGCTTGGGTGTTCTTCTTGAAGAAAAAGGCAGAAAACCTTGACACTTTTGTGACCTTTGTTAGGCAAGTTTAGAATAAAAAAGACAGCCTTGTGGTCAAAATCAGATGTGACCATGGTACTGAATTTCAGTCTGAAGTCATGGCAAAGTTTTGTGAAGATCAAGGGATTAACCAGGAATTTTCTTCACCTAGAACTCCCCAAAAAATGGGATAGTTGAGAGGAAAAATTAAAATCTCATAGATGCTGGCAGGACCCTTCTCAGTGATACTTCTCTCCTAGAATTTTTTTTGCTAAGGCAGTGAATACTGCATGTCATGTCTTAAATAGGGCCTCTATCAACAAATACCCCAAGAAGACTCCATATGATATTATGAAGGGCAGAAAACCTAATCTAGCCTATCCCAGGATCTTTGGCAGTAAATGCTTTGTGCTTAACAATGGGAAGTCATACTTGAACATGTTTGTTGCCAAGTCCTAGGAAGGGATATTTGTTGGGTATAGCAATAATAGCAAAGCTTGTATGGTCTACAACTTGAAAAATCAAGTTGTAGAGGAGTCTGCTAATGTAGTCGTTGATGAATCATCAATGATTAACAGTGAGCAGCCTAGCTCATCTAGATCTATAGGTATCGAATTGGAGACAAAAAACATGAACATTAAGGACACTACTTCAACTATATAAGGGAAGGTGATGGTGTGTATACTCTAGAAGAAGAACAAGACACTCAAGATGTAGCTGAAGAACAGCATGCTCCAGCCACTGAAGTTCTTGATGCTGAACTAAGAATGCCTCCAACAATCAGGCACTTGAGGGATCATCCCAGAGATAAGATAATTAGAGATGCTAGCCAAGGGGTTACAATAAGGAGCAGAAGCCTGAACATTGCTGTCACAACCCGCATTTTTCCCAACAATTTAATTATATCAGAGCAAGGGGAAAATACGCGTCATGATGCCACGCCGTGCAGGGGATAACTGCAGACGTTCAGGCAAGACTCCAAACTCTACAATTTTAATAGAAAACATAAATGGTTATGAATAAAATCCAGTTTAAGTTATGATGGTAGCCGTATCCCTCGGCTTAGTGAATCATCTAGTTCACGATTAAAAATATAAATTATACGCTTGCGGAAAATACCTATTTAAATTGACTATAATATCCTACATGCGTATAAATGTCCCCGAGGAACAACTCATACAATGCAAACCCTAGATTTATAATAAGTGTAGGAAAGTCTTTACGCTAAATAAAGGTAGTGGCTTAGTTTTGAAAGAGATGACAAGTATGCTTTACAGATAGTAGGGTTTTATAGGTTAAAAATATCTAACATGCAATCCTAGCAATAAATCATCCCAGAGAGCAAGTAATGTAAACCAAACATAAGGAAACCACAACAGCTAGCAAGTGTCCAAAGGTCAACAAACTTGTGGGCGTCAACAACCTGACATGAACCCACAGTATGAATATGTCTGAAACTGGGCAAAGAAAACTAAAACAACAAACTACCTCGCTACGGCGAGGGGGAAAACTACAGCCAAACTGCTGCTGCTAAGGCTCCAAAACCGGCTCCGCTACCTGCTAATGCTCCGAACCTGAGGCATTCCAAAGACAGAACACCTCAGCAAGAGGATACAAATGGTGGCAGAAAAATAAGCCAAAATAAATAAGGGTCAAAAGGGGTACCAACCCAAGACCAAAACCTTTGAAGTAAAGTATAAAAAGAAATAAGGCATCATCAGAAAAAAAAAGAACACTTAGGTGATTCGTCGCAAGAGTACACCAGACGCACAAGGCTATAAGGTGACAACATGAATAAATCATAAGGAAGAAATACAAAACCTTTATTAGGCACCCGTGGTCGACTCTACCCCAAAAACACAGGCGAGGTGGTCACTCAACTGGATACACCCTTACGAATAAAATATCCGCTTAACTGCGAGGGAGTCTCATACTCTCCACCATACACCGCAGATGCCCAAAAAACTGGTAGACTTCCACAAGTTACTAATAAAGGCATCAAACTTTGCGGAGGTGATTTCGTCCACTAACTCCCGCAATCAAGAAAACCACAAAGAAACCATCACATATATCTCGAGATTTGGCTCGTCGGATTCTACTTGACACTTCTACTTTCAAGACATGGTTGATCAACCCCTATGAACGATTTACAATCCTAGACAAACTCTAATACGATCAATAACGATAGGTAATGCATTTAAAGGCATTAATAAGACACATCAAGAATGATTAAATATATTAAGACAAGATCAAGTTCATCAAGACAAAATCTTACAATCTCGAGTGATAATCCAAAAAGGTTAATCGTAGCAATAACTTGGAAAACAAAGTGAAGAAAATTTTAAAGAACATAAAAACTGAACCGTTACCATCAAATCGGACAAGGAGAAATGAGGGGAAACCACCACTTGCCTTGGTTTTACCGGAAAAGTTCTCCAAATTAGTCCACGTCACAGATCGGGGCAAAAGAGGATGGAGGAAGTTGAAATCTAGACAAAAATGGTCGAAAAGGGGGTTAGGGCCGAAAAACCCTAACGAAAAAACTCAAAGAAAGGGGAAAAATTTACCACAATAGCGTAGCTCTCGGTGAGAGCTTTCCAAATCTACGCTCGGTTGAAGATTTCGAGCACCGGAGCTCCGTCGGCGGCCACCGAAAGATTCACGAAATATTCTCTCTCTCGCTCACGCCGCTCTGGTTCGGGGGAAAGAATCGAAGAAGAAGAAGTATTTCTATTTTTCTAAATAACCTAAGTATAAGAATATATATATATATATAAGTAGTTATAAAAAATTTTGTCTAAATATATAAAAAAAATAGTTTAAGTACGAGCAGTTCGCGGAAAACAAAATTAGGGGTCTAGAATGGTTTCAAATAGAAAAGTGCCCAACATGAAAGTTGTAGATCTCGTCGAGACGAACAAATTTCATGTTAGCCATTTTTCCATACGACACTGTTTTGACCCTCAAAAAGGCTCTCGAATACAAACTATGACGGACTACACGAGAAGACAGCAGACTACTCGAGTATACAGAAGGCTACTCGAGTAAGCAGAAACAGACTATTCGAGTATGCAGAAACAGACTACTCGAGTATGCAGAAACAGACTACTCGAGTATACAGAAACAGACTACTCGAGTATACAGAAGGCTACTCGAGTATACAGAAGGCTACTCGAGTATACAGAAGGCTACTCGAGTATACAGAAACAGACTACTCGAGTATACAGAAACAGACTACTCGAGTATACAGAAGGCTACTCGAGTATACAGAAACAGACTACTCGAGTATACAGAAACAGACTACTCGAGTATATAGAAGGCTACTCGAGTATACAGAAACAGACTACTCGAGTATACAGAAACAGACTACTCTAGTATATAGAAGGCTACTCGAGTATACAGAAACAGACTACTCGAGTATACAGAAACAGACTACTTGAGTATACATAAGGCTACTCGAGTATACATAGACAGACTGCTCGAGTATACAGAATTGGAGTAACAGAAGATTTACATAATGAGCAGAAACTTCACACAAGTCAAGGTTGCAGGAAAAACAATTTCTTGGCAAATCTAACCTTTTGATCAAACTATAAGAATGAATAGTACTTTTCATTTTGGAATAGTAATTTAATATTAAAATAATCGTATTTATATATATTTGAATAAGGAAACGCGAGATCAAAACGGAGGCCCAAACGAGCGCTGAATTGAACGAAACTCACGCCGTAGGCGAACACAGACGCTATGAACACAACGGCGAAGTCAAAACCAAGATCAGACGAGCCATTCTCGAGATATAAGTTTTCAAAGTTTACGACGAACATAAATTCCACAAAACTTTGGAAAAACGCCGAGGCCCAAATATCGCTCGGATCGCGACGAAACTTGACGAGCAAGTCAAAATTTACTCAACTTAAATTCCAAATGCAAAATTTTCTCATAACAACAAGAATTCGGCCGACTTGACCGCATGGACGCGAAAATGCCTTTATGGCATTACGTCGTCATCTTGACATTAAAGGTAACGCCATGACGTCATAAATATGATGTTTCTCATTTAAATAAAATCGTCGAAAAATCGGGGGCGTTACAGTCACTCCCCCTAAAAAAAAGTTTCGCCCCGAAACTTAACACAACTCCAAAACCAAATCAAAATGATAAAATCAAACGTGACTAAAAACATATCGACGTACCCGAAACTAGGAGAAGAGGTGCGGATGAGATTCTCTCATTGCTGACTCTAATTCCCACGTCGCGCTCTCGACGTCTTGATTTCTCCAAAGAATCTTAACCATGGGGATGGTCTTCCTTCGCAAGACACGCTCTTGAGATTCCAAAATGCGGACAGGCTCTTCCACATACGACAGATTGGGCTGAATTTGGGGCACCGAGTCAAGAATTTGACGATCACTACGAACACACTTCCGCAACTGGCTCACATAGAACACATCGTGGACACCAGGGAAGCTAGCAGGTAATTCTAGTCGATAAGCTGACACTCCGATGCGCTCCAGAATCTGAAAAGGTCCCACATACCGGGGGTCTAACTTGTGGTTCCTTCCAAATCTTTTTACTCCTGACATCGAAGAAACTTTCAGGAAAACCAAGTCCCCAACGACAAACTCCAAATCGACCCTTCGTCGATTAGCATATTTCTCATAACGCTCTTGTGCTACACGTAGCTTCTCTCGAATATGAGTCACCGCACAATTCATCTCCTCAAGGGCTTCCGGACCTAGCAATGGTCTCTCACCAACCTCAGCCCAAAATAAGGGAGTCCTACAACGCCTCCCATACAAGTCCTCAAACGAGGCCATCTGCAAGCTCTCTTGATAACTATTATTGTAAGCAAACTCCATGAGTCTGAGACGCTCATCCCAAGCACCACCATGATCCAAAATATAACATCTAATCATGTCCTCCACGATCTGATTTACTCTTTCTGTTTGCCCATTCGTCTGTGGAAGATAGGCGGTGGAATACCTCAAGTCGGTACCCAACCCCTCTTGCAGGCTCTTACAAAAGCGAGACATAAATCTGGAGTCCCGATCTGATACAATGCTAACAGGCACTCCATGTAACCTGATGACTTCTTCAAGATATAGCTCAGCTATCTTCTTCATCGAATACCCAATCTTAAACGGAACAAAGTGGGCACACTTTGTCAGTCTGTCGACTATCACCCAAACTGAGTCATGCCCACGGGGAGATTTTGGTAGACCGGTGATAAAATCCATTGAAATACTTTCCCATTTCCAACTTGGAATATCAAGAGGTGTCAATTTACCACCAGGCCTTCTATGATCAGCCTTGACACGCTGACACGTATAACATTCTGATACAAACTTTGCGATATCGCCCTTCATCCCTGCCCACCAAACAATTTGCTTTAGATCTTTATACATTTTGGTGGAACCAGGATGATAGGAAACACTGGAACCATGAGCTTCTTCACAAATTTTAGCCCGAATGTCACCCATATCAGGAATACAGAATCTACCCCGATATTTCAGAGTACCTAGCTCGTCCAAAGAAAAATCAGGTAACTCTCCTTTCTCAGTCCTATTCCAGAGGTGCAACAATTCCGGATCATCCTTTTGGTGTACCCTAGTAAGGGACACCCAACCTCGGAGATGATCGCGGGGCGATCAACAGCACTTTTGGAGGCCTGAACAGGGGCACACGGGCCAGGCACACGGCCGTGTGCCTACCCGTGTTCAGTGGTCTTGGTAGTTTTGTGCAGTCTCGAGTCAGAGAAGGACACGGCCTGAGACACACGGCTGTGTCTCAAGCCGTGTGTGGGGCACACGGCCTCGAACACGGCCGTGTTCGAAGCCGTGTTCATGAAGCCCGACGATCGTTCCTAAAGCTCCAGGTAACACGCCCGTGGCACACGGCCGTGTCAGGAACCCGTGTCGATCGGCATAACTGATATTTTGGGTTGAATCCGGGCCGTCCGGATCTTTTATGTTGGATCTAACGGTTGTGGGTTAACCAAGGGGTATTAGGGTTGAGTTGGGGCTGAATTCCCTCATTTCAACCCTACCTTTCTCTTTCTAAACTCTTAGAGAGGGTGAGAGCCAAGAGGAGGAGGAGCAAAGTTCCGGCCGCCGGCGGAGCACCGTAGCACCGACTCGCGATCCGAGTCCGGATCCTCGAAGGCAAGGGCGAGGCGAAGCTTTCCATCCGTCTACATTTCATGGCGGGCACGCGAAAATCTACGATGGTAACGATCCTCTTCAGGGCATGTGTAGTCGCCCTTCTTTCTATACATGGGGAAATCCCCCTCTCGCGAGTGAGCGTTGAGGCGCGGAATCCCTTCGGTAGATATGTAAAGTCCCCGTTGTTAGAGCCCGGAAATCGAGTACGGGCGTAGGCATTGTGTGTGAAGCCTATTCGGGTTTAACCCGGATCGGTGATGTTTGCATTGCATGGCCGGAGAAGACTCGCGCCGATGATTTTAGTTTTCCGAATTTCTACGCGGTAGATTGCATACAGATCCTTGGGGGTTAACCTCGAGGCGCACCCGGAAAGCTTGGGTGGAATCGCATTGCCGCCACGATGTTGCCTTGGAGGGCAAATCGGTACATAACGGGTTATGTGCGTGTTTTGATCGATTGTGGGAATGAGGAGAAACTTGCCCCACCGATGGCTAAATGGCCGTGGTGAAGTGAGCACGGGCGGGTGGAACTCTACCCATTCCAAGTTGTCTCGGTAGAAAGCGACCTAAAGTACATGGGACTTCCCAGGAGGCTGGAAACGGGCCTAGGCTTCGGCTGAAAGGGCTAAATGCTCACGAGAGTTGCCATCCGAGGGATGGTGGTGAATCGCGGTGTCGGACTGGGTCCGGACCGTGTTCACCGATTAGTGCCCTGAGAGCACGGAGTGTGCGGCGTGCGTGCCGACACTTGTGGCGAATAGAATACTTTATAAATTGCTATGGTAGTTTTATATGCAGGGAAGGAGCACCGCCGTCCCGAGAAACGGGACGGGGTCGTTATAATTTTGTCAGCTTTGCTGACCGTTGCCCTTTTGTATTGCCACCTCTTGGGTTGATTGCTTCTACGGTGCTGCTGCGGAGCCAAGTGGAAAATAGCGGGCTAAAGCCCAGTTGCGGCGCCAGCCCTCGAAGGCTTAGTTATTAGCTTTTTCATATTCATGTATGGCCGCCTGCGCGCCGATGTATGAAAGACGCTATCTTGTTAAGCGAACACTTTTGTAAGGCCTTAAGGCCGTGAACTCTTTGTGTATTTCATGTTCGTCATTCCTTTTGGTATTTATTACTAGTGGACATTCATGCCTATATGGTTCTTGATTTGTTAACTTAAAAATGCTTCCGTTAGAATGCGTTGTGTAGGACGTTGTTGTTAAATTGGTTGGAATGGTTGTCCATATTCGTAACCTTCCGGTCTGTCCGTAGTATATGGCATCGGGCCCCGGCCGGACCTACTGCTATATGCTATGCGCGGATAGGGGTGTTACAAATTGGTATCAGACTACGGTTTCGGTCTAACTTATTGAATTCGCGGACGAATTCTTTAGGGTGGTGAGCACGGTCACGTGCGTCATCGTTATAAATGAAAAAGAACCCATGAATGTCCCACTTAGGAATGAAAATACACTTGTTGAGGAACCTGCGTGTTCCTTTAATTGCTGTTTGCAGTAGTGTTGGTCGCTTATCGGTGTTTTTGCACGAATATAGGTGACCAGAAGTGGCGCTGGGCCGTCTGAACGGCCAGGTTCTGAGGCGAGCAGTGCGCCAAGCGATACGCCTGCAACACCTTTATCTGCCGAGACCATTAGGTTGGTGGCGGAAGCGGTCATGGCAATGATTAATGCGCAGCCTGCAAGGCAGGTGCAGCAGCCTGCTCCTGCTGTGGAGCAAGTACCGCTTCAGACGACAGAGCAAAGGAGGTGAGCAAGTTGTGTTCGAGCCAGAGTTGCCGCGGAGAGCAACTGAAAGACAACTGAAGCATGTCATGGGCTTTCATCCACGTGTTCACGGGGGCAGAAAACCCCGACCCAAGCAGAGGATTGCTCTCAAGGGTCAACAGGGTGATGACTGCGACGGAAACTGAAGAGTGGCAGAAGACCACTATAGAGACGTCCTTTTGGATGTGGACGCAAGACTGTGGTGGGAGGCCTAGAGCTGCATCAGTTGAGGGGAAGGCCATTGGCCGAAGTCCCGATGGAGGAGTTTGCGAGACTATTTATGGCTCGATACCTCCCCTCGGCGCAGAGGATCGCGTAGAGAGCGAATTCCAGAAGTTGGTGCAGGGTGATAGCACCGTTGATGAACCTCCACGAGTTTACTCGGTTGGGATATATGCCGGCGCTACCTTCGTAACGAGGAGCGCAAGACGAGCCGCTTTTATGAAGGGCTAAGGGATGATTTGAGGTTGCTACTGTCGGGCCCAAGGCGCAGGGTTTCATGACCCTGGTCAGTTCGGCCCGTCCTTGGATAAGGATATGAGAAACGTGCAAGCGAAGAAGGAGAGGGAATCTGTGGCAAAGAGATCAGAGTTCAAGGCGCCGACTACGTCGAAGTCGGGCTACCGCAGATTCTCCAAGAAGTCTAGGACGTCGGGTCCAGCTCCTTCTGCAGGTGCCTCGGGGGCAACTACCAATCGAACCCCGAGCGCTTGTTTCACGTGTGGAAAGCCGGGGCACTTTGCCCGTGACTGCTGGAGTGGACGCTCAAAGTCCGAAAGGAAACAAGGAGCTACCTACGAGGAAAAGGCAAAGCGGTGGAGTCGACCGCGTCCCACTATGCTCCGACTCAGCCTAGAGTCTACAACTTTGGCCAGCAGGAGGCCATCAAGCAAGCGGATGTGGTGACAGGTATGAGTTAATTTATGCAAGTTGACTTGAGAATACTATTACCTATTGCTTGTTAAGCTAATGTCTTTTGCTTAGGCTTTGTGGTAATTAGCGATAGTCCGGCACAGGCACTGTTCGACACTGGGCTGCTTTCGCATTCTTTCTTGTCCGAACAGTTTATATCGCGCATCGGAGTCCCTTCTTCGATGGCGAAGGACAAGTTAGATGTGTTGCTACCGAATGGGTGCTCGATGCGTGCGGACAGAGTGTGCGCCGTGAAGGTTCACATAGGGAGCCAGAGTTCGACTTGCTAGCGTCATTATTGCCGTTAGTAGAGTTCGATGTTATCTTTGGAATGGATTGGCTGTCAGAGCAGAAGGCTTGGATCGATTGCGACCGTAAGGAGTTCAAGCTGGGTGTAGGTGGGAGACTACTTTCGAGGGGCTTAAGGGGTCAAGCAAGACACTGATGTCTGCTCTTCAGGTGGGAAGGCGGTTCGTGCTGGTGCAGAGCTGTTCTTCGCATTAGTGGAGGCCGCAAAGCCGAAGTCCACTTTGGATGAGATCCCGTGGTATGCGAGTACCCAGATGTGTTCCCAGATAGCCTTCCTGGAGCCCACCGCAGCGAGAGATTGATTACGATCGAGCTCGTGCCGGGTGCCAAACCGTGTCACGTTGCTCCATATAGGTTGGCGCCAAAGGAGATGGCGGAGTTGAAGGTTCAGCTGGAGGAGCTGATGGAGCAAGGTTATGTGCGTCCAAGTTCGTCGCCTTGGAGCGCACCGTTCCTCTTCATTAAAAAGAAGGACGGTAGTATGCGGCTGTGCATCGACTACAGAGAATTGAACAAGTTGACGGAGAAGAACAAGTACCCGATCCCGAGGATTGATGATCTCTTTGATCAGTTAGTCGGATCGTCTGTATACTCCAAGTTGGACTTGAAGTCGGGGTACTATCAGCTGAGGATCAGGGAATGTGATATCCCAAAGACGGCGTTCAGTACGAGGTACGGGCATTTCGAGTTCACGGTCATGCTGTTGGACTGACAAATGCGCCATCGGTATTTATGGATTTGATGAACAGGACGTTCAGAGATTACCTGGACAGCTTTGTGATTGTCTTCATCGATGACATTCTAGTGTAATTCGCAGTGTGAGAAGATCACTTAAGCACTTTGCACCTGGTGTTGGAGACCCTGAGGAGGAATGAGCTTTACGCAAAGTTCTCCAAGTGCGAGTTCTGGCTACCCTCAGTAGCGTTCCTTGGTCATATAGTGAGTGAAGAAGGTATAGCGGTGGATCCGGCGAAAAGATAGTTGCGATACGGGAGTGGCCTGTGTTGTCTTTGGTAGCGGAGTCCGTAGTTTCTTGGGCTTGCCGGCTATTACAGGCGCTTCGTAGAGAACTTCTCGCGGATAGCGTTAACCTCTCACAAAGTTGACAGGAAGGATCAGAGATTCTTATGGACGCAAGAGTGCGTGCAAGCTTTTGAAGAGCTGAAGAGATGGTTGACCACGGCGCCAGTGCTCAGTTCGCTGAGTGGGACCGAGGGCTTTGAGGTGTATAGCGACGCTTCGGGTAGTGGTTTGGGCTGCGTGTTGTTGCAGCATGTAGCGTGATAGCGTATGGATCGCGTAGCTAAGGTGCATGAAGAAATTATCCGGTGCACGACTTGGAGTTGGCAGCCGTGATATTTGCACTCAAGTTGTGGAGGCACTACCTATACGGAGTAAGGGTCGACATATACACCGATCACAAGAGCCTAAAATACTTGTTGGATCAAAAGGATCTCAATATGAGGCAGAGGAGGTGGATGGAGTCCTGGGGGACTACACTTTCAAGATACATTATGTACCCGGAAGGCAACGCAGTTGCGGATGCGCTGAGCCGCAGGGCTCCCGCCCAAGCCAACTGGTTGTCGGTGCATGATGAGCGGCTAGTACGGGAGTTGGGAGAAGCTTGAGATCTATTGCGTGACAAGCAGTCGAGCGCCAAGGCAATGTTAACTGGACAGAGGTGCAGTATGACCTGGCTGACCGGGTTCGGCAGGCATTGGAGTTGGATGACTCCATGAAGGAGCTTTTGGAGGCCGCTCTGATGGGTCAAATTCCCAGTTCTCGGTAGAAGATGGGTTATTAAGGAAGGATCATCGTTTGTGCGTCCCAAGTGGGGGAACCTCCGGGCGGAGTTGATGTACGAGGCTCATCATACCAAGTACTCAATCCACCCAGGGAGCACGAAGATGTATCGTGATCTTAAAAAGTTGTTTTGGTGGCCGGGACTTAAGAAAGATGTGGCGTTGTATGTGGCCAAATGTCAAGCGTGCGCCTTGTGAAGGCGGAGTGCCAAAAGCGGGCAGATTTTCTAAAGTCCTTGCCTATACCGGAGTGGAAATTTGACGACATATCCATGGATTTTGTGCATGGATTGCCAAGATCGCAGAAGGGAATGACGCCATTGGTGATCGTTGACAGATTGACGAAAGTGTCGCATTTCTTACAATGAGGAAGGATGATCCAGTAGAGAAGTTGGCAAAGCTCTATGTGGATAGCATTGTGCGCTTGCACGGGTGCCCCGCAGTATTGTGAGTGATCGCGATGGCGTTTCACGTCCAATGACTGGAGGCTAGTGCATCAAATGGGGCTCCAAACTGAAGTTTAGCACGGCGTTTCATCCGCAGACGGATGGCCAGACCGAGAGAGTCAACAGAACCTTGGAAGACATGCTCTCCGCATGTGTACGTTGGACTTCGGAAAGAGGTGGGAGGACCACCTATACTTGGTCGAATTTGCTTATAACAATAGTTATCAAGCAAGCATTCAGATGGCGCCATTCGAAGCTCTTTACGGAAGAAAATATCGCACGCCGTTGTCATGGTTAGAAACGGGTGAGTCCAAGCTTTATCAGCGTCAAGACATTGAAGATGCCACTTCTTTAGTGCATACTATTCGGGAGCGCGTTGCGGATTGCCCAGGATAGGCAAGCCAAGTATTATAATGCCAAGCATAGGAACGTGGAATTCAGTGTTGGTGATTGGGTGTACTTGAAGATCAAGCCGTTCAAGGTGTCTCACGATTCGACGCTTGAAAAGTTGAGTCTGAGATACCTTGGGCCATTTGAGATTCTGGAGCGGATCAGAGAAGCATCTTATAGGTTGAGGTTATCAGCAGAGTTAAGTGCTTTGACGATGTATCCATCCTCTCTCGGTTTGCGGAAGGCAGTGCAAGAGCCTTCGCAGGTGTTAGCGGCCGACCAAGTACCGTTGAGGAAGGATTGACAACGAAAGTCAAGCCCATATCTATTGAGGATTTCGAAGTCAAGCGACTTCGGAACAAGGAAATCAGAATGGTGAAGGTCCTTTGGGATAAACTGCGGACGCGAGGAGCTCTCTTGGAGCGAGAGCAGACAATGTGCGAGGAGTACCCCGAGTTGTTTCCCCCTCCCCTCAGTACTCATTATTTTTTTTTGTGTGTAGTCTCTGTTCTTAATTTCGGGACGAAATTCTCTTAAGGGGAGGGAGTTGTAAGACCCCAACCTCGGAGATGATCGCGGGGCGATCAAACAGCACTTGGAGGCCTGAACAGGGCACACGGCCAGGCACACGGCCGTGTGCCTACCCGTGTTCAGTGGTCTTTGGTGGTTTTTGTGCAGCCTCGAGTCAGAGAAGGACATGACCTAGAGACACACGGCCGTGTCTCAAGCCGTGTGTGGGGCACACGGCCTCGAACATGGCCGTGTTCGAAGCCGTGTTCATGAAGCCCGACGATCGTTCCTGAAGCTCCAGGTAACACGGCCCGTGGCACACGACCGTGTCAGGACCCGTGTCGATCGGCGTAACTGATATTTTGGGTTGAATCCGGGCCGTCCGGATCTTTTATTATGTTGATCTAACGGCTGTGGGTTAACCAAGGGGTATTAGGGTTGAGTTTGGGGCTGAATTCCCTCATTCAACTACCTTTTTCTTTCTAAACTCTTAGAGAGTGGTGAGAGCCAAGAGGAGGAGGAGCAAAGTTCCGGCCGCCGGCGGAGCACCGAGCACCGACTCGCGATCCGAGTCCGGATCCTCGAAGGCAAGGGCGAGGCGAAGCTTTCCATCCGTCTACATCTTCATGGCGGGCACGCGGAAATCTACGAGGGTAACGATCCTCTTCATAGGGCATGTGTAGTCGCCCTTCTTTCTATGCATGGGAAATCCCCCTCTCGCGAGTGAGCGTTGAGGCGCGGAATCCCTTCGGGTAGATATGTAAAGTCCCCGTTGTTAGAGCCGGAATCGGAGTAGGGCGTAGGCATTGTGTGAAGCCTATTCGGGTTTAACCCGGATCGGTGATGTTTGCATTGCATGCCGGAGAAGACTCCGCGCCGATGATTTTAGTTTTCCGAAATTTCTACGCGGTAGATTGCATACAGGGATCCTTGGGGGTTAACCTCGAGGCGCACCCGAAAGCTTGGGCGGAATCGCATTGCCGCCACGATGTTGCCTTGGAGGGCAAATCGGTACATAACGGGTTTATGTGCGTGTTTTGATCGATTGTGGGAATGAGGAGAAACTTGGCCCGCACCGATGGCTAAATGGCCGTGGTGAAGTGAGCAACGGGCGGGTGGAACTCTACCCATTCCAAGTGGTCTCGGTAGAAGCGACCTAAAGTACATGGGACTTCCCGGGAGGCTGGAAGCGGCCTAGGCTTCGCTGAAAGGGCTAAATGCTCACGAGAGTTGCCATCCGAGGGATGGTGGTGGAATCGCGGTGTCGGACTGGGTCCGGACCGGGTTCACCGATTAGTGCCCTAAGAGCACGGAGTGTGCGGCCGTGCGTGCCGACACTTGTGGCGAATAGAATACTTATATAGGAATTGCTATGGTAGTTTTATATGCAGGGAAAGAGCACTGCCGTCCCGAGAAACGGGACGGGGTCGTTATAATTTGGTCAGCTTTGCTGACCGTTGCCCTTTTGTATTCCACCTCTTGGGTGATTGCTTTCTACAGGTGCTGCTGCGGAGCCAAGCGGCAAATAGCGGGCTAAAGCAGTTTGGCGCCAGCCCTCGAAGGCTTAGTATTAGCTTTTTCATATTCATGTATGGCCGGCTGCGCGCCGATGTATGAAAGACGCTATCTTGTTAAGCGAACACTTTGTAAGGCCTTAAGGCGTGAACTCTTTTGTGTATTTCATGTTCGTCATTCCTTGTGGTATTTATTACTAGTGGACATTCATGCCTATATGGTTCTTTGTTTAACTTAAAAATGCTTCCGTTAGAATGCGTTGTGTAGGACGTTGTTGTTAAATTGGTTGGAATGGTTTCCATATTCGTACCTTCCGGTCTGTCCGTAGTATAGGCGTCGGTCGGGCCGCCGGCCGACCTACTGCTATATTGATATGCGACGGATAGGGGTGTACACCCTAGTAAGGGAAATCCAAGAGGGCGCTTTCTGCTTCCACACTAGCAGGCGTAGAACTACTCCCAATCTCGATGTTCATCAACAAGAATTCTTCTACCAAGGACTGTACCGATAGATTAAAAATTTTAGCGGTCTTCCTACTCAAGGCATCAGCTACTACATTAGCCTTCCCGGATGATAAAGAATTTCTACTTCATAATCCGCCACATATTCTAACCACCGACGCTGGCGTAGGTTTAGTTCCTTCTGAGTGAAGACGTACTTCAAACTCTTATGGTCCGTATAGATCTTGCACAGCGCGCCATACAATAAGTGTCTCCACAGCTTCAGCGCATAAATTACGGCAGCAAACTCCAAATCGTGCGTAAGATAGTTTCTCTCGTAAATCTTTAGTTGCCTCGATCCATACGTGATCACCTTACAATCTTGCATTATAACACAACCAAGTCCGATGTGTGACGCATCGATGTACACAGCATACTCGACTCCTTCAGTAGGTAAGGTTAAAATTGGGGCAGTACACAGTCTCTTCTTCAACTCTTGGAAAGCCTCTTCACACTTATCACTCCAAATGAATGCAGTATTCTTCTGAGTAAGTCTAGTTAAAGGAGCAGACAACACCGAAAATCCTTCCACAAATCTTCTATAGTAGCCAGCGAGGCCTAAGAAGCTCCTAATCTCCTTAGGTGTAGAAGGTCTTTCCCATTCCATCACGGCAGAAATCTTGGTCGGGTCTACAGAAATACCATCCTTGCCTACAACATGACCCAGAAAGGACACCTGAGGTAGCCAGAACTCACATTTGCTCAACTTCGTATATAGCTTATGCTCCCTCAAGGTCAACAAAACCAAACGCAAATGCTGAGTATGCTCCTCAACATTGCGGGAATACACTAGGACATCATCTATGAACACAATAACGAATCGGTCCAAGAAATCCTTAAACACTCTATTCATCAAATCCATGAAAGCAGAGGGTGCATTGGTTAAACCAAAAGACATCACCAAAAACTCATAATGTCCATGCCGTGAACGGAATGCGGTTCGGGGAATATCTTCCTCGCAAATCCTCAACTGGTGGTAGCCTGAGCGAAGATCGATTTTTGAAAATACCGAGCTACCACGCAACTGATTGAACAAATCATCGATCCTTGGCAGGGGATATCTATTCTTAACGGTCACCTTATTTAATTCCCTATAATCGATGCAAAGCCTCATCGATCCGTCCTTCTTCCTTACGAACAAAACCGGAGCACCCCACGGAGAAGAACTTGGTCTAATAAAACCACACCTCAGCAACTCATCGAGTTGAGTACGCAACTCATCCAACTCACGCGGAGCCATACGGTACGGTGCTTTGGCGATGGGACGAGTGCCTGGCTCGAGGTCAATCACGAACTCAATCTCCCTCTCAGGAGGAAGTCCTGGAAGACTATCAGGAAAGACATCTGGAAACTCTCGCACCACCGAGACATCCTCGAGACGTGGTGTAACAGAAGCTGTTTCCAGAGCAGAAATAGAAACTAAAAACGCCTCGCAACCAGACTTTATAGCACGTACCGCAAAAATGACAGGGGAAACTCTGTCCTGAAATCCATAGACGCTCATAGGTTGGCCATTGTCCATCCTGAAGTCCAGTCTTTTTGCCTTGCACTGGATGACTGCATCATACTTGGACAGCCAGTCCATACCCAAAATCACATCAAAATCAGTCAGGTCTAAAATTAACAGATCCGCAAGGGCCAAAAAATTGCCAAGATGAATAGGGCATCTCAGAACTCCTTGATTGGATATCACCGAATCACCGGAGGGAAGCTTGATGTTGAAGGAGTCTCTTAATTGATCAACATCCAGGCGATGTTTATCAACAAACCTCCTGGCCAGAAAGGAATGAGTGGCACCCAAATCGAACAGAACGCGCGCCCACCTATTCTGCACCTTAAACTCCCCTAAAATCGTAACATACATAACTAAACGAACGATGACCATGACAACAACGATAAATAATAGGGATAAAATAGACTGGGGCTAACCTGAAATAACTTGCGTAGAGTTTTGAGCTTCCTCGCTAGTCATCACGTTCAGCTTTCCTTTTCCTTTATCTAGGGTTGGTGGTGGCGGTAGAGCTCGAAGCGGGGCAAGCTGCAGTGGGGTTTGAGCCTGGGGGCACGAAGATTTCTTGTGTCCCTTCTGCCCGCACTGGAAGCAGGTCCTTTCTTTCATCCAGCACCGACTCACATCATGACCCTTCCTTGCACAGAACGAGCACACGAGCTCTCCCTTAGGTGCACCTTGGATGGCGTGCACTTGCTGCTGCTTCAGGGTGGTTGTTCTCTTGAAACATCTTTCGTAAGGGTGGCCAGAACGACCATAGAAACTACACACTTCCTTACCTTTCTTCTTCGAAGAAGGGCCAGATGCCCTGGAGCTACCATCCTCAACACCCTTCCTTTTCTCTTTCCTCGCCGCAGCACCGCGGTTCTTGGCATTTTCAATCGCTTCAACTTTTAGTGCGGCTTCCACTGCTATAGCATAACTGTCAGCTCCATAAGCGCATGCTCACTGCTGGACATCACTTCTTAGTCCTCCCAAGAAACGTTTCACTCTTCCCTCCTCCGAAGCTACCAAATCGGGAGCAATTCTACTCAACTTGCTAAACTCAATCTCAAATTCGCTCACCGTGAGCTGTCTCTGCTTCAAATGCAGGAAGTTATTCATGAGACGGTCCTGCTCGACCGAGGGCAGAAACTTCTTCAGCAACATCTTCTTGAAAGAGTCCCAGGTACAACCTTCCTTCAAACTCTCCTTTTCACGAATCCACCAACTCTTTGCTAGGCCTTTTAGCTGATAGGCTGCAATCATAACCTTCTGGGCTTCTAGAATCCCGGAATACGAAAACATCTCCTCGATTGAGATGATCCAATCATCCAAAATCATAAAGTCGGCACTCCCGTCGTAGGTGGGAGGTCCCAATCGCTGGAAATGCGATATGAAATTCATTTCTGGTGGTATTGCCACCGGGGGCCACCAGAGGAGCAGGGGTATTGGGCACGAATTGACCCAAGGCAGGCTCTTGCACTGAAGGTTGCCGCGCTGGAGCGGTAGACAACAATGACTGAATTTGCGTTTGCATCGCAACTACTTGCCTTGACAGAGCCTCGTTGCTCTGGCGCAAACTCTCAATCAACGCATCACTCTGCGCACCTGATGACTCACCCTCCGACTGGGGAGTCGATCTCGTCGCAATACGCTTTGGAGGCATTTCTAAAATGGCAAACCAACAACCCAATTAAAATCCTAGATTACGACTATGGCAAACAAAACTAGTTCAGACCATACTTGAAAGACACTTGCTAAAGCTGTCACTTGCTCTAGGATTATATGATGATGATATGTCCTACTCAGGATGATATCTTATCATCCTATTGACTCATGTGCCTATGATATGAATGCATGAATTCTTTACTCTTATTTAAAATCATGTGTGTACATATGTCATCAAGTAAATCTTTAGCTTGACATGTTGTGCTTATGTTATGTTATGATATGCATGTGGTGCTATGAATTCTATAAAAGGCCTTAATGCATGTTATGAGCGGCATACACATGCAATGTTATGCATCCCATACTACATAATATTGCATGCAACGAAAAGAAAACGTGCTAATGGGCATTCTTGTGGTGAGGTTATGCATCTCATACTACATAACCCTCACATGTTGCCACCTATGGTGGATCCATATACAAACACATATTATGCATCCCATACTACATAATATGCACGTATACTTCTAATCATGCTTATGAGTGTAGTGTTCATGCTTCAGCCAAGACATATTGATGACACATCGGTGTGTGTATGACAGGACACTAAGCAACTAACACTAACAAGGGAAGGTTGCCCGACCAATTGTAAAGCAACCTCCCTCTGATACCAACTGTCACAACCCGCATTTTTCCCAACAATTTAATTATATCAGAGCAAGGGGAAAATACGCGTCATGATGCCACGCCGTGTAGGGGATAACTGCAGACGTTCAGGCAAGACTCCAAACTCAACAATTTTAATAGAAAACATAAATGGTTATGAATAAAATCCAGTTTAAGTTATGATGGTAGCCGTATCCCTCGGCTTAGTGAATCATCTAGTTCATGATTTAAAATATAAATTATACGCTTGCGGAAAATACCTATTTAAATTGACTATAATATCCTACATGAGTATAAATGTCCCCGAGGAACAACTCATACAATGCAAACCCTAGATTTATAATATGTGTAGGAAAGTCTTTATGCTAAATAAAGGTAGTGGCTTATTTTTGAAAGAGATGACAAGTATGCTTTACTAATAGTAGGGTTTTATAGGTTAAAAATATCTAACATGCAATCCTAGCAATAAATCATCCCAGAGAGCAAGTAATGTAAACCAAACATAAGGAAACCACAACAGCTAGCAAGTGTCCAAAAAGGTCAACAAACCTGTGGGCGTCAACAACCTGACACGAACCCACAGTATGAATATGTCTGAAACTGGGCAAAGAAAACTAAAACAACAAACTACCTCGCTATGGCGAGGGGGAAAACTACAGCCAAACTGCTGCTGCTAAGGCTCCAAAACCGGCTCCGCTACCTGCTAATGCTCCGAACCTAAGGCATTCCAAAGACAGAACACCTCAGCAAGAGGATACAAATGGTGGTAGAAAAATAAGCCAAAATAAATAAGGGTCAAAAGGGGTACCAACCCAAGACCAAAACCTTTGAAGTAAAGTATAAAAAGAAACAAGGCATCATCAGAAAAAAAAAGAACACTTAGGTGATTCGTCGCAAGAGTACACCAGACGCACAAGGCTATAAGGTGACAACATGAATAAATCATAAGGAAGAAATACAAAACCTTTATTAGGCACCCGTGGTCGACTCTACCCCAAAAACACGGGCGAGGTGGTCACTCAACTGGACACACCCTTACGAATAAAATATCCGCTTAACTGCGAGGGAGTCTCATACTCTCCACCATACACCGCAGATGACCAAAAACCTGGTAGACTTCCACAAGTTACTAATAAAGGCATCAAACTTTGCGGAGGTGATTTCGTCCACTAACTCCCGAAATCAAGAAAACCCACAAAGAAACCATAACATATATCTCGAGATTTGGCTCGTCGGATTCTACTTGACACTTCTACTTTGAAGACATGGTTGATCAACCCCTATGAACGATTTACAATCCTAGACAAACTCTAATACGATCAATAATGATAGGTAATGCATTTAAAGGCATTAATAAGACACATCAAGAACGATTAAATATATTAAGACAAGATCAAGTTCATCAAGACAAAATCTTACAATCTCGAGTGATCATCCAAAAAGGTTAATCGTAGCAATAACTTGGAAAACAAAGTGAAGAAAATTTTAAAGAACATAAAAACTGAACCGTTACCATCAAATCGGACAAGGAGAAATGAGGGGAAACCACCACTTGCCTTGGTTTTACCGGAAAAGTTCTCCAAATTAGTCCACGTCACAGATCGGGGCAAAAGAGGATGGAGGAAGTTGAAATCTAGACAAAAATGGTCGAAAAGGGGGTTAGGGCCGAAAAACCCTAACGAGAAAACTCAAAGAAAGTGGAAAAATTTACCACGATAGCGTAGCTCTCGGTGAGAGCTTTCCAAATCTACGCTCGGTTGAAGATTTCGAGCACCGGAGCTCCGTCGGCGGCCACCGGAAGATTCACGAAATATTCTCTCTCTCGCTCACGCCGCTCTGGTTCGGGGGAAAGAATCGGAGAAGAAGAAGTATTTCTATTTTTCTAAATAACCTAAGTATAAGAATATATATATATATAAGTAGTTATAAAAAATTTTGTCTAAATATATGAAAAAAATAGTTTAAGTACGAGCAGTTCGCGGAAAACAAAATTAGGGGTCTAGAATAGCTTCAAATAGAAAAGTGCCCAACATGAAAGTTGTAGATCTCGTCAAGACAAACAAATTTCATGTTAGCCATTTTTCCATACGACACTGTTTTGACCCTCAAAAAGACTCTCGAATACAAACTATGACGGACTACACGAGAAGACAGCAGACTACTCGAGTATACAGAAGGCTACTCGAGTAAGCAGAAACAGACTACTCGAGTATGCAGAAACAGACTACTCGAGTATACAGAAACAGACTACTCGAGTATACAGAAGGCTACTCGAGTATACAGAAGGCTACTCGAGTATACAGAAGGCTACTCGAGTATACAGAAACAGACTACTCGAGTATACAGAAACAGACTACTTGAGTATACAGAAGGCTACTCGAGTATACAGAAACAGACTACTCGAGTATACAAAAACAAACTACTCGAGTATATAGAAGACTACTCGAGTATACAGAAATAGACTACTCGAGTATACAGAAACAGACTACTCGAGTATATAGAAGGCTACTCGAGTATACAGAAACAGACTACTCGAGTATACAGAAACAGACTACTCGAGTATACAGAAGGCTACTCGAGTATACATAGACAAACTACTCGAGTATACAGAGTTGGAGGAACAGAAGATTTACATAATGAGCAGAAACTTCACACAAGTCAAGGTTGCAGGAAAAACAATTTCTTGGCAAATCTAACCTTTTGATCAAACTATAAGAATTAATAGTACTTTTCATTTTGGAATAGTAATTTAATATTAAAATAATCGTATTTATATATATTTGAATAAGGAAACGCGAGATCAAAACGGAGGCCCAAACGAGCGCCGAATTGAACGAAACTCACGTCGTAGGCGAACACAGACGCTACGAACACAACGGCGAAGTCAAAACCAAGATCAGACGAGCCATTCTCGAGATATAAGTTTTCAAAGTTTATGACTAACATAAATTCCACAAAACTTTGGAAAAACGCCGAGGCCCAAATATCGCTCGGATCGCGACGAAACTTGACGAGTAAGTCAAAAATTACTCAACTTAAATTCCAAATGCAAAATTTTCTCATAACAACAAGAATTCGGCCGACTTGACCGCATGGACGCGAAAATGCCTTTATGGCATTACGTCGCCATCTTGACGTTAAAGGTAACGCCATGACGTCATAAATATGATGTTTCTCATTTAAATAAAATCGTCGAAAAATCGGGGGCGTTACAATTGCAATGTACTCCAGCTTACTGTCTCAGGTGTAACCTAAAAGGTTTGAAGATGCCAACATTGATCCATTTTTTATTGTGGCTATGCAAGAGGAACTTAACCAGTTCAAGAGATGCAAGGTTTGGAAGATGGTCCCAGACCACAAGGACATTATATCATTAAAACCAAGTGGATCTATAGGAGTAAGCTTGATGAAAATGGTGATATAGTAAAGAATAAAGCTACATGGGTAGCCAAAGGATATATACAAGATGAAGGTATTGATTTTGATCAAACCTTTGCTCTAGTAGATAGATTGATAGTCATTAGAATATTCCTTGCATATGCTGCACACTAGGGATTTAAGGTCTACCAGATGGATATCAAGTCATCTTTCCTAAATGGTGACCTAAGAGAAGATGTCTATGATGAGCAACCCTCAGGTTTTGACAATTCTAACTCACCTGATTATGTTTATAAGCTTAGGAAAGCACTATATGGGTCGAAGCAAGCCTGTCTACTTTTCTCATTTAGAATAAATTCTCAAGGGGAAGATAGACAAGACATTATTCCTAAGGGAAGTTAAGGGTAAGATCAGCCTAGTCTAGATTTATGTAGATAACATAATCTTTGGGTCTACTGATGATGACCTCTACATAAAGTTTGCCAAACTTATGCAAAGGAAAATTGAGATGAGCAGTATGGGTGAACTGATGTACTTCTTGGGCCTCCAAGTAAGACAGTCTGAGAATGGATTATCCATCTCACAGTCTAAGTTCACTAGGGAGTTAAATAAAAAGTTTGGAATGGAGAGTGCCTCCATAATGAAAACTCCCATGGGGTTAAATGTGTCACTAGACAAGGATGAGATAGGGAAACCTGTTGATAAAACCCTATATAGAGGCATAATTGGCTCCCTCCTTTATCTTACTACTAGTAGTCCATACATCATGTATGATACATGTGTTTATGCTAGATACCAGGCATGCCCTAAAGGGTCACATTATTCTGCTGCTAAAACAATCTTGAGATATCTCAAGGGCTCACCTAGTATTATCATATAGTACCCTAAGAATAGTGATTTTGAACTAACTGGGTATTTAGATGCAGATTTTGCAGGCTGTAGAGAAGATAGTAAAAGCACCTTTGGATCCTATCAATTTTTAGGAAGAAGGCTTGTATCTTGGAGCAGTAAGATGGAAACAAGTGTTGCAATCTCAACTGCAGAGTCAGAATACATATCTATTGAAAGTTCTTGTGCACAGCTGCTGTGGATCCAGCATCAGCTCCAGGACTATAATCTTAAGATAAGTAGAACTCCTATGTTCTGTGACTCTACAAGTGCTATCTCTATTACTAGGAATCTTGTATCTCACAGTAAGACTAAGAACATATAGTTAGGTATCACTTCATTAGAGAGCATGTGGAATGTTAAGACATCATTCTTGAATTTGTCCCTACAATTAAGCAAGTAGCTGACATATTCACTAAACCACTAAATGAAACCAAGTTCAACACCTCAAATTTGAACTGGGTATGTTGAACTTAGTCTAGCTTTAATAATATTTCATATATTCCTATTGTAGGTAGTATTAATCCCTGCAGGATAACAAAGAAGAAATGGACTATGTGTCCAGGCATCAAGTGTGCTGAGACAAGTCAAGTGTGGAGTGCGCTGAGTCTAAGTACTCAGGCGTCGAGTGCGTCGAGATAAGAACAAGTGTCGAGAGCGTTGAGTGTGTCAAGTCCACTCAATGCATACTCCCAGGATTGTCTATTTACGACTAACTATCGGGATTAATCACAGTCGTTGATCACTTCATAAACATAACAAAAGATATGCGCCTCTCCACATTCTCTACTTAGAGGTAAGTATAAATAGACCTAAGTGTGCTTAGAATAAGAAACACTATTCCTGGCCCTTTGCGAACTACTATCTCTCTACGATGAAAGATCGTCAATTCTTCAAAAACTCAGAAAATCAATGGCTCAAAAAGGAATGGATTTATTATTTGAGGGTCCAAGCTGGTTCGAAATGGTTTCAAGGATGCTCCTGAGGAGGTAATGTAGGTTATGCACTTACTGGAGGTCACTGACCTAAACTTCATCCTGTCCGAGCCAGTTCTGATTTGGAAAAGAGAAGTTCTGGAACTCTATTCAAATGCCATAGTGTACTCATCTTCAACAAAAATCAAATCCTTAATCAGTGGAAAGAAGATTAAGGTCACTCCCAAAAGATTATGCAAGGATTTGCATCTACCGAAGGTAAAGGAGTCTGATGAAGATTCAGACTTATTTCAAAATGATGTCTAGACAGTACTTAAATGGTGTGGACTCTACAAGCATTCCACTGGTTCTATGTTGGGAAATGAGATGAACAACAAAGGAAAGTCCCTAGCAGATATTGTGGGAAAAGCTCTGTTTTGTAAAAAAGGTTCACATGATAAGATATCTAAGAAAATATTTCAACTTATGACCAGGATTATTCTATCAAAGAAAACAGACTTGGGCAAAGCATTGTTCGATAGAATAGTGGAATGCATCCCCGAGCCAAAGCTGGGCAGAATCTTGTCTTTGTATCTACACAGGACAGTCCCAGGAATCCTTAACTGAGGCTAGGGACCAAGATCCATCACATGAGGAGAATGGACTCCAAAATGTTTGATAGATGGGATAGAGTTCTACTTCCACACCTTCAGTCTGCTGAGAAGAAAAAGAAGAAGGCATTTCCTATTCCAAATAACAGCATAGAGAGCATTTCATCTGAGAATAGTGAAGAAGAGATATATGACCCAAATCTATCTGGGTCTACTAAAGTGACCAGAAGGGATACAAGTGCATAGGTATCAATTTCCTCTGAACCTGCAGCAATAAACCAAGTGAGTGGAACTAAGTCTGAAGAGATTCTAGCAATGGAAATACCTAAAGCTGAGGTTGCTGAAAAGGTGGCAGAGGATATAGTGAACAAGATATCTGCTATAGAGGAGGAGACATCCAAAATACCAGCTCCTACTTAAGAAGAAGCAGTACCTTCAGTTCAAGAACTACATAGTGGCTTCAGTCCTCAGAGTGAGGCGGAACAACTTCTTAGGATAATTATGGAAGTTGTTCATGCTGAGGGGGGAGCAAATCTAATTCATGTAGGAGAGTAATCAGATTACTTCTGAGAATAATCAACCTGCTGAAACAATGGAAGAAGAACATCAAATCAACACTACTGTAGATCTGAATGTCCATGTGGACATTACAGAGATTGAGGGGGGAGATTCACCCTAAACTCCCTGCTCAGAGTACTATAGTAGAGATTGGCTCATCTAAGTCTAACAGGGACAATATTGCTGCTTATGTACCTGATGAGTCACATTCTTCAGAGTATGAAATGCTTGATTCAGTTGTTAGAGAATAAGAAAGGACAGTGCAACCAAACATAAGTGATGAAAGAACATCTTATCAAACTGAACAGATGTCGCCATTCTTTCTAACCTAATTGAAAGGATTGTTGGATGATCAAAGAAGGCAACTAGAAAACTTTGTGGATGACCCTATCAAGAACCTAAGGAAATATTTATCAACAGAGATCAAGTCAATCAGATTTGGAGTAAATCATCTGAAGGCCAACACTATTATATTCTTCCATACAGTTGCACCTACTGTCAATTTCACTGAAAGCAAACTACAAGAGATAAGGCAAACCCAAATAGACATTTTATTGAACCAGAACATCACATTAAGAAATATGGAGATGGTTAACAATGCCTAGAAGAAACTGATGAATGATCACAAGATCATAACTGAAAGAAGAATGGATGCTTGCACATAAATTCTAGTTGACCATATGCTTGAGGTTAAGAATCATGTTACTAAAGGAATAAACTTCTTGGATGAACAACTGACAAAGTCTAGCTTTTACCAGACTAAAGATGTCTCTGAAGAGGTCAAATGGGGGAGAAATAAATGATATAGGCCAACACTGAAAATGTTATATGGACTACAAATGTGATCAAAGGATCTCTTGGTCTTTAACAGATAACATATGACAACATCCCTGCCATTCCTTCCTAGATTAATCAAGTACAACATGATGGAATGATGGTCGATATGATAGTTAGTATGCAGAGCAATATGATACTCAACAATATGACATTCAAGAAGGTGCTCAGTGGGGTGAACCTGTAACTAATACTGAAATTCCCTCTTTCAGTCCCACTGTTGACCATATTGTCAGAGACAAATGCAAGTCTATTGCAGAAGAAGAAGATGTAAGTCTCAACAAGATGAGATATAGGGAAGAGATGTAAACCCGGTCAGATTTTGAGCAATTGAGTTTTCAATCCAGGACTATCATATTATCTGTCTGGGATCAGATCAAGTCCAAGAAAACTGAGAGGAGAATACCTTACAGCTCCCTAGAATGGGCAAAGCTAAAAAGTTATGAAGAAGCGAGGAGGAAGTATAGAAGAGACAAGAGGTCAGGTATTCTGCCACTAGAAGCATTAGAACCCAGCAAATACTTCCCCAAGACTTATAGCTAATTTGACAGGCAGAAGGAAAAGAAAGAAGCTGAAGCAATGACTGCAAAGAAGCCAAATAGGGGGTTAAAAATAAAGGAACATGAAACATGATGTGTTTTTGCAATTTTCCTTAAGGGCTTTTGGAATGTGAACACTATTTTAAGCATACTGGATATTTATGATTTATGCCTTTATATATATTCATATATTTGTGTGTGCTTCAATTTTTTATCTAAATTTTCTATGAATGATTAACTACTATATGTGGTAGTGCATATCATTGTCTAAGGTTTTGACTTCTTCAAATTAGGGGAGATTATTAGGTCCATTGATCACAATGTCACAGATTTGAAGAAGGCCTATAAGACAATGGTATACACATAATTGTATTTAATGTATGCTCTAAGTTCTATGTATGCAGGTTACTCTTTGTTCACTATTTAAACAGGTTGTCTAGGCAACAATGACAGATGAACACAAGATAGGATGCTGATAAGGCAGAAATCTGCCTATGTCTAGATGTATTGAGTGAAGGCAGTTTACTCAATGCCAGATGTCTTTAAGCGTTGAGTAAAGCCTAGGCAGTCAAAGCCTCGGCATTGACAAAGCAGAAATCTGGTTTAGTCCAGAAGGATTGAGTGAAGGCAGTTCACTCAACACCTAAAGCTAGAAGTGTTGAGCAAAGCTCAAACAGTCAAAACTAGAGAGAAGTTGATAAGAATTCTGGCTAATTCTAGAAGCATTGAGTGAAAGCAGTTCACTCAATGCCCTGAAGAAAAAGCATTGACAAAACATTATTCAGTCAGAGCCGCAGGGTTAATTGACTTGGAAATCTCTCTAAGAACAGATTCATTGAGTGAAGACAACTCACTCAATGCCTATTAAATAAAAACTCTATCTAAGGACAGAAGAGTTGAGTGAAGGCAGTTCACTCAAGGCCTCTTCAATAAAATAGGCAAAGGCAGAAAGTGTTGAGTGAAGACAACTCACTCAACCCCTTAATGCAGAGAAAATCAATTAAGTCCAGATGCGTTGAGTGATGAAGACTCACTCAATGCCTAGTTAGTTAGACTACAATTGTATATATTCATTGAGTGATGAATGATCACTCAATGCCTAGTGTTGAAGAATTTTTCCTAAATGTTTTGGCGTTAAGTGACAAGTATTCACTCAACATCTATGCAGAACTATCTGTATTTGGCTAAGTCCACAAGTGCTGAGTCATGATGACATTAGCAGAATTTTAAATGTTACGGGAATGGAACAGTATACGACAAATGGCATCGCTTGCTTGTTGTATATTAATTAATGCAAAAGATATGTTGTAGTTATCAAATCCAGATGGTCCCCCTGCTCAAGAGTCGTTGTACGGTGGGATACAAAAGTGGTATTCCATGGAAGAAGATATTAACTTTAGGAAATCAAGAGCTTCATCCACTTTCTCTTAACAAAGTTGTAGAGCTTAAAGAAATTTCTTTTGTTGTTGATCTGAAAACTCAAGAAAGTTAGCTGCTGTTATTAACACCTTTAACGACAAGATTATGGAGTTATCTCTTTGAGTTAGAAGAAGGAACAGAGCATGCCCTAGCTGTAGTTACTTTATAGCTCAAGCTGAACATTCTTGAAGATCCATCCTTGGAGCTATGAATACGAGAGGACTGAGTCATCTCAGTTCATAAAGAGGCAGACTCAGAGACTATTTCTCTGGAGTCAATCAACATCAACAACCAACATTTCTTTTTGTAAGATCTTAACTGATCTGAGTGGAAGACTAAACTATAGAGGCTGAGGTAGGATCTTTTATGTAGATCTGAACTGTAGGGCTTTTGTGCTTGAGTTGTAGGATTTTAGTTGACAATCTGAGATGTAGGAGAGTTTCTCTCTGAGGTAGGATCTAGTGGTGGATCTGAACGTATGGATATCCTCCTAGCCTGACTGTAGGACATTGAGTTAAAGTCTGAGGTAGCTACTCTGGAGTAGATCACTGAGTTGTAGGAGAATATTTCTTTGAGTGTAGGGCCTTGGGCCTGAGGTAGGACTTAGATGAGTCTGAGAGATTTTGAGGGATCTGAGTTATAAGCTCATTGAGCCGAGTTTGGAGAAGTTAGACTTGTCTAACACACTATATGAAAGGTGGGAGGGACAGTAGATGTACCCATAACTTGGGGAACCACTATAAATATCTTGTGTGCTATTGTGTGATCTTGAAAGCAAATCTAAATCTAAATAATCACTCATCTAAGTAAAATATTGCCATAAAAGACATAAGAAAACCTATTCACCCCCCTCCAGGTGTTTAGCTACTCTTGAAAACAAATACTTTCACGAACCATCTTGGGGTCCAGGCTAGTTATAAAAGACCAGCAGAAGGGTTAATGGAGGCAGGGCATAGTAGGAGGAGGCATCTTGATAGAGGTGGTGGTGGAAATTAATGAGGTGGTGGTGAACATTTCCACTATAATTTTAGGATGGAGCGTGCGACCCTGCAATTTGGATGACCCCCATTCAAGCAAAATCAGGTATATCTACATCCTAGGGAGCACTTTACAGAAGGTTACTTTCACTATCACCAGTCAGGCCACATTCAACGTTTTTGCCCGCGACTAATTCTGATTTATTCAAATCATCTGGTGTTTCCTCTAGCAACTTAATAAGGATAGGGACGTGGTCGAGGATGAGGACCCTAAGGTAGGAACTCTGGATTTTCTCGTGAGCAGGTGTTTTCCTTGGATATGACTCAAGAGCGGGACCTGCAGGACGTTATTGAAGGTATCTTGTAGTCAAATTGATATTTTATAAGAATTCGCCCTTGGCTTTGTCTGAGACTATGCTAAAAAAATCTAGCTTTGAAATAATTATAAATTAACATTTATGCATCACGATTATTAGAAGGAGACCTACCCACACTCTATTTAATACCAATGACACCATTCGTTCATCTCAGCAAACTTCGTAAATGATCTAAGTGGTGTGCAACATTTCACTGGAGTCACTCAGAGAGTACACCTCCCAGACGGCTCCGTGATGACCTCGTCCGCCAAGTATGACTTGGATGAATATATTAGAGGGAAGCTTTTCAAGACCCCTACATTAATGTTGGGGCTGCCAGAATTTGATCTTATTCTGGGTATGACATGGCTGGAATGGCATCTTGCCAGGATTGACTGTGCGATAAAGCAAGTCACCTTGAGACATGGAGATTCAGAGATTATATTTCAAGGTATTAGATGCACACCCCGAATAATGTTGTCTTCTATTCAGGCCATTAAATCCCATAAGCAAGGGTATGAGGTGTACATGATATGTTTTGAGCTAAAAGGGATGATGGCTAGCATGAAGGATGTATTAGTAGTGCGGGATTTTCCTGAGGTTTTTCCCAAAAAGCTACCTGGACTACCACCGCCTAAGAAAGTAGACTTTCAGATTAGGCTTGTGACGGGTGCCAAGCCCATCTCTCGAACACCCTACAGGATGGATCCAAAGGAACTGGCAGATTTTAGGGTTCAGTTGCAAGAGTTAGTAGAATTAGTGTTAGTTCATCCTAGTTAATCACCCTGGGGAGTCCCTATTTTGTTCGTTAAGAAGAAGGATGGATCACTGCAATTATGTTTAGACTATTGAAAGCTCAACCGAATAACGGTGCAAAACACCTATCCTTTTCCCCAGATTGATGAACTATTTAATAAGCTGGTGAGAGCACATTGGTTCTCCAAGCTTGATTTTGGTCGGGGTACTATCAATTGGGGATACAGGAAGATGATATCATGAAAACAGCGTTTAGCTCGAGATACGTCTTATACAAATTCACTATGATGACATTTAGGCTCACAAACGTCCCTTCTTCATTCATGAGTCTGATGAATAGGGTGTTTGAGCCATTTTTGGAAGCTTTTGTCATCATATTTATTGATGATATTTTAGTCTGCTCGAGGACAGAGGAGGAACATGCATAACACCTTTCCTTAGTTTTTAAGAAACTAAAGGAGCACTGTTTATTTACTTAGTTCAGAAGTGCGAGTCGATGAGCGAAGTTTTCTCATACTTGCTGGGTATTATCGCAAGTTTGTTGAAGGATTTTCGAAGATCTCCCATCCCCTCACTGCTCTGACAAAGAAAGGTGTATCTTTTATGTGGACACTCAAATACGAAGCTGCATTCCAAGAGCTGAAGGACTGCTTCACCTCCACGCCAATCCTCCCATCTTGGAAGAAAGGATTCTATATTTATACAGATGCATCCAATCAAGGCATGGGGGCGGTGTTAATGCAAAACGAGCATGTGATTGTGTATGCTTCTAGACAACTTAAGAAGCATGAAGTGAATTACCTAGTGCATTATTTGGAGTTGGGAGCAGTGGCCTTAGCTTTGAAGATTTGGAGACAATATCTATATGGCGTCCACTGTGAGATCTTTTCATATCATAATAAATTTAAGTACATCCACACCCAGAAAGATCTTAACTTGAGGAAACAACGGTAGCTTGAGTTTTTATGTGATTATGAGTTTACATTGAACAACTACTCTGGGAAGGCAAACTCGGTGGCTGATGCTCTAAGAAGGAAGACACCCATGTCAAGCTTTGAATCCCAATTAATGGCTATAAAGTTGCTAGATTACTTGAAGGGATGCAGATTATGCTGGTGTCTAAGGCTAGTCCTAAGTCCTATATGGAGTACCTGTCTACCATGAGTATAGTTTATAACATTCGAGACCGGATTCGGGTAGAGCAAAGTAAAGATGGTACTTTGGCTCCTATGTTCCAAGCAATTGTGGGAGGATCAGCGAAGGGATACACCCTAAAGGAATGCCTCATTCATTTCCACAACAGACTTTATATTCCCACAGGTGATGGGATTTAGGAATTCATCTTGAGAGAGGCCCATTGCACCAAGTATTCGGTACACCCCGGAATTTCGAAGATGTACATTGACTTACGGAGGACCATGTTTTGGTCAGGAATGAAAAGGGATGTCACATACTATATTACACACTTTGAGACTTATAAGAAGGTAAATGTGGAGTATAAGAGACCTAGTGGATTATTGTAGTCGTTGCGCATCCTAGAGTGTAAGTTCGAGGAATTTCCATGGATTTTGTTCAGTCTTCCCCAATCTCTCTCACAGAATGATTCAGTTTGGGTGATTGTGGATCGCTTGAGAAAGGTTGCCAGGTTTATCCCGATGAGGAAGGAGGCATATGTTTATGTGTTGGTGCATCTCTTTATGGAGAAGTTCGTCCGGTACTATGGGGTGCCCAAGACAATAGTCTCGGACCTTGATGGTCGCTTCACCTCTAAGGAATGGAAAGCAGTTCATGCATATTTGGGTTCTCTCCTTACCTTTAGCACAACTTTTTACCCTCAGACTGACGGCCAGTCTGAGAGAATAATTAGAACAATGGAGGACTTATTGCGGTTATGCATTTTGGATAGAGGAGAGTCGTGGGAGAGACTTCTATCATTGGTAGAGTTTTCATACAATAATAGCCACCAAACAAGAATCAGAATGGCACCTTATGAAGCACTCTATGGTTGGACGTGTAGAACCCCTTTATCATGGGTTCAATACAAGGATCCTAAGGTTTTGGGAGTGGATTACATTGATGACACTGATGTTATGATTAAGTTGATTTGAGATCACATACTAGAGGCTCAAAGCGGCAAGCGAAGTACTATGACACGAAATACGGGATGGTGGAATTCCAATTGAATGATAAAGTATTTTTAAAGATTAGGTTGGTGGTTGGAGTATCACGTATTCATGGAAGGAAGAAGCTCAGCCCGCGATATATGGGGCCGTATACCGTTTTGGAGAATATTGGTCCATTACCTTATAGGCTGGAGATACCACAGGATTTGGAGAACTTACACGATGTCTTTCATGTGACTTCCCTTAGGAAGGCTATACTTCGGACTGAGCAGTTTGTCACCGCTATATCTGGCCCCGTGGCATCTAATAGATCGGTTCTGCTAGAGCCTATGCGGGTAGTAGATACTGATGTACGAAGACTGAGGAGAAAAAGTATTTCATTAGAAAAGCTCTTGTGGTCCAACCATGGGAAAGAGGAGTACACTTGGGTGCATATGGACCTTATGCAGTAACGCTAACCGAATTTATTTCCCCAAGGTAAATTCGACACTTACCTTGTATACATCGTACCTTGTTAACCGTAGACTTAATCTCGATTTCGGGGACGAAATATTTTTGTTTTTTTTATAGATTTGTAACGTTCCATTTCGAGGTAGACCCCTCGTATGTGTTTTGGTGTCACTATGGAGACTTGAGCCGGTAGAAAATGTTTGGAGAAAACCATAGGCCACGGGTCAGTAGTTAGACCAGGCCTAGAGTGAATACGAGAAAATCGTCGAGTGAACTCGAGAGGACTTATTAATTCGTCGAGAGGTCTCGACGAATTCGTCGAGCGAACTCGAAAAGACTTGTGAATTCGTCGAGAGGACTCGATGAATTTGCTGAGTGAACTCGAGAGGACTTGTGAAATTCATCGAAAGATTTGTCGAAAGGACTCGTGAATTCGTCGAGAGGGTTCGACAAAATTTGTTGAGAGATTTGTCGAGAGGACTAATGAATTTGTCAAAATGACTCGTGTAACAAACTCAATGCACTAGAAGATTTGTCGTGTGATTCTGACTATTTATCAAGTATACATGAAAAATGGACTTGGCAAATTGCGTATGTGCTGTCTCGATTACTCACGACGTGGGGAAGATTATGGTACTTCTTGACTTGTAAAGAGCGATGAAATTAATGGCCTTATCTTTTCTAAGTCCTATTTTTATATTATAACCAAGTTAGGTCCAATAAGGAGTGACACTTGGCTTGGAAACATTCAACCCTAGATATAATTTGTCGTTCTTTATAAGTGACACCTTACCCATCTCCTTCACCAAGCCAACTCACGCCCTGGAAGAATGACAAACAGAACTGTATCGCCGGAAGCCGAACACTGATATGCCACCAAGAAGAAGGACTCGGTCCATGACCAAAAACAAAGTGAGCTTCCTACCCTCTCCCTTGGTGCTAGATCATTAGATAAAAAATGTATGAGAGACATTGGCTCAAGAGAGTTTGGTTTGAGTGTTTAATGGAGTTTTTTTTGGAAGGGACCATGCTAGAACTTTCGTTCTAGGGTGTCGATCGTCGCGAGAATGTCTTCAATCATCTCCTCTCTTCATTACAAAGACGACGGACTTGATTTCGTGAAGATCAGTGGTCTAATGAGGGAGAAAGGGAGGAGAGAAGTTGGACGTGTCTTGTGCGATGGCTGGAGGAAGGAGACGAACTTATGTTGTTCGTCCATCTTTACGATGCGTGAAGAAAGTGCTGAATAGAAATCTGTTCTCTGTGCGCAACTAACTTTAAGGCCAATTTTATGTATGATCCGCTCTGATTCAGGTTTTGGGCTCAACATGAAAGTTGTAGCCCTTAAAAATACCTTTCTAACGGATAGTTAAATATTTTCTAAAAACTTATATATCTCCCTAAAAGTGCATCTGAAGTTGTTGCATTGAAATGATGTTTGTACAGGATGGGTTTGGTCCAAGTGTACACAGCCACACTAAAACTCGATTTCAAGCGTGATTGGTTTAAATTTGGACACAAGGCTCAAAACAGAAGTTGTATCCCTTGAAAATACCTTCTGATTTGGGGTTGTACGTAATTTTTGGTGGAGTGTAGCTTCCCAAAATCCGATTTTAGTAAACTATGATGCACAAGAGTGATGTGTTGATGTTTAGTTTGATTCTCTCATATTATTGACTAAATGCGTATGAGATTTAGTGGTTATGTAGCAGAAGATATTAAAGATCACGTGTCGCATGATCAATAGTTTTGGAAGAGCATTTTCTACGATTTTTATAAATTGTATTGTCTAAACCTCTTGTGACATAAGCGGATATAACTAAAGAACGAAACCTGTGGTTTCTTTGGGGGCGATCACTTAATTATTTGAAAGAGATACATTGAATACTAGGAAGGCGATTGGAGAGAAATAACCCTTGATTAAATTACAGTTGTAGTCATTAAACTCTAGTGTTGAGGATACTGTATTGTGCACCAATGATCCTATATTTAAGTGGAAAAAAGGGACTCGGGGTGGAGCAAGTGCGTGTTAAGGGTACCGATAAGATGTAATACAAAGAGACTCGGTTGGATACCTTGGATGTTTGTGAGCATGGAAATGTGTGGGGCTCGTGTGTGTGTGTGTGTGTGTGTGTGTGTGTGTGTGACACATGGTGTTTCATCCTATGTTGAGTATTATTGCGGCAAGTCAACAGGCTTGCTAGTCGTCATACCGATGGAATCCGGCAGTTGGACCTAGGATGGTTGGGCTGGGCTCTTAGGTGCTTACTTCCCAAAGAACACTTCCATACTTGTTGAGCCGGTTTGGCTGGGCTCTTTGGTGTTTACTTCCCAAAGATATCTTCCGTGCTGTTAGGCCTATTGGGCTAGGCTCTTGGTGCACATCTACCCAAGATCCCTTCTATGTCATGTACACAGGAGCTCCGCTATTTGGAGGATGATAGCATTGAGGCGTACGAAGTCCTAGGCCTAGTAGTGTGGATACCCGCCTAGTAGTGGATATGCCCGCTCCAATATCCCCTTTTAGCCATGAAGGGTGATGCCAGAGAGGATCGCTACCTTTTGAAAAGTGGGAACTAAGTTCTATGTCGACATAATAAATGTGTGTGTGTGTAAGCATGGGTGAGTCATCATATTGCATTCATTTCATTGCATTTCTTTGCACCGCATAAGATCCTCATCATATAAATTTGTATGGGCACTTTTATATGATGAGTTACTTTGATATACCTGATCCTTAACTTATAAATTTATATGGGCATTTTTATAAGTTAAGTTCAATTCTATAATTATGATGTGATAGATGTTTGTGAAGATGTGTTTTGTATTTATTGATATATACTGTTCTTACCTGGTTATTATTAAAGTGTTGATATATACATGTATTGCTAGATTTACTAATGCTCTTCTGTCACCTGTTTGATTTATATTATTATTATATTGTGCTTCTCTTTCTTTTCCTCTTCCTGTTGCCTAAGAGCCACTGAGGGTAGCTGATGTGAAGCCACTTAGCATTTTATGATTAACGATCGTTACACAAAATATTTTAGGAGGACACCCCACCGACGGAGCAATACCTCGTACAGGAGGGCAGTCAGTCCAGGGGATGGGGCCTAATATGATGATACCCTCACTTCCTTCCATGATAGATGTGAGTTTGGAGCGTTATGATGTAGCCTTCGGGAAGTTTAGTGTACTCTAATATTACAGGAGCTGATGTATCTTCTTACTATGTTGTACTAATTTTGGACATTTACTTTTGTGGATCATGACTTATGTGTTCTTCTATTTGTTGGGTTGGCATTGTGATATCAGAAATTAGCCGGCAGAATAGGCGACTTGTGGTACAGATTAGCCCATGTGCTGATGCTACCACAAGGCAGTTATTCTGGGCATAAAACTCTCATCGGCCTTGTCTTCTGTTCCAGGAGGGGGGTTTACATAAATAACCATACAAGATGAAATGATTAGGATCCTCGATCCAATTGGGATGTCATGGGTGGGTGAAAAGTCTATTAGAGATTTAATAAAGCTACATTTCCTAATTTACGTTTGCATGTTTGCAATAAAAACTATATTCGAGATAGAGCATTATTAACACCTCTAAATGAGCATGTGAACATGTTGAACGATATCACTCTTCTAGAATTCTCAGGTTAAAAAGTTTATATACTTCTCATACAATTATGTCATTGATGAAATGAGAAGTTTGTATCAACCAGAATTTCTAAATTCATTGACACCGAGAAACTCACTCCTCATAAATTAAAGTTAAAAATTTGAGTACCAATCATGTTACTCATAAATATAGATCTGAAGATAGTTCTTTGCAATGGAACAAGACTTATTTATCGTAGATTTGTGAAAAATTTAATCGAAGTAGAGATTTTAACATGTCACATTTTAGAAAATATGGTCTTCTTGCCACGAATACCATCAAAAATAGTTGAAGATATTAGACCGTATATTAGCACATTTAATTAAGAGAATGATCAAAGAAATGTTATGGAAATAACCACCGCTTGGAGTAGATGGTAGTTATCTTGTAATGAAAGTTATTGGTCTCTTGTCTAACATCAAAATATAAGGAGCAAAAACTGATTTTTAGATTAGTGAAAGTGCAAAAAGGCTCTTAGTGAATAGACTAGAAGATCAAGGTTTTTTCTCTCTAAAACATCTGTAATCAAATATGGTTCAAGGTATGATCATTTTTCTTTTGCTTTAAGTGATTTTAAAGCTCATACATTGTCTGCTCTAGAAAAAATATATGTAAAAAAAATGCTAGAAATAATCTAGGGAAGCTCTATCTGCTCTTAACGCCAGATCTTGGTCTTTGCTGATGCACGCAAGTCTTTCTGCTTTCAACCTTGTTCTAGGTGAGAACGTCGGTAAGATACATGGGTATAACAATCGGTACAATGCTAGAAACAATCAAGTCATTATATCAACGGTATAATCAAACTTGCTTTCATTATTTATCAAGTGAAGTTATAAATGTCATTGATCTCCTTTACTGTAATTCTTTCATGTGTTTTTTCTTCTTCCTTCAATTATTTTGAACTTACAGATATTTTGATCTAATCTATCTTGTGCAAGTTTTCTCCGCAATGTTTAAGTACAACTGATAGAGGTGTATTTATTGGCAATATTGTACCTAAACTAACGTTAACAATTTCTAACATGGGTGTATCCTTTGGAATCACTATGCATAAAATCCATGTTAATTTTAATGACCAACATTAAGATTTACTTAATTAATGGTGATGCAACTAGTCTAATTCTTAGTTATTGATTTTTATTTTTAGTATTATTTGTGTTCAATGGACATTCTTGCTTCCATATTGTTTTGTATATCATCACAATTGACTCACTTGCCTGATGCAATTTCAAGTTGTTGCTTCCCTCATTGTTTATACTTACACACATCAGTGCATCTAATTTTGTTAACTGAATACTGTGCGGATTGATTTTGAATGAGCATGGTGTTGACAAAATAGAATTGACTTGGAACCAACTTCTTTTTCCTCGTGATAAATTTTACTTTACAATTGCATTGTGAATACTCGCAATCAAAGAACAACAAAATAGGGTTATTATTTTTGTTATTTTTTTATTAGATTAGCAGGTGTAATAGTAGGAGAAGTGAACGTTGTTACAAAGGTGCTAAATGAGAAATGCTAAAACATTAATATTTTGTATAGAGAAGTTGGCGATGTTCTATGATGCTGCCTTTTAGTGTTAATAGGCGACATTAACACAAACGAGGCTAAAATCCTACCTAGCCTTCTCTAATATGAACCACATTATTATTTTTGTTAGTATGAAATATTACAAAGGATGGTGTCAATTTGTCTAATTGTAGAATGATCGAATCATCCAAAATCTGATAAATTAATTATTTATCTCAAAAAATCATCTAATTCTATTTATAACTATTTATTAATTTGTAACAAATTAGACCTTCTCAAATATTCTTAAATAAGTCAAACAGGTATTTGTAATTATTTAAAATCGTGGCAAATATGTTTTTGTAAATAAATCTGTCAAGTATTTGCCATTGTTTCAAAAAGTGGCAAATACTTTTTTTATACAATGGAAAAGTATTTGCCATGGTTTAATATTGACAAATAATAATCTTTTAGCCACGCTAGAGAAATCAAGGACAAATAATTAACTTTTACCCAAAATAGACAAATCATGACTAATAGTTGTTGAAATCAATACGTTTACCCACAGAGTAAAAACATGGGTAAAGCTCGTGGCAAAAGGTTATTTGTTTTGAAATGGGTGTGGCAAATACTATTAACCACGCTCGCATTGCCCACGCCTAGGGGTACAAGCTGAGTAAGCCAGCTCGAGAGCTCGATGATCCGGCTTAAAAAATAACTCGATCTTGAGCTCGACAAGCATGAGCATACTTTTGAACCAAGCTCGAGACTAATTAACCATCTTCACGGGCTCGCGAGCCTGCTCATCCGTTTTAAATAACTTAAATATTATATTATATTATTAATTTATTGTAAGTAAATAATAGTTATAAATACTATATAATATTAAGTTATTAACCCTTAATTCCTTAAAACCTAAATATCTCTCATTCTTGAATCTCCCAGTCCCGAATTATTTTCCTGGTTCTCCTATTTTCCATAGTCGCACTCCCGACTGTTGATTTAGGGTTTCCAACTTTCTGCCACTCCTTGCCTCCTTGCCTCTCCTCGCCTCTATTACTCCTCGTAAATCGCCCTGTATTTCTACTATGTTGGTCGTCTACTCACAATACCTTACGTATGCAACTCATGAGTATGCCTCTTACAAGTTAAACTCTTCATTCATCATTTCTTCCCTCTGTAATCCTATTATTCCCGCTGTCTTATGTACTATTTTATCTTCCACTTCTTTTCAATCGATATTTTTAAGTGTTTCTTGACCCGCATAGATCTGTATTTAATTTACTTCTCCGTAATAATTACAGCCATTCGGTCAGATCCCTTCGTTGAAGGATAGTGATCTTGTTTTGTTTAGATGAGTGATCTGATCTCTTCTCCCATCATCTTATTTTCTTATTTAGGGTTTCCGAGCATATCATTTTTGCATTCTCTTTACAGTGTATATAACTCAATTCAATAGCATCCTGTAATATAATTTTTGATGTTAATCTATATCCAAAAATAGCACAAAACACTGAAATAGTTCACTACTGCTATTTTTTATACTTATAATATATTATTCGATTTAGTCTGAAAGAGTTCAGTTGTCTACCTAAATCACCTATAGGGGGGTGAATAGGTGAGTTGTGCATCTATTTGCGCAATAAAAAAATTGTGATCTTGCACACAAATCAACCAAGCAAACACAGATGAAAAAATATTTATAGTTGTTCCCCAACCTTGGGTACGTCCACTTTCCCTCACCGATCTAGTGAACCACTAGACTCGGCTACTCCACTATCTCAGATTGAAAACCAATCCTACGTCTCGGAACCAAGTTCCTACAATCTCAATCCAAATGGATCTACACTCGAAAGATAAAACTTCCTACAACTCGGAGAAAAATCTCCTACAAGAATTGATAATCAAAAATTTAAAATACAAACAAATGATCTTCGAATCTTGAGATGTTCTGGCTGGATCTTCTTCTTTGAGAGTTGCAGCTTTATCAGATTTGTTGAAGAAGAACTCACGGCTAGAACAAGATCTGAAGATTTTCTTTGGACTTCACCCGATCCGAACGTTGATGGAGGAAGAGAGACTATCACGATCAGGAAATAAATCTTTGTGTGAATCCTTTGAATCGGAAACCCTAATTCTTACATGATGAAGATTGGCGGCAGCGGGTCTCATTTTGGAAAGACAGAAAGAGAGGATTCAACGACTTGAAAAATTATGATAGCGTGTAGATCCTTCGTATATTTGGTATTAGGGTTAACCAATTAACATGACTTTATATAGGATCTCTCTAACAGTCATAATTAGTCTTAATGACGTGCACGTGGACCAGTCACATCAAGTGGTTTGAAAATCCCGTCATTCTGGACTTAGTAGAAGTTTTTGCAGAAAATGACTTACGTTTCTCGAGAAGAATGATATTTCTCGAGAAGTAATGTTTTTTACTCGAGAAGAAGACAAGGGATTACTCGAGACAACATTTCTGATAAACGGAACTTCAGTTCTCGAGAAAGAAGAATACTACTCGAGAACTAGGAATTGCTTCTCGAGAAAAGGCAGCCAATGGCATTGAGTCAGGTCTTAGCACTAAACGCTCTCAACTCTTTTACTGTTGAGTACTCGAGTACTGTCTGAATTTCCCGAGAACAAATAAACGGATTACTCGAGAAAGAGAAATGATTTATCGAGAGAAGGAAAGTTTCTCGAGAACTAGGAATAACATTTCTCGAGAACTAAGAGTGGTTCTCGAGAACTATACTTAGAAAATTTTCTTATATAACAAATCAGTACTCGAGAAGTAGAGAAGGAGTCTACTCGAGAACTAAACCTAGTTTCTCGAGAACTAAGGGACTACTCGAGAACTAAGGATAATACTCGAATAAAGTTCCTGACTACTCGAGAACTCTCAAATATACTACTCGATAACTAAACTTCTATTTCTCGAGAACTAAAAGACTACTTGAGAAAAAGACTTAGAGAATTTCTGTTTTTAAGAAAACTTTTCTTCTGACTGAGCTCAACACCAATATGTCATCTCTTGATCCAAGTGCTTGAAAATGAAGTGTACCTTAATAGAGAGGCTACACATGAGTCAACACCTTGGATCACACAATGAGGAATTACATTGTATGGTCATGTGTTTATGACACACTGCAGACTGGCATTGGTCTACACTTAGCAATAAAGTCCTGCAAATACATAACTAAAATAGAGGATAAAATACAACTTAATTCATCTTAGTTCAAGGGTGACTTCATGCAAATCTGGGTTATTGTTGATGCAATACTCAACAATCTCCCCCTATTTGTAGAAGTCAGAACCATCTACACTAAGGTGAATTATATCACAATAAAAAGAACTGGAGATGAAAAGTTAAGAATACAAAGAAATGCAAGAAATAAATATAGACACATAATTATCAAAACTAGAGTTTATATAATCAGAATAGTTTCAGATTTCAAGTCTACATTCATTCAATCCATATTCTCAACATCCAAAATTACAGTCCTAGCTCTGATGTTGTTGATGATGTAGCTTTTCAAACTTCTCTTGTTGCCTCCTGAAATAGCTGAAAGGCTTTTGGTAGAACTTAGGTAGTCTTGTGGGTGCCTTGGGATTATTTCGGCCATACTCTCTATCATAGATCCTTCTCTTTGTCATGGATTTCTCATAGAGGTCCCATTCAGTAGAACTTTAATGGATAGATCTTCTTTCATTGTAATCCATTACCAGCTTCAAAGTATCTAAAATAAAATTCTTGGAAGTGGGCCTCCAGATTTCAGCATATTCTTGGGCTTTCCTCTTCTCTGTCTTTGGATTAGGAACTGATTTAGAGGCAGAGGGACCTTAACAATATTTTCTTTTCTTAGGAATGTGAACTTCAGGTAAGTTCTGGGGAATAATATCATCCCACACTTGAGTGTAAGAATCTGGAGGAATAGTCTCATCAGAAGGTCTAGGAGAAAATGTAGGCATAGGAGAAGGAACATGCATCTGAGCAGATTGAGCAGACTGAGTTTCAGCAAGAGGATTGAGATTATGAGGAATAATATTAGGATCTGCTTGAAACTCTAGAAATATCTGATTTTGCATCGAAACTGTTGTATCATATGTATGAAATTTGACAGACGGGATTTGGTCAAGCACATCCTTGTTGATTCCTATTAACTATTCAGTCCAAAGAGCATGAGTATTTTTAGTGAATTCATCTACAAGTTTGGCTACATATTCTTTTACTAGATTCTCCACCTTCCTGATTTCTACACAGAGAGAGCTTATTGTGTCCTCTTTAAAGGTGCAAACTTCCTCACATACCTTCATAACATTTTCTAGGCCTTTCTTCTCAAGAAAATTTTTATTGTTTGCCAGAGTTATGCATTGATTCATCACTTCCCCAACACTTGTAATAGTGTGGTCTAAGGCTATCCCACCAATCTGAAATAGATGTTTTAGTTGATCAGTGTTATGTTGAATTTCTGTAAATCCTCTACTCATCTCCGTTTCAAGAGCAGTGACTTGAGTTTGCACTGATAGCAAGGAATCATCAAAATGCTTTCTTTTGTCAGATAACATCTATTCAATTTTACTTAAAATATCAGAAGAACTGGTAGAAATAGAAGCAGTATCAGTAGTAGTAGCAGTGGCAGCAGCAGGAGGAGCAGGAACTTTCCATGGAGGAATTTCTTCATTTACCACAGAGCTGGGAGCTCTCTTGATGTGATTAGGAACATTTTCTTCTTCTACATCAGTAAAGACAGGAAGAGAGAAATTTAAGTTCTTCAAAGATGGTTCAACTGGTTCTGGAGAACCTTGGTCATCATTAAAGAGGAGGACAATGTCTTGCTTGTCTTGATCAGCATGTTCTGAGGCAACAGGAGGTGACTTTGAAGACTGTACTGGTGAAGCAGCAGGGGATGAAGATTGAGTTTTATCTGGAGTTTGGACATGAGGTGGCTCCTTTTCAGTAAGTTCCTCTATCATTCTATCAATATCTTCGGATGTGGATAAGAGAGTATCCTGAACTTGTTCATCTATATAAAGTGATGTAGAAATGTCTGGATGAGGAGATCTGACTGGAGAGGAGGAACGAATTCTGACAGCAGGAGCAGAGGAGACTGGCTCCCCCTCAATTTCTATACCATTAGTGTGAGTAATCTCAGGATGAGAGGGAGATGGGGTCCTATCCTCTGAGGCAGCAACTTCAAGATCCTTTGCAACCTGAGTTGGATTCTTTAATCTTCCCATCTTTGAATGGAAGCAATAAAATTTTTCTTCATATAGTGGATGTGAGTACCCTTTGAAGTATCAAAAACTTGAGGATTTATCTCATGAAGCATTAGAGATATTATCCTTAAAAAATTTTGAGCCTTAATGCTCTCCCTTATTTTATCAAGAATCATCATTCCAAATTGAAATTTCTTCCTGCACACTATGACTGTGAGAACTGTAAACAATTCATTAGATATAAATCCTATAAAACCTGTCTTGCACCAGAGGATTTTTCCAATGATGTCTACCAGCAGTTTGCTCTCTACATTCAAATCTAGTCTTCTAATAGAATTGGCTTTAGTAGAGATTCCACAGTAACTGTAAGCCCAGGCATTTTCTTCAGCAGCTAAATCATCTTCTTCATCTATAACTGGTAATCTTAACAGTTAATAGACAATGGTCTTATGCAACTTGATCTTAATACCATTAACCTTAGATTTCAGTACTTGGCCATTTCTCCTTACTTTGATATTCTTGAAGAACTCTTCAACTTCTGGAAAATGTATCTTGCAGGGTTCTTGAAGAACAAACGACAAACCTGCGCTATCGATAAGTATCAGCAAATTTTTGAAGTCGTCTAACAATTCTGCGATCCCAGCAATAACTAAATCACTTCCGACACCGATCTTGGATTGTGGCACCATGGATTCTTTAATAAAAAGATGAGTGGCAGAGGGAGGACGATGGCGATGAAAACTCTGGTTTAGCGGCGGAAGACGAAACGATTTCTCGAGAAATGGATTTTGAAATCATGTAGGTTTAATGAAATCTAAAGTTATCTATTTATATAAGTCTAGTAATAATGATTAGGTCTAAATTAAGCCTTAGATTATGGCAGAAAGCAGGCTTAGAGCGAAACAGAAGAATTCAAAAAATTTCGAAAATTGAAGAGTCATTTCTCGAGTGGAGACATAGTTCTCGAGAAATGAATGATTGCTTCTCAAGAAGTCAGAACCTATTTCTCGAGTGATGATTTTACTTCTCGAGAACAAAGTTATTACTCGAGTGAGATACTTCTGTTTCTTGAGAAGAAGAAAAGTACTCGAGTAATTATAGTGCACTTCCCAAGAAGTCATCCTGTTTCCCGAGAAATCAAGTCCACTTAGAGAAACTTCTAACATTCTTGGCTTGTCCTTGATTTCTAAGCCTTGAAATGATTCCACCTTGTCTATCCTTCCTTGTTGAGCATGCCAAGTTCAGTTTTAAAGAAGTTGAACTTGGGCTCGTCCAGCGGCTTGGTGAAAATATCTGCAACTTACTTATCTGTAGGAACATATTGCAGATCCACATCCCCTTGCTCCACATGCTCTATGATGAAGTGATATCTTATCTCGATGTGCTTTATACGGCTGTGCGAGATAGGGTTGTTGGCAATTACTATTGCATTGGAGGAGTCGCAAAACATTGGAATGTTTTTGACCTCCATGTTGGAGTCTTCCAGCTGATTCTTTAGCTAAAGCAACTGTGCACAACAATTGCCGGCAGAAATGTATTCTGACTCGGCCGTTGAGATTACAACATAGTTTTTCTTTTTGCTGCTCCAGGAGATAAGTCTTCTTCCAAGGAATTGACATGTCCCGGAAGTGCTTTTTCTGTCATCTTTACTACCTGCAAAGTCAGCATCTGAAAAACCAATCAGCTTGCTGTCATTACTTCTTGAGTACCATAAGCCAAGATTTGGTGTACCTTTAAGGTACCTCAAAATTCGCTTCACAATAGCGTAGTGAGATTCCTTACAGTTCACTTGGAATCTAGCACAGACACATGTAGAGAACATTATGCCTGGTCTACTAGTAGTAAGGTATAGCAAGGATCAAACTATGCTTCTGTACTTGGTTTCATCAAATTGTTCCCTTACTCATCCTTGTCCAGAGACATGGCAAAACCCATTGGAGTCCTCATAGAGGTTGCGTTCTCCATTTCGAATTTCTTAATTAGCTCTCTTGTTAACTTAGTCTAGGAGATGAAAATTCCATCTTCATATTGTTTCACCTGAAGCCCTAAGAAATACTTCAGCTCTCCCATGCTGCTCACTTCAAACTTCCCTTGCATAAGTTTTCAGAACTTTTTGCAAAGGTTGTCGTCAGTAGAGCCAAATATAATGTCGTCGACATAGATCTGTACTAACAAAATCGTGCCATTTATTTCCCTAAGAAATAATGTCTTATCTATCTTTCCCCTTGTGAACTTGTTCTCAAGGAAAAAACTAGATTGCGTTTCATACCAAGTTCGAGGAGCTTGTTTCAAACCGTATAGCGCTTTAGATAATAGATAAACATAATCAGGTAGGTTAGAATCAAAAAAACCTGGGGGTTGTTCTACGTACACTTCTTCCTTTATGTCACCATTAAGGAAGGCGAACTTCACGTCCATTTGATAGATAGTGAATCCCTTTAGTGCAGCATATGCTAAGATAAACCGGATTACCTCCAGCCTAGCCACTGGAGCATATGTCTGGTCAAATTCGTTTCCTTCTTCTTGACGATATCCTTTGGAGACGAGTCTGGCTTTGTTCTTTATGATCGTTCCATTTTCATCCATCTTGTTCCCGTAGACCCACTTTGTCCCGTTGACATTCTTACCTTTGGTCCTGGAACAAGTTTCAAAACTTTACAGCGCTTGAACTTGTTCAGTTCCTCTTCCATGTCCATGATCCATGATGTGTCCGAGCTTGCTTCCTCAAACTTCTTTGGTTCAACCTGTGAGAGGAAACTTAAAGATAAATTTTCATTAGTTGTACCTCTATGAGTTCTGACACCATCTAGGGGATCTCCTATGATTTGGTCCATTAGGTGATCCTTCAGATGTCTGAGCTCTAGAGTCCTTGCATCTAGAACATCAACCACTGGAGTGACTTCACCAACTTGGACTACTTCTTCATCTTGATGATCTACCTTTCCAATAGGGGTTGGAGTGGTGATCTTGATGAATTTTTCACCTTCGTCTTTGTTTGGTTCATCCAAGGTAATTTCTTTCAACTTTGCACCTACATCTTCAACAAGCACACTAGAAGAGTTGCTTTGCAGCAAGCTTGTCTCATCAAATACAACACGTATTTATTCCTCTACAATAAGATTTTTTCTATTAAATATCCTATATGCCTTATTATGGCTGTTATATCCTACAAAAATACCTTCAAAACTCTTCTCACTAAACTTAGTAGTGTAATGCTTACCATTGTTAAGCACGAAGCATTTAAAACCAAAAATTCTAAAGTATGAAATAGTTGGTTTCCTTCCCTTTAAAAGTTCGTAAGGTGTCTTATCATAATTCGTTATTTATGAGTGCTCGATTTTGCACGTGGCATGCAGTGTTGACGGCTTCTGCCCAGAAGTAATCCGGTAGTGAAGCATCACTCAACATAGTACTGCAGGCCTCTATGAGTGTTCTGTTCCTTCTCTCAGCTACTCTATTTTACTGTGGAGTACGAGGAGAGGAAAACTCATGAAAGATACCTAGGCTTCCAAAAAAAATTTCATGGCCCCAGACTTGAATTCAGTTCCATTGTCACTTCTAATCTTGACAACGGAACAATTATATTCATTCTGGATCTGCCTAACAAAATTCGTAAAGACATCAAAGATATCTTACTTGTGTTTCAGAAAGAACACCAACGCAAAGCGCGAGTAGTCATCAACAATAACCAATGTATATTCCTTGCCTCCCAAACTTCTAATTTGTAGTTGACCAAACAAGTCCATATGAAGTAGATATAGACATCTATTTGAATCTTTGTCAATAATGCTTTTAAAGGTAGCTCTTATTTATTTGCCTTTCACACAAGCATGGCAAGGTCTATCTTTGACGTGCTTGACCTTTGAGGCATCACGTACCAGGTTTAGTGAAAATAATTTATTAATAGTTTTAAAATTAATATGTGTTAATCTCTTGTTTGATTGGTCAACAAGAGATTCACTATCTTTTGCTAAAAAGCATACTAGTGTAGAAGAATCTATACAAATGAAATTTAAACAAAATATATTCCTGCTTCGAGTGCCAGATAGAATCATTTCTATATTATCAACAGACTTTATCAAGCACTTGTCAGCATGGAATTCAACTATGTATCCTTTGTCGCATAGTTGGCTTATGCTTATGAGATTGTGTTCTAATCCCTCGGCATAAGCTACATCCGAAAAGGATACACTACCGTTAGTGATCATACCGTAGCCTTTAGTGATTCCTCAGTCTGAACCTCCAAAGATAACCTTTGGTCCGTTCAATACTGGAGAGAAGTTCTGAAGTAGGCTTCTTGTCCCGGTCATGTGTCGAGAGCATCCACTGTCCAAATACCAGATATGCATTTTAGTGGCCTTTGGACATCCCTACAATCATAATCAGTTTGTCTTAGGAACCCAAACATGTTTGGGTCCTTGGTCTCGTGTTAGAACACTCCCCCTATGAGGATTAGCATTATGAGTGGTCATTCTCATGTTGCCAACCTGAGGAGTTGCACCATTTCTCAGATTAAACCAACAGTCAATGGCAAAATGACCAATTCTTCCATAGCACCAACAGTCAAACATGTGGTATCTTTGCCTTAGTTACTCCTTCTTGACCTTCTGGGATAGTGGTCTAGCAGGGGTAGCTGTCTTGGAGGAGGAGGCTTCATGATGATGGCAATCACATGATTTCTTCTCCTTCGCAGGCTTTCCCACAATGGGTTTTTACCTTTGTTGCTTTCTTGAAGTTATTACCATGATTATAAGGACCATAGTCCTGAAGAATGACTTCTTCATAAGGTGCCTTAAAGACACTCTCACCAAAGTTTCTGGGGCGAGTTCATCCTTGGTAATGAGACTTTGGCTCTACATAAGTAGGCCTAGTCAAGTGGCCGTAGGATGAGTCAAGATCAAACTCATTAGTTGGAAATATTACTTTCTTAAAGATAGTCTGATCTTGAGGGGCCTTCCCCTTTTCTTTAGCGAAGGCCTTCTTGGCGGCCTTATTCCTTTTCTGAGCCTTATTCCTCCTAGAAGATTTATTAGGAGCTTTTACATGGCCTGCCCAACACCCTTGGCCTGAGAAGAGAACTCAGCAACAAGAGGAAGAGCTACCTTGGGCTTAGAGAAACCTTCAACAATTTTCTTTTTGGCTTCTAGTAATTCTTTCAACCCCTTGATGATTTCATCCTTCAGATCAAGGTGCTTGATGGCCTTGTTGAACTCATCGACTGCAGTATCTAAGTCTTCTCTGAGTGAGTTCATCTTAATGACTTCCTCCCTCAGAGTGCTTTCTACGGCCTTTAGAGACTTAATCTCTTTTGCCTGAGTTTTCACGACCTTTCGACATTTATCGTATGCCTTGATCAACTCCTTATACTGGGCCATGAGTTCAGACTCATCGTCAGAAGAGCTGTCCTCATGATCATGCTTAGAGACTTCAGATTCAGAAAGAGGAGTGTGAGAGTTTACCTTCCCAGTGACCTGGGGCTCTTGTTCATCATCTGTCTCAGCCATAAGCCCAAAGTAGGCTTCTTCTTCTTCACTCGACTCAGATGATTCAGAGTCACTAAGAGTTTTCCCCTTCTTGGCTATCAGGCTCTTCTCTGTCCTCTTTTTATTATATGAGGACTTCTTTTCTTCTCTTTTACCACCCTCCTTTTTCTTGTGGGGGCAATCAGCAATGACATGACCTGGCTTGTTACAATAATAACAAACTATGTCAGTCAAAATATATTTGTTAGGTTTAGAATTATACCTATCATGGCTACTTTAGCCTTTCTTTCGTCGATCACAGTCATGTCGTGATCTTTTGTATGAGGTATCCTTACCTCTCTATTGCTTCTTTTTGTTCAAGAATTTCTTGAACTGTCTTGAGAGCAGTGAGAACTCTCCTTCAGATAGCTCTGGGCCTGACGTGCTTGGCTCAGATGATTCCACTTCACTTTCTACTGGAGCTAGTGCTGGTGAGGAATCTTTGCCCTTCTTTGAACCGTATTCCTTTAAAGCAATGGACTTTTCCTTTGAAGAGAAATGACTTTTATCTTCTTCAGCCTTTCTGGAGTTGATCTGCAGTTCATAGGACATTAGCTTGCCAAATAAATTCTATGGGTCTGTCTCAGCTAGTTTGCCAAACTCCAGGATGGCACAGACTTTGTTGTCCCATTCTTTTGTGAGAGACCTCAGAAACTTATCATTCAGCTACCCATTAGTGAAGACCCGGCCATACACTCTTAGGTCGTTGACTATCTTGAAGAACTTTTCAAAAGTGTCTGCAATGGTATCTTTTGGCCCCTGCCGGAAGGATTCATACTTCTGATTCAGGAGGGACCTTCTATCATCCCTTACCTCTTCTATTCCTTCCATTAAGGTGACAAGAGACTGCCACATTTCCTTAGTAGATTGTCAATGAATCGGGTTCTGTAGCATTGAGTCATTGACTGCACTTGCTAGTATATTTTTAGCTTTCTTATCCAGTGAGACAAGTACAATCTCGTCCTTGTCTAGTTCCATTAATTTCTTAGGGACTTGCTTAGTTGGATCTATAGTGGAGATGGTCATGGGAACGTGAGGACCTTCTTCAATAATCATGAAGATCCCAGGATCCACAGCTTCCATTAAAAATTTAATCCTTTCTTTCCACATGGGAAAGTTGTTCTTGGTGCATAGAGGAAGCTTAGCAAAATATTTACCCTTGTCCATGCTTGGCAAATACTCAAGAGACAACTGAAGAGGAAATTGATCAAGGTGTAATCCTTTTAATGACCAACCTCCCTCTGATACCAATTGAAAGAGTTCATTTGTCTACCTAAATAACCTAAAGGGGGGTGAATAGGTGAGTTGTGCGTCTATTTGCGGAATAAAAAAAATTGAGATCTTACACACAAATAAACCAAGCAAACACAGAATACAAAAGATTTATAGTGGTTCCCCAACCTTGGGTACATCCACTTTCCCTCACCGATCTAGTGAACCACTAAACTCGGCTACTCCACTATCTCAGATTGAAAACCAATCCTACGTCCCGGAACCAAGTTCTTACAATCTCGATCCAAATGGATCTACACTCGGAAGATAAAACTTCCTACAACTCGGAGAAAAATCTCCTACAAGAATTGATAATCAAAAATTGAAAATGCAAACAAATGATCTTTGAATCTTGAGATGTTCTGGCTGGATCTTCTTCTTTGAGAGTTGCAGCTTTATCAGATTTGTTGAAGAAGAACTCACGGCTAGAACTAGATCTGAAGATTTTCTTTTGACTTCACCCGATCGGAATGTTGATGGAGAGAGAGACTATCACGATCAGGAAATCAATCTTTGTCTGAATCCTTTGAATCGGAAACCCTAATTCTTGCACGATGAAGATCGGCGGCGGGTATCATTTTGGAAAGACAGAGAGAGAGGATTCAGTGACTTGAAAAATTATGACAGCGTGTAGATCCTTCGTATATTTGGTATTAGGGTTAAGCGATTGACATGACTTTATATAGGATCTCTCTAACAGTCATAATTAGTCTTAATGATGTACACGTAGACCAGTCACATCAAGTGATTTGAAAATCCCGTCATTCTGGACTTAACAGAAGTTTTTTAAGAAAATGACTTACGTTTCTCGAGAAGAATGATATTTCTCGAGAAGTAATGTTTATTACTCGAGAAGAAGATAAGGGATTACTCGAGACAACATTTCTGATAAACGGAACTTCAGTTCTCGAGAAAGAAGAATACTACTCGAGAACTAGGAATTACTTCTCGAGAAAAGGCAGGCAATGGCGTTGAGTCAGGTCTTAGAACTCAACGCTCTCAACGCTTTTACTGTTGATTACTCGGGTACTGTCTAAATTTCCCGAGAACAAAGAAATGGATTACTCGAGAACGAGAATTCATTTATCGAGAGAAGGAAAGTTTCTCGAGAACTAGGAATAGCATTTCTCGAGAACTAAGAGTTATTCTCGACAACTATACTTAGAAAATTTTTTGATATAACAAATCAATACTCGAGAAGTAGAGAAGGAGTCTACTCGAGAACTAAACTTAGTTTCTCGAGAACTAAGGGACTACTCGAGAATGAAGGATAATACTCGAATAAAGTTCCTGACTACTCGAGAACTCTCAAATATACTACTCGAGAACAAAACTTCTATTTCTCGAGAGCTAAAAGACTACTCGAGAAAAGGACTTAGAGAATTTCTATTTTTAAGAAAACTTTTCTTCTGACTGAGCTCAACACCAATATCTCATCTCTTGATCCAAGTGCTTGAAAATAAAGTGTATCCCAATAGAGAGGCTACACATGAGTCAACACCTTGGATCACACAATGAGGAATTACATTGTATGGTCCTATGTTTATGACCCACTGCACACTGATATTGGTCTACACTTAGCAATAAAGTCTTGCGAACACATAACTAAACTAGACGATCAAATACAACTTAATGCATCTTAGTTTAAGGGTGACTTCATGTAAATCTGGGTTATTGTGGATGCAATACCCAACATAGGCTCAATTTGGTATGGCAGTGGCAATCTTGAATGAACTGGTGTTCATGAATGCACTACCTCACCTAACAAAAAGTAGTTTTTTTTGTTTATTGTTGTAATAGCCTTAGTCTTTCTATATTTTAAATACCACTACTTAACTTATTCTTAATTTTTCACTGATGGATTTTGTTGTTGTCTTGTTGCAGCTATTTGCATAACGTGATTTACATAACAGGCTTTCTATAACTATCATCCATTATATTGGACAAATTTTGGCTCACTTATTTAGTGGTAAGATTCACTCCTAAGCTTTTGTTTTTTTTTGCAATAATGGGTGGAATATTGAACTTGTATTAATATATGTCTCTACTTCTCTTACAATGAGGATCTTTAGCTGTGAGTATTTTTTCTCTTAGAATTTTCAAGTTCCTTGATTAACTATGTTTGTGTATATAAAAGCTAATTGTTTGTTTTATTTTTTTAGATATAGGCTCTGTAGGAGATTCTACAAGTTCGATTATATAGAGTCACAAGGAAGTAGTTGAAAGAGTTATTGGTGATATGAATTCAATTCCAAATATAATGGGAAACAAAACTAGTGTGTATACTCTTCCAATAAGTTCTAAAAGGAAAGAGGATAATGAAGATGTACTAAAAAGGATAAAAAGATAGAATTCATCCATTTGGTAAGAATTTATAGAAGATAAGGATAAAGATAGCTTAATAAGGATATCCTGCAATCACTACAACAACAAAATTTTCAAATCAAAAATAACTCCAAAAACTCAGTTTCATAGACATCTTCAAAATTATGCTGCAAATCATAGAGCAAAGGCTGAGAAAAAAAGATGTACACAAACTCAAACACAATTAGTCTTTGTGCCATCTACAGTGGATTTATTTTATTTGCATGTGTTGTATGATGGGAAAGTTGAAAAGGAAATAATGAAAGAGGTGATAGCTAACAAGATAAAGATGTATAAACACCCATTTTCTATTATAGAGGAAGAGGGATTCAACTTGATGCAAAGATGGGGAATACCGGAGTGGATAAGCTTTTCAAGGACAACAACAACAAATTATTGTGTGAACGTGTATGAGATAGAGAAAAGAATTTGAAAGTTTTATTGAAATATGTGACTAAAATCAGCCTCACTACGAATTATTAGAAATAAAAAAATCAAAGGATTGAGTATATTGTAATCACTAGACATTGGATTGATCAAAATTGGTAGCTACAAAAACATGTGCTCAAGTTCACATTCCACCCCCTTGTCGAGCTCTTTAGATTGAATATGTTATATGGAGGTGCTTGAAATATAGAGGAATAAAGAGTATGATTCAAATAATATCAGTTGATAATGCATATGCTAACGATTCTGCTGTAGAAAATTTAAAATTTTACATAAGAATCACCAAATGATTGCTTAGTGAGGGAGAATTACTTCATGTTAAATGTTGCACACATATTCTCAATCTTATAGTTCAAGATGGTATCTTTAAAACTAAAGACATTATTGTTATTATACATGATAGTGACGAGTATATTAGACGATCAGATGCAAGACTTAAAATATTTTCAGTGATTGTTAAGCAACTGAATCTACCTAAAAGAAAGTTAATTCATGATTGTCGGAATATGTGAAACTACACATATGAAATATTGGCAGTTGCAAGTAAATTTAAAGATATATTTCCAAGGTATGCATAACGCGATCCACATTTCGAGAGTTGTCCAACTGAAGAATATTGGGTTAAAATTGAGAAATATTCTCATTGTAGGAGATTTTTTAGAGTGAAACACACATTATCTCTAGAAGCGAGTATCCAACATTAAATTTATTTCTTAATGAGGTAAGTAAAGTGATGGTTGTGTTGGATAAGGAATTATTGGATAATGATTTTTTTATTCATGGCATGGTTGGCAAAAAGAAGATGAAGTTTGATAAAAATTAGGGGGATTCCAATTTGTTAATGTCTATTGTGTGTTGGGAATATTGCCCTCAATGTTCCCTAGATTTGAAGAGGCATCACAATCAATAATAAGAGCATAATTGTATTTGATGTTGTTCAAGTTCATTATATGCAGGATGTTCCTTGGAACAAGTTTAGACATGTTGTCTAAGTGATTGTGACAGGTGGTCACAAGAGGAAGGTGGAGAGATAGAAATTTGTCTAAGTCCATAGGCATCGAGTGAAGCCAGTTCACTCAACGCCAGATATCAAGGAAGGATTCTAGAAAGATTCAAATTCATCTAAGTCTATATGCATCGTGTGAAGGCGGTTCTCTCGACGCCATATAACATGAGGCGTCGAGTAAAGCTCAATCTGTCAAAGCTTCTGCATTGGCAAAGGAGAAATTCAACTAAGTCCAGAATCGTTGAGTGAGGACAGCTCACTCAATGCATGAAGAAAGAAGTGTTGAGTCAAGCTAAACCAGTCAAAGTATTTGAAGAATCTGTCAAGAATTCTAGCTAAGTCTAGAAGCATTGAGTGAGGACAGCTCACTCAATGCCCAAAGAAGCAAGCATTGACAGAGCAATGATCATTCAAAGCTTAAGTATAGATAGACATAAAAATCTATCCAAGTCCAGATGTGTTGAGTGAGGACAGCTCATTCAACGCAAGCTCAGCAAGAAGATTGGATAAGTAAAGAAGCATTGAGTGATGAAGGCTCACTCAATGCATTCATAAAGACAGATGAGGCTAAGTACAAAAGCGTTGAGTGACGCAAGTTCACTCAGCGCCTCAATATGAAGGCAGACAGTTAGTGAAGCGGCTAATTCCAAAAGCATTAGGTGAAGAAGGTTCACTCAACACACTCAATGCCTGACATTGCACAAGAAATTGGCTAAGTCCAAATTCGTTGAGTTAAGCAAGTTCACTCAACGCCTAATCAGTAGAAAGATGGTCCAAGGACTAAAGCGTTGAGTGATGAAGGTTCACTCAACGTACTCAACGACTAGCAGTGCAGAAGGAATTGGCTAAGTCCAGAAGCATTGAGTGATGAAGGTTCACTCAACGCACTCAAAGTTGTGGTCAACCGTCTCTTCAACTCCTCGAAAGCTTTCTTACACTCTGGCGACCACACAAACCTTTGATCTTTCCTCGTCAAAGTCGTGATGGGTAACGCAATCCGCGAGAAGTTCTCTACGAAGTGCCTATAGTAGCCGGCAAGCCCCAGAAAACTTCGGACTTCCGCTACTGAACACAACACAGGCCACTCCCGTATCGTAACTATCTTTACTGCATCAACTGCAATCCCTTCTCCACTGACTATGTTGTTGGATCCCTAGTTGGATTTGGGCTAGGTTCACTAATTTAGGTTGAGTTTGACCCAACATTGTATAGAAAGGGTCATGTCTAGTAGTCATAGAGTCTAGGCTAGTCATGTTAGTTCTACTTCCTTGGACCAGCCAACAAAGGACCTCAGAAGACTCAGACTTAGAAGATATCAGAAGATAGTTTGATCAGTTCGAAATTCCTCGAACTCAGCTCGACGATCATCTATCTCAGATCGACGAAACTGAGAGTTAATTCTCTGTGCTGAGCTCGACGATATTCGAGCCCAGGTCGATGATTTGTTCTCTTTAGACAGATTCTCAGTTCGACGAACTCAGAGTCTAGATTTGGAAAGTATTTCTCAGTTAGCAGTTCGCAGAGCTCAGGTCGACGAACTGGAATTCTCTTGTCGATGATCTTGGATCTCAGGTCGACAAATTCCGTTCAGAGTTTGACGTTTTCTGTCCGGTTCAAGAATGAGTTTTTCCCTCCTCCTATCCCTTTATTTTCTCATTTATTAGCAGTATTATTCTGAGTATTTAATGCACATATTCATCTGGATATAGCCGTTATTGGCTACATTAAATATGGTATTCATCAGAATAATTATTTGCTTATTTTATAAAGGACAGTTGGGGAAACTCATAAATATTTTTATTCCAGCCATTTTGAATTCTCCAGATCAGCCAGCATTTAAGGAAGTTATTCAAAATTCAAAGGAGAATTAATTGACAGAATATTAAAAAGAGATTCTCTCTTTTCAAGGATACATAAACAAGAAAAGAAAAAGATACAGCACAAAGAACATTCAACCACTAGACGTCTCTTTCATTCTCTCTCAGCGCTTTTTCATCCTTTGCCAATACTCAAGACTGAAGAAGAACAATCATAAGGAATCAAGAGTCTTCTTCAACTTCAATTTCAGGAATCTACAAAAATCTTTGATTCAACATTAGTCAACTTGATTTCCTGGACATTGGCAGATCAAAGCTGAAGACCTACTCACCATGAAGCAAAGCTCATTCTTCCTAAACCTTCATCTTCTCAGGGGGAGCTTTGACACCATCAGAATCAACATAGTCTTCTAAAGTTGTTTTTGAGAAAATAGAAGACTCCCATCAATCTCTTTCTACCCCACTGTACAGGGTTTTAACTCCCTTCAAAAGTTAGCTTGGTTGCAAGTCTCCTGATCAAAAGACTTGAGATAAAATTTTGAGCACCTGATCAAAAGCTCATAGGTGGTTGTCACCTGATCAAAACCTGTTAGTGGATTCCTACCAGGGTTGTATAAGAGTGGATGTACCCAAGTTTAGAGGAATCACTATAAATTTCTTGTGTTGTCTGGTTGCACATTTTCTATTTGTTTTGTTCTTGCTGTGTTTGTGATTGCTGGAATAGTTAGCCTATTTTCTTTTGCTTAACTACTATATAGAATCACTATTTTCACTTTGATATAAATTAAGTATAAACCAAAAAATTTAATACTCTATTCACCCCCCCCCCCCTAGAGTAATCAGATCTAACCCCTCCTTTTAATTGGTATCAGAGGGTGTGTTTGTTTGATTATGCAAGCACCAGACCTCCAGTTGCAATCCAAATAAGTTTGTCATCTGGAAGACATGAATTAAACTGTATATGAACTCTATTGATGAGGACATATTTAATTCCATTTTGACAGGACCTTCTACTGCAGCAACTGCTTCAACTTCTACTTCAATCACTCATGCTGTTCAACCACCTGAGTGGACAGATGCACAAAAGAAAGCCAAAATTACAGATGCCAAAGCAATGAACATATTGGCTCAAACCATGTCAGATGACATCTTTCAAAAGGTGGTTGAATTCACCTCTGCAAAAGCAATCTGGGATTCTCTCAATCAGATGGTTGCTGGCTCAGCAGATGAGAGAAAGGATAGAAGATCAACTCTCATCTCACAGTATGAAAATTTCAAGAAAGATGAAGTTGAATCTGTCAGTGAAATGCACAACAGATTAAGCTCCATCATCAGTGAGTTAAAGACCTTGGATAAAGAAATTTCTCTCACAGAGGTGAATGATAAGATCCTAATGTGCTTCCCAAGCTCATGGGACTCCAGGATCTGGCCAATCAAAGAGGCCAGAAGCTTAAATGAGATTTCCATAGAATCTCTCCTAGGAAAGCTCAAATCCTATGAGCAGCTGATCAAATCTAGGTAAGCTATAGAACAAAGGACTCCTCCACCAGCAAGAAAGGAGCAAAATATAGCATTCAAAGCTGCTGAAGAGACTGAAGCTTCAACAATCAATGAAGAATTGATGAGTCTCTTTGCTAAGAGATTCTACAAAATGGCAAGAAAGGACTTTAGGAGAAAGTCATCCTGGAATGATGACAAGCCTAGGTATGATAAAACTCCTACTAAAGAAATAGTGTGCTTTGGATGCAGGAAACCTGTATATTTCATTTCTGAATTCCCTGAGAATCAGAAGAAAGAGAAGAGAAAAAGACTCCAGGAGCAAGCACTACAGCAGGCCTTCCTCCAGTGAGCACAAAAAGAAGGAGAAGGGCTTTGTTGCTGAAACCTGGAGTGAAACAAAGATGAATCCACATCTTCCAGCTCTAGTGAAGAGGAAGAAGAGGCAAAGGCTAGGGAAGTCTATCTCATGGCTATCAATTCCTCTTGTAGCCCATCAGATGCTGAAGAAGAATCTGATAATGAAGAAGCTTCAGAATCAAAAGCTGATCAGGTACTATCATCATTTGATTATAGTTCTGATAGTTTTAAAATTGAGTTTAAAACCATGTGTATAGATTTAATTAACTCTGAAAAAGTAATTAAACTTCTTAGAGAAAGATTAACTGATCAAGACAAGCACATTGCTGAAAATACTAAACTAACAATTGAACTTGACTTAGCAAATGAACAAATTGTTTTCCTAAAATCTAAACTAAGGCCAAGAAATTAGAAGAATCTCTCAATGGTAGAAGCTTATAACTGTTAGACATAACTAGTACTATAAATGCTAGGACTAATAACAGTAAACTAGGACTAGGTGCATCATCTAGTGAACCACCTATAATCCAGAAGAATCAGTTATCTAAACCAGTAAATTTTATTTCAGATAAGGGTAACAAGAATACTGAACAAGTAGATAAAGTAAATGAAGTATTAATGCAAATGGAACTAAAACAAAAATCCAAGAATAAGAAGAAAAACAACTACAACAATGTTCAACAGCTTTCGTCAAACTCAGATCGATGAAATGTGAATAGTTTGTCGACCTCAGAACGACGAACTCTGAACGCAAACCATAACAACAATTATTCTTCGACCTACGATCGACGAAACCAGTATGGTTCGTCGACCAGAGATCGACGATATTTGTGCCCTGAGAATGAATACCTTTATTCTTCGAGCAAAGATCGAAGATCTTATTCCAATTCGTCGAGCTCAGGTCGACAAACTTACCAGAGTTCATCGATCCCAAATCAGTATAACAGATATCTCAAACCTTTTTGAAATCTATAATCCACCAAGAACATTTAATAATAAATTTAATAAATGGATTATCCCACCTAGGAAATATCATCCTTTAGGTTATAAAAGCCAACCTGAATACTCTTACATTTCTAGTTTTAATTATGTGAAGAAAGAAGGACCCAAGGTAACCTGGGTCAGAAATAACTAATCTATTTCATTGTAGGTAAAAGACTGTTCTACCAAAGAGCAATAGTGGTATTTGGACAGTGGCTGTTCTAAGCATATGACAGGAAATAAGGCAAACCAAACACACTACAAGGCAAAGCTAGGACCAAAAGTAATATTTGGTTACTCCAACTGTGGCCAGATTGAAGGCCATGGAAAAGTTGAAGTTGAAGCTGTCACCTTCAGGAATGTAGCGTATGTAAGTGGACTAAAGCACAACCTCATCTCCATAAGTCAATTATGTGATGAAAGATTTCAGGTATCATTTACTATAACCTCTTATATTATCACTTCTTTGGACAATAGTGTAGTATTGACTGGCACTAGAGTAGGAAACATTTACTTAGTTAACATACAGTCAGCCAAATCTGAAATTTGTTTATTTAATTCAACTAGTAATAATAATGACCTTTAGCATAGGAGATTAGGCCATGTTAACTTAAAAAACATTGCCAAATTATCTAGGGACAACCTTGTTAGAGGATTGCCTTCTTACCCCTATAAGAAGGAAAGCCTTTGCAGGGCTTGTCAGTTAGGAAAGCAAACTAAAAGTAGTTTTAAATCATTAAACAAAAGTGACTCACCTAGGATATTGTACTTACTACATATGGACCTTTTTGGCCCTATAGCAGTACAAATTCTAGAAGGGAAATCTTATACTTTAGTGATTGTAGATGACTTCTCTAAATTCACTTGGGTTTTCTTTATGAGATCTTAGTCTGATAACTTTAAGATTCTTACAGACTTTCTCAAGAACATACAGATTGAGTACTCTACTCCAGTTGCATTGATCAAAAGTGATCATGGTACTGAGTTTGAGTCTCTTCTTATGCAAGAGTTCTGTAGGAAGGAAGGTATCAGACAATGCTTCTCATCTCCTGGAACACCTCAATAGAATGGGGTTGCTGAAAGGAAGAATAGAGCACTAATTGAATCTGCAGGCATATTACTTGCAGATGCTTTTTTGCCCCTATCCTTTAGGGCAGAGGCTGTAAGCACAGCAAATTATGTGTTGAACAGAAGTCTTATACACAAGCATAAGAATAAGACTCTTTATGAGCTACTGAAAGGGAAGAAACCTTAAGTAGACTACTTTAAAATATTTGGATGTTTATGTTATATTCACAACAACAAAAAGAAACACATTAGAAAGTTTGAAGCAGAATATATAGCAGCTGGCAGTTGTTGTTCCCAGATGCTGTGGATCCAGAACCAACTTCTGGACTATGGGTTCAACTTAAATAATTCAACTCTATTATTTGATAAAACAAGTGCAATTTCCATTGCACAAAATCCAGTCCATCACAGTAGAACTAAGCATATAGATATTAGGCATCATTTCATTAGAGTGTGTGTAGACAAAAAAAATTAACCTTGTCTATCGATACATTGATTTGCAAAGAGAAGATATCTTCACCAAACCTTTGGATGAGAGGAACCATCTGTTCTTTATAAATTAGCTTGGTATGATAAATGGAGTAGCCTTAATTTAATTTCTGTCTATGGTCGATGAATTTTTCAAATTTCGTCGAACAGAGATCGACGAACTGAGGAAAAGTTCTTGAGATTTTTTGTCGACATGAGATTAACGAACTCTCTGTGGAAGTCATTTTTCGTCGACCTGAGATCGACGATTTGGCTTCAGAAAATTTTTCGTCGACCTGAGAATGACGAAAAGTTTTCCCTTCTTCTAACTGAGATCGACGAACTCTTTTGTCAATAAAATATTTCGTCGACCCCAGATCGAAGATTTCTTATGTTTCGCAGGACGGAGATTGTCGTTCCATCCGCAGCAGCAGTAATAATAGTAGATGAAGACATTGTTGATACAGAGATTCCTGATGCAGAACTTGATTAATTTTTGGATTCAGATTTTGAGTCAACTGAGTTACCTCTTTTTGTGGATATTCTTTATGAAAATTGTTTCATTTCAACAGATCTTGAACTAAATTCAGTTCTTAATTCTTTTTATCTTTTATATAGAGACTATCTTTCTTTTGTCACTTTTCAGCTGTGTACAAATATAGTTTGTTATACAGCTCCTATCAGTTCAGAAATTCTACAGCAAATTCAGAATAGCTTTGAAGCTCCAGAGCCTGAACTTGCTTTAGTTCCAGAGGCTGAGCTTATCAAGATGGCTGAGGATAAATTTTTTGAGCCCAAGGCTCTTTCTCCTCCCACTTTTGTCTTCTCCTCCTCTCCATTGCCAGATATGGATTAGAATTTTGCTGCAGAAATTGCTCAGGAAGCTGAAATGGCTTCAGATGTAGTGGTTCTTCCTCCAATTGTTCCACCTCAAGCTAAAAAGCAAATTCCATAGGAAGTTATAGTAGAGATTGTTGCATTATATGACAACCCATAGAGTTCTTCTGAAGATGATCCAGTAGATGATTCTGATTCTGATAATGGCAAGAAGAAAGTATTCAAGAAAAGAAAGGTTGTTCTTATGGCTGCTCCTAAGCCAAACCCAAATAATGACACTCCATATTATATTTTGCAGAAGATAACTCCTTATCCTGGAATGCCTAAATGGATGTGGTTGTCCAAGAATGAACAAAAAGAAAGGAAGAAAAGGAGAAGGTATAGGTCTCCTCCAAGACAATTCAGGAAAGACCCTCCTCCTCCTCCTCCTCCCTCTTCAGGCTCCTCAGGTAATATCATTAAGAAACCTTCTCCTGTGACTAAAACATATTAGAGACATCCTAGGCAAAGCAGTCAGCAAACCTCTGCAAGTAATCCTCCTCCAGACTCTTCCAAGAAAGCTCCTACTAGAGAACAAAAGCAGGACTCTAGTCCAAAAAGGCCAGAGTCTCCTCTCATTCCTTTTGTTGATCCAGAACAGGAGACCTCTACCAAGATGGCTAGATATCATGAGCTTGTAGGACTCTCTTTGATCAAAAAACCAAAGGCTGAAGGCAAGGACATATCTTAATATTCTACAATGTCAGCTTATAGAAAAGAAGAGCTGAAAAGGTATGCAAAGGCAAATAAGTTCTTTGATGTTGATAATTACATGAAACTTCACCCAAGGGTTGTTGTTCCAAGAACATCATCTCAAACTACTATTGGAGCATCTGATATGTATATGTTAAAGAAAGAAGCTGCCAATCCAAATAGGAAAATCATTTTCAAACAGCCTGCTGAAGGATCAGACAAGGATAAAGCTAAACAGAGAAAATGAGTTTATTTATTGTGTTGTTCTCATTTACATTTGAACTCTATTTTTGTTTATATCATGAAGCATGTGCTATAAATATCTGCTGAATGTTTATTTCTATCAAATATATTTTCTTTTTCTTTAAGATTGTTCATTTTGTTTTGTATTAGTGACCTCACCCAAATAGGGCGAGATTGTTGGATCCATAGTTGGATTTGGGCTAGGTTCACTAATTTAGGAAGAGTCTGACCTAACATTGTATAGCCATGGTAATCTATAGTATTCCTAGAGTTTAGGGTAGTCCTGTTAGTTTTACTTCCCTTGACCAGCCAACAAAGGACCTCAGAAGACTCAGACTTAAAAGATATCAGAAGACAGTTTGATCAGTTCGAAATTCTTCAAACTCAGCTCGACGATCATCGATCTCAGATCGACGAAACTCAGAATTAATTCTCTGTGTTGAGCTCGACGATATTTGAGCTCAAGTTGACGATTTGTTCTCTTCAAACAGATTCTCAGCTCGACGAACTCAGAGTGCAGATTTGGAAAGTATTTCTCAGTTAGCAGTTCGCAGAGCTCAGGTCGACGAATTGGAATTCTCTAGTCGATGATCTTGGATCTTAGGTTGATGAATTCTGTTCAGAGTTCGACGTTTTCTGTCCAGTACCAGAATGAGTTTTTCCCTCCTCCTGTCCCTTTATTTTCTCATTTATTAGCAGTATTATTCTGAGTATTTAATGCACATATTCATCTGGATATAGCCGATATTGGCTACATTAAATATGGTATTCATCAGAATAATTATTTGCTTATTCTATCAAGGATAGTTGGGGAAACTCATAAATGCTTTTATTCCAGCCGTTTTGAATTCTCTAGATCAGCCAGCATTTAAGGAAGTTATTCAAAATTCAATGGAGAATTAATTGGCAGAATATTAAAAAGAGATTCTCTCTTTTCAAGGATACAGAAACAAGAAAAGAAAAAGATACAGCATAGAGAACATTCAACCACTAGACGTCTCTTTCATTCTCTCTCAGTGTTTTTTCATCATTTGCCAATACTCAAGACTGAAGAAGAACAATCATAAGAAATCAAGAGTCTTCTTCATCTTCAGTTCCAAGAATCTACAGAAATCTTTGATTCAACATAAGTCAACTGGATTTCCTGGACATTTACAGATCAAAGCTGAAGACCTACTCACCCTGAAGAAAAGCTCATTCTTCCTGAACCTTCATCATCTTAGGGGGAGCTTTGACACCATCAGAATCCATATAGTCATCTCAAGTTATTTTTGAGAAAAGAGAAGACTCCCATCAACCTCTTTCCACCCCACTGTAAAGGGTTTTAACTCCCTCCAAAAGATAGCTTGGTTACAAGTCCCCTGATCAAAAGACTTGAGATTGGTTCTTGAGCACCTGATCAAAAGATCATAGGTGGCAGTCACCTAATCAAAATTTGCTAGTGGATTCCTACAAGGGTGGTAGAAGAGTGGATGTACCCAAGTTTAGGGGAACCACTATAAATTTCTTGTGTTGTCTGGTTGCACATTTTCTGTTTGTTTTGTTCTTGCTGTGTTTGTGATTGCTGGAATAGTTAGCCTATTTTCTTTTGCTTAACTACTATATGGTATCACTATTTTCACTCTGATATAAATTAAGAATAAACCAAAATTTTTAATACTCTATTCACCCTCCCCCCCTCCCCCTCTAGAGTATTCAGACCTAACCCCTCCTATCATATGATAAGAAATGCCACCGAAGACAACCAAAACTCGCATTTGGAGAACTTGGCGTATAGTTGGTTCCTCCTCAGCGTCTCCATCACCAAATGCAAATGCTTGAAGTTATCCTCATTGTACTGTGAATACACCAATATGTCTTCGATGAAGACGATCACAAAGTGGTCTAAGTACTCTCTGAATGTTCTATTCATCAGATCCATAAACACTGAAGGTGCATTAGTCAGCCCAAACGACATGACAGTAAACTCATAATGCCCATATCTCATGTTGAACGCTGTCTTGGGGATATCAATTTCCCTTATCCTCAGCTGATAATACCCGAACTTAAGATCCAATTTAGAGTACACCAATGACCCCCACCAACTGATCGAATAGATCACCAATCCTTGGGATCGGGTACTTGTTCTTCTCCGTTAACATGTTCAACTCTCGATAATCGATGCAGAGCCACAAGCTTCAGTCCTTCTTCTTAACAAAGAGAACTGGTGCACTCCAAGGCGATGAACTTGGACACACATAACCATGTTCCAAAAGCTCTTCCAGTTGAACCTTCAGTTCCGCCATCTCCTTAGGCGCTAACCGATATGGAGAGCGTGACACCGTTTTGGCACCTGGTACAAGCTCAATTGTGAAGTCAAACTCTCACTATGGTGGGGCTCCAGGGAGCTGTCCAAAGTAGGCTTAGGCTTCGAAGCCTCCACTAGCGTGAAGAACAGCTTTGCACCGACACTAACTACCTTAACCACCCGAAGAGAAGACATCAACGTCTTGCTCGACCCTTTCAAGCCTGCAAAAGTTGTCTCACGACCAGTTCCCAACTTGACCTCCTTGCGATTGCAATTGATGTATGCTTGCTGCTCCGAGAGCCAGTCCATACCAAATATTACGTCGAACTTCACCAGCAGCAGTAACGACGCTTGCAAGTCGAACTCCTGACTTCCAATCTGTATCTTTACGCAACAGATTCTATCCGTGCGCATTGGACACCCATTAGGCAACAACGCATCCAGTTTGTCCTTCGCCATCAAAGAAGGTACTCTGATGCGCGATATAAATCCTTCGGACAAAAAGGAGTGCGAAGCTCCTGTATCGAAGAGTGCTCTTGCCGGATTATCAAAAATCAAAACGAAGCCTAGTAAAGGCAATAATAAGCTATCATGCGCAAGGTACCAAGTATTTAAAGCTAAATTGCTATAAATTTAAATCATACTTGTAACCACGTCGGGTTGCTTTATGGCCTCCTGCTGGCCAAAGTTATAGACTCCCGGTTGAGTTGGGGCATAGTGTGATGTGGTGGACTCCACCGCCTTGTCCTTATGTTCGTAGGTTGCTCTCGGCTTCCTCTCGGACTTTGGCCGTCTGCTCCAGCAATCACGGGCAAAATTCTCCCGGATTTCAACAGTTCTAGCATGCTCCCGGGGTTTGGCTTGTAGTTTCCCACGAAGCACCAGAAGAAGGAGCTCGACCCGAAGTCCTAGCCTTCTTATTGAACTTATGATAACCAGACTTTGAGGTAGTCGGCACCTTGAACTCTGTCCTCTTAGAAATAGAGTCCTTCTTTGCCTGCACATTCTTCATATATTATTCAAAAGACCGGGCCATATTGACAAAGGTTAGAAAACCCTACGTCATAGGCCCCGAGAGCAGTAGCCTTAGGTCATCCCTCAGACATTCATAGAATCGGTTTGTCTTTCGCTCCTCATCGGCGAATGTAGCGCTTGCATACCTTCCCAATCCTCTGAGCCGAGGGAAAGTACCTTGCCAAGAATAGTCTCGAAAACTCCTCCATTGAGATGTCTGTTAGGTTCCTCCCCCGCAAGTGGAGTAGTTCCAAACCTTCCCACCACAGCCTTGCATCGCGGTCTAATAAGAAAGTGGCTATAGTCAACTTCTGCCACTCCTCCGTCTCTGTAGCGATCAGGACTCTCTTTACTCGAGAGAGCTAGCCCTCTGCTTGGGATGGAGTTCCCATCCCCGAGAACACCGGAGGATTTAAGCCCATAACATGCTTTAGCTTTTTTTCAGTTGCTCTCCTAGGCATCATTGGCTCCACCACAACCTGCTCCACCCTTCTTGGTTCTGCCGCTTGAAGCGGTACTTGCTCCACAGCAGGGGCAGGCTGTTGCATTTTCCTTGTAGGCTGTGCATTAATCATAGCGAACACTGCTTCAGCCACCAATCTTATGGTTTCAGCCGAAGGAGGTATTGCAGGCACATTGTTTGGTGCGCTACTAGCCACAAAATTCGGGTTTTCCGAAGGCCTTGCACCACTCCTTGTCACCTATAGACGTATAAAACACTGTTAATTGACCGAATAATATTGGAAAAAGCAATTATAGGAACACGCAGGTTCCTCAAACATGTGTATTTTCATTCTTAAGTGGACATTCATGGGTTATTTTTATATTATAACGATGACACACACACATGTGTTCACCACCCCTCAAAAGAATTCGCCCACGAATTCATTTAAGCATGACCGAAACCGGTAGTCTGATACCAAATTGTAACACCCCTATCCGTCACATAGCATATAGCAGTACGTCCGGCCGGGGCCCGACGCCATATACCACAGACAGACCGGTGTGTTACTAAATGAAACCATTCTTCCAATCACACGTCCTACACAAAGTACATTCTAGCGTAAAAAATTAATAAGTTGCAAAGAAAGAACCCAGCCAAAAGCATGAATGTCCACTAACAAACCCAATTAGGAATGAACGTACAAATACACCATGTACTGGGCCTTATGGCCTTACAAAAGTTCACTTAAATAAAATGTGTCTTCCATACAACGGCACGCAGGCTGGTCACACATGAGAATAAAGTAAACAATAAACTTAAACATTTGATAGCCAGCACTACAACAAGGGCTTTAGCTCGCTATTTTCCACTCGACTCCGCAGCACCTGCAAGCAATATTCCACTATACGGTTGCAAACAAAAGCAATGGTCAACTAAAGTTGTCCAAATTATAACGAACCCAACCCTTTACTTGGGGTGGCGGTGCTCCTTCCCTGCAATGCATTAGTATAAACAAACGGGATAGCGAAAGTTCAATTTAAGCACACTTCTCCACAGGCGTAGGCATACACGGCTGCTCGCCCCGTGCTCTCAGGTCACTTACATGGTGAACTCGGTCCACCACCGCCTCTAGGACGGCAAATCTCGTGAGCATTTTGGTCATTCGGTCCTAAGCCTAAGACCCTCCATCTAAGCCAAAAGTAAGTGCCACGTACTTTAGGTCTCTTTAACCGAATGACACAGAGCGGGTACGGTTCTGCCTAACCCATTGCTCACACCACAACGTCAATTTAAGCCATATGCGCGGGTCAAGCTTCCCCGAGTCCCAAAGCGATTACACAAATCTTACATAACCCAGTTATGTACAAGTTGGCTCCCAGGCCACCAAGTTGGTAGAATCACGCTTCTGCCCAGTTTTTCGGGTGCAACTTTGAGTTAATGCCCAAGATTCCTTGTTGCAATCTACAGCGTAGAAAACCCGAAAACACGATCGACACAGAGTCTTCTTCGACCATTCAAGCATAATGAAACATCACCGATCAAGACCAACTTCTCCGGGTAGGCTTCACACACCATGCCTATGTCCGTACTTTGATTCCGGACTCTACATGCAAAACAACGGGGACTATTCATGTCTACCCGAAGGAACACCACAAACTCGCCACATACTCGCGAGAGCGGGCTTCCTATGCAAAAAGGAATGAGGACTTCACATGTCCAAGTAGAGAATCATTACCCTAGCATTTCTCTTCGGCGCCATGAAGATCTAGTGGGATAGAAAGCACCGTATCGGCCTCGCCTTCACAGATCTGGACTTGGATCGAGAATCGGGGATCCGAAGCTTCTCCGGCGACCGGATTTACTCTTCCTCTTCCTCCTTGCTCTTCCCTCTCTCTAAAGCCTTAGAAAAAGAATGATCACTTGAAATGAGGGTTTGATAACCCTATTCCCGGCCTAAATCCCCACATAGACCAACCTGAGCCCTTGGATCCCAAAATAAGGAAACGAACGGCCACAATTCGAACATAAAGTCAAATTATTGGGCCGAACACAGATTGCAACACGTCCGTGTCAAAGGCTGTATTCCACACTCATCGTACACCAGGAAATCCATAAAAGGACACGACCTGTGAAACGGCTTAGGACACGCTCGTGTCAACCATGGACACGCCCGTTTCATGGGCCGTGTGCCTTAATCGACACTAAAACCGTCACATCTCGAACAGGACACGGGCTTAGACATGCCCGTGTCAACTTCGACACGCCCGTGTCAATCAGTACACGCCCGTGTTCCGGGTCATGTCTCTCAATCGACACAGGACCAAAACTTCCATAAGAGGACAAGGTCATGTGACACGCCCGTGTCACAGGTAGTGTGCTTGACATGCCCTGGGACATGCCCGTGTCCCAAGCCGTGTTCCCAACCTTCAACGATCGTCTACCTCGCCTTGACGACCCGAGCACGGCACGGCCATATGACATGCCCGTGTCACAGGCCGTGTTCACCTTACCAAGACCCAAACTTTGCTCAAACGCCGCCGTTCCTCTTTTGAGTTTCGGGGCATTACAATTCTCCCCCCTTAAATGAATTTCGTCCTGAAATTATAGAAAGGAAAAATAAGTACTCAAACTTAAATGGTACTTGAGTGGAATAACTCTGGGTAATCCTCAAGCATGGTCTGATCTCGCTCACACGAGAGCTCCTCCTGACTGCAATTGTCCCAATGGACCTTTACCATCCTGATGTCCTTGTTACGCAGTCTCTTGACTTCTGAGTCCTCAATGTGTACGGGCTTGACCTTCGTCGTCAACCCAACATTAACCGATACTTGATCGACCGCGATCACTTGCGAAGTCTCTTGCACCGCCTTCCGCAACGCCGATATGTGGAATACGTTGTGTAGACAACTAAGTTCTGTTGATAGCTTCAGTCGATAGGCTACTTCGCCAATCCGCTCCAGAACCTCAAAGGTTCCAAGGTACCTCGGGATTAGCTTATTCAAGCGTCGTACCCGAGAGACACCCTTGAACAGTTTATCTTCAAATACACCCAGTCGCCAATAGCGAACTCCACATTCTGATGCTTGGACTTAAAGTATTTAGCTTGTCGGTCTTGAGCGATTAGCAACCGTTCTCGAATAGTTCGTACCAATGAAGTTGCGTCTTTCACCTCTTGCCGTTTGTACAACCTCGACTCGCCCGTTTCCAACCACGACAACGACGTGCTACATTTTCTACCATATAGGGCCTCGAAGTGTGCTATTTGAATGCTCTCTTGGTAGATGTTGTTGTACGCAAATTCCACCAAGTACAGGTGATCTTCCCACTACTTCCCGAAATCAAGGAAGCACATGCAAAGCATGTCCTCCATCATCCTGTTAACTCTCTTGGTCTTACCATCCATCTGTGGATGAAAGGTCGTGCTGAAACTCAGCTTGGTTCTCAACATTTGCTGCACCAGCCTCCAGTCATTGGACGTGAACCATCCATCTCGGTCGCTTACGATGCTGCGGGGCACACCGTGTAGTTGAACAATGTTATCCACATACACTTTTGCCAGTTTCTCCACCGAATCATCCTTCCTATTCGGAATGAAGTGCGACACCTTCGTCAAACGATCTACGATCACCCAGATGGCATCATTCCCCTTCTACGGTCTTGGCAAACCATGCACAAAATCCATAGAAATGTCGTCAAACTTCCACTCCAGGATAAGCAAAGATTTCAAGAAACCTCCGGGCTTCTGGCACTCCGCCTTCACCAAGGCGCACGTTTGACACTTCGCAACATAAATTATCATGTCCTTCTTCAATCCTGGCCACCAGAACAACTTCTTCATATCTTATACATCTTCATGCTCCCTGGGTGAATTGAGTACTTTGTATGATGAGCCTCGTACATTAATTCCTCCCGCAGATTACCCCAATTTGGGACGCACAGACGTCTGTCCTTCCATAATAATCCATCAGCAACATCAAACTGGAAATTTGACCCATCCAAAGCCTCATCCAAGATTTGCTTCATGTTGCTATCCAACTCGAGCGCCTGCCGAATCCGATCAGCCAGGTCATACTGCACCTCTGTCATGTTCAGCTGTTCTTCGGCACTAATCTGCTTGTCTACACAAGAGATCTCTAAAGTCTCCAGCTCCTGAATCAACCGCTCGTCATGAACCGACAAACAGTTGGCCAGCGCAGGGGCCCTGCGACTCAATGCGTCCACAACTGCATTGCCTTTCCTAGGTATATAGTGAATCTTGAATGTGTAGTCCCCCAGGAACTCCATCCATCTCCGCTGCCGCATGTTTAGATCTTTTTGATCTAACAAGTATTTTAGGCTTTTGTGGTCGGTATAGATATCGACCTTCACACCGTATAGGTAGTACCTCCACAGCTTCAGGGAAAATATCACGGCCGCTAACTCCAATTCAAGGACCGCATATATCCTCTCATGTAGCTTCAGCTGACGCGAGCCATAAGCTATCACACTATCATGCTGTAGTAGAACGCAACCCAAACCACTGCCCGAAGCATTGCTATATATCTCAAAACCTTCGGTCCCACTCGGCGAACATAGAACAGGCATCGTGGTCAACCGTCTCTTCAGCTCCTCGAAAGCTTTCTCGCACTCTAGCGACCACACAAACCTTTGATCTTTCCTCATCAAAGTCATGAGGGGTAACACAATCCACAAGAAGTTCTCTACGAAGCGCCTATAGTAGCCGGCAAGCCCCAGAAAACTCCGGACTTCCGCTACTGAACACAATATAGGCCACTACCGTATCGCAACTATCTTCGTCGGATCAACCGAAATCCCTTCTCCACTGACTATGTGACCAAGGAACGCCACCGAGGAAAACCAGAAACTCGCATTTGGAGAACTTGGCGTATAGTTGGTTCCTCCTCGGCGTCTCCATCACCAAATGCAAATACTTGAAGTGATCCTCTTCGCACTATGAGTACACCAATATGTCGTCGATGAAGACGATCACAAAGTGATCTAAGTACTCTTTGAACGCTCTATTCATCATATCCATGAACACTGATGGCGCATTAGTCAGCCCAAACGGCATGATAGTAAACTCATAATGCTCATATCTCATGCTGAAAGCTGTCTTAAGGATATCACTTTCCCTTATCCTAAGTTGATAATACCGGGACTTAAGATCCAATTTAGAGTACACTGATTACCCAACCAACTGATTGAACAGATCATCAATCCTTGGGATCGGGTACTTGTTCTTCTCCGTTAACTTGTTCTGCTCTCGATAATCGATGCAAAGCCGCAAGCTTCCATCCTTCTTCTTAACAAAGAGGACCGGTGCGCTCCAAGGCAACGAACTTGGATGCATGAAACCCTGTTCCAAATGCTCTTCCAGTTGAACCTTCAGTTCCACCATCTCCTTAGGCGCTAACCGATACAGAGAGCGTGACACGGGTTTGGAACCTGGTACTAGCTTAATTGTGAAGTTAATCTCTCGCTGCGGTGGGGCTCCAGGGAGATCGTCAAGGAACACGTCAGGGTACTCGGATACCACTAAGATACTGTCCCAAAGTAGGCTTAGGCTTCGAAACCTCCACTAGCGTGAAGAATAGCTATGCACCGGCACGAACTGCCTTAACCACCTGAATAACAGACATCAACGTCTTGCTCGACCCTTTCAAGCCTGCAAAAGTCGTCTCACGACCAGTTCCCAACTTGACCTCCTTGTGATTGCAATAAATGTATGCTTGCTGCTCTGAGAGCCATTCCATACCAAATATTATGTCGAACTTCACCAGCAGCAGTAACGACGCTTGCAAGTCGAACTCCAGACTTCCAATCCGTATATTTACACAACAGATTCTATTCGTGCGCATTGAACACTCATTAGGAACCAACGCATTCAGTTTGTCCATCGTCATCGAAGAAAGTACTCTGATGCACGATATAAATCCTTCGGACAAAAAGAAGTGCGAAGCTCCCGCATCGAAGAGTGCTCTTGCCATACACTATATGATGCATGCGAATAAAGAGTTATTCAACAGCCATATAGGAATTGCATTATGATGCAATTGGCAAGTGTTGCCTACCTAAATAACTGCATTGTGAGAGAAAAGTTAAAGATGACTCATAGTGTTAGTGAAATATGGATCTTGTCCACTAAGAGGGTTACTCGCTAAACTCTTCAAATTGATATCGAGGGTTATCAGTTTGATAAAAATAGTGGGAGTTATTTTGATTAAAGTTCTAATTGAAAGAAAATTATATTTTGAAATGTAGTACTGATTTTACTTTGCATTGATCCTTGTAGAATTTCCATGGTAAGTGGTTCACATTCCACCTTGTCCCTCTGATCAATCTTTGATAAGCAAAAGATGAGCGGGACTAATTATTTGGACTGGTATAGGAGCTTGAGAATTGTTCTCAGGAAAGAGAGCAAGCTCTATGTTTTGGAAGAGGTAACCCCTGATGAGCCTGCCAGGAATGCACCCCGTGCTGATAAGTATGCTTACAAGAAGTATCTCGATGACTCCTTAGACGTCGAATGTCTCATGCTTGTGACCATTAACTCGGAGCTCCAAAATAAACACGAGAACCTGGGTGGCAAGGAAATTGACGAGCATCTCAAGAAAATGTTTCAAGGGAAAGCTCATCAAGAGAGATTCGATGTCACTAAGGCATTTTTCCAGTGCAAGATGGGAGCTCGAGACCTAGTAGGGACTCACGTACTCAAGATGATTGGGTATATTGAGAACCTTGAAAGACTAGGGTTCCCTTTAGGCCAAGAGTTGGCCACAGACCTGATCCTGCAATCATTATCAGAGAGATATGAGCAATTTGTCTTAAACTATAACATGAATGAAATAGACAAGACACTGCCCGAGCTCCTAGGTATGTTGCGAACTATCGAAATAAAAATTAAACAGCCCAAGCCTGCTAGCCCCATATTGATGGTGCATAAAGGCACGGGTAAGGCCAAGGGATTCAAGAAGACGAAGGTAGGACCTAAGTCTTCTCTAGAGCCCAAGTCTTCTGCACTAAAAAAGAAAGGTTCAGGGAAGGATGGAAAGTGCCACCACTGTGGCAAGGCTATCATTGGAGGAGGAATTGTCCTTCATATATTGAGGGTCTGCAAAATATTAGGGGAGGTATGACTTCCGCTTCAGGTATATATGTTATAGAGATAAGCATTTCTGCTCCTTCATCCTGGGTATTGGATTCCGGATATTGTTCTCATATTTGTATAAATGTGTAGGAACTGGGAAGGAGAAGAATGTTAAGTAAAGGGGAGGTGGACCTACGTGTTGGCAATGGAGCAAGAGTTGCTGCTTTTTCCATAGGATTTTATCGTCTTTCTTTGCCTAGTGGGCTTGTAATAGAATTAGATAATTGTTATTTTGTTCCATCCATAACTAGAAACATTATATCAATTTCATGTTTAGACATGGTGGGTTTTTCTTTTATTATTAAGAACAATTGTTGTTCAATATTACTAATGATGTTTGTTATGGTGTAGCCCAAATATTTAATGATTTATATATTTTGAACTTAGACCATCAGATCTATAACATAGAAAATACTAAAAGACTAAGAACAAATGACTCAAACCCTATGTATCTTTGGCATTAACGTTTGGGCCATATAAATGAGAAACGTATATCCAAGCTCCATGGAGATGGACTATTGGACTCATTTGATTATGAATCATTTGAGAGATGTGAATCTTGTTTGTTAGGCAAGATGACCAAGGTCCCTTTCACTGGAAACAATGAGAGGGTTGATGAACTCTTGGTTATAGTACATAGATATGTATGTGGACCCATGAGTTCTATGGCTAGGGGTGGGTTTCTCTACTTTGTTACATTTACTGAAGATTTTAGTAGATACGGATACGTGTATCTTATGAAGTGCAAATCCGAGACCTTTGAAAAGTTCAAAGAGTTTAAGAATGAAGTAGAGAACTACCTGGGTAAAAAGGTTAAAGCACTCTGATCTGATCGAGGTGGCGAATACCTAAGTCATGAGTTTCGTGATCATCTGAAAGAGTATGGTATTGTATCACAGCTCACTCCACCTAGAATACCATAGCATAATGGTATGTCTGAGAGGAAGAATCGTACTCTGTTAGACATGGTACGGTCAATGATGAGTCATGCAGATATGTCTGTTTCCTTTTAGGGTTTTGCTCTAAGAAATGCTGCTTTAACATTAAATCGTGCTCCAACGAAGGAGGTTTTAAAGACACCATATGAGATATGGATTGGGAAGCGTCCTACTATGTCGTTCATTATGGTTTGGGGTTGTGAGGCTTACGTGAGATGTCAAATGCGTGACAAGCTGGAACCCAAATTATATAATTATTATCTTATGTGGTATCCTGATGAAACTAATGGGTACTATTTCTACCTACCGTCCGAGGGAAAAGTGTTTTTCACGAGGACTAGTGTCATTCTTGAGAAAGAGTTCTTAAGTAGAAAAACTTCCAGGGTAAAACTTGAAGAAGTTCAAGAACCACAAACTGTGAATGAACTGGAATTGGAACCTGAGTCAGGACTACAAGTTGTTCTAGCTGGAGAATATGCTCAAGAAAAACAAGTTCCACATAGATCTAGTAGACCAAGGTTTGAGCCTGAGAGATATTGTTTCTCGTGTCTCAAATAGGTAATGTGTTACTTATGGATCATAGTGATGAGCCTGCAACCTACCAAGAGGCTATGAGTGGACTGAACTCCGAGAAGTGGCTTAAGACCATGAAATCTAAAATGGACTCCATGTATGAAAACCAAGTTTGTACCTTGGTGGAACCACCTTAAGGAGTACGACCCATAGGGTGTAAGTGGGTCTTCAAGAAGAAGACCGACATGGATGGGAATGTACAGACATTCAAAGGGCGACTGGTGGCTAAAGGTTTCAAGCAAATTCATGGTATTGACTATGATGAGACCTTTTCCCCTATTGCCATGGTTAAGTCCATCAGAATTTTGCTTGCTATTGCAGTATATTATGACTACGAGATCTGGCAGATGGATGTCAAAATGACTTTCCTAAATATAAACCTCCTTGAGGAAGTTTATATAACACAACCCGAGGGTTTTGTGTCTCCAGGTGAATCCACTAAAATATGAAAGCTGTAGAGATCCATTTATGGATTAAAACAGGCTTCTCAATGTTAGAATCTTCATTTTTATGAAAAGATCAAAGAGTTTGGTTTTATCAAGAATGAGGATGAACCGTGTGTTTAAAAACGGATTAGTGGGAGCATAGTTGTCTTCCTGATACTGTATGTAGATGACATACTGCTTATTGGGAATGACAAACTGACCCTGCAAGTTGTTAAGAACAACCTAGGGGACTGCTTTTCAATGAAGGACTTGGGTGAAGCAACTTATATACTTGGTATAAAGATCTATAGAGATAGATCGAAGAAGTTGCTGGGTTTGTCCCAAAGTACGTACATTGACAAGGTGTTGAAATAGTTCAACAAGCTTGATACCAAGAAAGGATTCTTACTCATGTCTCATGGTGAAAGTCACTATATATCCTTCAAGAATATCCTGAAGTACATGAGAAGGAGTAAGGATACGTTCATGGTGTTTGGTGGAGAGGAAGAGGTTATTGTAAGAGGTTACATGAATGCTAGCTTCCAAACTGATAAGGATGACTCAAAGTCTCAGTCAGGGTTTATATTTTGCATGAATGGAGGTGTTGTTAGCTGGAAGAGTTCCAAGCAGGAGAGAGTTGCTTATTCTATAACTGAGTTTGAGTATATTGTCGCTGCAAATGCAGCGAAGGAGGCTATATGGATTAGGAAGTTCATCGGCGAGTTAGATGTAGTTCCTAGCATTGTTCATCCCGTAGATCTCTACTGTGATAACAATGGTGCAATTCTACTTCCTTCGAAACCTAGATATCATCAGTTCTCCAAGCACATACTTCGGAAGTTCTATCTAATTCGAGAGATTGTCGATCGAGGAGATGTGAGCATTAGTAGAGTGTCGACTGAGGAGAACATTGCAGATCCACTAACAAAGCCTCTCGTACAGAGAAAGCATGATGGTCATGTTAGATCTATGAGTATACGATACTTGAATGATCAACTCTAGTTAGAGTCTTGTGGATTGTATGTTTGTTGGCTGTAATTTTTCATTTGATGAATAATGTGCTATATGCATTTCATTAATATATTTTTGCAAGTTCTTTTATTGTGTTATTATTTCTATTGTGATAGAGTAGTTAACTAAATAAATGCCATTGGAATGTTTACTTCTATAGGTCAAGTAGTGACTTGAATGTGAGGACCTTTTTATTAGAAGCTTCATTATTAAAGGTCCCTTGTCGTTGTATCATCTTAGAAGCTAAGTGCGATGATGATACCTTTAATACTAGCATGTGCATTGACTGATGACTCGTCCTCATAGGTCATCACATGGATACTTGTTATGAATAAGTTGTACTGCAGAGACCCACCATGAGAATACTTTGTGGATTGTTATATGAACGTGTCACAAGTATGGAACAAGTGGCAATGGTGTTTGTGGTCTTTTGACCTGAAGTCACAGCATTTATTGAGTGTGGAAGAGCGTGCTTTGATTCCACCAAAAGTCCAGTCTTGAGAAAGTTGGATGATAAAGGTGGTTATTGGGTACGTTATGAATCATTTGGATGTTTGCGTGTGAGCAGAGATGGGATTTGTCCTCCTTTATGATAGGAGTTACATCCACGGGCCCCTTGATGGAATGAGACTGAGAAATACATGGTCATGCTTGGTTGAGTCAATATATAATATTGGGCTCACCAATTTCTGCAAGTCCATTCTAGATCAGGAAACTGGGATTGAATGATTATGAGGGTGCAAGGTCTATACCTCTAGTTCTATCCGGATGTAAGGGACGAAGGGACATGATAACATGGTTACATTGGTCATAATGGCTTTTGAGTTTATTAACTCTTACTGTTTAGGGAGCAATGATGCATTGCTAGATGTCGCTCATTGTTTGTGAAACTTTTGTTTGATACTTTCAAGATCAATTTGGATACTGTTGGTGTTACCATTATGATCTAGAAGTGATCAAACATATAGCCTCACTGCTAACTCAGTATGAGCCTATCAGGGTCGCACATAAGATTGTGGAGAAATTGGGAGATTGGATCTGTATGGTATAGCTCATATGATGAGTTGAAAAGGACTGAAAATATTCTAAGGCAAAAGCCTCGAGTGTGTCGAGACCACTCAATGCTTTCATCGAGTTAAGAGTTGACTCGTCGAATGATGGTGTTGAGTGAGTTAAGTATATTCAACGACTCATCGAGTCAAGGAGTTGATTTATCGAGTATGTAACTTAAGCATTTAGTGTATAGAGTATACTCGACGATTTGTTGAGTTAAGGAGTTGATTTGCCGAGTTTGAGTCTCAGGCGTTGAGTGTGTTGAGTCTACTCAATGCCTTCGTCGAGTAAAGGGTTGCTAGGAGAAACTGGCACTTACGCATTGAGTGTGTTGAGTGCACTCAACAACATTCGACGAATCAAAGTTAAGGCGTTGAGCGTGTTGAGTCCACTCAATACTATTCGACGATTCGTCGAGTATAGCGTAGAAGCGTTGACAACGTTGAGTTCATTCAACGCCTTCGTCGATGTGAAGTATTGATTCGGGTGAAGGAAGGCGTTGAGTTTGTCGTGTATCATATGGATACTCGACGATTCGTTGAGTATAAGATGATACTCGATGATTTTTTGTATATGTCATGGATACTCGACGAATCGTCAAGACAAGGGTTGTCTGGCCGAATTTCTTGATTCCAAGTCTGGGTCTGCCTATAGCACTGGAAACTGTTTTATTTATTCCTTGGGTATAAATATGAAGTTTTAGGGTTTCTTCTTTCACTATTTTTACTATTCATTTTGTCTAAGCACACGAGCTGTACTGTGCGAAAGAAGGAAGCCCTAGAACCCGACGGAAGTGTTCTACCGATTCTGCCACTGTCATCGATCCTGATCCCAGCGAGTGTTGCTGCCACCTCTCCTCTAATATATCTAACAATCTATGGAGACGATGAGTGTCATCTCCCAACTAGTGCTTGTGCGACAAGTTGTTGTGGGTTCTCCCGATTGTATGGACTGTCTGTAGAGGCGCGGATACAATTCTGCGCTCAAGACTCAAGCCGCCAATGCATGCTGGTATTTTCTGGAGCATCCTGGTTGAGTATAGACTCAATCCCTCAAAGGTAATTTTAATTACAACGTGCTTTACTTCTTGATTCATGAATTTCGCAAGATCCGAACTTTTGGGTTTTCTCGTTCTCTATTTCCGATGCGCGCACAAATATTCTTCCACCCTAGTAAAACCCAACATCAACACTAGGGATGAAACTGTGAAAATGACTAAGTACACAAATGCTGATGTCACCATGAGTCAGCAAAGTTTCAATTTTTTGCGGGAAAGCTACAGTACACGACAAATGGCGTTGCATGCCTATTGTATGACTTTTTCTGTAAAAGCAAAGTGGCAGAAGAAAACTTCAGGTTGGCCCACGGGTCAAATATTTGTTGGACGGCGGAAGATAAAAGGCTTGAGATCTGTGGAGACAAAGATAACTTTTAGGGTTTAACATTTTGCAAAGAGGTGGAACTTCATTGTCTTCTTCCTCACCATTGTTGCAGAGCTTGAAGCTGAAGTTCAAACCCACTGATCTAAAAGTTCACCCAGTTAGCTGTAGCAATCTTCACCTGCTACAGAAAGATCAGAAGAAATTTCATAAAAAGAAGAAGAAGCAGATCATTCTAATTTCTGTAGTGAAGTTTAGTTGATTGAAGAACAACAAGAACTGTCAACTCACCTGTTTTTATCAGCAAAGATCAGAAAAATGAGTTTCTAATTTTCTTCCAGCAAAAGCAGCAGCTTTCTAAAGTTCATTATTCTTATTGTTGTGAAGGAGTTAGGGGTAAGATTTTCTCAACTAAGGAAGCAGTAGACTCAGAGAAACTTCTTTGGAGTCAAATCAACGCAAACTCTTTCTTTTTGTAGGATCCATTGGATCCGAGTTGTAGGCTTATTTTATAAAGGCTGAGGTAGGATCCAGTCTTGGATCTGATCTGTAGGATCATTTGTTGATCTGAGTGTAGGGTATATGTGCCTTAGGTAGGGTTGATTTCCTAAGGTAGGAGAGTCATTCTCTCTGAGTGTAGGCATGTGTGCCTGAGTTATAGGATCAAGCTTTGGATCTGAGGTAGCGCCTTGTGCCTCAGCTGTAGGAGAGTCATCCTCTCTGAGTTGTATGGCTAACCTCCTAGCCTAAGCTATAGGACTATTAATTTAGTCTAAGGTAGGTGGTCTTTGGATCACTGAGTTGTAGGAGCAAGCTTGCTCTGAGGTAGGGCTTTGTGTCTGAGGTAAGTCTTGGAGGAGGCTGAGAGATCCTGAGGTATCTGTGTTGTAAGATCTTAGGAGCTAAGTTTTGGAGAAGTGCCTTATCTAACACACTGTTAGACAGGTGGGAGGGATAGTGGATGTACCCATAATCTGGGGAACCACTATAAATCTAGTGTGTGTTGTGTGATTTCTTGAAAGCTAACATATAACTAACTCATAACACACTTAAAGAGGATAAAGTTCAAGAAGAGACCAAAAACCTATTCACCCCCACCCCCCCCCTCTTATCTAGGAGTTTAGCTACCCTTGAAACTATAGACTTTCAAGTGGTATCATAGAGAGGTTGCTCAAGAAGGATTTAATAGTCTAAGTAGATCGCAAAGGGTAGTGATAAGTAAATTTTGATTTAAAGAAGATAGATTTGGTGTTATATAATCTTTTACGTATATAAGTCTATCTCTTTTTTTACTTACTTATATCCTGTGGATTAAGGCAAGAGTACCTATCGCATAGGAGTATAGTATTTTGTAGAAAATATCAAGGTCGTATTTTTCCTGGGATCGGTGTTAATTATTCTACTTTTTAGAACGGACTATTATCTTATCAAACGAACGGAGTGGAGTTTATATTTAAAAATACAAGATAGAATAGTATATATACGTGATTTTATTAAGATAAGGACTCAGAAGGTAGTCCTTGATTTCAGAAGTACTTTGAGAGAATATTAATTCAGCTATTAAAGAACAACTTTATTTCTTAATTATCTAACTTAACGAGAGGGTCCCTTTGGTAGCATCACTGACTCGAAAGTACGACCAGGGAGGCTTGCGTTTTAAACGGGTTAACGTAAATGTAGTGTCTCTTCACCTGGTATATGATCAATTAACAGAAAACCCTAGTTAGGATAACTAGAAAGTATAGTTGAAATAGTTGAAAATAATATCCAGCCCAAAGCTCATCTTGACCAAGTGCTAAGGGTTCTTAGCCTCTTCTCAGGATGGGGGCAGTATAAAGTACAAAAAATAATATATACCTATCTATCTTAATCCAAGACTTAGGCTTTCGCTTCGCCTTTCATTCGGGATAGCGTAGTAAAATCTAAAATATTGAAAAACTTTCTCACTATCTTAATCAAGGTCATAGGCTTTCGTCTCGCCCTTCATTCGGGATAGTATGTAATAATAAGGTTTTGAATTTTTTTTGAAAGCAGTTTCACGCTATCTTAATCCAGGACATAAGCAGAGCTTCGCCTTTCATTTGGGATAGTATGAGAAAATAAAGGAAAGTAAAACTGAAAATAAAGCAGTAAAGTACTCCGAATTGAAATTGAAAGAGTCTATTTTATAAAGTCCAAAATTATTACAACTTTCTGAAAAGCTAAAAAGAAAGCTTAAAAAATTACAACTTACAGAACTTTTGAATACTTGAAAGTTACTACCAGTTCCTTGTCAGAGAGCTGGGGAGTCCTAACAGTTCTTAAGGAAGCTGCTGGTGTTCAAATAATTCTACTCAGCTCTGCCCCTTATTTATAGGAAAAAATTGCTTTTGGAAAAGCACTTTTTGAAAAGTTGCCAAACAGCTTATGGAAAAGCTGCCAAACAGCTTTTGCAAAAGCTGCAAAACAGCTTGTGGGACAGCTTGAGACGTGGCAGTTTTTTATGAGCTGGCAGCTGATTTGGTGGCTGGATAAGGATGGCGGGTCGGGCTGGCAGCTGGCGGGTCGAGCAGGCAGCTGGCGGGTTGGTTTAATTGGCACAAAATGCTTTCACCTGGAATTGAACCCGTGACTTCATGAAATTCTACATAGCTCCCGCTCCACTAGGTCAGCTGATCATATCTACATAAACACAAACACATTATAAATATAAACTATATTCGATTTAGTAACTTTATATTTTATATTTTATTTTAATTAATAATATATACATTTAAACTTTATATTTTATATATTATTTTAATTATGTTTTATAGTATTTTAATTAATTATTTTAAACTCACTAAAGCTCCCCTTAACTTTATATATATTATTTATAATTATTTTATACAATATTTTATAAAACATATATTTTTTTATCTTTAATATATATACATATAAGTCATATTATATTTTATATTTAATATTATAAATAATTATTGTTAACTTAAATATATTACTTCTAATTTTATACATAACTTATATTTATTTTTATTTAACTTTAATATATTCATTTTTGTGATAATACAGTATTACTTTCTACATAATTTTATTTAAAGAAGAAAATTTAAAACAAATCATTTATTCTTTAATTTACATAAATAATTCCTTATTTACGTACAAAATGATATTAAAAGTATACTAATAAATGAGTATTAATTATCACTCATCAGGTAGCCAAAAGAAGTATACTTATGGGTTCAGGAGAGAACCATAAGGAGTTAGGTTCCATGAAGCTTCCTATCTGCAGGAAGGAGAGCTTTGCAATCTGGAAGGAGAGGGTCAGATTGTTCATGGAAGCATCTGACCCAAGGATCTTTATTACAGTCAAAGAGGGACCTTTCATCCCTATGAAGGTCTCAGTTCTGGAAGCAACATTCCATACACCAAAGAGATATTCAAAGATGACCGAGGAAGAAGTCATCTTGGCAACAATGGATAAGAGGGCACATAACATCATTGTCAGTGCCATAGATGACTCAACCTTCAAGAACTTGGTTAACTACCAGACCTCCAAGGAGATGTGGGACACTTTGGTGGTCTACATGGAGGGCACAAAGGAGGTCAGAAATGATAGGAAGTCCATGCTCAACCAAGAGTCTGAGGCTTTCAGGCAGTCTAAGAATGACAGCATAGCTTGATGCTATGAATGATTTTTTAGAATAGTGAATGAGCTGAGGAACTATGGGAGGGTCTTCAGCTATTATGAGCTGAATGACAAGTTTCTCAGGTATCTAACTAGAGACTGGGATACAAAGATCTGTGCCATTAGAGAGGTGGCAAAGTTGGCTGATACTCCCCCTCATACTCTATTTGGAAAGCTGCTCTCCTATAAGATGCAGCTATCTGCAAGGAACGAGGAGGAGACTATCACCAAATCCTAGGCCAAGGAAAAGTCTTTGGCCTTCAGAGCTGACAGCACCAAGAAGAGCCAGGAGAGTATTGCCTCTCCTCCAAGGAGGCCTGCTGATTCAGACAGCACAGGGCCAAGTTCATCAGACTGCAGTAGATTTGATGAAGAATTTGCTGCCTTATCTAGGCAATTCCAGAAGCTAATGAAGAGGAAGCAGTGGGGGTGATGATGCGGCCTCGCCACGACCACATGAAGATGATGCCGAAATACTAAAACATAAAGACTTCAGGAGACATGACGACTCTTGGGCCGCTAACGGAAGGCAACACTACAATCTCCGCCCGCGGTGCGCGAAGCCTACTTAAAGGCTTACTTGAAGACAATTTTATTTAGTTTAAATGCTATTTTATTTTAGATGTAATTTTATTTGGAACTTGTAATCTTTTAATTTTTTCATGCATTTAAAACATTTTGGTGTGCTAATAACCATCCGGATTGATGAGGTTTCATCTCAATCTTGGATGGTTGGATCTATTTTATAACTCCTATATATAGGAGCCTTATTAAGAGAATGATAGAAAGATTGAACCCTAATTCCCCCTTCAAAGAATTCGGCCAAGCTTGAGACAAGCCCCCCCCCCTTGCTCCCCTCTTCTCCTATTCGGCCGCCCCCTTTATGGAGCTCTCCGGCGAGGTTTCTTGGTGCGACTCCGAGGAAGAAGGACTGGAGCCACTCGGTGCGATGTCGGTGGTTCCATTCGGTGCGACGCCGGTGGAATCATGGAGAGACTGATTCTCCCATAAGTTATCTAGAGTACTTGACGCCAATGGGTTAGGTAAACTCTCCCCTCTTCCTCCAAGTTCTTCTTCTAAGTAGATTTGTGGAAGGTGAACCATCGTGTTCTTCGCGGCTTTTATTTCAATCGCCTTACAAATCTTTGCATAAAATCGTTAACTTTCTTGTTTCTTGTTTCCGGATTTGGTGGATCCATTTTTCTTGTGTGGATCTTGGCTTTGTAGCCTTGGTCTTCCTCTCAAAAAGGTTGGCAACCTTTGTGTTGATTTTGGGAATGGGGAGACTCAATTTTTACCACTGATTTAGAGTCGATCATTCTCTGATTGTGTTTATGTTTTGTGTGTGAGACAGTTTGTCGTTGAGAACGATAGATGCTTGTGTAGGTGCGATCGTACAAGAGTGTGTTGAAGGGTGAATTAGAGCCTCATCCCGAGTATATCTCTGTTAGGAGCGTACGCTACATCAATTTAGTATCAGAGGCGGTCGTGTCAATTTTCTAATCGAACGTCCTCGCTTTAGTCTTGTCGGCACGCACAAAAAAACAAAAAAAAAATCTGGTCTGCCAATAGCGCTCCAAAATCTGAAATTTTCAGCGAAAAGTTAAAAACAAAATTTTTTAACGTTCTACATTTTTGTCGCATCGGGAAACTATAAAAATATTCTATTTTTCATGTAGGGTCAACCTAAGAAAAATTCATCTTTCCAAATATTTTACACTTGCATGCGCACTAGACTAGGAACGGAATACTCTACACCTTCTATGTCTAGGACGGCTGCGAACGAGCATGGGGATCCCAACACCGAGACCATAGCAGGGCTACGTAACGAAATGACGGAGCTTAGGAACATGTTTGCACAAATCCTACAAAATCAAGCAAGGCCTCCCCCCACCCATTAATGTTGAGCAGCCAGACCGGCGCCAACAAACTCCTGATTCGGATTCCGATGAGGCCTCCCCCCGAGCACCCCATCGAGAACACCGCCACGAGAGAGGTTTTGATCTCACGAGGGCCATTAAGATTAATGCCCCCACTAACGATGGAATGGGAGATCCCAAGATCTTCCTTAACTGGACGGTGGACATGGAGTGTTACTTCGAGTGGCACAACCTGACGGATCCCCAAAAGGTCCAAGTTGCCCGGATGAAGTTAATAGGTCGTGCAAAGACATTTTGGCTGAATGAGGAGCGGAGGTTAGGAACCGGACACGGAGTCCCCCTTATAGGTTGGTCGGTGATGAAGAACATGTTGACCGATCAGTACGTTCCTGCATATCATCGGACACAGATGTTCGACGAGCTTGCCACTCTGCGGCAGGGCTCAAATTTGATAGATGAGTATATGGAAGAACTAAAAGACTGTATGGTGCGTTGTGATCTGAGGGAGATCCCCGAGGTCACCCTATCCATATTTCGTAAGGGGCTTTACCCCGATATTCAGCGGAAGCTCTTACGATATAGTCATACGGATCTGAACACGACCTTCAATGCCGCCCTCGACATCGAAAAGCGCTTAGCCTCTAAGGCTCACTCCCATTATTCCCATGCGAAGAGAAAGTCCACAGCTGGAGCATCTTCCTCCACATATCAGGACAAATGGAAGTTTCGGTCCACCGAGTAAAAGTCTGTTGTGATCACTGCTAGGAACGCAAAGAACCCCACTAGTGAGCGTATCCCCGTCGGGAAAGTTAGCAAGTCTAACGCTACATGTTACTCTTGCGGCATTCAAGGTCACTACGCCTTTGAATGCCCGACGAAGACTAAATCCATCGCCCTATTAGAGTCGACTACCGACCTTGCTGATTATGTATATGAGGCCGTTGAGGAGAGTGACCTAGATGGGGTCCCAAGTGATTTAGAGGACAATATCCCCCTTATGGTAATGCGTTGTATCTTGATCACTCCTCGTCCGTTAGATGACTGGAAGAGGACAAGTATATTTTCCCTGATCTTTAAGAGTGGCGAGAAGTTGTGCAAGTTGATCATTGATAGTGGAAGTTGTGTAAACGTCATCTCTGAGAATGCCAATACATGTATGTCCTTGACAATGCAGCCCCACCCGACTCCCTATCAGGTAGCTTGGATTAATAAGGTTACCGTCCCAGTCACCAAGAGATGCCTTGTATCCCTCTCGATCAAATCCTATACTGACGAGGTGTGGTGTGATGTCCTTCCTATAGACGCTTGTCACGAGTTGTTGGGTCTCCCTTGGCTTTACGACCGCGACACGACACACTTTGGGAGAGCCAACACGTACGAATTTAAATTTAATGGCAAGGTCATTACGTTGAGGCCGACCGTCCCAAAGGAGCCAGTAGCTTTGGCTAAGGACACCACTGTTTTGGTCGAGAGGAATACATTGAGTCTAGTGGGTAGAAAAGAATTTATGTAGGATCCCTTTCTTGACGGGATGATGTACGCACTAGTTCTTATGAGTGCGAAGGACGATTCGAGAGCATTGGACGACTTGCCTAAAGAGTTACGGGTATTGTTGGACGAATATAAGGACGTGTACCCGGATGAGCTGCCTTCGGTGTTACCACCGCTGAGGAATATACAGCATACGATAGACCTTATCCCTGGTTCCTCCTTACCGAACCAACCCCACTATAGGCTTCATCCCGCCGCCCATAAAGAGTTACAGACCCAGATCGAGGATTTGATGAAAAAAGGATTCATTAGGACTAGCATGAGTCCATGTGCGGTACCTGCCCTTCTTGCTCCTAAGAAGGATGGTACGTTGCAAATGTGTGTTGATAGTCGTGCTATCAACAAGATTACCATCAAATATAGATTTCCTATTCCGCGATTAGATGACCTCCTAGATGTCTTATCTGACACTATAATTTTTTCAAAGTTAGATTTGCGGAGTGGCTATCACCAGATCAGGATCCGCGATGGGGATGAATGGAAGACTGCATTAAGTCTAAGGATGGGTTATACGAGTGGCTTGTGATGCCCTTTGGGCTATCCAATGCCCCCAGTACCTTCTCCCGGATGATGACACATGTCTTTCAGCCTTACATTGGGAAGTTTATGGTCGTCTATTTTGATGACTTCCTAGTCTTTAGCACCACCATTGCTGAGCACGTCTCCCACATGAGGTCGGTTCTTTCCACCTTGCGGAAGGAAACCTTATTCCTTAATCTCAAGAAGTGCACCTTCTATGTCACTGAAGTGGAGTTCTTAGGCTACATAGTCATTTCGGAAGGCATTAGAGTTGACCCTAACAAGGTTAAGGTCATTAAGGATTGGCCTTAATCGACCACGTTACGAGAGGTGCGAAGTTTCCTTGGGTTAGCTACTTTTTACCGTCGTTTCATTCGAGACTTTAGTAGCATTATGGACCCCATTAGTGATTGCATGAAGAAAGGTGAGTTCACTTGGACGAAGTCCGCCACTATTACTTTCCAATGCATTAAGGAACTTATGACTGAGGCACTTGTCTTATGTATACCTGACTTTACAAAGGTCTTTAAGCTTACGTGTGACGCTTCTGGCGTGGGAATCAAAGGTGTCTTGAGTCAGGAAGGACACCCTGTGAGTTATTTTAGTGAGAAGTTAGCGGGCACCAAATTGAATTACTCAAATTACGATAGGGAGTTTTATGCCGTCATTATATATTTGCACCATTGGAGGCACTATCTCCTCTCTAAGGAGTTTCTGATCCTCTCCGATCACGAAGCATTGCGGTTCATCAATGGCCAACATAAAATCAGCCTGCGTCACGCTAAGTGGGTATCTTTCCTACAGGGTTACACTTTTAATCTCAAACACCTTAAGGGTGCTGACAATTGAGTCGCGGATGCTCTTAGTCTCCTAACCCTGTTACTCACAACTATGGAGGTTAACGTGGTAGGATTCGAGCAAATCAAGGATGAGTATGGCACATGCCCAGATTTTCAGGATGCATATTTGTCTGCCCAAGATAGCTCCCCCACGGTTATATCCGCGTTCGTCATTAAGGACGGCTATCTATTTAGACATGGGGTTTTGTGTATTCCGCAGTCATCGTTACGCCTCCATATCATCTGGGAACTGCATAGCGGAGGGTTGAGTGGCCACTTCGGTAGGGATAAGACAATTACGCTATTCGAGGAAAAAATTCTATTGGCCAAAACTTAAGTCAATGGGTGGACGGGTGGTGAGTAGTTGTCGTACTTGTCAGGTGTCCAAGGGCACCAAAACAAACATAGGATTATATACACCCATGCCTATCCCTTCCACACCATGGGAAGACGTGAGAATGGATTTTTTTCTAGGCCTACCCATCACTTTGCGTCGTCACGATTCAATTTTTGTAGTTGTGGATAGATTTTCTAAAATGGCGTATTTCATTCCACGTAGTAGGACCAATGACGCGTCTCATATTACAAAATTATATTTTAAAGACGTCGTTAGTCACCGTGGAGTGCCAAAGACAATATTCTCGGATAGAGATGTCAAGTTTACCAGTTATTTTTGGAAGACACTTTTGATTTTAATGGGTACCAAATTATTGTTTTCTGCCGCCTACCATTCACAAACTTATGGGCAGACGGAAGTGGTTAATTGGAACTTGGGGAATCTTCTTAGATGCCTTGTGAGCGATCACAAGGGTACTTGGGACCTACTTCTTCCCCATGCCCAATTGGCGTACAATAATTCCAAAAATCGGTCCACGGGTATGTCTCCCAATGAGATTGTCCATGGGTACAAAGCCCCTGTGCCGCTTGACTTGGTTCCGTTGCCCCCAACGTATAAAGCAAGTCAATTCGCACACTCCTTCGCCCAACACATTCATGACCTCCACAGACGTATTTGGGCTACCTTGACCTCTCAATACGAATCCTATCAAGCACATGCTAATCAACATAGGAGAGTGTCACACTTTTAAGTCGGCGATCAAGTTATAGTCCGCTTAGTTACCGAGCGACTGCCTACTAGCACGATTAAAAAGTTAGCTCCAAAGTGCGCTGGCCCCTTCCGGATTATAAAGAAACTCGATGATAATGCTTTTGTCTTAGATTTGCTTGTTGATTGGTGTGTTTCACCCATTTTTAACGTCTTGGATTTAACGATGTTTGTTTCGCCTCCACAAGAGTTGACTTCTTTGTCGTCTTCTCCCTCCACTACAATTTCTAATGGGTTGGGATGTGGTCTTCCGGATGGTCTCTCTCCTATGATTTCCACAGGTTTAACATCGGATGGTAAGTTGTTTTCTTCTCCTTCTGCTGACATATTTCCAAGGTTTCCCAAAACCTTTCTTATACCAGACAGGATACTTACTGCAGAACCGCTTACTATTACCGATGGTGCCACCCAACGCTTTCTCATCCGTTGGCATGACCGCACTCCTTCTGACGACTCATGGGTACTCGAGACAGAGCTTCAATGATTGGATGCCAATCTTCTCCACCGCTATCTCCTGGACCACGCATCGGAGATCCGTGATTTTGAGCGGGGGAGGATTGATACCGCGGCCTCGCCACCACCACTTGAAGATGATGCCGAAATACTAAAACATAAAGACTTCAAACGACATGATGACTCTTGGGCCGCTAACGGAAGGCAATGCTACAATCTCTGCCCGCGGCGCACGAAGCCTACTTAAAGGCTTACTTGAAGACAATTTTATTTAGTTTAAATGCTATTTTATTTTAGATGCAATTTTATTTTGAACTTGTAATCTTTTAATTTTTTTCATGCATTTAAAACATTTTGGTGTGCTAATAACCATCAGGATTGATGAGGTTTCATCTCAATCTTGGATGGTTGGATCTATTTTGTGACTCCTATATATAGGAGCCTTATAAAGAGAATGATAGAAAGATTGAACCCTAATTCCTCCTTAACAGAATTCGGCCAAGCTTGAGACAAGCCACCCCCCCCCCCCTTGCTCCCCTCTTCTCCTATTCGGCCGCCCCCTTTGTGGAGCTCTCCGGTGAGGTTTCTTGGTGCGACTCCGAGGAAGAAGGACTACAGCCACTCGGTGCGACGTCGGTGGATCCATTCGGTGCGACGCTGGTGGAATCGTGGAGAGAGTGATTCTCCCACAAGTTATCTAGAGTACTTGACACCAACGGGTTGGGTAAACTCTCCCCTCTTCCTCCAAGTGCTTCTTCTAAGTAGATTTGTGGAAGGTGAACCATCGTGTTCTCCGCAGATTTAATTTCAATCGCCTTTCCAATCTTTGCATAAAATCATTAACTTTCTTGTTTCTTGTTTACGGATCAGGTGGATCCAATTTGCTTGAGTGGATCTTGGCTTTGTAGCCTTGGTCTTCCTCTCAAAAAGGTTGGAAACCTTTGCATTGATTTTGGGAACGGGTCGACTCAATTTTTACTGCTGATTTAAAGACTATCATTCTCCGATTGTGTTTATGTTTTGTGTGTGAGACGGTTCGTCGTTGAGAACGATAGATGCTTGTGTAGGTGCGATCGTACAAGAGTGTGTTGAAGGGTGAATTAGAGCCTCATCCCGAGTAGATCTCCGTTAGGAGCGTACGCTACATCAGGAGGATCAGACCTTCCTCCTCCTCTCATCACAGGAAGAACCACTCCAAAGGAGAAACGTATAATTCTAAAACAAGTAAATATATTTCCTCTAAAGTTGTTTACTATTGTTACAGCAACCCATGGCATATGATAGTTGACTGCCCAGTCAAAAGAAGAGAGACTGGTGAAAAAAAGGTCCACCAGCACAAAGAAAAGAAGGAAAAGTCCTTCATTGCAAAGAAGGCTGAAAAGTGCTGGAGTCAAAGTGACTCATCTTCTGAGTCTGAAGAGGAAGAGGCCTATATTGGGCTCTTTGTTGCTGAAGAAGCTGGAGAAGAAGCAATTTCCTTCTGTTGTCCTTATTACGTGGTAATAATTCCTGAGTAATTAATGCTCTAATATTCTCTGAACATTACCGTTAGACAAGAGCATTAATTATGGTCTTCATCAGAATTATTGCCTGCCATTTTTATAAGGGACAGTTGGGGAAACAAATCAATGCCAAAAATATTCCAAGGCCATCAGCATTAATTGCAAAAGGAATTTCAAAATTCAAATGGACATTCACGTTGGAAATATAAAAACAGAGATTATTATTTCCTGTACAGAGAATCACAACAGATAAAAAACTCTCTTCTGTGAGACATATAGAATTTCTTGAGATTGAAAATCGATCAGTCAAGAACCAACAGCGACAAGACAAGAAGAAGAACAATTTTGAATAAGAACAACAACCATCCAAATCAAGTGTCTTCTTCTGTCATACTCTCAGGAACTCTCTGAAGGACAACAATACTACATCTGTCAAAATAGTTCCTGAAGTTCTTCTTGTCAAAACTAAAAGCTTGAAGTCCTATAACCCTGCAGCAAAGCTTCCATCATCCTGAACATGCAACATCTCAGGGGGAGCTTTTGCTACCATCAAATCCACAAGTCTTCTCAATTGTTTAAATTGAGAAAGAGAAGACACAATCATTCTCTCACCCCTACTGTAAAAAGGGTTATCATCTCCCTTCAAAAGTGATTCCTGGTTACAAGTCTCCTGATCAAAAGACTTGAGGTTTGGTTGTTGAGCACCTGATCAAAAGTTCATTGGTGTCAGGCACCTGATCAAAACTTTGAGTGGATTCCAACTAGGGTGGTAGAAGAGTGGACGTACCCAGGTTGGGGAACCACTATAAATTCTTGTGTCGTCTCGTTGACCCTTTTTCTTTTTGTTCTTTCTATGGCTGTGATATTTAGGTCTTGCTATGTTATTTTGTTTTTCCTGCGATTTCTTATATTTCATTTGGTATTCTGTGATACAGTATCTGAGTTTAGGAGTATTTCTTATAATTCAGAAAAAGTTATAAATATACCCACATACTATATTCACCCCCCCCCCCCTCTTCAGTATATCAGATCTAACCCTAACTTTAAATTTGTATCAAAGGAGGTTCTTTTGGTTGTACAAGCTAACCCTTGAACCAAAGATCCTAAGTTAGATCTTTTTATTTTATCATTACTAGATTTATACATACAGCATGGCACATAACAAATAATATGCAAGCACCAGACCTCCAATGTGTAACTTGTCCAAGTTCATAATCTTGAAGGCAAGAATTAGGCTTTACATGAACTCTATTGATGAAGATATATTTAATTCTATCTTAACCAGACCACCAGCTCCAGTGGCTTCAACCTCAACTACATCAACTGACCTGAGTGCAGTTCCAGCCCCTGGATGGACAGATGCACAGAAAAAGGCTAAGATAGCTGATGTCAAAGCTATGAATATACTGGCTCAGACTATGTCTGATGAAATATTTCAAAAGGTTGTTGAGTGTCAATCAGCCAAGGAGATTTGGGATTCCCTGAACCAAATGGTGGCTTGATCAGTAGATGAGAGAAAAGATAGAAGGTCAAATCTCATCACTCGGTATGAGAACTTCAAGAAGGATAAAGCAGAAATAGTAGAAGTAATGTACAATAGACTTAGCTCCATCATCAGTGAGTTAAGGACTCTAGACAAAGAATTCACTTTAACTGAGGTGAATGACAAGATCTTAAAATGCTTTCCCAGCACATAGGACTCAAGAATCTGGCCCATCAGAGAAGCCAGAAGCATGACAGAGATTTCAATAGAATCTCTCCTAGGAAAATTAAAGTCCTATGAGCAGCTGATCAAAGCAAGGGAAGCAGCAGCTGAAGTGAAGACTCCTACACCAACTAGGAAGGAGCACCGCATAGATTTCAAAGCTACAGAAGACTCTGAAGTCATTCCAGTAAATGAAGAGTTGATGAGTCTCTTTGCCAAAAGATTCTTCAAGATGGCTAGAAAGGACTTCAGAAGGAAACCTTCTAAATATGAAGATAAGCCAAGGTATGACAAAACACCCTCTAAGAAGTAGTGTGTTTTGACTGCAGGAAACCTGGGCACTTCATTTCTGAGTGTCCAAAAGCTCAGAAGAAGGACAGAAGAACGGAGAAGGACTCAAGGAAGAGTCACTATAACATGCCTTCCTCAAGCAAGCAAAAGAGGAAAGACAAGGGCTTTCTTGCTGAGACATGGAGTGACACTGAAGAAGAATCTACATCCTCCAGCTCCAGTGAGGATGAAGAAGAACAGAAAGCAAAGGAAGTATGCCTCATGGCTATTGAGGCAGGCAGTAGCAGATCTAACTAAAATGAATCAGATAATGAAGAATCTCTATCAGCTGAAGATCAGGTAATAACTTCTTATGATTTTGAGTCAGATGAATTTAAGTTTGAATTTAAAAATTTATGCTTAGACTTAATAAGCACTGAGAAGGAAATCAAACTTCTCAGAGAAAAGTTAAACACCCTAGACAACATCACTGCAGAAAATGAAAAATTAACCAATAAACTAATGTATGTTAATAAACAAATATCTTTTCTAAAAACTTAACTATGTAAGGCAAAACTATTAGAAGAATCACTGAATGGAAGAAGTCTACAATTATTAGATATCACTAGTACTGTAAATTCTAGGACCAACAATAGCAAACTAGGACTAGGTGTCTCCTCTAGTGATCCACCCCTGATTAAGAAAAATAATCTTTCCAGACAAGTAAACTTCATATCTGACAAGGGAAAGAAAAATACTGAACAGGTAAATAAAGTTAACAAGATTCTTGAACAAATTGAAACCAAGAATAAACTAAATATCCAGAAGAATAACAAAAATAACTATGTTCAGCAGTTATCGTCGAACTCGGATCGACGATATATGAACAGATCGTCGAACTAAGAACGGCGATCTTTGAACGCAAACATCAGTAATAATCATTCTTCGATCTATGATCGACGATACCAGTATGGTTCGTCGACCAGAGATCGACGACTTTGGTACTTCAAGAATGAATACCCTCATTCTTCGAGTAGAGATCAACGATCTCATCCAACATCGTCGAGCTAAGGTCGATGATCCAACCAGAGATCGTCGAACCCAGATCTTAATAACAGAAGCTTAAATTCTAATAACAACTTTAATCCCTTCACTTAATGGATAATTCCACCTAGGAGATACCATCCTAAAGGATATAAAGATCAACCTGAATGCTCTTACATCTCCAGTTATAGTTATGTAAATCAACAAGGACCCAAGGTTACCTGGGTCAAGAACAACTAACTGTCTTGTTTGTAGATGAAGACCTGTCCAGCATACAATCATCATTGGTATCTGGATAATAGTTGCTCCAAGCATATGGCAAGAAGCAAGAACAATCTGATTGATTACAAGTCAAAGCTAGGACCAAAGGTCATCTTTTGTGACTCCAATTATGGCCAAAAGAAGGCTATGATAAAGTCAGAATTGGAGCAGTAACTTTCAAAAGCGATGAATATGTAAGTAGACCGAAGCATAACCTCATCTCTATAAGCCAACTATGTGATGAAGGTTATCAGGTATCATTCAACTCTAGTTCCTGTATTATTACTTCAAAAGAAAACCAACCTGTTTTAATTGGAAGTAGACAAGGAAACATATACCTAGTAAACTTTCATTCTGTTACTTCAGATATATGCCTGCTCATTATAGTTAGTAGTCAAAATGACTTATGGCATAAAAGATTAGGACATGTAAATCTTAAAAACATTGCTAGGCTATCTAAGGACAACCTTGTTAGAGGTTTACCTTCTGGCCCCTACAAGAAGGAATGCCTCTGCAGGGCTTGTCAACTAGGCAAGCAAATAAAATCTAGCTTCAAATCCATTAATAAGAGTGATTCACCTAGGATATTTTACTTGCTATATATGAACCTTTTTGGCCCTGTGGTTGTACAAAGCCTAGGAGGGAAATCTTATACCTTAGTGGTTGTAGATGACTTTTCCAGGTTCACTTGGGTATTCTTTTTGAGATCTAAGTCAGATACCTTCAAGGTTCTTACAGATTTTCTCAGGACCATACAGATTGAGTACTCTACTCAAGTTGCATTGATCATAAGTGATCATGGTACAGAGTTTGAGTCTCTTCTTATGCATGAGTTCTGTGAGAAGGAAGGTATCAGGCACTATTTCTCAGCTCCTAGAACTCCTCAATAAAATGGGGTAGTTGAAAGGAAAAATCAAACACTCATTGAATCTGCAGGCATATTACTTGCTGATGCTTACATGCCCCTATCCTACTGGATAGAGGCAGTGAGCACAACAAACTATGTCCTGAACAAAAGTTTGATACACAAACTAAAGCATAAGACTCCTTATGAATTACTCAAAGGGAAGAAACCAATAATCAACTAATTTAAAGTTTTTGGTTGTGTATGTTATATTCATAATAATGATAAAAAGCACATTAGAAAATTTGAAGCAAATGCTGTAGTGGAAATTTTTCTAGGATATTCCCAAGTCAGCAAAGCTTATAAGGTATTGAATAAATCCACATTGAAAATAGAGGAATCTATGCATGTTACATTTGATGAGGCTAACATGTTTTATAAGGAGAAAGAGATTTATACCAAAGCCTCCTTGCAGGTACACAACTTGTGTGAGGAATTGGATGGCTTACACTTTACCCCTAAAGTTGTATCTCATCCTTCTCAACAAGTCAGTGAAGAAAGTGATGAAGAAACTGTGGAAATAGCTTAACTTCCTACAACAACAGAGGCTATTCCACAAGAGGAATTCCTTCAAAATATTGTGGCTGAACAAACTCCACCTACTGATCTTGTCACACTAAGGGATCACCCCAGATCCCAAGTGATTGGAGACATAACAACAGGTGTACAAACAAGGCATCAATTCAACCAAGACTTGATGCATGCATGTTTCCTCTCTCAAATTGAGCCTCAATCCATAACTGATGCAGAGCAAGATCCCCACTTGATCAATGCAATGCAATAAGAGATCAATCAGTTTGAGAGATGCAGAGTTTGGGTTTTGGTTCCAAGACCAAAAGACTACCCAGTCATTGGAACCAAATGGGTATTCAGAAATAAGCTTGATGCCCAAGGTGTGATTGTGAGGAACAAGTCTAGGCTTGTTGCTCAAGGATATAGGCAGGAGGAAGGAATTGACTATGATCAAACCATTGCTCCAGTTGCCAGGCTAGAATCTATAAGGATATTTTTGGCTTATGCTGCATTCAAAAAGTTCAAAGTTTATCAAATGGATGTGAAGAGTGCTTTCTTAAATGGGGAACTTAAAGAAGAAGTTTATGTTGAACAACCTCCAGGTTTTATTTCTCCAACTCATCCCTATCATGTATTTAAATTTCATAAAGCTCTCTATGGTTTAAAGCAAGCTCCAAGAGCTTGGTATGAGACCTTAGCCAGCTTTCTCTTAGAGCATGGTTTTTCAAGAGGCATAGTAGATAGGACTTTATTCACTAAAATGCATCATGATAAAATTTTATTAGTACAAATTTATGTAGATGACATAATATTTGGGTCTACTGATCCCAAATTATGCAAAAGATTCTCTGATCTAATGCATTCTAAATTTGAGATGAGAAGCATGGGTGAGCTCTCCTACTTCCTTGGTCTCCAAGTGAAGCAGCTTCCTGATGGCATCTTCATTTCCAAGACTAAATAAGCTAAAGAGCTTATCAAGAAGTTTGGGATGGCTGATGCCTCAGTAAATAAAACACCCATGGCTACAAATGTTGTAATAGACTCTAATGCACAAGGGAAACCTGTGGATCAGAAACTATATAGGGGCATTGTTGGGTCCCTACTATACCTTATAGCAAGCAGTCCTGATATCATATTTGCCACATGCGTTTGTGTTTGGTTCCAGGTGAACCCTAAAGAATCTCGTCTAGTTTTTCTAAAAAGAATTTTGAGATATATAAAGGGTTGTCCTAGTCTAGGTCTCTGGTATCCCACTGAGTAAGAGTTTGAGTTAACTAGATACTCAGATGTTGACTTTGCTGGATGCAGAGTGGACAGAAAGAGTACCTCAGGAACTTGCCAATTCCTTGGTATGAGATTAGTGTCCTGGTTCTGCAAGAAATAATCATCTGTGTCCACATCAACTGCTGAAGCAGAATACATTGTAGCTTGTAGTTGTTGTTCCCAGATGCTGTCGATTCAGAACCAACTCCTAGATTATGGGTTCAACTTAAATAATTCAACTCTACTATGTGATAACACAAGTTCTATAGCCATAGCACAAAATCCAGTCCATCATAGTATGATTAAGCATATAGACATTATGCATCGTTTCATTAGAGAGTGTGTAGACAAAAAAATCAAACTTGTCTATATCTACACTGATTTACAAAGAGCTGATATTTTCACTAAACCACTGGATGAAAGAAATCACTTGTTCTTTGTAAATCAGCTTGTAATGATCAATGGAGAAGACCTAGTTTAGTTTTTGTCTGCACTCTAAGAACTCTTCAAATTTCGTCGATCAGAGGTCGACGAACTACGAAAGGTTCTTGAGATTTTCGTTGACCTGAGATCGACGAACTCTCTGTGGTAAGTGATCTTCGTCGACCTGCGATCGACGAACTCACTTCAGAAAACTTTCGTCGACCAGAGATCGACGAAATGTCTTCAACCCTTCAGACTGAGATCGACGAACTGTTTAACTCTAAATTATTTCATCGACCTCAGAACGAAGATATTTTTATTTCTCGTGGACCGGAGTTTATCGTTTCATATTCCGGAAAACCTTATATTTAGGTTTTCTTCGACCTCCGTCCCATGCTCTCAGTTTCCTTTGCACTTGATCTTCATTTTCTCTCTTGCAGGTGCATTCATGGCGATTACAACAGGCGCTCTTGCGGCAATGAGGTTTGATACCAGATTCGACATGGATTTCAACTCCTTCTAGCACTCTGATCCAGTGTTCCTTCACATTCTACAAATACTGGAAGACCAGCAATTGAAAAATCTGTTATCAATTAGAATCAAATTACCCAGCACGGAAATCAGAGAATGGGTCTATATTGCGTCTACAACCGAGGACAACACAATGACCGGATCAATAGCGGGTTCTGCCATCTCTCTAATTCCCGCTGTACTAACTGAAATCTTTGGATTAGTGAATGGAGAAGAAGAATTAGAAATTGATAAAGAGGAATATAACATGATGTTAAGTCTAATGGGTTACTCTGGCGATAACCCAAATAAACTACTGAAGAAACACTTAACTGCCGAGTTCAAATTTCTCGTAGATATTGTTGGGAAAGTCTTGTTGGGCAAGCACACTGCACACGATTATATAACCAGGCATCAATTTCTGGTTATGTGTGCAGTGGTAAACAAGAGGCAGGTAAACTGGGCACAGATAATCTTTGATCTCATCAAGAAAAGGAACAGTAAGAAGGAAGTAAACTTTGGAAGGATCCTAGGGATCTTCTTGACAGAAAAGGTTGCTGAATCACTGGTCTCCCAGACCACAGTCATCAATGCCAGCAAAAGGTTCACATGTGCATTGTTTGGCATGTGGGAGAGGACAATCATAAAGCCCTCTAAGGCTTCATCCTCTACCACCCAAGCTTCTGAAAGTACAAGGGCTGTGCAAGCCACTTCCCACACTTCTAAAGAGATCCCATCCAACATTATTCCATCCAACATTACTCAAGCCACTCCTCAATCTCCAGCTCTCCAACCTTCATCTCTGCCAGAAACACAACACACCCCAGCTTCAACTCATGTTCCAGTCTCCACTCCCTTACCCTCATCATCCCCAGTTCCTCATTCTCCAACACATATCGCCTCCTCTACACCTTCCCCCCAACAAGATACACCAATGCCAACACCACCTCAATCCCCTCTTCCATCTCATCTTTTTGATATCCCCCACATCAACCTCTCCTCATTCCCATCCTTCAACTTATTTTCATCTCCACTGCATACTCCTTCTCCTCAACATGACTCCCCCCTAGACACTCCCATTTCACCTCCACCTATCACCCCCTCAGCAACTGAAATCTCCACTCACCCAACTACTGCCCCACCATCCACTTCTCCAACTCTGTATCCATCTCTTATCACCCCACTCATTACTCTCCTCACACCACTACTCAAATCCATTATAGCAGAGGCCATTTCTCCTCTAGCTGCCTTCATATCCTCTCTTGCTGCACAGATTTCTTCTCTCACCACTGCTCCCTCTCCATTTGGGGGCCTGGCTTCAGTAACTACTGAAACCAGGCAGGGGGAGATACTTGATGATGAAGAAGCAGCAGTAGCAACAGCAGCAACTACAGTAGTTGAAGCAGAAGCAGGAACAGATATCACAATGACAAATACTCAAGAGATCACTCTGCCAGTAGAAGCAGCAGTAGCAACAACAGCAACAACAGAAGTATCAGAAGCAGGAATAGATATTATAATGTCAGATACTCAAGAGATCACTCTGCTAGAGATTCTTCCAGGAAGGGTTTACTTCATTAAATCTAAAGTGCATCTAGCAGTTTTGCTAAGAATATTTGGGTCATACATTTATTTCTGCTCCCCCCCCCATTCCATCATCTAAAGCAATAGTGTGTTATACCTCTCCTGCTAGCTCAGAGGTGTTAGACACTATAAAGAAAAGTTTGACAGCTCCTCCAGAAAATGAGTCTGATGATCAGAGATCTAGCCCTCTTGGGCCATCCTATATCATGGATGATAGCCCTCTCCCCAATCTGGATGACATAGTAGCTCAAGAAATTGCCATGGAAGCTGAAGTAGCTCATGCTGAAGTTGTCCCCACTCCAGTCAATAAAGAAATCTCCAAGGATACAATAAGCCAAATTGATGCTATATATGACAATCCTCAGTCTGATGATGATGATGATTCTGATGAGGATCAAAAGAGAAAGAAAATATCTAAGAAAAGGAAGGCTCCTCCTCCTCCTGTTCCCAAGCCTAGAAATACAAATGAAACTCCCTACAACATTTTACAAAACATAACCCCATAAATAGGGATGCCATCCTTGATGTGGCTTTCAAAGAATGAACAAAAAAGCCAGAGAGAAAAGTAGAAGATACTCTCCTCCCCCAGCTCATAGATACAGAAAGGACCCTCCTCCTCCTCCTCCTACTGCTGCTGGTGCTTCAGGAACAACTCCTCAAAGTTCAGATGCTCCCTCCAAATCTACATCTTTCACAAAAACTTACCAAAGGCAAGGAAGGCCATCTAGATATCAATCACATGGAAGCAGTTAGCAAAGAAGTACTGGTGATACAGAGCAGATAAAGAAAGTAATCCATCAGAAGCCATAGTTCTCTCCTTCCCAACAACAAGCTGAACAAAGAAGACATTCAGAATTACATAAACCTAAAAGAAAATATAGTAAATCTGCACCTCCAAAATCACTATACACTCAGAGTAGTAAAAGCCAGAAGGCAACAAACTTTCAAGTACAGTCAACTCAATTCAGGCCTGCATCTCTGCTACCCTCTCAAGATGATCAAACATCAGTCAGTCTGGATGTTGATCCAAATTTAAGGATGGCTAGGCTTCAAGAATTGATTGGTCTGTCACAGATAAAGAAGGCCAGAGAAGAAGGAGAAGATCCATCAAAGTATATAACTATGTCATCATATAGAGAAAAAGAACTGGATAAGCTTCAAGTCAGCAAGAAGGTATTTAATTCTGCAGAGTATATGGCTAGACACCCAGAGGTTGTAGTTCCTAGAACTTCCACCCAGACTGTGATTGGAGCAGTAGAGGAGGATGAAGATAAAGAAGATTCCAACAGCTGCTATGGGCTGATGGCCAGGTTTGAGGAAGAATCTAGCCAGGAACAGCCTGGCCCAGAAAAGGTGCATTATCTATTTAGTTCCTCATCTGAGTCTGGCAATGAGACTAGTACAAATTCAAAAGCATCCTTATCCTGTGATAAATATGAATGCGAGTCTGAGGAATATTGTTGGATCCCTAGTTGGATTTGGGCTAAGTTCACTAAGTTAGGATATGACCCAAAATGTATAGATCAGGGTCATGGTTGTGTCCTAGAGTCTTGGTCAAGTCCTTTGAGTCAACAGTACAAAGGACCAGCCTACAACACTGCTAGAGACTCAAGACTTAGAGAATTCAAGACTTAAATAAAGGATTTCTACGTTCATCGATCTCCGGTCGACGAAAGTCGAGCTCAGCAAGACGAACTCAGGGACAATTCTCTGAGCTCAGGTCGACGAACTTAGTTCTCAGCTCGACGAACTCTGGACAGTAATAACTCCTCTAAGTCAAACCTCAGTCGATGAACTAAGAACTTCAGCTAGAAGAACTTTATTCTCTTGTCGACAAATTCTGGGTAAGGTGATTCAACACTCAACGCCAGAGGACATCACACTCAATGCCAAAATGATACTTCAACACTCAACATCTGAAAATAGTCTAAGTCCAGACTGAAGGCTCGGGTCGATGATCTTGGATCTCAGCTCAACAAACAACCATTCTCAGCCCGACGAACTGCGGACTCAAGTCGACGAATCAAGTCTTGGCAATTTCACTATGTTGTCCTTATTACGTGGCAATAATTCCTGAGTAATTAATGCTCTAATATTCTCTGAACATTACCGTTAGACAAGAGCATTAATTATGTTCTTCATCAGAATTATTGCATGCCATTTTATAAGGGATAGTTGGGGAAACAAATCAATGCGAAAAATATTCCAAGGCCGTCAGCATTAATTGCAAAAGGAATTTAAAAATTCAAATGGACATTCATATTGGAAATATAAAAACAGAGATTATTATTTCCTGGACAGAGAATCACAACAGATAAAAAAACTCTCTTTTGTGAGACATACAAAATTTCTTGAGATTGAAAATCGATCAGTCAAGAATCAACAGCGACTATACAAGAAGAAGAACAATTCTGAAGAAGAATAACAACCATCCAAATCAAGTGTCTTCTTCTGTCATACTCTCAGGAACTCTCTGAAGAACAACAATACTGCATCTGTCAAAATAGTTCCTGAAGTTCTTCTTGTCAAAACTAAAAGCTTGAAGGCCTATCACCCTGCAGCAAAGCTTCCATCATCCTGAACAAGCAACATCTCAGGGGGAGCTCTTGCTACCATCAAATCCACAAGTCTTCTCAATTGTTTAAATTGAGAAATAGAAGACACAATCATTCTCTCACCCCCACTGTAAAAAGGGTTGTCATCTCCCTTCAAAAGTGATTCCTGGTTGCAAGTCTCCTGATCAAAAGACTTGAGGTTTGGTTGTTGAGCACCAGATCAAAAGCTCATTGGTGTCATGAACTTCATCAAAACTATGTGTGGATTCCTACCAGGGTGGTAGAAGAGTGGACGTACCCAGGTTGGGGAACCACTATAAATTGTTGTGTCATCTAGTTGCCCTTTTTTCTTTTTGTTCTTGCTGTGGTTGTGATATTTAGGTCTTGCTGTGTTATTTAGTTTTTCCTGCAATTTCTTTTATTTCATTTGGTATTCTGTGATACAGTATCTTAGTTTAGGAGTATTTCTTATAATTTAGAAAAAGTTATAAATATACCCACATACTCTATTAACCCCCCCCCCACCTCTAGAGTATAAGATCTAACCCTAACTTTTAAAGATGTCAATCAATTGATTAATAAGTATGGTGTATTTTTGGATGCATTCAGAAGAAGTAAGAAGCTGTCTAAGAAGCAAGCTGAGTAGATTATCTCCCTTTAGCTAGCTGTCTCCCAGCAGGCTGAGATAGCATCCTTGCTTGATTAGAAGGATAGGGAAGTTAGTCAACTGAAAACCATTTCACTCATTCAGATTGGCACCATCAAGTTTAAGAATAGTCTCATTTGGGATCTTGAAGAGAAACTCCAGAGGGAGAAAAGTATAGTGGCTAGTTAATCTAAGCCAAGTACTGTGTTGCCCCTAATAGACTCCGTCTCCTCCCAGAAGTGTAAGAAGGGGTTGGGATTCAAGGGAAGCTCAGGAGTTGCCAATTCCAAAGGAAAAGTCAAAGCTCATGTTCAGCCTCTTGCATCCAAGCCTCTAATTCCTTTATGGAAAGTACAGTTGCCTTCAAACAGGTATGACCAAGAAAGCATCGATGGTCACTGGATGAATGGTAGATCCAATGTTGTGAACAAATATGTTGTTGGGTACATTGGAAAATGTGTACTAGATTTGGAGAAGCCACAACTTCGTCAATGATATGCATCAATGTGTATTTGATAAAAGTTTGAGTTTCATTGTGCAGGTTTAAAAATTTGAAGGAAAATTTTCTAAGTACAAGTGTCGATACTTGTGAAGAAACTGTGTCGACACTCAGGCAAGCTGTGTCGACACACAGGCGAAATGTGTTGACATTTATGAAGAAGCTATGTCGACACCCAACTGCTATGTCAACACTCAGGAAAGCTGTGTCGACACACTGGCAAAATGTGTCGACACTTATAAAGAAGTTGTGTTGACACTCAAAGCTATGTCGACACCTAAAGAAGCAGTTGTGTCGACATCCAGAATTGTGTCAAAAACTTAAAACAGAATTGTGTCGACACTAAAAATAGAAGATGAGTCGACACTCAGGAGCTATGTCGACACCTGAAGCAATTGTGTCGACACACAGGACTTGTGTCAGCACACAAACTCTCAAGAGGCTGTGTCGAGTTCAGAAGTAATTGTGTCGACACACAGGACTTGTGTCAACACACACTCAACGCCATTTGACAAACACTCAACACCATCTGTCTGCAATAGAAATGTCGAGACAAAAAGCTGCTGTGTCGACTCACAGGACTTGTGTCGACACATACAACAAAAAGCAATGTCGAGAAGCAGAAGTATGACAGTGTCGACACTTGGAGTATTTGTGTCGACACCTTGAAGACTTCTGTCGACACTTAGCCTATATATGTCGACATATGTGAATCATTCTGCTGAGTGTTGTGTGCTGAGTTGGAAAGACATAGAAGAACCTGGTGACGTGACTGGTGACTTGACAGCTGTCATAACTAACTGGTTTGACACCACTGTCAGAACTATTAGAAGTCTGTTATGAACCGGATCAGCCAGTAACAATGGAGCAAGCTCTATATAAGAGCCAGATCGGAAACGACAGAAAATAATAAGAAAGATCTCTGGATCATAAAAAAGAAGGCTAACAGATCAAGGACTTTTTGCAAGAAAGATTCAGAGTTCAATCTGAATCTAAGGAAGAAGCTGACTGAAGATCAACTTTAACTTCAAGAGAAGATCCACCTTATTTGTCCTAATCAAGAAGCTTTGAAAAGCTAAGTTAGGTTGGATCAGAAGGATAAGTCTATACAAGAACTGATCAAGAAGACAACATTAACAAAGAAATCTAGTTGGTGAAGTTTTCAGATACTTATTACTCACAAATTCTTGTAGGATCTATTGTTAGATCTAAGATTGTAAGCCTAAAATTATAACGGCTGAGGTAGGGAAGTGCGCCTGAGGTAGGACTTGTGGAAAGTCTGAGTTGTAAGCCTAATTATAAAGGCTGAGGTAGGGCTGAGGCTTGAGGTAGGATTCAGGGAAGAATCTGAGGTAGGACTTATGTAAAGTCTGAGGTGTAGGAACCATTTTGGGTCTTGAGTTTGTAAGATTTGCGGATCCGATCCACTGGAAGGAAGTTAGGCTTAATCCACTTATCTGCTGGATAGGCGAAGGGGGAAAGTGGATGTACCCATATCTTGGAGAACCACTATAGATCTGGTGTTTGCTGTGTTGTATTTAATTTATGTAGATAGAATTATTCATGTGCTAAAAGAAGTTACAAATATCTGTTTGCCTTAAAATCAAAAAGACACAAAAATTAGAACCTATTCCCCCCCCCTCCAGGTGTTTAGGCTCTTGAAATAATGTCTATCAAGTGGTATCAGAGGGAGGTTCCTAAAAATTTGACCTAACAGTCAGAGGATTTCTCGAAGGCAAATAATAGATAACAAAAATGGGTTCAAGTGAAAATCAAAAATAATTTGGATATATGAAACTGCCCATATACAGGAAAGAATCTTTTCTTATTTGGAAAGAAAGGGTCAGGCTATTTATGGAAGCATCTGTTCCATGAATTTATATCACAGTACAGGAAGGCCCCTTCATCACAATGAAGGTTTCAGTTCTTGATGCAAACATTCAAACTCCAAAGAGTTATTCAGAGATGACTAAGGATGAAATCATCTTGGCTACATTAGATAAAAGAGCTCGGAATATAATTGTAAGTGTCATAGATGATGCCATATTCCAGAATCTTGTGCACTGTAAAACTTCCAAAGAAATGTGGGATATATTGATTGTCTATATGGAAGGCACAGAAGAAGTCAGAGAGGACAGAAAGTCCATGCTGAATCAGGAGTATGAGAGCTTTAGGAAGAATAAAATTTACAGCATAGCTGAATGCTATAAAAAGTTTTCAGAATAGTGAATGAACTGATGATATATGGAAGAGTATTTAGTACTTATGAATTGAATGACAAGTTTTTTAGGTCCCTAACAAAGGATTGGGACACAAAGATATGTGCCATCAGGGAAGTGGCCAAATTGGCTGACACACCACCACCTACGCTTTTTGGAAAACTGCTTTCATATAAAATGCAGCTTACTGCTAGGAAAGAGGAAGAGAAGGGCAGCAGATCTGAACATAAAGAAAATTCAGTAGCCTTTAAGGCTGAGGGCTCAAGGAAGGGTAGGAGAAAATCTCCTTCTCCACCTAGAAGGAGTACTGAAGCAGAAGAAGGTGTTCCTAAAACAAGTACATCAGATAGTCATACATCTGATGAAAACTTTACTGCCTTCACAAGACAATTCCAAAGGTTCATGAAGAAAAAGAATTGGAGAACCAGGCCTTCATCTACATCCTATTCCAAGTATGAATACTACAGGAAGAAGAAAACACCTAAGGAGGACAGGTATGCTTCTAAACCTGGTAAACAATCTAATTCTAAGATTGTGTGTTATTGCTACAACAGGTCTGAGCATGTCATAGCTAACTGTCCTGACAAAAGAAAGGAGTCAAAGGACAAGAAGAAGTAGCTGGTCAAAGGCAAGAAGGAGAAGTCTCTAGTGGCTCAGAAGGAGAAGAGTTGGACAGACTCTTCATCTTCAGAATCTGAAGAAGAAGAGGTAGAAGCATATGTTAGACTCTTCTCAACAGAAAAGGATTCTAGGGAACTAGAATTCCTATAGATACTGGACTCAATAAATGGAGTGGAAGTATATTGTTGTAAAGGGCTGATGGCTCAATCTGAAGAAGATAAGGGCAAGGATCAGCCTGGACCAAGTAAGGTAAACAATTCACCCCTAGTCAAAGATTACTTTACTGGATAAGAATCAGAAGCATCTTCTTCAAAAGAAGTGTATGGATCTGAGTCTGAGGGGGATGTTCACCAACTCATTAATGAGTATGGTGGGTTATTGCATGCTCTAAAGAAGAGCAAGTTTCTTGTTAAAGAGCAAGCCAAAGAGATTGAGTCTCTTAAGCTGGCTGCAGCAGTTTCAGCAAAACTGCTGGATCAAAAACTGAATGAGGTGTCCAAATTGAAAAACATTACAGTTATTCAGATGGGCACAATCTCATTCAAAGAGAATCATATCAAGAAACTGGAGGGAAAACTTCAGCAAGAGAGAGAGCTAGTGGCAAAATTCTCCAAGCCAAAATCAGTCTTACCTTTGATAGATAATTTTGTTTCACAAAAAGAAAGACTGGTCTAGGCTTTAAGGGAAGAACTAGGGCTACCAATTCTCATAGAAAAGGTAAAGCCGCAGTTCAGCCTCTAGTTGTTAATCCCCTATTTTCTTTAAGAAAGTAGTGAATCCTACTAACAGGTATGATCATGACATTACACATGGTCACTGTGAGCATGAAAATTTCATGAGCAAGGGTGCTAATGCCAATAGACCAATCTATAGGCATGCCCATCATATTCAACAGGAGTTTTTGAAGAATGCTATTCCAGCACCAACACTTAATAAGTCTACTGACAACAAAGTACGAAGGCATGTACCTAAGAATGGGTATAATAGGTTTCAGTGTTGGTATTGTGGCAAGGTGGGCCACTTTGCCATGGATTGTTGGTTTAACTTAAGTGTTAAAACCAAAAGTAGGATTCCTGTTAGATCAGTCAAAGGGTTTCAAACTAACAAGGACCTAGGACCCACTAGCAAGTTGGGTTCTAAGGGTAAGTAATTCATTATTTATTGCTAGTAAATCCAAGTGACAATACCCCTATATGGTACTTGGATAGTGGCTGTTCCAAACATATGACTGGAACAAGGAGAATGTTGAGGGACTATGTGCCCATAAAGAATGGACCAAAAGTTATCTTTGGTGGATCAGAAAAGGGAATCATCAAAGGATTTGATAACATATCTTGTGATTCAATTACAATCACTAAAGTGTCTTATGTAAAGGGTCTAAAACATAACCTGATTAGCATAAGTCAACATAGTGACCTAGGTTATGATATTTCTTTCCTCAAAGGGGAGTTCCTAGTAAAAAGTTCAAGTGATCAAGAGATCATTTTGACTGGCACTAGGAAAGGAAATGTGTATTGCCTTAACCTAGAGTGTGAGTCTAACAACTCACCTATTTGTTTGGTTGCAGGAGAGAAATCTTCTCTATGTGTCAAATGAAACAAGAGGCTAGCTCATCTGAACTATAAGTCAATTAGACTGCTGTTCAGCATGGGATTAGTGAGGAATGGTCCTCAAGTTCAGTGTATAAAAGAGGGGGTGTGCTCGGCTTGCCAAAAAGGCAAGCAGACTAAGTCCTCTTTTCAGTCACTTGACATCAAAGATTCAAAGAGATGTTTGTATCTCATGCATATGGATTTGTTTGGTCCTATTTCAGTCCATAGTCTTGGTAGGAAAGCATACACACTTGTTATTGTGGATGACTATTCTAGATTTACATGGGTTTTCTTCTTGAGGTAGAAATCTGAAACCCCAACTATTTTCTAAACTTTTGTCAGACAAATACAGAATTAATACAACAGCTCAGTGGTCAAAATCAGAAGTGACCATGGAATTGAATTTCAGTCTGAATGTATGACAAAATTTTGTGAAGAACTTGGGATTCATCCGGAATTCTCTTCACCTAGAACTCCTCAGCAAAATGGTGTTGCTGAAAGAAAGAATAGGACTCTAATTGAAGCCAGAAGAACTCTACTGAATGACACTACTCTCCCTGAATACTTGTGGGCTGAGGCAGTAAATACTGCATGACATGTGCTAAATAGGGCCTCCATCAACAAGAAACACAAGATGACTCCCTACAAGATTTTAAAAGGCAGGAAAAAAAACATATCTTATTCCAAAAGCTTTGGTAGTAAGTGTTTTGTACTAGTCAATGATAAACACTACCAAACTAAGTTTGTTGCCAAATCCCTAGAAGGGATATTTGTTGGGTACAACAACCGTAGTAGAGCATACAGGATCTATAACTTGACTACTCAATTTCTAGAAGAATCTGTGCATGTTGTATTTGGTGAGTCAATGTTTATTAACAGTGAATTGTCTAGTTTTTCAGTTAGTTCTATAGGTCTAACAGATAAGCTGGACAAGCTGACCATCAATGAAGATGTTCCTGCTAAACTGGATGAGGATAAAGATGCCAGCTATCCAGGGGAGATCAAGTCCCTCTGGGTGAAGAAGAAAATGTGGAGCATCAAGATGAGGAAACTGGAGATAGCCATAATGCTGGCAGAATTCCTCCAGCAAGGAGACACCTGAAGGATCATCCAGCTCACCAGATCATTGGTGATGCAAGTCAGGATGTTCTAACAAGGAGCAGGAGCATGAACACAGTTTTGTGTTCTAGCTTCCTGTCTCAGATAGAACCCAGGAAGATTTAAGAGGCCAAGCAAGACACCAACTGGATTGGTGCAATGAAAGAAGAGCTCAGCCAGTTCAAAAGGTGTAAGGTCTGGGAACTTGTGCCAAAACCTAAGGATCACAACATAATAGGAACTAAGTGGATCTACAGGAACAAGCTTGATGAGAATGGCACTATAGTCAAGAACAAGGCTAGACTGGTAGAAAAAGGCTACATGCAAGAGGAAGGTATTGATTTTGATCAAACCTTTTCTCCGGTGGCAAGGCTGGAGTCAATAAGGCTGTTCTTTGCCTATGCTGCCTATCAAGGGTTCAAAGTATTTCAAATGGATGTGAAATCAGCATTTCTGAATGGTGATTTAAAATAAGAAGTTTATGTAGAACAACCCTCAGGTTTTGTAGACTCTCACTTTCCTGATTATGTATATAGGCTTAGGAAAGCTCTATATGGTTTGAAACAAGCTCCAAGGGCTTGGTATGAAACCTCGTCTGCCTTTCTCATTGAGAATAAATTCTTTAGAGGAAAGATAGACAAAACTCTATTCCATAGGGAATCAAAAGGCAAGATAATACTAGTCTAGATATATGTGGATGACATTATCTTTTGTTCTACTGAAAACAACCTTTGTAGGAAGTTTGCCAAACTTATGTAAGGAAAGTTTTAGATGAGCAGTATGGGTGAGCTAAAGTTCTTCTTGGGACTTTAAGTTAGACAGACTGAGCGTGGGTTGTCCATATCCCAGTCTAAGTTCACTAAGGAGTTGATTAACAAGTATTGTTTGGACTCAGCTTCTACAATGAAAATTCCAATGGGAACAAGTATGTATATATGCAAAGATGAAGCAGGGAAACCTGTTGATGAGTCTTTGTATAGAGGGATAATTGGCTCCCTACTATACTTGACTGCTAGTAGACCTGACATCATGTATGAAACATGTGTCTATGCTAGGTATCAAGCATGCCCTAAGGAATCTCATTATACTACAGCTAAAAGAATTTTGAGATATCTTAAGGGCACACCTAATCTAGACCTTTGGTACCCTAAGAATAGAGATTTTCTATTAACAGGTTTTTCAGATGCAAGTTTTACTGGATGCAAAGAAGACAAAAAAAGTACCATAGGAACCTGTCAGTTCCTTGGTTGGAGGCTGGTGTCATGGAGTAGTAAGAAGAAAACAAGTGTAGCTATATCAATAGCTGAATCAGAATATATAGCTGCAGGTAGCTGTTGTGCACAATTAATGTGGATAAAGCATCAACTAAAAGATTATGACATCCAGGTAAGTAGAATTCCACTATTTTGTGATTCTACAAGTGTTATTTCTATTATTAAGAATCCTGTATCACACAGTAGGACCAAGCATATAGAAATAAAGTTTCATTTTATCAGAGAACATGTTGAAAAGGGAAATATTAGTCTAGAGTTTGTAAAAAGAGATAATCAAATAGCTGATGTTTTCACAAAACCATTGGATGAAACTAAATTCAATAATTTAAAATTTTAATTAGGTATGTTGAACCTAGAATAGGTTAACATAAGTTTCCATGATTAGCATCAGTAAGCACCAAATTTCTCTTGAAATTTGTCTAAGTACAAAGTTTGTATTGACACAAGCAAGTTGTGTCAACACACTCAGTATGTTGTGTCGACACAGGAAAAGGATGTGTCGACACAGAAATAGTATCTGTGTTGACAGGAGAATAGGTGTCGACACAACCTTGTCGAGACTATAAGTCGTGAGGATATTTGTGTCGACACAAAAATTTGGTGTCGACACAACTCTGTCGAGACATAAGTTGTCAGTATCGACACAGAAGCAAGTATGTTGACACAGACTCAAGTATGTCAACACATAAACGTGTCGACTTAAAATAAGTTTTGTCGACTTAGATATTAGTATGTCGACACATAGTTGTGTTGACTCAGATAAAGTTCTGTCAATACCTAGGTCATTTGAATGTCGACACGAAAACTGACATGTCGACTTAGGCCCGTCTTTTGACCTGCTCTTGACACAAGTACTATAAAAAGGTGAATCCAAAATCTGGTCGACTACACTATCAGAATTTTTGACTCTACATCTTCTATCGAAATATACCTTCTCTTATCTTCTCATCTAGTACTTACATCAATGGCACCACACAAAGAAGTCAAGGTTAATGAAGGTTACGAACTAGTTCGCGAAGGTTTCACAACTGCTTTTGACGAAATTCAGCGAGTTATTGCCCTAATTTCTGAAAATGGACTAGAATTTTTGGTCTCAGAACCGACCAAAATTTGGAAGAAGGAAGTCATGGAGTTCTACTCAACTGCTTTATTAGACACTAAAGGAAAGAAAATAAAGGCATCTATTCAAGGTACCCAGGTGAAGCTCACTTTGAAATCAATCAGGAAAGTACTACATCTGCCATTGATTAAGGATATAGACGAAATTACTCCATCCCAAATAACTGAAGAATTAAGCTGGTGTGGACTGAATCCCAATATTAAGATTGGTTCATCTATCAATAGAAAAGGGATGAATTCCCAAGGAAAATTTCTTTCAGAAGTAGTGGGCAAAGTGATTATATGCAAAACAGGTGGATATGATCGGATTTTTGCCCACATGTTCAATCTGATGGTGAGAATCATATTCAAGATAAACACTGACTGGGCAGCAGTAGTGTTTGATAAACTACAAGAAGGAATAAAGAAACCTAACCTGGGAAGGATCCTCAGCCTATGCTTCACATCAGTAATTCCAGATGTTCTGAAACAAGCAAATGGCTCTAAGATAAATCATATGAGAAAAATGGATGTAAGGATACTGTCAAGGTGGGACAGAGTTCTAACCAAGGAAGTCCCTGATCCTAAGGAGCAAACTAACAAAGACATGAAGAAAAAGAAGGTGGTTGTAAAGGCTGACTCCTCCAATGATTCTGAGGAGGAAGTGGTCTTCAGTTCTGATGAAGACTAGCAATAACAAGATATTCATGCTCAAGCAAAGGACAATGAGCCCCAAGAGCAACAAATTGACTCTACTCTAGGGGGAGAAAACCTAGAAAAAGAAATTGAGTTGCCTGCCCAAGGGGGAGGTATTGATGATGCTGTCTTGGATAGTGACTTAGCTGCAGACACAATAATGGATGTTGTATCTTAAATCAACACTGCAGCTGAAGTAACTGATAAGAATGATGCTCAAAATGAGCCAGTAAGTATCTTCTCCACAGACTAGTGATGTATTATAGTATTCTCCTCAAAAATTGTTCAAAGAGACACTTTTGTTTACACAACAAAAGAGGTCTTTCAAGTGGTATTAGTCTTTTAAGTAGTTTTTTTTAAAAAAAACTAATCTTATTCCTTCTGAATAGATACAGCAGGAATTTACAATGGAAGAATTGTTTTCTGATCCTCTTACTGATAGGACTGAGGGGGAGGAAATTGAAAAAGAAAAGGAAATTCTAAGGACTGATGGGGAGTTATCAAAGGATACTGAGAAGGATACCCCAGCTGAAGAGAATACTGTTAATATTAATAGTACAACTGAATCTTTTGAAGATGAAGAAGCCACATTGGCTAAGAAAAGGAAGCTAACTGTTTTAAAGAAAAAGAGTTCTGGATACAAGAAGGCTTTGCAAGTGGGAACAACACCATCTACATCAACTGTGGACTTCAGTTCTTTACTGGTCCAGATGCAAATAAAACTGGATAATCAAAGACAGTCTATAGAGCAATATGTGGATGAAACTCATAAGGAGTTACAGTTTCAATTGGCCCAGGACTTCAAATCCATTAGATTTGAAGTGAACAAACATAAGAAGGAGATGACAGATTGCTTCCATAAAGGAGGTAATGTTGTGGTGTTCCTGGCAAAGCAACAGCAAAATATCCAAGCTAAAGTGGATGAAATTGAAGTGAAGCAGGGATATGTACTGGAGAATCAGTTAAGGATGAATGAAAATCTCAAGGATTCACATCATGAAATATTGACAAAGCTCACTGATCCTAGCACTACTCTGAAGGCTGAAATCTCCAAGCAAATCTAGGAAGATATATCTGCTTTCCAAGCCACATTTCAAGAATCTCAGGAGAAAATTAAAACTTTCCTGACAAAATTCAGAGCTTGTTTTAAAGAGGGAACTGAATATATAGCTGATCAAGTCAGATTCCAGAAAGAAGATTTAAGAGATAATGTTGCAAGATAAGTCATAAAGGGGGAGAGGTTGCTATTCAAAGCCAGCTCTGACCATGCTAAATGGACTACCAATAGCATCCTAGCTACTCTTAGATATCCTCCTCTTTGTGATGATGCTAATGTAGCTGAGTCTGGGATATAACTTGAATATTTTGAAGGAGATCAGCCTGAAGTTGCTCAGGTGATCTACCCCCCGCTGATTTTGAGATGGTTCAAGAAGAAGTGCTGAAAATGTATAGTCCTCCACCAAAGGCACAAAATGTAATTCTAGAAAAGGTTGAAATGTCAGAAGCTGCATTAGAATCTCAAAAGGAAGCTCAACTTTCCAAGAAGAGATTCAGAGAGCAGGCTGAGCTGAAGCCAGATTTTGAGCAGTGGAGCCCAACTTCTAGAAACATCATACTTACTGTCTGGAAAGTTGTAAAGGATAAAACCCATGATAAGGGTAAGTGGTATTCTAAACAAGAGTGGAATAAATATCAAGTAGGACAAGAAGCAATTCTTCAACATAAGAGAAGTGTTAAGGCTGGGATGCTACCTGCTAATGATCAAGAGCCAAGCAAGTACTTCCCCAAACCTTTCCACCATTTTGAAAGACAAGAGATCAAGGCTGAAGAATTAAAGAAGAAAGCTCTAAAAGGGAAAATGCCAGCTGAGGTTGCTTAACCTTCTATGCAGGCTAAAATCAAGTCTGACAAAGGAATAGTTATTAAGGAGCCTAGTCAGTAATAGGATTGCTAGGTTTATGTAATAAAACAATGTACTAATTTGTTTCTTTTGTTCTATAAGAAATTCATATAAACCAAAGTTTTTCTGATTAATGAAATCTGGTTCAGTATTAAGTGTTTGTTGTTTACAATGATTATATAATTACCTGCTCTGAAATGTTTTTACTTCTATTATAATTTTGTTTTATCTTAAGAGATGTATATCTTTGACTAAGGGTTATGACTTCTCCAAATAGAGGGAGATTGTTGGGTACATTAGAAAATGTGTACTAGATTTGGAGAAGCCACGACTTAGTCAATGATATGCATCAATGTGTATTTGATAGAAGTTTGAGTTTCATTGTGCAGGTTTAAAAATTTGAACGAAAATTTTCTAAGTACAAGTGTCGACACTTGTGAAGAAACAGTGTCGACACTCAAGGAGACTGTGTCAACACTCAGGAAAGATGTGTCGACACACAGGCGAAATGTGTCAACACTTATGAAGAAGCTATGTCGACACCCAGCTGCTATGTAGACACTCAGGAAAGCTGTGTCGACACACTAGCAAAATGTGTCGACACTTATAAAGAAGTTGTGTTGACACTCAAAGCAATGTCGACATCTAAAGAAGTAGTTGTGTCGACATCCAGAATTGTGTCAACAACTTAAAACAAAATTATGTCGACACTTAAAATAGAAGATTAGTCGACACTCAGGAGCTATGTCAACACCTGAAGCAATTGTGTCGACACACAGGACTTGTGTCAACACACCAACTCTCAAGAGGTTGTGTCAAGTTCAGAAGTAATTGTGTCGACATACAGGACTTGTGTCGACACACACTCAATGCCATTTTACAAACACTCAACGCCATCTGTCTGCAATAGAAATGTCGAGACAAGAAGCTGCGGTGTTAACACACAAGACTGGTGTTGACACATACTACAAAAAGCAGTGTCGAGAAGCAGAAGTATGACTATGTCTACACTTGGAGTATTTGTGTCGACACCTTGAAGATTTGTGTCGACACTTAGCCTATATGTGTCGACATATGTGAAGCAGTCTGCTGAGTGTTGTGTGCTGAGTTGGAAAGACATGGAAGAACCTGGTGACTTGACTGGTGACTTGACAGCAGTCATAACTAACCAGTCTGACACCACTGTCAGAACTGTTAGTAGTCTATTATGAACCGGATCAGCCGGTAACCATGGAGCAAGCTCTATATAAGAGCCAGATCGGAAACGACAGAAAATAATAAGAAAGATCTCTGGATCATAAAGAAGAACTGTAACAGATCAAGGCCTTTCTGCAAGAAAGATTAAGAGTTCAATCTGAATCTAAGGAAGAAGCTGACTGAAGATCAACTTCAACTTCAAGAGAAGATGCACCTTATTTGTCCTAATCAAGAAGCTTTGAAAAGCTAAGTTAGGTTGGATCAGAAGGATCAATCTATACAAGAACTGATCAAGAAGACAACATCAATAGATAAATCTAGTTGGTGAAGTTTTCAGATACTTTTTACTCACAAATTCTTGAAGGATCTATTGTTAGATCTGAGATTGTAAGCCTAAAATTATAAAGGATGAGGTAGGGCAGTGTGCCTGAGGTAGGACTTGTGGAAAGTCTGAGTTGTAAGCCTAATTATAAAGGCTAAGGTAGGGCTGAGGGCTGAGGTAGTATTCAGGGAAGAATATGAGGTAGGACTTGTATAAAGTTTGAGGTGTAGGAACCATTTTTGGTTCTGAGTTTGAAGATCTGCGGATCCAAGCCAGTGGAAGGAAGTTAGGCTGAATCCAGTTATTTGCGGGATAGGCGAAGGGCGAAAGTGGATGTACCCATATCTTGGGGAACCACTATAGATCTGGTGTTTGTTGTGTTGTATTTAATTTCTGTAGACAGAATTATTCTATGCTAAAAGAAGTTACAAATATCTGTTTGCCTTAAAATCAAAAAAAAAACAAAAAGATTAGAACTTATTCACCCCCCCCCCCCTCTAGGTATTTAGGCTCTTGAAACAAAGTCTTTCAGATGTTTACATCCATAGTGGAATATATAGTAGGGGAATGAGTGTCTTTAAGGCTCCCCATGAGGAAATTAAAATGGCCCATCATGGACCATTTGTCTTTGGTACACCAGCCCCCTCACTCAAGAATAAGGCAGTGGCATTCACTCAAGAGTTTCTAGCAAAGACTCAGACCAAGGGTAAGTCAATCATTAGACCAGATCTGGATGTCTCTGATATTGTAAATTGTCTGTCCTCTGCAAAGAAGACTGCTATAAATGGCATTCAGAGTAAGCCAAGAAAGTCTGCTGAAAGACTCACCTTCTGTCAGATCCTTACTAAAAGCAACTTGAAGAAGGTTGTTGCTCCTCTTCCTTCTATACAGTCAACAGTTAACCAAAGTGCATGACCTTCTCAGAAAAGAAGATATAACACTCATGAGTGTTAGTGTTGTGGTAAGGTGGGGAATTTTGCTCTAGATTGTTGTCACAATCCAAGTGTGCCCGGAGCAAATGTTAGTCTTTCTGTAAAAAAATCTGCAGGAAGATAGTTTCTATTTCAGACTAATCAGAACCTAGGATCAATAAATATTGGGGTCCTAAGGTAAGATAATTTATATGTTGCAGGTTAGTCCAAGTTCCCATACCCCCATAAGGTACTTAGATAGTGGTTGTTCCAGGCACATGACTGGAACAAGGAGCAACTTAAAGGAGTACACTCCAGTGAAGGATGGACCCAAAGTAATCTTTGGTGGTTCAGATAGAGGAGTGACAAGTGGCTATGGTAATATTACCAATGGCATAGTCACCATCTCAACAGTGGCTTACGTTGAAGGGTTGCAACACAACCTCATAAGCATAAGCCAACTCTGTGATCTTGGATATGTCATTGCATTCCACAAGGATTAGTGCCAAATTAAGAGGTTAAATGACCAAGAGGTCATCTTGACAGGCACTAGGAGTGGAAATGTTTATTGCATAAACATTCTATGACTTAATAAGGACACTCTTATATGTCTAGTTGCAAATGAGAAAGTCTCATATTGTGTACAATGGCACAAGAGACTAGCTCATTTGAATTATAAAACTATTGGCAAGCTCCTTAGTGAAGAACTAGTTAGTAATGGTCCCAAAATGAAATGCACCAAGGAAGACATTTGCTAAGCTTGCCAAAAGGGCATGCAGACCAAAGCTTCCTTCAAAAGTATTAAGACCAAAGACTCTATGAGGTGTTCATACCTCCTACATATGGACTTATTTGGTCCTATGCCAACTCATAGTCTAGGTAGGATCTATTCCCTTATCATGGTTGATGACTATTCTAGGTTTGCTTGGGTTTTCTTTCTTATAAAAAAGTTTGAAACCCTTGATGTCTTCAAGACTTTTGTCAAGTAAATTCAGAATGAGTTAAACAGTACTGTGGTCAAAATCAGAAGTGACCATGAGACTAAATTCCAGTCTGAAATCATGACCAGGTTCTGTGAAGAATAAGGGACTCATCAAGAATTTTCTTCTCCAAGAACACCCTAGCAAAATGGGATTGTTGAGAGGAAAAATAGAACTCTCATACAAGCCGGTAGGACCTTGCAAAGTGACACATCTCTCCCATAATATTTTTGGGTTGAGGCAATAAATACTGCATGTTATGTCCATAATAGAGCTTCTATCACCAAGAGCCACAAGAAGACTCGCTATGAGATTATGAAGGGCAAAAAACCAAACCAGGCTTATCTCAGGATCTTTGGTAGCAAGTGTTATGTGCTAAATAATGGGAAGTCCTATGTGACTAACTTTGCTGTCAAGTCCTATGATGGGATTTTTGTTGGGTACATCAATCATTGTAAGGCCTATAGGATCTATAACTTGGAAAGTCCAGCTGTAGAAGAGTCTATTAATGTAGTATTTGATGAGTCAAATGTTGGGTCCGGCGTTCCTTCACTTTACCTATGACGCTCTGCTACTTATTTAAGAAATTAATTAGCGCCCTTTCCAACAGTCCAGGCTTTTGGAACAGTTTGGTATGCGCTTGATCCTACATTTGGTATTAGAGTGGGTAACGGGTTCAAGACCGGGGGGCACTATTAAATCCCAAATTTTCCCTTCTACCTGTGTGGGTCCGGCGGGTCAGACAATCATGGATATATGGTAACCCCACCTCTGAGCCGTGTGGGCCATGTGGTAACCCCACCTCTGAGCTGACAGGTTATACTGGATGTCGGGGGGATTGTTGGGTCCGGCGTTCCTTCACTTGACCCGTGGCGCTCTGCTACTTATTTAAAAAAATTAAGTAGTGCCCTTTCCAACAGTCCGGGCTTTTAGAACAGTTGGGTATGCGCTTGATCCTACATCAACTATGATTAATAGTGAGCTGTCAAGCTCCTCTTCTAGTCCTGCAGGTACAGAGCTGATGATGGATAAGCTAACCATCAAGAAAGCTACACCAACAGTCAAAGATGGAGTGGACATTCCCTTAGAAGTACAAGACACACTTGAAGTGGATGAAGATAAGCAAGATGCAGCCACTGAAGCTCATGATGCTGAAGGAAGATTGCCTCCAGCTGTCAGGCATCTAAGGGATTATCCAAGACACCAGATTATTGTTGATACCAACCAAGGAGTGGTGACAAGGAGCAGAAGTCTCAATACAACAATATATTCAAGTTTCCTATCACAGGTTGAGCCCAAGAGATTTTAAGAGGCCAACATAGATCAGTTCTGGATTGTAGCAATGCAAGAAGAGCTGAACCAATTTAAGATGTGTAAGGTCTGGAAGCTGGTTCCCAGACCATAAGGACATAATCTCATTTTATTCAAGTGGATTTACAGGAATAAACTTGATGAAAATGGCATTATAATCAAGAACAAGGCTAGGATGGTATCTAACGGGTACAGATAAGAAGAAGGTATTGACTTTGATCAAACCTTTGCCCCTGTATCAATATTGGAATCCATCATAATTTTCCTTACATATGTTGTATATTAAGGGTTTAAAGTCTACCAGAAGGATGTGAAGTTAGCCTTCTTGAATGTGACTTAAAGGAAGAAGTCTATGTTGAACAACCTTCAGGTTTTGTTGATTCTAACTCTCCTGATTTTGTTTATAGACTTAGGAAATCTCTATATTGGTTGAAGCAAGCCCCAAGAGCATGGTATGAGATATTGTCTAGCTTCTATATTGAGAACAAATTCTCAAGGGGGATGATAGACAAGACCCTATTCCTAAGGGAATCTAAGGGCAAGATCATCCTAGTCCCAATTTAAGTAGATGACATAATTTTTGGGTTTACTGATGACAACCTTTGTAGGAAGTTTGCCAAACTTATGCAAGGGAAGTTTTAGATGTGCAGTATGGGTGAGCTTAAGTTCTTCTTGGGCCTCCAAGTAAGGCATACTGAAGATGGATTGTCCATTTCACAGTCTAAGTTCACTAGGGAGTTGATTAAAAAGTTTGGAATGGAGAATGCCTCCACCATGAAAACTCCCATGGGGTCAAGTATGCCTATAGACAAAGATGAGGTAGGAAAATCTGTTGATGAAACTTTATATAGAGAGATAATTGGCTCCCTTCTATATCCTACTACAAGTAGGTCAGACATCATGTATGTAACATCTGTTTCTGCTCGGTATCAAGCAAGCCCTAAACAATCTCACTACTCTGCTGTAAAGAGGATTTTGAGGTATCTTAATGGCACACCAAATCTTGGCCTCTGGTACCCTAGAAATAGGGATTTTGAACTAACAAGCTATTTAGATGCAGATTTTGCAGGCTTTAAAGAGGATAGGAAGAGCACTTTAGGAACTTGTCTGTTCTTGGGAGGAAGACTAGTGTCTTAGAGCAGCAAGAAGCAGACAAGTGTGGCAATCTCAATAGCTGAGTCTAAATATATCTCAGTAGGTAGCTATTGTGCATAATTGTTGTGGATCCAGCATTAACTCCAGGACTTTAACCTCAAGATAAGTAACACCTTCATTTTCTGTGATTCCACAAGTGCAATCTCAATTGCTAAGAATCCTGTCTCTCATAGCAAGACTAAGCATATTGAGATTAGATATCATTTTATTAGGGAGTATGTGGAGAAGGAAGACATTAGTCTTGAGTTTGTCCCCACAAAATAGCAAGTGGCTGACATCTTTACTAAGCCACCAGATGAAGTCAAGTTCAACACCTTCAAGTTTAAGTTGGGTATGTTGAACTTGGTATAACTTTAATAGCTCCTTATATTATTTTTATTGTAGGATTTACTTTGCTTGCAGGTTGATAAGTCTTATAAGTGATATCAAGATTATCAAGTCTTTCAATTGGTATCAAGACTTAGATGGACTCAAGTGTCCAGTAAAGAGAAAGGTAGTAGATGTTCTAGTTGAGGGGGAGAAAGTCAAAATGCTCCTATTAAGGGGGAGCAAGACCAGCAGCTGCAACTGTGGATCAAAGATCAACACTGCTGATCAGCATGTCCTCAGAATAATGCACAATTGGTGTTTCGCTATTCATTAAGAAAAGAAAAGCAACTGAATTAGCAATCCATCTAGGCAAGTATACCTATCAAATTGTAGCTGGGGGACATAAGTGTCGTATTTAAATTCAGGAACCGTTGAGTAATCGTACTCACACGAACGTTATTATCTTATCGAAGGAAAACTCTGGTTGAAGAAAAATCTAAACGCACTGAAGAAAGGAAATATTTCACTAAAGAGAGAACTAATTGCAGATAAAAAGAGAGCTAATTAAAAATCATTACAATGAAGGGGTTGAAACGATGAAAAAGGGAAGTACTCGATCAAGAATCACCTCGGCAAAAGCTGAATAAACAAATGCAATAAAAACACTCTAACTTAATAGGGTAATGTACCTTGACCGTGGAGGTTCCTAAAGCATGAACATGCTTCTCTCGAAGACGTGCCCACCTGAGTTTAAGAAGGTTCGATTGACTCTCGTCTAAATCAGAGGCCTAAAGCTCGCCTTACGATGTGAACCCCTCTATTGGATTTCACTCCAATCCGAGAGATTTAACGTCTACCTCTCTCGGGGGGTGCGTGCAACTCTCTTTACTCTTGAGTGCTCACTTCAAACTATCGGCCTCTTGGCTAGCCAAGAATGAAAGCAAATGTGGAGATATATATCGATGATATATCTCCAACCCCAAAATAAATCAAGAGTATTTTAATGTCTAAACCCTAAAAAGAAAAAGTGGAATTAAATCATCATAACTTAATCAACTCGAACCTCAGATCATCAAAATCGAGTACAAGGAGGATTAGTTACTTATGGTGAAGTAGAGGAAAGAATATGGGAAGAAGAACCTAAGAACACAAAGTACTAAAGAGAGAAGAAACAACACTTTTTTATTAATCTAAAAGAGGGCTTACAACTTTAAAATGAAAGGGTACAAGTGCATGAAAAGTAAACTAAGCTATCACTAACATCAAATCTACTAATACAAATTACAAACTATTACAAGGAAAGCACTACTAGAGCTAAGAAAGTCTTAAAATGAAAAAGGAGAAGTAAGGCTTAAGAAAAATACAAGAAAAGCTTTAGTAAACAAAGGGGCAACACCTCCCTACTCCAACCAAGAACTCCTCTGAAATAAGGAGGAAGGGCTGAATTTATAGAAATTCTTGAGGGGCTGACACGACTATGTTGGTGGCCATGTCCTGTGTTGGTTCACCTCGGGCTCTGGTTTTGGCGGGAATGATCATGGCATTATGGGAAGAATGGGCCCGTCCATGCTGACATGGCCAGCGACATGGCCATGTTGGTGGTCGTGTCCAATGCAGTTGATAGGATATGACGTGGGTTGCATTTATGGCGGGTAGCAGGCATGGAGGCGATGGAGACATGTCTGAAGACACGGTCGTGTTTGGTGGTCGTGTCCTTCTCTGGAAAGTCTTTGGCTTATGGCAACATGGCGGCAACACGGTGGCGACACAGCGGCGACACAGCTGTGTTTGGTGGTCGTGTCCTTCTCGGGATGATCTCTGGATTTTGGTGACACGCCCTGTTGACACGGCTAGCAACACGGCTGCGACATACCCGTGTTTGGTGGCAGTGTCCTTCTCGGGATGATCTCTGGATTTTTCCTCTAGTGGTCGGCTTCCTTGGGAACATGTGACATGCCCCCAAACTCGGTCGTGTTTAAGTCCGTGTTAGGTCAAATTTTTACCTATTTTGTAAAACCTGCAAAAATAGAAATAAACATTAGTGTTATAAATAAATATAAAAGGAGGTCAATATATAGGCTTATAAGACATGATTTGTGCATAGAAGACCTAAAAAAACACTCTAATAGCTTAACTACAAAACAATCTATCAAACTCCCCAAAGCTTAAGATTTACTTGTCCCCAAGCAAAAATATAAAAACTAGATAACCATAAAATAGGACTAATCAAAAAGTTCTAATTATGCCTACACAAGTACTATGCTAAATTCTAAGTAGGGAGAAGGTGAAACGTAAATCTAAAATAATTATTTAGGTATGTTTTAACTTTTATAAACTTTACTTTACGAAAATAAATCATCCAAAAATTTGTCGAAATTATTAAATAGATTTAAGCAAAGCAACGAAATTGAAAAACACATTGAGTTGTTACTAGATCCAAGCAACGCGTTATAATTATATCAATTAAATAACAAAAATCTAAGTTTAAATCCTAAACAAATACTGATTTACTTTTCTTCTTTTCTTAGTTATTAAATAAAATTCAAAAGCGTGAATCAAAGGACTTAATAGGACCGAAACGTTTGGTTTAGGATTATGATTAGGAGTGGAATTCAAAGATAAGCAGAGAAGGCTTAAAATCACACTAAACAAAAACAAAGAGTTTAAAAAATATATACAAAATATTTTTCTTTCTTTTTTTCTTTTCCATTTTTTTCTTTTTGTTATTCAAAACAAAGGCCATAAATATTTTTATTTTCTTTTTGAATTGGCCAAACAAAAACAAACATTTCTTTTGAGCATACTTTTTTCAAAAACTTTTCCCAAAAATACTCACAAAATAACCTATCATAATCATGAAAATTATTAAATAAAACTCAAAAGGTTAACGTGATTAGATAGGTTGGAAATTTTGGCTTGGTGAAAATGATATGAAAAGATTAGCTATCAAATGAAATTGGAAAAAAGGCTCAAAAGCGGCTAACTAGTGATGAAAGTTTTTAGGTTGGCAAGAAAGCTCAAGCGAAAACCAAAATGCTTAAATCATTTTCACGCTTTTAAATTTATTTAAAACATAGATTTGAAGAATTTCAAAAAGCAAGTCCTAGATAATAAAAGAAGATTGATGAAATTATCTTGAAAATAGAAATAATAGGTGACTTGGATCGTTCACATCTACTACGCGATTCAAAAGTTGACCTTACAAAAATTATCAATAACAAAAGAAAAATAGTGGATGATGAATTTTTGAGAAAGTAAAGAAAATAAAGAACGAAAACCATAATGGAAATGTGAGTTTTAGAAAAAAAACATTTTATGTTAACATGCTACCACGAATTAGAAACACAACAAGGCCAACATTTTTCTTTTGAAATATAATTTAAAAGATTGATTAGAAAAAATTATAATTAGCTAAGTTGTTTATATAAAATTTTGAGAAAAGCAAACCAAAAGCAAGGGGTACTGTTGAAATACCAAAATGTCTAAACTATTAAAGTAATGACAAAAACCATATATTTTTTTAAATTTTGAAATATTTTCTAATTTTTTTGGATTTTGAAAATATTCACAAAAAGCAAAATATTCACATTAAGCAAAAAGAAGGAGGAAGTCCTCCCCCAAGCTTAAAATGGACATTGTCCTCAATGGAGAAAGGAGGTTAGAGAAGGAGAGAAACTAAAATTATAGAATTGAAAAACAGGTACTTCCCCGGATTTATTTGTTGCGAAAGTTAAGCGATGCCGCTCCCCTGTGCTTGCGTTTTGGATCTTCATGAAAGGTCTTCTTTGGACTTCATGATGGATTCAGCAACGTTGGAGCAGGCGATCGCAGAAGCTTCAACTTGTCGGAGCAATCCAGGGCAAAAATTGTAAAATAAAAAAATAGAAAAAGATAACTTGGGTTGCCTCCCAAGAGCGCCCTTTGTTTAAAAACATCGTTGAGCTCGACGCAACCAAAAATATTGTCCAAAATATTATCCCAAAAATATTATTAAAATTTTTAATAATAATAAAACAAAGTTTTAAACTATTCAAAAGTCAAATTATGGAGGATAGAGTTAACACAGTTAAGACTGACATTACCACAGAAATACAGTTTAAGATGCTGACCATTCACTTTGAAACTACCCTTATCAGGGTGTGAAATCAAAAAAGTTCCATACGGAAAAACTTCTAAAACAGTAAAGGGCCCAAACCAACGTGATTTTAGCTTGCCTGAAAATAAACGTAATCATGAATTGTATAAAAGAACTTGGTCGCCCGGCTTAAAGATTTTTCGGATGCCTTATGTGTTTATCATGCAAATGCTTTGTCCGCTCTTTATAAAGTTTGTAATTTTTATATACTTAAGAGCGCCACTCATCGAGTTCGTTGAGTTGAAATTTTCTAAGGTCGCCGACAGAGTAGGGATCGAAGTATAAAAATCTTAAGGCCCAAAAAATGCAGTGTTCTAATTCTATGGGTAAATGACGTGATTTTACATAAACCAACTGATACGGCGTACATCCGATGGCAGTTTTGTATGATGTTCGGTAGTCCCATAGAACATCGTCTAATTTGGATGACCAATCTTTTCTAGATGTTAAAACAGTCTTTTCTAAAATTCTTTTAATCTCTCTATTCACTACTTCGACTTGTCCGTTAGTTTGGGGGTGGAAGGCGGTTGAAATTTTATGTGTAACATCGTATTTAATAATAATTTTAGAAAATTGCGCGTTACAAAAATTAGAACCCCAATCACTAACGACGGCTCGCGGCGTTCTAAATCGAGAAAATAATTTTTTTAAAACGAAACTACGACTCGAGCATCATTAGTAGGAAGAGCTTGGGCTTCGACCCAACAAGAAACATAATCTATGGCAACTAAAATATACTTATTCCCGAAGCTAGAAGGAAGAGGGCCAACAAAATGAATTCCCCAAAGGTCGAAAATTTTGCACTCAAGGAAATAATTTTGCGGCATTTCATTCTTATTGGAAATGTTGCCCGACTGTTGGCAACTATCACACCTACTCACAAAGGCTTGCGCGACTTTAAACAGACTAGGCCAGTAAAAACCCGTGCTTAGCACTTTGTGAGCGGTGCGAGAAGCTTGACAGTGCCCACCTGTCGCTCCTTCATGTAAGTGTTTTAAAATATCTAAACCTTCTTCTAAAGAAACGCATCTCCTTTTCACTTGGTCTGCACAGACTCAAAAAAGATACGTGTCCTCCCAAAAATAGTTCTTCAACTCAGAAAAGAATTTATTCTTTTGCTGAGAGGTGAACTCTTTTGGGAGCACCCAGGCCACTAAATAGTTTGCTATTTGTGCAAACCAAGGAGAAGGTGATGTGTTAATTAAGAGCAGCTTCTCATCGGGAAAATAATCATTAAAAGATTTTTCATCTAAATTTTCAATATAAGGGTTATCTAGACGTGAGAGATGGTCGGCGACCAAATTCTCGGCTCCTCGCTTATAACGGATTTCTAAGTCAAACTCCTGGAGGAGTAAGGCCCATCGAATAAAGCACGGCTTGGCATCCGTCTTAGAAAGAAGATATTTGAGGGCCGTGTGGTCCGTAAAAATAATAATTTTTGAAAGTGTAATATGAGGGCGGAATTTATCAAAAGCAAACACTACAGCAAGGAGATCCTTCTCAGTTGTGGTGTAATTCTCATGTGCAGATGTGAGCGTTTTACTTACATAATAGATGGGGTGGAAGTTTTTAGATATGCGTTGACCTAATACGGATCCCACCGCAAAACTACTCGCATCACACATTATCTCAAATGGAAGGTCCCACACCGGAGCTATCATAATGGGTGCGTTAATTAATTTATCTTTAATCGATTCGAAGACAGAGAGACAAGAGTCATCAAAAATGAATGGGGCATCTTTTTCTAAGAGTTGAGTAAGACGTTTGGTGATTTTGGAGAATTCCTTTATGAAACGATGGTAAAAGCCAGCATGTCCTAGGAAACTTCTTATAGCTTTCACGTTCGTAGGCGGCGACAGCTTTTCGATAACTTCTATCTTGGCTATATCTACTTCAATTCCTCTCGCAGAGATTTTCTGACCCAAAACTAACCCTTCCCTCACCATAAAATGACATTTTTCCCAGTTTAGGGCAAGGTTAGTTTCTTCGCATCTTTCTAAGACTTTTTCTAGATTTTCTAAACAACTATCAAATGTGTCACCGAACACAGAAAAATCATCCATGAATACCTCCATAATGATTTCTATGTACTTGTCAAAGATAGCGAGCATACAGTGTTGGAATGTAGTTGGCGCATTGCACAATCCAAAAAGCATTCTTCGGTAAGCGAAGGTGCCGAAGGGACAAGTAAACGTAGTTTTTTCCTGGTCCTCGGGGCAGATGGGGATTTGAAAGTACCCCAAGAGACCATCGAGAAAACAATAAAAGCTATTGCCGAATACTCGTTCTAAAATTTGATCGATTAACAGCAAGGGAAATTGATCCTTGTGGGTGGCGTCATTTAATTTATGATAATCTATACACATTTGCCACCCGGTTACCGTCCGTGTCGGGAGTAATTCGTTATTCTCATTATTAACTACCGTTATCCCTCCCTTCTTTGGCACTAAATGAACAGGGCTAACCCAATTACTATCAGATATTGGGTAAGTAATTCCTTCGTCTAAGAGTTTCATAACCTCTCCCTTTACGACTTCTTCAATATTCGGGTTTATACAGTATTAAGGTTGTATGGAGTTACGCGAATTATCTTCCATTAAGATTTTGTGAGTGCAAAAGGATGGGCTTACACCCTTGATATCAGAAATCTGCCAAGAAATAGCTCGGTGATGCTTACGTAAAACTAGAAGGAGTTTGTCATTTTGGACTTCAGTCAGGTGGGCCGAAACTATTACCGGTAGCTTGGAATTTTTTTCTAAGAAGACATACTTGAGATGTTCAGGATGTTCTTTTAATTCTATGGTAGGGGGTTCTTCATAAGAGGTTTTAGAAATTCTTTCTTTTTTAAATACTATGTCTTCGTAGACTTTTTTAAACGGAAAATTAAAAGCGGTGGGGCTTGTGTCCATGGCGGCTTATTGCGGCAATTCGGTTGGAAGAGTAGAGGAAGAAAAAAATCAGAAAATTCTTCTTTAAATTCAGAAAGGCAATAGGAAGATTCTCCACCTAAGTGCAGCGATTCGGTTGGAAGAGTAGAGGAGGAACAAAAATCAGAAAACCGTTTGTCAAGACCGCAGAGCACTCGGCATTTAATGTGACATGCGAAAGGTTTTCTAACTTCTTCTTATTGGTCAGGAGGTCCTTAAGTTATTTAGCGTATTTTGGCATTTGGGAGATTACTTCATGGAAGGGGAGATTGGTGTGGATTTGCTTGAACATTTCTAGGAAGCGGGAGTATTGATCGTCCTGACGTTGCTTATAAAGTTCGGAAGGGTATGGCGGGGTTGGATTATTTTTAAAGATGGGTGGTGGAGTGAGATCTTTGTCTAAAATAGGGAGAGGGGTGTTAACTTCTTTCTCAATAGAGGGTGGAGTTTTTAAAGCAGTAGCGGAGCTTGCCTCGGGCTCTTTGCTAACCTCACCAGAAACTTGCTTCCCACTCCGAAGAATTATAGATTTCGCTATCTCTCTCGGGTTGGGCTCGGTGTTGGCAGGAAGAGACCCGGCAGGTCGCTCAGAAATAAGTTTTGCGAGTTGTCCTACTTGATTTTCTAAACTTTTAATGGTCCCGGCTAGGGTTCTTATAGTAGTGTCATTAACATTCATATATTTTGAAAACATTTCCTCCAAACTTGGAGGTTTTGGAAAATTTTGAGGAGGTGGTGGTGGTGCAGAAAAATTGTTTTGTGGTGGCGGGTGCATTGCGTTCGAAGGATTACTCCACGAAAAATTCCGGTGATTTCTTAAAGCAGGATTATAACTATTTGGAAAAGCAAAAACGAGGGCAAGAAAATTTGCAGCAGAAAAATTATGAAAAGCATTTCTAGGCATATTATTAACATATTCTAATTGTTTGGGAGCAGTCATCTCCATTATCTTTTTGCTTAGAAGTTCCACTTGCAGAGCTAGCTGGGAGACATTGTCCACTTCAAAGATACCTGTAGGTTTGTTCGGGCGGGACCTAGGCACATTCCACTGATAGGTGTTCATGGTCATGTCCTCAAAAAGCTCAAGAGCTTCTTCCAGGGTTTTATGGTTTAAGGTACCACTGGAAGCTGCGTCTATCATTTGCTTTGTGTTTTGATTTAGCCCGTTATAAAATGTCTGCACTTATAACCATACAGGTAGCGCGTGATGTAGGCATCGTCTTAAAAGTTCTTTAAATCTTTCCGAGGTTTCATATAAGGTTTCAGAATCTATTTGTCCAAAGCAGAAATATTGTTCCTAAGTTTTGCAGTTTTAGCTGGCGGGAAATACTTTGCCAAAAATTTTTCAGTTAATTCATTTCAGGTTGTGATGTTATTTTTAGGTAGAGTGTTCAGCCTCTGTTTAGCCTTAGTTCTAAGAGAAAAAGGAAAGAGTCTTAGCCTAATAGCATCATTCGTAACACTATTGATTTTAAAGGTGTCACAAATCTCAAGAAAGCTAGCTATATATGCGTTCAGATCTTCATCTTGAATTCCGTCATATTACACATAATGGGCACTGGTGCACCATTTGAATTATGCATGGCTTAAGTTCAAAATTGTTATTAGTTATCGCAGGGAGAACAATGCTTGATTATGTACCCTCGAGATTCGGCCTTGCATAATATGACATAGTTCTTTGCAAGGCTTCATCTACATGGGGCTGGATTCCCTCTGCATTGAGTTCATCCATACTTAAGGTAGAAAATGACTTGGAATCCTCAACCGGTATTTGGAGAATACGGCCTTGAAATCGCGATCTTCTCCGAAGAGTATGCTCAATTTTGTGGTCCAAGTCCAAAATAACCGATAGATTTCCGCGGGTCATGCACTAGAAGAAGAAAGTAAGATAGAGAAGAAGAAACAAAAGAAGAACTAGAACGACAAAAGAGAAAGAGAAAAGGCAAACTATTTTTTTTTTTGAAATAGATTTTTTTTAATAGCTTAACTCCAAAACTTCCCAAGGGCTACCCAATGAAGGGTTCGCAAGGTACTAAACAAGATAGTGGCGCTTAAAGCCCTTTGCCCTTTTCGAGAGAGTTAGGTGGCATAGAAAAATTGTGATGTGGGTTTCTATTAAGAGCGTTAATATTTTTGGATTTTTAAGTTTTAAGAAGGAGGGTGAGAAAGAGAAGTGATAAAAGTAATAGGTTCGTGATTTCAAATTGTCAACAAAAATTACTCCCCGACAACGGCGCCAAAAACTTGGTGTTTCGCTATTCGTTAAGAAAAGAAAAGCAACAGATCTAGCAATCCATCTAGGCAAGTATACCTATCGAATTGTAGCTAGGGACATAAGTGTCGTATTTAAATCCGGGAACCGTTGACTAATCGTACTCACACGAATGATATTATCTTATCGAAGGAAAACTCGGCTTGAAGAGAAATCTAAATGCACTTAAGAAAGGAAATATTTCACTAAAGAGAGAACTAATTGCAGATAAAAAGAGAACAAATTAAAAACGATTACAACAAAGGGGTTGAAACAATGAATAAGAGAAGTACTCGATCAAGAATCACCTCGGCAAAAGCTGAATAAAAAAATGCGATAAAAACACTCTAACTTAATAGGGTAAAAAACCATGACCGTGGAGGTTCCTAAAGCATGAACACGCTTCTCTCGAAGACATGTCCACCTGAGTTTAAGAAGGTCCAACCGACTCTCATCTAAATCGGAGGCCTTAAGCTCACCTTACGTTGTGAACCCCTCTATTGGATTTCACTCCAATCCGGGAGATTTAACATCTGCCTCTCTCGAGGGGTGCGTGCAACTCTCTTTACTCTTGAGTGCTCACTTCAAATTATCGGCCTCTCGGCAAGCCAAGAATGAAATCAAAGGTGGAGAATATATATCGATGATATATCTCCAACCCCAAAATAAATCAAGAGTAATTCAAGGTCTAAACCCTAAAAAGAAACAGTAGAATTAAAGCATCATAACTTAATCAACTCGAACCTCGGATCATCAAGATCGAGTACAAGGAGGATTAGTTACTCATGGTGAAGTGGAGGAAAGAAGATGGGAAGAAGAACATAAGAACACAAAGTACTAAAGAGAGAAGAAACAACACTTTTTTATTAATATAAAAGAGGGCTTACAACTTGAAAATGAAAGGGTACAAGTGCATGAAAAGTAAACTAAGCTATCACTAACATCAAAGCTACTAAAACAAATTACAAACTATTACAAGGAAAGCACTACTAGAGCTAAGAAAGACTTAAAATGAAAAAGGAAAAGTAAGGCTTAAGAAAAATACAAGAAAAGCTTTAGTAAACAAAGGGGCAGCACCTCCCTACTCCAACCAAGAACTCCTCTGAAACAAGGGGGAAGGGCTGAATTTATAGAAATTCTTGAGGGGCTGACACGGCCGTGTTGGTGGCTGTATCCTGTGATGGTTGACATCGGGCTCTGGTTTTGGCGGGAATGATCATGGCGTCGTGGGAAGAATGGGCTCGGCCATGCTGACACGGCCAACGACATGGCCATGTTTGTGGTCGTGTCCACTGCAGTTTATGGGCTACGACATGGGTTGCATTTATGGTGGGCAGCAGTCGTGGAGGCAATGGCGACACGTCCGGAGACACAGCCGTGTTTAGTGGCCGTGTCCTTCTCTGAAAAGTCTTTGGCTTCTGGTAACACGGCACCGACACGGCGACTACACGGCCGTGTTTGGTGGTTGTGTCCTTCTCGGGATGATCTCTGGATTCTGGTGACACGCCATGTTGACACGGCTAGCAACACGACGGTGACACGGCCGTGTTTGGTGGTCGTGTCCTTCTCGGGATGATCTCTATATTTTTCCTCTGGTGGTCGACTTCCTTGGGAACATGTGACACGCCCCCTAACACGGCCGTATTTGAGGCCGTGTTAGGTAAAATTTTTACCTATTTTGTAAAACTTGCAAAAAAAGAAATAAACAATAGTGGCATAAATAAATATAAAAGGAGGTCAATATATAGGCTTATAAGACATGATTTGTGCATAGAAGACCTAAAAAACACTCTAATAGCTTAACTACAAAATAACCTATCAATAGTCTTAGGGGGAGATCCACCCTAGTGGATGGCTGCTGTTGTGAAGTCATTGCTGCTGCTAAAAAGGCAATGTTGTTGTAGGAGGAGGGGAGAATACCAGCACCTCACTGACTACAACTGCATTCTGCAGAAGTTGTAAGTGGTATGAGGATTGTCATTAACTCAAGTAGATAACTGATAGCAGCTAGCTCAAGTGGATCAATGGACCACTCAAGTGTCAAGTGGTTGTGGTGATGTGTTGTATCAGTGGTATCAACATAAGAGGTATGATATCTAGTAAAGTAGTTTGATTACTAGGATAATTTCTCAAGTGGTATCAACACAAGATTTTGGCTAGGATCAAGCGATAAATTCTCTGGTGCATGATCCTTTCCCCTCCCTCATTAGATAATTTCTTTTGAAGAAGCCAGAAAGGGGGAGATGTGGGCAATACCCTAAACCCCAAAGGGCAGGTGTGGGAAATAGTGTGGGCAATACTTGACATGACCAGGTCATGTTGAGTTAGTGCATATTACATGAAAAAATTCAAGTAGTATGAGGAGTGCAATGAATGCATATTTGGCCACATTTTACTGTCTCACCTCCAAGTAGTATAAGGAAAGTGAATATTACTTGAGCAAATGCTCAAGTGGTATGAGAAAGCAATGACTTGGCATGTTGAGTCAATGTATTTAAATAGAGAACATTGTATTGTTATGCTAGTAATTCAAGTGGCATAAGAATGCTACATCTGTCATCTTACAGCTGCTTTGAATTTTCAAGTGGTATGAGAAAGATTACAACTGTCTTGAATTTATATGCTTTATGTGAAAATGTTTCTTAGTATTGTTGTGTGTTCTGCCTTCTTCAAATAGGTGAAGATTATTGGGAATATTACCCTCAATGTTCCGTAGATTTGAAGAAGCATCACAATCAATACTAAGAGCATAATTGCATTTGATGTTGTTCAAATTCATTATGTGCAGGATGTTCCTTAGAATAAGTTTAGACAGGTTATCTAAGTGATTGTGATAGGTGGTCACAAGGAAGTAAGGCGGAGAGACAGAAATTTGTCTAAGTCCATAGGCGTCGAGTGAAGCAAGTTCACTCAACACCATATATCAAGGAAGGATGCTTGAAAGACTCAAATTTGTCTAAGTCCACAGGTGTTGTGTGAAGGCAGTTCACTCGACGCCTTATAATTTGAGGCATCGAGTAAAGCTCAGTCTGGCAAAGCTTCTGCATTAGCAAGGGATAAATTCGACTAAGTTCAGAATTGTTGAGTGAGGACAGCTCACTCAATGCCTAAAGAAAGAAGAGTTGGGTCAAGCTCAAGCCATCAAAGCATTTGTAGAATCTTCTAAGAATTCTGGCTAAGTATAGAAGCGTTGAGTGAGGACAGCTCACTCAACACCCAAAGAAGCAAGCGTTGACAGAGAAATGATCAGTCAAAGCTTAAGTAGAGATAGACATAAAAATCTGTCTAAGACTAGATGCGTTGAGTGAGGACATCTCATTCAACGCAAGCTCATCAAGAAGATTGGCTAAGTACAGAAGCGTTGAGTGATGAAGGCTCACTCAATGCATTCATAAAGAGATATGCGGCTAAGTATAGAAGGGTTGAGTGAAGCCAGTTCACTCAACGCCTCAGTATGAAAGAAGGAAGTCAGTGAAGCGGCTAAGTCCAGAAGCATTGAGTGATGAAGGTTCGCTCAACGCACTCAATGCTTGGCATTGCAAAAGAAATTAGCTAAGTACAAATTCGTTGAGTGAAGCCAGTTCACTCAACGCACTCAATGCCTAATCAGCGGAAAGATTATCCAAGGACTAAAGCGTTGAGTGATGAAGGTTCACTCAATACACTCAATGCCTAGCAGTGTAGAAGGAATTGGCTAAGTCCAGAAGCATTGAGTGATGAAGGTTCACTAAACGCACTCAACGCCTGGAAGTGCAGATTATTTGGCTAAGGGTTTTTGCGTTGAGTGAAGGCCATTCACTCAACGCACTCAACGCCTGGGATGAAAACTGTAAAATGACTAAGTCCACAGATGTTGACATCAGCATGAGTCAGCAAAGTTTCAAATTTTTATGGGAAAGCTACATTACACGACAAATGGCACAGCATGCCTACTGTATGACTTTATCTGTAAAAGCAAAGTTGCAGCCAACAACTTCAGGTGGGCCCACGGGTCTAATAATCGTTGGACGGCAAAAGATAAAAGGCTTGAGATTGGCAGAGACAAAGATAACTTTTAGGGTTTAACATTTCACAAGGAGGTGGAACTTCATCGTCTTCTTCCTCGCCATTGTTGTAGAGCTTGAAGCTGAAGTTTAAACCTGCTAATGTAAAAGTTCACCTAGTTATTTGTAGCGATCTTCACCTGCTACAACAAGTTCAGAAGAGATTTTTGAGAAAGAAGGAAAAGCAGAGCATTCTAATTTCTACAATGAAGGTTAGCTGATTGAAGAAGAACAAGAACTATCAACTTATCTATTTTCATCAACAAAGATTAGAAACTTGAGTTTCTTAGTTTCTTCCAACATAAGCAGCAGCTTTCTAAAGATCATTATTCATGTTGTTGTAAAGAAGTTAGGGCTGAGATTTTCTCAGCTCAGGAAGTAGTAGACTCGGAAAAACTTCTCTAGAGTTAAATCAACACAAACTCTTTCTTTCTGTAAGATCCATTGGATCTGAGTTGTAGGCCTATTTTGTAAAGGTTGAGGTAGGATCCAGTCTTGGATCTGAGCTGTAGGATTATTTATTTATCTGAGTGTAGGGCATGTGTGCCTGAGGTAGGGCAGTTTGCCTGAGGTAGGAGAGTCATTCTCTCCGAGTGTAGGGCATATGTGCCTGAGTTGTAGGATCCAGCTTTTGATCTGAGGTAGGGCCTTGTGCCTGAGTTGTAGGAGAGTCATCCTCTCTGAGTTGTAGGGCTAACCTCCTTGTTGGGTACATAGGAAAATGTGTACCTGATTTGAAGAAGCCTCACTTAGCTCAATGATATACATCAAGGTGTATTTGATGTTATTTTGAGTTTATATGTGCAGGTTAAGAATATGTTAAAATGCAGAAAAAATGTTTCTAAGTCCATGTGTCAACACTTAAGAAAGCCTGTGTCGATACTTGGAAAAGCAGTGTAGACACCAGAATCAACTGTGTCGACACATAGAAGTTTAAGTCGACATTTGATGGGCTAAAACCCGAACAGGAAAGCGTACCTATTGAATCGTAGTATCAAGGTCGTATTTAAACACGGGGCTGTCAAGTACTGCTACTCACGCTTGAACTATTATCCTATCGGAAAAATTGTTGGATTTTGAGAATTTTTAAAAGTGAAATAAAAGATAATTTGCGAGACAAAAAACTTATATTAAAAAGCTAGCATCCGATCAGTGAATCACCATGAAATTAGATGAGAGAGATAAAAATAAAGATAGTTTTAATTTTTGCAAACCATACTCGACCGTGACGGATCCGAAAATAAGACAAAATCTCGCTAGAGAATTAGGTCTCCTAACTTATAGACTCTTTGATCGAAATCTCTTTACAAACCAAAGAAGCCTAAAGTTGCATTATCGAGGTGATCCGTACTATTGGATTTGACTCCAATCTGGAGGATTTACGTCGTCTTATCTCTAGGATTGCGTTCAACTCCTTCCTTCTTTGAGTGATCTTTCAAATCATGAGTCTCTCGACTACTATGAAATGAGAACAAGGCCTACTACCGTATACCGTAAATACGGAGTCGACTCAAAATAAATCAAAGAAGGATCGAGCATGGAATAACAAAAATAAACTCTCATCTCACTTCATGGATCCTGACGATCGAATGCTAAGGGAGATTAGCTACGCATATTGGAAAAGGAAACAACAAAATAAAGAGAAGAGAATTTCATTGATTAATAAAAAGAGGTACACAATGATATTAAAAAGATGACAATATTATACTAAGAAGAAACTTACAACAATGAAAAGAGAACTATAACAATGAAAAGAAAATACTTGTACTAGAACTCTCTTGCTCACTTGCTCTCTCTCTAATCTAACCTCTCTCCAAAAGCCAACCTTTCTAAAGCATGGGACATGGGTTCCTTTTATAGGAGAGGAGGGAAGCTTCTAGATTAGGGGAAGACCAAGGGGGGGCCGGCCACCTCATGGGGATGATTCATGCATGGTATTAAATGGAGGGGAGAGAAAAAGCTAGGATGCATGCATTGTATTAAATGGAGAATGTAAAATATGAAGGGGGGGAATGAATGGAAAATAAAAGAGGGGAGAACAAGAGAGGGGCCGGCCACATGGGAAGAAGGGTCATGGATTGTATTAAATGGAGAGAGAGGAGGATGGCAAAAATGCATGCACTAGAAATAAAGGGCCAGCCATGCATGAAAATATTCATGCATGGCATTTAATGAAAAGAGGGGGCCTGCTCTTGAATGTGTGAAGGCCGGCCACTTTAATGAGGAGAGTGGGCTGTTTCATGGGCTCGGGTAGAGGGCTTAGAAGGGCTTTGAAGTGGGCTGAACTTGTAGGCTTTGTAGGGCTCGGCCATGTATGGATTGAGGCTTGTGGGCTGCTCCAATAGTGGCCGGCTGCTCTTGAATTAAAGGGGCTGCATAAGGACTGCATGGTGGGCTGCACAAGGCTCGGGTTTAGGGGCTTGGGCTGCTCCAATGCAAGGTGGCTGCACTTGTGCTTGAATCAAGGGGCTCGGGTTGCTTCAATAGCTGCTCCAATAGGTGGGCTTGAGTTGCACTTGAGGGAGGGGCCGTCCAACCTACAAAAATAACATAAAAATAAAACATTAGTTATGTTATAATCAAAGTTAAAACACACAACATCAAGAACATTAAAAATAAAAATACATATCAATATTATTAAAACATTAAAATAAAATAACAAAACATAAAAAAACATTAAAAATAAAACATCAAAACATAAACTAATATTGATTATAGTAACATAAGATTAAATAGATTTTAATATCAAAAACATAAAAGGACATCAAAACAAGCATACAAAACACAAATTTATAATAATGCTTAGGGATTTAAGCTACTAAAATACCCCCAAAAGGGATGACTAAAACTAGTCATCAAACTCCCCCATGCTTAGACATTTGCTTGCCCTCAAGCAAATAGAAATAAGGAACTAGGGAAAAACAAAAAGAAAGCAAAAGATATATATTTTATTTTAGGTTCCATAGTTAAGAAAAGCAAAACATGAAAAATTAAACTATCCTAATTTCCATGTTATCGACTAGTGGGGTGAGAAGTGCACAATAGAAAACTTGAAAGTGGAACCCTAAAAATTTCATTAAAACATAGGAAAAGTCTACACATTTCTAAATCTTAAAAACAAGGCATCCAAAATAAATGAAAATAAGGACAACAAAAGTAGAGGTTCTAAATAAACGGCGCATTAACAAACTACTAGGTTGCTAGATAAACATTAACCCTAAAACACTCCAAGGTAACCTCCAAAGAAATCCATCAATGATGGTGGCCATAGGCTTGTACGTTCACACTTTCTCCACTACGCGAATTTACGTTCTAAGATAAATAGGACTTCTAATAGGCGTTAAGACTTGGCTTAGGTAAATAATTAGGAAGTGGAAACAAAGATAAACACGAGGGCTAAGACACTAAACCAAGGTGAGCTCAAAAATAAAAACATGATAACTAAATGAGAAATGACAAGCAAGTCATTTCTCCAATTTATACTACAAAATAAGGCCATGAAATTTTCTTTTATAAACTTGGCCAAACAAAAACTTTTTCTACATTCATTTTTTTTTATTTTGATTTTTCATTTTTTTCTTACTCATTTTTTTTAATAATATTTTGATAAGAATGCTCCAAAAATAAGCTTGAGAATCTCCTATTCATTTCAAAGATAATACCCCTCCCACAAAAATAATTTTTAAGCTCAAGGTTATAGTGTGAAAAATAGGAAAGGCATTTGGCTTTGGTGATCATAATGAAATGAAAGGTGGAGCTAAAAACAAAGAGAACAAGAAAAGGCCCAAAACTGTTTAGCAATGGTAATGTTTTTGGTGGGCAAGAAAAGCTCAAACTAGACAAATGGTGGCCTACATCATTTCTAAAGAATGTAAAAACAACGCAAATGTTTCGAGAGTAGCTTGGGACAAGTTCTAGACACCAAGAAAGACTACCCTGCAAATGAAAAAGAGCTAATGATACCTAGCAACCATTCGTAAGCAACTAACCGAATAAAAAGACATAACTACAAATTGCTAACTTATAACGTAAAAAACTGGATTCCTATATTTAAGAAAGAGAAACTAGTAAAACTAAACTATGTTAAAATGATAAGTTTAGAAAACATTTTCAAAGTAATCTATATAGAACTACAAAAACCGCACGGGCCTACACATCACTAGAAGAAACATAAAAAATAAAGATAGAAATAATTTTAGGTTTTGCTTTTCAAATAGATTTTAGCTCATTTTTTTTTATTTTTGTTTTTTCTAATTTTTTGGGTTTTATATTTTATAATTTTTTGGATTTTGATGAAGCTAACATAAAATACTAATTTGAAAACACATTTTTTTTCTTTTTGGAAGAAGAAAGACAGAAAGAAAGACCAGAAGAAACTAGACCCCCCCCCCATGCTTAAATTCTTCATTGCCCTCAATGAAGAAAACAGAAAGAAAACGAGAAGGGGACTGAGAAGAAGAGAAAAAGAAAAATGCAGGAAAATAAATAAATAAGAACAGGACTTCCCCGGGTTCGTGAGATGAAGGCGGATGTCGCTCCCCCATGCTTGCTCTTTAGTGCGCTTGATCGTCAGCAGGTTTGACTTGATCCATCTTGATATAAGCTGCGGCGGAGTGGCGACCACGATCTTGGAATTGATTGGCCTCCGGTAGGAAGAGCAAAATAAAAGAAAAATTAGAGTCCGTGGGCAGATGCCCAATAATGTTCTTTATTACAATAATTCAAATAAAAGAGTTGCATAATAATAATAAGAAGTCCAAAAATAAAAATGTCCATAACAAAATAGAATTCTAGGAGTCCAAAATAAGATTCTCCTTTGCAGGAGACACAGAATCATTAGAAAAATACAGTTTAAGTCTATGGCCATTAACTTTAAATTCACCCCTCTCCGGGTGCGCAAGCAACACTGTTCCGTAAGGAAAAACATCCTTGAACGTAAACAATCCAGACCATCTAGATTAAAGTTTTCCAGGGAAGAGACGTAAACGCGAATTAAAAAGAAGAACCTGATCGCCTGGTTTAAACGTTTTAGGATTGCGTAGGTTCTTATCGTGATACAATTTCGTGCGTTCTTTATAAATTTTATTATTTTCATATGCGTACGCTCGCCACTCGTCAAGCTCATTTAGTTGGTTTTTTCTATGCTCGCCGACCGAGTGCGGATCAAAATAAAAAAATTTTAACGCCCAATATGCTCGGTGTTCTACCTCTACCGGAAGATGACACGATTTTCCATAGACTAATCGGAAAGGAGTACAACCGATGGCGGTCTTGTACGCTGTCTGATAGGCCCAAAGAGCATCGTCTAATTTTAAAGACCAATCCTTACGAGAAGTAGAAACGGTTTTTTCCAAAATTCTTTTAAGTTCTCGATTAACTACCTTGACCTGACCGTTAGTTTGGGGGTGATAAGCGGTGGATAATTTATGCGTAACGCCATATTTAGCTAAAGCCTTAGCGAGTTGAGAATTGCAAAAATGACTTCCGCTATCACTAACGATCGCGCGAGGAAAACCAAAACGAGAAAAAAAAATTTTAAGAAAAAAAACAACAACGCGAGCATCATTATTTGGTAAAGCTTGGGCCTCCGCCCACCTAGAAACGTAATTAACTGCGAATAAAATATATTTATTTCCTAAGCTTGAGGGAAATGGGCCGACGAAGTCTATGCCCCACAGATCAAAAATTTCACACTCGAGAAAATAGTTTTGTTCCATTTCATTTTTATTAGAGAGATTTCCAGTCCACTGGCATCGATCGCATCCGCCCACAAAGATTTGTGCATCTTTAAATATGCTTGGCCAATAAAGTCAGCACTAAGTACTTTGTGTGCGGTGCGGTGTGCTTGAAAGTGCCCGCCAGTCGGACCTTCACGAACATGTTTTAAGATTTGTTGACCCTCTTCCCGGGAAACACATCTCCTTACCACCTGATCCGCACAAATGCGAAATTGAAATGGGTCTTCCCAAAAATAATACTTCAACTCAGAAAAGAATTTCTTCTTTTGGTGAGTTGAGTATTCTTTTGGAAGGACCCGGGCTACAAGATAATTGGCCAGGTCGTCAAACCAGGGGGTAGAAGAAGAAATATTTAAAAGACGCTCATCCGGAAAAGAGTCATTAATAAAAGTTTCATTTAAAATATCATGATTGGGATTTTCAAGACGAGAGAGATGATCAGCTGCTAGGTTTTCTGCACCTTTCTTATCCCGAATCTCCAAGTCGAATTCTTGAAGTAAGAGGATCCAGCGAATAAGATGCGGCTTGGCATCCATTTTAGAAAGGAGGTACTTCAAAGCGGAATGATCCGTGAAAACAATAACTTTAGAAAGAGTAACATACGGTTGGAATTTATCAAACGCAAAAATAATCGCTAAAAGTTCTTTCTCCTTTGTGGTGTAATTTTCTTGAGCAGAAGTTAGAGTTTTACTAGCATAGAAAATCAGATGAAAGTTCTTAGCAATTCGTTGACCTAGAACCGCACCTACCGCATGATTACTCGCATCGCACATTATTTCGAATGGTAAATCCCAAACTGGGGCGATCATAATAGGAGCATTTATAAGTTTTGATTTTATTAATTCAAATGCCTTGAGACAAGATTCATCAAAAACAAAAGGAGTGTCTTTTTCGAGAAGGTGGGTGAGAGGCTTAGTGATTTTTGAAAAGTCTTTAATAAATCTACGATAAAAACCCGCGTGCCCTAAAAAACTTCTAATTGCTTTAACAGTTGTAGGTGGCGGTAACTTTTCAATTATTTCAATTTTTGCCTTGTCCACTTCAATTCCCTTAGCGGAAATTTTGTGGCCAAGGACTAAACCTTCACATACCATAAAGTGGCACTTCTCCCAATTTAAAACTAGATTTGTCTCCTCGCAGCATTTTAAAACTTTTCCTAGATTATTTAAACATAGTTCAAATGAGTCGCCAAAAACGGAAAAGTCGTCCATAAAAACTTCCATAATACTTTCTACGTATTTATCGAAGATGGCTAGCATACACCGCTGAAAGGTAGCTGGTGCGTTGCATAGCCCAAAAGGCATCCTACGGTAGGCAAAGGTTCCAAAGGTGCAAGTGAATGTTGTCTTTTCTTAGTCTTCGGGTGCAATAGGCATTTGAAAGTATCCCGAAAGATCGTCGAGAAAACAATAAAAACTATGCCCGGATAAGCGTTCTAAAATTTGATCGATAAAGGGGAGGGGGAAGTGATCTTTACGAGTGCCATCATTTAATTTACGGTAGTCGATGCACATCCTCCATCCCGTTACCATCCTAGTCGGAATTAGATCATTATTTTCATTGGTTATTACCGTGACTCCACCCTTTTTAGGAACTACCTGGACCGGACTTACCCACTGACAATCAGAAATGGGATAAATAATCCCCGCATCTAATAACTAAAGAACCTCACCCTTCACAACCTCTTTCATGTTGGGGTTAAGATGACGTTGAGGTTGGACTACACCCTTATAATTATTTTCAAAAAATATTTTGTGGGTGCAGAAGGAGGGGCTTATGCCAGGAATATCAGAAATTTGCCACGCTATAGCTCGGCGATGCTTTTGTAGTAGTTTGATCAATTGATCGTTTTCAGACTGAGAAAGCAAAGCCGAGATTATAACGGGCAATTTAGAGTCTTTTGCAAGAAAGGCATATTTTTTATATGGTCAGGAAGTGGTTTTAAATCAAGATGAGGTGGTTCGTCATAAGAGTTTTTTAAATTCTTTTCTTTTTCAAAAATGAGATTTTCATACTTTTTTCTACTAAATACAGAATCATTTTCAAGATTTTCTTGTATTGATATCATCGTGTTTTCAAAATCATTTGAAGAAATTTCAGAAAAAAGAGGAAAATTCATTAGAAGAAATGTTGGAAAGGGAAAGGGAAGAATCTTCATTTAAAACATCAATAAAAAAACATGAGTCATCTTTTTTTAAAGAGTTTTTCATAGATTGATTAATGGAAAATGTGACCTCATCATCTCCCACACGCAAAAACAACTTTTCATTACTAACATCAATAACTGCTCGAGAGGTGGCTAGGAATGGTCGGCCAAGGATAAGAGGGACCTCGACGTCCTCTTCAATATCAAGAATGACAAAATCCACCGGGAAGATGAATTTGTCGACCTTTACTAGCACGTCCTCAACGATACCTAATGGATACTTAATGGACCTATCAGCTAATTGGATACTCATTCTTGTAGGACTAAGAGTGCCCAAATCTAGCTTCTTGAATAAAGAAAAAGGCATCAAATTGATGCTCGCTCATAGATCCGCTAACGCATGTTTAAGAAACAGATCACCAAAGACGCAAGGAATGGAAAAACTACCCGGATCGTTTATCTTTTTAGGAAGAGTAGAGTTCTTAACGACCGCCGAGCATTCTTCATTTAATGTTACATGTGATAAATTTTCCAATTTCGTTTTGTTTGTTAATAAGTCTTTAAGGTACTTCACGTACTTCGACATTTGACTAATCGCTTCATGAAATGGTAAATTAATATGAATTTGTTTGAATATTTCAAGAAAGCGTTGATATTGATTATCTAGTTTGTCTTGCCTAAGTCGAGACGGATAAGGAGGTGGTGGAAATTCCTTTATAATAACTGGAGCATCATTTTGAAAATCATTTTTTCTTTTTCAGAATCAGTAAAAACAGAGATATCTTTTTCTTTTTCAAAAATAGATTTTTCATTCTCAAGATTTGATTTATTATTTTCTGTGGAGATAATAATAGGAGGGACAATCACCTTTGGCGATGATATAAAATACGGGGCTAAAACCGAATAGGCAAGTGTAAAAACAAAAAAAAATCTTTCTTTCTCTTTCTCCATTTCAAGTTTTCATTTTCGTTTGATGACTAGTTTTAGTCATCCCTTTTGGGGGTATTTTAGTAGCTTAAATCCCTAAGCATTATTATAAATTTGTGTTTTGTATGCTTGTTTTGATGTCCTTTTATGTTTTTGATATTAAAATCTATTTAATCTTATGTTACTATAATCAATATTAGTTTATGTTTTGATGTTTTATTTTTAATGTTTTTTTTATGTTTTGTTATTTTATTTTAATGTTTTAATAATATTGATATGTATTTTTATTTTTAATGTTCTTGATGTTGTGTGTTTTAACTTTGATTATAACATAACTAATGTTTTATTTTTATGTTATTTTTGTAGGTTGGCCAGCCCCTCCCTCAAGTGCAACTCAAGCCCACCTATTGGAGAAGCTATTGAAGCAACCCGAGCCCCTTGATTCAAGCACAAGTGAAGCCACCTTGCATTGGAGCAGGCCAAGCCCCCAAACCCGAGCCTTGTGCAGCCCACCATGCAGTCCTTATGCAGCCCCTTTAATTCAAGAGCAGCCGGACACTATTGGAGTAGCCCACAAGCCTCAATCCATGTATGGTCGAGCCCTACAAAGCCTACAAGTTCAGCCCACTTCAAAGCCCTTCTAAGCCCTCTACCCGAGCCCATGAAACAACCCACTCTCCTCATTAAAGTGGTCGGCCTTCACACATTCAAGAGCAGCCCCCCTCTTTTCATTAAATGCCATGCATGAATATTTTCATGCATGGCCGGCCCTTTATTTCTAGTGCATGCATTTTTGCCATCCTCCTCTCTCTCAATTTAATACAATGCATGACCCTTCTTCCCATGTGGCCAGCCCCTCTCTTGTTCTCCCCTCTTTTATTTTCCATTCATCCCCCCCTTCATATTTTACATTCTCCATTTAATACAATGCATGCATCCTAGCTTTTTCTCTCCCCCTCCATTTAATACCATGCATGAATCATCCCCATGAGGTGGTCGGCCCCCCCTTGGTCTTCCCCTAATCTAGAAGCTTCCCTCCTCTCCTATAAAAGGAACCCATGTCCCATGCTTTAGAAAGGTTGGCTTTTGGAGAGAGGTTGGATTAGAGAGAGAGCAAGTGAGCAAGAGAGTTCTAGTACAAGTATTTTCTTTTCATTGTTATAGTTCTCTTTTCATTGTTGTAAGTTTCTTCTTAGTATAATATTGTCATTTTTTAATATCATTGTGTACCTCTTTTTATTAATCAATGAAATTCTCTTCTCTTTATTTTGTTGTTTCCTTTTCCAATATGCGTAGCTAATCTCCCTTAGCATTCGATCGTGAGGATCCATGAAGTGAGATGATAGTTTATTTTCTTTCTTAGTTTTATTTTTGTTATTCCATGCTCGATCCTTCTTTGATTTATTTTGAGTCGACTCCGTATTTCCGGTATATGGTAGTAGGCCTTGTTCTCATTTCATAGTAGTCGAGAGACTCATGATTTGAAAGATCACTCAAAGAAGGAAGGAGTTGAACGCAATCCTAGAGATAGGACGATGTAAATCCTCCGGATTGGAGTCAAATCCAATAGTGTGGATCACCTCGATAATGCAACTTTAGGCTTCTTTGGTTTGTAACGAGATTTCGATCAAAGAGTCTATAAGTTAGGAGACCTAATTCTCTAGCGAGATTTTGTCTTATTTTCGGATCCGTCACGGTCGAGTATGGTTTGCAAAAATTAAAACTATCTTTATTTTTATCTCTCTCATCTAATTTCATGGTGATTCACTGATCGGGTGCTAGCTTTTTAATTTAAGTTTTTTGTCTCGCAAATTATCGTTTATTTCACTTTTAAAAATTCTCAAAATCCAGCAATTTTTTCGGTAGGATAATAGTTCAAGCGTGAGTAGCAGTACTTGACAGCCCCGTGTTTAAATACGACCTTGATACTACGATTCGACAGGTACGCTTGTCTGTTCGGGTTTTAGCCCATCAACATCAACTGTGTTGACACCTGGAGGCAGTGTCGACACACATAATTTTTAGTCGACATCAACTGTGTCGACACCTGGAGGCAGTGTCGACACACAGAATTCTTAGACTATATCAACTGTGTCGACACACAGGACTTGTGTCGACACACAACAGAGTTTCAACAAAGTTGATTGTGGTGTAGTGAAGAAGTGTCTGTGTCGACACAAAGAAGCTGTCACAACCCGTATTTTCTCCAAAAGGACAAGTATCAGAGTATGAGTAAACACACGTCGTCATGCCACGTCGATCAGGGGATAACTGTCGATGCTCAGGCAATCAGAACTACTATTATAAAAACATTCATAAGTTTAATGATTAGAAAGTTGCTTATGTAACTAAGAGCCGTATCCCTCGGCTCAGTGGTTCATTAGCCCAATTAGAAGAAAACATAATTTACGCTGCGGAAAATACTATAATTAAGATAACTTAACATCCTATATGAGTACAAACGTCCATGAAGGACAGCTCATGTCATGCAAGACTCTAAATTTAATATAAGTAGGGAAATGCCTTTTTTTACTAGCTGTAAAGTACTTCTTTTAAGCTTAAAGACATGAGATGTATGCCATACTATTAGTAAGGTTTAATATTCAAAATAACTAACATGCACCCTAGCATAAAACATTCCCAAGAGACAAGTAACAGCTCCCAAACTGGGTAACCAAACAAACATAGAAGAGTAAACAGTAGACTGAGAAAAATAACCACCGAAGTGCGCCGACAAACTGACACTAACCCCTCAGTATAAACAAAGGTCTGAGTCAACAAAGCAACAAGCAATCTCACCTAAAGTGAGAGAAACACTCCTGCAAAGTGATCAACCAAAACGCAACTCCAAACTAGCCGCTTGGACGGCTGCAACCTAGACCTGAGGCATTCAAAGACAGAATACCTCAACACAAATAAAATAATGCAAGTGGAAAAAAGAGATAAAAGCTCAAAGCTAAGAAAAGATCAATCAACATGGGAGGATCAACCCCCACCCAACAAGCTGTCAAACTCTGCAACAAGTCAACAAATGAACGAGATTATAGCAAACAAATCATCAATAAAAGCTGAAGGAAATGCGCCAAGTGCCTCGGGAAAACAACCCGCTTCGGCTCAAACTTGCTGAATCAAAGCAAGAAATGGCTAAACCAGCCCACAATCCAAAACAAGGATAGGAGCAATGGTCCATGGATCATGATAGGAAAATCATTAACACTTAGTGATCCTCGTCTCGGAGGAGTGGGTAACCCTTATTTCAAAGGCATTTTATTTGCTTGTAACGACCTGGCAAGTTAAGTAGCACAGCGTCGCCTGGCCCACTAGCAACCCATGGAGGACCCATGGCACTCCAGTGGTGTAGCCGGAATCTACAAGACCTGCCACGGAAACCAACACCCACAGAACTCCTCACCAAGACCTCGGTACCACCGCATGCTAACCAGCGATACAAACTGACAGTTCCATCCACATTAACTTCTATCAACGTTTCCTGGTGACATTTTCCAAGGTTGGGGTCAAAACCCCGAAACAGACCCCTAAGGACTTCAGTCAGCGAAAACGATGAAAGACGGACAATTCCTTCGGAATTCGTCGGGTATCACCATTGATACTCGACGGATTCGTCGGGAATTGTCGATGAAAGCCAACGGAAGTCGTCGAGTATCATCGCGATACTCGACGATTTTCCCTAAAATCATCGGGTATCGCGACGATACTCGACGATTTTGTCTAGCGATTCTCGACGAATCCAACCCAATACTCGTCGACTCTACCTTGTAATTCACACCGATTCTACCTTGTCATTCTCACCGACTTTTACTTAGCGCCTGATGGTTATGCCTAACGATACTCGGTGATTTTCCTAATGATACTCGCCGAATCTGCCTAAGGATACTCGCCGATTCTCCCTAAGGATACTCGCCGATTCTGCCTAACGATACTCGCCGATTTTTACTTAGCATTCTAGGACAGCCAAACCATGGGTAACGAGGATACTCGACGAATTCGTCGGGTATCCAAAGTGATATCAGATGGATTCGCCTCGTAGCGCGGGAAAGACCGGATAATCGCCCTATAGCGTAAACCTACCCAAAATAAAGGAGAGAAAATAAAGATAAAGGGAAGGACTGGAGCAAGCAAGGGAAGAAAATCCACTTGCCTCGATACCCACGGAGAAGACGTCGCCCGCCTCGGCCGCTTCCAGATCCGGCCACAAGGAGCACCGAGCAACGTTTCCTGAAACTTTTGGGGACGAAATTAAGCCAAAACCCCTAACCCTAACCTTCAAAATTCAAGGAAACGGACAAATCTTACCTCTACCGAGAATCCCTCGCCGAGAGCCGCCCGAAAATCCAGTCAGACGAGGAAAACGAGTCCTCCTGCTCCGCACACCACCGACTGAAGCCTCGCCGAGTCCGCTGCTCCCAAAATGTCGCGGAAACGAAACAGCCGACGGGGAGAAGAAGAAAGTGCGGACTAGCCAGCACCCTATTTTAACCTATATATACCCTAATAATAATAATATATATATATAATAACACACCATCCTAATACAACGCTCAACACAAACAAACTCGGAAACGCGCGAAACTCGTGCCGTAGCCAAAAACCAATGCTACAAACGCAACGGCGAGGTCCGAATCCTAATCCGATGGGTTGAACTTAGGCAAACACCTACCAAAGCCAAAACACAAGCGGCTCCGCCGAGTCACCAAAACAGACCCGGCCCGCTAGGGAAAACTCGTCAACAGGCTAAGATGCTACCCTACAGAGAACTCAAGGAGCCAAGATCATGCTCTATCCTCGGCACATGTCAAACACGTGCTAGGGTAACGCTTCTGACGTCAAAACCCAGACAACTAAAGAATATCAGAAAAATCAGGGGCGTTACAGTCACACCCCCAAAAAAGAAGTTTCGTCCTGAAACTTGGATCACGAAGCGAAGAAGAAGACAGAAGAAAAGGCACAATAGGAAAATTCTTAAATGAGAATACTAACCTGAGAAGACTAAGAGAACAACTGGGGATGCGATTTTCTCATCGCGGACTCCAATTCCCACATTGCACCTCTAGCATCCTGGTTTCGCCAGAGAACTATAACCATTGGAATTGTCTTCTTCCTTAGCACACGATCTTGCGTTTCTAGAATACATACAGGTTCTTCAATATACGATAGATTAGGCTGCAACTGGGGCACTGAGTCAAGAACATGGCGATCACTACGAACACACTTTCGCAACTGGCTCACGTGAAAGATGTCGTGAACACCAGGGAAAGAATCAGGCAAATCCAGTCTATATGCATAAACCCCGATGCGCTCCAGAATCTGAAAAGGTCCCACATACCTGGTATCAAGTTTATGGTTCCTTCCAAACCTCTTAACAACTGGCATCGGAGAGACCTTCAGAAAAACCATGTCCCAAACTGCAAATTCTAGATCAACTCTGCGCTGATTGGCATACTTCTCGTACCTCTCCTGAGCCAACCTCAGCTTTTCACGAATATGTGACACCGAAACACTCATATCTTCTAACGCTTCTGGACCGAGCAAGGGTCTCTCACCAACTTCTGCCCAAAACAAAGGGGTCCGACAATGCCTTCCATATAACGCTTCAAAGGGTGCCATCTGCAGGCTCTCCTGATAGTTGTTATTATACGCGAATTCCATCAATCCGAGGCGTTTATCCCAAGCTCCTTCATGGTCCAGAATATAACATCGAATCATATCCTCCAAGATCTTGTTCACTCTCTCTGTCTGTCCATTCGTCTGAGGATGATAAGCAGTAGAATATCTAAGGTCTGTGCGTAGGGCTCCCTGCAAGCTTTTCCAGAAATGAGACATGAATCGGGAGTCTCAGTCTGACACAATGCTTGTAGGTACATCATGCAGTCTGATAACTTCGTCGAGATATAGTTCTGTTATCTTTTCCATAGAATAATCAATCTTAAATGACACAAAGTTGGCACACTTGGTTAACCTGTCCACGATGACCCACTCTGCATCATGACCTCGGGGAGATCTCGGCAAACCGGTTATGAAATCCATGGATAAACTCTCCCATTTCCAGCTTGGTATATCCAAAGGCGTTAGCTTACCACCCGGTCTCCTATGATCTGCTTTGACACGCTGGCAGGTATAACACTCAGATACAAACTTGGCAATGTCGTTCTTCATACCTGACCACAAAACAATATGTTTTAAATCTCTATACATTTTTTGGAACCAGGATGATAAGTAATACTGGAACCATGCGCTTCACTACATATTCTTGCTCGGATGTCCCCAACAGCGGGAATACAGTATCTTCCACAGTATCTTAAGGTACGCGTGTCTTCAATCGAAAAATCAGGTAATTCCCCTTTCTCGGTCCTACTGAGGAGGTGCTGCAATTCAGGGTCGTCTTTCTGATGTAGCCTAGTGAGAGTAATCCACGAAGGCTCTTCCACCTCTAAGCTACTCGGCGAAGCACTATTCCCTACCGTTATGTCCATGAGCAAAAACTCTTCGATAAGGGATTGCACCGAGAGATTAAAGATATGCGCGGGATTCTGGCTCAACTTGTCCGCTACTACATTAGCTTTGTCGGGATGATAGAGGATATCAACTTCGTAGTCCGCAACATACTCTAGCTACCTACGCTGGCGCAGATTCAATTCCTTTTGAGTGAAAACATATTTTAAACTTTTATGGTATAAATAAACCTTGCACGACACTCCATACAGCAGATGTCTCCACAACTTCAATGCATAAATGACCGCAGCAAATTCCAGGTCATGCATAGGGTAATTCTTTTCATGCACATTCAATTGTCTTGATCCATATGCAATCACCTTACCGTCCTGCATCAATACACAACCGAGTCCAACTCGCTAGGCGTATACATAAACAGCATACTTTACTCCTTGCACCGGCAATACCAACACTGGGGCAGAACAAAGTCTTTTCTTGAGCTCCTGAAATGCTTCTTAACAGGCCTCACTCTATACAAAGGCTGTGCTCTTTTGCGTAAGCCTGGTCAACGGCGCAGAAAGCACGGAGAATGCTTCAACAAATCTTCTGTAGTAACCTGCCAATCCTAGGAAGCTCCTTATTTCCTTAGGCGATGAAGGTATCCTCCAATCCAAGACTGCAGCTATCTTGGCAGGATCCACTTAGATACCTTCCTTACTTACGATGTGTCCTAAGAATGACACCTGAGACAACCAGAACTCACACTTGCTAAGCTTCGCATACAGCTTGTGCTCCCTTAGAGTAGACAAGACTAAGCGCAAGTGCAAGGCATGCTCATCTACATTTCTGGAGTATACCAGTACATCGTCAATGAACACTACCACGAATTTATCCAGAAAATCCCTGAACACTCTGTTCATCGTGTCCATAGAAGCTGATGGTGCGTTTGTTAATCCAAAAGACATTACCCGAAATTCAAAGTGTACATAACGAGAACGAAAAGCAGTTCGCGGGATGTCCGACTCCCAGATCCTTAACTGATTGTAACCTGAACGAAGGTCGATCTTTGAGAACAAGGAACTACCTCGCAACTGATCGAACAAGTAATTGATCCTGGGTAGGGGGTATCTATTTTTAACGGTCACTTTGTTTAGCTCACGATAGTCGATGCATAGTCTCATCGTTCCGTCCTTTTTCTTCACGAAGAGCACTGGTGCACCCCAGGGGAAAGAGCTGGGTCTAATAAAGCCGCACTGCAATAACTCATCTAACTGAGTACGCAGCTCCTCTAACTCACGCGGCGCCATGCGGTATGGTGCCTTAGTAATAGGGCGAGTGCCTTGCTCAAGATCTATAACAAACTCCACTTCTCTTTCTGGAGGAAGTTCGGGAAGACTAACAGGAAAGACATCCGGAAACTCACTCACCACAGAAACGTCCTCAACCCGAGGCTCAACCGAAGCAGCTTCCAAAGCAGAAACAGAAACAAGAAAAGAATCACAGCCAGACTCTAGAAATTTGCGAGCACACACCGAAAAAATGATCGAAGATTCCTGACGCGGCGAACCATACACACTCATGGGCTGACCATTGCCACCTCTAAAGTCCATGCGCTTGTGCTTGCACTGAATGACGGAATCATGGCTGGACAGCCAGTCCATGCCCAAAATCACGTCAAAGTCAGCCAAATCCAGCACCTTTAGATCCGCAAAGACTAAGGAACCACTAAGGAAGATGGGGCATTTCTGGATACCCTGGTATGACCTCACCAGCTCTCCTGAAGGAAGTTTGACGCATAGGGAGGCATCTAACGAGTCGAGAGTGCAGCGGTGACGGTCTACAAAACTCTTTGCCACAAAGGAGTGAGTAGCACCCGAATCAAACAAAACGCGCGCCCACTTTCCGTTCACCTTAAATTCACCTAAACATATAGCGCGCGCAACTAATTTACAGAAACTAAAAATCTATAAAAAGAGTTTACTAACTAAACCAGAGACTAACCTGAGATCACTTGAGTCGAAGATTGGGCTTCCTCCTTGGTCAACACATTCAACTTCCCTTTTCCCTTGTCCACGTGAGCTACTGGCGGAGGTAGAGTCTGCAACAGAACTGCATTCAGCGCGGGCTGGCTCTACGGGCAATTAGCTCTCTTGTGCCCCTTCTATCCGCAGAGGAAACAAACTCCAGCCTTCTTGCGACAATGTGCCGCATCATGCCCACTCCTCTGGCAATAAGAACAGACATGACTTCCTTTAGGAGCATCCTGGATCGCGTGAACCTGAGACAACTTCTGCGCATCCAGTCTCTTAAAGCACTTCTCGAAAGGGTGACCTGGCTTACCACAGAAGCTACATGCTTCCTTTCTATCCTTCTTCGCAGCAGGGCCAGATATCTTAGCACTTCCTTCTTCATCAAATTTCCTCTTATCCTTCTTTGTATGTGTTCCCCAATTCTTTACATTCTCTATCGCCTCAACCTTCAAGGCAGCTTCAACCAGTTCTGCAAGGGTCTCTGACTTGTACACGCTAACAAACTGTTGAATGTCATATCTTAGACCACCTAGGAAATATTTTACTCTGCCTTCTTCGGATGCTACTAATGCTAGGGCAAAACGACTGAGCTTGTTGAACTCGACTTCGTACTCACCCATAGTAAGTTGCCTCTGCTTTAGGTGCAAACAGTTGTTCATCAGGCGGTCTCGCTCGACCGATGGCAAAAACTTCTTCAGTAACATACTTTTGAATGAGTCCCATGAACATCCATCAGCAAGGTTCTCTTTCTCTCTAATCCACCAACTCTTCGCAAGACCCTTAAGTTGATATGCCGCAAACATCACCTTCTGATTGGCGGAGATGCCGGAATAATAAAACATTTCCTCGATGGTGATGATCCAATCATCCAACGCCAAGAAATCTGCTCTACCGTCATACGAAGGAGGTCCTAGTCGCTGGAAGTGAGAAATAAAATTCATTTCCAGCGGCAGTACGACTGGGGGAACTAGAGCAGCAGGGGGAGTAGGGGTAGCTTGGTCCACAACAGGGTCCTGGGCTCTAGGCTGCTGCCCGGCGACCACAGCCAACAACGATTGTATCTGAGATTGCACATCCACCATCTGCCTAATCAGGGCCTCATTACTTTGTCGCAACCCTTTAATCACCGCTTCACTCTGAGCACCAGAAGACTCCCCTTCTGACTGGGGGTTCGATCTCGTCGCAACGCGCTTAGGTGGAATTCTACAGAACAAATGGATATCTAGTCAAAATTTTGCCGAAGGCATCGCAAACTGGGGAAAAAATTCCCCTCGAACTAATCGGGCTAGAAATCTACCGACACAGGCAAAAGTCTTAACAAGGACCTAGTTTACGACACCGAAGCTGGAAAACTTGAATACTCAGATTCAGATTGGAACAAGAACGAACAACCGACACTTACCATGTAACGGCCTGGCCCGTAAGCTCAGAGGCTGCCGCACCCGCTCTAGGAGGCACAGCATGGCCGTAAACCAGCGCCGCTACAGGACAGTAGCCCGATAAACCCTCGATCAGAACTAGAGGAGGACAATCTCTAACACCCGCTGTTACTTTGCTCTGGGAGATCATAGAATGATGTTATGCTTCTAACTTGTGCCTATGATATGAATGAATGAATGTTTAGATATCATTTCAAATCATGAGTGTACATATGTCATCATGTAGATTGTTAACTTGGCACGTGTGCTTATGCGATGATATGTTATGGATGTTGTGCTATGCATTCTAAGAAAAGGGCCTTAGTGCATGTTATGAGCGGCGTACACATACAATGTTATGCATATCATACTATATAATATTGTATGTAATGAAGAAACTTAAACGTGCTAATGCGCATCCATGTGATGGTGGTTATGCATCCCATACTACATAACCGTCACATGTTGCCACTTATGGTGGATCCATATACAAACACATATTATGCATCCCATACTACATAATATGCCCCGTATACTTCTTTTCATGTTATGAGTGTAGTGCCCATGCTTCCATCAAGATTTACTGATGACATATCGGTGGGTGTATGCAATGAAATGATACTACCAGGGTTTTTCTCCGGGCAAAGTTGTTTGACTGACTTGCCAAACCAACCAACCCTTTGCAAAACCTCCCTCTGATACCAACTGTCACAACCCGCATTTTCTCCAAAAGGACAAGTATCAGAGTATGAGGAAACACGCGTCGTGATGCCACGTCGAGCAGGGGTTTACTGCCGACGCTCAGGCAATCAGAACTACTATTATAAAAACATTCATAAGTTTAATGATAAGAAAGTTGCTTTTGTAACTAAGAGCCGTATCCCTCTGCTCAGTGTTTCATTAGCCCACTTAGAAGAAAACATAATTTATGCTGCGGAAAATACTTTAAATAAGATAACTTAACATCCTACATGAGTACAAACGTCCATGAAGGACAACTCATGTCATGCAAGACTCTAGATTTAGTATAAGTAGGGAAATGCCTTTTTTTACTAGCTGTAAAGTACTTCTTTTAAGCTTAAAGACATGAGATGTATGCCATACTATTAGTAAGGTTTAATATTCAAAATAACTAACATGCATCCTAGCATAAAACATTCCCAAGAGACAAGTAACAGCTCCCAAACTGGGTAACCAAACCAACATAGAAGAGTAAACAGTAGACTGAGAAAAACAACCACCGAAGGGCACCGACAAACTGACACTAACCCCTCGGTGTAAACAAATGTCTGAGTCAACAAAGCAACCAGCAATCTCACCTAAAGTGAGAGAAACACTCCTGCAAAGAGATCAACCAAATTGCAGCTCCAAACTAGCCGCTCGGACGGCTGCAACCTGGACCTGAGGCATTCAAAGACAAAATACCTCAGCACAAATAAAACAATGCAAGTGGCAAAAAGAGATAAAAGCTCAAGGCTAAGAAAAGATCAATCAACAGGGGAGGATAACCCCCACCCAACAAGCTGTAAAACTCTGCAACAAGTCAACAAATGAACGACATTATAGCAAACAAATCATCAATAAAAGCTGAAGGAAATGCGCCAAGTGCCTCGGGAAAACAACCTGCTTCGGCTCAAACCACTAAAGCAAAGCAAGAAATGGCTAAACCAGCCCACAATCCAAAATAAGGATAGGAGCAACGTGTTGGGTATTGTATCCACAATGTACCTGATTTGAAGAAGCCCCTGTACAAGCTAAGGTAAATAGACAATGTATTTGATGAAATATTTCTAGTAGTGCTTGCAGTTATTCCATGCTAAGTACACACCAATGTCAGGGTGCAGTGGGTCAATATACACGGGTCTGTGCAACGTAATCCCTCGTTGAGCAGATCAGTGTGTTGGCCTACGTGTACTCTCTCTATTGGGGTGTACTTAATTTCAAGTACAGGGCTATGAGAAAGCTAGAGCAGACATGGAGCAAGGATGGGCCAAAGACCATCTCACGGGTTGAAAGACGAGATTCGTCTAAGTGTAAATCGTCGAGAATCACTAAGTGATTCTCACCGATTCGTCGAGAATCACCAGTGATTCTCGACGAGTCGTCGAGAATCACTAGTTGATTCTTGCCGGGTTGGGCCGGCTGTCTCGACGCAGTCAGAAAAATCATCTAAGGCAGAATCGACGAGAATCACCAAGTGATTCTCGCCTATTCGTCGAGAATGACTTTGCATTCTCGCCGAGTCGGCGAGAATCCAAGGTGATTCCAACCGATTCTCCCCGGCCTCTATAACCTGTGCTGCCAGAATTCTCTAAGTAGAATTCGGAGAGAATTGTAAGTGATTCTCGCCGATTCGTCGAGAATCACCCACGATTCTCGCCGAATTTGACTTTGGTATTTTTCCTACTCTGCCTGGACCGGTCCATGACATCTGCGGGATTTTGAACCGGACTTCGGTCTTACTGCTGGTGGGGCCCACAACGGTCATCTCTTGACCTATTGTATAAATACTCTGGTATTTGTGTACAGTAAGAGACAGACGATATACGAAATAGAGCGGCCGACTAACCCTAATCTCGCGAACTTGCTTCGCCTCCGTCTCCGCAGCCGATCACCGAAGCCGATCTCGATCTCCTCCAGATCCTCGGTGATAGAAGCCAAGTCCTACACAGCGTCTCACGTGTCTATCCAGAGATCTTTTGTCTCTTGATTTGAGATAGGGAAATCTTTCCCCATCCGAATCGATCGAGACGATCGATCCTCGTGTGACCGTTGGTAGACCTTGCCGACTTCGCTAAGAAGATTGGATCTCCAGTGCTTTGCTGCTGTTTTCAGTTGCCGCCGCCAACACCGAGAACCTCGCCGCCGCTCGTCGCCGCCGCTGGTCTCGGGGAGATTCTCTCCAAGTGAGATCTAGGGTTATGGACTCTTCGTTAACGTCAAGAACACGTCGTCGAACGAAGAGGGACACCTTAGTCTCCATACGTTGTTTGTATTTCTTACAAGCTATTTTTAATTCTTTGTAAAGGATCGATTGGTCTCTAGTTGTAGGGTTGGGTGCAACCCGTGTTGTGGGAGTGTTGACTCCTACGTGTGGAAGGGTTCCTTCCGTTAGTGCAAGGATTGGATTTCAATCCTGTTGGTGAAGTGACCGAGTCGTCCCTGGTTGGGAGATAGGTCGAAGGAGGAAAGTGGACGTACCCAAATCGGGGAACCACTATAAATTGCTTGTGTACTTTTTGTGCTGTGTTGTTTTATTTTCTTGTGCAGGTAAAACCTTAATTCCGCAAATACGCTGCAAAGACACCTATCCCCCCCCCATAGGTGTAAGTCGTTGACACTAGGTGGACTTTCACAACGGTCCAAGGATCATGATAGAAAAATCATTAACACTTAGTGATCCTCGTCTCGGAGGAGTGGGTGACCCTTATTTCAAAGGCATTTTATTTGCTTGTAACGACCTGGCAAGCTAAGTAGCACAGTGTCGCCCGGCCCACTAGCAACCCATGGAGCACCCATGGCGCTCAAGTGGTGTAGCCAGAATCTACAAGACCTGCCACGAAAACCAACACCCACAAAAAACCTCACCAAGACCTCGAGACCACCGAAGTCTAACCAGGGATACAAACTGAAAGTTCCATCCACATTAACTTCTATCAACGTTTCCTGGTCACATTTTCCAAAGGTTGGGGTCAAAACACCGAAACAGACCCCAAAGGACTTCACTCAGCAAAAACGATGTAAGACGGACAATTCCTTCAGAATTATTCGGGTATCACCATTGATACTCGACGGATTCGTCGGGAATTGTCGACGAAAGCCAATGGAAGTCGTCGAGTATCATCGCGATACTCGACGATTTTCCCTAAAATCGTCGGGCATCGCGACGATACTCGACGATTTTGTCTAGCGATTCTCGACGACTCAAACCCGATACTCGCCGACTCTGCCTTGTCATTCACACCGATTCTACCTTGTCATTCTCACCAACTTTTACTTAGCGCCTGACGGTTATGCCTAACGATACTCAGCGATTTTCCTAATGATACTCGCCGAATCTGCCTAAGAATACTCGCCGAATCTGCCTAAGGATACTCGCCGATTCTGCCTAAGGATACTCGCCGATTCTTCCTAAGGATACTCGCCGATTTTTACTTAGCATTCTAGGACAGCCAAACCACGGGTAACGAGGATTCTCGACGAATTTGTCGGGTATCCAAAGTGATATCCGACGGATTCGCCTCGTAGCGCAGGAAAGACCGGATAATCGCCCTATAGCGTAAACCTACCCAAAATAAAGGAGAGAAAATAAAGATAAAGGGAAGGACTGGAGCAAGAAAGGGAAGAAAATCCACTTTCCTCGATACCCACAGAGAAGACGTCGCCCGCCTCGGCCGCTTCCAGATCCGGCCACAAGGAGCACCGAGCAACGTTTCCTGGAACCTTTGGGGACGAAATCAAGCCAAAACCCCTTACCCTAACCTTAAAAAGTCAAGGAAACGGACAAATATTACCTCTACCAAGAAGCCCTCGCTGAGAGAACCCCAAAAATCCAGTCAAACGAGGAAAACGAGTCCTCTTGCTCTGCACACCGCCGACCGAAGCCTCGCCGAGTCCGCCGCTCCCCAAATATCGCGAAAACAAAACAGCCGACGGGGAGAAGAAGAAAGTACGGACCGGCCCAAGCCCTATTTTATCCTATATATACCCTAATAATAATAATTTAATATATTATATAATATATATATATATAATAACACACCATCCTAATACAACGCTCAACACAAATGAACTCGGAAACGCGCGAAACTCACGCCGTAGCAAAAAACCAACGCTACCAACGCAACAGCTAGGTCGGAATCCTAATCCGATGGGTTGAACTCAGGCAAACACCTACCAAAGACAAAACACAAGCGGCTCCGCCGAGTCACCAAAACAGACCCGGCCCGCTAGGGAAAACTCGCCAACAGGCTAAGATACTACCCTATAGAGAACTCAAGGAGCCAAGCATGCTCTATACTCGGCACATGTCAAACACGTGCTAGGGTAACACTTCTGACGTCAAAACCCGGACAACTAAAGAATATCAGAAAAATCAGTTGTGTTACAGAAGCAGTGTCGACACATTCTACAGATGCAGTGTCAAGAAGCAGTTTCGACACCAAATAAGCTGTGTCGACATCACCAAAGCTTGTGTCGACACTTAATCTACTTGTGTCGACACATAATGAAGATATGTCTCGACGCTTTGCTGACAAAGACAAAGGTTCAAGAAATTACTGAAGACTTAACAGCTGTGAATTCCAACAAGTTTGCTGAAGTTATCAGAACTGTCAGAAGTTGGTTAGAAACCGGATCAGCCGGTTACTATGGATGAAGTCTATATAAAGATGGATTCTGTCAAATCAAAAAAGATATACAACTAATGAAGTATTGATCATTGATCAAGAAAGAGCACGTCACACAGAAGAAGATTTTCGTGGGAAGATCTAGAAGACAATCTTAAGTGGCAATCTACTCAGAATTTGTCTAAGGAGAATTCAAACAAGAATTCAGAAGTAACTTAAGAAGATTTGGAGAGTGAGAGAGAGCTCCATCTGTTTGAAGAAAATAAGGAGACATTTACAAGTCTCTTAAGAAGCAGATCCTGAAAGAATCTGCTAAGAAGAATTCAGATCTATTTTTGAAATCTAAGAAGGAAGCTGCCAGCCAGTCAACTTCAAAGAAGATCAACCCTACTGAGTTCAGATTCAAGAAGCTTTGAAGAAAGCTAAGAACAGGTTGATCTCAGCAATCAGTTTTATCAATAGCTGATCGAGAAACCTTTTATCCCTTCTCTCTCAACAAGGGCAAGAGTTAATCTATAAGATTTTTCATTTTCTGTATGATCTTTCAAGATCTGAGTTATAAGCCTATAATATAAAGGCTGAGTGTAGGAGATATAGATCTCTGAGTGGTAAGGCTTTTGAGTCTGAGTGTAGGAGAAATCAATCTCTGAGTTGTAGGCCTTGTGACAAGGCTGAGGTAGGGCTGTTAGCCTGAGCTGTAGGAGTGTGGATACACTCTGAGTTGTAGGAACCTTTCAGGGTTCTGAGTTGTAGGAACCTTTCAGGGTTCTGAGCTATAAGATCTGTGGATCTGAGAAGAAGGAAGAAGTTAGGCCGAATCTAGCACACTGCTGGATAGGCGAAGGGGGAAAGTGGATGTACCCAGACCTTGGGGAACCACTATAAACCAGTGTGCAATCTGTGATATGTGTGTGTGATTGTGAATTCTGTGCTGTGGTTGCCGTGATAGCTGTAGAATAGTTAGATTCTATTTAAAGAACTGAAATATTATTCTACCATAAGTAAAAAAGGAAAGAACCTATTCACCCCCCCCCCCTCTAGGTGTTTGGGTTATCTTGAAATCGATTCTATCAAGTGGTATCAGAGCCAGGTTGCTCAAAGAAGGACTTAACAGTCTTAGTTAGATCCATAAGGCAGATTCAAGATCAAGAAAATGGGTTCAGGAGAAAATCATAAGGAACTAGGTTCTATGAAATTACTCATATGCAGGAAAGAGATATTTGGAATATGGAAAGAAAGGGTCAGGCTTTTTATGGAGGCTTCTGATCCAAAGATCTATATTACAGTAAAGGAAGGTCCTTATATTCCAATGAAGTTGTCAGTTCTAGATGTAAATCAAAGAACTCCCAAGGATTTTTCAGAGATGACTAAGGAAGAGATCATCCTGGAAACTATGGATAAAAGAGCCCAGAATATCATAGTAAGTTCCATAGATGATTCAACCTTTCAAAATTTGATTCACTGCAAGACCTCCAAGGAAATGTGGGACACTTTGATAGTCTACATGGAGGGTTCTGAAGAAGTCAGACAAGATAGAAAATCTATGCTGAACCAGGAATATGAGAGTTTCAGACAAGGAAAGTCAGATGGTAAAACTGAGTGTTATAAAAAGTTCTATAGAATAGTAAATAAACTGATGTCCTATGGAAGGATCTTCAGTATACATGAACTGAATGATAAATTTCTAAGATCCTTGACAAAGGATTGGGACACTAAGATTTGTGCCATTAGGGAAGTGGCCAAACTTGCAGATATCTCTCCTCCAACTTTGTTTGGAAAATTGTTGTCATATGAGATGCAGCTGATGGCTAGGAAAGAGGAAGAGAAAAGTGCAAAAGGGGAGCATAGAGAAAAGCCTGTGGCCTTCAAGGTGGAAGCCACTAGGAAGAATAGGAGGATGTCTCCATCACCTCCTGAGATAGTTGCTAAAGTTACTTCAGATAATTCAGATAACCAAAGTTCTGACAGCAGTGACTCAGATAAAGACTTTACTGCCTTTACAAGGCAATTTCAGAGATTCCTGAAGAAGAAGCAATGGAAGTCTAGGCCCTCCACATCTCAGCCTGTGGATGACTATTATCAAAAGAGGAAGTCATCTAGGAGGGACAAGAGCAGGTCTAAGCCTAGCAAATCTACAACATCAAAGATAGTTTGCTATTGTTGTAATAGGACTGGACATGTTGTGGCTGAGTGTCCAGAAAAAAGAAAGGAGTCTGCTGATATAAGGAAGACTCAACAAAAGAGCAAGAAGAAGAAATCCTTTGTTGCTAAGAAGGAGAAGAGCTTCACAGGCCAATCATCTTTAGAGTTTGAATCTGAAGCTGAGGCATACATTGGTCTATATGCAGCAGATGAAGAAGATGAGTTTATGCAAGTGCTGAACTCTATCTATGAACAAGAAGACCACTAGTGCATGGGACTGATGGCTGTGTCAGAAGAAGACAAGTGCCAGGATCAGCCTAGTCCTAGTAAGGTATAATATTTTTCTAGAAATTCAGATTGTAGTACTGGTACAGTGTAAGCTATATCTGGATCAAGTGATGTGGATAGGTCTGAGTCTGAAAGTGATATTCATCAACTGATAGATGAATATGGGGACTTGTTGCAGGAACTAAAGAAAAGCAAAAACTTGGCCAAAACTCAGTCTAAGGAAATTGAAGATCTTAAGATGGCTGCATCTGATTTAGTGAAAGAGTTGGATCAAAAAATGAATGAGATTGCAAAACTGAAAACTATAACTGTTATTCAGATGGCACAATCACGTACAAAAATGATCTAAATAAAAGTCTGGAAGCCAGTCTTCAAAAAGAAAAAGATTTGGTGGCTAGTTATTCCAAGCCAAAATCAATTTTACCCTTAATAGATGAGTTTGTGGCTCAAAAGGGTAAGGCTGGAATAGGCTTTAAAGGTGACACCAGGGCTGTCCAATTTAAGAGAAAGGGCAAATCCTCAATCCAGCCACTAAACTTTAAAGTCCCTGTAGTTTTTAGAAAGGTACAAGTGCCTTCTAACAAGTATGACCTTGAGAATACTCATGGTCATAGTAAGACTGAAGTTCTGAATGACAAGGGTGTTTATGTCAATAAGGCAGCCCATGTCCATAAACCCCATGTTATTAAGAAAATAGTGGGTGTAGCTGCAGCAGTACCAGCACAAAACAAAAGATTTGCTGTCAACCAGACTGCCAAGAATGTATCTAAAAATAGATACAACAAGTATGAATGCTGGTGCTGTGGCAAGACAGGCCATTATGCCTTAGATTGCTAGCACAACATTAGTGTCAGGAAGAACAACAGTCTAACTGTTAGAAGAGCAGCCGGTAGATTTGTTAAGTATGAAGCTAACTTGAACCAAGGACCCAAGACTTACTTGGGCTCTAAGGGGAGGTAATTCTTTATTGCAGGTGAGTCTAAGTTACCATGCCCCTATATGGTACTTGGGCAGTGTATGTTCCAGGCACATGACTGGAACAAGGGGATTGCTGAAGGAGTACTTACCTATCATAAATGGGTCTAAAGTAATCTTTGGTGGTTCTGAAAAAGGGATCATCAAAGGATTTGGTAACATTTTTAATAACCAGATTACTATCACTCAAGTGGCATATGTGAAGGGTTTGAAACACAACCTTATAAGCATAAGTCAGCTGAGTGATTAAGGATATGACATTTCATTTATTAAGAATGGATGTCATATCAAAAGGTCAAGTGATCAAAAGGTCATATTGACAGGATATAGAAAAAGAAATGTTTACTGTCTTAACTTTGAGTGTGAGAACAATGTTTCTCATATTTGTCTTGTAGCTGATGAGAGAGCCTCTCATTGTGTAAAATGGCATAAGAGACTGGCCCATCTTAACTACGAAACAATTGGCCAACTCTTTAGTAAAGAGTTAGTGAGGAATGATACTAAAGTTAAGTGTATAAAGGATGGGATATGCTCAGCTTGTCAAAAAGGCAAGCAGAAAAAATCCTCCTTTCATAGCCTTGAAAACAAGGATTCAGTGAGGTGTCTATACTTCTTACATATGGATCTATTTGGTCCTATGTCAGTTCATAGTCTAGGTAGGAAGGTCTACACTTTTGTGGTGGTAGATGACTATTCTAGATATTCCTGGGTGTTCTTTCTGAGACAAAAATCAAAAACCCCAAGTGTTTTATATAGTTTTGTCAAGCAAATTCAGAATGAACTTGACAGTACAGTGGTCAAAATCAGAAATGACCATGGCACTGAATTTCAATCTGAGAGTATGACAAGACTGTATGAAGAATTTGGGATTTTTCAAGAATTCTCCTCACCTAGAACACCATAGCAAAATGGTATTGCTGAAAGGAAGAATAGAACACTGATTGCGGCTAGTAGAACTCTATTAAGTGACACTTCTCTCCCAGAATATTTTTGGGTTGAGGCAGTAAATACTGCATGTCATGTGATCAATAGGGCTTCTATCACCAAAAGCCACAAAAAGACTCCCTATGAGATCATGAAGGGTAGAAATCCAAACTTATCCTATTTTAGGATCTTTGGTTGCAAGTGTTATATCCTTAACAATGGCAAGTCTTATCTAACTAAGTTTGCTGCCAAATCCCAAGATGGGATATTTGTTGGGTACAGCAATAATAGTAAGGCTTATAGGGTCTACAACTTGATTACTGAAGTTGTAGAAGAGTCTGTACATGTTATCTTTGATGAAACAAGACTGATTAACAGTGAGTTGTCTTGTAGCTCATGCAGTTCTACAAGTATAAATGAGAGAATGGACAAGCTTACCATTACAGAAGAGTCAACTACAGAGCAGGAAGTGAAAATGCTGGCTACTGTCCAGGGGGAGTACATGACTCTTTAGATGCTGATGAAAACCAAGAGGTGCAGCATATTGAAGAGACTAGAGTTATTCAACCTGAAGATAGTCTACCTCCAGCTGTTAGACACTTAAAGGATCATCCAGCAAATCAGATAATTGGTGATCCAAGACATGGAGTGCAAACCAGAAGCAGGAACTTGAACACAGTTCTTTGCTCATGCTTCCTATCTCAACTGGAGCCAAAGAGATTTGAAGAAGCTATTCTAGACCCACATTTGATTGATGTCATGCAAGAGGAGCTGAATCAGTTCAGAAGGTGCAAGGTCTGGGAGTTAGTTCCTAAACCAAAAGACCACAACATCATTAGAACAAAGTGGATCTTGAGGAACAAACTGGATGAGAGTGGGATCATTGTGAAGAACAAAGCAAGACTTGTAGCAAAAGGATACAGGCAGGAAGAGGGTATTAATGTTGATCAAAACTTTGCCCCAGTAGCAAGATTGGAAGCAATTAGGATGTTCCTTGCCTATGCAGCATATCAAGGCTTCAAGGTATTCCAAATGGATGTAAAATCAGCATTCCTAAATGGAAATCTAAAAAGAAGAAGTCTATGTAGAGCAGCCCTCAGGTTTTGTTGATTCTCTCAAACCTGATTATATTTATAGACTTAGGAAAGCTTTGTATGGGTTAAAGCAAGCCCCAAGGGCTTGGTATGAAACCCTATCTACTTTCCTTATTGAGAACAAATTCTCAAGGGGGAAAATAGATAAAACTCTATTCCTAAGGGAGTCCAAAGGAAAGATAATCTTAGTCCAGATTTATGTAGATGACATAATATTTGGGGTCTACAGAAAACAACCTTTGCAAGAAGTTTGCTAAACTTATGCAAGGGAAGTTTGAGATGAGCAGCATGGGAGAACTTAAGTTCTTCTTGGGACTTCAAGTAAGACAGACTGATGATGGCTTGTCCATATCCCAGTCTAAGTTCACCAAAGAGTTAATTAAGAAGTATGGTATGGAATCATCCTCCACCATGAGAACTCCAATGGGAACAAGTATGCCTATATGCAAAGATGATGCAGGTAAGCCTGTAGATAAGTCTTTGTATAGAGGAATAATTTGCTCTCCTCTATATCTGACTACTAGTAGACCAAAGGAATGGAGATTTTCTACTGACAGGCTATTCAGATGCAGACTTTGCACGTTGTAAAGAAGATAGAAAAAGCACAACAGGCACCTGTCAATTTCTAGGAGGAAGATTGGTGTCTTGGAGCAGTAAGAAGAAGACTAGTGTGGCAATTTCCACAGCTGAGTCTGAATATACGGCAGCAGGAAGTTAATGTGCTCAGTTGTTGTGGATTCAGCACCAGCTAGAAGACTATGGTATTCAGGTAAGTAGAACACCTTTGTTTTGTGATTCTATAAGTGTTATTTCTATTGCTAATAATCTTGTTTCACATAGTAGGACTAAGCATATAAAAATTAGATACCGTTTTCTTAGAGAACATATAGAGAAAAAGGACATCTCACTAGAATTTGTCAAAACATATTATCAAATTGCAGATGTGTTTACTAAGCCTCTATATGAAACTAAATTCAATAAATTTAAAATTGAATTAGGAATGTTGAACATAGATTAGTTTAACAAAATTTTGGCTAAGTAAATCAGTGTCGACACATCCAGAGAAGTGATGTCGGCACTTCAGTAAATTAGTGTCAACACATCCAGAGAAGTGATGTCGGCACTTCAGAAAGTGGTGTCGACACATCCAGAGTAGTGGTGTCGACACATCAAGAAATTGTGTCGACACTTACAATAAGAGTCGACAAAGAATTTCTGATGAACTTCTAAGTATGTCAAGTGTCGACACATCATCAATTGGTGTCAACACATAGTAATCAACACCGTTGTCGAGACATTAGAAGTATGTGTCGATATATTTCAACAGTGTCAACACATTTAGACAGTTTTTGCCCGCCTTTTGACCTTCTTTGTTTAAAAGGGTATAAATAGGTCAAGAACAATTTTTGTCGACACACTCTCTAGGTTTTCGAGACCAAAACCTTGTGTCTACAAACTCTCTTCTCTCAATCCAAGCTTTCTCACAATACCAATGGCGCCAAAGGTAGAAGATAACATCAACGAAGGATATGAGTTGGTTCGCCATGCCTTTGATGATGAAGAATCTGAGATTAAAGGGGTAATTACCCTAATTGCTGAAAAATGGTCTGGAGTTTTTTGTATCCGAACCAACCAAGATATGGAAGAAAGAGATACTTGAGTTTTATGGCGCAGCTATAATAGATTAAACTGGACTTAAGATTAAATCAACGGTTCATGGCGCTAGAGTCAAACTAACCTTGAAGAGTTTGAGGAAAATTCTTAATCTTCTAAGGACTCAGGATGAAGAAGAAGTACCAGTATCCAAGACAAGGGAAGCACTACAATGGTGTGGATTGGATCCCACCTTTAAGATTGGATCTGCTATTAATAGGAAACGGATGAATCAGCAAGGAAAATTCCTCTCTGAAGTGGTTGGCAAGGTAATTCAATGTAAGCCAGGGGGACATGATAGGATTTCAGCCTATATGTTCAGCCTAATGACAAGGATTATTTTTCGACTAAACACAGATTTGTATATAGTAATTTTTGAGAAGATTAAGGAAGGCATAAAGAAGCCTAATTTGGCTAGACTGATGAGTTTATACTTGGCTGGAGAAATTCCAGAAGTAATGCACCAGATTCCTGGTTCTAAAATCAACCATATGAGAAAAATGGATATCAGGATTATCTCTAGATGGGATAGGGTCCTAACAAAGGACATACCTGATATAGAAGGACAAGAAGCTACTGAGAAATCACCAGCACAGGACATTACTGATAATGCACAGGTGTAGGGGAGCCAGATAATGCACAGGCACAGGACATTACGGATAATGCACAGGCACGGGACTTTACTGATAATGCACAGGTACAAGGGGAAGAAACAACTCACTTGGCAAGTGAAATGGCTTCACAAACAATTCTTGAGAGACCTCATGGCAATAGTCTAGCACAAGATGTTATCATGGAGGATACATCTGTAGTTGTTGATTCTCCTGAGAAAGAAGTACCACCAGTCCACACTCAACAAGAGTTTACTCTTGAAGAGTTGTTTCCGGATATTGAGGGAGCATCAAATAAGGAGGAGCAAATAAGGATTGAGGGGGAGCAAGCTGACTTTGAGGGGGAGTAGATTAGGACTAAAAAGGAGCTTCCTCCCAGTCCTAAGGAAAGAGTAGACATTGCTAGTACATCTGCTTCAGAAGATGAAGCAATCACAAGTGACAAAAAGATAAAACTGATGGTTTTCAAGAGAAGGAACCAAAGCTACAAGAAAGCATTGCAAACTACTGCTCAACAACCTGCCCCAGAGACTTATTACAGCTCATTATCGGTGGCCTTGCAACTAAAATTAGTTGAGCAGAGAGTGGCTCTAGAGAAGTATGTAGATGAAAGCCATAAGTCACTTCAATTTGATCTAGCTCAGGATATCAAATCCATCAGGTTTGAAGTGAATCTACATAAGAAAGAGATGACAGATTGTTTCCACAAAGGGGGCAATGTTGTAGTATTTATGGCTAAACAGCAAGTAATAGTAAAGGCTCAAGTGGATGACATTGCTATTAAACAAGGCTATGTTCTTGAAAATCAGATTAGGATGAATGATAATCTGGCTGAATCTGATAATGAGATAGTAACTGAAATAAAGAATACAGTCACTGTAATGACTGAAGCAAGGGCTACAGAGAAAGAGGAGTTTGATAAGAAGCTACAGGCTGCCTTAGACTCATTTCAGACAGCCATTACTACTTCTCAGAATTTAATCTCTGATAAGCTTCTCAAGTTAAAATCATTTTATAAAGATGGTGTTAATTTTTTTGATGAACAAGTGAGATTTCAGAAAGATGACTTAAGAGACCATATTGAAAGAGAAGTCATAAAGGGGGAGAGAGTGTTAGTCAAAGCAGGCTCAAATCATGCCAAATGGATATCCAATAACATCAGAGCCACTCTGGGATATCTTTACCCCTTTGTGATGATGATAATGTTGTTGAGTCAGGAGTGCAACCTGCTTATCTTGAAGGTGATCAACCTGAAGTTGCTCGGGTCATCTACCCTCAAGCAGATTTTGATATGATTCAGCAACAGGTTCAGTCTATGTACAGTCCTCCACAGGAAGTTGATAATGTTATTATTGAGAAAGTAGAAATGCCAGAAGCTGCCTTGAAAGCTCAGCAGGAAGCTCAACAGTCAAAGAAAAGGTTCAGAGAATAAGCTGAGTTAAAGCCTGATTTTGAGCAGTGGAGCCCCACTTCCAGGAATATTATTTTGACTGCTTGGAAAGCTGTGAAAGATCAAATCCATGAAAGGGGCAACTGGTATACTGAATAAGAATGGCAAAAATATGAAGCAAGGCAAGAAGCCATTCTGCAATATAGGAGAAAGGCTAAAATCTGGAAGCTACCTCCTAATGCTCAGGAGCCTAGCAAATACTTCCCTAAGCCTTTTCATTATTTTGAAAGGCAGAGGATTAAGGCTGAAGCACAGAAGAAGGCAGAGGTGAAAGGAAAGAAGCCCATTGATGATGCAGAACCTACTGTACAGGCTCAGATTAAGCCAGGAAAAGGCATAGTCATAAGGATGCCTGATCAGCCTTAGTATAGATTTACTAGATTTTACAAGAACAATGTAATCTTTAGTATTAAAGAAATCTATATAAACAATTGTTAAGAAACTTTTTGATAGTATAAACAAAACAATGTTTCATGTTCATTAAGTTTGCATCATTATTCTGTAATGACATTTTGTTATATGTTTTATTTATAAGATTCCCTGTCATATAATGCTTATATACATCATAATGTTTGTTTATTATAAGTGGTGTATATCATTGACTAAAGGGTTATGACTTCTCAAAATAGGGGGAGATTGGTGGGTACATAGGAAAATGTGTACCTGATTTGAAGAAACCTCACTTAGCTCAATGATATACATCAAGGTGTATTTGATGTTATTTTGAGTTTATATGTGCAGGTTAAGAATATGCTAAAATGCAGAAAAAATGTTTCTAAGTCCATGTGTCGACACTCAAGAAAGCCTGTGTCGACACTTGGAAAAGCAGTGTCGACACCAGAAGTAACTGTGTCGACACAAAGAAGTTTTAGTCGATATCAACTGTGTCAACACCTGGAGGCAGTGTCGACACACAGAATTTTTAGTCAAAATCAACTGTGTCGACACCTGGAGGCAGTGTCGACACACAGAATTCTTAGACTATATCAACTGTGTCGACACACAGGACTTGAGTCGACACACAGCAGAGTTTCAACAAAGTTGATTGCTGTGTAGTGAAGAAGTGTCTGTGTCGACACAAAGAAGTTGTGTCGACACATTCTACAGATGCAGTGTCAAGAAGAAGTGTCGACACCAAAGGACTTATGTCAACATCACCAAATCTTGTGTCGACACTTAATCTACTTGTATTGACACATAATGAAGATCAGTCTCGATGCTTTGTTGACAAAGACAAAGGTTCAAGAAATGACTGAAGACTTGACAGCTGTGAATTCTAACAAGTTTACTAAAGCTATCAGAACTGTCAGAAGTTGGTTAGAAATCGGATAAGCCGGTTACCATGGATGAAGTCTATATAAAGACCGATTCTGTTAAATCAAAAAAGATATACAACTAATGAAGTATTGATCATTGATCAAGAAAGAGCACGTCACACAGAAGAAGATTTTTGTGAGAAGATCTAAGAAGACAATCTGAAGTGGCAATCTACTCAGAATTTGTCTAAGGAGAATTCAAATAAGAATTCAGAAGAAACTTCAAAAGATTTGGAGGGTGAGAGAGAGCTCCATCTATTTTAAGAAAAAAAGGAGACATTTACAAGTCTCTTAAGAAGCAGATCCTGAACAAATCTGCTAAGAAGAATTCAGATCTATTTCTGAAATCTAAGAAGGAAGCTGCCAGCCAGTCAACTTCAAAGAAGATCAACCCTACTGAGTTCAGATTCAAGAAGCTTTGAAGAAAGCTAAGAACAGGTTGATCTCAGCATTCAGTTTTATCAAGAGCTGATCAAGAAACCTTTTATCTCTTCTCTCTCAACAAGGGTAAGAGTTAATCTATAAGATTTTTCATATTCTGTAGGATCTTTCAAGATCTGAGTTATAAGCCTATAATATAAAGGCTGAGTGTAGGAGATATAGATCTCTGAGTGGTAAGGCTTTTGAGTCTGAGTGTAGGAGAAATCAATCTCTGAGTTATAGGCCTTGTGATAAGGCTGAGGTAGGGCTGTTAGCCTGAGCTGTAGGAGTGTAGATACACTCTTAGTTGTAGGAACCTTTCAGGGTTTTGAGTTGTAGGAACCTTTCAGGTTTATGAGCTGTAAGATCTGTGGATCTGAGAAGAAGGAAGAAGTTAGGCCGAATCTAGCACACTGCTGGATAGGCGAAGGGGGAAAGTGGATGTACCCAGACCTTGGGGAACCACTATAAATCAGTGTGCAATCTGTGATGTGTGTGTGTGATTGTGAATTCTGTGATGTGGTTGCTGTAATAGCTGTAGAATAGTTAGATTCTATTTAAAGAACTGAAATATTATTCTGCCATAAGTAAAAAAGGAAAGAACCTATTCCCCCCCCCCTCTAGGTGTTTGGGTTATCTTGAAATCGATTCTATCACTCCTAGCCTGAGCTGTAGGAATATTAGTTTAGTCTGAGGTAGGTGGTCTTTGGATCACTGAATTATAGGAGCAAGCTTGCAGTGAGGTAGGGCTTTATGCTTGAGGTAAGTCTTGGAGGAGACTGATAGATCCTGAGGGATCTGTGTTGTATGCTCTTAGGAGCTGAGTTTTGGAGAAGTGTCTTATCTAACACACTGTTATAAAGGTGGGAAGGATAATGGATGTACCTGTAATCTGGGGAACTACTATAAATCTAGTGTGTGCGGTGTGATTTTTTGAAAGCTAACATATAACTAACTAACAATACACTTAAAGAGGATAAAGTTCAAGAAGAGACCAAAAACCTATTAACCCCCTGTCACAACCTGCATTTTATCCGCAATTATATGGCATATCAGAGTAAGAGAAAACACGCGCCATGATGCCACGCCGTGATGGGGATAACTACAGACGCTCATGCAAAAACTCGAACCTAACACTTTATAATAAACCCTCAACTTTATTATGAAGAAAACTGTAATTTAAGTAAAGTTTTGATGATCGTATCCCTTGGCTCATTGGATCAACTAGTCCACAAGTAAAAATATGAATATACGCTGTGGAAAATACTTTATTTATATAGATTAACATCCTACATGAGCATAAACATTCAAATAGGACAACTCTTGATATGCAAACCTCTAGGTTTAATATAAGTATAGAATTAGCTGTTACATTGGTTAAAATATAGTGACTTTTGTTTAAAACAATGCTACGAATGAGATAGTCAAAATGATACTTTTCTACTCTCTTTTTTAAATAACTAACATGGAATCTTAGCATAAAACCTTCCTAGAGAGCAAGTAAAACCAACTAGTCATCAAGAAGAGACTAAGCAGCTAGCAAGTAACTTAACAATATTAAAAAAACTCCAGTGGGCATCAACAACCTGACACGAACCCACCCAAAAAGCATATATGTCTGAACTAAAAAAACAAAACAACACTACCTCACAAAGGTGAGTAAAAGACGACTGCAACAGCTATAGAACACCAGCAACCACCAACCATAGCCGCTCAAACGGCTACTGCCCCAAACCTGAGTCATTCTAAAGAATAGAACATCACCGCAAAAATGTACAAGTGGCAAAGAAAGATCAGTTTCAAATGAAAGTAAAGGAGTCAAAGGGTTACCTACCCAAATAGTAAAGCTGAAAGGAAAACATCAACATTCAACCACAAGGTAAAAAGTGAGAAAGAACTCGCAAGGGTTAGACATCCCAAGCGGCACTAAGTGCGATAAATATTTATGCTTTATAAAACATTTATTTAAGTAAATGTATAAATATACATAAGAGTAGCAAACTCATCATAGAATGAGCATAAACACCGGCAAAATCCGGCACCTTCGGTGTGGTCTCCTCCTCCACACACCAATAGTAAAAACTTCACAAGGGCCCAAGGAAAGGTGATCATATTTCTTGACACACCCAACACCGGGGAAATACCTGCACCTGCAGTGGTGGTCTCCTCCTCAACATACCCAATCACAAACCCACATCGGGTATGTGAAAAATGAGAGAGAAAATGGCCAAGGGTAAATAAACTGCAAATTTTATTGCTCAAAAAAGATAATTATTACAGAGGTATGCCTCCTTATTTAGAAATTGGGGGAGATGAGAGAATACAATAATTGATATGGGACTAAATACAAGTCGGGAAGCCTAGGCGGTTTGACATGGTCAAACCGCCCAATATACAATGAAAAACAAAACACCAAGTGGCAACTAAGGAAAGTCGCCAAAACTGCCAAGGAAGACTGTTGGAACAGGCCGCCAGACCGCAACTGCGGGAGCCACCAGACCGTAGTTGTGGCTAACAATCTACCTGCTGCTGCGGCTACACCCAAACCGCTGTGGCTTCATCTAGACCGATGCGGCTTTACTTAGACCCCTGCTATATTACTCAGACCGCTGCTATGGTAGATCAACAATCAGCTTCTGCGGCTTCACCTAATAGACCGCAGAACCAAACCGTTAGACCGGGGAGATAAGCTGACCTTGGCGGCTAGACATCAAACCGCCCGGTCTCTTCAAGCTTTAACAGGGTAAACCCACCAGGGCAAAGATCCATAAGCTGGACTTAGGTTGGGGGTCCTTTATCCACTTCCAACCATGGGCCACACCAAAATAATATCCAAAAAATACCGATAAAACCCTATCAAAAACACAGGATTACTCCAATGGCAGAAAGGAAGAAAAATCCCAAAAATCACCCTAAGGCCAAACCCGACGAATTGGAGTCAATTCGGCAAGAAAATTTCTAAGTTCACACTGATTCATCGAGTATACTCGATGAATACAATAGAAATTCAATGAATCATACTTAGCAAAATTTATTAACTTGATACACGACGAATCGGAAAAAATAACCCAAGTCTACGGGAAATTCGTCGAGTATACTTGATGCCAAGTTGAGTCCACTCAGCGCAATTGACGCCAAAGTCATCAACACTCAAATCCCTTAATGTCGTCTGGTTCACGTGACGCTCTCAATGCCAAACGGACAATACTCGACAACTTCGTCGATATTACATGATGAATTAGTCTTAGCCTCATCAGCACTCGACGCTCAAGATGCCATAACCAAATCACTCAACACAAAGCCTAATACTCGACGAACTTGATGCCTAAACTCAACGATTGCAGATTCACTGAACGCTGAGACTGTTAATCGATGAATTCGTCGAGATTACTCAATAAATCTTACATAGTCTCACAGATCACTCAATTCTCTCGACGCTAACACAATAATCAACGAATTCGTCGAGAATACTCGGCGAATTTGACTTAGTCAAGCTAAAACTCGCAAAATCTCACATACTCGAATTTAAATCCTTATCTGAGGAATACTACGCAGGCTCTACTACACATATAATGAATTTTACACCATCCTAAAACTCAAACTCGGCAATGAAAAATTTATAGGTCTGTTAGTCTTCTATACTACCGAGCAAATCTTGACCTAGCCAAACCCTAGACTACTCCCACCTTTTAAGAAAGAAAGAAGAAGAAATAATGATCACAAATAACTTAGCAAGGGGAAGAAATCACAACTCACCTCAAACTTCCCGAGAACCGGCCGCACAAGCGCTCCTCCACAAGGATTTGGCCATAAGAACACCTTGGCTACACTTCCTGAAACTTTTTGGGGTAAACGAGGGTCAAAATCGAATAACCTAATGCCCAAAAATCCAAGAAATGGGAAAAACTCACCGTACGAACGTAGATCTCGGTGAGAGCTATCCGAATCTACCTTCCAATGACGATTTAGAGCACCGGAGCTCCTACAATCGATGGCTAAAAACTTGTGAAGTCCGTCACTTTCCCTCTTCCGCGAATTGTTCTGAGGGCTAGGGAAGAAGACGATGAATAGGGTTCCGTCTAAATCGTAAGGGTATTTATACTTAAAATATTTTATTATTGTTTTTATAATAAACTTCTAAACTACCGATAAATCCAATCAACTCAGATTTTCACGAAATTCGCACTGAAACTAAATATTGATGCTACGAATCGAACTGCGAAGTCGAAATCAAAATCTGACAAACCAAACTCGGGTAAGAACTTTCCGATGTCCAAAACACCATATATCCCAAAAAGGTTCCACCGAGTTCCAAAACAAACCCGGCTCGCAAGGGAAATCACAAAAACACACAAGAAATTAGCCATGTTAATATTCTAAGTCAAAACCTTAGATACCAAATAAGCAAAAGTCACGCTCCATCAATGGTACCCGTCAAATATACGTCAACTTAACGCCCTGACGTCAAAAATATGCCACTAAAGGAATTAAAAATAAACATCAAAAAAATCACGGACATTACAGCCACTCCCCCTGAAAGAAAGTTTCGTCTCGAAACTTAATACACAACTGAATCCACTAAGGAAGGGAAATAACCAAGGGTTATTGAAGAGAAACACTTACCAAAAGAAATGTGGAGAACAAATGAGGACAAGCCTCCCCAATAGCTGACTCCAACTCCCAAGTCACGCTCTCCATGCCTTTATTTCGCCACAAAACTTTGACCATGGGTATTGTCTTCCTTCGCAATACCCGATCTTGAGTATCCAGAATGCGAATAGGAATCTCAATATAGGAAAGGTTAGGCTACAATTAGGGCACCGAATCGAGAACATGTCGGTCACTAAGCACACATTTCCGCAACTTGCTCACATGAAACACATCGTGCACACTAGGGAAATTTGCAAGAAATTCTAGCCTATAGGCTGACACTCTGATGCGTTCAATAACTTTGAAAGGTCCCACATACCTGGTATCCAACTTGTGGTTCCTTTCAAACCTCTTAACACCAGCCATCGGAGAAACCTTGAGAAAAATCATGTCTCCAACTACAAATTCCAACTCAATCCTTCATCGATTAACGTTCTTCTCATAACGCTCCTGAGCTATTCGAAGCTACTCTCGAATATGCATCACAGAAGTATTCATCTCTTCTAAGGCTTACCGACCCAACAACGATATTTCACCAACTTCGGCCCAAAAAAAGCGAGTTTTACAACGTCGCCCATACAAAGGCTCAAATAGGGTCATTTGCAAGCTCTCCTGATAACTATTATTATAGGTGAAATCCATCAATCTTAACCGCTCGTCCCACACTCCCCCATGGTTCAAGATGTAGCATCTTATTATATCTTCCACAATCTGATTTACTCTCTCTGTTTGACCATTGTTTTGCGGATGATAAGCGGTTGAATATCTGAGGTCGGTACCCAACCCTTCCTATAAACTTTTCCAAAAATGAGACGTAAACCTAGAATCTCGATCTGACACAATATTAACAGGTACTCCATGTACTCTGATGACCTCATCCAAATATAACTCTGTTATTTTCTCCATAGAGTAATCAATCTTAAACAACACAAAGTGAGCATACTTTGTTTGTCTGTCAACTATGACCCATACTTAATCATGTCCTCAGGGAGATCTCGACAAACAAGTAATAAAGTACATAAAAATACTCCCCCTCTTCTAACTTGGAATCTCCAAAGGTGTCAACTTGCCACTATGCCTTCCATGATCTGCCTTAAAACGCTTGCAGGTTAATCACTCAGACATAAACTTTGCAATATCATTATTCATTCCATACCACCAAATAATCTGCTTCAGATCTCTATACATCTTGGAAGAATTAGGTTGGTAAGCAACACTAGAACCATGTGCCTCATTGCACAACTTAGCTCAAATATTCTCAACAGCGGGGATACAATATCACCGCAGTACTTCAAAGTACCCGCATCATCAATTAAAAAGTTTGGTAATTCCCCTTTCTCCGTTCTACTATGAAGGTACTGCAAATCAGGATTGCCCTTTTGATGTAGCCTTCTAAGCATAATCCATGAAGGCTCTGCCACTTCCAAGCTGCTTGGCAAGTCGCTACTCTCAATAAAAATGTCCATTAACAAAAACTCTTCCACCAAGGATTCCACCGAAAGATTAAAGATTTGCGCGGTCTTCCAACTCAAGGCATCGGCTACCACATTGGCCTTGCCCGGATGATATAGAATATCAACATCATAGTACATGACATACTCCAACCATCTACGTTGGTGTAGATTCAACTCCTTTTTGGTTAAGACATACTTCAAGATCTAATGGTCCGTGTAAATCTTGCACAATGCGCCATATAATAGATGTCTCCACAACTTCAAGGCATAAATCACTACCGCAAACTCCAAATATGAGTATGGTAGTTCCTTTCATGAATCTTCAATTTTCTTGATCCATATGCAATTACCTTGCCTTCTTGCATCAATACACAATCAAGTCCTATGTGTGATGCATCTACATAAATGACATACTCCACTCCTTCGGTAGGCAAAGACAATACAGGAGCAGTGCATAACCTCTTTTTCAATTCCTAAAAAGCTTCTTCACACTTATCTCCCCCACAAAAACATTGCATTCTTCTGCGTAAGCTTAGTCAGTGGCACATAAAACGTAGAAAATCCTTCCACAAACCTTCAATAATAGCTTGCCAACCCTATTAAGCTTCTTATCTCTTAGGTGTGGTAGATCTTTTCCCATCCATTACGACAACTATCTTTTCTAGGTCCATAGAAATTCCATCCTTTTTCACAACATGACACAAAAAGGAAACTTGAGGTAGCCAAAACTCGCACTTACTCAACTTTGCATACAACTTATGTTCTCTTAAAAAAGATAGAACTAAGCACAAGTGTTGGGCATGCTCCTCAGCACTCCGGTAATAAACCAGGGCATCATCAATAAAAACGACCACAAAATGGTCCAGAAAATCTTTGAACACTTTGTTCATCATGTCCATAAAGGCAGAGGGTGCATTCGTCAATCCAAAGGACATTACCAAGAACTCAAAATGTCCATGCCGATAATAAAAAGCATTCCGCGGAACATCCGTCTCACAAATCCTCAACTGATGGTAGCTTGAATGAAAGTCAATCTTTGAAAACACTATACTACCACGCAACTGATCAAACAAATTATTTATTCTCGGTAAGGGATACTTGTTCTTGATTGTTACCTTATTAAATTCTCTATAATCGACGCACAACCACATAGATCCATCCTTTTTCTTAACAAACAACATGGGAGCACCCCAAGGAGATGAACTTGGCCTAATGAATCCACACTGTAACAACTCATCCAGCTGGGTACTCAACTCTTCCGGCTCACGTGGGGCCATCCAGTACGGTGCCTTAGCAATAGGGCGAGTACCCAGCTCCAAGTCAATAACAAACTCCGCATCCCTCTTAGGCGGAAGACTAGGATGACATCAGGAAACTCTCACACCATAAGGATATCCTCGACACACCCCAAACTACCAACGGTTTCCAAAACAGAAACCAAACAAGCAAAACATCCGGAATCTAAAAGTTTTCGAGCACATACTGCAGAAATAATCTTGGAATCCTGGCAAGGAAAACCATAAACACTCCTGGGGTGGTCGTTGTCCAAATTGAAGTCCAAACACTTAAATCAGCAAAAGTTAAGAAATCACCTAAAAGGATCGGACAACTCTGGATACCCTGGTCTGACACCACCGAATTATCGGAAGGAAACTTGATGGGAAATGAATCGCGAACTAGATCGAGAGTTAGACGATGACGCTTTATGAAATTCCTAGCAACGAACGAGTGGGTAGCACCAGAATCAAAAATAACGCTTGCCCAACGGTTCTTTACCTTAAACTTCCTTATAAAATTGCATATGTAACTAGATGAACTAACATCAAAACTAAAGCTAAAAGCTAGAAACTAGATTAAAATCTTACATAAGATCACTTGGGTGGACGTCTGCTCTTCTTCCAAAGTCACCACATTTAGCATTCCATTCCCTTTATCCAAAAGCTTGGGCGACGGCAAGGCTTGGAGTGGGACTGGCTGCATTTGGGGTTGAGACCATGGGCACTCCGATTTAAAATTCCCTTTCTATCCACACTAGAAATAGGCATTTTCCTTAATCCAATAATGGGCCGCATCATTCCCTTTTTTCTTACACGAAGCACAAAACAAATCCCTTTTGGGAGCACTCTGAATTGAATGCACTTGTTGCTGCTTCTGAGCTCCCATCCTCTTGAAACACTTATGAAACGGATGGCCCGACCGGCCACAAAAATTGCACACCTCCTTGCTTCTTTTCTTCGAAGCGGGACCAGACTCCTGTGAGTTCTTACCATCATCAGACTTCCTCTCGTCCTTCTTAATTTGCATGCCTCAATTCTTAGCATTATCGATAGCTTTGACTTTAAGAGCAGCGTCCACTCCCTCGGTAAAGTTCTCAGATCCATAAGCGCTAGCCAACTACTGAATGTCACTCCTAAGACCACCCAGAAATCGCTTGACTCTGCTAGCTTGATATGCTACTAAATTCAGGGCAAACCAGCTCAACTTGCTGAACTCTTCCTCATACTCACTGACCGTGAGTTGTCTCTATTTCAGATGCAAGAAGTTGTTCATCAAACGGTCTTGCTCAACCGATGGCAAAAACTTCTTAAGCAGTAACTCCTTAAACGATCTCCACGAACATCCATCAGTGAGGTTTTCTTTTTCTCTTAACCACCAGCTCTTTACAATACCTTTAAGCTGGTAAGCGGCGACCATCACTCTCTGGTCCGTAGAAATTCCTGAATAAGATAACAACTCCTCGATCGCGATAATCCAATCATCAAAAGCCATAAAATTAGCTCTACCATCATATGTAGGAGGTCATAGTCGCTGAAAATTCGAGATAAAATTCATCTCTGGTGGTAGATGAACTGGAGGCACCAAAGGAGAAGGAGGAATGGGAACCGCTTGACCAACAGTAGGGTCCTGCACTCTCGGCTGCTTCCCTGAAATTACATTCAGCAACACCTGGATCTGCGATTTCATGTCCACCATCTGCCTTGACAGAGCCTCATTGCTCTACCGCAGTCCCTCAATCACAACCTCACTCTGCGCACCAGACGACTCGCCCTCAGACTAGGGAGTCGACCTCATCGCAACACGCTTAGGCGACATCCTAAGAATATAATGAACAACCAATTAAAACCTAGCTTAACCGCTATAACTGTACAACTTAGTTCAGACCATACATGTATAGATACTTGCTCATGCTGCTAAATTGCTATGGGATTTTCATAATGATGTCACGCTTAACTTAGTATGATATACCATCAACCTATTGACTCATATGCGTAAACTATGAATGCATGAATTAACATTTTTTTTGTTTTAAATCCATGTGTGTACGTATTTCATCATGTAGATCTTAGCTTAGCACGTATGCTAATGTTATATTATCTCATGCATGTTGTGTTATGCAATATTATAAAGGCCTTAATGCATATTATGAGCGGTGTACACATAAAATATTATGCATCCCGTACTACATAATATCGTATGTAACGAAAAAAGAAAAAGCTAATGTGCATTCATGTGATGATTGTTATGCATCCCATACAACATAATAGTCACATGTTGCTCCCTATGAGGATCCAAATACAAACACATATTATGCATCACGTACTACATAATATGCCTCGTATATTTCGTATCATGCTTATGAGTGTAGTGTTCATGCTTCATCCAAGACGTACTAATGACACATCGGTGTGTGTATGAAATGGAAAAAGACAATCTAAAACTAGCCCGAGATAGTCGTTTGACCATTTGTCAAACAACCTATCCAACTGATACCAACTATCACAACCCGCATTTTCTCCACAATTATACGATATATCAGAGTAAGAGAAAACACGCGTCATGATGCCACGCCCTGTAGGGGATAACTACAGACGCTCAGGAAAAAACTCGAACCTAACACTTTATAGGAAACCCTCAAGTTTATTATGAGAAAAACTATAATTTAAGTTAATTTTTGATGACTGTATCCCTTGGCTCAGTGGATCAACTAGTCCACACGTGAAAATATGAATATACGTTGCAGAAAATACTTTTTTATGTATATATTAACATCCTACATGAGCATAAACATTCAAATAGGACAACTCATGATATCATACCTCTAGGTTTAATATAAGTATAGAATTAGTTGTTACGTTGGTTAAAATATAGTGACTTTGGCTTAAAACAATGCTATGAATGAGATAGTCAAAATGATACTTATATACTTTTTTAAAATAATTAACATGCAATCCTAGTATAAAACCTTCCAAGAGAGCAAGTAAAACCAACTAGTCATCAAGAAGAGACTAAGCAGCTAGCAAGTAACTTAACAATATAAAAAAAAACCTAGTGGCCATCAACAACCTAACACGAACCCACCCAAAAAGTAGGTATGTCAGAACTAAACAACAAAATAACAACACTACCTCACAATGATGAGGAAAAGACAAATGCAACAGCTATAGAACACCAGCAACCACGAATATCCCTAGCCGCTAAACCGGATACAGTTCCAAACCCGAGGCATTCCAAAGAAAAAAACACATCAGCAAAAATGTACAAGTGGCAAAGAAAGATCAGTTTCAAACTAAAGTAAAGGAGTCAAAGGGTTACCAACCCAAGTAGGAAAGCTAAAAGGAAAACATCAACATTCAACCACAAGGTAAAAAGTGAGAAAGAACTCACATGGGTTAGACATCCCAAGATGCACCAAGTGCGATAAAGACCTATGCTTTATAAAACATTTATTTAAGTAAGTGTATAAATATACATAAGAGTAGAAAACTCATCTTAAAATGAGCATAAACACCGGCAAAATCCAGCACCTGCGGTGGTGGTCTCCTCCTCCACACACCGACAGAAAAAACTTCACAAGGGTCCAAGAAAAGGTGGTCATATTTCTTGACACACCGAAAACCCGGGAAATACCGGCACCTGTAGTGGTGGTCTCCTCCTCCATACACCAAGTCACAAAGCCGTATCAGGTAAATCCACCAGGGCAAAGATCCATAAGATGGCATTAGGATGGTGGTCATTTATCCACTACCAACCAAAGGCCACACCAAAATAACCACCATAAAACACCGATAAAACCCCATCGAAAACACAGGATTACTCCAATGGAAAAAAGGAAGAAAAATCCCAAAAATCACCCTAAGGCCAAACCCGACGAATTGGACTCAATTCGGCAAGAAATTTATAAGTCCGCACTAATTCGTCGAGTATACTCGATGAATATAGTAGACACTTGACGAATCATACTTAGGAAAATTGATTAACTTGATACACGATGAATCGGCGAAAATAACAAAAGTTTATGGGAAATTCGTCGAGTATACTCGACACCTAGCAGAGTCCACTCAGCACACTCGATGCCAAAGTCATCAACACTCTAAGAACTCAATGTCATCTGGTTCACGCGATGCTCTCGATGCCAAACTGCCAATACTCGACGAATTCGTCAAGATTACACAATGAATTAGACTTAGCCTCATCAACACTCGATGCTCTCGATGCCATAACCAAATCACTCAACGCCAAGCCTGGTACTTGACGAACTCGATGCCTAAACTCAACGATTGCATAATCTCTCAACGTTGAGACTGTTACTCGACAAATTTGTCCAAATTACTCGACAAATCTTACTTAGTCTCACAGATCACTCGACGCTCTCGACGCCAACACAATAATCGATGAATTCGTCAAGAATACTCGACGAATTTGACTTACTCAAGCTGAAACTCGCCAAATCTCACATACTAAAATTTAAATCATTATCCAACGAATACTACTCAGGCTCTACTACACATACAATGAATTTTACACCATCCCAAAACTCAAACTCGACAAAGAAAAATTTATAGGTCAGTCAGTCTTCTATACTATAGGGCAGATCTTGACCAAATAAAACCCTAGACTACTCCTAACTTCTAAGGAAGAAAGAAGAAGAAATAATGATCACAAATAACTTAAGAAGGGGAAGAAATCACCACTTGCCTCAAACTTCCCGAGAACCGGCCGCACAAGCGCTCCTCCATAAGGATTTGGCCGCAAGAACACCTTGGCTACACTTTCGAAAACTTTTCGGGGTAAATGCGGGTAAAAATTAAATAAATTAACACCCAAAAATCCAAGGAATGGGAGAACTCACCGTGCGAATGTAGATCTCTGCGAGAGCTATCCGAATCTACCATCCGACGAAGATTTCGATCACCGGAGCTCCTACAATTGACGACCGAAAGCTTGCGAAGTCCGCCACTTTCCCTCTTCCGTGAATCGGTCTGACGGCTAGGGAAGAAGACAATGAATAGGGTTCCGTATAAATCGTAAGGGTATTTACACTTATAATATTTTTTTATTATTATAATAAACATCCAAACTACCAATAAATCCAATAAACTCGGATTTTCATGAAATTCGCACCGAAGCTAAATATCGATGCTACAAATCCAACTACGAAGTCGAAATCAAAATTTGACAAACCAAACACGAGTAAAAACTTCTCGATGTCCAAAACACCAAATATTCTCAGAAGGCTCCATCGAGTTCCAAAACAAACTCGGCTTGTAAGGGAAATCTCCAAAACACACTAGAAATTAGCCATTCTAATATTCTAAGTCAAAACCTCAAATACCAAATGAGCAAAAGTCAAGCTCCAACAACGTTACCCGTCAACTATGCGTCAACGTAACGCCCTAACGTCAAAAATACACCACTAAAGTAATTAAAAATAAATATCAAAAAAATCAGGGGCGTTACACCCCCCCCCCCCCCCCCCCGTCTATGTGTTTAGCTACCCTTGAATCTAAATACTTTCATTGCATTCATTTTGGATCCATGGTGTAAGATGCGAGCTCTTGAGTTTTTTCCCAAAATATATTCATCACAAAGCGTTGTGCTAAAAATTAACTTGGTTAAGGTGACGTTGCACAAACTTTATGTAGAGTATGTGGAAGACCATTTGGTTAAAGGTGTGGAGATTGGGAAAATTGAAGGGACTAGTACTTCAAATCAATCTAATAAACATGTTCAAACTCATTCTGATTGGTCTGAGTACTTTAATTATGTGAAGTCCATGGAATCTGTTCATCCTCAAAAATCTGAACTTTACATATATCTTGATGAAAACTGCTATATAATTTAGAAGGATCAAGTTAAAGGTGAAAGAAAATTTGATATTTTGGAATGGTGGAGGGTCCATGCTCTAAAGTATAAGATTTTATCAACATTGGCAAGAGATATTTTAGCATTTACCATTACATCAGTTGCTTCTAAAGCTACTTTTAGTGCTGGTAGTAGAGTGATTGATAAATATTTTTCATTGTTAAAGATTGTCATAGTTCAAGTTCTAATATGTAGAGGAGATTGGTTGAGAAAACGTTTTGTGGTAAAAAAAATACCAAGGTAAATAAATCATTTATTATATTGTATTTGTAAAAAAATATATCTCTAATTAGGATTTTTAAATGTTATGTCTTGCATTGTAGAGCAAGCAGAAAGCAGCGCAAGTACTTTTTTGTTGATGATGACTCATTGAAAAGATAATTATATCTTCAATTCTATGAGGACCTTTCTTATCTACTCTTCTGCGAACTGTGGCCGTAATTTGACACTTTTTTGAAAATTGAATTTTTTTTAGCATATTGCAGAAAGCAGATTATTTATGCATTATTTTTTATAAATTTATTAATGTATTGTAAAACTACTTAGATTAGATTTTGTTAGCATATTGTGGATTGAAATCCTTTGATATGCATGTTGTGATACATGCACAGATTGACCACAATTTAAATCTACTAGGATATTTGCATATTAGAAGACTTGTGATTTGCTATAGATAAGAGTTCTCAAGTTGAAAATGTCACATATTTGTTGGGGGCTTCAATAATACCCCATAACTTTTAATAGATTGGGGACATTCATGCAATGACAAGAGGGAAAGATAAAGCTCAGATGCCTGAGAGAAGCGCCACCACTAACAATTTTGGCTAAACATTCAAGTACCTTATGGGTTAATAAGCAACTTCTTTTTCATGCTTTTTAATAATTTTATTGTTATAGTTTATTTGTTATTTGAAAGAATTGATTTCAAGAACCACTAAACACCTAGAGGGGGTGAATAGGTTCAATTAAATAATTTTGAGTAGTTTAAAGTTTAACACAGTACTGTTAATTATACTATATCAATCTCAGCACAGATAATCTGCAAATACAGCAAACACAGCATACACAGCATAGTACACATAGATTTATAGTTGTTGCCCAATTTATGGTTACATCCACTTTCCCCCTTCGCCTATCTAGCAGTATACTAGATTCGGCCCAACTCTCTTTTTTTCTCAGATCCTCAGATCTTACAACTCAAAACCACAAATGGCTCCTACAACTTAGACTTCTGTAAGTCCTATAACTCAGATCCTCAAGATCTTACAGCTCAGATTCTTCCCAAGAACCCTACCTTAGAGTGAGTCCACACTCCTACCACGCAGGCAATCAAGCCCTACCTCATCCCTTATAATTGCAGGGATACAACTCAGAGAAATTACTCTCCTACACTCAGATTTATGAATTGATCTTACATAAAATTGAAAAGGTATATTGTAAAATCTTCACCCAGATAGAGAGAAAGAGGTGAAGTATTCCTGACTAGATCTTGAATGATCTGTCTTCTTATGATCCTTGCTGCAAAGGATCTGATCCAACTCACTTAGATTATTCAAAGCTTCTTGAAAATAGAAAATTAAGTTTGATCCTCTTGAGAAATTGGAGTCGATCCACGATCTAGCTTCTTTCTCCCTACAGATTTGAATCTGTAAAACTCTGATAGATCTGATGAGATACTGTCTACTTTAGAAGTTATTCTTTCTTTTTATTATCTATTTTTTTTCTGATATAACATCTCCTTATATAGATCCCGTCAGAGGTTACCGGCTGATCCGATTGATAACTTACATCTGACAGTTCTGACAGCTTTGACAGCTTTAACAGTTCTGGCTGTTGTTAAGTCCCCGATCTTGAGATCTGTTACTTAGAGTATTTAACTCAGCTGATAGTGTCGAGACACAAGTATAATATGTGTCGACATTGATGAAGTATGTGTCGACACAATTTCTAGGGTATCGACACAACTCCTTTGATGTTGTTGACAAACTTCAAAAACTGTCAACACAGCTCTTTATTTAGTCTCAACACAGCATTTATAGAATGTGTCGACATAGCTTCTCCATTTATAACTAATGTCGACCCAAGTCTTGTGTATCGACATAGTTCTTCTGCTAATGTCAGCACTTCAAGTCTAAGTGTGTCGACACTAGTCCAGAGTATCGACACAACTATTGTCGACTCAAATTCTGTGTGTCGACACAAGTCCTGTGTGTCGACACAGCCTTACTTCTAGTCTCGATGCTGCTCCTTCAAAGGTGTTGACACATTATAAGTGTCTCGACACTTTTGTACTTGAATATTTTCTGCATTCTTTAGCCTGCACAAGTAAACTCAATATATAATCAAATACAAGCTGATGTATATCATTGAATTAAGTGAGGCTTCTCCAAATCAGGTACACAATTTCCAATTACTCAACAATCTCACCCTATTTTGAGAAGTCATAACCAATAGTCAATGATATACACCATTACAGTAAAGGTAATAACTATGATGTACACAAATATTTCAAAGACAGGGTAATACTTAAGCAGAAATAACATGTTATGCACAAATATCCCAATATGAAACATCATAAAGGAAAACATGCAACTTAAAGACAGAATCATAAAAAAATGATATAATATATTCAGCCAATCAAGGAATTCTTCATTTCATAATGATCAGACTAAGAATTACAAGGTTTTTATAGAACAAAAAGTTACATAGTTCCCAACCTAGTCAATCTAAACATAAGACTGATCAGGTTCTTTGATGACTATCCTCTTTCCAGGTTGAACAGTAACTTTAACTTTTGTTTCAGTATCAACAGCTGGCCTCTTCCCTTTGATGTCCATTGACTCGAGTTGAGCAGCCTTAAGCTTTTTTCTCTTAAAGTAATGAAACGGCTTTGGAAAATATTTGCACGACTCTGTGGAATTTTCAGGAATAACCCCAGCCTTTAGGTCCCTCCTGAACTTGTAAATTACATCCAATTGTGTAAGATACTTATACCATTCTTTCTTGGAGAACCACTTGCCTATATCATACTTATTTTCATTAACTGCCTTCTATGCAATTAAAATTATATTTCTGGAGGTTGGACTCCATTGCTCGAAGTCAGACCTTGTTTCTGCCTATTCTCGAAACCTCTTCTTTGACAGCTGGGCTTCTTTCTCTTTCGGGAGTGCTGACTCAGCCATCTCCACTTCTTCTGAAATCACCGGCAGTGTATTCAAAGGAGGGCTATACATTTGTTGGACTGCCTGCTGAATTTCTTCAAACTCTGTCGAAGGATAGATGACTTGTGCCACTTCCTGTTTAATCCCCTCAAAGAGAGCGGGTTGGCAAAAAGAGTCTGTAGTATTTTAATCATCACACAGGGGTTAATATCCTAAAGTAGCTCTGATGCTATTAGATATCCATTTAACTTGATCAGAGCTAGCTTTACTAGCACTTTCTCCCCCTTTATGAATTCTCTAGCAATATGATCTCTGAGATCATTTTTCTAAAACCTGACCTGATCTACTACATGATAGTTGCCAGTGGTGTAGTATTCCTTGAACTTCTTTACTTGATTAGAAATGGCAGTCTCAGATGTCTGGATTGCAGTATTGATTGTTGTCAAATCTATTTTTATCTGTGCTTCTACAGCAGACACTTTGGTGTCCATATGTATTTGTATTGCAGTTGTTTGTTCACCTAATTCTGTCAGAGTGATTGTTAGTAGCATTGCTTGAATACTAGATCATCCACATCAGTTTTAGTGTTTTGTTGCTATTTGGCAATGTAGACTACAGCATTGCCTCCCTTGTGGAAGCAATCTGTCATTTCCTTCTTTAGCTGATTGACTTAAAATCTTATAGACTTTATGTCCTGTGCCAAATGGAATTGCAGCTCCAGCTTGTGGCTTTCATCCACATACTTCTCTAGAGCAAGCCTTTGTTCATCAAGCTTTACTTACAGTTACACCAGCAGTGAACTGAAGTCCATTACTAGAGCAGGAGATGTTGTTCCAGCCTTTAAGGCTTTCTTGTTTCCAGATCTCTTTTTCCTTAGCTCCATAATTTTCTTTTTCTTAAGGATAGAGGCTTCTTCCTCATTGTCTAAATCAGATGAGCTATCAAGTTCCACTGTATTTCCTGGAGAATCTACATCTAGTCTTGGGGCTAGGTTTGGCACCTCCCCATCAACCCTTGTATTTTGTTGATCGATAGAAATGTCTTCTTTGTTAACCTCATGTTGCTCCCCCTGGAAATCAGTTGTCTCTTCCAGGTGAGTTTCTTTCTCAGGAACTTGGGGCTGAGCAGGAACTTGCACATCTTGTGCTTATTTCATAGTAGTTTCTGCAGTAGTGTTTATTTCCATTACTACTTCCATGAAAGTGAGATTGGCAGTCTCACTGTCCAAGGCTGCTTCATTGATAACTCCCCCTGGGACTGATACTTCTTAGTTGTCTGTCACGTGGACAGTCTCCCCCTGAATCTGAACTTCAGTACCAGGTGTGGGGCTTGGAGACTTCCTTGGTTGTTCAGTAACTTTTTCATCAGAACTGAACTCTACTCTTTCCTCTGTATTACTAGAGGATACAACATCCTCAGCTGCAGATTTCTTTTTCTTCATTTCCTTCAGCTGTTTCTTTGGTGCAAAAGCATCTTTGGACAACACCCTGTCTCACCTAGACAGAATCTTGATGTCCATTCTCCTCATATGATTTATCTTACAGCAAGCACTTTGGTTTAGTATTTCTGGTAATCTTTAAACCAGATACAGAATGAGAATTCTTCCAAGATTAGAATTCTTAATGCCTTTCTTTATCTTCTCAAATACAACCATTGTCCAGTCTATCTTCACCTTGAAGATTATCCTTGTCATATGGCTGAACATGTAGGAAGAGATCCTATCATGTCCCCCTGACTTGCAGAGAATGACTTTTCCTACCACTTTCGAGAAGAACTTTCCCTGGGAATTCATTCCCTTTCTATTCATTGATGATCCAATCTTGGTGGATGATGTCAGTCCATGCCACTTTAGTGCTTCAGCAGTCATGGATGACTCAATGTGATCTTCTTGTTTGATCCTGGGAAGATGGAGGTTCTTGCTCGGACTTTTGAGCTAGATTTTCACCTTTGATCCTAGAATAGTAGATTTGATTTTGTCCTCCCTTTGAGTCCAGGGAAGCATTTGAGTAGAATTCGATTACTTCTTTCTTCCAGCGCCTTGTAGGCTCAGAAATAAGAAATTCCAGACCAACTTCATGGATTAGGTAAACTACATCCTTGATTTCTTGTGCAGTACCTTTGAATGCTTATCGAACAAGATCATACCCGTCATTAAAGGTATCATCCATCTTTGGCGCCATTGGAGGTGAAAGAATACCACTTGAAGGAGTTGAAGGTTGAAGATTGAAGATGGGAGATTCCTTTGTATCGACACTCTGGGTTCAATCTCTCAAAAGTTCTAAGGTGCATGGTTGACTAGTTCTTGTTGCCTCTTATTTATAGTATTCTATAAGTAAGGTCAAAAGGCGCGATAATAGTAGAATATTGCTTGTCGACACATGGTTACTTGTGTCGACACCGGCTACTAAAGTCTCGAAAGAGAATCTCAAGTATCGACAATTCTATGTGTTGACACAAACATTTGTTTGTCGACACTTAAAACCTAAGGTCTCGACAACTTTTGTATTGACACGGGCTTTTTCGGTCGACACAAAATTATTGTTGTGTCGACACAGATCCCTCTTTGTCATCACAACTTATAGTTAGTGTCAACACACTTATTTTAAGTCGACACAATCTGTGTACTTTGTCAAATGTTGAGTAAAAGAATTGAATTTTCTTGTATACCACTTAACTAACTTTATTCTATATTGAACATTCCTAATTCAATTTTAAAGCAATTGAATTTACTTTCTTCAAGAGGTTTAGTGAAAATATCAGCTACTTATTTTTCAGTAGAGACAAACTCTAGGTTAATGTCTTCTTTCTCAACATGTTCTCTAATAAAATGATACCTAATTTCTATGTGCTTTGTTCTGCTATGTGAAACAGGATTTCTAGCAATAGAAATAGCGCAAGTAGAATCACAAAATAAAGGAGTTCTACCTATCTTGATGTCATAGTCTTCAAGTTGATGATAAATCCACAGCAATTGAGCACAGCAGCTGCCTGCAGCTATGTATTCTGACTCTGTAGTTGAGATAGAAACACAAGTCTGCTTCTTGTTGCGCCATGACACCAATCTTCTACCTCGGAATTGACATGTACCAGTGGTACTTTTTTTTCTTCTTTGCACCCTGCAAAATCTGCATCTGAAAATCCTGTTAGCAGAAAATCTCTATTCCTAGGGTACCCTAGACCAAGATATGGTGTGCCCTTGAGATACCTTTAAATTCTCTTTGTAGTAGATTAATGATATTCTTTAGGGCTTGCCTGGTATCTAGCACAGACACATATAGCATACATGATGTCAGACCTACTTACAGTTAAATATAGAAGGGAGCCAATTATCCCCCTATACAAAGACTCATCAACAGGTTCCCTACCTCATCTTTTCCTATAGGCATACTTGACCCCATTGGAGTTCTCATAGTAGAGGCAGTCTCCATACCGTTTTTTTTAATCAACTCCATGGTGAACTTAGACTGGTATATGGACAAGCCATCATCAGTCTGTCTTACTTGGAGTCCCAAGAATAACTTTAGCTCACCCATGCTGCTAATCTCAAACTTCCCTTGCATGAGTTTGGCAAACTTCCTACAATATTTGTTCTCAGTACATCCAAAGATAATGTGAAAGTGGGAACAAGATCTATCTCAACTCTAAAGGGGGGTGAATAGAGTTTATTTAATGTAAATTCACAATTTTAAACTAGCAAAACTTTTAAGATTTAACTTATATATAGGTGTAAGGTGCCTTCTATAGAATTAATAAGACAGTAAAAAGAAGAGCACAGCACACAGCAAAGAAAACACACAAGCAAACCAGAAAACACAAGGAGCTATAGTGGTTCCCCAAAAACCTGGGTACATCCACTCTTCTACCACCCTTGGTAGGAATCCACTACAGGAAGGGTTGATCAGGTGTCCTGGCACCAATGAGCTTTTGATAAGGTGCTCAAAAACTAAACTAGATTTTTTGATCAGGTGTCTTGCTACCACTGAGTTTTGACAAGGTTCTCAGAACCAGAATCAAAACTTTTGAAGGGAGTTTTGAAAACCCTTTTACAGAGGGAAAGGGAAAAGTAAAAGAATGAAGTTGTCTTCTCTGTCTCAATCAAAGAGAGAAGCATAAGTGGATTTGTGTTGTCAAAGCTTCCCCTGAGATGTTGACTAGTTCAGGAGTGGAAGCTTTGCTTCAGGGTGATAGGTCTTCAGAAGCTTCAGATCTCCAGCAGAAGATGGTTTCAGCAGATGCTGAAAGATGAGTTGTCTGGAGTCCTTGAGATGAAGCTAAGATCACTTTTTCAATATGCCAAAATGTTCAACTGATTCTCCAAGGTTGATTACTTGAGTTTTCTTGTGTTGATCAGACAGTCCTGAGAATCACTTGTATTTTTTCTTTCTTATTTGTGTATATCACTATCTCTGTCTCTGTCTATGTATGTGTATCTAAATCTGTGTATTAGAGAAAAGAAGAGAAGCAGTTTTTATTCTCTGAAGATTCTATGTCCAAGATAGCCGTTAACAGACATTAAATGCCTTCCATAAAATTTTGTCTTCTAGAGGAAAGTCCAATAAAACATTCTCAAAAAGAATTCCTTGAAACTTGATCCAGAATAAATGAAAACAGCTGGCAGATCTCTTGACATAAATGCTGAGAGAATTTGAAAAACATTCCAAAGTCTGACTGAATTTGAATACTCAAAAACGTCGATCTCTCAAGAAAAACGTCGATCTGAGCTAGAAGATCGTTGAGCTGAGCTTAGAGACTGAAAATGATCATCAGACAGAAAACGTCGAACTGAGCTCGAAGATCGTCGAACTGAGCTCAGCGAGCTGAAGAAATAAGTGAAGAAAGATCGTTGACCTGAGCTAGAAGATCGTCGAATTAAGTTCGACGACTGAGCAAACTGACTGAAGGCAGATCGTCGATCTGAGCTCGAAGATCGTCGACCGGAGTTCGACGATTTTAACATAGTTGAGCTCAGAGATCGTCGAACGGAGTTCGACATTTCGTCGAACTGAGCTCGATGAAAATTGTCTTAGACTTGGCTCTATTTCCTTGATCTTGGAATGGTCCTGGGGGCAGCTTCAAACCTAAGTTCTAAGCCCTAGACTCATTCTAATGTTGACCTTTCCAACTATACATCTAGGTCAAACTGGTTTCCTAAGAAAAACATAGTGATCCTTACCCAAATTAGTAATAGGGTGTTCCAACAATCTCCCCCTATTTGGGTTAGGATTACTATTTACATATTTCAGAAATAAAAACTACAATCAACATATAGAAGAGCAACAAACTAAAACAAAATAGCAGAGCAAGCAATCATAGCAACAATCAAATGGAATTTCAGCAAATGTTCAGAGAGATTGTGCTGTCTGCTTACAGAAATTACTTCTTTTCACTTCCTTTCTTAAATATAATTTCTCTGTTAGGATTAAGGGCTTCCTTCTTTGACCTTCTATCATCATCTGCACCTAAGGAGGTTTGAGCTCTTGGCCTGGGAACCACAGCCTCAGGATGCAACTTCATGTAGTCCACTGGGTCAAAGAATTTTCTTGAAGAATACCTTTCCAGTTCAGCTTTTCTTTGATCTGATAGAGTAGTAATATTAGAGGTGTCTTTCCCTTGCTCTCTGGCTTTCTTCAACTGATCTAAGACAGCCAGTTCTTTCATCCTTGCAGTCCATGACAATGGATTGTTCTCTGGATCTTCAAAAGGCACTGCAGGCTCATATCTATTGACAGTTTCTAAAGCAATAGGAGTTCTAGTCTCAACTTTTTCTCTGAGTTTATAAGGGAAAGGACCTTGAGCAGAGTCCATGTGTCTTTGTCCTTCCCTTGCATGAAATCTATATTCTCTTTGACTTCCTCTATACTGTCCCCTTCTGGACTGATAACCCCTTTGGTATTGCCCCCTAGGATGGTATCTTTGAGAGGACTGGGAGGAACTTTGCTTAGAAGCTGGGGTTTGAGAAGCTGGGCCTCCACCTGACCCTGAATCTGGAGGAGGAGGAGGAGGAGGCTAAAACTGAGAAGATCCCTTTTGATATTTATCCAACTTCCTTCTTTTCTTCATAGCTTTTAATTGATTTTTGGAGAACTGCATCCAGGGCTCAGAGATTGGACAGTCATGCAGAATATAGTATGGAATGTCATTTGAATCTTTAGCTTGAGCAGGAGGAACCTTCGTCATGGCCTTGCTTCTGGCCTTCCTTTTCTTGGCAATAGTATTAGAAGAGTCATCAGATTCAGTGTGAAACTAATCACTGTCTGAACTTTGAGGTCTATCATATAAGTCATCAATACTCTTTATATACTTTTCTTGTTGTTTTACTTGATCAGGGGTCAGAGCAGGAGCAGGAGCAGTAGCAGCAGCAGGAATTGGAGAAGCAGTAGGGGCAGAAGTAACAGAGGCAGCAGGTTTAGATCCTTCCATATATGTAGCAAGTTCTTTAGCAGCAGTATCCTCAACAACAGAAATCATGTCAATATCTTCAGATATAATTGTAGAAACAGCAGCAGCAGCAGAACTGAAAGCATCAACATCCACAGCCTTGAAAGAATTGACATATGAGGCAATTAGGCTGGGATCACATACAGAGATAGGAACAATGGCCTTAGTGAGGTCTTCAGCTTGATGCACTGGCAGAGAACTGAAATAAACAGAATCAAATATAGAAAGCAGACTCTGAAGGTCCACTGCAAAAACAGGAGCAGGACTTGAACCTTCAGCAGCCTCAGGCACATCCAATTCTTCATAAGTCATCTCCCCCTTCTTGGGTTCAGTGGAAACTGAATCAAGGCACCCAGATGAAGGGATTGCCTGGGAGGAGAGGAAGGAAGAAAACTTGGTAGACAGCTCCTGAACATGTTTCGGGAGTGGAGCCAAGGAGGTCTCCAGCAGTGAGGTTAGCCTGGGGGCTAGCAACACATAGAGCTTGTCTAACAGGGCTGAAAGATCTACATGCTCAAGATTGGCTTGAGCAGATGTAGGAGTTGAAGAGACTGGAATGAGGGTGGCTGGAGCTGATGTAATGGAGAGTGTGGAGATAGGAGGTGTAGGGATGGATGGCGCTGAAGGAGGAATAGTGGAGATAGATGTTATTAAGGTGGAGATGGATGAGATGGAAGAGGTAAAGGATGGGGTGAAGGATGGTTGAGAAAGTATGTCTTGAAGAAGTTGTTGGTAAGAGGATGTAGAGGGAAGCTCAGGAGGAGTGGGAGGAGAATCATCCATGAAGGAGTCATCTATAAGAGAAAATGATGTAGTGGTGAAATATGGATAAGAGAACAAAGGGTGGAATTGTTCTGAGGTAGAGGCTGGAGGAGGGTTTGTGACTGGGATAGAAACAGCTGGAGGAGGAGAAGAAGAAACAGGCAATTCTTCTGTTGGGGCAGATACCTGAGGAGGAGTGACTGATATAGTCCTGGTGCCTGAAGCAAGTGGTGCTGCAGCAGCCCTGCTGGGGTTGATGATCTGCCTGTCCCATCTGCTGAAGAGGGCACAGGTAAGCCTCTTGGATGCATTGATGTACATCCCACTAGAGGTCAGCAGTTCAGGGCACCTGGAGTGCAGGTAAACCTCTAATATCCTCCCATAGCTTACACAGATTTTGTTCAGCTTCTTCTTGATCAGATTGAAAAAGATGGATCCCCAATCTAAATGTTTCTTGTCAACCAATGCTCCCATTAAATAGAATTGGTATCTTGATATTGTATCATGGGTTGAGTTCTTTGCCAGAAGCACTTTTCCAACCACATCAGCCAGAAATTGGAATTCAATGGAAAGGTTCTTTTTCAGCAGTTTGTTAGGGTTCACAGCAGTGTGACCCATTCTATCCAGCATAGAATCATACTCTTCTCCAGACAAATCTATGGAGTCATCTCCAGTACTAAGGAGGAAAACCTCTGTTAGAAGGGCTGCGGACAACGGTACCTGAGTCCCTTTGATTGAGCCGATTACAGAATTCTCATTCTCATTCGTGGCGGTAAAACACCATTCCTTTATCTCTTCTGCTGCAATCTTCATTCTGGTGGACATGATCTGAAACAATTGCTGTTCTCGAAAAAGGTTTAGAATATCCTTGAATCTCTGATCACTTCCATCGAAAGAATTCATATCAATGTCGAAACCTGTATCAAATTTCATCTTTGAAATAGCAGCACTTGACACAGCCATCTGTTCCTGCAAAGATGAAACAAACGCGACCAAGTGTAGAAGGTTTGGAGGGAAAGAGTTGCAGAGAGTATGAAAGCGTAAACGATGAGCGGCGGCCGAAAAATGATTTTATATTAGGGTTCGACGCGAAAAAGGAAGTATCGTCGATCTCCGTTCGACGATCAGGACTCCTGATGGAAGCTGAAAGGGCTTCAATATCGTAGATCTCAGTTCGACGATCTAGGGAGAACGTCGAGCTCAGGTCGACGATCGAAGGCCTGAAAGAGATAGTGTACAACTATCTGACACGCTCTGAACTCAGGTCGACATTTTTGGGAAAACGTTGATCTCCGTTCGACGCTTTCTGGGAAAACGTCGAGCTCCGTTCGACGCTTTCTGGGGAAAACGTCGAGCGTAGTTCAGAGTCAGAAAACTATCCTACAGACACAAAAAAGGAGGGGTTTTTTAGCCTAGTCTTGGTCTGTTTTTAGATTTACAAAATCTTGGAGTTTATTTTAAACAGCCTCCATCTAGAATTCCTAACTGATTGAGGAAGAAGTTTTGCTTCTTTTCATCCAAAGGCTTGGTGAAAATATCTCCCCTTTGCAAATTAGTTGGGATGTATTCAAGTTCAATTTTGTTTTTCTCAATATTATCCCTTAGAAAATGATGCCTAATTTCTATGTGTTTTGTCCTACTATGGAGGACTGGATTTTGTGCAATGGAAATAGCACTGGTGTTATCACAAAATATTTTAGACTTCTCTAAGTTGTAACCATAGTCTAGGAGTTGGTTTTGTATCCACAATATTTGTGAACAACAACTGCCTGCAGCCATGTATTCAGCTTCAGCAGTTGAGGTTGACACAGATGTTTGTTTCTTACAATACCATGAGACAAGTCTATCACCAAGAAACTGACAAGTTCCACTGGTGCTTTTCCTGTCTATTCTGCATCCAGCATAATCAGCATCTGAAAATCCAGTTAAGTCAAATGCTGAATCTTTTGGATACCAGAGTCCTAGATTTGGACAGCTTTTAACATACCTAAGAATCCTCTTTACTAAAGTTAAGTGTGACTCTCTAGGGCTGACTTGGAATCTAGCACATATACATGTAGCAAACATTATGTCAGGCCTACTGGCTGTAAGGTACAATAGAGAGCCAATCATTGCTCTATATGTTGTCTGATTAACTGGTTTCCCATGTTCATCAGCATCCAATACAGCATTGGTAGGCATGGGTGTTTTCATACATGATGCATCAGACATCCCAAATTTCTTTACCAATTCTTTTGCATACTTGGTTTGAGAAATAAACATGTCTTCAGCATGTTGTTTGACTTGCAATCCTAAGAAGAAGGATAGCTCACCCATGCTACTCATTTCAAATTTAGAGTGCATAAGCTTGGAAAACTTTTTGCACAAATTTTAATCAGTAGACCCAAATATAATATCATCTACATAAATTTGTACTAGTAGGATATGAGACTTATGGGTTCTAATAAAAAGAGTTTGGTCTACTCTCCCCCTAACAAAATCATTCTTCAACAGAAAGCATCCTAGAGTCTCATACCATACTCTAGGAGCTTGCTTGAGACCATATAATGCTTTGTGTAGTTTAAAAACATAATCTGGATGAGTTAGAGAGATAAAACCTGGAGGTTATCTGACATAGACTTCTTCTTTGATCTCCCCATTGAGAAAAGCACTCTTCACATCCATTTGATAGACTTTGAATCCATTGTGAGCAGCATAAGCCAGGAAGATTCTTATGGCCTCTAACCTTGCAACAGGTGCAAAGGTCTAGTCATAGTCTATCCCTCTTCATGAGAATATCCTTGAGCAACTAGCCTTGCCTTGTTCATTACAATAATTCCTTAATCATCCAGCTTATTTCTGAACACCCATTTTGTTCCAACAATTGAATGATCATTTGGCTTAGGCACTAGTTCCCAAACTTTGTTTCTTTCAAATTGATGCAACTCCTCGTGCATTGCAATGATCCAGTGTGGATCTTGCTCTGCATCTTGAATGGTTTGAGGTTCAATTTGAGAGAGAAAGCAAGTGTGCATCAGGTTTTGATTGACCTGATTTCTGGTTTGCACACCAGCTGAGATGTCTCCAATCACTTGGGAGATTGGATGATCTCTTGGTGTTACTAGATCAACAGGGGGTGTTGATTGTTCACCAACCTGTGTTGTTGTTTCCTCTTATGGGACAACAACTGGCTCTTCAAGAAGATTTTCTTCTAGATGTGGAGCAGCTTCTTCATCTTCACTACTTTCATCCTTTTGAGTGACTTGTAATCTGTCTAATTCTTCAGCTAGAGAATGCACCTGCAAATCTTCTATGGTAGAAGTATTCTTCTCCTTGAAAGACATATTAGTTTCATCAAAGGAAATGTGGACAGATTCTTCTATTTTTAAAGTAGTTTTATTATAAACCCTATAAGCTTTACTGATCATGGAGTATCCCAGAAACACTCCTTCATCAGCTTTTGCTTGAAATTTTGCTAAATATTTCTTGTCATTATTGTGAATATAACAAGTGCAACCAAAAACTTTAAAATAGTCTACTTTAGGTTTCTTCCCTTTGAGCAATTCATAAGGAGTCTTGCCCTTCAGTTTATGTATTAGACTTCTATTCAACACATAATTGGAGGTGTTCACTGCCTCAGCCCAAAAGGATAGAGGTAGGTGAGCATCTGTCAATAATGTAGTTGCAGATTCAATAAGGGTTCTATTTTTCCTTTCAGCTACCCCATTTTATTGAGGAGTTCTAGGAGCTGAGAAAGTATGCCTGATCCCTTCACTTTGACAGAACTCTTGCATGAGAAGAGAATCAAACTCTGTCCCATGATTACTTCTGATCAGGGCAATGTGAGTGTTGAACTCAATCTGAATGCATTTGAGAAACTCTGTCAAACACTTAAAGTTATCAGACTTCTTCCTCAGAAAGAATACCCATGTGAATCTTGAGAAGTCATCTACAATCACTAAAGTATAGGATTTCCCTCCTAAGCTTTGTACTGTAATGGGTCCAAAGAGATCCATGTGTAACAGATACAAAATCCTAGGTGAATCACTCTTGTTAATTGATTTAAAGCTATTTTTAGTTTGCTTGCTGTGCGAATAGAAACAAAAGACCGGAAAAACTGGAGTAATGGAATTTTTATTATCCAAAAAACTGAGTATTACAAAGGTATAGCCTCCCTTATATAGAATGGAGGAGATGAGAGAGATTACAAATACCCAATGTGGGACTAAATACACAAATACATCATCTACAAATCTAACCGCCAAACCGCCCAGGAGACCGCCTAACCGCGCGGTTAGTAGGCACTAACCGCCGGTCACCACCATCAGAGCACGCCGCCAATCCACTGAGATCCCAGAGATTAGCCGGCAGACCGCCCGGCTACCAACCCGCCATAGATTTAGCCGGCTGACCGCCCGGCTACCAACCCGCCATAGATTTAGCCGGCTGACCGCCCGGCTACCAAACCGCCAGTCAAGCCGCCTGTCCGCCCAGGCTTATACAGCAACACTCCCCCTCAAGCTGGAGCATAGATGTCAATCATGCCTAGCTTGCTGCAAATGTGGAAGAAAGAGGCGGACACAGGTTTTGTGAATATATCTGCCAGCTCTTTCTCCGAGGTAACAAACGGAGTGCAAATCTGGTTCTTCAACACTTCTTCTCGAACGAAGTGACAATCAACCTCTATGTGCTTTGTTCGCTCATGGAAGACCGGATTTTTAGAAATGTAGATCGCGGCTTTGTTGTCGCAGAACATGGGAAGAGGATGGTTATAGACCTCTCCAAGATCTAGCATGAGAGCCCGCAACCATTTTAACTCACATGTGGTTGACGCCATGCTACGGTATTCAGCTTCCGCACTAGACCTGGAGACGACTGACTGCTTCTTGCTCTTCCAGCTAACCAAGTTTCCTCCAACAAACGTGCAAAAACCGGAAGTCGACTTGCGGTCCCCTTTGTCGTCCGCATAGCTAGCATCGGAGTACGCTTCGACTCTTAGGTGACCGTTTTTCTGAAAGAGAAGACCTTTCCCAGGTGCGGACTTCACATACTCCAATATCCTGAGAGCAGATTGAAGATGACATTCCCTAGGCGACTGCATAAACTGGCTGACCTTTCCCACTGCATAGGAGATGTCAGGTCTGGTCACCGTAAGGTAGATGAGTTTGCCAACAAGACGCCGATACCTCGTAGTGTCCAATAAAGGTGGAGATTCGTCTGTCCATGTCTTGTCTTCTCCAGGAGCCATAGGACACCTGGCAGGTTTAGCACCCGTCAACCCTGCTTCTTTCAACAAATCAAGAGCATACTTCCGTTGGGAGAGAACCAAGGAACCCGGTTTCCGAGAGATTTCAATTCCCAAGAAGTATTTTGGAGAACCCATATCCTTCGTGACTAGGTGTTGGCGGAGATGGACCTTTGTCAAGGCTACACCAGCTTGATCGTTGCCAGTAAGAAGAATATCGTCCACGTAAACAGCTAGCACAACCAGACCGGAAGCGGTCTTGCGAATGAACAAGGAGTGATCAGCCGAACTCCTGGTGAAACCGATAGCCCCAACGATGCTACTGAACTTATCGAACCACGCCCTGGGACTCTGCTTTAGGCCATAGATGGCCTTCTTCAACTTGCATACTTGAGTCTCCCCCTGAGCAACATACCCAGGAGGTTGCTCCATGTAGACGTCCTCGTGAAGGTCACCATAGAGGAAGGCATTCTTGACGTCTAACTGCGAAATAGGCCAATCCTTGTTGACCGCCACCGACAAAAGGACTCGAATTGTGCTGAGGCGAGCAACGGGCGAGAACGTGTCAAAGTAATCAACGCCATAGGTCTGAGTAAACCCTTTTGCAACAAGTCGGGCTTTGTACCGGTCCACACTGCCATCGGGACGGAACTTAACGACAAACACCCATCGACAACCAACCACATCCGTGCCACAAGGAGGAGGCACAAGGGTCCAAGTGCCCCGGTCAGAGAGAGTAGTAATCTCCTCATCCATGGCAGCCTTCCAGTGAGGAATACCAAGAGCTTCCTGGTAAGTGCGAGGTGTGGTAGTCGCTGAGATAGCTAGGGCGAAGTCCCTGCGAGAAGGTGTTAGCTGATCATAAGAAACAACAGCTGCCAGCGAGTGCTGGGTGCACGTCCGAACCCCTTTGCGAAGGGCAATGGGCAGCTCCAAGTCCTCGAGTTCCTCAGTCGCCGGTGCATCCGTGGCGGAGAGAGCTGGCCCGGGAGAAGAGAGAGACGGCCGAGGAGACGAGGGAGAAGGAGCATGAGCAATAGAAGGAGGGGCCGGTAGAGGTGGTGATGGAGGAATCTCAAGAGGCGTGGATGTGGTGGAGAGAATGGGTGGAGAGGTCGAGTCGGTAGGAGGAAGAGGGAGGTTCGATCCATCGACCTGTGGGAGGTCAGAAGAGAAGTAGGCGGCATTTTCAAAGAATGTCACATCCGCCGAGACGAACTGCTTGCGAGTAACAGGGTCAAAGCAGCAGTAACCTTTTTGAGTGGTGGAGTAGCCCAAAAAGATACACTTCGTGGCACGAGGGGACAATTTGTCGCGAGTTGCGGCAGGGCTATGAACAAAGGCAGTGCACCCAAAAATGCGGAGAGGTAAGGGAAAGGGTTCTTTGGAGGGATAGAGGATGGAAAACGGGGTTTTGCCTTTGAGGACAGTAGAGGGAATGCGATTGATGAGGTAGCAGGAGATGAGGACCGCGTAGCCCCAATAGCTACGAGGAACCTGCATCTGCGTCATGAGAGTGCGAGCGACATCAAGGAGGTGACGGTTTTTACGTTCCGCCACCCCATTTTGCTGGGAGGTATAGACGCAGCTAGTTTGGTGAATGATGCCATTTTGCGTACAAAAAGAAGCGAAATCACTACTCAGATATTCTTTTGCATTATCAGAGCGAAAAATTTTCACAGAGGCAGCAAATTGATTTTTAATCATATAGTAAAATGATGTCCATACAGAGAAAAGTTCGGAGCGATCCTTTAATAGATACACCCACGTACATCTAGAATAATCATCAATAAATGTTACAAAATATGAACTCCCACGCCCTATGGTGAGGGTAGGGGAAGGTCCCCAAACATCAGAGTGAATAAGGTCGAACGGCTTGGAAGAGCCACGACCTTGCCTAGGAGGAAAGGGGGAACGGTGATGTTTGCCCAGTTGACAGGCATCACAGTTGAGAGGAGAGTTGTGCTGAGGTAGATGAGGGAACAGTTGGTGGATGAGACGTGAGGGAGGATGCCCCAGTCGAAGGTGCCACTGAAGAAGATCTGTAGAAGCTGGAGAGAAGACGGTAAGGGCGGATACATCATCAAGGAAGTAGAGACCGCCTCGCTCAGTCCCAGTAGCAATCGTCCGCTTGGAGTCCGGGTCCTGAAACGAACAAGAAGAAGGAGTAAATGTTACCGAACACTGAAGTTGCTTGCAAAGAGAAGTAACCGACAATAAATTGCACGGAAACTTGGGCACATAGAGGGTATCCGCCAGGCGAAGTGACGGAGTAACTTGAACCATGCCCGTTCCATGCACCGGAGAGGGAGAACCATCCGCAACTAGAACAGGAGGCAACCGATCATGTGTTTCTAGGAGAGAAAAACACTGAGGATTGCCCGTCATATGATTAGTGGCGCCAGAGTCGATTAGCCATTTACCTTGGGTAACCACGTGGGCACTACCTGAGGTCGTGGCCACGGAGGCAGATGGCTTGGAAGTAGTAGGAGCATCACCAGCGGGGCGAAGATGTGGATGCTTTGTCCAGCAGCGGTCAATCAGGTGTCCTGTGCGACCACAATGAGTACAGAGGTAGCGAGAAGGGCCACGCCCGCCAGAGTGGGTACCACGGCCACTAAATCCACCACGATGAGCCTGGTGGGCATAGGCATCCGGAGCCGGAGGAGCGGCAAGCACGGGGCGTTGGAGCAGAGAGGTAACAGCGGCAATGCGGGCAGCAGTAGCATCCAGGGTAGGAGACTCAGCCTCTCCAAGAATTTGCTGCCGGATCATATCATATGAGTCCGGAAGCCGCAGAAGCTAACAAACCACTAGGAGTTCCTGGAAGTGCTTCAGCTGAGTGGCCACATCTGCAGAGAGAGGACGATTTTGTAGAATCTCAGCGCCAAGGGCTTGGACCTGTTGGTAAGCTGCAGGAGGGGACATGGACTGGCGAGAAAAGAGATCCGCGTAGAGAGTATAGATGCGAGAGGTTTGGCCCCCCTTGGAGTAGAGAGCGGCCAAGTGATTCCAAGCTTGTTTGACCGTCTCATCGTGACGGATGACAGGAAGACATTCATCAGACAGGCTGTTCGCCAGCCAAGTGCGAACCAGTGCATCATTCGCATCCCAATCATTAAACTCGGCAGAGTCAGTAGGCGGAGGGTCATCGGTAAGATGATGACGCTTGCGCTGAGAGCGGAGAAGAAAAGTAAATGAGACACTCCAGTCGGGATAATTGGGCCCCAGAAGCTTAGAGACGGTGCCAAGATTCCCAGAAGCAGGAGAAGGAGGAGGCGGTGGGACAACGACAGTAGACGAGGTGGAGCCATCAGAATTGGTCATCCTGGAAGAGAGGTCGCGCGGTTAAGAGGAGAGACCGGGCGAGCAAGAGAAGGAGAGATCGCAGCGGTCACACAGAGACCAGCGGCAAGCACAAGAAGAGAGGCCGCACGGTTAACAAAGGAAACCGGGCGGGAACGCACGCGAACAGAGAGAAATCGCGCGGATAGGAAGAAACGATCTGCAGCGGTCACGATGACAGACACCAGCGGCCAGAAAAGCCACGACCAAGCCGCAGAACCAAACAGAGGGAGAGAAGTCGGGCGGCTAGCAGACAGACCGCGCGAACAGAAGAGGAGAAACTAGGAGGCAAAAGGCAACAGGTCGTGCAGGCAGAGAGCAACGACAAGGAAAGAAGCCGCGCGAGCAGAATGCAAGCCGGCGAAGGAGACAAGCCGCGGAAACAGGCCGCGAGAAGAGGACACAGAGGCCGCGCGGACAGAAGAAGACCCAATCAGGATGAGTAGACCGAGTCCTCTGATACCATGTGCGAATAGAAACAAAGACCGGAAAAAACTGGAGTAATGGAATTTTTATTATCCAAAAACTGAGTATTACAAAGGTTAGCCTCCTTAATAGAATGGAGGAGATGAGAGAGATTACAAATACCCAATGTGGGACTAAATACACAAATACATCATCTACAAATCTAACCGCCAAACCGCCCAGGAGACCGCCTAACCGCGCGGTTAGTAGGCACTAACCGCCCGGTCACCACCATCAGAGCACGCCGCCAATCCACTGAGATCCCAGAGATTAGCCGGCAGACCGCCCGGCTACCAACCCGCCATAGATTTAGCCGGCTGACCGCCCGGCTACCAACCCGCCATAGATTTAGCCGGCTGACCGCCCGGCTACCAAACCGCCAGTCAAGCCGCCTGTCCGCCCAGGCTTATACAGCAACACTTGCCTAATTGACAAGCCTTGCAGAGTCCTTCCTTCTTGTAGGGGCCAGAAGGCAGTCCTCTGACAAGGTTGTCCTTGGATAGCCTAGTAATGGTTCTAAGGTTAACATGTCCTAGTCTCTTATGTCATAGAATATTAGGTCTAGATATGGAATTAAACATGCAAATATCTACCTTAGATGAATGAAAGTCTACTAAGTAAATATTACCTTTCCTATTACCTGTCAACACAGTTGTGTTGTCTTCTGACTTGATCTTGCATATTTCTTTGTTGAAAGTCACTTGATATCCTTCATCACACAGCTGACTAATGCTTATCAGGTTGTGCTTGAGTCCTTCAACATAGGCTACTTTCTTGAAGGTGACTGTCCCAATTTGGACTGCACCATATCCTTTTGTAGTTCCAAAGTTTGAATCACCAAAAATTACTTTGGGTCCAAGCTTGGCTTTAAAGGATGTGAAGTTGTCCTTATTCCATGTCATGTGCTTTGAGCACCCACTATCCAGATACCATAGCTGGTTTGATGTTGGATAGGTCTTCACCTGCACATAAACAGCTTATATGTTTTTGACCCAGTTTACCTTGGGCCTAGGTTGATATCCCTTAAATTCAGAAATAAAATACATCCCAGGTTGATTCTTATAACCTTCAGGATGGTATCTCCTAGGAGGTATTATCCATTCAGTGTAAGGATTAAAGCATTGGGATGAAGCACTTCTAGGATTGAATTTAGATTTGCCTCTGAAAGAAGGTTCAAAGTTCTGAACTCCGTTCGACGATCGTCGATCTGGGTTCGACGATCTTGGGTAAAATCGTTGAGCTACGTTCGAAGATCGACTGTGAGGAAGTTCAGAGTTCAGGAATCGTTGAGCTGAGTTCGACGTTTCAGCCTGAGATCGTCGATCTCTGTTCGACGATCGTCGACCTCTGCTCGACGTTTTCTGTTGAACTTTGCTTTTCTTAGGTAGATCTGAATTCATCCTAGCTACCTCTACAACACCCTTCCCTTTATCAGAAATAAATTTGATTGGGGTTGTTAATACTATGGGTTGGCTAGATGAAGTACCCAAGCCCAGTGGACTATTTAATCTTGAGTTCACTGTGCTTGTGATGTCCATTAATTTGATACTTCTCCCATTGAGGGATTCTTCAAATTACTTTGCCTTGGATAGTTCACTCTTCAGTAAAGCTATCTCCTCTCTATAGCATTCTGACTCTTTAGAGAGTTTGAGGTTTTCTAATTTTAAAGTGCTATACTCAGATAGTTGTTTTCTGAGGGAAGTGATTTCCTTCTCAGACTCCAACAGATCTAGGCATAGTACTTTAAACTCATGTTTAAAGTCCTCAGAACTGAAATCAAATGAATTGATTACCTGATCTTCTTCTAGTTGAGCTTCTGAATCTGATTCTGACTCTTCTGCTTCTGAATCTGTTTGAGAGGCATTGATAGCCATCATGCAAAATTCCTTTTCATCAGCATCATCCTCATCATCACTGGAGCTGGATTAGGCTTCAGAGTCCTCTTCAATTTCACTCCATGTCTCAGCAACAAATCCCTTCCTTATATGTTTGTTCTTGCTGGAGGAGGGTTTGTCTGAGCTGTTCTTTCTAAAGTCTTTCTCCTTTCTTCTTTCTCTTCTATCTTTCTTGTCCTTGTTCTTGTTTTCTGGACAGTCAGGCACAATATGGTCTGGTTTCCTGCAACCAAAACATATAATTTCTTTATTGTTATTTGATTTATCATACCTTGGCTTATCATGTCCCTTGTATGAACTTTTTCTGAAGTCTTTTCTGGCCATCTTGTAGAATCTTTTGGCCAGTAGACTTAGGAGCTCATCATTTCCTGTAGCTTTATCTTCAGGTTTCTCTTCTGTAGCTTTGAAGGCTATGGTCTTCTTTTTCCTTGTGACTGGAGAAGTAGCCTTTTGTTCTTCTTCTCTATTTTTAATGAGCAGCTCATAAGATTTGAGCTTGCCCAGGAGAGCTTCAGTGGTAATCTCATTTAGACTTCTGGCATCTTTGACTGGCCAGATTCTTGAATCCCAAGTGCTGGGGAAGCACATTAGGATTTTGTCATTCAGCTCAGTCAATGAGACTTCTTTATCCAGAGTCTTTAACTCATTGACAATCAGACTTAGTCTATTGTACATGTCAGCCACTGATTCAGCTTCTCCCTTTTTGAAATTCTCATATTGGCTTATAAGATGGGATCTCCTGTCTTTCCTTTCATCGGCAGATCCTGAGACAATTTCAGAGAGCTTGTCCCAAATTCCTTTGGCTGATTTGTATTCAGCTACCTTCTGAAATATCTCATCCGACATTGTCTGAGCTAAGATGTTCATGGCCTTGGCATCTGCAGTCTTCCACTTCTTTATTTCAGCATCTGTTCCTGAAGGAGGTGGAACAACATTTGTACTTGAGCTTGCTGGTGGACTTGGGCACACTGTCAAAATAGAATTAAATATGTCTTCATCAATAGAGTTCATGTAAAGTCTAATCCTTGCTTTCCAAAGTGCAAACTTGGATAGATTGCACACTGGAGGCCTGGTGCTTGCATAATCTTTGTTCTGTGCCATGTCTTTATATAAAATTAAATATAATGAAAATAACCCTCTTAAAAGATTGATCTTATCAAGGATCTTTTGGTTCAGGTGTTAGCCAGTATGAACAACCAACCTCCCTCGGATACCAATTGAAAGTGGGAACAAGATCTATCTCAACTCTAGAGGGGGGTGAATAGAGTTTATTTAAAGTAAATTCACAATTTTAAACTAGCAAAACTTTTAAGATTTAACTTATATATAGGTATAAGGTGCCTGCTATAGAATTAACAAGACAGTAAATTAAGAGCACAGCACACAATAAAGAAAACACATAAGCAAACCAGAAAACACAAGGAGCTATAGTGGTTCCCCAAAAACCTGGGTACATCCACTCTTCTACCACCCTTGGTAGGAATCCACTACAGGAAGGGTTGATCAGGTGTCCTGGCACCAATGAGCTTTTGATAAGGTGCTCAAAAACCAAACTAGATTTTTTGATCAGGTGTCTTGCCACCACTGAGTTTTGACAAGGTTCTCAGAACCAGAATCAAAACTTTTGAAGGGAGTTTTGAAAACCCTTTTACAGAGGGAAAGGGAAAAGAAAAAGAGTGAAGTTGTCTTCTCTGTCTCAATCAAAGAGAGAAGCATAAGTGGATTTGTGTTGTCAAAGCTCCCCCTGAGATGTTGACTAGTTCAGGAGTGGAAGCTTTGCTTCAGGGTGATAGGTCTTCAGAAGCTTCAGATCTGCAGCAGAAGATGGTTTCAGCAGATACTGAAAGATGAGTTGTCTGGAGTCCTTGAGATGAAGCTAAGATCACTTTTTCAGTATGCCAAAATGTTCAACTGATTCTCCAGGGTTGATTACTTGAGTTTTCTTGTGTTGATCAGACTGTCCTGAGAATCACTTGTTCTTTTTCTTTCTTATCTGTGTATGTAACGCCCCTGATTTTTTCGATGATTTTGTTTGGTTTTGGTATCGTCATATTTTTGATGTCATGGCGTTACTTTTAACGTCGGGTTGACGGCGCATCGCCGATAAGGCATTTTCGCGTCCGTTCGGTCGAGTCGGTCAATTTCTTGGATTTTTGTCGAAATCAGAAAATATTTCTATGAGGTTTAGGTTGAGTAATTTTAAACTTGCTCGTCAAGTTTCGTCGCAATCCGAGCATTTTTGGAGTCTCGGCGCGCGATTGAAGTTTTGAGTATTTATGTCATTGTATTTGGAAATTTTTTATCTCAGGAATGGCTCGTCGGATTTAGGTTTTGGCTTCTCCGTTAGAATTGTAGCGCCAGTTTTCGCCTATGGTGTGAGTTTCGCTTAATTCGGTGCGTGTATGGGCCTCTGTTCTGAACTCGTGTCCCTTTGTTCAAAAAAATTTCATTTCAAGAAATTGCGCTTTGTTATCTCGAGTAGCCCGTTTCAGATTTCGATCGGACGCCGTTTTGGGGGTCAAAACGGTGTCGTATCAAAATATAGTAAACATCAAGTTTGTTCGTCTTGACGATAGCTACAACTTTTATGTTGACCACTTTTTGATTTGAAGCCATCTTAGGCTTCTATTTTTGATTTTCCCAAAACTGCTCGTAAATAAGCCTTTTTTTTGATTCCACTCGAGTATTTGCTCTTATACACGAGTATCCTTCATTTCACTCGAGTATTTTGCTCTTATACACGAGTATCCTTCATTCCACTCGAGTATTTGCTCTTATACACGAGTATCCTTCATTCCACTCGAGTATTTTGCTCTTATACACGAGTATACTTCATTCCTCTCGAGTAGTCATGTACAGTCTACGTTCGGGCGAATTTTTGAGGGTCAAATATGCATCGTATAGAAAAATGGTCAACATCAAATTTGTTCGTCTCGACGAGATCTACAACTTTCATGTTGACCACTTTTCGATTAGAAGCCATCTTGAACCCTATTTTCGATTTTCCCGAAGCTGCTCATGTCCAGCTCGGGTAGACTTGATCTACTCGAGTATTATTGTTCTATCTCGAGTATGTTACGTTCCTCTCGAGTATTTTGCTCTCATACTCGAGTATCCTTCGTTCCTCTCGAGTATTTTGCTCTCATACTCGAGTATCCTTCGTTCCTCTCGAGTATTTTGCTCTCATACTCGAGTATCCTTCATTCCACTCGAGTGGTTCTGTACAGTTAGAGTTCGGGCACCGTTTTGAGGGTCAAAACGGTGTCGTGCGAAAAAAACGGTCAGCATGAAATTTGTTCGTTTCGACGAGATCTACAACTTTCATGTTGGACACTTTTCGATTTGATGTCATCTTAGACCTCTATTATCGGTTTTCCCGTAGCCACTCATAAATTACACGTTTTTTTTGTATTTAGACAAAAAAATTTATAAGTAGTACATAATTTATATATATATATATGGACACGGGCATGTCGCCACCCGTGTCCTCCGAGCAACATGACGGTTGGCGTGTCAGTTATGCGTGACACGCCCCTAGTCACGGGCATGTCGAGGACCCGACACGGGCGTGTCAGGTTGAGACACAGGCGTGTCTCCGCCCGTGTCCTGCTCTTGATCGATGACTTCGTGTGCAAGAAGGGCACACGGCCATGCACACGGCGGTGTGCAACGCCATGTTCGGCTTATTTTAGTGACTTTTTGGCGGGATCCGAGCCGTTCATTTTCTTTAAATCAGATCTGACGGCTTAGGATTAATCCTCCTTCCTTAAGGCCAGGAGTGGGGGTTAAACTCCTCATTTTCTTTTGGCCTTTCTCTTTCTTAAGTCTTAGAGAGAGGAGAAAGCAAGGAAGAAGGAGGAGGAGGATCCCAGCCACCAGTGGAGCATCAGAGTACCGAATCGAAAACCGAGATAGGATCCCCGGAGGCATTCTCGTTACGAAGCTTTCCATCTGGCTAGTTTCTCATGGCGCCAAAACGAACTTCAAGGGTAACGATTCTCAACTTGGATATGTGAAGTCCTCTTCCTTTCTACATAGGAAACCCGCTCCCGCAAGTGTGCGATGAGTGCGCGGTGTTCCTTTGGGTAGATATGTGAAGTCCCCCTTGTTTAGAGTCCGGAATCAAAGTACGGGCATAGGCATTGTGTGTGAAGCCAACCCGGACGTGTTTGTCTGGATCGGTGATGTTGCATTGTGCATTGATTATCGGAGAAGACTCCTTATTGTGTTGTTCTTCAGGTTTTATACATGGTAGATTGCAACAGGGAGCTTTGGGGATTAACTCTAAGGTGCACCCGGAAAATTGGGTGGAAACGCATTCCTGCCAACTAGGTGGCCTGGGGACAACCTTATATAATTGGGATTGTATGTGCGAGGCCTGTCTCCTGGAGACATGTAGGGTCTTTCTTTAGAAAATGGTGAGCCCATAGGGTTCAGAATTATTAGGCCTGAGAGCCGAACAGGAAAGGCAAAACCGACCCGCGCCCTGTAGGTTTGGCCATGAGTACAACGGTATTCGGAGACGGTAGGGCGACTTGAGCAATGGGAAATGGTTGAGTTGTACTTGCATTATTTGGACTATGACATGAGAGTAGCGGAAATTGGCTCTCGTCGGTGGCATAATGAGAGTCTCAGGTCAGGGGCCATAAAGACTGAAATGCTCAAAGTAATCCGTCAAGTCAAGGACCTCTGAACGGAGGTGGTATCTGGGAAGTCCGGTACACCGTCAATGTGCCCTGAGTGCACGGGGTGGGCGGCTGTGTAAGCCTCCACTTGTGGTGAACTGTGCTAGGTTGTACTTTCACTAGGATTTTCGGATGATAGTGAAGCCACGGAATTGACCAGATTCACAAAGAATGTGCTCTGAGTGCACGGGGTGTTTGGCCGAGCGAGCCTACACCTGTGGCGAAATATACTTATGCACTTAATTGTTTAGTTAGGCTAATGAAATGCAGGGAAGGAGCACCGCCGTCCCGAATAAAGGGAGGGGTCATTATAATTTGGTCAGCTCTAGCTGACCGTTGCTTTGTTTGCCACCATATGGTGGAATGTTGCTTGCAGGTGCGGCAGAACTAAGTACCAAGTAGCGGGTTGAAGCGCAAGCTGCTGTGCTGGCCCTCAAAGGCAAAAGTGAACTGTTATTTTATTTCAATCATGTGTGGCCGGCCTGCGAGCCGATGTCTATAAAACACTATGTTGTTAAGTTAACATTTGTAAGGCCATAAGGTTAAGTACTTTTATGTATTGTGGTATTTCTTTCCTAATATGGTTAGTGGACATTCATGATACATGTTTTATGATATTGGGTTCTTTCAACTATTTAAAAACTTCCGTTAGTTGCTCTGTGTAGGATGTTTGTGTTTGGGAGAATGGTTTCATTCTGTAACCCTTCGGTCTGTCTGTAGTATATGTCGTCGAGCCCCGGCCAGACCTACTGCTATATACCATGCGACGGATAGTGGTGTTACAATTTGGTATTAGACTACCGGTTCTGGTCTTGCTTATTGGAATTCGTGGGCGAATTTTTTTAAGGGGTGGTGAGCACATGTATGTGCGTCATCGTTATAACATAAAAAGAACCCATGAATGTCCACTTAGGAATGAAAATACACTTGTTTTTGAGGAACCTGAGTGTTCCAATGATTTCTTTTAGCAATTTGTATGTCGCATAATCGATATCTATGCTTTATAGGGGACTATGAGTGGTGCGGGGCAGTCGTAAGTTCAGCACTCCATGGAGAGTAATTGTCACAACCCGCATTTTTCTCCGGAAGAACAAGTATCAGAGTATGAGAAAATGCGCGTCGTGATGCCACGTTAGGCAGGGGATAACTGCCAACGCTCAGGCAACGGAAACTATTACCATAAAAATATTCATAAATTTAATGTTTGGAAAGCTGTTTATATTTATAAGGTTCGTATCCCTCGGCTCAGTGGTTTATTGGCCCACTTAGAAGAAAACATAATTTACGCTGCGGAAAATACCTTGATTTAATTAGATTGACATTCTACATGTGTGCAAACGTCCTCGAAGGACATCCCATGGTATGCAAGACTCTAGATTTAGTATAAGTAAGGAAATACCTTTTAAGCTAGTTGTAAAGTACTTCTTTTAAGTTTGAAGACATGAGATGTATGCCATGCTATTAGCAAGGTTTAATACTCAAAATAACTAACATGCACCCTAGCATAAAACATTCCCAAGAGACAAGTAACCGTTCCCAATTGGATAACCAAACAACATAGAAGAGTATACAGTAGACTGAGAAAACAACCACCGAAGGGCGCCAACAAACTGACACGAACCCCTTGGTGTACACAAAAGTCTGAGTCAACAAAGCAACTAAACAATCTCACCTAAAGTGAGAGAGACACTCCTGCAAAGCGGTCAACCAAAACGCAGCTCAAAACTAGCTGCTCGGACGGCCGCAACCTGGACCTGTGGCATTCAAAGACAGAATACCTCAGCACAAATATAACAAAGCAAGTGGCAAGAAGAGTGAAAAGCTCGAAGTTAATAAAAGATCGACAAACAGGGAAGAACCAACCCTCAGCGAGCAAGCTGTCAAACTCTGCAACAAGTCAGTAAATGAACGAGATTATAGCAAACAAAGCATCAACCAAAGTTGAAGGAAATACACCAAGTGCCTCGGGAAAACAACCCGCTTCGGCTCAAACCTACTGGAGAAAAGCAAGAAATGGCAAACCAGCCAATATCCATAACAAGTATAGGAGCAATAGTCCAAGAATCAAGATAGGATAATCATTAACACTTAATGATCCTCGTCTCGGAGGAGTGGGTGACTTCAAAGGCATTAAATTTGCTTGTAACGACCTGGCAAGCTAAATGGCACAGCGTCGCCCGGCCCACTAGCAACCCATAGAGTACCCATGGCGCTCCAATGGTGTAGCCGGAATCTACAAGACCTGTCACGGAAACCAACACCCACAGAACACCTCACAAAGACCTCGGCATCACTGCATGCTAGCAAGGCGATACAACTGACCGTTCCCTCCACATTAACTTCTTACAACGTCTCCTGGACACACTTTCCAAGGATTGGGGTCAAGACCCCAAAACAGGCCCCCAAGGACCTCACTCAACGAAAACAAGGGACGAAAGACAATTCCCTCGGAATTCGTCGAGTATCACCATTGATACTCGATGGATTCGTTGAGAATGGTCGACGAAGCCGACAGGAGTCGTCGAGTATCGCCGCAATACTCGACGATTTTCCCCAAATTCGTCGAGTATCGCAACAATACTCGACGATTTTGCCTGGGATTCTCGACGATTTGGCCTTCACTTCTCGACGACTCTACCTTGTCATTCTGCGATTCTCGCCGATTATAACTTAGCGTCTAACTGTTAGTCCTAGCAATACTCGACGATCCCTCTATTGATACTCGCCGAATCTACCTAAACATACTCGCCGACTATACCATGTCATTCTCGCCGATTCTACCATGTACTCTCGCCGAATATACCTCAGCAGTCTCGTCGATTGCCTTAGCATTCTCGACAAAAATGCCTCAGCATTCTCGACGAAAATGCCTTAGTGTTCTAAGAAAGTTAGGCCATGGGTAACACAGTGCTCGTCGATTCCTTGAAGGGCTCTATGTCCGCTTTCCTACCTTAGCCTAGATTTCTCATGGATAACAGCCATATAACTTACACCTAGTCAAACCGAGAGCAAGAAAGGAAGATAATAGGGAAGAACAGAGCAAGCATGGGAAGAAGTTCCACTTTCCTCAAAACCCACGGAAAAGACGCCGCCCGTCCCGGCCGCTTCCAGATCCGGCCACAAGGAGCACCGAGCAACGGTTCCTGAAACTTTTGGGAGCGAAATCAAGCCAAAACCCCTAACCCTAACCTTCAAAAGTCAAGGAAACGGACAAAGCTTACCTCTACCAAGAAGCTCTTGCCGAGAGCAGCCCAAAAATCCACTCAGACAAGGAAAACGAACCCTCCAGCTCCGCACACCGCCGACCAAAGCCCCGCCGAGTCCGCCTCTCCCAGATCTTTTGTGAAAATGAGGACGCTGTCGGGTGCGGGAAGAAGAAGATGCCGACCGGCCCAAAACCCTATCTATCCTATTTATACTCTAATAAAACCTAATATATTATATAATATAAATATATATATTAACACACAATCTTAATACAACGCCAACACAAACAAACTCGGAAACGCGTGAAACTCACGTCGTAGCCAGAAACCAACGCTACGAACGCAACGACGAGGTCAAAATCCTAATCCGATTGGTAGAACTCAGGCAAACACTTACCAAAGCCAAAACACAAGCGGCTTCGTCGAGTCACCAAAATAGACCCCGCCCGCTAGGGAAAACTCGCCAACAGGCTAAGATACTATCCTACAGAGAACTCAAGGAGCCAAGATCATGCTCTAACCTTGACACATGTCAAACACGTGTAAGGGTAATGCTTATGACGTCAAATCCCGGACAACAAAAGAATATCGGAAAATCAGGGGCGTTACAGTAATGCACTTAACAGCGTGCCTGAGACCCTACTTTCTGTTGAAACCATAAGAAGGATAGTTGAAGTGGTGTTTGCAGTGACTAAAGCACAACTTGGAGGGCAAGTGCAGCCCCCTGTCCCTGGGGTGACTTCATCACCGAGTGGTGTGATGGAATAACTAGCATGTATAAAACCTTTGGATCAGCAGTTGAACATGCTTTTAGTGCAGGGTACGAACTCAGTTGAGGAGTATTTGCAGGTGTTTCTTATTATAAGGCGCTACCCGGGGTTTGATTTGGAGAACGAGCAGACCATAGTTAATAGATTCTACAGCGGCCTGCGTGATGAATTAAAACTGCTACTCGTAGGACCAAAGCTACTTGGATTCCGAGCGTTAGTGGAGGAGGCTAGAACTTTGGAAGCAGATCTGGCCAGAATCAACCAGACATCAGGGTGCAGGTTACCAAACTCCCCAGGTCCCGCAAAGTCTGTACACCGAAAGAGGAGTAAAGTGAGGCCTAACTTATCTTCTAGTCAAACTCCATATTACTGTTATAAATATGGAAGGTTTGGTCACTTTGCCCGAGATTATAATAAAGACAATCAGGGGACATAGAAAGCTATGAAGGGAGTCCAAGAGAAGAAAGACTCAAGTGCTGAGAAGATAGAGTTAAAGGCTCTACCCACCTCGAAGTCCGGTTTCCATAGATGGTGTAAGAAGGCAAGGAGGTCGGGTCTAATTCCTTCTTTTGGTGCGTCTGGAACAATATTGGCCGAGACCCGGACGCATGCTTTTGCTGTGGAAAGTTAGGACACTTTGCCAGAGAGTGTCGAAGCGGACATCTGGAGTACGGGAAGAAGAAAAGAGCGACTAACGAAGAGAAGGGCAAGGGGTTCGAGACTATTACACCTCATTATGCTCCATCCCAACCTAGAGGATACAACTTTGGCCATCAAGAGGTTATGGAATATGCTGACATGGTGACAGGTATGGTTTAATTTTTGGAATGTCAGTTTTAGATACTTGTTGACTTACGCATATTAGCCTATGTTTGGTTATGATAGGATATGTATTGATTTTCTGAGTGTCCGACGAAAACACTATTCATTATGGAAACTTCCAATTCCTTTTTGTCCAAAGGATGTGTATCGTGCATCGGAGTTCCTTCTTCGATGACAAGAGTCAAATCGAGAGTACTGCTGCCTAACAGGTACTCTTTACACCCGAATAGAGCCTGTTGTTTGAAGTTACGGTTAGGGAGTCAAGAGTTTTGACTTGCAAGCGTCGCTACTGTTGTCTGTAAACTTCGATCTAATCTTTGGAATGACTTGCTCTAGGAGCAGCGTGCGTACATCAATTTCAAATGTAAGGTGGTCAGTTTGGTACTAGCTATGGTTGTGAGATGTTGGAACTGAAGTATTACTTCAAGAGCTGGAAGAACAGGGTTTTGTGCGTCCAAGTTTAGTACCTTGGAGCACATCGGTCCTCTTGTCAAAAGAGGATGGAAGCTTACAACTATATAATGGTTGCTAGAAGTTGATTAAGTTAACGGGAAAAGATTAAGTATCCAACCCAAGGAGTGATTATCTGTTCGATCAACTCAATGGGTCAAGTGTGTACTCAAGTTGAATCGGAAGTCGGGATACTATTATTTATCGCAACGGGAAAGTGATATTCCCAAAATGGCATTCAACACACGATATGGGCATTATGAGTTCATCGTTATGCCGCTTTTCCTGATAAATGTGTCGTCCGTGTTATGTATTTGAGGTATAGGGCATTCAGTGAGTACCTGAACCAGTTCGTGATAACCTCTATCAACGACTTACTGGTATACTTTCGATGTGAGGGTGATCGTTCCAAGCATCTTGATTCGGTATTGGAGACATTAAGGAGAAATCGGTTGTATGCCAAATTCTCCAAGTGTGAGCTTTGGTTACCCTCAGTAGTGTTTCTTGGTCGTCTTGAGTGGAGAAAGTGTCGTGGTGGACCCGTCAAAGATATTTGCGATACTTGAGTTGCTTGTGTTATCTACGTTGGCGAAAAATCCAAAGTTTATAAGACTGGCCTGCTAGTACAGACGCTTCATAGAGAACCTCTAGCAGATAACATTACCCCTCACGACTTTGGCAAAGAAAGATCAAAAGTTTGTGTGGTCGATGGAGTGCGCGCAAGCTTTCGAAGAGCTGAAAAGTCGGTTGACCTCGGCAACTATTCCATGTTCACCAAGTAGGACTGAAGAAGTTGAGATTTACAGTGATGCTTGGGGTAGTGACTTGTATGGTGTTCTGCTCCAGCATGGGAGTGTAATTACTTATAATTCGTGTTAATTGGAGGTACGTGAGAGGATTTATCCGGTCCATGAATTGGAGTTAGCGGCTGTGATATTCACCCTGAAGCTTTAAAGGCACTACCTAAACGGCGTGAAGGTCGGTATCTAAATCGATCTAAGGAGCCTAAAGTACTTATTGGATAAAAAGGATTTAAACTTGTGGCAGCAGAGGTGGATGGATTTATTGGGGGACAACACCTTCGACATACATTTTGGCGCAAACTTTGGAGATATTGGAAATCTCTTGTGTGGACAAGCAGGTCATGGATGATGCTTTTGATAGGTCAAATCCCCAATATGGTATTTGAAGACGGACTGTTGTGGAAGGACAGTCGTCTGTGCGCCCCAAGTGTGGAGAGTCAGCGACCGAACTTTATGTACGAGGCTCATTATACCAAGTACTCAATTCACCCGAATTGCAGAAAATGTTTAGAGGTTTGAAGAAGTTGTTCTGATGGCCCAGACTGAAAAAGGATGATTCGGTGGAAAAGTTAGATAAACTCTACATGCATAACATTGTTTGGTTGTATGGTGCACCCCGCAGTATTGTAAGTGACTGATATGAATGCTTCACGTCCAATGATACCAGGCTAGTGCATAAATTGTTGGGAACTAAGCTAAGCTTCAGTACGGTCTTCCGTTCGCAGACGAATGTTTAGACTAAATGGGCCAGCAAACGATGGAGGACATACTTAACATGTCCGTCTTGGATTATTGAAGACAGCAGAAAGATCACATGTACATAGTGGAGTTTGCGTATAACAACCACTACCATGCGAGTAAACAAATGGCGCCTGTCGAGACCTTGTATGGAAAAAAAAGGTCACATGTTGTCGTCTTGGTTGGAGACAGGTGATTTGATGTTTTACAAACGACAGACAGTAGAAGACGCCACTTCAACGGTACGTATAGTTCAGGAATGGTTGCAGATCGATCACAACAAACAGGCGGAATACTATAATACCAAAGCATAGGAACGTGGAGTTCGCTGTTGCCGCTTGAGTATAATTGAAAATCAAGCCGTTCAATGGTGTCTCGCGAGCTCGACGCCTGAGGAGGCTGGTTCCGAGGTACCTTGGACCGTTTGAGCTCCTGGAGCAGAGTGGTGAAGCAGGGTATTGACTGAAGTTGTCAGTGAACTTGAGTGGGCCTCATGATGTGTTCCACATATCGGGGTTGCAGAAGGCGGTGCTAGAGCCTTCGCATGTTGTTGCGGTCGGTGAGGTGCTGTTTGATTTTGGGATGATGACGAAGGTCATGCCCGTATGTATTGAAGACTTTGAAGTCACACAACGCCGCAATAAAAAGTTTTGGAATGGTTTAAAAGTCCGTTGAAATAATTACTGTCGTGATGAGCTTTCGTGGGATTGAGAGCAGATTATGTCGGAGGAATACCTCGAGTTGTTTCGTTTGGGTAAAACTTGGGTTATTTATCTTTACATAATTTCGTGGACGAAATTCTTAAGGGGGTGGGGGAGAATTATAACGGCCCGAAACTTAAAAGAAAAACGGGTGGTGTTCGAACCAAGTTTGGACCTTTGTAGGGTGAACACGGTGTGTGACACGGGCGTGTCACATGGCCGTGTCATGCTCGGGTGGTCGAGTTGAGGTCAACGAGCGTCGAGTGCTCGAACATGGCCTGTGACACGGGCGTGTCAGGCACACGGCATATGACACGGGCGTGTCACATGGCCATGTACTCTTCTTGAGAGTTTGTCCTGTATCGACTGGAGGACACGACCCCAAACACGGGCATGTACTGTTTGACACGGGAGTGTCACGTTTGACATGGGAGTGTCGCCACCCGTGTCCACCAAGCAACGTGACGGTTTGCGTGTCGATTATACGTGACATGCCCCTGGTCACGGGCGTGTCGAGGACCCGACACGGGCGTGTCAGGTTGAGGCACGGGCATGTCTCCACCCGTGTCCAGCTCTGGATCGACGACTTCGTGTGTAAGTAGGGAACACGGCCAGGCACACGGTCGTGTGCAAAGCCGTGTTCGGCTTATTTTAGTGACTTTTTGGCTGAATCCGAGCCGTTCGTTTTCTTTAAATCAGATCTGACGGCTTAGGATTAATCCCCCTTCCTTAAGGTCGGGAGTGGGGGTTAAAGTCCTCATTTTATTTTGGCTTTTCTCTTTCTTAAGTCTTAGAGAGAGGAGAAAGCAAGGAAGAAGGAGGAGGATGATCCCAGCCTTCGGTAGAGCATCAGAGCACTGAATCGAAAACCGAGACCGGATCCGCGGAGGCATTCTCATTACAAAGCTTTCAATCCGACTAGTTTCTAATGGCGCCAAAACGGACTTCAAGGGTAACGATTCTCAACTTGGATATGTGAAGTCCTCTTCCTTTCTGCATGGGAAACCCGCGCCCGCGAGGGTACGGTTAGTGCGCGGTGTTCCTTGGGGTAGATATGTAAAGTCCCCCTTGTTTAGAGTCCGGAATCGAAGTACGGGCATAGACATTGTGTGTGAAGCCAACCCGGACGTGTTTGCCTGGATCGGTGATGTTGTATTGTGCATTGATTGTCGGAGAAGACTCTGTATTGTGTTGTTATTCGTGTTTTCTACACGGTAGATTGCAACAGGGAACCTTTGGGATTAACTCTAAGGTGCACCCGGAAAACTGGGCGAAAACACATTCCAGCCAACTAGGTGGCCTGGGGCAAACCTTGTATAATTGGGATTGTATGTGCGAGGCCTGTCTCCAGGAGAAGTGTAGGGTCTTTCTTTGGAAAATGGTGAGCCCATTGGGTTCAAAATTATTAGGCCAGGGAGCCGAATAGGAAAGGCAAAACCGACCTGCGCCCTGCAGGTTTGGCCATGAGTACTACGGTATTCGGAGACGGTAGGGCGACTTGAGCAACGGGAAATGGTGGAGCTGTACCTGCGTTATGTGGACTATGACATGAGAGTAGCAGAAATTGGCTCAAGTCGGTGGCATAATGAGAGTCTCAGGCCAGGGGCCGTAAAGACTGAAATGCTCAAAGTAATCCATCAAGTCAAGGACCTCTGAATGGAGGTGGTATCCGGGAAGTCCGGTACACCGTCAATGTGCCTTGAGTGCACGGGGTTGGCGGCCGTGTGAGCCTCCACCTGTGGTGAACTGTGCTAGGTTGTACTTTCACTAGGATTTTCGGATGATAGTTAAGCCACAGAATTGACCGGATTCACTAAGAATGTGCCCTGAGTGCACGAGGTGTTTGGCCGAGCGAGCCTACACCTGTGGTGAAATATACTTATGCACTTAGTTGTTTAGATGGGCTAATGAAATGCAGGGAAGGAGCACCGCCGTCCCGAATAAGGGACAGGGTCGTTATAATTTGGTCAGCTTTAGCTGACCGTTGCTTTGTTTGCCACCGTACGGTGGAATGTTTGCTTGCACGTGTGATGGAACCAAGTACCAAATAGCGGACTGAATCCCAAGCTGTTGTGTTGTCCCTCGAAGGCAAAAGTGAACTGTTATTTTATTTCTATCAATTGTGGCCGGCCTGCGAGCCGATGTCTCTAAAACACTATGTTGTTAAGTGAACATTTGTAAGGCCATAAGGCCAAGAACTTTTATGTATTGTGGTATTTCTTTCCTAATGTTGTTAGTGGACATTCATGATACATGTTTTATGATATTGGGTTCTTTCAACTATTTAGAAGCTTCCACTAGTTGCTCTGTGTAGGACGTTTGTTTTTGGGAGAATGGTTTCATTCTATAACCCTTAAGTCTGTCTTTAGTATATGGCGTCAGGCCCCGGCCAGACTTACTGCTATATACCATGCGACGGATAGGGGTGTTATAATCCACCCCTCCGATGGCTGTGCTGCCGCCTAGAGATAGCCACCACCTCGACGAAGGGGGTGGTGGCGGTGACTGGCCAGGGAGGTGGCTAGGTGGCCGGCGTTAGCGGCTTAAAGATGGCCCAGGAAGAATCAATCCTAGCCATTGGCTCGCTGGGGACGACGATGCGATGACGTCCATCCTTGTGCCAAGATTCGTGCTGATTTAAATTAAACCATGGGATGAATATTCATTACATGTGATATTCTGTCACACATTATGTATTTAATGTTTTTAATTATTAAAAATACCGAAACTCTAGAAAAAATGGTAAATATCAAAGTTATAGCCCTAGGGGTGTACTTTAATTTAAAATTTGTTTGAACCAATTTAGATGTCTTGTTTGAGCAAGGCACTCATTTTGGTGGGGTCTATACCTAGGGTTAGTCAGAGACTAAAATGAGTGCCCCCACTTCATCCCTTATCTAAATGACCTGAAAGTTGGACAGGGAGTCATCCTAACCTCTACCTAGGTCTAGTCCAAAAATGGGAATTTTTGGAGATACTTTTCCTATAGTTTTTTGAAAAATAAAATAAATCATGTATAATTTAATTAGGTGTCTTAAACACCTCAAAAACCCCTCAAACATTGGAGGGATCTTGAGTTGGCCCCTTTTAGGTCAAATTAGGGCTAAGTGCCCTAAGTGCTCTTGAGTTGGCCAACCTCACTCAAAGGTGATGGATCTTGGCACTCAGTTATATTAGCACACAAAATACCCCCTCCACTGATATTGGGTGAAATTTGAAGTATGGATCCCTAGGAAACTAGGGTAGGTCCTATGTGTGCAAACCTAGGGTTTGAAGTTCAAGGGGTCAAGTGATCTTTAAATGACTTGAAACTTGGTGGAGAGGAATTTAGGGTTGTCAAGGTCCTCTGGTAAAAATATCATGATATTTAGAGGCTATTAAACTCCCCAAAACCCTAACCCTAGTTTAGGGCACAAACCTTATACATGTAAGATATGCCATCAAAACTTTACGAAAAGTTGTGAAACTTGGGTAGTGTGGTCATAGTGTTAATTTGAGCCTCTTATAATTTTATTGGAAATTTTGGAACAATAACTTTAGTACCTTCTTTGTAATACATGGATTGCCCTTGATAGTCATTTGTTTATTATGTTCTCACTGTTTATTGGGAAATTATTAAAATTCAGCAAAGGGAGTTTTAGGTCAATTTGCTTTTACCTGATTTTTATGATAATTTTTAGATGCATATTTTTAGTACTCACTTCATAAGCTTATAATTATGCAAATATGTTTAATAATAGATTTAGAGCTCAATGCTTGTTAGAAAATTGTGAATATTATTCAGTGGTGTTCTTAGGTCAGTATTCTCATGAGGAAATTTTATCATAATTTTTAGATGAATGTTTTTAGTGGTTGTTTCATTAATTTATGAAAAAGGATTATTATTCTAAATAATAATTAGAGTTCATTATTCACTGGAAAATTTGGAAACTTTATCAGGAGTGTTTTTAAGGCATTTTAGTAATTCTTGATTTTTTTTATAATTTTTTGAAGTCTATTTGCAGCACTTTTTTCTTTAATTGATAAATATGTGTTTATATTTCAATTTTTTGATCAGAGGCGTAAACCTTGCCAAAAAATGGGAGACTTGAATTTACTGTCAATTAGCTTCCTAGTATTTATCTTAATTTTGTGGACCATTTTTCATGGCTAAAAAAGCCACTTCATATTCAAAATTAGGGCATTGGGATTTTTAGGGAAAATAAATAAAATATCAGATAAATTGGGAAAATTCCAAGTTTCTGGATTTAGGCTATAAATGTCATGATAGACCTCCATTATTTATCTTATTGTTATCATATGAATATTTGGTGAACCTCCTATCATGTGCATCATATAGTATAGGGTGCTCTGCATGTAGTAAATCTGGAGGAAAGTCTGATAGCAGTTGGTTTGGGCATATGGGTTTGGGTTAGTGGCTTGCTGGCCTGGGTAAAGTGACATTAATAATATCAATGGAAGTTGAGATGAGCAAGAAGTTGGGTTGATTAGGAATAGATGGTGCGCGGGATCAACGAAAGATCGTCTTTCCTGTGGAGGGAGAGAGAGGGTCAAAACACACTTGGGTAGATCTAGAGTAATATTAAAGGGATTGGGAATCGGGTATTAACCAATAATAGTAAGTGCCTTACAAAAGGGAGCTTTGGGAAAAAGCCTACTGTAGTTCCTAGTGCCCTCAAGAACCCTTCACGGGGTATGCCTTCGGCAGTCCTGGTGGGCTAACCTAAACTATAGGCAAAATAAACTGCAAGAGTAACTTGTATAACTAGGGATTCACTTTCAATCACCTCGATGTCTCAGGATTTTAGGTTGGGTCACTCATGCAGTAGGCTCAGTTATTTTGATGATAGGCAGGTTGGCCCTGCGAGCTTTGGCTCGGTTGTTGTTTGTGACGAAAGAGATAGTCCGGGGAGCTTAGGCTCGGTTGTTGGTTATGACGGACAAGATAGTATGGGGAGCTTTGGCTCGGTAGCTGATACATAATGTTGCATATGCATAAAGTATAAGTTGGCGGGCCTTCGGTATTGGAGGGTCGATGCACTGACGCCAATACATTGACTCGACAAGTGTGGTTTTGCACTTCGCCAAGTTAAGTCCGGTGGACTTGCCGACAAAGAGTACGTAGGAGCTCCGCTTAGTGCAACAGCATCGAGGCGTACGATAGGTCTGACTGGTAGTGCTATTACCAGTTTAGAGGTGGTCGAGGCCCAACCCACCGCTTCTTTTTGCCACTACGGAGGTATCCTTGGAGGTTAGGCTGCAAAAAGGGGGAACTAAAGGTCTGTGTGCACAGAGTCGAGTGGGTGTGTTGCACTTACATGATTCACATCATAGCATACTTGCATAACATAGCATAAACATTTCATTTAACAATTGACACCTATTGTATAAATTGGTATGAGACTTTTTATATAATTGGCCCTGAAAAACGACCCCTTAGTTTATAAGCTCGCGTGAGCGTGCTTATAAGTTAAGGTTTTTATTCTGTCGATATGTACATGCTTGCTTAAAAACCGAAACCCTATCGTATAAAATTGTATTGGACTATTTATACGATAGGAGCCTTGCAGAAGATCCCTTAGCTTATGTGTTTTCATATAGGTTTAGGTTACTTATTTCATGTTTAGTCTTTCATACTTTTATTTCTGCCTTATATACTCAAAGAACTGCTAGATTAGTTCTGCCATCACCTGCTTCTTTGTTCATTCTCCACCCTCACTATCTCTCCTTTCCTTCTCCCAGCTCGGTGCCTAGGAGCCATTGGGGGAGGGGTAGTGGATGATAGGACTTAGTCTTTTAGACTAACAGTTTTCAAACCACATCATTTTAGGGGACCGTGGAGCCCAGCATGGAGGAGAAGCCCCGGAGGTCAGCACGCTTGGAGATGGGATAGTCTAGCATCGAAGTTCAGACAACTGGGACTGTGAGTCCCGATCGCTAGTAGTTGTTTTAGTTTAGCTTCCACGATAAGAGATATGTAGTGAGGACATTAATGTATCAGGCGTGAGCCCCAATTTCAGCACTTCCTTTATTATTATTACTGTGGACTCTCCCTTCGTGGAGATTATTTATATATATGTGATCTCTGTGGACTTGTGTTAGAGTACTTGTTTCCTTTACTCTCTTGCTACTTTTTCTGTAATCAATTTGGCCAATAGGATCGGCGTTTTGTAGTGACGACCTTTCAAGATGTGAAGGTGTCACCGCAAAGCGGTGGTTTTGGGCCTAAGACCCCGTGGTTCTAAAAAGAAAAAGGGGGGGGGGGGGTCTTACATAACTACCCTATGGATGACTTGGAGATGGGAGCAGTGGTGTTCACTCTTAAGATTTTGCGGCATTACCTTTATGGGGTGCACTGCGACATTTTTTTCGATCACAAGAATCTGAAATATGTTGTTACGCAGAAGGAGTTGAATGTACACCAGAGGCGATGGGTGGAATTTCAATCTGATTACGAGTATACGATACACTATCACCCGGGGAAGGCGAATGTGGTGGCGGACGCACTGAGCCGGAGGGCTACCACTTCAGGAGCAGAGTCCCAGTTGATTGCCATGGAGCTGGTGCGGATGATGGAGCATATGCAGATTACTTTAGTGTCCTCGGATGACTCAGAACTTTACGAGGAGTATATGGCCGCAATGAGCACTACCGATGATATTAGAGATCGCATTAGAGCTGAGAAGAGAAGAGATTACAAGTTGGAGCCAGTATTCAGGGCCTTGGAGGCAGGCACGACCGGGGAGTATACAGAGAGAGATGGGTTGATATGCTTTAAAGGACGGGTGTACATACTAGCTGGAGGGCAGGAATCGGGAGGACGTTATGACCAAGGCTCACTATAACAGGTACTCGATGCACCCGGGCATCACCAAGATTTAAAGATAGGGGATAGATCTTAATTTTAAATAAGTGATAAATACAAAAAGAAATCACAGCACATAAACTAAAAGAAATAGAGCAAGCAAGCACAGACGACACAAGGATTATAGTTGTTCCCCAACAACCTCGGTACATCCCCCTTCTACCACCGTGGTAGGAATCCACTAGCAGGTGACTGCCACCATAATATTTATTTTCTAAGGGAGATATAGTAACCCTTTAGGCTTTTGATGAGGTGCCCAAAAACCAAACCAAGTCTTTTGATCAGGAGACTTGACAACCAAAAGCTAACTTTTGAAGGGAGTTAAAACCTTTTTACAGGAGGTGAGAGAGGTGATGTTATCTTCTCTTTCACTAAACAACAGAGAAGACTAGTGGATTGTTATTGTCAAAGCTCCCCTTGAAATGTTGAATGGTTTAGGAAAGAAGGAAGCTTTGCTCATGGTGTAAGCCTTCAATTGTTGTTGATCTCCAACAAGCTTTTTAGACTGATATTGATTTGTGTCCTTTTGAAATCTTTGAGCAGATGAAGAGCTCTGTAACTTGATGTTATTCTGCAGATGAAGATCTCTGTTCTCTATTACTGTCTCTCTCTTCTCTGCTTGCCTTTTGAAAAGGTTTATTATGTTCCCCTTAAGAATTCAGATATATGAATTCTTTATGACTTAAACGGCTTGAAGTATTCTCGAGAGTAGAAAAAGCCTTGGAAAATAAATCAGAATAAACATCTAAAACAACCCACATTTATTGTTACTTTGAACGACTATTTCCATTAGGAATGGTTAGCATTAATTATTCTGGGCTTTAAATGACTGTCTTTAATCCTTAAGATAATCTGTCAGCTGTAAATAAATAGGACTGGAAAAACTGCACAGATTTCGTCGACCGGAGCTCGCAGATCATCAATCTCAGCTCAGAGATCGTCGAGCTGAATTTCTGACTTGAGGTCGAAGATTGTCGACCAGAGCTAAGAGTTTGTCAAGATAAACTAGATTTCATCAAACTGAACTTCTGGCTTGAGATCAGAGATCGTCGACCTGAGCTCGGATTTCGTCGAGCTCAGCTTAGAGGTAGAACTCTGAGTCCATCGACCTGAGTTCGACTTTCGTCGACCTGAATTCCTGACTTTGTCACAACTGCATTTCTTGGAATTCTTTCAGCAATTCTGGAGAGTCCTTCTGAGGCAAATCTGGAAATAAACCTATGACCCATGACTATACAATGTGGGCCAATCTAAGCAAGCCTAATAGTGATCCTTGCCCAAATTAGAACTAGGGTTCCAACAATCTCCCCCTATTTGGGTGAGGACACTATTTACATAAAAAAAAAATACAAAGCAAAACAATCTGCTTGACTTATAAATTTTCCAGCAAATGTACAAGGATGCTTTGAGAAAATAAAATAAAATAAATCTACTGTTGTAATCTCTTAAACAAAATCTACTTAAAAAAATAAACAATCTCCCCTACTGTTGTAGCCTTCTAAATAATTCCCCCTATACAGCCACTCCTGTATTCTCTGTATTGACTGAGATTATAGCTTTTGATTACTATCAAATACTACTGTTCCTTTGTGGTAAGATAGGCCTTTTCCTGAAAAGAGATGTTAGGAGTTCTGGACCCAGATTACCTTGGGTCTTGGTTCTCTTTCATAATAATTAGATATAAAAGAGTATACAGGTTGATCCTTATACCCAAGTGGATGATATTTCCTAGGAGGGATTATCCACTCAGTAAAAGGATTTCTAAGATGTTGAGTTTGATTATGATTTTGAAATAAGTAAAAATCTCTGCTCTGAAGTTTTGGGTTCGACGAAAAATAATTTCGTCGATCTGAGTTTGACGATTGGTGTTGAGTTCATCGACCTCTATTCATAGAATGATAATAGTTGTTTTCTGTGTTCCAAGATCGTCGATCTCGGTTCGACGAAGTGTATTTATTTCGTCGAGCATAAATTCCTGAACAGTTAAAAACAAAATCTCTGTTCATAGTTCGTCGATCTGAGTTCGATGAATAGTGTTGTTTTCATCGAGCTTGGTTCGATGAATTATATTGAACAAAAATTTACTGAAGATTTTTAATTTGATTTTGTATAACTTCAGTTATTTTGTCTAAATCTATTAACTTTTTTTTGCCTTTAACTGATTCTAACGAGGCTATTTTTTCAGAATTAAATTTTAAATCTTCTTTGAGTTTTATGTTTTCAGAAGATAAATTATTTACTTTCTCTCTGAGAAGTGTTATTTCCTTCTCAGATAGAATTAAATCTTTACATAGGATTTTAAAATCTTCTTTAAATTGATCTGAAGAAAAATCAAAAGAAGAGATTACCTGATCCTCTTCTGATACACATTCTGATTCAGAGTCTGATTCTTCATCAGAGTTGCTGCAAGATGCATTTATTGCCATCAGGCGAAACTCTTTTGCTCTTGACTCTTCTTCATCTTCAGTTGTACAGGATGAAGCTTCAGAGTCACTCTAAGTTTTAGATTCAAGGTTTCTTCCTTTAGCTGATCCAGCAGCCATTGCTGTGAGAGAGCCCCACATATCTTTTACTGATGAACATTCAGCAATTTCCTGAAAAATGTCATCAGACATTGATTGTGCAAGAATGTTCATTGCTTGTGCATCAACAATCTTTCGCCTTTTCTGGGCTTCTATCCATTGAGGTGATGGAACAACATTGATGCTAGATGTTTCCATAGGTTGATAAGTGTTGAAACCGAAAATCGGTCTCTTGTGGAGTTCACCCTTGGGGAAGGGGTGGTCGCGCACCTACTTCGCTCCTGCAAGATAATCAATAAGGAAAAGAGAGCAAAGGACTAGACCAAAGGCCCGTCTCGGAGGTCCCACCACAAACCCGAAAGATCACTGAGCGCTTCCCCTCCTTAGCCAAATGTCGGGCTAAGGTACCTCAGAAAGCGCTAAAAGACTGGGGAACAAGTAAGCCTGCCTCTCTGAGGTACCCCTTGGGTCCTATTTATAGGATCCACAAAGTGATCTGCTAATAACTAACCTGTGCTATCTTGAAATTACTGAAAAACTCCCCATGCTGGCCTATCGACAGCCAAACTCCGCTTTTTTGGACAGTTATATACAGCCCACCCGGGTCTGCCAATAGCGAGATTCCGCTGTTCCAGTTGGCTAGAGGCAGACCTACAGGGACAAAATGGCAAGGAGTTTTCTCAATTGGGGACTGGGCGAGTAGTCCTCCGATGCCTCTGCCCGACAGGCGGTGCGAGCCGGGGATGGCTCGCCTAGGGGACGCGATTGGAGGCGGCCCGCCTTGAAAGGCGCGAGACGGGGGCGACTCGCTTATGAGAGGCGGGTCGGGGCTGACCCACCTGGGCGTCCCTTGGAGGCCGACCCGCCTAGGAGAGGCGGGCCGGGGCTGACCCGCCTCGTCGACCCTTGGAGGCTGACCCGCCTAGTAGAGGCGGGCCAGGGCTTACCCGCCTGGGCAGCCCTTGGAGGCCGACCCGCCTAGGAGAGGCGGGCAGGGGCTGACCCGCCTAGCTGCTCGTGCCTCTTCGGCGAACACAGGGTTGTACATAATCCCCGCTCTTTGCGAGCTTTGCAAAAGGCTCGGAAAGAAACATCCAACCCTACATGTTCGGTGAACGTCCAGCTGAGCTGGAAGGAATCTTTTCTGTGGGGGCCCACCTTCACGATATAAATAAGCTGTCAGGCCTCTAGGATGACTCCCCTTCTTTGCCTCCTTCCGCAATCTATTGTTGCGAGATGCCTATGTCTGAAGAGATGCGGGCTCGTTTGGTGGGTGCGAGGGAGGGTGCCTGGGATGCAGCTTTAGAAGCCGCCCCGTGGCTGGCACGCGGGTCGCCTGGCCCCCTTTTTAAGACCAAGAAAGCAAAGGTCGTCGGGCGGTCTTTAAGGCGCGATGACCCTACCTCCAGCTCGACCGGTGGTGCCGAGGTCATCCCTGAGGTATATACGCTTCCCTTGTTCGATCCCCCCCCAGTTTCTTGACTTTTCTTTCCTTTTGGTAGGAGATGTCTCAGGGAGTTAGGGTAGACGAGGGAGATCCCGGGCATTCCGCTCTGGCGGCGGCCGATCGGGTCGCTAGTCCCTTGCCGCAGGAGCCTATCCATCCTATGGTGCCTCCGTCGCCGAGGTCCCATGTCCTGGGAAAACCCTTCGTTACTCTTGGAGGAGAACCCTTCCAGGGTCCGTTGGGCACCTTTAGGCCTACTGATGATGCGGGCGACGTACCGACGCCAGGTAAACCCTCTGGCTTTGGCCTGCTTACGGTCATTGCTCCTTCTGATCCTGTCTTTGCAGGCTATAATGTGATCTCTTCATCTGACGCAGAGATGAGCAGAGGGTACTCGCCTGCCCCTTATACGGACAACATCTCCGAGTACCTGGGAGACCCGCGTGATGCCGAGAAGATGAAGAAGCAGGTAAAACGACTGTTTCAAAAGCACACGCTACTGCTACGGGAGGTCTTCGATAGAGTGGAGAAAGATAAGGCCGAGACGGAGAAGCGACTCACGGCTTTTGAGGGAGCGAGACTTTCCTTTGAAGAGGACGAGGTGACCTCTCCCGGTGTGCATATCACGCGAGCCAAGGGGCGACGGAGGCGTGCCTCAGAGCAAATTAATAGGACCCATCGGGAGATGTCGGTGGTCTGCGAGTATTACTACCCTCGCGTACTGCCACGAACCAGCACGGGGAGGGGAGGTAGGTGGAAATGGATCCCGCGTTGATTTTTCATCCTCCCCTCACTGGTCGTGACCCGCCGGGTCCGGATCACCCTGCATGCAGCAGTCGACTGGCTCAGGGTGTTAATTCCTTTACTTCTGACAGTCTAAATGTTTGTAATAATTCAGGATGGTCCCGCCCACCATGGGCTAATATATACTGCTATTTTCTTTTGGTTGTGTTACCGTTCAAATATCCGTGGGATATGCGGGCGAGACGCTCTTGCTCGGCCGACATTCCTTTGGGCGGGCTCGGCCGTGCCGAGTCGCCACGCCTGACCCTTTCCCCCATACTGGCGAAGGCGAGCCGGCTGCTTGCGGGTTGCGCGACGGGTGACTCGCACGCGGGCCAAAGTTGGCCCGCCCCGCGGCCACTCTTCGATTATGTGGGTGCGAGTGCGGGTGGTTCATGGCCAACTGAGGTGTTGGCGAGAACCCGGCTTGGGTTCGGTAGTCGAAATGTAAGGGCCTTATTGCTATCCGCACTTTTCCCGCCAAAAGAGGCTTTTCCCACCCTTTCTCATCCTATAAATAACCCCTGCCAGCCCTCCCTCACCTACCGCATTTAAGATTTCTTCTCCTCCCTAGCTTTTTGCAAAAAAGCCCCTTGTCCCGCTCGGCAAGCTAACTATAAGATGGGTGGTGGTAGTGGTGAGGCGGAGGGGAGGAGAAAATGCGCTTGGACCTTCTCCGAGCACGACTTTCCTCTCACCATCCTTACGGAGAAGGAACTCCTAGACGCGGTCGGCCACTTCGTCCCGCAAGGTTTTGAGGTGAGGCGTCCCAGGAAGGAGGAGCTAATAAACGAGCTCTTCGCTGGAGAGCTCGCGTTCCCGGTGGCTCACTTTGAGGCGGGCCTTCGGCTACCCCTATGGCCGGAAGTCCGCAAAATCTTCAAGTACTACGAGGTGGTTCCCGGGCAGATGACCCCGAAATCTGTCGCAGTGGTCGTCAGGTTCGCCTGCTTCCTGCGAGAGGAGAAATTCGAGTTATGCCTCGCGGTATTCCGTAAGCTGTTCTCTTTCCAGGAGAATAAGGACGGGACCGCATGCTTCGCCAACAGCCATGTCAAGGTGCGGGAGGCCGTCAATAAGAGCCACAACTGGCTCAAAAAGTTCATCTTCGTACAAGGGGGACTTCGGCAACGTCCCCTTTTCGCCGATCCAACTCAGCGAGGCGAGTTACCGCTCCCGGGTCCTAGGGGGCCACAAAGCTGGGTTGTTCTGGTTCTTCGCTGGGAAGAATTTCGAGGTGTCATACCTCCGCAGAAACCTGGACGACCTCGTCCCCGTCCCGCCCGGTGAAGGTAAGTGGTTTGCCCATCTACACATCCTTGATGTTTTCGAATATTTTCTAAGTTCCACTTTCTTGCAGGTGAGCGCGACATCCCTATCCATCCGCCTTATGAGAGCGCGCGACTCGCTGCCAGCGAGCTCGCCCAAGCCGAAGCGGCTGCTGCCGCCCATCGCGAGCTCTCAACCCCTGCTCCCGTGAAGCGGTCCAGCCGCGAGCGGCCTCAAGACCCGCCACCACCAAAGAAATCAAAGAAGGCGGATGGCTCGCCACCCCCGGCTCGGGACAAGGGTAAGGCCCCCGCGAGCAAGCCATCCGTCGTTCCCGCCCCCACAGCTTCTCCGGCCGTCAGATCTTCTGGCGGAGAGGCGGGTACGTCGCAGCCGCCGGAGGAGGTTCGGCGTGCTGGGAAGGCAATCCCCCAGGGTCAACGTAACTTTTGTTATGACGAGGGGCCCGCGGATGAGGACGGAGTCCCGCTGCTTCAGTGGGATAAGGAGACCAACAGGGTCTACATATCCTCGCTGCTGCCGAGCTGGTTGGAGGATAACTCCAGCAGCGGGGATGCTTACAACCTCGCCTTCGGCATCTATGGGCAAGAGGATGCCGTCGTTTACGACGAGGAGGCGATGCGGGTGCTGATCTATGAAAGCGCGCGGGCCCAGATTGGCAGCCTCGAGTTGGCCCATATGGTCGTCGGCGGTGTCTTCGGCTGTACAAGAGCGCCCATCCCTCACCAGGCTCATCGACGAGAAGGAGGCGGCCTGCCAACTAGCTCGGGAAGAGGCGGACGAGCAGCGTAACTGGGCCGATGTGGCGGAGGCTGCTCTCGCTCAGTATCTAGGCGGAGCGTTAGGTTCCTCCATTTGCCTCGGGCTTTCTCTCCCTTCCGCGCGGCTTAACCCGATTATTCTTCCTTTTGCAGGATGCGGAGAAGGCCAACCGACTGGGCACTGAGATCGCCACACTTCAACAGGAGAGGCAGGTGCTTTAGGAGCGGGTTGACGCGTTGGAGGCTGCTGTGGTCGCCCCGCCGCCGCCATCTACAAGCGGCTGCCAGCTCGCTCATTACAGCGATCATGAGATCGAGGTGATTATGCAAAAGAACGTGGCTGGCGCGGCGAAGTACACTTTTCGGACGCTGCAGCGGGCCAACCTAATCAAAGACGACGGTGCCAACCTCCTGGTGAGCGAGGTGGTACCGTAGCTGTTCCTTCCGGTACCGGAGCTGGGCGACGGGTCCTACCACCGTGTATAATGGCCCGCCGCTCGAGCTCGCCTCGCCAGGAGCTTACATTCATTCTGCTTTTGCTGTGTCAGTGTCGCGGGCTAGAGCCACGTTTGTAATAGTCTTTCCTTTTTTGATTTCCCCAATGTATATAAAACTCCTTTGATTTTGAAATGTGAAATGTTTGTATTTCTCGTTTTTACCTTCGAATGATCTCTTGGACATCGTGGCAGTGAGTGAGCGAATGAGGTCGTCCACTCGCTTTAAACTCTGAACTTAGGCTTAGGAGTGAGGGGTAGGTTGGGTGGCCGCGATACGAGGGAGCGACTCACAAACTCCATCTGGGCTCGCTAACCCATCCACGTCATCGGGTGGGAGAGAAAAGCCTGGTGCAAGTTTGGACTTTTGGCGGGCCGGCCTTTGGGGGTCTTGGCGCGGTCGGGTTGTCATCGTCCGGGCCCTCTTCTCTGGGGCTCGCCGATCTTTAGGCCGTGGCCGACTTTCCTGGTTCGCCGTCATGCCGAGAACAAATCGTCGACCCGCCGATCCATTTATGGCGGGGGCGGCTAGTGCCTTCGCTACCCGGGCCCCCTTCCCAAGACTCGCCGATCTCTTGGCTGGAGCCGGCTTTCCTTACTCGTCATCATACCAAGGTCCCTTCGTCGACCCGCCGATCGCTTCGTGGTTCCCTGCAAAGGTAGAGAATCTGCTTGGGGGGTTCTAGGACAGACTACTCTGAGTGACATCCTGCCCTGCCAGCTTGTCAGGAGCTTGATAGCGGGATCTGCTCGGGGTTTAAGGTAGACTCCCCTGAGTGACATCCAGCCCTGCCAGCTTGATTGGAGCCTGGCAGCGGGATCTGCTCAGGGTTTTAGGCAGACTCCCCTGAGTGACATCCAGCCCTGCCAGCTTGATGGGAGCCTGGCATCGGGATCTGCTCGTGGTCTAAGGAAGACTCTTCTGAGTGACATCCAGCCCTGCCAGCTTGATGGGAGCCTGGCAGCGGGATCTGCTCGGGGTCTGAGGCAGACCCCTCTGAGTGACATCCAGCCCTGCTAACTTGATGGGAGCGTGGCAGCAAGATCTGCTCGGGGTCTAAGGCAGACTCCTCTGAGTGACATCCAGCCCTACTAGCTTGATGGGAGCCTGGCAGCGGGATCTGCTCGGGGTCTGAGGCAGACTCCTCCGAGTGACATCCAGCCCTGCCAACTTGATGGGAGCCTGGCAGCGGGATCTGCTCGGGGTCTAAGGCAGACTCCTCCGAGTGACATCCGGCCCTACCAGCTTGATGGGAGCCTGGCAGCGGGATCTGCTCAGGGTCTGAGGAAGACTCCTCTGAGTGAAATCCAGCCCTGCCAGCTTGATGGGAGCCTGACAGCGGGATTTGCTCGGGGTCTGAGGCAGACTCCTCCGAGTGACATCCAGCCCTGTCAGCTTGATGGGAGCCTGGCAGCGGGATCTGCTCGGGGTCTGAGGCAGACTACTCCGAGTTACATCCAGCCCTGCAAGCTTGATGGGAGCCTTGCAGCGGGATCTGCTCATAGTCTGAGGCAGACTCCTCCGAGTGACATCCAGCCCTGCCAGCTTGATGGGAGCCTGGCAGCGGGATCTGCTTAGGGTCTGAGGCAGACTCCTCCGAGTGATATCCAGCACTGCCAACTTGATGGAATCCTGGCAGCGGGATCTGCTCGGGGTCTAAGGCAGACTCCTCCAAGATACATCCAGCCCTGTCAGCTTGATGGGAGCCTGGCAGCGGGATCTTCTCGGGGTCTGAGGCAGACTCTTCCGAGTGACATCCAGCCCTGCCAGCTTGATGGGAGCCTGGCTGCAGGATTTGCTCGGGTTCTAAGGCAGACTCCTCCGAGTGACATCGAGCCCTACTAGCTTGATGGGAGCCTGGCAGCGGGATGTGCTCGGGGTCTCAGGCAGACTCCTCCGAGTGACATCCAGCCCTGCCAGCTTGATGGGAGCCTGGCAGCGGGATCTGCTCGGGGTCTAATGCAGACTCCTCCGAGTGACATCCAGCCTTGCCAGCTTGATGGGAGCCTTGCAGCAGAATCTGCTCGGGCTCTGAGGCAAACTCCTTCGAGTGAAATCCAACCCTGCCAGCTTGATGGTAGCCTGGCAGCGGGATTTGCTCGGAGTCTGAGGCAGACTCCTCCGAGTGACATCAAACCCTGCCAACTTGATGGGAGCCTGACAGCGGGATCTGCTCGAGGATCTGGGGCGGGTTCGCTATTACGCTTTTCATCGTCGGGGCACAAGTTAATCAATAGAAGCTTTATTAGAAAACTGAAGCGACATTTACATGACTTAGGGTAAAAAGCGCTTCAAGTCATCACAACTCCAGGTGAGACTTAGGATCTCGCCCCCACATTCCGAAGGCAGTACCCTCCTGACTTCAATGCCTCCCTTACAATGTATGGTCCCTCCCAGTTGGGATTGAGCTTCCCCATAGTGGCTGACCTTCCTACAGCATCCACTTTTCTCAAGACCAATTCCCCTTCCGCGAATTGTTTGACTCTGACGTGCTTGTCGAAGTATTTGGCCATTCTTCTCTTCACTTCCTCTTGCCTAATGGCCGAGAGGTCTCGCAATTCCTCAACAATGTGGAGTGAGAGCCGCAGCTCCTCCTCGTTCTCGGTCCTTCCTTCCTCTCTGCCCTCTCTGCCCACGACCACCCGAGGGGTTCGGACCTCGAACTCTACTGGAAGCATCGCCTCGCACCCATTAGAGAGCTTGAAAGGAGTCTCTCCTGTAGCCATATTGGGTGTGGTTCTAAGGGCCTAGAGGACCGAAGGGAGCTGCTCCACCCAGCTTCCTTTCAGATTCTCTACCTTCATTTTGAGGAGGTTAACAATGATCTTGTTCGCCGCTTCCACCTGCCCGTTGCTCCTGGGGTGAAGAATTGAGGCGAACCTAAGGTCGATCCCGAGCTGTTCGCAAAAGCTGATGAACTCGGCGCTGGCGAACTTAGGGCCATTGTCCGTAACAATGGCCTGAGGCAACCCATGAAGGCAGATAATCTCCCCCCACACGAAGTTCCTGATGACCTGGGAGGTTACCTTGGCCAACGCCTTCACTTCCAACCACTTAGAGAAATAATCAATCATCATGAGTATGAACCTTCTCTGGCCGCTGGCCTGGGGGAAGGGCCCAACCAAGTCCATTCCCCAGATTGCAAATGCCCAGGGGGTTGTGATACTCCTGAGGCATTAGGTCGGTTGTAGCTAGAGGGGAGCGAACAGTTGGCACTTATGACACTCCTCGTAAACTTCGCCGCGTCTCGGCTCAGGGTCGGCCAAAAATACCCCTGCCTGATGATCCGGCCTTCCAAGGTTTGACTCTCGGAATGGCTCCCACCTCCCCAGAGTGAATTTCCTCCAAGATCCTCGGGACCTCCCTCTCGGCCACACAGCGCGCCAACATCCCGGAGAGGGTCTTCCGGTATAACTGGCCGTCTCGCATGATATAGTATGCCGACTTGTACTTGAGCCTCTTCCTATCCATCCCTTCAGGATACTCCCCAGTGGATAAGTAGGATGAGAAGGGATCCATCCACGAGGGGTGCTGCTCCACCTCCATCAGCTCCCCCTCTTCAATGGATGGGCGGAAGAGATCTGTGAGGGTACCCCCCACCCGGGGGCCATGCTTTGCCAGCTGATCTACTTGTTCGCTCTCTTCCCTGGGCACGTGTCGAATGGAAAAAGTCTGGAATATGCCGATGACTCCCTTTACCTTTGCCAAGTAGAGCTGCAGAGTCGGCTCCCTTGCCTCAAACTCCCCATTAATCTGGGAAGCCACCACCATGGAGTCAGTGAGGACCTCCATATCATTCACCCCTATTTCTCTGGCCAAGCGCAGACCCGCAATCACAGCTTCATACTCGGCTTGATTGTTGGTGATGGGTAAATGTATCACCACTATATGCTCGATCCTTGTTCCCTGGGGGCTTTCCAAGATTATCCCCGCCCCAAAGGAATGACTCCCCGAGGCACCGTCCACCATGACCTTCCAAGGAATCGGGCGAGTGAGTTCTTCCTCTGCCACTTCGATCACATAATCTGCCAAGAAGTCGGCTATAGCTTGGGCCTTGATCGAGAGGCAGGGAAGTAAGGAGATGTCGAACTCGCTCAATTCCACCGACCACTTAGCCAATCTGCCCAAATACTCCACCGCCTCGAAGATGTTGCAGAGGGGGTGGTCAGTCACCACTCGGATCGAGTGTGCCTGGAAGTAAGGCTGGAGCCTCCAGGCCGAGATGATTAGAGCGAAGGCCAGCTTTTCCAGAATAGGATAGCGGAGCTCAGCCTTCCTCAACACCCTACTGACATAATAAATCGGGAGCTGTTTATTTCGCTCTTCCCGAACTAAAACAGAGCTCAGGGCCTCCGCCCCGACTCCCATGTACAAGAATAAGTACTCCCCCTCCTTTGGCCCCTAGAGCAGGGGGGCTTGAGTCAGCTGCCTCTTCAAGGCCTGGAATGCCTCCTCGCATTCCGAGGTCCACTCGAACTTCTAATCTCCTCTCAAGGTCTTGAAGAAGGGAGAGCACTTCTCTCCGGCCCGGGAGAGGAACTTGCTCAACCCTGCCAACTTCCTTGTTAACCGTTGCACCTCTTTTGCATTTCGGGGCGACCCCAGCTCCATAATTGCCCGGACCTTGTCGAGATTGGGTTCTACCCCAGCGGGGGTGAGAAGGTGGCCCAGAATTTTTCCCTTGCTTGCCCTGAAGATGCACTTCAAGGGATTTTGCCTCATCTTGTACTCGTGCAGGGTGGCAAAGGTTTCCTCCAAATCCTTGAGGTGAGAGTCACCGTCTCGACTCTTGATCATGAGGTCATGAACGTACACTTCCAGGTTTCTTCCTTTCTTCTCTCGGAAGACCCTATCCATCTTTTTTGATAGGTCGCTCCTGCATTCTTTAGCTCGAAGGGCATCATTTTATAGCAGCAGCACCCCTCCCCGGTGATGAAGGAGACATCCTTGATGTCGGGAGGGTGCATCCTGATCTGGTGATAACCTGAAAATGCATCTAAAAAAGTCATTACAGGGAAACCAACGGTTGAGTCAACCAGCGCGTCGAGCTGAGGCAAGGGATAACAATATTTAGGGCATGATTTATTAAGAAGGGAAAAATCAACACACATACGCCACCGATCGTCTCCTTTTTTAACCATTACAATATTGGAGACACAGCCAGGGTATTGAATCTCGGACACAAAACTGGCCTTGAGGAGCTTCGCCGCCTCCTCTTGGATCGGCTCGGCCAACCTATCCGCCATGGGACTCTTCTTCTGTTGGACGGGGCGAGCCTCCGAATCTAGGTTGAGGCATTGGAAGGCCACGTTGGAGTCAATCTCGAGCATCTCTGCAGCGCTCCAAGCGAAGATGTCCACGTTATTCTTAATGCACTCCAGTATCTTGCCTTGGGCCTCCGAGGTCAGCCCCCCGCTGACACGAACCCTCTCCACCTTGCCTCCGAGGGTGAGAACCTCCATCTCCACTACCTCTTCGGTCACCTCAAGACGAGACTGCTCCCCCCATTCTTTAGCATCCCCCCTCCTGTGGCGAGGGCCTCTTCCTTGGCTTCTTCCACGGCAATTGCCTCGGCCAGCTCCCGAACTTTCTTTACCTCCCCTTTCTGGGCGCAACTCTCTTCCACCTCCATCTCCTCCAGGCCATCCCCCTGCTCTGCCCCCTCCATCCTTCACACCATCTCTTCAGCATCCTCCTGCCATGAGATGGAGTTTACGGCGGTGACGTAGCATTCCCTTGCCATCTTAGGGTCTCCGCAGACCCGGACCTAGACTCCCTCGACATTGAACTTTAGGCATTGGTGGAAGGACGAGGGGACGCAGCGAAAGGCGCTGATGAGGGGCCCCCCGAAGATGGCGCTGTAGCTACTAGGGGCGTCCACAATAACGAACATGCAATTACGAGACTGTCCCACCAGAGAGACTTGGAGTCCTACCTCTCCCTCGACTTCCTTCCTCTCCCCCGAGAAGCCAAACAGGTGCCCATCTTAGGACAACACCCTTCTAGCTTCCACCTTCATCGTGTCAAATGCCTTCTTGAATAAGACATTGACGGAGCTCCCGTTGTCGATGAGGATCCGACAGACGATGAAATCCTAAATGGCCGTCCGGATGACCAGTGTATCGCAAAAGGGGTCCTCGTGACCCGGCATGTCCTGAACCGTGAAGGTGATTCTTTCTTCTGGAGGCGGGGTCTGGGATGTGGAGCCGACGCTTCGTCGGTACATGGTGTGGAGGCTCGCCTTTCGGGAAGCCTCGATCCCCGCCACACCATGGATTGCTCTGATCCCTCCCCGGGTTCCCAAATTGTCCCGATATTTGCAACTGTCCTCCTCTGCCCGGGGTAGGACCTCCTCAATCCATAACCCTTGGCGGTCTTGTTGTTGCTGTTGTTGCTCCCTATTCCTTCTCATCTCGAAGAACTCCGGGCATGTGGCTGTGGCGTGCCCTTCCTCCCGATGGAAGTCACAATAGGGTAACTCCACCCTAACCTCCCTTCTTCTCCTCCACGCTGCTCTTCTCCTTTCCCCCATGGCTACGACCATAGCCTCCTCTTGATTGAGGAGGGGGCCTCTTGCCCTGCCTCTTACATGGAGGGTAGAACTGGCCCTGGCCTCCTTGGCGGTTATCTCCTCCGCAGAACCCTCTCCTCGCCCCCTGGTCCTTCCATTCGGGCCTCCACCCTACCCGCTGATTCGGCTCCTAACACCTCCACCTGGGCTGCTGCTGCGGCTGCTCCCTCTATCGGGGCTCAGCTCTTATTTCTTCCTGACCTCTGCCTCCTCTGGGCATCTCTTCCTCCGTAGCCCACCGGGCTAACCTCTGGGAAAAATCCGGATTCGACGCCTCCCCGTCGACTTATCTCGCCGCCCTCTCCATCAACTCCTCATAGGAGAGGGGGGAATCCTCTTCAACTCTATTTGGAAGAAACCCTGCTGCAGCCCCAGGGTGAATGCCATCATCAGAGTGTGGCCCGACATCTTCTGAACCTGGGTGACCTCCTCCTGGAAGCGATCGACGTAACTCCCCAGGGTCTCATTCACCCCCTGCTTGATGCGGAATAGGGACTCTGAGTCCCTCTTCCTCTTCTTCGAGGTTGTGAACCTCAGCATGAACCCCTGACGGAGGTCCTCGAAACAGTAGAAGGAACTGGCCGGCAGCTGGTTGAACCAGTCCCTGGCCTTCTCTTTCAGGGTGATATCGAAGAGCCTGTATTTGAAGCCATCCGACATCTGCCGGATCGAGACCACATCCTCAAACCATTGGACGTGCTGGACAGGGTCTCCCTTCCTGGTGTAGTAGGATATATCGGGCTCCCAGAACCCATTTGGGACTGGTGTAGAGGAGACCAGCTCGCTGAAGGGACTCTCTCCCCCTACTTGGCGAGCCGGAGGGTCTCGCGCTCCCAACTCGCCAAATCTGCTGCCGCCTCCCGAGCACGGGAAAAGAACTCGCCCGGGGAGCTCAGCGCCCCAGCCTTCCTCGACGACCTCCTTCCTTGCTCGCCGGGCGGGAGCGGCCTCGCCGAGTACCGGATTTGCGAGAACTAGGATTACTGGAGTCGAGCACTCGGCGCGTGTGCCGAGTGCGAATCGAACCAGGTTGAGTACCTCCTTCCTGAAGTCCTCGAACATCCCCATCGTCGCGAGAGGGGGAGGGGGTGGCGAGTCAGTCCTGTCAGATCCTTGCCCTTATCCTCCAGTCATTGATCTCGCTGAAGGTTTTCTATGCTGACCACTATCCACGCTCACCGCACCAAAATGTTGAAACCGAAAATCGGTCTCTTGTGGAGTTCACCCTTGGAGAAGGGGTGGTCGAGCACCTACTTCGCTCCTGCAAGATAATCAACAAGGAAAAGAGAGCAAAGGACTAGACCAAGGGCCTGGATTGGAGGTCCCACCACAAACCCAGAAGATCATTGAGCGCTTCCCCTCCTTAGCCAAATGTCGGGCTAAGGTACCTCAGAAAGCGCTAGAAGACTGGGGAACAAGTAAGCCTGCCTCTCCGAGGTACCCCTTGGGTCCTATTTATAGGATCCTAAAAGTGATCTGCTAATAACTAACCTGTGCTGTCTTGAAATTACTGAAAACTCCCCAGGCTGGCCTGCCGATAGCCAAACTCCACTGTTCTGGACAGCTATATGCAGCCCACCCGGGTCTGCCAATAATGAGATTCCGCTATTCCAGTTGGCTAGAGGCAGACCTGCAGGGACAGAATGGCAAGGAGTTTTCTCAATTGGGGACTGGGCGAATAGTTTTCCAATGCCTCTGCCCGGCAGGAGGCGGGGGCCGGGGCTGGCTCGCCTAGGGGACGCGATTGGAGGCAGCCCGCCTGGAAAGGCATGAGCTGGGGGCGACTCTCCTAGGAGAGGCGAGCTAGGGCTGACCCGCCTAGGCGGCCCTTGGAGGCCGATCCGCCTAAGAGAGGCGGGCCGAGGCTGACCCTCCTAGTCGACCCTTGGAGTTCGACCCGTTTAGGAGAGGCGGGTCGAGGCTGACCCGCCTGGGCGGCCCTTGGAGGCCGACCCGCCTAGGAGAGGCGGGCCGGGGCTGACCCACCTAGCTGCCCGTGCCTTTTCGGCAAACACGGGGTTGTACAATAAGGACCTATCAAAATTGAATTATAAATTGCTTCATCAATAGAGTTCATAAAAAGACTAATCCTTGCTTTCCATAGTGCAAGCTTATCTAGATTGCACAGAGGAGGTCTGGCGCTTGAAAATTCTTCATTTTGTTCCATGATAAACTCTTAAAAAATATAACATCTATCAGATCATTTTGGTTCAGTTGTTAGCCTGTATAACCAAAGAAACGACCCTCAGATACCAATTGAAAGATAGGGGATAGATCTTAATTTTACAAAAGAGATAAATACAAAAAGAAATCACAGCACATAAACTAAAAGAAATAGAGCAAGCAAGCACAGACAACACAAGGATTATAGTGGTTCCCCAACAACCTGGGTAGATCCACTCTTCTACCACCCTGGGAGGAATCCACTAGCAGGTTTTGATCAGGTGACTGCCACCACAATATCTATTTTCTAAGGGAGATATAGCAACCCTTTCGGCTCTTGATCAGGTGCCCAAAAACCAAACCAAGTATTTTGATCTGGAGACTTGAAAACCAAAAGCTAACTTTTGAAGGGAGTTAAAACCCTTTTACAGGAGGTGAGAGAGGTGATGTTTTATTCTCTTTCTCTACACAACAGAGAAGACTAGTGGATTGTTGTTGTCAAAGCTCCCCCTGAAATATTGAATGGTTCAGGAAAGAAGGATGCTTTGCTCAGAGTGTAGGCCTTCAAATGTTGTTGATCTCCAGCCTGCTTTTTAGACTGATATTAATTTGTGTCCTTTTAAAAGCTTGGAGGAGATGAAGAACTCTGTAATTAGATGTTATTCTACAATTGAATATCTCTGTTCTATGTTACTGTCTCTCTCTTCTCTGCTTGCCTTTTGAAAAGCTGTATTATATTCCCCCGAAGAATTCAGATATTTGAATTCTTTATGACTGAAACGGCTTGAAGCATTCCCAAGAGTAGAAAAAGCCTTGGGAAATAAATCAGTATTAACTTCTGAAACAACCCACATTTAATGTTACTTTGAACGGGTATTTCCATTAGGAATGGTTAGCATTAAATGTTCTGGGCTTTAAATGACTGTCATTAATCCTTAAGATAATCTACCAGCTGTAAATAAATAGGCCTAGAAAAATTGTACAGATTTCGTCGATCAGAGCTCGCAGATCGTCGATCTCAACTCAGAGAACGTCGAGCTGAATTTCTTACTTGAGGTCGAAGATTATCGACCAGAGCTAAGAGTTTGTCGAGCTGAACTGGATTTCATCAAACTGAGATTCTGGCTTGAGATCAGAGATCGTCGACCTGAGCTCGGATTTTGTCGAGCTCAGCTCAGAGATAGAACTCTAAGTTCATCGACCTGAGTTCGACTTTCGTCGACCTGAATTCCTGACTTTGTCACAACTGCATTTGTTGGAATTCTTTCAGCAATTCTGGAGAGTCCTTTTGAGGCAAATCTTGAAATAAACCTATGACCCATGACTATATAATGTGGATCAATCTAAGCAAGCCTAATAGTGATCCTTGCCCAAATTAGAATTAGGGTTCCAATAAAGATGACGGCCTACCTAAAGATCACGATGTACTGGCCAGGCATGAAGAAGGACATCACGTACTTTGTGACCCATTGTGAGGCTTGTCAATTAGTAAAGGCCGAGTGTAAGAGTACTGCCAGGTTGTTGCAGCCACTTCCGGTGCCGGAGTGGAAGTTCGACGATATCGCCATGGATTTCATAAATGGTCTTCCTCGGTCACATGCGGGGAATGACTCGATATGGGTGGTCATCGCTCGAGTGACGAAGATGGCCATATTTCTACCGATCAGGAAGGATGCTTTAGTGGGTAAATTGGTGCAGAGGTTTGTAGAGCAGTTTGTATGATACCATGGAGTGCCGAGGACGATAGTGTCTGATTGTGATGGACGATTTATGTTTAAGGAGTGGAGGTCGGTCCAGGCCTATTTGGGGACCCGGTTGGCATTCAGTACTGCCTTCCACCCTCAGACGGATGGATAGACAGAGCGCACCAATCGAACACTGGAGGATTTGTTGAGTCTTTGCATACTGGACTGCGGGGAGCCTTGGGAGAGGTAGCTACCATTGATCGAGTTCTCGTACAACAACAGCCACCAGTACAGCAACGACATTGCCCCACATGAGGCTTTTTATGGGCAGAGATGTAGGACTCCTTTGTCTTGGATCCAGGATGAGGATCCAATGGCACTTGGCTCGGAGTTTGTCGAGGATATAGATTCTCAGGTGCGGCTGATTCGAGACAGGATGTTGGAGGCCGAGAGCAGGCATGCTAAGTATTACGATGCTCGACACCGTCAGGTAGATTTCCACGTAGGAGACCAGGTGTTTTTGAAGATACGACCGATGCATGGAATCTCGTGTGTGCGTGGTTGGAAGAAGCTCAGTCGGAGATAAATAGGGCCTTACAGGATCCTAGAGCGGATTGGTCCCTTGGCGTACAGATTGGAGCTGCCGCCAGAGCTAGCGGGTTTGCACGATGTATTCCACGTCTCCTCCCTTAGGAGACCTCTACTTCGGCCAGAGCAGCAGATTACGATGACAGATGGGCCGATAGCTTTTGATCGATCGGTGCACCTAGAGCCGAATCAAATAGACGATATTGGGATGCGGGTCTAGCGACGCAAGAAGGTTTCGCTGGTCAAGGTCTTGTGGAGGAATCATTGACAAGAGGAGCACACGTGGGAGTCACAGGACTTGATGCAGCAAAGATACCCAGAGCTTCTCACATCAGGCATTCCCTATAACCTTTCGGGATATTACATTTTACTTCTCATACTTTAATCCCCGTAGGCTTAACTTGAATTTTGAGGACGAAATTTTTATTTTTATGTATTGGGATTTGTAACATCCCTCAGACTTCTAGACCCCTAGGATGGTTTTGTAATGACTGGGTCATGACAAAATCCTGGGAAGTGTCAAAAGGATGGGGTGAATTAGGGAATTAGAGTGTGAACCACCTTGGTCTGCAAATAGAAGAATTCCAATTACTAGCTTAGGGATGACTATAGGGCTTCACCATGACACCATGACCCCACCACAACATCACTAACCTATTAGAGGGTCCATTAGAGACTTAGGGACCCACTAGGGTCAACTAAAATGGTCAAGTTTACCAAAGTCAACCCAAACCCTAATCTGGTCAAACTAAGCTCATACGTGGTCAACTGACCTCCCCTTGGCCAAAGGGACCCACCTAGACCTTCCCAAGCCCTAAGGGAGGCCAATGGGTCACCAAGGACCCATTGGGGTCAACCAAAGAAGCTAAGTTGACTCAAGTCAACCATAACCTAAAAAGGTCAAAGTGCCCTAACTAAGGGTCAAGTGACCTCCAAGTTGCCCAACCAACCCTACCCAAGTCTTCCTAGACCTTATGGGAGGCCAATGGGTCACCAAGCACCCATTGGGGTCAACCCAAATTATCATGTTGACCAAGGTCAACTCTATTCTAGTGTTAGGTCAAATTAGCCCAAATGGGCAAACCCAAGCTCAAACCCATTTCCCCCACTTGGGCTAACCTCATTTTTATTATTCATATGGGTTAGTGGGGTGCCAATAGGCTGGAGGAGAGATCAAAAATGGCCTTGATGACTAGGTGAGAGAAAACTCAATTTTTCCCCTTTAATGGAGGAGAGAAAAGTGGGGAGTGAAGGCCATTTATGGCTTGGAAGGCCAAAGGCCATCTTTTCTTGCTGGAATCATCTCCCCTGGCCAGTTAGGAGAAGTACAAGGGTTTTCCCGGCCAAGGCAGTGACTAGAAGAGGAGAATTGCCATGGCCGAGCCAACCTTTCAATGGCCATTAATGGCCATTGATGGCTTGGCCTCTCCCCTCCCCAACTGTGGCTTTAAACACATACAGTGGTCTGTAAGGATCCTTTCCCACCATTTACCTGAAGTATTCGAGCTCTTCGACAGTGGAGTTGCAGTGGAGCCAAAGCTCCACTGCCGAAAATGGTAGTACGACGATCGGCCTGCCTCCAGCCCTCCAATAAGGTCCTCCCCTACTCCTTCAATGGGTGGATCATAGGATTCAATAGGGATAAGAATCAGGCTCAATTGAGCCCGATTGGGTGGAGATTTTCCATGAAATTTCCGTGAAAAACGAGTTGTCGGGTTCATCGGAAATGCCCCTCCGGCGGTCGTTTCGCTCCCCGACGATAGCCCCCACCTCAACAAAGGTGGTGGCGGCGGTGGCCGGCCAGGGAGGTGGCCGGGTGGCCAAGAAATAGGGCTGTAAGATGCTCCAAGTCGGGTAGATCTTACCTGTTGGTTGGAGGAAGAATAAATGAAGGAGCCGTCAAATTTGCGTCAAGATCTATGCAAGATCAAATTATATATTATATTTAATGTATTTTCTGACCCTTAAAAATAAGTCATCTTAGGAATTAATTTAAAAATACTTAGAGCCTTAAACAAAGAAAATGGTCAACATTAAAATTATATTTCTATTGGTCTACTTTAATTTAAAATATTTTTCAACCCATTTGGGTAAGTAGTTTGACCAGTGCACTCATTTTGGTGAGGTCTATACCTAGGCTAGACCAGAGATTATTTTGAGTACCCCCATCAATCCAGCGATACAAAAGACCTTAAATTTTGGATAGGGGTCACTCTTACCTATACCTAAAACATATCCAAAAATAGGAGTTTTTAGAAAACATTTTCCTAAGGTTTTTGTAGAAATTTAATAATCCATGTATGAATTATGTAAGAGGTCTAATGACCTCCAAACCCTCCCAAATTTTTGTGAGTGGTCCTTGGGGTCCTCATAAGGCTCTGTATAAATTTCATCCCATTTGGAGATGATTTGGTTTGGAAATAAGCAAACCCAAAGTTGGACCAAGAATGGGTAGTTAGGTCAAGATGCCCTTTATTGTATTGGGTGGCAAAATCACCTCAACAGAGGTTGATACTTGGTCCCCTGATGTGTTATGTCAGTAAACACCCTCCCCTAGATTATGGGGTAGATTAGGGTAGATTTACCCTAGGAACCAAGTTCAAACCCTAAGGTTGAACTTTGGGAATTTGTGAAGGGCATGGGGTGATATGCCCTTTGATGGACTTGGTGTGTAGTCCATGTGATCATAGGGTGGTGAAATTCCCTAGGAAGTGATTTGGTGGTATTGGTACACATGCACCCCACTTATACCACTTAGTAAGTTTTTAGGTCTATACACCTTAGGGAATATTTAATGGGTCATATGACCTTGGATCTTTATGATATTTTGGTAGGGGTAATGTTATAGTGTTATTAACCTCTGGAATTTATGATAGGGTGTTTAGATAATAGTAGCTCATCCTTTTAGCTATAATATTAAGCTTGCCCTTTTTGATGATATTGATGTAATTATGGTTTAAATGTCCTAGAATGATTTGAAACTCTGGAAAAGCTAATCAAATAACATTTAGATGCACTAGTAAACTATTTGGAATAGTTGAACATTTCTTTTTAGTACATCATGTGTAAAGTAAACTAGTACACCTTACTTTGATAAATAGAAGATAAATACTATAGCTTGCTGGAAAATTGTGTTACTTAGCCAGAGATCTTTTTAGGGCTTATAGAAGTTTGGAAAATTATTTCATGTTGTTTAGTTGAGGTTACAAGGATGTTTCTCCACAAAGTGCACCATGATGGATTTTATTGAGACATTTTTCTATATGGTTTACTGACCTTGGAATTGCATGAAACTTAGTCAATAAGGTATTATAATCATAATAAAACTCTATTAATGTTTGTATAATTTTTGGACTAGCATTTATGATACTTCCTTCATTACCCCTAATTAGTCTAATTACCTTGGCTTAATTATTTAGAGAATAATTCCTTTATGAAAATCTATGAAAATTGGTATTCACAGATATCTTGCAGTCTTATAGTGTTCCAAGTTTTTGTATGGACATATCTTAAGTAAATTTAGTACTTCATGTTCAAATCACCCATGGACCAATTTTTGGAAAAATTAATTAAAAGCCAAATTATTTAGAAAAATTCCAAGTTTCTGGATTTAGGCTATATATGTCATGATAGGCCCCCAATAAATATTTTAGGGCTTTTGGATGAAAATTTGGAGTACCTGCTATCGTATACATCATATAGCTTAGATTGGTCTGTATATAGTAAAACTGCAGAAATTGTGATAGAATGTGAAATAGACTTAGGGTGTTGGGGTTTAATGGTTTAATGGTTTTGGTGAGTGGAATTAGGTTCATATTTAGGAATCATGATTAGGAAACTGCTGGGTTGACTAGGGTTAGGAGGTGCTTGGGATCGACAAAAGATCGTCTTTCCTGTAGAGAGAGAGAGAGTCAAAACACACTAGGGTTAGATCCAGAGTAATATTAAAAGTGATCGGGAATCGGGTTTTAACCAATAACAGTAAGTATCTTGCGAAAGGTAGCTTTGGGCTTCAACCCATCGTAGTTCCTAGTGCCCTCGAGAGCCCTTCATGGGGAATGCCTTGGGCAGTCCAGGGTTAACGTAAGCCCTAAGAATAAATGGAATGGAAGAGTAATTAGAAATAATCTAGGGTTACACTTACACTCACACTCCCCCGTGTTGTGGGAGTTAGGTTAGGTCACGCGAGTGGTAGGCTCGGTGGTTTTAGTGATGGGCATGTTAGCCCGGCGAAGCGATGGCTCGGATGGTTTTGAGATGGACAGGTTAGTCCGGGGAGCTTTGGCTCGGTGGGAAATAAATTAATGTTGCATGTGAATAAGATATAAGGTGGTGGGTCATCGGTATTAGAGAGTTGTCACTCCGATACCAGTACGTTGGCTCGGCAGGTGTGGTTTTGCACTTGGCCAAATAAAGTCCGGTGCGCAGCCGGCAAGATTGCGTAGGAAATCCGCCTAGTCCACCAGTGTTGAGGCGTACGATAGGTCTGACTGGTAGTGTGATACCGGTTTAGAGGTGGGCGAGGCCCAACCCACCGCTTCCGTTTGCCACTACGGAGGTATCCTTGAAGGTTAGGCTCCAAAAAGGGGGAACTAAAGGTCTGTGTGCATAGAGTCCAGTGTGTAGGTTGCACTTGCATGTTCACATCATGGCATACTTGCATTTAATAGCATCATCATTGCATATAACCCCTGATACCTATTGTATAAAGTGGTATGAGAAGCTTTATACAATAGGCCTTGCAAAACGACCCCTTTGTCTATAAGTTTGTATGGGCATTCCTATAGGTCATGGTTACTTAGTTTACCTTTCCATACTATACTTGCTCACTTGTTCTTGTGTATATTTATACTACTTCCTTCTACTACTTACTTATACTTGTTGTGATTATATGTTCATGATAGACTAGTTCCGTCGTCAACTACTTACCTTGTTACTCTCCACCTTCATTACCTTCCCTTTCCTCCTCCCCGCTCGGTGCATAAATAGGAGCTATTGGGGGAGGAGTGGCGGATGATAGGACATAGTCTTCTTAGACTAACGGTCTTTAACCAAATCATTTTAGGGGATCGTGGAGCAAAACTAGGAGAAGCATCCCCAGAGGTCGGTGTGCATGGAGATGGGGCAGTCTTGCACTGGAGTCCAGCCAGTAGGGACTGTGAGTCCCAATCATTAGTAGTTATTATAGATTTGCTTCCACGTTGAGTGACTTGTATTGAGGATCTTGTTGTATCAGGAAGAAGCCCTCTTTGGTACTTTGCTTATTCTTTTCTGTGGACTCTCCCTTCGTGGAGATTTATTTATATATATGTGATTCTGGTGGACTAGTATTAAGTTTTACTTTATTCATGTACTCTTATACTTATTCAACTTTTCTACATTTGGTATGGCCAATAGGATCGATGTTTTGTAGTGACGACCCTCCCGGGTGTGTTGGTGTCACCGAAAAACGGCGGTTTTGGGCATAAGACCCCGGTGGTTTAAAAGAAAAAAATGGTGGTCTTACAATTATATCTCTTCATTTTCTTCCTCCTTTTCTACTCATTTTTGGAATATCTCATCCAATGTGGATGATTCGGAGTGAGAGTAATCCCATGCAGAATATAGTTGGGGATATCAGCAGTAGATGAAGGTTTAGGAGCAACCTTTGTTGTAGCCTTCTTCTTCAATTTTCTCTTTTTAGAACTTGAGTCCTCTAACTCATCAGATTCTTCATCATCAGATTAATCTTCAGGCAGATCATATAAATCATCAATCTGTTTAATCAAATTTGACTGATCAGGAATTGAAGCTACTGGTAGTGTATTTACAATATCTGTATCTGCTGCTTGAATATGTACACTATCATCTTGTTCCATATCTTCAAAATAGATGTCATCAATATTGGGCATTGGGGATTCATCCCATGCATAAGTTGGATGGGAAAAATCTTGCTCTGTAATATCTATTATATTATCAGCTAGTTCAGTCTCAATAACTGGATTATTACTGGTAGAAAAATCTATAAGACTGTTCCTTAGCTGTTCTAAAACTTAAGAATCAACTGGGGCAGTATAACATATTATAGCCTTAGATGAAGAATGCTAAAAAACTAGAGAATAACTATGCAGAGTATCAAAAACTGATAGTAAAGAGTGCAAGTTGACTTTGGGATGAATAGACACATCACCAATAGTAGCAACTTCTGGAATTACTACTGCTTCTTCATCTAAAAGATCTGTAATCATTTCTATATCCTGATTATCAAAAACTATTGTTGTTGCTACTGCAACTGGAACTTCTAGAGCTTCTTCATAAAGCATCTCCCCCAGTCTAGATCCAGGGAGACCTGAATCTAGGCTCCCGGAAGAAGGGACAAAGGAGAAAGAGGATAGATGAGAAGATAGAATAGAGATAGAAGCAACAAGAGGAGCTATAGCTTCAGCTATCAGCTTTTTCAGAGTGGGGGTAATAAATTAAAGAATGTTAGCAGAAATAGAAGAAAAAACAACATACATAAACTCATTCGGATTCTGAGTAGATGTTGAAGGTTTATTGGAAGTAGAAGGAATGGAGGTAGAAGGGATTGAGCTATTAGCACAATTGGAGCAGAGATAGAATGTTTGTGGAATGGATGATGGAGGAATAACAGTAGGAGTGTCATAAGGAATGATTTCCTAGATTGGTGAATGTTATGGAGATATTTGAGATTGAGTTGAATCTTGTGGAGATGAATTTAGTAGAGAAAAGTGAGGAGGAGAAGAAAGTAATGGAGATGAAGGTGGTGACAGATGAATGAGTGTATCTGTAGGAAATGAAGTGGATAGAATATCTTCAGATGTAATAGGTGATAGAGGTGACTGAGGAAGAGGGTCATCAACAGGTGGAGTTGATGATGGAAGTTGTTCAGATATAGAAGGTAGTGGAGAATGTTGTGGAGATGGTTGAGGAGAAGAAATATGTTGGGTATTGTATCCACAATAACCTAGATTTGTATGAAGTCACCCTTAAACTAAGATGAATTAAGTTTGTATTTGATACTCTTTTCAAGTTGAGTGCTTGCAGGTTATAATTGCCAAGTGTAGAACAATGTCAGTCTACAATGAGTCACCAAACACAGGACCATACAATGTAATCCCTCATTGTGTGATCTATGCTGTTGACTCATGTGTAACCTCTCTATTGGGACACACTTCTGTTTCAAGTACTAAAGATATGGAAGAAACTATGGGTTACTGATCACTAAGAAGAAGAATTAAGATCTTGTTAAGAAATTTTGCTAAGTCAAATTCTCGAGAGGTTTTAAGTCTTGTACTCGAGAAACAAGATTCTTGTCTCGAGAAGCAGAAGTCATTACTCGAGAACGCCAAGCTTTTTCTCGAGAAAGCAGAAGTTATTACTCGAGAAGGCTAAACTTTGTCTCGAGAAAGCAAAAGTCATTACTCGAGAAGTCGAAATTATTTCTCGAGAAGTCTAAATTATTCTCGAGAAGTCCAGTCAGCTCTCGAGAAGTCATTACCTATTTCTCGAGTAATAGAAATTATTTCTCGGGTAAAAGTCTTTTCTTTCTCGAGAAGCCAAAACTTATTTTCATTGTTTTCTTTAAGTACTTCTTCTCGACAACCTTATACCTCTTCTCGAGAAACAGAAGTTATTCTCGAGAAGTCAATCCTTCACTCGATAAATGAAGTTCATTTCTTTGAATTTTTCGTTAAGTTCCGACGAAAGTAATTTCAAATTGATCTTGTTTCTTATTGGTCCACATATTCTGTCATTAATGATTATGACCGTTAGGAAAGTCCTATAAAAGTTCTTATCATAATCGACTAACCCTAATAAGAAAATTATGTATTCTGAATCACATATTTTTCATTCAAAATCAGGAAGCGCCGCCGCTGTTCATCGTCTTCTTCACCGCTGACCTTCTCCGATCCAAGAGATTCAGAATAAGAAGGTTTCAATAGATCAAGACTTTCAACATCGATAGATCTATTCCTTGATCGTGCTGATCCTATGTTTTCAGATCCTGAGATTTCGCCTTTGTCTTCTTCGATCCATTTTTGACGGAGCTTCAAATTTTAAGAAGGAAGAAGAGTTGAAGACTCAGATCTGAAATATTTCTGTTTGTATATTTTCTGTAAAACACATAATTCTTGTAGGAGATTTTTCTCCGAGTTATAGGAGCTTTGTTCTCCGAGATTTTTGTAGGAGTGTTTTGACTCCGAGTTGTAGGGGCATTGCTACAAGTTGTAGGATTGTTTTTCAATATGATATAATAGTGAAGTAGCTGAGTCTAGCGTGGTGCTAGATCGGTGAGGTGGAGAGTGGGCATACCCAAGGTTGGGGAACCACTATAAATCTTGCATTTTCTATGACTTGCTTATTTATTTTCTGCGCTCCGTCATTATAAGTTTTTATTCCTCAAAAATACGCAGACCTCACTTATTCACCCCCCTCTAGGTGATTTAGGTAGACAACTAAAAATATCAATTAGTATCAGAGGGAGATTATTCATCAAAAAGGTTAACACCTTGAACAGATCTACTCCTAGTTGTCTTAAGAGAATACAAGCATGGACAGAGCCAAGGATTTTGCTAAGCTTCCCTTATGCACAAAGACTAACTATCCCATGTGGAAAGAAAGAATAAAATTCTTCATGGAAGATGTGGATCCAAGGATCTTTATGATAGTTGAAGGACCCTATGTTCCAATGACAGCCTCCAATATTGACCCAACATGGCAAGTTTCAAAGAAGCTTATAGACTTTGACAAAGATGAGATTGCACTTGTCTCTTTAGACAAGAAAGCAAAGAATATCATTGCAAGTGCAGTCGATGATTCTATGTTACATAATCTGATTCATTGCCAATCCGCCAAGGAAATGTGGCAGTATCTCATCGTCCTGATGGAAGGTACTGAAGAGGTAAGGGATGACAAAAGATCCCTGCTGAATCAAAAATATGAAGCATTCAGACAAGGTCCCAAGGATTTTATAGCAGATACTTTTGAAAGCTTCTTTAATATTGTCAACGGCCTAAGAGTCTATGGCCGGGTCTTCACTAATAGAGAACTGAATGACAAATTCCTAAAATCCCTAACTAAGGAATGGGACAACAAAGTCTGTACAATCCGGGAGTTTGGTAAGCTGGCAAAGACTGACCCTCAGAATCTCTTGGGAAAGCTTATGTCGTATGAGCTCCAAATAAACTCAAGAAAAGCAGAAGAAGAGAAAAGTCGGTCTTCATCCAAGGAGAAGTCTGCCGCTCTTAAGACAAACATCTCGAGGAAGTCAAAAGCTGCATCTCATGCTCCCGCACAGGAATAGAATGAATAAGAAGCTTCAGAGCCAAGTACCTCGGGCTCAGAGCTATCTGAAGGAGATTTTTCTCTTCTTTTGAGGTCGTTCAAGAAGTTCTTGAATAAGAAGAAATAGTGTAGAGGCAAAGATGCCTCGTCTAGAAGATCATGTCATGATGGTGATCGTCACAAGAAAGGCTCAAGTAGCCAAGACAGGTATCACTCAAAATCGAACATGCATATCTCTTCTGATATTGTTTGTTATTGTTGCAATAAGCCAGGACACGACATTGATGATTTCCCTCACAAGAAGAAGGAGGGTAGAAGAAGAGAGGAGAAGAAATCTTCTTATAATACGAAAAAAACTAAAAGAAGCCTGGTAGCCAAGAAGGCCAAGACCATCAACAACACCGACTCATCTGAGTCTAGTGATCATGAGGAAGCATACTTTGGGCTCATGGCACATACAGTTGAAGAAGAAGAACCGCAGTTCACTAGGAAGGTAAACTCTCACACCCCTCTCTCAGAATCGGATGCTTTTGACCATGATCATGAGGACTGTTCGTCTGATGATGAATCTGAAGTCATGACTCAGTATAAAGAGTTAATTAAGGCTTATGACAAATGTCGTAGAGTCGCAAGATGTAAGACCCCCCTTTTTTTCTTTTTAAAACCTGGGGTCTTAGGCCCAGAGTCGCCGCTTTGCGGTGACACCTTCACGTCCTGAAGGGTCATCACCACAAGGCACCGATTCTATCGGCCAATTCGATCACAGAAAGGTAGCACAATAATTGAAGTAAGAGCAATGCAGTCCACAATAATAAATCACATGTATATAAACTCCACGAAGGGAGTGTCCACAGCAAACATCAGAGTACAATGATACTAGAAATATAAGGGCTCATGCCCGGTACATCAAGTCCTCACTACAAAATCACTCAATGCGGAAGCAAAACTAAAACTCTACTGAAGGTCAGGACTCACGGTCCTTGCAGTCTGGACTCCAGTGCTAGGCTGCCCCCATCTCGAAGCGTACCGCTCTCTGGGGGCGCTCCTCCATGCTGGGCTCCACGATCCCCTAAATGATGCGGTTCGAAAACCGTTAGTCATAAAGACTAAGCCCTCTCATCCCCTACCCCTTCCCCCATGGCTCCTAAGTACCGAACGGAGAGGAAGAAAGGGAAGGACATGAAGGTGGAGATTTAATCAATAAACAAATGGCAGCGGAACTAGTCTAGCAATTCTATAATAATATGACAGAAATATAAAGTAAGAAAGGTAACCTTAACTTATGTGCGAAAGCGCATAAGCCAAGGGATCATCTACAAGGCTCCCATCATATAGAGTGTCCCATACCACTTATACGTTGGGGTGTCGGTTATCAAACAACAGCATGTATATATATTGAAATTAACCTTTGATTTATAAACTTGCCCACACAAGCTTATAGACCAAGGTGTTGTTTTGCAAGTCCTAATGTATAAGCGTCCCATACCACTTATACTTTAGGTGTCAGGGTTAAATGAATCGATTATGATATGACAGGCAAGTGGGTATGATGAAACATGCAAGTGCAACTCACACACCCGACTCTGTGCACACAGACCTTTAGTTCCCCCTTTCGGAGCCGTTACCTCCCAGGATACCTCCGTAGTGGTAGACGAAAGCGGTGGGTTGGGCCTCGCCCACCTCTAAACCAGTAAAGCACTACCGGTCAGACCTATCGTATGCCTCAACGCTTGGTGCACTAAGCGGACGCCTGCGTACTCTTGTCGGCTGGCGCACCGGACTTCTGTTGGCAGAGTGCTAACCACACTTGCCGAGTCAGCGTATTGGCGTCGATGCATCGACCCTCTAATACCGAAGACCCACCACCTTAATTTCCATTCCTTTTTATGCACATGCAAGTTTAATCATAAACACACAAAAGCCGAGCCGAAGCTCCCCGGACCAAAACGTCCGTCTCCAAACCAACCGAGCCGAAGGTCCCCGGACCATCACGTCCATCTCTTAACCAACCGAGCCGAAGCTCTCATCAATCTTCCTGTGCCAACAGTGTTGTGAAAGGTGCAGCCCTAGTTACTAAGTTACTCTTGTCGGTTTGTTATTACAGTTTACGTTAGCCCAGGACTGCCCCCGGTATTCCCTGTGAAGGGCTCTCAAGGGGCACTAGGAACCAAGACGGCGGTATTACGGCCCGAAGTTCCCTTTCGCAAGGCACTTATTGTTATTGGTTGATCCCCTTTACCCATTCCCTTCTCACATTACGATAGACTATCCTAGGGTGATTTTTAAACCTTCCACTCTTCGGGGAAGACGATCTTTCGTCGAACCCGAGCACCTCTTAACTCTAGCTATCACCACTTCTCACTACTCTTCATATCATCCTACTGTGATATCATTCACAATTGTCCACCCAGACAAAATGATTAACTCCAATGACTTTCTCGGATCATGTCCTATTGCAATTCACAAATTTGCTATGTGCAGTCCAACCTAGACTATATGTCGAACCGGTTAGGCAACGATCCCAAACTCATCCAAACACCCTAAATTATTTACTGGAGACTTATCGTGATATAAATGACCTAAATCCAGAAAATGGTAATTTTCCTAATTTATTTGGCATTTAATTAATTTCCTCGAAAATCCCAAGGGCTACCGGTTTGAACACGAACTACCCTAAGTTCTCATGCAAGATGTCCAGCAAATTTATGATAAATAGTAGGTTATCTCAATAAGTTAAATCCAAAGTGTCATAATTTTTTCTATCATCAAAAGGGCACTAAAACTATTTTAGAAATAATCTCTATCTTTTGTTATTTATGAATCAAGTACAGAAAATATCCATCCAAAAATTGTAAATTAATTATACTAAGCAGATAAGACATTCAAAATAACATTGGCCAGGTTTCATAATTTTCCAACAAGTATATCATCCATAATTAATTTTTAAACCATAAAATCCCTTTCTAACATCTGTGAATGAAGTACTAGAATTACTCAACTAAAAATCATACAAAAATTCAGGGGCAACTATTCTGACCTAAAACATTTACCTCGAAGATTTCATGAGATTTCAATGAACAGAAATTTCTAAACAATTAAAACATCATTTAAGGCCATAGCAAGCTTTACAAATGAAGTACTAGCAATAATCAACATAAAATTCCAGAAAAATTGCTATAAGTTCTACCTGATCCAATACGCACTCTACCCGAATTTCACAGCTTTTAAGTAAGGTTTAGTGACTGGTTTTACTTATTTGACATTTTACTCTAAAACTAAGGTTAGGGTTTTAAGGTATCTACTTGTCTCCAAATTCTCCAAGATTCCATCCAGACGAATCTTATCAGGCCTTTGTCAACTCTACAGAGTTTCAAGTCAATACAAGAGCAATTACCCCCATGTCCTTCACAACCCTCAAAACCCTTCATTTAGGGTTTGAGCTTGGATCCTAGGGTAAATCAACCCTAAACCTCACCATTTTTCTCCTAAAAGGTTATAGCACCCTTCTAAGTTAGAGGTCAGAAAATCAGCCTCTGTTGAGGTGATTTGACCTTTCCAAACTCTTGCTGCACTTTTTACTAAAAGATGTCTCGCTAACGCCTAGTTAAGAGTAGAAGATTTTCTACCCAAAACTCCTCCAAACCAGTTGGAATTTTGTACAGATCCAGGTTTTATAGCCAGGGACCACTCACCAAAAATTTGGGAGGGTTTGGAGGTCATTTGACCACTTAAATAAATTTCACTAACTTAATTAAATTGAAACGAAAACTTTATGCAAAGTATCTCCAAAAATTCCCATTTTTGGTCTGCCTTTAGGTATTGCTAAGGTTAACCCCCTGCCCAAATTTCAGGTCATTTGGATAAGGGACGAAGAGTGGGCATCCATTTTAATTTCTGCCCAACTCTTGGTACAGTCCCCACTAAAACGGATTCTGCGGTCAAACCGCTTACCCAAACGAGTTGAAATCAATTTTAAATTAAACTACACTTAAAGGGCTACAACCTTCGTGACTAGTCATTTTTCCTAAAACGGCCTCTCAGTGCCTCATTTTGCAGCCTCAAAATATACTCAGATAATATATCTTTCCATTATGTATTATATACATAATTTATATATTATAAAATTGATTTTACTGTTCATCTTCTACATGAAACCGAAAACAGACTCCAGAAAACCATTTTTCCTGTAACATTTCCGTGATCCGTCGCCGACCGTCCGGTCACTTCCCTGGCCAGCCACCACCACCACCACCTCCGTCGAGGCGATGGCTAGCGGTCGGCGGTGGTTTGGCCGCCGGAGGTGGCGGTTTCCGGCGAACTCAAAAATACATTTTTCATGGTTTTCCATGAAAACGAGAGATAGGTCCGGCTCCGTTGAACACGAACTTCCTTTCTAAGAATCCTAAGATCTACCCATGAAAGAAGAAGCAGAGGAGGACATTATTTGCGGTTTGGAGGCGAGATGAACGACGGGGTGCCACGACGCGGTGGTGGCGTTGCTGAACTTCTCCTACAGCAAGAGTAAACGTCTGGATTTATTTGATTGAGCGTGTAAACTTCTCCTCTTGCTCCAAGTGGGCTTTTATAAGTCAGCAAGTGGGGAGGTGAAAGGGTAAAGCCTTAATGGTCATGAAGGCTCCTCTTAATAACATTTCGGTTACGGTGAAGGGATAAGAAATGGTGGAAGAAAAAAAGGTATGTCCAGTTGGCGGTTTCCTATTGGACCACATCTCCTTATTTTATTAAGAAATTACAGTAGGAAACGACCCATAATTACTCTTGGTGTAACTTCCCACACCAGCATTTATTACCACGCGTGTTAGAATAATTTCGGGCCTGAACCGTCGTTTCGGTCAATGTCACGGGCGTGACACATAGGTCACGGGCTTGACAGGCCCGGGTGGCAAATTCTGGGGTCGACCATCGTCGAACTGAGATCGACGGTCGTCGAAGGGTGGTCACGCCCTAGGTCACGGGCGTGACACCTTGGTCACGGGCATGACATGCCCGAATGGCAAATTCTGAGGTCATCGACCGTCGAACTGAGATCGACGGTCATCGAAGGGTGGTCACGCCCTAGGTCACGGGCGTGACACCTTGGTCACGGGCGTGACAGGCCCGGGTGGCCAATTCTGGGGTCGACGATCATCGAACTGAGATCGACGGTCGTCGAAGGGTGGTCACGCCCTAGGTCACGGGCGTGACACCTTGGTCACGGGCGTGACATGCCCGAATGGCAAATTCTGAGGTCGATGACCGTCGAACTGAGATCGACGGTCGTTGAAGGGTGGTCACGCCCTAGGTCACGGGCGTGACACCTTGGTCACAGGCGTGACAGGGCCGGGTCAAAAAATTCTGCGCCCGACGATCGTCTCCCTGAGATCGACGATCGTCGAATGAGTCACGCCCTAGGTCACAGGCGTGACGGGTCGGTCACGGGCGTGACCAACCCGTGACCCGAAATCTTGGTCGATTCATTTCAATTTTTGGGCTTCCTCGGGTTCTGTGACGACCAACCGACTCCTAGGGGTCTAGCCGGAAATGGGATGTTACACAAGAACTCAAGCTAAGGAGATTTAATCTCTTAAGGATGAGGAGAGCACTCTGAGGGAGGAAGTCATAATGATGGACTCACTGAGAAAGGAATTCCATGATGCGATGGAAGAATCTAATAAAGCTCTCGAGCACCTGAACCTGAAGGAGAAAATAATTAAAAAGTTGGAAGAACAACTTACTGCTGAAAAGAAACTAGTTGAAAGTTTCTCCAAGCTCAAGATAGTCCTTCCACTTGTGGCTGAATTATCTGCTCAGGGTAAAGGAGCTGGCTTAGGCCATGTGGCTTCCCCTAGTAAATCTTCTATGAGAAATAAAGCCCAAAGAAGAAATAAGGATGCCAAGAAAGCTCTAGACAAGTAGAATGGGAAAGCTCCTCAAGATCAATCTTCGTTTAAAAAGGTTATCTTTCCAACAAATGATTTTGATCTTGATTCATCCTACAGTCACTTTGCAAGGCCTACTTATGTAGAGCCCAAGTCTTGGTTCCAAGAATGGATCCGTCCGCGAAACTTTGGTGAAAGTTTCTTCAAGGCCCCTTATGAGGAGATCACTCTTTAGAGCTACGGTCCTTATAGTAATTGTCATAACATCAAGAAAGCGCCAAAAGTTAAACCCGCTGTAGAAAATCCTCTTAAGGTGAATAAGTCATGTGAGTGTCATTACCATGAAGCTTCTACCTCCAAGTCTGCTGCCCCAGCTAGACCACACTCTCTAAAGGTCAAGCAGGAGAACTTTAGGCAAATATATAACAGGTTTGACTGTTGGTGTTGTGGCCAAGTTGGTCACTTTGCTATACATTGCTGGTTTAACCCCAGATATTAAGTAACTCCTCAAGTTAATAATGTGAGAAAGACCACTCACAATGTTAACACACATAGGGGGAGTATGCTAACTAGAGACCAAGGACCCAAACAAGTTTGGGTTCCTAAGGCAAATTGATTCTACTTTTGCAGGAATGTCCAAAGGCAACCAAAAATCCAATCTGGTATTTGTATAGTGGATGCTCTCGGCATATGACCGGGACTATAATTCTACTCCAGAATTATTCTCCAATCATTAACAGGCCAAAGGTAATCTTTGGAGGTTCTGACCGAGGGATTACAAAAGGCTACAATATGATTACTAATGGTAGTGTATCCTTCTCAGATGTGGCTTATGTTGAAGGATTGGAACACAATCTTATAAAAATAAGCCAGCTCTATGATAAAGGATACATAGTAGAATTTCATGCAGACAAGTGTTTGATAAAATCGGTCGATAACTTAGAAATTACTCTATCAGGCACTCGTAGTAGGAATATATTTTATTTAAATTTTATTTGCATAGACTCTTCTACGTCAGTGTGCTTTGTGGAAAAAGATAGTGTGTCTCTTGGTGACCAATGGCACAAGAGATTAGCACATATAAATTACAAAACTATTAAAAATTATTTTCTCTTAATTTAGTATGCGATGCACCCAACGTTAAGTGCATTAAAGATAGACCTTATTACGCATGTGTAAAAGGCAAGCAAACAAGGGCTACTTTTAAAAGCATTAGTGACAAAGACTCTAATAGGTGTTTACACCTACTTCATATGGACTTGTTCGATCCACTACAAATTAGACGTTTGGGAGGTAAGGATTATACATTGGTTATTGTTGATGATTACTCTCGCTTTGCGTGGGTGTCCTTTCTAAAACACAAGTAAGATACTTTTGATATCTTTTCTAATTTTGTCAGGCAAGTTCGGAATGAATACAACTGCTCCATCGTTAAAATCAGAAGTGACAATGGAACAGAGTTCAAGTTTGGGGCCATGATAGAATTCTGTGAAAGTCTTGGTATCTTTCATGAGTTTTCCTCTCCTCGTACTCCTCAATAGAACAGAGTTGCTGAGAGAAGGAATATAAGACTCATCGATGCTTGCAAAACCATGTTGAGTGATGCCTCACTACCAGAATATTTCTGGGCTGAAGCCGTCAACACTGCATGCCACGTGCAAAATCAAGCACTCATAAACAAGAACCATAATTAGACACCATATAAACTTCTAAAGGGCAGGAAACCGACTATTTCAAATTTTAGAATCTTTAGTAGTAAATATTTTGTCCTTACCAATTAGAAGTATCACACAACTAAATTTAGTGAAAAGAGCTTTGAAGGTATTTTCATAGGTTATAGTAGCCATAATAAGACATATAGGATTTTTAATAAGAAAACCCTGGTTGTAAACAAATCTATTAATATTGTATTTGATGAGACGAGCTTGTTGCAAAGCAGCTCTTCTAGTGTGTTTATTGAAGATGCAGGTACAAGACTAAAGGAATTGAACTTGGATGAGCCGACTGAAGAAAAATCTCAAAAGTTCATCAAGATCACCACTCCAACCCCAATTGGAGAGGATGATCACCATGATGAATATGTCCTCCAAGTTGATGAAGTCACTCCAGTGATAGAGGAAGCTCCAGATGCAAGAACCTTAGAGCTCAGACACTTGAAGGATCACCCAATTGATAAAATCATAGGAGATCCACAGGATGGTGTCAGAACTCGTAGAGGTACCACTAATGAAAATCTATATTTTAGTTTCCTCTCGTAGGTTGAACCAAAGAAGTTTGAGGAAGCAAACTCAGACGCATCTTGGATAATGGCAATGGAAGAAGAACTAAATCAATTCAAGTGTTGCTAAGTCTAGAAGCTTGTTTCAAGACCCAAAGGTAAGAACGTTATCAGAACAAAGTGGGTCTACAGGAACAATATGGACGAAGATGGAACAATCATAAAGAATAAGGCCAGACTCATCGCCAAGGGATACAGACAAGAAGAAGGAATCGACATAGATCATATGTATGCTCTAGTAGCAAGGCTGGAGGTAATCAGGTTGTTCCTAGCATATGCAGAACTTAAGGGCTTCACTGTCTAACAGATGGACGTGAAGCCGGCCTTCCTTAATGGTGACATAAAGTAAGAAGTGTATGTGGAACAACCTCCAGGTTTTGTAGATTCTAACCATCCTGAGCACGTTTATCTTTTATTTAAAGCTTTGTATTGTTTGAAACAAGCTCCTCGAGCTTGGTATAAGACGTTGTCTAACTTTCTTCTTGAGAACAAGTTCACAAGAGGAAAGATAGATAAGACATTATTTCTTAGTGGAATAAAAGGCAAGATTTTGCTAGTGTAAATCTATGTCGATGACATCATATTTGGCTCTACTGACGACAACATTTGCAAAAAGTTTTCCAAACACATGCAAAGGAAGTTTGAAATGAGCAGTATGGGAGAGCTGAAGTATTTCTTAGGACTTCAGGTGAAACAATCTGAAGATGGAATTTTCATCTCTCAGACGAAATTAACCAAGGAGTTAATTAAGAAATTCGAAATGGAGAACGCAACCTATGTGAGGACTCCAATGGGTTCAACTATGTATCTGGACAAGGATGAGAAAGGGAAACTTTTTGATGAAACCAAGTACAGAAGCATAACTGGATCCTTGCTCTATCTTACTATTAATAAACTAGACATAATGTTTTCAACATGTGTGTGTGCTAGATTTCAAGTGAACTATAAGGAATCCCACTACGCTGCTGCAAAGTGGATTTTGAGATACCTTAAAGGTACACCAAATCTTGGCTTGTGGTACCCAAGAAGTAATGATAACGAACTTATAGGTTTTTCAGATGTAGATTCTGCATGAAGCAAAGATGACAGGAAAAGCACTTTTGAGACTTGTCAGTTCCTAGGATGAAGGCTTATCTCCTAGAGCAGCAAGAAGCAGAATTGTATCGCAATTTCAACAGCCGAGTCAGAATATATTTCTGTAAGCAGTTGTTGTGCACAACTGCTATGGATAAAGAACCAATTTGAAGACTATAATATGAAGTTCAAGGACATTCTAATGTTTTACGAATCCTCCAGTGCAATTGAAATCGCCAACAACCCAGTCTCTCACATCAGGACAAAATATATAGAGCTGAGGTACCATTTTATCAGGGAGCATGTGGAGCATGGAGACATTAATCTCTAGTATGTTCCAACTGACAAGCAGGTTGCATACATTTTCATGAAGCCACTGGAAGAGACCAAGTTATCATTCTTCAAAACATAACTTGGCATGCTCAACAAGGAATAATGAAGAAAAAGGTCTCACAGCAAAGTTCAAGAATCGGGCTACATTACCAAAATCAAGAAAATTGTATCTCTTGACTTCACTTCTCGAGAAGATGCTTATTACTCGAATACTCAGATCTCTACTCAAGAACCATAGTTGATTCCCGAGAAATATTTCTTTAGTACATATCTGATTCTCGAGAACTTCATATTTGCTTCTCGAGAAAGAATTTCTCTACTCGAGAACAATTTCTTCTTCTCGAGAACTTTTGTGTCTCCTCTCGAGAAATGACTTGTCTCTCGAGAAATCTGATGCCGATTTTCTTTCTCAAGTTCAAATTTTTGATATTGGCACCCGAACACTCCTACCGCAATATTTTCTGGTATTTTATTATTATTATTTCCTCAATCATCACAATTTAAGATTTATATAAATAGATTAAGTCCGAAAAACCCCAAAATCCCAAATCTAAAATCTTTTCTCGAGAACAAGAAACCTTTTGTTTTCTCTGTCGCCGCCATTCTCCTACTATCATTTCAGTTTTTCTCTCAGAAGGCAAGATATCTATTCATTTATCTTGATCGATGGATCCTCTGTTGAAAGTTGGTATTGGCAGTGAGCTAGTTTCCATAGGAATTACCGAACTCTCTGTCGACCTATCAATATCTATGGTCTTGGACCATCAATAATGATTTTTTCTGAGAGTTCGGATACTTGATCGATCCACTTACTTCTCTTATGTAAATACTAAAACCTACTATTTTGGAATCATGGTTTTTCTTTCTAGTGACAATTCTATGTCTCACGACCAAGGATATTGAAGATTTTTTGCTCATATGAGTTTTTTTCATGTTCTGTTGCTACTAGAAGTCGCCGAACTATCTTTCATTTTGGAACATCCGTGCAAGATTCTACTTCCTAAAGTCAAAGAATTCTTACAGAATGCTAAAATAAAGAGAAATAGGAAGATTCTCAAAAGCAAGGTTCACGGACTCAAGATCAAGCTGACCGCCCCAATTATCTCCAAGCACCTTCGGCTGCCTATCATCAATGTTGAAGATGACCTAATTCGTGAAGATTATGATCGCACTTGCAGAATTTGTGGTGTCTCCATTGCTGTGTGCACTATTTGCCGCCCTAATCTCAATGTAGAGAGCAAGTTGCTTATGGACATTCTCTGAAAAGTCCTTCTGTGCCGCACCAATTTGATCAGCTTCATCACAAATGATTAATTTGACATGATGACTGTTGTAATCTGCAGGAAGAAATTTCAGTGGGGTATGATGATTTTTTACAAAATCAAAGACAGTATCAAGGAACCCAATTTTAACAGAATAGTTTCTCTTCTCCTTCATGAGCTCAAGGCAGAAATTTTCAATCTCTCTAAAGGTATTTCTTTGCATCACATGAAGAAAGTCTCCATTTCATCCATTTAGAGATGGGAACTCAAGATTCAGAATCCTGGACAAGCTGCCAAAGCTCATGATCTCCAAGTGGATGAGGACAGGACTCCATATTTCCCTTTACATCAAGTAGCTGGCACATCAGGTGCAGTTGCTGAGGGGTAGCCTGCTCCTACAATCCCAAAGATAAGTCAGTCTGCTCTTCCTTCAGATGTTGCTCCACCTACTGCTATATCTTCAGAAGTTTTTGATCCTGCTGAAGAAATGCTTACTGATGACCAAGTAAATGATAAAGTTAAATCTACAGAAGATGACATCAACGGGATGATAGAAGAACTCACCTCCACAAAAACTATCTCCCCTCTTCTTGAAGAAACTCCATCTCAATAAGAACATCCATCTCTGCAAGAAAATCCTTCTCAGCCAGAATAACCTTCTCAACCAGAATCTTCTCCTTAACCAGTTAAACCACCTCTCCCAAGTCTCCATTTCAACATTCCATCTTTCATAGAGGCTACTAAAGCTAAAATTACACCTGCTAAAAGAAAACAGACTTCCACTTCTTCTGTTCACATTGAAGAAGTCATTCCCTGGATAGCTCCTATCCAACCTCCTCCAACTGTAGCAATTCCTAAAGATACCCTTTTGGGTAAAATTGAATCTTTGTTAGCCCCGCAGAGAATTTATTTTGACAACTCTCTTAAAGTAGTCACAGACAAAATAACTACTCTATAAAAAGAGATGAGCAGAGGCTTTGCTGAAATTCAACCCAATACTAATTTCCTCAAACACCTATTCCAAATAGGTGGGAAAGACTTAGACCACACAATTACTAGCAATGGTCATGTCATGGACAAATCAGTTTCTTTGGAAAAAAATCAGATTCAGTTGGAAAATAATGCTCAAGAGCACAATTTCAAGACATGTGAAGAAGTTGGCAAATTTAAGGATGATGTCATCAACACCCTATTTGTAGAAGTTAGAAAGGGGGAGAAATTAATCAAGGAATATCTAGAGAAATCTGATGGTACCATGAAAACTATTTGGGAAGGAAAGCTAATAGAGATACACGTTAATGTTCAAACCTAGATTGATGGTGTCAAATTTCATATCTATGATACAACAGTTTGGATGCATAACCAAATATTTCCTTAATTTCACGTCGATCCAAATGTTGTTCCTCATCATCTCAATCCTACTGCCCAGCATCCTTCCGCCCAATAGACCTCATTCTCTCCCATATCTGAACATTATGATGCTCCACCTCCTGAAACTTATGCTCAAGTCTGGAATTTTTAACAAGCTGATGTGCCTCCTTAATTACCTCCTGATGTGCAAATTCTAAAAAGAAGAAAGTATGGTGATGGTGCTTCTGTAAGCAGATCCACACCTATGCCAGAACATGCTGTAAGAGAATATGTTGACGTTTGGAGCCCACTTCTAAGTCAATCATTCTGGATACTTTAAGATTAGTTGTGGAATTCAGAGAAAACAAGGATAACTACTACTCTCACCCTGAGTGGGAATATTATGAGAAGTCTATGACTCTAAGAAAGCTTCATGACAGGAAGTAGAGTCATGAAGACCCCTCTGCTCCTCCCAGGCCAGCCAAATATTTTCTAAAGCCATTCATATATTTCTAGAGACAGGAAGAAATTTACCAAAGACAGCAATAACATCAGACCAAGAAGTAATAGAAGAAGATCAGAAGTTTCTTTATGAGATTTTGTGGAATTGGATTTTTCTTAGACAATATCTATAAGTATAAATCTTTTTATTTTGATGATTTGATTTTTCTATAACATAGCATTTCTCATTATTACTTTGTTTACTAGTTATTTTATGTGTTTATCTTGATGTAATTCACCTTAGTATAGAGGGTTCTGACTTCTATAAATAGGGGGACATTGTTGGGTATTGTATCCACAATAACCTAGATTTGTATGAAGTCACCCATGAACTAAGATAAATTAATTTTGTATTTTATACTCTTTTCAAGTTAAGTGCTTGTAGGTTAAAATTGTCAAGTGTAGACCAATGTTAGTCTATAATGAGCCACCAAACACAGGACCATACAATGTAATCCCTCATTGTATGATCCATGGTGCTGACTCATGTGTAGCCTCTCTTTTGGGACACACTTCTGTTTCAAGTACTAAAGATATGGAAGAAACTATGGGTTACTGATCACCAAGAAGAAGAATTAAAATCCTGTTAATAAATTTTACTATGTCAAATTCTCAAGAGGTTCTAAGTCTAGTACTCGAGAATCAAGGTTCTTATCTCGAGAAGCAGAAGTCATTACTCGAGAAGGTCAAGCTTTGTCTCGAGAAAGTAGAAGTTATTACTCGAGAAGGCCAAGCTTTGTCTCAAGAAAACAAAAGTCATTACTCGAGGAGCCGATGTTATTTCTCGAGAAGTCTAAATTATTCTCGAGAAGTCCAGTCAGCTCTCGAGAAGTCATTACCTATTTCTCGATTAACAGAAATTATTTCTCGAGTAACAGAAATTATTTATCGAGTAAAAGTATTTTTTTTCTCGAGAATCCAGAACTTGTTTTCAGTGTTTTCCTCAAGTACTTCTTCTCGAGAACCTTATACCTCTTCTCGAGAAAAAGAAGTTGTTCTTGAGAAGTCAATCCTTCACTCGAAAAATGAAGTTCAATTCTTAGAATTTTTCATTAAGTCCCGACGGAAGTAATTTCAAATTGATCTCTTTTCTTATTGGTTCACATATTCTATCATTAATAATTATGACCGATAGGCAAGTCCTATAAAAGGTATTATCATAATCGAATAACCCTAACAAGAAATTTAAGTATTCTGAATCGTATATTTTTCATTCTAAATCGGGAAGCGCCGCTGCTGTTCATCGTCTTCTTCGCCGCTGACCTTCTCTGATCCAAGAGATTCAGAACAAGAATGTTTCAACAGATCAAGACTTTCAACATCGACAGATCTATTCCTTGATCATGCTGATCCTAAGTTTTCAGATCCAGAGATTTCGTCTTTGTCTTGTTCGATTCGTTTCTGACAGAGCTTCAAAATTTAAGAAGGAAGAGGGGCAGAAGACTCAGATTTGAAATATTTTTGTTTGTATTTTTTCTGTAAAACACTTTATTCTTGTATGAGATTTTTCTCTGAGTTGTAGGAGCTTTGTTCTCCGAGATTTTTGTAGGAGTGTTTTGACTCCGAGTTATAGGGGCGTTTCTCCGAGTTGTATGATTTTTTTCCAATCCGACCTAATAGTGAAGTAGCTTAGTCTAGCGTGGTGATAGATTGGTGAGGTGGAGAGTGGATGTACCCAAGGTTGGGGAACCACTATAAATCTTGTGTTTTCTATAGCTTGCTTGTTTATTTTCTACGCTACGTCATTACAAGTTTTTATTCTGCAAAAACATGAAGACCTCACCTATTCACCCCCCTCGAGGTGATTTAGGTAGACAACTAAAAAAATCAAAATAAGAGGAGCAGAAACTTCTGCTGGGGTTGGGTGAGAGGCTGGAGCAGCCCTTGTGCATTCAGATGCTGTCCTGAAAGAGGTATCCCTGGAAGGCTTAGGGACAACCCTCTCCCATCATCCAAACAAGGCAGAAGTAAGCCTTTTGGATGAATTAATATGGGTGGTCTGTGAGACCAAGAGTTCAGGGCACTTAGCATATAGTAAAATTCCTAGTACCTTACAATAACAGACATCCTTCTTATTAATTTTCTTCTTAATTAAATCAAATAAAATCATTCCCCAATTCATAAATTTCTGATCAACCAAAGGACACATCAACATAAATTGTTGCCTGGTTACATAATCATGAGCAAAGTGTTTTCCCAACAAAACTTTACCGACTACATCGGTCAAAAACTTATATTCAACAAAAAAAATTCTTTTTCAGTAGGTGATTAAGGTTTCCCTGATTATGTCCCATTCTATCTAGCATTTCATCAAATTCACTACTAGATATTTCTATGTCATCTTCACCATTGAAAAAACAAAAAATTTCAGATAAGATATCAGGTGTTGAGGTGATTTGACCTTTCCAAACTCTTAGTACACTTTTTACTAAAAGATGTCTCGCTAATGCCTAGTTAAGGGTAGAAGATTTCCTACCCAAAACTCCTCCAAACTAGTTGGAATTTTGTACAGATCCAGGTTTTATAGCCAGGGACCACTCACCAAAAATTTGGGAGGGTTTGGAGGTCATTTGACCACTTAAATAAATTTCTCTAACTTAATTAAATTGAAACGAAAACTTTAGGCAAAGTATCTCCAAAAATTCCCATTTTTGGTCTGCCTTTAGGTATAGCTAAGGTTAACCCCCTGCCCAAATTTCAGGTCATTTGGACAAGGGACGAAGAGTGGGCATCCATTTTAATTTTTGCCCAACTCTTGGTACAGTCCCCACTAAAACGGGTTCTGCGGTCAAACCGCTTACCCAAACGAGTTGAAATCAATTTTAAATTAAACTAGACTTAAAGGGATACAACTTTCGTGACTGGTTATTTTTCCTAAAACGGCCTCTAAGTGCCTCATTTTGCAGCCTCAAAATATACTCATATAATATACCTTTCCATTATGTATTATATACATAATTTATATATTATAAAATTGATTTTACTGTTCATCTTCTATATGAAACCGAAAATAGACTCCAGAAAACCATTTTTCCTGTAACATTTCCGTGATCCGTCGCCGGCCGTCCGGTCACTTCCCTGGCCAGCCACCACCACCACCACCTCCGTCGAGGCGATGGCTAGCGGTCGGCTGTGGTTTGGCCGCCGGAGGTGGCGGTTTCCGGCGAACTCAAAAATACATTTTTCATGGTTTTCCATGAAAATGAGAGATAGGTCCGGCTCCGTTGAACACGAACTTCCTTTCTAAGAATCCTAAGATCTACCCATGAAAGAAGAAGCAGAGGAGGACATTATTTGCGGTTTGGAGGCGAGATGAACGACGGGGTGCCACGACGCGGTGGTGGCGTTGCTGAACTTCTCCTACAGCAAGAGTAAACGTCTGGATTTATTTGATTGAGCGTGTAAACTTCTCCTCTTGCTCCAAGTGGGCTTTTATAAGTCAGCAAGTGGGGAGGTGAAAGGGTAAAGCCTTAATGGTCATGAAGGCTCTTAATAACATTTCGGTTACGGTGAAGGGATAAGAAATGGTGGAAGAAAAAAAGGTATGTCCAGTTGGCGGTTTCCTATTGGACCACATCTCCTTATTTTATTAAGAAATTACAGTAGGAAACGACCCATAATTACTCTTGGTGTAACTTCCCACACCAGCATTTATTACCACGCGTGTTAGAATAATTTCGGGCCTGAACCGTCGTTTCGGTCAATGTCACGGGCGTGACACATAGGTCACGGGCTTGACAGGCCCGGGTGGCAAATTCTGGGGTCGACGATCGTCAAACTGAGATCGACGGTCGTCGAAGGGTGGTCACGCCCTAGGTCACGGGCGTGACACCTTGGTCACGGGCGTGACATGCCCGAATGGTAAATTCTGAGGTCATCGACCGTCGAACTGAGATCGACAGTCATCGAAGGGTGGTCACGCCCTAGGTCACGGGCGTGACACCTTGGTCACGGGCGTGACAGGCCCGGGTGGCCAATTCTGGGGTCGACAATCATCAAACTGAGATCGACGGTCGTCGAAGGGTGGTCACGCCCTAGGTCACGGGCGTGACACCTTGGTCACGGGCGTGACATGCCCGAATGGCAAATTCTGAGGTCGATGACCGTCGAACTGAGATCGACGGTCGTCGAAGGGTGGTCACGCCCTAGGTCACGGGCGTGACACCTTGGTCACAGGCGTGACAGGGCCGGGTCAAAAATTCTGCGCCCGACGATCGTCTCCCTGAGATCGACGATCGTCGAATGAGTCACGCCCTAGGTCACAGGCGTGACGGGTCGGTCACGGGCGTGACCAACCCGTGACCCGAAATCTTTGGTCGATTCATTTCAATTTTTGGGCTTCCTCGGGTTCTGTGACGACCAACCGACTCCTAGGGGTCTAGCCGGAAATGGGATGTTACACAAGAACTCAAGCTAAGGAGATTTAATCTCTTAAGGATGAGGAGAGCACTCTGAGGGAGGAAGTCATAATGATGGACTCACTGAGAAAGGAATTCCATGATGCGATGGAAGAATCTAATAAAGCTCTCGAGCACCTGAACCTGAAGGAGAAAATAATTAAAAAGTTGGAAGAACAACTTACTGCTGAAAAGAAACTAGTTGAAAGTTTCTCCAAGCTCAAGATAGTCCTTCCACTTGTGGCTGAATTATCTGCTCAGGGTAAAGGAGCTGGCTTAGGCCATGTGGCTTCCCCTAGTAAATCTTCTATGAGAAATAAAGCCCAAAGAAGAAATAAGGATGCCAAGAAAGCTCTAGCCAAGTAGAATGGGAAAGCTCCTCAAGATCAATCTTCGTTTAAAAAGGTTATCTTTCCAACAAATGATTTTGATCTTGATTCATCCTACAGTCACTTTACAAGGCCTACTTATGTAGAGCCCAAGTCTTGGTTCCAAGAATGGATCCGTCCGCGAAACTTTGGTGAAAGTTTCTTCAAGGCCCCTTATGAGGAGATCATTCTTTAGAGCTACGGTCCTTATAGTAATTGTCATAACATCAAGAAAGCGCCAAAAGTTAAACCCGCTGTAGAAAATCCTCTTAAGGTGAATAAGTCATGTGAGTGTCATTACCATGAAGCTTCTACCTCCAAGTCTGCTGCCCCAGCTAGACCACACTCTCTAAAGGTCAAGCAGGAGAACTTTAGGCAAATATATAACAGGTTTGACTGTTGGTGTTGTGGCCAAGTTGGTCACTTTGCTATACATTGCTGGTTTAACCCCAGATATTAAGTAACTCCTCAAGTTAATAATGTGAGAAAGACCACTCACAATGTTAACACACATAGGGGGAGTATGCTAACTAGAGACCAAGGACCCAAACAAGTTTGGGTTCCTAAGGCAAATTGATTCTACTTTTGCAGGAATGTCCAAAGGCAACCAAAAATCCAATCTGGTATTTGTATAGTGGATGCTCTCGGCATATGACCGGGACTATAATTCTACTCCAGAATTATTCTCCAATCATTAACGGGCCAAAGGTAATCTTTGGAGGTTCTGACCGAGGGATTACAAAAGGCTACAATATGATTACTAATGGTAGTGTATCCTTCTCAGATGTGGCTTATGTTGAAGGATTGGAACACAATCTTATAAAAATAAGCCAGCTCTATGATAAAGGATACATAGTAGAATTTCATGCAGACAAGTGTTTGATAAAATCGGTCGATAACTTAGAAATTACTCTATCAGGCACTCGTAGTAGGAATATATTTTATTTAAATTTTATTTGCATAGACTCTTCTACGTCAGTGTGCTTTGTGGAAAAAGATAGTGTGTCTCTTGGTGACCAATGGCACAAGAGATTAGCACATATAAATTACAAAACTATTAAAAATTTTTTCTCTTAATTTAGTATGCGATGCACCCAACGTTAAGTGCATTAAAGATAGACCTTATTACGCATGTGTAAAAGGCAAGCAAACAAGGGCTACTTTTAAAAGCATTAGTGACAAAGACTCTAATAGGTGTTTACACCTACTTCATATGGACTTGTTCGATCCACTACAAATTAGACGTTTGGGAGGTAAGGATTATACATTGGTTATTGTTGATGATTACTCTCACTTTGCGTGGGTGTCCTTTCTAAAACATAAGTAAGATACTTTTGATATCTTTTCTAATTTTGTCAGGCAAGTTCGGAATGAATACAACTGCTCCATCGTTAAAATCAGAAGTGACAATGGAACAGAGTTCAAGTTTGGGGCCATGATAGAATTCTGTGAAAGTCTTGGTATCTTTCATGAGTTTTCCTCTCCTCGTACTCCTCAATAGAACAGAGTTGCTGAGAGAAGGAATATAAGACTCATCGATGCTTGCAAAACCATGTTGAGTGATGCCTCACTACCAGAATATTTCTGGGCTGAAGCCGTCAACACTGCATGCCACGTGCAAAATCAAGCACTCATAAACAAGAACCATAATTAGACACCATATAAACTTCTAAAGGGCAGGAAACCGACTATTTCAAATTTTAGAATCTTTAGTAGTAAATGTTTTGTCCTTACCAATTAGAAGTATCACACAACTAAATTTAGTGAAAAGAGCTTTGAAGGTATTTTCATAGGTTATAGTAGCCATAATAAGACATATAGGATTTTTAATAAGAAAACCCTGGTTGTAAACAAATCTATTAATATTGTATTTGATGAGATGAGCTTGTTGCAAAGCAGCTCTTCTAGTGTGTTTATTGAAGATGCAGGTACAAGACTAAAGGAATTGAACTTGGATGAGCCGACTGAAGAAAAATCTCAAAAGTTCATCAAGATCACCACTCCAACCCCAATTGGAGAGGATGATCACCATGATGAATATGTCCTCCAAGTTGATGAAGTCACTCCAGTGATAGAGGAAGCTCCAGATGCAAGAACCTTAGAGCTCAGACACTTGAAGGATCACCCAATTGATAAAATCATAGGAGATCCACAGGATGGTGTCAGAACTCGTAGAGGTACCACTAATGAAAATCTATATTTTAGTTTCCTCTCGTAGGTTGAACCAAAGAAGTTTGAGGAAGCAAACTCAGACGCATCTTGGATAATGGCAATGGAAGAAGAACTAAATCAATTCAAGTGTTGCTAAGTCTAGAAGCTTGTTTCAAGACCCAAAGGTAAGAACGTTATCAGAACAAAGTGGGTCTACAGGAACAATATGGACGAAGATGGAACAATCATAAAGAATAAGGCCAGACTCATCGCCAAGGGATACAGACAAGAAGAAGGAATCGACATAGATCATATGTATGCTCTAGTGGCAAGGCTGGAGGTAATCAGGTTGTTCCTAGCATATGCAGAACTTAAGGGCTTCACTGTCTAACAGATGGACGTGAAGCCGGCCTTCCTTAATGGTGACATAAAGTAAGAAGTGTATGTGGAACAACCTCCAGGTTTTGTAGATTCTAACCATCCTGAGCACGTTTATCTTTTATTTAAAGCTTTGTATTGTTTGAAACAAGCTCCTCGAGCTTGGTATAAGACGTTGTCTAACTTTCTTCTTGAGAACAAGTTCACAAGAGGAAAGATAGATAAGACATTATTTCTTAGTGGAATAAAAGGCAAGATTTTGCTAGTGTAAATCTATGTCGATGACATCATATTTGGCTCTACTGACGACAACATTTGCAAAAAGTTTTCCAAACACATGCAAAGGAAGTTTGAAATGAGCAGTATGGGAGAGCTGAATTATTTCTTAGGACTTCAGGTGAAACAATCTGAAGATGGAATTTTCATCTCTCAGACGAAATTAACCAAGGAGTTAATTAAGAAATTCGAAATGGAGAACGCAACCTATGTGAGGACTCCAATGGGTTCAACTATGTATCTGGACAAGGATGAGAAAGGGAAACTTTTTGATGAAACCAAGTACAGAAGCATAACTGGATCCTTGCTCTATCTTACTATTAATAAACTAGACATAATGTTTTCAACATGTGTGTGTGCTAGATTTCAAGTGAACTATAAGGAATCCCACTACGCTGCTGCAAAGTGGATTTTGAGATACCTTAAAGGTACACCAAATCTTGGCTTGTGGTACCCAAGAAGTAATGATAGCGAACTTATAGGTTTTTCAGATGTAGATTCTGCATGAAGCAAAGATGACAGGAAAAGCACTTTTGAGACTTGTCAGTTCCTAGGATGAAGGCTTATCTCCTAGAGCAGCAAGAAGCAGAATTGTATCGCAATTTCAACAGCCGAGTCAGAATATATTTCTGTAAGCAGTTGTTGTGCACAACTGCTATGGATAAAGAACCAATTTGAAGACTATAATATGAAGTTCAAGGACATTCTAATGTTTTACGAATCCTCCAGTGCAATTGAAATCGCCAACAACCCAGTCTCTCACATCAGGACAAAATATATAGAGCTGAGGTACCATTTTATCAGGGAGCATGTGGAGCATGGAGACATTAATCTCCAGTATGTTCCAACTGACAAGCAGGTTGCATACATTTTCATGAAGCCACTGGAAGAGACCAAGTTATCATTCTTCAAAACATAACTTGGCATGCTCAACAAGGAATAATGAAGAAAAAGGTCTCACAGCAAAGTTCAAGAATCGGGCTACATTACCAAAATCAAGAAAATTGTATCTCTTGACTTCACTTCTCGAGAAGATGCTTATTACTCGAATACTCAGATCTCTACTCAAGAACCATAGTTGATTCCCGAGAAATATTTCTTTAGTACATATCTGATTCTCGAGAACTTCATATTTGCTTCTCGAGAAAGAATTTCTCTACTCGAGAACAATTTCTTCTTCTCGAGAACTTTTGTGTCTCCTCTCGAGAAATGACTTGTCTCTCGAGAAATCTGATGCCGATTTTCTTTCTCAAGTTCAAATTTTTGATATTGGCACCCGAACACTCCTACCGCAATATTTTCTGGTATTTTATTATTATTATTTCCTCAATCATCACAATTTAAGATTTATATAAATAGATTAAGTCCGAAAAACCCCAAAATCCCAAATCTAAAATCTTTTCTCGAGAACAAGAAACCTTTTGTTTTCTCTGTCGCCGCCATTCTCCTACTATCATTTCAGTTTTTCTCTCAGAAGGCAAGATATCTATTCATTTATCTTGATCGATGGATCCTCTGTTGAAAGTTGGTATTGGCAGTGAGCTAGTTTCCATAGGAATTACCGAACTCTCTGTCGATTTTCGCAATGTTCTGTTGCTACTAGAAGTCGCCGAACTATCTTTCATTTTGGAACATCCGTGCAAGATTCTACTTCCTAAAGTCAAAGAATTCTTACAGAATGCTAAAATAAAGAGAAATAGGAAGATTCTCAAAAGCAAGGTTCACGGACTCAAGATCAAGCTGACCGCCCCAATTATCTCCAAGCACCTTCGGCTGCCTATCATCAATGTTGAAGATGACCTAATTCTTGAAGATTATGATCGCGCTTGCAGAATTTGTGGTGTCTCCATTGCTGTGTGCACTATTTGCCGCCCTAATCTCAATGTAGAGAGCAAGTTGCTTATGGACATTCTCTGAAAAGTCCTTCTGTGCCCTACCAATTTGATCAGCTTCATCACAAATGATTAATTTGACATGATGACTGTTGTAATCTGCAGGAAGAAATTTCAGTGGGGTATGATGATTTTTTACAAAATCAAAGACAGTATCAAGGAACCCAATTTTAACAGAATAGTTTCTCTTCTCCTTCATGAGCTCAAGGCAGAAATTTTCAATCTCTCTAAAGGTATTTCTTTGCATCACATGAAGAAAGTCTCCATTTCATCCATTTAGAGATGGGAACTCAAGATTCAGAATCCTGGACAAGCTGCCAAAGCTCATGATCTCCAAGTGGATGAGGACAGGACTCCATATTTCCCTTTACATCAAGTAGCTGGCACATCAGGTGCAGTTGCTGAGGGGTAGCCTGCTCCTACAATCCCAGAGATAAGTCAGTCTGCTCTTCCTTCAGATGTTGCTCCACCTACTGCTATATCTTCAGAAGTTTTTGATCCTGCTGAAGAAATGCTTACTGATGACCAAGTAAATGATAAAGTTAAATCTACAGAAGATGACATCAACGGGATGATAGAAGAACTCACCTCCACAAAAACTATCTCCCCTCTTCTTGAAGAAACTCCATCTCAATAAGAACATCCATCTCTGCAAGAAAATCCTTCTCAGCCAGAATAACCTTCTCAACCAGAATCTTCTCCTTAACCAGTTAAACCACCTCTCCCAAGTCTCCATTTCAACATTCCATCTTTCATAGATGAAGCTACTAAAGCTAAAATTACACCTGCTAAAAGAAAACAGACTTCCACTTCTTCTGTTCACATTGAAGAAGTCATTCCCTGGATAGCTCCTATCCAACCTCCTCCAACTGTAGCAATTCCTAAAGATACCCTTTTGGGTAAAATTGAATCTTTGTTAGCCCCGCAGAGAATTTATTTTGACAACTCTCTTAAAGTAGTCACAGACAAAATAACTACTCTATAAAAAGAGATGAGCAGAGGCTTTGCTGAAATTCAACCCAATACTAATTTCCTCAAACACCTATTCCAAATAGGTGGGAAAGACTTAGACCACACAATTACTAGCAATGGTCATGTCATGGACAAATCAGTTTCTTTGGAAAAAAATCAGATTCAGTTGGAAAATAATGCTCAAGAGCACAATTTCAAGACATGTGAAGAAGTTGGCAAATTTAAGGATGATGTCATCAACACCCTATTTGTAGAAGTTAGAAAGGGGAGAAATTAATCAAGGAATATCTAGAGAAATCTGATGGTACCATGAAAACTATTTGGGAAGGAAAGCAAATAGAGATACACGTTAATGTTCAAACCTAGATTGATGGTGTCAAATTTCATATCTATGATACAACAGTTTGGATGCATAACCAAATATTTCCTTAATTTCACGTCGATCCAAATGTTGTTCCTCATCATCTCAATCCTACTGCCCAGCATCCTTCCGCCAATAGACCTCATTCTCTCCCATATCTGAACATTATGATGCTCCACCTCCTGAAACTTATGCTCAAGTCTGGAATTTTTAACAAGCTGATGTGCCTCCTTAATTACCTCCTGATGTGCAAATTCTAAAAAGAAGAAAGTATGGTGATGGTGCTTCTGTAAGCAGATCCACACCTATGCCAGAACATGCTGTAAGAGAATATGTTGACGTTTGGAGCCCACTTCTAAGTCAATCATTCTGGATACTTTAAGATTAGTTGTGGAATTCAGAGAAAACAAGGATAACTACTACTCTCACCCTGAATGGGAATATTATGAGAAGTCTATGACTCTAAGAAAGCTTCATGACAGGAAGTAGAGTCATGAAGACCCCTCTGCTCCTCCCAGGCCAGCCAAATATTTTCTAAAGCCATTCATATATTTCTAGAGACAGGAAGAAATTTACCAAAGACAGCAATAACATCAGACCAAGAAGTAATAGAAGAAGATCAGAAGTTTCTTTATGAGATTTTGTGGAATTGGATTTTTCTTAGACAATATCTATAAGTATAAATCTTTTTATTTTGATGATTTGATTTTTCTATAACATAGCATTTCTCATTATTACTTTGTTTACTAGTTATTTTATGTGTTTATCTTGATGTAATTCACCTTAGTATAGAGGGTTCTGACTTCTATAAATAGGGGGACATTGTTGGGTATTGTATCCACAATAACCTAGATTTGTGTGAAGTCACCCATGAACTAAGATAAATTAATTTTGTATTTTATACTCTTTTCAAGTTAAGTGCTTGTAGGTTAAAATTGTCAAGTGTAGACCAATGTTAGTCTATAATGAGCCACCAAACACAGGACCATACAATGTAATCCCTCATTGTATGATCCATGGTGCTGACTCATGTGTAGCCTCTCTTTTGGGACACACTTCTGTTTCAAGTACTAAAGATATGGAAGAAACTATGGGTTACTGATCACCAAGAAGAAGAATTAAAATCCTGTTAATAAATTTTACTATGTCAAATTTTCAAGAGGTTCTAAGTCTAGTACTCGAGAATCAAGGTTCTTATCTCGAGAAGCAGAAGTCATTACTCGAGAAGGTCAAGCTTTGTCTCGAGAAAGTAGAAGTTATTACTCGAGAAGGCCAAGCTTTGTCTCAAGAAAACAAAAGTCATTACTCGAGGAGCCGATGTTATTTCTCGAGAAGTCTAAATTATTCTCGAGAAGTCCAGTCAGCTCTCGAGAAGTCATTACCTATTTCTCGATTAACAGAAATTATTTCTCGAGTAACAGAAATTATTTATCGAGTAAAAGTATTTTTTTTCTCGAGAATCCAGAACTTGTTTTCAGTGTTTTCCTCAAGTACTTCTTCTCGAGAACCTTATACCTCTTCTCGAGAAAAAGAAGTTGTTCTTGAGAAGTCAATCCTTCACTCGAAAAATGAAGTTCAATTCTTAGAATTTTTCATTAAGTCCCGACGGAAGTAATTTCAAATTGATCTCTTTTCTTATTGGTTCACATATTCTATCATTAATAATTATGACCGATAGGCAAGTCCTATAAAAGGTATTATCATAATCGAATAACCCTAACAAGAAAATTAAGTATTCTGAATCGTATATTTTTCATTCTAAATCGGGAAGCGCCGCTGCTGTTCATCGTCTTCTTCGCCGCTGACCTTCTCTGATCCAAGAGATTCAGAACAAGAATGTTTCAACAGATCAAGACTTTCAACATCGACAGATCTATTCCTTGATCATGCTGATCCTAAGTTTTCAGATCCAGAGATTTCGTCTTTGTCTTGTTCGATTCGTTTCTGACAGAGCTTCAAAATTTAAGAAGGAAGAGGGGCAGAAGACTCAGATTTGAAATATTTTTGTTTGTATTTTTTCTGTAAAACACTTTATTCTTGTATGAGATTTTTCTCTGAGTTGTAGGAGCTTTGTTCTCCGAGATTTTTGTAGGAGTGTTTTGACTCCGAGTTATAGGGGCGTTTCTCCGAGTTGTATGATTTTTTCCAATCCGACCTAATAGTGAAGTAGCTTAGTCTAGCGTGGTGATAGATTGGTGAGGTGGAGAGTGGATGTACCCAAGGTTGGGGAACCACTATAAATCTTGTGTTTTCTATAGCTTGCTTGTTTATTTTCTACGCTACGTCATTACAAGTTTTTATTCTGCAAAAACATGAAGACCTCACCTATTCACCCCCCTCGAGGTGATTTAGGTAGACAACTAAAAAAATCAAAATAAGAGGAGCAGAAACTTCTGCTGGGGTTGGGTGAGAGGCTGGAGCAGCCCTTGTGCATTCAGATGCTGTCCTGGAAGAGGTATCCCTGGAAGGCTTAGGGACAACCCTCTCCCATCATCCAAACAAGGCAGAAGTAAGCCTTTTGGATGAATTAATATGGGTGGTCTGTGAGACCAAGAGTTCAGGGCACTTAGCATATAGTAAAATTCCTAGTACCTTACAATAACAGACATCCTTCTTATTAATTTTCTTCTTAATTAAATCAAATAAAATCATTCCCCAATTCATAAATTTCTGATCAACCAAAGGACACATCAACATAAATTGTTGCCTGGTTACATAATCATGAGCAAAGTGTTTTCCCAACAAAACTTTACCGACTACATCGGTCAAAAACTTATATTCAACAAAAAAAATTCTTTTTCAGTAGGTGATTAAGGTTTCCCTAATTATGTCCCATTCTATCTAGCATTTCATCAAATTCACTACTAGATATTTCTATGTCATCTTCACCATTGAAAAAACAAAAAATTTCAGATAAGATATCAGGTGTTAGAGAAACCTGATTTCCTGCGATCGATCCAGTAACAGTTGTGGGGTCTTGAATCCTTGCAGTATATATCCATTTCTTGATTTCCAAGACAGGGAGTTTGATTCTTATAGACATAAGAATTACGCAGATATTGTGCCTCAAAAAGTTGCAATATATCCTTGAAAATTTGATCTGAATGGCTGATGGAGTCCATTTCTATGTCAAAGCCTGCGTCAAATTTCATTCCAGAGAGAATCACCTCCGACACCGCCATTTCCCTGCAAAACCGACAAGATCAAGTGCAATAGATGGGAAATGGAGAAAGCGTGGGATAGAGTTCGATGAAAACCTAATTATAAGTTTTCAGAAGTTGAAAAGACGAACTCTGTCCGACGAAAAACAAAACATCAAACTCTTATTCGACAAAAATTTTCAAAGGAAATACATTTCATCGATCTCTAGTCGACAAAAGTTTTGTGAAAGAAATATATTTCGTCGAGCTCTGTTTGATGAAAAATACTTGAAAATAATATGTCGATCTCTGTTCGATGAAAGTTTCTAAAAGAAGGTTCGTCGATCTCCGTTCGATGAATGATTCACGAAAAGAACACAGTTCGTCGAGCTCCATTCGACAAAAGGTGTGTAATTCATCGATCTCAGAAAAAAAATCAAATTAATGATTCTTTATTTATCATGCCTAGCTGATTTTGGAAGAAAAGATGTTTCTTTTCATCTAAGGGTTTAGTGAAAATATCTGCCCTTTGAAATTAGTAGAAATGAAGACAAGATTAATTTTATTTTTGTCTACATTATCTCTAAGAAAATGATGTCTTATTTCTATATGCTTAGTCCTACTATGATGGACTAGATTTTGTGCAATAGAAATTACACTGGTATTATCACAAAATATGGTTGAATTATTTAAGTTTTATCCATAATCTAGTAGTTAATTTTGAATCCATAAAATCTGTAAACAACAACTACCAACTACAATGTATTCAGCTTCAGCAGTTGAAGTAGAAATAGATGTTTGTTTTTTGCAAAATCATGACACAGGCCTATCACCAAGAAACTGACAAGTTCTTGATGTGCTTTTTCTGTCAATTATGCATCTAGTATAGTTAGCATCTGATAATCCAGTTAATTCAAATTCTGACTCTATTGGATACCAGAGTCCTAGATTTGGGCAACCTTTTATATATCTTAAAATCCTTTTTACTAAAATTAAGTGAGATTCTTTGGCATTTACTTAAAACCTAACACAAATATAGGTAGTAAACATTATATCTTGTTTACTAGCTGTTAAGTATAATAAGGATCCAATGATAGTCCTATATTTTTTTTGATCAACAGGTTTGCCCTGTTCATCTTATCAACAACAGCATTAGATGGAATGGGTGTTTTCATAGCTGAGGCATCTGACATCCCAAATCTTTTAATTAGCTCTTAAGCATATTTAGATTGGGATATAAAAATACCATCAGGAGTTTGCTTCACTTGTAAACCAAGGAAGTAGGATAGCTCACCCATGCTACTTATTTCAAACTTAGAATACATTAAGTCAGAAAACTTTTTGCATAGTTTGGAATCAGTAGAACCAAATATTATGTCATTTATATATATTTGAACAAGTAAAATTTCAGATTTATGATGTCTAAAGAATAATGTTCTATCTACTATGCCCCTACAAAATTTATTTTCTAGAAGGAAACTAGAAAGGGTCTCAAATCAAGCTCTTGGAGCTTGTTTAAGACCATTAAGAGCATTGTTAAGTCTAAAAACATAATTAGAATAAGTTGGAGAGATAAAACCTAGTCATTGTTCTACAAAAATTTCCTCTTTGAATCTCTTGAATGCTGCAAATGCAAGAAAGATCCTGATAGCCTCTAATCTTGTAATAAGAGCAAAAGTCTGATCATAGTCTATGCCTTCCTCCTGTGAATATCCTTGAGCTACCAATCTTGCTTTATTTCTTACAATAATTCCTTGAGCATCCAACTTATTCCTAAAGACCCACTTGATTCCAATGACTGGATAGTCTTTGGGTCTTGGAACTAAGTCCTAAACTGTACATCTCTCAAATTGATTGAGTTCCTCTTGCATAGCAATGATCCAGTGAGGATCTTGTTCTGCATCTTTGATGGATTGAGGTTCAATCTATGAAAAAAACAGGCATGTATCTGATCTTGATTCAATTGATGCCTTATTTGAACACTAGTTGATATGTCCCCAATCACATGAGATTTTGGGTGATCGCTAAGTGTGACAAGATCAATAGGTAGAGTTGGTTCTTCAACTGCTTGTGGTGCTAATTCCTCTGTTGGAATTTCATTAGCCACAATATGTTCAGCATAAATCTCATGATTTTCTTCATCACTATCTTCAGCAATCTGTTGAGGAGGATGTACTGTATCCTCTTGTGTATGGATTAATTCATCCATTTTCTCACACAGATTTGGTACTTGAAAAGATTCTATGGTAGAGACATTTATCTCCTTGTAAAACATATTAGTCTCATCAAAAGTTACATGTACAGATTCTTCCATTTAAAGTGTAGATTTATTAAACACTCTATAAGCCTTGCTGACTTGAGAATATCAAAGGAAAATTCCTTCTGTAGCTTTGGCTTCAAATTTTCTTAAATGTTTCTTATTATTGTTATGAATGTAACACTTACAACCAAAAACTTTAAAATAATTTACTTTAGGTTTCTTAGATTTAAGTAATTCATAGGGAGTCTATCCTTAAGTTTATGTATTAGACTTCTTTTAAGGACATAGTTTGCTATGCTTAATGCCTCTGCCCAAAAGGATAGAGGCAAGTGAGCATCTGTAAATAATGTTCTAGCAGATTCAATTAGGGTTCTATTTTTTCCTTTCAGCTACCCAATTTTGTTGAGGAGTTCCAGGAGCAGAAAATCAATATCTGATACCTTCCTTCTCAAAAAATTCTTACATAAAAATAGATTCAAACTAAGTGTCATGATCACTTCTTATCAATGCAATCTGAGTAGAGTACTCAATCTTGATGCTCTTAAGAAAATCTTTAAGAACTTTAAAGTTATCTGACTTATTTCTCGGAAAGAATACCCAAGTGAATCTATAGAAATCATCTACAATAACTAAGGTATATGAATTTCCTCCCAAACTTTGTACAACAATAGGTCCAGAAAGGTCCATATGTAGCAAATACAAAATTCTAGGTGAATCACTCTTAGAAATGTATTTAAAACTATTTTTGGTTTGTTTGCCAAATTGACAAGCCCTGTAGATTACTTCCTTCTTGTAAAAACAAGATGGTAGTCCTCTAACAAGATTGTCCTTAGATAGTTTAACAATAGTCCTAAGGTTTACATACCTTAATCTTTTATGTCATAAATCATTTGTTTTATTAATTTGATTAAACAGGCAAATTTTTTAATTAGCAGAATTAAAATTAACTAAGTAAATGTTACCTTGTCTAATTCTAGTTAAAACAATTTTATTTTAATTTAAAGTAATAAAACATGATGAATTATTAAAAGATACATGATAACCTTCATCACATAACTGACTTATGGATATGAGGATATGCTTGAGACCATTCACATAAGCTACCTTCCTGAAGGTAACTACTCCAACTTTGACATTGTCATAGACTTCTGTTTGTCCACAGTTGTAGTCTCCAAAGATTACTTTAGGTCCAAGATTAGCTTTAAAATCTTTTAGATTTCCTTTACATCGTGTCATTTGTTTTGAGCAACCACTATTCAGATACCACTATTCCTCTGTATTAGGATAGTTCTTTCCCTTCATGAAACAAATTAGATGTTTTTGACCCAGGTTACCTTGGGTCCTACTTTCTTGATATAATCAGTAGAAATAAAAGAATATTCAGGTTGGTTTTTATAGCCCAATGAATGATATCTTCTAGGAGAAATTATCCACCGAGTAAAAGGATTCTTAAAATTCTGTGTTTGATTATATTGTTGAAAAGTAACAAATTTTTTGTTATGAAAATTTGGGTTCGACGAATTAGAATTATTTCGTCGAGCTTTGTTCGATGAATAGTACTGATTTCATCGAGCTCAGTTCATAGAATGATAGTATTCATTTTCTACGTTCCACGTTCGTCGATCTCTGTTCGACGAATCATATTGATTTTGTCGAGCACCAGCTGTTGAGTAGTTATACCCAAATTCATAGTTCAGAGTTCGTCGATCGTCGTTCGACGAATAATACTTATTTCGTCGATCTTGGTTCGACGAATTTTATTGAACATAATTTTTATGAAAAATTTTAGTTTGTTTAAGCTTGTTTATTTGTGAAACCTCAGTAGCTTTTTCTAAATTTTATAATTTCTATTTTCCTTTTTCAGAGATAAATTAAATAGGTTTTGTTAAAATATTTTTCTGCACAAGATGAGGTTGACTTGATGAATCTCCCAAGCCTAGTTTACCATTCATCCTGGCATTGAATATGTTTGTGATATTCATCAGTTTGATGCTTCTCCCATTAAGGGATTCTTCAAAGTTCTTTGCCTCAGATAATTTATTTTCTAATAAAACGATTTGTTCCTTAAGAATTTTAAAGTCTTCCTTAAGTTTAGTATTTTCAGAAGACAAGTTGTTCATTTCAATTAGTTTGTCTCTGAGAAGTTTTATTTCCTTCTCAGATTTTATTAAGTCTGAAAGTCTCTAGTGTCGACTAAATCCACCTATGGGGGGGGGGGGAATAGGTGTCGTGCAGTCTTTTGCGGAATTAAATTTACCTGCACAAATTAACAAACAGAGCACATAAAACACACAAAAAATTATAGTGGTTCCCCGATTTGGGTACGTCCACTTTCCCCCTTCGACCTATCTCCCACCAAGGGACGACTCGGTCACTTCTCCAAATAGATTGAAATCCAATCCTCATACTACGGAAGGAACCCTTCCACCAAAGGAGTCACAAATCCACCACCACGGGTTGCACCCAACCCTTACAACTAGGAATTAAAATTCCTTTACAACAAACAAAAATTGAATGTAAAAGAAAATACAAACAAAGCTTTTGGAGATTCCGATGTCCTTCTTCGTTCGTTGAAGCATTCTTGAAAGTTACGAAGAGTCCACAACCAGATTTCTCTCTTTGAGTGGATCTTGTCAAGATCGGCGGCGGCAAGTGATTGCGGCGGCGATACTTTGTAGATCCAAACTTCTTAATAAAGCAAGTAAGGTCTACGAACGATCTCAGTCGGATCAATCATCTCCACCGATTCGGAATGAAGAACTAGTCTTGTTCAACGAATCGAGAGACAAGAGATCTCAAGAGAGATTCGTGAGACGCTCGGCTTGACTCGGTACTGTCGTCGGAAGAACAGAGAAGCACTGAGATCAATGGCGGCGACAAACTTGCGAGCGGCTACAGGCAATCGGCGATTTTCGCGATCGGTTAGGGCACGGCGTGGGCTGCATTTGATTTCCGAGAATGTGTATTTTTAGAGGTTCAAAATACACAAATATATATAGAAGAGGCCAACCCTAAAGACCGTTGTGGGACCCACAAGGAGAATCCCTATCCCCGGCCGAAACAGCGCAAGGCATCTTGGTTCGGTCCAGCGAATGAGGAAAATTGCCTAAGGCAAAATCGGTGGGAATCGTTGGTGATTCCCGTCGATGTCGGTGGGAATCAGTCACGATTCCCGTCGATTCTACCTTAGCAGAATCCCTGTTTGAAAACTGTCAGTCGGAAGAAGTCGGCGGGAGAGGCTAAGTGATACTCGACGAATCGGCGGGAATCACTAGCGATTCCCGTCGATTTTGACTTAGAAGAATTTTCTCTTCCCTCCTTTGATGACTTTGTCTTTGACCCATCTTTGCTCCTTCTTCTGCTCTTGATCTACCTAGACCCTATACTTGAAAATAAGTACACTCCAATAGAGAGAGCACACGTGATTTAACACACTGATCTACTCAACGAGGGATTACGTTACACAGACCCGTGTATATTGACCTACTGCACCCTGACATTGGTGTGTACTTAGCATGGAATAGCTGCAAGCATAACTTGATAGAAGATCGTCAAATATATTGTCAATTAAACTTAGCTTGTTTAGGGGCTTCTTCAAATCAGGTATATTGTGGATACAATACCCAACAAAGTCATTACATAATAATTTAAAATCTGTTTTAAATTGATTTGAAGTTAAATCAAATGAGGAGATTACCTTATGTTCTTCAGATTCTAATTCAGACTCAGAATTGCTACATGATGTATTGATTGCCATCAATCATACTTCCTTAGCCTTTGCTTCTTCTTCATCTTCACTTCTGCTAGATGAAGATTCAGATTCTGTGTCACTCCAAGTTTCAGCAACAAATCCTCTCTCCTTCTTCTTGTGTTTATTGGAAGAAGGTTTGTTGAGTGCTTCTTATAGTCTTTTTCTTTTTTTGTGTCCTTTTGATTATCAGGACACTCTGGAAGAATGTGTCATTGCTTCCTGCAACCATAACACACAATTTCTTTAGTTGGTGTCCTATCATACCTAGGTTTGTCTTCATTTCTGGAAGATCTTCTCCTGAAGTCTTTCCTTGCCATTTTATAGAATCTCTTAGCCAAGATACCTATAAGATCTTTATTCCCTAGAGTTTTTTCTTCTTCTTTTGTTGCTTGAAAAGCAATACTTTTCTCTTTCCTTACTGGGGGTGAAGACTTCTGTTCAGCTTCTCTGGTTCTGATGAGCTGCTCATAAGATTTGAGCTTTCCAAACAGGTTCTCTTATATAATCTCATTTAAACTTCTGGATCCTTTGACTGGCCAGATCCTTGAATGCCATGTGCTAGGGAAACACATAAGGATATTATAATTGACTTCTATCAAAGTGATGTCCTTCTCCAAAGTTTTCAGCTCATTGATAATGAGACTGAGTCTTGTGTACATCTCAGTAACTAATTCAAAATCTCCCTTCTAGAAATTCTCATATTGAGAGATCAAGTGGGATCTTCTGTCCTTTCTGTCATCAGTAGATCCAACAACCATTGTGTTGAGGGAGTTCCAGATGTCTCTTGCTGAAGAGCATTCATCAGCCTTCTGGAAAATGTCATCTGACATTGTTTTCAGCTCATTGATTAATTGCATGTAGGATTCAGGTTGCCTGAATCTGAGTTGTAGGGCACTTTGTTCCTTAGATATAGGTGACTAATTAGTCACTGAGGTAGGTTCCCTGCTGGGGAACTGAGGTAGGATCCAAGTGTGGATATGAGTGTAGGGTTGTCCTCCCATCCTGAGTAGTAGGCCTTAGTGATAAGGATGAGGTAGGTGATTGTTGAGCACTGAGCTGTAGGTGACAAGTGTGTCACTGAGTGTATATCTTGGAGGAGACTAAGTGTAGGGCCTTTAGCCTGAGGTAGGTGACAAATTTTTCACTGATCTGTAGGTGCGTGGAAGGGTACTGATGTAGGTACCTGGAAGGGTTCTAAACTTGTTGGAACCCTTGATTGGATTTGTGCTAGGTTCACTCTTAGGATGTCTTGACCCCCATGTATAGCCAGGGTCTCTGTCTAAGTCTTAGTTAGGTCCCCTCAAGGTCAGGTTTTGTGCATACCAGCATTGCAGTGGACTCAGACTTAGATTCAAAAATGTTGTGGACTATCTATATCAGACCGACTATAGTCGAACTCAGCTCGACGATCGTCAATCTCCAATCGACGATCTCAGAGTCTTCTACTCTTAACTGAGCTCAACGATCTATGAGCTCAGGTCGACACTTTCATTTTTCTCAGCAGTGATCTAAGTTCTACGATAGCCGTTCTCTGGCCGACGATCTCTTAACTCAGTTTGACGATCTCTGAACGAAGCTCTACGATTTTGTACTGCTTTCAGTTATCAGTTCTTCAGAACGGTCATAGTTATTTATTTTGATTATGATAAAGTATTTTAAGGCAAATATATTCTGATAATTTATGCTGATATTCTCAAGGCTTATAGCCATATTCATGAAGCATTAATTATGGTATTCACGGAATATTTTATCATGACAGTTATGGAAATGCATTTATGATTACCAGCCAATCTAGCCGTTGGACTCCTCAATTCTTGCAGAAAATTATGTTTTGTCCCTGGAATTCAAATTAATGCCGTTTTCTTCATTCTGACAAAATATATATCTTAGAAAGACAAAAAGAGATAGTAATCAATCAGTAGTCAGAGAATAATATTGCTCTCAAGGGATCTTGCATGTTTTGCTGAAAAGAGGAAGAAGAAGAACTTTTTCAAATACGACTCTCTCCATTCTTCTTCCTTCTTCAGTCTTCAAAGATTTACAGAGAGCCAAAAATCAATAACAGTTCACAGATTCAAAAAGGCTCTGCAACATATTTTGAAGACAAATACCCAGGGCAAAGTTTCCTCTTCCTGAATATAGTCAACATCTCAGGGGGAGCTTGGACATTCAACTTTAATCCACACAGTCTTCTCATTTGCCTGAGAAAGAGAAGATTTCCAAACATTCTTGTTTCTTTTACCTCCATCTGTACAGGGTTATATCTCCCTTCAAAAGTGAACACTTGTGGTGATAGGGCACTTGATCAAAAACCTATTGGATTTTGAGCTCTTGATAAAAAGCTCAAAGGGTCTCTAGATCTACCTGCAGCAGATCTTATGGTGATAGGGCACCTGATCAAAAACCTAAGTGGATTCCTACCTGGGTGGTAGAAGAGTGGATGTACCCAGATTTGGGGAACCACAATAAATTTTCTTGTGTCGTCTGATTGCTTTGTGATTTCTTTGTGTGCTGTGTTATACTGTGGTAGTCTAGTCTATCTTATTTCACTAGTTATAATTATCAGTATTTTAATTCCGCAATAAATCTAAACAATATTTTTTAAATACTCTATTCGCCCCACCCCCCCTCTAGAGTAAAACCTATCTATCCCTCTCTTTCAATTGGTATTAGAGGAGGTCAAGGGTTCAAGACCAGGGGGGCGCTATTAAATCCCGATTTTTCCCTTCTACCTGTGTGGGTCCGGTGGGTCAGACAAACATGGACATGTGGTAACCCCACCTCTGAGATGTGTGGGACATGTGGTAACCCCACCTCTGAGCCGACGGGTTGTGCTGGATGCCGGGGGGGATTGTTGGGTCCGATGTTCCTTCACTTGACTCGTGGCGCTTTGTTACTTATTTAAGAAATTAAGTAGCGCCCTCTCCAACAGTCCGGGCTTTTGGTGCAGTTGGGTATGCGCTTGATCCTTCAGAACTGTAGGAGTGCTGCAGCACTCTGAGAGTAGGGCCTTGTGCCTGAAGTTGTAGGGCACTTTGTGCCTGAGCGGTAGTCCTTAGAGATAAGGCTGAGGTAGGTGGTTTAAGGACCACTGAGCTGTTGGAGCACTGGAGGGCTCTAAGGTAGGAACCCTTGTGGTTCTGAGGTAGGGTTCTAAAGAGAACCTGAGTATAAGGCTGAGGGACTGAGGTGTAAGCTCTGAGGAGCATTTTGGAGGAGTTTGTGCCTTGTCTAACATAAGTTAGAAAGGTGGGAGGGAAAGTTGATGTACCCAATTGGGGAACCACTATAAATACTTGTGTGATGTGTTGTGTTGCTTGTTCCTTCTTTTTATTGTAGGTTTAAGGACAAGCTCTTGATCACTTAGTTTATAAACAGCAAAAAGACTAAAGGAATTTAAAAGACCTATTCACCCCCCCTCTAGGTGACTATCTAACCTTGAAGTAATAACTTTCAATATCTTCATCAATAGAGTTCATATAAAGCCTAATCCTTTCCTTCCAGAGTGCAAACTTATTTAGATTGCACATAGGAGGTCTAGTGCTTGAATATTCCTTATTCTGTGCCATGATAAATTTATAGGTAAAATAAAATCTATTAGATATTATGGTTAAGGTGTTAGCTTGTGAAACCAAAGAACTTACCCTCTGATACCAATTGAAAGTGAGGGATAGATTTACTCTACACTAGAGGGGGGTGAATAGTGTATTTTGAAAACTTTAATTTTTTTTTATTATAGTGGATTTAAAGTATGTGATATATATATATATACAACAAAAATCACGACACATAAATAAATGAATAACAATCACATACGACACAAGGAAATTTATAGTGGTTCCCCAATAAACCTGGGTACATCCACTCTTCTACCACCCTGGTAGGAATCTACAACAGGTTTTTGATTGGGTGCCTTGCCACCATAGGTTTTTGCTCAAGTGCCCTGTCACCACAAGATCTATTTTTCTAAGGGAGATCTAGCAACCCTTCGAGCTTTTGATCAGGTGCCTAAAATCCAACTTAAGTCTTTTAATCAGGAGACTTAGAAACCAAAAGATCACTTTTGAAGGGAGTTAAGAACCCTGCACACAGTTTATGAAAAAAAACAAAGAGTGATGATGTCTTCTTTGTCAATATTCTCTGAGAAGACTAGTGGATGTTGAAGCAGAAAGCTCCCCTTGATTTGAGTAGAGTTTATGATCAGGAGAGGGAGTCCTTTCTTCAGGGTGTAGGCCTTCTTGTATCTGAGATATGAATACTTTGCAAAAGCAGAGACTGAAGATCTAATTCTGCAAGAGTATGTGTTGATCTGCAAGTCTCTAAGTCAGTATATCTAAGTGTGTAAATCTGAGTGAGTAACCTTGAGGCAACAATCTTCTGTACATATATATAGAATGTAGAGAAGAATTAAAACATTTGAATTAGCCAATTCTGAAACGTCTGAGAATGGAAACTGTCTTGGAAATTGATTAGCTTTAAACTCTGTGATAAATCCATATTTAATGTGCCTCTAAATGACTATATTCGTTAGAATATTTGGCATTAAATATCAGAGTAATAGTTATCTGTAATTAAGCCTTTAAATTATTCTTCCTTCAGAATATAATCAGCCTGAAACTGTTCTTCCTTTTGTAAATAAAACTGACTAAGGCACTGCAAAGAATTAGTCGAACTCAGCAAGCATTTTGTCGACCTGAGCATGGAGTTCGTAGAACTGAATCTTCTTATCTGTCGACCGGAGCTCATAGTTCGTCGAGCTAAGCTTGACTTTCGGCGAGCTGAGTTTCTGAGTAGAGATCGGAGTTCGTCGACCGGAGCTTAAAGTTCATCGAGCTAAACTCAGAGTCAAGACTCTGATTCGTCGAACAGAGATGCTTTCGTCGAACTGAATTTTTGCTGGAATTCTTCTGAGGCAATGACCATAGAAATAAACCTATGACCCTAGACTATACAAAATGGGTCAAACTAAACATCCTAATAGTAATCCTAGCCCAAATCAGTAATAGGGTTCCAACAGGTGAGGAGAAGGAGTCCTGTCATCAACAACATGATCTTCCTCCTCCACTAGGGGTACTGGGGCTCCCCCTCGCTGGATGATCCGCCTATCCTACCTCAAGAAGATTGTATAATCTATCTTCTTTAGGTGATGGATAGGAACTCCTTTGGTCATATGAAACCTATCACCATCGAGCTAATTCAGGTATAGGGTGATAATCCTCCCAAGGTTGGGAGTGCGTAGGCTATCCTTTATCTTAGCGAACAGCAGAGCACCCCAATCCAGCTTCTTCCTGCAGATAATTGCAACTAGTATCTTGAACATTTTTGTGGACAGATAGTCATGCGAGCCCATCTTACAAATTAGCACCTTGCCAATTATGTCTGAGAGGAGTTTTCCCTCCTCACTCATTCATTTTCGCTTGATGGCTTTGGTGCTCCTGGGCAAACTATAGAACGATAACTTTCTGGAAAAATCAGCTTCCTATAGGTAATCGGCCTGATCACAGATGGGTAGCCGCAAGTACCTAGAGAGTCGGGAAGCATTCACCTTCACTTTGATTTTCTGAACCTTGCTTTTTATCACAGAGTCTTCATGACATAATTTGGCATTATTGAAAAACTCAAAGACTTCCTTGTCGAGCACCTTGTAGGGGTGTTTGAGGATGAAGGAGAGTCCAGTGGTCTCCAACATCGTAATGATGTTCTTGAATTCGTTGGAGGCTTGAGAAAATCCTGCGTGGACAACCTCACCTCCCCCTAGCAAGCCACTTGTGCTTCTAAGTGCCATTGTAATTATGGAAAACTAATATTTCTGAAACTCTGGAGTGCAAACTATACGGGTCTGAGGAAGCTTCTGGTGTCAACGCAAACACTATACTGAAGATCCTCTGTAAGGCTGCAAGAACTGAAGACTTCACGGTAATAAAGAGACGATGATTATCAGAATTTTTCTTTCTACAGGCGGCGGTGACACACGGTAGCCGGCGATAACACACTGTAGGCAGCAGAAAGCTTGAAAATAGGGCACTACGACAAGCTTTCCACGGATAATCAGAGCTAGGGCACGGGAGGAGGGCGGTGATCGATGGGAATTGGCGAATTGGGAGCCGAAAGGTCGGGTAACGCAGACGGGCGAATCGTCAGGTTTCAGCGGCTTTAGAATTCGGCGAATACCATGCGTGCCCTCCCGTTTCTATTTATAAAAGAATTTATATATCGATTTTTAACTTGCATTTGGAATGTGCGTACCTCAAATTTGATCGTCGAGTCTTTGGATCAATTATAGACAATTTGAAAAATTTCCCCACATAAACTTCTCTGAAATTAGTTCTTGGAGGAGTCCGATTCGGCGAGTGTTGCATGAATATGCGACGTGTCGGTCGATATTCACCGAATTGGACTTGTAGAAATTCTTGCTTATTTGAAATGGATCTCGAGACAAATTTTGCTTGCTTGACCTTCTTCACGAGTCCATGTTCAGCATACTGAGCTTCGTTTTTAAAAACGAGAACTTGATCTTTTCCAACGGCTACATAAAGATATCGGCAACCTGCTTGTCTGTCGGGACATAGCTGAGGGCTATGTCCTTGTTCTCCATATGTTCCCAGATGAATAGGTAGTGCACCTCGATGTGCTTGGTCCGGCTGTGGGAGATTGAATTATTTACGATTGCAATAGCGCTAGAGGAGTCGGAAAATATTGGAATCTCTCGGAACTTCAAGTTATAATCTTCAAGTTGATTCTTGATCTAAAGAAGCTGTGCGCAACAGCTACCCTCAGATATATACTCTGATTCGGCAGTAGATGTTGCCACACAATTCTACTTCATACTGCTCCAAGAAATAAGCCGTCTTCCGAGGAATTGGCACGTCTCAGAAGTGCTTTTCCTATCGTCCCTGCTACCTGCAAAATCAGCATCTGAAAAGCTGATTAGCTCGACGTCATTACTTCTTGGGTACCATAAGCCAAGATTAGGTGTACCCTTAAGGTATCTTAAAATCCGCTATATAGCGACGTAATGAGATTCCTTAGTGTTCACATGATATCTAGCGCAGACACATGTTGAAAACATTATATCTAGTTTACTAGCAGTCAGGTTGAGCAAGGATCTAATTATGCTTCTATACTTGGTTTCATCAAAAGGTTTCCCCTTCTCTTCCTTGTCCAAATACATAGTTAAACCCATTGGAGTCCTCATAGAGGTTCCGCTCTCCATTTCGAGTTTCTTAAGAAGCTCCTTGGTGAACTTCGTCTGAGAGATGAAAATTCCATCTTCAAATTGCTTCACCTGAAGTCCTAAGAAATACTTTAGCTCTTCCATACTGCTCACATCAAACTTCCCTTGCATAAGTTTGGAAAATTTTTTGCAAAGGTTGTCTTCTATAGAGTAAAATATGATGTCGTCGACATAAATTTGCACTAGCAAAATCTTGCCTTTAACTTCCCTAAGATATAATGTCTTATCTATCTTACCCCTTGTGAACTTGTTCTCAAGAAGAAAGCTAGACAATATCTCATACCAAGCTCGGGGAGCTTGCTTTAAACCATATAGGGCTTTATTTAAAAAGAAAATATGATCAGGAAATTTAGAGTTTGCAAAACCTGGGGGATGCGCTACGTATACTTCCTCTTTCAGATCCCCGTTCAGGAATGTTGACGTTATGTCCATTTTATAGACAATGAAGCCTTTGAGGGCAGCATACACAAGAAATAACCTGATCGCTTCGAGCCTGGCTATTGGAGAAAAGGTCTAGTCGAAGTCGATCCCCTCTTCTTGTCGGTATTGTTGAGCTACAAGCCGGGCTTTATTCTGGGTATTACTCTGTTCTCGTCAAGCTTATTTCTTAATATCCACTTGGTGCCTACCACGTTCTGTACTTTGGGCCTGGGCACCAGCTCCCAGACTTTGCATCATTCAAACTGGTTGAGCTCCTCTTACATTACCATGATCCAAGAGGTATCTTTGTTCGCTTCCTCGAACTTCTTCGGTTCAACCTGAGATAGAAAACTAAAATGCAAAATTTCATTAGTTGTACCTCGTTTGGTTCTAACACCATACCTGGCCCTCAAATGATCTGATCAGCTGGGTGATCTCATAGGTGTCTGAGCCCTAGGTTACTTGCTCTTCCTCCAACAGGCTCTGCAGCATCCGGTACCGCCTCTGTAGGTTGAGGAAATTCTTCCTATATGGGTTCCTCATCCACCAAGCCTAGATCGACGATATTGACTGAGCTTGGACTGCCTTCCTTGACAGCTTCATCCAAGCTTAGCTCCTTGAACCTGGTACCTATATGTGCACTAATAACACTAGACGAGCTGCTATGGAGCAGGCTTGTCTTATCAAATACAACATTTATAGACTCTTCTAACACTAGGGTTTTCTTATTAAAAATCTTATATGCCTTACTATGGCTACTATATCCTACGAATATACCTTCAAAACATTTTTCATTAAACTTTGTGCGGTAATACATTCAATTATTAAGTACGAAGCATTTGCTTCCAAAGATTCTAAAGTAGGACACTGTCGGTTTTCTTCCCTTCAATAGCTCATAGGGGGTCTTACGATAACTTTTGTTGATGAGTGCTCTGTTTTCTACGTGACGGGCTGTGGTTACTGCTTCAGCCCAGAAGTATTCCAGAAGTGAAGCGTCGTTCGACATGGTTTTACATGCTTCAATTAGGGTTCTGTTCCTTCTCTCAGCAACTCTATTTTGCTGTGGAGTGCATGAGGATGAAAACTAATGAAAGATACCTTGACTTTCACAGAATTCTGTCATGGCACTAGACTCAAACTTTGTTCCGTGGTCACTTTTGATTTTGACCACTGAGCAGTTCAGTTCATTCTGAATTTGCCGGACAAAATTAGTGAAAGACGCGAAGGTGTCTGACTTGTGTTTCAGAAAGAATACCCAAGTAAAACGTGAGTAGTCATCAACGATTACTAACGTGTAGACCTTACATCCTAAGCTGTGAATTGGCACAGGACCGAATAAGTCCATGTGAAATAGATATAAACTTCTTGAGGAATCTTTTTCAGCGATGCCCTTGAAGGTAGACCTTGTATGCTTGCCCATTTGGCATGCGTGACACAGAATCTCTTTAAGGCACTTAATGCTGGGGGCATCACGCACTAAGTCGTGAGAAAATAGCATGTTAATTGTTTTGAAATTAATATGTGCTAATCTTTTGTGTCATTGGTCACAAAGAGACGCACTATCTTTTGCAATAAAACATTCTAGGGTAGAATTGTCTAAGCAAAAGAAATTTAAACAAAAAATATTTCTGCTCTGAGTGCCTTTTAAGTCCGTCTCCAAATTTGCAGACGATTTTATAAAACACTTGTCCTTGCAGAACTCAACGGTGTAGTATTTGTCACATAGTTGACTTATGCTTATGAGATTATGGTATAATCCTTCAACATAAGAAACGTCTGAAAAAGAGACTACATCATTGGAAATCATACCATAACCTTTTGTAGTTCCCCTATTTGAACCTCCAAAGATGACTTTGGATCCATCTTTGACTAGGTTATAATCAAGCAAAAGGCTTCTTGTCCCGATCATATGCCGAGAGCATCCACTATTCAAATACCAGATCGGAGTTCTATTTGCCTTTGGACATTCCTGCAAAAATAAATCAGTTTACCTTAGGAACCCAAACGTATTGGGTCCTTGGTTCCTGGTCAGCATACTCCCCCTAGGAACATTAGCCTTGCGAGTGGTCGGTCTCGCACAGCTAACTCTAGAAGTTACAAGATTGGCAGGGTTATATAAACAATCTGCGCCAAAATGACCAATTTTGTCGCAGCACCAACAGTCGAATCTGTTGTACCTTCGTTTGTACTCCTGCTTTACCCTTAGAACGTGAGGTCTAGTAGGGGTAGCATTCTTAGAGGTGGAGGCCTCCTGGTTGCAGCATACACAGGGGCTTCCCATCTCCTTAGCCTTAGGAACAACATATATAGCTTTTGGTTCCTTCTTATTGTTATGGCCATGCACATATGGACCATAACTTTTCATCTGAATTTCCTAAAATTGTGCTTTGATCACATTGGCACCAAAGTCATGGGGATGGGTCCATCCCTGGTATCTATTCTTGGGCTCTACATGAGTAGGCCAAACATGATGACCATAGGATGACTCATGGCCAAACTTGTTCGTCGGAAAGATTACTTTCCTGAACGAAGGTTGATCCAGGGGTGCCTTCCCCTTTTCTTTGGCGCTAGACTTCTTGGCAGCCTTATATTTTCCACAGATGTGGCCAAGACCACTATTCTTCTTCTGAGTGGAGAACTCATCTATGAGAGGAAGAACAGTCTTCGGTTTGGAGTAACTCTCAACTAGTTTTCTCTCCACCGCGAGCTTTTCTTCTAGCTCATAAAGATATTTTTCCTTCAGTTTTAACGTCTCAGCCAAGTCCTTGAGTTCATCTTTCAAGGAGTGGACTTCATCTCTGAGAGGAAGTAATTGTGCAATTTCTTCCTTCAAATTTGCTTCCATTGCCTTGAGGGAGGCAATCTCTTTAACTTGCTTTCGGACTACCATTTGGCTTATGTCGAAAGCCTTTAACAAGTGCTCGTGCTGAGCCATCAACTCTGATTCGTTCTCATAGGAGGAGTAGTCTTCATGACCATTAGAGGAAGTTTCAAATTCTGAAAGAATGGTATGCTAGTTTACCTTCCCATGGTATTCAGAGTCACCCACTTCTTCGTCAAATTGAACCATAAACCCAAAGTAAGCTTCTTCGTTTTCAGAACTTGACTCGATCGAGTCACTGTCGTTGAGAGTCTTTGACTTTTTGGTGATGAAGCTCTTTTCTTCTATCTTCTTACCTTTGAAGGATCTCTTCTCGTCATTCCTGGAGTTATCCTTCTTCTTGTAAGGACACTCTGCAATCATGTGATTTGATTTGTTACAATAGTAGCAAACAACGTCAGAGGAAACCTGTTTGTTCGGTTTGGATTTGTACATGTCCTCTTTATTATAGCTTCTGGTCGTTCGATCACCATCACGACGTGATCTTCTGTTGTCTGAAGAGGATGACTTATCCTTCATTTGTCTACTCTTACTCAGCAGCTTCTTGAATTGTTTGGAGATGAGGGAAAATTCTCCATCAGATAGCTCGGAGTCAGACATGCTTGGCTCAGAGTTTTTTGGAGTGTCGGGAGCTCGTGTCCCTACAGGTGATACAACTTTAGATTTTCTTGACCCTTCCGCCTTCAGAGCCACAGACTTTTCTCTGCTAGACATTTTGTTGTTCAGCTCCTCCTTCTTACGTGTATTCATTTGAAGCTCATAGGAGAGCAGCTTTCCGAACAGGTCCTACGGATCAATCTCTAGATGCTTCCCAAATTCTCTAATGGAAACCACCTTGGTGTCCCATTCCTTTGTCAGGGATCTTATAAACATGTCATTGAGTTTGCCATTAATGAACACATGATCATAGTTCCTGAGGCCATTGACAATCTTGAAAAAGTTTTCGAAGCTGTCAGCTATGGAGTCCTTTGCACCTTGCTTGAAAGCGTTGTATTCCTGGTTTAGCAACGATCTCCAATCGTCTCTCCCTTCTTCAGTACCTTCAATTAGGACAACAAGACAGTCCCACATATCTTTAGCAGACTTGCAGTGGAATAAGTTCTGGAGCATAGAATCGTCCACTGCACTTGCTATGATATTCTTAGCCTTTTTGTCAAGGGAGACTAAGGAAATCTCATCCTTTGTAAGATCCATCATCTTCTTTGGAATCATGATTGCTGGATTTATCATTGAAGCTTGTGTAGGGATGTGAGGTCCTTCTTCCACTATCTAAAAGATCCTTGGATCAACAACTTCCATGAAGAACCGTACTCGTTCTTTCCACATGGGAAAGTTTTCTTTAGTACACACCGGTAGGTTCATAGATGAAATATCTTTGCTTCGATCCATGGTGAAAGCGCGGAATCTCTGAATGCTAGATCAGGGATCTTATTCAAGGAGTTTGCCTTATCGAACAAAAATGCCCTTCTGATACCAATTGAAAGTATTTAGCGTCTACCTAAGTCACCTAAAGGGGGGTGAATAGGTGATGTTTACGTCTTTTTGCGGAATAAAAATAATCTTAAATAACAACCACACAAACGCATAGATTTTATAGTGGTTCCTCGAGTTGGGTACGTCCACTGTCCCACCTCACCTATCTCCCACGAAGGGAAGATTCGTCTACTTCACTAAACTCAGATTTCATCAAATCTTACACCTCGGAGTCGCAACTTTTACACCTCGGAGATGAAGCTCCTACCACTCGGAGAACAAACTCTCCTAAAACTCGATCCGCAAACCGGATCTACACATTCGATCCACAACCGGATTTACTCTCTCGATCAACAAACGGATCTACAAAACTCAGAGAAAAATCTATTACAATATTCAAAATAACGTTACAATAACAACACACGATTCCAATCTTGATCTGACATTCTTTGATGGTTGGAAGTTGAATCTTGGAGAACTCTAAACCTTGAAATCTTAGATCTAGAACCTTGATCTTCGACCAACAATGACTGGAGAAAAACAAATCTTGAACAAAGAAGCGATCCAGTCAATGATGTCGTCGGCGAAGAAGACGGTTGCGAGAAGTCACAGCTTATCAGATGCAATTTGCGAAATAGGTATCGAGCGGTCGACGGAAGTCTTTTTCGGGAAGTTGGATATTTAATTTGAGAAATTAGATTTTTGGATTTCTTGATGATTTCGAAATCATCATAGGTATTTATAGAGAGATTCGAAATCAAATGGCTATAAAAGGTTTCCAAAATTAAAACATAGAAAAGTACTGTACATGGCCGTCGGTTTCGAACAAGGAAGAAAATCGGAAAAATCGCTAAGTGTTTCTCGGCGAGTTTCGTCGAGTATCCAGTATGATACTCACCAAATATGAAGATGATATTCTCCGAAAATGACTTAGACAGAATATAAGAAAAGTATACATAAGGCTCAACATACTCGACGAGTGTCGCCCAGGATACTCGTCGAATTTGGCGAGTTTTGCTTGGGATACTCGTCGAATTCGATGAGTATTGCTAGTGATACTCGACGAATTCAGCGAGTATCACCAGTGATACTCGGCGAATTTGCCTTGGCGATTTTTCTGCTTGACTGCGAATTTTCCCTAAGTATATACGACGAATTTGACGGGTATCGAGAAGCATACACGACGAATTCGGCGAGTATCATGGGGATAATCGACGAATTCGACATGTATGACTAACCATACTCGACGAATTTTACTTAGCTAAAATTCTTCATGTCTGACTCCTAGTCTTTGGCCTTCCTTGATCCCTCTCATGTACTTGGGATTGAAGTACATTCCAATGGAGATATTACACGTGAGTCAACACATTGGCCTACACAATGAAGGATTACATTATATAGTCCCGTGTTTATTGACCCAGTGTAACTTGACATTAGTGTGTACTTGGCATTGTAAACCTGTAAGTACATACTAAAAAGCAATATCAAATACAAACTCAATTCATCTTAGCTTGATTGGACCCTTCTTCAAATCAGGGTTATTGTGGATACAATACCAAACTCCTACCGCGTTGCGCTAGCATTGAAAAAAGGAAAATATTTGCTTTGAATATTTTCCAATTTTGGAGGACAGCTGTCTGAATCAAGCGCGTGAACCTACCACCGGGCGCAAGTCTTATCGTTGGTGGTAGCCTATTTTTACAAAGCCGTATAAAAGGTGTCTCATTTTCTGGATTCCTTACCAAGAAAAAAAGAGACTCAGTTCGATGATTCTTAGGGTTCGGTCGCCTCTTTATGGTCTGTTCCGCCATCTCCGTAGAAGGAAAAGAAGACCGCCTCCCTCTAGTTCGCGCATGAAGAACTCCGACGATCTAAGAACAACAAATCCTACGAAGAGTTGAAACGTTGCAAGCACTCGAAGATTTCTATAATCGATCCCGGATCGCTCAATGGAGGAGTTGTATTGAGGCAGATTTGAACTTTAATCTTTTAATATTCTTGTGTATTTTTCTCTTCTTTCTATTCTTGTGGTGAGGAAAATCGACTGGTGAAGGTCGTCGGGATCCGGGAAGGATTCCGTGATAAATCATCCCTTGGAAGGGACATACAGATCGGGGGATCTAGCGGGGCTCTAAGACACCTCCTTACATGAGGTTGAAGAGCCAGCTCGAAGATCTTTCTTGGAGGGAAAGGGAGAGAGCCAACTGCTTCGGGGAGCGGGTCGGTATAGAAACCCAAAAGTCTTTCTTCATTCACTGCCTCCGATTTCCTGCATTACGGAGATCAAGTTTTTGTAATCTTTAAAACAGTTGTTGATTTTACTTTGGAATGAAATTCATTTTCTTTCTCTTTTCCTGTATATAATATTGTGTGTGTTAGCCTATAATTTTCTAAAGGGTGCATAGATCTCCTAGGAGGAATCTCCCAAGAAAAATGAGTTATGTGTCATACCGCCACGTGTTAGCAACCTAATGCCCCGCGGTAACTTCCTAAAATATTTTTTCTTATTAGAAATAATTCGAATTTCTTTTAATCATTGTTAAACTTTATTCACCCCCCTCTAAGGTTGGCCACTAGATCCAACAAGTGGTATCAGAGGGAGGTTACTTCAAAAAGGCTTAAAAACTTGAAGTAAGATGTCCAACATGGTTCATACATTTCCTGAGGGACAGGGTGTGTGTAGACCCCCACTGTTCATATGGAGTGACTACAGTCACTAGTGAACACGAATGAAAATTTTTCTGATGACACAAAGCATGGACATGTGGCCATGATTGAGATGAAATATACTGCATCCACCACCACTGTAGGTGATTCCGTCTTAGTCAAACCACACGATAAATAGGATGATACTGATAAGCTTAGATGTATGAACAATGCCAAAGTAATGAACTCTTTATTTTGCACATTGGATAAAACTGAATTTAATAGAATCTGCAATTGTGAACTACATATGATATATGGTGTCTACTTGAGCTTACTCATGAAGGTACCTCGTAGATGGAGTTGAAGCTGTTCTGACTCGTATCTGAATACGAATAATTCCGAATGGAGATCAACGAGGAAGTAGACAGCATGTATACACACTTCACCAAGATTTTCAACGCCTCAAGATCCCTCAAAAAGAGCAACTCAAATGGAGATCTCGTGAGGAAGATCCAGCGATCTTTGCCTCCTCGCTTGAACCTGAAGGTGACTGCGATTGCTGAATCACATGATATCAGCACCCTGGAGATAGAGATCCTCATTGGAAACTTAAAGACACATGAACTTTAATTAAAGATTCAAGATGACGAGTATCCTAGGGAGAAAAACAAGAAGGGGTTGGCACTGAAGGCCGCAAGGGAGAGAAAGGTTGTTGAAGAATCTAAGGAAGATAACGAAGAAAGCCTCTATGTCCGAGAGTTCAAAAGGTTTATGAAGAATCCCAAGAGTCAGGGAAAATTTAAGAAATTTCTGAATAAAGGTGCTGAAGAAGTCAGGAGGTGGAACAAGCCGTCAAAGGAGAGAGAGAGCGATGATGGGAAGACCCTACCTGAGTGTTATCACTGTCACAAGCCTAGGCTCATAAAGAGGGAATGTAAAAGAATCCAGAAGGAGGATAAGGAGAAGCAAAGTCGGTACAAAGCAAAGAAGAAGGTGTTAAAGGTTCTGACTTTGCACGAGGATGGATCTTATGAATCAAGCACCTCAAACTCAAGTAGTGAAGATGAGGCAAATCTGTGACTCATGGGAAGAAATCAAGATGAATTTGAAGATGAGTCCAGTGTCCAGAGCGACACTGAGGTAACTCCTCCCTCCTATAGTGAACTTCATGACATTTACGAACACATATGTGAAAAGTTAGATAGTGTTATACTTGAAAAGAAGTCCATTAGAAATGAAAACAAGAGAATTAAAAAGGACTTATAAAATTTAAAAGGTGAATTAATAAAATGTGGCAAAGAGAAGATCGAGTGTTTAGACTGTCCTCACTCGATGGCAACGATCGAAGAGCTAAAAGCAAGTCTCTCCAAGTCTTTGTTGAAAACGAATAATCTCACAATTGAAAAGAATGTCTTAGAGAAAAGAATTCAAATGTCTCTTGCCAAAATAGAAGAAGGCAAACAACTGTTTGCCAATCAGTTTATAATGCTAGTCACTGAAAACACTGCCCTAAAGGTGAGGATCCAAGCTATCCAGAAATTTGGAATAGGGCAAAAATATCTGAATATGTTGTTGGGTGCACATTGTCATGGATCTAGAAAATTTGGACAACGATATGTAAGTCCAACGCTACCACCGAGCGACAATCATAGTCAAGATAAGGCGAAAATGAATTATAAGGAATCACATAATAAGTTCAATAATTCTGAAAGGTTATCCCTATCCTTAAGCATGAGATATAAGAACACGAAAAAGGCAGCATCCACTGCATATACTTTGTTTGCAAACTGTCAAAGATTTGGTCACACTTCTGGGTCGTGTCTGAGGAAAGGTAATAAGAAAACTATACAAGTCTGGCTACCAAAGTCTTCTACCTATCGTATGGGTGGAACAACTTGGGTAACCAGATCTTTAACCTCATCTTATTTTTAGATGTGTTGGAAGGCTAAGGACAAGTAGAACGTGTGGTACTTGGACTCTGGGTGTTCCAAGCACATGACAGGAGATAAAGACAAGTTCCTTAACCTGGAGAAGAAGAAGGGAGGCATGGTGACATTTGGGGACAACAGTAAAAGATGCATTCTTGGAATTGGCACCATAGGTAACTAAGCATTTTCTATTTCAAATATACTATTTGTAGATGGACTTAAGCATAATTTAATTTCAATTAGTCAACTATATGATAAAAGCCTAAATGTTATATTTGAATCTTCAACAAACACTTGCAAGATTATAGATGCCAAAACTTATAGTGTTTTACTTACTTCTCATAGAACTCATAATGTTTACACATTTAGCTTTGAAGATATATCTTCTTCTGATTTGAAATGCTTAGTTACCAAAAATGAGGAATTAGATCTCTGGCATAGGAGACTAGGACACTCATGAAGTAAACTAATTATAAAACTATCGAAGAATAAACTTGTTCGTGGAGTTCCAAAATTAAGTGGTAGTTTAAACACTTTATGCGCTCCGTGTCAAAAAGGGAAATTTGTTAAAACCTCATTCAAAAGCAAAATCTATATTTCCACGTCTAGACCACTTGAACTCATTCACATGGACCTATTTGGTCCTCTTTGTACGTGTAGTCTAGGTGGAAAACAATGCACTTTTTTTTCTTATTGATGACTACTTCCATTATTGTTGGATGATCTTCCTTACGAATAAATCTAACATGTTCCTTGAGTTCACTAATCTATGCACTAGACTTCAAAATGATAAGGAACTAAAAATAAAATGCATAAGGTCAGATCATGGGGGAGAATTTGAGAATGAAAACTCCATGAACTATTGTAATAATTTAGGTATTAAACACGAATTCTCAGCCCCATGCACTGCTCAACAGAACGGGGTTGTCGAGAGAAAGAACTGCATGCTTCAAGAGTTAGCGTGCACAATGCTTACCGAGTTTGGCTTGCCTCGATACTTTTGGGCTGAAGCGGTTAACACAACATGTTATGTTATGAACTGAGTCATGCTTTGCCCCATTCTTACGCTAACTCGGTATGAACTCTACTTCAATAAGAATTCATCCGTTTCCTATTTTAGAGTCTTTGGTTTCCCGTGTTTTATTCTAAACAATAAGGATCACTTAGGAAAACTTGACGAAAAATAAGACCATGGCATCCTATTAGGATACTCTAGTACGAGTCATGCATATGGGGTCTATATCAAATAAACCTTAGTTGTTGAAGAATCGGCCCACATCCACTTTGACGAAAATACACCAACCGAAGATCCTAGGCCAAATGAAGAGGAAATTGATGACGTTGCACAGTTCTAAGCTAAGGGTGAGGATAAAGAAGTGTCGGTTGATGTTCCAACTCATGCAAATGAATATAGGCCTCCAAGTACTCTAAATTTCTTAAAGCAGTATCCACGAGAACTAGTAATAGGAGAGCCCACACATGGAGTTAAAACTCGGTGGGCGTTACATGAATCTTTTTTGATCCTGTGCTTCATATTTGAAATTGAACCAAAGAACATCTCAGAAGCCTTAAAGGATTAATCGTGGTTCTTGGCTATGATTGAAGAGTTAAACCAATTCGAGAGAAGTTAGGTCTGGGTGTTAGTCGAGCGTCCTGATAGCCATCAAGTTATAAGTTTGAAATGGGTTTACAAAAATAAACTTGATGGTGAATCTAGGATAACTAGAAACAAAACTAGGTTGGTGGATCAAGGTTACTCGTAGATAGAAGGGGTGGATTTTGAGGAATCATTTGCACTGGTTGCATGTCTTGAATCCATTCACATGTTCTTAGCGATTGCAAGTTATAAACATATTTAATTATATCAAATGAATGTCAAGAGTGCATTCTTGAATGGATATATTAAGGAAGAGGTGTATGTCGAGCAACCACCCAGATTCAAGAATGCTGACTACCCAAATCACGTATACAAGTTGGCTAACAACTTTTCTCCTAGGACAAGGCTTTAGGATGGGTAGGGTGGACACCACTCTCTTTGTGAAGCACGAGAATCTTGATTTAATTCTCTTGCAAATTTATAAGGATGATATTATTTTTGGGGCCATATGTGCGAACAGAAAAAGAGAAACCAAAATTTGGACAATAACAGAGTTTTTATTTCCAAAAATTGTATCTATTACAAAGGTATGACCTCCCTTTTATAGAATGGAGGAGAAGAGAGAGATTATAAATAAGCAATGTGGGACAAAATACATTTACAGTGACTAGTGGCTAGACAAAACCAAACAGCACAGGTCACGCAGTTAGACGAGAAGGCTAACCTCCTGACCATAATGACAAGCTGCCAGAGGAGAACGCTAGACTGCCCGGCTACCAAGCCACTGGAGAGAAGCCTCTAGACCGCCCGGCTATCAAGCTGCCAGAGTGAAACCGCCAGATGGCTCGGTCTCCAAACCGCTAGAGTTAAGTCGTCAGACTTCCCGATCTGCAAACTGAAACACTCCCCCTCAAGGTGGAGCATATATATCAATCATACCCAGCTTGTCGCAAATGTGAAAAAAGGATGGGGACACAGGCTTGGTGAAGATATCTGCCAACTCGTTGTCTGAAGTAACGAACGGAGTGCAAATCTATTTCTTCAAGATCTCTTCTCTAATTAAATGGCAGTCAACTTTGATGTGCTTTGTTCTCTCATGAAATACCAGATTTTTTGAGATATATATAGCAGCCTTGTTATCGCAGAGCATATGTAGAAGATGATTATAGACTTCTCCTAAGTACATCATGAGAGCCCATAACCACTTTAACTCACAAGTGGTTGACGCCATACTCCGATATTCAACTTTGACACTATACCTGGAGACGACCGACTTTTTCTTGCTCTTCCAGCTCACTAGGTTTCCTCCCATAAAGGTGCAGAATCCAGATGTGGACTAGCGATCACCTTTATCATCAACATAGCTAGAATCAGAGTAGGCTTCAACCTTTAAATTACCATTCCTCTAAAACAGTAATCCCTTACTAGGCACCGCTTTAACATATTCCAGTATTCTCAGGGTAGATTGTAGATGACACTCTCTAAGAGCTTGCATGAACTGGCTAACCTTGCCTATATCATAGGAGACGTCAGGTCTAGTTACCATGAGATAAATGAGTTTGCCAACAAGACGCATGTACCTTATAACATCTGAAATAGGAGGCGAGTCGTCTGTCTAGGTTTTATCTTCTCCAGTAGCCATGGGGCATCGAGCAGGTTTATCCCTAGTCAACTCTATCACTTTCAGAAGATCAAGAGTATACTTACGTTGGGAGAGGACCAAAGAATTGGGCTTTCAAGAGATTTCTATCCCCAGGAAGTACTTTGGGGATCCCATATTCTTCTTGACAAGGTGTTGATGGAGATATTTCTTTATCAGCGCTACCCCAGCCTGGTCATCACCTGTGAGAAGAATATCATCCACATATACATCAAGAATGACCAGACCCAGTGCAGTTTTGCGAATGAATAACGAGTGATCAACAGAGCTTCTTGTGAAACCAACGGTTGCCACAATGCAGGAGAACTTATCGAACCATGCCCAAAGGCTTTGCTTTAGGCCATAGATGGCCTTCTTCAGTCTTCATACACGTGTTTCCCCCTAAGCTACATACCCAGGAGGTTGCTCCGTATAGACATCCTCTTGTAGATCATCATAAAGGAAGGCATACTTGACATCCAGTTGAGAGATGGGCCAATCCTTGTTGACGGCCACAGACAGGAGAACCCGAATAGTGCTGAGATGAGCAATCGGAGAGAAGGTGTCAAAATAATCAATGCCATAAGTCTGAGTGAAGCCCTTAACAACCAGGCATGACTTGTAACGATCCACACTACCATCCGTATGGAACTTCACAACAAATACCCAGCGACAGCCAACAACATCGGTCCCCAAAGGAGGAGGGACAAAATTCCATGTACCCCGCTCAGTGAGGGTGGAAATTTCCTCATCCATGGCGGCCTTCCAATGAGGAACCGCAAGGGTGTCCTGGTAGGTGCGGGGAGTGGTAGTGGTAGAGATAGCCAATGCAAAATTCCTGTGATAAGGGGTAAGATGAGCATAGGAAATAATAGCAGTAAGCGAATGTTGGGTACAAATCTGCACCCCTTTGCGAAAATCAATGGGAAGATCCAGGTAGTCTTGTTCATCAGCATCCGGTGCATCTGTGGAGGAGAGAGCTAGCCTGGGAGAAGAAAGAGATGACGAAGGCGTAGAGAGAGGAGATGGTGGACATGGAGAAGTTGGAGGGGTCTTGGTGGGTGTAGATGGCACGAAGGAGTCGGTAGGAGGAGCAGGAATATCAGGAAGAAGGGAGGAGTCGTGAGAGAAATAGGAAGCATTTTCAAAAAAAGTAACATCCGCGGAGACGAACTTCTTCCGAAGAACAGGATCAAAACAACAGTAACCTTTCTGAGTGGAAGAGTAACCCAAGAAGACACACTAAGTGGCACGTGGAGAGAGCTTATCTCGAGTAGTGGAGGGAGCGTGCACAAAAGCCGTATACCCAAATATACGCAGAGGAAGAGGGAAGAGTTCCTTGCCTGCATAGAGAACGGAGAATGGTGTGTTGTCGTGTAGAACTATGGAGGGAATATGGCTGATGAGATAGCGGGAGATAAGGACGGCATAGCCCCAATAAGCGCGAGGAAACTGCATTTGTGTTATTAGCATTCGAGCGACATCAAGGAGGTGACGGTTTTTGCGTTCAGCCACGCCAATTTGCTGTGAGGTATAGACGCAGCTAGTTTGATGAATAAGGCCATTTTGCACACAGAAAGAAGAAAAATCATTACTAAGATATTCTTTGGCATTATAAAAACGAAAAAGCCTAATAGACGTATTAAACTTTTTTTTAATCATATAATAAAAGGATGTCCACATAAATAATTGTTCGAAGAGCCCTTTTAAGAGATAAACCCACGTACACAGAGAGAAATCATCAATAAAAGTTACAAAATATGAACTACCCCGACCTACAGTTAAGGTAGGAGCAGGACCCTAGACATCGTAGTGAACGAGATCAAAAGGATGGGAAGAGCCACGACCTTACTTTGGTAGGAAGGAGGAGCGGTGATGCTTTCCAAGCTAATAGGCGTCATAGTTGAGAGGAGGACTATGCAGAGGTAGGTGGGGCAGAAGCTGATGAAGAAGCTGTGGAGGAGGAGGACCAAGGAGAAGATGCCATTATAGAAGATCCGTAGAAGAAGAAGAAGAAAAAACAGACAGAGAAGATACGCTCTCTAGGAAGTAGAGGTCGCCGCTATCAGTCCCAGTAGCAATAATTCTTTGGGAGCTCGAATCCTGAAAAGAACAAGAAGTAGGAGTGAATGTGACAGAGCATTGTAGTTGCTTGCAAACAGAAGTAACAGATAACAAATTGCATGGAAACTGGGGCACGTAGAGGGTGTCTGCCAGGCGAAGAGACAGAGTAACTTGAACTACTCCTGTCCCATTTACCGGTGAGGGAGAGCCATCCGCAATGAAGACCGGGGGTAACCGATCATATTTTTCTAGGAGAGAAAAAACACTGAGGATTGTCGGTCATATGATTAGTAGCACTGGAGTCAATCAGCCATTTTCCTTGAGTCACCACATGGGCACTACCTGAAGACGCGACCATTGATGGGACTGCTTTGAAGAGGAGGTGGAAGTGTCACCAGATGGGTGAAGATGCAGATGCTTCATCCAGTAACGATCAACTGTATGGCCGGTACGACCACAGTGAGAGTAGAGAAAGGGGGAAGGTCCACGTCCGCCGGATTGATGCTCGCGACCACCAAATCCACCCCGCATAGTATGATGAGCATAGGTGACGGGGAGCGATGGGGAGGAGAGAATTGGATACTGAAGCAGAGAGGTAACATCAGCGATGTGGGCAACAGTGGCATCCAAGGTGGGAGAATCCTCCTCGCCAAGGATCTGTTGACGGATCATATCATAGGACTCTGGAAGACGTAGCAGATAACATACAACAAGAAGCTCTTGGAAGTGCTTGTGATGCTTATCTAGATCCGCATAGAATGGACGGTTCTGAAGAATGTTTGCTCCAAGAGCCTGAACTTGTTAGTAGGCGGCAGCAGGAGACATGGAGGGACGGGAAAAGAGATCCGCATAGAGAGTATAGATGCGAGACGTCTGAGCCCCCTTGGAGTAAAGAGAGGCAAGGTGAAGCCAAGTAGCCTTTATCATTTCATCATGGCGGATGATGGGGAGGCACTCATCAGAAAGGCTGTTAGCTAGCCTAGTGCGAACAAAAGCGTCGCTAGCATCCCAGTCATCAAAGAGATTAGACTAAGGAGGAGGTGGGTCATCAGTGAGATGATGGCATTTGTGTTGTGAGAGAAGTAGAAAGGTGAAGGAAACACTCCAGTTCAGTTAGTTAGAACTGATAAGTTTGGAAACGGTTCCAAGATTGCCCGACGGAGTAGGATAAGGAGGGTGGGCCATGGGAGTAGTAGTAGAGGTATCAGAGAGAGCCATAGAGAAGAATAGAGCGGACAGAAAGGAAGCCATACGAATAGGGAAAAAGAAGCTGCGCGGATAAATAAGAGGTCGTACGAAAGCAACAGTTCGCGGGCGACTGGGAGATCGCAAAAATAGGCACGAGAAGAAAATAGAAAGAGGCAGACAAGGATTCGCGTGAATAGGAAAAGAATAAACCGCGCCAACAGAAAAGAGGCTGCGCGAAAGGAAGAGATCGTGGAGATAAATGGAGCCTGTGAAATTTGGTTGCGAGCAAAAAGAAAAAAGCCGCGCAAACAAAGTTGAGGTCGTGCGAAGCAAAAAGTGCAAAGAGAAAATGAGGTCGCGAAGACAGGTCGCGAACAGAGAGAGAGAGCGCAAATAGAGAAGTCGCGCACACAGATGGAAATGACAAGAAAGAGAAGGAAACCACACACACAGGGCGCAAGAAGAAGGGGACAAACCATGCGAACAGAAGCGCTCACAGAATCAAGCGTAAAAGATCGAGTCCTCTAATACCATGCTCGAATAGAAAAAAGAAACCGAAATTTGGACAATAACAGAGTTTTTATTTCCAATAAATGTATCTATTACAAAAGTATGGCCTCCCTTTTATAGAATGGAGGAGAAGAGAGAAATTACAAATAATCAATGTGGACTAAATACATTTACGGTGACTAGCGGCAAGATAAAACCAGACCACACTGGTCGCACGGTTAGATGAGAATGTTAACCGTCCGACCATAACGATAAGCTGCCATAGGAGAATGCTAGACCACCCGAATACCAAGCAACTAGAGAGAAGCCATTAGACCGCCCGGCTATCAAGCCGCCAGTGAGAACCGCCAGACCGCCTGATCTCTAAACCGCCAGAGTCAAGTCGCCAAACCGCCCGGTCTCCATACTGCAACAGCCACAAATGATAAATTATGCAAAACAAATTATCACTTTGATGAAGTTTGAATTTGAAATGATTATAGTTGGAGAGTTATAGTATTTCTTAGGATCTCATATTTCTCAACGTAATGATGGAATTTTTATAAGTCAATCGAAATACATAAAAGATATGCTTGTACGATTTTGCTTTGAGAATCTAAAACAAGTCAAAACTCGAATGAGTGCCTCTCTAAAATTAGGAAAGGATGAAAGTGGCATTTTGGTGAATCAAACTATTTTTAGAGGAATGATCGGATCACTACTCTACTTAAGTGCGTCAATGCCCGATAATACATTCGCGGTGTGTCTATGTGCTAGTATCAAGTCGATCCGATAGAATCACACTTGAAAGCGGTTAAACATATCTTTAGGTATCTTATAGGCACCCAAAATCTTGGTCTTTAGTACCCCCACACCACTGATTTCACACTCCAGGGTACTCCAACTCTGATTATGCTGGATTCTAACTTGATCGCAAGAGCACGAGTGGTACCTGTCACTTCCTCGGTTCGGCACTAGTCTCATGGTCAAGTAGGAAACAAAACTCGTTTGCCCTCTCTACTTATGAAGCCGAGTATATTGCCTTAGGGATTTATTGCGCACAAACACTTTGGATGTCTCAAATGTTAGAAGACTTTCGCTTAATTTATAGGAACGTTACTCTTAGGTACGACAACAAGAGTGCCATAGACTTGACCAATAATCCAGTGCATCACTCTCGGTCCAAACATATTGACATTCGTCATCATATCATTCGAGATCACATTTAGAAAGAGAATGTGAGAGTAAGCTCCATTGGCACCGACGACCAACTAGCTAATATATTAACAAAACATCTCCCAGATGCGTGTTTCTCGTTAGTTCGATTCGAGCTGGGTGTTTTGGATCTCTCTTCCTAGTCATGGTGCATTTGTCTGTTTTTTTATTCTTTTGTTGTTTCTGCTTCGATTTCCGTTTTAAAAAAATATATATAACAAAAATATTTGTGTAATCCCCCAAAAATCGAAAAACATTTCTTTGACTATTTACTTTCTACTTCTTGGTTTTCGCTTGGTTTGCTGTTTATTTCGTTTATTTTTTTCGAATAATATATATATATATATATATATATATATATATATATATAACCAAAATATCAAAACAAAAAAATTGTGGTGATCACTCTTAGAACACACATGACTAGAACTTAGAGCATAACGTGTATGTATAATGTTTTAGTTAGGCATGTTAATCCCTATGAACATTGTATACCTATGTCATGATGTGTCGAATCGATAGGTGTTTAGCTACTGAGTGCGATTAGATATGTTAGTGTTCGTTGAATATGCCTCTAGGTATGTGTGAGGATTTAAATAGTGGAATGATTTTACACTATTCACACGTCCCTAGACAGAGCACTTATGTAGAAATTATATGCTTACATGCTACGACTCGTGATATTGTGTCTACCACGTTGGAAATAACTGGAATAATCAATGTCACGATACATATGAATTTTTATAAAGGGCAGAACTTTGGGACAAATCTCTAGTGGTCAAGTTCTTTGTATACAAGTTAAAGTGTATATATCTATGTGGGTAGATTTCGATTGATTTGGGGTCCTTGAAATCTAAACTATAAAATTGATAGCCCAACACGTCTTAACAAAAATGAATGCTATCAAGCCTTGTGTCAAGAATACCCCCCAAGCACTACTCACTCCTGATAAGTCTTTATAAGCATTGTGAGGATGAGAACCTTGGTCCAAAAAATTATTTCGATCTTGTGCACAGACTACTACCTTAAGCTTCGTGCCCCTAGTTTTTTGCCTTGGTATAATGTAGATAGCAACGTGACGTGATTTTTCACTTTATTACTCTCGCGATAACATATTTAATTACAGAGATAAACCATATAATGAATGTTAACTCTACTTGATGTTTTTCTTCTGGTGCTACACATACATACGTCATTTGTAACACCCTAAAAAGGTGTAAGCAGAAACAGGCGTAACGTCGAGCCAGTGCTCGAGTAACATCGATCCGGCGCTCGACGAACGTCGAGCCGGCGCTCGACGAACGTCGAGCCGGCGCTCGATGAATGTGCTTCTACTGCTGCACTTCAATCGACAATGGTCGACCAGTGTTCGATGAATGCTAAGCTCGATGAATGCTGGACGGAGTTCGACGAATGCCTCCATATTAAATCCTTTGCTCGAGCTCGATGAAAGACGAATGGGTTTTGGAGTAACAGCGTCCAATAAGCGGTGGGTTGACTTTACTACTCAAAATGGTGACTGTTAATTTAGGATAAGAAGATCGTGTGGCTGGGGTTTACCCGAGGCCATTTATACAGAGGGGTAGGGAGGGGGAACTTATTCTGTCCTTCTCACTCTCTCTCTCTCTTTGTTTCCTCCCAGTTCTGGAGTAAAGAACTCACGGCTGGATCTAGGGCCTGGGTAGATCTTGGTGAAGGTGTTGAAGGAGATTTCCTCATCGGAAGAGGGATCCGAGGATTGATCCACATAGAGGAAAGTGAGGCGCACATTTCCCTTTGAATAGAAAACCTATGTCATGGCTCCGAAGAGAACTCCAAGGGTAATGACATTCCTTCTTGGACATGTGAAGTCCTTATTTTGGCATGTGCATGGAATCCCCCACCAATAGGTGTAGAATAGAGGGAGTTCCTTTGGGTTGATTCCTGTAATCCCCAGTAAGTCTTGCATATAGATCCGAAAATATGCAGTACGGAATAGGCATGTTGTGTGAAGCCCATCAAGAGAGGTTGGTCTTGATTGGTGATGTTTTATTTTGCAAACTGGAGAAGACTCCGCGTAAAAACGAGTGTTTTACGGATTCTGTGGGTTGTGCCTGTGAAGTGGAGTAAAAGGAAGTACTGGAGTGGAGTTCCAGGAAAACACCCTAGGAATTCATGAGTTGTATTCTAAGGAAAGACCAGTGTTTCTGGCACTGCAGGATGCTGCAGGGTTTGGCTTGAGTTTGGGCGCAGAAAGAGAGCTTCTGTTGGCCCTGCCAAGCAATCGTGACGAACGCTGGCATTGACTCCCGCTTTGACTGTGAAGCTAGTCCTTAGTGGATAGTGTGGCTATTGTGAGCTATGAGCTCTTAAAGGCCGTTGAGCCGAACGGACAAGGGGAAGCCGACCTTCATCAGTCTAGACATTGAACTGGCGATTTGAGCAACGGGCAAGGGATGAACTGTATCCATGTTATGGTTGTATAACTTGAGTGCCTAAGTTATTGGCGTTCGTTAGGATCACATAATCAGAGTATTGGGTTGTATGCCATCAAGACTTAAGTCTCCGGCCAGGGGCCGTGGAGCATGAATGTTAAATGTTTACCATTGGGTCTTGGACCTTTGAATTATGGTGGGACCCTTGTTTACTAATACACCGATAATGTGCCCTAAATGCACGGAACATCGGGCTGTGCGAAGAACGTTTGTGATATCTTGAACTGTGCGTGAGTGCACGTTTGTGATATATCTATTTGTGAAACTGTTATGCCTGCATGGAAGGAATACCACTACCGCAAATAGGGGTAGGGTCATTATAAATGTGTCAACCGAATGCTGACCGTTGCCGTGTTTATCACCATTGTAGTTGGACTGTCCTTATGCGGGTGCAGGAGAGCCGAGCGGGAAATAGCAGGCTGAAGCCCTTGCTACTACTGCTGGCCCTCAAAGGCCGAATGAAGAATTTTACTGTTTTCATGTGTGGTCAGCCTGCGTGCCGAAGTTTGTAATCCACACTGGTAAAATGTAACTGTAAGGCCTTAAGGTCATAACCTTTGTGTATTCGTAAGTGACATTCCTGTGTTGTTATATATAAATGGTGGTTTATATATTATAGACATTCAAATGAGTTTGAGTTCAAGTAACCTTACAGCTTCCGTTAGCATGCTCTGAGTTAGGATGCGATTAATATTTTGTATTAACCTGTAACCCCAATGCCTGTTTGTGGAATATGGTGTGGGGACCCAGTTGGACCCTCTATTATATTTCATGAAACGGATGGAAGTGTTATAATTTGGTATCAGCTTGTCTTGGTCTTCCTCTTTCGAATTCATGGTCGAATTCTTTTGTGGGGTGGCGAACACGTGTAAGTGCGACCCGTTATAACATAAATGAACTCAAGAATGTCCACTAAGGAATGCAAATACACGTGTTTGAGGAACCTACGCGTTCCTATAAAGTTATTTTTTCTTTTACAAAGTCTCTAAAGTGTGTCTTTTACACATATAGGTTACTTGAAGTGGTGCGGGGTAGTCTGAGCCGCAGCATTCTGATGAGAGTATGACATCAGTAGAGGTGCCTACACCTCCTCCTTCTACGAAGACAGTACGCTTAGTTGTTGAGGTACTATTTGCAAATATATAGGCATAGCCTACTTGGCAGGCATAGCCTGCGATGGTGCCATGATAGGTTGGTGTAAGGCCCGCGCCTATTGAGGCTGTTATAGATCCACTAGTAAAAGAACGACAACTGAAACAGTTTATGAGCTTCAATCCCCCTACGTTTATGGGTGTGGGATCCCTAACGTAGGCGGAGGATTGGTTGTCGTATGCCAAGTGAATATTAACGGCGATAAGGACAGGGGAAGAACAGAAAGTTACCTTGTCCACTTTCTTGCTGGAAGGAGAGACTCAGCTATGGTGGGACGAGATAGAGTTGCACCTCTTAGAGGGCAGGAAATTAACAGAAGTCTCGATAGAGGAGTTTTCGAGACTATTCTTGGTAAAGCACTTGCCATCAGCACAGCGCATCGCCATGGAAAATGAGTTCCAGCGTCTAACTCAGGAAGAAAGTAGTGTTGATACCTACTTATATGAGTTTACATGGATGGGATGCTATGCAAGGTCTATCTTTGCTGACAAAGAGCGTAAAACCAATAGGTTCTACAAAGGGCTGCAGGATGAGTTCAGATTCCTACTCTCGAGTTCGTTGAACCAAGGTTTTCAAGTGCTGGTGGATACGGCTTGTGCATTGGAGAAACATATGAAGCGAGTACAGGGCAAAAGGGACTTGGCTGTGACAAAGTCGGAGTTCAAAGCGTCGTACTAGGGAAAATTGAACTACCGAAGGAAATGGGGTAAGAGATCCAAGTCTTCTAGACATGCTGCGTCTATAGTTGCGTCTTTGGGATGCTATGCAGGGTCTATTTTTGTTGACAAAGAGCATAAAACCAATAGGTTCTACGAAGGGCTGCGAGATGAGTTGAGATTCCTGCTCTCGAGTTCGGTGAACCAAGGTTTTCAAGCGCTGGTGGATACGGCTTGTTCATTGGAGAAAGATATGAAGCGAGTACAGGGCAAAAGGGACTTGGCTGTGACAAAGTCCGAGTTCAAAGCGTCGTACTAGGGAAAATCGAACTACCGAAGGAAATGGGGTAAGAGATCCAAGTCTTCAAGACTGGATCCGTCTACAGTTGCGTCTGGAGCAACTTCGAGGACAGATCCTCGTGCCTGTTATACATGTAGTAATGTGGGTCATCTAGCCTGTGATTGTCGGGTTGGTCTGCCAAAGGTTGAAAAGAAGATAGGAGCATAATATGCTAATAAGCGAAAGGCAGTGGCGGAGTCCTCTGCATCCCAAGCGTAACCCCGAGTTTATAACCTTGGCCAACAGGAGGCCATAAAGCAAAGTGACATCGTCACAGGTATGAGTTAAGATATTGGTTTATTGCTTTTCATACTACATACCTTGTGTGTAGCTTGTGTATGATGTGTTTGTCTTAGGCTTTGTCCTAATTTGGGACTATCCAGCGAGGGCACTTTTTGATACGGGTACTTCGCATTCATTTCTTTCCGAGGACTTCATAACACGAATCAGAGTGCCTAGTCGTATGATGGTAGATAGTGTGAAGGTGTTTTTTCCTAACGGATGCGTAATGCGTGCGGTTAGGGCTTGCTATGTGAAGGTGCGGATAGGAAGTCAGGATTTTAGGTTGGATGCATTCTTGCTGCCGATATCTGAGTTTGATGCGATCTTTGGTATTGACTGGCTTTCGGAGCAGCGAGCCTGTATTGATTGTAACTCAAAGGAAGTCACACTAGGTCAGAATACCGAGCTTGAGATTAAATTCGCTGTTATGTGAGGAGTGAGCAGGATCTTGATGTCTGCTCTCCAAGTCGTCAATGATGTTCGAAAGGGCACGGAGTTATTCTTCACTCTTATGTAGGCTGTTGACCCAAAGGCCAGTATGAGTGACGTTTCGATTGTATCAGAGTATGCTGATGTGTTTCCAAAAGATCTTCATGGGTTACCACCCCAGCGGGAGATTGACTTTGCTATTGAACTGGTGGTAGTGCAAAACCTATGGCCCGCTCCTCATATCGTGCAGCGCCAAAGAAAATGGCAGAGCTGAAAGTTCAACCACAAGAGTTGCTAGAACAGGGATATATACGCCCAAGTATGTCACCTTGGAGCGCACCTATTCTCTTTGTGAAAAAGAAGGACGGTATTCTGCAGTTGTGTATCGACTATCGTTAATTGAACAAGCTGACGGAGAAAAACAAGTCTCTGATTCCACGAATTTATGACTTATTCGATCAACTGGCTGGGTCTATGGTATACTCAAAGCTTGATTTGAAGTCGGGCTACTACTAGTTGCAGATTTGGGAATACGACATTCCACAAACAGCATTTGGAACACGCTACGGTCATTACGAGTTCACTGTGATGTCATTTGGGCTATATAATGCGCCATCAGTGTTCATGGACCTAATACATAGCACTTTTAGAGAGTACTTGGATTTATTTGTGATCGTCTTCATTGATGACATCTTGGTGTACTCTCAATCTAAAGAAGACCATGTGAACCATTTATGGATGGTGTTGCAAACCCTAAGAAGGAACAAGCTCTACGCCATGTTCTCAAAGTCTGAGTTCTGGCTGTCGTCAGTGGATTTTCTTGGCCATGTGGTTAGTGGAGAAGGTATAACAGTGGATCCGGTGAAAGTCATTGCAATATAAGAGTGGTCGATTCTGTCTACCGTAGCTGAAGTCTTGAGTTTCCTTAGACTTGTGGGATACTACAGGCGCTTTATAAAGAACTTTTCCTGAATAGCTTTACCCCTCACCACACTAACGAGGAAGGATCAAAAGTTCGTCTAGACGTCGGAGTGCATGTGAGCTTTTGAAGAGCTGAAGAGTCATTTGACCACGGCGCTTGTTTTGACATCGCCATGTGGTACAGACGGCTATGAGATATATAGTAATGCATCAAGAAGCGGCTTAGGCTGCGTTCTTCTTCAATTTGTAAAAGTGACAGTGTATGGCTCGCAATAGTTGAAAGTGCATGAGCAAAATAATTCCGTCCATGACTTGGAGTTGGCGGCGGTGATTTTTGCACTTAAACTATGACATCATTATTTATATGGCGTAAAGGTGGATATATTCATGGACCATAAGAGCCTTAAGTACCTATTGGATCAGAAGAATCTCAATATGTGACAATGAAGGTGGATGGAGTTCCTCGGGGACTATACTTTTGATATTCATTACACTCCTGGGAAAAGAAATGTTGTCGTAGATGCCTTGGGTCATAGGACTCCGACAAGGGCAAATCGGTTGCAGATGTATGATGAGTGTCTGGTCCAAGAGATGGAAGCTTTAGAGATTTCTTGTGTTGACAAGAATTCAACTATAAATGCGTACCTGAACTGGATGGAGGTACAGTATGACCTTGCAGACAGGGTTCGGCGAGTGACGGAACTTGATGAAAGTCTGCAACGCTATGCAGCAGATGGGTCAAATGCCCAATTTTCTTGCGATGACGGCCTTTTGCGAAAAGACTGTCATTTATGCATCCCGATTATGGGTAAGCTAGGAGAAGAATTGATGTATAAGGCTCACTTTACAAAATACTCAATTCACCCAGGGAGCACAAAGATGTACAAGGACATGAAAAAGCTTTTCTGGTGGTCGGGCATGAAGAAAGACATAGCACATTATGTGGCTAAATGTCAGACCTGTGCCTTAGTGAAAGCAGAATGTCAGAATCCTGGAGGTTTCTTGAAGTTATTACCTATTCCTTAATGGAAATTTGATGATATTTTGATGGATTTCATGCATGGTTTGCTGAGATCTCAACGCGGGAACGATTCTGTTTGGGTAATCGTGGACCAGTTGACGAAAGTGGCTCACTTAATTCTGAATAAGAGGGACGACCCAGTGGAAATCTTTGCTAATCGTTATGTTGAGCCAATAGTACGATTGCACGGTGTGCCCCGTAGCATCATAAGTGATCGAGACGGGCGCTTCACTTTGAATGATTGGAGGCTAATCCATCAGTTGTTGGGGACAAAATTAACGTTCAGTTAGACCTTTCATCCAAAAATGGATGGCCAGACTGAGAGAACCAATAGAACTATGGAGTACATGCTCCGAATGTGCGCCTTGGATTTCGGGAACAGGTCAGAAGACTATCTCTCTATAGTAGAGTTCGCCTACAATAATAGCTATCAAGCTAGCTTAAATATGACACCTTTTGAAACTTTGAATGGTAAGAAATGTCGTACAACATTGATAACTTCACACAATGAAGTTATCTTATGCGTTAATCCACCATATTTTGACTGAGTTATTTCCAAAATATTAATCAAAAGCATGTGTAAACGAGTGAATTATAATTTATAAGAAAATTCATGTATTATTAATATTTTAATTTATTTTTATGATAAGGAGGTATGAAGAAATAACTTGCATGGCAATAATGAAGTGTAAGGAGCATCCAGGAACTTGTTAAAATAAGTCTGCAGTGCATTGGGAGCAGTATTTGAGTGTAGGAAGCAGAAAATATAATTTGTTGCAACAAATAAAAATTTGTTGCAACAAATTTGTGAGTTTGAATTTTCAAAATCCGAAAATAACTCAAATATGGCGTTTCAAAAATGAAAAGAGGCTTCCTTTCATAAATCTTGGAGATCCTTCGAGGCCCTATTACCATATAAAGGGGAATTTTAGATCTTTTCATGATCTTTGTCATTTTAGAGAGAAGGAGGGCAAGTTTAGGGTTCTTGACGGTTGAGAAGCGGATTCCAGTCGTGAGAAAGGGTACATATAAACTTTTGAATCCATGAATTGTAAGATCTCTATATTTTTGTGTGTTCATTTCCTTGCTATGAACTAAACTCTCCAAGTCTTGTATAAGGAGAGTACTATGTGTGTTTTTATGATGTATGTTCTTGATTTTTGAGTTTTGTTGGATTATTTGTTATCTTGTGAACTTCTGAATTTATTTATGAGATTTTTGGCTTTGATCTTCATCTTGTTTTGCATTGCGAGAATTGAGAGATGAGTGGCGTAATATAAGGTTGAAGGTTGTTTATTGCACCGCAAGAATTGAGAGACGAGTGGTGCAAAACGTTTAACCAAATATCTCCACTTTTGCATTGTACTTCGAGATTCGAGAGAGGAGAAGTACAACCGCTCATTAGTTCACCATAGTTTAGAGGATAGGAGGAGACTCCCTCTTTTTGCTAGCGATCCGATTTTTATGTTAAGCAATATTCTTCATTCTTCATAAGTTTGAGATAACTAGGAGAATTTAGGACGTTGAGATTTCCGAGATTCGAGATATGAGGATTTCTTTTATAAAAATCATTGCATGATAATTCATTCATCACTCTTAACTAATATTATTTCTACACACCATTTAGACTCATATAGGAAATCTAAATACAAGACAATTTTCGCCAATTGATAAAGGTATTTTTCAAAGCATCCAAGTAGTCTACTTAATTTAAATCGTAGTTAAAAATCTTGACTAGTTTGTAAAATAATCATCTCTTTCAACTTGTTTGGATTTAAATTATGGTGTAGCTAGTAGTTGCAAGCTTTAGGTTAACCACTTTTTCGAGGGAACGATCTCACTCACACTTTATTACTTATAATGACACGTACACTTGCGTTAATATGTATAAACCATTTTCATCGTATCAAGTTTTTGGCACCGTTGTCGGGGAGGTGCTATTAATCTATTGTTTATTTTCTAGCAATATTAGTAAACCCTAGTATTTGGAGGTCAAACTTTAATTTTGTTGTATTTTAAGTTGTTTGTAGTTTTTTTATTATTGTTATTTTTTGTTATGTTAGTGCATGTCCATATTTCAGTCCACTGAGTTACTGCCATTAAACTTAAAGGACGTGTAGGAGAAATCGTAAGAATTTTTCATTTAGAACAAACCCAATCTTCAACTATGAATACAAACGATAATCATCAGGAAGGTCAAGATTTAGGAGGTCAGGTAAAACACAATGGACACCCTATTGAGCAAAAGAGAACATGTCGTGATTACAACATGCCTCTATAGGGAGGGTTGAAATTTAGTATCGCTAGGCCTGCAATCGAGGACAATAATTTTAAAATCGATTCTGTTGTCATGCAACTCGTTAAAAATAGTAAATTTGGTGGCCTTAATCATGAAGACCCCAATTCTCATTTGAGAACGTTCATAGAAATCTGAGATACGTTCAAGATTAATGGAGCTTCAGAAGAAGCCATTAAATTGCGTCTGCTTCCTTTCTCGCTAGAGGGGAGGGCAAAGGATTGGCTAAATTCTTTAACCAACTAATCTATTACAACTTGGGCATTCTTGATGGAAAAAATTTTAGCCAAATACTTTCCCCCATCTAAAACAACTAAGTTGAAGCGAGACATATCAAATTTTATGCAAGGAAATGGAGAAACACTCTACGATGCTTGGGAGTGTTTCAAAGAGTTATTGCGTAAGTGTACTACCATGGCTTAGCCATCCACCAATAAGTTTGGACCTTCTAAAATGGTCTCCAAACGTCCACCATGATTCAAGTTGATGGAGCCGCGGGAGGGTCACTCATGAATAAATACCCAGAAGATGCCTATGTGATATTGGAGGATTTATCCTCTAATAATTATCAACTTGTTGATCGGCAAGGGCCTTCTTCTTCTAATGATGGGTTATACCAAGTGGACCAATTAACCTCATTTGCGGTGAAATGACTTCGCAATTTAATTCAATAAATAAACAATTAGACGCCTTAACATTAAACCAAAGTCAATTTCTCTAATAGGTTAATAGTATTGTTACTCCTCCATCCATCGCTAGTAGTACTTTAACCATTGAACAACTTATAGGACATAACAAAGACGCTAACTATATAGGAGGGCAGTACTAACAAGGTCATAACACTTACTCGAATAATTATTATCCGGAGTGGAGAAACCATCCCAATTTGTCATGGAAGAATAATTCTGGGTCTACTCCTTCGCATTTATTCAACCACAATTCCAGCCACCCTCACCAACATCACAATCCAAGTCAAACGGGACCTTCACGGAAATTATCTGATGAAGTCATCTTAGAGTCTATGAAGAATAATGAAGCCTGTTTTTCTAGTCTAAAAGGATCCATGCGCTTAATTGAAACACAATTGGGGCAAATTGCATCCGCACTAAATACTAGATCTCTAGGGATATTACCAACTGATACAATGCCTAATCCTTAGGGTGATAACCAACACTTTAAGGCTGTTACATTGCGGAGTGGAAAAGAGTTGGTGAGTGGCTATAATAATAATCTAGTGGCAACTGATAATGTGCAAGATGAAGTAGAGAGTGACAAAATTCATAAACCCGCTAGAGAGTTGAATTTTGAACCTACTAAGAGTGTGGAGGAAGAGCTAGAAGAAGTATAAGAGAGTAAGAAAGAGAAGAATGTAGAGGTGCCTGCAAAAGATAAAAAAATAATTACCTACCCACCACCACCATTTCCTCAAAGACTTAGGAAGAGCAAGCTAGATCACCAATTCAAGAAATTCATGAAATTTTTAAGAAACTTCAAATTAACATCCCATTTGCAGATGTCTTAGAGCAAATGCCCAGTTACGTCAAATTTATGAAAGATATTTTAAACAAAAAGAGAAAATTTGGCACAAATGAAACTGTGGCGCTGACCCATGAGTGTAGTGTAATCCTTCAAAAGAAACTTCCACCCAAACTAAGACATCCAGGAAGTTTCACTATTCCATGCTCTATTGGATACCAATTTGAAGGAAAAGCTTTGTGTGATCTTGGAGCGAGTATAAATTTGATGCCACTTTCAATTTACCGGAAGTTGGGATTGGGGGATGTTTCTAAAACTTTGTTAACATTACAGCTAGCCGACAAATTGCTTACTTTTCCAAAGGGTATAGTGGAGGATGTTCTTGTCAAGGTGGACAAGTTTATCTTTCCAGCAGACTTTGTAGTTTTTTATATGGAAGAAGACAAGAAGATCCCACTAATTGTAGGGAGACCCTTTTTAGCAACCGGAAAAACATTAATAGATGTCCACAAAGGTGATTTGACCATGAGAGTCAACGATGAACAAGTAACTTTTACTGTTCTTAAGGTCATGAAATTCCCTAGTGAGAAGGAAGACGTGATGGAGGTGGTTAACAGTATTTCACTATATGACTATGAGCAAGATAGTGGGTGGCATTACTCGAATATAAGAGAGGAGATAAGAATTTTGATGGACGAGGCAGAAGTTAAGGAAGTGGAATCCGATGAGGTTAGGCATGAAGAAGTAGAATCTACCGAAAGAGAGAGTGAAGAGTGTTTTCAAGTGTACGAGAATCGATTGGTGTCACTTCATAGGACGGAACCCTTAGATATAATTGAGCGGTCTTTAGTTGACAAACCCTTTACGGTTTGCCTGCCCGTCTTAGAGTTAAAATTGCTTCCCGAGTATTTGTCTTACGCATATCTAGGATAAAATGATACATTGCCGGTAATAGTGAATGCTAGACTGCTACCAGAGCAGCATGATAGACTATTGGTCATTCTGAAAAGATATAAGTTAGCCATAGGGTGGATAATAGTCGATATCTGAGGCATTAATCCTTCCTTGTGTATGCACAAGATCCTTTTAGAGGAATCTTGTAAGGGATCCATCGAGCCTCAGCACTGCCTTAGCCCTCCTAAGAAGGCATTGGTGAGAAAAGATATCATTAAGTGGTTAGATGCAGGAATCATTTACCCTATATCTGATAGTTCTTGGATGTCACCCATCCACTATGTACCTAAGAAAGGAGTGACGACCGTAGTTAGGAATGAAAAAAACGAATTAGTCCCCACAAGAACATCACAGGATGGCGTATCTGTATCGACTACCGTAGATTAAATAAGGCAACTAGGAAGGATCACTACCCGTTACCATTCATAGATTTGATTCTAGATAGACTAGCTAGAAATGAGTTTTACTATTTTCTAAATGGATATTCTGGCTACAATCAGATAACGGTTGATCCGGACGATCAGTAAAAGACATCGTTCATGTGTCCCTTTGGTATATTTGCATTTAGGAGGATGCCATTTGGGCTATGCAATGCACCAGTCACGTTCCAATATTGCATAATTGCAATAGTGGCGGATCTTATAGAACAAGGTATTGATCCTATGGACTATGGCATAGAGGTTTTTATGGATGATTTTTCCATCTTTGGGAGAATATTCAACGCTTGCTTGGTGTGTTTGGAGAGAGTGCTTGCCCGTTGTGTGAAGACCAACCTAGTGTTGAACTGGGAAAAATGTCATTTTATGGTGTAGAAAGGCATTGTCCTTGGACACCATGTATCTAGAGACGGATTGGATATGGATAGGGGCAAGGCTGAGGTGATTGAAAAATTACCTCCTCCCAAAAATGTAAAAGCATTGAGAAGTTTCTTAGGCCATGCGAGATTGTACCGATGGTTTGTTAAAGACTTTGCCAAAATCGCCAAGCCTTTAAGTGAGTTATTAGGAAATGATGTGAAGTTTGATTTTAATGATGAGTGTTTGAATGCATTCAATCAATTAAAGACATGACTAATTACGACACCAATTATAGTTGCCCCCCGATTGGGAAAAACCCTTTGTATTGATGTGCGATGCAAGTGACTACACCGTTGGGGCTGTTTTGGGTCAAATGCGGGAGAAGGTCTTTCATACTATAGCCTACACTAGTAAGACTTTAATAGAGGCGCAAATAAATTATACCACGACCGAAAAGGATCTACTAGCTATAGTGTTTGCCTTTGAGAAGCTTAGGTCTTATCTTCTTTGCACCAAAGTGATAGCATTCACCGACCACGATGTTATCTGCTATCTTATGGAGAAGAAGGATGCTAAGCCTCTATTGATTCGATGGGTGTTGCTGCTGTAGGAGTTTGATTTAGAAATAAAAGATCGGAAGGGCGTAGATAATCGTGTGGCAGATCATTGATGAGTCCCTATTTTATACTATATTTGGACTCATCTAGGCCTATTTCCATGTCTTTGCACACCGTTTAGCGCCATTTGCACTCCTTTTGGTTCGCTACGGTTTTCCACGCCCTGTGCACCTTTTTAGCCCATTTCCGTGCTTGTGTGCATTTACTTTCTTGCTGTGTTTATCACTGTTCGCTGTGGCTGCCGCGATCGATGCCCCGTGCAGTTTTCCTGCAGGTTTGGGGATCGTGAGGGCATTCGGGATAGGCGTTTCACTATTTTTGGCAAAGGAGTCAGTGGTCGTGCGTTTTTGCCCACGCACGACCATCGACCTCCTGGCGCACGATCACTGATCGTGCGCAGCCCGGTCTCATTTGTGAAACTCTGTCTTGAACCTTCCGCACGATCACTGCCATACCGCGCACGACCACTGCTCGTGCGCCGCCGATCGTGCGCAGTCATATCCATTTTGCAAAAGTCTGTCTGGCTATTTCCGCACGATCATCAGCCTTGCCTCGCACGATCACTGATCGTGCGCTGCTGATCGTGCGCGACTACTAATTTTCTGATGCAGGTCTGCAGGTTGCTCACGCACGGGCGCTGACCTTGGTCGCGCACGACCACTGGTCGTGCGCCAGTGGTCGTGCGCGCTATTTATTCTGCAAGCTATAAATACGCTGTTCCGCGAATTAGGGCGAGACAAACGTTACGGAACCTTCGCCATTCCGCCGTTTTCGCCCTCCAGCAGTCCCATTCACCTCCACCTCCATTCCTACCAACGGGAGGACTTTCTCCCGTGATTCCGAAGCATCCCTCATCCTCCGGCGATCCTCCGGCCATTAAAGCTCTTCTCCAAGTTCTTCACCGAGGAAGACGACGAAGCTTGCCTCAAGAACGGACTTAAAGGCCACCGAAGTGACAGCTCGGCGGTACCGGAAGCCCTCCACGGACTGCGCTTGGAAGCGGTTTGACAACCCGCACCTCCGGCCAACACCCGCGAAGGATCTTCACTCTTGTGGTTTAGCTTTCTCCAACCTTTCTTGTTGTATGGTTTATGTATGCATGTATGAACGGATTAATCTCTTTTGCAATGAAATGTTTATGCTTTCATCTTGCTTGTGAGATTCGTTGTTAATGCGCTCCGCTCTCTTTCGTTCACTCCACGCCTTTGCTTCACTTCATTTCACTTCACATCACACACTTCACTCACTAGCTTACCGCCCACTCGCCCACCGAAGTACGGCATCGCGGCCGCTACATCCATCTCGCCTTGCGAAGCGGTGATTGCGACCCGCAAAGCTCTCGTTAGTGTAATCGGTCGTAAGACCACCAACCAAAGCCCCTTTCTTTTTCTGTTTATTTCATTTAACTCTCATAACGATAGTTTCAGAGTCTAAATCGTTCGACGCCAATTGCATTCCTCAAGAGACCGACATCCGGGGATTCATTCCCAACTTTATTACTTGAGCGACCGGTACGCTTGCCGTATTTTACGCGCATCAAGTTTTTGGCGCCGTTGCCGGGGAATGCAACTGTTGAACGATTATGATTTCTGGAAGTATTGGTATAAGAGTTAGTGCTTTTTGATTTTTGTTTCTTTGTTTTGTTGTTTCAGTGAATACAGGGTCAATATTCTATCAATGCCTTCTATTCAGCAGCTAATTTATCAAGCCCGTCTCACCAATCGAGTGGAAACGGGAAATGACAGTTTCGAGATTTCCTCTGATTTGATCGAATACATTATCGAAAATTGTCAATTCAACGGAGACGGAAATGCTGATGCCTTGTGCCATGTGCGCAGGTTTTTAGAAATTTATGACACATGCTCTTCGAACACTGCCAACGGTGAGCAGCAGAAGATTCGACTCTTCTCCTTTTCCTTGAAAGGCAGCGCAAAACGATGGTATCATGATACCAGGAAGGAAATGTTTCATTCGTGGAAGCAACTCGAAGGAAATTTCTTGGCCAAATTCCGACAGCAACTGCTCACCACGGACGATTACAAGGAGCTCATCACCTTCTCCCAAAGAGATGAAGAATCCTTATTCGCAGCCTGGGAGCGTTTTCAGTATCTGCGGAGGGAATGCTGCAGAGAGGGAGTGTCAGATATTTTGCTGCTCCAAACCTTCTATTTTGGGATCCTAGACAGATTCCGGCCAGCACTTGACATTGCAGCTGGCGGAACTTTGCTCAACAAACCTTGTCGGGATGCTTGGGAAATAATTGACAACATTGCCCAAACCAGCAGGCACTGGAATTCCCCACCTTTCCCCGACCCTTCCGTGGAGGCAAAGTCGGTGGTCACTGATGAAGCCGCCAATCTTCCCGCGTCTGTGATGGAGCGTTTTTTTCGCGTACTTCTGCAAAATAATGGATGTGTTCAACGATCAAGCTGCCACCATTCAGCGCCTACAAACGGCCATTGGGATTCTTACGGAAACGTTGCTCAGCTCTACCAGTCAGAAACAGGAAACAGTGCATTCAATGAGGCTGAGAAGTGGAAAAAGTCTCGAGAGAGTCTTGCCGCCCGATCCTCCTACACAATCTCCGTGTGTACCCATTTCTGACTCGACAATTGAACCTCCGTCTGCACCGATCGCGCAAGAACCCGTATCAGTACCGCCACTCGTGAGGAACACCTCGAGGCCGCCGTTTCCCCATCGGCTAAATAATGAAAAGACTGAAAGGCATTTTCAGAAGTTCCTGGAAATCATGAAAGGAGTTCAAGTCAGCATACCTTTAACAGAAGCTATCACGCAGATTCCAGGATACTCCAAGTTCCTCAAGACCCTCATCTCGAGGCGTCGATCCTTGGAAGGTCTGAATATGATTAACCTCACCGAAGAGTGTTCCTCTCTCCTCACCAACTTTTTTCCTACCAAACGCAGAGATCCTGGCAGCTTCACCATCCCTTGCCGAATTGGTCTCCACAGGTTTGGCCACGCACTTTGTGATTTGGGAGCGTCGATTAACCTGATGCCCCTCTCCATCTTCCAGGAGCTGGGAGTTGGGATTCTCCAGCCCACCCATCTGAAGTTACAGCTAGCCGATCGATCGATAAAAACGCCAGCTGGGATGGTTGAAGACCTCATTGTCATGGTTAACGACCTTGCTTTCCCGGCCGATTTTGTCATCCTTGACATGAAGGCTGACCCCAAAGTCCCTATAATTCTGGGAAGGCCCTTCCTTGCCACTGCCCGGGCTATTATCAATGTCGACCGGGAGAACTGACCCTAAGCCTGGGAGACGATTCAATTTCCTTCAATGTCCATGAACCTCCGCAACAACTCAGAATCACTAATTGTGACAGCGCTGACTTGTTTGACGAACCGGGAACGAGCAGCGAATTGATTCTTGACCATGATGAGCCAGAATGGGAAATTGAGGACACACCACCCGCTGCCTCGTCTGGGGCTCCGCATTTGATCAAAGAACCCACCATCACTTCTTCTGTCACTGCTACTACCGTAACCTTGAAGCCGCTGCCCGAATCCCTGAAATATGCTTTCTTGGAGGAAGGCACAGCATGTCCGGTGATCATCTCCGCTACTCTCTCCGCCGACAACGAACGTGCATTGGTCGACGTGTTAAAAAAATATAAGAATGTTTTTGGACGATCTCTGGCTGACATTAAAGGCATCAGCCCGGCGTTCTGCATGCACAAGATCCTCCTTGAAGATCAATACAAACCATCGGCACAACCGCAACGAAGACTGAATCCCAAGATGCATGCGGTGGTCCAGGCGGAAGTCATAAAATTGCTCGACGCCGGTATAATTTACCCCATCAGTGACAGCAAATGGGTAAGCCCGGTCCAAGTTGTGCCCAAAAAGGGCGGAATTACTGTGGTAGCTAATGACGAGAATGAACTACTGCCTACCCGTGTGGTCACTGGGTGGAGAGTTTGCATCGATTACAGGAAGCTGAATGAAGCTACACGCAAAGATCATTACCCGCTCCCTTTCATCGATCAAATGCTGGAAAAATTGGCTGGTCAGGAATACTACTGCTTTCTGGATGGCTATTCGGGATACAACCAAATCGCAGTCGACCCCGAAGATCAAGACAAGACAACATTCACCTGCCCATCTGGCACCTTCGCGTTTAGGAGAATGCCGTTTGGCTTGTGCAACGCCCCGGCAACCTTCCAACGTTGCGTCATCGCCATTTTTGGCGACATGATCGGTGATTTTCTCGAAGTCTTCATGGATGATTTCTCTCTTTTCGGGAACACCTTTGACTCCTGCCTCGCTAATTTAGCCAAGGCCTTGCAGCGTTGTGATGATACCAACCTTGTCCTGAATTGGGAGAAATGCCACTTCATGGTTCGTGAGGGCATCGTTTTAGGCCACAAGGTCTCTCGTCGGGGGCTCGAAGTCGATCAAGCAAAAATCGGTGTCATCAAGAATCTTCCCCCTCCATCTTCTGTCAAGGGAATCCGCAGTTTTTTGGGACATGCCGGCTTTTACCGAAGATTCATTAGTAATTTTTCATCAATATCCAAACCTCTCACGAATCTGTTGACTAAGGACGCCTTGTTCGTCTTCGATGAGAATTGCATGCAGGCCTTCACATCTCTCAAGGACCGGCTAATCTCCGCTCCCATTTTGGTGGCGCCGGATTGGACTTTGCCCTTCGAAGTCATGTGCGATGCCAGCGATTTTGCAGTTGGTGCGGTGCTCGGTCAAAGGAGAGACAAAGTATTTCACACCATCTCTTATGCGAGCCGAACCCTCAACGATGCCCAGCTCAATTACACTACCACAGAAAAGGAGCTTCTGGCCGTGATTTTTGCTTTCGAGAAGTTCCATTCGTACTTGGTGTTATCCAAAGTCATTGTCTACACCGACCATGCAGCTCTAAGGTATTTGTTCAAAAAAAAAGATGCCAAGCCTCGGCTAATCCGATGGATTCTCCTGCTGCAAGAATACTCCATTGAGATCCGAGATAAGAAAGGAGTGGAAAATGTCATAGCCGATCACTTATCTAGATTGGAAAATGATAGTGGTGGATCTGTTTTAGAGAATGAGCGCAATGCGATCGCTGAATGCTTCCCGGATGAGCGATTATTTTCCATCTCTTCCCTCCCCTCGACAACCCCGTGGTACGCAGACATGGCCAACTATCTTGCATGCAAATCGGTATCCCAAGCCTATCATCGCAGCAAAAGCGGAAACTTTTATCTGATGCTAAACATTATTTCTGGGAAGACCCGCTACTTTTTCGCACGTGCAATGATGGAGTTATCAGGCGCTGCGTACCCGAGAGTGAATTCCAATCCGTTTTAAACCACTGTCATGATCGGGAGGCCGGCGGACATTACGGCGCCACAAGAACGGCACGCAAGGTTCTGCAATGTGGCCTATTTTGGCCAACCCTTTTCAGAGACGCCCACAGTTATGTTACTAAATGCAATGAATGCCAACGGACAGGAAATATCTCTAAGAGGGACGAAATGCCCCTCAATAACATGCTCGTTTGTGAGCCATTCGATGTTTGGGGGATAGATTTCATGGGACCCTTTCCCATGTCGCACGGCAAACTCTATATCATTGTTGCGGTTGACTATGTCTCCAAGTGGGTCGAAGCCGAAGCTGTTGCTGCCAATGACGCTCGCACTGTTCTAACCTTCTTACACAGAAATATTTTTTCTAGATTTGGCGCTCCGCGCACAATCATCAGTGACGGCGGGAGTCATTTTTGCAACAAGTCATTCTTACAACTCATGAAGAAGTTTGGAGTTCATCACAAAGTCTCTCTCGCCTACCATCCTCAGACTTGTGGGCAAGTTGAAGTCTCCAACAGGGAGCTAAAAAGAATAATTGAAAAATCCATAAATTCCAACCGAAAAGAGTGGGCTAAGAAGGTCGACGACGCCTTATGGGCATACCGAACCGCCTTCAAAACCCCTATCGGTATGACCCCCTTTCAACTTGTCTATGGAAAGGCTTGCCATCTGCCGGTCGAATTGGAACACAAGGCGCTGTGGGCAACCAGATTTCTTAACATGGACATTGAGACTGCAGCAGGCGAACGCCGCTCCCAACTGAATGAACTGGAAGAACTACGGCATTTTGCTTATGAAAACGCGCGGATCTACAAAGAAAGAACAAAAAAATGGCACGACCGTCACATCATCCCAAAAGAATTCCAACCGGGCGATCAAGTCCTAATGTACAACTCCCGCCTCCGTTTATTCCCCGGAAAGTTAAAATCGCGGTGGAGCGGCCCCTTTACAGTGATCGGAGTTTCCCCTTTTGGAGCTATTGAAATATCCGGGAAGGGCGGCGACAAATTCAAGGTCAACGGGCATCGGCTAAAGTTGTACGATGGAGGTGCTATCATCGGCGAACCTCAAAGCGTACAGCTCGGCGACCCACTACTTGGTGACGGGGTGGCGCCTTGATCCCAATTTCCGCTGCGGGTCTTTTATTTTGTGTTGGAACATTTTGAGCTTTATTTTATTTTGCTGCATAAACATTATATACAATTGCTAATACAGGTATTTGGTCCACCTTAAGGACGGTAAACAAAAGGGCTATTCGGGAGACAACCCAAGCTTGGACCTTTTGGTCCCCTTGTTTATGTTTGATTTTATTTTATGCTTTCTATCTTTTTGTATTCTCTATTGTTCGGCCTAATTCGCAGGTTCAGCTTATCTTTTGTGCGATGCAGCACTTCCCGCGAATCATCATGCAATCTTCTGGCATGCTCCCCTCTTTGGAGCATTGGTACTCTCTCTCGCTTCAGATTTCATTTTCTGGTTGAATGTTTATTTTTCTTGCTTATGTTTTCATTCAAGTTTGGGGGGAAGAGCCGCCTATGCACTCACGAGCACATTTCATTCGCACACCGGTAGATTTATTTATGCTTCATGTTTGTAGACTCCTGCTGCACGCACACATCTGCACCCACATGAGCGCGCACTCTTACCACGCGCGCGGCTCGGGTTGAGTACTTATGTTGTGTAAGTTTTAAGATTGTGGTGCTGACGTAGGATTTTGTCGTACAGTAGTTCGAAACTCGTGCAGTGCTCCTAATCGAGTGCTCACGTTGTGTAGGAATTGTATAGAGCTAGTTTCTTCTCATGCTTGCATTTTATATTTTTTTCTATATTCGTAAATACTGTCTGTCCTACTCAACTTCTGAATCCGGAGTGATCTCGCGGTAGTGTAGGCATGTGTGTAAGCGTCGCTGGCTTTGTTTTGCTCGAGTCGGGAGGACGGATCACTTTTCTCGGTGGCTAAGAACTTGCCCCAAGCGACTTTCGAAGCATTGGTGCCCGGTTAGTCGAGCGTGAGCGTGACGTAGGCCATCATTTTGGCCCGGTTGATCCTTGCACCCGTCCTAACATAGCCCTCGCTAGCCCCGTTGAGCCTACCTTCCCTTTTGATCAGCTCCACATGCAAGTCACCAAAGCCTCAAGCCACTCCTAGTCGCACACCCGCATTGAGCTCTTGTTTCGTTAATTTCTCGTTGGGTTGTTGTGATGGGCGGATTTTGTGAACGTGTGGATATGCCGCAAAGTTTTTAAATGCTAAATTATTGAGAAAAGAAAAGAGAAAAGCAAAATGTGACAAAGAAAAGAAAAAGTATAAATGAAAAAAAAAAAAATCTGAAATTGAGAAATTTGTTTTATGGTAGGCGGTGCACCCACTCATGTTGTAAAAGCTAAGTTTGGGGGTGTGGTGCACTCGCATTCTTGTTGTTAGCGAGAATTCTGATGTGTGCGAGCTCCGTTGGGTTGTGCGTAGCCTTCGTCTTTATCTTGTCCATCCATACCTACATCTACACCCAAGCCCCACTCTTCACCTCAAGTCCTACGGATTCACGCTCGAGTCAAACCCGCATCGTGGAGAAAGTGCGAACGGGCAAGCATATGGCCCCCGACATTGGTGGATTCCTTTGGAGGTGATCTTGAGCCCCGGTCTTTGGCAATACCTCGCCATCCGACTTGCCTACTTTCTGCCTTCCCATGACCGTGCGATTCTCCGGAATTCATTCTTTGAGTAGTGACAGTATCTATTTACGTTTTTCGAAAATTATAAATTGCATTGCATGATTAGAAACTCTTTCTATTATATTTTTTTACGCATGTGAGCTTCTCGATTTCTCGTCCTACTGTAGGTTGTAATTACTACGTCAGCTAGCCGTTTTAGAGCCCACAACGTGATTATTTGCCCGGGACGTGCAAATGGTTAAGTTTGGGGGTGTGATGAGTCCCTATTTTATACTATATTTTGGACTCATCTAGGCCTATTTCCATGTCTTTGCACACCGTTTAGCGCCATTTGCACTCCTTTTGGTTCGCTACGGTTTTCCACGCCCTGTGCACCTTTTTAGCCCATTTCCGTGCTTGTGTGCATTTACTTTCTTGCTGTGTTTATCACTGTTCGCTGTGGCTGCCGCGATCGATGCCCCGTGCAGTTTTCCTGCAGGTTTGGGGATCGTGAGGGCATTCGGGATAGGCGTTTCACTATTTTTGGCAAAGGAGTCAGTGGTCGTGCGTTTTTGCCCACGCACGACTATCGACCTCCTGGCGCACGATCACTGATCGTGCGCAGCCCGGTCTCATTTGTGAAACTCTGTCTTGAACCTTCCGCACGATCACTGCCATACCGCGCACGACCACTGCTCGTGCGCCGCCGATCGTGCGCAGTCATATCCATTTTGCAAAAGTCTGTCTGGCTATTTCCGCACGATCATCAGCCTTGCCTCGCACGATCACTGATCGTGCGCTGCTGATCGTGCGCGACTACTAATTTTCTGATGCAGGTCTGCAGGTTGCTCACGCACGGGCGCTGACCTTGGTCGCGCACGACCACTGGTCGTGCGCCAGTGGTCGTGCGCGCTATTTATTCTGCAAGCTATAAATACGCTGTTCCGCGAATTAGGGCGAGACAAACGTTACGGAACCTTCGCCATTCCGCCGTTTTCGCCCTCCAGCAGTCCCATTCACCTCCACCTCCATTCCTACCAACGGGAGGACTTTCTCCCGTGATTCCGAAGCATCCCTCATCCTCCGGCGATCCTCCGGCCATTAAAGCTCTTCTCCAAGTTCTTCACCGAGGAAGACGACGAAGCTTGCCTCAAGAACGGACTTAAAGGCCACCGAAGTGACAGCTCGGCGGTACCGGAAGCCCTCCACGGACTGCGCTTGGAAGCGGTTTGACAACCCGCACCTCCGGCCAACACCCGCGAAGGATCTTCACTCTTGTGGTTTAGCTTTCTCCAACCTTTCTTGTTGTATGGTTTATGTATGCATGTATGAACGGATTAATCTCTTTTGCAATGAAATGTTTATGCTTTCATCTTGCTTGTGAGATTCGTTGTTAATGCGCTCCGCTCTCTTTCGTTCACTCCACGCCTTTGCTTCACTTCATTTCACTTCACATCACACACTTCACTCACTAGCTTACCGCCCACTCGCCCACCGAAGTACGGCATCGCGGCCGCTACATCCATCTCGCCTTGCGAAGCGGTGATTGCGACCCGCAAAGCTCTCGTTAGTGTAATCGGTCGTAAGACCACCAACCAAAGCCCCTTTCTTTTTCTGTTTATTTCATTTAACTCTCATAACGATAGTTTCAGAGTCTAAATCGTTCGACGCCAATTGCATTCCTCAAGAGACCGACATCCGGGGATTCATTCCCAACTTTATTACTTGAGCGACCGGTACGCTTGCCGTATTTTACGCGCATCAATCATCTTTCTAGGATTGAATGTTCAAATCTGCTATTGCGATCAGAAATTAATGAAAGATTTCCTGATAAATGGGTATTGGCCGTGACCGAACAATGCATACCTTGGTATGCGGACTATGTGAATTATATTGTTAGTAGAGTCTTCCCACCCGATTTATCATATCAATAAAAGAAGATGTTTTTACGTCAAGTACGCTCGTATTTATGGGATGAGCCATTTTTGTTTAAAATTGGAGCAGATGGGGTCGTAAGACGTTGCATTCCGGAGGAGGAAATGAAATCCGTATTGGACAAATGTCACAACTCTCCATATGGAGGTCATTTTAAGGGGGATAGAACGACAATGAAGGTCTTAGGAGCGGGGTTCTATTGGACGACTTTATTCCAAGATGCTAAAGGATTTGTAAGTCAATGCGACCGGTGCCAAAGAAATGAATATATTAAGAAAAATGAGTCTATGCCATTGAACATAATCTTAGAAGTTGAAATTTTTTGATGTTTGGGGATTAGACTTTATGGGATCTTTCGTGATCTCAAACGGTATTTTGTTTATCCTTCTTGCCATAGACTACGTTTCTAAGTGGGTAGAAGCCATAGCCACCGCTAAGAATGATGCCAAAGTGGTTTTACACTTTCTAAAGAACTATATAGTCAATCGCTTTGGCACACCTAGAGCTATCATTAGTGATGGAGGTAGTCACTTCTGTAATAACTCTTTCGATACGTTATTGAGGAAATATGGCGTCACTCACAAGGTAGCATTAACATATCATCCTAAAACAAATGGTCTAGCGGAAGTGTTTAACCGGGAGATAAAAACAATTAGTGCAAAGACGATTGGCTTTAGTTTTAAGGATTGTTCCCAAAAGCTTTATGATGCTTTATGGTCTTACCGGACCGCATATAAGACTCCTATTGTTTTAACCCCTTATAGGCTAGTATATGGGAAAGCTTGTTATCTACCCCTTGAATTAGAACATCGAGCGTTTTGGGCCATTAAGAAGTTAAAATTATGATTTTCAAAATGCAGGTGAGAAGAGACTTCTACAACTCAATGAGTTAGAGGAATTAAGGATGAATGCGTATGAGAGTGCGAGGATTTATAAGGAACGGACCAAGAAATGGCACGACCAACATTTGAGCGGAAAATAATTCGAACCCTGGCAATTGGTATTACTATTTAACTCCCGTCTAAAAAGTTTTCCCGGAAAACTTAAGAGTCATTGGTTGGGACCATTTCGAGTCAAGGAAGATCATCTATACGGCGCGATCACCATAGAGAATGAAAAGGATGGTTCTGAATTTAAGGTTAGTCGAGAACATTTGAAAATCTTTCAATACGGCGATAATGAACGACTGGTGTCGTTCATTCATCTGAAATGACAAACTCAATTAGTCGGCAAAGTCCTGCCGGGACTTAAAATTAGGCACTGCTTGGGAGGCAACCCAATATTTTTTGTAGTTTGTATTTTTTTTAATTAGCCCCAATAATTTTGCCTAAATTTTATTCCTAAGCTTATTTTGGTTTTCCTGTGCTCCGTTCAAAATGAAACAAATATATATATATATATATATATATATATATATTAAGAATAGAATCGAAAAATAAAAAAAAGAAAAATTAGAGAAAAGGGGGCCGCCTATAGTGTTTAAGGCAGTAAAAATTTTATTGCAAGATGTTCAAATATTGTTGCAACAATATTTTTACTGCACATTCGATGCTGTCCGTGGTTTTGGCTGGTTCATCTTGGCAAGTTTTTTTTTCTGGTTCAACAATTTAATATAAGGATTACAGCCGGTTCAACTCCTTCCCCTCCATTCTAACATCCTGATTCTCCTTCTAAACCCTATCTGACGCTTCGGGATCGGCTCTTTCAACACGTGGCGATTCCGAAAAGGAGCAACTCAAGCGGGGCTTTTGGAGAGGTGTGACGCATCGCGAGGTCGTCGGTAATAACTTCTAGACATCGGCGGCGATTGGCACCTCCTCTTTCATGCTCTACCTGCGCATTTGGGCAACATTCCAACGGTTGAATCTTCTGTGTTGGTAAGTAGTCTTCCTCGCCCCTTACTCATCCTTTGTTTAGGATTCCTTTAGCATAGATGTTACTTTTTTTGGGTATGGCTTCGAAGAAGAAGGACAAGGGAAAGAAGGTGGCCACTAAGGGCGTTCGGCTTGTCAATGATAAAGCCCTAGATCGCTATGAACATCTCAAATAACTACCTGCAATCCTAGAGCGAGGTTTCTAAATCCATGTTCGTGGATGGAGAATAACCTAAATTGAACAAATCCGTACTCAAGGTTGGGAAACCTTCTACCACCCTCAGTGCGAAGGCGTCCTACCCTGGGTTCACGAGTTTTATGCGAATGAACCATTCCAGAATAATGATAGGGTGTTTGTGAGGGGCAAGGAGATCAATATTTCTGCTGAAGCAATCAACCGATATTTTGATCTTCAAAATGCGGAGGAAGATAGGTATGAGATTTTGAAAAAGACAATTTCTCCGCTAGAGGTTGCAACAATGTTTTCAATCAAGTCACACATTGACTGGGCTAACAAAGCCAAGACTGTACTCCACTCCAACTGTTTTAAGCGAGAAGCCAAGGTGTGGTTGTTGTTCGCTAATGCCAGTATTGTGCCAACAAAGCATTTGAATTACGTAGCATTTCCTCGAGCACTACTCATTTACTGCATTATTAGAGGAATAAAGATAAATGTAGGACGGATGATTGCGGACCAGATTCGTGAAAAGGGAAAGACAATGGTCGGCCGCCATCTGTGGTTCCCAACCCTTATAACATCCCTTTGTCGAAATGCCGGTGTGAGCGAACAGGATATTAGCGTCACACTAGTGAGACATCATATTACCCACACCGTCATCTCCACAAATATAAAAACCTCTTCAGAACGCAATGTGGGCAAAGACGCATCTAAACTGCCGCCATCCACCTCTATAACAAAACCAGCACAGTCTACACAACACTCAGCAAAATCGCAGCCGGACACAACAAAGATCATAGACTATTTGAGGCATCTCACGGAGTACCAACGATGTAATCACAGCGTCATTTCTGCGCAATTAAAAACTCTGAACAACAATCAATAGAAATTATTGCGGCATGCATAACTCCCAATCGGTGACCAATCTCTTCCATTTCTTTCACCATTCCATGTGGATGGTTACATGCTTAATGCTCGTGGCAAATGAGTTGATCCCTCGGTTGATGATGTGGCGGAAGACATGGAGACGTCCGACGAAGACGATGAAAGTGATGAGGATTTGGAAAGTGATGACAGCATTGATGACAATGAGGACGAAGAGGGTGACGAGTGAGGAGCTGTTTGGGTTATTTGACTTCATATTTTGCGACGTCGTGTTGGCATGGTAGTTTTGTTAGTACTTTATTATGATTTTGGATAGATATGCACCATTAGTTTAACTTTTGCTTGAAATGCTAATATTTTACTAATGCCTGGCCTGATATGCGAGTACTTTGCTACTGTTGGTTTAATTTAATACAACCTGTGACTTGGATTGTAATTTTTTTCCTTCAACTATTTGCATTTTCGGACAGTAGTGTTATGGCATTGAATATTCCTTTATTCTACATATTGATTATTGTCTCTGCTGTGTCAAGTTTTGATTGAGTTTGTACTGGTTAGTTAACAATTTTTGTTTGCTGGAACTGGATCATTTTAAAGATATACTTAAGGATGGAATTAACTCACAGTCATTATCTTATGTGAATGGTCATATTACATTGAAACTGTTATTTCTAATCTCAAGTTTGGCGATTAGTTCCTTTCGTCGTTTTGGTTTATATTCATGCCGGTTATCTTTGCGTTTCTAATGTTAATTAATTGTGGACACGCAATTGTTGACCTGCATCATCATTTCCTCTTGAAAACATTTAATTTCAACTCTTATGTTGCAGCTATCTGGATTTGGTAATTTGTTAGTATTTGCACAGGGCTTTATGTTGGGTCATGTTTCACAATCTGCTCCATGTTCATTTTATTAAATGCTTTAATCTAACTTAGTTAATCTCATGTTGTTATATAACTTGGTCTTTGCCTGTACGGACTTGGCCATTAACATGGTTGATTTTCAGTTATGACTTGATCTGGTCAGTTCATCATTTCTCTACATTCTGATGGTGGTTTGCGTGCTAGTTGGATACACATTTGATGTGCACTTATAAATAAAATTAATTAGCATCTATTTATTTTGCTTAGATTTGAGTATTTTTATGGAACTAATGAGATATCTTAATCCGGAAGCTAGACTTTGTTGTGGCTTTGTGTGAAGTCCTTTGCAGGTATTTGTTAGACAAATAGTCGCGGTCAGCTTTTGAATCACAATATTATATAATCGGAAGAAAAGGATGCGAGGGATTAATACTTTGGTCTGCATACTTCAGGGGAGTAATTTATTTTAATGGCTTTATTTACATATATCTTCTATTTATCATCAAATTGTTGATTTCACCTGGATTACGAACTAATTCACGAGGCATCTTTACTAGGTACTAGCAAAGACCTAGGTGTGAGGGTGTGCATTACCCCGCACCAATGAGTGGCGAATAATTTAGTAAATTTTAACTGCAAAACAATCTTTTCTCTTAGTTCAAACAATGTAATTTTATTTGATTAGTACATTTGTCAAACCTAAGAATTTAGACTTTGCTTTTGAAGTTAGTAAGATATATTAGAGCTCCATTTTCGACTTCCCCTATGCACTATATTCCTTAAAATATGTCTATCCTACAAAAGAATGTTATTAACTTCCAAACATAGCAGGGGAGGGATGAACAATAACTGATCTTATGTTGTATGCTAACGCATTGTGTCTATGTAGCTACTTTATATCCTAATCCATAGTCCTTAGTCAATTCTTAACGATTCTTCCTACTTTGGGTGTTTTTTTTAAAAGTGATTGAGTAAAGATGTCATAGTAATATGTGGCCCGAGTATGTGTACACCCATTTGGAATGATCTCAACTATGGCCTTAACTAAAAAAATTGTTAATTAAAATGTCATAGTGATATGTGGCCTAGGTTTGTATACATATCTGGGATTATCCCAACTATGAGCAAAAAAAGAAGAAGAAAAATGTATAAAGGTCATAGTGACATGCGACCTAAGTCTGTGTACACCCACTCGGAATGATACCAACTATTGGCATTCAAATTATTTATGCGCTTGAAAGGTAAACCCCATAGTAGGGAGATGAATTAAGAATGGTTATTATGGAAATGTTATGCTACCGTTAAAGTTAAAAATTTCTTGCCCAAGTCGTTACTCACCACATTGCATGCTCTTATGATTTTTAAACCACTACTAAACTCTTGTGGAAGCTGACACAAGGCTTAGTAGATTTTCCATCACCCCCTATCTATGAAGAATTTTAATAAATTAAGTTGTTTGGGAGAAGATAGTTTTAAGGAATATCACACACAATACTAGGAAATTGTCATGGAGCTTTATTCTTTATCGAACTAATGAATCTTCGCAAGTTTGAAATTTTAGATGATTGACATTTTCAAAAATCCAAAAAGGTTTTGCTCAAGAGTATGGTCATTTGGAACTTGTTTGTGGCCGATGTTCACACTCTCAATGGCTTGTAATGTTTTATCTTTGCTAGGGACTAGCAAAAGTTCAGGTGTGAGGGTGTGATAACTTCACACAATGAAGTTATATTGTGCGTTAATCCACCACATTTTGACTGATTTATTTTCAAAATATTGATCAAAAGCATGTGTAAACGAGTAAATTATCATTTGTAAGAAAATTCATGTATTATTAATATTTTAACTTATTTTTATGATAGGGAGGTATGAAGAAATCACTTGCATGGCCAAGAGGAAACATAAGGAGCATCCAATAACTTGTTAAAATCATTATGCAGTGCATTGGGAGAAGTTTTTGAGTGCACAAAGCAGAAAACAGAATTTGTTGCAATAAATAAAAATTTGTTGCAACAAACGTGCGAATTTGAATTTTAAAAATCCAACAATAACTAAAATATGACAATTTTAAAAATGAAAGGAGACTTCATTTCATAAATCATTGAGATCCTTTGAGGCCCTATTACCATATAAAGGGGATTTTTTAGATCTTTTCATGATATTTGTAATTTTGGAGAGAAGGAGACCAAGTTTAGGGTTCTTGACATTGAAGAAGCGGATTACGACCGTGAGAAAAGGTAGATCTGAACTTTTGAAGCCATTAATTGTATGATCTTTATAGTTTTGTGTGTTCCTTTCCTTGCTATGAACTAAACTCTTCAAATCTTGTATAAGAAGAGTACTATGTGTGTTTTTATGGTGTATGTTCTTGGTTGTTGAGATTTGTTTGATGATTTGTTATCTTGTGAACTTCTTAATTTATTTATGAGATTTTAGGCTTTGATCTTCATCTTGGGTTGCGCTGTGAGAATCGAGAGATGAGTGACGTAATACAAGGTTAAAGGTAGTTTATTGCACCGCAAGAATCGAGAGACGAGTGGTGTAAAATGTTTAACCAAATATCTCCACTTTTGCGTTGTACTTCGAGATTCGAGATAGGAGAAGTACAACCGCTCATTAGCTAACCATAGTTTAGAGGAAAGAAGGAGACTCCCTCCTTTTGTTAGCGCTCGGCGAGCCGGTGAGCCGGCGCTCGGCGGCCGGCGAGCCGGCACTCTGCGGCCGGCGAGCCGGCGCTCGGCGAACGGCGAGCCGGCGCTCGGCGAACGGCGAGCCGGCGCTCGGCGAACGGCGAGCCGGCGCTCGGCGAACGGCGAGCCGGCGCTCGGCGAACTGCGAGCCGGCGCTCGGCGAACTGTGAGCCGGCGCTCGGCGAACTCCGAGCCGGGGCTCGGCGAACTGCGAGCCGGCGCTCGGCGAACTGCGAGCCGGCGCTCGACGAACTGCCAGCCGGCGCTCGACGAACTGCCAGCCGGCGCTCGACGAACTTCCAGCCGGCGCTCGATGAACGTGTTGCTGCTACTAAACTTCTATCAACAATGGTCGACCAGCATTCGACGAATGCTGAGTAGCGTTCGACGAATGCTGAGCAACATTCGACGAATGCCTCCACAATTAATCCTTTGCTCGTGATCGACGGAAGTCGAATGGGGTTTGGAGTAACAGTGGCCGATGAGTTGTGGGTTGACTTTGCAACTCAAAATTATGACTGTTACTTTAGGATAATAAAAAATTGTATGGCTGGGGTTTACCCGAGGCCACTTATACAGTGGGGTTGGGAGGCGGAACTTATTATGTCCTTCTCACTCTCTTTCTCTTCGTTTCGTCCCAGTTCAGGAGTAAAGAACTCACGGCTAGAGCTAGGGTCTCGGTATATCTTGGTGAAGGTGCTGAAGGAGATTTCTTCATCGGAAGCGGGATCCGAGGATAGATCCGCATAGGGGAAAGTGAGGTGCTCATTTCCCTCTGCATAGAAAGGCTGTGTCATGGATTCGAAGAGAACTCCAAGGGTAACGACGTTTCTTCTTGGACATATGAATTTCTTATTTGTGCATGTGCATGGACTCCCCCACCAACAGTGGAGAATTGAGGGGGTTCCCTTTCGGTTTATTCCTGTAATTCCCAATAAGTCTTGCATATAGATCCATAAATGTATAGTACGGAATAGGCAGGCTATGTGAAGCCTATTCAGACAGGTTGGTCTGGCTTGGTGATGCTTTATTTTGCGAACTAGAGAAGACTCCGCATATAAACGGGTATTTTACGGAGTCTGTGGGTTGTTCTTGTTAAGTGGAGTAATAGGAAGTACTGGAGTGGAGTTCTAGGAAAACACCCTAGGAATTCATGAGCTATATGCAATGGAAAGACCTTTGTTTCTGGCACTACAGGATGCTGTAGGGTTTGGGTTGAGTTTTGGCCCAGAAAGAGAGCTTCTGTTGGCCCTGCCAAGTGATCGTGATGAACTCTGGCATTGAGTCCTTCTTTGACTGTAAAGCCAGTTTTTAGGGGATAGTTTGTCTATTGTGAGTTATGCGCTCTTAAATGTCGATGAGATGAACGAACAAGGGGAAGTAGACCTGCTTCAGTCTAGACATTTAACTGGCGATTTGAGAAATGGGCAAGGGCTAAACTGTATCCGCGTTATGGTTGTCTAACTCGAGAGCCTAAGTTATTGGCATTCGTTAGGATCACATAATGTGAGTCTTTTGTTGTACGCCATCAAGACTGAAGTCTCCTACCGTGGATCATGGAGCATGAATGCTCAATGTTTATCGTTGGGTCTTGGACCTTTAAACGATCTTGGGACCCTGGCTTTCCGGTACACCAATAATGTGCCCTTAGTGCACGGAATGTTGGGTCGTACGACAAACGTTTGTGATATATTGAACTGTGTGTGAGTGCACGTTTTTGATATATCTGTTTGTGAAAATGCTATGTCTGCAGGGAAGGAATACCACTGCCCTGGGATAGGTGTAGCGTCATTATAAATTGGTCATCTGAATGCTGACTGTTGCCTTGTTTTTCACAATTGCGGTGTACTGTCCTTGTACAGGTGCTGGAGAGCTGAGGCGAAAATAGTGGGTTAAAGCCCTTGTCGCTGTTGCTGGCCCTCGAAGGCAGAATGAAGAATTTTACTATTTACATGTGTGGTCGGCCTGCGTGCCGATGTTTGTAATCCATGCTGGTAAAATGTAACTGTAAGGCCTTAAGGCCATAACCTTTGTGTATTCATAAATGGCATTCCTGTGATGTTATATAAATGGTGGTTTATATATTGTGGACATTCAAATGAGTTTGAGTTCAAGTAACCTTAAAGCTTCCGTTAGCACGCTCTGAGTTAGGATGCGATTAATATTTGGTATTAACATGTAACCCCGCCGCCTATTTATGGAATATGGTGTGGGGCCCCGGCCGGACCCTCTATTATATTTCATGAAACGGATGGAGGTGTTACATCATTGCTCTATATAACGCTTACATGCATAAGAATTGGACTGAAACAGTATTATTTATCTATTACACATAAGTTCTAATACACGATTTCTATTCGTGTCATGTACAATGTTCCTCTGTATTAATTATATAACTCTTGTAGCATTGTACTCTAAATCATTGTGTGCTTAGTTTACCTATCTTTTCCAATCCTTTGTTACTCTGAAAACTTTTTCAAAACTATTTTTGTGTGTACTGCACTCATTAGTTTGACCTCTATGCTTAATAATCTTTGATTTCACGTTTGGTCACCCATACTGTTTTTGGCTATCATTTCACTTTCTATAATGTGCACTGTTTGCTTTCTTTATCATGCTCATTATATAAAACATTCTATTTCTTTCGTGCAGGCTTATGTTCAATTTTGGACTGGCCTATCCCCTTTCGCTAAAATCAAAGAGGGAGATTAGATGGTTCATGAGTCATGGGTAAGGGTAGATCACATATAGGGGGAGCTCATTTTGTTATGTGCACGTAGATAGGGGTGCGTTTAGAACACATATATATGGGGAGCGCATGTGTAGGGGAAGCTATATGTAACTTGAAACCCGAGCTTTAAAGATTATCTCGTATATATACATTATATCATGCACTTATTGTTATATCTCATGAACGGGATTTGATATTATCAAAAGGGGGAGTTTGTTGGAGCCGATGGTTCACATATCCTCAGTTTGATAATATCAATTCCCATGTTGTATTTGATCACATCTTGTGTTTGGTAGAGTGTGCAGGTTTACAGTTCCAAGTGATGCAAGAAGCTCTTCTATGACACCTACCACCGAGCGGTAGTAGTTAATATCGAGCGGTAACCTGAATTAAATGTACATAGTGCTCGGGATTCTATCATGTCGCGCTAGTTCTAGTACCCGCGCTAGCTCGAGGAATTATTTCAGTCAGGCACTCGGGAACCAACTGCTCAGGCGCTAACTTTGTACCGCACTGCGTTAGCCTGATCAACGATCGGCGAGATGGATTTGTCATGACAACTGGCCTACCGCCGAGCGATACCTTAATACTGTGTCGCATTAGCCCACTCAACGATCGTCGAGACTGATTAATTCATCGAGACAACTGAACTACCGTCGGGCGATACCTTGATACCGCACCGCATTAGTTCACTCAACGATCATTGAGAGGGAAGCATCGAGATGACTTGACTACCGATAGGCGCTACCTACCTACCGCACCGCGCTAGCATTGAAAAAAAGGAAAATATTCTTTTTGAATATTTTTCAAAATTTGAAGGACAGCTGTCAGAATCAAGCGTGTGAACCTACCACCCAGAGCTAATCTTACCGTCGGTAGTAGCCTATTTTTACAAAGATGTGTAAAAGGCGTCTCATTTTCATGATTCCTTACCAAGACGAATAGAGACTCAGTTCGGTGATTCCTAGGGTTCGACCGCCTCACTAGGTCCATTCCATCATCTTTGTCGAAGGAAAAGATTACTGCTTCCCTCCCGTTCACGCAAGAAGAACTCCAGCGAGCAAAGAACAACAAAGCCTATAAAGAGTTGATCGGTTGTAAGACCACGAAGATTTCTAGCACTGATCACAGATCGCTCAATAGAGGATTCATATTGAGGGAGATTTTAACTTTAATCTTTTTATATTCTTATGAATTTTTCTCTTCTTTGTATTCTTGTGGTGAGGAAAATTGACCGGTGAAGGTCATCGAGATCCTGGAAGGATTCCTTGAGTAATCGTCCTGGGGAAGGGACATCTAGATCGGGGGATCTAGCGGGGCTCTAAGACACTTCTTTTGAAAGTCTTCTTTTCAAGGTCAACTAAATACCTAGAGGGGGTGAATATGTTTTAGGCCTAATTTTTAAGTACTCTGACCTATATCTGATTTCCTATGCTTAGTGATTAATTTATTTGTGCTTTAAGGAACAATCACAGATGACTCAAATATTTTTATAGTGGTTCCCCAATCTTGGGTACGTCCACTGTCCCTCTCCGCCTTTTTAATAGTGTGTTAGACAAGGCTCTTCACCAATTCCTCGACTCCTTAAGATCTTACAGCACGATCCCGCATGAACACTCAGTCTTTTCCAAGACCTACAACTCAGACACTAAGCCCTACCACTCAGATCCCAACTGGATCCTACCTCGGCCTTTATAACATAGGCATACACTCATGCACTTAGCCTTACCACTCAGATTCTAACAAGAATCCTACTCTCAGATCTACAACAGATCCTGCCTCGGCCTTTATAGCATAAGCCTACACTCAGATTCCCTAAAGAATCCTACACTCAGATCCAAGAATGGAGCTTACAGAGAAATATACAGGATTGAAACACTCAGACACCAGAGAAAGTTCTCTGTGTCTGTCTTCCGGGACTGAGCAGATATAATCCCTATCTGCTTCTTCACAGCAACAAGTTGGGGAAAAAATCTTCAATTAAAGCACGGCTTGTTCTGGAAGCAACTTGCAGAAAATTCTGCTTCTTATTTTTCATGAGTCAATCCCGATCTTGCTGTCACAGATGAATATTGCAGAAGCAAACTCTTTTAGCGTTCAGGTTCTCTGATCTAAACTGGTTCTTCTGGCTTGGTAAGAAAGGGAGGAAGAAGACGTCCTCCAGCCGCAAGATTGCGAATACAGAAAACCCTAATTGCTTCTCTTCTTGATGTTTTTTTCCGATTACTCAACTTTTGAATGATTTTTTGAATCAGCCAATCTATCCTTTTTTATATCACGCTAATCAACGACTATATTCCGTGTGTGGGCCCCGCCATTAATGCTGGAAAAGTTCTTTACTTTTCCCCAAAAGGGCAACCAACTGGCCGCGATGCCATTAACACAATTCTGCGACATTCCTGCAATATTTTGAACTTGCGTTGACTTTGTTGACTTTGCTGATGTCACAATATGTGAACTTAGACAAAATCAAGCATCAGTACCGTAGGCGTTGAGTGAATGACCATCACTCAGCACCAAAATACTTAGACAGAAATGGTCACTAGGCGTTGAGTGAGTAAGCACCACTAAATGCCAAAACACTTAAAAAATTATCACAACCAATAGGTGTTGAGTGAGCAACCTTCATTCAATGCCAAAACAATTGTAAAAGTATTATGCTATTAGGAGTTGAGTGAGTTAGCTTCACTTAATGCCAAAACACTTGGAATAACGTTTCAGCCATTAGGCGTTGAGTGAGTAAGCTTCACTCAACGCAAAAACACTTAGAAACATTTTCTGCCTTATGGCATTGAGAGCGTTGAGTGAGCATACCACTTAGGAATGAAACTCGGGTCATATTTTTAATTTCAGAAGGTGTATTCCAGAAATCCTCAATTCGACGAACTCAGAACTCATTTCGACGAAATCAGAGCTCTGCTCGACTAAAAGTGAAAGCTCAATTCGACGAACTCAGAGCTCAGTTCGACGAACTCAGAGCTCAACTCGACGAAAGTAAAAGCAATCAATGCATTTAGACTTAGCCAAATTTTTGTGTCAAGAAGAACACTTCCTTTTAGAATTAGTCAACACAATATCACATGGCGTTGAGTTAGCTTGCCTCACTCAATGCTTATGGACTTAGTAAATATTCATAATTTTCCTGTGGCATTTACGGGCTGGGTAGTACTCAATGATTTTGATGTTATGGCATTGAGTAAGTGGACTTCACTCAATGTCTGCGGACTTAGCCATATTTCTGCCTTATCCTTCTTAGGCTTAGCCTCTCACAGCTTTCAGTTGTATGGCGTTGAGTGAGCAGACTTCACTCAATGCCTATGGACTTAGCCATAATTTCATCTTGCCAATTGTTTGGCTGACTATACTCAATGATTTTACTTACCTAGCGTTGAGTGAATAGACTTCACTCAATGCCCGTGGACTTAGGAAAATCTTCTGCCCTTCCAGCCACTTTTTTAACTCCACCTGCCTAATCTTTTTCACAAGGACTATCCTACACACATAAACTTACACACACATCAAATACAGCTGTGTGTATCTCATTGTCCTGTTTGACATCATCAAATAAGGGCCATTGGGATCAATGGACCCAACAATCTTCCCCTATTTGAAGATGTCAAAACCATTGATCAGTTTCCTTAGTCAATGAAATACACAATCATATGGGCAGTAAAAATTTATTAAATTCAATGAGATGATGGTTTACTTACTTCCCCTGGATTTCTGTAGGGCGTGTGTTAACATAGAGGTTTACCAACCAGCTTGATCCTTTCTTGATCAATTTATTCTCCCCATGACTTTCTCCCCCTATCTTTCTGCCATGTTGGGGCTTGATCCTTTCTTGAGCTTGTCTCTCCTCCTTGGATACTACTTGAACTTCATCAATCTCTTCTATCCTCCTTTTTGACTTCTTCAGATAGTCAGGGAGGTGCACCAGTTCTTTTTCTCCCTTTATGTTCTCCCCCTAGCTAATGTTGATGAGGCCAGTAGTGCAACTGCCATCTTGCTCCTTATACAGGGCTGACTTTAGTCCTGTAGCTGCTGGACTTGCTCCCCCTCAATAGGAGTATCTGCTCTGATCTTGTTCTTGATTTCCACTAGGTATGCATCACCTGCAAGAAGAACAAGCATGTACCAAAAAATACCTTAGGGAGTATCTGAAGTTAATCTAAGTTCAACATACCCAATTCAATCTTAACGGTGTTGAACTTGGCTTCATCTAGTGGCTTAGTGAAGATATCAGCCACTTGCTTGTTAGTGGAGACAAACTCTAGGCTAATGTCTTCATTCTCCACATGCTCCCTAATAAAATGATACTTAATTTCTATGTGCTTAGTCCTGCTATGTGAGACAGGATTCCTAGTAATAGAAATGGCACTAGTAGAATCAAAATAAAGAGGAGTTCTACTTATCTTAAAGTTATAATCTTCAAGCTGATGATGAATCCACAACAATTGAGCTCAACAGCTACCTGCTGAAATGCACTCTGACTCTGTAGTTAAGATAGCCACAATGGTTTGCTTCTTGCTGCTCCATGACACCAGTCTTCCACCTAGGAATTGACATGTACTAGTAATACTTTTCCTATCTTCCTTGTAGCCTGCAAAATCTTAACTGAAAATCCTGTGAGATCAAATCTCTATTCCTAGGGTACCAGAGGCCAAGATCTAGTGTGCCCTTAAGATACTATAAAATTCTTTTTATAGAAGAATAATGAGATTCTTTAGGGCAGGACTGATACTAGCACAGACACATGTAGCATACATGATGTTAGGCCTACTATCAGTCAAGTATAGAAGGGAGAAAATTATCCCTGTATACAAAGACTCATCAACAAGTTTCCTTGCCTCATCTTTGTCTATAGCCATACTTGACCCCATAGGATTTCTCATGGTGGAGGCATTCTCCATGCCATATTTCTTAATCAACTCTCGAGTGAACTTTGACTGGGATATGAACAAGCCATCTTCAGTCTGTCTTACTTAGAGTCCCAAGAAGAACTTGAGCTCACCCATGCTGCTCATCTCAAACTTCCCTTGCATAAGTTTAGCAAACTTCCTACAAAGGTTGTCTTCAATAGATCCAAAGATAATGTCATCGACATATATCTGGACTAGGATGATCTTGCCCTTAGATTCCCTTAGGAATAGGGTCTTTGTCTATTTCCCCCTTGAGAATTTGTTCTCAATGAAGAAACTAGACAATATTTCATACCATGATTTAGGGCCTTTCTTTAACCCATATAGAGCATTCCTAAGCCTATAAACAAAATCAGGAAGGTGAGGGTCTACAAAACTTAGTGGTTGATCCACATATACTTCCTCTTTTAAGTCCCCATTCAGGAATGTTGACTTCACATCCATCTGATAGACTTTGAATCCTTGATAGGCAGCAAATGCAAGGAATAGCCATATTGCTTCTAGCCTGGCTACTAGGGCAAAAGTCAGGTCAAAGTCTATTCTATCTTTCGTGTATCCTTTTGCCACCAATCTAGCCTTATTCTTAACAATAATGTCATTCTCATCTAACTTGTTCCTATAGATCCACTTAGTTCCTATGACATTATGTCCCTTAGGTCTGGGAACTAGCTTCCAGACACTACACCTCTTGAACTGGTTAAACTCTTCCTGTATTGCTCCAATCAAGAATGGGTCTTTGATAGCCTCTTCAAGTTTCTTGGGCACTTCTTGAGATAGGAAGCTTGAATAAGGAGTTGTGTTGATGCTCTTGCTTCTGGTATGGACTCCATGTTCTGCATCACCAATGATTTGGTGTTCTGGATGGTCCCTCAGATATCTCTAAGCTGGAGGCAATCTTGCTTCAGCTTGCTATTCTTCATTGTCCTCACGTGGCTGCTCTTCATTTTCTTTAGCTAGCTGTTCTTCATCCTCAGCTTGAGTCTTGAGCTCCCCCTGGACAACACCCATCTTCTTTCTTATCTTGTATTGTTGGATCATGTTCCCTGATGTTAAGCTTATCCATCACCTCCTTTAAACGTGCAGAACTAGAAGAGGAGCTAGGCAGCTCATAGTTAATCAAGTTTGACTCATCAAAGACAACATAGACTGATTCTTCTACAACTTGACTAGTCAAGTTATATATCCTATATGCCCTACTATTGTTGTTGTACCCAACAAATATCCCTTCTTGGGACTTGACAGCAAACTTACTCACATAGGACTTAACATTGTTAAGTATAAAACACTTACTACCAAAAATCCTGATGTAGGATAAGTTTGGTTTTCTGCCTTTCAGAATCACATAGAGAGTCTTCTTGAGGCTTATGATGATGGAAGCCCTATTAAGGACATGACATGCAGTTCTTACTGCCTCAGCCCAGAAATATTCTGGGAGAGATGTGCCACTTAACAAGGTCCTACCAGCCTCTATAAGGGTTCTGTTTTTCTTCTCAACAATTCCATATTGCTGGGGTGTTCTAGGAGAGTAGAACTCTTGATGAATCCCATGCTCTTCAAAGAACCTTGTTATGCACTCAGACTAAAACTATGTCTCATGGTCACTTCTGATTTTGAACACAGTATTGTTAAATTCATTCTGAATTTTCTTAACAAATGTTTGGAAGACATCAGGGGTTTTAGATTTCTTCCTTAGGAAGAACACCCAGGCAAATCTGGAAAAGTCATCAACAACCACAAGGGTGTAGACTTTCCTACCTAGACTATGAAGTGGCATAGGACCAAATAGATCCATATGCAGGAGGTATAAACACCTCACTAAGTATTTAGAACTAAGGCTCTTGAAGGAGGTCTTGGTCTGCTTCACCTTTTGGCAAGCAGAGAAGATACTCTCCTTGGTGCACTTTACCTTAGGTCCATTTCTCACTAACTCTTCACTAAAGAGTTTGTCTATGGTCTTGTAATTTAGGTGAGCTAGCTTATTGTACCATTGGACACAGTGTGAGGCTTTCTTATATGAAACTAGGCATATGGGAGAGTCCTTAGTCTCACAAACAAAATTTAGACAATAGACATTTCCTCTCCAAGTTCCTGTCAAGATGACCCCTTGATCACTTGACCTTCTAATTTGGCACTCATCCTTGAGGAAAGAAAGTCCATAGCCAAGATCACATAGTTGGCTTATGCTTAACAGGTTGTGTTACGAACCTTTCATATAAGCTGCTTGTGTGATAGTGATTATGCCATTTGATATCTTACCATACCCTTTGGTTACTCCCTTTTCTGAACCACCAAATTTTACTTCGGGTCCATTCTCTACTGGAGTGTACTCCTTCAGCATTCTCCTTGTTCAAGTCATGTGCCTGGAAAAACTACTGTCCAAGTATCATATAGGGGTATGGCTACTTTGACTCATCTGCAAGAAATAAATCATTTAACCTTAGGACCCCAATTCTTATTGGGTCCTAGGTGCATGTTAGGCTGAAAATTAATATGCCTGCCTGCAGCTCTTCTGACAGGTAAGCCGGCATTAGCTCTCTGAACACTATTATTGTGCCAACAATCAATGGCATAGTGGCTCACTTTTCCACAACACTAGTACTCATAGATGTTGTACATTCTTTTAAGGGATAGTTTTATAGCAGTGTTGTCAGCAGCTCTTAGTCCAGTAGGTACATCAGCAGCCTTTTTTTATGTCTTCCAGCCACATCCTAATTTGGGATATGTCTTGCAGCATAGGTACATGGGGTATCTTGAACCCTACCAGCAGCTACATTATTTTCAAAAAGCATACTCCTGATGGATTCAGATATGATAAAGTTTGGTTTGCTAATAGACTTTCCTTTGGTCTGATTGTGGACAGATAGATTTTAAGAAGGGGCTACAACCTCATTATTGAGTTATAGGGCTGGTACACTAAACACAAATGGTCTAGGATGGGCCATTTGGATCTCCTCATGGGCTATCTTGTATGCACTAGCACCCTTGTCATTCCTACCACCATGGTGGTGAGCATATTTATTCCTATTGGTGGATCCACCATTCTCCTAGTGACTATAGATGCTCTCTTGGTCATACCTGTTAGATGGTAGCAACACTCTCTTGAAAGGAATAGGAGGCTTGGAGGCTAGTGGCTGCAATGGAGCTTTACCCTTCCTTTTGGAATTGGAAGCTCTAGTGTTCCCTTTGATGTCTAACCCCTTATTATCCTTATGGGAGGAGAAGGAATCTATCAAAGGCTACACATAATATGGCTTTGAAAACTTAGCCACTATCTCCTTCTCCTTTTTGAGTTTACCTTCGAGATTTCTGATGTGGTCATTCTTGAAGGCATTGTGCCCATCTGAATAACAGTGATGTTTTTCAGCTTGCTGATTTCTTTCAGCTTCAGGTCCAATATGTTTGCTGACTTTGAAGCAGCAACCTGCAGAGAGGCAATCTCCTGAGCTGACTTTTTGTCTAAGAGCATGCTTCTATTTAGTGCCTGCATGAGTTTACCATAGTCATCATTCAATTGATTGATGTCTCCATCAGATTCAGAGCCATCTTCATCACTTGATGCAGATACCTCTGAATCTGGACCTGTCTCATAATCTGACCCAGAGGATAGAGAATATTCTTTGCTTGGACCAGGCCGCTCTTGACTGGGTTCTTCATCAGTCAAAGCCATCATCCTAAGGCAATGGCTATCTTCTTCTCCATCTGTAGTCCTGACATCATAATCAGCTTCTCAAGAAATAACAGCCAGCATCTCTAAGAAATCTGCCTCTACAGTTTCTTCTTCAGCAGTGAATAGCCAATGTAGGCTTTATCTCCATCTTCCTCTTCTAACTCTGATGATGAGGAGTCAGTCTAGCTCTTTTGATTCTTAGCAATGAAGGATTTCTCCTTCTTGCCCTTTTATTGTTTTTCCTTCTTTTAACCAGCACCCTTTCTTTTGATAGGGCAGTCGACTATAACATGCCTTGGCTTGCTGTAATAATAACAAATCATTTTACAAGAAACATGTTTATTTGGTTTAGATCCATACCTGTCCTCTTTAGAGGTTTTCTTCCTGCCCTTGTAATAGTCTTCTTTTGGATAAGAAGAGGAGAAGGTCCTGCTTCTCTAGTGCTTCTTCTTCATCAATTTCTGGAATTTCTTAGACAAGGCAGCAGAGTCTTCATCAGACATGTGGCAGTCTGATGTGATGGTTTCTGAACTTTTTGAATCATATACAGCATCCCTCCTTGGGGGAGAAGGTGTCTTTCTCCATCTCCTCCTTATGGCTTCATCTTTGAAGGCCACTGACTTGTCCTTGAATGCAGACTTGCTGATTTTCTCCTCCTCTTTTCTGGCTGTCAGCTGCATTTCATAGGATAGTAGCTTTCCAAACAGAGTTGGTGGTTGTGTGTCTGCAAGTCTTGCCACTTCTTTAATGGAACAGATTTTTGTGTCACAGTCTTTAGTTAGAGACCTGAGAAACTTGTCATTTAATTCATATGTGCTGAAGACTCTACCTTATGTCCTCAGCTCATTTACAATCCTAAAGAACCTTTCATTGCACTCAGCTATGATATCTATCTTTCTTTGCCTGAAGCTCTCATACTCTTTATTGAGCATGGACTTCCTGTTATCCCCTACTTCTTCTATTCCCTCAGCATGGAGAGAAGAAATTGATCAAGAGGCATCAAGTGGCATCAGAGGCTGATCAAGTGATAAAGTGGTTTCAAAGCCAAAAAGAGATGATCAAGTATTGCAGAAAAATAGGGGGAGTAGGTGATGCTCACCATACAGTAAGGAAATGTGGTAATCTTCCTAGATCTGTTCCGTTTTAACAGTATAGTTTATTACTACATATGTTGTGTATGTCACTGACTTAAGAAATTTGATCAAGGGTTTTGACTTCTTCAAATAGGAGGAGATTGTTGGGTCCATTGATCCCAATATCCCAGATTTGTATGAAGTCAAACAAGTCAATGAAAAACACATAGTTGTATTTGATGTGAGTATAAGTTCATGCATGCAGGTTAATACTTCTCACATTAATTGGACAGGTGGACACAAAGTTATAGGCTGGATAGACAGAAAAGTGGCCAAGTCCCCAAGCATTGAGTGACGTCAACTCACTCAATGCCAGACAGCAAATTCATTAAGTAAAGCTGCCTCAGTCAAAGCTTGAGAGATTCTGTCAAAGGAAAAGTTTCTAAGTCCAAAAGCGTTGAGTGAAGCCATTTCACTCAATGCCATGCTGATTATGCAAAAGCCTTGGTAGAATGATAGGAAAAATCTATCTAAGTACAAAAATGTTGAGTGAATCCAGTTCACTCAACACCAAAGGAAGGAAGAGTTGAGTCATGCTGCCTCACTCAAAGCCTAAGAAGAAATCAGAACTTGAGTAAGTACAAAAGCATCGAGTGAAGCTAGTTCACTCAACACCTAGTCAAATGTTGAGGCAGAAGGAAGATGACGTTGAGTGAAGTCAACACACTCAAAGCCTTCTAGCAGAGCAGAATTGTTCCAAGTACGGAAGCATTGAGTGAAGCCAGTTCACCTAACGCCTCAGCAGAAGGCAGAACTTAAAGCAACAAATAAGGAAATAAGCATTGAGTAAATCCCATTCACTCAACGCTCTCAACACCTAAGTTGCAGAAAGGTCAAAATGATAAGCAAAGTATAAAAGCGTTGATTAAAGCCCATTCACTTAACGCTCTCAACGCTAATGTTGTAGAAAGGGAAAAATGATACGCCAAGTATAAAAGCATTGAGTGAAGGCCATTCACTCAACGCAACTCAATTCTTAAGGAAGAAACTGTCTTACTAAGTACAAAATCATTGAGTGAAGGCCTTTCACTAAACGCCACTCAATGCCAGAGTTGATTCTGAGAAATTTTCTAAGTCCAGAATGGCTGACGTCAACAAAGGTCAACAAAGTCAACGCATTTCAAATTCTTTGCGGGAAAGATATAGTATGCCTTGAATGGCACCGACGGCCAACTGTTGTCATTTTCGGCAAAAGGAAGGTAGTAACCCATTCCTTAAGGGTAGCCCACAGTACAAAGAGCCGTTGATCAGCTGTCTATAAAAGGAAAAGTTTGGCTAAAAGAGAGGAGGTATTAGGGAATTCTTATTACGCATAGTGGCGAAACTTCGTCTTCTTCCTCGCCATTAACATCGAGCTTGAAGCACAAGTTCTGATTAGTTGACCTGAAAGCAAAAATAGATAGCTTTTGCGATTCTCATCATCGACAGTAAGTTCACAATCGATTTCTAATTGAGAAGAGAAGCTGTTGGAATACCCTATTACTAATTTGGGCTAGGATCACTATGTTTGTCTTAGGAAACCAGTTTGACCTAGATGTATAGTTAAAAAGGTCAACATTAGAATGTGTTTAGGGCTTAGAATTTAGGTTTGAAGCTGCCCCCAGGACCATTCAAGAAATCAGACTTAAAGCTGAGGCAAAGACAATTATCGTCGAGCTTAGGTCGACGCAACGTCGAACTCCGTTTGACGCTCTCTGAGCTCAACTATGCTAAAACGTCGAGCTCCGGTCGACGATCTTCGAGCTCAGATCGACGATCTGTCTTCGGCTTGTCCTTCAGGTCGCTGAGCTCCGGTCGACGATCTTCGAGCTCAGGTCGACGTTTTCTGTCTGATCTTCATTCCAATCTCTGAGCTCAGGTCGACGATCGTAGAGCTCAGATCGACGTTTTTCCTAAGAGATCGACGTTTTTAAGGATTCAAATCAAGTCAAACTTTGGAATGTTTTTCAAATTATCTCAGCATTTAATTCAAGAGATCTGCCAGCCGTTTTCCTTTATTCTGGAGCAAGTTTCAAGGAATTCTTTTTGAGAATGTTTATTGGACTTTCCTCGAGAAGACAAGACTTTAATGGAGGACATTTAATGTCTGCTAATGGCTATTTTGGATGGAGGATCTTCAGAGAATAAATGATCCTTTTTGGTCTGATAGATATACATAACAAGAAAACAACAAGAAATTCTCAGTACAGATTCACAAGATAGAGAGATCAATTCAAAAATTAAAGTGATCAATTCTGAAGAATCAGTTGAACATTTTGGCATACTGAAAGAGTGATCATAGCTTCAACACAAGGACTCCAAACAATTCAATTTTCTTAGCCTCTGCTGAAACCATCTTCTGCTGGAGATCTGAAGCTTTTGAAGACCTATCACCCTGAAGCAAAGCTTCCACTCCTGAACTAGTCTACATCTCAGGGGGAGCTTTGACAACAAAATCAATCCACTTGTGCTTCTCTCTTTTATTGAGACAGAGAAGACAACTTCACTCTTTTCCTTTTTCTTTCCTACTGTAAAAGGGTTACCAAAACTCCCTTCAAAAGTCTTGATTCTGGTTCTGAGAACCTTGTCAAAACTCAGTAGTGGCAAGACACCTGATCAAAAAATCTAGTATGGTTTTTGAGCACCTTATCAAAAGCTCATTGGTGCCCAGGACACCTGATCAACCCTTCCTGTAGTGGATTCCTACCAAGGGTGGTAGAAGAGTGGATGTACCCAGGTTTTTGGGGAACCACTATAGCTCCTTGTGTCTTCTAGTTGCTTGAGTATTTTCTTTGTTGTGTGCTGTGATTTTCTTTTTGCTGTCTTAGTTATAAATTATATACAAGGCACCTTACACTTATACATAAATTAAATCTTAATTGTTTTGCTTGTTTAAACTGTGTAGTTATTTTAAAAATACTCTATTCACCCCCCTCTAGAGTTAAGATAGATCTTACCCTGACTTTCAATTGGTATCAGAGGGAGGTTGGTTGTTCATACAGGCTAACACCTGAATCAAAAGATCCTTGATAAGTTTAATCTTTTAAGAGGGTTATTTTCATTATTTTTAATTTTATATAAACACATGGCACAGAACAAAGATTATGCAAGAACCAGGCCTCCAGTGTGCAATCTATCCAAGTTTGCACTTTGGAAAGCAAGGATTAGAGTTTACATGAACTCTATTGATGAAGACATATTTAATTCTATTTTGACAGTGTGCCCAAGTCCACCAGCAAGCTCAAGTACAAATGTTGTTCCACCTCCTTTAGGAACAGATGTTGAAATAAAGAAGTGGAAGACTGCAGATGCCAAGGCCATGAACATCTTAGCTCAGACAATGTCTGATGAGATATTTCAGAAGGTAGCTGAATACAACTCAGCCAAAGGAATTTGGGACAAGCTCTCTGAAATTGTCTCAGGATCTGCTGATGAAAGGAAAGACAGGAGATCCCATCTTATAAGCCAATATGAGAATTTCAAAAAGGGAGAAGCTGAACTAGTGGCCGACATGTACAATAGACTAAGTCTAATTATCAATGAGTTAAAGACTCTGGATAAAGAAGTCTCATTAACTGAGCTGAATGACAAAATCCTAATGTGCTTCCCCAGCACTTGGGATTCAAGAATCTGGCCAATCAAAGATGCCAGAAGTCTAAATGAGATTACCACTGAAGCTCTCCTAGGCAAGCTCAAATCGTATGAGTTGCTTATTAAAAATAGAGAAGAAGAACAGAAGGCTGCATCACCAGCCACAAGGAAAGAGAAGACCATAGCCTTCAAAGCTACAGAAGAGGAGCCTGAAGATAAAGCTATAGGAAATGATGAGCTCCTAAGTTTACTGGCCAAAAGATTCTATAAGATGGCCAGAAAAGACTTCAGAAAAAGATCATACAAGGGACATGATAAGCCAAGGTATGACAAATCAAATAACAATAAAGAAATTATATGTTTTGGTTGTAGGAAACCAGGCCATATTGTGCCTGACTATCCAGAAAACAAGAACAAGGACCAAGAAAGATAGAAGAGAAAGAAGAAAGGAGAAAACTTCAGAAAGAACAGCTCAGACAAACCCTCCTACAGCAAGAACAAACATACAAGGAAGGGATTTGTTGCTGAGACATGGAGCGAAACTGAAGAGGACTCTGAAGCCTCATCCAGCTCCAGTGATGATGAGGATGATGCTGATGAAAAGGAATTTTGCATGATGGCTATCAATGCCTCTCAAACAGATTCAGAAGCAGAAGAGTCAGAATCAGATTCAGAAGCTCAACTAGAAGAAGATCAGGTAATTAATTCATTTGATTTCAGTTCTGAGGACTTTAAACATGAGTTTAAAGTACTATGCCTAGATCTGTTGGAGTCTGAGAAGGAAATCACTTCCCTCAGAAAACAACTATCTGAGTATAGCACTTTAAAATCAGAGAACCTCAAACTCTCTGAAGAGTTAGAATGCTATAGAGAGGAGATAGCTTCACTGAAAAGTGAACTATCCAAGGCCAAGCAATTTGAAGAATCCCTTAATGGGAGAAGTATCAAATTAATGGACATCACAAGCACAGTGAACTCAAGATTAAATAGTATACTGGGCTTGGGTGCTTCATCTAGCCAACCCATAATATTAATTACCCCAATCAAATTTATTTCTGATAAAGGTAAGGGTGTTGTAGAGGTAGCTAGGAAGAATTCAGATCTACCTAAGAAAAGCAAAGTTCAACAGAAAACATCGAGCAGAGGTCGACGATCGTCGAACATAGATCGACGATCTCAGGCTGAAACGTCGAACTCAGCTCAACGATTCCTGAACTCTGAACTCCCTCACAGTCGATCTTCGAACGGAGCTCGACGATTTTACCCAAGATCGTCGAACTCAGCTCGACGATCGTCGAACAGAGTTCAGAGCTTTGAACCTCTTTCAGAGACAAATCTCAATTCAATCCTAGAAGTGCTTCTTCCCAATGCTTTAATCCTTATACTGAATGGATAATACCTCCTAGGAGATGCCATCCTGAAGGTTATAAGAATCAACCTGGGATGTCTTTTATTTCTGAATTTAAGGGATATCAACCTAGGCCCAAGGTAAACTGGGTCAAAAACATATAAGCTGTTTATGTGAAAGTGAAGACCTATCCAACATCAAACCAGCTATGGTATCTGGATAGTGGGTGCTCAAAGCACATGACAGGGAATAAGGACAACTTCACATCCTTTAAAGCCAAGCTTGGACCCAAAGTAATTTTTGGTGATTCAAACTTTGGAACTACAAAAGGATATGGTGCAGTCCAGATTGGGACAGTCACCTTCAAGAAAGTAGCCTATGTTGAAGGACTCAAGCAGAACCTGATAAGCATTAGTCAGCTGTGTGATGAAGGATATCAAGTGACTTTCAACAAAGAAATATGCAAGATCAAGTCAGAAGACAACACAACTATGTTGATAGGTAACAAGAAAGGTAATATTTACTTAGTAGACTTTCATTCATCTAAGGTAGATATTTGCCTGTTTAATTCCATATCTAGACCTAATATTCTATGGCATAAGAGACTAGGACATATTAACCTTAGAACCATTGCTAGGCTATCTAAGGACAACCTTGTCAGAGGACTGCCTTCTAGCCCATATAAGAAGGAAGGACTCTGCAAGGCTTGTCAATTAGGCAAGCAAACTAAAAATAGCTTTAAATCAATTAACAAGAGTGATTCACCTAGGATTTTGTATCTATTACACATGGATCTTTTTGGACCCATTACAGTACAAAGCTTAGGAGAGAAATCCTATACTTTAGTGATTGTAGATGACTTCTCAAGATTCACATGGGTATTCTTTCTGAGGAAGAAGTCTGATAACTTTAAGTGTTTGACAGAGTTTCTCAAATGCATTCAGATTGAGTTCAACACTCATATTGCCCTGATCAGAAGTGATCATGGGACAGAGTTTGATTCTCTTCTCATGCAAGAGTTCTATCAAAGTGAAGGGATCAGGCATACTTTCTCAGCTCCTAGAACTCCTCAACAAAATGGGGTAGCTGAAAGGAAAAATAGAACCCTTATTGAATCTGCAACTACATTATTGACTGATGCTCACCTACCTCTATCCTTTTGGGCCGAGGCAGTGAATACCTCCAATTATGTGTTGAATAGAAGTCTAATACATAAACTGAAGGGCACGACTCCCTATGAATTGCTCAAAGGGAAGAAACCTAAAGTAGACTATTTTAATGTTTTTGGTTGCACTTGTTACATTCACAATAATGACAAGAAATATTTAGCAAAATTTCAAGCAAAAGCTGATGAAGGAGTGTTTCTGGGATACTCCATGATCAGTAAAGCTTATAGGGTTTATAATAAAACTGCTCTAAAAATAGAAGAATCTGTCCACATTTCCTTTGATGAAACTAATATGTCTTTCAAGGAGAAGAATACTTCTACCATAGAACATTTGCAGGTGCATTCTCTAGCTAAAGACTTGGACAGATTACAAGTTACTCAAAAGGATGAAAGTAATGAAGATGAAGAAGCTGCTCCACATCTGGAAGAAAATCTTCTTGAAGAGCCAGTTGTTGTCCCACAAGAGGAAACAACAACATAGGTTGGTGAAAAATCAACACCCCCTGGTGATCTAGTAACAACAAGAGATCATCCAATCTCCCAAGTGATTGGAGACATCTCAGCTGGTGTGCAAACCAGAAATCAGGTCAATCAAAACCTGATGCACACTTGCTTTCTCTCTCAAATTGAACCTCAAACCATTCAAGATGTAGAGCAAGATCCACACTGGATCATTGCAATGCAAGAGGAGTTGCATCAATTTGAAATAAACAAAGTTTGGGAACTAGTGCCTAAGCCAAAGGATCATTCCATTGTTGGAACAAAATGGGTGTTCAGAAATAAGCTGTATGATCAAGGAATTATTGTAAGGAACAAGGCAAGGCTAGTTGCTCAAGGATATTCTCAAGAAGAGGGGATAGACTATGACCAGACCTTTGCACCTGTTGCAAGGTTAGAGGCCATAAGAATCTTCCTGGCTTATGCTGCTCATAAGGGATTCAAAGTTTATCAAATGGATGTGAAGAGTGCTTTTCTCAATGGGGAGATCAAAGAAGAAGTCTATGTCAGACAACCTCCAGGTTTTATCTCTCTAACTCATCCAGATTATGTTTTTAAATTACACAAAGCACTATATGGTCTCAAGCAAGCTCCTAGAGCATGGTATGAGACTCTAGCATGCTTTTTGCTGAAGAATGATTTTGTTAGGGGGAGAGTAGACCAAACTCTTTTTATTAGAACCCATAAGTCTCATACCCTACTAGTACAAATTTATTTATATGATATTATATATGGGTCTACTGATTCAAATTTGTGCAAAAAGTTTTTCAAGCTTATGCACTCTAAATTTGAGATGAGTAGCATGGGTGAGCTATCCTTCTTCTTAGGATTGCAAGTCAAACAACATGCTGAAGGCATGTTTATTTCTAAAACCAAATATGCAAAAGAATTGGTTAAGAAATTTGGGATGTCTGATGCATCATGTATGAAAACACCCATGCCTACCAATGTTGTATTGGATGCTGATGAACATGGGAAACTAGTTGATCAGACAACTGATGGCCGCGGAACAGAGACCTACTATGGTTGGTTCGAAATGGTCAGATTCCGCGGGCCGGTTAGAAGATCGAGTTTTCTAACGAGAGGAGGCAAGTGCACCTATTGCAAGTAGTACTCGGTATTCGGGAAAATACCGAGGTCGTATTATTCTCGGGGACGCGTTGATTATATCTACTCTTCCAGGAACACTATTATCTTACTATCAGTAAGGTGGGATTTTTTAGTTTAATTAAAACGGAAAGAAAGAGAGCTGAATTTTACTAAGTTAGTTCGATGACGGGTTAACGCTCGGCATCGAATCGGATTAAGACTAAAATAATTCTCAACAATTATTAAACTTTGTTTTTAAATTAATAAAAGGCACTTGGCCGTGGAGGTTCCAAGAACATGAGCTCACCTTGGTCTAGGGATATCGCTCACCTGGGCGCTAAGGCTATTCGACCGAACGTTAGTCCGACGAAGGATTCCCCTTAACGCTCGCATTATGCTAAGAACCCCGCTATTGGGTGGGGAACCCAATCCGGCAGAACTACGTTTCTCCTCTTTCGAGGGGGCGTACGCAGTTCTCTTTACCCAAGGGGGATCGGTCCATACGTGCAGCCTCTCGGCGTCGCGTATGGATAACGGAAATAGAGCCCACACATCGACTATGTGGTCCTATGCGTCGTTAACCCGGGGTAAACCTTAAGTCCTTAAATTAAAATAAAATTAAAGTTTTTTAATTATTTCAAATCATTTTTTATGTCCCAATGCTCTTCGATGCCGAAGGCTAAAATAGATTAGCCACTCATCGGTATGGGGACGGCTTTATGTTTTTAGGTGAAGCGTGAGTGTTAAATTAAGCACTAAACAATTATAAGAAAAAACACGAAAAATAGGACAATTAGATAAATTGAAGGCTAATTGATGCAGGCACTCACGCACACTTCAAAACCATAAAGAAAATTAAATAAAGCAAGCCCTACTCAAATGAGTAGGCGGAAATAAATGCACACACGCACACACTCTTCTTAATTGAAGAAAGCGATAAATAAAGCGGTAAAATTATCTCCTACACGCACGCACTCTACATAATTTAGAAAGCGATAAAATTGCAAGTCCCGGCTCAAATGAGTGGGCGGGAGTTAATTTATCTCATACCCGCACGCACTCTACTTGAAAGTAAAACACACACACGCACTCTACAGAAATGAAAACACACGCACCCACACAAAGTTTTTCTACTCAAGTGAGTAGGAAGAAAATGAAAGCAGTAAAAAGACAAGTCCCACTCAAACGAGTGGGCGGGAAATGAAAGCAGAGCGCCATTTAACTCTTAACGAGTAGGCGGAAATAAATGCATACGCACACACGCACTCTATAGGAGTTGAAATAAAGCAGTAAAACCTAACTCATACACGCACACACACTTGCAAAAATAAGAAAAACAAAGTGCTCAGAAAATTAAAACGACTGCATTTCTGCCGCTAGAATGCGGTAGAAATGCATAAAATGTGAAAATAAAAATTAACCGGAGCGAAAAGTTTTGCAAATAAACACAAAATGAAAGTTGGCGAAAAATTAGAACAACTGCATTTCTACCGCTAGAATGCGGTAGAAATGCATAAAAAGTGAAAATAAAAATTAAAGGGACTAAAAAGTTTTGAAATTAAAAAGCTAAAATGAAGTTAACGAAAAATTATAACGACTACATTTTTATTCATAAGTTTTTATAAAACCTCCAAAAAAGTGAGAATAAAACTAAAAAAGGAACGAGAAGTTTTACATTCCTAAGAGCCTAAGTTAAAGAAAATAAAAACGAACACTTTTAGGGGAGTTTTTATAAAACCTATATGAATGAAAATGATAAAGAAGAAAAAGCTAAAGCTAAAAAGTGCAGAAAATGAAAACTAAACGGACGGCACAACGGCTAGAAATGCCGATAAATCCTAAATCTAACTAAGTTATCAAAGCTATAAAAATGAAAACATAAAAGAAACACAAAATATGAACGAAAAATTGCTTAAGTAGGCACATTCAAATGGATTTTTCATACTAATGATGAGAGAAAAATTCAAATTTTATTAAAGTAAAAACCCTAATACAAACTAAGAGAGAGAGAGGGGGGAGAAATTCTCCTTACATAAGTATGGAATCCAAATGGGCAGCACCTCCCCTAAGCAAAGTGGTCAAAAAAGTGGACAAAATAAGCTTCCTGGAAGCTCTTATTTATAGGCAAATTTTCGGGTTGGTCATGCCCGTGACTAGGGCGTGATAGGGGGGCATGTCGACACAATTCATGAGCTGATCGGGTGACTTGACTGGAAAGTTGACTTCGGTTGAAAATGTGGCGGTCATGCCCTAGGTCACGGGCATGACATGTGTCAGTCACGGGCGTGACTGGGGCGTGTCGGGGCGGTCAATCTGGGCGCGGTCCGGCCGCAAAGTCGCGCGCGTCACGTCGGGCCAGGTGGCTAAGTCACGCCCGTGTCACACCTTGACACGGGCGTGTCTGGGGGAGTGTCGAGCTTGGTTTGATCATCGCCGATCGTCGAGCTGGCAACCTGTGGTCTGCGATCGTCGAGGGCGTGACACGGGCGTGTCGGTCATGTGACACGGGCGTGTCAGTCAACATTTTGACTTTTTCTGGAATTTTTTTGGAATTTTTTCTGGAATAAAAATAAAGCTAAGTTAGAAATAATATTTACAAAAATAAGCTATTTATTGAATAAAACTAATAAAAAAGACAAAAAACAAACAAAATTGACTTAAACAGAATACGAAAATATAGGTATATTTACAACTCATCAAACACCCCCATACTTAAGCTTTTGCTATTCCAGAGCAAAAGTTTGAGGTGAACTTATAAGGAATAATAAAAAACCCTAAGTTCTGCTACCGCTAAATTAATTATAAGAAAGATCAAATAAAAATATACGGGGTATAAGAGTTAAGTCCTAAAATTATTTAGATGATTTAAACATGGCAAAAGTTTTCGCCAAAAGACTTCTTGATGTAATCAAATAGAAAGCAATAATTGTATTGGTTAGATTAACAGAAAATAGTTTGGAGTTATACGAACTTTAGCTTATAGGAGTGTTATCGGAAATAATGCAATTTACGAATTATGCTCTCAAAAAGATTTTTGAATTAATTCTAGAGTCATGAAATTAACTAAGGGGGGTTGATGTTGGTTTATGAAGATGCTTGGATTTTGAGGCGAGGTTATTTTTTCTCGAACCTCCAATTTTTTGATTTGGATGTTAAAGGAAAACGAAATCTTATTTTCCTTAACATAAAATTTTTTCTTCTTCATAAATAAAAATTACCCAATGTATATGTGTTGGAGTAATGAATTTTATCCTCTTACTCCGTAACGTATAATCTTTTAATTTGTTGGGTGCCTATGTTTACGGAATGAAATCTTATTCCCATTGACATAAGATCTTTTTGGGGACATATTTTTATCATACCGAGTAGGTTATGATAGGTAAGGGGAGAAAAGAGAAATAGATTTTTAATTGAAAAATAATTGAGAGCAACCTTTATAAATTGTACGTTCCAATTTTTCAGAAAGCTAAAAGCAAGCATAATTGAATTCTATAGTCGTTATTTTCTAACATGGTACACATGCTCCTATCTATGAAAAATTAGAAGTAGTGCCTAAAGCGAGTCCCCTATTTTTAACAAAGTATAATAAATTCTTTAAAACTTAACCCCGGCTATTTAGATTTTTCAATCTATAATTAACAAACGAATAGTGAACAAAGAATTGATCAAATTTGCATATAAATAAACTCAAAACGAAAGTTTTGAATAACAAGAAACTTAAGAATGAGATGTTTGATTTATTTGTTTCATAACTTACATAAAAAAATTTTTTTTGTTGTTTTTTGAAGTTATGCTCCTTTTTTGTATTTTTGTATTTATATCTTTAATATATACATACTAAAAAGAAAGAAAAAAATGCGAAAATAAAAATTTTTTGGATTTTTAAGTTTTGTGAATTTTTTTGTATTTTTAATGAAATTTTCATTCTATTTACAAAAATTTGGGAAAAAGAAAAAATATTTACAAGGATGAGAGGGAAAAAGGGAGAGGGGAAAGAGAAAGAATATTTTCAAAAAGTATTTGCAAAAATTATTTACAAAAATATTTACAAGAATATTTACAAAAATATAAACTAGGTAGCCGCGAGATGACTCGTTATGTGGATGGCTCGATGAGCCGGATCTCGCGGACCGAGTTAAAAATAAGTCAAAGTTTCAAAAATGAAACTTCAAAAATTTTTAATTAAATTTTTTTTTTGATTTTTTTTTTGTGTTATATGTATATTTTTTGAAGTTTTGTTTTTAAATTTTTTTTTTTTGTTTTTGTAAGTGAAAAAGAAAGTACGAAAATACGAAAACACCCCCATACTTAGATCCAACATTGTCCCCAATGTTGTATGCTAAGCATGAGGAACAAGACAGGAGGTATATGTACAAAAAAGGAAAAAGAGGGGGGCAGAAAATGTCCCTGATCCGCGCTCGGGGAAACCCATTAGAAACCCTGCATTTATTAGAAAAATAGAAAACATAATAAATAAAGACGTAAAAAAGATAGACGTGGGGTGCCTCCTAGGATTGCTCTGTTTATAGTCGCGTAGCTTGACTATAGAGGCGAGTTTATATATGGAGAAGGGTTATGGTTTCGCTCCTACTGATCACAGGGTCGCCCGCTATATAAGACTTTAACCGATTACCGTTCACCTTAAAAGTGCCTTTTTCGGGGTGGGAGATGAGTATGGTCCCATATGGCCAAACCTCTTCAACCTTAAAGGGGCCGAACCATCGCGATTTAAGCTTACCCGGGAAAAGCCTAAGACGTGAATTGTAAAGAAGGACTAGATCGCCCGGAGAAAAATTTTTGGGGGTTTTAATTTTTCGATCGTGATAAAACTTAGAACGCTCCTTATAGAACTTATTGCTCTCGTAAGCGTTCGCACGCCATTCATCGAGCTCGTTTAGTTGCAGTTTTCTATTCTGAGCGGCTAAGTTAGAGTCGAGGTTTAAGAGTTTTAATGCCCAAAGTGCGCGGTGCTCCAGTTCTACGGGTAAATGACACGCTTTGCCATAGACTAATCGAAACGGGGTACAATCGGTAGCGGTTTTATACGCCGTACGATACGCCCATAACGCTTCGTCGAGCTTAGCGGACCAATCTTTCCTATTAAGTGAAACGGTTTTTTCTAATATGCGTTTTATCTCTCGATTTACTACCTCAACTTGGCCACTTGTTTGCGAGTGGTAGGGGGTGGCAAGTTTGTGCGTGACTCCGTATTTAGCTAACGTCTTAGCCATTAGAGCGTTACAGAAATGTGTTCCCCTATCACTAACAATAGCGCGAGGCGTGCCGAAGCGAGAAAATAATTTTTTTAGAAATGTAACGACGACTCGCGCATTGTTGGTGGGGAGAGCATGCGCTTCCGCCCACCGTGATACGTAGTCGACCGCTACTAAAATATACATATTTTTATAAGAAGGAGATAGGGGGCCAACAAAATCTATGCCCCATAAATCGAAGACTTCGCATTCTAAAAACATATTTTGGGGCATCTCGTCGCGACGTGAGATGTTACCCGACCGCTGACAGCTATCGCATGCGCGCACAAAATTGTGCGCGTCTTTGAAGAGAGTGGGCCAAAAGTAACCCGCCTCTAGCGCCTTCCTAGCAGTCCGGTTGGCTTGATAGTGCCCCCCGGCTGGACCCTCGTGGCAGTGCCTCAATATTTGTGTGCACTCCACTCCCGCGACGCATCTTCGAACCGCTTGGTCCGCGCAGATACGGAAAAGAAATGGGTCATCCCAAAAGAAATTTTTCAAGTCGGAAAAGAATTTCTTCTTTTGATGACTTGAAAAATCTTTTGGAAGTACCCGCGTGACTAAGTAGTTCGCAAAATCTGCGAACCAAGGCAAAGATGACGAAGACGAACGAATGGCGAGAAGGCGTTCCTCGGGGAATCTGTCATTTATTTCAGATTCGACGAGCGCTTCCGCACCCGGATTTTCTAAACGGGAGAGGTGGTCTGCCGCTAGATTCTCCGCGCCCTTCTTATCTCGGATCTCCAAATCAAACGCTTGTAGGAGGAGAATCCATCGAAGAAGGCGGGGCTTCGCGTCGGTTTTGGCTAGTAGATATTTAAGGGCGGAGTGATCGGTAAAAACGATAACTTTAGATAGCGTAAGATACGAGCGAAACTTATCGAAAGCGAAAACGACGGCTAAGAGTTCCTTTTCCGTCGTTGTGTAATTCACTTGTGCGGAAGTGAGCGTCTTGCTAGCGTAATAAATAGGATGAAAATGTTTTTCTACGCGTTGGCCAAGAACGACACCTAAGGCAATATCACTAGCATCGCACATGATTTCGAACGAAAGGGACCAATTAGGGGCCACTAGAATTGGAGAATTGATAAGTTTTTGTTTCATAAAGTTAAAAGCAGACTCGCAATCGCTACTAAAGACAAAAGGTGATTCCTTTTCCAAGAAGTGAGTAAGCGGCTTTGTTATTTTTGAAAAATCTTGAATGAAGCGCCTATAAAAGCCTGCGTGGCCTAAGAAACTCCTAATAGATTTTATGTTAGTCGGCTGAGGAAGTTTTTCTATGATTTCTACTTTGGCCTTATCGACCTCTATCCCCTTAATCGAAATCTTATGGCCGAGGACCAAACCTCCTCGAACCATAAAGTTACACTTTTCCCAATTTTAAACAAGATCCGTGTCCTCGCATCGCTGGAGGACACGATCAAGATTACGAAGACAATCCGGGAATGAGCATCCGAATACAGAAAAGTCATCCATAAATATTTCCATAATATCTTCTACTAGCTCACCAAAAATTGCTAGCATACATCTTTGGAATGTAGCCGGCGCATTGCAGAGGCCAAATGGCATTCTTCGATAGGCGAAGGTGCCAAAGGGGCAAGTAAAAGTTGTTTTCTCTTGGTCTTCGAGGGAAATGGGGATTTGGAAAAACCCCGATAAACCGTCGAGAAAACAATAAAAAGGATGACCGGAAAGACGCTCAAGAATTTGGTCAAGGAACGGTAGTGGAAAATGGTCTTTGCGGGTGGCATCATTAAGTTTGCGATAATCGATGACCACACGCCAACCCGTAACAGTACGAGTTGGGACGAGCTCGTTGTGCTCATTCGCCACTACGGTTAGACCGCCCTTCTTGGGCACAACATGAATGGGACTAACCCATGCACTATCAGAAATGGGATAAATAATCCCCGCATCTAATAATTTAATTATCTCAGCTTTCACGACGTCTTTCATGTTTGGGTTAAGACGCCGCTGCGGCTGAATGGTTTTGCGGCAATTATCGTTTAAGAAAATTTTGTGAGTGCAGAAAGAAGGGTTAATCCCCTTTAGGTCAGAAATTTGCCACGCAATTGCGTGGCGATGTTTAAGCAAAACCTCCAATAAATCGGAGGTCTCCGAATCGCTTAAATACGAAGAAATGATTACCGGGAGTGTATCATTTTTCCCAAAAAGGCATATTTTAGGGATTCGGGTAATGGTTTGAGTTCTAGGATGGGCGGTTCTTCTAGTGAGGTTTTAGTGCTAATGTCTTTTGAACCAATTGGTTCAAAAGGCATATTCGTAGACGCGTCCTCATCGCAATAAAAATTTTCGAGTGAAAAAATATTTTCGTTTAAAAACTCGGACTCGAAAACCGGAGAAGAACAATCTCCATAAAAAGAATCTAAAGAGTAGCAGAAATCGTCGCTCGGCGATGAGTCTTCCATAGAGGAGTTAATAGAAAAAGTAACTTGGTCGTCTCCTACCCGAAGGAGAAGCTGACCATTACTTACATCAATTAACGCACGTGAGGTCGCGAGGAAAGGGCGACCAAGTATTTTTGGTACATTGGCGTCTTCCTCGATGTCTAAGATGACGAAGTCCACCGGGAAGGTGAACTTGTCTACTCAGACAAGGACATCCTCAACAACCCCGATGGGAAACATAACCGAGCGATCCGCTAGTTGGATGCGCATATTGGTAGGAGCAGGAGTACCCAAACCTAAATGCAGGAAGAGCGAGAACGACATCAAATTAATGCTCGCGCCTAAGTCTGCCAAGGCGTATTTTACTAATACATTGCCAAAAAGGCACGGGATGGAGAACCTTCCCGGGTCATTTTGTTTTAAGGGCAATTTACTAGTAAGATCCGCCGAGCAGACAGCGTTGAGAGATATATGCGAAATATCCTCGAGTTTGCGTTTATTAGAAAGTAGTTCTTTTAAAAATTTCGCATATTTAGGCATTTGCGAGATAGCCTCGCAAAAAGGAACATTAATATGAATTTGTTTAAGTAATAAAATAAATTTTTCATATTGCGCGTTTACTCGCTCGTTATCTAACTTATGCGGGTAGGGCAACGCCTTGTTTAAAATAGTTTTGTCGTTAAAAATCGGTAAGGGTTGCGTAATCGAAGAAGAGGGAAGAGGGGTCGGAGGTGAAATATGTACCTGAGGATCGATCCGTTTTGGATCGACCACCTCCTTACCGCTACGGAGGGTTATAGCGTTGGCGGTTTCCCTTGGATTGGGCTCCGTGTTCCCTGGCAGTGCCCCCAGGGCGCGTTCCGACATAAGTCGCGCCAGCTGTCCAACCTGGAGTTCTAAATTTTTTAGCGATCCGGTGATGTTCCGGATATTGGACTCGTTGGACGCGACATAACGATTAAAATTTTCCTCCACCGGGGATGGCTTCATAGGAGGGGGAGGAGGAAACGTTGGCGCAAAAGGAGGGGGAGGGGACACTGCGCGTTGTTCGGGTTGCTCCAAGAGAAATTCGGATGGTTCCTCCAACCCGGATTATAGTGGCTACTATAAGGGTTGTTTTGAAATGAGGGACGCACCGGATTTCCCATGTAGTCCACGAATTCGTCGACTATGCAGACGTTAGAGGGGGGGGGGGAGAAAACAAGGCGGAGTGGAGGAGGCAACAGACATCTCCGCCACCTGCTTAGTTAGCCTTTCCACTTGGAGGGCTAGCTGAGCAGTGGCATCCACTTCAAAAATGCCCGCCTGCTTAGGGCGCGCCCGCGGGACATTCCACTGGTAGGCGTTCACCGCCATTTCTTCGAAAAGGGCCTGGGCGGCCTCGGGGGTCTTATTGTTCAGAGTGCCCACGGCAGCCACGTCAATCATTTGACGCGTCTGACTATTCATTCCATTATAAAAAAATTGTACCTGCAACCACGTTGGCAGAGCGTGGTGCGAGCACCGGCGGAGGAACTCCTTAAAGCGTTCCCAAGTCTCGTAAAGAGACTCGGAGTCGTTTTGGACGAACGAAGATATGTCCGCCCGCAGTCTTGCAATTTTCGCGGGCGGAAAATACTTCGTAAGGAATTTCTCATCCAACTCCGCCCAGGACGTGATGGATCCCCGCGGGAGGGAGAGTAACCACGCCTTAGCCTTAGACTTAAGAGAGAAGGGAAAAAGGCGCAAATGAATGGCGTCATCAGTGACGCCATTAATTTTAAAAGTATCGCAAATTTCAAGAAAATTAGACAAGTGATTATTGGGGTCCTCATCCGGCAGTCCGTCGAACTGCACGACATTTTGGATCATTTGAATCACACTTGACTTAATTTCAAAATTATTGTTGGCCACAGCGGGCCGAACAATACTCGACCCCGTATTATCCAAGTTGGGCCGAGCGTAGTAAGACATAGTACGCTCGGCCGGTTGGGCATTATTCGGGTCGGACATAGAAGAAGAAGAGGGTTCTCCGATAGATTCTGTGGGGTCTAAAAAGGGAATTCGACGGAGAGATCGGATACGCGCAAGAGAGCGGTCGATCTCGGGGTCGAATTCAAGATTTTCAGAACTCGAAGGTTGTCCACGGGTCATACACCCTAAAAAAAACGAAAGGGGGAAGGATTTTTTTTTATATAAATTTTTTATTTGAAAATAAAGTAAAATTAATAGAGTCCCGGATTCAATATAACAACCGTGCATCCCCGGCAACGGCGCCAAAAACTTGATGGCCGCGGAACAGAGACCTACTGTGGTTGGTTCGAAATGGTCAGATTCCGCGGGCCGGTTAGAAGATCGAGTTTTCTAACGAGAGGAGGCAAGTGCACCTATCGCAAGTAGTACTCGGTATTCGGGAAAATACCGAGGTCGTATTATTCTCGGGGACGCGTTGATTATATCTACTCTTCCAGGAACACTATTATCTTACTATCAGTAAGGTGGGATTTTTTAGTTTAATTAAAACGGAAAGAAAGAGAGCTGAATTTTACTAAGTTAGTTCGATGACGGGTTAACGCTCGGCATCGAATTGGATTAAGACTAAAATAATTCTCAACAATTATTAAACTTTGTTTTTAAATTAATAAAAGGCACTTGGCCGTGGAGGTTCCAAGAACATGAGCTCACCTTGGTCTAAGGATATCGCTCACCTGGGCGCTAAGGCTATTCGACCGAACGTTAGTCTGACGAAGGATTCCCCTTGGCGCCCGCATTACGCTAAGAACCCTGCTATTGTGTGGGGAACCCAATCCGGCAGAACTACGTTTCTCCTCTTTCGAGGGGGCGTACGCAGTTCTCTTTACCCAAGGGGGATCGGTCCATACGTGCAGCCTCTCGGTGTCGCGTATGGATAATGGAAATAAAGCCCACACATCGATTATGTGGTCCTATGCGTCGTTAACCCGGGGTAAACCTTAAGTCCTTAAATTAAAATAAAAATAAAGTTTTTTAATTATTTCAAATCATTTTTTATGTCCCAATGCTCTTCGATGCCGAAGGCTAAAAGAGATTAGCCACTCATCGGTATGGGGACGGCTTTATGTTTTTAGGTGAAGCGTGAGTGTTAAATTAAGCACTGAACAATTATAAGAGAAAACACGAAAAATAGGACAATTAGATAAATTGAAGGCTAATTGATGCAGGCACTCACGCACACTTCAAAACCATAAAGAAAATTAAATAAAGCAAGCCCTACTCAAATGAGTAGGCGGAAATAAATGCACACACGCACACACTCTTCTTAATTGAAGAAAGCGATAAATAAAGCGGTAAAATTATCTCCTACACGCACGCACTCTACATAATTGAGAAAGCGATAAAATTGCAAGTCCCGGCTCAAATGAGTGGGCGGGAGTAAATTTATCTCATACACGCACGCACTCTACTTGAAAGTAAAACACACACACGCACTCTACAGAAATGAAAACACACGCACCCACACAAAGTTTTCCTACTCAAGTGAGTAGGAAGAAAATGAAAGCAGTAAAAAGACAAGTCCCACTCAAACGAGTGGGCGGGAAATGAAAGCAGAGCGCCATTTAACTCTTAACGAGTAGGCGGAAATAAATGCATACGCACACACGCACTCTACAGGAGTTGAAATAAAGCAGTAAAACCTAACTCATACACGCACACACACTTGCAAAAATAAGAAAAACAAAGTGCTCAGAAAATTAAAACGACTGCATTTCTACCGCTAGAATGCGGTAGAAATGCATAAAAAGTGAAAATAAAAATTAACCGGAGCGAAAAGTTTTGCAAATAAACGCAAAATGAAAGTTGGCGAAAAATTAGAACAACTGCATTTCTACCGCTAGAATGCGGTAGAAATGCATAAAAAGTGAAAATAAAAATTAAAGGGACTAAAAAGTTTTGAAATTAAAAAGCTAAAATGAAGTTGACGAAAAATTATAACGACTACATTTTTATTCATAAGTTTTTATAAAACCTCCAAAAAAGTGAGAATAAAACTAAAAAAGGAACGAGAAGTTTTACATTCCTAAGAGCCTAAGTTAAAGAAAATAAAAACGAACACTTTTAGGGGAGTTTTTATAAAACCTATATGAATGAAAATGATAAAGAAGAAAAAGCTAAGCTAAAAAGTGCAGAAAATGAAAACTAAACGGACGGCACAACGGCTAGAAATGCCGATAAATCCTAAATCTAACTAAGTTATCAAAGCTATAAAAATGAAAACATAAAAGAAACACAAAATATGAACGAAAAATTGCTTAAGTAGGCGCATTCAAATGGATTTTTCATACTAATGATGAGATAAAAATTCAAATTTTATTAAAGTAAAAACCCTAATACAAACTAAGAGAGAGAGAGGGGGGAGAAATTCTCCTTACATAAGTATGGAATCCAAATGGGCAGCACCTCCCCGAAGCAAAGTGGTCAAAAAAGTGGACAAAATAAGCTTCCTGGAAGCTCTTATTTATAGGCAAATTTTCGGGTTGGTCACGCCCGTGACTAGGGCGTGACAGGGGGGCGTGTCGACACTTTTCATGAGCTGATCGGGTGACTTGACTGGAAAGTTGACTTCGGCTGAAAATGTGGCGGTCACGCCCTAGGTCACGGGCGTGACATGTGTCAGTCACGGGCGTGACTGGGGCGTGTCGGGGAGGTCGATCTGGGCGCGGTCCGGCCGCAAAGTCGCGCGCATCACGTCGGGCCAGGTGGCTAAGTCACGCCCGTGTCACACCTTGACACGGGCGTGTCTGGGGGCGTGTCGAGCTTGGTTTGATCATCGTCGATCATCGAGCTGGCAACATGTGGTCTGCGATCGTCGAGGGCGTGACACGGGCGTGTCGGTCATGTGACACGGGCGTGTCAGTCAACATTTTGAATTTTTCTGGAATTTTTTCTGGAATAAAAATAAAGATAAGTTAGAAATAATAATTACAAAAATAAGCTATTTATTGAATAAAACTAATAAAAAAGACAAAAAAACAAACAAAATTTACTTAAACAGAATACGAAAATATAGGTATATTTACAACTCATCAACAACATATAGAGCAATGATTGGCTCTCTATTGTACCTTACAGCCAGTAGGCCTGACATAATGTTTGCTACATGTATATGTACTAGATTCCAAGTTAGCCCTAGAGAGTCACACTTAACTTTAGTAATGAGGATTCTTAGGTATGTTAAAAGCTGTCCAAATCTAGGACTCTGGTATCCAAAAGATTCAGCATTTGACTTAACTGGATTTTCAGATGCTGATTATGCTGGATGCAGAATAGACAGGAAAAGCACCAGTGGAACTTGTCATTTTCTTGGTGATAGACTTGTCTCATGGTATTGTAATAAACAAACATCTGTGTCAACCTCAACTGCTGAAGCTGAATACATGGCTGCAGGCAGTTGTTGTTCACAAATATTGTGGATACAAAACCAACTCCTAGACTATGGTTACAACTTAGAGAATTCTAAAATATTTTGTGACAACACCAGTGCTATTTCCATTGCACAAAATCCAGTCCTCCATAGTAGGACAAAACACATAGAAATTAGACATCATTTTCTAAGGGATAATGTTGAGAAAAATAAAATTGAACTTCAATATATCCCAACTGATTTGCAAAGGGGAGATGTTTTCACCAAGCCCTTGGATGAAAAGAAACACAACTTCTTCCTCAATCAGTTAGGCATGTTAGATGGAGGAAGCCTAAAGTAAATTACAAGATTTTGAAAAGCTAAAAACAGACCAAGATTAGGCTAAAAACTCATCTCTTTTTGTGTCTGTAGGATTGTTTCTGTCCCTGAACTGCGCTCGACGTTTTCCCCAGAAAGCGTCAAACTGAGATCGACTATTTCCAGAGAAATGTCGAACGGAGATCGACGTTTTCCCAAAACGTCGACCTGAGTTTAGAGCGTGTCAGATAGTTGTATACTATCTCTTTCAGGCCTTCAATCGTCGACCTGAGCTCGACGTTCTCCCTAGATTGTCGAACTGAGATCTACGATATTGAAGACCTTTCAGCTTCCATCAGGAGTCCTGATCGTCGAACGTAGGTCGATGATCCTTCCTTTTTCGCGTCGAACCCTAATATAAAATAATTTTTCGGCCGCCGCTCGTCGTTTACGCTTTCATACTCTCTGCGACTCTTTCCCTCCAAACTTTCTACACTTGGTCGTGTTTGCTCAATCTTTGCAAGTACAGATGGCTGCGTCAGTTGCTGCTCTTTCAAAAATGAAATTTGATACAGGATTCGACATCGACATGAATTCTTTTGATGGAAGCGACCAGAGATTCAAAGACATCTTAAATCTTTTCCAAGAACAACGGTTAGTTCAGATTATGTCCACCAGAGTAAAGCTTGCAACAGACGAAATAAAATAATGGTGTTTTTCTGCCACAAATGAGAATGAGAATTCTATAGTCGGCTCGATCAAAGGGACTCAGGTACCATTGTCCCCCGCTCAACTAACAGAAGTTTTCAACCTCAGTACTGGAAATGAATCTATTGATTTGTCTGGAGAAGAGTTTGATTCAATGCTAGATAGAATGGGTCACTCTACTGTGAACCCTAATAAATTGCTGAAAAAGAATTTATCTATTGAATTTCAATTCTTGGCTCATGTTGTTGGAAAAGTGCTCCTGGAAAAGCACTCCGCCCATGACACAATTTCAAGATACCAGTTCTGTCTAATGGGAGCATTGGTTGACAAAAAACATCTGGACTGGGGCTCCATCTTCTTTAATTTGATCAAGAAGAAACTTAGCAAAAGCTGTGTAAGCTTTGGGAGGATCTTAGGGGTTTACCTGCACTCCAGGTGCCCTGAACTGCTGACTTCAAGTGGGATGTACATTAATGCATCCAAAAGACTTACATGTGCCCTCTTCAGCAGGTGGGACAGGCAGATCATAAACCCCAACAGGGCTGCTATAGCAACACCTGCTTCAGCATAAGGACTGCCTCAGTCACTCCTCCTCAGGTCTCTGCCCTAGCAGAAGATTTGCCTGCTTCCCCTCCTCCTCCAGCTGTCTCTGCCCTAGTCATCTCAACCTCACCACCAATCTCCACCATAGCCAAATCTTCCCCCATTACAATCTCTTCAACCCTTTCACCTCCTCCAGCCACTACCTCAGAACAATTCCATCCTTTATTCTACTATCCACCTATCACCACTCCATCATTTTCTCTCTTGGATGACTCCTTCATGGATGATTCTCCTCCAACTCCTCCTGAGCTTCCCTCTACATCCTCCTACCAACAACTTCTTCAAGACATACTCTCTCAACCGTCCTTTTCCCCTACCATCTCATCCATCTCCAACCCAGTTACATCAATCTCAACACCTCCTACTCCTAGGCCATCCATCCCTACACCTCCTACCTCCACTTTCTCCATTCCATCAGCTCCAGCCAACATCATTCAAGCCACTTTCTCTCCTACCTCTACTCAATACCCTCTTGAGCATGTAGATCTCTCAGCCTTGGCAGACAGTTTATATGAGTTGCTAGCCCCCACGCTAACCTCATTGCTGGAGACCACCTTGGCTCCACTTCTGAAAAGTGTTCAGGAGCTGCCTACCAGGCTATCTCCCTTCCTCTCCTCTCAGGCAATCCCTTCTCCTGGGTGCCTTGATCCAGTTGCCACTGAATCTAGGTAGGGGGCGATGCCTTATGAAGATCTGGTTATGCCTGAGGTTGTTAAAGGTTCAGTTCCTGCTCCTGTCCATGCAGTGGATCTTCAGAGTCTGCTATCAGTATTTGATTCTGTGTATTTCAGTTCTCTCAGTTCTCTGCCAGTGCAACAAGTTGAAGATCTTACTAAGGCCATTGTGCCTATCTCAGTATGTGATCCCAGCCTGATTACCTCATATGTCAATTCTTTCAAGGCTGTGGATGTTATTACTTCCATCTCTATTGCTGCTGCTACTGCTTCCATTGAATCTTCTGATATTGAAATGTTGCCTATTGTTGATGATACTGCTGCTAAAGAACTTGCTATAAATCTGGAAGAATCTGCTCCTGCTGCTGCTCCAACTTCTGATGTTGCTATTACTCCAATTTCTGCCCCTGCTGCTGTTCCTGCTCTAACTCCTGATCAATTGAAACAACAAGAGAAATATATAAAGAGTATTGATGATTTGTATGATAGACCCCAAAGTTCAGAAAGTGATCAGTTTCACACTGAATCTGATGACTCTTCTGGTACTATTGCCAAGAAAAGGAAGGCCAGAAGCAAGGCCATGATGAAGGTTCATCCTGCTCAAGCCAAAGATGCCAATGACATTCCATACTATATTTTGCATGATTGTCCAATCTCTGAGCCCTAGATGCAGTTCTCCAAAAATCAATCGAAAGCTATGAAGAAAAGAAGGAAATTGGATAGATATGAGAAAGGATCTTCTAGGTTTCAGCCTCCTCCTCCTCCTCCTCCAGATTCAGGATCAGGTGGAGGCTCAGCTTCTCAAACCCCAGCTTCAAAGCATAGTTCCTCCCAGTCCTCACAAAGATATCCTCCCAGGGGACAATACCAAAGGGGTTCTCAGTACAGAAGGGGATAGTATAGAGGAAATCAAAGAGAATATAGATTTCATGCAAGGGAAGGACAAAGGCACATGGACTCAACTCTAGGTCCTTTCCCCTATAAACTCAGAGAAAATGTTGATACTAGAACTCCTACAGCTTCAGAAACTGTAAACAGATATGAGCCTACAGTTCCTTTTGAAGATCCAGAGAACAATCCACTATCATGGACTGCTAGGATGAAAGAAATTGCTGCTTTAGATCAGTTGAAGAAAGCCAGAGAACAAGGGAAAGACTTCTCCAATATTACTAATTTATCAGATCAGAGAAAAGCAGAACTGGAAAGGTATGCATCAAGAAAATTCTTTGACCCAGTGGACTACATGAAATTGCATCCTGAGGCTGTGGTTCCCAGGGCTAGATCTCAAACCTCTTTAGGTGCAGAGGATGATAGAAGGTCAAAGAAGGAAGCTCTTAATCCCAACAGAGAAATTCTATTTAAGAAAGGAAGTGAAAAGAAGTAATATCTGTAAGCAGACAATACAATCATTCTGAACACTTGCTGATATTCCATATGACTGCTACCCTGTTGCTCGCTCTATTCTTTTGTTTTAGTTTATTGCTCTTCTGTATGTTATTGTTGTTTTTTATTTCTGAGATTTGTAAATAGTAATCCTAACCCAAATAGGGGGAGATTGTTGGAACACCCTATTACTAATTTGGGCTAGGATCACTATGTTTGTCTTAGGAAACCAGTTTGACCTAGTTGTATAGTTAAAAAGGCCAACATTAGAATGTGTTTAGGGCTTAGAATTTAGGTTTGAAGCTGCCCCCAGGACCATTCAAGAAATCAGACTTAAAGCTGAGGCAAAGACAATTATCGTCGAGCTTAGGTCGACGCAACGTCGAACTCTATTCGACGCTCTCTGAGCTCAACTATGCTAAAACGTCGAGCTCCGGTCGACGATCTTCGAGCTCAGATCGACGATCTGTCTTCGGCTTGTCCTTCAGGTCGCTGAGCTCCGGTCGACGATCTTCGAGCTCAGGTCGACATTTTCTGTCTGATCTTCATTCCAATCTCTGAGCTCAGGTCGACGATTGTAGAGCTCAGATCGACATTTTTCCTAAGAGATCGACATTTTTAAGGATTCAAATCAAGTCAGACTTTGGAATGTTTTTCAAATTATCTCAGCATTTATTCAAGAGATCTGCCAACCGTTTTCCTTTATTCTAGAGCAAGTTTCAAGGAATTCTTTTTGAGAATGTTTATTGGACTTTCCTCTAGAAGACAAGACTTTTATAGAGGACATTTAATGTCTGCTAACGGCTATCTTGGATGGAGGATCTTTAGAGAATAAATGATCCTTTTTGGTCTGACAGATATACATAATAAAAAAACAACAAGAAATTCTCAGTATAGATTCACAAGATAGATAGATCAATTCAAAAATTAAAGTGATCAATTCTGAAGAATCAGTTGAACATTTTGGCATACTGAAAGAGTGATCATAGCTTCATCACAAGGACTCCAGACAATTCAATTTTCTCAGCCTCTGTTGAAACCATCTTCTGCTGGAGATCTAAAGCTTCTGAAGACCTATCACCCTGAAGCAAAGCTTCCACTCCTGAACTAGTACATCTCAGGGGGAGCTTTGACAACAAAATCAATCCACTTGTGCTTCTCTCTTTGATTGAGATAGAGAAGACAACTTCACTCTTTTCCTTTTTCTTTCCTGCTGTAAAAGGGTTACCAAAACTCCCTTCAAAAGTCTTGATTCTGGTTCTGAGAACCTTGTCAAAACTCAGTGGTGGCAAGACACCTGATCAAAAAATCTAGTGTGGTTTTTGAGCACCTTATCAAAAGCTCATTGGTGCCCAGGACACCTGATCAACCCTTCCTGCAGTGGATTCCTACCAAGGGTGGTAGAAGAGTGGATGTACCCAGGTTTTTGGGGAACCACTATAGCTCGTTGTGTCTTCTGGTTGCTTGAGTATTTTCTTTGCTGTGTGCTGTGATTTTCTTTTTGCTGTCTTAGTTATAAATTATATGCAAGGCACCTTATACTTATACATAAATTAAATCTTAATTGTTTTGCTTGTTTAAACTGTGTAGTTACTTTAAAAATACTCTATTCACCCCCACCCCTCTAGAGTTAAGATAGATCTTACCCTCACTTTCAGAAGCAGAGCCTTTAGTGTCTGCTAGTCCTGGTAGCTGTTTGAAGAAGATACAAAACTTTCAGATCTATTATCTTAAACATCAGATCAGAATCTTGATTCTGAGTTACTTCTAGCACAAGCATCCCAATATTGAAGATCTTTTTAACTTGTTGCTGTGAAGAAGATAGGGTTGAAATCTGCTCCGCCCAGGAATAGAGATACAAAGAAATTTTTCTGGTGTCTACTTATTTTAGAACATTTCGATTTTCTTTAAGATCGAGTCTTGGACTTGAGTGTCGGATTCCTATGAGAATCTGAGTTGTAAGCCTATGTTATAAAGGCTGAGGTGGGATCATTTGTTTATCTGAGTGTAGAATCCATTTTGGATCTAAGTGTAGGGTTGTCCTCCTAGCCTGAGTTGTAGGGTCGTTGGCTTGAGGTAGGTGATTGTTTAATCACTAAGTTGTAGGTCTTGGAGGAGACTGAGTGGTCCTACGGGATCGAGTTATAACATCTTAAGGAGACGAGTTTTGGGAAGAGCCTTGTCTAACACACTGTTAGAAAGGCGGAGAGGGGAAGTGGACATACCCATAATCTGGGAAACCACTATAAAACAACTGTGTCATATATGATTAATCTTGAAAGCTAAAATAACCTAATCACTAAGTACAGCACAATTGGGGAAGGTTTAAAAGACTTAAAGAAAGACAAAACCTATTTACCCCCTCTATAGGTATTTAGCTGACCTTAAAAACAAAGACTTTCAATACACAACGTTATATGCAGGAGAAGTGCCATAAAATGAATTTCATTTCAAAGTAAAATCGACAATTGTTTTTAAAGATTACAAAAACATGATCTACATGACGATGGTTATCGAAGGTGGTGAATGAAAAAAGACTTTTGGTTTTCTATACCGACCCGCTCCCTGAACCAGTTGGCTCTCTCCCTTTCCCTCCAAGAAAGGTCTTTGAGCCGGCTCTTCATCATCACGCAAAGATGCTGGGTCTATTGATCCCAATTGCCCTGATTTGATGATGTCAAACAAGTCAATGAGATACACATAGCTGTATTTGATGTGTGTGTAAGTTCATGTGTGTAGGATAGTCCTTGTGATAAAGATTTGGCAGGTAGACTCAAAGAAGTGGCTGGAAGGGCAGAATATTTACCTAAGTCCACAGTTGTTGAGTGAAGTCTATTCACTCAATGTCAGGTAAGTAAAATCGTTGAGTATAATTGATCACCCAAACAATTGGAAAGCTGAAATTGTGGTAAAGTCCACAGGCGTTGAGTGAAGTCTACTCACTCAATGACATACAGTTAAAAGCTATGAGAGGCTTAGCCTAAGAAGGATAAGGCAGAAATGTGGCTAAGTCCACAGGCATTGAGTGAAGTCCACTCACTTAATGCCATAACATCAAAATCGTTGAGTACTGCCCAGTCAGTCAACGCCATAGGAAAACTGTGAATATTTACTAAGTCCACAGGCGTTGAGTGAGGCAAGCTCACTCAATGCCATGTGATATTGCGTTGACAAATTCTCAAAGGAAGTGTTCTTCTTGACACAAAAATTTGGCTATGTCCAAATGCGTTGATTGCTTTTACTTTCGTCGAGCTGAGCTCTGGGTTCTTCGAACTGAGCTCTGAGTTCATCGAACTGAGCTTTCACTTTTCGTCGAGCTGAGCTCTGAGATCGTCGAACTGAGTTCTGAGTTTGTCGAACTGAGGGTTTCTGGAATACACCTTCTGAAAGTAAAATATGACCCTAGTCTCATTCCTAAGTGGCATGCTCACTCAATGCTCTCAACGCCATAAGGCAGAAAATGTTTCTAAGTGTTTTGGCATTGAGTGAAGCTTACTCACTCAACGCCTAATGGCTGAAACATTATTCCAAGTGTTTAGGCATTGAGTGAAGCTAACTCACTCAACACCTATTGCCAGAAAACTTTTACAAGTGTTTTGGCGTTGAATGAAGGTTGCTCACTCAACGCCTACTGGCTGTGATAATTTTCTAAGTGTTCTGGCGTTGAGTGGTGCTTACACACTCAATTCCTAGTGAAAATTTCTGTCTAAGTCTTTTGGAGCTGAGTGATGGTCATTCACTCAACACCTACGCTACTGTTGCTTGATTTTGTCTAAGTCCACAGATGGTGACGTCAGCAAAGTCAACAAAGTCAACGCAGGTTCAAAATATTGCAGGAATGCCGCAGAGTTGCATTAATGGCGTTGCAGCCAGCTGGTTGCCCTTTTGGGGAAAAGTAAAGAAATTTTCCAGCATTGATGGCAGGGCCCACACACGGAATATAGCCATTGATCAGCGTGATATAAAAAAGGATAGATTGGCTGATTCAAAATATCAATCAAAAGTTGAGTAATTGGAAAAAAACATGAGAAGAGAAGCAATTAGGGTTTTCTATATACGCAATCTTGAGGCTGGACAACGTCTTCTTCCTCGCTTCCTTGTCGAGCCAGAAGAATAAGTTTAGATCAGAGAACCTGAATATTAAAAGAGTTAACTGCTGGAATATTCATCTGCGACAACCAGATCAGGATTAACTTCTGAAAAAGAAGAAGTAGAGTTTTCTGCATGTTGCTTCTAGAACATGTCGTGCTTCAATTGAAGATTTTTTTCCCAACTTGTTGCTGTGAAGAAGCAGATAGGGCTGATATCTTCTCAGTCCCGAAAGACAGACACAAAGAACTTTCTCTGGTGTCTGAGTGTTTCAACTCTGTATATTTCTCTGTAAGATCCATTCTTAGATCTGAGTGTAGGACTCTTTAGGGAATCTAAGTGTAGGCCTGTGCTATAAAGACCGAGGCAGGAACTGTTGCAGATCTGAGAGTAAGATTCTTATTAGAATCTGAGTGTTAAGGCTTAGTACCTTAGTGTAGGCCTATGTTATAAAGGCCGAGGAAGGATCCAGTTGGGATCTGAGTGGTAGGGCTTAGTGGCCAAGTTGTAGGTGTTGGATAAGACTGAGTTGTCCTGAAGGATCGTTCTGTAAGCTATTAAGGAACCGAGGAATTGGTGAAGAGCCATGTCTAACACACTGTTAGAAAGGCGTAGAGGGACAATGGGCGTACCCAAGATTGGGGAACCACTATAAAAATATCTGAGTCATCTGTGATTGTTCTTGAAAGCACAAATCAATTAATCACTAAACACAGGAAATTAGATATAGGTCCGAGTATTTAAAAATTAGGAATAAAACCTATTCCCCCCTCTAGGTATTTATTTGACCTTGAAAATAAGACTTTCATGTGGTATTAGAGGGAGGTTACTCGTTAAATACTCAACAGTCTGAGTAGATCTCCAATATCAACAAGAAAAGACAGTCCTTATGGGTTTAGGAGTGAACTACAAGGAGCTAGGGGCCAAGAAGCTTCCTATCTGTAGGAAGAAAGGGTTTGATATATGGAAGGAGAGGGTTAGGCTATTTATGATGGCAGCTGACCCTAAGTGTTTTATTACTGTCAAAGAGGGACCATTCATCCCTATGAATGTCTCAGCTCTGGATGCTAATATCCAGACACCAAAGACATACTCTGAAATGACTAAGGATGAAGTCATCCTTGCCAAAATGGATAAGAGGGCTTAAAATATCAAAGTTAGTTCCATTGATTACTCAACCTTCCAAAACCTAGTTCACTGCAAGACATCTATGGAGATGTGGGACACACTAGTTGTCATAATGACATGACTGGTCCATATTTTGAATGTCGTGACATGACTGGTCCACGTGGCCATCATTAATGATGATTATTACAGTTAGAGAGATCTTATAAAAGGTCCTTTCATAATGACAAACCCTAAGTGAGTTATTCTAAGATCTGGATCGGCCGACAGTTTGTGTTCTTCTACAGAAAGTCGTCACACACCTTAAAGAACACCATGGGCAACTTTCGATCCAGAGAGATTCGTAGATCAAGGGATTCATCTTTCTCCATCTATTCCTTGATCGTGTGAGTCAAAGTTTCTCAGAAAAAGATTGTTCTGAGAGTCTTCTTCTACAGTTTCTGATAAAGTTGCAAGTCCAAGAAAGAAGACATGGGAATAGATTTTTAGATCTGAGAAGATTATTGTTTGTATTCTAAATTCCTTTTTAATCTTGTAGGAGATTATTCTCCGAGTGTAGGTCATTTGTTCTCCGATTTGTAGGAAGTTTTCATCTTTCGAGTGCAGATCCCTTTTTGGATCAAGATTGTAGGAACGTTGTTCTGAGTGGTAAGATCGTTTTTATCCGAGATTATTGAAGTAGCCGAGTCTAGTGTATTGCTAGATCGATGAATGGAAATTGGACGCACCCAAGATTGGGGAACCATTATAATTCTTGGTTTCCTCTATGATTGCTTAGTTGTTTTCATGTGCATTAGATCGTTAAAGTTTTATTCCACAGAAAGACGCACAATTCACCTATTCACCCCCCTCTAGGTGATTTAGGTAGACAACTTGAAATCTTTTTCATAACTAGCTGAGTGTCTTTTGGTGGCTTTCTCCTCCATCCTACCTCGGGACATATTCAACAGTCCGTACGGAGGAGTGGCTGGATGGTATTTACGAGATACTAGCTGAAATTAGATGCCCTACGGAGGAGGCTGTTTCCTTGGCAGTTTCCTGCTTGGAGTCGCATGCGAAGAGATAGTGGAATTCACTATTAGAAACCATTTTTGCTGGAGTGGATTGCAAATAAATCGCCTAGGAGGAGTTCAGAGCAGCTCTATTAGAGCACTGTATACCTTAGTCGGCGAGGGATGAGTTGGAGGACAGGTTCTTGCAGTTGAGGCAGGGCATTAGGACGGTGTTGGAGTACTACCGGGAGTTCACACATCTAGCCTGCTTTGCAGACTCATATCAGCTGGATGATGCGGGCTATGTGAAGAGGTTCTACAAGGGCCTTCATGATGACATGAGGCAGGCCCTCCTCTTTCTCTCTGATGGGAGCTTGGCCAGGATATTAGAGATAACAAAGAAGCTGGAGGTATACTAGCTTACAGTTTGGGGCCAGAAGAGACCTGCTAACGACTAGGTGATTAATGGTAGGAGAGACCAGCCCAGAGGTCCTGTCATTGGACAAAGGAGGAATGGGGATCAACCCCTCTAGGAGGACAGAGAGGAGCAGAGGAAACCAGTGGTGTTAGCTCCTCAGTCCTTGCAGATGTGGGAGATGCCGAGGCCAGTGAAGGAGGCACCGACATGCTATCGGTGCAAATAGCCAAGGCACATTCGGAGGAACTGCCCCATGAGGGAAACACCTCCACCAGCACCTCTGCATTACCTACTTGTTCGACAGTTTTGTGGATGAGGATGCGACCGAGGACGTGGACTTCAGGACAGAGACCGTAGACATGATAGAGGGTAGGTTTATGCCTTTGACCTGGCTCAGCCACAGAACCCGGAGCTGGTGATAACAGGTACGCTAGTGAATTAAGTTTTATTTTCTTCCTATAAGCTAGACTACATGGATATAGAATTGCTAGAAATAGGAAGGAAAAACTATAACTAGACATCAAAGACATTTAACAAACTCAGGGGTAGTGATGGTATGCGGCAAGCCTGCCCATACATTGATCGATACGGGGGCATCGCAAAAATTCATCTCAGAAGACTTTATCAAGGACATAGAAGGCATCAGATATTACCAGGGAGTCACCAGGAGGGTGCATCTCCCTAATAGGATGGAAGTCCAATCGACTACAAAATTCCTTCTAAGGGTGACTATTGATGGGTTAACCCTCGAGGCTCCGGTGATGATCTTAAGCTTGGTGGACATTGACCTCATATTGGGAATGACATGGCTCACTTGGAACCATGCTTAGATTGACTGCCCAACAAGGAAGGTCATACTCAGATACGACAGCACATATGCAACCTTTGAAGGTATTATGAAAGTGGAAAGTTGTCAACCTAAATCACCTAGAGGGGGGGTGAATAGGTGAATTGTGCGTCTATTTGCGGAATAAAAATTTTAATGAACTTGCACAAGTAATCAAGCAATCACAGAAACACAAGAAGATTTATAGTGGATCCCCAATCTTGGGTACGTCCACTTTACCTCGCCGATCTAGCAAATCACTAGACTCGGCTACACCACTATCTCGGATTGAAAACAATCCTACGCCTCGGAACCAAGTTCCTACAAACTCGATCCAAAAGGATCTACAATCGGAAGATAAAAACTTCCTACAAACTCGGAGAACAACGCTCCTACACTCGGAGAAAATCTCCTACAATAATAGTAAATAAATTTTGAATTACAAACAGAAAAACTTTCTCAGATCTGGAAAAGTGAATATCTAAATCTTCTTCTTGAACTTTACGGCTCTTTCAAAAATGTTGAAGAAGATGAGTAGATCTGATCCGAGAAAGCTTTGACCAACTCGATAAAGGAGAAGATGAGAATCCTTGAACATCAAGTCTTCTTGATTGACAACGAAAGAATTAATCTGATCGTGAGCCGCGGCGGCAGCTTCAGAGATCTGAAATTAAAGATGGCCGACGAGAAGGATTTCGAGTGAGCGGGCAGCCGCTTCTTGCAAAAGATAATTATTAGGTTTAGGTTTTAATGAAAAGACCTTATATAGGATTACTCCTATTGGTTAGAAAAGACATTAATGACGACACGTGTTAAGTCATTTCAGAAAATCTGGCTGATCGGGACTTAAACAAATTTCAGAAAAAAATTTAGTCTGTAGTTCTCGAGAAGTAGCATTAGCTCTCGAGAAATGATTAAATTTCTCGAGAACTAAACTATCTGGAATTGAACTTAGTTTTTGAGACTTCGGGATCAATACTTCTCGAAAATAATATGGACTTCTCGAGAACTATAGCCTGACTTCTCGAGTCCTATGAAGCTTAGTTTCTCGAGAACTGAGGACTTCTCGAGAACTAATATGGACTTCTCGAGAAATAGGACTTAGAAAAATTTTCTTGAAACTTTCTGAACTTCTCGAGAACTACTATGGGACTTCTCGAGAACTAAGAGTCGAGCTTCTCGAGAACTGAAAGGACTTCTCGAGAATTATATTGGACTTCTCGAGAATTATATTGGACTTCTCGAGAGGTGGGACTTAGACAAATAAATTGAAGCTTTCTGGACTTCTCGAGAACTAAGAGCTGAGTTTCTCGATAATTGAAAGGACTTCTCGAGAACTAAGAGATACTTCTCGAGAGTCATACTTAGAAAATTTTCTGAACTGAAACAACTAATCTTCTCGAGAACTAAACTCCTGTTTCTCGAGAACTTCTAACTCTACTTCTCTAGAACTGAAAGGACTTCTCGGGAAGTGGACTTAAAATTTTTTTGAACTATTTAGAAAAAACTTTTTCTTCTCTTCAAGAGTCTAATCTTCATTCCATGGTCTAAGTATTTGAATATGAAGTGTATCCCAATAGAGAGGTTACACATGAGTCAACACCTTGGATCACACAGTGAGGGATTACACTGTATGGTCTTGTGTTCATGACCCACTGTAGACTGACATTGGTCTACACTTAGTAATGATGATCTGCAAACACACAACTTAAATATGATATCAAATAGAACTTAATCCATCTTAGTTCAAGGGTGACTTCATGCAAATCTGGTTTATTGTGGATACAATGCCCAACAATCTCCCCCAATTTGTAGAAGTCAGAACCCTCTACACTAAGGTGAATTATGATAATTAAGAAAGAACTAGAAATGAAAATTTAAACTAAGGCAGTAAGAGATTAATTGAACACAATTAGGCAAAACTGGAAATTGTATATAAGTAATGTTTTAGATTTCTTAATCAACAACCATATCATCAAAATTCTCAAAAACACATATCCACAGTATACTTCTCATTTCTAGCTTTGATGTTGTCTGTCAAATTTCTCTTGCTGTCTCTTCTGATAGCTAAAGGGTTTAGGATAGTATCTTGGAGGCTTAGGAGGATCTTTAGGATTATTCTTGTCATATTCTCTGTCATAAAGTCTCCTTTTGGTCATGGACTTCTCATATAAATCCCACTCAGAGGAGCTGTAGTGGAGATTCCTATTCTCATTGTAGTCCAACACCAATTTGAGTGTGTCAAGAATTAAAGCTTTAGAAGTGGGACTCCAAACTTCAGCAAACTCCTGGGCTTTCCTTTTCTCTGCATCTAGATTGGGAACAGAATTGCTAGCAGATGGACCTTCTCCATACTTCCTCTTCTTGGGGATATTAATTTCTGGTAAGCTTTGAGGAATATCATCATCTCATACCTAGTCATAAGAGGCTGGAGGAGGATTCTGATCTTCTAGCCTAGGAGAGAAGCAGGGCATTTGAGGTTGTTGCATTTGGGCTTGCATTTGACTGGATTCTCCTTCGGCAAGGGGGTTCAGATGATGAGGAATAATATTGGGATCAGTCTGAAAGTCAAGGAAAATTTAGTTGTGCATCCAAACTGTGGTGTCATAAGTATAGAACTTCACTGACTGGATTTGAGCTAAAACATTCTTTTTGATTTCAGAAATTTTCTCAGACCAGAGAGCGTTTGCATCTGTAGAAAACTTATCCACAAGTTTGATTACATGTTCTTTCACCAGGCTCTCCCCCTTTCTGAATTCTACAAGGAGTTTTTTTATGGCTTCTTCCTTGAAAGTACCAACTTCCTCACAAACCTTCATCACATGTTTTTGAGCATTCTTTTCTAATTCAATCTTATTATTAGCAAGAGTCAGAGATTGTTCCATAACCTGACCAACACTAGTAATAGTGTGATCTATGGATTTGCCACCAATCTGAAATAAGCTCTTGAGAGAGTCAGTGTTATGTTGGATCTCAGCAAATCCTCGACTCATTTCTGTTTCTAAAGAAGTCACCTTATCTTGCATCACTTTCAGAGAATTGTCAAAATGTTTCCTTTGATCAGAGAGCATTTGGCCTATCTAGATAAGAAGTTATGAGTTGGAAGGGGTAGCAGCAGTAGCAACAACATTAGAAGAGGTAGAGGCAGAGGCAGAAGCAGTAACAGTAGCAGGAGGAGGGGCTTTCCATAGAGGTATCTCTTCAAGAATCACTTAGCTTACAGCTCTGGTAGTCTGAACAAGAGTAATATAAGCCTGATCAATGAATGTGGGGATGGAGAAATCTAACTTCCTCAAGGGAAGATCAGCAGGCTCAGGAGAGATTTTGTCTTCATCAGAAAGAAGAACAGTCTCAGGGATATCTTGCTTGGAAGAAGGGGATTGAGCAGGAGGAGATCTGACAATAGGAACAGAGACTGCAAGCTCCCCCTGAGTTGTTGCACTAGATGGTTCAGCAACATGATTATAGGAGGGAGATGGGGTCCTGACCTCAGAGGCGGAAGTTGCAATTTCTTTAGCTAACTGCTTTGGATTTTTCAGCTTGAGTTCCCATCTTTAGATGGAGGCCGATGAGATCTTTTTCAAGTTAGTAATTTGAGTACCTTTAGAAGATTTGAAAGTGACTGGATCAATCTCACTCAGCAATAAAGAGACTATCCTTGCAAACTTAGGAGCTTGAATACTCTCCCTGATCAATTCAAATACCATCATGCCAAACTGAAATTTCTTCCTGTAGATTACTACTGTCATAACATCAAAGAGGTCATTTGTTATGAAACTAATCGACTCTGTTTTGCACCACAAGATTTTTCCAATTATGTCGACAAGAAGTTTTCCTACATCATTGAATAGATTTCTCCTTAAATACATGACATCCATTGAAACTCCACAGAAGGAGTAAGTTATGTCTGAATCTTCATGGGTTAGATCATCCTCTTCATCTACAACGGGCATCTTGAGAAGCTGAGAAACTTTGGTTTTGTCCAACTTTATCTTGATCCCTCTTACTTTATTTTTCAAAATCTTACCATTCCTCCTTACCTTTGCATTTCTGAAGAATTCTTCGACATCTGGAAAAGAAATTTTACAGGGTTCTGACAGGACGAACTTCAATCCGGCGGTTTCCAAGACAAGGAGCAGGTTCTTGAAATCATAAGAGATGTCTGCAATCCCTGCAACTACAAGTTCACTGTCGACTCCTATCTTTGAACTCTGATCCATTGAAGCTAACGGCAGCGACGGAGGGAGCGCAAGAAGGTGGATGCGACGAAGCTTTTGTCGGCGGAAGGCGAAGAGTTTTCGAGAGGAGTAATGTCGAAATAGCGGTTGATTTGGATTTCTAAAGTATTATATATATATAGTCCTAGTAATGTCAATTAAGTGTCTAATTAATCTAGGATTAGGGCTAAAATCAACGGGTTTTCGAAATAGAAGAAATTAATTAGAAGTAGAAAAGTCAATGAGCATTTCTCGAGAAGTCGGGTATAGTTCTCGAGAACTACCAGGGGACTTCAAGAGAAGTAATATACAGGTTCTCGAGAACGGAAGAGACTTTTTGAGAGACAATTCAAAGTTCTCGAGAACTGAAGAAACTTTTCGAGAGATAAGTTAAGTTCTTGAGAAGGAGTCTGAGTTTTCGAGAATGAATATGTTACTTTTCGAGAAGTAGACAATGTTCTCGAGAACAACCTTCCTCTTGAGAAATTTCTGACCTGTTTGAAGTATCCTCGATTCTTGAGCTATGAACTGATCTCCTATGACTTATCCTTCTTTTTTCAGCATCCCAAGTTCAGTTTTGAAGAAATTGAACTTGGTCTCGTCCAGCGGCTTCGTGAAAATATCTGCAACTTGTCGATCTGTTGGCACGTACTACAGGTCTATATCCCTTTGCTCCACGTGCTCCCGGATGAAGTGATATCTGAGCTCGATGTGCTTTGTCCGGCTGTGCGAGACTAGGTTGTTTGCGATTGCGATTACGCTGGAGGAGTCGCAGAATAATAGAATGTCTTTGATCTTCATATTGTAATCCTCTAGCTGGTTCTTTAGCCAAAGCAACTGTGCACAACAACTACCGGCAGAAATGTATTCTGACTAAGCCGTTGAGATTGCGACACATGAAATAAGCCTTCTTCCAAGGAACTGACACATCCCGGAAGTTCTTTTCCTGTCATCTTTGCTACCTATAAAGTATGCATCTGAGAAACCAATTAGTTCGCTGTCATTACTTCTTGGGTACCGTAAGCCAAGATTCGGTGTACCTTTAAGGTATTTCAAGATCCGCTTTGCAGCAGCACAGTGAGATTCCTTACAGTTCACTTGGAATCTAGCACAGACACATGTGGAGAACATTATATCTGGTCTACTGGCAGTAAGGTAGAGCAAGGATCCAACTATGCTTCTGTATTTGGTTTCATAGGAAGGTTTCCCTTTCTCATCCTTATCTAGAGACATAACTGAGGCCATTAGAGTCCTCATAGAGGTTGCACTCTCCATTCCGAATTTCTTAATCAACTCCTTGGTGAACTTCGTCTGTGAGATGAAAATTCCATCTTTAGATTGTTTCACCTGAAGTCCTAAGAAATACTTCAGCTCGCCCATACTACTCATTTCAAACTTCCCTTGCATAAGTTTAGAGACATATTAGCAGAGGTTGTTGTCTGTAGATCCAAAAATAATGTCATCGACATAGATTTGCACTAGCAAAATCTTGCCTTTAATTTCCCTAAAAAATAATGTCTTGTCTATCTTTCCCCTTGTGAACTTGTTCTCGAGGAGAAAGGTAGACAACGTTTCGTACCAAGCTCGAGGAGCTTGTTTCAAACCATACAGAGCTTTTGATAATAAATAAACATGCTCAGGATAGTTAGGATCAACAAAACCTGGGGGCTATTCCACATACACCTCTTTCTTTATATCACCATTTAGAAAGGCGGACTTCACGTCCATTTGGTGGACTGTGAAGCCCTTCAGTGAAGTATAAGCCAGGAACAGTCGGATGGCCTCCAGCCTTGCCACTGGAGCGTATGTTTGGTCGAAGTCAATCCCTTCTTCTTGACGATATCCTTTGGCGACGAGTCTGGCCTTGTTCTTTATGATTGTACCATCCTCGTCCATCTTGTTCCTATAGACCCACTTAGTTCCGATGACATTTTTACCTTTGGGTCTTGGAACAAGTGTCCACACTTTGCAGCGCTTGAACTGATTTAGTTCTTCTTCCATGGCCTAGATCCACGATGCGTCTGAGTTTGCTTCCTCAAACTTCTTTGGTTCAACCTGCGAGAGAAAACTTAAATAGAGATTCTCATTAGTTGTACCTCGACGAGTTCTGACACCGTCCCGGGTATCTCCTATGATTTGGTCCATTGGGTGATCCTTCAGATGTCTGAGCTCTAGATTTATGGCATCTGGGACTTATTCAACAATTGGAGTGACTTCATCAATTTGGACAACGTTTTCATCTTGATCTTCTACCTCTCCAATAGGGGTCGGAGAGGTGATCTTGATGAACTTATCATCTTTACTTTCGGTCTGTTCATCCAAACTGATTTCTTTAAGCCTTGTACCTGCATCTTCAACAAGCACACTAGACGATTTGCTTTGTAGCAAGCTCGTCTCATCAAATACAACATATATTGATTCCTCTACCACCAGAGTTTTTCTATAGAAAATCCTGTATGCCTTACTATGGCTACTATATCCTACAAAAATACCTTCAAAACTTTTCTCACTAAACTTTGTAGTATGATACTTACCATTGTTAAGTACGAAACATTTATAGCAAAAAATCCTAAAATATGATACAGTTGGTTTCCTTCCTTTTAGAAGTTCATAAGGTGTCTTATCATGATTCTTATTTATGAGGGCTCAAATTTGCACATGGCATGCAGTGTTGACGGCTTCAGCCCAGAAGTATTTCGGTAGTGAAGCATCCCTCAACATGGTCCTACAAGCCTCTATGAGTGTTCTATTCCTTCTCTCAGCTACTCCATTTTGCTGTGGAGTGCGAGGAGAGGAAAACTCATGAAAAATACCTAGGCTTTCACAAAATTCTATCATGACCCCAGACTTGAACTCCGTTCCATTGTCACTTCTGATTTTGACTATGGAACAATTGTATCCATTCTGGACCTGCCTGACAAAATTTGTAAAGATATCGAAGGTATCTGACTTGTGTTTTAGAAAGAACACCCATGCAAAGTGCAAGTAGTCATCAACAATAACCAATGTATAATCCTTACCTCCTAAACTTCTAATTTGCAGTGGACCGAACAAGTCCATATGAAGTAGGTGTAAACACCTATTAGAGTTTTTGCCTATAATGCTTTTAAAGGTAGCCCTTGTTTGCTTGCCTTTTACGCATGCATGACAAGGTCTCTCTTTGACATGCTTGACATTAGGGGCATCACGTACTAAGTTCTGGGATAATAATTTATTAATAGTTTTAAAATTAATATGTGCTAGCCTCTGGTGCCATTTGTCACCAAGAGACGCACTATCTTTTGCGAAAAAACACACTGGTGTAGAAGAATCTGAAAGTGAGATCTATCCTAGAGATTAGAGCAAACACACAACAAGAATAATAAAGAACAGAAATAAAGGCAAACCAGACGACACAAGAATTTTATAGTGGTTCCCCTAAACTTGGGTAGTCCACTCTTCTACCACCCTAGGTAGGAATCCACTGCAGGAAGAGTTGATCAGGTGTCCTGAGCACTAATGAGTTTTTGATAAGGTGCTCAAAAACCAAACTGGATTTTTTGATCAGGAGTCTTGCAACCACTGAGTTTTGACAAGGTCTTAGAAACCAAGCACAAAACTTTTGAAGGGAGTTCAAGAACCCTTTGTACAGTGGGGAAAGGAGAGTAGATGTTGTCTTCTCTGTTCAACAATCAAAGGGAAGCACAAGTGGATTTTGATGATGTTGTCAAAGCTCCCCCTTAGATTAGTAGTAGGTTCAGGAGTGGAAGCTTTGCAAAGGGTGATAGGTCTTCAATGAATGATTGCTCCAGCAAATGATGATTTCAGCAAAGGCTGAAATGTGAGTTGTCTTGGAGTGTGAATGATGAAGCCTTGATGATGTTGATCTTCCAGTAAGCCTTCAGACTGATGTAGAGTAGCTATCTCTTTAGGCTTCCTAGAACAGTAGATCTGAGAAGAGCACTGGTTGTACAGGTGATGTTGAGTTCTTCCTTGAACTCTGATTCCTGTATCTCTTTCTATTTTCTTTTCTTCTCTTCTCGGTTCTGCTTTCACTACTTTTTCCTCTATTTGTTCCTCTATATCTCTGTGTATATATTCTGATAGGAGACTAACGGTCATTTGAATTCTTGCATTTATTACTGCTGCCTCTTAGTTACTCCAACGGATATAATCTCCATAAATGCATTCTTGTAACTGTCCTGTAATAAAGCTGTGTTGGAATATGAACAGCTCACTTTGATTGGACCAAGGATATCCTAAAAATCTGTCTGGGAACTTGCGTTCAGTGTGATGGCAGAAATCATCGATCTCAACAAGATGATAGTCGATGTGAGCTCAACTATCGTCGATCTGATCTTAGAGATATTGGAGCTGGTCTGGGACAGAAAATGTCGATCTAAGCTCGGAGATCGTTGAACGGAGTTCGATGCCACGTGGACCTGAGCTCAAAGATCGCCGATCTCAGCTCGACGCCTGAACTCATCTCGTCGATCTTAGCTCGACGCCAAGGATGAATTCTGATTTCTTCTCTTGACTATTTTCTCTTGGCTGATTTCTTCAATCTCTGAGAGTCTCTGACTGAGCACATTCTATGAACCTTAGCAATACATTGATGGGTCAAACTAATAGTCCTAAAGACATAGTGATCCTGACCCAAATCCAAACTAGGGTGTTCCAACAGAATCTATACAAATGAAATTTAAGCAAAATATATTCCTTCTTCGAGTGCCTGATAGAATTGTTTCCATATTGTCAACAGACTTTATCAAGCACTTGTCAGCGTGGAATTCAACTATGTGTCCTTTGTCACACAATTGACTTATGCTTATGAGATTGTGTTGCAATCCCTCCACATAAGCTATATCCAAAAAGGATACACTACCGTTAGTGATCATACCGTAGCCTTTGGTTATCCCTCGGTCTGAACCTCCAAAGATGACCTTTGGTCCATTGCAGACTGAAGTGAAATTCTGGAGTAGGCTTCTTATCCCGGTCATGTTTCGAGAACATCCACTGTCCAAGTACCAGATTGGCATTTTGGTGGCCTTTGGACATACCTGCATTCATGATCACTTTGCATTAGGAACCCAAACGTGTTTGGGTCCTTGGTCTCGGGTTAGAATGCTCCCCCTATGAAGACTAGCATTCTAAGTGGTCAGTCTCATATTGCCAACTTGAGGAGTAGCAACTTTCCTGGTATTGAACAAACAACCGGTGGCAAAATGACCAATTTTGCCACAGCACCAACAGTCGAACCTGTTGTATCTCTGCCTTGTGTACTCTTGCTTGACCTTCTAAAGTGATGGTCTAACAGCGGTGGCATTTTTGGAGGAAGAAACTTCATGGTGATGGCTGTCACATGATTTCTTCTCCTTTTGAGGCCTTTCCCCAACGGGCTTTACTTTGGGTACTTTCTTGAAGTTGTGGCCATGATTATAAGGACCATAACCCTGAAGAGTCACTTCTTCATAAGGTGCCTTAAAGACACTCACCAAAGTTCCGAGGGTGAGTCCATCCTTGGTACCGAGACTTTGCCTCTACATAGGTAGGCCTAGTCAAGTGACCGTAGGACGAGTCCAAACCAAACTTATTTTTTGGAAAGATGACTTTCTTAAATACAGTATGATCTAGAGGGGCTTTCCCCTTTTCTTTGGCAAAGGCCTTCTTGGCGGCCTTATTCTTCCGTTGAGCTTTGTTTCTCATTGATGATTTACTAGGAGCGGCAAAATGGCCTAGTCCAGCTCCTTGGGCCTTAGCTGAGAATTCAGCAACAAGTGGAAAAACTATCTTAGGCTTAGAGAAACTTTCAACATTTTCTTCTCTACCTCGAGTTATTCTTTCAACTCTTTGATGATTTCCTATTTAAGGTCGAGGTGCTTAAGAGCTTGATTATATTCTTAAAAAGCAAGATTAAAGTTCTCTTAAAAAGAGTTAGTCTTAGCGACTTATTCTCTCAAGCTGCTCTCAATGGCTTTTAGAGACTTAATCTATTTAGCCGAGTTTTCACGACTCGGCTACATTTGTCGTAAGTCATGATCAACTCCCTGTACTGATCCATAAGTTCCGACTCATTGTCAGAAGAGCTGTCCTCATGATCATGCTCAGAACTTTCAGATTCAGAGAGAGGAGTGTGAGATTTTACCTCCCCAGTAAACTGGGGCTCTTGTTCGTCATTTGATTGAGCCATGAGCCCAAAGTAGGCTTCCTCTTCTTAACTCGACTCAGATGAGTCGGAGTCACTGAGAGTCTTGCCCTTCTTGGCCAACAGGCTCTTCCCTGTCCTCTTCTTGTGGTACGAGGACTTCTTTTCCTCTCTTCTGCCACCCTCCTTCTTCTTGTGGGGGCAGTCAGCTATGACATGACCTAATTTGTTACAGAAGTAGCAAACAATGTCAGTAGAAACTTGTTTGTTTTGTTTATAGGTATACCTGTCATGGCTACTTGAGTCTTTCTTTCGCTGATCACCGTCATGTCGTGATCTTGTTAATGAGGCATCCTTGCCTCTCCACTGCTTATTCTTGTTCAAGAATTTCTTGAACTGCTGAGAGAGCAATGAGAACTCTCCTTCAGATAGTTCTGAGCCTGAGGTGCTTGGCTCAGAGCTTTCCTCTTCACTTACTTCTAGAGCAGGTGCTGGTGAGGCAGCTTTGCCCTTCCTTGAACTGTCAGCCTTTAATGCGACTGACTTCTCTTTTAAAGAGAAGCGACTTTTCTCTTCTTCAGCTTTCCTGGAATTTATCTGCAGTTCATAGGACATCAGCTTGCCAAATAGATTCTGTGGGTCTATCTCAGCTAGTCTGCCAAACTCCCGGATGGCACAGACTTTATTGTCCCATTCCTTTGTGAGAGACCTCGAAAACTTATCATTCAGCTCCCCATTAGTGAAGACTTGGCCATACACTCTTAGGCCATTTACTATCTTGAAGAAATTCTCAAAGGTATCTACAATGGTCTCCTTTGACCCTTGCTTTAAGGCTTCATATTTCCGGTTCAGTAGGGACCTTCTATCATCCCTCACTTCTTCAGTACCTTCCATTACAGTTACTAGAGACTGCCACATCTCCTTAGCCGATTGGCAGTGAATCAGATTCTGTAGCATCGAGTCATCGACTGCACTAGCTATAATATTTTTGCTTTCTTGTCCAAGGAGACAAGCGCAATCTCGTCCTTATCCAGATCCATCAACTTCTTAGGAACTTTCTTTGTTGGATCTATAGTTGAGATAGTCAAAAGAACGGAGGGACCTTCTTCAACAATCATGAAGATCCGGGGATCCACAGCTTCCATGAAAAATTTGATTCTCTCTTTCCACATGGGAAAGTTATTCATTGTGCACAAAGAAAGCTTGGCAAAATCTTTGACCTTGTCCATTGCTTGAATATCCAAGTGACAACTTTCAAGAGGAAATTGATCAAGGTGTTAACCTTTTAACGACCAACCTCCCTCTTATACCAATTGAAAGTGGAAAGTTGTCAACCTAAATCACCTAGAGGGGGGTGAATAGGTGAATCGTGCGTCTATTTGCGGGAAAAAAATTTTAATGAACTTGCACAAGTAATCAAGCAATCAAAGAAAGACAAGAAGATTTATAGTGGTTCCCCAATCTTGGGTACGTCCACTTTACCTCACCGATCTAGCAAATCACTAGACTCAGCTACTCTACTATCTTGGATTGAAAACAATCCTACACCTCGAAACCAAGTTCCTACAAACTCGATCCAAAAGGATATACACTCGGAAGATAAAAACTTCCTATAAACTCAGAGAACAACGCTCCTACACTCGGAGAAAATCTCCTACAATAATAGTAAAGAAATTTTGAATTACAAACAAAATAACTTTCTCAGATCTGGAAAAGTGAATATCTGAATCTTCTTCTTGAACATTGCGGCTCTTTCAGAAATGTTGAAGAAGATGAGTAGATCTGATACGAGAAAGCTTTGACCAACTCGATCAAGGAGAAGATGAGAATCCTTGAACAACAAGTCTTCTTGATCGACAACAGAAGAATTGATCTAATTGTGACCGGCGGCGGCTTCAGAGATCTGAAATTAGAGATGGCCGACGAGAAGGATTTCGAGTGAACGGATAGCCGCTTATTGCAAAAGATAATTATTAGGATTAGGTCTTAATGAAAAGAACTTATATAGGATTACTCCTAACGGTTAGAAAAGACATTAATGACGACACGTGTCAAGTCATTTCAGAAAATCTGGCCGATCGGGACTTAAAAAAATTTCAGAAAAAAAATTTAGTCTGCAGTTCTCGAGAAGTAGCATTAGCTCTCGAGAACTGAATGAATTTCTCAAGAACTAAACTGTCTGGAATTGAACTTAGTTTTCGAGACTTCAGGATCAATACTTCTCGAAAGCAATATGGACTTCTCGAGAACTATAGCCTGACTTCTCGAGATCTATGAAGCTAAGTTTCTCAAGAACTGAGGATTTCTCGAGAACTAATCTTGACTTCTCGAGAAATAGGACTTAGAAAAATTTCTTGAAACTTTCTGAACTTCTAGAGAACTACTCTGGGACTTCTCGAGAACTAAGAGCCGAGCTTCTCGAGAACTGAAAGGACTTCTCGAGAATTATATTGGACTTCTCGAGAATTATATTAGACTTCTCAAGAGCTGGGACTTAGACAAATAAATTGAATCTTTCTGGACTTCTCGAGAACTAAGAGCTATGCTTCTCGAGAATTGAAAGGACTTCTCAAGAACTAAGAGATACTTCTCGAGAGTCAATTCTTAGAATTTTTTTTTGAACTGAAACAACTAATCTTCTCGAGAACTAAACTCCTGTTTCTCGAGAACTTCTAACTCTACTTCTTGAGAACTGAAAGGACTTCTAGAGAAGTAGACATAAGAAAATTTTTGAACTTTTTGGAAAAAAAAATTTCTTCTCTTCAAGAGTCCAATCTTCAATCCATGGTCCAAGTGTTTGAATATGAAGTGTATCCCAATAAAGAGGCTACACATGAGTCAAAACCTTGGATCACACAGTGAGGGATTACACTGTATTGTCCTGTGTTCATAACCCACTGTATACTGACATTGGTCTACACTTAGTAATGATGATCTGCAAACACACAACTTAAACAAGATATCAAATACAACTTAATTCATCTTAGTTCAAGGGTGACTTCATGCAAATCAGGGTTATTGTGGATGCAATGCCCAACATATTATCCCAGTTCCTCGCCTCCTACTCTCTTCTATTCAGGCCATCAAGGCCCATATATAGGAAGGCAAGGTCTACCAGGTGTTATTCAAGATGACCAAGGCCCAGGAACCTATAGCTAGGATTCCGGTGATGCGTGACTTTGTAGATGTATTTTCGGAGAAGTTGCTAGGGCTACCACAACATAGAGAGAAGGATTTTCAGATATAGCTTGTGTTGGGGGCTAAGCTGGCATCCAGAGCTCCTTACCGGATGGCCCCGAAGGAGTTGGTGGAGTTTTGAAGCTAGCTGCAGGAGCTAGTAGAAGCCGTATTTGTCCGACCAAGCTCTTAACCATGGGGAGCTCCAGTGATGTTCGTAAAGAAGAAGGATGATACACTCTGAATGTGCATCGATTACAGGGCACTGAACAGGCTGACAGTCCCGAACACGTATCCTCTACCGAGGATTGATGAGCTGTTTGACCAGTTGGAGGGAGCTTACTAGTTTTCGAAGCTTGATCTGAGGTCAGGATAATACCAACTATGGATTTAGGAGGAGGACATCCCAAAGACCGCTTTCAGTAGTAGATACGGGCTGTATGAGTTCACCGTAATTCCCTTCGGGCTCATGAATGCACCATCCACATATATGAGTTTGATGAACCGAGTATTCGAGGCCTATCTGGATGTTTTCATCATAATGTTTATTGACGACATCCTCATTTATTCAAGGACTGAGGAGGAGTATACACATCATCTGGCACTGACTTTGGAGAGTCTCCGAGAGCACAGGTTGTATGTTGAGTTCAGCAAGTGCCAGTTTTGGTTGAAGGAGGTGGCCTTCTTGGGCCATATTATTAGTGGAGTAGGACTGGCAGTGGATCCGGCAAAAGTTTAGGCCGTACGAGATTGGCCCCACTAATGATGGCCACTAATGTGAGGAATTTCCTAGGGCTTACTGGTTACTACCAGAAGTTCATAGAGGGATTCTCTCAAATTTCCCTCCCGCTCACATCTCTGACGAAGGACACTCAATTTGTTTGGATGTCGTAGTGTGAGGCTACCTTCCTGGAGCTGAAGGGTCGACTTACCTCGGTCCTTATCCTTGCCCTTCCATTTGGGAAGGAAGGATTTCAGGTTTATACGGACGGGTCGTATCAGGGGATACGTGCCTTTCTGATGCAGAACAGGGAAGTGATAGCTTACGCCTCCGTCCAATTGAAGAAACATGAGCAAAATTACCCGGTACATGACTTGGAGATGGAAGTGGTTATCTTCGCTCTGAAAATCTGGCAGCACTATGTCTACGGTGTCTACTACGATATCTTATCAGACCACAATAACTTGAAATACGTAGATACGCAGAAGGAGCTAAATATCCGACAGAGACGTTGGGTAGAGTTTTTGTTAGACTACAAGTATACCATGCACTATCATCCCGGGAAGGCCAACGTGGTAGCAGACGCTCTGAGATGAAGGGTGAAAGTTATAAGTTGTCTAACTGAATTACCTAGAGGGGGGTGAATAGGTGAATTATGCGTCTATTTGCGGAATAAAAAATTTAACGAACTTGCACAAAAACAATCAAGCAATCACAGATGACAAGATGATTTATAGTGGTTCCCCAACCTTTGGTATGCCCACTTTCCCTCACCGATCTAGTAAATCACTAGACTTGGCTACTCCACTATCTTGGATTGAAAACCAATCCTACGTCTCGGAACCAAGTTCCTACAATCTTGATCCAAATGGATCTACACTCGAAAGATGAATACTTCCTACAACTCAGAGAACGAAGCTCCTACACTCGGAGAATAATCTCCTACAAGTTTACAAAGAGATTTGAAAATACAAACAGAAATTTCTTCTCAGATCTGAAAATCTTTCCCTAGGTCTTCTTTCTTGAACTTTGCGGCTTTTTAAGAAATTGTTGAAGAAGACTCTCAGTGGATCAGTTCTGAGAAACTTGGACTCACTCGATCAAGGAGAAGATGAAGATTTATGAATCCCTTGAACAGCAAGTCGATCTGGATCGAAATAGTCTTTTGGCGATAGGATGAGCGGCGGCGGCTTCTGTAAGTTTTTTTTCTTGAGAGAGACAGTCGATTCAGAATTTTTGAAAGAGTACGGTTCACCGCTTATGGTTAGTCTTAGCGACAAGACCTTATATAGAATCTACCCTAATAGTTAGAATTAACACTAATGATGACACGTGGACCAATCATGATGTATCATTTGTAAAGCCTGACAATTCGTAACTTAAGCAATTTTATGAAAAACTGGACTGCAGTTCTCGAGAAGTATATATAAGTTTTCGAGAATAAGCTGATTACTCGAGGGCTATACGTTCTGGACTTATGGAAGTACTCAAGAATTATGAGCTAAGACTTCTCAAGAACTAAACTAAGCTTCTCGAGAACTAAGATAACATTACTCGAGAACTTAGATATAACTTTTCGAGAACTAAAATTTATAATCAAGTACTAAGCTGACTTCTCGAGAAGTAGAAGCTAAGTACTCGAGAACTATAACCCAGCTTCTCGAGAGATGGACTTAGAAAATTTTCAAGGCTTGCTCTGGCTACTCGAGAGGTATAGGCTGGGTCTACTCGAGAACTAAGATAAGCTTCTCGAGAGCTTTAATGATGTCACTCGAGAACTAGTCAAGGCTTCTCGAGACCTAAGAGAACATCTCGAGATCTGCTAACTCCACTACTCGAGAACTATACTATACTTCTCGAGAAGTGGACTTAGAAAAATTGTTGAACTTAGGAAATTTTTCTGTTCAAGAATCCAATCTTCATTCCATGTTCCAAGTGCTTGAATGTGATGTGTATCCTAATAGAGAGGCTACACATGAGTCAACACCTTGGATCACACAGTGAGGGATTACACTGTATGTTCCTGTGTTCATGACCAAATGTAGACTGACATTGGTCTACGCTTGCAATGATAGTCTACAAACACACAACTAAATAGAGAGATCAAATATAACTTAATTCATCTTAGTTCAAGGGTGACTTCATGAAAATCTGGGTTATTGTGGATGCAATACCCAATAATCTCCCCCTATTTGTAGAAGTCAGAACCATCTATACTAAGGTGAATTATATTAACAAAGAAAGAACTGTATATGAAAAACGGATTCAAATGTAAGAGATGAAAAATTAAACACAGAATAAGCAAAACTAGAAGATATATATGTATAGTATTTTAGATTCCCAATCAACATTCATTTCATCCTTAATCTTAAAAAGTGTTATGAACAGAGAATCAGTCCTTGCTCTGATATTGCCTATCATACTTCTCTTATTGTCTTCTCTGGTAGCTGAAAGGCTTTGGATAGTACATTGGAGGTTTAGGAGGTGCATTTGGATTGTTCTTCCCATACTCTCTGTCATAGATTCTCCTTTTAGTTATGGACTTTTCATAGAGTTTTCACTCAAAAGAGCTGTAGTGGAGATTCCTGCTTTCATTGTTATCCATTATTAGCTTGAGAGTATCTAGAATCAAAGCCTTGGAAGTAGGACTCCAGACTTCAGCAAATTCCTGTACTTTCCTTTTCTCTGAGTCTGGCTTAGGGACACTTTTGCTAGCAGAGGGGCCTTCCCCATACTTCCTCTTCTTATGAATGTGGATTTTTGGTAGATCTTGAGGAATCACATCATCCCAAACTTGATCATAGGTAATAGGAGGAGGATTTTTATCTTTTGGCCTTGGAGAGAAGCATGGCATCTGAGGCTGCATCTGAGCAAGCATCTGGCTTGACTGACCTTCTGCAAGGGGGTTCAGGTGATGAGGTATGACATTAGGATCAATCTGGAATTCAGGGAATATCTGGTTGTGCATCCAGACTGCAATATCATAGTTATGAAATTTCACAGACTGAATCTGTTCTAAAACATCCTTATTAATTGCAGTAAACTGCTCAGACCAGACAGTGTTGGCATTTGCAATAAACTTGTCCACATGTTCTTTCACTAGACTCTCCCCCTTTCTGAATTCTATAGATAGTGTATCTATAGCATTTTCTTTTAAGGTACCAACCTCTTCACAGATTTTCATATGGTTTTCCTGGGCTTTCTTCTCCAATTGGATTTGGTTGCCAGCAAGAGTTACTGATTGTTCCATTACCTTACCAACACTAAAGATAGTGTGGTCTATAGCTTTTCTACCAATCTGAAGCAGCCCTTTGAGAGAGACAGTTTTGTGCTAAATTTCTGCAAAGCCTCTGCTCATCTCTTTCTCTAGAGCAGATACTTTGTCTTGGACTATTCTCAGAGATTCATCAAAATACTTTCTTTGCTCAGCCAGCATAACTTCAGTCTTACTTAGAATATCTAAACTAACAGGGGCAGCAACAACAAAAAGAATAGGAGTAGAAATTTGAGGTGGAGGAGGGACTTCCCATGGAGGGATTTCTTCAACAACTATAGAGCCGTCCTCCTTAGAGAGGTGATGTCTACTAGTACTCCACAAAAATGACAAGTTCTGTCATTATCTTCTTGTGTAAGTTCATCTCCATAATCTACAATCAGCAACCATAGAAGCTTGGTCACTATAGACTGGTTCAACTTGATCTTAATCCTCTTTACCTTTGATTTCAGTATTGTGCTCTTCCTCCTTATTTTGACATTTTTATAAAACTCTTCAACTTCTAGAAAAAGAATTTTGCAAGGTTCTTGAAGAATGAAGTTCAGACCTACGGTTTCGAGAAGAAGTAGAAGATTCTTGAAATCATCTGAAAGTTTGGCAATCCCGGCCACAACGTGTTCACTTCCAACTCCTATACTGGACTGCTGTGCCATGGAAACTGAAGACGGTGGTTAACGGAGCGCGAGAGAACGACAGTGTCGAAGCTCTGAGTCGGCGGAAGACGAAGAGTTTTCGAGAGAAAAGGATATGAAATGTCGATTGATTTGTGAAATCTAAAGTTATATATATATATATAAACCTAGTAACGACAATTAAGTGTCTAATTAACCTAAAATAAGCCTTTGATTAAGGCAGAAATAAAGCGGTTTGCGAAAATGAAGAAATGAACAGAATTTGAAAAGTGACGGGTCATTTCTCGAGAAGGCGATTAGTTCTCGAGAGACTGAGTTAGATTTCTCGAGAAGTGAATTATTAGTACTCTAGTACTTATAGTACTTCTCGAGAGACAGACGTGAAGTTCTCGAGAAATACACATAGTATTCGAGAACCAGATATTTACTTTTCGAGAAGTAACTTTATGTCTCGAGAAGTGATGTCCACTTGAGAAATTTCTAACCTTTTGTAGTATCCTCGATTCCTGAGCTTTGAAATGAACTCTTTTGGTCTATCCTTCTTTGTTCAGCATCCTAAGTTCAGTTTTGAAGAAATTGAACTTGGTTTCGTCCAGCGGCTTCGTGAAAATATCTACAACTTGCATATCTGTTGGCACATACTACAGATCCACATCCCCTTGCTCCACATGCTCCTGGATGAAGTGATATCTGAGGTCAATGTGCTTTGTTCGGCTGTGCGAGACTGGGTTGTTGGCAATTGCTATTGCGCTGGAGGAGTCGCAAAACAATGGAATGTCTTTAATCATCATGTTGTAATCTTCTAGCTGGTTCTTTAGCCAAAGTAACTGTGCACAACAACTGCTGACAGAAATATATTCTGACTCGGTCGTTGAGATTGTGAAACAGTTTTGCTTTTTGCTACTCCATGAGATAAGCCTTCTTCCAAGGAATTGACACGTCCTAGAAGTGCTTTTTCTGTCATCTTTACTACCTGCAAAGTCTGCATCTGGAAAACCAATTAGATCATTGTCATTACTTCTTGGGTACCATAAGCCAAGATTCGGTGTACCTTTAAGGTATCTCAAGATCCGCTTTGCAGCAGCATAGTGAGATTCCTTACAGTTCACTTGGAATCTAGCACATACACATGTAGAGAACATTATGTCTGGTCTACTGGCAGTAAGGTAGAGCAAGGATCCAACTATGCTTCTGTACTTGGTTTCATCACAAGGTTTCCCTTTCTCGTCCTTGTCCAGAGACATAGTTGAGGCCATTGGAGTACTCATAGAGGTTGCACTCTCCATTCCGAATTTCTTAATCAACTCCTTGGTGAATTTAGTCTGTGAGATGAAAATTGCATCTTCAGATTGTTTCACTTGAAGTCCTAAGAAATACTTCAGCTCTCCCATACTACTCATTTTAAACTTTTCTTGCATAAGGTTAGAAAACTTTTTACAGAGGTTGTCGTTTGTAGAACCAAAAATGATGTCATCTACATAGATTTGCACTAGCAAAATCTTGCCTTTAATTTCCCTAAGAAATAATGTCTTATCTATCTTTCCCCTTGTGAACTTTTTCTCAAGGAGAAAGCTAGATAACGTTTCGTACCAAGCTCGAGGAGCTTGTTTCAAACCGTACAGAGCTTTCGATAATAAATAAACATAGTCAGGAAAGCTAGGATAAACAAAACCTGGGGGTTGTTCCACGTACACTTCTTCCTTTATGTCACCATTAAGGAAGGCAGACTTCACATCCATTTGATAGACAGTGAAGCCCTTCAGTGCAGCATAAGACAGGAACAGTCTGATGGCCTCCAGCCTTGCCACTGGAGCGTATGTTTGGTCGAAGTCAATTCCTTCTTCTTGACGATATCCTTTGGCGACGAGTCTGGCCTTGTTCTTTATGATTGTCCCATCCTCGTCCAACTTGTTCCTGTAGACCCACTTTGTCCCGATGACATTCTTACCTTTGGGTCTTGGAACTAGCTTCCAAACTTTGCAGCGCTTGAACTGGTTCAGTTCTTCTTCCATGGCCAAGATCCATGATGCATCTTAATTTGCTTCCTCAAACTTCTTTGGTTCAACCTCTTAGAGAAAACTTAAATATAGATTCTTGTTAGTTATACCTCGACGAGTTCTGACACCATCCTGGGGATCTCCTATGATTTGGTCCAATGGATGATCCTTCAGATTTCTGAGCTCTAGATTACTAGCATCTGGAACTTCTTCAGCCACTAGAGTGACTTCATCAACTTGGATGGTTTCTTCATCTTGATCGTCTGCCTCTCTAATGGGGGTTGGAGTAGTGATCTTGATGAACTTTTCTCTTTCACCTTCAGTCGGTTCATCCAAGTTAATTTCTTTCAGCTTTGTACCTGGATCTACAACCAGAGTTTTTATATTGAAAATAATGTATGCCTTACTATGGCTACTATAACCTACACAAATACCTTCAAAACGTTTCTCACTAAACTTGGTAGTGTGATACTTACCATTGTTAAGCACGAAGCATTTACAGCCAAAGATTCTAAAATATGAAACACTTGGTTTCCTGCCTTTTAGAAGTTCGTAAGGTGTCTTATCATGATTATTATTGATGAGTTCTCTATTTTGCACGTGGCATGCAGTATTGATGGCTTCAGCCCAGAAGTACTCCGGTAGTGAAGCATAACTCAACATAGTCCTGCAGGCCTCTATGAGTGTTCTGTTCCTTCTCTCAGCAACTCCATTTTACTGTGGAGTGTGAGGAGAGAAAAACTCATGAAAGATACCTAGGCTTTCACAGAATTCTGTCATGGACCCAGACTTGAATTCTGTTCTATTGTCACCTCTGATTTTGACTACGGAACAGTTGCATTCATTCTAGACTTGCCTAACAAAATTAGTAAGGATATCGAAGGTATCTGACTTGTGTTTCAGAAAGAACACACACGCAAAGCGCAAGTAATCATTAACAATAACCAACGTATACTCCTTACCTCCCAAGCTTCTAATTTGTAGTGGAACGAACAAGTCCATATGAAGTAGGTGTAAACACCTATTGGAGTCTTTGCCTATTATTCTTTTAAAATTAGCCCTTGTTTTCTTGCCTTTTACACAAGCATGACAAGGTCTATCCTTAACGCACTTTACATTCAGGGAATCATGTACTTAGTTCAGAGAAAATAATTTATTAATCGTTTTAAAAATAATGTGTTAACCTCTTGTGTCATTGGTCACCAAGAGATGCACTATCTTTTGCTAAAAAGTACACTGGTGTAGAAGAGTCTATACAAATGAAATTTAAACAAAATATTTTCCCGCTTCGAGTGCCAGATAGAATCATTTCCATATTGTCAATAGACTTTATCAAGCACTTGTCAGCATGAAATTCAACTATGTATCCTTTGTCGCATAGTTAGCTTATGCTTATTAGAATGGGTTCCAATCCCTCGACATAAGCTACATCCGAAAAGGATACACAACCGTTCGTGATCATACCGTAGCCTTTAGTTATCCCTCGGTCTGAACCTCCAAAGATGACCTTTTGTCCGTTCAACACTGGAGAATAATTTTGAAGTAGGCTTCTTGTCCTGATCATGTGTCGAGAACATCCACTGTCCAAATACCAGATTGGCGTTTTGGTGGTCTTTGGACATACCTGCAATCATAATCAGTTTGCCTTAGGAACCCAAACACATTTGGGTCCTTGGTTTCGTGTTTGAACACTCCCCCTATGAGGGTTAGCATTTTGAGTGGTCATTCTCATGTTTCCAACTTGAGGAGTTGCAAAATTTCTTGGATTAAACCAACAATCGATTGCAAAATGACCAATTCTGCCACAGCACCAATAGTCGAACCTGTTGTATCTTTGCCTTAAGTTCTCCTGCTTGACCTCCTGGGATGGTGGCCTAGCAGGGGTAGCATTCTTGGAGGAAGAAGCTTCATGATGATGGCAATCACATAATTTATTCTCCATTACAGGCTTTTCCACAATGGATTTTACTTTGGGTGCTTTCTTGAAGTTATGACCATGATCATAAGGTCAATAGCCCTGAAGAATGACTTCTTCATAAGGTGCCTTAAAGATACTCTCACAAAAGTTTCTGGGGCGAGTGCATCCTTGGTAACGAGACTTTGGTTCTACATAAGTAGGCCTAGTCAAGTGGTTGTAGGACGAGTTAAGATCAAACTCATTAGTTGGAAATATGACTTTCTTAAAGATAGTCTGATCTTGAGGGGCTTTCCCCTTCTCTTCGGCTGAGGCCTTCTTGGCGGCCTTATTCTTTCTCTTAGCCTTATTTCTCCTAGAGGATTTACTAGGAGCTTCTACATGGCCTAGTCCACACCCTTGGCCTTAGCTGAGAATTCAGCAATGAGAGGAAGGACAGTCTTAGGCTTCGAGAAACTTTCAACAAGTTTCTTTTCAGCTGCGAGTTGTTCTTCCAACTCCTTGATGATTTTCTCTTTCATGTCAAGGTGCTCAAGAGCTTTATTATATTCTTTAATAGTATTATTGAAATCTTCCTTGAGTGAGTCAGTCTTAGCAACTTCCTCTCTTAAGGTGCTCTCTTTATCTTTTAGAGATTTGATCTCTTTAGCTTGAGTTTTCACGGCTCGTCGACATTTGTTGTAAGCCATAATTAACTCCTTATATTGGTCCATGAGTTCATACTCATCGCCAGAGGAGCTGTCCTCATGATCATTCTCAGAAACTTCAGATTCTGAAAGTGGGGTGTGAGATTTTACCTCCCTAGTGAACTGGGGCTCTTGTTCATCATCTGATTGAGCCATAAGCCCAAAGTAGGCTTCCTATTCTTCACTTGACCCAGATGAGTCAGAGTCACTAAGAGTCTTTCCCTTCTTGGCTATTAGGCTCTTCTCTATCCTCTTCTTGCTATACGAGTACTTATTTTCTTCTCTCCTGCCACCCTCCTTCTTGTGGGAGCAGTCAGCTATGATGTGACCTGGCTTGTTACAATAGTAGCAAACTATGTCAGTCAAAATATGTTTGTTCTGTTTAGAACCATACCTGTCGTGGCTGCTTGAGCCCTTTTTATGTCAATCACTGTCAAGTCGTGATCTTCTGTGAGAGGCATCCTTGCCTTTACATTGCTTCTTCTTAATCAAGAATTTCTTGAACTGTCGTGAAAGAAAGGAGAACTCTCATTCAGATAGTTCTGATCCCGAGATACTTGGCTCCGTGTTTTCTTCTTCACTAACTTTTTGTGCTGGGGCTGGAGAGGTAGCCTTGGACTTTCTAGAGGTGTCTGCCTTTAAAGCAAAAGACTTCTCTTTGGATGCAGACCTGCTCTTATCTTCTTCAGCTTTCCTTGTGTTGAGTTGAAGCTCATATGACATCAGCTTCCCGAAGAGATTCTGAGGATCTGCCTCAGCTTGCTTTCCAAATTCCCTGATGGCACATACCTTGTTGTCCCATTCCTTGGTTAAGGATCTTAGGAACTTGTCATTCAGTTCTCCATTGGTGAAGACTCGGCCATATACTCTGAGGCCGTTAACTATCTTGAAAAAGTTCTCAAAGGTATCTGCAATGGTATCTTTGTGCCCTTGTCGGAAAGCTTCGTACTTCTGATTCAATAGGGATCTTCTATTATCCCTCACTTCTTCTGTACCTTCCATCAAAGTGACGAGAGACTGTCATATCTCCTTAGCAGATTGGCAGTGAATCAGGTTCTGCAGCATAGAGTCATCAACTGCACTTGCTCTTATATTTTTAGCTTTCTTATCCAGAGAGACAAGTGCAATCTCGTCTTTATCTAGATCCATCAACTTCTTTGGGACTTTCTTTTTTGGACCTATAGTGGAGGTAGTTATAGGGAAGTAAGGACCTTCTTCAACAATCATGAAGATCTGGGGATCCACAACTTCCATGAAAAACTTAATTCTCTCTTTCCACATGGGAAAGTTGTTCTTTGTGCACAGGAGAAGCTTGGCAAAATCTTTAGCCTTGTCCATTGCTTGATAAATTCTCTAGAGGCAACTTAGAGAATTAAGATAAGCTTCTCGAGAGCTTTAATGATGTTACTCGAGAACTAGTCAAGGCTTCTCGAGAACTAAGAGAACATCTTGAGATCTGCTAACTCCACTACTCGAGAACTATACTAGACTTCTCGAGAAGTGGACTTAGAAAAATTTTTGAACTTAGGAAATTTTTCTCTTCATGAATCCAATCTTCATTCCATGTTCCAAGTGCTTGAATGTGAAGTGTATCCAAATAGAGAGGCTACATATGAGTCAACACCTTGGATCACACGGTGAGGGATTACACTGTATAGTCCTATGTTCATGACCCACTGTAGACTGACATTAGTCTACACTTGCAATGATAGTCTGCAAACACACAACTAAATAGAGAGATCAAATACAACTAAATTAATCTTAGTTCAAGGGTGACTTCATGCAAATCTGGGTTATTATGGATGCAATACCCAACAAAGAGCCACCACATCAGGTGCATAGCCTCGCTTGATGGCTATGGAGCTTGTGTAGATGTTGGAAGAGATGCAGATATCTCTGGTATCCGAGGACGATATAGAGCTTTACGAGGAGTACCTGGCATCGATGAGTACCACTGATGACATCCGGGATCATATCAGGGACAGACAGAGGCTGGATTTGGGATGGAGCGGATTTTCAGGGCCTTGGAGAAAGGTACGACAAGGGATTACTCTCTGAGAGATGGGCTGCTATGCTTTAGAGTCCGAGTTTATATACCGATAGGAGTCCAAATTATGGAAGATATCATAATAGAGGCACAATACAATAGATATTCAGTGCACTTGGGGACCACAAAGATGGCACCAGATCTGAAGAGGACGATGTATTGGCCGGGCATGAAGAAGGATATTACATACTTTGTGACACATTACGAGTCTTTCCAGCTCGTAAATGCAGAGTGCAAGAGTCCGGCTGGATTATTGTATCCACTTCCGGTGCCGATGTGGAAGTTTAAGGACATAACCATGGATTTTATACATGGGCTACCCCGATCTCATGCAAGGAATGATTCGATTTGGGTGATCGTCGATAGATTGACGATGGTTGCTAGGTTTATTCCAATCTTGAAGGATGCTTCATTCGGTGATCTAGTACGGAGATTTGTGGAGCGGTTTGTATGCTACTATGGAGTACCCAGGACAATCGTATCAGATCGGGATGGACGGTTTACGTCCAAGGAGTGGAGTTCAGTTCAGGCCTACCTAGGATCTCAATTGACTTTTAGCACAGCTTTCCACCCTCAGACAGACGGGCAGACAGAGCACACCAACCAGACACTAGATGATCTTCTATGTCTTTGCATTTTGGACTGCAGAGAGCCCTGGGAGAGACTATTGCCACTGATCGAGTTCTCCTACAACAACAGCCATCAGTCCAGCATAGGCATTGCCCCTCACATGGCATTGTTTTGTCGGAGATGCAGGACCCCACTACCTTTTATACAGGATGAGGATCCGAAGGCACTTGACTAAAAGTTTATGGAGGACACAGAAGCTCATGTGAGATTGATTCGGTATAGGATGCTGGAGGCCTAGAGTAGAAGGGCCAAATACTACAATGTGCGACATTGTCGGGTGGAGTTCCAGGTGGGAGACTGGTTTTCTTAAAGATATGGACGATGTATGGAGTCTCGCGGGTTCGCGGGCAGAAGAAGGTCAGTCCGAGATACATGGGGCCTTACAAGATCCTGGAGAGGATCGGCCCCTTGGCTTACAGATTGGAGCTACCGCCGGAGTTAGCGGGATTGCACAATGTCTTCCACGTCTCTTCATTTTGGAGGGATCTACTATGACCTGAGCAGTTGATTTCCACAATAAATGGTCTGGTGGCTTCGGATCGATAAGTTAGTATAGAGCTAGTCAGGATCGATGATACAGTAGTGTGGGTCTTGCGACCCAAGAAGGTTCCGCTTGTCAAGGTCCTGTAGAGAAACAATGGGCAGGAGGAGGAAACTTGGGAGCCACGGGACCTGATGTAGTAGAGGTACCCGAATCTCTTTGAGTCAGGTAGATTTTCAATTTTCTAGGGATGTTACGTACTTTCACTTAGTAGAAACCCTGTAGGCCTAACCTTAATTTCCGGGATGAAATTTTTACTTTTATATATTGGGATTTGTAACATCCCTCAAATAATTAGACCCCTAAGAGTGGTTTTGTCATGACTAGGTAATGACAAAACCCTAGGAAGCCCATGAAGACCCAAGTGAGCTAAGGCATGAAGGTGGAGATCACCTTGGTTTACAAATAGTTCAACCCAATCACCAGACCTAGGGTTTGACTTTATGGTTCCACGTTAACTCCATGACCCCACCATGGCACCAACCCTTTGGGAGGACCCTTGGGTCACTAAGGACCCATTGGGGTCAACAAAAAGGGTCAAGTTTACCAAAGTCAACCCTAGGCCTAAAATGGTTAAAGTGCCCTAATTAAGGGTCAAGTGGCCTCCAAGGTGCCAAGCCAATCCTACCCAACCCTTCCTAGACCTTAAGGGAGGACAATGGGTCACCAAGGACCCATTGGGGTTAACCCAAAAGGTCAATTTGACCACGGTCAACTCAACCTTACGATTAGGTCAAATTATTCTAAGTGGACCTAACCAAGCCCAACTCACTTAGGCTAAGCCCAATTAGAGTGGCCCATTAGATTTATGAGGCAGGAATTTTCCTAAATTGTCATTAAAATTCTAGAAATAGTGACTAGTAGAGAGAATGCCATATTTCTTTAAATGGAGGAGAGAGAAAGAGAGAGAGAAGGCCATTCATGGCCAAGGGAGGCCAAGGGCCTCTCCAATTGATTCCAAAGGTTTGATTCATTCTCCCTAGTCAATTTAGAGGAGTTTAACAGCCATGGCCGACCCCCTAGGTTCCTGCATTCAGTGAACTTCAGTTAGCCGAAAAACTTCAAAATGACCATTAATGGTGAAATCAAGATTTGACACTTCCTCTCCACTTTTGTTCATCTTAATAGCATCAATAGACCCCTATAAGTCGTTTCAACATTTTACATGAAGCAGCCGAGCCATTTGGTATTTTTGTTATAGAACACCGAGCGGCGCCACCACCGTCAATAGCATCCAGACTATCGGCTAGACTCCAGCCCTCCCAAAAGGTCATATCCCTCTCCTCTTTCTTAGTGGATAGATCTCTATCCATTGGCTAAAAGGTTTCGAGACAATTGGACCTAGATCGGGTAGGCAGAGAGATTGATTTTCAAGCTTTTAATTCTGATCACAAATCACTGTTCCGGCCACCTCAGGCCGACCAACCATCACGAATCGCCAGCCACCACCTCAATAAAGGTGGTGGTGGCGGTGGCCGGCCAGGAAGAGGCGTGGGTGGCCGGGAATTCACGGGCAAAGAAGGCCCAGGATGGGCTAATCCTGGTCGTTGGCTCAAGGTAGAAGATGAGCTGATTTTGTTGAATTTTGCTTTAAGATTCGTGCTGGCCGAATTAGTATTATTCCATTTAAGTTCACTTCTATTACATAAATTGCAGTGTTTTGAATTAAATATTAAAAATACTTGGAGGTAAAACCAAAGTAAATGTTCTGTAACACCCCTATCAGTCGCATAGCATATAGCAGTAGGTCCGGCCGGGGCCCGACGTCATATACTACGGACAGACCGGAAGGTTACGAATATGGACAACCAATCCAACCAATTTAACAACAACGTCCTACACAACGCATTCTAACGGAAGCATTTTAAAGTTAAACAAGGAACCCAAAAAGGCATGAATGTCCACTAGTAAAAAAATACCACAAAGGAATGACGAACATGAAAATACACAAAAGAGTTCACGGCCTTAAGGCCTTACAAAAGTTTTCGCTTAACAAGATAGCGTCTTTCATACATCGGCGCGCAGGCCGGCCATACATGAATATGAAAAAGCTAATAACTAAGCCTTCGAGGGTTGGCGCTGCAACTTGGGCTTTAGCCTGCTATTTGCCGCTTGGCTCCGCAGCAGCACCTGTAGAAAGCAATCCACCCAAGAGGTGGCAATACAAAAGGGCAACGGTCAGCAAAGCTGACCAAATTATAACGACCCCGTCCCGTTTCTCGGGACAGCGGTGCTCCTTCCCTACATATAAAACTACCATAGCAATTCTATAAAGTATTCTATTCGCCACAAGTGTCGGCACGCACGGCCGCACACTCCGTGCTCTCAGGGCACTAACCGGTGAACCCGGTCCGGACCTAGTCCGACACCGCAATTCCACCACCATCCCTCGGATGGCAACTCTCGTGAGCATTTAGCCCTTACAGCCGAAGCCTAGGCCTGTTTCCAGCCTCCCGGGAAGTCCCATGTACTTTAGGTCGCTTCTACCGAGACCACTTGGAATGGGTAGAGTTCCACCCGCCCGTTGCTCACTTCACCACGGCCATTTAGCCATCGGTGCGGGCCAAGTTTCTCCTCATTCCCACAATCGATCAAAACACGCACATAACCCCGTTATGTACCGATTTGCCCTCCAAGGCAACATCGTGGCGGCAATGCGATTCCGCTCAAGCTTTCCGGGTGCGCCTCGAGGTTAACCCCCAAGGATCCCTGTATGCAATCTACCGCGTAGAAATTTCGGAAAACTAAAAATCATCGGCGCGGAGTCTTCTCCGGCAATGCAATGCAAACATCACCGATCCGGGTTAAACCCGAATAGGCTTCACACACAATGCCTACGCCCGTACTCCGATTCCGGGCTCTAACAACGGGGACTTTACATATCTACCCGAAGGGATTCCGCGCCTCAACGCTCACTCGCGAGAGGGGGATTTCCCCATGCATAGAAAGAAGGGCGACTACACATGCCCTATGAAGAGGATCGTTACCCTTGTAGATTTCCGCGTGCCCGCCATGAAGATGTAGACGGATGGAAAGCTTCGCCTCGCCCTTGCCTTCGAGGATCCGGACTCGGATCACGAGTCGGTGCTCCGGTGCTCCGCCGGCGGCCGGAACTTTGCTCCTCCTCCTCTTGGCTCTCACCTCTCTCTAAGAGTTTAGAAAGAGAAAGGTAGGGTTGAAATGAGGGAATTCAGCCCCAAACTCAACCCTAATACCCCCTTGGTTAACCCACAGCCGTTAGATCCAACATAAAAGATCCGGACGGCCCGGATTCAACCCAAAATATCAGTTATGCCGATCGACACGGGTCCTGACACGGCCGTGTGCCACGGGCCGTGTTACCTGGAGCTTCAGGAACGATCGTCGGGCTTCATGAACACGGCTTCGAACACGGCTGTGTTCGAGGCCGTGTGCCCCACACACGGCTTGAGACACAGCCGTGTGTCTCAGGCCGTGTCCTTCTCTGACTCGAGACTGCACAAAACCACAAAAGACCACTGAACACGGGTAGGCACACGGCCGTGTGCCTGGCCGTGTGCCCCTGTTCAGACCTCCAAAAGTGCTGTTTGATCGCCCCGCGATCATCTCCGAGGTTGGGGTCTTACAACTCCCTCCCCCTTAAGAGAATTTCGTCCCGAAATTAAGAACAGAGACTACACAAAAAAAAATAAACATAACGAGTACCTGAGGGGAACAGCTCGGGGTACTCCTCGCGCATTGTCTGCTCTCGCTCCCAAGAGAGCTCCTCGCGTCCGCAGTTATCCCAACGGACCTTCACCATTCTGATTTCCTTGTTCCGAAGCCGCTTGACTTCGAAATCCTCAATAGATATGGGCTTGACTTTCGTTGTCAATCCTTCCTCAACCGGTACTTGGTCGGCCGCTAACACCTACGAAGGCTCTTGCACTGCCTTCCGCAAAACCGAGATGTGGAATACATCGTGCAAAGCACTCAACTCTGCTGATAACCTCAACCTATAAGCTGCTTCTCCGATCCGCTCCAGAATCTCAAATGGCCCAAGGTATCTCGGACTCAACTTTTTCAAGCGTCGAATCCGTGAGACACCCTTGAACGGCTTGATCTTCAAGTACACCCAATCGCCAACACTGAATTCCACATTCCTATGCTTGGCATTATAATACTTGGCTTGCCTATCCTGGGCAATCCGCAACCGCTCCCGTATAGTATGTACTAAAGAAGTGGCATCTTCAATGTCTTGACGCTGATAAAGCTTGGACTCACCCGTTTCTAACCATGACAACGACGTGCGACATTTTCTTCCGTAAAGAGCTTTGAACGGCGCCATCTGAATGCTTGCTTGATAACTATTGTTATAAGCAAATTCGACCAAGTATAGGTGGTCCTCCCACCTCTTTCCGAAGTCCAACGTACACATGCGGAGCATGTCTTCCAAGGTTCTGTTGACTCTCTCGGTCTGGCCATCCGTCTGCGGATGAAACGCCGTGCTAAACTTCAGTTTGGAGCCCAACATTTGATGCACTAGCCTCCAGTCATTGGACGTGAAACGCCCATCACGATCACTCACAATACTGCGGGGCACCCCGTGCAAGCGCACAATGCTATCCACATAGAGCTTTGCCAACTTCTCTACTGGATCATCCTTCCTCATTGGTAAGAAATGCGACACTTTCGTCAATCTGTCAATGATCACCCAAATGGCGTCATTTCCCTTCTGCGATCTTGGCAATCCATGCACAAAATCCATGGATATGTCGTCGAATTTCCACTCCGATATAGGCAAGGACTTCAGAAATCCGCCCGGCTTTTGGCACTCCGCCTTCACCAAGGCGCACGCTTGACATCTGGCCACATACAACGCCACATCTTTCTTAAGTCCCGGCCACCAAAACAACTTTTTAAGATCACGATACATCTTCGTGCTCCCTGGGTGGATTCAGTACTTGGTATGATGAGCCTCGTACATCAACTCCGCCCGGAGGTTGCCCCCACTTGGGACGCACAAACGATGATCCTTCCTTAATAACCCATCTTCTACCGAGAACTGGGAATTTGACCCATCCAGAGCGGCCTCCAAAAGCTCCTTCATGGAGTCATCCAACTCCAATGCCTGCCGAACCCGGTCAGCCAGGTCATACTGCACCTCTGTCCAGTTTAACATTGCCTTGGCGCTCGACTGCTTGTCAACGCAACAGATCTCAAGCTTCTCCAACTCCCGTACTAGCCGCTCATCATGCACCGACAACCAGTTGGCTTGGGCGGGAGCCCTGCGGCTCAGCGCATCCGCAACTGCGTTGCCCTTCCCGGGTACATAATGTATCTTGAAAGTGTAGTCCCCCAGGAACTCCATCCACCTCCTCTGCCTCATATTGAGATCCTTTTGATCCAACAAGTATTTTAGGCTCTTGTGATCGGTGTATATGTCGACCCTTACTCCGTATAGGTAGTGCCTCCACAACTTGAGTGCAAATATCACGGCCGCCAACTCCAAGTCGTGCACCGGATAATTTCTTTCATGCACCTTTAGCTGACGCGATCCATACGCTATCACGCTACCATGCTGCAACAACACGCAGCCCAAGCCACTACCCGAAGCGACGCTATACACCTCAAAGCCCTCGGTCCCACTCGGCGAACTAAGCACTGGCGCCGTGGTCAACCGCCTCTTCAGCTCCTCAAAAGCTTGCACGCACTCTTGTGTCCACAAGAATTTCTGATCCTTCCTTGTCAACTTCGTGAGAGGTAACGCTACCCGCGAGAAGTTCTCTACGAAGCGCCTGTAATATCCGGCAAGCCCGAGAAAACTACGGACTTCCGCGACAGAAGATAATGCAGGCCACTCCCGTATCGCAACAATCTTCGCCGGATCCACCGCTATACCTTCCCCACTCACTATATGACCAAGGAACGCTACCGAGGGTAGACAGAACTCACACTTGGAGAACTTTGCGTAAAGCTCATTCCTCCTCAAAGTCTCCAACACCAAATGCAAATGCTTGAAGTGGTCTTCTTCGCACTGCGAGTATACCAAAATATCGTCAATAAAGACGATCACAAAGCGATCCAGGAAATCTCTGAACGTCCTGTTCATCAGATCCATAAACACCGATGGCGCATTCGTCAGTCCAAACGGCATGATCGTGAACTCGAAATGCCCATACCTCGTACTGAACGCCGTCTTCGGGATATCACACTCCCTGATCCTCAGCTGATAGTACCCCGACTTCAAGTCCAACTTGGAGTATACAGACGATCCGACTAACTGATCAAAGAGATCATCAATCCTCGGGATCGGGTACTTGTTTTTCTCCGTCAACTTGTTCAATTCTCTGTAGTTGATGCACAGCCGCATACTACCGTCCTTCTTTTTAACGAAGAGGACCGGTGCGCTCCAAGGCGACGAGCTTGGACGCACATATCCTTGCTCCATCAGCTCCTCTAGCTGAACTTTCAACTCTGCCATCTCCTTAGGCGCCAACCTATACGGAGCACGTGATACCGGTTTGGACCCCGGCACGAGCTCGATGGTGAAATCAATCTCCCGCTGCGGTGGGGCCCCGGGAAGACTATCCGGGAACACATCGGGGTATTCGCAAACCACGGGGATGCTATCCAACGGGGACTTTGGCTCCACAACCCCCACTATTGCAAAGAACAGCTCTGCACCAGCACGAACTGCCTTCACCACCTGAAGAGCAGACATCAGTGTCTTGCTCGACCCCTTAAGCCCCTCGAAAGTAATCTCCCGCCCTACACCCAGCTTGACCTCCTTCGGGTCACAGTCAATCCAAGCTTTCTGCTCTGACAGCCAATCCATTCCAAAGATCACGTCGAACTCTACTAGCGGCAGTAATGACGCTAGCAAGTCAAACTCTTGGCTCCCAATGTGAACCTTTACGGCGCACACCCTGTCCGCACGTATCGAGCACCCATTCGGTAGCAGCACATCCAACTTATCCTTCGCCATCGAAGAAGGGACTCCGATGCGCGATATAAAGCTTTCGGACAAGAAGGAGTGTGAAGCTCCCGTATCGAATAGTGCCCGTGCCGGACTATCGCTAATCTCAACAAAGCCTATACAAACAATATTAGGCTAACAAGCAATAGATAACGGTATTAAAGCTAACTTGCTATAACTTAACTCATACCTGTCACCACATCCGCTTGCTTGATGGCCTCCTGCTGGCCCAAGTTGTAGACTCTAGGCTGAGTCGGAGCATAGTGGGATGCGGTCGACTCCACCGCTTTGCCCTTCTCCTCGTAGGTAGCTCCTTGTTTCCTTTCGGACTTTGAGCGTCCACTCCAGCAATCACGGGCAAAGTGCCCCGGCTTCCCACACGTGAAACAAGCGCCCGGGGTTCGATTGGTAGTTGCCCCCGAGGCACCTGCAGAAGGAGCTGGACCCGACGTCCTAGACTTCTTGGAGAATCTGCGGTAGCCCGACTTCGACGTAGTCGGCGCCTTGAACTCTGATCTCTTGCCACCAGATTCCCTCTCCTTCTTCTCTTGCACGTTTCTCATATCCTTCTCCAAGGACCGGGCTGAACTGACCAGGGTCATGAAACCCTGCGCCTTGGGCCCCGATAGTAGCAACCTCAAATCATCCCTTAGCCTTTCATAAAAGCGGCTCGTCTTGCGCTCCTCGTCTGCGAAGGTAGCGCCGGCATATCTCCCCAACCGAGTAAACTCGTGGAGGTATTCATCAACGGTGCTATCACCCTGCACCAACTTCTGGAATTCGCTCTCTAGCGCGATCCTCTGCGCCGAGGGGAGGTATCGAGCCATAAATAGTCTCGCAAACTCCTCCATCGGGACTTCGGCCAATGGCCTTCCCCTCAACTGATGCAGCTCTAGGCCCTCCCACCACAGTCTTGCGTCCCCATCCAAAAGGAACGTCGCTATAGTGGTCTTCTGCCACTCTTCAGTTTCCGTCGCAGTCATCACCCTGTTGACCCTTGAGAGCCAATCCTCTGCTTGGGTCGGGGTTTCTGCCCCCGTGAACACCGGTGGATGAAAGCCCATGACATGCTTCTGTTGTCTTTCAGTTGCTCTCCGCGGCAACTCTGGCTCCAACACAACTTGCTCAACCCTCCTTTGCTCTGCCGTCTGAAGCGGTACTTGCTCCACAGCAGGAGTAGGCTGCTGCACCTGCCTTGCAGGCTGCGCATTAATCATTGCCATGACCGCTTCCGCAACCAACCTAATGGTCTCGGCAGACAAAGGTGTTGCAGGCGTATCGCTTGGCGCACTGCTCGCCTCAGAACCTGGCCGTTCAGACGGCCCAGCGCCACTTCTGGTCACCTATATTCGTGCAAAAACACCGATAAGCGACCAAACACTACTGCAAATAGTAATTAAAGGAACACGCAGGTTCCTTAACAAGTGTATTTTCATTCCTAAGTGGACATTCATGGGTTCTTTTTCATGTTATAACGATGACGCACGTGACCGTGCTCACCACCCCTTAAAAGAATTCGTCCACGAATTCATTTAAGCTTGACTGAAACCAGTAGTCTGATACCAATTTGTAACACCCCTATCCGTCGCATAGCATATAGCAGTAGGTCCGGCCAGGGCCCGACGCCATATACTACGGACAGACCGGAAGGTTACGAATATGGACAACCAATCCAACCAATTTAACAACAACGTCCTACACAACGCATTCTAACGGAAGCATTTTAAAGTTAAACAAGGAACCCAAAAAGGCATGAATGTCCACTAGTAAAAAAATACCACAAAGGAATGACGAACATGAAAATACACAAAAGAGTTCACGGCCTTAAGGCCTTACAAAAGTGTTCGCTTAATAAGATAGCGTCTTTCATACATCGGCGCGCAGGCCGGCCATACATGAATATGAAAAAGCTAATAACTAAGCCTTCGAGGGCTGGCGCTGCAACTTGGGCTTTAGCCCGCTATTTGCCGCTTGGCTCCGCAGCAGCACCTGTAGAAAGCAATCCACCCAAGAGGTGGCAATACAAAAGGGCAACGGTCAGCAAAGCTGACCAAATTATAACGACCCCGTCCCGTTTCTCGGGACGGCGGTGCTCCTTCCCTACATATAAAACTACCATAGCAATTCTATAAAGTATTCTATTCGCCACAAGTGTCGGCACGCACGGCCGCACACTCCGTGCTCTCAGGGCACTAACCGGTGAACCAGGTCCGGACCCAGTCCGACACCGCGATTCCACCACCATCCCTCGGATGGCAACTCTCGTGAGCATTTAGCCCTTTCAGCCGAAGCCTAGGCCCGTTTCCAGCCTCCCGGAAAGTCCCATGTACTTTAGGTCGCTTCTACCGAGACCACTTGGAATGGGTAGAGTTCCACCCGCCCGTTGCTCACTTCACCACGGCCATTTAGCCATCGGTGCGGGCCAAGTTTCTCCTCATTCCCACAATCGATCAAAACACGCACATAACCCCGTTATGTACCGATTTGCCCTCCAAGGCAACATCGTGGCGGCAATGCGATTCCGCTCAAGCTTTCCGGGTGCGCCTCGAGGTTAACCCCCAAGGATCCCTGTATGCAATCTACCGCGTAGAAATTTCGGAAAACTAAAAATCATCGGCGCGGAGTCTTCTCCGGCCATGCAATGCAAACATCACCGATCTGGGTTAAACCCGAATAGGCTTCACACACAATGCCTATGCCCGTACTCCGATTCCGGGCTCTAACAACGGGGACTTTACATATCTACCCGAAGGGATTCCGCGCCTCAACGCTCACTCGCGAGAGGGGGATTTCCCCATGCATAGAAAGAAGGGCGACTACACATGCCCTATGAAGAGGATCGTTACCCTTGTAGATTTCCGCGTGCCCGCCATGAAGATGTAGATGGATGGAAAGCTTCGCCTCGCCCTTGCCTTCGAGGATCCGGACTCGGATCGCGAGTCGGTGCTCCGGTGCTCCGCCGGCGGCCAGAACTTTGCTCCTCCTCCTCTTGGCTCTCACCTCTTTCTAAGAGTTTAGAAAGAGAAAGGTAGGGTTGAAATGAGGGAATTCAGCCCCAAACTCAACCCTAATACCCCCTTGGTTAACCCACAGCCGTTAGATCCAACATAAATGATCCGGATGGCCCGGATTCAACCCAAAATATCAGTTACGCCGATCGACACGGGTCCTGACACGGCCGTGTGCCACGGGCCGTGTTACCTGGAGCTTCAGGAACGATCGTCGGGCTTCATGAACACGGCTTCGAACACGGCTGTGTTCGAGGCCGTGTGCCCCACACACGGCTTGAGACATAGCCGTGTGTCTCAGGCCGTGTCCTTCTCTGACTCGAGACTGCACAAAACCACAAAAGACCACTGAACACGGGTAGGCACACAGGCCGTGTGCCTGGCCGTGTGCCCCTGTTCAGACCTCCAAAAGTGCTGTTTGATCGCCCCGCGATCATCTCCGAGGTTGGGGTCTTACATGTTCTATATAAAAATTGTAGCCCTTGAAGTCTAGTTTATTCTAAAATTGGTTTCAACCAATTTGGGTCACAGGTCTGACCACAACACACCAAATGGTGAAAGCTGTACCTAGGGTGAACAAGAAACAATGTTGTGTGCCCCCACTAAACCACTCATCCAAATGCTTTGAAATTTTTGTCATAGTTTACTCTTACTTATGTATTTGACATATCCAAAAATGGGTATTTTTTAAAAACATTTTTCTATTATTTTTGTAAAAATTTAATAAATAATGTATGATTTAATTAGAGGGTCAAATGACCTCATAACTCCCCAAACAATTTGTGGATGATTCTTAGGCTCATGGTAAGACCCTTGTAAAAATCTCTGCCCAATTGGGGCTGATTTGATTAGGTATTGAGGTGACCAAAATTTTGTCCCTTAAAGGTAAATTAGGGCAAATGTGTTCTTGATTGGTTGAGTGGCCAATCCTCACCCAAAAGGGATGAAACTTGGGCTACTGCCTCAAAGTCATCTAAAACACCCCCTCAAAATAAATTGAGTGGTTTGGGGTGGAGATGCCCTAACACCCTAGTGTAGGCCCTAGAGTTGAGGTTTGGGGCCTAGTGAAGGACATGGGACAGTATGTCCTTGGATGGCCTTGGAACTTGGATGGTGAGTTTCTAGGGTAAAAATTGGCTCTGGAGAATAGTTTTAGTATTTTTAGGATCGTACACCTTCTTTAAAACAATTATGGATGATTTAGGGCAATTTGGTTCAATATGTATTTACATGCTCAAATGGGTTTTGATACTCATGAAACTTAGGCAGTAAACTTGATTTAATGATATTGTTCCCTAGAAATTTTATTGTGACTTTTGGATTAATAATTGAAGTATCTCATTCAAAAACCCTAAGTTTGATTCAATCACAAAATAATTATTTAGGGGTTATATGCTTACTGGAAAATTATGAAACTTGGTCAGGGAACATTTTAGGATATAACCTTGCTTTGTGAATTTTTTACAAATTTATTGGAAGTTCTTTTATTTAAGTTGTTTCACAATGTGCCTCCGCAAAAGATTATTAAATATCCACTAAAGAGTCAGAGGACATCTTAGGGCATTATAATGTTCTGTAAATTTTTATAGAATTATTGGAAGGTATTTCATTTAGGAACATACACAAAGTGCCCCATGTTGAATATCTTTAAGTAATTTATTTATGTGACAAAATGGACTTAGAAAATTGTGATTTTTGGATAGTAGAACTTTCTGTTCATTATTAGCATCTGGTAATTTATTTATAATTTTTGGATGAATAAATTTAGTACTACCCTCTTTACTCTATTTATTATGGTAGATTGTTCAATATTTTGTTTGGAAGTCAAAACATTATTGGAAAATTAATAATTTCAATACTTACTGTTATTTTAATGAGATACATATGTCATAATTTTATTAGGACCATACTAGGTCAAAAAGTGTACTTGATGTTCAAAATCATTGTTGGCCTTATTTTACAGAAAATTAATTAAATAGCAATTAAATTAGGAAAAATATTATATTCTAGATTTATTACTAAAACATTATGATAGACCCCCAGTTTTAATCTTAGGTCAATCAAGTGAATATTTGAAGGGGTACCATTCATACTCATCTGTAGGATAGTTGGTTCGCACATAGTAGAAACTGTAAAATTAGAGTAATATGTGAAACCTGTTATGGGAAAGGGTCGTTGGTGTACCTGGTCTGGTTGAGAATTAATAAGGTCACTATTAGAAGACAGGTTGTGAGAACCTGGTTGGCTAGGGGCTAGGTTGTGCTCGGGATCGACGACAAATCGTCTTTCCCCTAGCAGAAAAGTCTAAAATACACTTAGAGTTAGTTCAAGTGTAATGCTAAGGGCTTGGAAACTTGGTAGATACCAACAATAGTAAGTGCCTTGCGAAAGGGAATGATGAGATTCAGCTACCATCATAGTTCCTAGTGCCCCCGAGAGCCCTTAAAGGGAATACCCTGGGCAGTCCAAGGTTAACCTTAAACTATAAGAATAAATATTAAAGAGAAACTAGTAAACCTAGGGTATCACTTTGACTCACCCCGATGTCTCAGGAGGTTATCTTGGTTAGATTATCCGATCAGTAGGCTCGGTGGTTATGGAAATGGGCAGGTTAGCCCGGCGAGTCGTGGGCTCGGAAGGTAGTTGTAATAAACATGATAGTCCGGGGATCTGATGGCTCGGGAATTCATGGTTGCACGTGCATAAGGTTGTTGGTTGTCGGTATTTGACAGTCGTTCACACTGACGACGATATGATGACTCAACGGGTATGGTTTATACTTAGGCAAGGAAAAGACTGGCGGGTTTTAGTCAGCATTAGTACATGGTGACTCTAGTGTGTCCTTCAGATACGTACATAAAGGCTAAGACTGATAGTGTGGATACCCGCCTAGGAGTGGGGTGGCCCGACCCACTGTCTCCGTTGGCCACTATGGAGTCTCCTTGGAGTGATGCTAACTTCCTAACAGGGGGATCTAAATGTCTATGCACATAAAGTCAGGTGCGTGTGTTGCACTTGCATGAAATATTAACCCACATAAGATAGCCAATCATGCCATCATCATACTTCAACCCTTACCCCTAACATATAAATTGGTATGGGAATTTTTATATGATAGAACTTACAAAACGATCCCATAGTTCATAAGCTTGTGTGGGCATGCTTATAAGCTATGATAACTTTCCTTATGATCATTTATTACTTTTCTTGTGGCTATTTATTTTTCTCCTTTGTGGTGCACTTTACCTTCTACTCTTACAGTTTTTTTTATTGTAGAACTGCTAGCTTGCTTTTCCTTTCATAACATTATATATGTTACAATATACATGCTAGATAGCTCCATCATCACCTTCTTTGTTTCTACTCTCCAACATCATAGATTTCCTTTCATTCCTCCCATACGGTGCCTAGGAGACGCTAGGGGAGGGGTGGGGGAATCAGGCTTAGTATTTTGACTAACTTTCGGTGGACCAAACATTTCAGGGGCTCTGGATGGCGGACAGGGAGAAGCAGCAGGAGATGCAGCACTTGCCGAGTACGGTGCACTTGGAGGTGGGCTAGTCTAGTACAGGAGCACCAGTCTCTGGATCCATGAGTGTTAGTTTTACTTAGCTTCCACGAGAGTGATGTAGTGAGGATATATTGTACAGGGCATTGCTCGTTTATGTTTCTACTTTACTGATCTGTTTCAGTGCTTTTATTATCATATGGACATTGCTGTGATTTTTATTTTGTATATTATATGTGATTTGTGGACTTGACTTAATAGTCTTTTAACTATAAACTTTTATTCTTTGGTGATCCTTAAGGCCGGCAGGATCGGCCTTTTGTAGTGACGACCTTCTAGAGTGTCAGTGTCACCGCAAAACGACGATTCTAGGCATAAGACCCCGATAGCATAGCAAAAACGGGGTCTTATATAAATCACATTTGAAAATGTGCGGACATGGACTTCTTACATCATTCTCTTATATAGAGATATCTCACCCACATTAAATTAAGTAGCCTTCCTTCACCACTACACATAATCAATGTTCTTTTAATGAAAATGTTTCCTTCCAAATAGGGCACATAATTACTTGTTTTATTTCCTATAATAATTCAACCTTCTCCAAAAATGGCATTACCTCATTAACGCTCCTAGATAGTTCAGCAAAGATAATAGGTTTGGAGGTCACAAAAAAAATATCACAATACATGATAATATTAATGAAATAATAAAAGTGATTGAAATTTGTAAATGTAACTAGGGTAAGAAATGCTGCTAGGTTGACTCCCTCCTGAAGAGGAACAAAAAACTACTTTGAAGCCCTTAATTCTTGGGTTCATTACATTTTCACCATCACTTTCTTTTTAAAATAAAAACTTAGAGAAACTTGATTCCCCACCATCCTTTACCATTTGCCCTTTCATTCGATTTGTTTACCAAAATGTATTAATTCTGAGGATCTTATATAATTAAAACTCAATATATGCATAGTTTGATTATTATTTTGACCACCAATTTCCCATGTTTAATTAGGGTTTTAATTTTTTGTAACATGTAGCTGCTATACTTATAAGTTTGGTATGTAGTCTCTACGAAAACATGATGTATGCGTGTATGCTGATGCTCTCATTCTGGTTTGGAGGATTTCACAGTACTGATGATCATTTGATCTTAGATGTTAGTTTTTATTAAAATCTACATATTAATATATTTTTTAAGATTTCGATCATTTCGAATTCAACTGATTAAATCAGAAAATTAATGTTTTTATTATTCTAGGGAGGTGTTGTTTTGGATGTTTTGTTTCAGTTCCTACTTTCTTTATAACAGTTGCATTGTTCACCTACATTTATATCAGATTCCTTCTTTATTTAATTATTTCTACTTTATTTAATTTCTTCTGTCATATATAAGCACATTACCTCATTACTTGTTTTTGCAGGAAATTTTCCCAATTAAATTAGCTCAAATGATGAATTTTATTACTATAACTTATATAACAAAATAAGAATATTGCACAAGACTTGAGTTGATGTATGTATGCATGTGTTTATATTAATTTATATCATCATGCTATAATATATATATATATATATATATATATATATATATAATTTATTATTTATCATAGTTTGAAACGATGGAAAGCAGTTTTTTAAAAATTATTTGTTGGGAATATTGTCCACAAGATTCCTGATTTGAAGAAGGCCTAGAGATGACATTGAACATCTTGTAGTTGATGTGTGTGTTAGTTTTTTTGTGATAGGTTTAACAGAAATGCTTGGCTAATCTAGTGTTAGACTTATGGTCACCCAAATTGCGTTTCCCTTGCAATCGCTCAAGGTGCAAAACTAATGTTGACCTTTGATTTAATTCTATATTAAACAAGCATTATCTTGAGAAAAATCATTAAAGTTAAAATAACTTAAAGAGAAAAATTAAAATTTGTTTAAGTTAAATGTCGATAGCATAGGCTAGAAGCTAAGTATTTTGTCAACCACAATGATTGAATGACTTAGAAAAATGTTGAATACATCAAATGAATGACTAAGGAAAATGTCGACTGCATGAACTAAATGTCTAAGGAAAAAAGTCAACTATAATGACTACAGGCTAAGTTATTTATTGACTGTATTGATTGAAGAGATAAGAACTTGTCAACTACATCATTTGGAAGACTACATATTTTATCGACTGCATCGACTAGAATGTGATAGAAGGATTTATACAGAGTTAAGTGCTTAAGTGTTGGATGCTTTAAGTTAGGTTTTTAAAGTACACCATGTCGACTGCATCATATCCATAAGTGTTGAAGGACTTTGTCGACTACATCTGCTGAAGTTTTACCTAGAAGATTTTACTGGCCTAAAGCGTGTTCTAATGGCTCTTTTATCTGATTAAGCCACAGATTGCGCATCTATTTAAATGAATTCAAATTCTGCTTTCTGCTGTAAAAATCTTGGTGCTATTTTAGGAAATGAATTATTCATATTTAATTAAGAATCATACCTTCTAAAGAACTTTCCTTAGGTTAATATTCTATCCATTGGAGATTTCCTTTCCAAACAGCAAGCCCTCTGCCTACATAGTGCTTCTATTAAAGGCTCATGTTTTATCATTTGAGTCAAACTCTTTGTAACTCCATTAAAATTATTGGATCGTTGTAGGATCTGAGTTTGCTATAGGAATCTAGTGAGAATTTGAGTTTTAGGATCATTGTAATTTGAGGTAGGATCTATTGAAAAGATCTGAGTGTAGATCTCTGGTTGTAGAAATTGAGGTATGGTTATGTTTGGCCTTACTGTAGGATCTTGAGATAAAAGACCTAAATGGTGGGCCCTTGTGTTGAAGGTCATAGGTGGGGGACTGGTATTCTAGTGTTTAAGAAAATAACTGATGTTCAAGATGACTTGTTGTTTCAAAAAGAAATTACTATCAAGAAATTAGAAAGGGAGCTCCATAATGAGAGAAAGCTGGTGGATAAATTCTCTAGGCCACAGACAAATTTTCTAATTATTGACAACTTTTCTGCACTATATAGTAGTGGTGTAGGGTATGAGAAAAATGGGGAAAGAAGATAGATACCAAAAGGAAGGCACCAATCCAACCAACTATCTTTCAAAAGGTTTTACTAGCCTCAAACAGTTATGAAAGTCTTTTCTAAGGATAGTTAAACACCTAGAGGAGGGGGGGCTAATAGGTTTGTTTTAAATCTTTAGAATCTTTTCAAGTTAGAGCTCGATTTGTGTTTATATTAGATGTTAACTTTCAAGATCACAGAAAACATACAAGATTTATAATGGTTCCCCTATCTAGGGTACATCCACTTTCCCCCTTCACCTATATAGTATAATATCCCTTTTCACCTTTCGTGAACTCAATCACTTGGCATTAGGCGGACCGTTATCAGGCTGCAGCCCAAGCACCCCAACCCCTCTCCATCAATAGGCGGGTTGTTGGTGGCCACAACCTCCCTTTGATGAGCCAAACTTGTTAGTCAAGTGCGCACTACGGGGACATCCTAGGAGGTCACCCATCCCAGTACTACCCCAGCACGAGCACACTTAACTATGGAGTTTTCTAACTTCACATCACCAACTAAGAGATCAATTGGTGATGAGAAGTTGAAAAACTCCATAGTTAAGCATGCTCGGGATAGAGTAGCACCGGGATGGGTGACCTCCTGGGAAGTCCCCGTGGTGCGCGCTTAACTATCAAGTTTGACTCATCAAAGGGAGGTTGTGGCCACAAATAACCCGCCAGAGTGCTAGAGAGGGGTTGGGGTTATTTGTTTGCACCCCGGACGATGCCAGATGGGTCCCGCTGGGTCTCACTCGGTGGACGTGGTCTCGAGTAGAGCCGAGCCTGGGTCGTCACATCTAGCAGCTTATTAGATTCAGCTAACTCCTTCTTTATACCCATCTCCTTAAACTTACACCTCAGATCCCTCAGGATTTACAACTCGGAGTGTACACCAATCCTATAACTCAAGCTACTTCCATTCCTATCTCAGATCCACTCCAGAACCCTACCTTAGATTTACTAAGGACCCTACAGCTCAGAGTTCACCAACTCCTACAACACAGAGATCCAGCTAATCTCCTACCTCAGATCTTCACCAAGATCCTACCTCAGATCCACTCTAGGACCCTATAACTCAGAGTTCACCTACTCCTACAACTTATCCTTTATAAATGTGCGAACAAAAAAAGGAAATCGGAATTTTGAATAATAGAAATTTTTATTATCCAAAAAATGTAAGTATTATAAAGGTATGGCCTCCCTTTTATAGAATGGAGGAGATGAGAGAGATTAAAAATAAGCAATGTGTGGTCTCCAAGTCGACTGAGACAAACCGCCAGATCGCTCAGACACCAAACAGCAACAGCCCAGCTACCAAACTGCTAGGAAAAACCTCCATACTGCGCGGTCTTCAATCCTCCAGAGTCAGATTGCCAAACCGCCCGATCTCCATACTGTAACACTCCCCCTCTAGCTAGAGCATAGATATCAATCATGCCCAGCTTGTCGTAAATGTGAAAAAAGGAAGCTCACAAGATTTCCTACTCTTCCAGCTCACAAGATTTCCTCCAACAAATGTGCAAAAGCCTGATGTTGGCTTGCGATCTCCTTTGTCATCAGAAATGTTGGATCCAGTAAACCCGACTCCCCCTAAAGCTCGGATCTAAAACAGCAGCTCACACTTACTCTCCTCGAACTGCCCCCTAGATGAAAATCTCAAAGGAACAGATCGTGGGCTTCTGCGCGGAGGTCTCACCTCTTACCCGGAAGAATTATCAATTCTCCCCCTCCCTAGCCAATGCTGAGCTAGGTGCCTTAGAAGAAGAAAAGAAGGAGGAAACAACCTTCTATCAGGCACCTTATTGGTCTATTTATAGGCCTCTGAATCTGAACTGCCAATAAACAAACTGAACCAACCGGAAATTACCAGAATACCCTTAGTCGGGTCTGCCAACAGCCAAACTCCGCTATTCTGAGGGGTTATATGCAGACCACCCAGGGTAAAAGTGTAAAATCATTTGGGGATAAAAAAGGTAAACCCCTCTATACCTGAACCGACCTTTGACTGAATAGTGAACCGAGCCGTAGGCCTCTTGCCGAACCGTTGCTTGGTGAGAGCGTTGTCTCGCGGGCGAGAGCTCACCCTCTGGAGACCTCCTGCCCAGCGAGTCGGCACTTCGTTGTCTCGCTTGCGAGAGCTCCCCCTCTGGAGCCCTTTCGCCCAGTGATTCGGCTCTTGCCTCGGCCCCACTAGCCTAGCGAGCAGCTCTCACCCCGTGAGTGGTCCCTTCCCTGGGATCCACTCGCCTGTCGAGTCAGCACTCGCTTGGGTCCATCTCGCCCAGAAAAATAGCCTTCTCTCTAACCCCTCTCGCCTTCTGCTCCTGCGAGCCAGAGGTTGTACACAATCCCCGCTCTTTTTGAGTTTGCCTCAAGCTCGGAAATAAAGTCTAACCAAGGCTTGCGTCATTAAAGTGAATTTATGACAAAATCTTTTTTGGGGGCCCTCCACCTGAACCAATAAATATAGGATTTACACCCCTGTGTAGAGAGTGCCTTCTTCCCTTTCCACATTCTATCCTCCTCTAGCTCTACTGCCATCATGTCTCATAGCCAGAGCTTTCGCGACCGTATTGCAATGGTGTGCAAGCGGAACAAGGCCAACATGGCCGCTCTAACCATGGTTCCGGTTCCCCCCTCCTTACCGTCATCATCGTCTTGCCTGAAGAAGGCAAAAACAACAGACCCCTCTCCCTTGGCAGAGGAGTCCTCTCACGCCTTCCCGGAAATCCACCCCCCTCCTCCTCCCATGTCTCCCAGAGAGAAACAGGTGAGCTTTCGCTTCTTGTCCTTATTTCTCCTTTTTTTGCATTTTCTCACTTACTATTTACTTTAAGAGGGATCTCGAACCCCAACCTCGACCCGAGAGCCCGCGGGACGTCACCGCCGACCATCACCAAAAATCTTACTCACCTCAGCCATCCACCCCTCCATCTACTCCTCCAAGTGCGAGGGAGGAGGACCTTTATCACGCCGTTGGGACCTCTCGTTATCTTGGTAAAAAACCATCCCTGTCAGACATCTGTCCTGCTCACTACTCCCATACAATACTGCGAGAACCCCCCTTTTTCTACCTTCCTGTCTCTTGAATAGGCGTCTAGGTCGACTCGCATACTGAGGAATTCTCTAGGCAACTAGACGTCTCGCCCCCTCCTCCTATAGATGAGATTGAATACTACCTGGGTGACCCCATGGATCCGCTAGAGATTAAGCGAAGAATAGCCTAGATGTTTCGGAAGTACGCTCGTATCATCTGCGAGTTACAATAAGATAACAAGGCGGCCGACTGGCGAATCGACTGATTGGAATTTGAATGTGATCGCTTGTCTTCAGATATCGATGCTGACATTGAGGTGGATGAGACTTATCCTCAGGCCATCCTAAACGAGGTCGATCAGCAGCTTCGTCTCGCACACCATGGTGTTGATGCGGCTCGTGCTTGTCACCTCCCAAACCGACCACCTTATGCAGGATCTCGCGGCAGCCACTGAAAATGGCACAAGCAATGAAACCCCTCGGCTCGTCTCGCCTAATTTAACCGCCTCGCTCTTTAAATTTGTAATATTCCTGTAATGTTTATTATGCTACTGCCTCGCCCCGAGCCTAGGACCTGCGGACATATTGCTCGCCTTGTGCGGGATGGGATAATTAAATAATCGATATTTCTGGTTTATTTTTTTGTGCTTAGTTTTAACTTCTTTTTATTTATTTCTTTTTGTCATTCGCTCTTTGTCCCGACTTATTGAGGGAACCCGCGTTGGGCCGCACATGAATCGAGGCAGAGAGAGAGTGAAACGTCGGCCGACTCTCCCCCTTCCTCCATATACTTTTCTCGCCCATTTTTTTTTCACTTACCATATCCGCTATAAATACCCCCTCACCCCGGATCAGAGCTACGCACTTACCTCTGTTGCGCTCTAGCTCTCATCCTTTTGTTTCCCCCGTCTCGTCTATCATTCTCGTCCTTTGTTACTCTCGCTCTTTCTTCTTTCGGCCATCTCGCCAATCTTTCTTCTCGCAACCTCTTCTTTTAATCGCCTCGCCTCCAACCGTTTTGCCAAAAATGGGAAAGAAGAAAAATGACAAGGGGGAGGGGCGCAACCACTTTGGGAAAAGGTTTACCGACCATGACTTCCCTCCCGGTAAGATCTCTGAAGAAGAATATGATGGCTTCGCCTGCGAGTTCCTGAGGGAAGGGTTCGAATCGCGACCCCCCAAAGTTGGCGAGGCGATCAACACCTACTACCCTGGAGAACTCGTCTTCCTAGTCTCGCACTTCGAGGTGGGGTTGAGACTGCCTCTCTGGCCGGAGGTAAAGCAGGTCCTGAAATATTTTGGCGCAGTCCCCGCGCAACTTAACCCTAATGCTATTTCGGTGTTCATTGCTTTCGCCAGCTATATGTGCCGGGAGCGCATCGAGTTTAGCTTGACAGTCTTCCGCAAGCTATTCATCTACCATGCTAACGTCGACGGCCTTTCCAACTTCACTGGACAAGGGCTCAAGTGTGCGAGATGCCCAATAAGAACCACCACTGGCTCACCAAATTTTTCTTCATCCGTGGAAACTTCGGGGGCATCCAACTCGCGCCTTTGTCGCCTCTCGAGATATTTTACGTGTCTCCGCAGGTGGGTGGCACCGATAAGCTATTGTACGATTTCTTCATCGGCAAAAACTTCAAAGTCCTCTTCCAGCGGCGGGGCCTTGACTCTCTACTTCTCGCGCTCCCTGGCGAAGGTACTCTCACTTCCCTTTGGTCTCGCCTTTACTTTTTTCGTCTTTCTTTCTTATCACCCAGTTATTTGTTTAGGAGAAAGGAACATCCCAGTTCACCCCCCTTACAGGAGTAACGCTAAACCATCCAAGGATCTCGCTCTCGCCAACATGGCGGCCGAGGCGGCGAAACAGTCATTGGCCCCCTCCATCAAGAAATGGCCAGCTGAAGGAACTGCCTCGTCTCGCCCCAGCCTTGAGAAAAAGATGAAGAAGGTTGTGTCCTTCTCCAAAGAGAAAAAGGAGAAAGCCCTCAAAGAGAAGAAGGATATGCCGGGGTCCCTGAGCCCCATCTCCATAGGATCGCAGTCCCCTCAATCACCTCCTCGGTCATCTCGTCCACAGGCCGTCTCGCCTACCCGCGAGACGGCACTGCCCGACCCACAAGCCGGCACCTCGATTCAACCACCTGGGTTTCCATTTCGTGCAGCCGCTTCTCCCAGTCGCCCGGACCCCTCTTCTCATAGAAATTTCAACATGGGCCCCTTGGTCCAAGATGCCGTTAACGACCCTGTTTTAGTATGGGAGAAGGAGGCGAACCGGGTTTCAATCTCCACCCTCCTTCCTTCATGGAAGGAGCATGACCCACCCACTAGCTACGCCTTCTCCCTGTGCTTCAGCCTTTACGGGGGTCCAGGGTCAGATTCCGTCTAGATGGAAACTTCGCGAGGTCTAGTTTTGAAGACTACGGATGTGCAGCTGCGTGCCTTGGAGCTTTCGCACCCACTCTCGCACCTCCTGATTTTTAATAATCGAAAATTGAAAGAATCTGAGGCTGACCTGGCGGCGGAATGCGAGAAGTCCGAAGACCTCGAAAAGAAGCTAGTTGTTGCTAAGGCCCATCTCGCAAAGTCCTGGGGTGGCGTGGTAAGCTTCATCTTACCTTCTATCTGCTTCTATCACGTCCGCCTCAGGTTAACTGATAAGCTTTTGCAGGATGCCGAGACGGAGGACCGACTGCATTCGCGTATAGTGGCCCTGAAGGAGGTCAAAGATCTGAAGTCTCAGATCATCCATCTTCGAGACAGCGCTTCGTCATCTTCTAACTCAGTACTTCCCCAGGATCCTCCCCCTCAATATTTCTATGAGGAGGTCGAAGAGCTCTGCCGAGACTCCAACATTAGGACGGCCGAGCTCATCCTGAAAATGATGAAGGAGCTAGGAGTTGTCAAGGAAGTGTCTGAAAATGTTACTAGCCGCGATCTCGTGCCAGAGATTTATGGTAAGGAGGATGATGACTCGTCTTCCAGCGAAGTGGAATTAAACACTTATGGCGAAACCTAGGGCTCTCTCTTTTTGCTTCCTTATAACTTTGTACTTAATTTATTTTTGTAATGAACAGTTATATGGATAAGTGTATATACTCTTGCTTTATTTGCTGTTATGTTATTTCGTATTATTGCGAGAGGATTCTTAAGTTTGCTTATGCTTACGAGATGGGACCATTCCTTGTCTTGCCACCCTGCAAGAGAGTGGATTTTGCTAAGAGTGCGAGTTACTGCTTTCCCTACCGCTCTTGCGTGCGGGACCGACTTATTCTCCCCTCTCGTCTCACCTCACGGTATCTCCGACGCGAGTGGTCTCGAGGGGTCAACCCGCCTCCTTATTATTTTATAAATTTTCCTCGTTTGTTGATCAGTAGGGATGTTTCTTTAAGGGACCTCACCAACTACTATGCCACTTAACCTGCCCACGATCCTGCCAGGTTAGTGAGCCTAGTCAGCATGTCTTCTTAGGGACTTTCTTTCAACCTGCCACCGAGTGAGCCTTCAGCCCTACCAGCTTGATGAGAGCCTGGTCAACGGGGTCCTCGGGGTCTCCTCTCCGAACTAACTCTAACCACCAAGTGAGCCTACATCCCTTCTAGCTTTATGAGAGCCTAGTCAGCGGGCCTTCTCAGGGTCTCCTCTCCGAACCAACTCCAACCACCGAGTGAGCCTACAGCCCTGCCAGCTTGGTAAGAGCCTGGTCAGCGGGTCTTCTCGGGGTCTCCTCTCCAAACCAACTCCAACCACCGAGTGAGCCTACAACCCTACCAGCTTGATGAAATCCTAGTCAGCGGGTCTTCTCAGGTTCTCCTCTCTAAACCAACTTCAACCACCGAGTGAGCATTTATTCCTGCCAGCTTGGTGAGAGCCTGGTATGCGGGTCTTCTCGTGGTCGCCTCTCCAAACTAACTCCAACCACCGAGTGAGACTACAGCCCTGCCAGCTTGATGAGAGCCTGGTAAGTGGGTCTTCTTGGGGTCTCCTCTCCAAACTAACTACAACCACCGAGTGAGCCTACAGCCCTGCCAGCTTGATGAGAGCCTAGTCAGCGGGTCTTCTCGGGGTCTCTTCTCCATAGGGCTGAGCATATTATTCGAAACTCGAAAATCGCTCGAAAATCGTTCGAAAATTGAGCCGAATCGGAATCGGTTAAAATTGATTCGACTGAATTTGAGTCGATTCAATTTCACTCGAATCTGATTTCGAGTCGATTTCGAGCCAGCCCTGAATCGCTCGAAATATGATTCGAATCAACTCGAATTAATTAAAAAAAATTATGTATTTATTAATATATTCTTATTTTAAGATTAAAAATAACAAAATTTAAACATAAATAAAAAGAATGAAGGCTTTAAGTGTTTCATTTGCTAAATTTATACGTTGCCCAATTTTATTTTGCGCAAACTAGGAATAAAACGAAAAATTGCTAAATTTCGAGCCGACTTGATTCGATTTCGAGCTGACTCGATTCGATTTTGAGCTGACTCAATTTGATTTCGAGCCGGCTCGATTCGATTTCGAGCCGACTCGGAATCGAGTCATTTCGAGTCGAGCCGACTCGATTCGAAATCAATTTCGTTTTCGAGTCGATTTCGAGCCGAGTTCGAGTCGAAAATTTCGATTTCGAGCCGAACCAAAATCGCTCGAACTCGACTCGATATCAGCCCTACTTCTCCAAACCAACTCCAACCACCGAGTGAGCCTATAGCGCTGCCAGCTTGATGAGAGCCTGTCAGCGTGTCTTCTCGGGATCTCCTCTCCAAACCAACTCAAACCACCGAGTGAGCCTACAGCCCTGCCAGCTTGATTAGAGCCTTCTCAGCGGGTCTTCTCGAGGTCTCCGCTCCAAACCAACTCTAACCATCGAGTGAGCCTACAGCCCTGCCAGCTTGATGAGAGCCTGGTCAGCGGGTCTTCTCGGGGTCTCCTCTCCAAACCATCTCCAACCACCGAGTGAGCCTACAGCCCTGCCAGCTTGATGAGAGCCTGGTCAGCGGGTCTTCTCGGGGTCTCCTCTCCAAACAACCTCCAACCACCGAGTGAGCCTACATCCCTGCCAGCTTGATGAGAGCCTGGTCAGCGGGTCTTCTCGGGGTCGCCTCTCCAAACTAACTCATACCACCGAGTGAGCCTACAGCCCTGCCAGCTTGATGAGAGCCTGGTCAACGGGTCTTCTCGGGGTCTCCTCTCCAAACTAACTCCAACCACCGAGTGAGCCTACTGCTCTGCCAGCTTGATGAGAGCATGGTCAGCGGGTCTTCTCGGGGTCTCCTCTCCAAACCAACTCCAACCAATGAGTGAGCCTACAGCCCTACCAGCTTGATGAGAGCCTGGTCAGCGGGTCTTCTCGGGGTCTCCTTTCCAAACCAACTCCAACCACCGAATGAGCCTACAGCCCTTCCAGCTTGATGAGAGCCTGGTCATCAGGTCTTCATGGGGTCTCCTCTCCAAACATCGCAATCTTATCTCATGAAGGAAAAGACCTTGAATTTTATTATATCAGGAAGCCGAGACCAAGTTTACAAGTTTTAAAAAGGCAAAATATCAAGACTAGAAAAGACAAACAACAAGTATGGAAAGAGACAACAACAAGGGTAGAATCTTTTCAAGTCGTCTCCGCTTCGGGCATGATCGAGAGATACCCTATCCACGTCTTTGAGATGGTACCCTCCTGACTTCAAGGCCTCCCTTACTATGAAGGGACCCTCCCAGTTGGGGTTGAGCTTCCCTACTAAGGCTCACCTTCCCGCTACATCCACTTTCTTGAGGACCAAGTACCCCTTTTTGAACTGCATAACCCTTATGTGCTTATCAAAATACTTGGACATTCGGCGCTTGACTTCCTCCTATTAGATTGATGTTAGCTCCCTGAGCTCCTCCACCAAGTCAAGGGAAAGCTTTTGCTCTTCCTCATTTTCTACTGGCCACCCTTCATCTCCTTTCCTTATCGTTGACACCCTGGGGGATTCAACCTCGAACTCCACAGGTATAACGGCCTCCGAGCCGTGGGAAAGTTTGAATGGCATCTCTCCTATGGCGATATTTGGTGTAGTTCTCAAATCCCAGAGAACGGAGGGGAGCTGTTCTACCCAACTCCCCCTCAAATTCTCTACCTTCTTCTTCAAAAGGTTTACAATGACTTTGTTTGCAGCTTCCACCTGCCCATTGCTTCGAGGATGATGAACTGCGGAGAATTGAAGATCTATGCCCAGTTGGACACAGAAATCCACGAATTCCCTACTAGAAAACTGCAGTCCATTATCCGTGATGATGGCCAATGGGAGCCTATGTCGGCAGATGATCTCTCCCCACACAAAATTTCTGACTACCTGCAACGTCACCTTTACCAGTGCCTTCACCTGCAGCCATTTCGAAAAATGATCCACCATGACCAGTAGGAATCTCCTCTATCCACTGGCTTGGGGGAACGGGCCAACCATATCTAGTTCCCATATGGCAAAGGGCCATGGAGCCGTGATTGTGCGTAACCTTTGGGTCAGGAGGAGTTAAAGAGGGGTGAACTCCTGGCATTTATTAAATCTCCTTGAAAATTCCTCAACATCCCTCCTGAGGGTAGGCCAGAAGTAGACTTGACTCAACACCCTTCCTTCCAAAGTCCGACTTCCAGAATGGCTCCTACATTCTCCCGAGTGAATTTCCTCCAGCACCCTCGATGCCTCCTTCTCAGATACACACCGAGCCAGTAGGCCTGATAGTATCTTCCGGTATAAGGTTCCATCTTTCAATAGATAATATGCTGATTTGTACCTGACTAGCTTCTTCTAATGGTCTCTCTCGGGTAGACGTCCCGATGTCAAAAAGGCGATAAATGGATCCATCCAGGACCCTTGCTGGTCCACTTCCATAAACTCTACCTCCTCTCTGGAAGTCCTGAAGAGCTCTGTCATGGTTCCTCTGGCCCGTAGGCCGTGCTTAGCGAGCAAGTCTGCCTTAGCATTCTCTTCCATGGGGACATGACGAATTGAAAAGCTGCGGAACCGCTCGATGACACCCCTCGCCTTCGTCAGATACAATTGGAGGGTGGGCTCTCTCACTTCAAACTCTCCATTAATGTGTCCTGCAACTACCATAGAGTCTGTGGAGACCTTGATGTCCTAAATGCCGAGCTCCCGAGCCAGCCTGAGCCCTGCAATGATGGCTTCGTATTCCGCCTGGTTGTTGGTGAGGGTGAAGTGAATCTTTAGGGCCTGCTCAATTCTGGTCCCCTAGAGGCTCACTAGAATCATCCCTCCTCCAAAAGAGCTTCTTCCTGTGGCCCCATCTACGAGCATCTCCCAAGCCGCAACTGGGGGTGCTTCAGCTTCTTTGACCTCGACAACATATTCTACCAAGAAATTCGCCACTACTTGTGCCTTGATAGCCACCCGGGGGATGAACGTGAGATCAAATTTGCTGAGCTCAATCGACCATTTAGCCAACCTTCCCAAATGCTCCACCTCGTCTAGGATGCGACGGAGAGGATGATCCGTCACAACCTAGATAGAGTGAGCCTGAAAGTATGGCCTGAGCTTTCTACGTGAGATGATAAGGGAGAAGGACAGTTTCTCAAGGAGAGTTTATTTTAGTTCTGCCTTTTTCAGGACCCTGCTGACATAATAAATCGGGAACTGCCTCTTACCCTCTTCTCGTACGAGGACTAAACTTACTGCTCCCATCCCTACTCTTAGGTAAAGGAACAAACTCACTCCCTCTCGTGGCCCTTGGAGTAGCAGAGTTTGGGTGAGCTGTTGCTTTAGAGATAACAAAGCCTTCTCACTTTTAAAAGTCCATTCGAATCTCTTTCCTCCTCTCAACGTTCGAAAGAAAGGCAAGCACCTTTCTCCTGCTTTGGAGAGGAACGTACTCAATCCAACCAACTTGCGGGTGAGACGTTGAACCTCTTTGGGATTCTTCGGAGATTCTAACTCTAAGATTGCTTTCACTTTGTCCGGGTTAGGCTCTACTCCTGACGGGGTGAGGAGGTGTCCCAAGAACTTCACCCTGCCGACCCCGAATACGCACTTCAGAGGGTTGAGACTCATCTTGTATGTACTTATAGTTATAAAGGTTTCCTCTAGATCTAGGACATGAGACCCGAGGTCCCGGCTCTTGATCATCAGGTCATCTACGTAGACCTCGAGGTTTCGCCCCTTCTGCTCCCGGAAGATCCGGTCCATCATCCTCTGATAATTTGCACATGTGTTCTTCAACCCGAAGGGCATCATATTGTAACTGAAGCACCCATCCTCGGTGACATCCTTGACGTCTGGGGGGTACATACGTATTTGGTGGTATCCTAAAAAGGCATATAGAAAACTCATTAGTGAAAAACCGATGGTTGAATCAACCAGCGCGTCGATTCGAGGCAGAGGGTAACAATCCTTAGGGCATGCTTTATTTAAAAGGGAAAAATCGATACACATCCTCCACTTCCCCTCCCCTTTCTTTACCATTACAACATTACTCACCCACCCAGGATACTTGTTTGCAGATATGAACCCTGCATGGAGCAGCTTCTCCACCTCCTCTCTGATGGGCATGGCCATCTTAGAAGCGATGACCCTCTTTTTCTGTTGAATGGGAAGAGCCTGGGGGTCAAGATTAAGACGGTGGCATGTCACATCTGCATCGACCCCCGGCATGTCGGCAATGCTCCAGGCGAAGATGTCGATTTTCTCCTGTACGCACTTTCTGATTATCTCCCGATCCTTGGGGCTGAGCTCTCCACTGACTTTTATTTTTTCCTTCCTTCCTTCCTTGATGAGGACTTCCACCTCCAGCACCTCAACTGCCGCCTACAGCCTCGAAGGCTCCTCCTCTCCCTCCTGCTACCTCAGCTCACGTTCTATGGCTTCACGCTCCTAAACAGCCGCAGCCACCTCCCTCAAGAACCTCTCCACCTCTTCATCAGTACCCCTTCCTTGCGACGTACCTCCTCTCCTCCCTAGATAAGCCTCCCCCTTGGACAACTCCCCCTCTCCCCTATTTTTATTTTTCTTCCTCCTGCCACTTCTATCTCCTCTCCAACCTCCTGCCCTCCTGCCATTTCTTGCTCCCCCGCAATGCCACTCTCCACTCCTACAGCTTTTCTCTCCTCTTCCACCTCTCCTCCGACCTCCTTCTCTCCCGCCATTTCCTGCTCCCACGCAATGCCACTCTCTACTCCAATAGCTTTTCGCTCCTCTTCCACCACTCCTCCGACCTCCTTCTCTCCCGCCATTTATTGCTCCCCCGCAATGCCACTCTCCACTCCTACAGCTTTTCTCTCTTCTTCCACCTCTCCTCCGACCTCCTGCTCTCCCGCCATTTCTGACTCCCCCGTAATGCCACTCTCCACTCCTACAGCTTCTCTTTACTCTTGCTCCTACTACTCCATCCTCTTCTCCAGCTCCTCAGCATCACCTTTACAAGAAATGGTGTTCACCACTATCACGTAGCATTCTCTGGCTGCCTTTGGATCTCCTTGCACCCTGATCTGAGTCCCCCCTGAGTTGAACTTCAAGCATTGATGGAAAGACGATGGTACGCATTTGAAGGCGTTGATCAAAGGGATCCCAAAGATGGCATTGTAACTGCTTGGAGCTTCCACTATCACAAAGCGGCAATTCCTGGACAGCTCTCCTAGAGTCACTTGGAGTCCTACTCCTCCCTCGACCTTCTTCCTTTTTCCTGAAAACCCGAACAGCTGTCTGTTTGCTGCTAACACCCTCCTGGCCTCTACCCTCATCTCATTGAATGCCTTCTTGAAAATGACATTCACTGAGCTCCCATTATCCACCAAGATCCTTGACACCGTGAAGTTTTCGATGGCGGTCCGAATCACCGATGTATCACAAAATGGATCCTCGTGATCCGGCAAGTCCTTCCTGGAAAAAGTGATCTTCTCATCCGCGGGCGGGGCTTGTGACGTCGAGGCAACGCTCCGACGGTACATGGTATGAAGGCTGGCCTTGCGGGTAGCCTCAATCCCCACCCCCATGGATCACCCCAATCCCCCCTCTATCTCCCACATCCGATCAGTCTATACATTGATCCTCTTCCCCAGTTCTAGTCACCTCTACTATCTGCACCGGTAGCTACAGCTCACCTGCTCCTTTCCTCTCCTTCAATTCAAAAAACTTCAGGAAGCTAGCTGTCGCATAGCATTCGTCCTCGTGGAAGTCACAATATGACAAGGCTACCTCTCCCTCCCGCCTTCCCTCCTGATGGTTCCTCCTTCTCCCTGCTCCAACTCCCGCTCTTCCCTGCTCCCTTCCTCTCCCCCTCCCTCAGGCGATGTCCATAACTTGCTGAGGCAGGCGTGGGAGTGGTGTAGGACCATGTCCCCACCTTAGTTGATTGAACCTCCCTGGTCCTCCCTGGTAGTAGTTCCTTCCCCCTTGGGGGAAACCTCTTCCCTACCCTTGAACACGGCCTCCTGGCTGCCTCCAACCCAACTCTTGATGCACCGGACCCCTCGGCTCTTCCCTCTTCCTTCCTTCTTGCTGCCTCGCTCCTCCTGGTTCCCTCGACTCCACCTCCGTCAACATTGCCAACTTCTTTACAAACGCCGGGTTTTCTGCCTCCATCGCTATCTCCTTCACTGTCTTCTCCATCAACCCTTCGAATGACAACGGCGCCTTCTTGGTCGGAATCATCTTGAATAAGCCCTCCCTAAGCCCCACAATGAAGGCCATTTGGAGAGAAAATCCTGGCACCTCCTAAATGTCTAGGATTTCCTCCTAGAAGCGATCCACGTACTGAGCCAAGGACTCGTCGGCCTTCTACTTGATTAGAAAAATAGACTCCGGATTCTTCTTCCTATTCTTCGAGGTCGATAAGCTCAACTGGAAGCTCCTACTCAAGTCCGCGAAACCAAATATCGACCCTGCCGAGATTTGATGAAACCAGTCCCTGGCTTTGTCCTTCAAGGTGATGGCGAAAAGGTGGCACTTGAATGCGCCCGTCATCGGCCTGATGGAGACCGCATCTTCGAACCATTGCAAGTGCTGGAGGGGGTCATCTTTCCCATGTAGTAGGTCATCTCCAGCTCGTGAAACCCTTCCGAGATAGGAGCCGAAAGAATCAACTCACAAAAGGGAGACCCTCTCGCAGGAGGTCTTGCCATTTCCGCTCGCGCGACTATCTCCCCTAGCGAGACGACACTCGCGGGACGTGCGAAGAGCTTCCTGCCCTCCAGGTCTCGCCGACTTCCTTATACCACTTTCTCCTTCCCAGGTCTCCCCCCCGGTGCATCCTCGCCTACTCTTGCCGAGACCATCCCGTCCTTAGGCACGAGACCAGGCGCTTGAGGTGGGGAGGGATCACGCAATCACCTCGCTGCGAGATCTGCTGCAGCATGTCCATGATGCCTCCAATGGATGCCGTGAACTCCTCTCTCCCAACGTATTCTCTCAGGTTCTAGGACCCGCCCTCTTCTCCTTCTCCAAGAACTCCTGCCATGGAGTAGTCCAAGGTTCTTCTGTGTAGGCTACGATCCACGCCCATTGCACCAAAAATGTTGGAGCCAATAAACCAGACTCCCCCTAAAGCTCGTATCTAAAATTGCTGCTCACACTTACCCTCCTCAAACCGCACCCTAGATAAGAATCTCAAAGGAACAGACCGTGGGCTTCAGCGCGGAGGTCCCACCTCTTACACGGAAGAATTATCAATTCTCCCCCTCCCTAGCCAATGCTGAGCTAGGTGCCTTAGAAGAAGAAAAGAAGGGGCAACAACCTTCTATCAGGCACCTTATCGGTCAATTTATAGGCCTCTGAATCTGAACTGCCAATAACCAAACTGAACCAACCAGAAATTACCAGAATACCCTTAGTCGGGTCTGCCAACAACAAAACTCCGCTATTCTGAGGGGTTATATGCAGACCACCAAGGGTAAAAGTGTAAAATCACATGGGGCTAAAAAAGGTAAACCACTATCTACCTGAACCGACCTTTGACTAAACACTGAACCAATCCCTAGGACTCTCGCATAACCAGTGCTTGGCGAGAGCGTCGTCTCGCGGGCAAAAGCTCCCCCCTCTTGAGCCCTCCCACCCAGCGAGTCGGCTCTTCGTCCTCTCACTTGCGAGAGCTCCCCCCTCTAGATCCCTTTTGCCCAGTGAGTCGGCTCTTGCCAAGGCCCCACTAGCCTAGCGAATAGCTCTCACCCCATGAGTAGTCCCTTCCCTGGGATCCACTCGCCTGTCGAGTTATCTCTCGCTTGGGTCCATCTCGCCCAGCAAAATAACCTTCTCTTTAAACCCCTCTTGCCTTCTGCTCATACGAGCTCGAGGTTTTACAAGAATAGCTCGAATTTGAGTATGCTTCAACCCTCAAGTGACCATTCTTATGAAAGAGCAGTCCTTTCCCTAGCACTGCTTTAATATCCTCCAATATCCTCAGGGCAAACTATAGATGGCACTCCCTGGAGCTTGCATGAATTGGCTAACCTAGTCTACAACATAAGAGATGTCGGGTCGGTCACCGTGAGATAAATGAGTTTGCCAACTAGACACCGGTACTTCGTAATATCAGATAGAGGAGGCGAGTCATCTATCCAAGTTTTGTCTTCTCCAATAACCATGGGACATCGGGCAGGTTTCGCACCAGTCAACCCTTCCTCTTTTAGTAAATCAAGAGCAGACTTTCGTTGGGAGAGGACCAAGGAGTTGGGCTTCCAAGAGATATCAATTCCCAAAAAGTATTTTGGAGAGCCCATATCCTTCGTGACCAGGTGTTGACGGAGGTGTTTCTTTATCAAAGCTACCCCAGTCTGGTCATCTCCAGTAAGAAGAATATCATCCACATATACAGCAAGAAACACCAGACCCAAGGAGGTTTTGCGAATGAATAAGGAGTGATCGGCAGAACTTCTTGCAAAATCGATAGCCGCAATAATGCCGCTGAACTTATCAAACCAATCCTGAGGGATTTGCTTTAGGCCATATATGGCCTTCTTCAGCCGGCATACTTATGTCTCCCCCTGAGAAACATACCCAGGAGGTTGCTCCATGTAAACATCCTCCTGAAGATCACCATAAAGAAAGACATTCTTGACATCTAGCTGGGAAATGGGACAATCCCTGTTGACAGCCACAGAGAGAAGAACCCGAATGGTGCTAAGAAGAGCAATGAGAGAGAAAGTGTCAAAGTAATCAACACCATAAGTCTGAGTAAATCCTTTAGCGACCAGGCAGGCCTTGTATCGATCCACGCTACCGTCCCGATGGAACTTCACAACAAATACCCAGCGAAAGCCAACAACATCAGTGCCCAAAGGGGGAGGAACAAGGTTCTATGTACCCCTTTCAGTGAGGATAGCAATTTCCTCATCCATGGCAGCATTCTAATGAGTAACAATAAGAGCTTCCTGGTAGGTGCAGAGAGTGGCAGTGAAAAAGATAGCCAATGCAAATGCCTTGCGAGAAGGAGTTAGACGATCTTAGGAAACAACAGCAGCCAACGAGTTCTTGGTACACGTCCGCACCCCTTTGCGAAGAGCAATGGGGAAATCTAGGACGACGTGTTATTCAGTAATTGGAGCATCCATGGTGGAGAGAGCTGGCCCAGGGGCAGGGAGAGATTGCCTTGAAGAGGAGGGAGACAATATAGGTGGAGAGAGAGAAGGAGGAGACGGTGGAGACAGGAGTGGAGAAATCTCAATGGGAGTATATGTGGTAGAGGGGACGGTAGGAGAAGCAGAAACATCAGGAGGAAGAGAGGAGTCAGAAGAGAAATAAGATGCATTCTCGAAGAAGGTCATATCTGCGGATACGAATTGCTTACAAATAACAGGGTCAAAGCAACAATAACCTTTCTGAGTAGTAGAGTAACCCAAAAAGACACACTTTGGGGTACGTGGGGCGAGTTTGTCACGAATGCCAGAAGGAGCATGCACAAAATCTATGTACCCAAAGATATGCAGAGGGAGAGGAAACAGATCCTTGCCCGGATAGAGAATGGAGAATGAGGTTTTAACATGGAGAACTATGGAGGGAATGCGACTGATGAAATAACAAGAGATGTGGATAGCATAGCCCCAATAGGAGCGAGAAACATGCATCTGTGTCATTAGAGTGCGAGCGACATTGAGGATGTGACGGTTTTTGCGTTTTGCCACCCCATTTTGTTATGAGGTATAAACACAGCTAGTTTGATGAATAATACCATATTGCATGCAGAAAGAAAAGAAATCATTACTAATATATTCCTTAGCATTGTTAGAGAAAAAGATTTTAATAGACATATCAAACTGATTCTTAATCATATAATAAAATGATGTCCATACAGAAAATAGTCCGGAGCGATCCTTTAAAAGATACACCCAGGTACAGCTAGATTAATCATCAATAAAGGATACAAAATATGAACTACCCCTACCTATGGTGATGGTAGGAGCAGGACCCCATACATCAGAGTGAATGAGATCAAATGGGTGGGAAGATCCACAACCTTGCTTCGGAGGGAAGGAGGAGCGATGATGCTTGCCAAGCTGACGTGCGTCATAGTTGAGAGGAGGACTGTGCAGATGAAGGTGGGGCAGAAGCTAGCGAAGGAACAGGGGAGGAGGATGACCAAGGCTAACATGCCATTGACGAAGATCTGTAGAAGTGGAGGAGAAGGCGGACAAAGCAGAAATGTTATCGAGGAAGTAGAGGCCGCAGCTCTCAGTCCTAGTAGCAATCGTCCGTGGGGAGCCCAAATCTTGAAAAGAACAAGAAGTAGGAGAGAATGTGATGGAGCACTGAAGTTGCTTGCATAGATAAGTAACGGATAATAAATTACCTGGGAACTGGGGCATATAAAGAGTGTCCTCCAAGAGAAGATACGGAGTGACTTGAACCACGCCCGTCCTATGGATCGGGGAGGGAGAGCCATCTACAATGAGGACTGGGGTCATCCAATCATGTGTTTCTATGAGAGAAAAGAACTGAGGATTGTCAGTCATGTGATTAGCACCTCTAGACTCTATCAACCATTTACTTTGAGTAACCACGTGGGCACTACCTGAAGTCATGAACATGGAGGTAGACGACCTCGAAGAGGAGATGGAAGCATCACTATAGGGGCGAAGATGTGGATGTTTCATCCAGCAATGATCAATAGTGTGGCCAGTGTGGCCACAGTGAGAGCAGAGAAAGCGGGAAGGACCGCGCCCGCCGAATTGGTGGTTGCGTCCACCAGAGCCACTCTGCTGAGTCAAGTGAGCATAGGTGTCCTGTGGAGGAGGGGAGGACAACAGAGGACATTGGAGCAGAGAGGTAACCGCGATGATGCGAGAAGTAGTAGCATCTAAGGTGGGAGAGTACTCCTAGCCAAGAATTTGCTGAAGGATCATATCATAGGACTCATGAAGCCATAGAAGGTTGCACACAACCAGAAGCTCCTGGAAGTGCTTGTGCTTCTCGACCAAGTCCGTAGAGAAGGGCCAATTCTGGAGGATCTCGGCACCGAGAGCCTAAACCTGTTGGTAAACAGCAATAGGATACATGGAGGGACGAGCAAAGAGGTCCGTATATAGAGTATAGATACGTGACATCTGAGCCCCCTTGGAGTAGAGAGCGTCTAGGTAAAGCCAAGCTGCCTTGACCATCTCATCATGACGGATGATGGGAAGGAATTCATCAGAAAGGTTGTTTGCCAGCTTTTTGCAGACAAGCGCATCACTAGCATCCTAGTCATCAAATAGATTAGACTCGGGAGGTGGAGGGTCATCGGTGAGATGATGACGCTTACGTTGAGAATGAAGAAGAAATGTGAAGGAGACACTCCAGTCCAAATAGTTGGAACAGATAAGTTTAGAGATGGTTCCAAGGTTCCCCAAAGGAGTAGAAGGAGGAGGCGGGTGGGCCACAGTACTTGTGGTGGTAGAGGTGTAAGAGAGAGCCATAGAAGAGAAGAGAGAAAACGGAAGTCGCGCGAGTAGAAGTAAGGCCGCGCGAACAGTAGGTAGAAAAGACTGTGCGAACCAGAAGGAGGTCGTGAGAACAAGGGAGACTGCAACAGACACGAGGAAGACTACAACGGGCAAAAAAATTAGGAGAACTGCAGCAGTCACGATGTCAACACACCAGTGGACAGAAGAGCCATGACCAAGAAGCAAAGCAAAGCAAAGAGAAAGAATTCGTGCGAACAAAGGAGATCACACGAAGCAAAACAGGCAAGGAGGTCGCGCGAGTAAATAGAGTCCGTACGAACAGAGACAAAACCGCATAACTAAAGAGAGATCGCAGGAAGAAAGGGAGAAGTGAGACCTCGAGAAATAGGTTGCAAATAGAGAGAGAGCGAAAGCAGAGAAGCCGCACACATAGAGGGAAGCGACAAATAAGATAGGGAAAATGCGCGAACAGGCTGCAATAAGAAAGGACAAACTGCACAGTCAAAAGAGGCTCACAGAATCAGGTTGAAAATATCGTTGCCTCTGATACCGTGTGTGAACAGAAAAAAGGAAATCGGAATTTGGAATAACAGAAATTTTTATTATGCAAAAAAGGTGTGTATTACAAAGGTATGGATTCCCATTTATAGAATGGAGGAGATAGAAGATATTACAAATAAGCAATGTGGGACTAAATTATTACAGTTATAAGAGGCTTTACAAAAAAAGACCGAACAAGCCACAGGGTTAGACGAATAGGCTAACCGCTCAACAACCACAAGAAGGAGAGAACAAGCCGCCAAAGGAAACCGCTAGACCGCCGGTCTCCAAGTTCCAGATACAAATCGCCAGACTGCTCGGACACCAAACAACAACAGCCCGGCTACCAAACCGCTGGGAGAAACCGCCAGACTGTGCGGTCTTCAATCTGCCAGAGTTAGAACGCTAGACCGCCCGGTCTCCATACTGTAACAATAAATTTGACTTACAACTTAGATCTTAGAGAGATACCTAAGATTTGAATAATGGTTTGAGTGAAATGACTCTAGAGATAAATCCCTGAGTCCTCTTACTTCACTATATTGTAAACTGTCCTTCTTCTTCATAGCCACAAGAAAATATTTCTTCAGAGTTGAATCAGCTTGTGTTGTGTAGAAATTCTACAGAGCTCAACTTCTTCTTCAAGCTTGAGAAAGTTTGTTATTCTGTGTTACAGGCTTGAAGATGAACAAAAAATGGCTTGAGCTATAGTAGCCGACTTTTGCAAAACTTAGGGTTTTGAGAAATGGCAAAAATTCTTATAAAAGATGATCTCCTTCCGTATTTATACCCTCGCAACTGCATTGGCTCTATCATTCTTTTTGGAAAGCGTTATAGTCATCTTTTTGGAAAGCGTTAAAGCAACTGCATTGGTTGCTTTACCACAACTGCATTGTAGAAGAAGTACATTGGCATTTGTCCTTTAGCACAACTGTGTTGAATTTGAGATTGATGATGACATCAGTATTCATGTCTCAATGGTGGTGGACTTAGAAACTTCTTCCAGATTGTCTGCACATGGGTTGAGTGATGCCTTGTGACTCAATGACTTGAAGCATTGAGTGTTGCCTTGTATCTCAACACATTTGTACTTTAACTATTATCTTCAGAAGCATTGAGTGATAATCCTTCACTAAAGGCTAAAACACTTAGCTGAATTCTGACTATCTCCAGAGGCGTTGAGTGAGCCTTATTCACTCAACACTTTTGTCCTTTAATAGCTTATCTAAGAAGGAATTGAGTGAGCACCTATCACTCAACGCTTTTGTACTGGGCAGTTTTTTCTGATGAAGGCATTGAGTGAACTTCCATCACTCAATGCTTCTGAACTTGGCAGCATCTGAAAGGGCATTGAGTGAATGTCCATCACTCAATGCTTTTGAACTTACATAGATTTAACTGTTACTGCGTTTAGTGAATTTCTATCACTCAATGCTTCTGTACTTAGACATATTTCACTTCATCTTCACTGTGGCTTTGAGTGACTGGTTATCTATCGATGCTTTTTGGCCTCAAGCATTGAGTGATGTGTACTCACTTAATGCTTTTATACTTAGGCAATATTCTACCTCTCCTAAGTATTCTGACTTCTGTCAAGCCAATTCTATGACAAATTGATCCTGTCTAATCAGTGAATAACAAACATCCTGTATATATGAACTTAGACAAATATCAAATACATACTTATGTATATTATTGACTTGTGGGCTTTCTTTAAATCTGAGACATTATGATTAATGGACCCAATAAGTTATGACCAAGAAAATGTCTATGGACACTGGAAAAATGAGTGTTCTACTAGTGGAGCTAAGGATGCTCAAAATGAAAGAAGTACCTTTAAAGAATCTTATGAAGAAATGGTGATGTAGGATCATGGCCCTTTTGTGTTTGGTGACAACACCAACACCAAAGGAAAGATAAAAGCTTATAAATGGAGAACTACGAGGAAGGGCAAGATAGTGGTTGTGCAACCCATGTTTCAACCAGCAAACCACCACATGTCAAGCAAAGATTCACATGTAGTAGTACCCTTTAGATACTCTTCTGATCACATGAAGAGTAATCCAATTCCTCTTGTGAGCCCTAAAAGAAGGTACAACAAGTATGAATGTAGGTGTTATGGAAAAGTTGGCCACTTTATCATTGACTATTAGTTCAACACAACTATTTCAAGGGCAACTACTAGTAATCCAGTATCCACACATGGACAAGTCCATAATGCACCCTAGAATGGTCAAAAGATAAAGCAAATTTTAAATGCTAACAAGAATTTAGGACCCAAGAAGATTTGGGTGCCTAAGAAAAAATGACTTCCTTATGTAGGTATGTCAAAAGAACAACCACACTCCTATCTGGTACTTGGACAGTGGATGTTTTAGGCACATAATTGGAAGAAGAAGCTTGTTGAAAAAAATATTCCTCAGCAGAAGATGGCCAGAAAGTTATTTTTGGAGGATATAATAGAGAAATAACAAAAGGCTATAGTAAGATCTCTAATGGCATAGTCATCATCACTAGAGTAGCTTATGTAGAAGGATTACAACACAATCTGATCAGCACAAGTTCATTGTGTGATCTTGGCTATATGATTGTTTTCCAAAAGGATGAGTGCCTGATAAAGAAATCTGAAGAGATCATACTAATTAGCGCTAGGAGTTGAAATATTTATTATTTAAATTTCTTATGAGAAAATTCAGATCTTCTATTTTTCTTAATGTTGAGAATTGAGCATCTTTTTTTGTGAAATGGAATAAGAGATTGGCTCAAATAAACTATAAGACTATCAATAGCTCTTATCAAAAAATTTGGTTAGAGCTGGCCATAAGTAGAAGTGTATCCAGGAAAGCCCTTGTCATGCATGCCAAATGGGCATGTAATCAAAGGTTTCATTCAAACCAATTGGGGTTAAGGAATACACTAGATGTTTACTCTTACTATACATGGATCTGTTTGGTCATACACTAATTCACAACAAAGGAGGAAAAGTCTATACTTTTGTGATTGTTGATGATTTCTCTAGGTTTGCATGTGCGTTGTTTCTTAATTAAAAGTAAGATACTCTAGAAATATTCACCAAAATTGTCAGGCAAATCATGAATGAAATGGGCAGTTCTGTTTCCAAAATCAAAAGTTACCAATGAACTAAATTTCAATTAGGGGCTATGAACAAGCTGTGTGAAATTCTATGTATCTTTCAGGAGTTTTACTCTCCTAGAACTCCACAACAAAATAGATTTGTAGAGAGAAAGAATAGGACCCTTATTAAATCTAGTGGAATAATATTACTCCTCACTTTAAGAATAATTCTATTCTGAGGCTGTGAACATAGCTTGCCATGTGCAAAATAGGGCTTTAATCAATAAGAATCACAGCAAGACTCCTTATGAACTTGTGAAAGGCAAAAAAACAAACCTTAGTCTACTTCAAGATCTTTAGAAGTGTTATGTGTTAAACAATGGGAAGCACTATCTAACCAAGTTTGCTGAAAAGTCTTTTTAGTTTATTTTTGTTGGATATAGCTCTCATGATAGAGCATATAAGATATTCAATAAAAGGACTCAAGTAGTAAAAGAATCCATTCATGTTGTATTTGATTAGACTAGCCTGATCTATAAAGGATGGCCTAGTTATTCTAGTGTTGCAGGTACTGAGTAAAAGCTAGAAAAGATGTCCATCAATTACCACCAAGAAAGAAATGAAATAAATTCACCATATTCACTAATTAGAGAAGAATGCTATCCAATAGAAGATGTACAGGATGTTGCTGAAAGGACATAGCAGTGCGAGAATTAAGCTGAACATAAAGCACAAGAGAATGCAGGAAGAGTGCTAATAGCTACAAGGTACCTAAGAGATCACCTATAAAATCAGATTTTGGGTGGCATATGTCAAGGAGTTCAAATACATAGGAGATCAATGTATGAAGTTCTCCACCCAAGCTTTCTTTTTCAATTAGAACCAAATAAGTTTGAAGAAGCAACTTTAACCCATCCTGGATCTTGGCTATGAAAGAGAAATTGAACCAGTTCAAAAGATATAATGTCCGAAAGCAGGTCCCAAGGCCTCATGACCACAATATCATTAGGATAAAGTAGGTTTTCAGAAACAAACTGGATGAACAAGGAGTCATCATTAAGAATAAAGCCAGGCTGGTTGCAATAGGATACATATAGGAAGAAGGTACATATTTTGATTAAACCTTTGCACTATTAGCCAAATTATAAGAAACAAGGTTGTTTCTAGCATATGCAACTCACAAAGGATTCAAAGTATATTAAATAGATGTGAAGTTTGTCTTCCTCAATGGAGATTTAAAAGAGGAAGTATATGTAGAACAACCTACAGGTGTGGTAAATTCCTCTCACCCTAGCCATGTTTACTATTTGAAGAAAGTATTATATGGTCTCAAAAAGGCACCTAGAGCCTGGTATGAGACCTTGCCTAACTTTCTCATTGAAAATAAGTTTTAAGGGGAAAGATATATACAATGTTATTCTTAAGGGAAGTAAAAGGCAAGATTTTGTTAGTCCAAATTTATGTAGATGACAAAATCTTTGGTTCCACAAATGATAATATTTGTAGATGGTTTTCTAACCCTATGCAAATGTTTTTTGAAATAAGCAGTATGGGAGAGCTAAAATGCTTCTTAGGGCTCCAAGTGAAGCAAACAGGGGATGGAATCTTCATCTTTCAGGCAAAGTTCATAAATACGCTTGTTGAGAAGTTTGGAATGGAGAGTGCAAACTCAATGAGGACTCCATAGGCTATTGTTGGGAATATTATCCGCAAGATTCCTTATTTGATGAAGGCCTCAAGATGACAATAAATATCTTTTATTTGATGGGTTATTTAGTTTTTTTGTGACAGGTATACAAGAGTGCATAGCTAATGTATTATTAGACTTAGGGTCACTCAAATAAGGTTTTTCTCTTATAATCCCTCAAGGAGAAAAACTCATGTTGACCTCTGCTGACACACGAAATTCGTCCTCCAGTTAACGGGTTGTTCGATCTCACAAGCTAGAAGAATAGGAGGGTTGCGGCAGATCGCCACCCTTGGGGGAAAACCCTGAGCCGGCCGCGATTTGCGAACCCGAGACCTTGGGAAGGGATCGTCGATTTTGGGGGTTAACATAATCCCCGCACTTTTTCAAGTTCCGAAGGGAACTTCGAAAAAGTAGGAGACCCATGAAAATCGTGATCCTTCCCTTGAGAAAAAAGGGACAGGAAAGGTGGAACCTGATGTCTCTCCTCAGAGAAAAATTTGCGAATGCTTGTCCTTCCCCTTCGAAGGAGAAAAGTCAAAGTAGGCGAAAAAAATAGGTACACTATATGCGTACCTAGGTTGACTTTGCAAAACGAAGAAGACATGAATGTCTCCTAATGGGTTCTGCAAAACAGTGATGAGATGAAAACATAGGAAAAATGACAACTTGCAAGTACCTGAAGGGGGCTTACAAGTACCTGTTAACTTCTGCAATAAGAAGGGTAAGAGGCATATATAACAGAAAACTTATGATGCAAGTACCTGGACGTAACTTGCTAATATCGGTTAAGCTTTGCAAAAGCAGAGTGAGCAAGTAGATATGAAAAAGAAAATAGGCTGCAAGTACCTAGATAGAACTTGCAAATATCTGCTAGGCTCTGCAAAAGAAGAGTGAGAAAGCAAATATGAAGTAGAAAATAGGCTGCAAGTACCTAGATAGAACATGCAAATATCTACTAGGCTCTGCAAAAGAAGAGTGAGCAAGCAGATATGAAGGAAAATAAAATCGCAAGTATATCTGGAGAGAACCTGCAAATGTTTCCTTTTTATATTATAAGACATGATAGAAGAGATATTCGACAAAATCTTCCATCAACTGAATGGAGATCAGAATATGATAATGATCATCTCGCGTGATCAGATATAATGTTAACATGAAACCCAGATCAGCAAGATGAAACTATCTTGATTTAGATTTATAACATCATGACTTGCCAGTCAAGGAGAACAAGATACTTTGACTAAATGATTTGTGTTGCTAGTATCTGATAAGAGAACTTATGGATAACCATCTGATAGAACTCTATGTAGGAAGCGCATATAGAATGATCTCAAGCCAAAAAGATATGCCAATCCTCGGAATAGATTGAATTTAACCTATTGACCTGTAAAATGGCAAAAAGACAAAGGAGGGCTACACCTCGATGATGTTCAAAAAAGACTGGATGCAGCCACAGGTGTTCCCCTTGGGCGTTATGCACCGCTTGCCTTAAGAAGAAATCATCCAAAGGGTAGTCCTACCTAAAGCGGGCTGGCCATGCTCCCTTTGAAGGGCACAAAAGAAAAACAAGCACAGAAATTCCTGAGAAGGAAACGACAGATGCAATGCTCTCATGCCTTGGGTTACAAGCATCACTGATCAATTAGACTAGTTGAGCCAAGTGGCCTATTGCTTGTCTATGAATTGATCAGCGGGGTTATGGGCCCCGCGAAGGCACGGATTGAGAGTACTAAGGAGTGCTCGGCCGTCACAATTGTGAGATGATCGAAGAGACAAGGATACACTTGATCGTCATTTCTTGTCACGCAAAGATCATCGTACTTGTAACGTATCCTTTAACGAAGCATAGCAGAGCTAACACATGGGTCCTCCCTGGAATCACACTCTGTGTTAGATGCCTGCCAGGATCCAAAGTCCCGTTATTGGGTATTGTATCAACAATTACCTGGATTTGAGGAAGCCTCCTGTCTAGCTAAGATGAATCCACAATGTAGTTGATGATATATTTCAAGTTGTGCTTGCAGTTATTCCTCACTAAGTACACACCAATGTCAGGGTGAAGTGGGTCAATATACATGGGTCTGCGCAATGTAATTCCTCGTTGAGCAGATCAGTGTGTTGGCCTACGTGTACTCTCTCTATTGGAGTGTACTTACTTTCAAGTATAGGGCTGAGAAAGATCAAGAGCAGACAAGGAGCAAGGATGGGTCAAAGCAACTCACGGGAAGAAAGACGAAAATCGTCTTAGTAGAAATCGCCGAGAATCACTAAGTGATTCTCGCCGATTCGACGAGAATCACTAGTGATTCTCGCCGAATCGTCGAGAATCACTCGCTGATTCTTGCTGATTGCTGTCGGCTGTCTCAACGCCGTCTTGATTTCTGCTTAAGGCAGAATCGTCGAGAATCACTAGTTGATTCTCGCCGAATCGTCGAGAATGAATTTGCATTCTCGCCGATTCATCGAGAATGAATGATGATTCTCGCCGATTCTCTCCGGATGGCAAGATCTTCAGCCAGAATTCTGCCAAGTAGAATTCGGCGAGAATCATAAGTGATTCTCGCCGATTCGTCGAGAATCACCAATGATTCTCGCCGAATTTACCTAAGGCGATTTTCTTCTGCTCGCTGGACCGGACCAAATATTCAGGCGTTGTTTTGAACCTGATTTAGGGTTTCTTCTGGTGGGGCCCACAACGGTCATAAAGGAGTATTCTAATGTATAAATACACTCCTATTTTGAATGTAATGAGGTGTGAACCAAAACGAAAAAGGCCGGCCACAGACTTGACCTAACGGATCGTAGATCGCCATCCGCCGCCATCGCCGCTCGTGCAGGTTATCGTCGTTGCTGATCGTGGTTTCTTCTTGATCTCCCGGCGACAGAAGCTCAGCCAAGCAACGCATCTCACGTGTCTACCTAGATATCCTTTGTCTCTTGATTTGTTGATCGGGAATACCTTCCCTTTTCGAATAGATCGAGACGATCGATCCTAGCAAGACCGTTGGTATACCTTGCTAGCTTTGCTATGAAGGTTGGATCTCCAAAGCTCAGCCGCCGCACTTCGTCGTCACCGCCGATCCTGACAACTACGCTGCCGCACTTCTTGCCGCCGCTGGTTTCAGGGAGATTCTCTCTAAGAGAGCACTTAGGTCGTGGACTCTTCGACTTATTCAAGAACGCAACGTCGAACGAAGAGGGACACCAAGGGCTCCAAAAGTAGTTTGTATTTTATACATTCAAGTTTTTCTTTTGTTGTAAAGGAACGTTGGTTCCTCTGTGTAAGGGTTGGGTGCAACCCATGGTGGAGGAGTGGTGACTCCTTCGTGTGGAAGAGTTACTTCCTTAGAGTGAGGATTGGTTTTCAATCCTATTGGTGAAGTGACCGAGTCGTCCCTTGTTGGGAGATAGGTCGAAGGGGGAGAGTGGACGTACCCAAATCGGGGAACCACTATAAATTGCATGTGTCTTTTTGTGCTGTGTTGTTTTGTTTATTTGTGCAGGTATAGTTTTAATTCCGCTAAAACGCAGCAAGACACCTATTCCCCCCCCCATAGGTGAAGGTAGTTGGCACTAGGTGGACTTTCAAGTGGTATCAGAGGGAGGTTACTCATTAAAGGGGTTAACACCTCGAGTAAGTTCCCGCCTCTAGTGTTAACAAGAAGATCAGACTCAAGCATGGAGTTGGATAATGATGTCCCTCCTCTAATACTCCCCTTATGTACGAAGGAGTACTATCCTGTATGGAAGATGAGAGTACTATTTCATCTGGAGGCCATCGAACCTCGAGCATCACTCATTCTGGAAGAGGGTGCCTTCATTCCCATGAAGGCTTCCGGCTCAGGGAAAGATCTCCAAATCCCCAAGTGTCCCAAAGAGATGTCGGAGACAGAGCTCTCACTGTTCAACCTGGATAAGGTTATTCGTCAGATCATCACTGATGTCTGGTCTGGACAATCTCGCTCTAAATTGGACAAGTGTAGGACGGCCAAGTCAATGTGGCAAACCATCTCAAACCTCATGGAGGGATCAGAGAAAGAAGGGATCAGTGGTCAGCAAGAGGATGAAGCCTATGTGGGAGTCCTCATTTCTGAAGATGAAGGGCATGATCAATCTGTCAGTATCAAGGCTCCTATGTCCTTGTCAGAGACTGAAGAAGAAGTTGAGGAAAGCAGTTCTGATGAAGCTGACTCAACAGTATCTGCCGATCTTGACGGTAACCCTGAACAGCAAAGCCAGGAGCAGGTAACTTCTTCATCATGCCCCTCTCCTCTTACAGTTCCTGAAGACAGGAATAGTTTAGAGGATTGTCCCTCTAGTGATGCAAGGGATATGGATAACTTCAATCAAAAGATTGAAAATCTTGAATCCCTTCAGTGTGCTCTTCAGAAGAGCAACTTACTTATTGAGGAGCAAGCTAAGGAGATTGCTCAGCTGAAGACCTTGATGAATATCCAATTGGAATTCATCAAGGTAAAGGACTCAAAGATCTCGGATCTAGAAAGTCGTCTAGAGACTGAGAAGAGAATAGTTTCTAACTTTTCCACGATAGATGCTATCAAGAGAAAAGAAGAAAATGGGTGGATCTCCCGAATTATTAATTCATGGAGAAATGGGGAACATGTGTTAAGACCCCCCACCCCAAGTAGGAAGGGCACTCATCATGCCTTCAGGTATGACCACATAAATAATGTTGGTCACTGCAAGAATGATCAGCCCTCAGGTGGAAATACCCACAGTGCCAGAGCTATCATGGCTACCCATGAAAGAATACCCAAGGCTCATTCTGAACCCTTTGTATTCTCAGCCTCAGCCCCAACTCATCATGAATATGCAGGAACCAGCTCTCACTGCAGTACTTTCACCCTAGGACACAGGAAAGGGGGGTTAGGAAACATGTGGTAAGTACCCATGGGGCCTCTTGAAGTGTGCTGACTGAAAGGAAGGCACCACCTCCCAGACCTCATGACACTCACCACATGCATTCTTTCCACCCTCCCACATGTCACGGTGGAAAAGGCAATTTTGTGAGCAGAACCGGCATTATCCCGTTTAGACCTAAGCTCATGACTACCTATGTCAATAGATCAGATCTGAAACAGCGATACAACATTCACGAATGTTGGTGCTGTGGCAAGGTGGGTCACTTTGCCATAGATTGTTGACACAATCCCTCTGTGCCAAGGGCAAGGGCATATCCACTTCCTCTGAGCAGAGTAAGCCTTTCTGACAGGATTCCTATGGGAAGGCATTCGAGATTTTACACTGACAAAAACCTAGGACCCTCCCCCTTTTTGACTGCTTCAGATAGTCAGGGAGATGTTTGAATGCTTTTATGTTCTCCCCCTAGCTGATTACAGATTACCAGCGGATGCAGCTGCTAGCTCCCTCTCTTTATGAGGCAGGAACTACCCCTGTAGTTGCTGGACTTGCTCCCCCTCAACAGGAGCATCTTCTATCACCCTCTTTTTATATACATTATGGTCTCCACAATCTTCATATCACTTTAAGTCTTCACAACCTATAATAAGATTAAATCTTACAACAGAAATATTATAGGGAGTGACTGAAGCTACACCAGGTTCAACATGCCCAATTCAAACTTGAAGGTGTTGAACTTTGCTTCATCTAGTGGTTTAGTAAATATGTCAGCCACTTGCTTTCCTGTGGGGACAAACTCGAGACTAATATCTTCCATTTCCATATGCTGCCTAATAAAGTTATACCTAATTTCTATGTGCTTAGTCCTACTGTGTGATACAAGATTCTTAGAATTAGAAATAGCACGAGTAGAGTCATAAAATAGAGGAGTTCTACTTATTTGGAGGTTGTAATCCTGGAGTTGATGATGGATCCATAGTAACTGAGCACAGTAGCTACCTGCTGATCTGTACTAAGACTCTGCAGTTGAGATTAACATACTGCAGGTTTCTCTTCTTGCTGCTCCAAGATACTAGTCTCCCACCTAAGAATTGGCAAGATCCTGAAGTGCTTTTCCTATCCTCTTTGCAGCCTACAAAATCTGTATCTGAATAGCCTGTTAGTTCAAAATCCCTATTTCTAGGGTACCATATGCCAAGATCTGGTGTACCCTTAAGATATCTCAGGATCCTTTTTGTAGTAGTGCAGTAAGATTCTTTAGGGCAGGCCTGATACCTAGCATAGACAAATATGGCATACATTATGTCAGGACTACTAGCAGTGAGGTACAGAAGGTAGCCAATTATCCCTCTATACAAAGTCTCATCAACAGGTTTCCCTACCTCATCTTTGTCTACCGGCATACTTGATCCCATGAGAGTTTTCATGGTGGAGGCATTCTCCATACTATATTTCATATTCAACTCCCGAGTGAACTTGGACTGGGATATGGATAAGCCATCATCAGTCTGTCTAACTTGGAGTCCCAAGAAGAACTTGAGCTCACACATACTACTCATCTAAAACTTCTCTTGTATAAGTTTAGCAAACTTCCTGCAAAGGTTGTCATCAGTAGATTCAAAGATAATATCATTAACATATATCTGGACTAGGATGATCTTGCCCTTAGATTCCCTTAGAAATAGGGTCTTTTCTATCTTCCCCCTTGAGAATTTATTCTCGATGAGGAAGCTAGACAAGGTCTCATACCATGTTCTATAGGCTTACTTCAACCCATATAGAGCTTTCCTAAGTATATAACCAAAATCAGGTGAGTTAGAATCAACAAAACCTCGAGGTTGTTCAACATAGACCTCTTCTTTTAAGTCCCCATTCAGGAAGTCTGACATCATATCCATCTGGTAGACTTTGAATCCTTGGTAGGCAGCAAATGTAAGGAAGAGTCTTATAGCTTCCAATCTGGCTACTGGGGCAAATTTCTGATCAAAATCGATCCCTTCTTCTTGCATGTATCCTTTAGCCATCAGTATAACCTTGTTCTTCACTATAATGTCATTGTCATCAAGTTTATTCCTGTAGATCCACTTGACTCCAATGAAATTATGTTCTTTTTGTCTGGAAACCAGCTTCTAGACCTTACATCTCTTGAACTTGTTCAGTTCTTCTTGCATTACTCTAATCCAGAAATGGTCTATGTTGGCACCTTCAAATTTCTTGGGCTATACTTATGACATAAAACTTGAGTATAGTGTAGTGTTAAAACTCTTGCTTCTGGTTTGGACTCCTTGGCTTGCATCACCAATGATCTAATGTGCTGGATGATCCCTCAAATGCCTTATAGTTGGAGGCAACCTTGCTTCACCTTCTTGAGCATCAGTGGCTCCATCTAGCTGAACTTCATCCACAACTTCTATGTCTTATGCACCCTCTAAATAGTATATATTCTCATCTTAATCCTGGATTGTTGGATTATCTTCCTTGATGGTGAGCTTCTCCATCACCTTCTCTATGCCCGCAGAACTAGAAGAAGAGCTAGGCAGCTCACTATTAATCATGTTTTATTCATCAAAAACAACATAAACTGACTCTTCTACAACTTGACTTGTTAAGTTGTAGATTATATATGCCCTACTGTGGTTGCTGTACCCAACAAAGATCCCTTCATAGGATTTGGCAGCAAATTTGGTCACATAGTACTTTCTATTGTTCATCACATAGCACTTACTACCAAATATCTTGAAGCAGGATAAGTTTGGTTTTCTTCCTTTCAAGATATCATAGGGAGTCTTCTTATGGCATTTGGTGATAGAGCCCTGTTAAGGACATGACATACAGTGTTTACTACCTTAGCTCAAAAATATTCTGAGTGAGTTGTGTCATTCAGTAAGGTCCTTCCAGCTTCTATGAGAGTCCTGTTTTTCCTCTCAGCAATTCCATTTTGCTGGGGTGTTCTTGGAGAGGAGAATTCTTGGTGAATTCCTTGCTCTTCATAGAACCTTGTCATGCTTATAGACTGAAATCCAGTTCCATGGTCACTCCTGATTATGACCAAAGAACTATCTAGTTCATTCTGTATCTGCTTGACAAAGGTCTTGAAGACGTCAAGTGTTTCATCCTTTCTCTTAAGAAAGAACACCCATGCAAACCTTGAATAGTCATCAACCACCATAAAGGTGTAGAGTTTCCTACCAAGACTATGAAATGGCATAGGACCAAATAGGTCCATATGCAAGAGCTACAAGCACCTCACTGAGACTTTGGTTCCAATGCTCTTGAAAGAATTCTTGGTCTGTTTGCCCTTTTGGCATGCAGAGCAGATACCCTCCTTAGTACAATTCAACTTGGGACCATTTTTAACTAGCTCTTCACTAAAGAGCTTCCCAATGGTCTTGTAGTTCAACTGAGCTAATCTCTTGTGTTATTGTTCACAATATGAGATTTTCTCATTGGTCACTAGGCAAATAGGAGAGCCCTTATCTAAGCATAGCAAATTTAAGCAATAAATATTTCCACTCCTAGTGCCTATTAAGATGACCTCTTGGTCACTTAACCTCTTAATGTGGCACTTATCCTTGTGGAAAACTATATCATAGCCAAGACCACAGAGTTGGCTAATGCTTATAAGGTTGTGTTGCAACCATTCCACATAGGCTACTTTTGTGATAGTGACTATTACATTAGAGATCCTACTATAACCTCTTTTCACTCCCCTATCTAATCCACCAAAGATGACTTTGGGTCCATTCTTTCCTGGAAAGTAATCCTTCAGCAAGCTCCTTATTCAAGTCATGTACTTGGAACATCCACTGTCCAAGTACCATATAGGGGTATGTCCACTTGGACTAATCTGCAAGACATAAATAAGTTAATCTTAGGACCCCAATTCTTATTGGGTCCTAGGTGTAAGTTAGTCTGATAATGAACCTTCCTACTTATAGTTCTTCTTACAGGTAAGCTCTCTCTTGCTCTTGGCATACTTAGATTGTGCCCGCAATCAATAGTATAGTGGTCTACCTTGCCACAGCACCAGCACTCATGGATATTGTACCTTCTTTTTAGAGCTGGTCTTATTGTTGTGTTGACAGCAGCTCTCAATCCAGAAGGTACAGTAGTAGTCTTATTCTTATATCTTCCAGCCACTATCTAACTTGGGGGATGTCTGATAGCAGAAGTACTAGGAATATCTTGAGCCCTACCAGTTGTAGTCTTCTTTCTAGAAAGCATACTCTTGATGGCCTCAGATATTCCCAATTCTGGATTGCTGACAGACTTGCCCTAGTTTGATTTTGGGTTGGGAGATCTTGAGGATAGGCATCTGCCTTATTCTTGAGTGTAGCAGCTAGTGCACCAAACACAAATGGTCCATGATGGGCCATTTGTATTTCCTCATGGGGGCCTTGAAGGCACTTATACCCATGTTATATCTTCTACCATTTGGTGAACATCGTTGTTCCATTAGGTTGATCTACCATTCATCTAGTGACCATATATGCTTTCTTGGTCATATCTATTTGAAGGCAACAACACTCTCATGAATGGAACAGGAGACTTGGAGGCTAGTGGTTGTACTGGTGCTTTGCCCTTTCCTTTGGGATTGGAAACTCTTGTAGGTCCCTTGAATTCCAACCCCTACATGCCTTTGGTAGGAGAAGTAATCTTTCAAGGGCAGTACTAAACTGAGCTTGGAGTAGACAACCACTATCCTTTTCTCCCTCTCGAGTAATACTTCCAGGTCTCTTATTCGGTTTTCTTGGTACTCTATGGTTCCTAACTTGATGAAGGAAATAGTTTCTAATTCACTAATGTCCCTCATTTTAAGATCCAGTAGGGAAGTTGAGTCTATATGCTGGGAAGCAGCAAGCTGAAGAGAAGAAATCTCTTTAGCCTGCTTCTTAGCCAGCAACTTGCTTTTCTTGAAAGCATTCAGCAATACACCATACTTTTCAATAATAGAATTGACATCTTCTTCTGATTTAGTCCCATCGTCATCACAAGATGGAGATGCCTCTGACTATGGGCTGGTTTCATAACCAGTTTCAATTGAGTGATTTGACTGAGAATGTACCTTGACTAGATCAGGATGATCCTGGCTAGATTCCTCATCTGTCATGGACATTAGTCCATAACAGCAATTATCTTCTTCTTTAACTCCATCAAATCTAAATCACTATCTGGCTGTGATAGAGGGGCCCTGATTTCTATCATGGCGGCAGGATAATCTTCATAAGTTTCTTCTATAGTAGAGAATAACCCTATGTAGGCTTCCTCTTCTTCATTTTCTGACTCTGAAGAGGAAGAGTCAGGCAAGCTTTTCTTCTTTTTAGCCACAAAGGACTTTTCCTTCTTGCCATTGTGGTGATGGTGGTGCTTCTTCTCACCATCCTCTCTTCACTTCACTAGGCAGTCGGCTACCACTTGCTCTGGCTTGCTGCAGCAGTAACAAATAACATTAGTAGAAATCTATTTACTAGGTTTAGAACCATACCGGTCCCCCTTGGAGGACTTCTTCCTGTGATGTGAGGAGGAGGAAGGCCTGCTCTTCCAAGGCTTCATCCTCATCAACTTGTGGAACTGCCTAGAAAAGCCAACAAATTCCTCATCAGATAAGTGGCAGTCTGATGTGCTTGTCTCTAACCTTTCTGTGTCAGACTCAACATCCCCCCTTGGTGGAGAGGAAGTCTTACTTCTTCTCCTCCTTGAGGCTTCAGCTTTGAAGGCCACAGAATTTTCTTTAGCCTAAGACTTGTTGTTTTTCTCCTCCACCTTCCTGGAAGTCAGCTGCATTTCATAGGACATTAGCTTACCAAACAGTGTTGCTGGTGGAGTGTCAGCAAGCTTTGCCACCTCTCTGATGGTACAGATCTTAGTATCCCAGTCTCTAGTTAGAGACCTAATAAACTTGTCATTCCGCTCATAAGTGCTGAAAATCCTGCCATAGTTCCTCAAATCATTGACTATCCTGAAGAATCTCTCATAGTACTCTGCTATGCTGTCAGTCTTGCTCTGCCTGAAAGACTCATACTCTTGGTTGAGCATGGACTTTTTGTCATCTCTGACTTCCTATGTGCCCTCCATGTAGACCACTAAAGTGTCCCACATCTCCTTTGAGGTTTTGCAGTGCACTAGATTCTAGAATGTGGAGTCATTTATTGCACTAACTATAATATTTTGTGCCCTCTTTTCCATAGTGGCAAGGATGACTTCATCCTTTGTCATTTAAGAATAGGTATTTGGTGTCTGGACATTTGCATCCAGAACTGAGACTTTCATAGGGATGAAAGGTTCCTCTGTGACAGTAATGAAGATCCTAGGGTCAGCTGCTTCCATGAACAACATGACCCTCTCCTTCCAGATGCCAAACCCTTCCTTCCCACAGATTGGAAGCTTCATGGAATCCAGCTCCTTATAGTTCACTCCTGAACCCATAAGGACAGACTTGTATCTATCTTTGGAGATCTTCTCAGACTGTTAAGCCTTCTTTGAGTAACCTCCCTCTAATACCACTTGAAAGTGTTTGTTTTAAAGGTCAGCTAAACACTTAGAGGGGGTGAATAGGTTTTCGTCTTTCTTTAAGTCTTTTAGACCTTCCCCTATTGTGTTGTACATAGTGATTAAGTTATTTTAACTTTCAAGATTAATCACAGATGACACAGTTGTTTTATAGTGGTTCCCTAGATTATGGGTATGTCAACTGTCCCGCTCCGTATTTCTAACATTGTGTTTGACAAGGCTCTCCACAAAACTCGGCTCCTTAAGAGCTTATAACTCGATCCCGCAGGACCACTCAGTCTTCTCCAAGACCTATAGCTCAGGCACAAGGCCCTACAACTCAGTGATTAAATAATCACCTATCTCAGGCCAACGACCTTACAACTAAGGATGGGAGGACATCCCTACACTCAGATCCAAAATTGATCCTATACTCAGATCAACAAATGATCCTACCTCAGCCTTTATAACACAAGCCTACAACTCAGATTCTCATAGGAATTCTACACTCAGATCCAAGACTGGATCCTACAGAAAATAGAAATGTTGTGAAATAGTTAGACACCAGAGAACTTTCTGTGTCTGTCTTCCTCGGTTGAGCATATTTTAGCCCTATCTTCTTTACAGTTACAAGTTTAAAAGATCTTAAGTACTAGGCTGTTTAAGATGGAAGTAACTCGAAATCAAGATTCTGATTTGTTGTTGAAGACAATGAATTTTTAAGTTTTGTATCTCATCAAACAGCTACCAAGACTAGCGGACACTGAAGGCTCTACTTCTCTTCTCAATCTGGAATCAATTCTGAACTTTCTATCGCTGATGAGAATTGCAATAGCTATCTATTTTTTCTTTTAGGTCAAATGATTAGAACTTTTGCATTAGGCTCGATGTTAATGGCGAGGAAGAAGACGAAGTTCCTCCGCTATGCGTAATCAAAAAACCCTAATACCTCCTCTCTTTTAGCCGAACTTTTCCTTTATAGACAGCTTATCAATGACACTTTGTACTGTGGGCCCACCCTTAAGGAATGGGTTACCACCTTCATTTTGCAAAAAATGACAACAGTTGGCCGTCGGCGCCATTCAAGGCATACTGCATCTTTACTGCAATGAATTTTAAATGTGTTGACTTTGTTGACCTTTGCTGACGTTAGTCATTCTGGACTTAGAAAATTTCTCAGAATCAACTTTTGCGTTGAGTAGCGTTTAGTGAAAGGCCTTCACTCAACAATTTTGGACTTAGTCACACAACTGGTTCCTTAGGCGTTGAGTGGCATTTTGTGAATGGCCTTCACTCAATGCTTTTATACTTGGCTTATCATTTTTCCCTTTCTGCAACTTAGGCATTGAGAGCGTTGAGTGAATGGGCTTTACTCAATGGTTTTATACTTGGCTTATCATTTTGCCCTTTCTACAACTTAGGCATTGAGAGCATTGAGTGAATGAGCTTTACTCAACGCTTTTTGCCTTAGTCGCTGCTTTAAGTTCTGCCTTTTGCTGAGGCATTGAGTGAACTAGCTTAACTCAATGCTTCGGTACTTGGAACAATTCTGCTCTGTATGAAGGAGTTGAGTGTGTTGACTTCACTCAAGGCAAACTTCCTTCTGCCTCAACATTTAACTGGGCGTTGAGTGAACTGGCTTCACTCAATGCTTTTGTACTTATTCAAGTTCCAGTTTCATCATATGCTTTGAGTGCAGCAGCATGACTCAACTCTTCCTTGCTTTGGCGTTGATTGAACTCGCTTCACTTAACTTTTTAGTACTTAGATAGATTTTTCCTGTCATTCTGCCAAGGCTTTGACAGAATCAGCATGGCGTTGAGTGAACTGGCTTCACTCAACGCTTTTGGACTTGGAAATTTTTCCTTTGACAGAATCTCTCTGGCATTGACTGAGGCAGCTTTACTTAACGAATTTACTGCCTAACATTGAGTGAGTTAACATTACTCAATGTCTGGGGACTTGGCCACTTTTTTTTTGTCTATCCAGCCCACAACTTTGTGTCCACCTGTCCAATCAATGTGAGAAGGACTAACATGCATGCATGAACTTATACACACATCAAATACAACTATGTTTATGTCATTGACTTGTTTGACTTCTTACAAATCTGGGACAATGGGATCAATGGACCCAACATATATGTTATCCTGTAATTTTCTGAAGGGTGCATAGATCTCCTAGGTGTAATCTGCCCAGAAAAATGAGTTCTATGATATACCGCCGCGCGTTAGCTACCTAACGCCCTGCGGTAGCTTCCTGAGCTAGTTTTTCTGGTTAGAAATAATTTGAATTTCTAGTAATCGTCGTTAAACCTTATTAACCCCCCCCCCCAAGGTTGGCCACTAGAACCAATAATTTTGTGTCTTTCAAGAATGATTATTCTATGGATAAGATAGTGAAGCTTAATTTCAATGAGGTTATCAGGTTACATGGTGAGCGTGTGAGTATTGTGTTAAATCGGGACTCCAGATTTATGTCTTGATTCTAGCAAAACTTACAGGGAGCTTTGGGTACTAACCTTAGGTTTTCTACCACTTATCATCCCCAGACTAATGATTCAATGGAGAGAGTAAATCAGTTTGTGAAAAACATGATTAGATGTTGTATCCTTGACCATGGTAGATCCTAGGATGAGCATCTTAGACTCATGGAGATGGCCTATAATAATAGCTATCAAGAGAGCTTGCAGATGGCCCCCTTTGAAGCTTTGTATCTAAGACATTCTCAAACTCCCTTGTTTTTGGCTGAGGTTTGTGAGAAGCCATTGTTAGGTCCAGAGGCCTTGGAAGAGATGAGTATTGCGGTGATGCATATTCATGAGAAGCTTCAATTGGCTCATGAGCATTACGAGAAGTATGCAAATCAGTGGTGGGTTGATCTGGAGTTCACAATTGGGGACACGGTTTTCTTGAAAGTTTCTCCGATGCTAGGTGTTAAGAGATTTGGAAAGGACCATAAGTTGGATCCTAGGTATATGGGATCTTTCTAAATTTTTCGGCATGTCAGAGTGTCTGCTTATAAGTTGGTGTTGCCTGCTACTTTCCCTAGTGTTCACGATGTGTTTCATATGAGCCAGATTTGAAAATGTTTGCTTAGCGATCCTCATGTCCTTACCTATGCACCCTAGTTGTATTCTAATGTTTCAAATGTCGAAGTGTATGTCCGTATTCTAGAGACGTAAGATCGAGTGTTGAGGAGGAACACAATTCCTATGGTTAATGTTCTTTAACAAAATCAGGACATCAGGAGCGCAACATGGGAATTGGGGTTGGCAATGGGAGAATCTTATCCTCATCTATTCTCCCATTTTCTTCAGGTAGCATTTCTATCCAGCGAATATAAAATTATCTCTTTTTCCCCTAGGGTTTGTATTACGCTCTAAGTTTCAGGACGAAGCTTCATTTTAGGGAGGGTGATTGTAACACCCCTTAATTTTCGATAATTAATTTTAATCTTCTAATTTGAGTGATTTTGGAGTAAGGTCATTATATTAATGCGGAATTAGCAGAGCATTGTCATTAATGGATTTTCGTGTCTGTTTGGTCATGACGGCTGAATTTCGAGCTTGTCTGAATTTAGATTTTAGACTTTAGAAAATTAAATCAATTAATTTTGATTTTTGATCATCAAACTTCATTACAGTCTAAGCCATGTTTGAATCTAGGCAAATTTGCAAAGATTTGAGGATTTTATGTTTGTCATTAACTTCGAAAAATTTTAGCTCAAGATCAGTTAGTCGATCTTTGATTTCAGCTTCGTCATTGGACTCGTAGCACCAATCTTTGCCTTTGGTGAGAATTTTGTCAAGATCAGAGTGGGTTTAGTCGCTAGTCCCCAATTGAGAATTAAGGATTTAATTATAATAATCAGAATTCTTAAATCTTAATTAAAGTAGACTTAATTAATGAGGATTTTTTTACTAATTTAGGATCAAATAAGTCAAAGCATAGCCATGGAAATGACCAAATAAATTAAAACCAATCTTGGAAATTGATCCCTTCTTTAATTAAGAAGAGAAGGTTAGCTGTTCTTTTTATTTTTCCCAAAACTTTTCTTCCCCCTCAAGCCAACTCGAACCAGAGAGTGAAAGATACGGAGGACTATTCACCTGAAGCTTTTCGGCCGCCCATTCAGGAGCTCTGGTGCTCAAAATTCTTGATGGAGCCTAAATTTGGAAAGCTCTCATCGAGCTCTTCGCGTGCAAGGTAAGTATTTTCCATTTCGCGGAGTTTTCAGGCCGATCCTCGACGTAGAGTGATTGAAAGGCCGATAATTTGGTGATTTAGAGTCAAGGCAAGTGGTGATTCGCTACCCAGCTTGCATGTCTTCCCTTAAATTATATTATTTCCTCTATGTTATTTTCGATTTTTTATGTATTGCTTGTGTTGCTTCTTTTTCTTAAGAATTGGCTAGGTATATTTTAATAATGGTATTAGTTTGCTAATTTTCTCTTCTAGAAATTTTGTTAAGCTTTATGCTTGAAACTTCACGTATAAACTCAATCATTTTTGTTATATACATAAAGTCTGAGCCAAATACATCTTTTTTTGGTAGCATAATAAATTCTTTATAGACTATGCCAAAAATCGATTGTATATTTCAAAATCAACAGCATAGTTCAAAATCGACTGCATAGTTCAAAATGAACTACATAGTTCAAAAATATGTATTCGACTGCATAGTTAAAAATTGATTGTATAGTTAAAAAATCTGCACTAAGTCCAAAATTGACTGCACAGTTCAAAATCGACTGAATAGTTCAAAATCGAATGCATATTTCAAAATTTTGCACGAAGTCAAAAATTGACTACATAGTTCAAAATTTTGCACTAAGTCAAAAATCGACTGCATAGTTTAAAATCGATTGCATAGTTCAATATCGATTGCATAGTTCAAAATTGACTGCATAGTTCAAAATTGACTGCATAGTTCAAAAATCTGCACTAAGTGTAAAATCGACTACATAGTTCAAAATTGACTGCATTGTCCAAAATCGACTGCATAGTTCAAAAATATGCATAAGACCAACTTTGATGGCATCAATTGCATGGTTTAAAATCTATACAAGTCCAATTTTGTTTGCATCGACTGTATGGTTCAAAATCTATATAAGTCCAAATTTGACTACATCAACTACATGGTTCAAAATCTGCATAAGTCCAAATTTGACTGCATTAACTGCATGGTTCAAAATATGCATAATTCAAAATTCAACTGCATCAACTCCATGGTTCAGAACTTGCATGTCCAAATTCAACTTCATCGACTTCATAGTTCTTGCTTAATGATAACATATGAGTATCTTCTACTCAGGAACCCCTGTGTTGTTCCTTTCCAAATTCTTGGAATTTGGTGGTCAGTTTGTGTGAATGGGAAATGTATCAGTACTACAGTACCTATTTTATGTTATGATATTGGTTTGACTATGGGTGTTAGTGGATTATACCACAACCAATGTTCCTGTTGTTGAATCATTACACATGTTGGTATTATTTTGGACTGTTGGGTTATGTTAGATATTCATGATGTTTTGAACTGTTGGGTTGTGTTCGATCGATATCCACCACTATAGTGCCTTTTATGATGATTTGGACTGAAGGTTTGTGTTGGGATATGAGTCACCGCCTCAGTGCTGATTTAAGCCTGATACTAATGATGCACTTTCTCGTACTGATCAGTCTCAATTATTTATATATATCTATATACTTATAAAATAGATCTTAATGTTCATAGAGAAAGTTTTTCTTTTCTTATAGTAAATCTTTGTTGAGCTAGTTTTATCACCTTTTGTGATAGTAATCATGTTTGGTTTATTAGTTTTAGCTACCTCTTGCTCATTCTTTGCTGAGGTATTCTTTTCTCTTGAATTCCTTAGGCTCCAGGCAGTAGTAGTTTGGGTGGTTATAGTTAATGATTACAGGCATGTTTTAGTAGTTGTTGATTTCACCTCATTGTGTAAGGTAGATGTTGTGTTTGTCCCAGATCAGACGTGTGTTTGATTCTATGGGTTTATGATAGGTTGTTCACACCCATAGCTTTTATTTACAAATGTTAGACCACGTGTTATCTTTTTTTTGTTACTTACTAGTTATTTGCATACCTGCCCTCTGAGAATGTTTTGTGTTAGGATGCATGTTAAATATTTTTTTAATATAAAAGCTACATTCTAGCTTAGACTCATAGCATCTTTTTCAACTAAATGTCATTTTATTTTATGGATTATAAAACTTTTTTTCTACATGTTATAAATTTAGAAACTTGCACATAATTAGCATGTTTTTGGGTCATCATGCTCATATAGGATAAAATAAAGTAAGACATGTATTTTTCTACTATATATATGAATATATATATATATATTTACTTGTGGACTAGTTGATCCACTAAACCAAGAGTCACGGTCTTTGAAAATTTAAAATCTAAAATTATGTTTTCCAAATGCAAAGTAAGTCTTTGGGGAAAATAAATGATTGACGGTTTTGCTTGAACGTCTATAATTATCTGTTACATGTCATGGCATCATGACGCATATTTTATCCTACTCTGATAATTTATTAATATTGAGAAAATATGGGTTGTGACAAAGAGTATCTATTATAACACCTCCATCCATCACAAAGAATATAACAGAAGGTCCGGCAGGGGCCCCACGCCATATTCCAAAGACAGTCAGCGAAGTTATGCATTGATCCCAAGATATACATGTGTCCTAACTCAGAGTTATATTCTAGCAGAAGCTTTTAGGTAATAAAACCCAACACTAGGAATGCCCACTAACAAACTATAGGAATGATATATAAAATACACAAAGTCTCTTGGCCTTAAGGCCTTGCAAACTATTTTATCAACAAATGTGTTTTACAAACATCGGCTCACAGGATGGACACATATGAAAATAGTAAACAGTTCGCCATTTTGCCCTCAAGGTCTAGCCAGCATAGGAAAGGAACTTCAGTTTGCTACTTCCCGCTCGGCTCTCCAGCACCTGTCCAAGTACGGCTTACCAAAAAGTGGCAAAACAAGGTAACGGTCAGCATTAGCTGACCAAATTTTAATGACCACACCCCACACTCAGGGCGGCGGTGCTCCTTCCCTAAAAGTATTCAACATGGATACATAATGGCATAACATGGAATTTAAGCACTATTCATAACAGACATTGGTGCGCAAGGCCACATGTCATGTGCACTCATGGCACATTATCGGTGTACTAGAATCCCAGCCAAGCCACCGTACTCAATGATGGTCCACACTTAAGCATTACTAGTCTTTCTGGCCCATAGCTTAAGAATCTCCCCTATGATACGACAAAGTCAAAGGAGCTCTATTACCTTGAGATACAATCTAGTGACTCACATCAAGTCGATCGCCATAGGATATATACAGTTACTAGTCTTTCTTACACGTAGCCTAGGATACTCCCCTATACTACGATAAATTCAAAGGCGCTCTTCCAGATTCATGCCAGTGGCTCACTCCAAGTCGAATGCTCTAAGGCAGGTACAACTCAAGATACAACTAAGTTGCATCCCATTGCTCAAGTAGTCAGCTCACAAACCATGATGAGGGTTGGCCTCCCCTTGCCTATTCATACATATATAACCACGTTATGTTCAATTCCTGGCACTCATGACTACCAAAGTTGGGCACTTTAAGCTCAAATCTCAATATATTGGCCCCTACTCTCCAAGAGATAGGCCTCACAAACATAGCTCTTTGGGAGGTATAGATAGCGGTAGTTCTACCGCCGTGCGGTAGGGGACATAACACCATTTCTTCCCGAAATCTTGGGTATTTTCCTGGAGAACAACTCCAGTACTTTCACTACAGTAACATGCGCACCACATGACTCCGTAAACTACACATTTAACCTCAATGTCTTCTTCAGCACGCAAATCAACAAGATAACCATCACCAATCCAGACCAACCTATCCAGATGGGCTTCTCACAGCATGCTTATTCCCTATTTCGATTCTGGATTCTATATGTAAGTTTATTACTGGGGATAACACTGATCAACCCATTGGAAACTGTACAATTCAAAAAAAATTCATTTACTCAAGCTATTAACAAAAATTAAGAACAAATAATTATAATCACAGCAAAATAAATAATAAATCACAGAATAATTCTCAAACATAGAATACACAAGAAATGTAATAGTTCTCCAAAATTTTGGTACATCCACTCTTCTAACTACTTAGTAGGAATTCACTATCAAAGTGTCTGAGTCTTTTGATAAGGAAACTCTTAGAACCAGTAACCAGATTTTTTGATAAGGAGATCTTGAACCAATATAATCTGAGTCTTTTTCCAAGGAGACTCTCAAAATTTCTAACTGAATCCTTTGAAGAAGGATTCTCAAAACTCTTTTCACAGACTGAAAAAATTAATGAAATAAAAAATGGAAGAAGATCAGAGGATTTAGTGATCTTCTTATTGAGTCCACTTAGTAAAATCCTGAGGACTATATGATACTTAGTGAATTGATATCTGAAACTCTAATGAATCCTTGAATAAGAAAATCTCAAGGATTATAAGCCCTTAATCAAGATTATCCTTTAATCTTCATTGAATCTGATGCAACAATTGATAAGCCATTGAAAAGATGAAGAACTGATTATCTTTTCATATTCAGGAACAAAGATGATGGTTGAATGATTCAAGGAATAACTTCAATTGTCGATGATAATCTTCTTATCCTTCTATGTCAAAATTAATCTTTCAAAACTTTGATCCGATAAAAGTGTACTAATCATTGGAATAATTGTTGTTCTTATTTCAATCTCTATCTTCTCTATATATATTTATCTGACAGATAATCTATTGTCTCCAAGAATAAGTTTATTCAATTCAAATCTTTCTTGAAGTAATTCCGAATTAATCTTCAAAATAGTTCTCATTCAAAAATCTATTTGACATAACATCGAGTTCTGTCTTCATTCAGACAATCTATCAATTTAGTTCTGTAATTGATGTTGCATCAATATCATATCGAAGTATGCATCAATTTAGTCCTTTAATTAATGTCGACTTGTCATGTTCTGTTACTATGACTTGTACTTGAAGTAGTGTCAATATAATGTCGAAGTTGCGTCGACTTCTAGTTGACGCATATTGGCATTTCTTGAATTTACTCATAAATTCAGTATGTCTTTCTCATATCCTTTATACCAATGGCATCCTAAGAATAATTATTGTTTCTTCTTATTCTTGTCAGCAAGAAATCTAGTGAATGTAGTGTACAATTTCTTTTACATCTTTTCAACAAATTCAAAATGAAACCTTCTCACCTTATCTAAATGACTCTATATATCCTGATAAACATTAAAGAGTTTTTAAACTTTTACCTTTGCATTATGTGACGCATAGTTGATTGTATATCTATTGCTTAAAATTTTTGCAAACAGCTCATTGATAGACTCCAATAGATTGCCAAGAAAATTGACTTTCTGCTTTTCTTCAATTATTAGTACTTTAGTAGTTGAAGCCTTTACAAATCGTATCATTCTTTGTTTACCAATTTCATAGGGAATATATTTATCCTGATTATAACCCAAAATTTTATTATTTTGTGACAATGTCCAGAAGTGTCCACAATCTGAGTAGCTAGATGCTTCTTGGCATATTCATTATCATCAAAGAATATTTCTGGAAGAGTAATTGAGAATCAAGAAACATTTCTCTTCCTTGATTCTTTAACTTGTAATTTTTCCAGAAAAATCATTTTCTTATCAGCTAAATCATCTTCAGTTGCTTTAAATTCATCTTCCTCTCTTTTTCTTATTAAATAAAAATCTTTCTCTAGCTCTATGCCTTCTGACATTTTTTCACTTAAATATTTGGCATTAAGACTGATGGATATTCCTCCTATATGATAGACATCTAAATCATTTCAGAATCCTCCCCATGTTTAGTTGGCATCTTAATCATTTCTAATTCTAGAACTACGATAAAATTATTTGGTATCTTTATATCTTGAACCATGCCCAGACTCAGTCTTTCTAAAGTTTCTTCATTTACATCATCACAAACTATATCTAAAACCATGTCCTCATTCAGCCTTTCTAAAATTTATTTGATATCTATATTACAAGTTTGGAAATAGTTTTTAATCCTGCCATCCCTACTATGACTTCTCTATCCCATCTTTAAATCTCAAAAAATGATTTAAAGACTTTGGCAGGGAGTATCCTTTGATCAACTTGTTGATCCAGAAATTGCACGGAACTTGATAGTTCATTTATTCAATTTTTAAGGATGATAAGTTTACCATTGCACTCCCCTTTGAAAATCAAGAATTCCTTCGTAAATTTAGTAACTAGTACCGTTAGGGTTTTAACAAGAGCATTCTATACTTCCTTCTCAGTCAACATTAAATCTATTTGATTATTATTATCACTAGAATACCTTTAAAAGTCACACAGAGCATGGAAAAAAGCAAGTATAGGAAAAATAGAATAGGGAAGATGAAGAGTTTGGAGAAAATATGAAGTCCAAATAAATAGACGAAACGTCGAGAAATTAGGGCATAAATATTTCCTTAGTCAACATAATGTTGATTTCTTTTCAACATATGTGAAAATATCATAGTCAACGCATGCATTGAGTGATGTCAATAAGATCAAAAACTCTTCATAGACATCGTTTTTAGACGTTGCGTTGAATAAAAGTAGATTTTCCGTCGACTTGTATTCAATGTTACGTCGAGTACAGACTTAAATTTTTAAGTCTTTACAGGTTTTTCTCGGCAATATTTTTAATGAAAATTCCATGTTATGTTAGTCATAAAATCATTTACTGAGCTATATCAAGCATCTCAAAAACATTGATAAAGTATTTGTGCTTCATTTCATCAAGAGGCTTTGTGAAAATATCTGCCCCCTGATTTTCAGAAGACACATATTCTAGGGAAATTTTTCCTTTTCTACATTATCTTTAAGAAAGTGATGCCATATTTTTATATGCTTTGTCATGTTGTGCAAGATAGGATTTAAGGCAATTGATATAGCACTTGAGCTATTACAAAATATTATTGAATTGTTGAAATTGAAGTTATAATCAAGTAATTGATTCTGCATCCACAATATTTGTGAAAAATAGCTTCCAATAGCAATATACTCAGCTTCTGCTATAAAAGTGGAGACTGATGTTTTCTTTTTACTAAACCAAGATATCAGTCTAGCACCTAGGAATTGATATGTTCCTGAGGTATTTTCTTATCTAATTTGCATCCAGCATAATCAGCATCAGAATATCCATATAATTCATACTCTGATTATACTTGATACCATAATCTTATCTCAGGTGTACCCTTAAGATATCTTCAAATTCTTTTTACAAAACTAAGATGAGATTCCTTAGTATCTAAATAAAATCTTGCACAAACACCTATGGTAAACATTATGTCTGGACTACAAGATGTAAGATAGAGAAGAGATCCAATAATTGTTCTATATATTTTCTGATCAACAGGTTTACCAGGAATATCTTTATCTAGAACAAAATTAGTAGCCATAAGATTTTTTATGATGGAGGCAGTTTCCATACCAAATCTCTTTATTAGTTCCTTTGTATACTTGGATTATGATATAAAATTGTCTACATCACTTGTAATCCAAGGAAGATAGAGAATTCTCTCATGCTACTCATTTCAAACCTATATTACATTAAGTCAGTAAACCTTTTGCAATGTACAGAGTCTGTTGAGCCAAAAATAATATCATCCACATTAATTTGGACAATTAGCAGCTTTTCTTTATGTGTTTTTGTGAAAAGGTGTTTATCCACCTTTCCTCTTGTGAAAGAGTAATCTAAGAGAAAATTGGATAAGGTCTCGTGCCAAGATTTTGGAGCTGTCTTTAAACTATAAAGTGCTTTATTTAGTTTATAACCATATGATGGGTAAGTTTGATTGACAAGACCTCGTGGTTGTTCAACATAGAATTACACTTAAAGTGTTCCATTAAGAAAATCACTTTTTACAACCATTTGATATACTCTGATTCTTTTATATGCTGCATAGGCTAGAAATAATCTGATTGCTTCTAGACTGGCTATTGGTGCTAATGTTTGATTATAGTCATTTTCTTCTTGTTGTCTATAAACTTGAACAACAACTGTAGCCTTATTTCTTACTATTACTCCATTAGAATCCATTTTGTTTCTAAACACCTACTTTATTCCAATAATTGGGTGATTCATTGGTCTCTCCACTAGAGTCCAGACTTCATTTATTTCAAATTATGTAAGATCCTCTTACATAACAACAATCGGTTGTGGATCATTATCTGTTTCTTCAAATTTCTTAGGTTCATACTGTGAAAGAAAGTACTGCAACAAGACTCTTATTGATAATTGCTTTCTAGTTTTCACTCCTTTATTCACATCTCCAATTACTTAGGTTAATGTATGATTCCTGAGGATTGATCTCTTTGGATCTGTTCTAGCTTAAATAATATTATGGTGAGCTCTTTGTTGTTCTACAATTTCTTTTGTATGTTGAAAGTCATCCAATTGCTCATTATTTTGATTTATGACAATAGGTGAACTAAATATCCCTTCAACTAATACTTCATTATCAGAGATTTCTATAATATCTTTTGATTGATGGTTATGCTTCTTAAATGAGTTTTTTGTATTCTCCTTGAAAGTCTTTAGTTTCAAGGGCAGCTAAACACCTAGAGGGGGGGGGGGTGAATTGGTTTTCTAGTCTTCTATGACGATCATTTTGTTTTCCTTCTTTAAGTGCTTTGTGAGTTAGTAGTTTACTTCTTTCAAGACACACCATAAAGAGCACACGCAGAATTTATAGTGGTTCCCCAGATTATGGGTATGCCCACTGTCCCTCCCACCTTTCTAACAGCTTGTTAGACAAGGCACTTCTCCAAATCTCCGTTTCTAAGAGCTTACAACACAGATCATGCAGGATCTCTCAGTATCCTCCAAGATTTACCTCGGGCATAAAGACCTACCTCAGATCCAAGACTGGATCCTACAGCTTAGTGATCCAAAGATCACCCACCTCAGACTTGAGCACAAGTCCTACACTCAGGTTATAGAGGATAGCCGTACCTCAGAGAGAATGACTCTCCTACATCTCAGGAACAAAGGCCCTACCTCAGATCCAAAGGATCCTATAAATCAGGTATGAGTTCCCTACAACTCAGAGAGAATGACTCACCTACCTCAGATCAATCTTGCTCCTACCTCAGGCTCACAGGCCCTATACTCAGATCAAAAAATGGTCCTACCTCAGAGAATAAATCTTCTACAGCTCAGGCCCACAAGCCCTACCTCAGATCCACAATTGGATCCTACTCTCAGCCTTTATAACATCAGGTTTACAACTCAGATCCAAAAGAATCCTATAGCTTAGATCCAAGAATGGATCCTATAGAGGGAAAGGTTGGTTGGTGTAGATTTGACTCCAGAGAAAATTTCTCTGAGCCTGCCTTCCCGAGTTGAGATGAACTCAGCCTTACCTTCTTCACAACAACAAGAAATCGATCTTCAGGTGGACTTGGATTGTGCTGAGAACTATCTTGTAGAGCAGCAGCTTTGAACTTGCTCAGCTTCTTCTTCCCTTCCTGAACTGAGTAGATTCAGTCCATTCTTCTTCTTCTTCACAGCTTCCAGAAAATGTTCTTCAGAAATGTTAAACTAGAACTATGAAGTGGCTGCAGCTAGGGTTAGCCCTTGATGCACCTTCTTTCTCAGAGATTCACTTTGAACTTGTTATTGAATGTGAAGATGACAATAGCTAGCTTGGATCAACTGATCTGATGTACCTCAGGTAAAACCCTACTGCTTCTTCTTTTACCTAAGAATTTTCTTCTGAACTTTCTGTAGCATGTGAAGATAGCTACAGCGAACTTATATCGGCTTTCAGATCAATTGCAGCTAGGGTTTTTCCTTGGCTTCTTCTGCTTCTTCAGAGAAATCTTTGATCTTGTTGTTGTAGGTGAAACTTGCAATAGCTACCTCTTTGAACATTAAGATCAGTTGATTGAACTTGTTCTTCAAGCTCTGTAACAATGGCCTAAGGAAGAAGATAAAGTCCACTGCCTTTTTAAAATAATCATAGAAAGTTATCTTCTTCTCGTCGAACAAATTTCTTTTATTCCCGATGTCTGACATCTATTAGAGAAGTGGGGCCCGCAATAGTTAATAGCTGCGACTTATCTTTATCAGTAAAAGTCGTACAGTAGGCATACGGCATCGTTTGTCGCGTATAGTAGCCATCTCGAAACATTTGAAATCTTGCTGACTCATCACCTTTAGAATTAGTCAAATTCAAATAATTTTAGTATAGGTGTTAAGTGAACAAGCTTCACTCAATGCCAAAACACATAGACATATTTCTGTCTTACTAAGGCGTTGCGAGCATTGAGTGAACAAGCTTCACTCAATGCTTTTGGCCTTTGCCAATCTTTCTACATCTCAGGAATTGAGTGTGTTGAGTGAACAAGCTTCACTCAATGCTTTTTGCCTTACCCAATCTTTCTACATCTCAGGCGTTGAGAGTGTTGAGTGAGCCTTCATCACTCAACATTTTTTGCCTTAGCCAGTCTTTTTGTACCAATAGGCGTTGAGTGAGCCTTCATCACTAAATGTCAAAGTACTTAGACAATTTTCTATCACTAGGAGTTGAGTGAGCCTTCATCACTCAATGCTAAAACACTTAGTCGCATTCATGAATGGAAGCATTGAGTGTAGCTTCTTCACTCAATGCTTTCTGCTTTAGCCTATTATTTTGATGAGGCGTTTGGTGAATAGTCTTCACTCAATGCTTCTGTACTTTGATAGATTTTTTGTCACCTTAGGCGTTGAGTGTATTGAGTGAGCCTTCATCACTCAACTCAATCTAGACATTTGTAGTCTTAACTGCTTAGGAGTCGAGTGAGCCTTTATCACTCGATGCTTTTGGACTTTACCATATTTCTTTACTGTTAAAGATAAAGCTTTCACTCTCTGAGCTTTACTTAATGCTTTTTGCAGTATGGTGTTGAGTGAACTTCCTTCACTCAACGCCTATGGACTTAGCCACTTTCCTTCCTTGCAAATAGTCAGGCTTTGATTGACTTGAATTTAATAGACCCTTCTTATTGTATGGCGTTGAGTGAGCTTGCATCACTCAACGCCTGTGGACTTAACCATATTTCTTCGTATCTGGCATTGAGTGAGTTGTCCTTACTCAACGTCTGAGGACTTAGATAGATTTTTGTCTCTCCACCTCTCTACCTTGTCACCACCTGTCTCAGTCACTAAAACAACATGTCTAACCTTATTCAAAGGAACATCCTGCACATGATGAGCTTAACCAACATCAAATACAACTATGCTCTAGTGCTGATGGTGATGCCTCTTCAAATAAAATCTAGGGAACATTCAGGGCAATATTCCCATCAATCTCCCCCTATTTTAAGAAGGCAGAACACCCAGCAATATTAAGAAGCATTTACACATAAGGCATATAAATTGAGAGGTTGTTGTAAGCTTTCTCATACCACTTTCAAATTTGAAGAAGCTTTCAGCACACCTCAATGCTTAACACTCAAGTGGAGGCTTTCCTCAACCCACTTGATAGTGGAGACATAACATGCAATGACTCAACTTTGCCCTCTTCATGTTACTTGAATGTTTCCAAGTAACATGCACTGACTTAACATGACCTAGTAATTGTCAAGTACAGCTTAATGGCTCAATATTGCCCTCTAGGCATGTAATGCCCACCATCTCCCCTTTTGTTATGCCACTAGAATTACTTAGTATTGCAATTGCTCTACTCAGTATTGCTCCACACCTCCCTTTAGGGTTGAGGGTATAGCTTACCTCTCCCTATAGAATCTTTAAAATCTTCTACTCCTCCCCCTTTTGGGTTTAAGGTATTGCCTACCTCTCCCCCTTTCTAGCTTCTTCAAACAAAAGAAATTTCCTAATAAGGGAGGTGATAACATCAAGGGAGAGATTAACTCTTGATGTTATACCACTTGATAAAATCTAGTGTTGATGCCACCTGAGAAATTATCCTAATGAACAAACCATATGACTAGGAGTCATTCCTTTTGTGTTGATACATTGATACAACATATCACTACAGCCACTTGAGTTAGCTGCAACCTTGTTCCACTTGAGCCAATACCACTCCTATACCACTTAAGGCTTCATGCAGGTGTTGTAAGGGTGGTGATGGCTATTCCTCTTGTCCTGCAGTAGCATGTATTTACAGCAGTTGCAATGATTGCATAGCAGCATCCATCCACTATAGTTGATCTCCCCCTCAGACTGTGCATAGTATTGAGAACCTGCTGATAAACTGTGATGATCTTTGATCCACTGCAGTGAACTAGTTCCTGCAACTTCTCAATTTGCTCCCCCTCAACATGAGCATCTTGACTTGCTCCCCCTCAACTAGAGTATCTGTTATCATTCCCTTTACTGGAGCATCTGTTACCACTTGATATCTTTTGAGAGTCTTGATATCAATGTCAGACTTATCTACCAGCAAGAGAGGTGAGTACTGCAACAGAAATATAACATGGAGAACCTAAAGCTATACTGAGTTCAACATACCCAACTTAAACTTGAGGGTGTTGAACTTGACTTCATTCAGTGGCTTAGAAAAGATGTCAGCCACTTGCTTGTCTATGAGGACAAACTCAAGACAGAAGTCTTCCATTTCCACATGCTCCCTAATAGAATTATACCTAATCCTTGTGCATAGTCCTGCTATAAGAGACAAGATTCCTAGCAATGGGGATTTAACAAGTTGACTTACAGTATTTGAGAATGTTACTTATCTCAATGTTGTAGACCCGGAGCTGATGCTGTATTCATAACAACTATGCACAACAGCTCCCTGCAGAGATATACTCTGACTGAGCAGTGGATATAGCCACAATGGTCTGCTGCATACTACTCAAATGACATCAGCCTTCTTTCTTGGAATAGACAAGTTCCATCCTTGCTTTTTCTATCTTCCTTGCACCCTATTGTGGAGGCGCTTCTTCTCACCTGTCTCATTTATTTTAAATGGGCAGTCAGCACTTACATGCCCAACATTGCTACAACAATAACATATTATGTTAGAAGAAATATGTTTTTGGGGTTTAGGATCATAACTGTCTCCTTTGGAGAGCATCTTCCCATATTTGTTGTGATCCTTCTGGTAATATGAGGAGGAGGATGGTTTGTTCTTCCACTACTTTCTCTTCATCATTTTTTGGAACTGCTTGAAGAATAGTGCCAGTTCTCCATCTGATAGCTCATTTCAAGAGGAGCTGGGATTTGAGCTTTCTAACTCTACAATTCTCCTTGGTGAAGAAGGAATCTTTCCCTTACTTCTTCATGTGGCTTCATCTCTGAAGGCCACTTACTTATCTTTTTCAACTGAACTGGTAGCACCCACTTGAAAGTCTCAACTTGCTGATCTAGATCTCTTCCTCTTCTTTAGCAATTTATTTGCTTCTGGCTCTAGCTATCTGATAAGCATCAGTACAAGAGGGTTCAGTCATGTTTTTATCTGTATACTTTTCAAGCCACATTGAACCTCTTATTACATTGGTAACCCAAACAGTATTCTACCCTTGATATACACACACAAGCCTGATTAGGAAAATAGACAGTATATGTTGTATACCACTGGTGGCACATGTCTCTTCTTTATACAACCTGACCATTTGAGTTGGCTATATACCATCTCTACTTGCACAACATACTCCCCCTAGATCATGGCCATTGCCTTTGCTATTTCCATCTCCAATTGCCTTCTCCCTCTTTATGACATCTTCAGTAAAGGAGACTCTTCAGATAGGACAGGGAGGTTTTGGCCTGATCTATCTCTTCATCCAGATAGATCACTATCCTTTGAGGCATATATAGTCATTTCAATGATACTCTTATTATGTTAAGCAAGGAGATTTGTTGGAATCTCCCCGTCAATCTCTGAATTTCCCATAGGAAGTTGCTGACTTGTATCAATTAAAGTTGGAGCAATCTAGCTCTTATCTAACTGATTATACTTGCTCACCTACAGCAGGTGGAAACATCTGGGTAGTCTACCCCTCAACCCCATCAATTTCCATAGGGACATGTTGATCTTCAGGAGTATTGTTGATCTATTCAGTGTTGGAGATGCTCTAGGTAAGACTCAAGCTTGTCCAGCAACCTAGACTGAACATGCTCTCCAAACAGGAGCATCAAGCTTGATAGTCTTCCCTTCAATGGTTGCACAGATCCTGTCCACGATACCAACTAACTTGGACATACTTTGCTGCAGGTTTAGAGGACATTGATCCCTGAGCATTCTTATCTCTCTTTGTTTCCTCAAAAGAGTATGACTGCTGAGGATACCACTTGAGAGTCTTTTCAGCTGAGGATTATGTGCCCCTTCCTTGCTACTCTTAGAAGAGCTACTTCTTATTCTTTCCTCAGTGATGAGTACATCCTACTTGTTCTTCTCCTCACCATTCTACTGAAGTGGTAGCAGTACTATGTCCCATCAGTAAAACATCTTATGGCTTCAATGTTGTATTCTACTGGTATAATTATCCAATAAGATACCACTTGAAGGACTTTACCTAAGACATGTATACTTTATCCTCCTTCAGGAATGCACACAACATCACGCTATCCTCTTCCTCTTGGGCAGTAGGAGGAGTAATCTTGATTGTCTGTTTATCTGTCCCCAACTTTACACCTGTTGGCCATAGCTTTTGGTGACTCCTCTGTCTGACCCCCCCAAAGCTTACTTTGGGTCCATCTTTTACTGGAGAATGATCCTTCAGTTGGCTCTTTGTTCCAGTTTTATTATTGGAACAACCTCTATCCAAGTACCATATAGGGTTATAGACACTTGGACTATCCAGCAAAATAGAGTTTTTCCTTACCTTAGTACCCCAATACTTATTTGGTCCTAGGTTCTGATTGGTTTGAAAATGATCATGAATTCCTGCAGATTTTATGACAGGAAGACTAAAACTAGCTCTGTCAGGAAGACTTACCCTTGCCCTTGGCACACTAGGGTTGTGCCAACAATCAATGGCAAAGTGGACCACTTTTCCACAACACCAACACTCATGGATGTTATATCTTCTCCTCTGAATAGTCTTTGAAAAGTGCAAGCCATCATTAGCTGCATGTTTAGAGGTGAGTGTTGTAGCTTTCTTCTTATTTCTCTCAGCAAGAATCTGATTAAATGTGAGTCTGCGAGTAGAAGTACTTGGCTTACTCTGAGTTTCATTAACAGCAGCCTTCTTTGTAGTTGACATGTTATTAATGGCCTTAGAGCTATCCAAGTCAGCCTTACTGACTGACTTACCCTTGGTCTGGGTTTTTGCTGGAAGAGCCTGAGAATAGGCCATTGCCTTCTCCTTAAGTGTAGGGGTTGGAGAACAAAATACAAATGGTTCATGATGGACAACCTGGACTTTTTCATGGGGAGCCTTCTGTGCACTCAAACCCATGCCCTTCCTTCTTCCATTATAAGATACAAAGGAGAATTCCCATTCTTTCAGTTACTATACATGCAGTCTTGGTCATACCTGTTGGAAGGGAGGATTACCTTGTGAAAGGTGGTCTGAGGCACTACATGAGCCTTTCCTTTCCCTTTAGAATGGCTAACTCTAGAATTCTACTTAGACCCTAAACATCGCTCATCTTTTTTAGAGGTAATGGAGTCAATCAGCGGCAACACAATTTTGGGCTTACTGAATTCAGCCACAATCTTTCTCTCCTTTAGGAGTTTCTCTTCAAGATCCAAGATGATCTTGTTCTTCTGGCTTATGGTATCAATTTGGATGATTGAGATGGCCTTTAGTTAACTGACTTACCTTAGTTTATGTTCCAGCAAGGATGTTGAGTCAGACTGCTGAGAAGCAGCTAGCTGTAAGGAGATAATCTCCTCAGCCTGCTTCTTGGCCAGCTTCTTGCTTCTTTTCAAAGCATCTAACATTTCACCAAACATGTCAATCAATTGATTAACATCTACCTCAGATTGTGAGCCATCTTCATTACTAGATGTGGATGTATCAGAATCTGGACTTGTCTCATAATCTGAACAATAAGAAGAACTAGACAAAGAATGTACCTTTTCTGGATAAGGCTGATTCTTGCAGGGTTCTTCATCTGACATGGCCATCAACCCATAATAGTTGTTGGCATATTCTTCCTTATCATCCTCATATGTGCCTTTTATGTAGACAATCAGTGTATCCCACATTTGTTTGGTTGTCTTGCAGTGGACGAAGTTCTTGAAGGTGGAGTCATCTATGGCACTTACAATGATGTTTTGTGCCCTTTTGTCCATATTTGCCAAGATGACTTCATCTCTAGTCATTTCAGTAAAACTCTTTGGAGTCTGGGCATCTGCATCTAAGACCGAGACCTTTATGGGGATGAAGGGTCCTTCTTGAACTGTTATAAAAATCCTAGGATCAGAGGCTTCCATGAAGTGTCTGACCCTCTCTTTCCAGATCCCAAAGTTCTCCTTGTTGTAGACTTGAAGATCCATTGAGCTCCACTCCTTATGGTTCTCTCCTGAACTCATAAGTTCTGTACTTTTATCTACCCTTTGAGATCTACTCAGAGTATTAAGTCCGTCTTGAGTAACCTCCCTCTGAAATAAGTTGAAAGTATTTAATTTCAAGGGCAGCTAAACACCTAGAGGGGGGTGAATAGGTTTTTTAGTCTTCTATGACTATCTTTTTATTTTCCTTCTTTAAGTGCTTTGTGAGTTAGTAGTTTTCTGCTTTCAAGACACACCATAAAGAGCACACACAGATTTTTTAGGGGTTCCCCAGATTATGGGTACTTCTATTATCCCTCTCACCTTTCTAACAGCTTATAAGACAAGGCACTCCTCCAAATCTCAGTCCTAAGAGCTTACAACACATATCCCGCAGGATCTCTCAGTCTCTTCCAAGACTTACCTCAGGCACAAAGCCCTACCTCAAATCCAAGATTGGATCCTATAGCTTTGTGATCCAAAAATCACCTACTTCAGACTTGAGCACTTGTCCTACACTCAGGCTATGGAGGATAGCCCTACCTCAGAGAGAATGACTCTCAAATAGATCAGGAACAAACGCACTACCTCAAATCCAAAGAATCTTACAACTCAGGCATAAGTGCCCTACAAATCAGAGAGAATGACTCTCCTAGCTCAGAGCAAGCTTGCTCCTACCTCAGGCACACAGGCCCTACACAAAGATCAACAAATGATTCTACCTCAGAGAATAAATATTCTACAGCTCAGGCCCTCAAGCCCTACCTCAGATCCACAACCGGATCTTACTCTCAGCTTTTATAACTTCAAGCTTACAACTCAGATCCAAAAGGATCCTACAGCTCAGATCCAAGAATGGATCCTATAGAGGGAAAGGTTGGTTGGTGTAGATTTGACTCTAGAGGAAATTTCTCTGAGACTGACTTCCTGAGCTGAAATGAACTCAACCCTACCTTCTTCACAACAATAAGAAACTGATCTTCAGGTTGATTTATCTTGTGCTAAGAAGTATCTTGCAGAGCAGCAACTTTGAACTTGCTCTACTTCTTCTTCTCTTCCTGGACTGAGTAGATTCAGTACAGTCTTCTTCTTTTCGCAGGTTCTAGAAAATGTTCTTCATATATGTTCAGCTGGAATTGTGAAGTGGCTTCAGCTAGGTTTATCCCTTGCTGCACCTTATTTCTTAGATATTCACTCTGAACTTGTTATTGACTGTGAAGATGACCACATCTAGCTTGGATCAATTGATCTGTTGCAGTTAGGGTAAAATCTTGTTGCTTCTTCTTTTACCTCAGAAATTTCTTCTGAACTTGCTGTAGCAGGTGAAGATAGCTACAACTAACTTGTATCGGCTTTCAGATCAGCTGTAGCTAGGGTTTTTCCTTGGCTGCTTCTTCTTCTTCAGAGAAATCTTTGATCTTGTTGTTATAGGTGAAACTTGCAGCAGCTACCTCTTTGAACTTTAGGATCAGTTGATTGAACTTGTTCGTCAAGCTCTGCAACAATGGCCTAAGGAAGAAGATGAAGTACAGTGCCTTTTTAAAATAATCCTAGAAAGTTATCTTCTTCTCGCTGATCTAATTTATTTTATTCTCGATATCCAATGGCTATTAGAGACGTGGGCCCCACAATAGTTGACAGCTACAACTTATCTTTATCAGTAAAGGTCATATAATAGGCATGCAGTGTTGTTTGTCGCGTACTGTAGCCATCTCTCAACATTTGAAATCTTGCTTACGTCATCACCTATGGACTTAGTCAAATTCAAACAATTGTAGTATAGGCGTTGAGTGAACAAGCTTCACTCAATGCCAAAACACTTCAATAGATTTCTTTCTTACTCAGGTATTGAGAGCGTTGAGTGAACAAGCTTCACTCAATGTTTTTTGCCTTAACCAATCTTTCTGCATCTAAGGCATTGAGTGCGTTGAGTGAACAAGCTTCACTCAATGCTTTTGGCCTTAGCCAATCTTTATGTATCTCAGGCGTTAAGAGCATTGAGTGAGCCCTCATCACTCAACGCTTTTTGCCTTAGCCAATCTTTCTGTACCAGTAGGCGTTGAGTTAGCCTTCATCACTCAATTCAAAAGTACTTAGAAAGTTTTATATCACTAGGCATTGAATGAGCCTTCATCACTCAATGCCAAAACACTTAGTCGCATTCCTGAATGAAGGCGTTTAGTATAGCTTCTTCACTCAATGCTTTTCTACTTTAGCCTATTATTTTGATGAGGCATTGAGTGAATAGCCTTCACTCAATGCTTCTATACTTAGACAGATTTTCTGTCAGCTTAGGCATTGAGTGTGTTGAGTGAGCCTTCATCACTCAACGCCATCTAGACTTTTGTAGTCTTAGCTGCTTAGGCGTCGAGTTAGCCTTCATCACTCGACGCTTCTAGACTTAACCAAATTTATTTATTGTCAAACATAAAGCTTTGACTATCTGAGCTTTACTCAACGCTTTTTGCAGTATGGTGTTGAGTTAACTGCCTTCACTCAATGCCTGTAGACTTAGCCACTTTTATTCCTTGCAAATAGTTAGTCTTTGACTGGCTTGACTTTACTCAACCCTTCTTGTTGTATGGCATTGAGTGAACTTGCTTCACTCAACTCCTGTGGACTTAACAAATTTCCTGCCCTGCCAATGCTGAAGGTGTTTGAATGTCTTGTCTTCTCTCAGCACTTTTTGGCATCTGGCATTGAGTGAGCTTGCTTCACTCAATGCCTATGGACTTAACTATATTTCCTTGCATTTGCGTTGAGTGAGATGTCCTCACTCAATGCCGGTGGACTTAGACAAATTTCTGTCTCTCCACCTCTCTTCCTTGTAACCACTTGTCACAATCACTTAGACAACCTATCTAGCCTTATTACAAGGATCATCCTGCATATGATGAGCTTAACTAACATGAAATACAACTATACTCTTAGTGTTGATGGTGATGCCTCTTCAAATCAAATCTCGGGAACATTGAGGGAGATATTCCCAACACTCCTCAATCTTCAACTCTTTAAACACATCAGTTAAAGGAATCTATTCCTACAAAAGATTTTTGGTGGATGTTTCCTCCCCCTTGGAATAAGAAAGAGTTTCATGAAATACTACATGCATGGATTCCCCAATTTTAAGTGTCCTTTTATTAAAACACATATAATCTTTGCATGATAAGGAATATCCTACAAATATTCCATCATCAGCTTTCTTGTCAAATTTGGCATGATAGCTTTTCCTATTATTAAGAATGTAATAAGCACAGTCAAATATTCTAAAATAAGAGACTATATGTGTTTTACCTTTCAAGAGTTCATAAGTTTCCTTAACTTGGTTTTGTGAATGAGTCTTCTATTGAGAACATAATTAGAAGTTTTACTGCTTCAGCCAAAAAGGACCTAGGTAGATTTGACTCTACTAATATGGTTCTACTAGATTCAATAAATGTTCTATTTTTCCTTTCAATCATTCCATTTTGTTGAGTAGTTCTAGGGGCTGAAAAGCCTTGTCTAATTCCTTCATCCTCACAAAATCTACAAATCAATTGATTTTCAAACTCTATGACATGATTACTTCTGATCAAATACACTTTAATATTAAACTATGATTGAATTTGTTTGATGAATCTTGAGAGGATTAAAAAGGTTTAAGACTTAGCTCATAGGAAAAACACCCAGCTAAATCTTGAGTAGTCATCCACTATGACTAAAGTATAAGACTTACCTCCTAAACTCTGTGTGGTAAGTGGACCAAATAAATCCATATGCAGTAGATATAAAATCCTAGGGGAATCTCTTACCAATTGGTTTGAATGAAGAATATGACTTTCTTACCCTGCTGACATGCTTTACAAGTATTAAGTTTTCTATACATACCTTTTGGTAAGCCTCTTACCAAATCATCCTTTGCAAGCTTAGCTATAGTCTTATGATAAACATGAATAAGACACTTGTGCCAAAGCTCATTCCTGTATAATTCAGCATTAAACAGACATACCTCATTTTTGGTTGAGTTGAAATCAACTACATAGATATTACCTTTTCTAAAACCAGATAATACTATAATGTTAGTTATGGAGTTTACTATTTTACAGAGGTTGTGTGTGAATACAACATTATATCCACCATAATATAGATGCCTGATACTAATTAGGTTTTGTTGAAATCCTTTAACATAAGCAACATTAGAGAAAGTGATATCTCTAATTTTGATCATTCCAAATCCTTTGGTTTAACCATAATTGGAATCACAAAAAATTACCTTTGGGCCGTTTTTGGCCTTGAAATTATCTAGCAATTCTTTATGTCAAATCATATTCCTGGAGCAACCACTGTTCAAATATCATAGTTGGTTTGTATAAGGACAGTCTTTTTCCTACACTTGAAATCAAACATCAATTGGGATCCAGGTTACCTTATAACTATTACATCTTTTTCCATTATAAGGAGTCATGAATGAATAGGATGACCTTTCATAATACACCTTGGAATAAAAGAGTGTTGGTCTATTAAACCAACAACTTACAGTTTTAAGTCCCTTGGTAAAATATTGTGCACAAACATCATTTATAGAGTAATAAGAAGAAAAACAAATATCTAGGGATATGTGTCGAGTTGAAGTCGACATTGTAAGACCACCCCCCCACCCAACCTTTGCCCTAGGTCGGGCCGGAGGGGATCTTACGTGCCCAAGACGCCCACCCAGTGCTCCTCAAGGGGTAATGACCCACTCCACTAAGCACTAGTTGGCTGCCTTACACGACTTGAACCATAACATTCACACCACAGAGTACAACAGAAGCACTATCAAGAAGACATAGTAAATATATATCATAACATATATCTTTAACAGAAAAGCGAAAGGGTATAGCCACTCTCTATACATAGAGCCCGTAAGCTATAATAGTACTACAACTAGCAACTCATTTCTCTCTCAACTCTGCTCGCTAGTACTCACATCTCGAAACTCTAGAGACGACGGGGGTGCCTCTGCTCGGGTAGTCCTATCAGCTGGCATATCGTCCTTCAGCAGCTGGTCACTATGGTGTTTTATCTCCTGTGAATGGTTATTAAAATAACAGTTAGTCACAGAGGTAAGTGGAATCAAATCTCCTCCTCGGATCAAAATCCTGGGTATGAGCACACACACCCAACAATGTAAGATATCCAAAGCATGAGAGAGTTAGCATAGAATTTCATAAATAAGCTAGGAGCAAATGAAAGGAGTATAACATGATATAACTGGACTAACAACATTAATTTACGTTAGTTATAATTTTTGGCTCAAATAGCGCAGCAGCACAGTAGGTATAAAAAAAGAATGAGCTCCGCGGGCCTTCAAGCCACGTACACATCGCAGGATTTCATAGCCGCGCACACATCTCATGCTTTCACGGCTGCGCACAATACCCTATGTCGACATTGTATTGACCACTTCACTTCCAGCCGGTTAGCGAGCCCGGCGGGACTCACGGATGTGTCCATCGGTGATAGTGGCCAATCCTGCCACTTCTGGGGGTGGTCGTATCGCACAGCCCAGGCCCTTAGGTACAACCCTGTGTACTCTTGGATGTGAGCAACATCTGGCGATTCCACATTTTGGTCGACCAGCGGAGGAAATACAACGGGGAAAATCTTAACGGTCGGTCACCCGCAGTACCCATCTACCTATCGCCTTGAGTCGTCGAACATTCTCCACCGATACGAACGGTCTGCGGAAGTGTCTGACCCGCCATAATTTACCGCAAGAAATTTACAAGCAATCAAATTATTAATTTACTAGCACGCATTGGGTCTGCAGCTGCCTGCCCTACTATGTTTCAAATAATTCAGGTAAGCGAAATACAGCTCAACTTTCGACAAGGAGCATTGGAGCACTTTACTTGGGCTAACTTAGGAGAAACATCTCAACCCCTGTTATCTCCAACTAAGGCTCAACCTATCAAATCAGTACCCGTCAGGACAGGATTCGTGCTTAAAAATAGTAAATTACAAAAACAAAAGTACGGTAATAAAAGCTATTCTTAGTATATAAGCTGCAGAATTGAAATACTGTAATTAAAAAGGACCAGTACGAAACTGGAGTAGTACTGAACTGAAAGTACTGAAAGGAACTAGACCAGAATGAGACTAGAATATTATTAAAAGAAATGAACTTAACTGAAAGGAATAAATGAACTGGACCAATACGAGACTGCAGTACTGAAATGAAAGTACTGAATTGAAATGAAATAATGAACTAGACTAGTGCAAGACTGGAATAAAACATAAATAAAATGGTTAGTAGTCTAATCATTCCATTCAAGTGGCTTTAGTTCCATCTCCATTTTAAGGAGGCTTAGTTCAGTTTCATCTCCGTTCTCAGGAGGCTTAGTGTTGGGCCTGTTTGGGAAGGCTTTTCAGAAAGGAGAATGAGTGGTAGCAAAAGGATGGTAGGAAAAGGAGCTTTTGGAAAATGTCTATTATAAAAGGAGAATTGTTTGCGTGACTTTTTTCGCAGAGCTTTTCAAAAAGGAGAAGCATTTTATAAACAGTTTGACAAATCAAAGTTGCGGTAAATTTTTTTACTAAAAATGCGCGTCCGGGGAAAAGACTCAATTATTTTGCCGGGGAATGTATTTTTCGCCCAGGAGCGAATTTTTCGTCCGCGAGCGAATTTTTTGTCGGGGAGCAGTTTTTTCGCCCGGGCGCGGTTTTTTCGCCCGGGCGCGGTTTTTTTGCCTGGGCGTGAATTTTTCGCCCAGGCGCGATATTTTCGCTTGGGTGCTAATTTTTCGGTCGGGCCCTATATTTTCGTCGGGGCCCCAATTTTTCAGCCGGGTGCAAATTTTTCGAACGGGCACGAATTTTCCGGACAACCGTAAATTTTTTGGACAGGCGCGAAAAAATTTTCCCTGGCTAAAAAAATCACGAACGAGCGAAAAAATCACGCCAAGGCAAAAAATTCACGTCCGAGCGAAAAATTCGCCCTCGGGCGCGCTCAGACGACAAAATCGCGCCCGGGCGAAAAAAACGTGTCAGGGCAGAAAAATATCGTTAACGGGAAAAAATTTCGCGCCTGATCGAAAAATTCCCGACCAGGCAAAAAAAACATGGCCCGGGCCAAAAATTTGCTCCCCGCGAAAAAACCACGCTCAGGCGAAAAAATTTTGCCCGAGCAAAAAAACCGCTCTGCGGCGAAAAAAACAAGCTCTGATGACAAATATCGCTCTGGGGCGAAAAATTAGCTCCCGTGCGAAAAAAATAGTGCTCGGGCGAAAAACCGCTCCCGGGCAAAAAAATCGCGCCCGGGCTAAAAAAATAGCGCCTGGGAGAAAAAATCGCGTCCGAGCGAAAAAGTCGCCCTCGTGCGAAAAAATCGCGCCCTGGCGAAAAATACCCCCCCGGGCCAAAAAAACGCGTGCAGGCGCAAAAATCACCCGGGGGCGAAAAAATTGCACGAGGGCGAAAAAATCGCACCGGTGCAAAAAAAATTGCGCCCAGGCGAAAAAATCACGTCGGTGCAAAAAAATCACGCTCGGTCGAAAAAAGCGCTCCCGGGCGAAAAAATCGGCTCGGGAAAAAAAAATCGTGCACCGGCAAAAAAATTGCACACGAATGAAAAAAACGCACCCGGGAGAAAAACCCCGCACCCGGGCAAAAAAATTACGCCCGGAAAAAATTCGTGCCAAGGCAAAAAAATAAAGTTGTAGATTTTTTTAAGAGATAAGTGTTTTTGGTTTAGGAAGTGATTTTTGAAAATTTGAAAAGTATGTGACAAGTGAATTTTCCAAAAGATGTGAAAATGGAGTTTTTCGCGGTAGCTTTTCCCACCAATAGACAATCCAAACGGTCTCTTAAGTGTGGTAGCGTTTTCCAAAAAACAAAAAGGAGCTCGAAATCCCTCCCAAACAGGCCCTTAGTTTCATCTTCGTTCTCCGGAGACTTAGGCTCCATTTGGTTCGGCGGTGGAGGGTCGATCCGACGGGTGGAAACGGAGTGTTCGAACCGGAGGAGGGAGGTGGCTGCTCCAACCGAGCTTTTTGGGGCGTTTCTCAAGGCGGGCGGGTGGAAACGGAGCAAACGCTGCCAGAGGTTCATTTGTTTACCCTCCTTCCGGCGGCGTTTGCCCAAAACGGAGCAGCGAAACGCCTAAACAAATAGAGCCTTAGTTCAGTTCCATCTCCGTTCTCAGGAGGCTTAGTTCAGTTTCATCTCCGTTCTCAAGAGGCTTAGTTCAGTTTCATCTCCGTTCTCAGGAGGCTTAGTTTAGTTTCATCTCCGTTCTCAAGAGGCTTCTTTGGGGTTTTACCCATTAATCCGCTCCGATAATAATTCAGTTGCGTGGCTTAATCGGACTTGAAGGATTTATTAAGGGTTAAATCTTTATTATTCGTTCAGAATAATTTGCAGTTTCATTGCTCGTACTTTATTTTCTGAGTTTGTTCAAGTTACTCGTTAGCTTTGTAATTGATAAAAACGTGGTTCTTAGTAGTTCTACGAAACCTCGCAATACTCAGAGCTTAGCACTTGGCTCGATCACTTTCGTTCGTAGAATAATTGAACTTATCAATCAATTTAACAGTGGCTGCGCGCTTCGATTTTCTTTTCCGAAGAAGTTTGGGTGCGTAAATTTTCGAGTCAACCCTTGGCTCCAAGAAATTGGAAAAATCTTCAATTTTTATCCCAAGGTTTCCAAATTTTAAAACAACCTTTAAGAGGGCCTAAAAAGAGCCTAATAATTTTTCCAAAATTTTTCGGGCACTTTTGGGCTTCTAAATTACCCAAATAAAATTTATTTGGGCTTTTAAAATTACCAAAACAATTTCAAAAATTCTCAAACATTTATTTGGAGGAAGTCCTTATCAAGGGGAACAACTTTCTTGTTCAACACTTTTTCCCTAGGAGCCTAAATTCTTTTATAAAAAATATACAAGGTTCTGATTTAGAAATTGGTCTGCATATAACAGATCAAGCCTGATCTTGCAGCCAAGATTGCGCCAGACAGAGGAATTGGCCAGCGTTTCCCCACAGCAGATCGGTCATGGATCCGCAATGGGGGCACAAAAGATGAGGCGGGAGAGGGAAAAGTTGTAATCACAGCCGTTCATCTCTTTCCATGAGATGAACGGCGGATATCTTCCCCCACCGGAGAAGAAGGAGGTGGCTTTTTCCCACCATCGGCCAGCGAATGTCGGATGCCAGCGCCGCCCCCGATTGACTCATCAGGGGCTGGCGAGTATCTGGGTGGTGGTCTGGCGGCCTGCTGTCGCCGGCCACTACCGGAATTTGAAATCCCGAGAGCAGGGTGGCTCTGCTCCCAGTACCTCCGCTCCACCCTGCCTCTCTGGTGGCTGTACCACCCACAAAACCACCCTCAGCCGCCATTCCAGTGGCATGGCTCGTCTCTGGGGGTTGCCCGATGACCAGATATCGTCGGCCACCGCAGGAGCAAAAATAGAGCAAATCTCTATTTCTCGGGTGCCGCCGGAGCAGCATTTTCTAGCAGCATCCCTGCCTTCCACTACCGAGGAATGTCATCCCCGGTGGTTTATCCCTTCTCCAGCGCCACCATCGGCGCTGGGAGGGGCTTGCCTGTTGCGGCCACCACCCGACCTGGAGCTTGGATCGAGTGGTGCCAGCGGCGCTCCGGTGATGGAGACGACGGCCCTCAACATGTTGAAGATGATGACGACGTGCTTACGGAAGATATTTCTCCGCCCCAGATAAAGACTAGCCGCCCCATGACGACCATGTGGAGTGACGCCAAAATATCCGCCCGTGGCACAAATCAATATATTAATAATTATTAATAATTATTAATTATTAAGTCACTTTTTATGTTTTGTTTTATTATTATTTTATTTTGCAATGTTATTTACTTTCATGTATGATGGGTGCCTATAACATCAATTTCTATCTTTATTTAATGTCTTTAATTATTGTTTTGTTATGACATGATGGGTGCCATTAGGCATCATGAGTGGTTTAAAATTTGAATTTCCCCCTCCTCTCTCTTCCCCTCTTGGAAAATTCATTTCCTCCTCCTCTCCTCTCATCCTCTCCAAAATTTTGGCCTCCCCCTTTCTTTCCCCCCTCTCTACCTCCTCCTTTCCAATATTCGACCAAAGCCTTTAATACCTCTCCCAAAACCGACCCCTTCATCAACCACAGCAAGGCAGGCTATCCTCCTCAATACAAACCCGACCACCACCTTCCCCCTCACCAAAAAACCGATCAACCCCCTCCTTTAAGAAATTCGGCAAAGGCAAGAGGCTTTCCTTTTGTGGATTCTTAAACCCCGACGTGAAGCGACGAAGGAGGACAAGTTCCTCTCCATCTGGCGCGACTCCGGTGGAGCCGTTGAAAGTCGATCCAAGTAGAGAGTAATCAGAATCATCCATTCCGATTGGGTAACGAATATATCTTCTACTCGGTTATTTTCCCTCTTGATAGATCTTGTGGCATATGCGTGTTGCGTGGCTTGTGAAACGCTTGAATTTTCGTGGTTAATTTCTTCATAGATCTTGTTGGTGTTTGCCTTTTTCCGTTTAAGTTCGTGAGGCGTGGCGGCCCTCATTTTATTTTTTTTGGAGAGAACCACCCTTGTCCGAATCTTTTGTTTTCGGTGGTTTCTCTTTTGGTACAACAACGCTCGACCGAACCGTGTGGGTTCCTTTCGCTTGAGAGGACCTTGGCCTATCACCTTGGTATTATCTTGAAAGGCTTTGTGAATCCACCGTGATCTCTGAATATTGAAAATACAAATTGTGTCGTTGCAGCACTTAAGGATTGAGCGTGGCGTGGCATGAGGGTTATCGGAGAGCGTTGCGTTAGTTTCGTCGATCACCATAGCGCCCAAAAGGTAAGCCTACATCAATTTGGTATCAGAGAGAAGTTCACGTACATTTCTTAATTGGCACCCTCCCTCTTTTATTTGCACGTCGGCACGCACGTTTCTTGTTCGTTTATTTAAAAATTTAACAAAAACAATTTTTTATGGTATGCTAATAGCGGTGTAAATTTCTTATTTTTCAGTCAAATAAAAAAAATTTAATAATCCTCATATTTTTTCCAGCAAGAAAATCTATTTTATATAAAGATAACCTTAGTGGCTAAGCGGGAACAATTCCATCTTTCCTAGAATTAGTTGTTCAGGTACCCTTTTTTTCCATTCGCACAAAATCCGAATCTAGTGTCCTATCCGGTTCACACTGAAATGGCTTTCGACGTTAACGCTTCCAATTGTCCCCTGGCTTATCTACACACTAATATTTTTACCTATATGGTTATAGAGATCCCAAGTATTTTAGATACTGGCTTGAGGGGGTAGAAACCTATTTTTAATATAACCAATTGGGCGAATACCAAAAGGTTAGTGTAGTCCAAGAGCGGTTAAGAGGTCGAGCCCGCGAGTTTTGGCTGAACGAAGAGAAAGAGCACGGTGTTGGTAGCTATCCTTATGCTTGGCCGCACATGCGAAGAATTCTCTCAGCGAAATTTGATTCCCCCTACCGCCTTAGTATTAGCCTGACATCCAATAGCCAGTATTGTTATGGCACTAGAACATAGCCGGATCATAGGAGTGACATATTATCCCAAGATAGGTCCTTTCCCCTGTTTGGTAGAGCTACCCCTAGCGTACCTGCACCCACCTATAGAGGAAGGGAAACAGTGAGGTCCCCTATCCTGAGTTCTGTATATGTGACTGCTAGGCCTGCCATGAGCCTGTGGGGTGAGAGTAATCCTACCCGTAAAGGTAGGCAAACGATTACGACATATATGTCAAGTTGCGCACCTGATCTTGGCTCTATTGAGCATCCTACCCCGATTATGCCCATAGGCCCTATTAAGTCTCTCCCCAAGTTGTCTAAATTAGTCGTTGACTCTCCTGTTGAGTTTGAGGCTGTGTCTAGGACTGTGCCCGTCACTGAGGATAAGGCTGAATACACTGGCGATTTGAGTGACGATGAGGAGATTGGTTACCCTAGTGACCTGGATGAGGATTTCTCCTCTGAGGAATCGTATCTTCCTTTCGGCGATGTTTCTGAGGCGTCTCCCGTGATAGTTTTTGAGTCTTCTGATGACCCTGAGTCAGAAGACATTCCGGCTGAGTCACCCTATGTTGAGAGCTTACCTATTACATATTTAGGTGATGACCTGCTAGAACACGAGCTAGTTCCTTCTAGCTCGGAAAATATTGAGGTGCCCATTTATTTAGCTTCCCCGTTAGATAAATCTAGTCGGATAAGTGCGAGTGAGGATCACAATATTATTATGATTGATCCAGGATTGGTAGATGTTTCAACGGTGTTGGAAGAGTAACCTTGGGATGGATGTTTATCTTGGGATAATCTTAGTGGTGCAGATCCGGGAGATAGTTCATTGATATTATCATCGTTGTTTGAGGTTCATACTAATTTAGATTCTCCCCGGGATTCGATTTAACCAAACCTTCCATCCTGATTTAGACAATGTACCTACTTCGTCGGAAGATTTGGTTAGCGAAGAATGTGACATTTTGGAAGATTTACCTTGTGTGGGAAGGCCATTTGTGGATGACGGTAGCACTGAGGACCCGATAGACATTTCTTTGATGTTAGCTCCTTCGCCAAAAGCCCAAAATGGATTAGAAATTTTGTTGAGTACGATTTTGGCTACTTTTGATACCAATACTGATTCTGATTTGGACGAATTATCTAGTGTGTTGGAAGACATGTCGACTGAGTTTTCGGTAAGTAAAAATCTACTTTTTTATGTTTCCTTTGATTTTGATGGCTTGCATCCGGAGGGTTTTTCTTGGACGTTGAATCCCTGTTTTGACAGTGAGTATGATTTAGTTCCTCCTCCGGGATCGACCATGTTGACTCCTCCTCTGGTTCACTTGACTCGATTAGATGACTTGTTAGGGAACGAGCTTGTCATTTCTAGCCCGAGATATCTGGAGATGTTTAATTATCCAGCTCCCCCCGTTAGACTTACCCAGACGGATGTGTGTGAGTGATTTGTTAGTTGTCGCGTTCGGTGTTTCCACTACTTTTCATATATCTGACTATGTTGTTCCTAGGATGGACCATTCATCTGACCTCTTGGCATTGGGTAAGGCTTCGTTTTGGACTGCTAGTGATTCCATGGCGATGGTACGTTTTGATGTGGTGTCCCCTAGACACAATTATTTGCCAAGCCCGGTCGCTTGCATTTATCCTCCGCCTTTTGATGATCCGTGCATGCACACATTAGTGAACGTAGTTGGGTATGTTGAGTTGTGTCTCCCGCACTACCTTTCAAATCCGGGAGCGCCCAACTCTATAGTTGGTGATGAGCATTTTCCGCAGGCATTTCTTTATGAAAATTTAAAATCTAAATTTAAAACTACGATGTTGGACTCCACGGAAATCGTTAATGAATTTAAAGCACCCGTGCCAGCAGACTTAGTCTCGTTATTTTCTACTGTTAACTCAAGTCATGTTGCACATGGGTTCACCCCTCACAGTTTTAATTTAATTAGGCGCATTCTTAACATCTTAATTTATCAAAATGCGTCCTTTAAATTACTTGCAAGTTTGTATCGGAGAGTCTCCCACCGTTATGTGGATGATTTGGTTTTGGCTTGTCTCACCCCTAAACAGATGCCCCCGGGCACCTTCAAAATATTAACGAATCGGCAAGTCCATCCTTTGCTAATCATAAGGGAGTTTGGAAACATGATATTTCTTTTAGAATTTTCCACTGATTGGGGCATAGCTTCTATTTTCATCATTTCATATTTTACGCTTCATTCTTCTATGCCACTTGAAATATCTACCTTTCCATATATACTTTCCACTTTGTTCTCTTTGGTTCTGGGTAGTGTGTTTATGCTTGGACCGTTATCTTCATCGAACTTCACTGGAGGTACGTTGGTTGTTGATGATGAATTTTGTTTTCCTTTATTGCCTTATGTGTTGCCAAGGTTCCCTAGGAACACATTTTTGCCTGACAGGATACTCCAGTTTGTTGTGCCCTCCTCTCCTAGTGGTGTTGTGTGCCGCTTCGTGGTTCTAATGGATGATGCTTTCCCGCACCTGTACAATCGGATCTACTCATCGGTGATGAGTACTTTTGAGCGGGGGAGGATTGATGGAGACGACGGCCCTCAACATGTTGAAGACGATGACGGCGTGCTTACGGAAGATATTTCTCCGCCTCCAAATAAAGACTTGCGGCGCCGTGATGACCATGTGGAGCGACGCAAAAATATCTGCCCGCGGCACAAATCAATATATTAATAATTATTAATAAATTATAATTAATTATTAAGTCACTTTTTATGTTTTGTTTTATTATTATTTTATTTTGCAATGTTATTTACTTTCATGTATGATGGGTGCCTATAACCATCAATTGCTATCTTTATTTAATGTCTTTAATTATTATTTTGTTATGACATGATGGGTGTCATTAGTCATCATGAGTGGTTTAATATTGTATGGTGGAGATTGAGTGGTGTAACCTATATATAGGCCTTTTCATGAAGGATTGAGTAGAGAATGAAAAATGGAAAACCAAGGATTCAAAATTTGAATTTCCCCCCTCCTGTCTCTTCCCCTCTTGGAATATTCATTTCCTCCTCCTCCTCTCCTCTCCTCCTCTCCCAAATTTCGGCCTCCCCCTTTCTTTCCCCCCTCTCTACCTCATTCTCCTCCTTTCCAATATTCGACTAAAGCCTTCAATACCTCTCCCAAAACTGACCCCTTCATCAACCACACCAAGGCCGGCTATCCTCCTCAATACAAACCTGACCACCACCTTCCCCCTCACAAAAAAACCGATCACCCCCTCCTTGAAGAAATTCGGCCAAGGCAAGAGGCTTTCCTTTTGTGGATTCTTAAACCCCAACGTGAAGCGACGAAGGAGGACAAGTTCCTCTCCATCCGGCGTGACTCCGGTGGAGCCGTTGAAGGTCTATCTAAGTAAAGAGTAATCAGAATCATCCATTCCGATTGGGTAACGAGTATATCTTCTGCTCTGTGATTTTCCCTCTTGATAGATCTTTTGGCATATGCGTGTTGCGTGGCTTGTGAAACGCTTGAATTTTCGTGGTTAATTTCTTCATAGATCTTGTTGGTGTTTTCCTTTTTTCCGTTTAAGTCCGTGAGGCATGGCGGCCCTCGTTTTATTTTGTTGGGAGAGAACCACCCTTGTCCGAATCTTTTGTTTTTGGTGGATTCTCTTTTGGTACAACAACGCTCGACCGAATCGTGTGGGTTCCTTTCGCTTGAGAGGACCTTGGCCTATCGCCTTGGTATTATCTTTAAGGGCTTTGCGAACCCTCCGTAATCTCTGAATATTGAAAATACAAATTGTGTCGTTGCTGCGCTTAATGCTTGAGCGTGGCGTGAGGGTTATCAGAGAACATTGCGTTAGTTACGTCGATCACCATAACGCCCAAAAGGTAAGCCTACATCATCCGGTCGCCGGGAGTCCCATGCAGGTCATCCAAAATACTTGAAAGGGAGAGGGGAGAAGGTTCCACCTAGCCTGGAAGAGCTTGGGAGGACCCCGGTCGAGTTGCCATTGGAGGCGGCGGAAAGCTTGGGTGGTGGAAAGTTTTCTGGTGAGTTAGGACTGGTGAGGGTGCCCTGGGCTCAGGTGGGTTGGTGTGGGGGAAAGCAGGCTGGGCAAGGCCTTTTATAGGCTTGGGGATGGTGTACATCCCTCCCCTTGCCAATGTGGGATTAATCCCATGAGGTGAGGAGCTCCTCTCCTACCCTCCACTTGCCTTGGCCATGTGGCACCATCTTAGGGTTCCTATGTGGTAGCCATCCAAGGGAGAGGAGTTGGGGTGGGCTTGGGCCTTGGTTCCTAAGGGGAGAAGAGGAGGGGAAGGGGAAAGGTTGGGCTTTCCTTAGCCAATGGCCCATTCCTTATTATTGGGCTTGTTTTGGGTGGCCCAAGGGATGAAAGGGGTAGGGCCCTAATCAAATATGGAAGGGAGGTGGGCTTCTTCATGAAAAAAATTCCAAAAAATGATTTTTAGGGGGGTTTGACCAAAGTCAACCCTAGGTGGGTCCCCCCGTGCTAGTCAAAGACAAAGTGAGTCTATGACATTGGGGGTCGGGTCAAAGTTAGGGTATCACGTCATAATTTGTGTGTGCATGCTTTTCGGTCCACGATTATGCTTGATTTGACCATGGGTTAACTATTCGTATTTGAAATTGAGCAGGATGAACTCAGTTGACTTCGTATTGACCATACGAGTCCATTGCCACTAACTGGGGTCGAATCGGAGTTCGTTTGCTAAATATTCTAAATCTACGCGTCGCGACACGCTAAAACAATCAAATTGATGATATTCGTCGTTAAAATTCGTATTGTGACGCAACGAGTTCCAATGGGTTTGTATTGACTATATGAAATCATAGGAACTGATATAACTCAAATCGGAGTTCTCTAGCTCGATATCCCCGTCTAGGGTTACCTCCTACCTTGGTATGGGTCACGCGTAGAGGTTCGGGTCACTTTTATTGGGCCCACTGGGGTTCCGGTGGCCCAATAAAAGTCAGGATGTTACAATCCAATAAAAATAAAAGAATTTTATCCCCGAAAATTTGCCCAAAGTAGTGGAAAAATAAATATCATACCTGGAGAAAGAGACCCGGGTATTTTTCTCGGATGAGTGCCTCTGGTTCCCAAGTGTACTCATCTCGTCTGTGATTTGACGACAATATCTTGACCATCGAGATGGTCATGTTACGCAGATTCTTCACTTTATGATCTATTATTCTGATTGGTTCAAGCTGGACAGATCTATCGGACTGCAGTTGCACTAGTAGGGTAGGTAGATACTGCTGTGGTTGCCAGAGAACTCGCCTCAAGGATGAGACATGGAACACATAATGAAGATTTCCCAACTCTCGGGGCAGGGCTAACCGATAGGCAGTGGGGCCAACACGCTCTATCACCTAATAGGGGCTCAAGTAGCGGGGGTCCAGCTTATTTTGTTTCCTCAATCGGGAGACACCATGCATGGGCTTGATTTTAAAGAACACCATTTCTCCCATGGCAAACTCCACCGGTCGATGTCTTGCATCATAAAATTTGTCTTGTCGACTCTATGCCTCCCGCATCTGCTCCTGGATTAGCCGTATCACTGCTGTTGTATCATCAATATAAGCCACTCCTAAGGCTTCCGGGTCCTTATTTTGAGCCCATGTTAGCGGAGTTCGGCAATGTATCCCATACAATGCCTCATATGGGGCCATCTTGATGTTGGCTTGATAACTATTATTATAAGAAAACTCAACTATAGACAACAGCTGCTCACATGGCTCGTTGTGCTCTACTATGCAAAGTCGGAGTAGATCCTTCATTGTCCGGTTTGTCCTTTCCGTCTGTCCATCTGTCTACGGGTGGAAGGCAGTGTTGAAGGCCAATCGGGTCCCTAAGTATACATGCACCCGCCTCCAATCCTTGGATGTGAAACGTCCATCGCGATCTAACACAATGGACTTCGGCACTCCGTGGAACCGGACAACTTGTTCTATGAATATTCTGGCCAGGATGTCAACTCCGTTGCAATGCTAGTTTGGAATAAACCGTGCCACTTTGGTAAGTCGATCTACGACGACCCATATGGAGTCATTTCTGCTATGGGATCGAGGTAAGCTGTGAACGAAATCCATGTAAATATCCTCGAATTTTTATTCCGTTATCGGCAGGGGCTGCAGTAGGACTCCTGGGTTGCTGCACTCAGCTTTAACCCTCTAGAAATTCTTACACTGAGCCACGAAGTTGGTGTTGTACTTCTTCATTCTATGACAGTAAATAGTCCTACATAGATCGACATACATTTTAACCACACGAGGATGGATAGAGTACCTTGACTGGTGCGCCTCTCGGAGGATTTCATCTCAGATTCCCCCAATAGAGAGGATAAATACACGGTGCTTGAATTGTAAGATCCTATTGTGTCGGTTAAACTCTTCTTGTGCTCCACCTTGTAGGTACTGGATGATTAGAGCCACTTCTGGGTCGATCTTTTGGGTTTCCCGTATTCAATCCCGGATATCGCATTGGATTTCCATCCATTAAAGATGTGCTTAGTACTCTTCCGGATCTTTATGCGTAATAGGGGTAATTTCCAACTCTAACAAACACTGGGACCATTCTCTTAGAATCTTCTCCATCCAACTCTCGGCTATCGAGGGTTGGCAGCTCAAAGCGTCAGCAACTTTAGTAGCCTTCCCGGGGTGGTACTGGAGAGCGAAAACATAATTATATAGAAATTCCAACCACCGACGCTATCGGAGGTTCAACTCCTTCTGGGTAAAGATGTATTTGAGGCTCTTATGGTCGGAGAAGATCTCGCACCTTACTCCGTATAAGTAGTGTCTCCAAATCTTAAAAGAAAAAACAACGGCGCCCAGCTCAAGATCATGGGTTACGTAGTTTAGCCCGTGTGGTTTTAGTTGGCATGATGCGTAAGCCACCACCTTACCATGTTGCATGAGGACAGCTCCTAATCCTTTCAGGGACACATCTTTATAAATCTGAAATCCCTTAGTACCTAAAGGGATCATGAGGATCGGGGCAAAAGTCAGCTACCTCTTTAACTCAACAAACACAGCCTCGCATTCTGGCATCCACCGGAACGTAAAATCCTTCCTGGTGAGGGAAGTGAGGGGTAGTGCAATCTTAGATAATCCTTCCACGAACTTCCTGTAATAACCCGCAAGACCGAGAAAACTGTGAATGTATGTTGTCGTCTTAAGTGGCGGCCAGTTCTGAACTGCTTGGAATTTGGCTTGGTCTACCGCCACACCATTTTTTTTATGGTATGGCCCAAGAATCCAACTTCTTCCAACCAGAATTCACATTTGCTGAACTTGGTGAAGAATGAGTGCTCCCAAAGTTTAAGTAACACCAACTACAGATGTCTAGAATGATCGGCCTTGGTCTTCGAGTAGATCAAGATGTCATCAATGAAGACAATAACGAAAAGATCTAGAAAGGATTCGAACACCTTATTCATCAGAGCCATGAAGGCGGAGGGGCATTGGTAAGCCCAAACAGCATTACCATAAACTCATATAGCCCGTAGCGAGAGCTAAAGGCAATCTTGGGGATGTCTTCCTCCCGGACCCGAAGCTGATAATAGCTGGATCTTAGGTCCATTTTAGAGAATACTTATGCTCCTTGGAGTTGATCGAACAATTCTTCAATCCTTGGGAGTGGATATGTATTCCGGATAGTAAGCTTGTTCAGCTCCCTGTAGTCTATGCATAAGCGCAACATCCCATCATTTTTCTTTACAAACAGCACGGGGGCTCCCCAGGGAGAGGAACTTTGGAAGACAAATCCAGCATCTATCAATTCTTGAAGCTAGATCTTTAACTCAGCCAATTCCTTGGGGCCATCTGGTAAGGTGCTCGAGACACTGGCCAAGCTACGGACATGAGCTCGATCTGGAAATCGACTTCTCACTGTGGGGGCAATCCTGAGAGGGATTGTAATATCACTCAAACAAAGATACCCCTAAGAGTGGTTTTGTCATTACTAGGTCATGACAAAACCCTAGGAAGCTCAATAGGCCAGGTGAACAAAGGCATGAAGGTGGAAATCACTTTGTTCTGCATATAGCACAACCTCATCACCAAACCTATGGTTTGACTTTAGGGCTTTAACTTGGTTTCATGACACCACCCAAGCTCTCCCAACCCAAGGGGAGGCCAATGGGTCACTAAGGACCCATTGGGGGCAACCAAAGTGGTCAAGTTGACCAAAGTCAACCCTAACCCTAAATAGGATCAAACTAACCTATATAGGGCCAGTTAACCTTCCCTTTGCCAAATTGAGCCAACCTATACCTTCCTAACCCTTAAAGGAGGTCAATGGGTCACCAAGGACCCAGTGGGGTCAACTAAAGAGGTCAAGTTGACCAAAGTCAACTCTAGCCCCAAAATGGTCAAAGTTCCCTAATTAAGGGTCAAGTGGCCTCCAAGGTGCCAAACCTGTTGGGTATTGCATCCATAATAATCCAAATTTGCATGAAGTCACCCTTGAACTAAGATGAATTAAGTTATATTTGATCTTCTATTTTAGTTATGTGTTTGCAGGTTCTATTGCTAAGTGTAGACCAATGTCAGTCTATAGTGGGTCATAAACACAGGACCATACAATGTAATCCCTCATTGTGTGATCCAAGGTGTTGACTCATGTGTAGCCTCTCTATTGGGATACACTTTATATTCAATCACTTGGACTAATGAATGAAGAGTTGTGATTATTGGATACAAGAAGGAAAAATTTTCTAAAGTCAGAAATTTTCCAAGTCTTTTACTCGAGTGGTCTGTTAGTACTCGAGTAGAAGAAGTAGAAGCACTTGAGAAGTCAGCTTAGTACTCGAGTATAGAAATTGGTTCTCGAGTAGTACTATTCTAGTTCTCGAGTAACCAGGTCTAGTACTCGAGTGGACTTTGCCTCTACCTCTCGAGTGTTTAGGATTTTAACTCAAAAAATTTCTAAGTATAGTACTCGAGTAGTCTAGTTGAGTTCTTGAGTAGTTCTCCAGACAATACCAGACCACTCGAGTAATCCTATACTTAGTACTCAAGAAGTTCTTCTTTACTCGAGTAATCAGTTCTAGTTCTCGAGTAACAATCTTCTAGACCCAAAAAATTTTCTAATTCTTCGTTCTCGAGAAGTCTTATTCTACTTCTCGAGTGGATTCCCAATTCTCGAGTAATTCTATTCCACTCGAGTAATGATTTTATCCGTCTCGAGTATTTCTATTAATCTTCTTCTCGAGTAATTCAAGTCGATTTCTCGAGAGCCAGTCTTGTACTCGAGTAATGATTCATTCCTCTCAAGTAACTTCAGAATTTCTTCTTCTCGAGCAATCTTCGCTATCCACCCGAGTAAAAGCTTCACTACTCGAGTAGTTCTACTTCACTCGAGAAATGAAGTTTAGTTTTTGTAGAAATTTCGCTAAGTCCAGATTTGACGGGATTTTCAAATGACATGACGTGATTGGTCCACATGTACGTCATTAAGGATAATTTTGACCGTTAGGGGAGATCTTATATAAAGGTATTGTCAAACCGACTAACCCGAAGAAGATAAGAAGAAAGAGTGATGTCAATTATTATTCTAAGTATTTTCTAAATCTCACTCTCTCTCTCCAAAAACGAAAGCCATCGCCTCCGATCTTCTTCGTGCAAGCGCTAGGGTTTTCGATCCAAAGATTCAGATCAAGATTGACTTCCAGATCCAGATTATTGTTCGTTCTTCATCATCTCTCAGATCGAGTGAAGTCAAAGGAAATTTTCAGATCTAGTTCTTGCCGAGTTTCTTCTTCAACATTTCTGATAGAGCTGCAAAGATAAAAGAAGAGGATCTAGGCCGACAGATTCAAGATCTGAGGATTATTGTTTGTATTTTCAATTACTCTCAATTTAATTCTTGTAGGATATTTCTCTCTGAGTTGTAGGAAGTTTTATCTTCTGAGTGTAGATCTTTGTTGTGGATCGAGTTTGTAGTAACTTTGTTCTGAGGCGTAGGATTGGTTTACAATCCGAGATAGTGGAGTAGCCGAGTCTAGTGCTTTGCTTGATCGGTGAGGGAAAGTGGATGTACCCAAGGTTGGGGAACAACTATAAATCTTTTGTCGTCTGTGATTTCTTGGTAGATTTGTGTGCATAGTTCATTAAACTTTTTATTCCGCAAAAAGACGCACAACTCACATATTCACCCCCCTCTAGGTGATTTAGGTAGACAACTGATCATTTTAAATTGGTATCAGAGGGAGGTTAATCACTAAAAGGTTAACACCTTGATCAGATCCTTCTCTAGTTGTCTCTTGAGATTTTCACAGCATGGACAAGGCTAAAGATTTTGCCAAGCTTCCATTGTGCACCAAGAATAACTTTCTCATGTGTAAAGAAAGAATTAGATTTTTCATGGAAATTGTGGATCTTAGGATCTTCATGATCGTTGAAGAAGGTCCTTACATTACCATGACCGCCTCCACAATAGATCCAACAAAGAAAGTTCCAAAGAAATTAATGGATCTAGATAAAGACGAGATTGTACTTGTTTCTTTAGATAAGAAGGCCAAGAATATAATAGCAAGTGCACTCGATGACTCAATGCTGTAGAACCTGATCCACTGCTAGTCTGCTAAGGAGAGGTTGCAGTCCCTCATCACTTTGATGGAAGGCACAGAAGAAGTTAGGGATGACAGAATATCCCTTCTAATTCAGAAATAAAAAGCCTTCCCACAAGGACACAAGGACACCATTGCTGACACCTTTGAGAAATTCTTCAAGATAGTCAACGGCCTCAGGGTCTATGGCCGAGTCTTCATAAATGGAGAACTAAATTACAAGTTACTAAGATCCCTAACCAAGGAATGGGAGAACAAGGTTTGTGTTATCCGGTAATTTGGAAAGCTAGCTGAGACAGACCCTCAGAATCTCTTCGGAAAGCTAATGTCATATGAGCTTCAACTTAACACAAGGAAAGCTGAAGAAGAGAAGAGCAGTTCTACATCCAAGGAGAAGTCTATTGCTCTAAAGGAAGACACCTCAAGGAAGTCAAAGGCTACCTCTCCTTCCCCGGCATAAGAAGAAAGTGAAGAGGAGTCATCTGAGCCAAGCACTTCAGGCTCAGAGCTATCTGAAGGAGTTTTCTCTCTACTCTCACGACAGTTCAAGAACTTCTTGAACAAGAAGAAGCAATGGAAAGGCAAGGATGTCGCCTATAGAAGATCACACCATGATGGTGATCGACACAGAAAAGGCTCAAGTAGCCACGACAGGTATAAGTATAAACCAAACAAACATATTTCTACTGACATAGTTTGTTACTGTTGTAATAATCCAGGTCATGTAATTGCGAGCGGCCCCCATAAGAAGAAAGAGGGTGGCCAAAGAGAGGAAAAGAAGTCTTCTTATCATAAGAAGAAGACAGAAAGAAGCCTTGTAGCCAAAAAGGTCAAAACCCTCAGCAACACTGACTCATCTGAGTCAAGTGATGAAGAGGAAGCCTACATTGGGCTCATGGCACATACTGACGAAGAAGAAGAGCCCCATTTTACTGGGGAGGTAAAATCTCACACACCTCTCTCTGAGTCTGATGTCTCTGATCATGATCATGAGGACAGCTCTTCTAACGATGAGTCTTAACTCATGGCCTAGTATAAGGAGTTGATCAAGGCCTACGACAAATGTCAAAAGGTCGTGAAAACTCAGGCAAAAGAGATTAAGTCTCTAAAGGCCGTAGAAAGCTCTCTGAGAGAGGAAGTCGTTAAGATGGACTCACTCAGAGAAGACTTAGATACTGCAGTTGATGAGTTCAATAAGGCTATCAAGCATCTCGATCTGAAGGATGAAATCATCAAGGGATTGGAAGGGTTACTTGTAGCTGAAAAAAAACCTGTTGAAGGTTTCTCTAAGCCCACGATAGTTCTTCTTCTTGTTGTTGAGTTCTCTACTCAGACTAAGGGTGCTGGACTAGGCCATGTTGAGGTTCCTAGTAAATCTTCTAGGAGGAATAAGGCTCAGCAAAAGAATAAGGTGACCAAGAAGGCTTTGGCTAAAGCAAAGTGGAAAGATCCATAAGATCAGACTACATTTTAGAAAGTTGTCTTTCCGACTAATAAGTTTGATCTTGACTCCTCCTACTATCACTTCACTAGGCCTACTTATGTAGAGCGCAAGTCAAGGTACCAAGGATGGACTCGCCCTCGAAACTTTGGTTAAAGTTTCTTTAAGGCACCTTATGAAGAGATCACTCTTCAGAGTTATGGCCCTTTTGTTCATGGTCATAACATCAAGAAGGCTCCAAAAGTAAAACCTATTGTTGAAAAGCCTATGAAGGAGAAAAAAATCATGTGATTGCCATCATCATGAAGCTTCTTCCTCCAAGAATGCTACCCCTGCTAGACCACTACCTCAGAAAGTCAAGCAGGAGAACTTAAGGCAAAGATACAACAGGTTCGACTATTGGTGTTGTGACAGAATTGGTCATTTTTCCATCGAGTGCTGGTTTAATCCCAGAAATTTTGCAAATCCTCTAGTTGGCAACATGATAATGACCCATCATAGTGCTAATCTTCATAGGGGGAGTGTTCAAACACGAGACCAAGGACCCAAACGTGTTTGGGTTCCTAAGGCAAACTGATTATGATTGCAGGTATGTCCAAAGGCCACCAAAATGCCTATCTGGTATTTGGATAGTGTATGATCTCGACACATGACCGGGCAAGAAGCCTACATCAGAACTTCTCTCCAGTTTTGAACGGACCAAAGGTCATCTTTGGAGGATCAGACCAAGGAATCACTAAAGGCTACGGTATGATAACTAACGGTAGTGTATCCTTCTCAGATGTGGCTTATGTCGAAGGATTGGAACACAATCTTATTAGCATAAGTCAGCTCTGCGATAAAGGATACATTATTGAATTCCATGCTAAAAAGTGCTTGATAATGTCTGTTTACAATATGGAAACGATTCTATCAGGCACTCGAAGAAGGAATATATTTTGTTTAAATTTCACTTGTATAGTCTCTTCTACACTAATGTGCCTTTTAGCAAAAGATAGTGTGCCTCTTGGTGACCAATGGCACAAGAGATTAGCACATATTAATTTTAAAACTATTAATAAATTATTTTCTCTAAACTTAGTACGTGATGTCCCAAATTTCAAGTACATCAAAGATAGACCTTGTCATGCATGCGTAAAATGCAAGCAAACAAGGGCTACCTTTAAAAGCATTATAGGCAAAGACTCTAATAGGTGTTTACACCTACTTCACATGGACTTGTTCGATCCACTGCAAGTTAGAAGTTTAGGAGGTAAGGATTATACATTGTTTAATGTTGATGATTACTCATGCTTTGCATGGGTGTTCTTTCTAAAACACAAGTCAGATACCTTTGATGTCTTTACAAATTTTGTTAGGCAGATACAGAATGAATACAATTGTTCTGTAGTCAAGATCAGAAGTGACAATGAAACAGAATTCAAGTTTGGGGCCATGACAGAATTTTGTGAAAGCTTAGGTATCTTTCATGAGTTTTCCTCTCCTCGTACTCAACAGCAAAATGGAGTAGCTGAGAGAAGGAATAGAACACTCATAGAGGCCTGCAGGACTATGTTGAGTGATGCTTCACTACCAGAGTACTTCTAGGCTGAAGCCATCAACACTCCATGCCACGTGCAAAATTGAGCACTCATAAATAAGAACCATGATAAGACACCTTACGAACTTCTAAAGGGAAGGAAACCGACTGTCTCAAATTTTGGAATTTTTTGTTATAAATGCTTCGTGCTTAACAATGGTAAGTACCATACTACCAAGTTTATCGAAAAGAGTTTTGAAGGTATTTTTGTAGGTTATAGTAGACATAGTAAGGCATACAGGATATTTAATAGAAAAACTCTGATTGTAGAAGAATCAATACATGTTGTATTTGATGAGACGAGCTTTCTACAAAGCAACTCTTCTAATGTGTTCATTGAAGATGCAGGTACAAAGCTAAAAGAAATTAGCTTGGATGAACCAAATAAAGATGAAGGTGAAAAGTTCATCAAGATCACCACTCCAACCCCTATTGGAGAGGTAGATGATCAAGATGACGAAATCGTCCAAGTTGATGAAGTCACTCCAGTGGTTGAAGTTCCAGATGCAAGGACTATAGAGCTCAGACATCTGAAGGATCACCCAATGGACAAAATCATAGGAGATCCCCGAGATGGTGTCAGAACACGTAGAGGTACAACTAACGAGAATTTACATTTAAGATTTCTCTCACAGGTTGAACCAAAGAAGTTTGAGGAAGCAAACTCAGACGCATCATGGATCTTGGCCATGGAAGAAGAACTGAACAAGTTCATGCGCTGCAAAGTTTGGAAACTTGTTCCAAGACCCAAAGGTAAGAATGTCATCGTGACAAAGTGGGTCTACAGAAACAAGATGGACGAAGATGGAACGATCATAAAGAACAAGGCCAGACTCGTCGCCAAAGGATATCGTCAAGAAGAAGGAATCGACTTCAACCAGATATATGATCCAGTGGCAAGGCTGGAGGCAATCAGGTTGTTCCTAGCGTATGCTGCACTTAAAGGGCTTCACTGTCTATCAAATGGATGTGAAGTCTGTTGGTACCCTAGTTTGATTTGAGTTTAGTCCTCTCCTTTGTGCTCCTTGACCCAAGAAATATCTATGGTCAATGGTTAGTAGTCTAGCTGTAGAGTCCTCACTTTTCCAGATTGAGAATTTGGTTAAGTTGTTTGTTCGATCGACTATCGTCGAACGCCGCTCGACTATCATCGACTAACTGCTCGACGATCGTCTATCAGTTGTTCGACTTTCAGTCTGCGAGGATAGTTCGACTATCGGTTGATAGTTCGACTATCTGTGTGCTTTGATAGTTCGACTATCTGCTTGGATAGATCGACTATCTGATAGTTCGACTATCTGTTGATAGGTCGACTATCTGTTTGTCTTTGATAGTTCGACTATCTGTTGATAGGTCGACTATCTGTTTGGTTTTGATAGTTCGACTATCTGTTGATAGGTCGACTATCTGATAGTTCGACTATCTGTTGATAGTTCGACTATCTGTTCTCCGTTGATAGCTCGACTATCTGTTGATAGGTCGACTATCTGTTCTCACTCGATAGTTCGACTATCTCCTTTGATAGTTCGACTATCTGATAGTTCGACTATCTGTTGATAGATCGACTATCTGTTTGTTTCTGATAGCTCGACTATCTGTTGATAGCTCGACTATCTGTTTGTTCTTGATAGTTCGACTATCTGATTGATAGATCGACTATCTGATAGATCGACTATCTGTTTTGCCCTGATAGTTCGACTATCTGTTGATAGGTCGACTATCTGATAGTTCGACTATCTTCTGGTAGTTCGACTATCTGCTGTGATAGTTCGACTATCTCCTTTGATAGTTCGACTATCTGGATCGTTCGATTATCTGTCCGATAGTTCGACGATCTCCGTGCGTCGGTCGACGATCTCCGAGAGTCGTTCGACGTTTTCTGTCTGCCTTTGTATTTTGTATTTATTATATTTAATTAATTAATACATTTTTTGGCAAGTTGTTTTGAGTATTATGATAATATTTCCAGGCATATCTGCTCCATTCTTTTTGCCTGAGTCAAATCTTTTTAGATAAAGTTGTTTGTCTTATTAGCTGACATTATAAATTACTTTATCTGTTTTCAGCCCTTTATAGCCGTTAGACTGAAAAGTCTTCTTTTTGCTATAAAGAGTTTGTTTCTGATATGACTTTATTTAGTACTTTATTATCAAATTGTTTCCTGCAGCTTCCTAGAATAAGGGTTATTCCTTTTATAGAATGTTTCTGCTGCAGAGTTTGTTCTGTCTTCTTGATATTTACAGCTCAGGTCTCAAGTCTCAGAAGAAGACAAATTATTCAAATTGAAGAGAGCCGTTGCTTGCTGATGTTATATAAAGGACCCTTTGAAGAAGGATTCGAGCTAGAGCATATAGCTAAATAGTGTTATTCAAGCATTCAAGCCTTCATCATGATCAAGCTTTCTGCTCTCAGCAATTTCCATCTAACTGAGAAGTGTTAAGATCTTCCACTCTTCTTCAACCTGAGTCCTCCTGCTTTCAGGAAGTTCAAACTCAGAGTTTCTTTGAAGAAGAAGAAGAAGAAGATAGCTGCTTGAAGATCTTTATTTTATTATTTGTATCTTCTTGTAGCTTTTCCTTCAGAACTTTCTGAAGAGTTTTCTGCACTGAAGCAAGACTTCACCTGGACATCTTTGAGCCAGGGGGAGCCTTGATTCTTTAGAGCTTTCTAGCTCAGTGCAAGCTTTTGTGCTTCTCTAATCTATTGTAAAATAGAGAAGACATCTTAACCTTCTTCCCCCTCCTGTACAGGGTTATTACTCCCTTCAAAAGTATCCCTTGGTGGCAGGGCACCTGATCAAAAACCTGTGCTTGGTTTTTAGACACCTGATCAAAAGTCTAAAGGGTTTCTGGATCTACCTGAAGCAGATCCTGTTGGTGGCAGGGCACCTGATCAAAAACCTGAGTGGATTCCTACCGTTTGGGTAGAAGAGTGGACGTACCCAAGTTGTTTGGGGAACCACTATAAATTTCCTTGTGTTGTCTGGATTCACTTGTTTAATTCCTGCATTGTGGCTGTGAATAGATATAACTAGGATTGCTAGTTGCTGATTAGGTTTTCCAAGCCTTAACTGTAATTACAGTTAGCTTGAGTTTGTACACATCACTTGTGTTAGGCTTTAAGGTTAAATCAATATCTATAATCTTTCCATTCCGCACTTTACTCCAAGGGAGTTGGGTAGACCATTAAGTTTTGTCTAGTGCAAAATTTGATAACTCTATTCACCCCCTCTAGAGTAGTATCTATCCCTTCACTTTCAATTGGTATCAGAGGGAGCTTGACTGACTGAATAGGCTAACACCTAAGTCACAAGATCCTGATAGATACCAAAGCTTATAGATATTCACTATCATGGCCCAGTCCAAGGATTATTCTAGCACCAGACCTCCAGCATGCAACTTAGCTAAGTTTGGCATCTGGAAGGCAAGGATAAAACTATATATGAATTCTATTGATGAAAGCATCTTTGCTTCTATTTTGTCAGGTCCCCCAAGAGCACCTGCTGCTGCTACTGCCTCATCATCTGATATGAGTGCAGTGCCTCCTCCAGATTACAATGATGAATACAAGAAGGCCAAAATAGCAGATGCCAAGGCAATGAACATACTGGCTCAGACAATGTCTGATGAAGTATTTCAGAATGTTGCTGACTGCTCCTCAGCAAAGGCCATGTGGGATACACTGAACCAGATTGTAGCTGGTTCAGCTGATGAAAGGAAGGACAGAAGGTCCAACCTGATCTCACAGTATGAGAACTTTAATAAAACTGATGCTGAATCAGTTGAAGCCATGTACACCAGGCTCAGCTCAATCATCAATGAGCTGAGGACCCTAGACAAGGACATATCATTGACAGAGGTCAATGATAAGATTCTTATGTGCTTCCCTAGCACATGGGATCTAAGAATCTGGCCCATCAAGGAAGCCAGAAGTACAAATGAGATCTCCACTGAAGCCCTCCTCGGCAAGCTCAAATCTTTTGAGCAAGTGCTGAAGACAAGGGAAGCAGAAGCTGAAGCAAAGACCCCCACTCCAACAAGAAAAGAGCAATCTCTAGCTCTTAAGGCTGCTGATGCTTCTGAAGGCAGCCAATCTAATGAGGAACTAATGGCATTGTTTGCCAAGAGGTTTCTCAAGATGGGAAGAAAGGAGTTCAGAAAGAAGTCTTCACGCTATGAAGACAAACCAAGGTATGATCGCTCTCCTGCTAAAGAAATTATTTGTTATGGTTGCAGGAAGCCTGGACACATCTTGCCAGAGTGTCCAGAGGAGAAGAACAAAGAAAAGAGAAAAGAAAAAGAACAACACAGGAAGCACTCCAAGCCATCCTCCTACAAAAACAAGAAGAAGGAGAGAGGTTTCATTGCTGAAACCTGGAGTGATTCTGATGAAGAATCCTCCTCATCAAGCTCCAGTGAGGATGAGGAAGAGAAGAAGGCAAAATAAGTTTGCCTGATGGCAATAGATGCCTGCAGCAACCACTCTGCTGCAGAGAGTTCTGATTCTGATGAAGAGATGCCTACAGAAGATGAGGTACTTTCTTCTTATGATTTTACTTCAGAAGAATTTAAATTAGACTTTAAATCTTTATGCTTAGATTTGATTAGCTCTGAAAAGGAAATAAAAGAACTTAGAAATAGGTTAGCTGACTCAGAATCAATAGCCTCTGAAAATGTTAGGTTAAAGGAAGAACTCACTACTTGTAGTGAAGAAATTAAATTTCTTAAAATAGAATTAGCTAAGTCTAAGAGACTAGAGGAATCACTTAATGGTAGAAGCCTTAAGCTGTTAGAAATTACCAGCATGACTAACACTAGGTCAGGTAATGACAAACTAGGCTTAGGAGCTTCTCCCAATGAACCCCCAGTACTTTTTAAAAATAACCTTTCAACTCCAGTAAACTTCATTTCAGCTAGTGGAATGAAGAATACTGAGCAAGTAAACCTAGTTAATAAAACTTTAAATAAAGCTAAGAGAGAAAAGAGAAAGAAGTTCTTTAAAGAAATGCAAAGAGCATCGAACGCCGCTCGACGATCGGAAGCTCAATGGTAGAACAAAGCTCGACGATCTGAGCGCCCATCGTCGAACGTCGATCGACGATTTCAACATGATTTTCAAAATCATAATCAGTATCATAGAAACCTAAATGAATATAGAAACCCTAGGTTTGTTGACCCATCATCTGCATGGAGAATCCCACCTAGGAGATCTCACCCACTAGGTTATCACCCTCAGCCTGCATTTTCATACATTTCCAGTTTTTCTTATGTGAAAAACAAGGGACCCAAGGTTACCTGGGTCCACACTATCTAAACAATTGTCTTGCAGGTGAAGGCCTATCCAATCACTCAAAATAAGTGGTATTTGGATAGTGGATGCTCTAAGCATATGACAGGAAATAAAGATCTTCTGTCAAAGTACAAAGCTAAGCTCGGCCCAAAGGTTATCTTTGGAGACTCCAGCTGTGGTCAGACAGAAGGCTATGGCAAGATCACAATTGGAGCAGTTACTTTCAAGAGAGTTGTTTATGTAAATGGACTGAAGCATAATTTGATCTCAGTCAGCCAGCTATGTGATGCTGGCTACCAGGTTTCATTTTCTAACTTCTCTTGCAATTATACTTTAAATAATAATGTTGTTTTAGTAGGTATTAGAATAGGCAATATCTATTTAGTAGATTTCAATTCATCTCATTCTGAAATCTGCCTGTTTAATGAAGTAACCCTTAATAATAATTCTTTGTGGCATAAGAGGCTCAGTCATGTAAACCTTAAAAATATATCTAGGTTATCTAAACACAACCTTGTTAGAGGTTTACCTTCTTGCCCCTACAAGAAGGAGAGCCTATGCAAGGCCTGTCAGTTAGGCAAGCAAACCAAAAACTCTTTTAAATCTGTAAATAAGAGTGATTCTCCTAGAATCCTGTATCTATTACACTTGGACCTGTTTGGCCCAATAAATATACAGAGTTTAGGAGGGAAGTATTACACATTAGTAATTGTAGATGACTTCTCTAGGTTCAGTTGGGTTTTCTTTTTGAGAACTAAGTCTGATAACTTCAAAGCCCTTACAGACTTTCTACTATGTGTGCAGACTGAGTACTCTACTCATGTGGCCTTGATCAGAAGTGATCATGGTACTGAGTTTGACTCTCTTCTCATGCAAGAATTCTGTGAGAGAGAAGGTATCAAACATAGCTTCTCAGCTCCTAGAACTCCTCAACAAAATGGGGTAGTTGAAAGGAAAAATAGAACACTCATCGAAGCTGCTAGCACATTGTTGGCAGATGCTAACATGCCTCTCTCCTATTGGGCAGAAGCTGTTAGTACAGCCAATTATGTCTTGAATAGAAGTTTGATACACAAACTTAAGTGTAAAACTCCTTATGAGTTACTTAAAGGAAAGAAACCTAAAATTAACTATTTTAGAGTTTTTGGCTGTATTGTTTATATTCATAATAATAATAAAGAATATATTAGAAAATTTGAAGCAAAAGCTTCAATGGGAATTATGCTTGGATATTCCCAAGTAAGCAAAGCTTATAGGGTTTATAACAAATCAACCTGTAAGATTGAAGAATCTGTGCATGTATCATTTGATGAGCATCAGATGTTTTACAAGGAGAAAGAAAATTCTCCTTCCTCCAGTTCTTTGCAGGTACCTGATGCCCCTCAAGAAATTCTTCAACTATCAACTCTTCAGATCACTGAATCAGACAGTGATGAAGACATTGCTGAAGCAGTTATTGTACCACCAACAGTAGATCAAATTCCTCCTGAGGAATTAATCCCAACTGTTGCTGAAGATCACATCCCACCTGCTGATATTGTCACACTTAGAGATCACCCCACATCTCAAGTGATTGGAGACATATCAGCTGGTGTACAAACAAGACATCAGCTAAGACAGGATGTGATGCATGCTTGTTTACTCTCACAGGTTGAGCCCCTCACCTTTAAAGATGCAGAGCTAGATCCCCACTGGATCATTACAATGCAAGAGGAACTCAATCAGTTTGAAAGATGTAAAGTTTGGACTTTGGTTCCAAGACCTAAAGGCCAACTGATCATAGGCACCAAGTGGGTGTATAGAAACAAGTTAGATGCAAATGGAATTATAGTAAGGAATAAAGCAAGGCTTGTAGCTCAGGGCTACAGACAGGAGGAAGGTATAGACTATGACCAAACCTTTGCTCCTGTTGCAAGGCTAGAAGCAATAAGGATCTTCTTGGCCTATGCAGCCTACATGAAGTTTAAGGTGTTCCAAATGGATGTCAAGAGTGCATTCCTAAATGGTGAGCTTAAGGAAGAGGTGTTTGTTGAACAACCACCTGGGTTTGTTTCTTCAACTCAGCCCTCACATGTTTTTAAGTTGCAGAAAGCTCTTTATGGACTAAAGCAAGCTCCCAGAGCCTGGTATGAGACTCTAGCTAGTTTCCTGTTAGAGCACAACTTTACTAGGGGAGTAGTTGATAGAACCCTTTTCGTCAAGCATCACAAGGACACAATCCTGTTAGTTCAAGTGTATGTAGATGACATTATATTTGGCTCCACTGATCCCAAACTTTGCAAAAGGTTCTCTGACCTGATGCACTCTAAGTTTGAGATGAGTAGTATGGGTGTGTTGTCTTACTTTCTTGGTCTCCAAGTTAAGCAAGATGCTGATGGTATCTTCATCTCCCAATCCAAATATGCCAAGGAATTGGTAAAGAAATTTGGGATGGCTGATGCTTCAGCAATGCCTACACCTATGGTTACTAATGTAGTTATTGATTCTGATGATCACGGCAAGCCAATTGATCAAAAGAATTATAGGGCCATTGTTGGTTCCCTATTATATCTAACTGCAAGTAGGCCTGATATAATGTTTGCTACATGCCTTTGTGCTAGATTCCAGGTCAACCCCAAGGAATCTCATCTGATTCTTCTAAAGAGAATCCTGAGATACCTGAAGGGATGTCCAGATCTAGGACTTTGGTACCCAGCTGAGTCAGAATTTGAATTAATTGGATATTCTGATTCTGATTATGCTGGTTGCAGAGTTGACAGGAAGAGCACCTCAGGAACTTGCCAGTTCCTGGGAGAGAGATTGGTCTTTTGGTTCTGTAAGAAGCAGGCTTCTGTCTCAACTTCAACTGCAGAGGCTGAATATATAGCAGCTGCTAGTTGTTGTTCACAGATCCTGTGGATTCAAAACCAGCTTGTGGATTATGGTTACTCACACAAGAACACCAAGATCATGTGTGATAGTACTAGTGCTATCTCAATTGCACAAAATCCTTGCACCACTCTAGAACGAAGCACATTGAGATTAGGCACCATTTCCTGAGAGATTGTGTGGAAAAGAACAAGATATGTCTTGAGTTCATATCCACTGAGTTTCAGAGAGGTGATATATTCACCAAGCCTTTAGATGAACAGAAGCATCTGTTCTTTTTAGTTCAATTAGGCATGATTAATGGACGAGACTAAGTGTGACTGTATCTGCCTATATTGAAACTTGTTTGAAGATCGTCGAACGATGATCGAAGATAGTCGAACGGATCAAGTCTATCGTCGACCTCTGGCTGATGATGGCTTATCTGTCTGAAGATCGTCGACCGACGTTCGACCATCGTCGAACAAGTCGAGCTCATCGTCGATCTCTGGATGATGAAAGCCTGTTGTTTGTGAAGCCAGAAATAGCCGAACGATGGTTCGACTACTCTGCTTCTGAGCCGATCGTCGAACGGCCGTTCGACTATCGGGTCAAGTATCTTTTTAATAGATCGACTATTTCCGGTCTAATATAAAGCCGATAGTCGACCTAGGTTAAAAGATCTTGTGTTTTATCGTCGACGGAGCGTGCCTTTTCGCATTCTGCCTTCCCGCTTGCGATTTTCGGCCGTTTCGTCTTCTTCGTCCTCTCCAGCTTTCTCGAGCTTTCTCCAGCGAATCAATGGCAGTCGCTCCAGCAGTTCTAGCAGTCGTGAAGTTTGATGCTGGCTTTAGCGTGGATTTCGACGCGTTCAGTAGCTGCGATGCCGGGATCGTAGAAGTTCTTCAGCTATGCAGGGATCAAGGACTCGAGAGGATAATGTCTGCAAGGATTAAGATAAACATCCCAGAAATCAAGGAATGGGCCTTCACATCGTCCTCCACCGACGACTCGATGACAGGTACCATCGGCGGAGAAGAGGTAATCCTAACTCCGGCCGTTTTGACTGAAATTTTTGGTTTAATAAATGGTGAAGAGGATTATGAGCAAGATGCTCAGGAATTCGGAAGAATGCTAGTTGAGCTGGGACATGCTGAGGGCATTCCCACGAAGCTGCTCAAAGTAAATTTCCCCTTCAAAATTAAGTTTCTTGCTGAGTTGGTAGGAAAAGTGCTCCTGGGTAAGCACTCTGCTCACGATAATATAACAAGGCAGCAATTCGCACTGATGTGTGCGATTGTTAACCGGAAAAGGATAGATTGGGCAGCAGTGATGTTCGATTTAATAAGGAAAAAGAATGGCAAGAAGGAAGTCACCCTTGGAAGGGTTATTGGAATCTTCCTTAAGGAAAAATACCCCCAGCTGCTGAGTTCAACCGCAACAACAATTAACGCAAGCAAGAAGATGGATCCTAATCTATTCTCCAAATGGAAGAGAACTTTTGTAAAACCCGCTCTCACAGGGGTTGCTCCAGCAACATCTGAGGACACCAGGACTGAATCAGTCACTCCTCACCCTGCCGATGCTGGCTCAGCTCTTCCCTCTTCCTCTTCTGCTTTGCTGTCTGCCTCAGTTGAAGTACCATCAACTTCAGCTGAAGTACGACCTTCTTCCTCTTCTGCTCCAGAAACAACTACGGTTGTTCCTCTTTCCCCTCCAGCTTCTCCAATTCCTTCTCATCAAACTAGGATATCTGCTCCTAGCTTTGATTTGTTAGGATCTGAGAGAATTCCTACTCCTCCTTTGTCTCCCAGTCATTCCCCAGTTAATTCTCCAATTAACTCTCCAGCTCCATCTCCTGTTCAATCCCCTGTCCACACCATTCTCCATCCCAGCACTTCAACCATATCTGCTGCAGCTCCATCCACTTCACATCCATCATCTTTTGAGATTACTCTTGAGCTTATCTCCCGCATTGTGGAGTTGATTACCCCGTCAATCAAGACCATGATTGAAGAGGCAATCGCTCCCCTTGCATCCTCTATTGATATCTTAACTGCCTCCATCAAATCCCTTTCAAAATCTGCTGAGCCATCTTCCTCAAGGGGCCTGGTTTCAGTCTCCACTGAAATCAGGCAGGGGGAGATGTTCCATGAAGATGCCTCAGATCATCCTGCCTCCCTTCCAGATATAACAGATACTGTGATGACAGCCCTGGAAGAGCCTGCTCCAGCTGAGAAAGAAATAGTTCCAGTGTTATCTGATAAGGAAATAGCAGATGGAATCATGCTATCTGAAATTGCAGTAAAAGTCTGCCTAGAAGATCTCACCACTCCTGTGGTTGCTAGATTCCTAGAAGGAATTATAACTTCATATCTAGATGAATCATGGGAGATGGTCAAGTATGAAGGTAATTCACTTATTCGATTTATTGATGAGTCAATTAATTTGGTGCTAGTGAATACCTTGAAGGATTGATTATCGCTTATTTAGCAGATATGTATTCATAATTCTACACATGTTATTAGAGAAGATTTATCTGCTCAGATAATAGAAATTATCTCAGAGGCTGCCCCAAGTATTCCTGATATCCAAGTAGATCCAGAGTTGGAATCGTTTTTAGATGATAGAGAAGATGAGCCTGAGAATCAAGATGAAGTCAAAGTTGACACTCCTGCTCTAAGTATGGAAGAAGTACAAGCAAGAGCTGCCTGGGATTTAAGAGTACAGTCTTTAAAAGAGAAAGATAAAGATCTGCAAATTGAAAAGTCTACCATCTGGGATGACTCACCAGGGTTGGACTTAGATTCCCTTCTGGCTCTGGATGCCATTGAAGAGGAAAGAGAGAAATCTGCTCTGAAGCTTAAAGAGAAGGCTGTTTCTGAAGCCTATGATCCGTATGATAATCCCCCATCATCTCACTCTGATGATGAGGATGATTCTGATGTATCTGAAAAGTCAAGGAAAAATAAAGTTGCCCAAAAGAAAAGGAAAGCTGCTGCTCCTCCTCCTCCCAGTAAAGACAATGATATTCCTAATTACATTCTGAAGGGCATTGACCCTAAGTCAAAGGAATTTCAGCACTGGATGTGGTTCTCAAAGAACCTGCAGAAAGAAAGGAAAAGATCTAAAAGATATGACAGTCCTGGTCCAAGATGGACTCCCAGAGGTCCTCCTCCTCCTCCTCCAGGTGCAGGAGCTTCTGGTATTCTTTCTGCCAACCCTTCTGTATCTTTAGGAAAATCTGCTCCATCAACAAGACCTGCTTCATCTCAACATCAATCAAGGAAAAGCTCTCACAGCTTTCATGGAAAATCTCATTCTGACAGTCAAATGCATGAAGCAGAAGTGAAAGAACAAGTTAAGGAGGTTGTGTATCTAAAGCCAACTTTTTCACCTCCTCCTTCTCCTAAGAGAAAGGTTTCAACTGCTGCACCAATTCAGTCTGAGAAAGTTGTGTTAAAAGGTAAGTAGTTTATTTTGTGTTAAAATTCTAGCAAGAATCTTTTGCTAAGTTTGCTCCAATATCTTATCTAGATAAAGAATCAGATGCTGCTCCTCCTAAGCCTGTTTATGAAAGTCCAGAGCTAGATCCTAACTTTAGGATGGCTCGTTTTCACGAACTAGTTGGAGCAGCTCAAATAAGAAAAGCATAAGCAGAAGGAAAAGATATTACTGGTTTTACCACCATGTCTGCTTACAGAAAGAAAGAGTTTGAAAAGTTCCAGGTCAATCCTGATGTATTTGATTCCTCAAAATATATGGAAAAGCATCCTGAAGCAGTAGTCCCAAGAGCTGCAGAATTGAAGATCATTGGCGTGCAGGACTTGAAGCTATCAAAGAAAGAATCTTATGATCCTCTAAGAAAAATCTCTTTTGTTCCTAGTTCCTCTGCCCCCTTGCCAGATTCTGGAGATTCTTAATAGTTTGATTGACTACTTTGATATAATTGTTTATTATCTATCTGGTTGATAATCTGCTAGTTAATTGTTAACTATTTCCTGCATTAATTTTAGTGTTCTATAGCTAGCTGTATGTTTTAGATTTTGAGAGACTTAACTCAAATAGAGGGAGATTGTTGGTACCCTAGTTTGATTTGAGTTTAGTCCTCTCCTTTGTGCTCCTTGACCCAAGAAATATCTATGGTCAATGGTTAGTAGTCTAGCTGTAGAGTCCTCACTTTTCCAGATTGAGAATTTGGTTAAGTTGTTTGTTCGTTCGACTATCGTCGAACGCCGCTCGACTATCGTCGACTAACTGCTCGACGATCGTCTATCAGTTGTTCGACTTTCAGTCTGCGAGGATAGTTCAACTATCGGTTGATAGTTCGACTATCTGTGTGCTTTGATAGTTCGACTATCTGCTTGGATAGATCGACTATCTGATAGTTCGACTATCTGTTGATAGGTCGACTATCTGTTTGTCTTTGATAATTCGACTATCTGTTGATAGGTCGACTATCTGTTTGGTTTTGATAGTTTGACTATCTGTTGATAGGTCGACTATCTGATAGTTCGACTATCTGTTGATAGTTCGACTATCTGTTCTGCGTTGATAGCTCGACTATCTGTTGATAGGTCGACTATCTGTTCTCGCTCGATAGTTCGACTATCTCCTTTGATAGTTCGACTATCTGATAGTTCGAGTATCTGTTGATAGATCGACTATCTGTTTGTTTCTGATAGCTCGACTATCTGTTGATAGCTCGACTATCTGTTTGTTCTTGATAGTTCGACTATCTGATTGATAGATCGACTATCTGATAGCTCGACTATCTGTTGATAGCTCGACTATCTGTTTTGCCCTGATAGTTCGACTATCTGTTGATAGGTCGACTATCTGATAGTTCGACTATCTTCTGGTAGTTCGACTATCTGCTGTGATAGTTCGACTATCTCCTTTGATAGTTCGACTATCTGGATCGTTCGACTATCTGTCCGATAGTTCGACGATCTCCGTGCGTCGGTCGACGATCTCCGAGGGTCGTTCGACGTTTTCTGTCTGCCTTTGTATTTTGTATTTATTATATTTAATTAATTAATACATTTTCTGGCAAGTTGTTTTGAGTATTATGATAATATTTCCAGGCATATCTGCTCCATTCTTTTTGCCTGAGTCAAATCTTTTTAGATAAAGTTGTTTGTCTTATTAGCTGACATTATAAATTACTTTATCTGTTGTCAGCCCTTTATAGCCGTTAGACTGAAAAGTCTTCTTTTTGCTATAAAGAGTTTGTTTCTGATATGACTTTATTTAGTACTTTATTATCAAATTGTTTCCTGCAGCTTTCTAGAAAAAGGGTTATTCCTTTTATAGAATGTTTCTGCTGCAGAGTTTGTTCTGTCTTCTTGATATTTACAGCTCAGGTCTCAAGTCTCAGAAGAAGACAAATTATTCAAATTGAAGAGAGCCGTTGCTTGCTGATGTTATATAAAGGACCCTTTGAAGAAGGATTCGAGCTAGAGCATATAGCTAACAAGTGTTATTCAAGCATTCAAGCCTTCATCAAGATCAAGCTTTCTGCTCTCAGCAATTTCCATCTAACTGAGAAGTGTTAAGATCTTCCACTCTTCTTCAACCTGAGTCCTCCTGCTTTCAGGAAGTTCAAACTCAGAGTTTCTTTAAAGAAGAAGAAGAAGAAGATAGCTGCTTGAAGATCTTTATTTTATTATTTGTATCTTCTTGTAGCTTTTCCTTCAGAACTTTCTGAAGAGTTTTCTGCACTGAAGCAAGAATTCACCTGGACATCTTTGAGCCAGGGGGAGCCTTGATTCTTTAGAGCTTTCTAGATCAGTGCAAGCTTTTGTGCTTCTCTAATCTATTGTAAAATAGAGAAGACATCTTAACCTTCTTCCCCCTCCTGTACAGGGTTATTACTCCCTTCAAAAGTATCCCTTGGTGGCAGGGCACCTGATCAAAAACCTGTGCTTGGTTTTTAGACACCTGATCAAAAGTCTAAAGGGTTTCTGGATCTACCTGAAGCAGATCCTGTTGGTGGCAGGGCACCTGATCAAAAACCTGAGTGGATTCCTACCGTTTGGGTAGAAGAGTGGACGTACCCAAGTTGTTTGGGGAACCACTATAAATTTCCTTGTGTTGTCTGGATTCACTTGTTTAATTCCTGCATTGTGGCTGTGAATAGATATAACTAGGATTGCTAGTTGCTGATTAGGTTTTCCAAGCCTTAACTGTAATTACAGTTAGCTTGAGTTTGTACACATCACTTGTGTTAGGCTTTAAGGTTAAATCAATATCTATAATCTTTCCATTCCGCACTTCACTCCAAGGGAGTTGGGTAGACCATTAAGTTTTGTCTAGTGCAAAATTTGATAACTCTATTCACCCCCCCTCTAGAGTAGTATCTATCCCTTCACTTTCAAAGTCCGCCTTCCTTAATGGTGACATAAAGTAAGAAGTGTACGTGGAACAACCCTCAGGTTTCATTGATTCTAACTCTCCTGATTACATTTATCTATTATCTAAAGCGTTGTATGGTTTGAAACAAGCTCCTCGAGCTTGGTATAAAATGCTATCTAGCTTTCTCCTTGTGAACAAGTTCACAAGGGGAAGGATAGATAATACATTATTTTTTAGGGAAATTAAAGGCAAGATTTTGCTAGTGCAAATCTATGTCGACGACATCATTTTTGGTTCTACAGATGACAACCTCTGTAAGAAGTTCTCTAAACTTATGCAAGGGAAGTTTGAAATGATTAGTATGGGAAAACTAAAGTATATCTTAGGACTTCAGGTGAAATAATCTGAATATGGAATTTTCATCTCGCAGACTAAGTTCACAAAGGAGTTGATTAAGAAATTCAGAATGGAGAGTGCAACCTCTATGAGGACTCCAATGGGTTCAGCCATGTCTCTGGACAAGGATGAGAAAGGGAAACCTTTTGATGAAACCAAGTACAGAAGCATAGTTAGATCCTTGCTCTACCTTACTGCCAGTAGACCAAACATAATGTTTTCTACATGTGTTTGTGCTAGATTCCAAGTGAACTGTAAGGAATCTCACTACGCTGCTGCAAAGCGGATTTTGAGATACCTTAAAGGTACACCGAATCTTGGCTTATGGTACCGAAGAAGTAATGACAGCGAGCTGATTGGTTTTTCAAATGCTGACTTTGCAGGTAGTAAAGATGACAGAAAAAGCACTTCCAGGACTTGTCAATTCCTTGTAAGGAGACTTATTTCATGGAGTAGCAAAAAGCAAAACTATGTCGCAATCTCAACGGCCGAGTCAGAATATATTTCTGTCGGTAGTTGTTGTGCACAGTAACTTTGGCAAAAGAATCAGCTGGAAGACTACAACATGAAGGTCAAAGACATTCCACTATTTTGAAACTCCTCCAGCGCAATAGCAATTACAAACAACCCAGTCTCGTACAGCCGGAAAAAGCACATCGAGCTAAGCTATCACTTCATCCGGGAGCATGTGGAGCAAGGGGATGTAGATCTGCAGTATGTTCCAATAGATAGGCAAGTTGCAGACATTTTCACGAAGCCGTTGGACGAGGCCAAGTTCAACTTCTTCAAAACTGAGCTTTGCATGCTCAACAAAGAAGAGTAGACAAGGTGGAATCATTTCAAGGCTTAGAAATCGAGGACAAGTCAAAAAGGTTAGAAATTTCTCTAAGTGGACTTCACTTCTCGAGACATTGAATGACTACTCGAGAACTAATGTCTGACTACTCGAGTAATCCCTTTACCTCTCCAGAACTAAGTAATTTCACTCGAGTGCCATCACTCGAGTAGTGACCTTCTTCTCAAAAAGTAAGGCAATCACTCGAGTACTAAGATTCTGCTTCTCGAGTACTAAAGTTCCCTCTCTCAAGTACTGTATATCCACTCGAGAAATAACCCTACGCAGTTCGAATTATTTCGATTTCTTAATTTTCGCAAACCACATGATTTCCGCCGTAATCTAAGGCATGATTTAGTGTAATTAGACCCCTAATCATCATCACTAGGTTTATATAAATAAAAAAACCTTAGATTTCATAAACCTACTCGAGTTTCAAATCCCTTCTCTCGAAAGCCTCTTCGCCTTCCGCCGCTGACACAGAGCAACCAACGTCGCCTTTGTCCTTCCGTCTGCCGGTCATCGCTTTCTAAAGATTCAATGGCACTGCAGTCCAAGATTGGTGTTGGTAGTGAGTTAGTGATTGTAAGAATCGCAGAGTTATTGGACGATTTCAAGAACTTGTTGCTTTTACTCGACAGTGCCGGTTTAACCTTTGTTTTACAGCAACTTTGCAAAATCATCTTTCCCGAGGTTGAAGAATTCTTCTAGAATATAAAGGTAAGGAGAAATACCACAGTTTTGAATTCGAGGGTGAAGGGCATTAAGATCAAACTGAACAAGACAACTATTTCTCAACTTCTACGGATGTCGATTGTTGATGAAGAAGATAATATCAGCACAGAAGACAATGACAGGGCTTGTGGTTTCTGTGGAGTTTCTACTGAGGTCACTTCTATCAGAAGGCCTGATCTGAATGCTGAAAGCAAGTTGTTAGTGGATATCATTAGAAAAGTTCTCTAGTGCAAGACTTCTTCTATAAGTCTCATCTCATATGACTTATTTAATATTATGACTGCAATAATCTGCAGGAAAAAGTTTCAATTTGGCATGATGATTCTTGATAAGATCAGGGAGAGCATCAAGGCTCCTAGTTTTGCAAGGATAATCTCTTTGATGCTTCATGAGATTAATCCTAAAGTGTTTGATACTTCCAAAGGTACTCATATACATCATATGAAGAAGGTCTTTATTTCTTCTATCAAAATATGGGAATTGAAGTTGAAAAATCCTACTCAAGCTGCTAAGGCTCATGAAGTTTCTATCTCAGAGGAAAGGACTCCATCTACTTCTCAGCATCAGTTTACTAGCACTTCTGGTGCAGCATTTGAGGGGGAGCCTGCTCCTTCTGTACAAGATAGAATTCCTTCTCTTCCTACACATTCAAAACATACAGACAGAATTCCTACTCCTACTCCAGCCACTTCCTTCCAACCAGCTACTCTAGAAGAAATTCTTACAGATGCTCAAGTTCAAGACACAATACTCTCCACCACGGATGACATCAATAAAATGATACAGGAACTCTCCTTTGATGAACCATTTCCCCCTCTTCAAAAAGAGCAGCCTACTAAACAACCCAAGCTACCCACTCCTATTCATTCTCCATCTCCAGCACCTTCTCCATCACCTGTGCAATCCCCTAAGTCACCTACTGCTCAATCCCCAGTTGTTTAGCAATACAAACAGCAATCCATTCTTTTGTCAGATGAAGATAAAAAATTTCAAGAACCTGTAAATGCTCCTTTGAGGAACTTAGACTTCTCCCTTCCCACCTTCACTGTTGAGGAAGAAGTTTTTTTTTCTATACTACAAGAGCTCAAAGCTCAGTAGTAATTGAATAAATTATTCTATGGAAAGAAAGTCCACCTCCAGCTCCAGTTCCTCCTACTGCTACTGCCACTTTTTCACCTCCAGCAACTTCTTCAGATATTATTGGAAAGATAGAGCAACTGTTGTCAGAACAGAGAAAATACTTTGATGACTCCTTGAAGATAGTTTAAGATAAGGTCACTGATTTAGAGAAAGAGATGAGTAGAGGATTTGCTGAGATCCAGCACAACACAAATCAGCTAAAGCACCTCTTAAGAATAGGTGGCAAGGCATTGGACCACACTATTATTAGCGTTGGTGAGGTTATGAACCAATCTCTCACTCTAGCCAACAATCAAATTGAACTTGAGAAGAAAGCCCAATAGCATGTGATGAAAATCTGTGAAGAAGTGGGCATCTTCAGGGATGAAACTATAAAGAAACTTTGTTTAGAAGTTAGATAGGGGGAGAAGTTAGTAAAAGAACAAGTTGAAAAATATGACTCTAATGTCCAGACCACATGGACTGAGAACGTAAAAGAAATCAATCAAGATGTGCTAGCTCAGATATAGTCAGTAAAATTCCACACCTATGATACAGCAGTCTGGGTGCACAACCAGATTTTTCCAGGTTTTCAGGCTGACCCAAACATCATTCCTCACCATCTCAATCCACTTGCTGAAGGCCAGCCAGCTCCTATGCCAACCTTCTCTCCCAGGCCTACTGATGAAACTCTTCCTCCAGAATCCTATTCTCAAGTTTGGGAATCTGATATCCCTAAAGATTTACCAGAATCTCAGATCCCAAAATAAGGAAATATGGAGAAGGTCCCTCTGCTAGTAAGTCAGTTCCCAATCCAGAATCAGAAAAGAGAAAAGCTCAAGAATTTGTTGAAGTTTGGAGCCCAACTTCAAAGTCCTTGATTCAAGATACTCTAAAACTTGTAATGGACTATAATGAAAGCAGAGATCTCCATTATAGTTTTTTTGAATGGGAGCTTAATGAGAAGTCCATGACAAAGAGAAGAATTTATGACAGAGAATATGGCAAGAACAACCCTAAGGCACCTCCAAGACCTCCAAGGTATTATCCAAAGCCATTCAGCTATCAGAGGAGGCAACAAGAAAAGTTTGATAAGCAACATTATCAACAGCATTAGAGCCAGAACTTAATTTTTGAATTTTGAAATTGAGGATTGAATGCCTGTAGAAATGAAGTCTAAAACAATTCTAATTATATAATCTCTAGTTTTGATGATTATGTGTTTAATTCTTTATTTCTTACATTTTATCTTGCTCTTACCTTTTCATATCTAGTTTTTTCTCTTATGGGATAATTCACCTTAGTGTAGAGGGTTCTGACTTCTACAAATAAGGGGAGATTGTTGGGTATTGCATCCACAATAACCCAGATTTGCATGAAGTAACCCTTGAACTAAGATGAATTAAGTTGTATTTGATCTTCTATTTTAGTTATGTGTTTGCAGGTTCTATTGCTAAGTGTAGACCAATGTCAGTCTACAGTGGGTCATAAACACAAGACCATATAATGTAATCCCTCATTGTATGATCCAAGGTGTTGACTCATGTGTAGCCTCTCTATTGGGATACACTTCATATTCAAGCACTTGGACTAATGAATGAAGAGTTGGTGATGATTGTATTCAAGAAGGAAAAAATTTCTAAAGTCAGAAATTTTCTAAGTCTTTTACTCGAGTGGTCTGTTAGTACTCGAGTAGAAGAAGTAGAAGCACTCGAGAAGTCAGCTTAGTACTCGAGTACAGGAATTGGTTCTCGAGTAGTACTATTCTAGTTCTCGAGTAACTAGGTCTAGTACTCGAGTGGACTTTGCCTCTACCTCTCGAGTGTTCAGGATTTTAACTCAGAAAATTTCTAAGTATAGTACTCGAGTAGTCCAGTTGAGTACTCGAGTAGTTCTCGGGACAATACCAGACCACACGAGTAATCCTATACTTAGTATTCGAGAAGTTCTTCTTTACTCGAGTAATCAGTTCTAGTTCTCGAGTAACAATCTTCTAGACCCTGAAAATTTTCTAAGTCTTTGTTCTCGAGAAGTCTTATTCTACTTCTCGAGTGGATTCCCAGTTCTCGAGTAATGATTTTATCCGTCTCGAGTATTTCTGTTAAACTTCTTCTCGAGTAATTCAAGTCGATTTCTCGAGAGCCAGTCTTGTACTCGAGTAATGATTCATTCCTCTTGAGTTACTTCAGAATTTATTCTTCTCGAGTAATCTTCGCTATCCACTCGAGTAAAAGCTGCTACTCGAGTAGTTCTACTTCACTCGAGAAATGAAGTTTTGTTTTGTAGAAATTTCACTAAGTCCAGATTTGACGGGATTTTCAAATGACATGACATGATTGGTCCACGTGTACGTCATTAAGGATAATTTTGACCGTTAGGGGAGATATTATATAAAGGTCTTGTTTAATCGACTAACCCAAAGAAGATAAGAAGAAAGAGTGCTATCAATTATTATTCTAAGTATTCTCTGAATCTCATTCTCTCTCTCCAAAAACGGAAGCAGCCACCACCGATCTTCTTCGTGCAAGCGCTAGGGTTTTCGATCCAAAGATTCAGATCAAGATTGACTTCTAGATCGAGATTATTGTTCGTTCTTCATCATCCCTCAAATTGGGTGAAGTCAAAAGAAATTTTCAGATCTAGTTCTTGCCGAGTTTCTTCTTCAACATTTCTGATAGAGTCACAAAGATAAAAGAAGAGGATCTAGGCCGACAGATTCAAGATCTGAGGATTATTGTTTGTATTTTCAATTACTCTCAATTTAATTCTTGTAAAAGATTTCTCTCCGAGTTGTAGGAAGTTTTATCTTTCGAGTGTAGATCCTTGTTGTGGATCGAGTTTGTAGGAACTTTGTTCCGAGGCGTAGGATTGGTTTACAATCCGAGATAGTGGAGTAGCCGAGTCTAGTGCTTTGCTAGATCGGTGAGGGAAAGTGCATGTACCCAAGGTTGGGGAACCACTATAAATCTTTTTTTGTCTGTGATTTCTTGGTAGATTTATGTGCATAGTTCGTTAAACTTTTTATTCCGCAAAAAGACGCACAACTCACCTATTCACCCCCCTCTAGGTGATTTAGGTAGACAACTGATCATTTTCAAAACCAACCCTACCCAACTCTTCCTAGACCTTAGGGGAGGCCAATGGGTCACAAAAGACCCATTAGGGTCAATCCAAAAGGTCAATTTTACCAAAGTCAACTCAACCTTAGGTTAGGTCAAATTAGATAAAGTTGACCTAACCTAGCCCAATCCACTTGGGCTAGGCCTAATTGAGGTGGCCCACTAGCCTCATGAAGTTTAAAATTATCCAAAATTCCACTCATTTTCTAGAAATAGTGACTAGGAGAGATAAAGCTCCACTTCCCCTTTAATGGAGGAGAGAGAATATGAAGAAGAGGCCATTCATGGCCAAGGGAGGTCTAGGGCCTCTTTTCTTCAATTCCAATTATTGTAGATTCACTCCCCCTTCAGTTTTGAGGAGATCAACAGCCATGGCCGGCCTCTTGGTGTCTGAATTTCAGGATTTTTAGTTGGCCGAAGAAGTTCTTTCATGGCCATTAATGGCCATTGAGCTTAGACCCTTCTCCTCCCCCCCCATTTAATTATTTTAAAAGCTTCCCTCGACCCCAGCAGCCGTTTCCACCATTTTCTTGAAGAATTCGAGCCCTCTGGTTGTATAGTTGTAGAGCACTGAGCGGCGCCACCACCGGCCATGGAAACCAGACGATTGGCTAGGCTCCAGCCCTCCCAAAAGGTTTTGTCCTCTTTCTCTTTCTCAGTGGATAGATCCACTTCTATTGACTGTAAGGTTTGGGGCCAATTGGCCCTAGATCGGGTTGGCCAAAACTCTATTTTTGGAGCTTTTTCTTCCATGCCTAAACCCCTGTTCCGGCCACCTCCGACCGTCCAACAACTGCCAATTGACGGCCACCACCTCAAAGAAGGTGGTGGTGGCACTGGCCGGCCGGGGAGGAGCTCAGGTGGCCGGGAAAATGCCTCTCAAATCGACTCAGGATGGGGAAATCTTAGTTGTTGGCTCAAGGAGGAAGATGAGCCATTTCCATCCATTGGTGCTTTAAGATTCATGCGCAGATGAAATATTAATATTTGGAATTATTTCATTTCTGTCACACATTATACAGTAGTTAGATTTAATTATTAAAAGTACTTAACGGCCTTTTCTAGAAAGATGGTTAACATCAAAGTTGTAGCGCGTGAAGTCTAGTTTATTTTAAAATTTGTTTCAACCAATTTGGGTCACTAGTTTGACCATAGCACTCAATATGGTGCAGCCTATACATAGGCTTGACCAGAGACTAAATTGTGTGCCCCCACTAAACCAGCCTGGCAAAAACTTTGAAATTTGGAGCAAAGGCTACTTATACAGGAACACTCATCTTGTCCAAAAATGGGAATTTTTGGAAAATATTTAAATCTTATAATTTTTATAAAATTATAAAAAATCATGTATGATTTAATTAGATGGTCTAATGACCCCGCCATTCCCCAAACTTTTGGTGGATGACACTTAGGGTTATGATAGGTCATAGGTAACAATCTCAGCCCATTTGGGGCTAATTTAATTAGGTGTTGATGTAACCAAAATTTTGTACCTTAAGGGGAAATTATGGCAAAGGTTGTTTGATGGCTTGAGTGGCCAAACCTCATCCAAAAGGGATGAAACTTAGGTCACTGCCTCAAAGTCATCTAAAACACCCCCCTCAAGAGAACTTGAGTGGTTTGGGGTAGAGATGCCCTAAGACCCTAGTGTAGGCTCTAGAGATGAGGTTTGGGGACTAGAGAAGGACATGGGATAGTATGTCCATGGATGCTCTTGGAATTTGTTTAGTGAATTTCTAGGGCAAAAATTGTCTCTCGAAAAAGGTTTTAGGATTTTTAGGAACCTACACCCTCTTTAAAATAATCATGGATAGTTTAGGGCACTTGGGTCCAATATTTAAGTACATGCTCAAATGAATTTGAATGCTCATGAGATTTAGGCAGTGGTCTTAATTAAATGATATTGTTTCATAGAAATTTTCTTGTGAGTTTTGGATTGGTAATTTTAGTACTTCATTCACAAACCCTAAGATTGATTCAATCACAAAATAATTATTTTACAGTTATATGCTTATTGGAAAATTATGTAACTTGGTCAAGAAACATTTTATGACATAATCATCTTCTGGGAATTTTTATGAATATTTTGAAAGAATTGTCATATAAGATCCTTCATAAGTGCCCATTTGTTGAATAATTAACATAATTCATTTATGTAATCATATGGTGTTGTAAAATTATAATTCTTTATAGGTAACTGAAAGTCCACCTAGTGTCAACTACTTACACCTATGGGGGGGGGTAGGTGTCTTTGCAGCGTATGTGCGGAATTAAAGTTTTACCTGCACAAGAAAACAAAACAACACAGCACAAAAAGTACACAAGCAATTTATAGTGGTTCCCCGATTTGGGTACGTCCACTTTCCCCCTTCGACCTATCTCCCAACCAGGGACGACTCGGTCACTTCACCAACAGGATTGAAATCCAATCCTTGCACTAACGGAAGGAACCCTTCCACACATAGGAGTCAACACTCCCACAACACGGGTTGCACCCAACCCTACAACTAGAGACCAATCGGTCCTTTACAAAGAAATGAAAATAGCTTGTAAGAAATACAAACAACGTATGGAGACTAAGGTGTCCCTCTTCGTTCGACGACGTGTTCTTGAAGTCAACGAAGAGTCCACAACCCTAGATCTTACTTAGAGAGAATCTCCCCGAGACCGGCGGCGACGACGTGCGGCGGTGACGCTTTCGGTGTTGGCGGCGGCAACTGAAAACAGCAGCAAAGCACTGGAGATCCAATCTTCTTAGCGAAGTCGGCAAGGTCTACCAACGGTCACACGAGGATCGATCGTCTCGATCGATTCGGACGGGGAAAGATTTCCCTATCTCAAATCAAGAGACAAAAGATCTCTGGATAGACACGTGAGACGCTGTACAGGACTAGGCTTCTATCACCGAGGATGTGGAGGAGATCGAGATCGGCTTCGGTGATCGGCTGCGGCGACGGAGGCGGAGCAAGCTCGCGAGATTAGGGTTTAGTCGGCCGCTTTGTTTCGTATCTTGTCTGTATGTTTTACTGTACACAAATACCAGAGTATTTATACACTAGGTCAAGAGATGACCGTTGTGGGCCCCACCATCAATAAGACCGAAGTCCGGTTCAAAATCTCGCAGATGTCGTGGACCGGTCCCGACAGAGTCGGAAAAATACCTAAGTCAAATTCGGCGAGAATCGTGGGTGATTCTCGACGAATCGGCGAGAATCACTTACGATTCTCGCCGAATTCTACTTAGAGAATTCTGGCGGCACAGGTTATAGAGGCCGGGGAGAATTGGTGGGAATCACCTTGGCTTCTCGCAGACTCGTCGAGAATGCAAAGTCATTCTCGACGAATCGGCGAGAATCACTTGGTGATTCTCGTCGATTCTGCCTTAGAAGATTTTTCTAACTGCGTCGAGACAGCCGGCCCAACCCGGCAAGAATCAACTAGTGATTCTTGACGACTCGTCGAGAATCACTGGTGATTCTCGACGAATCGGTGAGAATCACCTAGTGATTCTCGACGATTTACACTTAGACGATTCTCGTCTTTCAACCCGTGAGATGGTCTTTGGCCCATCCTTGTTCCTTGTCTGCTCTTGCTTTATCATAGCCCTATACTTGAAATTAAGTACACCCCAATAGAGAGAGTACACGTAGGCCAACACACTGATCTGCTCAACGAGGGATTACATTGCACAGACCCGTGTATATTGACCCACTGCACCCTGACATTGGTATGTACTTAGCATGGAATAACTGCAAGCACAACTAGAAGAAATTCATCAAATACATAGTCTATTTACCTTAGCTTGTACATGGGCTTCTTCAAATCAGGTACATTGTGGATACAATACCCAACAATCTCCCCCTATTTGAAGAAGCCTAAACCCTACAAGCTAAGGTGAATAGAGCATATAGAAATGAAAATCATAAACTTAAAATTGAGTTGAGAGAGATATTCATTACCAATTAGATATTCATTACCAATTTCTTGAGAGCAAACTTGGAGCAACCTTAGCCTTAGCCGAGAGGGTAATCTCCCCCTTTTCGGCTTCTGCAAATCGGGAACTGAAGCATGTGACACCATGCTCCCCCTCAGTTCTTGTACCTTTGCTTTCACCAAATTCCTAGTAGAGGCACCCCCTAGACGCATGAGCCTTGAGCTCCTGTAGTCTTCATTCTTCGTAGTTTAGCATCCCCAATTCAGTTTTGAACATACTGAACTTGGCCTCGTCAAGGGGCTTTGTGAAAATGTTTGCAATCTGCTTGTCAGTTGGAACATAGCAGAGAGAGATGTCCTTGTTCTCCACGTGCTCCCGAATGAAATGGTAACGCACTTCAATATGCTTTGTTCTGCTGTGCGATACCGGATTGTTGGCAATAGCAATTGCACTGGAGGAGTCGCAGTACATCGGTACTTCCTTGAACTTGAGGTCATAGTCGGCTAACTGGTTTCTTATCCTTAGGAGTTGTGCGCAACAGCTCCCAGCCGAGATGTACTCAGACTCTGTAGTGGAGGTTGCGACGCAATTCTGCTTCTTGCTGTTCCATGAAATAAGCCTTCTTCCGAGGAATTGACACATCCCGGAGGTGCTTTTCCTGTCATTCCTACTTCCTCCAAAATCAGCATCTGAAAACCCTATTAGCTCGACATCATTGCTTCTCGGGTACCATAAGCCAAGATTAGGGGTACCTTTAAGGTATCTGAGAATTCGCTTTGCAGCGACATAATGAGATTCCTTAGTGTTCACCTGATATCTGGCACAAACACATGTGGAGAACATGATATCCTGTCAACTTGCAGTAAGATAGAGCAGAGATCCAATTATGCTTTTGTATTTGGTTTCATCAAAAGGTTTCCCTTTCTCATCCTTATCCAGAGACATGGTGGATCCCATTGGAGTCCTCATAGAGGTTGCATTCTCCATTCCGAATTTCTTGAGGAGTTCATTTGTGAACTTCGTCTGAGAAATGAAGATTCCTTCCTCAGACTGTTTCACTTGAAGTCCCAAGAAATACTTCAGCTCTCCCATACTGCTCATTTCAAACTTTCCTTGCATAAGTTTGGAAAACTTTTTGCAAAGATTGTTGTCCGTTGAGCCGAATATAATTTCATCAACATAGATTTGCACCAGCAAAATCTTGCCTTTGACTTCCCTGAGAAACAATGTCTTATCTATTTTTCCTCTAGAGAACTTGTTCTCAAGAAGAAAACTAGACAATGTCTCATACCAAGCTCGAGGAGCTTGTTTTAGGCCATATAGCGCTTTATTAAGAAAATATACATGATTAGGATAAGTTGGATTGACAAAACCTGGAGGTTGAGCAACGTATACTTCCTCTTTCAAATCTCCATTCAAGAAAGCCGATTTCACGTCCATCTGATAGACTGTGAATCCTTTGTGAGAGGCATAGGCTAGGAATAGCCGGATTGCCTCGAGCCGTGCAACTGGTGCAAACGTCTGGTCAAAGTCAATACCCTCCTCCTATCTGTATCCTTGAGCCACCAGTCTGGCTTTGTTCTTGATGATGACTCCATTTTCATCCAACTTGTTTCTGAAGATCCACTTGGTGCCAATCACATTTTGCGTCTTCGGTCTGGAAACCAGCGTCCAGACTTCGCATCTTTCGAATTGATGCAGCTCCTCTTGCATGGCAAAAATCCACGACGCGTCTTTGTTCGCTTCGTCGAACTTCTTTGGCTCCACCTGCGACAGAAAGCTAAGATGCAAGATCTCGTTAAGATTACCTCGGCGAGTTCTGACACCGTCTCGGGGATCCCCAATGATTTGATGTCTGGGATGATCCCTCACGTGTCTGAGCTCTAGAAGTCTTGCATCAGGAGCTTCGACTATTTCTTGGGCATCTCCTTCTTCTAAAGGATTTGCCTCATTTTGATATTCAACTTCTCCGATCGGCGTAGATGTGGAGACCTTGACATACTTTGGAGTTGCATCCTTCTCGGGATCATCCAGTTGTAGCTTTTCGAGTCTGGCACCTGCAGCTTCAGGAAGGCAACTAGAAGTCTTGCAATTAAGCAAGCTTCCTTCATCAAATACAACATTTATTGATTCCTCTACCACTAGGGTTTTCTTATTGAAAACTCTATAAGCCCGGCTGTGGCTACTATAGCCCATGAATATGCCTTCGAAGCATTTTTCCCCAAACTTAGTATGCGGGTACTTCCCATTATTCAGTACATAACACTTGCAGCCAAAAATCCTCAAATAGGACATGGTTGGTTTCTTGCCTTTCAGTAGCTTATAAGGAGTCTTACGATGGCTCTTCTTAATCAACGCCCGGTTTTGTACATGACAGGCCGTATTGACAGCCTCGGCCCAGAAGTATTATGGGAGAGAAGCGTCATTCAACATTGTCGTGCACGCTTCAATGAGTGTTCTATTCCTCCTCTCCGCCACTCCATTCTGTTGAGGAGTGCGAGGGGAGGAGAAATCATGAAAGATACCAAGCTCTTCACAGAACTCTGTCATAGCCCCAGACTCAAACTCTGTTCCGTGGTCACTTCTGATTTTGACCACTGAGCAGTTAAGTTCGTTCTGTATCCGCTTGACAAAACTGGTGAAGATGTCAAACGTATCGGACTTGCGTTTTAAAAAGAACACCCTCGTAAACCGAGAGTGATCATCTACAATCACTAGCGTATACGACTTCCCTCCTAAGCTATGAACTTGCATTGGACCAAACAGGTCCATGTGCAGAAGATATAGACATTTGGAGGAATCTTTGTCTGGGATGCCCTTAAAGGTAGCCCGAGTCTGCTTGCCCATCTGACATGCAGGACATGGGCTATCTTTGATGCACTTAATAATGGGAGCATCCCTTACTAAGTCTTTGGAAAACAGCATATTAATTGTTTTGTAATTAATGTGTGCTAATCTCTTGTGCCATTGTTCACAAAGAGATGCACTGCCTTTAGCAACGAGGCATACTGGGGTAGAAGAATCTAAACTAAGAAAATCTAAACAGAAAATATTTCTGCTCCTAATGCCTATTAAAACGGTCTCCAAAGAGTCACATGATATTATCAGGCATTTATCCTTGCAGAACTTAACGTCATACCCTTTATCACATAACTGGATTACGCTGATCAGGTTATGATTTAACCCTTCAACATAAGCTACGTTAGTGATAGAGAGTATGCCGTTAGAAATCGTATTGTAACCTTTGGTGACTCCCCGATCAGATCCCCCAAATATGACTTTGGGTCCATCCTCGACTGGAGAGTACTCCCTCAGCAGGCTTCTTGTCCCGGTCATGTGACAGGAGCATCCACTGTCCAAATACCAAATAGGAGTTTTGTTGGCCTTTGGACATCCCTGCAAAACAGAATTAATTTGCCTTAGGAACCCAATCGAACTTGGGTCCTAGATTCCTTGTTAGCCTACTCCCCCTCGATTGGTTAACTCTACGAGTGGTCGGCCTCGCATTGCTAACATAAGGAGTCTCGTTATACCTTGGATTAAACTAATAATCCACGGCAAAGTGACCAATTTTGCCACAGCACAAGCCGTCAAACCTGTTATACTTCCTCTTGGGCGCCTGCTTTACCCTTGAAACGTGGGGTTCAGCTGGGGGCGAAGACCTGGAGGTGGAGGCAACATGATGACCACAGTCACATGAGTTCCTCACCTCTTGGCTTTTCAGTGCAACAGGCTTGTCCTTAGGTGTCTGCTTCTTATTATGGCCGCTAGAGAATTGACCATAATTTCCCAAGTGGATTTCCTCATAAGGTGCCTTGAAGACACTCTCACTGAAGTTACGGGGAAAGGTCCACCCATCATATCAGCTCTTCGGCTTTGCAACCGAGGGCCTGAAGTGATGCCCATATGTTGACTTAAAGTCATGTTGGTTACAGGGAAAGCTAGGCTTTCTGAACTCAACAGGGCTGAGTGGGGCCTTTCCTTTCTTATCAGCAGAGGCTTTCTTGGCAGCCTTATTCTTTCTCCTGTTCCTATTTCTCCTGGATGAGGAGCTAGATACCCCTACATGCCCCAAGCCAGCTCCTTTGGCTTGAGCAGAGAAGGTATCAACTAATGGAAGAACAGTTTTTGGCATAGAGAAGCTCTTGACGATCTTCCTTTCTGCCGCAAGTAGTTCTTCCAACTTGTCAACTTCCTCCTGCTTAAGATCAAGGAGCTTAAGAGATTCTGAATGCTTTGAGGTCAGGTCCAAGTGCTCCTGTCGGAGGGAGATCAAACTTGTGATCTCTTCCCTCAGGGATACACTCTCACCTTTAAGGAATTTAACTTCCTTTTTCTCAGCCTTCAGTTTCATTCGATATTTCAGGAATGTATTGAGCAGAAGCTCATACTTCTCGAGGAGCTCAGCTTCAAGGGCAGAAGGGCTATCCTCAGGGTCATCATCCTGAGACTCAGGATCAGAGTCAAAGTCGGAGAGAGGGGTGTGAGCTTTTACCTTCCCAGTAAATGGGGGGCATTCTCCTTCTGAGTCAGAGCGACCCATTAGCCCAAAGTAGGCTTCCTCATCATCGCTAGTGTCTGACATGTCAGATTCACTCAGCGTCTTTGGCTTCTTTGCGATGTAACTCCTCTCCTTCTTCTTATCTTTTGAGGACCTGTGCTCCTCTCCCTTTCCCTTTTCCCTCTTGCCTTGATGGCAGTCGGCCACGACGTGCCCTGGCTTATTGCAACCAAAGCATATAATGTCAGAAGAGCGGTGTTTGTTCGGTTTGGAAACATACCTGTCAGAGGAATAGTTCTTCTTCTGATCCCTTGAGGAGGAGCCGTTTCACTTTCTCTGATTCCTCAGCTTGAGGAACTTCTTGAATTCCCGTGTGATAAGGGATAAATCTTCCTCTGATAACTCTGAGCCGGAGGAGCTTGGCTCAGAGTCTTCCTCTTCATCCCTCTTCCACGCACGGGAAGAGGCGGCACCCTTGCCCTTTCTAGATTGGATGGCTTTCAGGGCCACCGTCTTTTCCTTGGCCGCGGCTTTCTCTGCTTCCTCTTCAGCCTTCCTTGTGTTCAACTGAAGCTCATAGGACATGAGCTTCTCGAACAGAATCTGTGGATCAGTTTCCGCAAGTCTGTCAAACTCGCGGATGGCGCAGATCTTTGTGTCCCATTCCTTAGTGAGGGACCTAAGGAACTTATCATTGAGTTCACCGTCAGTGAACACCCTTCCATATCCTTTGAGTGCATTGACGATCTTGAGGAAGTTTTCGAAGGTGACTCCGATCTCCTCCTTTAGCCCTTGCCGGAAGGCCTCATATTTCTGATTGAGGAGGGATCTCCGATCGTCCCTCACTTCATCTGTGCCCTCCATTAGGACAATCAGACAGCTCCAGAGATCCCTGTCTGTCCTGCAGTTGCTGAAGTTCTGCATCATAGAGTCATCAACTGCGCTTACTAGGATGTTCTGAGCTTTCTTGTCGAGTCCGAACAGCACCATTTCGTCCTTATCCATTTCCGAAAGTTTCTTGGGCACTTTCCTTGTTGGATCAATGGTGGAGGCCTTGGTGGGAATGTAAGGTCCCTCCTCCACTATCATGAAGAGCCGGGGGTCGACTGCTTCCATGTAGAATCTGATTCTTTCATTCCAGATAGGAAAGTTCAGTCTTGTGCATACTGGGATTTTGCCGGAATGCTTGAGTCCGTCCATGGAAGATATCGGTCTTCTTCTTGACACTGGTGGCAGGATTTTACTCAAGGTGTGAACCTTTTTGATGAGTAACCTCCCTCTGATACCACTTGAAAGTCCACCTAGTGTCAACTACTTACACCTATGGGGGGGATAGGTGTCTTTGCAACGTATGTGCGGAATTAAAGTTTTTCCTGCACAAGAAAACAAAACAACACAGCACAAAAAGTACACAAGCAATTTATAGTGGTTCCCCGATTTGGGTACGTCCACTTTCCCCCTTCGACCTATCTCCTAACCAGGGACGACTCGGTCACTTCACCAACAGGATTGAAATCCAATCCTTGCACTAACGGAAGGAACCCTTCCACACGTAGGAGTCAACACTCCCACAACACGGGTTGCACCCAACCCTACAACTAAAGACCAATCGGTCCTTTACAAAGAAATGAAAATAGCTTGTAAAAATACAAACAACGTATGGAGACTAAGGTGTCCCTCTTCGTTCGACGACGTGTTCTTGAAGTCAACGAAGAGTCCACAACCCTAGATCTCACTTAGAGAGAATCTCCCCGAGACCGGCGGCGGCGACATGCGGCGGTGACGCTTTTGGTGTTGGCGGTGGCAACTGAAAATAGCAGCAAAGCACTTGAGATCCAATCTTCTTAGCGAAGTCGGCAAGGTCTACCAACGGTCACACGAGGATCGATCGTCTCGATCGATTCAGACGGGGAAAGATTTCCCTATCTCAAATCAAGAGACAAAAGATCTCTGGATAGACACGTGAGACGCTGTGCAGGACTAGGCTTCTATCACCGAGGATCTGGAGGAGATCGAGATCGGCTTCGGTGATCGGCTGCGGCGACGGAGGCGGAGCAAGCTCGCGAGATTAGGGTTTAGTCGGCCGCTTTGTTTCGTATCTTGTCTGTATGTTTTACTGTACACAAATACCAGAGTATTTATACACTAGGTCAAGAGATGACCGTTATGGGCCCCACCATCAGTAAGACCGAAGTCCGGTTCAAAATCTCGCAGATGTCGTGGACCGGTCCCGACAGAGTCGGAAAAATACCTAAGTCAAATTCGGCGAGAATCGTGGGTGATTCTCGACGAATCGGCGAGAATCACTTACGATTCTCGCCGAATTCTACTTAGAGAATTCTGGCGGCACAGGTTACAGAGGCCGGGGAGAATCGGTGGGAATCACCTTGGCTTCTCGCAGACTCGTCGAGAATGCAAAGTCATTCTCGACGAATCGGCGAGAATCACTTGGTGATTCTCGTCGATTCTGCCTTAGAAGATTTTTCTGACTGCGTCGAGACAGCCGGCCCAACCCGGCAAGAATCAACAAGTGATTCTTGACGACTCGTCGAGAATCACTGGTGATTCTCGACGAATCGGTGAGAATCACCTAGTGATTCTCGACGATTTACACTTAGACGATTCTCGTCTTTCAACCCGTGAGATGGTCTTTGGCCCATCCTTGTTCCTTGTCTGCTCTTGCTTTATCATAGCCCTATACTTGAAATTAAGTACACCCCAATAGAGAGAGTACACGTAGGCCAACACACTGATCTGCTCAACGAGGGATTACATTGCACAGACCCGTGTATATTGACCCACTGCACCCTGACATTGGTATGTACTTAGCATGGAATAACTGCAAGCACAACTAGAAGAAATTCATCAAATACATAGTCTATTTACCTTAGCTTGTACATGGGCTTCTTCAAATCAGGTACATTGTGGATACAATACCCAACAATCTCCCCCTATTTGAAGAAGCCTAAACCCTACAAGCTAAGGTGAATAGAGCATATAGAAATGAAAATCATAAACTTAAAATTGAGTTGAGAGAGATATTCATTACCAATTAGATATTCATTACCAATTTCTTGAGAGCAAACTTGGAGCAACCTTAGCCTTAGCCGAGAGGGTAATCTCCCCCTTTTCGGCTTCTGCAAATCGGGAACTGAAGCATGTGACACCATGCTCTCCCTCAGTTCTTGTACCTTTGCTTTCACCAAATTCCTAGTAGAGGCACCCCCTAGACGCATGAGCCTTGAGCTCCTGTAGTCTTCATTCTTCGTAGTTTAGCATCCCCAATTCAGTTTTGAACATACTGAACTTGGCCTCGTCAAGGGGCTTTGTGAAAATGTCTGCAATCTGCTTGTCAGTTGGAACATAGCAGAGAGAGATGTCCTTGTTCTCCACGTGCTCCCGAATGAAATGGTAACGCACTTCAATATGCTTTGTTCTGCTGTGCGATACCGGATTGTTGGCAATAGCAATTGCACTGGAGGAGTCGCAGTACATCGGTACTTCCTTGAACTTGAGGTCATAGTCGGCTAACTGGTTTCTTATCCTTAGGAGTTGTGCGCAACAGCTCCCAGCCGAGATGTACTCAGACTCTGTAGTGGAGGTTGCGACACAATTCTGCTTCTTGCTGTTCCATGAAATAAGCCTTCTTCCGAGGAATTGACACGTCTCGGAGGTGCTGTTCCATGAAATAAGGGTTGGGCCTAGTAGTGAATACCCACCTGAGAGTGGGGTAGCCCAAACGAATATCTCTGTTGGCCACTATGGAGGCTCCTGGGAGTGAAGCTAGCTTCCTAAATCGGGGAACTAAAGGTCTGTGCACATAGAGTCATGTGTGTGTGTTGCACTTACATGAATCATGGCATAACATAGCACAACACACATACTTGCATAAAACCTGACACCCCATCGTATAAACTAGTATGGGATAGCTTATTTGATAGGAGCCTTGCAAAAGACCCCTTAACTTATAAGTTTGTATGGGCATTCATATAAGTTAAGGTTAATTATTTACTTGTTACTTTTCTTTATGGCACACTTTACTTTTTACCCCCCTTCTACTCTACTTGATATAGAACTGCTAGTTAGAATCCTGTACATTTTATACTATATAATCTGATAGCTTAGGACCACCGCCACCTGCTTTTGCCTACTCTCCACCATGAAGCTTTCCTATTATTCCTCCAGCATGGTGCCTAGGATCCACTAGGGGAGGGGTGGGGGAAATAAGGCTTATTCTTTTGACTAACAATCGGTGGACCAAACATTTCAGGGGCTCTGGATGGGAGACAGGGAGCAGTAGTAGGAGATGTAGCCATAGCGAAGTGCGGTGTACATGGAGTTGGGCTAGTCTAGTATGGGAGCACCAGCTTCTGGCTCCGTGAGTGTTAGTTTTACTTAGCTTCCGCGAGAGTGTTGTAGTGAGGACATGATGTACCGGGCATGAGCCCGTTTATATTTCTACTTTATTATTCTGTTTCAGTACCTTATCTCTGTAGACTTTGATGTGATTTATGTCATATATATAGTGATTTTGTGGGCTTAACTTGTTTGTACCTCTACTTCTTGATGATCAATATTGCCGGTATAATCAGCATTTTGTAGTGGCGACCCTCCCGAGTGTCGGTGTCACCGCAAAATGGTGGTTCATGGCATAAGACCCAGTAGCACAAAAAATGGGTCTTACAGGGATTCTGGAAATACATCTAGAAAATTTCATACTACTGGCACCTCAACGAGTACTTGTTTCATATTCTCCATTTCGAATTAGATAAGAAATACTTCGTCTTTCTGCCGGACTGATCTCACAGTTTGGGTAGAAGTCAAAATAATACGTGAGATAGAGAGTATACATGTCAGCGTAACGACTTGCCCGTCTGGGTTCTGAAGCTTAACCTCCCGGGTTCAACAGTTTATCTAGGCCTTATGCTCGTCCAGCCAGTCCATCCCTAGTATGAGGTCAAATCCAGTTATTTCTAGGATCGTCGCGTAAATTTCAAATTCCATGTCTCGTATCACAGTTTGGAATAAGCATTTTTCCGTAGACCTCATGTCTGATCCGTATTGTAGACAAATCCGTATAGACAGTCCAGACGAGCCGATGACATTTTCCTTAGATGTAATAAAGTCCTAAGATATATAGGAGTGTGTTACTCCCATATCAAAGAGAGTTTTTGTGGAGTCTCCTTCTACTAGAAGTAGTCCTGAAGAAGTATACGTATATATATCTTTTAACAAAATATATAATTGATTTGGGTATATACATGTGTAAAAGCTAGTACATAGGTAGTAATATCTAATGTATCTTTATCGCCTAAGATATATACCTATCACAACATCAGGGGCTGGTCCATGTTGGAAATCTAAGGAATAAGCCTATAAGGGTTCTATGTGGCCCTGCAGGCCTCTCCTACCAGCTTTACCTCTGCGGTCTCTCTGTCCCTGTCCTCGTGCCGCCTGTACTCCCTGAACAGCTCCTAATCCTAGTCTTCCTTTCTCCTGTGGGCAAAAGGCCCTCATATTTCCCTACTGCTGACACAAGAAGTAGTTCCCTACAAAGTAAACATCTCGTCGTGGTATCGGCATTGGCTGTGGTGCTGGAGCTGGCCTGGGCTCCTGCTACGGTGCTGGGGGTTCTAGTGGTGCTGGTGGGCACCTATATGGCTATCTACACTATCTTTATCTGCAGTCTCTTTCCTATCGGCGGGGAGCAGCTCCTTTATCTCGTCCCTAACCTCTGGAGACCTCAACCTTTCCTCGGCACTACTGATCTACCATCCTCTGATCTAACTCTAATGCTACAGCGTGAGTCACTATAGTGTGGAAGGTGGACTGAGAGATCATAATCAAGGCTTGCCTCAGATAATCTCGCAAGGCTTGGTAAAAGCGAGCAGCTCTATCTCTATCAGAGGCTGCTAAGTTCCCAGCAAAATATGTCAGGTGGATTAACTCTCTCTCATAATCTGGCACCGTCTTGTCACCCTGTCGGATTTGCAAGAATCTCTACTATAACGCAACTCGGTCAGCATTCGAGATGAAGTTCTCTAGAAAGGCCTCTGAGACCCCCCCACACACCACACACACAAGATCCTGCTCAATAGTAATCCTCTAAATATCGAGCGACTGGCCGCTGTCCACCAGTCTCTAGCATATCGCTCTAATAAAGTCACTACTAATGACACTGCAGCTATTGTCGGTCACATCATTCTTACTAATAGCTCTTCTACACGCTCGAACCACTCCTCTGTCTATATGGCAGTCTCCGTGCCTCTGAAGGTTGGAGGCCTTAGCCCCCGGACGGTCGTTAACAAGTCAGTGGGTACCACTAACTACTGTTGTGGCTGTGCAAAAGCCTTCCGGAACATTACTAAAATAACTTTCAATGTCTGCCCCAAGTCTGTCTCAGCGAACGGTACAGCTACAGGAGAAACTGGGTCAGTAGGTGGGGTGGCAGAGACATATCCTCTAAAGGAGGATCTCCCGTTACTGGACTCCGGTATCTGTAGAAGTAAAAGGAAACAAGTGTCAGTGTTTTGCAAAAATAGGGGAAATTTGCAAAAGACTAACAAAGCGGAAATAAAGGTGTGTGGGTGTGTTATCGCATAGTCCAGAATCCCAAAGCCTCTACACTAGGGTCTACCTAGCTTTCGCTGCATGGTTCGTCCCGAACCAAAGAATAAAGCGAGGGACGGAGGGATCCTAAGACTGCTCCACAAGGACGGATCGTGATTGCTCTGATCCTTTTGTAATACCCCCCAACCTTTATTGCGTGTCGGGTCGGAGGGGATCTTACGTGCCCAAGATGCACACCCAGTGCTCCTCAAGGGATAACGACCCACTCTACTAAGCACTGGTTGGCCGTCTTGCACGGCTTGAACCATAACATTCACATCACATCACAAAGTACAGCGGAAGCACTATTAGGAAGACATAGTATATATATATCACAATATATATATTTAATAGAAAAGCGAAAGGTCGTAGCCACTGTCTATACATAGAGCCCGTAGTCTATAATAGTACTACAACTAGTAACTCCTTTCTATCTCAACTCTGCTCGCAAATACTCATGTCTTGAAACTCTGGAGACGATGGGGTTGCCTCTAATCGGGTAGTCCTATCAGCTGGCGTATCGTCCTGCAATAGCTGGTCACTATGATGCTCCATCTCATGTGAATGGTTATTAAAATAACTGTTAGTCATAGAGCTAAGTGTAATCAAATCTCCTCCCAGGATCCATATCCTGGGGACGAGCACACACACCCAAAAATATAAGATAGTCACAGTATGAGAGAGTTAGCATATCATTTCATAAATAAGCTTGGAGCAAACAAAAGGAGTACCACATGATATAACTGGACTAACAACATCAATTTATGTTAGTTATAATATTCAGCTCCACTAGTGTAGCAGCACAGTAGGTATAAATGTTGGGTACAATGGAAAATGTGTACCAGATTTGGAGAAGCCTCATCTTAGTCAATGATATGCGTCAATTTGTATTTAATAGATGTTTGAGTTACATTATGCAGGTTTAAGCATTTGAAGAAAATTTTCTAAGTACAAGTGTCGACACTTGTGAATAAGTTGTGTCGACACCCAGAAGCTGTGTCGACACTTATGAAGACTTTTGTCGACACTCTGAAGTTGTGTCGACACTTATGAAGGTATTGTGTCGACACTTATGAAGGTATTGTGTCGACTCTTATGAAGAAGTGGTGTCGACATTCAAGCTAAGTCGACATTTCTAAAGAAGCTGTGTCGACACTCATAATTGTTTCGACACCTGAGCAAGGAGTTATGTCAACACCAGAAGTAATTGTGTCGACACACAGGACTTGTGTCGAAACACACTCAACGCCGTCTAGGAACTTTCAACACTGTCGACATTCATTAAACGCCGTCTGTCGACAACAGCTATGTCGAGACCAGAAGCAGCTGTGTCGACACACAGGACTTGTGTCGACACCTACACAATATCATCTGCCAGCAACAGCTGTTTCGACACCGGAAGCATTTTTATCGACACACAGTACTTTTTTCGACACATTCAACAGAAGATGTATCGAGAAGCAGAAGTATGTCTGTGTCAACACATGGAGTATTGTGTCGACACCATGAAGACTTGTGCCGACACTTGGCCAATATGTGTCGACACATATGTAGCAGCCTGCTGAGTGGTTTGTACTGAGATGGAATGACTCTGACAACTCTGCTGACATGTCTGGTGACTTGACAGTTGTCATATCAGACCGGTCTGACACCTCTTCAGATCTGTCAGTAGTGTGTTAGAAACCGGATCAGCCGGTAACCATGAAGCAAACTCTATATAAGAGACAGATTGGAAACTACAAAAAAAATGAAAAAAAAGAATTATGTGAAGAGAAACAGATTCAGAATTGTTCTGTAAGAAAGATTCAAATTCCAATCTGAATTTAAGCAAGAAGCTGACTGAAGATCAACTTCAACAGCAAGAAGATCCACCTTATTTTGTTCTATCAAGAAGCTTTGAGAAGCAAAGTCAGGTTGGATCAGAAGGATCAGTTCTGTCAAGAACTGATCAAGAAGGCTTCACCAATAGAGGAATCTAGCTTGTGAATTTGTTTATTTCTTATTACATTCTATTTCTTGTAAGATCTATTATCAGATCTGAGTTGTAAGCCTGAAATTATAAAGGCTGAGGTAAGGCTGTTAGCCTGAGGTGTAGGACTTGTGGAAAGTCTGAGTTGTAAGTCTAGTTATAAAGACTGAGGTAGGGCTGAGGCCTGAGGTAGGATTCTGGGGAAGAATCTGAGGTAGGACTTGTTAAGTTTGAGCTGTAGGAACCATTTTGGTTCTGAGTTCGTAAGATCTGGGGATCTGAGCCAGTGGAAGGAAGTTAGGCTGAATTTAGTTATCTACTGGATAGGCGGGGGGGGGGGGAGTGGATGTACTCATATCTTGGGGGAACCACTATAGATTTGGTGTTTGTTGTGATGTGTTTATATTCTACAATTTGGTTAATCTGTGTTGGATGATTATCTAACAGTTTGCCTAAAAAGGACTTTAAAAGATTAGAACATATTCAGCCCCCCTCCAGGTGTTTAGGCTCTTGAAACAAAGTCTTTTAAGTAGTATCAGAGGGAGGTTACTCAAAGATTGACTTAATAGTCAGAGTTATTATCCAAGGCAAATAACAGATAAGAAGAATGGGTTCAAATGAGAATCAAAAGGAATTTGGATCAATGAAATTACCTATATGCAGGAAAGAATCCTTTGGCATTTGGAAGGAAAGGGTCAGGTTGTTTATGGAAGCATCTAATCCAAGAATTTATATCACAGTATAGGAAGGCCCCTTCATTCAAATCAAGGTATCAGTTCTTGATGCAAACATTCAAACTCAAAAGAGCTATTCTGAAATGACCAAGGATGAAATAATCCTAGCAACACTAGATAAAAGAGCACAGAACATTATTATAAGTGCTATAGATGATGCCACTTTTCAGAATCTAGTGCATTGTAAAACCTCCAAAGAAATGTGGGACACATTGATTGTCTACATGGAGGGCACAGAACAAGTCAGAGAGGACAGGAAGTCTATGCTGAACCAGGAGTATGAGAGCTTTAGACAAGCTAAATATGACAGCCTAGCATATTACTATAAGAAGTTCTTTAGAATAGTAAATGAGCTGATGACCTATGGAAGGGTCTTCATCACTTATAAATTGAATGATAAGTTTCTTAGGTCTCTAACAAAGGATTGGGACACTAAGATATGTGTCATCAGAGAAGTGGCCAGGCTGGCTGATACACCTCCACCTACACTATTTGGAAAGTGTCTATCATATGAAATGCAGCTTACTGCTAGAAAAGAAGAGGAGAAGGGCAGCAGATCTGAGTTTAAGGAAAAGTCAGTGGCCTTCAAAGCTGAAGGCTCAAGAAAGGGTAGGAGAAAATCTCCTTCTCGACCCAGAAGGAGTGCTGAGGCAGAAGAAGGAATTTCTGACAATAACACATCAGATAGTCATACTTCTGATGAGGATTTTGTTTCCTTTACAAGGCAATTCCAAAGGTTTATGAAGAAAAAGAAGTGGAGAACCATGCCATCATCTTCATCCTATTCCAAGGATGAGTACTATAGGAAGAAGAAGACACCCAAGGAGGACAGGTATTCCTCTAAACCTGGTAAACAATCTAATACAAAGATTGTGTATTATTGTTGTAACAAGACTGGACATGTCATAGCTTACTGTCCTGACAAAAGAAAGGAGTCAAAGGACAAGAAGAAGAAGAAGGTCAAAGGTAAGAAGGAGAAGTCTCTAGTTGCTCAGAAGGAGAAGAGTTGGACAGACTCTTTATCTTCAGAATCTGGAGAAGGAGAAGTAGAAGCATATGTTGGGCTATTCTCAACAGAAGAGGAGTCTAGGGAACTAGAATTCCTATAGATGCTGGACTCCATAAATGGAGTTGAAGACCATTGCTGTAGAGGGCTGATGGCTCAATCTGAAGATGATCAGTCCCAGGATCAGCCTAGACCAAGTAAGGTAAACTATTCTCCCTTAGTTTCAGATTACTTTACTGTATCAGAATCAGAAGCATCTACTTCAATAGAAGTGGATGGATCTGAGTCTGAAGGGTATGTACACCAACTCATTAATGAGTATGGTGGGTTGTTGCAAGCTCTGAAGAAGAGCAAGTTTCTTGTTAAAATGCAGGCCAAAGAGATTGAGTCTCTTAAGCTGGCTGCAGCAGATTCAGCTAAGATGTTGGATCTAAAACTGAATGAGGTTGCCAAATTGAAGAACATTATAATTATTCAAATGGGCACAATCTCTTTCAAAGAGAATCATATCAAGAAACTGGAGGCAAAACTTTAGCAAGAGAGAGAGCTATTAGCTAAATTCTACAAGCTCAAATCTGTCTTACCCCTAATAGACAATTTTATTTCACAAAAAGTGAAGACTAGTCTAGGCTTTAAGAGAAGAACTAGGGCTTTCAATTCACATAGAAAAGGTAAGGGCCCAGTTCAGCCTCTAATTGCTGAACCCCTATTTTCTTTAGGAAGGTGGTGAATCCTACTAATAGGTATGATCATGACACTACACATGGTCACTGTAAGCATGGAAATCACATGGGCAAGGGTGCAAATGCTTACAGACCACACTATAAGCATGCCCATAAGGTTCAAGAGGATTTCTTGAAGAGTGATGCTCCAACACCAACTCTCAACAAGACTGCTAGCAACAAAGTAGTAAAGTCTTTACCTAAGAAAAGGTAAAATAGGTTTGAGTGTTGGTGTTGTGGCAAGGTGAGGAACTTTGCCATGGATTGCTGGTTTAACACTAGTGTTAAAACCAAGAGTATTTTTCCTGTTAGAACAGTTGCAGGATTTCAAACTAACAAGGACCTATGACCCACTAGCAAGTTGGGTTCTAAGGGTAAGTAATTCTTCATGTGTTGCAGGTGAATCCAAGTGACCATACCCCTATATGGTACTTGGATAGTGGTTGTTCCAGACATATGACAGGAATAAGGAGAATGTTGAGGGACTATGTGCCCATAGAGAATGGACCCAAAGTTATCTTTGGTGGATCAAAAAATGGTATCATCAAAGGATTTGGTAACATTACTAGTGATTCAATTTCTGTCACTAAAGTTGCTTATGTGAAGGGTTTAAAACATAACCTAATTAGCATAAGTTAACTTAGTGATCTAGGTTATGTCATTTCTTTTCTCAAAGGGGAGTGCCAGATAAGAAGGTCAAGTGATCAAGAGATCATTTTGACTGGATCTACGAAAGGAAATGTGTATTGCCTTAACCTAGATTGTGAGTTTAACAACTCACCAATTTATCTGGTTGCAGGAGAGAAAGCTTCTCTATGTGTCAAATGGCACAAGAGACTAGCTCATCTGAACTATAAGTCTATAGGGCTGCTGTTCAGCATGGGATTAGTGAGGAATGGTCCTCAAATTAAGTGCATCAAAGAGGGTGTCTGTTCAGCTTGCAAAAAAGGCAAGCAGACTAAGTCCTCTTTCCAAGCACTTGACATCAAAGATTCAATGATATGTTTATATCTCCTTCATATGGATTTGTTTGGTCCTATGCCAGTTCACAGTCTTGGTAGGAAAGTATACACACTTGTTGTTGTGGATGACTATTCCAGATATACATGGGTTTTCTTCTTGAGGCAGAAACCTGAAACCCCATCTATTTTTAAGACTTTTATTTGACAAATACAGAATGAATACAACAGTTCAGTGGTCAAAATCAGAAGTGACCATGGAACTGAATTTCAGTCTGAATATATGACAAGATTCTGTGAAGAACTTGGGATTCATCATGAATTCTCTTCACCTAGAACTCATCAACAAAATGGTTTTGCTGAAAGAAAGAATAGGACTCTAATTGAGGCTAGTAGAACTCTACTAAATGATACTACTCTCCCTGAATACTTCTAGGCTGAGGCAGTTAATACTGCATGTCATGTGCTCAATAGAGCCTCCATCAACAAGAAACACAAGATGACTCCCTACTAGATTTTGAAAGGGAGAAAACCAAACATATCTTACTTCAGAATCTTTGGTAGCAAGTGTTTTGTACTAGTCAATGGTAAGCACTACCAAACTAAGTTTGCCGCCAAATCCCTAGAAGGGATATTTGTTGGGTACAGCAACCATAGTAGAGCATATAGGATCTACAACTTGACTACCCAAGTTGTAGAAGAATATGTGTATGTTGTATTTGATGAGTCAAAATTTATTAACAATGGATTGTCTAGTTCTTATGTTAGCTCTACAGGTTTAACAGATAGGCTGGATAAGCTGACCATCATGAAGATGTTCCTGCTAGGTTGGATGAAGATAAAGAGGCCAGCTATCCAGGGGGAGAACAAGTCTCTCTGGATGAAGAAGATAGTATGGAGCATCAAGTTGAGGAAACTGGAGAAGACCATAATGCTGATAGATTTCCTCCAGCAAGGAGACACCTAAAGGATCATCCAGTTCACCAAATCATTGGTGATGCAAGTCAAGGTGTTCTAACAAGGAGCAGGAGCATGAACACAGTTCTATGTTCTAGCTTCCTGTCTCAAATAGAACCCAGGAAGATTGAAGAAGCAATGCAAGACACGAACTGGATTGATGCAATGCAAGAAGAGCTCAGTCAGTTCAAAAGGTGTAAAGTTTAGGAGCTGGTGCCAAAACCTATGGATCACAACATAATAGGAACTAAATGGATCTAAAGGAACAAGCTTGATGAGAATGACACCATTGTCAAGAACAGGGCTAGACTGGTAGCAAAAGGCTACACGCAAGAGGAAGGTATTGATTTTGATCAAACCTTTGCTCCAGTGGCAAGGCTGGAGGCTATAAGGTTGTTCTTGGCCTATGATGCCTATCAAGGGTTCAAGGTATACTAGATGGATGTAAAATTAGCATTTCTGAATGGTGATTTAAAAGAAGAAGTCTATGTTGAACAACCCTCAGGTTTTGTAGACTCTCACTTTCCTGATTATGTATATAGGATTAGGAAAGCTCTATATGGTTTGAAACAAGCTCCAAGGGCTTTGTATGAAACCTTGTCTGCCTTCCTTATTAAGAATAAATTCTCTAGAGGAAAGATAGACAAAACTCTATTCTATAGGGAATCAAAAGGCAAGATAATACTAGTCCACATATATGTGGATGACATTATCTTTAGTTCTACTGAAAAAAACCTTTGTAGAAAGTTTGCCAAACTTATGCAAGGGAAGTTTGAGATGAGCAGTATGGGTGAGCTGAAGTTCATCTTGGGACTTCAAGTTAGACAGACTGAGAATGTATTGTCCATTTCCCAGTCTAAGTTCACCAAGGAGTTAATTAAGAAGTATGGTTTCAACTCAGCTTCTACCATGAAAACTCCAATAGGAACATGTATGCCTATAGGCAAAGATGAGTCAGGGAAACCTGTTGATGAGTCTTTATATAGAGGGATAATTGGCTCTCTACTCTATTTGACTGCAAGTAGACCTGACATCATGTATTTAACATGTGTCTGTGCTAGGTATCAAGCTTGCCCTAAGGAATCTCATTATACTGCAGTTAAGAGAATTCTGAGATATTTTAAGGGTACACCTAATCTCGGCCTTTGGTATCCTAAGAATAGATATTTCCTACTAACTGGTTTCTCAAATGCAGACTTCGCTGGATGCAAAGAAGACATGAAGAGTATCACAGGAACTTGTCAATTCCTTGGTTGGAGGCTGGTGTCATGGAGCAGCAAGAAGCAAACTAGTGTAGCTATATCAACAGCTGAATCAGAGTATATAGCTGCAGGTAGCAGTTGTGCACAATTGATGTGGATAAAGCATCAACTAGAAGATTATGACATCCAGGTAAGTAGAATTCCTCTATTTTGTGATTCTACAAGTGCTATTTCTATTTCTAAGAATCCTGTATCATATAGTAGGGCCAAACATATAGAAATTAAGTTTCATTTCATCAGAGAACATGTAGAGAAGGAAAATATTAGCCTAGAATTTGTGAAAACTCATAATCAAATAGCTGATATTTTTACAAAACCTCTGGATGAAACTAAATTCAATTATTTTAAATTTGAATTAGGAATGTTGAACCTAGAATAGGTTAGCATAAGAATTCCTAAGGAGAATATGTTAGCATCAAATTTCTCTGGAAATTTATCTTAGTACAATGTTTGTGTCGACACAAACAAGCTGTGTTGACACACTTAATATATTGTGTCGACTTTGTAAAAGGAAGTATCGACACAGAAATAGTATCTGTATCGACAGGAGAATTGATGCCGACACAACTATGTCGAGATCTTATGTAGAGAGGATTCTTGTGTCGACACAAGTATGTCAAGACTTAAGTAGTAAGTGTCGACACAGACACAAGTGTGTCGACACTGACACAAGTGTGTCGACGCTGACACAAGTTTGTCGACACATAAATGTGTCGACTTAAGACAAGTTGTCGACTCTGACATTAGTATGTCGGCACATAGTCGTGTCGACTTAAGACACGTATTGTCGAGACCTAGGTCATTTCTGTCGACACATAAGAAAACTTGTCGACACTGGCACGTCTTTTGACCTGCCCTTACACTTATACTATAAATAGGTGAAACCAAAATCTGGTCGACTACGCTTTCAGTATTCTTTACTTTCCTCCTTATGTCGACAAAGCTTTTCTTTTCTCTTCTCTTCTCTTTCAACTCTTACATCAATGGCGTCTCGTCAATAAGACAAAGTCAATGAAGGTTATGAACTAGTTCGTGAAGGGTTCACAACAGCTTCAGATGAAATTCAGGGTGTTATTGCCCTAATTTCAGAAAATGGATTGGAGTACTTGGTTTCTGAACCAATAAAGATATGGAAGAAGGAAGTTCTAGAGTTTTATTCAACCGCTACAGTGGATTTTGCAGGCAAGAAAATTAAAGGGACTGTTCAAAATTCCCTAGTGAAACTCACACTAAAAAATATCAAGAAATCACTTCAGCTTCCATTAGTCAAGGATACAGATGAAATAACCCCTTGCAAGATTACATAAGCTTTAAGCTAGTGCGTGCTGAGCCCCAATATTAAGATTGGATCGTCTATTACCAGAAAAGGGATGAATTCGAAAGGAAAATTCCTATCTGAAGTAGTTGGCAAAGTGATTCTTTGCAAAACTGGTGGACATGATAGAATCTCTGTCCACATGTTCAATCTTATGGTAAGGATCATATTCAAGATAAACACTGACTGGGCAGCAGTAGTGTTTGATAAAGTTCATGAAGGAACTAAGAAACCAAACATGGGAAGAATTCTGAGTTTATGCTTATCTACTGTAATACCAGATGTATTGAAACAAGTGGCTGGATCAAAAATAAATCATATGAGGAGGATGGATGTAAAAATTCTATCAAGGTGGGATAGAGTTCTGACCAAGGAAGTCCCTGCTCCTCAGGAGCAAACTAAGAAAGATAAGAAAAAGAAGAAAGTGGTTTCGCAGGCTAAATCCTCCAGTGATTCTGAGGAGGAAGTGGTCTTCAGTTCTGATGAAGACCAGCAATAAAAGGATGCACAAGAACAAGTGCAGGGCAGTGTGCCCCAAGAACAAATTGAACAAGCAACTGAGTTGCTTGCCCAAGGGGGAGGCATTGATGATACAGTCTTAGAAAGTTACTTGGCTGCAGATACTATCATGAACATAGTATCTAAAATAAACATTGCAGCTCAAGAAACTGTTGAGACAGATGCATAAAATGAGCAAATACAACACGAATTCACCATGGATGACCTATTCTCTGATCTTCCTCCTGCAAGGAATGAGGGGGAGCAGATTGCACAAGAAAAGATATTCCAAGGACTGAGGGGGAGTTGTTTAAGGATGACCCAGCTGAAAAGGATACAGTTGAAATTGAAAGTTCAACTAAATCTTCTGAAGATGAAGAAGCCAAAATGGCTAAGAAAAGGAAACTAACTGCTTTGAAGAAAAAGAGTTCTGGATATAAAAAGTCATTGCAAATAAGCACAGCTCCATCTGCATCAAGCTTGGACTTCAGTTCTTTACTGGTCTAGATGTAGATTAAATTGGATGAACAAAGACAATATTTAGGAACATATGTGGATGAAACTCATAAAAAGTTACAGTTTTAATTGGCCCAAGACATCAAATCTATCAGATTTGAAGTGAATAAAAATTAGAAGGAGATGACAGATTGCTTTCATAAAGGAGGTAATATTGTAGTGTTCCTGGACAAGCAACAACAAGCGATCAAAGTTCAAGTTGATGAACTTGAAGTAAAGCACGGATATGTACTTGAAAATCAGATAAGAATGAATGACAATCTTAAAGATTCACACTATGCTATATTATCAAAGATAAATGATTTATCAACTGCTGTGAAAGATGAAGTGTCAAAGCAAATCAAGGAAGATATAGCTGCAGTTCAGACACCCTTTCAGGCTTCTCAAAATAATATATCTGATTTCTTTACAAAATTCAGAGATTACTTTAAGGAAGGAACTGACCATGTTGTTAATCAGGTCAGGTTTCAAAAGGATGTTTTGAGAATTCATATTGAAAGAGAAGTCATAAAGGGGGAAAGATTATTAGTCAAAGCTAGCTCTGACCATGCTAAATGGATTTCCAATAACATCAGAGCCACTCTTGGATATCATTCTCTTTGTGATGATGATAATGTAGCAGAATCTGGGATATAACTTGCCTATCTTCAAGGAGATTAGCTTGAAGTTGCTCAGGTGATCTACCCCCCAGCAGACTTTGTAATGGTTCAAGAAGAAGTGCAGAAAATGTATAGTCCTCCACAAGAGGCACAAAATGTAATTTTGGAAAAAGTAGAAATGTCAAAAGCTTCCTTAGAAGCTTAGAAGGAAGCTCAACTATCTAGAGAGCAGACTGAGTTGAAGCCAGACTTTAAGCAGTGGAGCCCAACTTCTAGAAACATTATACTTACTGCTTGGAAAGCTGTAAAGGATAAAACCCATGACATGGGTAAATGGTATTCAGAATAGGAATGGAATAAATACCAAGCTGGACAAGAAGCCATTCTTCAACATAGAAGAAGAGCTAAGGATGGGAAGCTACCTGCTAATGCTCAGGAGCCAAGCAAGTATTTCCCAAAGCCATTCCACTATTTTGAAAGGCAGAAAATTAAGGCTGAAGAACTAAAGAAGAAAGCCCAGAAAGGGAAGAAGCCTGCTGAAGATGTTGAACCTTCTGTACAGGAAAAGATCAAGGCTGGCAAAGGAATTGTCATTAAGGAGCCTAGTCAATAACAGGATAGATATGCTTATGTATTAAAACATTATAACATTTTGTGTTCTGGTCTAGAAAGGAATCTTTGTAAACATGATATTTCTTTTTCTCGAAAAAATGAATGAAATCAGTTCGATTTTTATTTCCTTATTATTTATAATGATTATGTGTTTACCTGGTGTAAATTGAATGTTCACCTATTTCTATTTCTATTTTATTATAAGAGATGTATGTCTTTGACTAAGGGTTATGACTTCTCCAAATAGGGGTAGATTGTTGGGTACATTGGAAAATGTGTACCAGATTTGGAGAAGCCTCATCTTAGTTTATGATATGCATCAATTTGTATTTAATAGATGTTTGAGTTACATTGTACAGGTTTAAGCATTTGAAGAAAATTTTCTAAGTAGAAGGGTCGACACTTGTGAAGAAGTTGTGTCGATACCCATAAGTTGTGTCGACATTTATGAAGACTTGTGTCGACACTCTGAAGTTGTGTCGACACTTATGAAGGTATTGTGTCGACACTCAAGTTGTGTCGATTCTTATAAAGAAGTGGTGTCCACATTCAAGCTAAGTCGACATTTCTGAAGAAGCTGTGTCGACACTCAGAATTGTGTCGAAACCTGATCCAGGAGTTATGTCGACACAAGAAGTAATTGTGTCGACACACAGGACTTGTGTCGACACACACTCAATGTCGTCTGGATGCTTTCAACACTGTCGACATTCATGCAACGCTGTCTGTCGACAACAGTTATGTCGAGACCAGACGCAGCTGTGTCGACACACAGGACTTGTGTCGATACCTACTCAATACCATCTGCCAGCAACAGCTGTTTCGACACCGGAAGCATTTGTGTCGACACACAGGACTTGTGTCGACACATTCAACAAAAGATGTGTCGAGAAGCAGAAATATGTCTGTGTCGACACTTGGAGTATTGTGTCGACACCATGAATACTTGTGTCGACACTTGGCCAATATGTGTCGACACATATGTATCAGCCTGCTGAGTGGTTTGTACTGAGATGGAATGACTTTTACGACTCTGTTGACATGTCTAGTGACTTGATAGCTGTCATATCCAACTGGTCTGACACCTTTTCAGATCTGTCAGTAGTTTGTTAGAAACCGGATCAGCCGATAATCATGAAGCAAACTCTATATAAGAGACAGATTGGAAACTAAAAAAAACGAAAAAAAAAAGAATTCTGTGAAGAGAAATAGATTCAGAATTGTTCTGCAAGAAAGATTCCGATTCCAATCTGAATTTAAGGAAGAAGCTGACTGAAGATCAACTTCAATAGCAAAAAGATCCACCATATTTTGTTCTATCAAGAAGCTTTGAGAAGCTAAGTCAGGTTGGATCAGAAGGATCAGTTCAGTCAAGAACTGATCAAGAAGGCTTCACCAACAGAGGAATCTAGCTTGTGAATTTGTTTATTTCTTATTACATTCTATTTCTTGTAAGATCTATTAACAGATCTGAGTTATAAACCTGAAATTATAAAGGCTGAGGTAGGGATATTAGCCTGAGGTGTAGGACTTGTGGAAAGTCTGAGTTGTAAGCCTAGTTATAAAGGCTGAGGTAGGGCTGAGGCCTTAGGTAGGATTCTAGGGAAGAATCTGAGGTAGGACTTTTTAAGTCTGAGCTATAGGAACCATTTTGGTTCTGAGTTTGTAAGATCTGGGGATCTTAGCCAGTGGAAGAAAGTTAGGCTGAATCCTGTTATCTACTAGATAGGCGGGGGGGGGGGGGGAGTGGATCTACCCATATCTTGGGGAACCACTATAGATCTGGTGTTTGATGTGATGTGTTTATATTCTGACTGTTTGCCTAAAAAGGACTTTAAAAGATTAGAACCTATTCACCTCCCCCTCTAGGTGTTTAGTCTCTTGAAACAAAGTCTTTCAATACAAAATGCGAACGAGCTCTGCGGGCCTTCAAGCCCTATACACATCGCAGGATTTCACAGTTGCGCACACATCGCAGGCTTTCACTACCGCACACACATTGCAGGCTTTCATAGCCGTGCACAACACCCTATGTTGACATTGTATGGACTGCTTCTCTTCTAGCAGGGTAGCGAGCCCAGCAGGCCTCACCGATGTGGTCGTCGATGATAGTGGTCAGTCCTACCACTTCTGGGGGTGGTCGTACCGCATATCCCAAGCCCTTATGTACAACCCCGTGTACTTTTGGATGTGAGCGACATCCAGCAATTCAACATTTTGACCGACAAGCGGAGGAAACCCAACGGGGAAAAACATAACGGACGGTCACCCGTAGTACCCATCTCCCTGTCGCCTTCAGTCGTCGAACTTCCCGCACCGGTACAAATGGCCTGCGTAAGTGACTGACCCGCCACAATTTACTGCAAGAAATTTACAAGCAATCAATTTATTTATTTACTGGCACGCATTGGGTCTGCAGCGGTCTGCCCTACTATGCTTCAAATAATTTTGGCAAGCGACATTCAGCTCAACTTTCGATAAGGAGCATAGGAGCACTTTACTTGGGGATAACTTAGAAGGAACAACTCAACTCCTGTTATCCCCAACTAAGGCTCAACCTACCAAATCACTACCCGTCAGGGCAGGACCCGTGCTTAAAAAAATAGTAAATTACAAAAACAAAAGTGCAGTAATAAAAGCTATTGTTAGTATATAAGCTGTAGAATTGAAATGTTGTAATGAAAAAGGACTAGTACGAAACTGGAGTAGTACTGAGCAAAAAGTATTGAAAGGAACTGGAGCATTATGAGACTAGAATAGTACTTAAAATAAATGAACTGAACTGAAAGGAATAAATGAACTAGACCAATACGAAACTGGAGTACTGAAAAAAGTACTGAACTAAAATGAAATAATGAACTGGACCCGTGCGAGACTGGAAAAAAACATAAAGAAAATGGTTAGTAGTCCAATCACTCCATTCAGGAAGATTCAGTTCAATCTCCATTCTCAGGAGCCTTAGTTCAGTTTCATCTTTGTTCTCAGGAGGCAAGTTCAGTTTCATCTCCGTTCTCAGGAGGCTTAGTTCAGTTCCATCTCTATTCTCAGGAGGCTTAGTTTACTTTTATCTCCATTCTTAGGAGGCTTAGTTCAGTTCTATATCTGTCCTTAGGAGGCTTAGTTTAGTTTTATCTCCGTTCTCAGAAGGCTTCTTTAGGGTTTTACCCATTAATTTGGTCCGATAATAGTTCAGTTGTGTGGCTTAATGAGACTTGAATGATTTATTAAGGGTTACATCTTTATTATTCGTTGAGAAATAATTTGTAGTTTCATTGCTCGTACTTCATTTCCCAAGTTTGTTCAAGTTACTCGAGAGCTTTATAACGAATAAAGATGAGGCGCTCAGTAGTTCTACGAAACCTTGGAATACTCAGAGCTTGGCACTTTCCTCGATCACTCTCATTGGTAAAATAGTTAAACTTATCATTCAATTTAAAAGTGGTCGCGCGCTTCGATTTTCACTTCCAAAGAAATTTGGGTGCGTAAATTTCCGATCCGACCCTAGGCTCCAAGAAATTGGAAAAATCTTCAATTTTTATCCCAAGGTTTCCAAATTTAAATACAACCTTTAAGAGGGCCTAAAAAGAGCCTAGTAATTTTTCAAAAATTTTCCGAGCAATTTTGGACCTCTAAATTGGCCAAATAATATTTATTTGGGCTTTTAAAATTACCAAAACAATTTCAAAAATTCTCAAAATTTTTGTGGAGTAAGCCCTTATCAAGGGAAATAACTTTCATGTTAACCGCTTTTTCCCTAGGAGCCTATTTTCCTTTATAAAAAAATATACAAGGTTCTTATTTAGAAATTGGTCTGAATATAGTAGATAAAGCCTGATCTTGCGGCCAAGATTGAGCAAGACAGAGGAATTGGCCAGTGTTTCCCCATAGTGGATCGACCATGGATCCGCTATGGGGGCACAGAAGATGAGGCGGGTGACGGAAAGAGGTAATCACAGTCGTTCATCTCTTTTAATGAGATGAACAGCGGTGATCTTCCCCCACTTGAGAAGAAGGCAATGGCTCTCTACCAACGTTAGACATCCACTGCCGGATGTCAGAGCCACCCCCGATTGACTCTTCGGGGGTTGGCAAGTCTATGGGTGGTGGTCCGTCGGCCTACTGCCGCCGGCCACCACCAGAATTTGAAATCATGAGAGCAGGGTTACGGTGGCTGTGCTCCCGCACCACCACGCCACTTTGCCTCTCTGGTGGCTATACCGGGCACAAACCCCACCCCCACCCCCACCCCCACCCCACCCCTGGCCGGTGTGCTAGGGGTAGGGCTCCTCTTTGGTGGAGGCCCAGTGACCAGATGTCATCGGCCGCCGTCGGAGAAAAATTAGAGCAAATCTCTGTTTCTTGAATGCCGCCGGAGTGGCATTTTCCAACGGATCACCGGCCTTCAACCACTGGGGAATATCATCCCGGTGGTTTAGCCCTTCTCCAGCACCACCACCAGCGCTGGGAGGGGCTATCCTGTTGCGACCAGCACCCGACCTGGATCTTGACTCCAGTGGTACAGGCGGCACTCCGGCCGCTGGGAGGCCTATACAGGTCATCCAAAATACTTGAAAGGGAGAGGGGAGAAGGTTCCACTTGGCCTAGAAGAGCTTGAGAGGACCCCAGCAGAGTTGCCATTGGAAGCGATGGAAAGCTTGGGTGGTGGAAAGTTTTCCAACGAGCCGGGACTTCGGTGAGGGTGCCCTGGGCTCGGGTGATTTGGTGTAAGGGGAAAGCAGGCTGGGCAAGTCCTTTTAAAGGATTGGGGAGGGTGTCCATCCATCCCCTTATTAATGTGGGATTAATACCATGAGGGGAGGAGCTCCTCTCCTCCCATCCACTTACCTTGGCCATGTGGCACCATCCTAGGGTGCCTAGGTGGCAGCCATCCAAGGGAGAGGAGTTGGGGTGGGCTTGGGCCTTGGTTCCTAAGTGGAGAAGAGGAGGGTAAGGGGAAAGGTTGGGCTTTCCTTATCCCATGGCCCATTCCTAATTATGGGGCTAGTTTTGGGTGGCCCATGGGATGAAAGGGGTAGTGCCCTAATCAAATATGGAAGGGAGGTGCGCTTCTTCATGAGGAAAATTCCAAAAAGTGATTTTTCGGGGGGGGGGGGTGACCAAAGTCAACCGTAGGTGGGTTACCCCATACTAGTCAGAGTCAAAGTTAGTCTATGACATCGGGGGTCGGGTCAAAGTTGGGGTGTCGCGTCATAATTTATGTGTGCACGCTTTTCTTTGCACGATTAATCTTGATTTGACCATGGGTTGATTATTCGTATTTGAAATTGACTATACGAGTCCATTGCCACTGACCGGGGTCGAATTGGATTTCATTTGCTAAATATTCTAAATCTGCACATCGCGGCACGCTAAAACGTACAAATTGCCGATATTCATCGTTAAACTTCGGATTGTGACGCAATGAGTTCCAGTGGGTTCGTATTGATTATATGAAACCATAAGAACTGACAGAACTCAAATCGGAGTTCTCTATCTTGATATCCCCGTCTAGGGTTACCTCCTACCTTGGTATGGGTCATGGGTAGAGGTTCGGGTCACTTTTATTGGGCCCATTGGGGTTTCGGTGGCCCAATAAATGTCGAGATGTTAAAGACGTAACTTTTTGGATATTTCGATTTGAAGTCAACATTTCACAGGTGTTGCATCGATATGAAGTCGATGCATGTTCCTGATTTACTAAAACTACTGATCTTTGTTTATTGTTTACTAATGGTTGTTTACCTATAACACATTTTCCTTTAAATTTATCCTTAATAAATCTTGTTACACTTTCTGAATCATTACTATTATCTATACTTGGTTGTATTCCTTTTGCTTTAGTGAATGATACCGGATTTTTCCAAGCATGTGTATTATTAATAGTTAATATCATGTGTTGATTGACTCCTAATCCTAAATGATTAAACTTTCTCTTAAGGTTTTCTGTAATATTCTTAAGTTATTGACTCCTTCTATTTAGAGAGTTTTTAAATACTTTTGCCTTTGATAGCTCTTCCTTCAATAAGGTATTTTCTTTATTTAAGTCTACAACTTAATTCTTCAGTTTTTCTACTTCAATTTCTAACAATTTATCCTGTTCAGGTTGTTCTTTGTCACATGAATAACTCTTAATTAGCTCTATTTATTTTCTCAAACTTTTAGTTTCTTTTTCAGCATCTAACTGATCCTTATAAAATTCTTTAAAGTATAAATTAAATTTTTCTAATGAAAAATCAATATTATCAAAATAATTTACCTGAATTTCTTCAAAATCTAAGTTAGTTTCTAATTCCATCAAGCATATTTATTCTACATCATCGTCTTATTCACAACCTGATGAAGAGCTTGACTCAGAACTGGTGCCACTCCAGGTTTCTGCTCTAAAACCATTTCCCTTTTTCTTATCCTTTCCTTCAGATATTTCTTCCGATCATTTTTTATTTTGTTTATCCTTTTGTTGAACTAGACATTCAATTGTTATATGTCCAGGCTTTCTGCATGAAAAGTAAATTTTCTCCTTATTAAATTTTGTTAAACTATGGCTTATTCATAATACTATCTCTTCTTCTAGAGCTTTCACACTTGATCAATTTTCTTAATCTCCTTACTAAAATAGTAAACATCTCTTGTTTTGATACAGATAGTTCATCATCAGTTAATTTAAATGTAATAGATTTGTCTTTAAGTGTAATGACATTCTCCTTTATTTCAGTTTCAGCTCTACTTTTCAAAAGTTATTCATATGATTTGAGCTTTCCTAACAGGGCATCTGTTGTAATCTCTCTATGACACCATTCTTCCCTGATAGACCAAATCCTTGAATCCCATGTACTTGGAAAGCACATGAGTAATTTGTTATTTATCTCAATAAGAGATATATCCTTTATTGGGTCCATTGCCCACAATGTCCTTAATTTGAAGAAGTCAATCATATCAATGACATACACAAAGTTGTATTTGATGTACGCTTACATTCATGATTGCAGGTTGTCCTTATAACATTGATAGGATAAGTAATCCATGTTTGTGACAGGTGGACACAAGGCAGAAAGGTGGACACAAAGAAGCCGGCTAGAAAGGCAGGAATTTGCCTAAGTTCACAGGCGTTGAGTGAAGCAAGCTCACTTAACGCTAGATGTCAAGGAGTAGTGACAAAGTTTGAAAAGAAGCCAAGTGTATAGGCGTTGAGTGGAGCAAGCTCACTCAACGCCAAGGATGGTGACATCAGCAAAGTCAACAAGTCAACAAAATTCAAAATGTTGCGGGAATGCTATTGTACACCTTTAATGGCGCCGGCGGCCAGCTGTTTGTCCTTTATGTGAAAGGAATGTGGTAAATGGCAGCAAAATCATATCCACCAATTCTGGTGGGGCCCACAGCTCAAAGAGCCATTGATTGGCGAATTATAAAAGGAATAGATCGGCCAAGACACAGAGAGCAATTAGGGTTTTTATTTCTGCATAGAGGCGGAACTTCCTCTTCTTTCTCGCCATTGTTACCGAGCCTGAAGCAATAGTTTTGCACAATCAACCCGAAATCAAAAGGAGATAGATGTTGAAATTTTCATCTATGACAGCAAGCTTAGAAGAGGTTCTGATAAAGAAGAAGAAGCAGAGATTTCAAATTTCTGTAGTCAAGATAGTTGATTGAAGAATAAAATATCATGCAGATTATTTATCTTCATCAGCAAGTTCAGAAATACATTTTTGAGTTACTTCACAGCACCAACAGAGCATTTCCTGAAGATAAGTTTCTGCAGCTGTGAAGAAGATCAAGGTTTCTGAGAAAGAAGAAGGAATAGTGCCATCTGGGTTCTGTAGTGAAGGTTGTTTGATTGAAGAAGATCAAGAATAGTTAATTCATCTTTCTTCATCAGCAAGACCAGCAAGCTCAAAGTAATTTTCTGAGAAAGAAGAGGCAGCAAGGGCTTGCCCTTGTTGTAGGTACTTTATAGATCCAGCCGATAATTTCTGAAGAACTTTTTCTAGAAGTTGTGAAGAAGAAATCTTGAAGAAGCATTGATCTAAAAGCAAACTCAGAGGACTATTTCTCTGGAGTCAAAGTCAGGGCTGAATCTCCTCAGCCCAAGAAATAAAGAAGAAGCAGAGCAGTTGTCTGCAAGTTACTTCCAACACAAGCCATAGCATCCTGAAGATCTGCATCCTTGTTGCTATGAAGAAGTTAGGGTTGGGATTCTCTCAGCTCAGGTAGAAGCAAGACAAGCTACAGTCACTTCTCAGTTCCAACTGGAAAAATTTCTGGTGCTGAGAAGAAGAGGTTTGGACTGAACCTCTGGTTCAGTTTAGGAAGAAAGTCACAGGAGACAAATAACCTATTCACCCCCCCCTCTAAGTGATTTAGCTATCCTTGAAAACAAAGGCTTTCAAGTTGTATCATAGGGAGGTTACTCAAAAAGGACTTAACAGTCAAACTATACCTCAAAGGATAGCTAAAAGATTTGTGCTTATGGATTAAGGAGTGAACCATAAGGAGTGGTGCTCAGTGGAGCTCCAAGTCTACAAAGAGGACAAGGAATACATTGGGTTGTTGGTAGCTCTTGTAGAAGATGATGTCTATCCAAATCCAAGGATAAAGATTAGGGACCCTCTATCACACTCAGACAGTGATTTAAAGGTGGATGATGATGAATAAGATGCCAACTGCTGCTTTGGGCTGACGGTCATGTCAGATGGAGAATCCTACAAGGATCGGCCTTATCTAGATAAGCTAAAATCTCTGTCTAGTAATTCTTATTGCTCAGGTCATGAGACCAGTCCAGATTCTGAAGCATCTTCATCCAGTGATGAAGGTGACTCTGAGTCTGAGGTAAATGTCAATTAATTGATTGACAAGTATGGTGAAATTCTGGAAGCTTTGAGAAAAAGCAGGAAGTTGGCCAAAACACAGGCTGAGGAGATTGCTTCACTTCAGCTAGCTGCTTCCCAGCATGCTGAGACAGCAACCTTGCTGGAACATAAGGCAAGGGAAGTCAGCCAACTAAAGGCTATCTCAAATCTCCAGATTGAGACCATAAGCCAAAAGGACAAAATCTTGTTGGATCTTGAAGAGAAGCTTCTTAAGGAGAAAAGGATAGTGGCTAGTTTTTATAAGCCAAGTATTGTGTTGCCCTTGAAAGATTCATTCTCCTCTAAAAGGGTTAGAAGGAGTTGGCAGTCAAGGGAAGCACAAGAGTTGACCTTTCCAAAGGAAAAGGCAAAGCTCCTATAGTTCCACAATCAACCTTTCACAAGGTAATCCTCCCTTCTAACAGGTATGACCAGGACTTCATGTATGGTCACTGTAAGAATGGGAATTCTTCTTGTAAGAATACAAGTGTATCTTACAATGAAAGAAGAAAGGGTAGGCGAATGAGTGCCTTTAAGGCTCCCCATTAACAAAATACAAATGGCCCATTCTGTACCATTTGTATTTCGTGCCTTAGCCCCCACTCATAGGAAGAAGGTCGTGGTCTTCACTCAAGACTTCCAGTAAGGACTCAGACAAAGGATAAGTCTATCAGTAGGCCAGATCTGGCTATCTCTGATGTTAGTTATAGCATGTCCTCTGCAAAGAGGACTGCTGTGATTAGCATTCAGAGCAATCCAAGGAAATCTGCTGAAATACTCACCTTCTGTTAGACCTTTGCTGAGAGGAACTTGAAGAAGGCTACTACACCCCTTCCTTTTGTTTTGTTTGTAGTTAACCCAACAGTGAAACCTGATCAGAAGAGAAGGTATAATATCCATGAGTGTTAGTGTTGTGGCAAAGTGGGCCACTTTTGTAATGCCCCAAAAATCCTAGAAAAGGAAGAATTGGGAATTAACGCATAGCGGTAGGGTTAACACCAGCATTAGCCTCTGAATTAAATCGTCTGAGTGCTCGGGAATCTATCGTGGGGCAGTATTAATCTAGCGCGTAGCGCTAAAAACTCAATGCTTTAAAGCGTTGAGTGACTACCGCGGGGCAGTAGTATACTATCGCGTGGCGATAGCACTCAAAACTCTCAATGTCGTCGGCGAAGCATTGAGTGACGACCGTGTGGCGGTAGTGAGCTAACGCGCGGCGATAGCTCGACTTAAAGTACCGCTTGGCGGTAACTCGATGCATGGTAGTAGCTGCCATGTGGTAGTAAGGTGGAGGTTGTTTTGGTGCGACAACATGATGTCGATTGGCCCTAGGGGCAACCGCATTTGATATCGCGGCGATAACCTCCAGATATAAGTTATTTAAGAGAATGAATTCTCATTGTTCTTTCTCTTAGTTCTTGAGGTTCTTGAGAACAAGAAGGCTGAGGCTGAGCTTTGCTAGTTAAGGGAAGGAGATCTTGTGGTCAGATTCAAGAGCTGAAGAAAGATCCGTGAAGAGGAAAGTGAGGCGCTCCTTTCCAACCGGACAAAAATGCTCGTTCATGGCTTCAAAACAGATTACAAGAGTAACAATCTTCCTGCTTGGATAAGTGAAGTCCTTATTTTGGCATATGCATGAAATCCCCCACCAAAAGGTGGAAAAGTAAAGAGAATTTCTTTGGGTCGATTCATGAAATCCCCGGTTAGTCTTGCATATATATCCAAAAATGTGTAGCACGGAATAGGCATGTTGTGTGAAGCCCATCCGGACAGGTTAGTCTGGATTGGTGATGTTTTATTTTACATGTCGGAGAAGACTCCGAGTATAAATAGGGAATTTATGGAGTCTGATGGGTTATGCATGTGAAAGGGAGTAGCAGGAAGTACTAGAGACACACTCCAGGAAAATACCCAACAAATACCACAGTTCGCATAACTGTTGGATATCGCCGAGCGATAGTTAGTATCGCCAACGGTGATAGCTCTTGGTGAGCTATTTGTGTTGTGTGCTATGAAAAGACCAGTGTTTCTGGCACTGCAGGTTACTGTAGGGTTTTGGGCTAGGTCTGGATATTAAAAGTGAGTTCTGTTAGTAACGCTTGGCGACAGTGAGTATCGTCAGCGATAGCTCCTAGATAGCCTTGTGATGGCAAAGCCAGTCTCTCGTAGATAGTGTGGCTAGTGTAAGATGTGTGCTCTTAAGGCTAGTATGCCGAACGGACAAGGGGAAGCCAACCAACATCATTCTAGACTTTGAATTGATGATTTGAGCAATGGGAAATGGCTGAACTGTATTCGCATTATGGTTGACTAAAACGAGTGCCTAAGTTATTGGTGTTCTTTAGGATCACATAATGAGAGTCTTAGGTTATACGTCGTCAAGACTAAAGTCTCAGGTCGGGGGGTCGTAAAGACAATAAATGCTCAAAGTTTACCATCAAGTCTTAAACTTCGGAAGGGTGGTGTAATCTGGGAAACTGGACCTTGAAATAGCGAGCTGAAGCCCTGATGCTCTGCATGCCCTTGATGGCTAAGCGAAAAATAGTTTATGTTTTCATGTGTGGCTGGCCTGTGTGCCGATGTTTGTAAACCACACTTACGAAGAATAATGTAAGGCCTTAAGGCCATAACTTTTGTGTATTTGTAATCAACATTCCTGATGTATATATAAATGGTATGGTTTATATATAGTGGACATTCAAATGGGTATGAGTTTATGCAACCTTGAAGCTTCCGTTAGAATGCTCTGAGTTAGGGTGCGTATAGTTTTTTGATATTCACATGAAATATCGTTGCTTGTTTGTGGAATATAGCGTGGGGCCCCGGACGGACCCTCTATTATATTTCATGTGACGGACAGAGGTGTTACAATTTGGTATCAACTTGTCTTGGTCTTCATCCTGCAAATTTGTGGTCAAATTATTTTTCTGGGTGGCGAGCACGTGTATGTGCGGACCGTTATAACATAAATGAACCCAAGAATATCCACTTAGGAATGAAAATACACATGTTTGAGGAACATGCATGTTCCTACTAGTCGTTGTTGCTTTTGCAAAGTCGCTAAAGTGTGTCTTTTATACGTATAGGTGAGTCGAAGTGGTGCAGGGCAGTCTGAGCCTCAGCGTTCTATTAACAGTGTGGCACCAGCTGAGGTGCCCACACCTCCTCCTTCTATAGAGATAATGTGCTTAGTTGTTGAGGCATTGTTTGTGATGATACATGCATAGCCTATTGGGCAGACACAGCCTGCAATGGTGCCAGTACAGGTTGGTGTGAGGCCAGAACCTGTGGAGGTTGTGGTAGATATACGAGCAGCGGACGGCAACTGAAGCAGTTCATGACTTTCAGTCCTACTACGTTCGCGGGGGCAGGTTCCCCAACGCAGGCAGAGGACTGGCTTGCGCGAGTCAAAAGAATTTTGACGGCAATAAGAACTAAGGAGGGATAGAAAGTCACCTTAGCACTTTCTTATTGGAAGGAGAGGCTCAGCTTTGGTGGGATGAAATGGAGCTGCACCACTTACCAGGCAGATAACTATCAGATATCTTGATAGAGGAGTTTTCGAGAATGTTCTTTGCAAAGCATCAGTCATCGTCGCAGCGCATAGTCATGGAAAATGAGTTTTAAGTGTCTGATGCAGGACAAAAGTAGTGTTGACACCTATTTACATGAGTTGACCAGATTGGGATGCTATGTGGGTTCTACCTTCGCTGAAAAAGAATGTAAGACCAATCGATTCTACGAGGGACTGTGGGATGAGCAAAGGATGTTGCTCTCGAGTTCGATGAATCAAAGGTTTCAAGCATTGGTAGATACAGCCCGTGCGTTGTGAAAGAGAGGGGATATATCCAATATACTCTAGGGGGGTGAATAGAGTATTAAAAACTTTTAATTAATTTTTATAGCGAAATTAAAATAGATGTTACTTATAAGTATAAGAGGATTAAAAATAAGAGAAAACACAGCACAACAGGAATAAATAAAGATGAGCAACCAAACAACACAAGAAAATTATAGTGGTTCCCCAAATCTGGGTACATCCACTCTTCTACCACCCTGGTAGGAATCCACTTAGGTTTTTGATCAGGTGCTCTATCACTACAAGATCTGCTTCAGGTAGATCTAGAAACCCTTTAGGCTTTTGATCAGGTGCCTAAAAACCAATAGGTTTTTGATCAGGTGCCCTATCACCACAGAGTTCAATTTTGAAGGGAGTAATAACCCTGTACAAGAGAGGTTAAAGAAAATAGATGACAGTCTTCTCTTTCTCAAAGAAAATGAGAAGACTATGTGGATTTGATGATGTCAAAGCTCCCCCTGAGAAAATGAGTTGATTAAGGAAGATGGAAGCTTAGTCTAGGGTATAGGTCTTAAATAGACTGGTGTTCTTGTTCTTCAGAATCTGTAGAAATGATGTTGATTTTCTTTCTCTATAGATTCCTGAAGATAGAACTGAGGAAGAAGACTCAAGATGAAAACTAGTTGTTCTTCTTCTGTATTCTGAGAGCAGAATAGAGAGTTCTGAAAGCTGTTGCAAACAAGAATGCTTGTGATTTCTGAGGGAGAGTTTTTGATTGTACTTGTCTGACTATTAACCATTCTGAATATCTCTTTTTGAGATTAAAAAATATTCCTTAAATTACTGCAGAAAACAAGGAGAAAAATGGCTACAAATTCTAGCAATTAATTTTCTCCCCAACTGTCTTGGCAAATAAGTCAGAATAATAACTCTGTGATATACCATAGTTAAAGCTGTGAAGAAACAGCTATATGCCTTGAGAATGTCAGCATTAACTACCAGAGATTGTTTAACATAAACAAAATCAATGAATTAGGAAATAAATCTTCAAGACAGCTGCTTAAAATAAATGGAATCGGACACAGAGAATGGTCATCGATCTGGGCTAGAAGATCGTCGAGCTGAGATCGACTATTTGCGATCTGAGATATCTGAGAACAAGAGAAAATGTCGACCTAAGCTCATAGATCGTCGAGCTTAGTTCAGAGATTAATCTCTGAGATCGTCAATCGGAGATCGACGATCGTCGAGCTGAGTTCGACGAAAGTCGAACTGATATTAATTTCACAGAATTCTTCTGAGTCTGAGATCTAAGAGAGAAATCCAAAGCTGGTCCTAATAATTATGACCTGTAGAGACTAACTTAGACTTAGACCTTGACCCTGTCTATACATATGGGTCAACATCCTTAGAGTGGACCTAGCCCAAATCAAATAAGGGTTCCAACAATCTCTCCCTATTTGGGTGAGGTCACTCAAAGTAAAAGGAAAATAAAAATACAAGGTCATATATATCTGATAAAATTTAAATTATCAACAGATATAATATAGCAATGTACTGCACAATTAGTTCAGATAAAACTGTAAAACAGTAAGGTAAAAAAATAGTTCAGAGAAAAACTTAAGAATTAGCAGTAGGAGCAGAAGAGGTTTTGGTAAAAGCAATTTTCCTGGATGGGTCTTATGCTTCCTTCTTTGACATCTTTAAGTCTTGCTCACCAAGAGTTATCTGAGAGGTGGCTCTAGGGACAACTTCTTCTGGATGAAGTGACATATATTCAGCAGGATTGAATACTTTCTTACTCACTTGCATCCTTTCAAGTTCTTTTTCTCTGTAGGAGGACATTGTAGTAAACTGTGAGAGATCTTGTCCTTCTTTTCTGGCCTTATTAATCTGAGATAATCCAATTAACTCATTGAGTCTGGCCATCCTGAAATTAGGATCATGTTCTTGATCAATAATAGGAGAATCATCCTGAGGAGGCAATTTAGTGACAGATCTGAATTCATTTGATTGAGCTTGAAATTTTGTCACTGAGGGATTATCTTGCTTTTGCTCGGAATATAGAGATCTGGGAGAAGGAGCTTGACTGAATTTGCCTTTAGACTTAGAAGATTGAGAGGAGGAATGCCTTTGATTACTAGAGGGAGCTTGATTTTGATGCTAAGGAGGAGCTGGCTTTGAAGACTTAGAGATATTTGAACTTTGAGTAATATTGCCTGAGGCTCCTACAGTAGGAGGAGGAGGAGGAGGACCTCTCATGAACTTTTGAGGAGGAGGAGAGTACCTTCTTCTCTTCTTCCTAGACTTTTGCTCATTCTTAGACAACCACATCAACTGTGGCATTCCTTTATAAGGAGTAATCTTCTGGAGAATGTAGAAGGGAGTGTCATTAAGAGGATTTGGCTTTAGAACTGCCTTAGGAGGAGCTTTTCTTTTCTTAGACACTTTCTTATTACTGTTATCAGAATAAGAATTATCATCTTGATCATCATCAAATGAGCTTTGGGGAATAACATACAGTGCATCAATCTCTCTAGTCAATTCCTTTGGAACTTCCTTATCAGCTGGAGGAAGGATAACTTCAGCAGGAACTACTTAAGTTTCCATAGCAATATCTTGAGCAATGAGATCATCAAGACTTGGAATGGGGCTATCATCCAAAACATAGGATGGCCCAGGAGATCTTGGCATCTGATCATCAGACTATTGTGCCAGAGGAACTACAAAACTTGACTTTAGTTGTCTAACAACTTCAGGACTTAGAGAGGGAGTACAACACACAATAGCCAAAGAGGAGTGCTTAAAATTTGGAAGACAATCTAGAAAGAGTGTGCAGAAGGAACTCAACAACTCAAAGATATCCACTGTGGGATTGATGCAACAATCACCAACAGTCAAAACTTCTAGAAGAACTATTTATTCTGTATCAGTATCAATATCAATAATTTCTATATCTAGAGCCATCTAATCATCTGAGGAGACATCCTCCTGCATATCTGCTGAAACTGCTGCTACTAGATAAGGCATAGGAGCTTCTTCATTGGATATCTCCCCCTGCCTGGCTGCAGAGGCATTTGTAGCCAGGCCCACAGAAGAAGGGACAGAGGAAAGGGCATCAACTCTATGGGTAAGAGTGTTGATGGAGGCATTTTGAGGAGCTATAGCCTGTAAGAAGCTCTAAGGAAGGAGAAATGAATTACAGAAGATCTTTGGCTATATCTGAGAAATTGAGGTAAAGGGGTTCAGGCTCAGAGGAGGTGTAAGGAGTTTGATGACCATAATTTGAGCAAACTGAGAATGCAGAAGGGAAATCTGTATGAGTGAATTCAGGAAAAGAAGATGATGGATGAGCATCAGAGGGAAGAGATGATTATGGAATATCCTTTTGGATGGGCTCAGAGGGAATCTGAGAGGATAATGATGGAGAAAGGATAGGAGAAGCAGTGGTCTGAGGAGATGCATGATGATCTGCATGAGGAGAAGCAGGATGAACTAGGGAGTTCTGAATTTGGATAGGTGAAGAAGGAGGTGAAGGTGATAGAACATGATATGATTGGATTTTGGAGGAAGGGACTGAGGGAAATGACGACGAGACATAGAGAGGAACATCTGCTGGGCTTAGGGAATTAGTTGCATCAGTTTTAGTATCCTCAGAAGTTTTGGAGGCACTAGAAGGCCTAGGAATGGTCCTCCCCCACTTTCCAAACAGTGAGGAGTCCATCCTCTTACTGGCATTTATGAATTGGGTCTAGGAGACCAATAATTCAGGAGCTTTAGCCTGGAGAAATATTCCCAATATTCTCCCAAAACAAACCTCTTTCTTAGAGTTTTTCCTTCTAATCAACTCAAAGAAAAGACCTGCCCAGTTTATAGATTTCCTATTAACTAGAGCAGACATCACAGAGAACTGCTGCTTGTTAATATTTTCATGTACTGTGTGCTTGCCCATCGAAACTTTACCAACTATATCTGCCAAGAATTTAAATTCGACAGAAAGATTTTTCTTAAGTAGTTTTGAAGGTGTTCCTTCTGGATTACCCATTCTTATCAGCATTGAACTTTACTCAAAGGTATTTAGTTCTAGAACATCTTCTCCATTTACTAATTCAAAAATCTCAAAAAGTATAGCTGGAGTTAGAATAACCTGAGTTCCAGAAATAGTTCCAACCATAGTCGATTCATCTAGACATGTTGAAGAGTAAACCCATTCTTTAATTTCTATTGCTAGAAGCTTGATCCTGGTTGTCATTATCTTCTTCAGATTCTGTTCTTTGAAGAGATGCAATATATCCACGAAGATTGGATTGTAGTGGTTGAAGGAATCCATGTCAATGTCGAAACCTGTGTCGAACTTCATCGTAGTAAGAACGGCCGCTGAAATCGCCATTAGAGTCCTGCAAAGTAAACAAAGATCAAGCGCAAGAGAACTAGGAAGGCGCGGGATGAGCACGACAAGAAACCTTAATATAGGTTTTTCTTTTGGAAAACGAAAGGTCAGGCTCTGTCCAAAGATAAGATAAGAAAACTTCGATCTTAGGTCAATGACATATTTATAGAAAAATATTATCGTTGGCCTCTGAATGAAGAGGGAAAACAGATCGTCGATCTCAGGTCGACGATTTATTTTCTGAAGAGAAAAGTCGTCTAACTTTGGTCGATGATTTTAGCTTCACACAGAGCTGCCATCGATCTCAGGTCGACGATAGAGCTCAAGATGAGTTCGACGATCGTCGATCTTCATTTGATGATTTGTGAATAGATCTTCAAACACAGACAAAAAATAAATTAATCCACTCAATTTATCATTCCAAGCTGATTTAAGAAGAATAGATGTTTCTTTTCATGCAAAGGCTTGGTGAAGATATCTGCTCTTTGAAAATCAGTGGAGATAAAGTTAAGATTAATTTTCTTTTTGTCTACACTATCTCTAATGAAATGATGCCTTATTTCTATATGCTTAGTTCTAGAATGATGAACTGGATTCTGAGCAATAGAAATTGCACTAGTACTATCACAAAATATAATTGAATTATTTAGATTGTATCCATAATCCAGCAATTAGTTTTGAATCCACATTATCTGTGAGCAGCAACTGCCAGCTGCAATGTATTCAGCCTCTACAGTTGAAGTGGACACTGATGTTTGCTTCTTACAAAACCAAGACATAAGTCTATCACCAAGAAACTGGCATGTTCCTGTTGTGTTTTTCCTGTCTACTCTACATCCAGCATAGTGAGCATCTGAGTATCCAGTTAACTCAAACTCTGACTCTGTTGGATACTATGTCCTAGATTAGGGCAACCCTATATATATCTCAAAATACTTTTTAGAAAAATTAGATGAGATTCTTCAGGGTTCACTTGGAACCTATAGCATAAAGACATGTAGAGAACATGATGTCTGGTCTACTTGTTGTGAGGTATAATAGGGATCCAACAATAGCCCTATAAGTTTTCTGATCAACAGGTTTCCCTTTTTCATCAGAATCAATCACAACATTGGAAGCCATGGGTGTTTTCATTGCGGAGGCATCAGCCAACCCAAACCTTTTTACTAATTCCTTAGCATACTTGGACTGAGATAAGAAGATGCCATCGGGTGATTGCTTCACTTGAAGACCAAGAAAGTAAGAGAGTTCACCCATGTTACTCATTTTAAATTTAGAATGCATCAGGTCAGAGAACCTTTTGCATAGTTTGGAATCAATAGAACCAAAAATAATATCATCTACATAAATTTGTACTAACAGGATTCTATCATGATGATGTCTAATAAATAAAGTTCTATCTACTATGCCTCTAGAAAACTTATGCTCTGAAAGAAAGCTAGCTAAGGTTTCAAACTAAGCTATTGGAGCTTGCTTTAGACCATAGAGAGCTTTATGCAATCTAAAAACATAGGAAGGATGGGTTGAAGAGATAAAACCTGGAGGTTGTTCAACATAAACCTCTTCCTTTAGTTATACATTGAGAAAGGCACTCTTGACATCCATTTGATATTCTTTGAACTTCTTAAAAGCAGCATAAGAAAGAAATATCCTGATTGCTTCTAGCCTTACAACAAGAGCAAAGGTCTGATCATAATCAATTCCTTCTTCTTGTTTATAGCCTTGAGCTACAAGTCTTGCTTTGTTCCTTATGATTGATCCATGGGAATCAAGCGTATTCCTTAAAACCCACTTAGTTCCAATGACTTGGTAGTCTTTGGGTCTTGGAACCAAGTCCCAAACTCTACATCTCTCAAATTGGTTGAGCTCGTCTTGCATTGCAATAATCCAGTGTGGATCTTGCTTAGCATCTTTAATGGATTGGGGCTAAATTTGAGATAAGAAGAAGGCATGCATCAAGTCTTTGTTGAGTTGATTCCTTGTCTGCACACCAGCTGTTATGTCTCCAATCACTTGATATGTAGGGTGATCTCTTAGTGTGGCAAGTTCAGGTGGTGGAGTTGGTTCAGCAATAGCTTGGGGTAATAATTCTTCTTATGGAATCGAGTTATCTGTTGGAGGAAGTTCAGACATTTCCAAAGTTTCTTCTTCACTTTCTTCATCTACTTGTGAGGAGGAATGTGATGTAACCTTTTGAGTAAGGTTGAGATCATCCAATTTTTCACAAAGTTGGGGTACCTGCAAAGAGTTACTGGTAGAAGCTTTCATCTCCTTTTAAAACATATTAGCTTCATCAAAAGTAGTATGGACAGATTCTTAAATTTTCAAAGATGATTTATTAAAAACCCTATATGCCTTGCTAACTTGGGAATATCCTAAAAAAATTCCCATTGTAGCTTTGGCTTCAAACTTTCTAAGATAAGTTTTTTTGTTATTATGAATGTAACAGATGCAACCAAATATTCTAAAGTAATATATTTTAGGTTTCTTCCCTTTGAGTAGTTCATAGGGAGTCTTGCCCTTAAGTTTATATATAAAACTTCTGTTCAGGACATAGTTTGATGTGCTTACAGCTTCTGCCCAATAGGATAGAGGCATGTGAGACTCTGCAAGTAATGTGCCTGCAGCTTCAATGAGTGTTCTATTTTTCCTTTCTACTACCCCATTTTGTTGAGGAGTTCTAGGAGCAGAGAAACAGTGCAAGATACCTTCTCTCTCATAGAATTCTTGCATGGGAAGAGATTCAAACTCAGTACCATGATCACTTCTTATCAAAACAACTGGAGTAGAGTACTCAATCCTTATGCATTTCAAAAAGTCTATAAGAACTTTAAAGTTATCAGACTTGTATCTTAAGAAGAAAACCCAAGTGAACCTGGAGAAGTCATCTACAATAACTAAAGTATAGAACTTCCCTCCTAAGCTCTGTACAACAATTGGTCCAAAAAGGTCCAAATGAAGCAAGTACAGAATCCTAGGTGAATCACTCTTATTTACTTATTTAAAACTATTTTTAGTTTGCTTGCCTAACTAACAAGCCCTGTAAAGGCTTTCCTTCTTGTAGGGGTAAGAGGGCAATCCTCTAACAAGGTTGTCTTTAGATAACCAAGCAATGTTTCTTAGATTTACATGGCCTAGTCTTTTATGCCAAAGGGTGGTATTATTGCTAGCTTGATTAAATAAACAGATTTCTGAACTAGCAAAATTAAAGTTAACCAAATATATATTACCTTGTCTAAAGCAAGATAAAACAATATTGCTAGTTAAAGAGATATTGCATTTGTATTCAGTGAAGCATACCTGATAACCTGCATCACATAACTGACTTATGGATACAAGATTATGTTTCAGACCATTTACATAACCTACTTTGCTGAATGTGACGGCTCCAATAGTAAAATTTCTATAGCCTTTTGTCTGACCAAAGCTTGAATATCCAAAGATCACCTTTGGACCTAGCTTGAACTTGAAATTAGTTAGGTTTTCTCTATTCCCTGTCATGTGCTTTGAGCACCCACTATCCAAATACCACTTATCCTGTGTGGTAGGATAGGTCTTCACCTGTAAGAGAATAGACTAAATATTCTGGACCCATGTGACTTTGGGTCCTTGTCTCTTTTTATACTTGAAACTGGAAATAAAGGAGCATACAGGTTGGTATTTATAACCTAAGGGATGAAATTTTCTAGGTAGGATTATCCAGTTAGAAAAAGGGTTAACAGTTTTAGGGTTTTAATTGAAGTTTCTATTGTAGTTAGAGTTTTTATTAGACTGATCTGGGTTCGACGATTTATGTTGAGATCGTCGATCTGCGTTCGATAACCAGTGCTGATCTCATCGATCTCGATTAACAGAATAATAGTTGCTACTATCTGTGTTCCACGATCGTCGATCTCTGATCGACGATGTTTGATGATATCGTCGATCTCCCTTTCCTAAGTAATTAAACCCAATCTCTGGGTTCAGAGATCGTCAATCGGCATTCGACAAGAAGTACTGAGATCGTCAATCTTGGTTCGACAATTTTGGTTGAGACTTAGCTTTTTGTTTCTTTTTGTTAAGTTTAACTTTTTCTAATACTTTGTTCACTTTTTCAATATGTTCAGTGTTTTTCTTACTTTTTCTAAAATGAAATTTACAGGTTTGGATAAGATATTTTTCTGAAATTCACTAGGTGATGCACCTAATCATAGTTTACTTCTATTCAACCTAGCATTTAGTGTGCTAGTGATTTCTACCATCTGTAAGCTTCTGCCATTTAAAGTTTCTTCTAATTATTTTTGCTTTACTTAGTTCAGTTTTCAGAAATGTTATTTGTTCACTAGACATATTCAATTCATTATTTAATTTGATATTTTCTGATACTAAGTTACCATATTCAAGTTATCTATCCCTGAGAAGTTTAATTTTCTTCTCAGATCTTATAAGATCATTACACATAAATTTAAAATCCTTTTTAAAATATTCAGAGATAAAATCAAAAGATTCTATTACCTGATTAAAGTCTGAATATTTTTCAGATTCTTATACTTCTAATCTATGACCTGAAGCATTGATAGCCATTAAGCATATTTCGTTAGCATTTACTTCTTCATCATCTTCACTAGAGCTGGAGGAGGATGATTCTTCAGTTTCACTCAAAGTTTTAGCAACGAAACCTTTCTCTTTCCTCTTGTGCTTGTGAGAGGATGGTCTGTTATGGTGTTTCCTAGAGTCTTTTTCCTTTCTTCTTTCCTTGTGCTTATTCTCTGGACATTCTGATAGGATGTGTCCAGGCTTCCTGCAGCCAAAGCAAATAATCTCCTTAGTTGGAATTTTATCATACCTTGGTTTATCTTCATTTCTTGAAGACTTTCTTCTGAAATCTTTTCTTCCCATCTTGAAGAATCTCTTTGCAAAGAGACTCATCAGTTCTTTATTGGAAGGAATTGCTTCTGATTCTTCAGAGGCTTTGAATGCTATATTTTTATCCTTCCTTGGAGGGGTAAAAATCTTCTTTTCTTCTTCTTCTCTTGTCTTGAGGAGCTGCCCATAGCTCTTGAGCTTGCCCAATAGAGATTTAGTTGTAATCTCATTGATGCTTCTGCCTTCTTTGATAGGCCAGATTCTGGAATCCCAAGACTTGGGAAATCACATGAGTATCTTGTCATTTAGCTCAGTCAGTGAGATGTCTTTGTCCAATGTTTTCAGCTCATTAACAATTATGCTGAGTCCATTATATATCTCAACTACTGGTTCAGTTTCTGCCTTCTTGAAGTTTTCATACTGAGAAATATGATGGGCTTTTTTATCTTTTCTCTCATCTGTAGATCCAGCAACCATTTGGTTTAGTGAGTCCCAAATGGCTTTTGCTGAAGTACATTCAGCAACCTTCTGAAAAATGTCATCAGACATAGTTTGAGCCAAGATGTTCATGGCTCTGACATACACAATCTTAGCCCTTTTTTAGCATCATTGTAGTCTCGAGGTGGAACAACATTTAAGCTTGTAGATGTTGTTGAGGTAGTTACTACTAGAGCTGGTGGACCTGCCAAAATAGAGTTGAAGATATCCTCATCAATAGAGTTCATATACAATTTGATTCTTGCCTTCCAGGGAGCAAACTTATTCAGGTTGCATACTGGAGGTCTTATGCTTTCATAATCTTTATTTTGTGCTATGGTTTATAAAAGAAGAAAGAAAGAGAAGAGGATTTATCAAGGATATTCAGGTTCAGGTGTTATCCTGTTCAACCAACAGAAATGAACCTCTGATACCAATTGATAGAAAGGGGATAGATCCAGTATACTCTAGAGGGGGGGGGGGGTGAATAGAGTATTAAAAACTTTTAATTAATTTTTATAGCGGAATTAAAATAGATGTTACTTATAAGTATAAGAGGATTAAAAATAAGATAAAACACAGCACATCAGGAATAATAAAAGATGAGCAACCAAACGACACAAGAAAATTATAGTGGTTCCCCAAATCTGGGTACATCCACTCTTCTACCACCCTGATAGGAATCAACTTAGGTTTTTGATCAGGTGCCCTATCACCACAAGATCTGCTTCAGGTAGATCTAGAAACCCTTCAGGCTTTTGATCATGTGCCTAACAACCAATAGGTTTTTGATCAGGTGCCCTATCACCAAAGAGTTCACTTTTGAAGGGAGTAATAACCCTGTATAAGAGAGGTTAAAGAAAATAGATGGCAGTCTTCTCTTTGTCAAAGCAAATGAGAAGACTATGTGGATTTGATGATGCCAAAGCTCCCCCTGAGATAATGAGTTGATTCAGGAAGATGGGGGCTTAGTCGAGGGTGTAGGTCTTCAATAGACTGGTGTTCTTGTTCTTACGAATTTGTAGAAATGATGTTGATTTTCTTTCCTGTAGATTCCTAAAGATAGAACTGAGGAAGAAGACTCAAGATGAAAACTAGGTTTTCTTCTTCTGTATTCTGAGAGAAGAATAGAGAGTTATTAAAGCTATTGCAGACAAGAATGCTTGTGATTTCGGAGGGAGAGTTTCTGAATGTACTTGCCTGACTATTAACCAGTCTGAATATCTCTTTTTGAGATTCAAAAAAATCCTTGAATTACTGCAGAAAATGAGGAGAAAAACGACTACAAATTCTGGCAATTAATTTTCTCCCCAACGTCTTGGCAAATAAGTGAGAATAATAACTCTACGAAATACCATAGTTAATGCTGTGAAGAAACGGTTATATGCCTTGAGAATGTCAGCATTAACTACCAGAGATTATTTGACATAAACAAAATCAATGAATTTGGAAATAAATCTTCAAGACAGCTACTGAAAATAAAAATAATCAGACACTGAGAATGGTTGTCGATCTGGGCTGGAAGATCATCGAGCTGAGATCGACTATCTGCGATTTGAGATATCTGAGAAAAAGAGAAAATGTCGACCTGAGCTCGTAGATCATCGAGCTTAGTTCATAGATTAATCTCTGAGATCGTCGATCAGAGATCGACGATCGTTGAGCTGAATTTTACGAAAGTCGAACTGATATGAATTCCACAAAATTCTTCTGAGTCTGAGATCTAAGAGAGAAATCCAAAGCTTGTCCTGAGAAGTTTGACCTGTAGAGACTAAATTAGACCTAGACCTTGACACTGGCTATACATATGGGTCAACATCCTAAGAGTGGACCTAGCCCAAATCAAACAAGGGTTACAACACGCTGGAGAAATATATGAAGAGGGTGTAGGGTAAGAGGGACTTGGCTGTGACAAAGCCCGAGTTCAAAGTGTCGCACCCGAGAAAATCGAGCTACCACAAAAGATGGGGTAGAAAGTCAAAAACTTTGGAAGAAGCTCCTTCCACAGTTGTGTCTGGAGCAACGTCTGGGCAATTCCCTTGAACATGTTATACTTTTGGAAAGGTGGGCCATATACCCCGTGACTGTCAGAGTGGTCCTCCAAAGGGTGATAAGAAGGCAGGAGCAACATATGCTGAAAAGGGAAAAGAAGTGGAGTCCACTGCATACCAGTATGCTCGAGCTCAACCAAGGGTGTACAATCTTGGACAGAAGGAGGCCATAAAGCAGAGTGACTTCATCATAGGCTTTTTCCTTATTTGGGACTGTCCGGCGAGAGCACTGTTCGATACGGGTGCTTCGCATTCATTTCTATCTGAGGACTCCGCATCTCAGATTGGAGTGCATACTTGTGTGCCGACAGATAGACTAAAGATACTGTTGCCTAACGGATTCGTGATGCGGGGAAATAAGTCTTTTTATGTTGAGGTACGAATAGGAAGTCGGGATTTCGGATTGGAAGCATCTGTGTTGCAACTATCGGAGTTTGATGTAATCTTTGGTATGGACTGGCTCTCAGAGTAGTGTGCCTTGATAGATTGCAACTCAAAGGAGATCACATTGGGACAAAATACCGAGGTAGAGACTAAATTCACTGGTATGTGAGGATCGGGCAAGGTATTGATGTCTGCTCTCCAAGTCGTCAAAGCTGTTCGGAAGGGAGCGGAGTTATTCTTCATGCCTATAGAGGTTGTTGATCCAAAAACCACTGGGAGTGACGTTTCGATTGTATCGGAGTACGCAGATGTGTTCTCGAAGGATCTTCCGGGGCTACCTCCCCAAAGAAAAATTGAATTCTCTATCTAGTTGGTGTCAGGTGCGAAACCTGTGGCCCACTCATCGTACCGTGTAGCGCCAAAGGAAATGGAGAAACTAAAAGTCTAGCTGTAAGAGATATTAGAGCAAGGATATATATGCCCAAGTATGTCACCTTGGAGCGCACCTGTCCTCTTTGTGAAAAAGAAGGATGATAGCCTGCATTTATTCATCGATTATAGAAAACTGAACAAGTTGAGGGAGAAGAATAAGTATCTGATACCACGGATTGATGACTTGTTTGATCAACCGGTTGGATCAACGGTATACTAAAAGCTAGAGCTGAAGTCTGGCTGTTACCATTTGCGAATTCAGGAATGTAACATTCCCAAGGCAGCATTTGGAACATACTACGGTCATTATGAGTTCACGGTAATGTCATTTGGGCTCTCTAACGTGCCATCGGTGTTCATGGAACTATTGTACCAAATGTTTTGAGAGTACTTGGACTTATTTGTAATCGTCTTTATTGACGACATTTTAGTGTACTCTCAGTTTGAAGAAGATCATGCAAACCATTTGCGGATAGTGTTACACACCCTGAGAAGAAATACGCTCTATGCAAAGTTCTCATAGTGTGAGTTCTGGCTATCATTAGTGGACTTTCTTGGCCTTGTGGTTAGTGGAGAATCTATTGTGGTGGATCCAGTGAAGATAGTTGCGATATAGGAGTGGCCGGTGTTGTCTACTGTAGCAAAAGTCAGGAGTTTCCTTGGACTTGCAGGCTACTACAGGCACTTCATAGAGAACTTTTTGTGGATAGCCTTACCTCTCACCATACTAACGCGGAAAGATCAGAAGTTTGTTTGGATGCCTTTGTGCGCACAAGCTTTTGAAGAGTTAAAGAGTCATTTGACCACGAAGCCTATTTTGATGTCGCCATGTGGTACGGACGGCTTTGAAGTATATAGTGATGCATCAGGGAGCGGCTTAGGATGCGTGCTTCTTCAGTTCAGAAAAGTGATAGCATATGGCTCACATCGTTGAAAGTGCATGAGCGGAACTATCCCGTCCACGACTTGGAGTTGGCGACAGTGATATTTGCACTTAAACTGTGGCATCATTACTTATATGGTGTGAAAGTTGACATCTTCACGGACGATAAGAGCCTTAAGTATCTCTTGGATCAGAAAGATCTAAATATGCGGTAACGGAGGTGGATGGAGTTCCTCGGGAACTACACCTTTGATATTCATTATACTCCCTAGAAAGGGAACGTGGTCGCAGATGTCTTGATTCGTAGGAATCCGGCAAGGTCTAATTGGTTATGATGCATCATGAACATCTGATCCAGGAGTTGGAGAACTACGAAATTTCTTGTGTTGATAATAATGACACTACAAATGCGTGCCTGAACTGGACAGAGGTTCAATATGACCTCGCAGAAAGGGTTCGGCGAGCAACGGAACTTAATGAGAGTCTACAATGCTATGTAGCGGATGGGTCAAATGCCAAATTCTCCTTGATGAAAGCCTTTTGCGGAAAATGGTCATTTGTGCATCCCGGATATGGGTAAAATAGGTGAGGAGTTGATGTACGAAGCACATTTTATAAAGTACTCAATTCACCCAGGGAGCACGAAAAGGTACAAGTACATTAAGAAGGTGTTCTGGTGGCCAGGTTTGAAGAAATGCATAGCCCATTATGTGGCAAAATATCAAACTTGTTCCTTCGTGAAAGCTGAATGCCAGAAACCTGGAGGTTTCCTGAAGTCGTTACCAATCCCGGTATGGATGTTCGATGACATTTCTATGGATTTCGTGCATGGACTGCCGAGTTCTTAGAGCGAAAACGATGTCGTGTGGGTCATCATTGACTGGTTAACTAAAGTGTCGCACTTCATACCCAACAGGAAGGATGATTCGGTGGAAAAATTGGCCAAGCTGTACGTGGATAACATCGTATGATTGCACGGCATGCCTCGTAGCATCGTCAGTGACCGAGATGGGCATTTTACTTCAGGTGATTGGAGGCTAATCCACCAACTATTGAGTACCAAGTTAAAATTTAGTACACCCTTCCATCTACAAACGGATGATCAGACCGAGAGGACCAACAGAACAATAGAGGATAAGCTCCGTATGTGCGCCCTGGATTTCGGGAAAAGGTGGGAATATTACCTCTATATAATTGAGTTCGCCTACAACAATAGCTATCAAGCTAGCATACAGATGGCGCCCTTTGAAGCTTTATACGGTAAGAAGTGTCATACACCGTTAGCTTGGGCAGACATAGGCGAGTCAAAACTATATAAGCGTAAGTAGGTCGAAGATGTAAATTCGACCATATGTACTACACGTGAGCGGCTGTTGGTATCCCAAGATAGGCAAGAAAAGTACTACAATGCCAAGCACCAAAATGTGGAATTTGCGGTTGGCGAGTGGGTGTACTTAAAGATCAAGCCATTTAAAGGCATGTCCAGGATTCGGTGCTTGAAAAATTTGAGTCTGAGGTATCTTGGTCTGTTTGAAGTGGTTGAACGAGTTGGAGAAGCTGCCTATCAGTTAGCTCTTTCGGAAGAGCTAAGTGACTTGCACGATATGTTTCATATATCCGTGCTGCGAAAAGCTGTGAAAGAGCCAACTCAAGTGATTGTGAATGAGCAAGTACCAGTCGATAGTGGGCTGACAACAAAGGTTAGACCCATTTGGATCGAGGATACGGAAATCAAGCAGCTACAGAACAAAGCAAATGCGATGTTAAAAGTCCGTTGGGAGAATTGTGGCTGTGAAGAACTGATATGGGAGCGCGAGGAAAACCATACGAGTGGAAGTCCCCGAGTTGTTTTTGTAACTTAATGTTGTAAGTTGAAGTACTGATTTCCTTTCAATAAATAAAATTTTGGGACGAAATTTCTTAAAGGAAGGGAGGTTTGTAACGCCCCAAAAATCCTAGAAAAGGAAGAATTGGGAGTTAACGCGTGGCAGTAAGGTTAACATCGGCGTTAGCCTTTGAATTAAATCGTCTGAGTGCTCGGGAATTACCGCGCGGCGGTAGTAATCTAGTGCGTGGCACTACCACTCAATGCTTTAAATCGTTGAGTGACTACCGCAGGGCGGTAGTATACTATCGTATAGTGATAACACTGAACGCTTTCAATGTCGTCGGCAAAGCGTTTAGTGACAACCATGCGGCGGTAGTGAGCTAATGCGTGGCGATAGATCGAGTTAAAGTACTGCTTGGCAGTAACTCGACCCACGGAGGTAGCTTCCACGTGGCAGTAAGGTGGAGGCTATTTTGGAGCGACAACGCGATGTCGATTGGCCCAAGAGGAAACCTCCTTTGACACTGTGCGGCGGTATTAGATACCTCATGGCGGTAGCCTCCAGACACAAGCTATTTAAGAGAATGATTTCTCATTTTTCTTTCTCTTAGTTCTTGAGGTTCTTGAGAACAAGAAGGCCGAGGTTGAGCTTTGCTAGCTAAGGGAAGGAGATCTTGTGGTCAGATTCAAGAGCAGAAGTAAGATCCATGAAGAGGAAAGTGAGGTGCTCCTTTTCAACAGGATAGAAAAGCTCATTCATGGCTACAAAATGGATTACTAGGGTAACAATCTTACTGTTTGGACACGTGAAGTCCTTCTTTTATCATATGCATGGAATCCCCCACCAAAAGGTGGAAAAGCGAAGGGAATTCCTGTGGGTTGATTCATGAAATCCACAGTTAGTCTTGCATATAGATCCGGAAATGTGTAGTATGGAATAGGCATGATGTGTGAAGCCCATCTAGACAGGTTGTTCTGGATTGGTGATGTTTTATTTTTCATGTCGGATAAGACTCCGAGTATAAATGGGGCGTTTATGGAGTCTGATAGATTATGCTTGGGAAAGGGAGTAGTAGGAAGTACTGGAGACACACTCCAGGAAAATACCCAAAAAATACCATAGTTCGCATAACTGTTTGATATTGTCGTGCGATAGTGAGTATCGCCAACGGGGATAGCTCTTGGTGATCTATTTATGTTGTGTACTATGAAAAGACCAGTATTTTTAGCACTGCAGGTAACTGCAGGATTTTGGGGTAGGTCTGGATACAGAAAGTGAGTTCTGTTAGTAACGTCTGTTGACCGTGAGTATCGCCGACGATAGCTCCCAGATAGCCTTGTGATTGCAAAGCCAGTCTCTCGGAGACAGTATGGCTTGTGTGTGCTATGTGCTCTTAAGGCTAGTGTGCCGAACGGACAAGGGGAAGCCAACCCGCGTCAGTCTAGACTTTGAATTGACGATTTGAGCAACGGGCAATGGCTGAACTCTATCCACGTTATGGTTGTCTAACTCAAGTGCCTAAGTTATTGGCATTCGTTAGGATTGCATAATAAGAGTCTTTGGTTGTACGCCATCAAGACTAAAGTCTCAGGTCGGGGGCCGTAAAGACTATAAATGCTCAAAGTTGACCTTCAAGTCTTGAACTTCTAAACAGTGGTGTAATCCGGGAAACTAGCACACTAATAATATGCCTTGAGTTCACGGAGCGTCGACAATTAAGGTTGGCTTTTGTGATATATTGAACTATATGGGAGTGCACATTCTTTTGATATATATTCTTGTGAAAATGATATGCATGCAGAGAAGGAATACCTCTGCCCTAGGAAAGGGGTAGGGTCGTTATAAATTGGTAAGTTGAATGCAGACCGTTGCCTTGTTTGCCGCCGTTGTGGTGGATTGTCCCTGTGCAGGTGTTGTAGAGCCGAGCGGGAAATAACGGGCTGAAGCCCTGATGCTCTGTAGACCCTTGAAGGCCAAGTGAAAAATAGTTTATGTTTTCATGTGTGGCTGTCCTGCGCGTCGATGTTTGTAAACCACATTTGCGAAGAATAATATAAGGCCTTAAGGCCATAACTTTTATGTATTTATAATCAACATTCCTGATGTATATATAAATGGTATGGTTTATATATAGTGGTCATTCAAATGGGTATGAGTCCATGCAACCTTGAAGATTTTCATATAATGCTCTGAGTTAGGGCACGTGTAGTTTTTTGATATTCACATGTTATATCATTGCCTGTTTGTGGAATATGGTGTGGGGCCCCGGCCGGACCCTCTATTATATTTCATGTGACGGATGGAGGTGTTACAACTTTGCTCTAGATTGTTGTCACAATCCATGTGTGCCAAGAGGTAATGTTAGTCTTCCTGTCATAAAATCTGCCGGAAGACAAGTAGTGATCCAGACTAACAAGAACCTAGGACCCAATATTTATTGGGGTCCTAAGGTAAGAAAAATCTTTTTTGTAGGATAGTCCAATTGCCCATACCTCCATGTGGGATTTGGACAGAGGTTACTCCTAGAATTAGACTGGAACAAGGAGTTATCTCAAGGTTAATACTCTAATGAGTTATGTACCTAAGATATGCAATTATACATTTGGAGATGGGTTAACAGACCATCAAGGTATTACTGCCCAAGAGGAAGAGAATGTTGAGTGAAATCCTGAAGATGGACAAGTGCCTAAGACATGGATGAAGTCTAGTTGAATCATTACTGAGGAAAGCAAAAGTTGCTCTTTTGAGAGAAATGTTGAAGGGGAAATAAATCCTCAGTGTCTGGTACTTCTGTAGAAACTAGAAAAGAAGTGTGCTCAGGTTTCAGCATCAATTGAACCTATATCAAAGGATGTCCAAGCAAGTGGGCAGGGTGGACATAATCTGTGAAATTATTGAGGCAGAGCCAATAAAGTCTAGTTCAGTCTGAAAAGCTTAAAGTCTGGTCTAAAGAATTGGTGTCTGAGAATCTCCAGCTCTAAAAAGATCAGAAGAATACTTCTGAAGTTCAGAATGTCCCTATGGACAATGCTGAGGATGAGAGGGAGACTATCCAGATGATTGTAACTACTGTGAGTAAGCAAGTTCACAAGAACAGCTGGTGTGCTCCAACTATTGTTGATACAAGTCTGCATATTCCGATGGGAATAGCAGTATAAAGAAGTACTTGGCATCAGAATGAAAGGATGGTTTAAGTAAAGATCATTCAAGGTTCAAGTGGTCTCAAAGTTTTGCAGCTACAGGAGCAAATTCAGCCTTATGAAGAGGGGAAGTTGACAACTGCACCAGTGGTATCATCTACAATCATATAGGGCAAGACGAGATTGATCAAGTGACATCAAGTTGTATAGGATAGTTGGGTCAGTGGTATCAACTCAAGTGGTATGATCACTATGAGAGTGGTAACTGATGATGATCATGGATGAAGGAAATGATCAAGGGGGAGAATGATGTGTGGGTTGCCAATACAAGATGTTCATTGGTGCTTTAATAGTATGCAGACGACATTCCTCCTATTCAAGAAGGATTGTATGGTATCCAGTGTGATGATCAAGATGGTGCTCGGTGGGTTGAACACTCTTGTGATGCTGATCAGAAAGTTGAAGCCAGAGGAAAGTCTGTTGCTAAAGTAATTAAAAAGATCTGGCTCAGCAAGAAGAGATCTAACATGATGCAAGGGAGCTATTGCGCTCAGTTGGTGTGGATCCAACTTCAGCTCCAGGACCATAACCTCCAGATAAGTAGAACTCCTTTATATTATGTCTCTACTTGTGCAATCTCAATAGCTAGGTATCATGTCCCTCATAGCAGGACTATGTATATTGAGATTAAGTATCTATAAATTAGGGAGCATAAGGAAGAACTCAGTCCTGATTTTGTCCTCACAAGCAAGTGGCTGACATATTTATCAAGACACTGGAAGAAGTCAAGCTCAACACCTTCAAGGTTAAGTAGGGTATGTTTAACTTTTTATAGCTTGAGTTGCTCCTAATTTTATCCTTGTTGTAGGATTTACTTTTCAGGTAGATAAGTACTTAATGTGATATCAAGACTATAAAGACTTTCATCCTTATTCAAACCTTTCAGCTCATTTATAATCATGATAAATTTATAATATATTTCAGTTACATATTCATCAACTTTATTTTGGAAATTTTCATATTGAGAAATTAAGAGCGATCTTCTATCTTTTCTCTCATCAAACTTTTTATCAACAATCCTTGATAGTGATTCCCATATTTCTGTAGCTATTTGACATTCTACAACCTTCTGAAACACATTATCTGACATTGTTGAGACTAGTATGTCCATTACTTTAGCATCCCAGTCTTTTATTCTCTGTTCTTCATCTGTCCACTCACATCTTGGTACTGGTTCTACAGTAATATTTCCTTCTACATCCTTCCTATAAGGCATAGGTGGTTCTATCAAAATTGAACCAAAATTACCTTCATCAACAAAATTCATATACAATCTAATTTTGGTTTTCTAGAGTGTAAACTTTTCGAGATTACAAACTGGAGGTCTTATAGATGCAAATTCTTTGAATGTAGTAGAATACATTTTTGAAAAATTAATAAAATATGTACTAATGCAACTATTATGATCTTTTTGATCAAGGTGTTAACCTTTTCTTGATTAACCTTCTCTAGGTTAACTTTTATGAATCAACCTCCCTCGGATACAAATTGAAATGGGAGAATAGTTGACTAATTTCTTAGAGATTTCTCTAGAGGGAGTGAATAGAGATTAAAATTTATTTCAAAGTAAACTACACAATTCACAGAATTTATATTTACTCAAGCTATTAACCAGAATTCGGAATAGATAATTATAATCACTGTAAATAAATAATAAATCATAGAATAATACATAGACATAGAAGACACAAGAATTATAGTGGTTCCCCAAAATCTAGGTACATCCACTCTTCTACCACCTTGGTAGAAATTCACCACCACAGGGTCTGATTCTTTTGATAAGGAGACTCTTAGAACCAATCACCAGATCTTTTTATAAAGAGATCTTGAACCAATACAATCTAAGTCTTTTCAAGGAGATGTGGACAAAACAAAATAATTTTTCAAGGAGACTCTTAGAACCAATCACCACAGTGCCTTAATTTTATATATATATATATATGACAGAGAATCTAATGTCTCCAAAAATCAGTTATTCAATTCAAACCTTTCTTAAAGTAATTTTGAATTAATCTTCAAAATAATTCTCATTCAGAAATCTATTCGACATAACATCGAGTTCATATAGACATAGCATCGAGTTCTGGCTTCATTCAGAAAATCTATCCATTTTGTTCTGTAATCGGCATTGTTTCGATACCATATCGAAGTATGCATGAGCTTTTAAGAACAAAAGGTGAAGTAATTGAGCGTGAAATCTTGCCCAGATGAGTCTGAAAAACCCTATAAAATTCAGACTCATAATACCTCCAGACTTATCCATTTACTCTTCCCGAGCAAACCATCTCTTAGTGGATAAGAAAAAGGAATAGTTAGCTTAGCAATTTTATAGTGAAGGGTCATGTGAAGTCGCATGCTCGCATGCGTAGAAATATAGTAGAAGAAATTATTAATTATGCAAAATAGTTTATTAATTTCTAAGTGCGTATATATATATTATTACTGCTCAAAAATGAAATCACGGTGAATGTCTGGTCATGCATAATGAGAAAGTAGACAGATTGCTAAGGTGAGCATTATGAAAGATCGTGGCTCGGTACAACCTCCAAGGAAATCCATCTGAAGGATCAAGTGCATACCCAACTGCACCAAAAGCCCGGACTTTTGGAGAGGGCGCTACTTAATTTTTTATATAAGTAGCAGAGCGTCACGGGTCAAGTGAAGGAACGCCGGACCCAACAATCCCCCCCCCCCGGCGTCCAGCATAACCCGTCGGCTAAGAGGTGGGGTTACCACATGGCCCACACGGCTCAGAGGTGGGGTTACCACATGTCTACGGTTGCCTGACCCACGGGACCCACACAGGTAGAAGGGAAAAATCAGGATTTAATAGTGCCCCCCGGTCTTGAACCCGTGACCTCCTCTGATACCAATTGAAGGATCAAGCGCTTACCCAACTGCACCAAAAGCACAGACTTTTGGAGAGGGCGCTACTTAATTTTTTATATAAGTAGCAGAGCGCCACGGGTCAAGTGAAGGAACGCCGGACCCAACACCATCAATGTCGGTGACCTTAATCTCAACCATTCGCACTCTCTCCACAATAATAGTTTGGTTAAATGTGTGAATCAGTAGGGCTTTTCGTTCAGAGATGGGTCTTTGGTTAAGGAAGGGTATACAAAGATTAACATGATGGCTCAATGCACCTAACCCAAATGAGCTAACACAAAAGATAAGCTATCCACGCATAAACTATACATATGGGTGCACCACACCCCCAGACTTTGTTTTGACAACATGGGTATGTGCACCGCCAACTTCCAAAACACATTTCCACAAATATATTTCCATTTTAACTTTTTCATTTCACTTTTTCCACATTTTTTTCAAACATTTTCATCAATCATTTTTTTTCTTTTGTCATTTTTTCAACAATTCTTTTGGACAAATTTTCAATGGAGCAAATCCACACATTCACAAATAGAATCACCACATAAATACCCCAACATGAAAATATGAAACAGATAATGCTCAGATTTGGGTATGCGACTAATATAGGCTTTTTGACTTTGGTGAGATACAGTGGAGTTAAATCAAGAGGATGGGGTAGGCACAAAGGTGCTAGCGAGGATAAGATGGTAGGAATGGGTATATAAGCTTAACTGGGACAAAATGATGGCTTACATCACACTTGCGCAATTGAGCTAACCTATACCCATGTTTCGAGAATAGATTGGGGAAAGTTATTATCCACTGAGAAAGATCATCCTTCCTCCTGGCTCGAGTAATACAAGTTTAATGACCGTCTAAACACCTCCCTATGCTACCATCAGATTCACCCCAGATTCACCAATTTTGAGTAGAATAAACAATATTTACACAAATAGAAATAGTATAAAACTATAAACATAAAGAAAAATTAATCTACTCGGATTTATACACGAGACGCGAACACTCAACTAGGAGCACTACAGTAGTCATCATTTTACTCTGTCTCACAATCCTATGCCAACACAGTGATTTTCCAAATCACACAGAAGAAACGAATTCAACTTACGACACACTAACGGCTAAGTACGTGCTCATATAGGTGTTTTGGTGTATGGTGAATATGAACCATAACTATATAACATAAATAAAAACACAGCAACCATGCTATGAAATTGTGCTCGTGTAGTTGGTAATTAATATAGTGGCTCTCTTCCCAGACTTAATCTATGCAATACATTCAAAGATATTGCAATGAAAATTAAAATATAAGCTTGGGGAAGAAGTTACCCAAGGCTCAGAAATGAGAATACCAGAAGATTGCATTAATATCAAGATGGAAATCCACCACCACATCCAAAAGATAATCACACCTACAAAAACGAAACACCAGGCAATGACATAAATAATATGTAAAAGTATTAACGGATTATATAAAATAAGACAACAAAATTTGGTTATCTCCCATTAGCTCTTTTGTTTACCATCCTTAAGGTGGGCAAAATACCTGTATTAAGCAATTTATATAATTTTCTAAGCATAAAACAAAAATAAGAAAGTCTACTTATTATTATTACAAAACCATCAAATAAATCAACTATATGTTGATTTAAAATAGTAACTAATAGTGAACGATTAAGATATGAAGACCCAACAGCAGTAGAAGTCAGGAATATTATAAGCTTTCCATCTCCAAGTTTCATCTTTCTTCATCCTCTTCTTCTACTCCAATCGTCTATCATCAATGAAGTAACGCTTTGCACCATCCACCTAGTCTCTAAAGGAAAACACAGGAAATTATTATGAGGTGAAATAAGCGATGAATTCCAGCATTGCCTTTTGCGTTCCCTATAAAGACCAAAATCACCCAAAATGGGTCCATGAACTCATGCACCTGCAAGGTTATATTCAAAATATCAGAAGCATTAGCAGGAGGGTAAGTAGGAATTTAAATTTATTAATATCATCAGTAAGTGAATTATGATCAGGAAATAAAATGGAGGAAGAACTAAAAGATCAAGCATAAAAGGAGTGGTCTCGGCTTCACTCCCAACAGGATCGCAAGATTGATCATTGTCGATATAATAAGAATCATAGCGAGGAACAGTTGAAAACTCGAAGGCATCAGTGGTGCGGCAGATCTCCTTCACCAATGAAGAGGCGCATAACTCAATATCAAAAATTTCGTCCTCATCATCCTACTTCGGTGCAGCTTGGAGGTCTAGAGCATCACCCAACAAACAATCATCGATGGGATCATCAAAAATGTATGTATAAATATTTTGGAAAGAAACTGGAGGAATGTAATTAATTTAAAAAACATAATATAAAAGATCATGCTCCTCTGTAATAAGATCTACAGACCTCCCCACTGGAGAGAACACTCTCCTCATCCCACTCTAGTGCAACCAGGAGCTCAAGATCCTCTCCATGTTGGCGATCGAATTAGTAATCATCATCAGTATGGAGTGGAGAACCGGTGCAAGAAATAAAATCAAAGGGTATGTGATTGATTATCTCAAAGGGTAAAGAATCAACGATTGGAACAATGTCCATATATGGATCAGCAAGAACTTTGATGTGCATGTCTGAGGCATTCCCCGTAGATATGGCGGTGTTGCATACATGTCATCAGAAGATGAAGGATTGCAATTGAAATTTGGAGTTAACATGATCCAGATGTCTAGATCATCATCATCCTCCCTTTGCTGCTTGAAATAACTAGAGTAATCCTTCAAAACATGATCCATAACATGACAATACAAACATTTCTTAGCATTATTTCTTGTCAGATACATACGCTGCTTGGCATTCATAATACTCAAGGTGCTGATATAATGACAAAAATTGTCAAAAAAACTATGTTCAGCAACTATGTACATTGTGAAAAAGATGTGGACAAAACAAAATTTGAATTTTCCTTACAAAACAGAACTACACTAACAATTATATCTGTAGAAAATGGACAAAAGAGGTAAATAAACTGCAAACTTTTATTGCTCAAAAAGATAAATATTACAAAGGTATTCCCCCTTATTTATAGAAACTGGGGGAGGAGAGAGAAATTTACAACAAGCAATGTAGGACTAAATACAAGCCGTACAGCTTATGCGGTTTGACATGACCAAACCGCCAACTATACAAGAAATAAAACAACTAACTACAAAGCCGCAATCTCCTAGAGTCAGCCTCTCGAACTGACCGCCTGATCGCCTGCTGCAAGTTGTCGGACTACAACTACTGTTAGATCTCTACGGCTTCAAGCAGACTGCTACACTTTGCCAAACCGTTGCGGCTTCAAGCAAACCACTGCAGCTTCTCTTCATCAGACCGCTGCAGATTCTCTTCGCCAGACCACCAGACCAGACTGCAAGACAGCTGGAATAACTAGACCGTTGCGGTTAGAAACCAGGCTGCCCGAACACTCCAAACTTTAATACTCCCCCTCAAGCTGCAGCATATATATCGACCATGCCCAGCTTGCTACAGACCTCCTCAGATGGAGTAACCGGTGTGGTGAAGAAGTCAGCTTGTTCTCTTTCTGATATAACAAACGGAGTGCAAACCTGATTCTTCGAAATCTCCTCTCTAATGAAATGGCAATCAACCTCAATATGCTTTATTCTCTCATGAAAGACAGGATTCCTTGAAATATAAATGGTAGCTTTGTTATCACAGAACAAAGGAAGAGGATGGTCATAGACTTCTCCCAAGTCAAGCATAAGCGCCCGTAGCCATTTTAACTCGCAGGTAGTTGAGGCCATGCTTCTATATTCTGCTTCAGCACTTGACCTTGAAATCACTGCCTGCTTCTTGCTTCTCCAACTAACCAGGTTTCCTCCTACAAAAGTGCAAAACTTGATGTAGACTTTCTATCCTCCTTGTTATCAGCATAGCTGGCATCAGAATATGCTTCAATCATCATATGACTATTATTATGAAACAATAAGCCCTTTCCTAGAGACCCTTTCACATACTCAAAAAATTTCATTCGCAGAACATAGATGATACTCTCTAGGACTTTGCATAAACTGACTAACCTTCCCAACTGCATAACAAATATATGGTCGAGTAACAGTCAGATAAATAAGTTGGCCTATAAGTCGCCTGTATACAGTGAAATCTGGGAGAAGAGAAGAATCATCAGTCCAGCCTTTATCATCACCAACAGCCATTGGACAACGAGCAGGTTTTGTGCCATGAAGACATGTCTCCTTTAGGAGATCTAGCGCATACTTCCACTGTGAAAGAACCACCGAGGTCCTCTTTCGTGAAATCTCATTTCCCAAGATGTACTTGGGCGGTCCCATATCCTTAGTGCTAAAGTATTACCGAAGATGTTGTTTGGCTAGATCAACGCCCTCCTTATCATCACTAGTCAAAAGAATATCATCAACGTAGACAGCAAAAACTACATGACCTTTAGTAGTCTTGCGTATAAACAAAGAATGATCAGCAGAGCTTCGAATGAACCCAATAAAAAAAACCACTTCACTAAACTTTTCAAACCAGGCTCGTGGATTCTGCTTTAAACCATAAATCGTCTTTCAAATCTTGCATACCTGATACTCCCCCTGAGCAACATACCTAGGAGGTTGCACCATATATACCACCTCTTGCAAATCCCCATAAATGAAGGCATTCTTAACATCCAACTAATATATTTCCCAGTCTCTATTAACAGCCACAGTGAAAAGAATACGGATAGTGCTGATGCGAGCAATAGGAGAAAAAGTATCGAAGAAATCCACCCCATATGTCTGAGTAAACCCTTTGGCAACAAGTCGGGCCTTATACCGTTCAACAGAGCCAACTGGAATATACTTAACCACACATACCCACCGACATCTAACCACATCAATGCCCAGAGGTAGTGGAACAAGAGTCCAAGTCCCTCTTTCAGTTAACATGCTCATTTTTTTATTCATAGCAGCCTTCCACTGAGGAAGAGCAAGAGCTTCTTGAAACATTTTTGGAATGGCAGTAGAAGAAATAGCAAGATCAAAATGCTTGGCAGTTGGGGAAAGCTAATCATAGGAGACAACCGTACCAATCGGATACTGAGTACATTGGCGAACACCTTTTCGTAGGGCAATTGGAAGATCAAGGTCACTGCTGACTTTAGAAGGCAATGTACTAGTAAAAGAAAAAAGAGGCTCCAGAACAGGCACAGAGGGTTCCAAGGATAACCCATCAGGCTCCTGAGAAAGAGAAGGAGCAACTGGAGGAGATGCAGAAAGAACCAGCTCTAGCGGAAATACCGAGAGAATAGGCAGGGAAGGAGAAGTATTGGCAGGTACGAGAGAAGATGGAGAGGAGAAATATGGAGTATCTTCAAAGAAGGTAACATCTGCAGAAACATACTGTTTGTACAGGAGAGGATCAAAACATTGATACCCTTTTTGAGTAGGGAAATAGCCAAGGAATATACATTTAATTGATCGGGGAGAAAGTTTTTCCCGTCCAGGAAAAGGGAAGTTAACAAAGGCAGTACAGCCAAAGGTTTTAAGGGGCAAAGGAAATGGTTCGGCCTCTGGATATAAGACTGAAAAAAGAGTCTTGACCTGAATAATAGACGAAGGAATACGGTTAATGAGATAGCAAGCAAGAAGAACAACATGACACCAATAAGACCGGGGGACATTCATTTGTAAAGAAAGACTGCGAGCAACATCCAGAAGATGACGATTCTTGCGTTCAGCAATGCCATTCTGTTGAGAGGTATTCGAACAACTTGTCTAATGAATCAAACCATTGTCCACACAAAACTAAGAGAACTGATGGCTGACATATTCTTTGGCATTATCAGTACGAAGAATCTGAATGGGCACACGAAACTATGTGAAGATCTCATGATAAAAAGCAGAGAATACCAAGAATAATTCAAAACAATCCTTCAAGAGATACAGCCAAGTGCATCTGGAGAAATCAACAATATATGTGACAAAGTACAAGCTTCTGCAACCAACCGAAGCAATTGGAGAAGGGCCCCAGATGTCAGAGTGAACAAGCTCAAAAGGATGTGAAGAACAACGGCCCGTTCGAGCTGGGAAAGAAGAGCGATGATGTTTGCCCAACTCACATGCTTCAAAGTTCAAAGGAAAATCATTGAAAGGAAGGTCTAGAAAAAGTTGATGAATGAGGCGAGAAGGAGGATGACCAAGATGACAATGCCACAACTGAACTGAGGAAGAAGCTGAAAGAGAAACAGTATTGTCAAGATAAAATAGGCCACCACAAGCAGTACCAGTAGCAATTGTAGCCTTAGAAACAGAATCAGAGAAAGAACAAGTGGTGCCAGTAAAAGTGACTGTGCAACTAAATTGGGTGCAAATATCATGAATAGATAGTAAATTGCATGGGAAAGTAGGAACATAAAGAGTGTCCTCTAATAGCAAAGATGAAGAGAGATGCACAGTCCCAATACCATGCACAGGCGATAACCACAGGAGATAACCTGTTTGTCTCAAGCAAAGAAGAAAACAAACGAGAGTTTCCAGTCATGTGACTAGTAGTACTAGAGTCAATATGCCACTTATCAAAGGAGACTACAAGAGCACGAGTAGTAGAAGAGAGAAGAGAAGTCATTTTAAAGAAGAAGCCGGAAAGCAGGTAAACTAACCGCTCAGGGAGAAACTAGCCGGCACAAACAATGAAGAAGAAAGAGAGACCAAGGAGACCGGCCGGTCAAAGGTACACAAACCAGCGGCTAGAAGAAGCCGCAACCAAAAAGGGCGAGAAGAGACTAAGAAACCGGAAGAAACCATACTAAGGGGCGGAAACCGCAGCGGGTAAAGAAACACCAGCGAGAAAAGAAAAAAGGAGAAGCATGCGGACAAGGAAAAAACAAGCTGCCCGGTCTCGGTGTCAACACACCAGCAACAGAACAAGAAAAGTTGTGACCCAAGGGCGAAAAAAAAAATGCGCAAGAAAAAAGAAGAGACAGAGACTGCGCAAACACGGCGCAAACCGCACGAACAGAAAGAAAGAAATTGCGTGGTGTAAAAAAGGACAAAACGATCAAGAACTGGTTGCAGAAGGAGACGGAGACCGTGATGACTAGTTTTAGTCATCATTTTTGGGGTAATTTAGTAGCCTAAATGCCTAAGTTTATTTATAATTTATGCTTGTCATTTCATGTTTTAATGTCTTTTTATAAAATCCTATTTTTATTATAGTTATTTTATGTTATGATATAAAAAATCATTACAATCTTATTATATGTATTATGCTACTATATGTATTAGATTATAATATAATTACAATTAGTGTTATGTTTAATTTTATGTTCTATGTTTAATTTTATGCTTTATGTTTTAACTTGTGTTTTACTTTAATATCAATATTATCTAATGTTTTATGTTTGTTATGTTTGCTATTTAATAATTAATATAATCCAATTAATGTTTTATGTTTGTTGTTTAATTTTATGCTACTATATACATGTTGTTTTATTTAGCTAATGTTTTATTCCTTTTGTTTTATTTGTAGGTCCTTAAATATAAGTGCAGCCCACAAGATTTGGAGCAGCCCAAGCAAGCTCCAAACCATGCACCATGCAGCCCACAACCTCCAAACCGAGCCCATGCAGTCCAAGCAAGCAACCCTTCAACATGGAGCAGCCCGGCCTACTTCCACGCATCCCTAGCCTATGTTGGAGCAGCCCAAGCAGCCCACAAGCCCTCTACCCGAGCCCTACTAAAGCCTACAAGCAGCCCACTTCATTCCCAAGCCCACCTAGTTCCACCTTTTGCATGGCCGGCCACCTTTCAACCCATGCATGCACTTTGCTCTCTCTCTCCATTTAATATATTACATGCATGAACCATTCCCCCCATGAGGCCGGCCACATATTTCATTTTTTTTACTCTACATTCACCCCTTCTTCCCCTCTCTCTCATGCTCATTTATTTCTCATTCATCTCCCCCTCTCTATTTTATATTTTCCATGTCATTCCCTTTATTATCATACATGAATCATCCCACTCTCTCTCCCTTCATTTAAAATAAAATGCATGAACCTTTCTCCCCCCATGAGGCCGGACACCCCTTGGTCTCCCCCATCTAGAACCTTCCCCTTCATCTATAAAAGGAGCCCCTCCCCTCTTGTTGAAGTTAAGTAGTTTTAGTTGAGAGTAGTAATATTAGAGTGTTAGTTCAAGTGTGCTTCTTTCCTTATTGTAATTTTTCCTTTAGTAGATTACTTTTGTCTTAGTATTATTATTGTGTACCTCTTTATTATGCAATGAAATTTCTTTTCTCTTATTCTCATCTTCTTTTCAGTTATGCTTAGCTAGTTATTTTTGTGCCCGATCACGAGGATCTTTGCAATGAAATAGCATATCATTATTTTTATGTTTTCTCTTGTAGTTTTCTATTTTTGATCCTTCCTTGAATTATCTCGTATCGACTCCGTATTTCTAGTATACGGTAGTAGATTCCAATCTCATATTCGAGTGGCCGAGAGGCTCGTGAATATGAAAGATCACTCAAGGAAGGAAGGAGTTGAACGCACCCCTAGAGATAGGATGACGTAAATCCTCCGGATTGGAGTCAAATCCAATAGTGCGGGTCACTTCGATAATGCGACTTTAGGCCATTTTGACTTGTAAAGAGAATTCGGTCAAAACGTCTACAAGTTAGGGGATTTAATGCTCTAGCGAGATTACTTCCTAATATTGGATCCGTCACGGTCTTAATAGATTTACAATTGTTAAACTAAATTATTTCGTTATTTTATTTCAAAGTCAATCGTCGATCGCGCACTCTTTTCTCGTAATAGTTTATTTCTCTTTAAGTTTAGTTTATTATAATTTTCAAACATCATTAATCGTTCGGTAGGATAATAGAGTCGTTGTGAGTAATAGTACTTGTCTGCCCCGAGTTTTTATACGACCTTGATATTTTTCATATCCTATGCTATATTTCGATAGGTGCACTTGCCTTAATCGAGTATAGTTTGGAGAATACGATTTTCTCTATCAAGTTTTTGGCGTCGTTGCCGGGGATTTTTTTTGGCAATATTAAGAAAGCTTCGAGTTTATTACTTCTACTAAAATTTAAAAATTCAAAAAAAAAATTTATTACTATTATTATTATCCACCCACACCATCTTATTTCTACCCAACCTAAAATCTCTCGAAAAGGGTAAGGGGCTTTAAGTGCCACCATTTTACCTAGTACCGGGCGAACCCTTCACCGGGTAGTCCTCGGGAAGTTCGAGAGCCAATCCATTAAAAAACCCTATTTTTAAAAATATATATATATATCTAAAAAAATAAATCAAAAAAATTTTTAATTTTTCTTTTTCTTTTTGGTAACAGTTTATTTTTTTTATGGAATCATCTTATTTTTGCGCCTTTTGCGGGTCGCCCGACCACTTCTATTCTAAATGTCTTTCGGGAACCCCTCCCTCTTTTGATTTTAATTTTTCTGGGGAAGGTCAAAATGGCCAATTTGACCCTTACTCCAATTTTTATCCTACTTGGGAGGCGGGGAACCCGTATTATTTTTCGCATGATTTTTCCCCGCAAAGCGCTGCGCCTCTAAATTTTGATTTTAATTCTATCGATAATGGGTATCTTGAATTGCAAACTTCTATTGATAATATTAGTTCGCATTTCAAGACCATTATGGATTGTCTTTCTCGTGAGGCCGCATCTTTTTCTTCGTCTTCTTCTTCGTCGCCTCCTATTTCTTCATGTAATGAGTCACTGGATATCCCGGCTTGTCTTCTTCCTCTTGAGGAGGATAACTATTTGGATATCCCGGATTGTTTCCTTCCTCCTTTGGAAGACGCCTCTATGGATATTCCAGTGTGCTTCTTTCCCGTTGAGGATGACGAGACGTCTCTTATTTCTCCATCTGAAGACGTTGGTGATTCCATTACGCTTTCAAATTCAACTGTTCCTAATTTTTCTCTTTTTAGCGAATCTACTTTTTCTTCTTCTTTTTTAGATAATTCTTCTTTAGTCCTCTCTACTCCTTCTTCTCCCAAAATTTCACAAGTCTCCCCTCCTTGTGAAATTTTCGATGAGGAAAATTCTTTTTCTACTTCTTTTATTCCTCTTTCTATTTTTTCGTCTTTTTATTCTCCTTCTTTTGACGACCCATTCTTCCCCATTTTACATACGGCGGAGTTCTCCTATAACTCCGTCCGTTCATTTTTGGGCATCATTCTCTTGAAGATTCCACCGCATATCGGTGCGATTCTTCAATTTTTCTTTTTTTTAATTTACTCCCCTAAGTGCATACTTAGGGAGTTACCTCTTCACTTTAGTTTTTATTTTCCCTTTAGCTAACAAATAACGTCGGGCTCGGCCGACGTTAAACAAAGAGCGCTCTTGGGAGGCACCCCTTGCTTATCCTTTTTTTTCTTTCTTTTCTTTTTTGTTTGCTTATTTTGTTTTGCAGGAATAAAACCCACGGCGGTTCGTTTGGCTCCATCAATTCATCTCTTCCTTAAGCCCGACCCGGTGTCCAGCTCAAGCATGGGGGAGCGACATCTGCATTCGGCCTTACGACTCCGGGGAAGTCGTTTTCTTTTTTTCTTTACTTTATTGTATCCCCCCTCCCCTTTCTTCTTCTTTTTTTCTTTCTTGTTTTTATTTTTCATTGAGGGCAATGAAAAGTCTAAGCATGGGGGAGGGTTTTGTTGTTTTCTTTTTTCTTTCTTTTCAAAAAAAAACAAACGTTTAGTATAGTTTTTTTTAAGTTTTTTTTAATACTGCTTCTTTTAGCCTTATCAAAAATCCAAAAAAATTAGAAAAATCAAAAATTCCAAAAAAAGATAATATTTAAAACCCCAAAAAAAATGAAAAATGTCAAAAAATCAAAAAAATAATAAACCTCATGCTTAGCTTTTTATTATTTTCAGAAATTTAGTTTGAGTTAGTTTATAAGCATTTTTTATTTGCTAATCTTTATTTCATCATATTTAGTTAAATTTAACTTTTAGTGATTTTGTTTTGAGAATCATCTTATGGTTTAATTTGCTTAGAGTAATTTATTTAGCACTTTTTCTCTTTTATTTTAAATAGTTTCAATTTTGTAGTAATTTAGCTAAACAATTTTGGATTTTAATTATTCTTACTTCATGCTTTTAGATTCTTAGGAAATCTCAATCTACTAGTAGTTGCTCTCTAGTGTTTTAGTTTATTTTCTAAAATTTTGTTTAAACCCATCATTTTTTCTTTTATTGTTAGATCATATGTCATGGGAATAAGAGGATAAAATTCATTATTCCTTGGTAAACATATGCAACTCAAAATAAAATGAAGAGAGGAATTAAAAGTTCATATATGTCGGGGGAAGTGATAGGATGTTAGTCTATCATTTTCTGGTATTACATATATTATTCAAAAAAAACAAAACAAAATTGTGTGGGGTGTGAAGAAAAAAAAATGATGATCACCTCCAATCAAAGACCTCTTCATGTTTAATTTCCTCCCCAAACCCCTTAGCCAATATCATTGTCTTAGTTTTTAAATTAAAATATGTGGAGAGCATAAGTAGTAGGTTGTCTTCTTCCTTAGTTTCTTTTAAGTCATGGTTTTTATAATCATAATCTAACTTTGTTTGCACTTTACTCAATTTTGAATGCTAGTTAATTTATTAGAGAAATTTTAGCTAAATTCTTCTCTCTTTCCACTTTAATTTCATAATTTAGGACTTGACTCTTAAATGCCTAAACTTTATTTTTGGCTAGATGTTGGTGTTAATAAATTTTTAGTTTAATTGAAAATTTTATAATGTCTTATAAATATTTCTCTTTCTTTTGCTCTGGAATAGCAAAAGTCTAAGTATGGGGGAGTTTGATGACTAGTTTTAGTCATCATTTTTGGGGTAATTTAGTAGCCTAAATGCCTAAGTTTATTTATAATTTATGCTTGTCATTTCATGTTTTAATGTCTTTTTATAAAATCCTATTTTTATTATAGTTATTTTATGTTATGATATTAAAAAATCAATATAATCTTATTATATGTATTATGCTACTATATGTATTAGATTATAATATAATTACAATTAGTGTAATGTTTAATTTTATGTTCTATGTTTAATTTTATGTTTTATGTTTTAACTTGTGTTTTACTTTAATATCAATATTATCTAATGTTTTATGTTTGTTATGTTTGCTATTTAATAATTAATATAATCTAATTAATGTTTTATGTTTGTTGTTTAATTTTATGCTACTATATGCATGTTATTTTATTTAGTTAATGTTTTATTCCTTTTGTTTTATTTGTAGGTCCTTAAATATAAGTGCAGCCCACAAGATTTGGAGCAGCCCAAGCAAGCTCCAAACCATGCACCATGCAGCCCACAACCTCCAAACCGAGCCCATGCAGTCCAAGCAAGCAGCCCTTCAACATGGAGCAGCCCGGCCTACTTCCATGCATCCCTAGCCTATGTTGGAGCATCCCAAGCAGCCCACAAGCCCTATACCCGAGCCCTACTAAAGCCTACAAGTAGCCCACTTCATTCCCAAGCCCACCTAGCTCCACCTTTTGCATGGCCGGCCACCTTTCAACCCATGCATACACTTTGCTCTCTCTCTCCATTTAATATATTACATGCATGAACCATTCTCCCCATGAGGCCGGCCACCTATTTCATTTTTTTACTCTACATTCACCCCTTCTTCCCCTCTCTCTCATGCTCATTTATTTCTCATTCATCTCCCCCTCTCTATTTTATATTTTCCATGTCATTACCTTTATTATCATACATGAATCATCCCACTCTCTCTCCCTTCATTTAAAATAAAATGCATGAACCTTTCTCCCCCCATGAGGCCGGCCACCCCTTGGTCTCCCCCATCTAGAACCTTCCCCTTCATCTATAAAAGGAGCCCCTCCCCTCTTGTTGAAGTTAAGTAGTTTTAGTTGAGAGTAGTAATATTAGAGTGTTAGTTCAAATGTGCTTCTTTCCTTGTTGTAATTTTTCCTTTAGTAGATTACTTTTGTCTTAGTATTATTATTGTGTACCTCTTTATTATGCAATGAAATTTCTTTTCTCTTATTCTCATCTTCTCACTACAACATTTTTGGTCTTTAGCAACACTTGACTTGGCAACATTTACCAAAATGTTGTCTAAAACTTGATAGAGAACAGTTTGTAAGTGTTGCAATAGGTTAGCAAATTTAGGCAACACTTTTTTGTGGAACATTCAAAAACTGTTCTCTAATCCCTTATATGGAACAGTTTTGAAATGATGTAGTTGACGGTTCGCTTTAGACAACAGTTATCACATGTTGCATATTTAAAAAATAATTTGCAACATGTTAGAAGTGTTGCCTAATGTTTTTCAACTTAACTAAACTATTATTTAAAAATTAAATTTAGAAAATTCATGACAAACCCTCCCACAGTTTCCCCTCGACACTTTCCCAATGGCCGATACCATTCCTCTTCCTCCCGTGCGCGACTTCCTCGCCATTATCTCGGATCGATTCACTTCCCGGCGACATCTCGGCTCATTTAATTTCTTCTTCCGACGTCTACTGTTCTAAAAAGAAGTTAAAAATGGTGAGCTTTCTAATAGGGTTTTGCTGCGACACCCTCTCCTCGATCATGATCTCCTTTACAACATAATGACTGCACAACGAAAATTATTTTGCTGTGTGTTAACAAATGCGGTGAAAAATTTTATTTTTTGAGGATGTTTTAGGCAAAGTGTTGTAGGTTTTCATTAGGTTTCAATTCGCCGCATTTTAATTCCACGCCCGCCTTTTTTTCTTGATATCACTACTCGGCCTGGCCTGTTCTGGATATGCCCTAGGCGTGGCCCCCAACCCTCTCCATTCTACTTTCACGCACGGCGCAACCGGCATCACCTCTCCAGCGATGGCGTGCCCGATCATCCCCGTCAACAATGAGGTCCATCTCTAGTGCGCTCTGAACCCTAGCAGCTTTCTGAGCAGGTCTTTCTTTTCCTCTTCGACGAGAGGAAGACGCTGCACGGTGCCGCCGGGTGCTAGGGCATTTCCCTCTTCGACGACGACGACGTTGCACGCTGAACGCGACGACGCCAACTGCTCGACCTCGACGGCTCTTCGTCGTCTTCGACGTCTTCGTTTTCCTCGTTGACGACTCGACCTCCAGACGGCTCCAGGGCCAGGGCAATAGCCGATATCCTTCCTAGTGACTGCTCCAGTGCCCCGTCTGCATCGGCATCGCTCACTCTTTGAGTCTTTGCAACCAAGGGTAACGATCTCCCATTTCGATTTTTTGTGCACATCTTGTATACCCATTCTGATTTGTGTGCATCTTGATTGTAAACTTGTTAGGCTTTGGAGTCTTGTGCATTTTGATTCCAAATATAGGGATTTTGTGGTGTGTGCATTTGGAGATCTTTTAAGCATTTTTGGTGTTGCTACTTGCTATCCCTCATATCAAGTTTCATGTTTTTTCAGTGTTTATTACATAATAATGTTGAATGGATTTATTAGAAGAAGTTGCAGAGCACTGATTATGGATTTACCAAAATCTATGGTTTGTTTTGATTTATTTTCTGGTTTGCTTTCTTCGTTGAACCTTGGGGGGGGGGAGAGATTAATTTTAATGGTTTGTTTTGATTTTATATCATATTTCTCTTGCATCTACTATATGTAAGTGTATGCGAGTTTATATATGTGTGTATTTTTGAAAGGATATATATTTATATATATGTGTGTGTATGCGTGCTATACACATAATTATATCCCTCTGATGTACAGAAGAAACCGGCCACATCCAAGGGAGTCGATTACCAAAGTCTCTTTGTATTTGCATGTGTGTGTGTGTGTGTGTATTTATATATGTTTGTGTGTGTGTGTGTGTGTATTTATATATGTGTATGTGTGTGTGTGTGTGTGTGTGTATTTATATATGTTTAGGGTGTGTGTATGTATGTCTATTTTGTATTGAAGTGTGTATGTAAGTGTATGTATTGAAGTGTGAATTTATGTATGCATTAGAATGTAATTTGTATGTCTTTCTTTGTGTTTGTATATGTGTAGGTATTGACATTATTCAAGGTTTGAAAGCAAAATATGATGAGAAAGGAGTGGATTAATTTGCCTCGCTTCGGTGAAGATTATATTAATGGTGTTAATTATTTCTTGGATGTTGCATTCAGTAAAGGGTTGTTCGAAGGAGAAGAGATTTTATGTCCATGTCCTATCTGTTGCAATGAAGTATGGGGTAAAAGAGATACGGTGTTTGACCATTTGATAAGTAAGGGTTTTGTAAAAGGCTACAAAGATTGGATTTACCATGGGGAAGAGATTAAATGTATGGATCTTGATCAAGACACTAATGTTAATGTATCTTCTGATGATATTGATGGCTTATTGTCTGAGACATTTAAAGATGCAGTTCAAAAGGATGGAGTACATGAAGGCCTAAACGAAGATGCAAAGAAGTTTTATAAACTTGTTGAGAAAGCAAATCAGGAATTATATCCGGGTTGTCAAAAATTCTCTACATTATCTTTTACTATTCGGTTGTATTTACTAAAATGTCTTCATGGATGGAGCAATGCATCATTTACATCTCTCCTACAATTATTGAAAGAGGCTATACCCAACTTAAACATCCCTGTCTCTTTCAATAAAACAAAATCTATGATATGTGACCTAGGCTTAGATTATAAAAAAATTGACGTTTGTCCAAATAACTGCATGTTATTTTGGAAAGAGCATGAGAAAGATGAAACTTGCCATGTTTGTGGTGAATCTCGGTGGATTGTATACCCCGAAGTGAATTGTGAGTCCGAGGTATTTAAGAAAAGTCAGAAAGTTTCTGCAAAGGTGCTAAGACATTTTCCATTAATTCCAAGACTAAAAAGACTCTATACATGTTCAAAGATGACTGATTTAATGAGGTGGCATGCAGAAGAGCGTTCCAAGGATGGTAAGTTAAGACATCCTGCTGATGGACAAGCATGGAAAGATTTTGATGCGAATCACCCAGATTTTGCTCTTGAAACTCGTAATGTAAGACTTGGATTGGCAAGTGATGGGTTTAATCCATTTGGCAACATGAGTCTATCACATAGCACATGGCCTGTGGTATTAACAATATATAATTATCCTCCAAATTTGTGCTTGAAGCCAGAAAATTTTATGATGTCATTGCTTATTCCTGGACCGCGGTCACCTGGAAATGCTATTGATGTGTACCTTCAACCACTAATTGAGGAGCTACAAATATTATGGGATGTTGGGGTAGAAACATACGATGTTTCCAAAAATCAAACATTTCTGATGCGTGCTGCTCTTTTGTGGACAGTTAGTGACTACCCTGCATATGCTATGTTATCTGGTTGGAGCACAAAAGGAAGGTTAGCATGTCCTGCTTGTAATTATGAAACGTCTTCTACTTATTTGAAACATAGTCGAAAGATGTGTTATATGGGCCATCGGGCTTTTTTGGACTCGAATCATGCGTGGCGATCTGATAAAATTTCTTTTAATGGAAAGACAGAATATAGACATGCACCTTCTTTGTTAAGTTCAAAAAGAATTTTAGAAGATTTACAAGACTTTCCTGATGTATTCACAGTGAATGACAAGAAAAAAAAGCTTGGCCCATGGAAAAAAAAATCCATCTTTTGGCAATTGCCATATTGGAAAGATAATGCTTTACGTCACAATTTTGATGTTATGCACATTGAGAAAAACATATTTGATAATATAATTGGGACCCTTCTAGAGATTGAAGGAAAAAAAAGGATCATGCAAAGGCTCGTTTGGACCTACAAGATATGGGGATAAGAAAGAAGCTTCATTTGAAGGCAACAAGTGATGGCAAAAGAACTCAGCTCCCGAAGGCTTGTTTCTCCCTAACAAAAAAAGAGAAATCTATTTTTTGTGGTGTTTTAAAGAATGTCAAATTCCCTGATGGTATGGCCTCTAATATTTCGCGATGCGTGCATGTTGAAGAAGGAAAAATTTTTGGGTACAAGAGTCACGATGCTCATATTATACTACATTTTTTGCTACAAATAGCAATAAGAGACGTAACACCTAATCAAGTTGCAATTCCTTTAATCAGGCTTTGTTCCTTCTTTCGTTGTTTATGTCAAAAGGTTATTGAGCCGAAAAGTTTAGATCATTTGGAAGTAGAGATCGCTGAAACGCTTTGCCAGCTTGAGAGAATCTTTCCTCCTACTTTTTTTGACATAATGGTCCATTTACCGATCCACCTTGCAAATGAGGTTAGATTTGGTGGACCAGTTCAGTTTCGTTGGATGTATTATATGGAAAGATATTTAGGCGAATTAAAATCTTTTGTTCGTAATAAGAGTCGCCCAGAAGGCTCTATCGCTGAAGCATATTTGGCCAAGGAGTCTTTGACATTTTGTTCAAGATATCTATCTAGTGATGTAGATACAGAGATGAATAGAATGACACGAAATACTTGTGAATTCCCAAATACTGGTTATTTTGTTGGGGCGAGGATTCTCTTTTCTCTTGATCAAAGGTCCCAAAATCAAGCTCATGGTTACATTTTATTTAATTCTGATGGAGTCGAAGATTACATAAGGTAATATCATTTACTTGCTATAATATTTTAGATTTTCAATAAATTGAAATACATTTGTGTTAAAATGTTATATTTCTTTTGTAGAGAGCATGAGCTTTATCTTCAAAAATGTAAAAAAAGAAGTACATGGAGCAAAGGTAAAAATCAAAGAGACGATTTCATTCAGTGGTTTGAAACACGTGCCATGAATGATGATGTTCATGATTGGGTAAAGGAGTTGTCTCGGGGACCAAATAATGTTGCAAAAATGTACTCTGCGTATATTATTAATGGATATAGATTTCATACAAGAAAACGTGATGCAAGGAGAAAAACTCAAAACAGTGGTGTAACTTTGGAAGCAGTAACCCCAAGCTTTAAAAGTATTAGGGATGAAAATCCTGCAACAATATGTATGACATATTATGGCGCAATAACCAGTATCATAGAGTTAGATTATTATGGACATTTGAATTACGTTTTATTCAAATGTGTGTGGTTTGAGGCTGAAGAGGACAACTATAGAATGACATGTGTTTATTTTAATAAAGAATGTTACAAGAATGATCCATTTGTTCTAGCATCTCAAGTGCAACAATGCTTTTATGTTGAAGATTCTTTTAATAAAAATAAACACTATGTTTTGAAAGTACATCCAAGGGACTCATTTGAGATGGGAGATAATTCAAATTCCAACACCCAAGAAGTACCTGAAATTTCAATAAATATTGCTATACAAGAGGATGATTGTGAAGTTGATTTGGCTAGGGAAGATGTACCAGATGATATTATTGAATTGCCTTTATCTGAAATTCATGTTCAACACACAAGAGTCGATGATGAGGCCATTTTTGAAAGTGAAAATGAAATTGATGCTGCTTCTATTTTTAGTGATAATACAAATTAGGTAATATTCATTTATTTATTCATTTACAAAATATTTTTCTTCTATTTATTGCAAATTTGATAATGCTTAAAATGTTTCTTATGTTTTAATTTCAGCTTTCAGGAATGAAGGAAGCAACGAGTAAATTGATGTTTAAACGGAATGGCAAAAGGTTGGATAGAACAAGTGATTTTGATTTTCCTATTGAAGCAAGATCTAGTGCTGAGTTGGCAAGGAAGTTCCGTCAAATTAAGCAAGAGAAAGCTGATGTTTTGCATAGAAGTCTTCGAAGAAATACAACAAATAAAGAACAAAAGGTTAATGACAAGTTTGATCAAAATAAAGTACAACAGCCAGTTCCTATCATTACAACTATGTCCCAGGAATGCAATAATGTAGATGAAAGTCTCAACGACAAGGTTAAGAGGAACAAGAGATGCCCATCAATGTTGATTGATGTGTTTGTTGAAGTTCATGGGGTTTCTCATGAAGGAGGAAATCTAAATGTTTCAGTAAAAGTGAATCAAATTCAGGGACAATCTAGTGGGATAATTGAGTCACTTCAAGTTGATAAAGATAGTCAAGAAGGGATTGTTGCACAACCAAATAAAGAAGATGGTATGTATACAATTTTATTTTTGTTTTGAGCGTTAATTCACTTTGTATTTACTTTATATTTAATTATGTGAATGTACGTACATTGTTAACAGGACTAGCGATAAAAATAACTCGTGGAAAAACAATGTGCAAAAATATTCATGCAAGAACTTTGGAGGATCGTGAAGAAGTGACAATAAATGAAGAAGGCCAGCCTGTAGGGCCTACTGATTCTGTCGTATCTGACTTAAGTCTATTCTTAGGCACATTGGCTAGAAATTCAACTTTCTGTCCTTTGATTTACACAAGTTGGAAAGCCATGCCAAATGAGAACATAGAGCGTGTATGGAATTATACCAAGGTATGTGTGTGTATTTATTTTCTTACTTTTACTCGTATGGAATTATATGATTTAAACACTCGTTCTTATTTTGGACTTTGTAGTCGAAGTTTATTTTGCCAGATGAAGCAAATAATTGGGTAAAGATTACTGTTAGAGATGCTTGGAGACGATATAAACACATAATTAAGAAGAATCATTTTCTGAAGTATTCCAATATGACTGATAGACTAAAAAATCGTCCTGTAAAGGTGCCAGAGGCTCAATTTAAAAAGCTTTGCCATTTTTGGAGTTTGGAAAATATCAAAGTAAGATTAAAAGATTTTATTTGTTACTTGCTTCCCTAAAATTTTTATTCTAATATTTTTAATCAAATGTATAGTCAATCAGCGAAAGGAATACTCAAAGTACAACAATACAAAAGTGGAGGCATCGAATGGGACCCAAAACATTTGCTGTAGTTCGCGAAAAAATGGTATATAGCTCTTTATTTGAATTTATTACTTCAAATCATACTTATTTAATTTTTTGCTTTTGAAGCGTCTAAAGGAAAAGAAAGACCCCACTCAAGCTGAAATTTTTATTGAAACCCGAAAAGGCAGTAAGGGAAAGGAGTTGGACTTGGAGACTAATAATGCAATTGTAAGTTAAATATTATTATTAATAAAATTATAATTTACATTAGTTTCCTCATTATTCAAGTTAATTATATATATTAACCTTATTTCAATTTTTTATTAGTCTCAACTTCAGGATCATATTATGAACAATGAGGAAACTAATGCAGAAGCATTTCAAGCCGTGTTTGGGAAAGAACATCCTGGATCAATGCGTTGTTTTGGGAAAGGTGTTACACAAACGTCTTTGAAGCAAAAGGAAGAGATTGTTGCTCTTAGAAAAATACACAGTGAAGAAGTCCTTTTACTGAACGAAAAAATGCATAATATGGAAAATTCACTAAACAAATTAAAAGGTGTGCTCAAGACTATGTTGCAACAAAGCAACCCAGCAGGAATTGATATAGAATCATTGGAAGATATGTTGGGATCATCTCCCGGCGACGCAAATAGTGCACAAAAGGTAGTGTGTGCACCACGTGCACATTCTTCTATATAATTTATTAAAAGGTGTTATAGATCTTTATATAATTTTAGTATAATCATATTATATTTAATTATTCATTTTATGCAGAAAGTTCTTGATATTTTGGAGGCAAATGAGGAGGTCGATGATGGACTTGGAAGATTTTTTGATGTTCAAGTCGATTCAGATGCCTGTTTCGATGATGGACTATGAAGATTTTTGCTTCCTTACACACACAATTGATAGTTCTATAAATAGGAAGTTTTTTGGTTGATATCTTTATTTCCTCCTATTATGTTCAAAACTAAGCTCTATTTCTTGCATCGATGGAGCCGGAATGACACTAGATCTAGTGCTGATTTATATTAGAAATCCTCATGTTCAAATCTCATTCTAGTTAACTATTTCTTTGGCTTTATCAATTTTAAAATATGCAGTTAGTATTGTATTAATATGAATGTTTTTGATGGTCCAGTTTCTAGTACTCTTTTTTGGTGCATCAGAATGAATTGGCTGCCAGCCATTGTTATTCAAACTGGCATTTTTTGACCCTTCTAAGAACTTAATTTGAGATCTGTATATTTAATAGCAGCCAAGCATTTTGTAGGAAGAGTTGGCAAAGGATTTAGGCATACCAGTTCAATATCAGCGGTTTTGGCTTTGGGCTAAACGTCAGAACCATACATACCGTCCTAATAGGCCATTGCATCCCCAGGAGGAAGTACAATCTGTAAGTGCATTATAGTTTTTGTACTTGGTTTTCTAATACAGAGGTTTTCTGAAATTATATTATTACATTTTTATTATGTCACAAAAATTTATGCTCCTTTTCTGCAACATTTTCTTTGAGTTATTGGATGACTCTATTTTGTTCCATGAACATAATAAGCAGTGAAATTGTGTGTTTTTTGTAAGTTTCTTTTATGTAAACTCAATGCTTGTTGACCCACCACATTATTATTAATGCGTTTGTGTCATGTGCTTTATTTTATATCACTGTGGTTATGTATTTTATTGACAGCCAAGCATGTAATGGTGAGCATGAGTTAGTCCAAACCACTTACATTCCTTCATTTGGCCTCCACATCGCATTATTTTACTTTTTCCATGTGTTCTTTAACTTCCCAGAACATCTCATTTGTCTTTATGCTTCTCTGAATGCTTGGTGTCATCAAGAGATGCATCACTCATCGGGAATTAATCATTAGAATATTTTGAAATTAATTTGTTTGTAAATTGTGCAGGAAGGATACCTTGTTTATGAATGCAACTCCATGTGCAGCTGTGATGTGACATGTAGTAATAGGGTTTTACAGAAAGGAGTTCAAGTAAAGCTGCAGGTGTTCAGAAAAGAAGCTAATAAGGTAATAATAAGCAGATCCCTCTTCCCCCTGTAGAGATTCCCAACTAGCACTGCGGTAGCAAGACCACTTCAGAAAATGATGACGCTGCTGCTGCATGTCGTGCAGGGTTGGGGAGTTCGGGCCGGGGAGTTCATTCCAGGCGGCACATTCATCTGTGAATACATCGGAGTTGTGAAGGCACGCCAAGAGACGCGTGGCGAAATACATGATGAGCACGACAACGGCTACATTTATGACATGGGCACGCACTCTGTTGGCGAACCTTCGTATCTCATTGATGCTACCATATATAGCAATGTGTCCAGGTTTATAAACCACAGGTAGCTTGCATTTTATATATATTATATATATTATATATATTATATATATATATATTATATATATATATATATATGTATTATTGAATGCATGGAAGGGGTGAATGAATAGAATCATCATCCTCATGCATCATCCATCTTATTACTGAATCATCATGTGCTTCTGGTGGCAGTTGCTCTCCCAATCTTGTAAATCATCAGGTCCTGATAGAGAGCATGGATTCTCAGCTAGCCCATGTTGGTCTCTTTGCCAAAACCAATGTATGCATCTGCATCTGTATCCTCATATCATCCTCATTATTTTTTTTTATGAGGTGTGCTTTGTTCTTCAGATCGGCATTGGAGAAGAGCTGCTATACGATTACAGCCGCAGGGTCATTGCCAGGTGAAGGCACCAACCAGCATGCATGGACGGACGCGCAGCTCCCAATTCCCGAGCCCACTCCCAATTCTCTAATAATATATAATATTAATTTCTCATACAAATAACAAAGCTTCATCAGTGATTGTCATCCATCTTCAAGGAATATTTTTTATTCAATTTGTGCGGCATCTTGCTCTTTACCCTTCCTTCTATTATACTTGCATATGCTTGCAGATGCAGTGAGTTTGCGCTTGTGTTGCACCTCAAACAATTTTTGAGATTATACTTCCAGATGATGGTTGATGAGGGTCTCACTGTTGTTTGCGCTTGTGTTCAGTTTCGTTGGATGGTGAATGACCGAGGCTCTCAGATAGGTGATGGAGAAGCATCGATGGTATTTGACCGAGGCGGGCATCATGCTTAGTATGGTAAAGGTTTCTCCTCCCATGCCACTATCTGAGATGTGTTTTGGCCTTATCTAGTTAAACTCTGAGATGGTCCATGTCTATATCCCTCCCTCTATCTTGGGAGGAAAAACTATTTGACAGTAAGTAATCCTGCAGGGCTTGAGTTATTTTTGTTTGTCTAAGCATTCATTTTTTTTATTTCTTGCTTATATTTCTTGCTTTACTGATGTTTCATTTCTCTCCATTGAAGGTTGTAATGAACAATGAGGATCTCTTCAAGCACAAATAAATTTTATGAAACATCCAGCGCTACCAACATGAATGAGGGAAGCCCGCATGAATGACGGTGCTGCCCGCACGGATGATGGCGCAGCACGCACAGATCTAGATGATAGCGATTAGCGCAAAAGCATGGATGAGGGCGCGCGCAGCCTACTGAATTATCTCAATCTGAAACCACTATATGTATTGGTGTTTCTGATGATATTAATTTGCAACAGAACTTTATTAATTTGTTGTTGTGTTCCAATGTGCTGTGTTGTGAATAACTTCTTTTAAGTTATTATATATGCAAATATAGATTTTTGGAGTACAATAAATTTATGAGTTGTTCTTTTATTAAATGCAATTTTGTGAAATTATCAATTCAGTTTTGGGGTTATTTATATGCCTCTATTTCAAACACTTCTAGTGATTTCCAAACACATCATTATATGTTACGCTCAACATCCTCTGGCGGCATTGGCGTTTTTTTAAAAAAAAATCGCAATTTTTTGACAACAGTTTTAATGTTGCCTTTGTAGCTTTTGGCAACGTTTTTTAATTGTAACAGTACATGTCAACAGTTCTAAAATGTTGCAATAGGTCAACCAAAAAACTGTTGCCTATTCTAAGGGTTTAGACAACAGTTTTTGTATAGTGTTGCCTAAAGGTATGAAAACTGTTGCCTTAGATCTTTGGCAACATGCCTATTTGAGACACCCCTATGGCAACAGTTTTTGATGCTTTGGCAACACTTTGCAGTTTTAGGCAACAGTTTTGAAGTGTGGTTAAAGGCCGAAAATGGTGTAGTGTCTTTTCAATTATGCTTAGCTAGTTATTTTTGTGCCCGATCACGAGGATCTTTGCAATGAAATAGCATATCTTTATTTTTATGTTTTCTCTTGTAGTTTTCTATTTTTGATCCTTTCTTGAATTATCTCGTATCGACTCCGTATTTCTAGTATACAGTAGTAGATTCCAATCTCATATTCGAGTGGCCGAGAGGCTCGTGAATATGAAAGATCACTCAAGGAAGGAAGGAGTTGAACGCACCCCTAGAGATAGGATGACGTAAATCCTCCAGATTGGAGTCAAATCCAATAGTGCGGGTCACTTCGATAATGCGACTTTAGGCCATTTTGACTTGTAAAGAGATTTCGGTCAAAACGTCTACAAGTTAGGGGATTTAATGCTCTAGCGAGATTACTTCCTAATATCGGATCCGTCACGGTCTTAATAGATTTACAATTGTTAAACTAAATTATTTCGTTATTTTATTTCAAAGTCAATCGTCGATCGCGCACTCTTTTCTCGTAATAGTTTATTTCTCTTTAAGTTTAGTTTATTTTAATTTTCAAACATCATTAATCGTTCGGTAGGATAATAGAGTCGTTGTGAGTAATAGTACTTGCCTGCCCCGAGTTTTTATACGACCTTGATATTTTTCATATCCTATGCTATATTTTGATAGGTACACTTGCCTTAATCGAGTATAGATTGGAGAATACGATTTTCTCTATCAGACCGCACGGTCAAGGTGTCAACACACTAGCGGCAAGGAACAAGCCGCGAACAAAATGCGAACTCACACCAAAGAAGAGACAAGAGACTAGCAAAGAAGTAGCAAGAAGAGAAAAGAGCATGAGGCCGCCCGGTCAAGGAGAAAAACACACCAGAGGCAAGGAAGAAACCGCGACCAAGGGAGAAACTCGCAACAGAGAAGAGACAACGCGGTTAGCATGGGAAGCCGGACGAACAGAAAAGGCCTGGGGGGAAGCAAGTCACAAGCACAGGGATAAGCAAGGGATGGAAGGGAAAAGAAAGAAGCCGGACAAACCGAATAAAGCCGGTTGAAGATGCCGCGCGATTAGAGAAACAAACCGCGACCTTCTTGAAGCAAAGGATAGGTTTCCTCTGATACCATGTAGAAAATGGACAAAAGAGGTAAATAAACCGCAAACTTTTATTGTTCAAAAAGATAAATATTACAAAGGTATGCCCCCTTATTTATAGAAACTAGGGGAGGAGAGAGAAATTTACAACAAGCGATGTGGGACTAATATAAGCCGTGCGGCTTATGCGGTTTTACATGACCAAACCGCCAACTATACAAGAAATAAAACAACTAACTACAAAGCCGTAATCTCCCAGAGTCAGCTTCTCGAACTGACCGCCTGATCGCCTGCTGCAAGTTGTCGGACTACAACCACGGTCAGATCTCTGCTGCATCAAGCAGACCGCTACACTTTGTCAGACCGTTGTGGATTCAAGCAAACCGCTGCGGCTTCTTTTCGCCAGATCGCCAGACAAGACTACAAGACTGCTGGAACAACTAGACTGCTGCGGTTAGAAACCATGCCACTCGAACACTCCAAACTTTAACAATATCCAAACTTGGTAAACTTGCTTAAAATTTTAAAAACAAGATAGGATGAAATAGCACTAACAGGATGTAATTAAAAAGCAAACTAAATAACAAGAGGGCTGTACATACTGGAAGAACTTCTACCTCTCGACTTTCTCTCAAGAAACTCACACAACTGTGTTCCCAGGCAACAATGCCAAGAACTTGATGAGTTGTACGAAAAGTGCACTGATTGCACAAGTAATATAAAATTGGAGTGAATCCATAAGTATCGATCTCACATGGAACACAATAAAGTGGAGTTTTCTTTCGAGGAAGGACTTGAGATTGAAATATTTGTGGTCGGATGGGCTGTGGAAGGCTTGATTTAGTTTGCAAAAAATAAAATAAAAGAAATATAATTTACCAATGCGGGTTGTCAGCACAAGTTCGCAATGTTGGGGATTATATGAGTCATTAGCACCGTTTCTCTTGGCAGATGGACGAGTAGGTAAATGAAATGGAAGAGTTGTCAAGTGGGATGGACAAGTAGGCTTGTGTTATAGAAGAGAAGGCTCATGACATGGATTGGAGGGTGATGGTGGAGTGGCAGCACACCACAGTTAATTCAATCAAAATTTCATATACATGAAATAGAAAGTTCAAAGCAATTAGTTGAGTGCATACATCATCATGAAATAAGTAAACTAATGACAATCATCCAAACAAGAGGAGAGTAGCATGGGATACAACCACATCTGAAGACTCATTGAGATTTACGGTGGGATTTTCCAGTTGTCAATCTGCATACTAACTCGGTCCATAACTATGTCTGGGGTAGAAGAAGGATTTCACTTCCTCTCAGTTGACCCGTCATCTTCGTATCATAATCTGATCTTCTCTAGAGCAAAGCTCTCCTTGCTTGATGATGATGTAGGGATAAAATACTCTCTTTGATGATCTTAGATGATGAGTGGTGGTGTATGGCTAAGCCCTCATGTATGGTGGATGAAGAAGAAGTCGGTGCTCCCGTTTAGGGTTTGTAGCTCGAAAGTGGGCGATAAGAAGTGATCCTGCATCAGGCAAGACCTACGGCTTAAATAGAAAAGAATTGAGAAAATAACCACGCATGGTCGAACGCATGGTTGTGCGATCAAACCGTGCAATATTTATGAAGAAACTTTCACTACAGGCCAAGGGTCCACCCATGCGATTTCTCCTCACGCACGGTCGTAACAACCGTACGCGAATAAAAACACACAGGTAGGATAGAACTCTGACTTTCAGGCCAAAACCAGCTTGTGTGATTTTCTTCTCGTACGGTTGAATCCAACCGTGCGTGAAGGAAATCCATAACCAATAAAAACATAAAAAATTTAGACAAAATGGATCGCTTGTGTGATTTGTTCTCACATAGTTGGAATCAACTATGCATGACCAAATCACACGAGTCGCAATAGAACCCCAAATTTCAGCGCAATGGTCACACACAGGCAAAACAGCACATGCATGAAGGAATTCACATAGTCGTTCAATCATGGAAATCTGCACCCATCTAGGATGAGGTAATGCTTTTGCAAAACACATGTGCATGACAGAAAATCGCACGACCGTGTAAAATACACAAAATTCCCAAGAGGGTTTGGGATCTGCCCCTGCACATATAAAGTAGCAATACAAACCAAAAAACACAACGGGGAGCACCATGTGCCCCGACAAAAGTGACCGTAATTGCGCACCATAATGGGCAATTTGTGCACTTCGTGTGAAGAGTATACCTCGTGAAATATGAGTTTTAAGAACCAAAGGTGCTTGAGCGTGAAATCTAGCCGAGATGAGTATGAAAAACCCTATAAAATTCGGACACATCACCCTTCACTAGAAGTTAAAGTGTTTAGACTTTCTACCTCTTTTAGGAACTTGGTTAGACTATTAAGTCTTTTTCAACCAACCTCCCTCTGATACCACTTTGATGCAGACGATGGCCCGCAACATTTTAAAGACGGCGATGACGTGCTTACAGAAGACCATATAGAGCGTCGCCGTAATGATCGTCCTTAATGCAAACCAATATATTAATAATTAATAATTATTATTAATAAATTATTATTAATTATTAATTAATTTTTATGTTTGGTTTTATCGTTTCAATATTATTTCGTTTCCCTGTAAAGTTTAATGTCATGTGTGTGAGACGTTTTTATTTTTGGCTGCATGTAGCCATGTTGTGGTTGTAGCCTATATATAGGCATGTAATGTTTTCATAATGCTTAAAGAATGATAAAAATTAAAAACCCTAACTTTTGAAAAGTTTCCTCCTCCTCCTCTTGGCAATTTGCTTCCCCCTCTCTTGGCCGCCGGCCACCTCTTCCTCCCCTCCCCTTGGCATCTCGGCCACCCCTCTCTCCCTTTTCCTCCTTTGCTAAAACCGACCACCACCTTTGCCTTTTAATATTTCGGCCATCCTTTCACCATCTCCTAGCCGCCTCCTTTCTCCAACCCTACACAAGCCGACCACCTCACAAAGAACACCAGCCACCATCCATAGCCCACTACCCACCACCAAGCAGCCATCCCTTTCCCCTCATTAGCCGACCACCCTCCTCCACTTACAACAACCCGAGCCCTCACCTCTCCAAAATCGTTGGCCCTCCAACAACCACCAAAGCCGCCGGCCCACCAACAACTACCAAAATCGCCGCCCTCATCCTCCCCTTACAAACCCGACCACCACCTCGACTTTCAAACCCGATCACCACCCTCCTATCCATCAAGAATCGGCCAATCTTTTCCCTCCAAACCAAAACCGAGCAGCCCCCTATTTTCCTATTTCCACACATAGTCTACCACCTTTTCTCTCTCTTTCCATATATATTATCATTCAAGAGGTTGCCTCCTAGTGGATTCCAATTCCGGCATGACGCGATGAAGGCGAACAAGTCTCTCTACCACCGGCGTGCCTCCAGTTGAGCCGTTGAAGAATTATCCAAGTAGAGAAAACTGAAATCATCTATTCCGGTTGGGTAACGAAAATTTCCAATCTCGTTTGTTTCTTTCCTTAGATAATCTTGTGGGGAATATTCTTAGCGTGCAATTTTGAAGCATTAATTAATCGTGGAATTTATTTGAATTGTTTTGTGTTTATCTTGATTAATTTAATTTTCGAAAATGTTTGGTAAACCTTCATTTTCTTTTGTTGGGAGAGATCTACCCTTTTCGAATCGTCTTTTATTTGGTAGATCTCTTTTGGTACAACACCGCTCGATCGGACCGGGTGGGTCCTTTTAGCCAGAAAGAATATTGGTTTATCGCCTCTATTCGATCCTAATTAGTTTGGCTACCCGTACGCTAGCATATAATTGGTAATATTAATTACGTGGTGTCGCGTAGATCGACTGTGCGAGTGTAGAATTTGGATCGTAGAGAGATAAGCGTGCTAGCCCGTAGATATATTTCGGTGTCAACGTGCAAGCCTGCATCAATTTGGTATCAGAGGGAGGTTTACGTCAATTTCCTAATTTTCCCCTCCCCCTTTTGCTTTGAGCACCGACACGCACTCACGTTCATTGCACAATATAAAAAATAAATTTTTAATTTTTGGTCTGCAAATAGCGTCCTAAAATTTTCAATTTTTCTCAAATTTCAAAAAAATAAAATTCTAAAAATTCTCTATCATTTTATTAGTAAGAAATCAATAAAATATTTTATCTGTATTAAGTCATTATTTTTATTAAATCTTTATAAATTTTAATTTTGGTCTGCAAATAGCGGCCTATATTTTTATTTTTTCAGCAAACAAATAAAAAAAAATATTTAATAATCTTCATATTATTTCTATCAAGAAAATAAAAAATATACATTTGTTATTTTAAGTAATTAGTGAAACAATTTCATCTTTGAAAATTTAAATATGGCCAGTTTATTTTTTTTCATTGCATGTGCACCAGTTCCGGTTGAGTGTTTCTCTTCGGTTCTCACTATAATGGCCAAGGACGTCAACGTTTCCCGAGTGAAATCATTAGGTTCCAATATGAACGTTAGAAAGCCAGTCCATTGCCCAGTTAGTAGATGAGATTAAGGCGTCGATTGCACAATTAAAGGCTAGCCAAGTAGCAACACTTTCCCCTAGGCAACACCCCATTTATCCTACTTATGGCGCTAATTCCATGCCAACCTTCAGGAATGAATATAACCCGAATGCCCAGACCAAGCGGTAAATAACTGATGATTTGGCTACCTTTAATCAAGGAAATAAGTCAGTCTCAGATTATATGCAACTCTTTAAGGATATGATGGTGAGGAGCGGTGTGAAGGAATTGCCTGAGGTCACCCTTTCTAGGTTTCGTAGGGGGTTAAACCCCTATATCCAGGGTAAGTTACCGTGGCATGGTCACACCGACCTGAACACTACCTTTAATGTTGCATTGGAAATTGAAAAGCACCACATTCCTAGGAGTAAATTTCCCTTGTGTCAGACGATTACTACATGTGAGTCTAGTGGTGTATCTGATCGTGGCTCTATGGAGCGTTCTACCTCGATTACGCATGTAGACCCTTGTGAGTCTCCCCCAAGTTACCTGTATTAGTCATTGACTCTCCTGTTGAGTCTGAGGCTGTGTCTAGGACTGTGCCCGTCACTGAGGACGAGGCTGATTACGCTGACAATTTGAGTGATGATGAGGAGCACCTTACATGTCATCATCACTTCAATGGAGCGATTGAACAATACATTAATTTAACTATTAGTATATATCAGAATCTTTGATACAGTATAATCTTTTAGGACCGCTTTGACGATAATGGTATAATTGAAAGGATTAACAGTCTTTGGGAGTTCATCCTGAATGAATATATCATTCCCTCGAAGCGGAGCTTTCCTAGTGAAAGATCTTTGCAACAACCCTCTTGTAGGAAGACTCGAGACTGATCCCGTCATGGATGCAAATTATTCGGCCCAAGTGTCCTTCATCAGTTAGCTTAATATACTCATCTTCGCAGTTGATGCTATAAAAATTTGTGAATCGCGGAAAACAGGAAACCAGACGTAGGAACACTCCAACCATAACCAAGCCAAAATAAACCAGATGCAACTAGAAGAGCAAGAATCATATAAAAAATCTTTATAAGATAAGGCATATATGGAGAGACCTGATTCGCTGATGTACCCGATAGAAGAAAATAAGAAGATACAAACTAGCAGCGCGGTCTCAATAAGTAACTATAGTCTCTACCGAGTTGCCTACGGAGTCCGCTGAAGTCGCCAAGTCGCCTGACCGCAACCTACCCGCCCGGTTAACCCTTTATTCCAATGTTGAACTCTGTCTACTAATCTATAAGCTACCTAACCATGAGGTCGCCTAGCCGGCAGATTACCGCGAACAGCTACTGCCGAACTGACCAAGCCGCCAGAAGCGGACAGCTTAATGAATTGGGAAAAAGGTTGTCGAATAAAAAGGACCGCCTGGTCACAAATCGTGACTTGTTGCTAACCACTGATTATAATAGCAGGGTCCACACTAATCCCTGACTGAAGTCAGAACCAAGACCATGGCTTCTCAGCACTGTCCGCACATTCTGCACAGCAAAAAACATGTCAACTCCTCAAACCGCGTGAACACAAAAACCTGTCTGCAGCAACCACCCGAGATCACTTTCTTTTAAGTCGGGTGTACTGTTGTTGTGACAGGGGGTCCTATTTATAGGCACGGAGAGGATTGTGATCACTGCCCTAGCCGATAGGATAACCACCCTATCACGCGGCGAGTACTGAGAGAATCCGCACAGCTGTGAACACAGCCAATCCACCTTGTCATCATGACTAGCAAGACCTAATATGCCAAGGCCTCATCACCAAGGATCAATAGAAATCCTACCCGCCTTGTCGCCACAAGGCCAAGCCAGGACTAACCCACCACACTAGCAGACCCTACGGATACACCACTAGTCTGCACACAAGCAGATACATCTCCAGACTGCATGCTCCTGCTGACACTACTCCAGTATGCACACTCCGAGTGAAAGTCTTTGATTTAAAGGATAGCTAAATCACCTAGAGGGGGTGAATAGGTTTCTTAGTCCTTGGGTACTTATCTTTTATTTTATTTTCTTTAGGAGCTTTATTAGTTAGTTGGAATTTGCTTTCAAGATATGTAACCTACAACACAATAAACAAACAAAGCACACACAAGATTTATAGTGGTTTCCCTAATAAGGGTACATCCACTTTCCCTCCCACCTATCCAACTATCTTGTTGGACTAGGCACTTTTCCAAAACTCTGCTCCAAAGAGCTTACACCTCAGATCCCTCTGGATCTCTTAGTAACCTCCATGATTTACAACTCAGCAACAAGGGCCTACAACTCAGTGATCAGCAGATCACATACCTAAGGCAAAAGGCCCTACACTCAGGCTGGGAGGACAACCCTACCTCAGATCCACTAGGGATCCTACCTTAGAGAGAATGACTCTCTTACCACTCAGGAAAAAAGGCCCTACGTCAGATCTGCAGCCAGATCATACCTCAGGCCTAAGTGCCTTATAGCTCAGTGAGAATAACTTACTTACCTCAGACTTGAAACCAAGTCCTACAGCTCAAATTCTCAACAGAATCCTACCTTAGAGCAAATTTGCTCCTACCACTCAGATCCAAAAGGATACTATAAGATGGAAGTGGGTTGTGTGGTTGATCTTGACACAAGATACGTTTCTCTGTGCCAAGGTTTTGGACAAAGATAAACTCAATCCCACTATGACTCCAGGAATATATTTCATGAGTCTACTTTTACCTGAACTGAGATATACTCGGTCCTAGCTTCTTCTTCACAACACCATGGATTTTTCCTGCTGGGACTGAGAAGTGACTGCAGCAAAACTTGCTGCTACCTGAGCTAAGAGAATCCCAATCCAACATCTTCCCAGCAATAAGGATGTAGATCTTACTTTGGCATGTGTTGGAAGTAGCTTGCAGACAATTGTTCTGTTTCATCTTTCTTTCCTAGGATGAGGAGATTCAACCCTAACTTCTTCTTCACAGCCTCTAGTTAATGTTCTTCAGATTTATACAGCTGGATATGTGAAGAACTTGTTAGTGCAGATGAAAAATGGCACCAACTATCCTGGTTTCTTTCCTTTAGATATTTGCTCTGATCTTTTCGATGTCAATAGAGAAGACAATCAGCTAACTTGTTGTGCTTTTAGACTTACTCTCTTGAGCTTCCTGTTCTACAGTCACAGAAACAATGGCGATGAAGAAGAACAACACCAACAACTCCCTTTTTCAGTAAAAAGGCTTCTACTTTTATTGATTGCAACCTAACGGCTCTTTTAATAGTGGGCCCCACACCATTGATGGGCAGTTGTAACTTGCTTTAACGCCAACAGTCATATAGTAGCTCTACGGTGCCTTTTGGCCTCTACTATAGCTTTCTTGCTATCTATTTGAATAATGTTGACTTGTTGACTTGCTGATGTCACCAGCTGTGGACTTAGCCAAAATCAAGCAACATTAGCATAGACGTTGAGTGAGTGAGCTTCACTCAACGCCAAAATACTTAGACAGAATTTTGTCTATGTAGGCATTGACAGCATTGAGTGAGTAAGCCTCACTCAGTGCTTTTTACCTTAGCTTATTCTTAAGCCTTTTCTGCATGATTGGCATTAAGAGAGTTGAGTGACCACGCCTCACTCAACACCTTATGCCTTAGCCATGCTTTTTATATTTTAGGCGATGAGAGCGTTGAGTGAGCACTCCTCACTCAATGCTTTTTGCCTTAATCAATTTCCTGCTTCTTCAGCATCGTAAGCGTTGAGAGCATTGAGTGAGCACACCACACTCAACGCTCTTTTCTTTAGCAAGATTTTCTGAATCATGGCGGGTAGAGCATTAAGTGAGCATGTTTCACTCAACGCTTTCTGCCTTAGCCAGATTTTTCTGCTCCTTGGCAATGAGTGAGTAAGCTCAACTCAACGCCATACTACTTAACCGATTTTATTCTGTTAATCTTGCGTTGAGTGAGTAAGCTACACTCAATGCATTTGGACTTAGCCAAATTTCTGTGTCTGTTTCTTCTTAGGTTGTTACTGCATTAGCCTGTCTCACAACCTTTTGCTATATGGCGTTGAGTGAGTTGACTTCACTCAACGCCTGTAGACTTAGCCACTTTCTCAGCTTGCCACTACTTTGGCTTTGACTATATAAGTTCCACTCGATGCTATAAGTCATCTGGATTTAAGTGAGAAACCTTCACTCAACGCCTGTGGACTTAGACAGATTTCTATTTATCCTCAGGTTTTCCTAGACAGTACATGTTTTAACCACTTGGACAACCTGTCCAATCAATGTATAGTAGAACATCCTGCAATCACTAAACTTGAGCACAAGTTAGATCACCACATGTGTATATATTGTTTGCTACGCCTTCTTCAAATCCAGTACATTGGGATCAATGGACCCAATAAACTCCCCCTATTCGAAGAAGTCAAAACCTACGACAATGTATACACTAATATAACTATACAACATATACAGTAAACAATAATCTGCATAATTCAGAAATAATGATTATCAACAAAATGATTTTCATTCAGAAATAATGATTATCAACAAAATGATTTTCATTTATCATTTAATTAATAACTATTCTTGTGCATTTAACAAAACAACACACATTCCTTAAGCCCCTTAAGCAGAACCTGAAACTTTTCAAGTTAAGGGTTCCCTTATCACAATCCCACTGCCCTTTGGCTTCTTGACTGCTTTCTCTTCAGCAACTGCCTTCTTATTTCCTTTATTATCTTTCTTATGTGCTTTAGCTGCTTCAGCTTCTGCTTTATCTTTCTGCCTCTAAAAGTAGCTGAAGGGCTTGGGGAATTACTTGGAGGGTTCAACTAAACCAGGAAGCAAAGTGTTAGCATTCTTGTTCTTCCAGTAAATTCTCCTTCCAGTGTCCCTCTTTTCCATATTCTTCCATTCCATTTTGTTGTACGACATTCCTCGATCTGACCTCTTATTTTTGACCTGATCCCAAGCAAGTAGAATGATGAATCTGGACTCATGGCTCCACTATTTGAAATCAGGCTTCTTCTCCATTTCTTCTCAATAGTTCATCTTCCTTAGCCTGATTTCCTCCTCAGTTTCAACAACATTCATCTCGTTTGTCTTTAGCATCTGGTCTATAGTGGGGCTGAAAGAAGGAATCACAGTAGCAGTAAACTGCTCTCCCCAATGATCACCAGCACTATCACCTTCTTCTATATATTGTCCATACCCTTGATTATCTTGTTGAGCAGACATTCTGTTCAAGGCATCTTGGAATTGGGCAAGCCTCATTGGGATGTTATCATACTGAATTTTATCCATTCCCAATGAGCCTCTCACTATATTGGTAGCCCATACATGTTCTCAGTATTGGTCTTGATGACTTCACTCTCCCCCTTTTTGACTTCTTCAATTATATTTTTAGTCTGAGAGGTGCTTGTCTTGCTTCCTTTTGTTTCTAGGTAGTTAACTCTAACAGTAACATGATTCTTGACTTCCAGCATATGGTCATCAAGCAGCTTAGTACATGCATCCATCTTGGTAAAGATTATTGTATTCTGTTGATCCCTCAGAACTTTATCAGCATTATGAATGGCTAGCATGTTCTGAGCCTGAATATTTTGATTCTGTATGATAGTGACAACATTCTGGCTTTCCACATCCAGCTTCTCCATAGTGTAGTCTACAGCTAAAGCAGCTCTTGTAAAGAACTTGACTGTTTCTCCTTTCAGCAAGTTTACTTCAAATCTGATCAATTTGATTTCTATGGCTATATCATTTCTGATATTTTAAGGGCATCATCCACAAAATTTTCTAATGTCCTCCTCTTCTCATCCAACATACCTTTCAGTTGGGAAAGGAAGATAGGTGGAATCTGGTCTATTTGAGCAGAGGTGCCTTCAACATGAGATTCTAGAATTTGTCTGACCTCTTCCTTCTCACTAGAGTCTGTCTCATTTTCATCTGTCTCTTTTTCTGTAGCATTTGTCTCTTCTTCTGACATCTCTGAATCAATGTTGTGAACTTCTATCTAAGAAAGGAGTTCAGATTGAATCTCCTCCTCAACCTCTGTCATGCCTTCATTAGCATTCAGTATAGCAACAGCAGCATAGTCTTCATTTTTAGCAGTTGGTAATTGATTTGTCTCCCCCTAAAAAAATGCAGCCTCCATGGCTTGAGCCAGAAGTTGCTTACCTTCAGATAAAGAAATCTCAATTTCAAAGATTAGATTAATCTCTCCCTCACTCTGATGACTATGTCCATCCAGAGGCTCTTGGGGTGAAGCTGCAGGCACATCATCAGCACCATCTGGGATCCTTGAGGTATCCCCTTCAAACTCTATAGAGATTCTGTTTACAATATCCTCTGCCCCTTCTTCAGCCATCTCAGCAACTGGCACATCATCTTCAGGAATAGTATCTTACTCAGGTCTGTTCAGAGGACTTGGTGGGGAAAGTTCAGATGAAGCAGATATCCGAGCACCCATATCCTTCTAGGGCCATTCTGCAGATGGTGTTAGTTCTGGATCGTGAGGTTCTTCCTCATCTGAGGGGCTGCTAGTAGAACTGGGCTCAGAAACTGCAACTGTCTTCCCTCTCTTCTTTACAGTTGATGGTCCATGGGGCTAAAGGAATCTTTCCCATCGATCTAGCATCTTAATGTCTATTTTCCTCATATGATGAATTCTTGCCCCAAGCTTCATGTTCAGGATTTCTGGAACTGTCTGTCGCAGAAATAGGGATAGAATTCTCCCTAAGTTTGGTTCAGCAATGGATTCCACTATACTTTCAAACACTATTCTACTCTAGTCAGTCTTTTTGGACAGAATGACTGTTTCCATTAACTCAAACATCTTCTTTGATATTTTTTCATGGGAGCCTGGTTTGCATATCAGAGCCTTCCCAATGATATCTGCCAGAAACTTTCCCCTTAAGTTCAGTTCCTTTCTCAAGATGGAGTCGGTGACGTGCGTAGACAATCCGCACCATTTTACTGCAGACTTTATGTCATCCTACATCAGTTCATTCCTCATAAGTTTTAGTGAACCTAGGCAACAACAGTGCCTTGCTTAATCTCTACGGAGGGATTTTGATCTTCTTTCCACTAACCATAGTCTTGAGTTTTCCTGCAGATGCATCTTCTTTGGCATTGGAAAATAATTCTAAGACTTCTCATTTCCATAGTAAATAGGGCTCTGTCAAGATGAACCCTAGGTTAGACACATGGAGAAGATGAAGAGTCAGTTGCACTTCCTCTGGCGCATTAGTGAATCCATTTTGAACTACTTCTGATCCTTCGAAGAGGAAATTTTGTCCCTTGGGCGCCATTTCGCTTGTGACTTTCTGATACCTAGCGAGAATGGCTTTCCGTCGATTTGGCGAGTACGGGCGGGAAAGGGCAAGGAACAGTGACTTTGCTTTATGCACAAGCTATAGTTATTTCTTATGAGAAGGCGGAAAGCCACTTACCTAATTTGGTTAAAAAATTTTGATCAACGGTCAGGATTAACTCTTGTTGCTTAGCTGCAAGCCGACTTCTCGATAGACTTTTTTGATTGACTTCATTTTGCTCAACCTTTGTATTCTTGGTCTTAATTTATTGGCCATTTCTTTAACAATTGACTTTCCTCTAGCTCCTTTAGTGTTACAAGATTGCTCTATCTTGCAATGTACATGTAATATGTGTCATAGTGGAGTGCAACTAAATTCAACATGCCTATGTCAAGTTTGAGGATGTTGAGTATAGTTACATCTAGTGGCATAGTGAGCATGAAAGCCACTAACTTATTTATTGAGACAAGTTTTTAAACAGTTGTCTTAGTTCTTCTCAAACTTTAATTTCAACTATCTTATCTCTAAAATATATAGCTCTTGCAATTAAGATAACATTTAGTAGAGTAATAAATCGGATGAATTATACTTATCTTGGTCCTATAGTATTAGATCAATTACTGGATTCACAGCCACTTCCTTGCATCCTGCAAAGTCTCTTCTTTGGCAACAGATTTCCATTTTACCCTATCTGACTGATCTACCTAGCTCCCCCTTAATGTTTGCACTTTTTCTGGACATCCTTTTCTATCTATAGGTTGATTATCCTGAAGATAGCTTACTTGTACCAGTTGTGGGTCTAGTACATCTCTGTCCAAGGACCATAAATGGGTAAGGCCACTTGGACTGTCCTGCAAAACAAAAGTTACCTTACCTTAGGAACCCAATATGACTTGGGTCCTAGGTTCCTGTTAGCTTGAAGATGCATATGTCTACCTATAGGAGTCCTGTCAGTAAGACACTACCTTGCCTTTGGCACACTGGGGTTGTGCCAACAATCTATGGAAAAGTGGCCAACTTTGCCACTGCACCAATATTCATGGATGTTGTACCTCCTCTTCTGAACACTCTTGGAGGAGTTCAAGCCACTACAGACTGCCTATTTAGTGGGGAGAACTGAGGCCTTCTTCTTGTTTCTTTTAGCAAGAGCTTGACCAAATATGAGTCTGCTAGTAGAAGCACTTGGCTTGCTCTGAACTTCATTAGTAACAGCTTTCTTTGTTGTTGGCATGTTCTTAATGGCTTCAGAGGCAGCCAAGTCAGCCTTACTGACTAACGTACTATTAGTTTGTGTTCTTGCTTGAATAACCTTAGAATAGGCCACTGCCTTATCCTTGAATGAAGGGGATGGGGCATTAAATACAAAAGGTCCAAGATGGGCCTTTTTGACTTCTACATGGGGAGCCTTCTATGCACTCAATCCCATGACCTCTCTTTTTCCATTGTAAGGTACTTTTATAATCTTACAAGGAAGATTCTCAAACCTCCAGTGACCACACTTATAGTCTTGGTCATACCTGTTGGATGGGAGAATTACCTTGTGAGAGGTTGACTAAGGCCTATCAGGAGCTTGGCCTCTCCTTTGAGATTTGATAACTTTAGAAATCCACTCAGATTCAGATTTTCTCTTGATAGAATCTATCTTAGAGAACTTAGACACAATCCTCTTCTCCCTTACAAGTTTATCTTCAAGATCCTTGATAACATAGTCCTTATATTTAATGGACTCAACATGGATATCTACCATGGTCTTCAGATGGCCTACTTCTCTCACTTTTAGATATTGCAAAGATGAAGTCTCATCTTGCTGGGAAGCAGCCAGCTGTAGGGAGGCAATTTCCTCTACTTGTTTCTTAACAAGCATCTTGCTTTCTTTGGAATCCTTCAGGAGAACACCATGATTTTCAATCAATTTATTGATATCATCTTCTGAAAGAGGACTCTCATCATCACTTGATGAGGATGCATCAGAGTCTGTACAGGATTCATATCCTGACTCTGAGGATGAGCTAGATGGGGAATATACCTGATTTTGTCCAGGCTAATCCTGACAGGATTCATCTCTAGATATAGATGTCAGCCCATGGCATCTGCAGTTATCTCTCTCAGCTTCATCCACCTTTAAATCACTGTCATTGTGTGATAGAGGGGCCCTGATCTTTGCTCTTATATCTGGATAGACTTTGTCTTCTGCAAGTGCTGCCAATAACCCAATGTTGTTCTTGTTCTCTCTGTAGACATGGAGCTCTTTTGAGCTCCATACCTTATGGTTTACCCTTGAACTCATAAGTACAAACCTTTTAGCTATCCTTAGAGGTCAACTCAGACTGTTAGGTCCCTTTTTGAGTAAGCTCTCTCCGATACTACTTGAAAGTCTTTGATTTCAAGGATAGCTAAATCACCTAGAGGGGGGGTTAATAGGTTTCTTAGTCCTTAGGGACTTATCTTTTATTTTCTTTTCTTTAGGAGCTTTATTAGTTGGTTGGACTTTGTTTTTAAGATATGTAACCTACAACACAACAAACACACAAAGAACACACAAGATTTATAGTGGTTCCCCTAACAAGGGTATATCCAATTACCCTCCCACCTATCCAACTATCTTGGTTGACTAGGAACTTATCCAAAACTCTGCTCCAAAAAGCTTACATATAAGATCCCTCATGATCTCTCAATCTCCTCCAAGACTTACAACTCAGCCACAAGTGCATATAACTCAGTGATCAGCAGATCACCTAACTCAGTACAAAGTCCATAAACTCATGCTTGGAGGATAGTCCTACCTCAGATCCACTAGGGATCCTACCTCAAATAGAATTACTCTCCTACTACTTAGGCACAAAGTCCCTGCCTCAGATCTGCATCCAGATCCTACCTCAGGCACAAGTTCCCTACTACTCAGTGAGAATGACTCACTACCTCAGACTTGAAACCAAGTCCTACAACTCAGATTCTCAACAAAATCTTACCTTAGAGCAAATTTTCTCTTACCACTCATATCCAAAAGGATCCTACAAGATGGAAGTAGGTTGTGTGGTTGATCTTGACACAAGAGATGTTTCTTTGTGCCAAGGTTCTGGAAAGAGATAAACTCAGCCCCACTATGACTCCAGGAATATATTTCCCGAGTCTACTTTTACTTGAACTGAGATATACACAGTCCTAACTTCTTCTTCACAGCACCAGGGATTTTTCCTATTGGGACTGAGAAGTGACTGCAACAAAACTTGTTGTTACCTAAGCTGAGAGAATCCCATCCCAACTTCTTCTCAGGAATAAGGATGTAGATCTTGCTTTGGCTTGTGCTGGAAGCAGCTTGCAGACAACTGTTCTACTTCTTCATTCTTTCCTGGGCTGAGGAGATTCAGCCATAACTTCTTCTTCACAGCCTCCAGTAAATATTTTTCAGAGTTGTATAGCTAGATCATTGAAGAACTTGCTGGTGCAGATGGAAAATGGCAACAGTTATCCTGGTTTCTTTCCTTCAGAGATTTGCTTTGATTTTGCTGATGTCGATGGAGAAGACAATTAGCTAACTTGTTATTCTTTCAGACTTGTTGTCTTGAGCTTCATGTTCTTCAGTCACAGTAACAATGGCGATGAAGAAGAACAACGCCAACAACTCCCTTTTTCTGTAAAAAGGCTTCTTCTTTTATTGATTGCAACCCAATGGCTCTTTTAGCAGTGGGCCCCACACTATTGATTGGCAGTTGCAACCTTGCTTTAATGCCAAATGTCGTACAGTAGCTCTGCGGCGCATTTTGGCTTGTACTGTAGCTTCCCCCATCAATTTGAATAGTGTTGACTTGTTGACTTGCTGACATCACCAGCTTTGGACTTAGTCAAAATCAAGCAACATTAGCATAGGCATTGAGTGAGTGAGCTTAACTCAATGCCAAAATACTTAGAAAGAATTTTGTCTATCTAGGCATTGACAGCGTTGAGTGAGTAAGCCTCACTCAACGCTTTTTGCCTCATCTTATTCTTCATCCTTTTCGGCATGCTTTGCGTTGAGAGTGTTGAGTTACCACGCCTCACTCAATGCCTTATTCCTTAGCCATGCTTTCTATATTTTAGGCGATGAGAGCATTGAGTGAGCACTCCTTACTCAACGCTTTCTTCCTTAATCATTTTCTTGCTTCTTCAGCATCTTAAGCATTGAGAGCGTTGAGTGAGCACTCCACACTCAATGCTTTTTGCTTTAGCCAGATTTTCTAAATCATGACGTTGAGAGCGTTGAGTGAGCATGTTTCACTCAACGCTTTCTGCCTTAGCCAGATTTTTCGTCTCCTTGGCGTTGGGTGAGTAAGCTCCAATCAACGCCAAACTACTTAATAGATTTTATTCTGTTTATCTTTCATTGAGTGAGTAAGCTACACTAAACGCATTTGGACTTAGCCAAATTTATATGTCTGTTTCTTCTTAGGCTGTTACTGCATTAGCCTATCTTACAGCCATTATTTTATGACGTTGAGTGAGTTGACTTCACTCAATGCCTGTGGACTATGCCACTTTCTCAGCTTGCCACTACTTTGGCTTTGAATGTATAGGCTCCACTCAGCACTATAATTCATCTGGCATTGAGTGGGTAACCTTCACTCAACGCCTGTGGATTAGACAGATTTCTATCTATCCACTGGTTTTCCTAGACAGTACCTGTTTTGACCACTTGGGCAACCTGTCCAATCAATGTATAGTAGACATCCTGCAATCACTAAACTTGAGCACAAGTTAGATCACTACATGTATATACATTGTTTGCTAGGACTTCTTCAAATCGAAGACATTGGGATCAATGGACCTAACACCGAGCCCGCAACCAAAGTCCAAAGCTAACAGCTGTAGAACTTGGCGGCCAAAAAAGAAGTCTGCGCTAACCACATGACCTCCCAGATTGAGCACACCTGAACTTGGTACCGAACAAGACAAAATCCATACCACCAAACATCCCAAGTGCGAACACAGTACCAGCAAATACAAAGGCCAGTCCGCACAAAAGCGGCGGACTCCAAATCCAGTCCGCACAAACCGGCAAACTATGTGGATATGGATTTGGAAGTAATCGTCAAGTAAATAAGGCTCCCAACCAGATCGCGGAAAACTAAAGGATCTGTAAGTATCCTCCCCTCATCTCGTCGAAGCTTGATTCCAATATCAAGTGGAGTAGAGCTACTCTTACCCTCCAGCATGCCAAATCGCTGAACGATTCATTCCGCATTGCCCCTTTGGGAAACGAGTATCCCACTCTCCTTCCTCTCCACCTCGAGTCCAAGGTAGTAGTGGAGCTCACCCAAGTCCTTCATCTCGAACAAAATAGCTAGCTCTTCCCTTAGCATAGCTACCTCCTCCTCAGAGTTTCCTGTTATGATCATGTCATCCACGTACAACAGCACCAAGACCTGAAGCTCCCCCCCCCCTCTTCTTGATGAATAGGCTCGAATCTGAATCTGAGGCAAAATAACTGCAGAAATGGAGGTATTCTACGATCTTCCGTACCATACCCGTGGAGCTTGCTTCAAATCGTAAAGGGCCTTCTAGAGCTTGCAAACGTATCCTGGATGATCTTTAGGCACTTATCCCAGTGTTTGAACCATGAAGATGTCTTTATCAATTTACATATAAAGAAAAGCATTCTTTACGTCCAACTGCCACATCTTCAAACCTTGGCAAGCCGTCAAGGCCATCACCACCCATACTGAAGTCATTTTGGCAACAGGACTAAACATCTTTTCGTAGTCTTCTCAGTACTGTTGAGAGAACCCTCGATCTACAAGGCGATCCTTATGCCGCTCAATGATCCCATCCACCTTATTTTTCATCTTTTACATGCACTTGCATGTCATAGGAGTAACGCCTTCGACCTTAGGCACAAGTTCCCACGTCTTATTTTTCCTGAGGGAAGCTATCTCCTCATCCATGGCATTATCCCACTCCTTGACTTTAGCGGTGCTTTCAAAGATAGAAGGCTCTTGCTCATCTAAAGGGCCTGCGAAGAAACAAGAGACAAAGATCACCGTATTTCCTTTGTTATAACAAGTTGGTGGTTTGACGGTCCTCTTCGATCTCCGAAGATTCTAACCCTTGCTAACCAACTCCGCTACTTCTTCTGAACCAACTCTGTTCTTAAGAAAACTTGGAGCATCGCTCCCCCTACTTCCTGAACTAGAAGCCTCTGCCCCGAAGCTAGAAACACCTGGAGCTCCAGGTGATATAGGCATCTCCACTAAAAGATCCTTAGCAGTCTCCTCCTTCCCGCCATCCGACCTGCTTTCCTGTAGCTCTACAGAGGAGACACCTCTATATGATGTCAATTCGTCAAAGACTACGTCTCTGAACACGATGAACTTCTTCGTAACTTGATACATACACTTTCATCCCTTCTTCGGCTCGTCATAGCCCACGAAGACATGCTTCCCTTCCTTCGTATCCCGTATTATCCTGAGAGCATCCGGAATGTGTACATAGCATGTCGACCCAAACACCTGAAGTAGTCATATAATGGGTATCCAGAGAGAGCTCACTTGTGCTAGAGTGATGCCCTAAACTTTCATCAAATTCAGAGTTGGCATCGAGTGATGCCTTGGCGTTGAGTGCCTCGAGTGTTGCCTTAGCATCGAGTGATTTAAAATTTGGCATCGAGTGATGCTTTTGAAAGTGAGGGGATAAGATACTTACTACTCTAGAGGGGGGTGAAAGAAAATGGGATAGATACTACTCTAGAGGGGGGTGAATAGAGTAATCAAAAATTACGCTAGCAAAGATGACTGTCTACTCAACTCCCTTGGAGTTAATTTACGGAATGAAGGTTATAGATATTTGAGATTAAACCCTAAAGCCTAACACAAGTGATGTGCACAAAAGGCAGCCAACTATAATTACAGTTAAGGCTTGGAATCCTAAACAGCAACTAGCAATCCTAGTTAAAATCTAATCACAGCCAATCAGCACAGAGAATTAAATAAACAATCCAGACGACACAAGGAATTTATAGTGGTTCCCTAAACAACTTGGGTACGTCCACTCTTCTACCAACAAGGTAGGAATCCACTCAGGTTTTTGATCAGGTGCCCTGCCACCAACAAGATCTGCTTCAGGTAGATCCAGAAACCCTTTAGACTTTTGATCAGGTGTCTAAAAACCAACACAGGTTTTTGATCAGGTGCCCTGCCACCAAGGGATACTTTTGAAGGGAGTAATAACCCTTTATAGGAGGGGTAAAGGAGGTTAAAATGTCTTCTCTATTTTACAATAGATTAGAGAAGCACAAGAACTTGCACTGAGCTAGAAAGCTCTAAAGAGTCAAGGCTCCCCATGGATAAAAGTACGTTCAGGTGAAGTCTTGCTTCAGTGCAGAAACACTTCAGAAAATCTGAAGGAAAAAGCTACAAGAAGATAAAGAATATGAAATAAAATTTCTTCTTTAGGCAGCTATCTTCTTCTTCTTCTTCTTCAAAAAGCTCTGAGTGAAGATCTTCCTAGAGGCAGGAGAACTCAGGTTGAAGAAGAGTGAAGAGCTAAAACTTCTTCTCAGTTAGATGTGAATGAGCTGAGAGAAGTTGGGAACTGTAAGTTCTAAGCTTGAATGCAGCTGTTAGCTTTTGAACTCCTTTTCCTGAATGAACTGGTTTTTGGCTATGTGAACTAGCTTGATTCTTTCTCCAAAGAATTCTTTATATAGAAGCTGTAGTAATGACTCTTACTTGAGTTTGAATCTTGTCTTCTACTGAACTCTGCAAGCTGGCTGCAAAAAGCAAAACAAAATACTGCAGACAGATATCCTATAAGAGGATAAAGCTTTCTAAGAAGCTGCAAATAACTCTGATGAAATAATACAAGAGAAAGTCACATCAGAAGAGACTCTTTACAGCTAAGGAAGACTTTCTGAGTCTAACGGCTATAAAGGACAGCCTGGTAGATAAAGCAGAAATCATATCTCAGCTAATAAGACACACAACTTTGTCAGAAAAGATTAGCTCATGCATAAGGAATGGAACAGATATTGCATGGAAATAATATCACAATTTATTCAAATAATCTTTTATAAAATATGCCAAAATAAATATGAAATTAATCACATCATAGAAGACGACAAAACTACTCAAGACATACATCAAAACGTCGAACGACCCTCGGAGATCGTCGACCGAAGCACAGAGATCGTCGACCTATCAGACAGATAGTTGAACGATCCAGATAGTCGAATTATCAAAGAAGATAGTCGAACTACATCAGCAGATAGTCGAACTATCAGGTCAGATAGTCGAGCTATCAGATAGTCGATCTATCAAGACAGATAGTCGAACTACCAAACAAAACAGATAGTCGACCTATCAAACAGATATTCGACCTATCAAAGGAAAACAGATAGTCGACCTATCAACAGATAGTCGAACTATCACAGAAAACAGATAGTCGATCTATCAACAGATAGTCGAGCTATCAAACAAAATAGATAGTCGACCTATCAACAGATAGTCGAACTATCAGATAGTTAAACTATCCAAGCAGATAGTCGAACTATCAAAGAAGAACAGATAGTCGACCTATCAACAGATAGTCGAGCTATCAACGCAGACAAAACGTCGACCAACTGATAGACGATCGTCGATCAGCCGATAGACGATAGTCGAGCGGCGTTCGACCATAGTTGAACGAAAAACAACTTAACCAAATTTACATCTAGAAAAGTGACGCCTCTAAAACTAGAGCAACAAACTAAACAACTAACCTTTGACCATAGATAAATCTTGGGTCAAGAGACAGAAAGAGAAGAATGAACTCAAATCAAAACCTAGGGTACCAACAATCTCCCCCTATTTGAGTTAAGTCTCTCAACAATTAAAACATACAAAACTAATTACAGAAAAATAAATAAAATGCATGAAGAGAAAATAGCTAAGCAGATAACATCAATCAAACAGATAAGCGATTAACTGTCAATCAATGAAATTTTAAGATGCTTCAGAGTTAGATTTAGGATCAGAAGAGCTAGAAACAAAAGTAATCTTTCTAGAGAGATCTAGAGCTTCTTTTCTCGACAACTTCAGGTCTTGTTCTCCAATGATTTTCAATTCTGTCGCTCTTGGGACAACTGCCTCAGGATGCTTTTCCATATACATTGAAGGATCAAATATCTCAGGTCTAACCTGGAATTTATCGAGCTCCTTCATTCTGAATTTTGACATTGTGGTCAATCCTGCAGTGTCTTTTCCTTCTGCTTTTGCTTTCTTAATTTGAGCTGCTCCAACAAGTTCAAGAAAACGAGCCATCCTAAAATTAGGATCAAGCTCTGGGCTTTCATAAACATTCTCAGAAGATGTATCAACTGGTTCTTTATCCTGAATAACTAGATAAGAAGGAGGAGCAGACTTAGCAAATATCTTGCTAGAATTTTCAGATAAAATAATTCGCTTACCTTTTGAAACAGCCTTCACAGAATGATCTGGCTTAGGAGAGGTTGAGCTTTTGAGTTCTTTAGAATGAGGAGGAGAAAATGTTGGTCTTTGATACACCACCTCCTTTACTTGTTCCTTAACAGCATCAAGCCTTTGATAGCCAGTTTGAGTTTTACCTTGGTATCCTTGTGAACTTCTCATTTGTGCTGACTGGGATAGATTGAACCTTTTAGACTGAGCAGCAGGTTTTGCTGATAAGTTTCCTGAGGCTCCTGGACTGGGAGGTGGAGGAGGAGGACCTCTAGGAGTCCATCTTGGGACAGGAGAGTCATACCTCTTTGACTTCTTCCTTTGCTTCTGCTGATTTTTAGAGAAAGCCATCCAGTGCTGGAAATCTTTTGATTTAGGGTCAATTCCTTTCAGGATATAGTAAGGAGTATCATTATCTGGATTTGGAGGAGGAGGAGCTACAACTTTCCTTTTCTTTTTAGCAATTCTTTTTCTTTTTGACTCATCAGACTCATCAGAATCAATTTCATCCTCAGAATTAGAAGAAATGGGCAGATTATATGGATTAATTGCATCTTGCATAGCTCTTTCCTTTTCCTTTAGAACAGCTTTTTCTAATTCTTCTTCCATGGCATCCTGTGCCAGGAGAACATCTAAATCCAAACCCGGGGAATCATCCCATACAGTAGACTTTTTAATTTGAGCATCTGCAGCCTTTTCTTGATGATCAGAAATTGTTATGGTGACCAGTTCTGCTTGCACTGCTAGCTGAGCAACCTCAGAAAATTGAACACCTGGTTCTGGTTCAGATTGAGCTTCTGTAGCTGGTAGGTGATCAGGCTCTTGTACATCTAAAACTTCTTCCATTTTATCTGTAGTATTATGAATAAAATTTTGTTAAATGATATCTAATCATCCCTTCTAAGTATTCCCATACAAGCATATCAGTTATCAAGTCTAAAAAATAAGTAAAGGGGATACCTTCAGAATCGACCTTTGTGTGTCCTAACTCCCATAAATCATCTAGAAAGGAAGTGATAACTCCTTCTAGGTACAGGGCGACAAGGGGAGTAGAACATTCTTCTAAGCAAGCTTTGACAATAAATTCAGACTTCAACAATGCATCAGAAATTTCTTTTTCAGACAAACTTTGAAGAGGAGCTGATTCTTATATTTCTTTCTCTGCCACTACAGGATGATCTGCTGGAGGGGAGGCCAAAGGTAGCTCAGAGACATCTTCATTAAGCATCTCCCCCTGCCTGATTTCAGTAGATACTGAAACCAGGCCCCTAGAGGAAGAGGGCTCAGTAGACTTTGAGAGTGCCCGGATGGCAGTAGTCAAAGAGGAGATAGAGGAAACAAGGGGAGCAATCGCCTCTTCAATCATGATTTTGATTGAGGGGGTAATTAACTCCACAATGCTAGAGATAAATGCTGGAGTGATTTCAAAGGATGATGATGATAATGGGGGAATCTCAGAGGATGGATGATCAGCAGGGATGGTGTATTCATGATGGACTAGAGAGTGAACTGGAGATGGATGAGTGGATGCAGGGTGATCAATGTGATCAGAAGAAGGAATTGGAGATTGAAGAGGAGTAGAAATCTCAGAAACCAACAAATCAAAACTGGGTTGAGAGATCCCAGCAAGATGAGACGGGAGAGGAGATGCAGGAGGAGAAGCAGAAGGTCGTACTTCAATTAAAGTTGATGGAACTTCAACTGAAGTAGACGGCAAAGCATATGAAGAAGATGGAAGGGAGAGGTTTGCTGAGCCAGCTTCTTGTAGGGGAGGAGTGATTGAGGCAGTCCTGGTGCTCTCAGATGTAGCTGGAGTAACCCTTGTGGGAGCGGGCTTCAGAAAAGTTCTTTTCCACTTGGCGAACAGGGATGGATCCATCTTCTTGCTGGCGTTTATGGAGGTAGCAGCTGAAACTAACAGATGGGGATATCTTTCCTTCAGAAAAATCCCAACTACCCTACCCAGGGTAACTTCTTTCTTGCCGTTCTTTTTCCTGATTAAATCAAATAGAACACCTGCCCAATTAATCTGTTTCTTATTCACAATTGCACACATCAGTGCAAACTGCTGCCTTGTAATATTGTCGTGGGCAGAGTGCTTTCCCAGTAGCACTTTTCCGACTATTTCAGCAAGAAACTTAATCTTAAACAGAAAGTTTACTTTAAGCAGCTTAGAGGGAATGCCTTCGGCATGTCCCAGCTCTGTCAACATTCTCCCAAACTCTGGGGTATCTTGCTCGAACTCTTCTTCCCCATTTATCAATCCAAATATTTCAGTTAAAATAGCGGGAGTCAATGTTACCTCTTCTCCGCCAACAGTTCCGGTCATTGAATCATCATTTGAAGATGAAGTAAATGCCCATTCTTTGATCTCTTGAATATTTATCTTTATCCTGGAGGACATGAGCTTCTCTAACCCTTGATCTTTGCACAGATTAAGAATTTCCACAATTCCGGATTCGCAGCAGCTGAAGGAGTCGAAATCTACACTGAATCCTGCATCGAACTTCACTACTTCCAGGAGCGCTGGAGAAATCGCCATCGAAAGGGCTGGAGAAGACGAGGGAGAGACGGCGAGGACGGAGCGGCAGAAATCGCAAGACAAAGAGCAAGCGGGAAGACGGAATGCGAAAAGGCGCTCTCCGTCGACGATAAAAGCAACTATCTCTTAACCTAGGTCGACCATTAGCTTTATATTAAAACAACGATCGTCGATCTATTTAAAAGATACTGGAGATGATGGTCGAACGATCGTTCGACGATCGGTCCTGAAGCAGAGTAGTCGATCAATCGTTCGACTATTTCTGTCTTCACAAACAGCAAGTTATCGTCAACCATAGATCGACGATAGGCTCGACCTGTTCGACTATCTTCGAACATCGTTCGACGATCTTCAAGCAGATAAGTTATCTTCAACCACAGGTCGACGATAGGCTTGATCCGATCGACTATCTTCGAATGTCGTTCGACTATCTTCGAACAAGTTTCAACAAGGCAGACGTCACACTTAGTCTCTTCCATTAATCATGCCTAGTTGAACCAAAAAGAACAGATGTTTCTGTTCATCTAAGGGCTTGGTGAATATATCACCTCTCTGAATGTCTGTGGATATGAACTCAAGGCTGATCTTATTCTTTTCCACACAATCTCTCAGGAAATGGTGCCGGATCTCAATGTGTTTCGTTCTAGAGTGGTGCACAGAATTTTGTGCAATAGAGATAGCACTTGTACTATCACACATGATTTTTGTGTTCTTGTGTGAGTACCCATAATCCAAAAGTTGGTTTTGTATCCACAGGATCTGTGAACAACAACTGACAGCTGCTATATATTCAGCTTCTGTAGTTGAAGTGGAGACAGAGGCCTGCTTCTTACAGAACCAAGAGACCAATCTCTCTCCCAGGAACTGACAAGTTCCTGAGGTACTTTTCCTGTCAACTCGACAACCAGCATAATCAGAATCAGAATATCCAATTAATTCAAATTTTGACTCAGCTGGGTACCAAAGTCCTAGATTTGGACATCCCTTCAGGTATCTCAAGATTCTCTTGAGAAGAATCAGGTGAGATTCCTTGGGGTTGACCTGGAATCTAGCACAAAGGCATGTAGCAAACATTATGTCTGGCCTACTTGCAGTTAAATACAATAGGGAACCAACAATGGCCCTATAATTCTTTTGATCAACAGGCTTTCCCTGATCATCAGAATCAATAACTACGTTAGTAGCCATAGGTGTATGCATTGCTGAAGCATCAGCCATCCCAAACTTCTTTACCAATTCCTTGGCATATTTGGATTGGGAGATGAAGATGCCATCAGCATCTTGCTTTACTTGGAGACCAAGAAAGTAAGACAGCTCACCCATACTACTCATCTCAAACTTAGAATGCATCAAGTTGGAGAACTTTTTGCATAGTTTGGGATCAGTGGAACCAAAAATAATGTCATCTACATACACTGAACTAACAGGATTGTGTCCTTGTGGTGCTTGACGAAAAGGGTTCTATCAACTACTCCCCTAACAAAGTTGTGCTCTAACAGGAAACTAGCTAGAGTCTCATACCAGGCTCTTGGTGCTTGTTTGAGTCCATAAAGAGCTTTTTGCAACTTGAATACATGTGAGGGCTGAGTTGAAGAAACAAACCCAGGTGGTTGTTCAACAAATACCTCTTCCTTTAGCTCACCATTTAGAAAGGCACTTTTGGAATCCATCTGAAAAACCTTAAACTTCATATAGGCTGCATAGGCTAAGAAGATCCTTATTGCCTCTAGCCTTGCAACAGGAGCAAAGGTTTGGTCATAATCTATACCTTCCTCCTGTCTGTAGCCCTGAGCTACAAGCCTAGCTTTGTTCCTTACAATAATTCCATTTGCATCCAACTTGTTTCTATACACCACTTGGTGCCTATGATCAGTTGGCCTTTAGGTCTTGGAACCAAAGTACATACTTTACATCTTTCAAACTGATTGAGTTCCTCTTACATAGCAATGATCCAGTGGGGATCTAGCTCAGCATCTTTAATGGTGAGGGGCTCAATCTGTGAAAGGAAACAAGCATGCATCACATCCTGTCTTAACTGATGTCTTGTTTGAACACCAGCTGATATGTCTCCTATCACTTGAGATGTAGGATGATCTCTAAGTGTGACAACATCAGCAGGTGGGATGTGATCTTCAGCAATAGTTGGGATTAATTCCTCAGGAGGAATTTGATCTACTATTGGTGGTACAGCAATAACTTCTACAAGGTCTTCATCACTGTCTGATTCAGTGATATGAAGAGTTGATAGATGGAGAATCTGTTGCGCGCTAGGGTTCGAAGAAAATAAACACAACCGAACTAGCAACCCGATGAGGCAAGTATACCTATCGAATTGTAGCTAGGGGACACAAGTGTCGTATTGAAATCCGGGAACTGTTGGCTATACTTACTCACACGAACGCTATTATCTTATCGATGGAAAAACTAGGGTTTTAGAAAATCTAAGTGCAGGGGAGAAAGTAAAGCTATACTAGAAAGAGAAACACCGCAATTAAGTAAAGCTATTAAGTAAAACGATTACTACGAAGGGTAGAAAATATGAAATGGAAATGCACTCGATCAAGATTCACCTCGGCTAAAGACGATTAAGAAAATGCGATAAAAATCTAAACTTAATAGGATAAAGGTCCTTGACCGTGGAGGTTCCTAAAGCTTGAACACGCTTCTCTTGAAGTCATGCCCAACTGAGTTTAGGAAGGTCCGACCGACTCTCGTCTAAATCGGAGGCCTAAAACTTGCTTTACGCGGTGAACCCCACTATTGGATTTTACTCCAATCCGGGAGATTTGGACGTCTGTCTCTCTCGAGGGGTGCGTACAACTCCCTTTACTCTTGAATGCTCACTTCATTCTTTCGGCCTCTCGGCTAGCCCAGAATGAAAGCTAAGGCGGAGAGTATATATCGATAATATACCTCCAACCCGTGATTAATCAAGAGTAATTCAAGGCCCTAACCTAAAAAGAAAAGATTAATTAAAACATCATAACATAATAGCTCTAACCTCGGATCATCAAGATCGAGTACAAGGAGGATTAGTTAATCATAATGGAGTGGAGGAGGGGAGATGAGTAGAAAAGCATATAAAGGAACACAAGTACAGGAAGAACACTTTTATTAATGAAAAAAGGGCAAGTTACACTATTGAAATTGAAATTACAAGTGCATGAAAATTAAATCCTATTCTAGCCCTACAATTAGCACTAAGCAAGAGCAAAGATTACAAAGAAAGCTAAAGCAACTAAATATTAAACCATGATTAAGCAAAAATTACAAAGGAAGAGAGAGAGAGAGAGAGAGAGAGAGAGAGAGGGGGAGAGAGAGAAAGCATAAAAACTCAAGAACCAAAGGGGCAGCACCTCCCCCTCTCAACCAAAGCTTGCTGAAATGGAGAGGGGGGTCTCAATTTATAGAATTTTTCTCGGGTTGGTCACGCCCTCCGACACGCCCTAGGGGGGCGTGTTAGGGGGCGTGACAGTACTATGTTGACCTCGGGATCTGGATTCTGGCAGGAGGGATGATTGCTTCGGTAAGTCGGTGGTCACGCCCTAAGTCACGCCCGTGTAGGAGGGGCGTGACAGGCACGTCATGTCCAAATCATTGGTCGGAAATCCGTCAGTCACCGAAAAAAGGAGGGTGTCACGCCCAGGTCACGGGCGTGACATGGGGCGTGACAATACTGTTTGCGTGCTGTGGAGAAACGACATTTAATGCAGCGGCAGGCTTTGCGGCAGAGGGCGACATGCCCATAGTCACCCCTGGTGACATGCCCAGGGAGGGCGTGTCAGGGGGGCGTGACAGCGGTTTTGTTCGTTTTCCTGTCCCTTCCAGCAGAAGTCCTCGGGATCGGGTGACACGCCCTAGGTCACGCCCAGGGAGGGCGTGACAGGGGGGCGTGTTAGGTCATTTTGGCCAATTTTCTGGAAACCTGCAAAAAGACAAGAAAAAGTCAGCGGCAATAATATTTACATAAAAATGATACAAATAAACTAATAATAGACATGATTTGTACACTATAAAATAGAAAATACGATAATAGTTTAGGCTACAAAACCTATTATCAAATTCCCCCAAGCTTAAGCTTTGCTTGTCCCCAAGCAAAAATATAAAAACTAGATATTTATAAAAGGACTAATCAAAAAGTTCTAATTATGCCTACACAAGTACTATTCGAAATTCTTAGTAGGGAAAAGGTGAAATGTAAGTCTAAAACAATTATTTAGGTATGGTAAAACTTTTATAAACTTTACTTAATAAAAACAAATCATCCAAAATTTTAACGAGATTTTTTAAATGGACTTAAGCAAAGCAACGAAAATGAAAAACACGCATTGAGTTGTTACTAGATCCAAGCAACGCATTATAATTATATCAATTTAATTAACAAAAATCTAGGTTTAAATCCAAAACTAAAACTGATTTACTGTTTTTCTTTTCTTAGTTATTAAATAAAAATCAAAAAGCGTGAATCAAAAGGACTTAAATAGGACAGAAACGTTTGGTTTAGGAATATGATTAGGAGTGGAATTCAAAGATAAACGTGAAGATTTTAAAATCACACTAAAGCAAAGCAAAGAGTTTCAAAAACTTTCATAAAAATATATACACATTTTTTCTTTTTCTTCTTTTTTTTTCATTTTTTTTCAAAATAAAGGCCATAAATATTTTTATTTTCCTTTTTGAGTTGGCCAAACAAAAATAAACATTACTTTCGAACATACTTTTTTTTTCAAAAACCTTTCTCCCACAGAAATCACAAAATACCCTATCAAAATCCTCAAAATAATTTATGAAACTCAAAAAGGCTAGTGTGATTCGATAGGTTGGAAATTTTGGCTTTGGTGAAACTGAAATGAAGGGAGGAGCTATCAAATGAAATCGGAAAAAGGCTCAAAAACGGCTAACTAGTGGTAAAAGTTTTTAGGTTGGCAGGAAAGCTCAAACGAAAACAAAAACGGCCTAAATCATTTTCACGCTTTTGAATTTATTTAAAACAAAGGTTTGAAAAATTTTCAAAAAGCGAGTCCTAGATAATAAAAGAAGATTGATGAAATTAACTTGAAAATAGAAATAATAGGTGACTTGTATCGTTCACATCTACTACGTTTTTCAAAAGTTGACTTTACAAAAATTATTCAAAAACGAAAAAGAAAATAGTGGATGATGAATTTTTGAGAAAGTAAAGGAAATATACAACAAAAAACCATAATAGAAATGCGAGTTTTAGAAAAATATTTCACCTTAACATGCTACCGTGAATTAGAAACACAGCATGACCAACATTTTACTTGTGAAACATAATTACAAAGGACGATTAGAAATATTATAATTAACTAAGTTGTTTATAGGAGATTTTGAGTAAAACAATACTAAAAACTAGGGGTACTATTGAAATACCAAAATGTCTAAACTATTTAAAAACACATATATTTTTTTTAATTTAATTTTTGTGAAATATTCTCTTTTTTTGGATTTTGGATTTTTTTTTCTCTTTTTTTTTGGAATTTTAAGATATTCATTTTTTTTTTGAAAATATTTACAATATATACAAAAAGAAAATTATTTACACTAAGCAAAAATGATGGAGGAAATCCTCCCCCAAGCTTAAAACAGACATTGTCCTCAATGGCTAAAGAAGGGGATTGGAGAAGGAGAGAAAAATAAAGTACAGAATTGAAAGACAGAATTGAAATACAGGTACTTCCCCGGATTTATTTGCTGCGAAAGCTGAGTGATGCCGCTCCTCCGAATGTCTTCTTTGGACTTCGTGATGGATTCAGCAATGTTGGAGCAGGCAATCGCAGAAGCTTCAGCTTGTCGGAGCCGTCCGAGGCAAAAATTGTAAAATAAAGAAAACAGAAAAAGATAACTTGGGTTGCCTCCCAAGACCGCCCTTTGGTTAAAGCATCGTTGAGCTCGACGCATCAAAAAAATAATTTTGTCCAAAAAAAAAATATATTGTTGTCCCGAAATAAAATTGTCTTTAGCAAAAAAATTTAAAAGTTCAAGATTAGAGTTCGTGAAGTAGAAACTTAATAATGTTTGGATTGACATCATCATCACCAGAAAAGTAGAGTTTAAGACGCTGACCATTCGCTTTGAAATTTCCCTTATCAGGGTGAGAAATTAAAACAGTTCCATAAGGAAATACTTCTAAAACAGAAAACGGGCCAGACCAGCGAGATTTTAATTTGCCCGGAAATAAATGTAAACGAGAATTATATAAAAGGACTTGGTCGCCCGGCTTAAAGTTTTTAGGGTGCCTTAAGTGTTTATCGTGTAAACGCTTCGTCCGCTCTTTATAAAGTTTATTATTTTCATAAGCATAAGAGCGCCACTCGTCGAGTTCATTTAGTTGAAATTTTCGAAGGTCACCGACTGAGTGGGGATCGAAGTTTAAAAATTTTAAGGCACAAAAGGCGCGGTGTTCTAACTCTATGGGCAGATGACACGATTTTCCATAGACCAGCCGATACGGCGTACATCTGAGGGCGGTTTTGTACGCTGTTCGGTAGGCCCATAAGGCATCGTCAAGTTTGGCTGACCAGTCTTTTCTAGAAGTTGAAACAGTCTTTTCGAAAATTCTTTTTATTTCTCTATTAACTACTTCGACTTGTCCGTTAGTTTGGGGGTGGTAGGCAGTGGAAAGCTTATGCGTAACGCCGTATTTGGTAAGGATTTTTGAAAATTGCGCGTTACAGAAATGGGAACCCCTATCGCTAACGATTGCGCGAGGCGTACCGAATCTAGGAAATATTTTTTTAAAAAACGTGACTACAACTCGGGAGTCGTTCGTAGGAAGAGCTTGGGACTCAGCACATCGTGAAACATAATCAACAGCAACTAAAATATATTTGTTTCCGAAGCTAGAAGGAAGGGGGCCAACAAAATCAATTCCCCAGAGGTCGAAAATTTCGCACTCTAAGAAATAATTTTGCGGCATTTCATTTTTATTAGAGATGTTGCCCGACCGTTGGCAACTATCACACCTGCTCACAAAGGCTTGTGCATCCTTAAACAAGCTAGGCCAGTAAAAACCCGCGCAAAGCACCTTATGAGCCGTGCGAGCAGCTTGATAGTGCCCACCTGTCGGACCTTCATGCAAATGTTTTATAATATCAATTCCTTCATCATAAGAAACACATCTCCTTATCACTTGATCCGCACAAATTTTGAAAAGATGCGGGTCTTCCCAAAAGTAGTTCTTCAGCTCAAAAAAGAATTTCTTCTTTTGCTGAGAGGAGAACTCTTTTGGGAGCACCCGGGCCACTAGATAGTTTGCGATGTGCGCGAACCAAGGAGAAGTAGATGTATTTACTAAAAGCAGCTTCTCATCAGGAAAATAGTCATTAAAAGATTTTTCATTTAATTTTTCTATAAAGGGGTTATCTAATCTGGATAGATGGTCGGCGACCAAGTTCTCGGCTCCTCGCTTATCACGGATCTCTAAGTCAAACTCCTGGAGGAGTAAGACCCAGCGAATCAAGCGAGGCTTGGCATCCGTTTTGGCAAGAAGGTACTTGAGGGCCGAGTGGTCCGTAAAAACAATGATTTTTGAAAGTGTAATGTAAGGGCGGAATTTATCAAAGGCGAATACTACAGCTAAGAGCTCCTTCTCGGTTGTGGTGTAATTTTCTTGTGCAGATGTGAGGGTTTTACTAGCGTAATAGATGGGGTGGAAGTTTTTAGATATGCGTTGACCTAACACGGCTCCCACCGCAAAACTACTCGCATCGCACATAATCTCGAATGGAAGGTCCCACACCGGAGCTATCATAATCGGTGCGTTAATTAACTTTTCTTTAATTGATTCAAAGGCAGAAATACAAGAGTCATCAAAAATGAATGGAGCGTCTTTTTCTAAGAGATGGGTGAGGGGCTTTATGATCTTGGAGAAGTCCTTTATAAAACGACGATAAAAACCAGCGTGGCCTAGGAAACTTCTTATAACTTTTATGTTTATAGGCGGCGGCAACTTCTCAATAACTTCTATCTTGGCAACGTCTACCTCAATACCTTTAGCAGAAATTTTATGACCCAAAACTAACCCTTCCCTCACCATAAAATGGCATTTTTCCCAATTTAGGGCAAGGTTAGTTTCTTCGCATCGTTCTAAGACTTTTTCGAGGTTTTCTAAACATCTATCGAAGGAATCGCCGAACACGGAGAAATCGTCCATGAATACCTCCATAATGCTTTCTACGTACTTGTCAAATATTGCGAGCATATATCGCTGGAATGTAGCTGGCGCATTGCATAATCCAAACGGCATTCTTCGGTACGCGAAGGTGCCGAAGGGACAAGTAAACGTAGTTTTCTCTTGGTCCTCGGGAGAGATGGGTATTTGAAAGTACCCCGAGAGGCCATCGAGAAAACAATAAAAGCTATGGCCGGAGAGACGTTCTAAAATCTGGTCGATAAACGGTAAAGGAAAGTGATCCTTGCGGGTGGCGTCATTTAACTTACAGTAATCTATGCACATACGCCAACCCGTCACCGTCCGTGTCGGGATTAATTCATTATTATCATTACTAACTACGGTTATCCCTCCCTTCTTTGGAACTACCTGAACGGGGCTAACCCACTTACTGTCCGAAATAGGGTAGATAATTCCTGCGTCTAATAGTTTCATAACCTCGCCCTTGACTACTTCTTTAATGTTCGAGTTTATACGGCGCTGAGGTTGGATAGAGTTACGCGAATTATCTTCCATTAAAATTTTATGGGTACAGAAAGATGGGCTTATGCCCTTGATATCAGAAATTTGCCAAGCAATAGCCCGGCAATGCTTACGTAGAACTAGAAGAAGTTTATCGTTTTGCGTATCCGTGAGGTAGGCCGAAACGATAACTGGTAACTTGGAATCTTTTTCTAAGAAAGCATACTTAAGGTGTTCGGGAAGTTCTTTAAGTTCTAGGGTAGGGGGTTCTTCATAAGAGGATTTTGAGATTCTTTCTTTTTCAAAAATAATATCTTCATAAACTTTTTTATAAGGAACGTAACAGGGGGTGGGGCTAGCAGCCAAGACGGCTTCTTGTAGCGATTCAGTGGGAAGAAAAGAGGAAGAACAAAAATCAGAAAATTCTTTTTCAAACTCAGAAAGACAATAAGAAGATTCATCACTTCCTTGCAGTGATTCAGTTGTAAGAGAAGAGGAGCAAAAAGTAGAAAATTCTTTTTCAAAGTCGGAGAGGCAGTAGGAAGAATCATCACTCACGGCGTCTACGAAAAAGCATGAGTCATCGTTTGCCAAGGTGTTCTTCATCGAAGGGGTGATAGAAAATGTGACTTCGTCGTCGCCTACTCGAAGGAAGAGCTTACCATTGCTTACATCAATGATGGCTCGGGAGGTGGCAAGGAAGGGTCGGCCAAGGATTAGGGGAACCTCGACGTCTTCTTCGATGTCCAAAATGACAAAGTCCACCGGGAAGATGAACTTGTCGACTTTCACTAGAACGTCCTCCACTATTCCTAACGGGTACTTGACGGATCTATCGGCTAGCTGGATACTCATACGCGTGGGGTTAAGGCTACCAATCCCTAACTTTTTGAACAACGAAAAGGGCATTAGGTTTATACTCGCGCCTAAGTCGGCTAACGCGTGTTTAACAAAAAGATCACCGAAGACACACGGGATAGAGAAACTACCCGGGTCACTAATTTTCTTCGGCAAACCGTTTGTTAAAACGGCGGAGCACTCGGCGTTTAGCGTGACGTGCGAAAGATTCTCTAACTTCTTCTTGTTTGTGAGGAGGTCTTTAAGATATTTGGCGTATTTCGGCATCTGCGAAATATCCTCGTGGAAGGGAAGATTAATGTGGATTTGTTTGAAGATTTCTAAGAAGCGGGAGTATTGATCATCTTGACGTTGTCTATTAAGTTCAGAGGGGTATGGAGGAGTTGAATTATTTTTGAAGATGGGTGGTGGAGTGAGATTATTTTCTAAAGCGGGGGTGATTACTCCTTCATTAGAGGGTGGAAGCGGAGCGGAGCTTTGATTTTTAAAAGCGGGAGCGGAGCTTTGATTTTTAAAAGCGGGAGCGGAGCTTGCCTTGGGCTCTTCACTTACCATACCGGAGACTTGCTTCCCACTCCGAAGAGTTATAGCTTTCGCTTGCTCTCTCGGGTTGGGTTCGGTATTGGAAGGAAGAGACCCTGCGGGTCGCTCAGAAATTATTTTCGCGAGCTGTCCTACCTGATTTTCTATACTTTTTACGCTTTCGGTTAAAGTTCTTATGGTAGCGTCATTTGTGGTGATATATTTGGAAAGTAATTCCTCCAAGCTTAGAGGTTTTGGGTAATTTTGAAGAGGTGGTGGTGGTGCAGAAAAATCATTTTGCGAGGGTGGGCGCATCGCATTCGATGGATTACTCCATGAATTCGGATGATTTCTTAAAGCAGGGTTATAACTATTCGGAAAATTAAAACCAGGCGGATGAAAATTCGCAGCAGAAAAATTATTAAAAGCAGTTCTAGGCATATTATTAACATAATCTAAATGTTCTGGAGTAGGGGTTGTAGATTCCCATACCTGAGGGGCGGAGGCAGCAGTCATCTCCGTGATTTTTTTGCTTAGGATTTCTACTTGCAGAGCGAGCTGGGAGACGTTGTCCACTTCATAGATACCTGCAGGCTTGTTCATGCGGGACCTAGGCACATTCCACTGATAAGTGTTCATGGCCATGTCCTCAAAAAGCTCAAGAGCGGCTTCTGGGGTCTTATGATTTAAAGTACCGCCAGAAGCTGTGTCTATCATTTGCTTCGTGCTTTGATTTAGCCCGTCCTGCACTTGTAACCATATAGGCAGCGCGTGATGTGGGCATCATCTTAATAATTCTTTAAATCTCTCCCAGGTTTCATATAGGGTTTCAGAGTCTATTTGTCCGAAGGCAGAGATGTCGTTCCTAAGTTTTGCAGTTTTAGCTGGCAGAAAATACTTCGCCAAAAATTTTTCAGTTAATTCATTCCAAGTGGTTATGCTATTTTTGGGAAGTGTGTTAAGCCACTGCTTAGCTTTAGTTCTTAAAGAGAAGGGGAAGTGTCTCAGCCTGATTGCATCATTTGTGACACCATTTATCTTGAAGGTGTCACAAATTTCAAGAAAGCTAGCTATATGTGCGTTCGGATCTTCATCTTGAAGTCCGTCAAATTGCACATATTGCTGCACCATTTGAATTATGCTAGGCTTTAGTTCGAAGTTATTATTTGCTATAGCAGGGCGGACTATACTTGATTCTGTTCCCTCAAGGTTCGGTCGTGCATAATAGGACATAGTCCTTTGCACGACCTCATCTACGTTGGGTTCTTCCATTCTTAAAGTAGCAAATGACTCGGAGTCCTCAACCGACACTTGGATAGTAGGACCTTGAAATCGCGATCTTCTCCGAAGAGTACGCTCAATTTCGTGGTCCAAGTCCAAAATAACCGACGGACTCCCGCGGGTCATGCATTAAAAGAACAGAAAAGAAGAAGAGAGAGAAAAAGGATAAACTAGAAGAAAAAAAATTTGAAATAGATTTTTTTTTTATAGATTAACTCCCGAACTTCCCAAGGACTACCCCGTGAAGGGTTCGCAAGGTACTAGACAAGATAGTGGCGCTTAAAGCCTTTTGCCCTTTTCGAGAGAATTAGGTGGCGTAGAAAAATTGTGAGGTTGGTTTCTATTAAGAGCGGTGATAATTTTTTTTTTGATTTTTAAAATTTAAAGGAGGATGAGAAAGAGAAGATAAAATTAATAGGTTCGTGTTTTCAAAATATCAACGGAAGTTGGTTCCCCGGCAACGGCGCCAAAAACTTGTTGCGCGTTAGGGTTCGAAGAAAATAAACGCAACCAAACTAGCAACCCGATGAGGCAAGTATACCTATCAAATTGTAGCTAGGGGACACAAGTGTCGTATTGAAATCCGGGAACTGTTGGCTATACTTACTCACACGAACGCTATTATCTTATCGACGGAAAAACTAGGGTTTTAGAAAATCTAAGTGCAGGGGAGAAAGTAAAGCTATACTAGAAAGAGAAACACCGCAATTAAGTAAAGCTATTAAGTAAAACGATTACTAAGAAGGGTAGAAAATATGAAATGGAAATGCACTCGATCAAGATTCACCTCGGCTAAAGACGATTAAGAAAATGCGATAAAAATCTAAACTTAATAGGATAAAGGTTCTTGACCGTGGAGGTTCCTAAAGCTTGAACACGCTTCTCTCGAAGTCGTGCCCAACTGAGTTTAGGAAGGTCCGACCGACTCTCGTCTAAATCGGAGGCCTAAAACTCGCTTTACGCGGTGAACCCCACTATTGGATTTTACTCCAATCCGGGAGATTTGGACGTCTGCCTCTCTCGAGGGGTGCGTACAACTCCTTTTACTCTTGAATGCTCACTTCATTCTTTCGGCCTCTCGGCTAGCCCAGAATGAAAGCTAAGGCGGAGAGTATATATCGATAATATACCTCCAACCCGTGATTAATCAAGATTAATTCAAGGCCCTAACCTAAAAAGAAAAGATTAATTAAAACATCATAACATAATCGCTCTAACCTCGGATCATCAAGATCGAGTACAAGGAGGATTAGTTAATCATAATGGAGTGGAGGAGGGGAGATGAGTAGAAAAGCATATAAAGGAACACAAGTAAAGGAAGAACACTTTTATTAATGAAAAAAGGGCAAGTTACACTATTGAAATTGAAATTACAAGTGCATGAAAATTAAATCCTATTCTAGCCCTACAATTAGCACTAAGCAAGAGCAAAGATTACAAAGAAAGCTAAAGCAACTAAATATTAAACCATGATTAAGCAAAAATTACAAAGGAAGGGAGAGAGAGAGAGAGAGAGAGGGAGAGAGAGAAAGCATAAAAACTCAAGAACCAAAGGGGTAGCACCTCCCCCTCTCAACCAAAGCTTGCTGAAATGGAGAGGGGGGGTCTCAATTTATAGAATTTTTCTTGGGTTGGTCACACCCTCCGACACGCCCTAGGGGGGCGTGTCAGGGGGCGTGACAGTACTATGTTGACCTCGGGCTCTGGATTCTGGCGGGATGGATGATTGCTTCGGTACGTCGGTGGTCACGCCCTAAGTCACGCCCGTGTAGGGGGGGCATGACAGGCACGTCATGACCAAATCATTGGTCGGAAATCCGTCAGTCACCGAAAAAAGGAGGGTGTCACACCCATGTCACGGGCGTGACATGGGGCGTGACAGTACTGTTTACGTGTTGTGGAGAAACGGCATTTAATGCGGCGGCAGGCTTTGGGGCAGAGGGCGACACGCCCATAGTCATGCCTGGTGACACGCCCAGGGAGGGCATGTCAGGGGGGCGTGACAGCGGTTTTGTTCGTTTTCCTGTCCCTTCCAGCAGAAGTCCTCGGGATCGGGTGACGCGCCCTAGGTCACGCCCAGGGAGGGCGTGACAGGGGGGCGTGTCAGGTCATTTTGGCCAATTTTTTAGGAAACCTGCAAAAAGACAAGAAAAAGTCAGCGGCAATAATATTTACTTAAAAATGATACAAATAAACTAATAATAGACATGATTTGTATACTATAAAATAGAAAATACGATAATAGTTTAGGCTACAAAACGAATTATCAGAATCTCTTGAGTGACATCTTGTACCTGCAATGAACTTGAGGAAGGGGAAGTTTCCTTCTCCTTGTAAAACATTTGGGATTCATTAAAGGACACATGAACAGACTCTTCAATTTTAGAAGAAGATTTATTAAAAACCCTATAAGCTTTGCTTACTTGGGAATATCCAAGAAAAATTCACATTGAAGCTTTTGCTTCAAACTTTCTAAGATATTCTTTATTATTATTATGAATATAAACTACACAACCAAATACTCTAAAATAATTTATTTTAGGTTTCTTTCCTTTAAGCAACTCATAAGGAGTTTTACACTTAAGCTTGTGTATCAGACTTCTATTCAAGACATAGTTGGCTGTACTAACAGCTTCTGCCCAATAGGAAAGAGGCATATTAGCATCTGCCAACAATGTGCTAGCAGCTTCAATTAGTGTTCTGTTTTTCCTTTCAACTACCCCATTTTATTGGGGAGTTCTAGGAGCTGAGAAGCTATGTTTGATACCTTCTCTCTCACAGAATTCTTGTATGAGAAGAGAGTCAAACTCAGTACCATGATCACTTCTGATCAAGGCCACATGAGTAGAGTACTCAGTTTGCACACATAATAGAAAATCTGTAAGGGCTTTGAAGTTATCAGCCTTAGTTCTCAAAAAGAATACCCAGGTGAACCTGGAGAAGTCATCTACAATGACTAGGGTGTAATACTTCCCTCCTAATCTCTGTACATTTATTGGGCCAAATAGGTCCAAATGTAATAAATACAGGATTCTAGGAGAATCACTTTTATTTACTAATTTAAATGAATTCTTGGTTTGCTTGCCTAATTGACAAGCCTTGCATAGGCTCTCCTTCTTGTAGGGGCAAGAAGGTAAACCTCTAACAAGGTTGTGTTTAGATAACCTAAATATATTCTTGAGGTTAACATGGCTAAGCCTTTTATACCATAAAGTATTGTTATTTGGTACTTCATTAAATAAGCAGATTTCAGAGTGAGTTGAGTTAAAATCTACTAAATAAATGTTACCTTGTCTAATACCTACTAATACAACATCATTATTTAAAGTAATATTACAAAGGGAGTTAGAAAATGATACCTGGTATCCAGCATTACATAACTGACTTACTGAAATGAGATTATGCTTCAGTCCAGTTACATAAGCAACTCTCTTGAATGTTACAGCTCCAATTATCATCCCGCCATAGCCTTCAGTTTGATCACAGCTTGAATCTCCAAAGATCACCTTTGGGCCAAGCTTGGCCTTGAATTTTGACAGATGTTCTTTATTTCTTGTCATATGCTTGGAGCAACCACTATCCAAATACCACTTATTTTGAGTGATAGGATAGGTCTTCACCTGCAAATAAATCAATTAAACATTATGGACCCAGGTAACCTTGTGTCCCTTGTTTTTCACATAAGAAAAACTGGAAATAAATGAATAAGCAGGTTGAGGGTGATAACCTAATGGGTAAGATCTCCTAGGTGGGATTCTCCATGCATATGATGGGCCAATGGACCTAGGGTTTCTATTTTCATTCTGGTTTCTAAAGTTCTGGGTGAAGTTTTGAAATTCATGTTGAAAGCGTCGATCAGCGTTCGACGATGGGTGCCCAGATCATCGATCTCCGTTCGACCATTGGGCCTGCGATCGTCGAGCAGCGTTCGACGCTCTTTGTATTTCCTTAAATTTTTGTTTTCTTTTCTCTCTCTTAGCTTTATTTAAAGCTTTATTAACTTGATTAACTTGCTCAGTGTTCTTTATTCCACTAGATGAAATAAAATTCACTGGAGTTGAAAGTTGGTTTTTAAGAATGATTGGGGGTTCACTAGAAGATGCTCCTAAGCCTAATTTATTATTGCCTGACCTAGTATTAGACATGCTGGTTATTTCAAGCAACTTAAGGCTTCTACCATTCAGAGATTCTTCTAACCTTTTGGACTTAGCTAATTCATTCTTAAGGAATTTTATTTCTTCACTAGAATTAGTGAGTTCTGCTGTTAACCTAATGTTTTCATTAGAAATTAATTCAGATTCAGCTAGTTTAATTCTAAGCTCTTTTATTTCCTTTTCAGAGCTAATTAAATCTAAATATAAAGATTTAAAATCTGATTTAAATTCATCAGATGTAAAATCGTAAGAAGACAATACCTCATCTTCAGTTGGCATTTCTTCATCAGAATCTGAACTCTCTGCAGCTGAGTGATTGCTGCAGGCATCAATTGCCATCAGGCAAACTTCCTTTGCCTTCTTTTCTTCCTCATCCTCACTGGAGCTTGAGGAGGAAGATTCCTCATCAGAATCGCTCCAGGTTTCAGCAACAAAGCCTCTCTCCTTCTTTTTGTTCTTGTAGGAGGATGGCTTGGAATGCTTCCTGTGCTGATCCTTGTCTTTCCTTTTATCTTTATTCTTTTCCTCTGGACAATCTGGAAGAATATGTCCAGGCTTCCTGCAACCATAGCAGATTATTTCTTTAGAAGGAGTACGATCATACCTTGGTTTATCTTCATACTTTGAACACTTCTTTCTGAATTCTTTCCTTCCCATCTTGAGAAACCTTTTGGCAAATAATGCCATCAGTTACTCATTTGACTGGCTTCCTTCAGAAGCATCAGTAGCTTTGAGAGCAAGGGTTTGCTCTTTTCTTGTAGGAGTTGGGGTCTTTGCTTCAGCCTCAGCTTCCCTGGACTTCAGCACTTGCTCAAAGGACTTAAGCTTGCCGAGAAGGGCTTCTGTTGAAATTTCTGTTGTGCTTCTGGCCTCCTTGATAGGCCAGATCCTCAGATCGCATGTGCTAGGGAAGCACATGAGAATCTTATCATTGACCTCTGTCAATGAAATATCCTTATCAAGAGTCCTCAGCTCATTGATGATTGAGCTGAGCCTTGTGTACATAGCTTCAACTGATTCAGCATCAGTTTTCTTGAAATTCTCATACTGGGAGATAAGGTTGGACCTTCTGTCCTTCCTTTCATCAGCTGAACCAGCTACAATCTGGTTCAGTGTATCCCACATTGCTTTTACTGAGGAGCAGTCAGCAACCTTCTGGAATACTTCATCAGACATTGTCTGAGCCAGAATGTTCATTGCCTTAGCATCTGCTATCTTTGCCTTTTTGTATTCATCATTGTAATCTGGACGAGGCACTGCACTCATATCAGTTGATGATGAGGCAGTAGCTGCAGCAGGTGCTCTTGGTGGTCCTGTCAAAATAGAAGCAAAAATACTCTCATCAATAGAGTTCATATATAGTTTAATCCTTGCCTTCCAGATGCTAAACTTAGCTAAGTTGCATGCTGGAGGTCTGGTGCTAGAGTAATCCTTGAACTGGTCCATGATAGTGAAAGTGAATATCTATAAACTTTGGTATCTATTAGGATCTTCTGACTTAGGTGTTAGCCTATTCAGTCAGACAACCTCCCTCTGATACCAATTGAAAGAAAAGGGGATAGATACTACTCTAGAGGGGGGTGAATAGAGTAATTAAAAATTGCGCTAGCAAAGTTGACTGTCTACTCAACTCCCTTGGAGTTAATTTGCGGAATGAAGGTTATAGATATTTGAGATTAAACCCTAAAGCCTAACACAAGTGATGTGCACAAAAGGCAGCCAACTTTAATTACAGTTAAGGCTTGGAATCCTAAACAGCAACTAGCAATCCTAGTTAAAATCTAATCACAGCCAATCAGCATAGAGAATTAAATAAACAATCCAGACGACACAAGGAATTTATAGTGGTTCCCCAAACAACTTGGGTACGTCCACTCTTCTACCAATAAGGTAGGAATCCACTCAGGTTTTTGATCAGGTGCCCTGCCACCAACAAGATCTGCTTCAGGTAGATCCAGAAACCCTTTAGACTTTTGATCAGGTGTCTAAAAACCAACACAGGTTTTTGATCAGGTGCCCTGCCACCAAGGGATACTTTTGAAGGGAGTAATAACCCTTTACAAGAGGGGGAAAGGAGGTCAAAATGTCTTCTCTATTTTACAATAGATTAGAGAAGCACAAGAACTTGCACTGAGCTAGAAAGCTCTAAAGAGTCAAGGCTCCCCATGGATAAAAGTACGTTCAGGTGAAGTCTTGCTTCAGTGCAGAAACACTTCAGAAAATCTGAAGGAAAAAGCTACAAGAAGATAAAGAATATGAAATAAAATTTCTTCTTTAGGCAGCTATCTTCTTCTTCTTCTTCAAAAAGCTCTGAGTGAAGATCTTCCTAGAGGCAGGAGAACTCAGGTTGAAGAAGAGTGAAGAGCTAAAACTTCTTCTCAGTTAGATGTGAATGAGCTGAGAGCAGTTGGGAACTGTAAGTTCTAAGCTTGAATGCAGCTGTTAGCTTTTGAACTCCTTTTCCTGAATGAACTGGTTTTTGGCTATGTGAACTAGCTTAATTCTTTCTCCAAAGAATTCTTTATATAGAAGTAGCAACAACGGCTCTTACTTGAGTTTGAATCTTGTCTTCTACTGAACTCTGCAAGCTGGGCTGCAAAAAGCATAAAGCAAAACAAAATACTGCAGACAGATATCCTATAAGAGGATAAAGCTTTCTAAGAAGCTGCAAATAACTCTGATGAAATAATACAAGAGAAAGTCACATCAGAAGAGACTCTTTACAGCCAAGGAAGACTTTCTGAGTCTAACGACTATAAAGGACAGCCTGGCAGATAAAGCAGAAATCATATCTCAGCTAATAAGACAAACAACTTTGTCAGAAAAGATTAGCTCATGCATAAGGAATGGAACAAATATTGCATGGAAATAATATCACAATTTATTCAAATAATCTTTTATAAAATATGCCAAAATAAATATGAAATTAATCACATCATAGAAGACGACAAAACTACTCAAGACATACATCAAAATGTCGAATGACCCTCGGAGATCGTCGACCGAAGCACAGAGATCGTCGACCTATCAGACAGATAGTCGAATGATCCAGATAGTCGAACTATCAAAGAAGATAGTCAAACTACCTCAGCTGATAGTCGAACTATCTGGTCAGATAGTCGAGCTATCAGATAGTCGATCTATCAAGACAGATAGTCGAACTACCAAACAAAACAGATAGTCGACCTATCAAACAGATAGTCGACCTATCAAAGGAAAACAGATAGTCGACCTATCAACAGATAGTCGAACTATCACAGAAAACAGATAGTCGATCTATCAACAGATAGTCGAGCTATCAAACAAAACAGATAGTCGACCTATCAACAGATAGTCGAACTATCAGATAGTTGAACTATCCAAGCAGATAGTCGAACTATCAAAGAAGAACAGATAGTCGACCTATGAACAGATAGTCGAGCTATCAACGCAGACAGAACGTCGACCAACTGATAGACGATCGACATATCAGCCGATAGATGATAGTCGAGCGGCATTCGACCATAGTCGAACGAAAAATAACTTAACCAAATTTACATCTGGAAAAGTGACGCCTCTAAAACTAGAGCAACAAACTAAACAACTAACCATTGACCATAGATAAATCTTGGGTCAAGAGACAGAATGAGAAGACTGAACTCAAATCAAAACCTAGGGTACCAACAGGGGGTGAATAGAGTATTCAAAAAGAAAGAGACTCTAAACACTTCTCTTAGAGTTATTTGCGGAATAGAAAGATAAAAGCTTTAACCTATAGCCTAATAGAGAGTAGTGAATAAAAGGAGAAGCTAACTGAAGTTTCAGTTGAGCTTTTATCCTAACACAGCAATTAGCAACCTAGTTAAAACTATCACAGCCACAGTGCATTAATTAAAATAAGCAACCAGACAACACAAGAGTTTTATAGTTGTTCCTCAATTGGTTACATCCACTCTTCTACCACCCTGGTAGGAATCCACTATAGGTTTTTAATCAGGTGCCCTGCCACTAGTAGATCTTCTTCAGGTAGATCTAAAGACCCTTCAGGATTTTGATCAGGTGCCCAAAAACCAAACACAGGTTTTTGATCAGGTGCCTTGCCACCAGTAGTTCACTTTTGAAGGGAGTAATAACCCTTTTACAAGGAGGTTAAAAGAAGGATTAAAAATGTCTTCTTTGTGTTCAGAGAAGCTAGTGGATTGCTCTGAGAATATTAAAGCTCCCCTTGACTTAGAGAATGTCCAGGAAGAATCTTTGCTTCAGGGTGCAGGATCTCCAGATTGCTTTGAATGTCTTTCTGATGCAGCCTTGAAGAAGACTCAAGATTTTTGATGAATGTTCTTCTTCAGCAGCTTTTGCAATCTGGGAGGTTTGCAGCAATGATGTTCAGCAATCTTGGAAGGTTCTTCTTCTTGAAGGCTTGAACTCTGAGTATTTGTTTTCCTGAAGACAGGATGAACTCCGGAAGAAGAAGAACTTTTCTTTCTCTTGAGAGTTCTAGTTCTGTATATGTTGTTAGAATATTCTGGGTTGTATATTTTTTATTTCAGCCGACTGCACTGCTTATATAGAGACCTCTCTTGTTTTAATAATACCTCGAGCCCTGCACTTAAATTTTTTTTTTCCAAATAATACAATAAATCAAATAAGGAAACTGCAACTATAATCTTTTCTGTCATTTCAAACAAGGAATTAAGGATATTAAAAATATCCTATCAATTTGACTTTACAAATTGGCACAGGAAACAAAGCCTAACGACAATATTATAGCTGTAAAGAATCCACGATTTCCTCTAATAAAACAAACGACTTTATTCTGCCAAAAACTCTTAATTAATGCATAAGGAGTATTGCAAAAAGCAAAAGAGTATAAGCATTAAATTAAGTTGAATATCCTGAATAAAATATGTCTTAAACAAGAGGAAATAAAACAAGGGATCAAATGAAATGAATATTGATAATAGCAAACATAAATCGTCGACCATAGATCGAAGATCATCGATCTGATCATGCAGATCGTCAACTTGAAGAAAAACTGTCTTAACAAAGATCGTCGACCAAGGCTACATGATCGTCGATCTGAATAAGCAGATCGTCGTGCCCACTTCAGAGTTCATATAACTCTGAGATCGTCAGTCAACAATCGAAGATCGTAGAGCGAGATTCGACTATCGTCGAACACATTTATACTTAACCAATTTTCATTTCTATCCTTTCTCAACTAACCTTTCTGGGTCTATTCTAACCTAACCTAAGGTTGACTAACCTTTAGTCTAACCATTAACCATAGATAATTCTTGGGTCAATTAAGCCTAATTGAGATGATATTGCCCAAATCAAAACTAGGGAACCAACAATCTCCCCCTATTTTGGTGATGTCACTCAAACAACAAAAAATCTAATACAAACAGATAAGAATAAAAAAAACATCAATAGATATATCATCAAACATATTTGAATAAATCAAATAATCAAAACAAATATCATAATTATTTTTTAACAGAATCTGGAGGGGGAATAGAAGCAGCAGGAGAAAAAATGATTTTTCTCTGAGGATCATATGCATCCTTCTTAGATTGCTTCAAGTCCTGCTCTCCAATAATCTTTTGTTCACTAGCTTTAGGCAGAATAGCTTCAGGATGTCTTTCCATGTACTTTCAAGCATCAAAAACTTCTGAACTAACATGGAACCTATCCAATTCTTTCTTTCTGTACTTTGACATTGTAGATAATCTTGAGATATCTTGACCTTCAGCTTTAGCTTTTCTGATTTGAGCAACTCCGACTAATTCTAGAAGTCTAGCCATTTTGAAATTAGGATCAAGCTCTAGACTTTCATAAGTATTTTCACTAGCTGGATCCAATGGATTTACAGTCTTAAATTTTATTGATTGAGCTAGAAAACTCTCAGCTTGCTCTTGAGATGGCTTGACATTTGAAACTTTTGGCTCTTGAATCATAAAGTTAGATGGAGGAGCATATTCAGCATACTTCTTGCTTGAGTTATCAGAGTATATAACTCTTTTTCCTTTGGCATCTCATGGATTAGCTTGAGTTGGTTTCTCCTTTGGAGGTGAAACTTTTCTTTTGGGAGGAGACCTAGGCGCTTGAGGAGGGGAGAAGGTTGGTGGTTGATATACAACTTCCTTTACTTGCTCTCTTGGAATGTTTGAATTCTTAGACTTCCTCTGATTATAAGAACTGCTGGGAGGAGGCGGCATGTCGTTCCTTTGATATATATATGATTGATTTGGTCTGGCAGGAGGAGCAGAAGATCTGGGAACTACATTGCCTGATGCACCAGCAGAGGGAGGAGGAGGAGGAGGACCTCTCTGAATCCCCTTGGGAGGAGGAGAGTTCTTCTTGCTTTTCTTCCTTGCTTTCTGGGTATTTTTTGAATACCACATCCAGACCTCAAAGCTTTTAGACTTAGGATCAATCCCTTTCAGAATATAATAGGGAACATCATGGTTTTGGTTTGGAGGAGCTGGAGCTACAGCCTTCCTATTCTTTTGAGCAATCTTTTTCTTTTTCTTATTTCCTTCCGAGTCATCAGAATCCTCATCCTCATCCTCAGAATGTGAGGACTGATGTTTTGCATATAGATCATCAATATCTTTTATCAAAGCTTCCTCTTTTTCTTTAGCTTTTTAAGAAGCTTTTTATCTTTCTTCTTCTAAGATATCTTGAGCCATAAGAGAATCCAAGTCTGGACCTGGGGTGTCATCCCAAACAGTAGAGGGCACAGGTGATTCAGCAACTATAACTTCTGGAATAATTTCTGGAGCAGCAACTGACACAGCTTCATCTGGTTTAGCAGATTCAAGATTTTCCTTAACATAATTATCTAAAGATTCCACTGAAGTCCACTTAACCTCCAATAAGGAGGTAATAACTCCTTCTAGATATCTGGCATTGACATGAGCGGAAAGCTCCTCAAGACAGAACTTGAAAGCAGAAGCTGCCTCAGCTATAGTTTCAGAAATAATGAAACTATCTAAAATCTGAAGGCCCATTGGTCTTTGATAGCACACAATGGCCTGAAGGGGATCAAACACACAAGGGGTAGACTGACTGATATAACAGTATCCACAGGATGAGAGTGAAGACTCATCATCTGAATCCATAAATGCATTCAGTTCATCTTCAAGAACTACTGGAGCATCTACAACTATCATCTGCACTATATCTAGAATGACTTCATCTGATTCTGAAACTGTATCTGAATATATTTCTAACTCCATTGCTGCTGGAGATTGCACAACAGGAAGATCCCAAGAAGAGCCTGAAGCATCTTCATTGAGCATCTCCCCCTGCCTGGGTTCAGTGGGAACTAAACCCAGGCCCCTAGATGGAGAAGGGACTGAGAGGGCAGAAATGGAAGCAGCAAGAGATGAAATGGAGAGGGCAAGAGGTGAAATGGCTTCTGCTATCATGGTTTTGATGGATGGAGTAATTAGCTCCAGGATATTAGCAATGAATTCATGTGTAATTTGGAATGATGGAGGAATGATGGATGGAGGAACATAAGAAATGATGTTCTCCTGAACTTGAACAGGAGATGAAGTAAGTAGAGTGAACGTAGAATCAAAGTTGAGATTTGGTATCTCAGCTAGATGAGCTGGTGTTGGAGATGTAGATTGTGATGGATGGTTAACAGGAGATGAATGAATTTTAATGGAGGTGGATGGCAAGGAAGATGAAGGAGGAATTTCTTCATTAGGATGGGGAGTGACTTCAGAAGCCCATGTGCCCTCAGATGTTATAGGGGCAGACCAAGCCTTGAATGGTTTTTGAATAGTCCTTTTCCATTTAACAAACAAGAAAGGATCAATTCTTTTACTAGCATTTATTGTTGTAAGAGTAGAGCCTAACATCTGGGAAGCTTTCTTAGATAGAAAGAACCCAATAAACCTTCCTTGAGTCACCTCTTTCTTGTTATTCTTTTTCCTGATCAACTCAAATAGCAATCCAGCCCAGTTGATTGCTTTCTTATTCATTATAGCTAACATCAAAGCAAATTGTTGCCTGCTGATATTGTCGTGGGCTGAATGCTTTCCAAGCAAAACCTTTCCAACCAAATCAGCCAAAAACTTAAATCCAATAGATAAATTTACTTTGAAAAGCTTAGATGGAATGCCTTCTGCATGTCCCATCTCTAGCAACATCCTACCATATTCAGCCGTATCTTGCTCATAATCATCTGATCCATTCTTTAACTCAAATATTTCAGTCAAAATTGCGGGAGTAAGAATTACCTTCATGCCGTTGATGGTTCCTTTCATCGCTTCGTCATCGGAAGAAGAATTATAAACCCATTCCTTTATCTCTGATAGATGGAGTTTGATCTTTGTAGACATAAGCTTCTTGAGTCCTTGGTCGTCGCATAACTGCAGCATTTCTTTGAAAACTTGTTCGCAGTCACCGAAGGAATCGAAATCGACACTGAATCTGGCATAGAACTTCATCACAGAAAGAGTCGCAGATGCAATCTCCATGGAATCGACGAGAAGAACTGAGACAAGAACAATCACAAGAAGAGAGAGGAGAAAGCGCAGGACGAGAGCTCGAAATAATCCTGGAAGCAGAATACGAAAAGGCGAGCTCCGTCGACGATCTTCAGACCTAAATAGACGATCGGTTTGAAATAAACTAGAGTCGTCGATCTCTGAGTGAAGATCAAGAGAATTGGTCGTTGATCGACGATCGACGATCTATTTCCGAAGTAGAGTCGTCGATCATCGATCGACGATTTCTGTCTCTAAACACAAAGAGCTATCTTAGACCGAGGGTCGACGATTTAGCTCAACCTGTTCGACTATCTTCGAACACCATCTGACGATCTCAGGACAGATTTCAACATAGCGGATTTTTACACTTAGTAAGATTCATTCATCATGCCTAGTTGATTCAAAAAGAATAGATGTTTCTGTTCATCTAAAGGCTTTGTGAATATATCACCTCTCTGAAGATCTGTGGGTATAAACTCGAGATTTATTTTATTCTTGTAAACATAGTCTTTAAGAAAATGGTGTCTAATGTCTATGTGCTTTGTTCAAGAATGGTGCACAGGATTTTGTGTTATGGAAATAACACTGGTTCTGTCACACATAATTTTGGTGTTTTTGTGTGTGTACCCATAATCAAAGAGTTGATTTTGAATCCACAGTATCTGTGAACAGCAACTAGCAGCTGCTATATATTCAGCCTCTACAGTTGAGGTTGAACCAGAAGCCTGCTTCTTGCAAAACCAAGAGACTAATCTCTCACCTAGGAACTGACAAGTCCCTGAGGTGCTCTTTCTGTCAACTCTACAGCAAGCATAGTCAGCATTTGAGTATCCAATCAACTCAAATTCTGATTCAGCTGGGTACCAAAGTCCTTAATTAGGGCATCCCTTCAAGTATCTTAAGATTCTCTTGAGAAGAGTCAAGTGAGATTCTTTGGGGTTGACCTGAAATCTAGCACAGAGGCATGTGGCAAACATTATATCAGGCCTACTTGCAATTAGATATAATAGGGAACCAACAATGGCCCTATAATTTTTCTTATCAATAGGCTTGCCCTTTTAATCAGAATCAATAACTACATTAGTAGGCATAGGAGTGTGCATTGCTGAAGCATCTGCCATCCCAAACTTCTTTACCAATTCCTTGGCATATTTATATTGGGAAATGAAGATGTCATCAGTATCTTGTTTCACTTAGACACCAAGGAAATAAGACAGCTCACCCATACTACTCATCTCAAACTTAGAGTGCATTAGGTCTGAGAACCTTTTGCATAGTTTGGGATCAGTGGAACCAAATATAATGTCATCCACATAAATTTGAACTAACAGGATCTTGTCCTTATGGTGCTTAATAAAAAGGGTTCTATCAACTATGCCTCTAACAAACTTATGTTCTAATAGAAAACTAGCTAAAGTCTCATACCATGCTCTAGTAGCCTGCTTAATTCCATACAGAGCTTTTTGCAACTTAAAAACATGTGAGGGGTGAGTTAAAGAAGTAAACCTGGGGGTTGTTCAACAAACACCTCTTCCTTTAGCTCTCCATTCAGGAATGCACTCTTTACATCCATTTGGAACACCTTAAACTTCATGTAGGCTACATAGGCTAGAAAGATCCTTATTGCCTCTAGCCTTACAACAGGAGCAAAAGTCTGATCATAATCCATGCCTTCTTCCTGTCTGTAGCCCTGAACTACAAGCCTTTCTTTATTCCTTATAATAATTCCTTCAGCATCCAACTTGTTTCTAAACACCCATTTAGTGCCTATAACCAGTTGGCCTTTTGGTCTTGGAACCAAATTCCAAACTTTACATCTTTCAAACTGATTTTGCTCCTCTTGCATAGCAATGATCCAGTGGGGATCTTGCTCAGCATCTTTTATGGTTAGGGGCTCAATCTGTGAAAGAAAACAAGCAAGCATCACATCTTGACTTAGTTGATGTCTAGTTTGCACACCAGTTGAAATGTCTCCAATCACTTGAGATGTAGGATGATCTCTAAGTGTGACATAATCAGTTGGTGGTGTGTGATCTTCAACAGCAGTTGGAATAAATTCCTCAGGTGGAATTAGATTGGCTGTTGATAGAGTTGCAATCACTTCTACTTGGTCTTCATCACTGTCTGAATCAACTATCTGAAGAGTTGGTTGTGGTTGAATCTCCTGAGTGAGTTTCAGCTCATCCAAATTCTTGTATAAGTAAGGTACCTGCAAAGAGTTACTGGAAGAAGTTTCCTTCTCTCTGTAAAACATGTTAGTTTCATCAAAAGATACATGTACTGACTCTTCAATTTTCAATGTGGATTTATTAAATACCCTATAAGCTTTGCTTACTTGGGAATATCCTAGAAAGATTCCCATTGAAGCCTTTTCTTCAAACTTTCTAATGTAGTCTTTGTTATTGTTGTGAATGTAAGCTACACAGCCAAAAATTCTAAAATAATCTATTTTAGGTTTCTTTTCTTTAAGAATTTCATAGGGAGTCTTCCCCTTTAGTTTATGTATCAGACTCCTATTCAGTACATAGTTAGCTGTGCGAACTGCTTCTGCCTAAAAGGATAGAGGCATATTAGCATCTGCTAACAATGTTCCTGCAGCTTCAATCCGGGTTCTGTTTTTTCCTTTCAACTACCCCCATTTAGTTGAGGAGTTCTAAGAGCAGAGAAGCTATGCATAATACCTTCTTTCTCACAGAATTCTTGCATAAGAAGAGATTCAAACTCAGTACCTTGATCACTTCTAATAAAGGCAACTTGAGTAGAGTACTCAGTCTGTATACAAAGTAGAAAATCTGAAAGAACTTTAAAGTTATCAGATTTAGTTCTCAAGAAGAACACCCAAGTGAACCTAGAGTAATCATCTACAATCAGTAGGGTATAGAATTTCCCTCCTAGACTTTGTACAGCTATTGGACCAAAGAGATCCAAGTACAATAGGCACAGCATTTTAGGTGAATCACTTTTATTTATAGCTTTGAAACTATTTTTAGTTTGCTTGCCTAGTTGACAAGCCTTGCATAGGCCTTCCTTCTTGTAGGGACAAGAAAGCAAACCTCTTATAAGGTTGTATTTAGGTAACCTAGATATATTCCTAAGGTTAACATGACCTAGCCTTTTATGCCACAAAGTATTATTGCTACTCACCACATTAAATAAACAAATTTCAGAAGAGGTGGATTTAAAATCTACAAGATAAATATTTCCTTGCTTAATGCCTACTAATACAATTTTATTATTCAAGGTAATATTGCATAGAGTATTAAAAAACCAAACTTGGTAGCCAGCATCACAAAGCTGACTTACAGAAGTAAGATTGTGCTTCAGTCCTGTGACAGAAGCTACCTTCTTGAAAGTCACTGACCCTATGGTGAATTTAAAATATCCTTCAGTCTGACCACAGTTGGAATCACCAAAGACCACCTTTGGTCCCAACTTGGCTTTGAAGATTGACAGGTTCTCTTTGTTTCCAATCATATGCTTGGAGCATCCACTATCCAAATACCACTTGTCCTGAGTGATAGGATAGGTCTTCACCTGCAATAAGATAAATTAGACATTGTGGACCCAGGTAACCTTGGGTCCATTGTTCTTCACATAGGAAAAACTAGAAATAAAAGAGTATGCAGGTTGAGGGTGATATCCTAAGGGATGAGATCTCCTAAGTGGGATAATCCAATTTGAAAATAGATTAGCAGACCTAGGGTTGCTATTAAACTTATTATTTCTGTAAGCATTGTTGTGATTCTATAAATTTAGTTCTGATATTCGATCGATGTTCGACGATCGGTACCCAGATCGTCAATCTTAGTTCACAGAAAAGGATTCTGGATTCCACGATCGTCGATCTCTGTTCGATGACTCAGGCTGAGATCGTCGATCCCTCATTGCTAAGTATTTATACCCAGCAGGTGAGTTCAGAGATCGTCGATTGTCGTTTGACGATGGGTGCAGCGATCGTCGATAGACGTTCGACGATTTTTGTATTTCTATGAATTTTTGTTTCCTTTTGTCTCTCTTAATCTTATTTAAAGCTTTCTTAGCCTTTTGAATAACCTCAGTGTTGTGTATTCCTTTTTCAGAAACAAACTTTACTGTAGTAGATAGATTGTATTCAAGGAGCAATGGGGGTTCACTAGGGGAGGCACCTAAGCCTAACTTATTGTTGTCTGTCCTAGTGTTGGCAGTGCTTGTGATTTCTAGCAACTTAAGGCTTCTGCCATTAAGTGAATCCTCTAACCTCTTATCTTTAACTAGTTCTAATTTAAGAAATTTAATTTCTTCAGATGATCTAGTGAGTTTATATTCTAACCTAATGTTTTCACTAGATAGAGATTCTGATCCAGCTAGTTTATCTCTAAGCAACTTAATCTCCTTTTCTGAGCTAAGTAAATCTAGGCAAAGAGTTTTAAATTCATGCTTAAATTTATCAGTAGTAAAATCATAAGATGCAATTACCTGGTCTTCATCAGATAATTCATCCTCCTCATCTTCAGTCATCTCTGCAGCTGAGTTACTACTGCAGGCATTAATTGCCATAAGGCAAATCTCCTTAGCTTTCTTCTCTTCTTCATCATCTTCACTTTAGCTGGAGGAAGAAGAGTCTTCCTCAGTATCACTCCAGGTCTTTGCAACAAGACCTTTCTCTTTCTTCTTATATTTGTGAGAAGATGTCTTGGAGTAGTGCTTCTCATGTTCCTTTTCTTTTCTCCTTTCCTTATGCTTTGTCTCTAGACACTCAGGGAGAATGTGTCCAGTCTTCCTGCATCCATAACAAATAATTTCTTTAGATGGGGTTTTATCATACCTTGGCTTGTCATCATATTTTGATGACTTCCTTCTGTTGTCCTTTCTGCCCATCTTGTAGAACCTCTTGGCAAAGAGTGCCATCAGTTCTTCATTTGATTAAGTCACTTTGGACTCATCATCAGCCTTAAGATCAAGGGTTTGCTCTTTCCTTGTTGGAGTAGGTGCTTTGGCTTCAGCTTCAGCTTCCCTGGTCTTCAGTACTTGCTCAAATGATTTGAGCTTGCCAAGGAGAGCTTTAGTTGAGATCTCTGTTATACTTCTGGACTCCTTGATTGGCAAGATTCTGAGATCCCATGTGCTGGGGAAGCACATCAGTATTTTATCATTGACTTCTGTCAATGTAATCTCCTTATAAAGTGTCCTTGTCTCATTGATAATGGAGTTGAGCCTTCTGTACATGGCTTCTACTTTCTCAACCTCTTCCTTCTTGAAGTTCTCATATTTGGATATGAGATTGGACCTTCTGTCCTTCCTCTCATAAGCTGAACCAGCTATAATCTGATTTAGTGACTCCCACATGGCTTTTGCTGAGGTACAATCAACCACTTTCTGGAATGTCTCATCAGACATAGTCTGAGCCAGAATATTCATAGCTTTGGCATCTGCTATCTTGGCCTTCCTGTAATTTTCATTATAGTCAGGAGGTGGCACTGCACTAAGACTTGCAGATGTTGTAGCAATAGTTGCAGCAGGTGGTGTTGGTTGCCCTGTTAAGATAGAAGAAAAAATATCTTCATCAATAGAGTTCATATAATGTCTGATTCTTGCCTTTCAGATGCCTAACTTGGCTAAGTTGCATACTGGAGGTCTGGTGCTAGAGTAATCTTGGTACTGGGCCATGAATCTAATGTGAGTGTATATGGTATCAAAATATTTTATCACAAGATCCTATGGTTCAGGTGTTAGCATGTTCAACTAATCAACCTCCCTCTGATACCAATTGAAAGTGAGGGGATAAGATACTTACTACTCTAGAGGGGGGGGGGGTGAATAGAGTATTCAAAAATAAAGAGACTCTAAACACTTCTCTTAGAGCTATTTGCGGAATAGAAAGATAAAAGCTTTAACCTATTGGCTAATAGAGTGTAGTGAATAAAAGGAGAAGCTAACTGAAGTTTCAGTTGAGCTTTTATCCTAACACAGCAATTAGCAACCTAGTTAAAACTATCACAGCCACAGTGCATTAATTAAAATAAGCAACCAGACAACACAAGAGCTTTATAGTGGTTCCCCAATTGATTACATCCACTCTTCTACCACCCTGGTAGGAATCCACTACAAGTTTTTGATCAGGTGCCCTGCCACCAGTAGATCTGCTTCAGGTAGATCTAAAGACCCTTCAGACTTTTGATCAGGTGCACAAAAACCAAACACAGGTTTTTGATCAGGTGCCCTGCCACCAGTAGTTCACTTTTGAAGGGAGTAATAACCCTTTTACAAGGAGGTTAAAAGAAGGATTAAAAATGTCTTCTTTGTGTTCATGAAAGCTAGTGGATAACTCTGAGAATATTAAAGCTCCCCCTGGCTTAGAGAATGTCCAGGAAGAAGCTTTGCTTCAGGATGCAGGATCTCCAGATTGCTTTGAATGTCTTTCTGATGCAGCCTTGAAAAAGACTCAAGATTTTGATGAATGTTCTTCTTCAACAGCTTTTGCAATCTGGGAGGTTTGCAGCAATGATGTTCAGCAATCTTGGAAGGTTATTCTTCTTGAAGGCTTGAACTCTGAGTATTTGTTTTCCTGTAGACAGGATGAACTCCGGAAGAAGAAGAAGAAGAACTTTTCATTCTCTTGAGAGTTCTAGTTCTGTATCTGTTGTTAGAATATTCTGGGTTGTATATTTTTGAATTCGGCCGACTGCACTGCTAATATAGAGACCTCTCTTCTTTTAATAATACCTCGAGCCCTGCACTTAAATTTTTTTTCCAAATAATACAATAAATCAAATAAGGAAACTGCAGCTATAATCTTTTCTGTCATTTCAAACAAGGAATTAAGGATATTAAAACTATCCTATCAATTTGACTTTACAAATTGGCATAGGAAACAAAGCCTAACGGCTATATTATAGCTATAAAGAATCCACGATTTCCTCTAATAAAACAAACGACTTTATTCTGCCAAAAACTCTTAATTAATACATAAGGAGTATTGCAAATAAGCAAAAGAGTATAAGCATTAAATTAAGCAGAATATCCTGAAAAAAATATATCTTAAACAAGAGGAAATAAAACAAGGGATCAAATGAAATGAATATTGATAATAACAGACATAAATCGTCGACCATAGATTGAAGATCGTCGATCTGAACAAGCAGATCGTCAACCTGAAGAAAAACTATCTTAAAAGAGATCGTCGACCAAGGCTGCACGATCGTCGATCTGAATAAGCAGATCGTCGAGCCCACTTCAGAGTTCATATAACTCTGAGATCGTTGGTCAACAATCGAAGATCGTAGAGCGAGATTCGACTATCATCGAACACATTTATACTTAACCAATTTTCATTTCTATCCTTTCTCAACTAACCTTTCTGGGTCTATTCTAACCAAACCTAAGGTAGACTAACCTTTAGTCTAACCATTGACCATAGATAATTCTTGGATCAATTAAGCCTAATTGAGATGACATTGCCCAAATCAAAACTAGAGAACTAACAGCTTTGGTGTCGATTGCATCGAGTGTTGCCTTGGTGTCGAGTGATTTCAGAGTTGGCATCGAGTGTTGCCTTGGCGTCGAGTGCATCGAGTGCTTCGAGTGCGTTGAGTGATTTCAAAAAAGCGTCGATTGAGTCCTTGGCGTCAAGTAAATCCAGTCTTGGCATCAAGTGAAATAGAAAGGCGTCGAGTGAGTCCTTAGCATTGAGTGAATCCAGACTTGGCGTTGAGTGAATTTAGTGTATGTGTCGAGTGTCCTCCAATCCGCTAAGTCAATTTGTCGAGTATACCTTAGAAAATTCTTTTGTGTTTACTTTTGTTTTGCGTCGTTATGGAAATCCGATGTTAGGTCCGGAGTTCTTTTCGTTATTAGTATATTATATGATTATTTGTGGCCTTTGGTTGGTAGTGGATAAAGGACCACCACCTCAGTGTCGGTTTGTGAATCATTAGACCTGCTGGGTTTTCTTCTCTTCTTATGGGCTATTGGGTTGTGTTGAACAATTTGGCCACCACCATAGTGCCTTTCGAGATGTTTGATCTGATGGTTTGTGTTGGACAATGTGGTCACTGACTCAGTACCGTTTTTATAGATGTTAATGATTCACGTGTTTGAACTGATCAGTCTTTTTTCTTATATATATATACATATGTTTGTTTGCATACTCTTGTAGATGTTAATAAAGCATAGCCCTAAAGCGCACTTGGTGCAATTTCCTATTTTTAAACTTCTTTGAATGTTTAAATGCTTGCTATTTTATGATTTAGATATTGTGGTTTGACAGCTATTCTGTCTTAGGTTGTTAACCCTCTGACTTCTCTTGTTTATTTACTTTTGGACTTTTACTACCACTTCTTCATTCTTGCTGAGGCATTCTTTCTTTTGAATTCCTCGGGCTTAGAGCAGTAGCGTTCTAAGCAATTAGAGTTGGTTGTTCTTGGCGCGAGCTTTAGTAGTTACTGTTTTCCTCCCTCACCTTCGTGAGGTAGTTTTGCTATTCTTACTTTTGTTCAGACAAGCATATTATTCTATGGGTTTGTGTCAGGTTGTTGACGCCCACAGTGAGTTATTGTAGATGTTAGACTATTTGCTAACTGCTATGTTTTTATTGGTTTGTCTTACCAACTTGCTCTTTGGGAAGGATTTATGCTAGGTTGCATGTTAGTTATTTACAAAATATAAAAGATCATTTTTCTTAGCCCATACTTATAACATCTCTTTAAATCAAATGTCATCCTATTTTTAACGAACGTAAAAGCTCTTTTAGTATTTATATTAAATCTAGAAGTATGTATATCATGAATTGTTCTATTGGATTTTCATGCTCATATAGGATAATAAATGAACAAAATAAAGTATTTTCCGCTGTGTATATGTATATTTTACCCGTGGACTAGTTGATCCACTGAGCCGAGAGACACGGCCATCAAAACTTAAACTCAAACTATATTTTTACCATAACAAACTTGAGGATTTCATGAAAAGTATTAGTAGTAGGTTCTTGCGTGAGCGTCTGTAATTGTCCCCTGCACGGCGTGGCATCACGGTGCATTTTTTCTCTCACTCTGATATATATTATTTAATGCTGAGAAAATACAGGTTGTGACTGAAAGTCTTTAATTTCAAGGTAGCTAGCAACCTAGGGGGTGAATAGGTCTGCTTAGATCTTTTGAGAGTCTTTTTAAATCACTTGATTGTGTCTTTTATCTTTCAGCTTATAGTGATCTAGAGCTTGTCGTTAGCACCTGCAATTAAGAAAATAAAAGCAAACACAGAAAAGCACACAAGTATTTTATAGTGGTTCCCCAAAATTATGGGTACATCCACTCACCTCCCACCTTACTAACTTCCTGTTAGTCAAGGCACTTCTCCAAATAAATGCTCTAAGGAGCTTACACCTCAGATCCCTCAGGATCTCTCAGTCTCCTCCAAAACTTACACCTCAGCCACAAAGGCCTACACTCAGTGATACAAGTATGACCTACCTCAGGAATTTAAGACCTACCACTCAGGTTATAGAGGATAGCCCTAGCTCAGAGCAAGCTTGCTCCTACAACTCAGAGAGATACACTCTTCTAATGTTGAGGAAAAACTACCCTACTACTCAGTGAGTAAAACTCACCTACCTCAGAGAGCAGCACTCTCCTAAACCTCAGAAAAACTTGCCCTACCTCAGACCCAAAGGTCTTATAGCTTAGATCCAGAAGGATCCTATAAAGAGAAATAGTTTAATTTACATTGACACAGAGAAATTTCTCTGTGTCAAACACTTTAGCAGAAAACTTTCTGCTCCAACTCTCCTCACAAAAGGGAAAGGATTTCCTGGAGGAACTCAGAAGATAACTTCTGAACTTGCTGTTGAAGGCTAAAGATCTTTTGATCTTGAGTCTTCAAGCTGCTCACTGAACCTGCCAAAGGATGAAGGTTCTTATTTCTTCAGAATAGATTCTGAATCTGCTGTGGCAGATGGAGACTTGCATAGCTAACTTAACTTTTCTTACTAGAGAGCTTCGAGCTTTTCACATGCAGCAATGGAGAAGAAGATAAAGATGGCTACTCTCCTTTTTGAATAATTTATGCCCTAAAAACTGCATTTGTCTTGGCCCTATCTCTTCCATTTGTAGTTTGCCGATCAACGGATCTTAGAGATCGGTGGGCCCCACCTGCATCATCCAGCTGCGCCTTGCTTTAACAGAAGAAGACGTACAGTAGCTTTACGGCAAGTTTTGTCGCGTAGTTTAGCTTCCCCGTGTCTGATTTGACCTTAGTTTACTCTGTCGATTTTGCTGACTTCAGCACCTGTGGACTTAGCCAAAATCGAGAATCAGAGAATAGGCGTTGAGTGAGTAAGCATCACTCAATGCCAAAACACTTAGACAGATTCGTTGTCTCTTGGCGTTGAGTGAGTCACCTTCACTCAATGCCAAACTAAGAATATTAAGTATGATTCTAGGCGTTGAGTGATTCAGCTCCACTCAACGCCAATATTGCTTTATTAGCTTTCAGCTGCTTGGCGTTGAGTGAGTAAGCATCACTCAACACCAAACCCCTTAGACAAAATTCTGTCTTCACTAGGCATTGACAGTGTTGAGTCAGTAACCTCCACTCAACGCTTTTTGCCTTAACCAAATATCTGCTTATTCAGCAACTTAAGCGTTGAGAGCGTTCAGTGAACACGCCTCACTCAATGCTTTCTGCCTTAGCCAATTTTCTATATAGTAGCATGGCGTTGAGTGAGTTGACTTCACTCAATGCTTGTGGACTTAGCCATATTTAGCTCATTCCAACTTAGGCTCTGACAATATAGGTTACACTTAGTATTATAAGTCATCTGTCATTGAGTGATGTTCCTTCACTCAACGCTTGTGGACTTAGACAAATTTTTGTCATCTCACACCGTAGGTAAGTGTTTACCTGACTTAGCCACTTAGGCTACCTGACCTATCATAGTCATCTTTAGACATGTGTATATCAATGATAATATTGACTTCACTCAAATCAAGGACATTGTGGGCAATGGACCCAACAATCTCCCCCTATTTGAGGAAGTCAAAAACTCTTAAGCAAAGACAATGACATATACAGAACCATACAGCACAAGGCATAATAAAGTAAAACTAAATAATTGAGATGTGATCTATAGTTACCACAGTTTCTTACTTGTAGAATACATTACTGCCATCTGCCATCTGCTTCCGCAAAATTGATGTTGCTTTGCTTATCTGATCATCTGATCATCTTATCCTTTCCCCCTTTTTGACTACTGCAAATAGCTGGTAGGATACACCTAATAAACTGATCATCTTATGTAAGACCCCATTTTTTTTTCTTTTAAACACCGGGGTCTTAGGCCCAGAACCGCCGCTTTGCGGTGACACCTTCACTCCCTGAAGGGTCATTGCCACGAAACGCTGATTCTGTCGGCCAAATCGATCATATCCGTAGCAAGGAAATAGAGAACAACCAGTCCACAGAGATAACATATATAGAAATAAAAGTCTCCACGAACGGAGTGTCCACAGAATAATATATCAGAGTACTAAAATACGGGCTTATGCCCGGTACATCATGTCCTCACTACAAATCACTCATGCGGAAGCAAACTATAACATCTACTATAAGTCGGGACTCACAGTCCCAGCTGGCTGTACTCCTGAGCTAGACCGCCCTATCTCCAAATGGGTCGACCTCCGGGGCTGCTCCTCCATGCTGGGCTCCACGATCCCCTAAATGATGTGGTCCGAAAACCGTTAGTCTATAAGACTAAGCCCTATCATCCCCCACCCCTTCCCCCATGGCCCCTAGGCACCGAGCAGAGAGGAAGAGAGGGGAGGACTTAAAGATGGAGAGTAATCAAAAACAGGTGGCAGCGGACCTATACTAGCAATTTTATAATACATGTGGCAGTAAAGCAAAGTATGGGAAAAAAACCTTAACTTATGTGCGGAAACGCATAAGCCAAGGGATCTTTTGAAGGGCTCCCATCGTATAAAGAGTCTCATACCAATTTATACGTTAGGGTGTCGGTTATTAACAGCAATATATATAAAGAATTGACCTTAATTTATAAACTTGCCCACACAAGCTTATAGACCAAGCGGTCGTTTTGCAAGTCCTAATGTATAAGCATCCCATTCCACTTATACCTTAGGTGTCAGGGGTTAAATGAATTGATTATGCTATGATATGCTAGTGGGTATGATGGATCATGCAAGTGAAACACACACACCCGACACTTTGCACACAGACCTTTAGTTCCCCCTTTCGGAGCCGTTACCTCCCAGGATACCTCCGTAGTGGCAGACGGAAGCGGTGGGTTGGGCCTCGCCCATCTCTAAACCAGTAAAGCACTACCGGTCAGACCTATCGCACGCCTCAATGCTTGGTGCACGAAGCGGACTCCTGTGTACTCTTGCCGGCTGGCGCACCGGACTTCTGTTGGCAAAGTGCTAACCACACTTGCTGAGTCAGTGTATTGGCATCGGTGCATCAACCTTCAAATACCGAAGACCCACCACCTTTATTTTCTTTCCTTTTATGCACATGCAAATTTCACGTATCAAACCAATCGAGCTGAAGCTCACCTGACCATTCCGTCCGTCTCTTAACTAATCGAGCCGAAGTTCCCCAGACCAAACTGTCCGTCTCAAAACTAACCGAGCCGAGGCTCCCCATGTACAACCTCGGGCTCGCACGAGGAGAATATTCAGAAAAGAGGAGACTACAAGGACCCCAGGAGAAGATAAGGCGCTGGGAGAGATGGACCCAAGTGAGGATCCATTCGCGCTGGGCGAGACGGATCCAAGTGAGAATCCATTCGCGCTTGGCGAGACGGATCCAAGTGAGAATCCATTCGCGCTGGGCGAGAAGAACCCAAGTGGTGCTTTATCCCACGAGGAGGCGCTCTCGCCGAGCACCGGTTCGGCAGGAAGCTAGAGGGCTGGTTCAGTAAATGGGCAAAGATAGGTTCAGTTGGAAAATGGTTCACTTTTCCTAGCTTCAGAGGTTTTTAGTCCTTTACCCTTGGAGGTCTGCATATAGCCCTCCAGAACAACGGAGTTTGGCTGTTGGCAGACCCGACCCAGGGTATCCTGGTAATTTCACGAGTGATTCGATTTGGTTATTTGCAGTTCAAATCTTGAGGCCTATAAATAAACCGGTAAGGTGTCTGAGAGAGAGGCGTTGAACCCTTATTTTTCTCTCTAACTCAGGCACCTAGCTCAGCATTGGCTAGGGAGGGGGAGAATTTCTAGTTCTTTCGGGTAAGATGTGGGACCTCCGAGATGAAGCCCACGGTCGGTTCTTCCGAGAATCCTATCGGGAGTGTGGTCCAAAGAGAGTAGGTGTAGGCTGCAACTTTAGATTCGAGCTTTAGGAGGAACCGGCTTTGTTGGTTCCAACATTTTTGGTGCGGTGAGCGTGGAACGCAGCCCACGCAGAAAAACTTTGGATCATCTCATGGCAGGAGATCTTGGAGGAGAAGACGAGGGTGGGTCCCAGAACCCGGGGGGATACATTGGAAGAGAGGACTTCATGGCGTCCATTGGAGGTATCATGGACATGCTGCAGCAGATCTCGCAGCGAGGTGATTGCGTGACCCCCTCCCTCAGGTGCCCGGCCTCTCGCCTCAGGAGGGAATCGTCTCAGCAAGAGTGGCCGAGGACGCTCTAGGGGGCGGCCTGAGAAAGAGAAAGTGGTGGAAGGAGGCGGGCGAGATCTTGCATTAAGGGAGGTTGTCCCCAGCCCGGCGAGTGCCGTCTCGCCAGGGGACGTCGTCGCACGAGTAGAGGTGGCGAGACCCCTGGTAAGAGGATCGCCTTTTTGTGAATTGATTCTTTCGGCTCCCATCTCGGAGGGATTCTGTAAGCCTAAGATGACCTATTACGTGGGAAAGGACGACCCTCTCCAGCACCTGCACTGGTTTGAGGACGCAGTCTCCATCAGACCAATGACAGATGCGTTCAAGTGCTGGCTTTTTGCCATCACTTTGAAAGACAAATCCTGGGACTAGTTTCATCAACTCCCAGCAGGGTCGATATACGGTTTCGAGGACTTGAGTAGGAGTTTCCAATAATGCTTTTCGACCTCGAAGAAGAGGAAGAAAAACCCCGAGTCCATTTTCCTGATCAAACAGAAGGCCGACGAACCCTTAGCCCAGTACGTGGATCGCTTCCAAGAAGAAATCCTAGACATTTAGGAGGTGTCGGGATTTGCTCTCCAGATGACCTTTACGGTAGGACTGAAGGAAGGCTTCTTCAAGATGAGCCTGACAAGGAAGGCGCTGTAATCATTCGAAGGGTTGATGGAAAAGGCAGCAAAGGAGATAGCAATGGAGGCGGCAAACCCGGCATTTGCTAAAAAATTGGCAAGGTTGATAGAAGTGGAGTAGAGATAATCAGGAGGAGCGATGCAGCAGGAAGGAAGGAGGAGGGAGGAGCCAAGGGGGCTGGCGGATCAAGAGTTGGGTTGTAGGAAACCGGGGGGGCCCTGTTCAAGGGCAAGGAAGAGGTTTTCCTCCAGGAGGAAGGAACTACTACCAGGGAGGATCAAGAAGGTTACATCAACTGGGGTGGGGACATGGTCCTAGACCACTCCCACCCCCACCTCAGCAAGCTATGGCCATAGGCCGGGAGCGAGGAAGAGGAAGAGAGCGAGGAAGAGCAGGAGCAGGGAGAAGGTGGAACCCCCAAGAAGGGAGGCAGGAGGGAGAGGTAGTTGTGCCATTCTGTGACTTCCACGAGGAGGAAGGCCACCCGACGGCTACCTGTCTAGAATTTCTAGAATTAAAGGGGAGAAGAAGAGCGGGTGAGCAGCAGCTACCAGTGTGGATAGTAGAGATGACTAGAACGGGGGAGGAGGATCGATGCGTGGACTGATTGGACGTGGGGGATCGAGGGGGGATCGGGGTGATCCATGGGGGTGGGGATTGAGGCTACCCGCAAGGCCAGCCTTCATACCATATATCGTCGGGGCATTGCTTCGACGTCGCAAGCCCCGCCCCCGGACGAGAAGATCACTTTTTCTTGGAAGGACTTGCCGGATAACGAGGATCCATTCTGTGATGCCTTGGTAATTCGGAACGCAATCAGAAACTTCACGGTGTCGAGGATCTTGGTGGATAATAGGAGCTCGGTGAATGTCATTGTCAAGAAGGCCTTCAACGAGATGAGGGTAGAGGCCAGGAGAGTGTTTGCAGCAGACGGACCGCTGTTCGGATTCTCAGGAGAAAGGAAGGAGGTCGAGGGGGGAGTGGGACTCCAGGTGACTCTGGGAGGGCTGTCCAGAAATTGCCGCTTTGTGATAGTGGACGCCCCCAGCAGTTACAACGCCATCTTCGAGCGCCCTTTAATAAGCGCTTTCAGATGCATGCCATCATCTTTCCATCAGTACTTAAAGCTCAATTCAGGGGGGACTCAGATCAGGGTGCGAGGAGATCCGAAGGCATCCCGAGAATGCTATGTGACCGCAGTAAACACCATCTCTTGGAAAGGTGATGCGGAGGAGCTAGACAAAATAATGGAGCAATGGGAGTAGGAGGAGAATGAGTTTGTAGAGGTAGGGAGATGCATTATGGGGGAGCCAGCAAGGCCAGGAAAACAGGAAGCCAAAGGAGAGGTGGAAGAAGTTGGAGGGAAGAAAAGAAAGATAAGGGACGTGGAGGAGACATTCGAGATGGAGTCTCAGCCGGAAGGGAGGAGTGGATCATTGGTTTGAAGAGGTCTTGGGGAAGAGGGGGATAAGTTCGCAGGGGAAGCAGCGGGGGCCGTGGAGGAGCAAGAGAGCAAGGAGCGAGAGCCCAGAGAACAAGGGGAGAGGAAGGGAATGGAAGAGGAAAGTCTGAGGGATTAGGAGGGAGAAGTGGAGCCCTCGAGGCTGAGGGAACCAGTTGAAGTACGGGAGATGGACATCTGTACGAAGGAGGGAAGAAAGGAAAAGATCAAGGTCAGTGGAGAGCTCAGCTTCGAAGACAAGGAAGAAATCCAGAAATGCGTGCAGGAAAACATCGACATCTTTGCTTGGAGATCAGCCGACATGCTGGGGATTGACGCGGACATTGCGTGCCATCGTCTCAACCTTGACCCCAAGGTTTGTCCCATCCAGCAGAAAAAGAGGGACATCGCTTCCCAGATGGCTAGGCCTATCAGAGAGGAGGTGGAAAAGCTACTCCAGGCGGGATTTATATCTGCAAATAAGTATCCGGGGTGGGTGAGTAATGTTGTAATTGTGAAAAAGGTGGAGGGGCAGTGGAGGATGTGTATTGACTTCTCTATTTTAAATAAAGCATGTCCTAAGGATTGTTATCCCCTGCCTCGAATCGACGCGCTGGTCGATTCAGCCGTCGGTTTTTCACTAATGAGTTTTCTAGATGCCTTTTTAGGATATCATCAAATACGCAAGCATCCTCCAGACATCAAGGATGTCACCTTTATCACCGAGGATGGATGCTTTAGCTACAACATGATGCCCTTTGGGTTGAAGAATGCGGGGGCAACCTACCAATGAATGATGGATCGGATCTTCCAAAAACAAAAGGGATGGAACCTTAAAGTTTACGTAGATGACTTGATGATCAAGAGCCAAGACCTCAAGTCCCATATTGTGGATCTAGAAGAAACCTTTGCGACCATAAGTAAATACAAGATGAGACTCAATCCTCTAAAATGCGTATTCGGGGCCAGCAGGGGAAAGTTCTTAGGACATCTCCTCACCCCATTAGGTGTAGAGCCTAACTCGGACAAAGTAAAGGCAATCCTAGAACTGGAATCGCCGAAGAATGCCAAAGAGGTCCAACGTCTCACGGGCAAGTTGGCTGGGTTAAGCAGGTTTCTTTCCAGAGTAGGAGAAAGGTTCTCACCTTTCTTTCGAACATTGAGAGGGGGGAAGAAATTTGAGTGGACCTCAGAGTGTGAGAAAGCCTTTTTATCCCTGAAGCAATAACTCACCAAAGCGTCGCTACTCCAAGGATCACGAGAAAGAGAGATTTTATTCTTGTACTTAGGAGTGGGGGCAGGAGCGGTGAGTTCGGTCCTCGTGCGGGAAGAAGGTAAGAAGCAGTTCCCAATCTATTACGTGAGCAGGGTCCTCAAAGAGGCAGAACTAAAATACCCTATCCTAGAGAAACTAGACTTTGCCCTCGTCATCTCAGCCCGAAAGCTCAGACCATACTTCCAGGCCCATTCAATCCAGGTCGTGACAGATCACCCTCTCTGACGTATTCTGGAGGGGGTGGAGCACTCTGGGAGGTTAGACAAATGGTCAATAGAACTCAGTGAGTTCGATCTTGCTTTCGTTCCTCGGGTGGCTATCAAGGCGCAAGCGGTGGCAGATTTCTTGGTATATTACATGATGGAGGTCAAGGAGGCTGAGGTATATCCAGTAGTGGCTTGGGAGATGCTCGTAGATGGGGCCTCGGGAAGTATCTATTTTGGAGGTTGAAAGATTTTGATAAGTCCCGAGGGAACCCGGATCGAACAGGCCCTGAAGATTCATTTCACCCTCACCAACAATCAGGCTGAATACGAAGCCATTATAGCAGGGCTGAGGTTGGCTCGTGAGCTCGGCATACAAGACATCAAGGTCTCCACTGATTTTATGTTAGTTGCAGGAGATATCAAGGGGGAATTTGAGGTAAGAGAACCCACCCTCCAATCATACTTAATAAAGGTAAAAAATATCATCGGACAATTTCGCAGCTTCTCAGTTCAACACATCCCGAGGGAAGAAAATACTAGGGCAGATTTGCTCGCTAAGCACGGTCCTCAGGCCGGAGGAACCATGACAGAACTCTTCAGGCCTTCCATAGAAGAGGGGGAATTGATGGAAGTGGACTAGCAGGGGTCCTGGATGGACCCATTTACCGCCTTCTTGACAACCAAGCATCTACCCGAGGGAGACCTTAAGAAGAAGCAGGTCAGATACAAATCGGCATATTACCTGGTGAAAGAGGGAACCTTATACCGTAAGACACTGTCAGGCCTGCTGGCTCGGTGTGTGTCTGAGAAAGAGGTCGCAAGAGTGTTGGAGGAGATTCACTCAGGGGAGTGTGGTAGCCATTCCGGGAGTCGGACCTTGGAAGGCAGGGTGCTGAGGCAAGGCTATTTCTGGCCCACTCTTAGGAAGGATGCTGAGGAATTCGCAAGGAGATGCAGGAAGTGCCAGGAATTTGCTCCTCTTCAACTCCTCCCGGCCAAAAGATTGCGCACGATTACGGCTCCATGGCCCTTCGCCATATGGGGGCTAGATCTGGTGGGCCTGTTTCCCCAAGCCAGTGGCCAGAGGAGGTTCTTGCTGGTCATGGGGGACTATTTTTCAAAGTGGCTGGAGGTGAAGCCGTTGGCAAAGGTGACGTCTCAAGTAGTCAGAAGCTTCGTATGGGGGGAAATCATCTGTAGGCATGGGCTCTCTTTAGCCATTGTCACGGATAATGGACCACAGTTCGCAAGTAGAGAATTCGTGGACTTCTATGTCCGGCTAGGTATAGACCTTCGATTCGCCTCGGTGCATCACCCTCGAAGTAATGGGCAGGTGGAAGCCACGAACAAGGTCATCGTGAATCTCTTGAAGAAGAAGGTAGAAAACCTAAGGGGAAGTTGGGTGGAGCATCTCCCCTCCGTCCTCTGGGCCTTGAGGACTACGCCAAGTACCGCCAAGGGAGAGGCACCATTCAAACTTTCCTATGGCTCCGAGGTCATCATATTAGTTGAGATCGAAGTTGAGTCACCTAGGGTGGCAGCGGCAAGAAAGGGAAATGAAGGATGGGAGGCAGACAACGGGGAGGAGTAGAGGCTCTCTCTTGACTTGGTGGAGGAACTTAGAGAGCTAGCGTCCATCCGGCAGTAGCATGTCAAGCGTCGGATGTCAAGGTATTTTGATATTCACGTTAGGATCAAGCTGTTCGAGAAGGGAGACTTGGTCCTTAAGAAAGTGGACACGGTAGGTAGAGGTGCCTCCGTGGGGAAGCTAAACCCCAACTGGGAAGGCCCTTTTATAATAAAGGAGGTCTTAAAGTCAGGAGGGTACCACCTCCAGGATGTGGATGGGACACCCCTCGATCGCGCCCGAATCGGCGATGATCTAAAGCGATTTTACCCTTGATGCTGTCTCTTTCATGTCTATTATTTATTTCTTCTGAGATGGAATATTTTCGTTTTTCAATACTTGTAAACTTGGCGCGGTTTTTAAATGTAATACAGGTTAAGATATCCATTTCCGCATAACAGGATTGCTTTGGTATTGGAAAGGAGACCCCGAGAAGACTCGCTGACCAGGCTACCATCAAGCTAGCAGGGATGTAGGCTCACTCGGTGGTTGGAGTTGCGTGTTAGAGAGGAGACCCCGAGAAGACCCGCTGACCAGGATACCATCAAGCTGGCAGGGCTGTAGACTCACTCGGTGGTTGGAGTTGGGTGTTGGAGAGGAGACCCCGAGAAGACCCGCTGACCAGGCTACCATCAATTTGGCAGGGCTGTAGGCTCACTCAGGTGGTTGGAGTTGGGTGTTGGAGAGTAGACCCCGAGAATACCCGCTGACCAGGCTACCATCATGCTGGCAGGGTTGTAGGCTCACTCGGTGGTTGGAGTTGGGTGTTGGAGAGGAGACCCCGAGAAGATCCGCTGACCAGGCTACCATCAAGCTGGCAGGGCTGTAGGCTCACTCGGTGGTTTGAGTTGGGTGTTGGAGAGGAGACCCCGAGAAGACCCGCTGACCAGGCTACCATCAAGCTGGCAGGGCTATAGGCTCACTCGGTGGTTGGAGTTGGGTGTTGGAGAGGAGACCCCGAGAAGACCCGCTGACCAGGCTACCATAAAGCTGGCAGGGTTGTAGGCTCACTCGGTGGTTGGAGTTTCGTCTTGGAAAGGAGACCCCAAGGAGACCCGTTGTCAAGGCTCCCATCTGGCTTGCAGATCTGTAGGCTCACTTGGTGGTGAGGAAGAATGGGCCCAAGGAGGACATGCTGGCCAAGTCCCCCCAATTCAGCAGAGTCATTGATCCGTTAAGTCACGGCATATACGGGGGAGCATCTACAAAGAAAGGCTATCAGCGGATGACAAGATGAGGAAAATCCATAGTTTGAACATAAGCAGAGAAGTTCCGGCTCGGGAAAAGGAAGTAAATAAGACAAAAAGGGAAGTCGGCCCCGTAAGACCCACTCGTGCCAGGGGGGTCCAGAAGCAAGGCGAGAGGAAGGAACGCCAGCCCCCTGCGAGGGCAACAAGGGCCTGACGACTCACGCCTCGGGTGAAATTTGTTCCTCGATCAGGCGGCGAGATGAGGTATGACCCTGTTTCAAAAGCAGAGAAAAAACAAGTACATTGGAAAAACATAAGAGAGTCGAGACGTCTCGTATATAAAGAAGCATGACCATGCATTAAGGTCTAACTTGTCCGGGAGAGCCCTTTTACAAAAAATGATAGGATGTCTTAATACAAAAACGTGTATACAAAAGAAAGCTGAAAGGCAGCCCTAGGTTTTCCTCCAGATGTCTTCTACTCTTCCGTGCTTGATGACGAACCATCTTCCTCCTCGCCATAAATCTCCGGCACGAGGTCGCGAGCGGTAACATCCTCGCAGCCCTCCTTGATAACCCCCATTTCTTTCATCATCTTCATGATCAGCTCGGTTGTTCTGATGTTGGCGTCTTTGCAGAGTTCCTCGACCTCCTCATGAGAATAATGGGGAGGAGAAGGTTGGGGAATCATCACGCGCGAAGGCGAGAGGGAAGCATTCTGAAGCCGGGTAACCTGGGACTCCAGGCCCTTAACCTCCGATTCAAAAGTCGCTATACGCGAGTGCATTCTATCGGCCGTCTCGGCATCCTGCGAGAGGCCAATTCATTAGATGAGGTCAAGGGTATACGAAAAATAAGTTGAGGGTAGAGAATAACTCACCACACTGCCCCGAGCCTTAGCGAGAAGGCTTTCCGCCACAGCCAACCTCTTTTCGAGATCTCCGGACTTCTCGCGCTCCGCCGCCAGTTTTGCCTCAAATTCCCACTAGCTTTGATTATTATAAATCAGGCGGTGCGAGAGCCGGTGCGAGAGCTCCAGGGTGCGCAGTTGAGAGTGCGTAGCCCTCAGAATTAAATCTCGCGAAGGAGGCTCGTCGGCGGGATCTGGCTCTGAACCATCATAAAGGCCAAATACCAGAGAGAAGGCATGGCCTGTAGGCTTTTCCTGCACTATCCAGGGGGGAAGGAGGGTAGACATGGATACGCGGTTTGCCCCCTTATCCCATATCAGAGTCAGGTCGTTGGCGGCATCCAATATCACCGGACCCATGTTGAAATTTTGATGGGCAGAAGGGTCAGGGCGACTAGAAGAGCCCACCTCGCAAGAGGGGGACCTAGATGATTGAGGGAGGGTGCCAGTGGGTTGGGCAGACTGACTCGCCTCGCCAGTAGGCGAGACGGCGTGCTGAGAAGGAAGCCGAGGAGGTGACCGGGGAGACTGAGACCCCAGGGAAATAGGGGTAAGGGATCCCAGCACCTCCATTGGCTCGATGGAGACTTGTTTCACTTTTCCGGCAGGAAGGGACACCACTTTATTGGTCTTTGACTATTTTGCGGGGCTCAGGCAAGGCGGGGCGGAGCCTTCAGCAGGCCTCTTCTTGAGGGAGGGGGTCAAGGTCTCCTTCGCCGCCTCAGCCACCATGGTGGCGAGGGCGACATCCTTAGATGGCTTGATGCTACTTTTGAAGGGTGGGCGAACGGGAACATTCCTCTCTCCTATTAAAGGCGAGGCGAGACATTACGAGCAAAGTTTAAATAAATAAATGAAAATAAAGGGGGTGAGCCTACCTTCGCCAGGGAGTACAAGAAGGAGGGAGTCGAGGCCACGCCTCAAGAATTGGACTTCAAAGTTCTTGCCGGTGAAGAAGTCGTAGAGGAGTTTATCTGTAACCCCAACTTGGGGAGTCGCATAGAATGCTTCAGCGGGGGATATGGGCGCCAGCGGGATGCCTCCAAAATTGCCGCGGATGAAGGCGAAGCGGGTGAGCCAATGATGGTTTTTATTGGGCGTCTCGCAAACCTTGAGACCTTGCCCAGTGAAGTAGGACACTCCGTCGTGATTAGCATGGTAGATAAACAGCTTGCGGATGACGGTTAAACTAAACTCGATGCGCTCCCGGCTCATGTAGCTGGCAAAAGCGACAAGCACTGAGATGGCGTTGGGGTTCAGTTGCGCAGGGACTACTCCAAAATATTTTAAGATGTTGGGATTTGTCTCCACAATACCTCAGATTTGTAGGAGGTCAGACCTTGAACTAAGATGAATTAAGGTGTATTTGATATTGTGTTCAAGTTGTATGTGTGCAGGTTTTTATTGCTAAGTGTAGACCAATGTCAGTCTATAATGGGTCACCAAACACAGGACCATACAATGTAATCCCTCATTGTGTGATCCAAAGTGTTGGCCCATGTATAGCCTCTCTATTGGGATACACTTCCTACATGCACTTGGATTGATGGACTGAAGTATTGAAGTTTATTTTCTCAGAAGAAATTTTTCTAAGTCCACATACTCGAGTAGCCTTCTTCATATACTCGAGTAAGTGACTTAATAATCGAGTAGATCCTCAGACATACTCGTGTGACTCTATATACTCATGTAGATAAGTTTATACTCGAGTAGATAGTTAGTCACTCGAGTAAGTCATATATTATACTCGAGTAGATCCTTCTGTTCTTAGATCCAAAAAATTTCTCTAAGTCCACATACTCGAGTACCTCCTTTTTCACTTGAGTAAGTGAGTCTGCTCTCGAGTAAGTTAGGTTACATACTCGAGTAGACTGCATTATACTCGAGTAGATGATAACTTGCACTCGAGTAGTTGGTTAGTTACTCGAGTAAATGTTCTGTTCATACTCGAGTAGATCTGTGGTTCTCATCTCACAAAAATTCTAAGTCTACATACTCGAGTAGTTCCTTATATACTCGAGTAAGTGATTCTGTACTCAAGTAGTTGTTATTCATACTCGAGTAGCTTAGTGATTACCCGAGTAATTTTCCCCAGATACTCGAGTAGTTCTTTTTCTCCTCACTCGAGTATCTCCAACCCTTTCACTCGAGTAGCTTTTCCTATCTTATCTCAAAATTTTCTCTAAGTATTTTTACTCGAGTATATACTCTCATACTCGAGTAGTTCTAAATTCACTCGAGTGCTGATCTTTGAATCACTCGAGTAGGTTCTTTTCTTATACTCGAGTATACTCCTTCTATCCACTCGAGTATATACCATCTGATACTCGAGTATGTTTTTTTCTATGACTCGAGTATATCTGCTTAAATTTTCCTGAAATTCTCTAAGTCAATTTCGCAGTGTATTTCAAATTAATCATTTCTGATTGGTCCACGTGTCATCCCTAATTAATTTTCTGACCGTTGGAGTCCACCTATAAATAGGTCCTCTCAGATTTGACTAATAACAAGTGAACAGAGATTTTATTTTAAGAAAGAGAAAAAGTTCCGTGAACCCTAATTTCTCACGCCGCCGCCATTGACGTTCACGGAAGAAGCTCTGGATCGACGATCTTCGATCGCTGTTTTCAACTCTGATTCTCCAGCGATCCAGACGAAAGTTAATCACTCGATCTCGCCAAGCCTCAAAGATTTCAGATCTATTTTCTCGATCGAGGTGATTCCGTTTTTCAGATTTGTGGATCTCTCTCAAGTCATCTTCAACATATTCTGATTAAGCCAAAGCTCTCAAGGAAGAAGACTGTCAAGATCCAGATCTGAGAATATTACTGTTTGTATTTTATTTTCAAACCAAATTTCTTTGTAGGAGTTTTTCTCCGAGATTTGTAGGAAGGCTTTATCTTCCGAGCGTAGATCCGATTTGGATCGAGTTTGTAGGAACGTGGTTCCGAGGTGTAGGATTGTTTTTAATCCGAGATAGTGGAGTAGCCGAGTCTAGTGATTTGCTAGATCGGTGAGTAAAGTGGATGTAACCAAGATTGGGGAACCACTATAAATCTCTTGTCGTCTATGATTGCTTGATGTGTGCTGTGTTATTTCTTTAATTCCGCATTTGACACGCATTTCACCTATTCACCCCCCTCTAGGTGATTTAGGCTAACAACTTAGTACTCTCAATTGGTATCAGAGGGAGGTTGATCGTTAAAAGGTTAACACCTTGATCTTATCAATCTAAGTTATTTCTTGAATAGTATCAAGCATGAGTAAGACCAAGGATTTTGCTAAACTCCCTATCTGCACCAAGAACAATTTTCCTATGTGGAAGGAAAGAGTAAAGTTCTTCATGGAAGCAGTAGATCCCCGGATCTTCATGATAGTTGAAGAAGGTCCCCACATTCCTATGACCACCTCCACCATAGATTCATCTAAGCAAGTTCCAAAGAAATTGATGGATCTCGATAAGGATGAGATTGCACCTGTCTCGTTGGACAAGAAAGCCAAAAATATTATCGCAAGTGCAGTCGATGACTCAATGCTGCAGAATCTGATTCATTGCCAGTCTGCCAAGGAGATGTGGCAATCCCTAGTGACTCTAATGGAAGGTACAGAAGAATTAAGGGATGATCGAAGGTCCCTACTGAACCAAAAATATGAAGCCTTCAGGCAGGGTCATAAGAAAGCCATAGCTGACACTTTTGAGAACTTCTTCAAGATAGTAAATGGCCTCAGAGTTTATGGACGTGTCTTCACCAATGGGGAACTCAATGACAAATTCTTAAGATCCCTAACCAAGGAATGGGACAATAAGGTATGTGCCATTCGGAAGTTTGGAAGGTTAGCTGAGACAGACCCGCAGAATCAGTTTGGAAAGCTTATGTCTTACGAGCTGCAAATCAACTTAAGAAAAGCTGAAGAAGAGATCAGCAGGTCTGCATCCAAGGAGAAGTCTGTCGCTCTAAAGGCAGATAGCTCAAGGAATACAAAGGCTAGCTCTCCTGCCCCAGTTCCTGAAACTGATGAAGAAGAATCATCTGATCCAAGCTCATTTGGCTCAGAACTATCTGAAGGAGAGTTCTCATTGCTCTCCAGGCAATTCAAGAAATTCTTAAATAAGAAGAAGCAATGGAGAGGCAAAGATGCCTCATTCAGAAGATCACGACGTGATGGTGATCAGAGAAAGAAAGGGTCAAGTAGCCATGACAGGTATAACTCTAAACAGAACAAACAGATTTCGACTGACATCGTTTGTTATTGTTGCAATAAGCTAGGTCACGTCATCGCCGACTGCCCTCACAAAAAGAAAGAAGGTGGAAGAAGAGAGGAAAAGAAATCCTCACACCATAAGAAGAGGACAGAGAAGAGTCTAGTAGCCAAGAAGAGCAAAACTCTCAGCGACTCCGACTCATCTGAGTCGAGTGAAGAAGAGGAAGCTTACTTTGGGCTCATGGCTCACTCAGATGATGAACAAGTCCCCCAGTTCACTGGGGAGGTAAAATCTCACACTCCTCTCTATGATTCTGATGATGATAATGAGCAAGAGGGCTATTCCTCTGAAGATGAATCTGAACTCATGGCCCAGTACAAAGAGTTGCTCATGACCTACGAGAAATGTCATAGAGTAGTGAAAACTCAAGCCAAAGAGATAAAATCTCTACAGGCTAATGAAAGCAGCTTGAGAGAAGAAGTCGTTAAGACTAACTCTCTTCAAGAGAACTTCAATAGTGTTATGGATGAATACAATCAAGCTCTCAAGCACCTCGGCCTTATAGAGGAAATCATCAAAGAATTGGAACAACAACTCGAGGCTGAAAAGAAACTTGTTGAGAGTTTCTCTAAGCCTAAGATAGTTCTTCCAATCGTTGCTGAGTTCTCTGCTAAGGCCAAGGGTGCTGGTTTAGGCCACATTGGCTCTTCTAGTAAATCCTCTAGGAGAAACAAGGCCAAGAGAAAGAATAAGGCTGCCCGGAAGGCTCTAGCTGAAGAAAAAGGGAAAGCTCCCTTGGAACCTGTTCTGTTCAAGAAAGTTATCTTTCCTACGAACGAGCTCGACTATGAGTCTACCTATGGACACTTTTCTAGGCCGATCCCTGAGAAGCCTAAGTCAAGATACCAAGGTTGGACTCATCCTCGTAACTTCGGCTAGAGTGCCTTCAAAGCACCTTATGAAGAGATTCAACTTCAAAGCTATGGACCTTATGCTCATGGTCATAATATCAAAAAGACACCAAAAGTAAAATCCATTGTAGAAAAGCCTATGAAGGAGAAGACTTCATGTAATTGCCATCATCATGAAGCCTCTTCCTCCAAGAGTAAAGCTCCTGCTGGACCTTCATTCCAGAAAGTCAAGCAGGACTACACAAGGCAAAGATACAACAGGTTCGACTGTTAGTATTGTGGCAGAATTGGTCACTTTGCCATCGATTGTTGGTTCAATCCTAGTAATGCTGCAACCCCTCAAGTTAGCAACGTGAGAATGACCACTCATGAGGCTAATACTCGTAGGGGGAGTTTTCTAACTCGAGACCAAGGACCCAAACATGTTTGGGTTCCTAAGGCTAAGTGATTGTAATTGCAGGTATGTCCAAAGGCCACCAAAATGCCAATCTGGTATTTGGACAGCGGATGTTCTCGGCATATGACCGGGACAAGGAGCCTACTCCAGAATTACACCTCAGTCTGCAATGGACCAAAGGTCATCTTTGGAGGTTCAGATCGAGGAATAACTAAAGGCTATGGTATGATCTCTAACGGTAGCATATCCTTTTCGGATGTAGCCTATGTTGAAGGATTGGAACACAATCTCATCAGCATAAGCCAATTATGCGACAAAGGATACGTAGTTGAATTTCATGCTGACAAGTGTTTGATAAAATCGGTTAACAACATGGAAACTATTTTATCAGGCACTCGAAGCAGAAATATTTTCTGTTTAAATTTCATTTGTATAGACTCTTCGATACCAGTGTGTCTTTTGGCAAAAACTAGTGCATCTCTTGCTGATCACTGGCACAAGAGACTAGCACATATCAATTTCAAAACTATTAATAAATTGTTCTCTCAAAACTTAGTACGTGATGCACCTAATGCCAAGTGCGTTACGGACAGTCCTTGTCACGCTTGTATCAAAGGCAAGCAAACAAGAAGTTCGTTTAAAAGCATAATAGGCAAGGATTCCAATCGAAGCTTACAGCTTCTCCATATGGACTTGTTTGGTCCACTGCAAGTTAGAAGTTTGAGAGGTAAGGAATATACGTTGGTTATTGTGGATGATTACTCGCGCTTTGCATGGGTGTTCTTTCTGAAACACAAGTCAGATACCTTCAGTATTTTCACTAATTTTGTTAGGCAGATCCAGAATGAATACAACTATTCCGTAGTCAAAATCAGAAGTGATAATGGAACGGAATTCAAGTCTGGAGCCATGACAGAATTCTGTGAAAGTCAAGGTATCTTTCATGAGTTTTCCTCTCCTCGCACTCCACAACAAAATGGAGTAGCTGAGAGAAGGAACAGAACACTCATAGAGGCTTGTCGGACCATGTTGAGTGATGCTTCACTTCCAGAGTACTTCTGGGCTGAGGCCGTCAACACCGCTTGTCACGTGCAAAATCGAGCTCTCATCAACAAGAACCATGATAAGACTCCTTACAAACTTTTAAAAGGCAGGAAACCAACCATTTCGTATTTTAGAATCTTTGGCTGTAAGTGCTTCGTACTTAACAACGGTAAGTATCACACTACCAAGTTTAGCGAGAAAAGCTTTGAAGGTATTTTTGTAGGTTATAGTAGCCATAGTAAGGCCTATAGAGTATTCAATAGAAAAACTCTGGTGGTGGAAGAGTCGATACATCTTGTATTTGATGAGACGAGTCTGCTACAAAGCAACTTGTCTAGTGTGCCTATTGTAGATGCAGGTACAAAGTTGAAAGAACTTAGCCTGGATGAAACTACTAAAGATAAGGATGAGACGTTCATCAAGATCACCTCTACAACCCCCATTGAAGAGGTAGATGATCAAAATGAAGAACACATCCCAGCTGAAGATGCAACTCCAGTGGCTGAAGAGATCCCAGATGCAAGGACTTTAGAGTTCAGACACTTGACGGATCACCCCGTTGATCAAATCATAGGAGATCCTCGGGATGGCGTCAGAACTCGTCGAGGTACAATTAACGAGAATTTATACTTAAGTTTTCTTTCACAGGTTGAACCAAAGAAGTTTGAGGAAGCCAACTCCGACGCATCCTGGATTCTAGCCATGGAAGAAGAGCTGAATCAGTTCAAACGATGCAATGTTTGGACACTTGTTCCTAGACCCAAGAGTAAGAACGTCATTGGGACAAAATGGGTCTACCGGAACAAGATGGACAAAGATAGAACAATTATAAAGATTAAAGCCAGACTTGTCGCCAAGGGCTATCGTCAAGAAGAAGGAATCGACTTCGACCAGACTTATGCTCCAGTAGCAAGACTGGAGACGATCAGGTTATTTCTTGCCTACGCTGCACTTAAGTGCTTTACCGTCTATCAGATGGACGTCAAGTCCGCCTTCCTAAATGGTGACATAAAGGAAGAACTGTATGTAGAGCAACCGCCAGGTTTTGTTGATTCAACCTTTCCTAATTATGTTTATTTACTGCAAAAAGCACTATATGGTCTTAAACAAGCTCCTCGAGCTTGGTATGAGACGTTGTCCACCTTTCTTCTTGAGAACAAGTTCACAAGAGGAAAGATAGACAAGACATTATTTCTTAGGGAAATAAAAGGCAAGATTCTGCTAGTGCAAATCTATATCGACGACATCATTTTTGGCTCTACAGATAACAACCTCTGCAAGAAGTTTTCTAAACTTATGCAAGGAAAGTTTGAAATGAGCAGTATGGGAGAGCTGAAGTATTTCTTAGGGCTTCAAGTGAAACAATCTGAGGATGGAATTTTCATCTCACAGACCAAGTTCACCAAAGAGCTACTTAAGAAATTCGGAATGGAGAATGCAACCTCTATGAGGACTCCAATGGCCTCAGCTATGTCTCTGGACAAGGATGAGAAAGGGAAACCTTTTGATGAAACCAAGTACAGAAGCATAATTGGGTCCTTGCTCTACCTTACTACAAGTAGACCAGATATAATGTTCTCAACATGTGTATGTGCTAGATTTCAGGTGAACTCTAAGGAATCTCACTACATCGCTGCAAAGCGAATCCTGAGATACCTCAAAGGTACACCAAATCTTGGCTTATGGTACTCAAGAAGTAATGATAGTGAACTAATTGGATTTTCAGATGCAGACTTTGCAGGTAGCAAAGACGACAGGAAAAGCACTTCCGGGACTTGCCAATTCCTCGGAAGAAGACTTATTTCCTGGAGCAGTAAGAAGCAGAACTGTGTATCCATCTCAACGGCTGAATCAGAGTATATCTCTGCAGGCAGCTGTTGTGCACAGCTTTTATGGATCAAGAACCAGTTTGAAGACTACGACATGAAGTTCCAGAACATTCCTTTGTTTTGCGACTCATCCAACGCTATAGCAATAGCCAATAACCCAGTCTCCCACAGCCGGACCAAGCACATAGAGCTTCGTTATCATTTCATCCGGGAGCATGTGGAAAATGGAGACATAGATCTACAATATGTCTCCACAGACAGGCAAGTTGCAGATATATTCACTAAGCCGCTGGACGAGTCCAAGTTCTCGTTCTTCAAAACGGAACTCGGACTGCTCAACAAAGAAGACTAGTGATGGACTCACAAATCAAGAAGAAATCAGTGGTGTTGGCTGATCAGAGATAAAGTTTTCAGTGGCAATAGACTTCTACCAAGAAAAATTGTCTTTCAAGTATTAGATACTCGAGTATATCAAGACTTACACGAGTAAACGGAAAATACTCGAGTAAGAAGTCTGACCTACTCGAGAATTTGACAAAATACTCGTGTATGAACACTACCTACTCGAGTATATTTTGTCTACTACTCATGTATGGCGTTACCTACTCGAGTATGTTCCGTCTAATACTCGTGTATGATGCTATCTACTCGAGTATACGGGCTTCTATTTTGGATTTCTAATTTTTCTATTCGCACCGAGCTATTTGCCACTTCATTCAGGTATGAAATTATATTTACTTTTCCTAAAACCTAATTAGGATTATATATATATATAGAAAAATCGAGAAACCCTTTCCACTTCTCATTCACTCGAGTAGCCGCCGACTCCTCATCTTCCGAAAATCACAGAGCATCGTCTTCTTCGCTTCTCTCATCCTCCAGAATCGCAGATGGCCCCCTCCTCTAAAATCGGCATCGGCTCCGAACTCGCCCCCGCGGGTATAGCCGATCTTTCAGATGATTTCCGCAATCTTCTGATTCTGCTCAAAACCGCCGGACTGTCGTTCGTTCTCATGTCGCCGTGCCGAGTCATTTTCCCAGCAGTTGAGGAATTCTATCAGAATCTGAAGGTAAAGCGTAATGGAAAGCTCCTGAAAACCAAGGTAAGAGGGATAAAAATTCGACTGGATAAAGGTTCTCTTGCAACTCTGTTAAAGCTTCCAGTGGTCGATGAAGATGCCGAAATGACTACAGACGATTCAGTAAGGGCTAGCTTATTCTGTGGAGCTAACCCTCAAGCCCACTTCTTTAGCAGGGCCGACTTCAACTCAGAAGGAAAATTCCTAGTGGATGTTATAGCTAAGGTACTGTTGTGCAAGACGTATTCCATTCGAGACATTTCTATGGAAATGTTTGACATAATGCAAGCTATCATCTGCCGCAAACAGTTCCAGTTTGGACTGTTGATCCTAGACAAAATCAGAGACAGCATCAAGCATCCCAGCTTTGGCAGAATTATCTCCCTCCTACTTCATGAGATTAACCCATCAGTCTTTGACCTATCCAAAGGGACTCCCCTCCATCACATGAAGAAAGTTTCCTTATCCTCCATCCAGAGATATGATATTAAAATTCTGAACTCTGCCCAGGTATCCAAAGCTGCTGTTCCTTCAGGAATGTCCCAAGAAACCAGTATATCTGAAGACAGGATTCCATCTCCTCCTCTACATCAAACTGCTGCTACCTCTGGTGCAATAGTTGAGGGGGAGCCTGCCTCTTCTCATCCTAAGTACCCAGCTTCCTCAGAACCTTCAGAACAAGCAGAAGTCAGAGCTTCTCCTCCTCCAACAAATCCTGATTCAGAAATTCCAGATCCAGCAACCTTACTGTCTACAGCAGAAGATATAAATAGATTCATTGATGAGCTCAGCTCAGATGCTCCCCTGTTTGAGAATGAATCAGCTGTAAAGTCTCCTGCTCAGGATCCAGTTCAGACTCCTGTACAATCTCCTGCTCAGGATCCAGTTCAGACTCCTGTACAATCTCCTGCTCAGGATCCAGTTCAGACTCCTGTACAATCTCCTGCTCAGTCCTCAGCTAAAGAGTCCAGCCAGCCTGAACAGATTCTGTTGTCTGATGATGAGGAAGTATCTCCAGAACCAGTGGATGCTCCTCTGAGGACACTGGACTTCACCCTTCCTTCCTTCATCAACACTAAAGATTCAAATTTGGTAGAACCCTTCAAAAGAGCTGTCAGTTCAGTGCAAATTACTGAAATCCCTCTATGGGTTGCTCCTGCTCCTTCAGTTCCTGCACCAACCTCAGCTCCTTCTTCTTCTTCAGATCTGGTGAGTAAGATTGAACAGATGCTCATTGAACAGAGAAAGTACTTTGATGAATCTCTAGCCTCAGTAAATAACAAGGTCACTACTCTTGAAAAGGAGATGAGTAGAGGCTTTGCTGAAATTCAAGCCAATACTGATGAGCTCAAGAGGTGGTTTCAGCTAGGTGGAAAAGCACTAGATCACACTATCACAAGCATAGGTGAACTAAGAAATCAACAAGAAACTGTTGCACATAATCAGATAATATTGGACAAGAATGGTGAAGCAAATGTGATGAAAGTATGTGAAGAAGTTGGCACCTTCAGAGATGAAGCAATTGCCAAGCTAGCTGTAGATATCACCAAGGGGGAGAAAGTTGTAAAAGAACAAGTTGAAAAACTATCTGAACAAGCTCAAGCAGCTGTAAAAGAGCAAGTTGAAAACTATCTAAACAAGCTCAAGTAGGTGTGGATGGTCTTGTAAAAGATATGAAAGCAGACATCCTAGCCCAGCTCCAATCTGTCAAATTCTACATTTATGATACAGCTGTATGGGTAAATAATCAGAATTTCCCTAATGCCCAGCTCAATCCTACCATCATTCCCAGCTTCTTAAATCCTCTTGAAGAACAACCTCCAGCAGATGCCCCAGCTCAGGCAACCATACCAGAAGGTGTGCCAGTCTTCTCACCCAGACCTGATGGTGATGTGACTGAGCCCCCTCTCTCCTATTCTGATTTGTGGCAAGATGAAATTCCTCCCAGTTCTCAAGGTGCCCCAAGAAAGAAAAGAAGATATGGTGATGGTGCTTCTGCCAGCCGTTCTGCACCTAGAAAAGAGCCTGCCCAAGCTTCTGAAGGTAGACCAGAAATTGTTCATTCTGAAGTTTGGAGTCCAACCTCCAAATCTCTGATCCTTGATACCCTGAAGTTAGTAACAGATTATGGTGAGAACAGAGATCACTATTATAGTTATTCAGAATGGAAGGCTTATGAAGCATCTCAGATCAAGATCAGACTTCATGACAGGAATTGGGGATACAACAACCCAGCTACTCCTCCTAGGCCCAGAACTTATTTTCCTAAACCTTTCAGTTACCTAGAGAGACAAGAGCTGAAGAGAGAAAGAATGCACAAAGGAGCCCCTTCTTGAGTCTATAAGAATGTGGAAATGGATATTTTAATCTGTTAAAAACATTTCTGTATATATATATTTTTGATTCTGATTATGGTTTTTTTTGACTCTTTATCCTGCTTCAGTTTATATTCTTTTGGTATATGTGTGTTGTTCTTTTTACTTTAAGTAATTCACCTTAGTATAGAGGGTGCTGACATCTACAAATAAGGGGAGATTATTGGGATTTGTCTCCATAATACCTCAGATTTGTAGGAGGTCAGACCTTGAACTAAGATGAATTAAGGTGTATTTGATATTGTGTTCAAGTTGTATGTGTGCAGGTTTTTATTGCTAAGTGTAGACCAATGTCAGTCTATAATGGGTCACCAAACACAGGACCATACAATGTAATCCCTCATTGTGTGATCCAAAGTGTTGGCCCATGTATAGCCTCTCTATTGGGATACACTTCCTACATGCACTTGGATTGATGGACTGAAGTATTGAAGTTTATTTTCTCAGAAGAAATTTTTCTAAGTCCACATACTCGAGTAGCCTTCTTCATATACTCGAGTAAGTGACTTAGTACTCGAGTAGATCCTCAGACATACTCGTGTGACTCTGTATACTCGTGTAGATAAGTTTATACTCGAGTAGATAGTTAGTCACTCGAGTAAGTCATATATTATACTCGAGTAGATCCTTCTGTTCTTAGATCGAAAAAATTTCTCTAAGTCCACATACTCGAGTACCTCCTTTTTCACTCGAGTAAGTGAGTCTGCCCTCGAGTAAGTTAGGTTACATACTCGAGTAGACTGCATTATACTCGAGTAGATGATAACTTGCACTCGAGTAGTTGGTTAGTTACTCGAGTAAATGTTCTGTTCATACTCGAGTAGATCTGTGTTTCTCATCTCACAAAAATTCTAAGTCTACATACTCGAGTAGTTCCCTATATACTCGAGTAAGTGATTATGTACTCAAGTAGTTGTTATTCATACTCGAGTAGCTTAGTGATTACCCGAGTAATTTTCCCCAGATACTCGAGTAGTTCTTTTTCTCCTCACTCGAGTATCTCCAACCCTTTCATTCGAGTAGCTTTTCCTATCTTATCTCAAAATTTTCTCTAAGTGTTTTTACTCGAGTATATACTCTCATACTCGAGTAGTTCTAAATTCACTCGAGTGCTGATCTTTGAATCACTCGAGTAGCTTCTTTTCTTATACTCGAGTATACTCCTTATATCCACTCGAGTATATACCATCTGATACTTGAGTATGTTTTTTTCTATGACTCGAGTATATCTGTTTAAATTTTCCTAAAATTCTCTAAGTCAATTTCGCAGTGTACTTCAAATTAATCATTTCTGATTGGTCCATGTGTCATCCCTAATTAATTTTCTGACCGTTGGAGTCCACCTATAAATAGGTCCTCTCAGATTTGACTAATAACAAGTGAACAGAGATTTTATTTTAAGAAAGAGAAAAAGTTCCGTGAACCCAAATTTCTCACGCCGCCGCCATTGACGTTCACGGAAGAAGCTCTGGATCGACGATCTTCGATCGCTGTTTTCAACTCTGATTCTCCAGCGATCTAGACGAAAGTTAATCACTCGATCTCGCCAAGCCTCAAAGAATTCAAATCTATTTTCTCGATCGAGGTGATTCCGTTTTTCAGATTTGTGGATCTCTCTCAAGTCGTCTTCAACATATTCTGATCAAGCCAAAGCTCTCAAGGAAGAAGACTGTCAAGATCCAGATCTGAGAATATTACTGTTTGTATTTTATTTTCAAACCAAATTTCTTTGTAGGAGTTTTTCTCCGAGATTTGTTGGAAGGCTTTATCTTCCGAGCGTAGATCCGATTTGGATCGAGTTTGTAGGAACGTGGTTCCGAGGTGTAGGATTGTTTTCAATCCGAGATAGTGGAGTAGCCGAGTCTAGTGATTTGCTAGATCGGTGAGTAAAGTGGACGTACCCAAGATTGGGGAACCACTATAAATCTCTTGTCGTCTGTGATTGCTTGATGTGTGCTGTGTTATTTTTTTAATTCCGCATTTGACACGCATTTCACCTATTCACCCCCCTCTAGGTGATTTAGGCTAACAACTTAGTACTCTCATAAGACCTGTTTAACCTCCGGCCAGAGGGGCAGTCTCAACCCCGCCTCGAAGTGCGAGACAGGGAAGGCGAGTTCTCTAGGGTAGAAGGTGTTAATTAACTCGCCCACTTTGGGAGGACGCGATTCGAACCCCTCGGTCAAGAAATCGCGAGTGAAGGCATTGTACTCTTCCTCAGAAATGCGGCCGGGAGGAAAATCATGATCAGCGAATCGTCTCCCGCACCGGCTATTCCCTTCCCCCTCTTCAACTTTCTTCTTCCCCATTTCAAACCGAGAGGGCAAAAGAGAGATACGAGAAGAATAGGCGAGACAAAGCAAAGGCGAGAGCAGCACACGAGGTAAGGAAGAAAGGACGATAATGATTAGGGCACTAGAATATAAAAAAAGGGGGCGTGACCCTGACCCGGGGTAGGGGGTGTATTTATAGCAGATGGGATAAGTGGAGAAAATAGGAACAGGCGGGGAAAATCATGCAGAGGAAGGGGAAGAGGCGGCCAACCATTTTTATCTCTCCAGACCTCAATTGGCGTAGCCCAACATGAGCTCCCAGCTAGGGCGGGGTGGTACGAGGCAAGAAATACAGATTAGCAAATAGAGCCCCGTTAATTAAATATGTGACTAATAAGAGCCATGTATCATAATGGATAGAATAAGCTAGGAAAAATAAAGCAGATAATTATTGGAGCAGGAAATTATTAAAGCAGATAATTATTAAAATATTTCATCCCGTGCGAGGCGGGCGACACGTTCGCAAGATTTGGAAGTTTTAGCGAGATACGCATAGAAATTATTATTACAGAGCCAGGAATAAAAAGGAAGCGGGACGTGAGACTAGACGGAAATTCTTCAGTTCTTATGCCATCTCCAGCGTCCGCCGCCGCGAGATCTCGCGCAAGGAGGCCGGTTGGGGAGATGAAAGGCGCGAGCCGCTTCTACACCGCGACGCGTGAGATGGAGTTGCTGGTCGACCTCGCTCAGGATCGCCTGGGGATCGGTCTCGTCTATCTCAATGTCCGCATCAATTTCAGAAGTCAGGCGAGCACACTTCACCTCCAGCCAGTCAGTCTGTCGATCAGTCGCGTGCTTATCCTTCTCTAACTCATGAATCATGAGCGCTTGCTTCCGGAAGGCCACTCTACGCTTCATCTCCAGCGGATCCATGGGATCACCCAGATTGTTTTCGATCTTGCCTATAGGAGTAAGAGGCGAGAAGGCTACCTGCCTTGAGCGCTCCTCAGCAGGCGAATCATCAGCAGATGAGTCCACCCGTACATCTACAAAGGAAAGAACAGAATAAGGAGGGCCTTCAAGGGAATGTTGACAGCGAGCGGGGCTGAGGCCCAAGGCAGTGGGGCCCTTACCAGAGTGGCGAGAGGTCCCGGCGACATGGGAAGGGTCGCCCTTCTTCGCTTCAGGAATACAAGGAGGAGTGGATGGTGGAGGTGAGACAGAGTCTGGACGGTGGTCTGCGAGACGAATTCGGCTGCTACCATGACGATGAAGATGCGCGGAGATTTTCTGAAAATAAATGAAAAAGAAAAGGGAACAATTAGGAGATGATAAAGAAGAAGAAAGCTAAGCGAGAGTTTCAGCTCCTTTTCTCTGGGAGAGGAGGAAGTAGGAGGGATGCGCTTCTCTGGAGGGTCGCGAGAGGGCTCCTCCACTAAGGGAGCAAGGTCAGTTGTCCTCGCCTTCTTCGGGTTAGAGGAAGAGGGCGGTAGGGAGGAGCAAGTGCAAATGGGAATTAAGTTCAGGGCCGCCGTGCTAGCCTTGTTTCTTTGGCGCACCAGCGCGATGCGATCGCGGAAGCTCTTACTAAGAGACATGACAGCAGAAATGGACGGGGTGAAATGTGGAAAGAAGAGATTCTCTGTATACGGGAAGGAACCCCGTATTTATAGACTCAAAGGGGGGAGGGCCCTCCACCTAAAAAAGATTCTGTCATAAAGTCGATATGGTGACACGAGCCTCGTTTGGACTTTCTTTTCGAGCTTGGACAACCCCGAAAAGAGCGGGGATTGTGTATAACCTCGGGCTCGCACGAGGAGAAGACTCAGAAAAGAGGAGAATACAAGGACCCCAGGAGAAGATAAGGCGCTAGGCGAGAAGAAACCAAGTGAGGATCCATTCGCGCTGGGCGAGACGGACCCAAGTGAGGATCCATTCGAGCTGGGCGAGACGGAACAAAGTGAGAATCCATTCGCGCTGGGCGAGACGGATCCAAGTGAGAATCCATTCGCACTGGGCGAGATGAACCCAAGTGGTGCTTTCGCCCACGAGGCAGCGCTCTCGCCGAGCACCGGTTCGGCAGGAAGCTGGAGGGTCGGTTCAGTAAATGGGAAAAGACCGGTTCAGTTGGCAAATGGTTCACTTTTCCTAACTTCAGAGGTTTTTACTCCTTTACCCTTGGAGGTCTGCCTATAGCCCTCCAGAACAGCGGAATTTGGCTGTTGGCAGACCCTACCCAGGGTATCCTTGTAATTTCACGAGTGATTCGATTTGGTTATTTGACGTTCAAATCTTGAGGCCCATAAATAGACCGGTAAGGTGACTGAGAGAGAGGCGTTGAACCCTTCTTTTTCTCTCTAACTCAGGCACCTAGCTCAGCATTGGCTAGGGAGGGGGAGAATTTCTAGTTCTTGCGGGTAAGAGGTAGGACCTCCGAGCTAAATCCCATGGTCTGTTCTTCCGAGAATCCTATCGGGAGCGTGGTCCAAAGAGAGTAGGTGTAGGCTTAAACTTTAGATCCGAGCTTTAGGAGGAACCGGCTTTGTTAGTTCCAACACCCCACAATCTTCTTGTGCTAACAGTGTTTGTGAAATGTGAGATCCTAATTACTAGGTTACTCTTTTCAGTTTGTTAATACAGTTTACGTTAACACAGGACTGCCCCCGGTATTCCCTGTGAAGGGCTCTCAAAGGGCACTAGGAACTATGATGGTAGCTGAAGCCCATCGTTCCCTTTTGCAAGGCACTTATTGTTATTGGTTGATTCCCCTTACCCATTGTCTTCTCGTGTTACGATAGACTAACCTAGTGTGATTTTTAACCTTCCTCTCTTCGGGGAAGACGATCTTTCGTCGAACCCGAGCACCTCTACACTCTAGCCAAACCACTTATCACTACCCCTCCCATCCTTCTATGGTGAAATCATACACATCTATCCGACCCAGCAAAATGACTAACTCCAACAACTATCCCAAATCATATCCTATTGCAACTTTAATGATTTGATAAGTGTAGACCAACCTAGACTATACGTCGAACCGGATAGGAGATAATCTAAATAATCATCTGAATGCCCTAAATTATTTACTGGAGACTTATCATGACACAAATAGACTAAATCAAAAAGATTATAATTTTCCTAATTATTCTGATATTTAATTAATTTTCTTAAGGGTTCCAAGAGCTACTAATTGAACATAAAGTGCACTTTTTAGATATGAATAAAGCTTCATAAAATCATAATAAATTCCAAACAACAATTTATCAGTAAATCAAAGGTATAACAATTTTCCCAATACTTTAATGACTTTAATTTAATTTTTAGAATAAATCCTTTTTCCTTTCATTAATGAAGTAAGTGCAGTAAATAAACATCCAAAAATTCTTTATTAATCTTCTAGAGCAGATACTGTCCTAAAAACATCATTGGCCAAATTTCATAATTCTTCAATGGGAATTGAGCTCTAGAATAAATATTTACAAACATCTCAAAAAGCTATGTTTGTAAAGCAAGTATTGTAAATGTTCTTCTAAAAATCATGAATAAAATCCTACAACTAAATATTCATCTGAAAACATTAATGGCAAGGTTTCATAATTTTACAGTAGGTAATTTGCTCTAAATGATTTATTGACCATAATTGCCCTTTTGGAACTTGTGAAGGAAGTACTAAAAATAATCAACTAAAAATTGGTAACAAAATTGAGGGATATTCATTTTGACCTAAATCATCCGCTGGCCAAGTTTCATTAGATTCAAAAGAACAGAGTAATCAAAATAATTAAAATACCTGTTTGGGCAAATTGATACCTAACAAATAAAGTACTAGAAATATAACCCATAAAATTCTAATAAAAATTTGTATGGGTTCTACCTAGACTAAAACTTACTCTACCCAAGTTTCACAACTTTTGACTAAAATTTAATGACTGTGTTACCATATTTGAGCTTCTACCCTAAAACTAGGGTTAGGGTTTTGAGGTGTCTACCCACCTCCAAATCCTCTAAGATCCCTACCAGAGGACTTAGGTTTTACTACCTTCAACTCTATTGAGTTACAAGGTCACACAAGGGCATTTGCCCCTATTTCCTTCACAACACTCAAGGGCCCATCCTTAGTGTTTGAGTTTGAACCCTAGGGTAAACCAACCCTAAATTACACCATTCTCCTTAAGAGGGTGACATTTTCCATACCAAGTCAGTTAACAAAACCCCAACCTCTGTTGAGGTGAGATGACCACTCAAAATCCCAAGTGCACCATTATTCAAAAGCACCTCTTTAAGGCCTAACTAGGGTTTGGTGATTCCCTAACCAAAACTCATCCAAACAAGTTGAAATTTTGTGCAGAGCTAGGTACTATTGTCAGGGACCACTCACCAAAATTTGGGAGGGTTTGGAGATCATTTGACAACTTAATTAAATTACCCTATCATTATTAAATAAAAATAAAAACTTTAGGAAAAGTGTCTCCAAAAATTCTCATTTTTGGACGGACCCTAGATATGGTTAAGATTTGTCCCCTGTCCAAATTCACTCCATTTGGACAAGGGATGAAGGGTGGGAACCCATTTGAACCTCAGGTTATCCCTAGGTATAGGCCCCACCAAAATGGGTGCTCTGGCCAAACAAGAAGTCCAAATGGGTCCAAATAAATTTTGGATTAAATTAGACCCATAGGGCTACAACTTTCATGTTGAAAGTTTTCCCACCAGAGGTCCCTAAATATTTTTAAAATTAAGGCCATCTACTGTAAATATTGTGACAGAAAAATGAAATAAATCAACACTAATTAATTTCTATGCATCTTGCCGCACGAATCTTGGCGCAAATCCAAGGGCGGCCGAGTCGTCTTCTTCCTTGAGCCGATGGTGTAACACCTCTATCCGTCGTATAGCATATAGCAGTAGGTCCGGCCGGGGCCCGACGTCATATACTACGGACAGACCGGTTGGTTACGCGTTGAAAGCATTCATTCAATTACACATCCTACACAAGCACCTAGCGGAAGCATTAAAATTAAGTTGCAAGACGAAAGAACCCAGCCAAAAAGCATGAATGTCCACTACAATAACACCCGTAGAAATGTTTCAATACACAGAAATAGAAATGGACTTAAGGCCTTACACAGTTTGCTTGACATAAAAGTGTTTTCATACTTCGGCTCGCAGGCCGGCCACACATGATTACAATGAAACACTCAAAATTAGGCCTTCGAGGGCCGGCTCAGCAACTTGGGCTTTAGCCCGCTATTTACCGCTCGGCTCCGCAGCACCTGCAAGCAACAATCCACCGCCCGGTGGTAAACAAAAGCAACGGTCAGCTATGCTAACCAATTATAACGATCCCGCCCCCAAAATCGGGGCGGCGATGCTCTTTCCCTACACTTTATTAGTATAGGCAATAAAAATAGTGTAAACACACTCCATCACAGGCATAGGCTCGCACAGCCACACACCTCGTGCACACAGGGCACATTCACGGCGAACCGGCCAACGTCACGTCAATTCAAGCCATAGACATTCCTGTTCCACCACCGCCCCTTGGACGGCCAATCATATGAGCATTTTATCTTCATGGCCTTGGTCACGACAATTTAAGCCATAGACCGCCGAAGACTCTCATCCATGCCAACGGTCCCACCGAACGACATAGATCGGGTATGGTCCCGCCTGAACCGTCCTCATTCCGCAACGACAATTTAAGCCATATGCGCAGGTCAAGACTCACCGAGTCCCGTTTCCGCCACAACAATCACGTAACCCAGTTATGTTTACGTTGGCTCCCCGGCCATCGTGTTGGCAAAACCCGCTTTTTCCCAGTTTTTCGGGTGCACCTTGGAGTTAATCTCCAAGGCTCCCTGCTGCAATCTACCACGTAGAAAACTCGAAAAATGCCCAAACATCCGGAGTCTCCCCCGGTTCATATGCAATGCAACATCACCGATCCGGCTCTACTTGTCCGGATAGGATTCACACACAATGCATATGCCCGTTTTCGCATACGGACTCTATACGAGGGGGACTTCACATATCTACCCCAAGGAATGCTCCAACTCTTCGCTCACTCGCAAGAGAGGGCTTCCTATGCAAAGGAAAAGAGGGATTCACATGCCCTAGGATGAGAAATTGTTTCCCTTACATTCTTCCGCGGCGCCATGAAAAATCTACGCGGTTAGAAAGCACCGCAACAGCGTCGCCTTCGTGGATCTGGTCTCGGATCGCGATTCGGAGCTCCGATGCTCCACCGGTGGCCGGATCTTGGTCTCCTCCTCCACCTAGCTCTCCCTTCTCTCTGAACCCTTAGAGAGAGAATGCCCAAGAGGAAATGGGGTATTCTACCCTAATTCCCGGCTAAAAGACCCCAGGAACAGTCCCCAACCGTTGGATCCAAATCCAAGGAAACGAACGGCCACGATTAGGCCTGAAATTACAAAATCTGGGCCGAACACGGGTTGCAACACGGCCGTGTGCATGGCCGTGTCACCCATTCGCCGTCTCGACCGACTCGATAACCAGCACACGGCATTTGACACGTCCTCTGACACGCCCGTGTCGCATGCGACACGGCCGTGTCACGACCCGTGTCACGCCCCGTGTGCAATGACCAACATTCTTAACCCGAGAAGGACACGACCTATGACACGACACTAGACATGCCCGTGTTGAATATGACACGCCCGTGTCTATGCCCGCGTCATGGCCCGTGTGCACCACACTCGACGAGTGACTGACACGCCCTGGGACACGTCCGTGTCCCAGGCCGTGTTCAGCCTCTCGACGATCGTCGACCCCAAAATTGATGACCGCGCGGCCAACACTGAACCCGAGCACGACACGCCCTGGGACACGCCCGTGTCCCAGGCCGTGTCACCCCTGCCAAAACACATATTTGGCTCAAAACACCACCCGTCACCCTATTGAGTTTCGGGGCTATCGGTTTCGGTCAAACTTAAATGAATTCGTGGGCGAATTCACTTTAAGGGGTGGTGAGCACATGTGTGTGCGTCATCGTTATAACATGAAAAGAACCCATGAATGTCCACTTAGGAATGAAAATAAACATGTTTGAGGAACCTGTGTGTTCCTATAATTGCTGTTTGCAATAGTATTTGGTCTCTTATCGGTGTTTTGCACGATTATAGGTGACCAGAAGTGGTGCTGGGCCGTCAGAATGGCCAGGTTCTGAGGCAAGCAGTGCGCCAAGTGAAGCGCCTGCAACACCTCCATCTGCCAAGACTATTAGATTGGTGGCAGAAGCTGTCTTTGTTTTGATTAATGCGCAACCTGCAAGACAGGTGCAATAGCCTGCTCCTGCGGGGGAGCAAGTGCCGCTCCAAGCAGCGGAGCCTAGAAGGGTTGAGCAGGTGGCGGTGGAGCCGGAGTTGCCTCGAAGAGCAACTGAGAGACAGCTTACGCATGTGATGGGCTTCCATCCACCGGTGTTCTCGGGAATAGGAACCCCGACCCAGGCTGAAGATTGGCTCTCAAGAGTCAATAGGGTGATGACAGCAACTGAAATGGAAGAGTGGCAGAAGACCACAATAGCGACGTTCCTATTGGATGGGGACGCAAGGTTATGGTGGGAAGGTCTAGAGCTACACCAGTTGAGGGGAAGGTCGTTGGCCGAAGTATCTATGGAGGAATTTTCGAGACTGTTCATGGCTCGATACCTCCCCTCAGCGCAGAGGATCGCACTAGAGAATGAGTTCCAAAAGTCGGTGCATCGAGAAAGCACCGTAGACGAGTACCTCCACGAGTTTACTCGATTGGGGAGATATGCTAGTGCTACCTTTGCCGACGAGGAGCGAAAGACGAACCGCTTCTATGAAGGGTTAAGAGATGAGCTGAGGTTGCTACTGTCATGGCCCATGGCGCAAGGTTTCCTAACCTTGGTCAACTCGGCCCGGCCTTGGAGAAGGACATGAGAAATGTGCAAGCTAAGAAGGAATCTTGTGGGAAGAAATCAGAGTTCAAGGCACCGACTACGTCGAAGTCAGGCTATCGAAGATTCTACAAGAAGGCTAGGACGTCAGGTCCAGCTTCTTTTACAGGTGCCTCGGGGGCAACTACCAATTGAACCCCGGGCGCTTGTTTCACGTGTGGAAAGACGGGGCACTTTGCCCACGATTGCTGGAGCAGACGCCCAAAGTCCGAGAGAAAACAAGGAGCTACTTACGAAGAGAAGGGCAAGGCGGTGGAGTCAACCGCGTCCCATTATGCTCTGACTCAACCTAGAGTGTACAACTTGGGCCAGTAGGAGGCCATTAAACAAGCTGACGTGGTGACAGGTACGAGTTAATTTATAGTAAGTTAAATTTATATACTGTTGTCTATTGCTTGTTAGCCTAATATTGTTTGCGTAGGCTTTGTTTTGATTAGCGATAGTCCGGCACGGGCACTGTTCGATACGGGAGCTTCACATTCCTTCTTGTCCGAAAATTTTATATCGCGCATCGGAGTCCCTTCTTCGATGGCGAAAAATAAGTTGGATGTGTTGCTACCGAATGGGTGCTCGATGCGTGCGGACAGAGTGTGCGTCGTGAAGGTTCACATAAGGAGACAAGAGTTCGACTTGTTAGCATCATTGCTACCGCTAGTATAGTTCGACGTTATCTTTGGGATGGATTGGCTGTCAGAGCAGAAGGCTTGGATTGATTGCGATCGGAAGGAGGTCAAGCTGGGTGTTGGGAGGGGGACAACATTCGAGGGACTCAAGGGGTCGAGCAAGACGCTGATGTATGCTCTTCAGGTGGTAAAGGCAGTTCGTGTCGGTGCAGAGCTGTTCTTTTCTTTAGTGGAGGCCGCCGAGCCGAAGTCCATGTTGGATAGTATCCCTGTGGTATGCGAGTACCCAGATGTGTTCCCGGATAGTCTTCCCGGAGCCCCACCGCAGCAGGAGATTGATTTCACCATCAAGCTCGTGATGGGTGCCAAACCCGTGTCACGTGCTCCATATACGTTGGCGCCTAAGGAGATGGCAGAGTTGAAAGTTCAGCTAGAGGAGCTGATGGAGCAAGGTTATGTGCGTCCAAGCTCGTCTCCTTGGAGCGCACCGGTCCTCTTCATTAAGAAGAAGGACGGGAGTATGCGGCTGTGTATCGACTACAGAGAGTTGAACAAACTGACGGAGAAGAACAAGTACCCGATCCCGAGGATTGATGATCTGTTCGATCAGTTAGTCGGATCATCGGTATATTCTAAGTTGGACTTGAAGTCGGGGTACTATCAGTTGAGGATCAGGGAGTGTGATATCCCGAAGACGGCGTTCAGCACAAGATATGGGCATTTCGAGTTCACGGTCATGCCGTTTGGACTGACGAATGCGCCTTTAGTGTTTATGGGCTTGATGAACAGGACGTTCCGAGATTTCCTGGACCGCTTTGTGATCGTCTTTATTGACGATATACTGGTGTACTCGTAGTGCGAAGAAGATCACTTCAAGCACTTGCATCTGCTGTTGGAGACTTTGAGGAGGAATGAGCTGTATGCGAAATTCTCCAAGTCCGAGTTCTGGCTACCCTCAGTAGCGTTCCTTGGTCACATAGTTAGTGGGGAAGGTATAGCCATGAATCCGGCGAAGATCGTTGCGATACGGGAGTGGCCTGCGTTGTCTTATGTCGCGGAAGTCCGTAGTTTTCTCGGGCTTGCCGGATATTACAGGCGCTTCGTAGAGAACTTCTCGCGGATAGCGCTACCTCTCACGATGTTGACAAGGAAAGATCAGAGGTTCTTGTGGATGCAGGAGTGTGTGCAAGCTTTTGAGGAGCTGAAGAGACGGTTGACCACGGCGCCAGTGCTTAGTTCGCCAAGTGGGACCGAGGGATTCGAAGTTTATAGTGACGCCTCGGGTAGTGGTTTGGGCTGTGTGCTGTTGAAGTATGGGAGCGTGATAGCTTATGGATCACGTCAGCTAAAAGTGCATGAAAGGAACTATCCGGTCACGACTTAGAGGTTGCGGCCGTGATATTTGCACTTAAGCTGTGGAGGCACTACCTATATGGCGTAAGGGTCGATATATATACCGATCACAAGAGCCTGAAGTACCTGTTGGATCAGAAAGATCTTAACATGAGGCAGAGGAGGTGGATGGAATTCCTGGTGGACTACACCTTCAAGATTCATTATGTACCCGGGAAGGGCAATGCGGTTGCTGATGCATTGAGTCGCAGGGCTCCCGCCCAAGCCAACTGGTTGTCGGTGCATGATGAGCGGCTGATACGGGAGTTGGAGGAGCTTGAGATCTGTTGCGTTGACAAGCAGACGAGCGCCAAAGCAATGTTAAACTGGACAGAGGTCCAGTATGACCTGGCTGACCGGGTTCGGCAGGCATTGGAGTTAGATGACTCCATAAAGGAGCTTATAGAGGCAGCGTTGGATGGGTCAAATTCCCAGTTCTCGGTGTAAGATGGGTTGTTAAGGAAGGACCATCGGTTGTGCGTCCCAAGCGGGGGTAACCTACGGGCGGAGTTGATGTACGAGGCTCATCATACCAAGTACTCGATCCACCCAGGGAGCACAAAGATGTACCGTGACCTCAAGAAGCTGTTTTGGTGGCCGGGGCTTAAGAAAGACGTAGCGTTGTCTGTTGCTAAGTGCCAAACGTGCGCCTTGGTGAAGGCGGAGTGCCAAAAGCCGGGAGGATTTCTGAAGTCCTTGCCTATACCGGAGTGGAAGTTCGACGACATATATATGGACTTTGTGCATGGGTTGCCAAGGTCGCAGAAGGGGAACGACGCCATCTGGGTGATCGAAGATCGGTTAACTAAGGTGTCGCATTTCATTCCGCATAGGAAGGACGACTCGGTGGAGAAATTGGCGAAGCTTTATGTGGACAATATAGTTAGACTGCATGGTGTGCCTCGTAGCATTGTGAGTGATCGCGATGAGCTTTTCACGTCCAATGATTGGAGGTTGGTGCAGCAGATGCTGGGGACAAAGTTGAAGTTCAGCGCAGCCTTCCATCCGCAGACGGATGGGCAGACCGAGAGAGTCAATAGAACGATGGAGGACATGCTCCGCATGTGTGTTCTAGACTTCGGGAAGCATTGGGAGGACCACTTAGTTTTGGTGGAGTTCGCGTACAACAACAGCTACCAGGCGAGTATCCAAATGGCACCCTTTGAGGCCCTATATGGTAGAAAATATCGCACGACGTTGTCTTGGTTAGAAACGGTTGAGTCAAGGTTATACAAGAAGCAGGAGGTGGAGAGTGCTACCTCGTTGGTGCAGATCATTCGGGAGTATTTGTTGATCGCTCAGGACAGGAAGGCGAAGTATTACAATGCCAAGCACCGGAACATGGAGTTCGCGGTAGGCGATTGGGTATACTTGAAAGTGAAGCCATTCAAGGGGGTTTCGTGGGTGAGACGCTTGAAGAAGCTGAGCCCAAGATACCTTGGACCTTCTGAGGTTCTGGAGCGAGTCGGCGAAGCGGCATACCGTTTGAGGCTATCGGAGGAGTTAAGTGGGCTACACGATGTGTTCCACATCTCTGTATTGCGGAAGGCGGTGTAAGAGCCTTCGCAGGTGATCGTGGTTGATCAAGTACCAGTGGACGAAGGTTGACGATTATGGTCAAGCCTGTTTGTATCGAAGAATCTGAGGTCAAGAGGCTCCGTAATAAAGAGATCCGGATGGTCAAGGTCCGGTGGGACAATTGCGGTCGGGAGGAACTCTCTTGGGAACGGGAGCAAACTATTCTGGAGGAGTACCCGGAGTTATTCCACTCAGGTACCGCTTAAAGTTTTCCGTTTTCTTTCCTTTAGTAATTTCGTGGGCGAAATTCTTTTAAGAGGGAGAGAGTTGTAACGCCCCGAAACTCAATAGGGTGATGGGTGGTGTTTTGAACCAAATATGTGTTTTAGCAGGGGTGACACGGCCTGGGACACGGGCGTGTCCCAGGGCGTATCGTGCTCGGGTTCAATTTTGGCCGCGCGGTCATCAATTTTGGGGTCGACGATCGTCGATAGGCTGAACACGGCCTGGGACACGGGCGTGTCCCAGGGCGTGTCAGTCACTCGTCGAGTGTGGAACACACGGGCCATGACACGGGCACAGACACGGGCATTTCACATGCGACACGGGCGTGTCTGGTGCTGTGTCACAGGCCGTTTCCTTCTCGGGTTAAGAATGTTGGTCGTTGCACACGGGGCATGACACAGGTCGTGACACGGCCGTGTCGCATGCAATACGGGCGTGTCGGAGGTCATGTTGAATGTTGTGTGCTGGTTATTGAGTCGGTCGAGACGGAGAATGGGTGATACGGCCATGCACACGGCAGTGTTGCAACCCATGTTCGGCCCAGATTTTGTAATTTCAGGCGTAATCGTGGTCGTTCGTTTCCTTGGCTTTGAATCCAACGGTTAAGGGTTGTTCCTGGGGTCCTTTAGCCGGGAATTAGGGTGGAATACCCCATTTCCTCTTGGTCATTCTCTTTCTAAGGGTTTAGAGAGAAGGGAGAGCTAGGTGGAGGAGGAGACCAAGATCCGGCCACCGGTGGAGCATCGAAGCTCCGAATCGCGATCCGAGTCCAGATCCGTGAAGGCGACGACGTTGCGGTGCTTTCTAACCGCGTAGATTTTTCATGGCATCGTGGAAGAATGCAAGGGTAACGATTTCTCATCCTAGGGCATGTGAAGCCCTCTTTTCCTTTGCATAGGAATCCCTCTCTCGCGAGTGAGCGAAGAGTTGGAGCATTCCTTTGGGTAGATATGTGAAGTCCCCCTCGTATAGAGTCCGTATGCGAAAACGGGCATAGGAATTGTGTGTGAAGCCTATCCGGACAAGTAGAGCCGGATCGGTGATGTTGCATTGCATATGAACCGGGGGAGACTCCGGATGTTTGGGCGTTTTTCGGGTTTTCTACGTGGTAGATTGCAGCAGGGAGCCTTGGAGATTAACTCCAAGGTGCACCCGGAAAACTGGGCAAAAGCGGGTTTTGCCAACACGATGGCCGGGGAGCCAACATGAACATAACCGGGTTATGTGATTGTTGTGGCGGAAACGGGACTCGGTGAGTCTTGACCTGCGCATATGGCTTAAATTGTCGTTGCGGAATGAGCACGGGTCAGGCGGAACCGTACCCGATCTATGTCGTTCGATGGGACCGTTGGCATGGGTGAGAGTCTTCGACGGTCTATGGCTTAAATTGTCGTGAACAAGGCCATGAAGACAAAATGCTCATATGATTGGCCGTCCAAGGGGCGGTGGTGGAACAGGAACGTCTATGGCTTGAATTGACGTGACGTTGGCCGGTTCGCCGTGAATGTGCCCTGTGTGCACGAGGTGTGTGGCCGTGCGAGCCTACGTCTGTGATGGAGTGTGTTTACACTATTTTTATTGCCTATACTAATAAAGTGCAGGGAAAGAGCATCGCCGCCCCGATTTTGGGGGCGGGATCATTATAATTAGTAAGCATAGCTGACCGTTGCTTTTGTTTACCACCGGGCGGTGGATTGTTGCTTGCAGGTGCTGCGGAGCCGAGCGGGAAATAGCGGGCTAAAGCCCAAGTTGCTGAGCCAGCCCTCGAAGGCCTAATTTTGAGTGTTTTATTGTAATCATGTGTGGCCGGCCAGCGAGCCGAAGTATGAAAACACTTTTATGTCAAGCAAACTGTGTAAGAATTTAAGGCCATTTCTATTTCTGTGTATTGAAACATTCCTACGGGTGTTATTGTAGTGGACATTCATGCTTTTTGGCTGGGTTCTTTCGTCTTGCAACTTAATTTTAATGCTTCCGCTAGGTGCTTGTGTAGGACGTGTAATTGGTTGAATGGTTTCAACGCGTAACCAACCGGTCTTTCCATAGTATATGGCGTCGGGCCCCGGCCGGACCTACTGCTATATGCTATGCGACGGATAGGGGTGTTATAGACGGCCACGATCTTACCATCCTGGGTCGCATTGCGGGCTGGTTTCCCGTCCACCCATCCACTTCCCCGACCGGCCACCGCTACCACCACCTTCGGGGAGGTGGGGGCTACCCCCAGCCGGCGGCACGGCCACCGGAGACACCTATTCCGGTGATTCTACCAAGACGATTTTCGGCCAAAAATCATGAAAATGAGGACTTGGATCGGGCTCAATTAAGCCCGAACCTCGAACCAAAACATTCCTAGGATCTTTCCATGAAACAAGGAGAGGGGGAGGACCTTTCTGGCGGCCTGAAGGCAAGAGGAGCAGCGGGACACCATGGTTGACGACGGCGGCGCTCAGCTTCTGCAACAGTACAGTGGGAGGGCTCGAATTCTTCAGTAAAGGGTCGGGATATCTTCCTCTTGGGCCACTGGTGGTGTTTAAAAGACCAATTGGGAAGGGGTATGGCTGGATCCTTCATTGCCCATCAAAGCCATTAATGGACTTGCTCGGGTTGAGAAAAGGGGGCTGAATATGCCCCTTGGTGGCCGAGAAACGGCTGGAAACTTCTCCCCTTCCCTAGGGGAGTTGAATCCAGCCATTAAAGGTGGCATTTGGCCTCCTTTTGGCCACCCCCTATATTCCACCCTTCCTTCCCATTTCTATCTCCTCCATTAAAATGAGGTGGAGCTCATTTTCTCTCTCTCTCCTAGTCACCAAGTTGACTTGGTCAATCTTGTTGTCTAAAGGCAACCCACTCATACAAATTTTATTCTTATTAAGCCACATGAGGGGGCTTGAGCTTGGGCTAGCCCATTTAGGCTAGGTTGACCCAAAATGGGCTTGGGTTGACTTTTGTCCACCTAGCCTCTAAGGCTGACCCCAATGGATCCTTATTGACCCATTGGCCCCTCTTAGGGTCTAGGTAGGTCTGGGTAGGGTTGACTTGGCACTTTGGAGGTCACATGACTCTTGGTAAGGGCACTTTGACGACTTTAGATCAAGGGTTGACTTGGGTCAACTCAGGCTCTAGAGTTGACCCCAATGGATTTTTGGTGACCCATTGACACCACTTTTGGTCTAGGAAGACCTGGGAAAGATTGGTTGGGCACATTAGAGGCAAACTGCCCTTTGTTAAGGCATCTTGCCTAATTTAGGCCTAGGGTTATCCTAGGCCTAATTAGTCACCTTGGGTTGACTCTAATGGACCCTTAAGGCTCTAGTGGGTCGTCTAATAGGTTAGTGGTGTTGTGGTGGGGTCATGGAGTCATGGTGAAGCCTTAAGGTAAAACCCTAGGTTTGGTGATGAGGTTGTGTCATAGGCAGACCAAGGTGATTCTCACCTTGGCCTTTGATCACCTGGCCCTTTTTAGCTTCCTAGGGTTTTGTCATGACCTAGTCATGACCAAAACCACTCGTAGGGGTCTAGTTGGAAATGGGATGTTACATCTTATCACCTGCTCCCCCTTATTTAGGCAGCATTGCTTGACTTTCTCCCCCTCAATTTGAGAATCTTCATTTCTTTAAAGAACCATCCTATCTACATAAAGCCAAATAGTTTGCAACTAGATGAGGAGCAACTGAAGTTATATTAAGTTTAACATACCCAACTCAAATTTGAAGGTGTTAAACTTGGCTTCACCTAGTGGCTTAGTGAAGATGCCAGCCACTTGCTTGTCTGTTAGGACAAACTCAAGGGTGATGTCTTCACATTCCATATGCTCCCTAATGAAATGATATCTAATCTCTATGTGCTTAGTCCTGCTATGGGAGACAGGATTCCTAGTAATAGATATGCACTAGTAGAATCATAGAAAAAAGGAGTTATACTTATCTGTAGGTTGTAGTCTTGAAGCTGGTGCTTGATCCATAGCAACTGAGCACAACAACTTCCTGCTGAGATGTACTCAGACTAAGCAGTTGATATTGCCACACTGGTTTGTTTCTTACTGCTCCAAGATACCAGTCTCCCTCCTAAGAACTGACAGGTTCAAGATGTGATCTTCCTATCCACTTTGCAGCCTGCAAATCTACATCTGAATAGCCAGTTAGTTCAAACTCCCCATTCCTAGGGTACAAAAGGCCAAGATCTGGAGTGCCCTTAAGATACCTCAAGATTCTCTTAGCTGCGGAGTAGTGAGATTCTTAAGGGCAAGCCTGATACCTAGCACAAACACATGTAGCATACATGATGTTTGGCCTACTTGCAGTCAGATATTGAAGGGAGCCAATTATCCTTCTATACAAAGTTTCATCAACAGGTTTCCCTGCTTCATCTTTGCCTTCAGGCATACTTGACCTCATGGGAGTTCTCATGGTGGAGGAATTCTCCATGCCAAATTTCTTGATTAACTCCCTAGTAAACTTAGACTAGGATATGGACAAGCCATCATCACTTTGTCTTACTTGGAGGCCCAAGAAGAACTTAAGTTCACCCATACTGCTCATCTCAAACTTCCCATGCATGAGTATAGCAAACTTTTTACAGAGTTTTTCATCAGTAGATTCAAAGATGATGTCATCTACATAGATCTGAAATAGGATGATCTTACCCTTAGATTCTCTTAGGAATAGGGTCTTGTCTATTTTCCCCCTTGGGAATTTATTCACAATAAGGAAACTAGACAATGTCTCATACCATGCTCTAGGGGCTGCTTCAGCCCATATAAAGCTTTCCTAAGTCTATAAACAAAATCGGGTGAGTTAGGAACTACAAAACCTGGAGGCTGCTCAACATTGACTTCTTCTTTTAAGTCACCATTTAGGAAGGCTGACTTCACATCCATTTGGTAGACCTTGAATCCCTTGTGTGCTGCATATGGAAGGAATAACCTGATGGCCTCCAATCTTCCTATAGGGGTAAAGGTTTGATCAAAATAAATCCCTTCTTCTTGTATGTACCCCTTAGCTACTAGTCTGGACTTGTTTTTAATTATAATGCCATTTTATTCAAGATTTTTTCTGTAGATCCACTTGACTCCAATGACATTATGACCATGAGGTCTAAGAACCAGCTTCCAGACCCTACACCTCTTGAACTGGTTCAGTTCCTCCTGCATAGCTCCAGTCCAATGTTGGTCTATATTGGCCTCTTAAAACTTCTTGGGCTCCACTTAGGATAGAAAGCTTGAATACCTGGTTGTGTTCTGACTTCTACTCCTTGTCATTACTCTATGACTTGCCTCACCAATAATCTAGTGTGCTGGATAATCTCTCATATGTGTGACTGCAGGTAGCAGTCTTCTCTCAGCAATAGGGGTATCTTCTTGTTGATCTTCATCCACTCCCAGTGTGTCAGGTAGATATTCTGGAGCATCCATATCATCTTGGATGACTGGTGATGCTTTATTGATGGTCAGCTTGTCCATCATTTGTTCTGTACCTGCAGTATAATAAGAGGAATTAGGCAGTCCAATGTTAATCATGGTAGACTCATCAAAGACTACATGAATTGATTCTTCTATAACTTGGCTATTCAAGTTGTAGATCTTATAGGCTTTGTTATGATTGTTGTACCCAACATATATTCCATCATAGGATTTGGTAGAAAACTTAGTCATATAGGACTTGCCATTATGAAGTACAAAGTATTTACTACCAAAGATTCTGAGATAGCTCAGATTTGGTTTTCTTCCCTTCAAGATCTCATAGGGAGCCTTCTTGTGGCCTTTGGTGATAGTGGATCTATTGAGGACATGACATGTAGTATTTACTGCCTCAGCCCAGAAATATTCTGGAAGAGATGTGTCACTCAATATTGTTCTACCAGGCTCTATGAGAGTCCTATTTTTCCTCTCAACTTTCCCATTTTTCTGGGGTGTTTTAGGAGAAGAGAATTCTTGACGAATCTCATGCTCTTCACAGAACTTTATCATGCTATCAAACTAGAATTTTGTCCTATGGTCACTTCTGATTTTGACCACAGAACAGCCAAGCTCATTCTTAATTTGCTTGACAAACCTCATGAAGACATCAAGGGTTTCATCCTTCTTCTTAAGAAAGAACACCCAAGTAAACTTGGAATAATCATCAACTACCATAAGGGTGTAGACTTTCCTACCAAGACTGTGAATTGGCATTGGACCAAATAGGTCCAAGTGCAAGAGGTATAAGCACTTCATAGAGTCTTTGGTCCCAATACCCTTGAAGGCGACTTTTTTATGCTTACCCTTTTGGCAAGCAGGTCAAATGCCCTCCTTAGAGCACTTTACATTTGGGCCATTCCTAACTAGCTCTTGATTGAAGAGCTTGCCAATAGTCTTGTAATTCAAATGTACTAGTCTCTTGTGCTACTGGATACAGTAAGAGACTTTCTCATTTGCCACCAAACAAATAGAAGAATCTGTGTCTAGACATAGAAAGTTCAAGCAATAAACATTTCCACTCCTAGTGCCTATCAAGATGACCTCTTGGTCACTTGACCTCCTAATTAGGCACTCATCCTTGTGGAAGACAATTACATGGCCAAGATCAAAAAGCTGGCTTATGCCTATAAGGTTGTGATGCAACCCTTCAAAATAAGCCACCTTTGTGATGGTGACTATGCCATTGGTGATCTTACCATACCCTCTGATTACACTTCTATCTTAACCTCCAAATATGACTTTGGGTCTATCTTTTACTATAGTAAACTCCTTCAAGTTGCTCCTTGTTCCAGTCATGTGCCTAGAACACCCACTGTCCAAGTACCATATGGGGGTATGGCACCTTGAACTATCCTACAATATACAAATTACTTAACCTTAGGACCCCAATATCTATTGGGTCCTAGGTGCATGTTAACATGAAACTGAACATGTCCACCAGTAGAATTTCAGATTGGTGAACTGACCCTAGCTCTAGCCACATTGGGATTGTGTCAGCAGTCAATGGCAAAATGACCTATCTTACCACAACACCAACAATCATGTATGTTATATCTTCTTTTCTGTGAAGGTCCTACAACATGATGAGTAGCAACCTTGATAGGAGGAAGATGTGTTGCAGCCTTTTTCTGATTTCTTCAGCCAGAATTTGACTAAAGGTAAGTCTTATAGCTGTTTGATTTGGTCTGCCCTGAGTGCCATCAACAGCTAGCTTCTGATGACTTCAGATATGCCAAGATCAGCATGCTTCCTAGACTTGCCCTTAGTCAAAACCTTTGTTGTCAGGTTTTTAGCCTTAGTTGCATCAACATTCTTGAGAGTTGGTGCGGAAGCACCAAAGACAAATGGTCCAGATTGGGCCATTTGAAATTTCTCATTGGCATCCTTGACTGCACACACCCTGCCAAAACATTCATCGTGGCAGTGAGCATCTTTGTTCACTCCAGATGAATAACCCCTCTCCTAGTGACCATAAGAACTTTCTTGGTCATAAATGTTAGAAGGTATCAAAACATTTCCGAAAAGAATGGGAGGCTTAGAAGAAATAGGCTGAGGTGGAACTAGAGCTTTGCCCTTCCTTTTGGAAGGAGCAACTCTTGTGCTTCCCTTGAATCCCAACCCCTTCTTGCCCTTTTGAGAGGAGAATGAGTCTATCAAGGGGAGGACAGTACTTGGCTTAGAATAGCTAGCCATTATTCTTTTCTCCTTCTCAATCTTATCTTCAAGCTCCCTGATGAGACAGTTCTTATGCTTGATGGATGCAACCTGAATGTCCAAGAGGGACTTCAGTTGGCTAATTTCCCTAGCTTTCTGGTCCAGTAGATTTGCTGTTACAGTCTGCTGGGCAACTGCAAGCTTAAGAGATGAGATCTCTTTAGCTTGCTTCTTAGATAACTTCTTAACCTTCTTGAAGGAATTCAGAAGTTCTCCAAACATGTCAATCAGTTGATTGACATCTCTTTCAGATCCAGAATCTTCTTCACCACAGGGTGAAGAGGCTTCTAAGCAAGGACTAGTCTCAAACTCAGACAGATAAGCAGAGTTAGGTGATAGATGTACCTTGCTCTGACCATGCTGATCTTAGTTTCTTTCCTCATCAGTCATTGTCATCAGACCTATGTAGTTGTTGACATCTTCATCCTCCTCTAACTCACTGTCTGACAGTGTCAGAGGGGCTCTGATTCCTATCCTCCCTGGAGGATTGACTTCTTCTGCTGCAATAGCTTCATCTTTAGCAGTAGCAGCAACTAGCCTAATATAAGCTTCCTCTTCTTCAGACTCAGAAGATGATGAGTCTGTCCAACTCTTTTTCTTCTTGGCAATGAAGGACTTTTCCTTCTTTCCTTTGTGTTGGTGTTGCTTGTTCTCCTCAGTCTCCTTCCTCTTCTCTGGGCAGTAAGCTATCACATGCCCAGGCTTGCTACAACAGTAGCAAATAACTATAGAGGAGTTATATTTATTATATTTAGAACCATACCTGTCAGTCTTGGACTGGTTCTTTCTGTGATGAGTGGAATTGGAAGGCCTTTTCTTCCAATTCTTCTTCTTCATTAACCTCTAGAGTTGTCTGGAAAAGGCTACAAAATCTTCATCAGACATGTTGTTGTCTGATGCCTTTGAGTTAGAGCTGTCTGACTCAGCTGGTCTTCTTGGTGGAGAAGGACTCCTTTTGAAGGCCAAGGACTTTTCTTTGGCCAGTGATTTGTTGGAGGCATCCTCCTCCTTCCTGGCATCCAGTTGCATCTCATAGGAGAGCAGCTTCCCAAACTATATTTGGGGAGGAGTGTCAGCAAGCTTAATAATCTCTCTTATGGCACAGATCTTAGTATCTCAGTCTCTAGTGAGAGATCTGAAAAACTTGTCATTAATTTCATAAGTATTGAAGACCCTTCCATAGGTCTTCAACTCATTTATGATCCTAAAGAATCTTTTATAACAGGTAGTTATGTTCTCCTTTAGGATTTGCCTGAAATCCTCTTACTCTTGGTTGAGCAGAGACTTCCTATCATCTCTTAACTCATCAGAACCCTCCATGTAGACAACAAGGGTGTCCCACATCTCCTTGGAGGTCTGGCAGTGAACCAAGTTCAGGAAGGTTGAGTCATCTATGAAAATGGCTATGATGTTCTGTGCTCTCTTGTCCAGGCCACCTAGTATTACCTCATCTTTTGTCATTTTAGAGAGTGTCTTTGGTGTCTAGATGTTGGCATCTAGAGCAGAGACCTTCATGGGATGACAGGTCCCTACCTAATAGTTGCAAAAATTCTTAGATCATAGTCTTCCGTGAATAGCCTCACCCTCTCCTTCCATATTCCAAACTTCTCCTTTCTGTAGATGGGGAGTTTCATTAAACTCAGCTCTCTCTGGCTCTCTCCTCAACCCATGACCTCTTAGTAGCAGCTACATTGAAGGATAACTCAGATTGTTAAATCCTTTTTGTGGAACCTCCCTCTGATACCACTTGAAAGTCTTTAATTTCAAGGTAGCTAGCAACCTAGGGGGTGAATAGGTCTACTTAGGTCTTTTGAGAGTCTTTTTAAATAACTTGATTGTGTCTTTTAGCTTTCATCTTATAGTGATCTAGAGCTTGTCCTTAGCACCTGTAATTAAGAAAATAAAAGAAAACACAGAAAAGCACACAAGTATTTTATAGTGGTTCCCCAAAATTATGGGTACATCCACTCTCCTCCCACCTTGGTAACTTCCTGTTAGTCAAGGCACTTCTCCAAACCAATGCTCCAAGTAGCTTACAAGTCAGATCTCTCAATCTCCTCCAAGACTTACACCTCAGCCACTAAGGCCTACACTCAGTGATACAAGTATCACCTACCTCAGGCACTTAAGCCCTACCACTCAGGCTTTGGAGGATAGCCCTACCTCAGAGCAAGCTTGCTCCTACAACTCAGAGAGACACTCTCTCTTACAGTTCAGGCAAAACTGCCCTACTACTCAGTGAATAAAACTCACCTACCTTAGAGAGCCGCACTCTCCTACAGCTCAGGCAAATTTGCCCTACCTCAGACCCAAAGGTCTTACAGCTCAGATCCAGAAGGATCCTACAATGAGAAATAGTTTACTTTACTTTGATACAGAGAACTTTCTGTGTCAACCACTTGAGCAGAAAATTTTCTGCTCAAACTTTCCTCACAGCAGGAAAAGGATTTGCTGAAGAAACTCAGAAGATAACTTCTGAACTTGCTGATGAAGGCTAAAGATCTTTTGATCTTAAGTCTTCAAACAGCTCGCTAAACCTGCCAAAGGATGAAGGTTCATCTTTCTTTAGAACAGATTCTGAATCTGTTGTGGCAGATGGAGACATGCACAGCTAACTGAACTTTTCTTGCTGGAGAGCTTCAAGCTTTTCACATGCAGCAATGGTGAAGAAGATGAAGATGGCTGCTCTCCTTTTTGAATAATGTATGCCCTAAAAATTTCCTTTGTCTTGACCCTATCTCTTACTTTTGTAGTTCGCCGATCAATGGCTCTTAGAGATCAGTGGGCCCCACCTGCAGCATCCAGCCGCGCCTTACTTTAACGAAAGAAGATGTACAGTAGCTTCACGGCAAGTTTTGTCGTGTACTGTAGCTTCCCCGTGTATGATTTGACCTTAGTTGACTTTGTCGATTTTGCTGACGTCAGCACCTATGGACTTAGCCAAAATCGAGCATCAGAGAATAGGTGTTGAGTGAGTAAGCATCACTTAACGCCAAAACACTTAGACAGATTCACTGTCTCTTGGCGTTGAGTGAGTCACCTTCACTCAACGCCAAACTGCTTAGAATATTAACTCTAATTTTAGGCATTGAGTGATTCAGCTCCAATCAACGCCAATCTTGCTTTATCAGCTTTCAGTTGCTTGGCGTTGAGTGAGTAAGCATCACTCAACGTCAAACCCCTTAGACAAAATTCTGTCTTCACTAAGTTTTGACAGCGTTGAGTCAGTAACCTCTACTCAACGCTTTTTACCTTAACCAAATATATGATTATTCAGCAACTTAAGCATTGAGAGCGTTGAGTGAACATGCCTCACTCAACGCTTTCTGCCTTAGCCAATTTTTTGTATAGTAGCATGGCGTTGAGTGAGTTGACTTCACTCAATGCCTGTGGACTTAGCCACATTTTAGCTCATTCTAACTAAGGCTATGACAGTATAGGCTACACTCAACGCTATAAGTCATCTGGCATTGAATAATGTTCCTTCACTCAATGTCTGTGGACTTATACAGAATTCTGGCATCCCATGCACACTTTAGGTAAGTGTTTAGCTGACTTAGCCACTTAGGCTACCTGACCTATCATAGTCATCTACAGACATGTGTATATCATTCATAATATTGACTTCACTCAAATATAGGACATTGTGGCTCTACCTGACCTATCATAGTCATCTACAGACATGTGTATATCATCTACAGACGCACTGATGTTTTCGTATTCGGGGATCTCTGCAGACTAGAAAGTGATGGTCTACGCTTGCCAGCTAAAGGGCCTTGCTAAGAGCTGGTGGATCTGAGAGAAAGAGAGCCTCTCAGAGGGATGTTTATGGGAATCTTTCAAAGAGATGTTACTCAAGAAGTTTCTGCCATCGGTCGAGTAAGACCATATGATAAACAACTTTTTACACCTAAAGCAAAGATAACTCATAGTTAGTGAGTACGAGGTGGAGTTCAGTAAGTTGAGCAGGTTTGCTCCAGATTTAGTAGCCTCTGAGGCAGGTAGGGTGAAGCGATTCCTAAGAGGACTTCCTAGCAACATCCAGCAGTTGGCTAGTGCGTACAGATAAGAGACTTATGCTGAAGTAGTAGAAACTGCTCTGAAAGTCGAGGCTATCGACAATGCAAATAATTGTGGGTTGTAGGATGTAAGACCCCCCTTTTTTTTCAACCACCGGGGTCTTAGGCCTAGAATCGCCGCTTTGCGGTGACACCTTCACGTCCTGAAGGGTCATCACCACAAGGCGCCGATTCTGCCGGCCAAATCGATTGCCGAAAGGTAGCACAATGTAAAAGTAAGAGCAAGCAGTCCACAATAATAAAATCACATATATAAATAATAAAGCTCCACGAAGGGAGTGTCCACAGAATCATCAGAGTACTATAAATACGGGCTTATGCCCGGTACAAAATGTCCTCACTACAAGTCTCTCATGCAGAAGCGAAATAGAATCTACTCAAGGTCGAGACTCACGGTCCCGGCTGTGTGAACTCCGGAGCTAGACTGCCCCATCTCTAGGCGCACCGATCTCTGGGGTTGCTCCTCCATGCTGGGCTCCACGATCCCCTAAATGATGCGGTTCGAAAACCGTTAGTCATAAAGACTAAGCCCTATCATCCCCTACCCCTTCCCCCATGGCTCCTAGGTACCGAGCGGGGAGGAAGAAAGGGAAGGACATGATGGTAGAGATTAAACATGAAACAGATGGCAGCGGAAACTAATCTAGCAAGTTGTATTAGGTGAGCAGTTAATAAATTGTTATAATAGGCCTAGCAGTAAGAAAAGCAATTATAAGAATTTAAACCTTCACTTATGCGAGAACACATAAGCAAAAGGGATCTTTTGCAAGGCTCCCATCGTATAGAGTGTCCCATACCACTTATACGTTGGGGTGTCGGTTATCAAACAGCAATGGTTGTTATATATTGAAATTAACCTTTGATTTATAAACTTGCCCACACAAGCTTATAGACCAAGGGGTCGTTTTGCAGGTCCTAATGTATAAGCGTCCCATACCACTTATACTTTAGGTGTCAGGGTTAAATGAATCGATTATGCTATGACATGCTAGTGGGTATGATGAAACATGCAGTGCAACTCACACACCCGACTCTGTGCACACAGACCTTTAGTTCCCCCTTTCGGAGCCGTTACCTCCCAGGATACCTCCATAGTGGCAAACGGAAGCGGTGGGTTGGGCCTCGCCCACCTCCAAAACCAGTAAAAGCACCACTGGTCTGACCTATCGTACGCCTCAACGCTTGGTGCACAAAGCGGACGCCTGCGTACTCTTGCCGGCTGGCGCACCGGACTTTTGTTGGCGAAGTGCTAACCACCTCGCCGAGTCAACGATATCGGTGTCGGTGCAATCGAACTCCCCGATATCGAAAGACCCACCACCTTAACCTTTCCTATCTTATGCACATGCAAGTTTAATCACAAACACACAGAACCGAGCCGAAGCTCCCCGGACCAAACGTCCGTCTCCAACCAACCGAGCCGAAGCTCCCCGGACCATCCCGTCCGTCTCCAGAACAACCGAGCCGAAGCTCCCCGGACCCAAACGTCCATTTCCAAATCACCCGAGCCGAAGCTCACATCAATCTTCCTGTGCCAACAGTGTTTGTGAAAAGTGCAAACCTAGTTACTAAGTTACTCTTGCTAGTTTATTATTACAGTTTACGTTAGCCCAGGACTGCCCCCGGTATACCCCGTGAAGGGCTCTCAAGGGGCACTAGGAACCAAGACGGCGGCATTACGGCCCGAAGTTCCCTTTCGCAAGGCACTTATTGTTATTGGTTGATTTCCCTTAGCCCGATTCCCTTCTCATATTACGATAGACTATCCTAGGGTGATTTTTAAACCTTCCACTCTTCGGGAAAAGCGATCTTTCGCCAAACCCGAGCACCTCTTAACTCTAACTATCACCACTACTCACTACTCTTTATATCTTCCTCAGACCATGTCCTATTGCATTTCACAATTTACTAAATGCAGACCGACCTAGGCTACATGTCGAACCGGTTATGAAATGATCCATTACTCATCCAAATGCCCTAAACTATTTACTGGAGACTTACCATGACATAAATGACCTAAATCCAGAAAATGGAAATTTTCCTAATTTATTTGGCATTTAATTAAATTCCTCGAAAACCCCAAGGGCTACCGGTTTGAACATGAACTACCCTAAGTTCTCATGCAAGATGTCCAGCAAATTTATGATAAATACTAGGTTATCTCAATAGGTTAAATCCTAAGTATCATAATTTTTCTATCATCAAAATGGCATGAAAGCTATTTTAGAAATAATCTCTAACTTCTATTGTTTATGAAGCAAGTACAGAAAATATTCTTCCAAAAATTATAAATAATTCATGACATGCAGATAAAGGCATAAAATTAGCACTGGCCAAGTTTCATAATTTTCCAGCAAGTATTTTATCCATAATTAATTTTTAAACATAAAAGCCCTTTCTATCATCTGTGAATAAGGTACTAGATTTACTCAACATAAAATTCTATAAAAATCCAGGGATCATTGTGCTACAAATCAGGATCTAAATCCAGAATTTCAACTGATTATAATTAATTTAAAACCTCCAAATAATTGAAACAATAAATCGGGCAATTATTCCTTTAACACATGAAGTATAATATTTATCAATCATAAAATTCCAGGAAAATTATCATACGTCGAAAACATCCTAAAACTCCCTCCTCCCGAGTTTCACAATTTTTGGATTAGATTTAGTGCTTAAAATAACTAAATTACATTTCTATCCTATTCCGACATCTCAACTTTCGAGGTACCTAACTACCTCCAATTCCTTCACTATTCCAACCAGAGGGTTTTCATCATATCATCCCCCTCTCCTCCAAATTTCAAGGGCATACAAGAGCTTTTGCTCCTATGTCCTTCACAAACCTCAAACTCCCACCCATTGGATTTTGAGCCAATCTCTTAGGGTAAAATCCACCCTAATCCACACCATGTTACCCAAGAGGGTAGAAATAGACTCAACAAACCAGTGGCCACAACTTCAGCCTCTTTTTAGGAGATTTGTCCACTCCATTTCCAATCGTACTTTTCCCAAAGTACCCCTCACCAAGACCTATCTAGGACTTGGTACTTCCCTATTCAAAACTCGACCAATCGAGTTGAAATCTTGTACAGATCTTAATATTGATGCTAGGGACCACCACCCAAAATTTGGGGGAGTTTGGACTTAATTTCATCTCCTAATTAATTTCATATCGTTTATTAAATTTTTACAAAAACTTTAGGCAAAAGTTCTCCAAAAATTCTCATTTTTGGACAGCCTCTCGATACACATATTTTAGACCTCCAGTCCAAATTTCAAGTCATTTGGACAGGTTACGAACCGTGGGCAACCATTTTAATTTCTGGTTAGCCTAGGTCTTGATCCCACCAAAATGAGTGCTGTGGTCAAACCACTCACCCAAATTGAATAAAATCAATTTTAAATTAAAGTAGACCCCGAGGGCTACAACTTTTGTGACTGGTCATGTTTCCTAAATCGGCCTCTAAGGGCTTCGTTTTGCAGCCTCAAAAATACATTCAAATAACCTATTTTTCCATTATGTACTATATAATAATCTATGTATTATATATTAAATCCACTGTTCATCTTCTTCAAGAACCCGAACAGACACAGGAAAACCTTTTTCCTGTAAGCATTCCGTGGTCCGTCGCCGGCCGTTCGGTCACTTCCCTGGCCAGCCACCACCACCACCACCTTCGTTGAGGCGATGGCTATCGGTCGGCGGTGGTTTGGCCGCCGGAGGTGGCGGTTTCCGGCGAACTCAAAATACCCTTTTTCATGGTTTTTCCATGAAAACGAGAGACGGGTCCGGCTCCGTTGAGCGCGAAACTTCTTTCTAAGAATCCTAAGATCTACCCATGAAAGAGAAGGAGCAGAGGAGGACCTTGTTCGCGGTTTGAAGGCGAGAAGAACGTCGGGGTGCCATGGCGCGGTGGTGGCGTTTGCTGAACTTCTCCTACAGCAAGAACAAAGGTCTGTTCTGATTACTTGAGCGTGTAACCTTCTTCTCTTGTCCAGGTGGGCTTTTATAAATCAGGAAGTGGGAAGGTGAATGGGTAAAACCATTATGGCCATGAAGTTTCCCCCCCCCCCCCTTGACGTTTCGGTTACAGTGAAGGGATAAGAAACGGTGGAAACTGAACAGGTGTGTCCAGCTGGCGGTTTTCTATTGGACCACCTTTTCCTCATTTATTATATAATTATAGAAGGAAAATGGCCGGAAGTTACTCCTGGTGTAACTTCCCACACCAGCATTTATTACCACGCGTGTTGGAATAATTTCGGGCCTGAACCGTCGTTTCGGCCAATGTCACGGGCGTGACACATAGGTCACGGGCGTGACAGGCCCGGATAGTCAATTCTGGGTTCGACGATCGTCGAACTGAGATCGACGATCGTCGATGGATGGTCACGGGCGTGACACCTTGGGTCACGGGCGTGACAGTCCAAAACGGCAGATTTTGGTTCGACGATCGTCGAATTGAGATCGACGATCGTCGAAGGCTGGTCACGCCCTAAGTCACGGGCGTGACCTCTAGGTCACGGGCGTGACATGCCCGAACGGCAAATTTCGAGGTCGACGATCGTCGAATTGAGATCGACGATCGTCGAAGGCTGGTCACGCCCTAGGTCACGGGCGTGACACTCATGTCACGGGCGTGACATGCCCGGGCCGCAAGCTCGACGATCGTCTCACGGCGATCGACGATCGTCGATGGGGTCACGCCCATAGTCACGGGCGTGACACCTTGGTCACGGGCGTGACATGCCCAGACAGCACGTTCGACGATCGTCTCGTGGAGATCGACGATCGTCGAAGTAGTCACGCCCAAGTCACGGGCGTGATGGGTCGGTCACGGGCGTGACCAACCCTTGACCCGAAAACTCGGTCGATTTATTTTCACTTTTTGTGCTCCCTGGGGTTCTGACTCGACCAACCGACTCCTAGGGGTCTAGCCGGAAATGGGATGTTACAAATCCCAATAAACAAAACAAAAATTTCGTCCCCGAAATTGAGGTTGAGCCTATGGGGATTTCTATCGGAATAAATTAAAGTTGTAACATCCCATACGATCTTTCTATTGGGTTCAGGCGACTGTTCGTTTGATAACTAAGACAATCCCCCCAATAAACAAAAGATTAGCCCCTACCTTTCTGATTAAGTGCGCATGCCTAGGTCCTGGATTTTCCGTACCTAGTCTTAACATTCCAAAACAAGAAGGCAATCTATAGTATACCGAGAGGTGGTGAGATGTACCTGACTGAACAACTCCTGGTATCTTTGCCTCATCAGATCCTGCGGTTCCCAGGTGTGCTCCTCCTGACCGTGATTTCTCCACAGAACCTTGACTAAGGGGATCTTCTTGCGGCGCAAGATCCGCACTCCTTTGTCGTCGATCCGAACCGGCTCCAAGTGAACAGATCGGTCTGAAGCTACCGGCCCTTCGGTGGTCAAAATCCGCTGCTCCGGGCGTAGTAGAGCCCTTCTCAGCGAAGAGATGTGGAAGACGTCGTGTAGAGCTGCCAGCTCCGGTGGCAACTCTAGCCTGTAGGCTAGGGGTCCGATCCGCTCCAGGATCCGGTAAGGGCCCATATACCTAGGGCTGAGTTTCTTCCTCCGACCGCGCACCCGTGAGACTCCGTGCATGGGCCGGATCTTCAAGAACACTCGATCCCCTACCCGAAACTCCACCTGACGATGCCGGGCGTCATAGTATTTAGCCTGTCTGCTCTGCGCCTCCAACATCCTATCTCTGATCAGTCTCACCTGAGCCTCGGTATCTTCCACAAAATCCGATCCCAACAGCTTCGGATCCTCATCTTGAACCCAAGAAAGCGGGGTCCTACATTTTCTTCCATACAGGGCTTCATAAGGTGCCATCCTGATGCTGGACTGGTAGCTGTTATTATAGGAGAACTCGACCAACGGTAACATATTCTCCCACGGCTCCCCTCGGTCCAGTATACACAATCGTAGTAAATCCTCCAACGTCCTGTTGGTGCGCTCGGTCTGCCCGTCCGTCTGAGGGTGGAAGGCCGTGCTAAAAGTCAACCGGGTGCCCAAATATGCCTGCACTGACCGCCACTCCCTGGATGTAAACCGTCCATCGCGGTCCGATACTATCGTCCGGGGCACGCCATGATACCGGACATACTGCTCCACAAACTTCCGTACCAGCACTCCCACTGAGTCATCCTTCCTGATCGGTACAAAGCGGGCCACCTTCGTCAACCGATCGACAATCACCCAAATCGAGTCGTTCCCCGTCCGAGACCGGGGAAGACCATGTATAAAATCCATCGCTATATCGTCAAACTTCCACTCCGGCACCGGGAGTGGCTGTAACAATCCTGCGGGGTTCCTGCATTCTACCTTCACCAACTGACACGCCTCGCAATGGGTCACGAAGTACGTAATGTCCTTCTTCATGCCCGGCCAAAACATCGTCCTCTTCAAATCAGCAGACATCTTTGTGATCCCCGGGTGCACCGAGTACCGGCTGCAATGCGCCTCCATCATAATATCCTCTCGGATCTGGCCTCCTGCGGGTATATATACTCTGCCTCTGAAGTGGAGCAAACCATCTCTCAGGGAATAATCTTCCGTCGAACCTTCCTCCAAAGCTCTGAACATCGGCTCCGCCCACGCATCTGTCCTCTGTCCGTCCCGAATGCGATCCCGAATATCGTCAATGGCCACTATCGATGCCAGATACTCCCCATACAGATCTGGGTCATCCTCGGACACTAGGGATATCTGCATATCTCTGAATGACTGGACTAGCTCCATGGACATAACCTGGGGCCCAACTTCGGAAGTGGCAGCTCTCCGGCTCAACGCGTCGGCCACCACGTTTGCCTTTCCTGGATGGTAGTGCATCTCATACTGATAATCTGCTAAGAACTCCACCCAACGCCTCTGCCTGATATTCAGCTCCTTCTGCGTGTCCACGTATTTCAGGTTCTTGTGATCGGAGAAGATATCGCAGTGGACTCCATAAAGATAATGGCGCCAGACCTTCAGAGCAAAAACGACCGCTCCCATCTCGAGGTCGTGCATCGGGTAGTTCCTCTCATGGATCTTCAGCTGGCGGGAGGCATATGCTATGACATGTCCGTTCTGCATCAGCACCGCTCCCATCCCTTGGTATGATGCGTCGGTATACACCTGGAATCCCTCCCTTCCGGATGGAAGGGCCAGGATAGGGGCCGAGATGAGTCGGTCCTTCAGCTCCTGGAAAGCCGCCTGGCACTGCGGGGTCCAAACAAAAGGTGCCTCCTTCTTTGTCAAAGATGTGAGGGGGAGGGCAATCCCAGAGAACCCCTCCACGAACTTCCGGTAGTAACCGGCAAGCCCCAAGAAACTTCGCACATCGGTGGCTGTCTTCAATTGCGGCCAATCTCGAACTGCTCGAATCATTGCCGGATCAACTGCCAACCCGACTCCGCTGATAATGTGGCCCAGGAAGGCCACCTCCTTCAACCAGAACTGATACTTGCTGAATTTTGCATAAAGGCGATGCTCCCGCAACCTCTCCAAGGTCAGTGCCAGATGCCGAGTGTGCTCCTCCTCCGTCCTAGAGTAGATCAGGATGTCGTCTATGAATACTATGACGAACACATCCAAGTAGGCCTCGAAAACCCGATTCATGAGACTCATGAACGCCGACGGAGCATTCGTGAGCCCAAAGGGCATCACGGTGAACTCATACAGGCCATATCTGCTACTAAAGGCCGTCTTCGGGATATCCTCCTCCTGGATCCGCAGCTGGTAGTATCCTGATCTCAAGTCCAGCTTCGAGAAATAATGGGCCCCCTCCAGCTGGTCGAATAATTCGTCTATCCGTGGGAGCGGATAGGTATTCCGGACGGTCAGCCTGTTTAGTGCTCGATAATCGATGCACAGGCGGAGTGTCCCATCCTTCTTCTTCACGAACAGGACCGGAGCTCCCCATGGCGAGGAACTCGGTCTAACAAAACCTGCCTCAACTAATTCCTGCAACTGAGTCCGAAACTCTGCCAACTCCTTTGGGGCCATCCGATAAGGGGCCCTCGACGCCGGCTTGGCCCCCGGCACAAGCTGTATCTGAAAATCCTGCTCTCGGTGTGGAGGTAATCCTGGTAGTTTCTCTGGAAAGACGTCAGCGAAATCTCGCACCACCGGGATGTCTGTCACCGACTCCTTAACTTCCGCCATCTCAAAAAGAATCTGATAGACCTCCTCTCCCTGCAGATGGGCCTTAACGGCCTGTACCGAAGATAAGAGTATACGAGAGACAGGTCTTATACCTTCGATGGTAATGAAAGAGTCCCCGTGTCTCACGGTGATCCTCTTTGCCTGGCAGTCAATCTGGGCATAGTTCCAGTGCAGCCATACCATGCCCAGGATCAGGTCGTAGTCTGTCAGCTTCAAAATCGTCGCTGGAGCCTCGAACGCTTTTCCACCGATTTCCGCCTCCATATTGCAGTGATCCGTGGTAAGGAGCTCAGATCCATCCGGTAGTCGCACCCTCATCCTCGAGCCTGTGAACCGCTCCACACCTTCCAGTCCTTCCACGAACGACTCCGACACAAAGGAGTGAGTAGCTCCAGTATCAAAAAGCGTGCGGGCAGGCTTGCCGCTGATGAAGACTATACCTGGGGTGATTAAATATCTCAGGGTTCTATAAAGAGTTTTCTTTCCTTGTTAATCTATCTAGTGCGGTTCTGAGTTTTAACAACTTAAAGGAAAATTCTATGAAAGTAAAGAAGCATTGCAGCGTACCTGCGATGACCTGCTCCGGATTTCGAGGCTGCGCAAGGTCCAAAGCATATACCTGCTCTCTTTCCTGTCTACGATCTCCCCACTGGTATCCACGACCACGGCCGCGTCCTCGGCCTCCATAATGCTGAGCTGGTGGGCCGCCCTGATGTGCTGGAGGTGGTGCCCCCCTCATGGGGCAGTTCCTCCGAATGTGCCCAATCTGATGACAAAGAAAACACTCTGGTGGGGGATACGCCATTCCCCCGGGTCTCAGCATCTCCTGCATCCGAAGAGGGGGAGGGGCTAATACCACCTGTTCCCTCGGCTCCGGCCTCACGTCCTGACGAGGCTGGTCCTCTGTCCTCCTCCCCTCTGGTACAGCACCCCGCCGCTGGTCATTCCTACCTCTCCGTCCCTGATCCTCTGCTGGCCGCTTCTGGCCCCGGGTGGCGTGCCAATCTGCCTCAATCCTTTTGGCCATCTCCAAGATCCGGGAGATGGGCCTGTCAGATACGAACAACAGAGCCTCCCTCAAGTCCTCCCGCAGGCCCTTATAGAACCTCCTGATATACCCTGCCTCGTCCAGCTGGTAGGAATCTGCGTATCGAGCCAGATGGTCAAACTCTCGATGGTACTCCACCATGGTCCGAGTACCCTGCTTCAGCTGTAAGAACCGCTCCTCCAAGTCATCCCTAGCCGACTGCAGAACGAAATGCTCCAGCAGTGCGGCCCTGAACTTCTCCCAAGTAATCTCCGCAACCTCCCTATCAGCAAAGGTCGTGTCCAACAGCGTCTTCCACCACCTCTTTGCATGGGACTCCAGGCAGGAGACAACCAGAGCCACCTTCTCCTCCCATGGACACTGAATCCCGGTCAGCATCTCATACATGATATCTAGCCACTCTTCCGTCCGAACAGCCGACTCTGTCCCCAAATAGGACGGGGGAGCCAGTCCTCGGAAGATGCTTAGCCAGTTGGCCCCCGGATTTGGCTGCGGGGCCGGAACCTGCTGGGCCTTGAAGGCCTCCAGAATGGCAGTCAGGGTTTGTCCCATGTCTGACTGAAGGAAAGGAGTGGGGGCTGGTGGGGGTGGTGCAACATCCTGAGCCTGTTGAACTCCACCTTGTGGCGTAGTCCGTGCTGGAGGCTGCGTAACAAAAACACACGCTGAGAAAACGTTCAAATATTACATAAAGGTGGACAATTTATATGTGATCCCCATATGGGCACACCACTGCTTCCGCTGCTTAGTTTGTCCCCAAACTAAACTCGAGCTGGGGGTGACCTAGGGTTTGTGGACTGCTACTTCCTTCTGATCGATGTTTGCTCTGATACCACTTGTAAGACCCCCTTTTTTTTTCAACCACCGGGGTCTTAGGCCCAGAATCGCCGCTTTGCGGTGACACCTTCACGTCCTGAAGGGTCATCACCACAAGGCGCCGATTCTGCCGGCCAAATCGATCGCCGAAAGGTAGCACAATGTAAAAGTAAGAGCAAGCAGTCCACAATAATAAAATCACATATATAAATAATAAAGCTCCACGAAGGGAGTGTCCACAGAATCATCAGAATACTATAAATACGGGCTTATGCCCGGTACAAAATGTCCTCACTACAAGTCTCTCATGCGGAAGCGAAACAGAATCTACTTAAGGTCGAGACTCACGGTCCCGGCTGTGTGAACTCCGGAGCTAGACTGCCCCATCTCTAGGCGCACCGATCTCTGGGGCTGCTCCTCCATGCTGGGCTCCACGATCCCCTAAATGATGCGGTTCGAAAACCGTTAGTCATAAAGACTAAACCCTATCATCCCCTACCCCTTCCCCCATGGCTCCTAGGTACCGAGCGGGTAGGAAGAAAGGGAAGGACATGATGGTAGAGATTAAACATGAAACAGATGGCAGCGGAAACTAATCTAGCAAGTTGTATTAGGTGAGCAGTTAATAAATTGTTATAATAGGTCTAGCAGTAAGAAAAGCAATTATAAGAATTTAAACCTTCACTTATGCGAGAACACATAAGCAAAAGGGATCTTTTGCAAGGCTCCCATCGTATAGAGTGTCCCATACCACTTATACGTTGGGGTGTCGGTTATCAAACAGCAATGGTTGTTATATATTGAAATTAACCTTTGATTTATAAACTTGCCCACACAAGCTTATAGACCAAGGGGTCGTTTTGCAAGTCCTAATGTATAAGCGTCCCATACCACTTATACTTTAGGTGTCAGGGTTAAATGAATCGATTATGCTATGACATGCTAGTGGGTATGATGAAACATGCAGTGCAACTCACACACCCGACTCTGTGCACACAGACCTTTAGTTCCCCCTTTCGGAGCCGTTACCTCCCAGGATACCTCCGTAGTGGCAAACGGAAGCGGTGGGTTGGGCCTCGCCCACCTCCAAAACCAGTAAAAGCACCACTGGTCTGACATATCGTACGCCTCAACGCTTGGTGCACAAAGCGGACGCCTGCGTACTCTTGCCGGCTGGCGCACCGGACTTTTGTTGGCGAAGTGCTAACCACCTCGCCGAGTCAACGATATCGGTGTCGGTGCAATCGAACTCCCCGATATCGAAAGACCCACCACCTTAACCTTTCCTATCTTATGCACATGCAAGTTTAATCACAAACACACAGAACCGAGCCGAAGCTCCCCGGACCAAACGTCCGTCTCCAACCAACCGAGCCGAAGCTCCCCGGACCATCCCGTCCGTCTCCAGAACAACCGAGCCGAAGCTCCCCGGACCCAAACGTCCGTTTCCAAATCACCCGAGCCGAAGCTCACATCAATCTTCCTGTGCCAACAGTGTTTGTGAAAAGTGCAAACCTAGTTACTAAGTTACTCTTGCTAGTTTATTATTACAGTTTACGTTAGCCCAGGACTGCCCCCGGTATACCCTGTGAAGGGCTCTCAAGGGGCACTAGGAACCAAGACAGCGGCATTACGGCCCGAAGTTCCCTTTCGCAAGGCACTTATTGTTATTGGTTGATTTCCCTTAGCCCGATTCCCTTCTCATATTACGATAGACTATCCTAGGGTGATTTTTAAACCTTCCACTCTTCGGGAAAAGCGATCTTTCGCCAAACCCGAGCACCTCTTAACTCTAACTATCACCACTACTCACTACTCTTTATATCTTCCTCAGACCATGTCCTATTGCATTTCACAATTTACTAAATGCAGACCGACCTAGGCTACATGTCGAACCGGTTATGAAATGATCCATTACTCATCCAAATGCCCTAAACTATTTACTGGAGACTTACCATGACATAAATGACCTAAATCCAGAAAATGGAAATTTTCCTAATTTATTTGGCATTTAATTAAATTCCTCGAAAACCCCAAGGGCTACCGGTTTGAACATGAACTACCCTAAGTTCTCATGCAAGATGTCCAGCAAATTTATGATAAATACTAGGTTATCTCAATAGGTTAAATCCTAAGTATCATAATTTTTCTATCATCAAAATGGCATGAAAGCTATTTTAGAAATAATCTCTAACTTCTATTGTTTATAAAGCAAGTACAGAAAATATTCTTCCAAAAACTATAAATAATTCATGACATGTAGATAAAGGCCTAAAATTAGCACTGGCCAAGTTTCATAATTTTCCAGCAAGTATTTTATCCATAATTAATTTTTAAACATAAAAGCCCTTTCTATCATCTGTGAATAAGGTACTAGATTTACTCAACATAAAATTCTATAAAAATCCAGGGATCATTGTGCTACTAATCAGGATCTAAATCCAGAATTTCAACTGATTATAATTAATTTAAAACCTCCAAATAATTGAAACAATAAATCAGGCAATTATTCCTTTAACACATGAAGTATAATATTTATCAATCATAAAATTCCAGGAAAATTATCATACATCGAAAACATCCTAAAACTCCCTCCTCCCGAGTTTCACAATTTTTGGATTAGATTTAGTGCTTAAAATAACTAAATTACATTTCTATCCTATTCCGACATCTCAACTTTCGAGGTACCTAACTACCTCCAATTCCTTCACTATTCCAACCAGAGGGTTTTCATCATATCATCCCCCTCTCCTCCAAATTTCAAGGGCATACAAGAGCTTTTGCTCCTATGTCCTTCACAAACCTCAAACTCCCACCCATTGGATTTTGAGCCAATCTCTTAGGGTAAAATCCACTCTAATCCACACCATGTTACCCAAGAGGGTAGAAATAGACTCAACAAACCAGTGGCCACAACTTCAGCCTCTTTTTAGGAGATTTGTCCACTCCATTTCCAATCGTACTTTTCCCAAAGTACCCCTCACCAAGACCTATCTAGGACTTGGTACTTCCCTATTCAAAACTCGACCAATCGAGTTGAAATCTTGTACAGATCTTAATATTGATGCCAGGGACCACCACCCAAAATTTGGGGGAGTTTGGACTTAATTTCATCTCCTAATTAATTTCATATCGTTTATTAAATTTTTACAAAAACTTTAGGCAAAAGTTCTCCAAAAATTCTCATTTTTGGACAGCCTCTCGATACACATATTTTAGACTTCCAGTCCAAATTTCAAGTCATTTGGACAGGTTACGAACCGTGGGCAACCATTTTAATTTCTGGTTAGCCTAGGTCTTGATCCCACCAAAATGAGTGTTGTGGTCAAACCACTCACCCAAATTGAATAAAATCAATTTTAAATTAAAGTAGACCCCGAGGGCTACAACTTTTGTGACTGGTCATTTTTCCTAAATCGGCCTCTAAGGGCTTCGTTTTGCAGCCTCAAAAATACATTCAAATAACCTATTTTTCCATTATGTACTATATAATAATCTATGTATTATATATTAAATCCACTGTTCATCTTCTTCAAGAACCCGAACAGACACAGGAAAACCTTTTTCCTGTAAGCATTCCGTGGTCCGTCGCCGGCCGTTCTGTCACTTCCCTGGCCAGCCACCACCACCACCACCTCCGTTGAGGCGATGGCTATCGGTCGGCGGTGGTTTGGCCGCCGGAGGTGGCGGTTTCCGGCGAACTCAAAATACCCTTTTCATGGTTTTTCCATGAAAACGAGAGACGGGTCCGGCTCCGTTGAGCGCGAACCTTCTTTCTAAGAATCCTAAGATCTACCCATGAAAGAGAAGGAGCAGAGGAGGACCTTGTTCGCGGTTTGAAGGCGAGAAGAACGTCGGGGTGCCATGGCGCGGTGGTGGCGTTTGCTGAACTTCTCCTACAGCAAGAACAAAGGTCTGTTCTGATTACTTGAGCGTGTAACCTTCTTCTCTTGTCCAGGTGGGCTTTTATAAATCAGGAAGTGGGAAGGTGAATGGGTAAAACCATTATGGCCATGAAGTTTCCCCCCCCCCCCCTTGACGTTTCGGTTACAGTGAAGGGATAAGAAACGGTGGAAACTGAACAGGTGTGTCCAGCTGGCGGTTTTCTATTGGACCACCTTTTCCTCATTTATTATATAATTATAGAAGGAAAATGGCCGGAAGTTACTCCTGGTGTAACTTCCCACACCAGCATTTATTACCACGCGTGTTGGAATAATTTCGGGCCTGAACCGTCGTTTCGGCCAATGTCACGGGCGTGACACATAGGTCACGGGCGTGACACATAGGTCACGGGCGTGACAGGCCCAGATAGCCAATTCTGGGTTAGACGATCGTCGAACTGAGATCGACGATCGTCGATGGATGGTCACGGGCGTGACACCTTGGGTCACGGGCGTGACAGTCCAAAACGGCAGATTTTGGTTCGACGATCGTCGAATTGAGATCGACGATCGTCGAAGGCTGGTCACGCCCTAAGTCACGGGCGTGACCTCTAGGTCACGGGCGTGACATGCCCGAACGGCAAATTTCGAGGTCGACGATCGTCGAATTGAGATCGACGATTGTCGAAGGCTGGTCACGCCCTAGGTCACGGGCGTGACACTCATGTCACGGGCGTGACATGCCCGGGCCGCAAGCTCGACGATCGTCTCACGGCGATCGACGATCGTTGATGGGGTCACGCCCATAGTCACGGGCGTGACACCTTGGTCACGGGCGTGACATGCCCAGACAGCATGTTCGACGATCGTCTCGTGGAGATTGACGATCGTCGAAGTAGTCATGCCCAAGTCACGGGCGTGACGGGTCGGTCACGGGCGTGACCAACCCTTGACCCGAAAACTCGGTCGATTTATTTTCACTTTTTGTGCTCCCTAGGGTTCTGACTCGACCAACCGACTCCTAGGGGTCTAGCCGGAAATGGGATGTTACATAGGAAAGGAAGGATAAAAGAAAGTCTGATGACAGTAGATGCTTTCAGGCATCTGGCCCTGCTTTGAAGAAAGGAAGCAAAGAAGCGTGTAGTTTTTGTGGTCGGCTAAGCCATCCCTTCGAGAAGTGTTTTAAGAGGTTGGGAGCGCAGAAGCAACACCAAGTGCTTGTAATTAAGAGCACACCCAAAGGAGACCTAGTTTATGCCTCATGTAAGCAGAAGGGGCACAATATTGCTTATTGCTATCAAAGGAAAAGGTCTGCTTCCAGTGTGGGTAGAAAGGGCAATTGAAGTCTAGCTTCCCATGGTCTCAGCCCCCACTACAGCCAGTTCCACTTCAAGCCTTACCGCCGCCGTAGCAGCATCTGGATAAAGGGAAGGGCAAGTTGAATGTTGTTACCATTGAGGAAGCGCAGGCTTCCACCCAAGTGATCTCAGGTTAGATGCTAAACTAGTTCTTAGCTTTCAGTTATGGCTTCGATGTTGATTTAGATAGTTACGTGTACGATTTTATAGGGATGTTTAAGGTAAAGAACCGTTGGGCGTGCGTTCTTTTCGATTTTGGTGCTACCCACTCATTCGTGGCTAGGACTTTTGTAGAATGGCATCGTCTGACTCTCGATCATGTTGGCGATTCGTTTTGCGTTAAATTTCCCTCTAGTGAATCGGTGGTGTCAGAATAGGGAATCAAGAGTTGTCCTATCCTTTTGGGTGACTTCCTAGCTTTTGCCGATCTGAATGTGCTAGACCTTGAGGACTTCAATGTGATTTTGGACATGGACTGATTGTCCAGATATGATGTTGTTATACAATGCAAGGTAAAGCGTCTGGACTTCAAGATGGACAACGGCCACCCCATGAGTGTGTATGGTTTTTCGCGCCAGGATTCCCCGATTATTTTTGCAGTATGTGCTCGGAAACTCTTATATTCTGGATGTTTTGCTTACCTGGTTTCTATATTTGAAACGGTTAGTAGTTTGTCGCGCATTGAGGATATCTCTGTAGTGCAAGTGTTCCCCGATATTTTCCCAGTTATTCTTCATGGCCTTCCCCTCGAGAGAGATGTGGAATTTGTTATTGATCTTGAGTCGGGTACTCGCCCAATTGCTAAGGAACCATACTGTATGGCCCCTCTTGAGCTGGAAGAGTTGTGTACCTAACTATATGTATTGCTGTAGTGTGGATTATTAGGCCAAGTTCTTCGTCTTGGGGTGCTCCTATCCTATTTGTGAAAAATAAGGATGGTTCCATGAGATTGCGCATTGATTATAGGGAATTAAATAAGGTAACAATGAAGAACTGGTATCCATTTCTGCGGATAGATGATTTGTTTGATCATTTGCGTGGTAGTTTGGTGTTCTCAAAGATTGATCTTCGTTTAGGCTACCATCAGTTGAAAATCTATGAGTCAGATGTTCCGCGGACTACTTTTCGCTTCCTATGATTGGCAGGCTATTTTAGAAGGTTTGTGGAAGGATTCTCTGTTTTGACCGCACCTCTGACTAAGCTTACAAAGAAGAATGCAGTGTTTGTGTGGAGCGATGAGTGCAAAGGTGCCTTTTAGGAATTGAAAAGGAGATTGTGCACTACTCCAGTGTTGACTTTACCTACCGAAGGGGTGGAGTACACTATTTATGTGGATGCATCGCACGTCAGGCTTGGAAGCGTCTTGATGCAAGAAGGAAAAGTGATTATGTATGGGTAGAGGCAATTGAAGGTTCACAAAAGAAATTATCCTACGCATGATTTGGAGTTTGAAGCAAAGATCTATGCCTTGAAGCTTTTGCGACATTTGTTGTATGGCGCGATGTGCAATATTTACACAAACCAAAAGATCTTGAAGTATGTGTTCACTCAAAAAGAGTTTAATTTACGCCAGCATAGATGGCTTGAGTACGTTGCGGATTATGATGTCAATATCCTTTATCATTTAGGTAAAGCTAATGTGGTAGCCGACGCCTTGAGTAGAAAGACTGCACAAATCTTTAACCTTTCAGTGCAATCCTTGGTGGAGGGGTTCTTATTAATGAACATATCTGTTGGGAGTAACTGTTGGAGCATGCGTTCCACATCACTTAGTTTGAGAATAACAAATACCGTGATGTATTTGATCTACTCTTTTGTGTGTTTATAGTGTGCAGGTTGTATAGGTTGAATGATGAGATAAGTCCTTAGTCATGGGCATGATCTAAAAGTGTGTACACTTCAGAAAAAAAAACAAAAGGATGAGTTTTGTGTGCAAAACTTCAAACGGGCATAACTTTTAATACGAGAGGAGTTACAGAACTTGCCACCCCATTACGAAATAAGAACAAAGTCATCTACAATCTGGAAAAGGTTTAGATGGCAAAAGTGAAAAGGCAATATTGCCAGGCGATAGCCACTATCGTCGAGCGATATCGAAAATGACATCAGCGTGACGAAGGCCATGTTCCACATGATCTAGCCACCAAACCATTATTTAGAGGTATCACTAGGCGATATCAGATATCGCCAATGATAGACCCATGATCAAATCATCCTGTGAGAACCTCAAAATCACGGGACACGTGGCAGCCAGAGATGATATTGTTGGAGGGCGATAACCACTATTGCCAGGTGATATCTAAAAAATATAAAAAGGCTGAATTATTCTGTGGAGAAGACGAATTTTCATAAACTGGAGTATTATTTACCATGCATTCTATCCAGAGAGCTCCAGCCTTCAGAAAACTCCCACTTTCCCAAGAACATTCAAAAGTAAAGAAGAGACAAATCGTGCGCAGCATTTCAGGCAATCTTTGCAAGGATTCGATGTCGTCTTTAGAACTTAATTTTGAGGGAGTTTTTATTCTGAATTTCTATTGTGTAACTTATCTTATCATATTTGTAATCGGTAGAGAAATCATTTCCTTATGCGTCGCGTCTAGGTCTGTGTGTGGCTTAGGAGGAAATCGTCGCCTTGTGCGTGGCGTCTAGGTCCTTGTGTGACTTAGGGAGTTTTCGCTGCCTTGTGTGCAGCAACTAGATCGTGGTGAGATCTAGGGGATACTAATAGTAAGATCTAGGTAGAGATATGTTATAGTTGGCCGGTTCTTCGGAGAAGGACCGGTGAAATCAAATGAGTTTATATTTTTCATAGCCTCGATCTCTAGCTTTATAGAGATACATTGTATTTTGTAATCAATTTCTTATGAAATAAAATCATGTCATTTATTGTCTCATTTTCTTGATTTTATTTTCAAATCATAAAATGTTTTAAATAGTGATATCACTAACAGTAGTAAAGTAATATTGAATTCCTCAATTTCCTAAAAAGTAAATTTTAATCTAATATTTTTGTTTAAATATAAAGAAAATATAATTACCTATAAAATATTTCATAACTTCATTAATTAACTCTGATAGTTTTGTTTAAGAACTAAAATTCCATAAAACCCTTATTCACCCCCCCTACGGGCATCGTAAGATACAACATGTGGTATCAGAGCAAGGTTATTCCAAAATGTCTTCACAACCGGGAATAATGGCGCTTCATGATCTCACAATCACTAGAGTGGATGAAATTTTATTAAATGAAAAATCTTTAGCACCACCATTAATTATGGGTGAAAACTATAAAGGATGGAAAATTTTAATGGAAAATTTTCTTAAATCTTTAGATGGAAAAGTTTGAAATATTACTATTGAAAAGCCCCCAAGTATGTTAAATAAAAATGAAATGATTTTAAATGCTAAATCTATAAATAGTTTATTTTGTGCACTAAATCAACATATATTTGAACTTATATATTTGTTTCTTACTGCTTATTAAATTTGGAAATTTCTTGAAGAAACTTATGATTCTCTATCCATTGGATCAAAACAAGTACACGACATGGAGAATATAAAAGCTTGCTTAAGTATTCAAGAAATCTCCTTCATTGAAGAATCCATTAAATGCACATCAAATGTTATTGAAGAAGAGAACACATCAAGTGAAAGAGAATATGAAATCTTATCTATGGAAGAGGAATGCCAAGAATGATGTAGGCCACGTAAAGACCACGGGACTCAACGGATTCTAAAGTTCGCCTCTCGTATATCGTAAATCTGACACTCGCACCGAAGTTTTCGCAGCGCACACTCCAAGCAATTTTATCACGCTTATGCTAACGCACGGGTAGCCAAACCGTTTGGGGAACGAATAGAGGCTATAGGCCAATATCCATTCCGGCTAAATGGACCAATATTGGATCCGACCGAGCGGGTTGTACCAAAAGAGATCTACCAAAAATGACGATTCGAAAAACGGTAGATCTCTCCAAACAAAAAGTACAAGGTTCGCCAAACCTTTCGAGAAATTAATTCAATTAAGGAAAACACGAATTCAATCGAACAAACCACGATTTATTTCCAAGATTCGAAATCCAACGCAAAAATTGGCCGCCACAAAAATTATCAAGAGGGAAGCACACGAGAGTAGAAGTTTCGTTACCCAAGTCGGAATAGATGATTCCGACTATCTCACTTAAAGCGCTCGTCCACGGTTCCGCCGGAGTTATGCCGGATGGAGACAAGTTCTTCCGCCGTCGTCGCGTCACGCTTGCTGGATGTAGAGTATATCGAAGTGAGAGGAATGGTGGTGAGGTGTGGCTGTTTTTAGAAGGTGTGAAAGGGGAGGGTGGCGGTGGCTAGGTTTGATGGAAGTGGTGGCCGTGAGAGGAGGGACCACAAGTGGTGGCCGGCGGTTTGGGAAGGTAAAAGGGAGAGGGTGGCCGAGTGGTAGGAGAAGAAGGGAGAAGGGGGGAGGCGGCGGTTTGGAAGGAGGAAGGGGAAGTTTTGGGCTTGGCCGAAATTAGGGTGAGAGGGAGAGAGGGAGGATTCAAGAGGGAAAATAGGGTTTTCAATTCTCATATCAATATCCCTCATAATGAAATATCCTATGCCTTTTATAGGCTTACATCAAAGATTAGGCTACATGCAGCCCATTAAAATAAACATGCACTCTAAAGTTTTAAATCAAGGGAAATAAATAACCAAACATAAGCAAAACTAAATAAGTCCAAACAAATACAATAAATAATAATCAACTAGATATTAAGAGGCGGCCTTGCGCCGCGGGCGGAGGTTGTAGCGTCGCTCCACACGATCACCACGACGCCGCAAGTCTTTTGAAGGCGATGAAGGGGGGGGGGGTCTTCCGCGAGCATGCCGTCATCTTTAGCAAGTGGGGGACGCCGTCCTCATCAATACTCCCCCACTCGAAAGGACTCATCACCGATGAGTTTTCTTGAAGGTACCGTCATAGAAGAGAGTCATCCAATAGAGCCACCTCCGATTCCGGGAGCCAAGAGTCGTCAAAAGCGAGACGACCACTCCATCGAACCAAGTAGCGGTGTATATCGCCATCTGTAGAGGGAAGCACTTCATCCTGTAAAATCCTGTCTGGCAAAAAGTGTGTCTTGGGAAACCTGGGAAAAGCATTAGGCAACAAAGGAGGAAAATCTTTGTCATCAACATTCAACGTACCTCCGTTGGAGACCGATGGAGGGAGCGATCCAGTAATACACTCAACCCCAAACCCATTAGAACATGTAGTGGAGCTAAACGGACAGGAAGATAATTCTTGCGGCGGGGCAACATATGGCGTGAAATCCGAAACATTAAAAATAGGGGAAATACCCCAATCAGTAGGTAAGTCCAAAAGAAGTGCATTGTCTCCTAATTTCTTTAAAATCCGAAAAGGTCTCGCTCGCCGATTCGCTAACTTTTTTATGGTGCCAGTAGGCAACCGTTCAGGGATGAGATGCACCATAACTAAATCACCAACTTTTAAGTGAGACGCTCTCTTATGTACGTTAGCATGAACTTGATAAGACGTGTATTGCGTGGCTAGCGTTTCTTTTATGTGCTTATGTAGGTTACGAATATGAGAGGCATAATCTAGTGCGAATTGACTTGATTTAAAAGATGGTGGTAAATGAATCAAGTCAAGTGGCACCGGTGCTTTGTATCCGTCCACGATCTCATTCGGAGACAAGCCAGTGGACCTATTTTTGGAGTTTTAATATGCTAGCTTGGCATGAGGGAGGATAAGGTCCCATGTACCCTTGTGGTCTCCCACAAGGCATCGGAGCAAACTGCCTAAACTCCTATTTACCACTTCCATTTGCCCATCCGTCTGGGGATGGTAGGCTGAAAAAAACAATAGTTTGGTGCCCATAATCCTCCATAAGGTCTTCCAAAAATAACTAGTAAACTTCACATCTCTATCGGTAACTATCGATTTGGGAACCCCCCGATGTCCAACTACTTCTTTAAAGTATAATTGTGCGACGTGTGACGCATCAGTGGTTTTATTGCATGCAATAAAGTAGGCCATCTTAGAGAATCGATCTACGACGACCAAAATAGAATCGTGGCGCCTAAACGTGACAGGTATGCCTAAAATAAAATCCATACTAACGTCTTCCCATGGAACGGAAGGATTCGGAAGAGGGGTATACAGTCTCGCATTAGTCTTGTTACCCTTAGCCAATTGGCATGCACGAAAACTACCCACGATTTGGTTAACCATTTTCTTAAGTCCGGACCAATAAAAATTATCTTCTACTAACGTGATCGTCTTATCACGGCCAAAATGTCCACCTAACCCACCACTATGCAATTCCCAAACAATGAAGTGACGTAGGGAGGAGCATGGAATACATAGCTTCGAGTGGTTGAATAAATAACCATCACGAATATAATAAGACGTAATGGTCGTAGGCGTGTTTTCTTGAGTGGCTAAGTAAATATCCTTAATGTCCGGACAGTGGACATATTCATCTTTAATTCTTTCGAAGCCGATCACCTTAACTTCTAGCATAGACAGTAATAAGGAAGCACGACTAAGAGCGTTGGCTACGCGGTTGAGGGTACCTTTAAGGTGTTTGATGATGAACGTGTACTCCTGAAGATAGGAGACCCATTTTGTATGTCTAGGGTTAACCTTATTTTGGGAGTTAATAAACCTCAGTACCTCATGGTCGGATAAAATGACAAATTCCTTAGGGAGCAAATAGTGCAGCCAGTGTTGGAGGCACCTAATGACCGCGTAAAACACTCGATCGTAATTGGAATAATTTAATTTAGGCCCTGCGAGCTTCTCACTAAAGTATCTGATAGGGTGGCCTTCCTGACTCAATACACCACCAATTCCCACTCCAGACGCATCACATGATAACTCGAAGACTTTATTGAAATCCGGCAATAGCAGTAGGGGCGCTTCCGACATGCGCGTTTTAATGGTGTTAAAAGCTTTAGCGGCTGAAGTCGTCCAAGAAAATTCACCCTTTTTCATACACTCAGTAATGGGGGCCATGATGCTACTAAAATATTTTATGAATCTACGATAAAACGTAGCAAGGCCATGGAAACTCCTAACATCTCGAATATTGGCGGGCTCTGGCCAATCCTTAATAGCTTGGACCTTCTTGGGGTCAACATGTATGCCATCCGAACTCACAATATACCCAAGAAACTCAACAGATGACATATGAAAAGTGCACTTCTTAATATTGACAAATAATTTCTCAGATCGCAACGTGGTCAGGATAATCTTCAGATGGGCTTCGTGATCGGTCGTCGATGTGCTAAAAACTAAAATGTCATCAAAATACACTACTATAAATTTTCCCATATACGGTTGGAAGACATGGGTCATCATCCTCAAAAATGTGCTCGGGGCATTCGAAAGCCAAAAAGGCATAACTAACCACTCATAGAGACCTTCCTTTGATTTAAAAGACGTCTTCCACTCATCACCTTCCCTAATCCTGATCTGATGGTAGCCACTCCTAAGATCCAATTTTGAGAAAATCGTGGCTCCTGCTAGCATGTCCAATAAATCTTCCAATCGAGGGATAGGGAACCGATATTTAATAGTAATTTTATTTATGGCTCTACTATCCACACACATCCTCCAAGAACCGTCTTTCTTGGGAGCCAGTAACGCGGGTACGGCACACGAACTTTTGCTATGTCGAATAAACCCCTTTTGTAACAACTCAGAAATTTGGGTTTGTAATTCTAAGTGCGCGGATGGGTTTAGTCGATAATGAGGGAGGTTAGGCAGCGAGGTCCCCGGGATCAGGTCTATGGCATGTTGGATGTCCTGCATGGGGGGTAACTCGGACGGAAACTTGCCCGAATACACATCCTTGAACTCCTATAATAGCCTCTTCAAAGCTGGGGGTAAGTCCTCAGTTAACACCGCATCTTCCTTAATTTGCAAACAAACTAGAGCATACATGACACCATCCATGAAGGTGGTACGTGCCAATTCTTTCTTACCCATCAGGCTTAACATTTTTTTTTCAACCAGGACAACCGTATCCTTAGAAGGGACTGAAGGGTCCTTAGGCGGGGTGGGCTTCAGTGTTATAGCCTTGCCATTAAACTTATACTCGTAGGTGTTGGCCCGGCGAAAGTGGGTGACATCATGATCATACGACCATGGGCGTCCTAATAAGATGTGACAAGCATCCATAGGGAGGACGTCACACCAGATCTTTTCCAAATAGGCTTTGATGGATAGGAGTACCAAACAATGCCTTGACACCGGGAGGGATGACTTATAGACCCATGCCACCTTATACGAGTGAGGGTGCGGTTCCGCCACTAAGGCCATTCGCTTCACCGCGGCCTCAGAAATGACGTTCATACAGCTACCTCTATCGATGATCAACCTACACCATTTCTCTGCAATCTTAAAATTTAGCGAAAATATATTAGTTCTATTCCAGTCATCAAGTGCTCGTGGAGTTTCCAGAATACATCTCATAACCATCATGTGAGACTCATCGTCCAAATCACTAGGCACTCCGTCCGACTCGCTGTCCTATCCTGCCTCATAAGTGAGATCGTCTTCCTCATTGGTGGGATCTATCAGGGCTAAAGGTTTGGGTTTAGTAGGACACTCACTAGCGTAGTGGCCTTGAATCCCGCAAGCGAAGCAAGTCACACTCGTTTTGTTGACCTTACCCACCGGAACTCTCTCACCCGTGGGGTTTCTATTGTTCCTCGCGGTCACGACTATGGAGGTCGACTCGTTGGTCTGATACTTTCCCTTATCCTTATAGGTGGAAGTGGGGGTGGACCTAAAATAGACTTTCCCTTTTGAAATGAGCGAGACTTGTTTTTCAGCACATTATGCTTTTCGATATCTAAAGCCACATTAAACGTGACGTATAGGTCGGTGTGTCCATAACGCAATAGTTTGCTCTGGATGTTGGGGTTCAACCCCTTACGGAACCGAGATAGGGTGACCTCGGGCATTTCTTTCATGCCACACCTAACCATCATGTTCTTCAGCAAACTCATGTACTCAGAAATCGTTCTACTTCCTTGCTTATGTGTATCCAAATCATCGAACATCTGTGTTCGATGGTACGCGAGGACGTACTGTGCAGTCAGTATCTCCTTCATGTCGGTCCAACCAATGGGTAGTTCTCCATTCTCGGTTCGCAAACGCCGCTATTCACTCAGCAAAAATATTTTGGCGTGACCCAACAATTTCATCTTTGCTACACGCACTCTATTCGCGTCAGTCAGACTGTACCACTCGAAGTAGCACTCTATCTCCATGACTAAGTCTTGGAAGACTTGGGGGTCTCCCAATCCATCATAGGACGGAGGTTTGACTCGAACGGCCCTAGTAAGATCAAACTCGTACGGTGCCCGCGGGGCATGGTCATTATTAGGGTTCTCGTGTTGATGATCATGTCTCTCTGCTCATTGGTTGGCAGGTTGATTACGGGGAGCCCCTAGATGTAACCTCAAGTCGTGAAGTGTCTCCCTAATCGCCGTCATTTATTCAGTGAAATCCTGACGGAGCTCTTCAAGGTCCGTGAGGCCGTTCTCAGCGTCCCGTTCAGCCTCCATGGTGGAAGGAGATGGGGAATACTCTGCACCAAGTCTAGTGCGCATGCACAACACAACTACTGATGCAACAATTAGTACGCAAAAGAATTTGTTCCCACTTAATAACTAGTGTTAAAATACTTTTTTTTGTTTTCCTACAGGAAACTAGAAGGAGATTATTAAAAAAAAAATTCTAAATTCCGCTGAAAAATAAAAATTTAGGCCGGTATTGGCAGACCACAAAAAAAATTTTTTCCTTTTTTTTTGTTTGAAAAATTTTGTGCACGTGCGAGTCGGCCTACTAAAATTAATTAGGATTGTGCAAATTAAGAAATCGACACAACCTCCCTCTGATACCAAATTGATGTAGGCCACGTAAAGACCACGAGACTGAACAGATTCTAAAGTTCGCCTCTAGTATATCGTAAATCCGACACTCACACCGAAGTTTTCCGCAGCGCACACTCCAAGTAATTTTATCACGCTTATGCTAACGCACGGGTAGCCAAACCGTTTGGGGACCGAATAGAGGCTATAGGACAATATCCGTTCCGGCTAAATGGACAATTATTGGATCCGACCGAGCGGGTTGTACCAAAAGAGATCTACCAAAAATGACGATTTGAAAAATGATAGGTCTCTCCCAACAAAAAGTACGAGATTTGCCAAACCTTTCAAGAAATTAATTCAATTAAGGAAAACACGAATTCAATCGAACAAACCACGATTTATTTCCAAGATTCAAAATCCAACGCAAAAATTGGCCGCCACAAAAATTATCAAGAGGGAAGCATACGAGAGTAGAAGTTTCGTTACCCAAGTCAGAATAGATGATTCCGACTATCTCACTTAGAGCGCTTGTCCACGGTTCCGCCAGAGTTACGCCGGATGGAGACAAGTTCTTCTGCCGTCGTCGCGTCACGCTTGCTGGATGTAGAGGATATCGAAGAGAGAGGAAAGGTGGTGAGGGGTGGCGGTTTTTAGAAGGTGTGGAAGGGCAGGGTGGCGGCGGCTAGGGTTGATGGAAGTGGGGGCCATGAGAGGAGGGACCACAAGTGGGGGTCGGCGGTTTGGGAAGGTGAAAGGGAGAGGGTGGCCAAGTGGTAGGAGAAGAAGGGAGAAGGGGGGAGGCAGCAGTTTGGAAGGAGGAAGGGGAAGTTTTGGGCTTGGCCGAAATTAGGGTGAGAGGGAGAGAGGGAGGATTCAAGAGGGAAAATAGGGTTTTCAATTCTCATATCAATATCCCTCATAATGAAATATCCTATGACTTTTATAGGCTTACATCAAAGATTAGGCTACATGCAGCCCATTAAAATAAACATGCACTCTAAAGTTTCAAATCAAGGGAAATAAATAACCAAACATAAGCAAAACTAAATAAGTCCAAACAAATACAATAAATAATAATCAACTAGATATTAAGAGGCGGCCTTGCGCCGCAGGCGGAGGTTGTAGCGTCGCTCCACACGATCACCACGACGTCGCAAGTCTTTTGAAGGCGATGAAGGGGGGTCTTCTGCGAGCATGCTGTCATCTTTAGCAAGTTGGGGGACACCGTCTCCATCAAAGAAGATGTCAAAGAAACTTTGTGTTCAAATTTTGCCTCATCCTATAGCACTGTAAGTAAATCAAAATCTTCTCTTTTTATAACTAATTCTATTTTTACATTTTGTATGCTTGAAGTTTCTAAACGTAGAATTAAGAAATTGAAAAATGCTAATTAAAATTACATTTAGAAAATATAAGTTTAAAAGCAAATACTAAAGTAGAATCTTGTATTATTGTATCAAATTCTCTTTCATACTCTGTAGTTGAAATTTTTACACCTTGTTATGATTGCAATGATCTTAAACAAAGATTCAAGGAATTTGAAAAAGTGCTTTTAATTTCAAAAGTGCATTATGAAAAATTGATAAAAGAAAACAATGCTATAATGAATAAACTAGAATCATTAAAATTGTGTATGGAAAAATTTTCAAGTGATAAAAAATCATTTATTTCTAGTTTATCTTCAAAAATATGTAAGACTTTTACTAGTATTTTAAATAAAAGTATGCATAAAAAGAAGAGTGAAAATGCAAAATAACTCAATGATAATTTGAAAAATCATATTAAAACTGGTAAATCTTCAATTCATTATTTTTCAAACAACTATCACTATTTTTCACAAAATCAATTTTCTCCCAACTCTAAATTAAATGTTCTCAAATTTTCTATTAATAAAACTTTTAAAAATCACTACAATTATAAGAATCATTTTCATGACTATGGAAATTTGAAACATATTCAACCAAAGTATGAATGGAGACCCAAAATTAAAAATGGAACATTAACTCCACTTGAAATGGTTCATTCATCACTTTCTCCCCATAATCCAACACGCTATATTTGGGTACCCAAAAGAAACATTGCACTTGGTCCCCTTTGGATACCTAAATCTATTATTCATTAATATCCAATCAAATGTGTGAAGTAGAATCAAATCAAAATGAAATACACAAAACTCTACTTCACGATATACTTAATATCTATTTTGTTTTTGTTTTTTTTTGTTTTGTTTATTATTTTAAGCCAACAAATATTATGATCACTTTATAGATTTTAAGATATATGACTTTGACATATTAAGCCTAAATTCTCTAATAAATCAAATTGAATGAAATTTAACAATAAGTCATATTATTTTCAAATTTTAAGTGGCTTATATATCGTATTTGCTAGCATCAATATTTATGAAATTCAATGCCTATTATTGTCTTATAATATCATTATGAATTGAACATTGAATCTCTTAAGTGATATTATCAAGATTAATTAAATCATTTTAAAAAATGGATTTAATTGAGTAAAAAACAAAATTAAATATATTGGACATTATCATATTGTGGTATCTATATGTTTGTGATGAAACAAAAGATTATATATTTCAATTATAGTTATATTTTTAAAAAAAATCTTAAAGTATTAAAAAATAATGATCAATTCAATTGACATAAATATTATTGTGTGAAAGTATAATGTTTGCATATATTGCATTTTTTTGTAGACCACGGAATAAAATAAAAAGCATAATTACTTAATTTAAGGTTTATTATGATTGGAACTCTATTTTTGAATATATTCAATATTATCACTTATTAGTATTATGGCCTAACATTGAACTCAAAATTCTAGCATTATCACATAATGAATAATATTATCCACACATATTGAATATTATTATCCATGTTAGTTATTTCATATTGTCAAGATAAAATAAATTAAAAGATGAAAGATTTAAAGTTAAATTGATAATAACTATATGGTTTTAAAATCTACTATAATTTCAAATATCAAATAAACCCATAGTTTATGAAATCATTCTTAGGATTAAACGCTTAGTATATCTATGATTATTTAACCATCATTTTTTTCTCACATTAGCGAGGGCATAGGATTGTGTGCATTAGAGACCAAACCTCTAAGTTATGTCTTATCCTTAACTGGGGAGGGTTCTAGTGGGGAGTTGAGAAGCACTGGGGGAAAGAGTGCTTGGTTGAGAGTCGTCTTTTGTATGTATATGGGATTAACACCCCAACCTACGGCATGTGTGCAGCTCCTCATGTCCATCCATCACTTAGTATGGGGCTAGGGTGTAGAAATATAGTTTGGGTATTTTTAATCTAGGACATGCTACATCACTATCACTGCATGACCATTATTATAAAATCTATTATTATTTATGTCATGCATATTATATCTTTTGTTCGAATATGTCATCTTGTGTTTTTTCAAATTATATACAATTTGGGCATTCATGATTTTGAAAAACATAAGTATTTTGAAAAATAACTTTTTTCACCATAGGTAAAAAATTGTATCTGCACTATTTTCGTTATTATTCAAAAAAAATTGCGGTACTTGGTGTCATTTATATTATAAAACATGAATCAAGATAAATTATAATAAAAAATTATTAAAAATCATGTTTTCTATGCAAAATCACATATTTTTGTGGCTAGTGCACGCGTTAGTACTAATGCTGGCGGTAGAATAAAATTATTATTTAGTCTTTATTTTTACATTTTCTCTGCAATAAAAGGTCAATATACTGATGCGTTATTAATATAATTCTATGTTTTCTAGAAAATTTTCTGTTTTAAAGATATTTGAAAATTAAATATAAAATTACAAAATGAATCTAAAAGAACAAAAATAGGTTTTTATTTTTTCATTATTACTTTGTGTGTTTATTATTTTGTATTTATTTTAAAAAATAATTATAAAAACTATTTGTTATTCATTGTCATTGGCAAGGATGATTAATTATATCAATTAAAGATCAAATATAATGCTTCATTTAGTTTTCACGTTTCTTTAAACATTGTTTGATTATATTACTTTATGTGTTTATTATAGTGTAATAACATAATAATTTAAATGCATAAATAGATTACCTACACTACATCGAATTGTCTATTTCAATTTTTTGTTTTTCATGCACTTATTCATTAGAGAAAAGTGGTTTAAAAAATTAAAATGATATTGTTTGCAAAATAAGTGAATTCGAAGTCCTTGGTCACAAGCATAAAAAAGCATATAATAAATGACAAGGAAAACTCTACCAAACACAACTCACCCTCTTGATAAGTCTTAATGAGCATTGTGAGGTTGAGCATCTTGGAAAAGATTGTAAAGTGTCTTGTAACAAACAAAAATATTCACCACTTCTCTTAGTACACTGGATCATAAAAATAAAAACAAAGTTAAAAGGAATAAAAGTGATCCCCCAAGCACTACTTCGCTCCCTGATAAGTCTTAATAAGAATTCTGTGTGTGAAGCACTTTGGTAGTTGTACTTTTTATGTATGTGCATTGAAATATCGTGCAAGTAATTTTATTTATGTATTTTAATGTTGTGTTATTTCATCATATATGTCATTCATTTTGATTAATACATTTGTATACTTTATCAAATTACTTTTGTACACATTATTATCATATATAAAACTTCTAGTCATGAGAATTGGATCCTAATGTATATCTACATAATTCTCTACAAACTTAAGTAAATGCACTAGATTACAAAGCATGGCCACTTCAATATTTTGTTTACATGAAATGCAAATTTTATTACATTATAGCTTTGTATCTTTTCTTGATATTTTCAAATCATGCTTGAAATTATATCTCAATGGAATAGCATCTCTTGGAACTTTAACTCAAATATCTACTTTTCAATTTTAAAACTCATTATCTTTTATATACTCTTACTTTCTAAAAAGATGTTTATTTTTAAGAATGCTTATTATACTTTCTGATGTGATTAATACTTGCGCTTATTCATTTTTTTTAACAAGTGTTATCTTGAAATAAAAATGCTTACTCTATCAATTCATTTATGTTGCTTACTACTTTATGCTCCACCATGCTTATTTTTAACAAGTGATACTTAACAAGCTTTTTATAGCAATATATTTTTCTTCTCTATGTAGAACAAATTATTTTTTTTGCATACACTCACCTCTACCCCTTTTGATATATTAAAAATGGGAGAATAACTTACATGAATTTAAAATTTTAGAGGGAGTACATTGAAAATTTCATAGGAAACATTTATATAGGTGGAGTAATCATATAAGAAATGCATATATTATCTTATTACTCGATCATGATTATTCTTCCAATAAGTTATCCCTAATCTATAATAAAAGGTATATATTCATCCCTACCAACTTTTGCTAATAATAAAAGGGGGAGAATAAATAGAGAAATCTAGTGGAATCGATATTTTGGGGGAGCAAAATATATGGGGAAGACTTATATAGGGGGATCCTTCATATAGGAAGAGTAAGCATCTGAGTTAGAGTATATATCTAAGTTTTGCTTTAAAGATACCACGATATAAAATATATGGGGAAGACTTATATAGGGGGATACTTCATATAGGAAGAGTATGCATCTGAGTTAGAGTATGCATATGAGTTTTGCTTTAAAGCTACCATGTTATAAACTTATTATTCATGCATATCTTTTACCACACTTACCTATAAACATAAAAGTTCTTAAACTCAATAATTTCTCATATAGGTATTTGTTATTATCAAAAGGGAGAGATTGTTGGAGCATGTGTTCCGCATCTCTTGGTTTGAGAATAACAAATACGATGATGTATTTAATCTACTCTTTTGTGTGTTTATAGTGTACAGGTTGTATAGGTTGAATGATGAGACAAGTCCTCAGTCATGGTAAATATCTAAAAGTGTGTACACTTCAGAAAAAAAATAAAAGGACGAGTTTTGTGTGCTAAACTTCAAACGGCCAAAACTTTCAATTCGGGAGGAGTTACAGAACTTGACACCCCATTCCGAAATGAGAACAAAGTCATCTACAATCTGGAAAAGGTTCGGATGGCAAAAGTGAAAAGGAGAAATCACAAGGCGATGGCCACTATTGCTAGGCGATATCGAAAATGACGTAGGCATGACGAAGGCCAAATTCCACAGGATCCAGCCACCAAACCACTATTTTGAGGTATTGCCAGGCGATATTAGATATCGTCGGTGATAGCCCCATGATTGAATCATCCCATGAAAACCTCAGAATCATGGGACACATGACAGCCAGAGATGATATCGCTAGAGGGCGATAGCCACTATCGCCAGGCGATATCTCAAAAATATAAAAAGGCTGAATTCTTCTGTGGTGAAGACAAATTTTCATAACCTAGGGTGTTATTTCCCGTGCATTCTATCTAGAGAGCTCCAGCCTTCAGAAAACTCCCACTGTCCTAAGAACATTCAAGAGCGAAGAAGAGACGGTTCGTGCGCAGTATTTCAGGCAATCTTTGCAAGGATTTGATGTCGTCTTCAGAGTTTCATTTTGAGGGAGTTTTTATTATGAATTTCTATGGTGTAACTTATCTTATCATCTTTGTAATCGGTAGATAAATGGTCACCTTTTGTGTGGCATCTAGGTCCATTTGTGGCTTAGTAGGAAATCGCCTCCTTGTGCGCGGCGTCTAGGTCCTTGTGTGACTTAGGGAGATTTTGCTGTCTTGTGTGCAGCGACTAGATCATGGTGAGATCTAGGGGGAGGCTAGTAGTAAGATCTAGGGAGAGATGTGTTATAACTAGCTGGTTCTTGGTAGAAGGACCGGTGAAATCAAAAAGAGTTTATATTTTTCATAGTCTCGATCTCTAGCTTTATAGAGATACATTGTATTTTGTAATCAATTTCTTATGAAATAAATTCATGTCATTTAATTTCTCATTATCTTGATTTTATTTTCATATCATAAAATGATTTAAATAATGATATCGCTAACAGTAGTAAAGTAATATTGAATTCCGTAATTTCCTAAAAAGTAAATTTTAATATAATATTTTTGTTTAAATATAAAGAAAAATATAATTACCCATAAAATATTTCATAACTTCATTAATTATTTATGATAATTTTATTTAAGAATTAAAATTCAATAAAACCCTTATTCACCCCCCCCCTAAGGGTATCGTAAGATGCAACAGTAGCGACTCGCCGAGTAGCTTGGAAGTGACAGATCCTTCATGGACTATGCTTATAAGGCTACATTAGAAGGATGATACTGATTTGCAGCATATCCGGAGTAGGGCTGAAAAAGGGGAATTACCTGACTTTTCGGTTGATGATGTGGGTACCTTGAAGCACGTGGCAGATATTGTATTCCAGCTATTGGTGATATACGAGCAAGGATTTGCAGTGAAGCTCATGGTTCTTCTATTGCCTACCACCCTAGCTCTACAAAGATATATAGAGATCTAAAGCAGATCGTTTGATGGTATTGGATGAAAAATGATATAGCTAAGCTCGTGTCTGAGTGCTTCACCTACAAGCGTGTTAAGGCAGATCATAGAAGGCCTGGTGGCAAGCTGATGCCTTTAGATATTTTAAGTTGGAAGCGGGAGAGCATCTCTAAGGACTTTATTACCGATTTGTCGAGGTCTTCACGTGGGCATGATTTTGTGTGGGTCATAGTTGATAGAATGATGAAGTGTGCTCATTTCATGCCCTTTAAGATTGGTTATTACATGGAAAAGATAACAAAGTTGTATTTGGATGAAGTCATCTAATTGCATGGAGTGTCGGTAAGTATTACGTCAGATCGGGACTCCAGGTTTATGTCGTGTTTCTGGAAAAGTTGGAAGGAAGGGTTGGGCACTGACCTCAGGTATTCAACCACTTACCACTCGCAGACCAATGGTCAAACTGAAAGAGTAAATCAAATTTTGGAGGATATGATCTGATGTTATATTTTGGACCCTGGTGGAGCCTGGGATCAGCATCATAGACTGATGGTATTTGCCTATACTAGCAGTTGTCAAGTGAGTTTGTAAATGGCCCACTTTGAGGCTTTGTATGGGAGGTGTTGCAGAACTCCCTTGTTTTGGGCATAGGTTTGTGAGAGAACGTTGTTGGGTCTGGAAGCCTTTGAAGAAATGTGTATTTTTGTGACGCATATCCGTGAAAGATTCATGTAGCCTAGGAGCATTATGAGAAGTATGTAAATCTCGACGAAGGGTTGATCTGGAGTTCGCAGTTGGGGATATGATTTTTCTGAAGGTTTCTCTGATGACAGGTGTTAAGAGGTTTGGAAGGAACCATAAGTTGGATCCCAAGTATGTGGGACCTTTCCAGATTATTGAGTGCATCAGAGTGTAAGCTTATAGGTTAAATTTGCCTACTACTTTCCCTGGTGTTCATTAGGCATGTGCAAAAATATTTGAAGAACCGAGAACCGGACAAAAACCAAACCGAACCAGATGGATCGGATCGGTTCTCATTTTACACGGTTTGGGTATGGATCTAAAAAATACTAGAACCACCGGTTCAGTTCGGTTCTCGGTTCCCGTGGTCGGGTACCCGAAAATTGACCCAATTATTAAATGCAGAATCAGAAATATCTCTCTCATGGCTCACGCCTTACGCGGTCTGCCGATCACGCTACTTAGGGGAATATAGGATTACATTGGTTAGCTGGTTTGAGTTATTTACTTTTTTACTCTTGAATCCAGATTGAGAAATAACGGCATTCATGCCTTGTCGCCTTCATATATAATTTATGCATTCCCATGAGCTTTGTATTTGCCATTCATTGGGTATGAGGCTTTATTTGAAGGAGAATAGCAAATGATTAGTCGTGGACACCTGTAATGTTAAAATGATAATAAGCAAAGACTTAGATAACACTGCTTCAATACTTCTAGAAGCTGAAATGTAATTATATTAAAAGTAAAAAATATGTAAACAATTCTGGATATTTGAAAATCAAATTAGATTATTCATTCTTCAATATTTTTTTGAAGATGAGTAGAACCGAGAACCGAACCGAACAATTCAGTTCGGATCTGGTTCTATATTTTTGAACCATAGGTCGGTTTCGCTTCCAAAAACTTGGAATCGAACATACATGGATCGGTTCCTAGTTTTTAGTGGAACCGAACCGAACCAATCCGAGTTGCACCCCTAATATTCATGATGTGTTTCATGTGAGCCAGTTGTGAAAGAGTGTTCTTAGTGATCGCCATGTCCTAGACTCAGTGCCCCAGTTGTAGCCTAATCTTTCTTATGTCGAAGTGCATGTTCGTATTCAGGAGACTTAGGATCGAGTGTTGTGGAGGAAGATGATTCTCATGGTCAAGGTTCTTTTGCAAAACCAAGACGTCGAGAGCCCGACTTGGGAGTTAGAATCGGCTATGAAAAAGTCTCGTCCTCACATTTTCTCCTAGCTTCCTTGGTAAGTTTTCCATCTGATAACCTTTGGTTATTCCTTTTTATTTTAGATTTGATTTGTATATCAAGCTTCGGGATGAAACTTCTTTTTAGGGGGAGTGACTATAACGCCCCTGATTTTTTCGATAGTTATTTAAATCTCTTTAGAGGCATATTAATGACGTAAGGAAGTTACATTGGCGCGTAATTAACGGTGCGTCATCATTAGTGTGCAGTTGCGTCCGTTGGGCCAAGTTGGCTAGATTTTAGACTCCTCAAAATTGGGGTTTTAAGCTTTAGAAAATTAAAGTATTTGATTCTAGTTATGCATGTAAAGTTTCGTGGCAATCCTGGCCAATTTGAAGTCTCAGTGAATTTTATAAGGATTATTGTTTTTTTAACTTCGGGGAATTTTAACCCGAGTTTGGTTTGTCGGATCCTTATTTAGACTTCATCATTGGATTCATAGCACCAACATTTAGCTTTGGTACGAATTTCATCGAAATTGAGGTGGTTTGGTCACTCTCGTCGTTTGAGCTTTTCTAGTTATTATATTAATAATATAATATTATATATATATACTTATAAAAATAAAACCCTATTCATCCTTCTTCACCATAAGGGTCTGATCGAGAGGGTCATGAGAGAGGCAGCGAGTTTTTCATCGTGAACCTTTCAACAGCCATTTTGGGAGCTCCGATGGACGAAATCTTCAGTAGAGCATAGATCCGAAAAGCTCTCGCCGAGATCTATGCGTTGGTGGCAGGTATTTTTGTTTTCGTGGACTTTTGGCATTGGCGTATGTGGCCCTAAACTTTTTTCTTGTCCAAATATCTCCAGATATCATTGCCGCGCTTTCTTTTTTGTCCAATCTGTGTCGTGGAGTTTTCAGAAGGTTGAGATAAGGAGGTTTAAGGCAAGTTGTGGTTTTCCCCTTACTTAATCTCTTATTATGTCTCTTGTATTATCATTCCATCTATTTTATCTGTGTAGTTATCAAATCTAACCCTTGATGTTCTTAAAATTTATGGGTTATGATTTAATTAGTTGAGTTTGTAAACCCTTCTTGTTATCCTTTAAAAATTCAAGTATTATATTTCTTTTCTTACTCCTTTTGATTGTTCTTCCATTTTCATGTAAGTAAATACATTATTCCTGCTGGTGTCTCAAATTTTCCTAAGAGAACCTGTGTAATTATTGTTATGAAGAAGAGTCCAAAGAGGTTTATCCTTAGGTATTCTGTTTTTATTCATCGATTCAATTCATTGAGACTTAATTCAATTCGTCGAATGAAGCAGAGGCGTCGAGTGTTGCCTTGGCGTCGAGTGATTTCAGAGTTGGCATCAAGTGATGCCTTAGCGTCGAGTGCATCGAGTGGGTCGAGTGCGTCGAGTGTTGCCTTGGCGTTGAGTGATTACAGAATTGTGTTGAGTGATGCCTTGGTGTTGAGTGTGTCGAGTGCGTCGAGTGTTGCCTTGGCATCGAGTAATTTCAGAGTTGGCATCGAGTGTTGCCTTAGCGTCCAGTGCATCGAGTGTGTCCAGTGTTGCCTTGGCGTCGAGTGATTTCAGAAAAGCATCGAGCGAGGCCTTGGCTTTGAGTGAATCCCGTCTTGGCATCAAGTGAAGCAGAAAGGCGTCGAGTGAGGCCTTAGAGTCAAGTGAATCCAGTATTGGCATCGAGTGAATTTAGTGTATGCGTTGAATGTCCTCCAATCCGCTAAGTCAATTTGTTGAGTATACCTTAGAAAATTCTTTATGGTTTTCTTTATTTTGCATCGTTATGGAAATCTGATGCTAAGTCCTGAGTTCTTTTTGTTATTAGTATATTGTATGATTATTTGTGCCATTTGGTTGGCAGTGGATAAAGGACCACCACCTTAGTGTCGGTTTGTGAATCATTACACATGGTGGGTTTTCTTCTCTTCTTATGGATTGTTGGGTTGTGTTGAACAATGTGGCCACCACCACAGTGCCTTTTTGAGATGTTTTGTCGGATGGTTTGTGTTGGACAATATGGCCACAGACTCAGTATCGTTTTATCAGTGTTAATGATTCACGTGTTTGAACTGATCAGTCTTTTCTTATATATATATATATATATATATATATATATATATATATATACATATGTTTACATGCATACTCTTGCAGATGTTAATGAAGCATAGCCCTAAAGCGCACTTGGTGCAATTTCACATATTTAAACTTCTTTGAACTTTTTAATGCTTGCTATTTTATGATTTAGATATTATGGTTTGATAGTTATTTTGTCTTGGGTTGGTAACCCTTTGACTTCTCTTATTTATTTAGTTTTGGTCTTTTACTGCCACTTGTTCATTCTTACTGAGGCATTCTTTCTTTTTAATGCCTCAGGCTCGGAGCAGTAGCAGTCTGAGCAGCTAGAGTTGTTGGTTCTTTATGTGGGATTTAGAAGATGTGGTTTTCCTCCCTCACCTTCGTGAGGTAGTTTTGTTGTTCTTACTTTGGTTCAGACATGCATATTATTTTGTAGGTTTGTATCAGGTTATTGACGCCCACAGTAAGTTATTGTAGATGTTAGACTATTTGCTAGCTGTTATGTTTCTATCGGTTTTCTTACCAACTTTCTCTCTGTGAAGGATTTATGCTACGTTGCATGTTAGTTATTTTCAAAGTATAAAAGATCATTTTTCTTAGCTCATACCTATAACATCTCTTTAAATCAAATGTCATCCTATTTTTAACGAACATAAAAGCTCTTTTAGTACTCATATTAAATCTAGAAGTGTGCATATCATGAATTGTTCTAATTGATTTTCATGCTCATATAGAATTATAAATGAACTAAATAAAGTAGTTTTTGCTGTGTATATGTATATTTTATCCGTGGACTAGTTGATCTACTGAGCCGAGGGACACGGCCATCAAAACTTAAACTCAAACTATATTTTTATTATAACAAACTTGAGGATTTCATGAAATGTATTAGGAGTAGGTTCTTGCCTGTTCGTCTGCAATTATCTCCTGAACGGCATGGAATCACGCTCTGATATATATTATTTAATGCTGAGAAAATGCGAGTTGTGACAATCACTACCTAAAGAAATGACACCCTCCTTCTCGATTGCATGAACTGTATCATAAGCAGTTATGATAGCTTCATTACCTAAAAACATTTGTAGAGAGGAGAACTTCGACTCGTCCCCGGTGAGGTGGTGACCATACCCCGAGTCCACTATCCAGTCTTCTTTGTAGTTGATGGTGGATATGGTACAGACACACGTTCCTGTCATGAACACATTCCCCCATCTAGCTTCCTCAGCACTGAAACCAGCTTTCTTTTTATCTGTAACGTGCCCCGACTATAGCTTGACCTTGCAGTCCTTCTTGAATTGACCTAGCTGGTCACATCTGTAATACCTTATATAACACCCCATTTTTATAGAACTTGAGGCTCAGGGAGCTGTCGCGCTGCGGTAGGCAACTATCATCCGGCGATAGCCTTCTGCATTGAGACCGGAGCATTGAGACGAAAGCTTCGAGTGGTAGCACACAATGTTAGTTAGCTATCGCTCGGCGGTAGCCCCTTTTCATGGAGACGAAGCATTGAGATGAAGCGTTGAGATGAAAAGCATTGAGACAAAGGCATTGAGAGGTTACCGCGTGGCGGTATCGCTACCCGCTGGCGGTAGCAGGGCATTCTATGAGGTAGGTTGCTCTGTGAGCTACCACGGCGTGGTAAGTAGCTACCGCTCGACGGTAGTAGATGAAATTAGTTCCGTAAGTTCTGACTTTAGTCCATCCGATCTTCTTAGAAATCGATCCTATGGCCCAGAATCATCCATCCTTGACACTTAAGTAGGGATAAGGGGTTCATCTTCCTCATTTGTTCTCATCCTTTAGGTTTTTGAGGGTGAGTTTTGAGGAGGGAGAAGGAGAGCATCTCCTGCCATTAACGAAGCTTCAGAGCTTCGTTCGCCGATCTGAGGCCAGATCCGTGGAGAGGACTTGAAGGTACACACTTTCATCCATGTAAACCAAGATCTTCATGGCTAGGAAGAGGATTCATAAGGTAATGACATTTCTCCTCTCAGTTTTTAGGATGTGTTCATGGCATCCATTTTCATTTTGCTTTCTTTCAAGCATTTAGGCATCAAATCTCTCAAATAGGATGGGTACGGGTTGTCATTGTTCAAGAGGAGCCCCTGGGTCGATTGTGTTCATCACTAGGATGTTGTTGCACTATAAATCCTCTTCGTTAGTGAATTAGGCATCGTGGGTGAAACGATAATCGGGACTGTTTGTCCGATGCGGTGATATTGCATGACGAGCACTAGGGATTTTGCAAGAAATCCGAATGCGACGAAGGCGCCATTTGTGATATTTTCCCTCATTTTCATGTGAGAACAAATTGTGAGTTAGGGCGGAATAGATGTGATTGATTGGTGTGCAAAGGCGTGACTTGGTATCCATGGTTGGCTGGCTATCCCGTGATATTATAAGTCATGTGTGGAGAGTGTCCCGACGAGACAAGTCCCCTTCTATGAAACCGAGGAGAACGCCAAGCTTTGGACAAGCCAGGGCGATGAAGCTCACGTGCGGTCGGGGTCATGCAAGGGTTCTTGGCATCGGTTTGTTTGTGTGACGGAACTGATGTGAGAGTCAGAGCTTGCAGGAGAGCCTGGGTTTGAGATCCATGAGCGGGTGAGGCCTAGGCAAGAGTTATGTGTTGCAGCTTGAATGTCGTTAGGGGAAATTGGAAGTACCCGTATAGAGATTATGGAGTGTTATATATGATGATATGTTAGATTCATTCGGGCAATAGGGTGCTTTGGGTGAAATCCAGGTTTGCATACATGCTGCATTATAGGCCCCCTTTATTAAATGCTCAACCTAGAAATAGGGTAAGTATGTGACATCCAAACCTGATACTTTTATGTTTATGTACATTTGCATACAAAGTCTTGACCTATAGGGTGATGAAGTGTAAGATCCTGTTCCTCAAATCCGAGGCAACCCGGATCTTATGCCCAGAACCGCCGCCTTACGGTGATACTAACGCACGAGTTAGTCGTCACCGCAAGACGCCGATTCTGCCGGCTAGTACGATCATAACCTGTTCGGCCAATATGAGAATAATTGCATAATAAATCAGAGTAAAAGCAGAAGCAAGTCCACAGCCACAGTATATATATATCAAATGAAACATAAGACAGTCCATAATGAGTACAGAAAATGAATGAAAGAAGGGCTTATGCCCAGTACATCATATCTCTCTCTCACTCTCATACACAGCAGCGGAAAAACCATAACTCTCTCATCACCTGTAGACGTGCTCCAGTAGTAGTAGTAGGTATCTGCCCCTCAAGCCCTGCCTCCTCGACGTGCTGGTCCACCTCCTCGAGCTCCTAAAATAGTAAGGTCACCGACCATTAGTCAAAAAAGACTAAGTCGTATCCTCAGCACCTCCTCCTGCCACTCCTAGGCACCGTGCGGGAGGACGAAGCGGAGGACAACAAGGGGTGGCAAAGGCGAGCAGGTGACAGGAAACTAACAGGGTATATATAATCAAAATATAAAGAAGTGTAACCTCCACTTATGCGGGTACGCATAAGCAAGGGATCTTTTGCAAGGCTCCCATTGTATAGAATGTCCCATACCATTTATACAATGGGGTGTCAGAGTCACAAGCATATATATAAAGGAAAAATAACCTTAACCTATAAACATGCCCACTCAGGCTTATAGTCTAAGGGTTCGTATAGCAGGTCGTAATGTATAAGCGTCCCATACCACTTATACATTAGGTGTCTTAGGTTGTTATGCAGATTAATGTTATGCAACTATATGGTGGGTATGATATGAACATGCAGTGCAACACACACACACGACTCCGTGATCACAGACCTTTAGTTCCCACTTTTCGAGAGCTAGCATCACTCTCAGGTACTACCGTTGTGGCTACGGCAGCAGCGGAGAGGGCGTCTCCGCCTTCTAGGCGGGTATACACACTACCAGGCCTAGACCTCTCTTGTACGCCTCTGTAAACCGACAGTGCACTCTAGAGTCTCTGCGTACCACTTTGCTGACTACCTGTCAGTCTTGTTGGGTCGGGTGCGCGTTATTAGGAAAAGTCCTCCAGACTCCAGTATAAACATCCTACTGGTCCTTCTAACCCTCGCACCCGCCTGGTCCACCGTACTGCCGTCGGTGTGACGACCGGCCAGTACCGCATGGCCCGCCACTAGTATATGCACATGCAAGTATTATATATTGAGCCTCCAGCTCAAGGGACTATCCTGACTCAAATCTCTCCAACCCGCCATGGTGAGTATATGCTACAAACCCTCCAACCCTGGCCGGGTGAGTGTATATAAACCAATTTCTTTCCTCCAACTCTGCACGGGTGAGCAAGTAGTCAAAAGACTCCAAGTCCCTCCAACCCGGCACGAGTGAGCACATGTCCAGTTCACTTAACCTATTAGACTACTCTTATCTACAGATTATCATACTTAGAGTCTTAAGGTTAATCCCAGGACTGCCCAAGGTATTCCCGGTGAAGGGCTCTCAGGGGCACTAGGAGCTGCGATGGGCTGAATCCCAAAGCTCCCTTTCTCAAGGATATTTACTTTAGTTGTTTCTTACCCCGGACCCCTTTTTCTCTCTTCTGTTGCATAGAGTGACCTAGTGATTTAAGGTATGGATTAAGGAGTGACGGTCTTCCGTCAACTCTACCTAGGCATGATTAATGTTGCACTTTTACTCTCGCCTCCATAATGCATCTGCCACCCAGGGTTGTACTTCCGAACTTAGACTCTAACTCAGTTGTTGATTCATCCCCTGGCGGCCTATAGTCCAGCCTACTTTTACTATGCGCACCCCATGACCCAACACCACCCTGAGATCGAACTTCTAAATTCCTGGTCCAACTGACTCCAAATATTTATCCTAGGGTGGTATGGACTAATAAAATGAGTGTGTTGATTTTCGTAATTTTCCTAGGTCATTAAGGCCTTTAATTAAATCTTTTAAATTATTCCCTAGGTCATTTTACACAAGAAGTATTATCAATTAAAATCTTCTGACCTAAGGGAATTTTCCTGAGTTGCATATGAATAAAATATTACTGTCTACAACATTTCATAATTTCTCTTTTTATATTTATATTTTTCCCATAATTAATACAAATTCTACCTATTTATCACTTTCCAAATGAAGTACAAGAAATATATACACCAAAACTCCAGGAAAATTACTGAGCATTTATATTACTATTTTATGACTAATGGCAGAGTTTTATTAATTTCTACAGGGTAATGGTCTATCAAAATCCATTCCTAATTATTCACCAAAAATGCCATTATGCTAATTAATAATTAACATTGTACCCAAAAATTCTGATATAAATCTACAAGACTAATATAACAATTATGCAACTCTAGGATTATTTTCACAATTTTCCAACAAGTATTTATACCAATTCATAAACATTTACAAAAAGGGTAAAATGGTCATTTCCATGAATTTTGCTCTAACAGTTGCCAAACAGAGATATGAAATTTTCTTAAGTCAATTAAAACACCATACTTTGACTTGGCTGAATCTGAAAGTTTTCTATAGCCAAAACCTATTTTTCCCATTTATTTTACAAAAGGACCTATAATTTGAAAAATTCCATTAAGTGGTATTTTTAATTCCAAAAATCCCAAAAATAATTCTAGGGGTGAAACATGCCCTAAAGTATTCACTGGAATTTATTGCATGGTTTTTGGGTGCCTCAGTTAGGTTAAATACACAGAATACAAATTATTGCTAATTGCACACCAAGGCCTAAATTAGCCTACACAAACACATGGAATAACCCTTCATGCAGGGGTCCAATTGCCTTGAAATTTCTACCAGACACCAATAATGTCCCCAAGGACATACCACCAAAATTTGGGGTCATTTGAGTGCCTAACATTACAATTATGCCCTTAATTTAATTTTTGATATTTTGATAAAAACTATAGAAAAAGTTCTTCCAAAAATTCCAAATTTTTGGCAGGGCATAGGCATGCCCTAAATACACCCATGACCAAAATTTCAGGTCATGGTGATGCTTGGTTTGTCTTGGGCATCAAAGTTGGTTTCTGCCCTAGTTTAAGGGCAGTCCTAGCAAAACAGCCCTACAGGGCAGCCTACTGGTCCAAAAGTCATGATTTCTGTGGCATTTCAAAGTTAACCCATCTACCTAACTTTTTCATTCAGGGTTCATCCTATGGTGGGGCCTCTAAGTGCCTCAAAATTAACATGCATGTTTGCTGTTAAAGTGTGACATTTATTACACTATGCATACTATAGAAAATACAGAAATAATAAAAATCTGTTGCACAGATCTTAAAGCTTAATCCAACGGCTGCTGTACTTCTTCCCCATGCAATGCATGCAGGGGCAGCCGAGCCTGTGGAACTTGCATGGCCGTTTCCGGCCATCACCGGCGGCGAGGCCTCCGGCCAATTGCTCCCCCGGCCTCACGGTGGCCGGGGCTTGATCTGGCCGGCGACTGGGCGGCGGAGAGCGGCGGACGGCGGCGGCGCAACCGACCCGAAAAACCCTAATCCGCCATTTTTGAAGCTTTTCCAAGCTGGTAGAGGCCTACAGTCGAGCTCTTTTGAGCTTGACTACTAACCTAGGAGACCTAGGAAACTAGTACAGTGAGAGGGGAGGGGATACAGACTCTTGGTGGTTGTGGTTGAGGGTGGCGGCGGCTTCCCCTAGCATGCACATTCCGGCGAGCTCCACGGCTTTCCATGGCTTCCTTCCTCTCTCTCTCTCTCTCTCTGGGGTAGGGATGAAGTGGGAGTGAGGGTGTGAGGTCGGTTTGGGGCTGAGTTATGAGAGGGGGCGACTTCACCAAGGCTTGGGGCGGATTCACCAAGGAGGGGGGTCGGGTTAGTGGATTTGGCCGGCTAGGTGGCTGGTGAGTGGGTCCCACTGGTCATGAAGGCTGATTAGGGCCTAGTGGGTCGGGTTGCCAAGTGTTGGGCCGGGTTGGGTGAGTGAATAGGGAGGGTTGACTCCACCAAGTTGTTTATGCTATGTTGGGCTTGGGTTGGGTTTGGGCTTGGCCCAAGGCAGCATGGTGGGGGTCCCACACCTCCTAATACCCATGCATGGTCAGCCAACCCATCATGGGTTGGTGGGATGAGCCCAAGTGGCCCAAAATAACTCCTAGGCACTTTCTCTCTCCTATTCTCTTCTTTTCTCTCTCCTAGATGTTCTCCCAAAAGTACTATTGAGGGGCCCTATTTTTCTCTCCCCTAGGGTTTATAGGGTCACTTTAGGCCCACATGATGAATTTGGGTTGATTTGGGTGGACCCAACCCAGTGAATTGGGCTAGGGCACCATTTTCACTATTTAGGTCAAAGGTGTTGACTTGACCCATCATGGTCAACTGGTTGACCCCCTGACCTACCTTGGGGTCAACTTAGATTGTATTTAGGGTTAGGGCATCATGAGGGGGTCATGGTGTGGCTAGGGTTCCTGTTTAGGCTAGTTTGACCTAGTTTGACTTTGGCCCCATAGTGGGCCCCACATGGCTACAACCCACTATCTAGGGTCAAACCTAGCTCATTACCCTAACACCCACCCCATGCCTAACCCAATCTAAGTTAAGGGGTCTATAAGTAACATTGGGATGTTACAAATCCTATAAACAAAAGAAATAATTTCGTCCCCGAAATTTAAGTTTGGGTCTACGGGTTCCAGTTGCAGAAATTGTTAAGGAAATTTTGTAGAAAATAACATAAAAGTACCTGATGTAAATAGTTCTGGATGACGCTCCAGCATCAGATCCCTAGGTTCCCAGGTGTGCTCCTCCCGTCCATGGTTGGACCACAGCACCTTTACGAGTGGAACCTTCTTTTTCCTCAACGTTCGGACCGCTGAATCGTCGATCCGGATCGGCTCCAATCTAACCGAACGGTCAGGCTCTACCGGTCCAGCTGCAGTAGGGACATGCTGCTCAGGGCGAAGGAGAGCTCTTCGCAAAGGAGAGACATGGAACACATCGTGTAGGCTGCTCAGCTCCGGAGGTAGCTGCAGCCGATAAGCCAAGGGGCCCACACGCTCCAGAATCAGGTATGGTCCCATGTACCGGGGGCTGAGCTTCTTATGTCTTCGAATCCGAGAAATACCGTGTACCGGTCGGATTTTCAGGAAAACCCTGTCCCCAACTTGGAACTCCACTTTCCGGTGTCGAGCATCATAATATTTCGCTTGTCTGCTCTGAGCCTCCAGAAGCCGATCCCTGATCAAATGAATCTGAGCCTCCGTATCCTCTACAAAGTCTGACCCAAGGGCTCGAGTATCCACATCTTGCACCCAGGATAGCGGAGTCCGGCATTTTCTCCCATAAAGTGCCTCGTAAGGAGCCATCCCGATGCTGGCCTGGTGGCTGTTGTTGTATGAGAATTCGATCAACGGCACTAGCCTCTCCCAAGGTTTCCCTGTATCCAAAATACATAACCTGAGCAGGTCCTCCATAGTGCGTATTGTCCGCTCCGTCTGACCGTCGGTCTGCGGGTGGAAGGCAGTGCTAAAGGAAAGTCTGGATCCCAAGTAAGCGTGCACTGCCCTCCATTCCCTGGAGGTGAAGCGACCATCCCTATCTGAAACAATAGACCTGGGTACTCCATGATACTGGACGAACTGCTCTACAAACAACCTCACCAATACAGCAACCGGGGCATCTTTTCTGACCGGGATAAACCGTGCTACCTTGGTCAACCTGTCCACCATGACCCAGATGGAGTCGTGCCCAGAATGAGAGCGAGGGAGTCCGTGAACAAAATCCATAGAGATATCCTCGAACTTCCACTCTGGGACTGGCAGTGGCTGTAATATACCGCCTGGGCTCTTGCATTCGGCCTTCACTCGCTGGCAAGTCTCGCAGTGTGTCACCAGGTAGATGATCTCCCTCTTCATTCCTGGCCAGTACATGGTCCGCCGTAAGTCAGCCCACATCTTGGTGATACCGGGATGCACTGAATATCTGGAGTAGTGTGCCTCTCTGAGGATGTCATCCCGGATCTCACCTCCTGCTGGAATGTACACTCGGCCACGGAATCGAAGAAGGTCGTCCTCCAGCATATAATCCCCATGCTTGCCTCCTTTTAGAGCGTCAAAGATAGGCTCTAGATCAGTATCCAATCTCTGATGTGTAAGAATGCGTTTCTGTATATCATCATTGCTGACCAAAGAGTTCAGGTACTCTCGATAGAGCACTGGCTCGGCTTCCGAAACCATGGTAATCTGCATATCCTCCATCATGCGTAGCAGCTCCATATACATCACCCGGGACTCCGGTCCAGAAGTGCCGGCTCTCCTGCTCAAAGCATCTGCTACTGTATTCGCCTTTCCCGGGTGATAGTGCATCTTATAGTCGTAATCGCAGAGGAACTCAAGCCACCTCCTCTGTCGCAGGTTCAGAACCTTCTGCGTGTCGATGTATTTGAGATTCTTATGATCGGAGTATATATCACAATGAATCCCGTAGAGGTAATGTCTCCATGTCTTGAGGGCAAAAACTACGGCCCCGAGCTCGAGATCATGTACAGGATAGTTATGCTCATGCTTCTTCAGCTGTCGCGAAGCATAAGCGATAACATGTCCGTGCTGCATTAAGACTGCACCCATCCCCTGATAGGATGCATCTGTATATATCTGAAATCCTTCACTCCCCGAGGGAAGTGCAAGGATGGGGGACGAAGTGAGCCGATCCTTGAGCTCTTGAAATACTGACTCGCACCGCTCTGTCCAGTCAAATGCGGCATCCTTTTTCGTCAAGGACGTGAGGGGGAGGGCTATCCTTGAAAACCCCTCCACGAACTTACGATAATAACCTGCCAGGCCCAAGAAGCTACGTATATCCGACGCTGTCTTTGGCCGTGGCCAATCCCGCACCGCCTCAATCTTAGCCGGATCCACTGCTAATCCTGCTCCACTGATCGTGTGTCCTAGGAAAGCCACTTCCTGAAGCCAGAACTGGCACTTAGAGAACTTCGCATACATCTGGAATTCTCTTAACTTCTGCAATACCAGCGCTAAATGCTCTGCGTGCTCCTCTCGAGATCGCGAATAAATCAGAATGTCGTCGATAAAGACTATAACAAACCGGTCCAGATAAGGCTCGAATACCCTGTTCATGAGCGTCATAAAGGCCGAGGGCGCATTCGTGAGCCCGAACGGCATCACCGTGAACTCATATAAGCCATAACGGGAGCTGAATGCGGTCTTCGGTATGTCTTCCTCCCGGATGCGTAACTGGTAATAGCCGGATCGTAAATCGAGCTTAGAGAACCAGAAGGCTCCCTGAAGTTGATCAAATAACTCGTCTATCCGGGGCAATGGGTAGGTGTTCCGAACCGTCAACCTATTCAATTCCCTGTAATCTATACACAATCGGAGGGATCCATCCTTCTTCTTCACAAATAAAACCGGTGCTCCCCACGGCGATGAACTTGGCCGCACAAATCCTGACTCCACAAGTTCCTGTAGCTGAGTCTTGAACTCTGCCAATTCCCTAGGGGCCATTCTGTAGGGTGCTCGGGACACTGGTCTTGCCCCTGGCACCAACTGGATCCTGAAGTCCAAGTCCCGTGATGGTGGTAGCCCAGGTAACTTCTCCGGAAAGACATCAGCATAATCTCGTGCCACTGGAATATCAGCTATGGGACTCTCTACCACAGCCATCTCGAAACAAATGAGGTATACCTCTTCTCCCTGTTCATAGGCCTTAACGGCCTGTACTGAAGATAAAGAGAGTCGGGGAATGGAACGGATACCTTCAATGATGACGTAGGAGTCTCCGTGTCTGAGTGTGATCCTCTTCGAGGGGCAATCTATCTGCGCGTAGTTCCAATGAAGCCAATTCATGCCTAGGATCAGATCATAATCCGGTAGGCTCAGAACTGTTGCCGGAGCTTCAAACGCTTTGCCTCCTACCTCGACATCCATATTGCAGCAGTCTGTGGTTCGAAGTTCCGTACCATCAGGGAGTCGCACTCTCTTTTCCAAACCGGAAAACTTCTCCACTCCTTCTAATCCTTCAATAAACGAGTCTGACACGAAGGAGTGTGACGCACCCGTGTCGAAGAGGGTGTGAGCGGGCTTGCCGCTAATCATCACTATGCCTGGGTTTGTTTGAGTTCAAAGAATAGTATTACTTTTAATGTCTAAGGTACTCTTAAAATTTAAAATTTATAAATTCTAAAAAAAATTTTAAGTACCTGTAATCACCTCCTCTGGGTCCCTCTGTTCCGTGAGATCCAGCGCGTATACCTGCTCCCGGTCTCGGCCTCGGCCGTGATATCCTCGGCCTCGGCCTCGTCCTCGTCCTCGTCCTCGTCCTCGGCCTTGGTGAACTGGAGGGGCCACTGGAGGTGGAGGAGGAGGAAGAGGGTGGACCTGAAGCGGGCACTGCGTCCTGATGTGCCCAGGTTGGCCGCAACCAAAGCAGGTGATCTGCCTCTGACCTCGATCATCCTGTCTCATCGGTCCGGGAATCTGCATAGGTGGGGGAGCCAAAGGTGGAGGAGGCCCCTGATCCTGCCTATAGTTGGGACGACGACGTCCCCCACCTCTCCTGTATCCAATCGTCTTTCCCCTCTGAAACGATCTGCTGCTCTCCCCAAACGACTTTCCATCCAACGATCTCTTCCCTCTGCCTTGCACCAACAGCTGGTCAGCCTCCAGCTTCATTGCCATCTCGATGATCTGCGCCATGGTACCGTGGGCAATGAACAGCAAGGGCTGCCTCAAAGAGTCGCGGAGCCCGTGATAGAATCTCTTCGCGTATTTCTGGTCGTCCCAGTCATGGAAGCCTGCAAACCTAGCCAGGTGGGAGAACTCTCTCTGATATTCAATAACTGATCAGCTCCCCTGCTGGAGGCTCAGAAACCTCGCCTCCAAGGTATCTCGGTCTGTGGAAGATACAAAATGCTCCAAGAAGACGTCGCTGAACTCCTCCCAAGATATGTCCATCAGCTCCCGGTCGGCGAATGTAGAGTCCCGCACCGACTTCCACCACCTCTTTGCATGAGCATCTAGTGCCGAGGTGGCAAGGGGAACTGCCTGTCTGACGGGGCAGCTGATGCCGGCTAGCAGCTCCTGGATGGTCTCCAACCACTCCTCTGTCTTTACCGCGTCTTCTGTCCCGCGGTACAGCGGCGGGGACAGACCTTTGAATGCACTCAACCAGTTCGATCCTGGGTTGGGCAGCTGAACCGGGGCTTGCTGCGCTCTGAAGGCATCCAGGATAGCCGTCAGGGTTTGCCCCATCTCAGTCTGCATGAACGGAATGGCAGCCGGAGGGGGAGGAACCGTATCCTGCGGAGGCTGCATAAAGGAAAACTTAACGTCAAAATTGGCCTAACTCATTGTTTGATGGACTGATTATGTGGCTTTTTACGCATGGGCACACCACTGCTTCCGCTGCATAGTTTGTCCGCAAACTAATGCTGGAGCGGGGTGTTCCAGTGTGGTGGACTGTATTCTCATATGATCGTGGTTTCAAGTGATACCAGTTTGTAAGATCCTGTTCCTCAAATCCGAGGCAACCCGGATCTTATGCCCAGAACCGCCGCCTTACGGTGATACTAACGCACGAGTTAGTCGTCACCGCAAGACGCCGATTCTGCCGGCTAGTACGATCATAACCTGTTCGGCCAATATGAGAATAATTGCATAATAAATCAGAGTAAAAGCAGAAGCAAGTCCACAGCCACAGTATATATATATCAAATGAAACATAAGACAGTCCATAATGAGTACAGAAAATGAATGAAAGAAGGGTTTATGCCCAGTACATCATATCTCTCTCTCACTCTCATACACAGCAGCGGAAAAACCATAACTCTCTCATCACCTGTAGACGTGCTCCAGTAGTAGTAGTAGGTATCTGCCCCTCAAGCCCTGCCTCCTCGACGTGCTGGTCCACCTCCTCGAGCTCCTAAAATAGTAAGGTCACCGACCATTAGTCAAAAAAGACTAAGTCGTATCCTCAGCACCTCCTCCTGCCACTCCTAGGCACCGTGCGGGAGGACGAAGCGGAGGACAACAAGGGGTGGCAAAGGCGAGCAGGTGACAGGAAACTAACAGGGTATATATAATCAAAATATAAAGAAGTGTAACCTCCACTTATGCGGGTACGCATAAGCAAGGGATCTTTTGCAAGGCTCCCATTGTATAGAATGTCCCATACCATTTATACAATGGGGTGTCAGAGTCACAAGCATATATATAAAGGAAAAATAACCTTAACCTATAAACATGCCCACTCAGGCTTATAGGCTAAGGGTTCGTATAGCAGGTCCTAATGTATAAGCGTCCCATACCACTTATACATTAGGTGTCTTAGGTTGTTATGCAGATTAATGTTATGCAACTATATGGTGGGTATGATATGAACATGCAGTGCAACACACACACACGACTCCGTGATCACAGACCTTTAGTTCCCACTTTTCGAGAGCTAGCATCACTCTCAGGTACTACCGTTGTGGCTACGGCAGCAGCGGAGCGGGCGTCTCCGCCTTCTAGGCGGGTATACACACTACCAGGCCTAGACCTCTCTTGTACGCCTCTGTACACCGACAGTGCACTCTAGAGTCTCTGCGTACCACTTTGCTGACTACCTGTCAGTCTTGTTGGGTCGGGTGCGCGTTATTAGGAAAAGTCCTCCAGACTCCAGTATAAACATCCTACTGGTCCTTCTAACCCTCGCACCCGCCTGGTCCACCGTACTGCCATCGGTGTGACGACCGGCCAGTACCGCATGGCCCGCCACTAGTATATGCACATGCAAGTATTATATATTGAGCCTCCAGCTCAAGGGACTATCCTGACTCAAATCTCTCCAACCCGCCACGGTGAGTATATGCTACAAACCCTCCAACCTCAGCCGGGTGAGTGTATATAAACCAATTTCTTTCCTCCAACTCTGCACGGGTGAGCAAGTAGTCAAAAGACTCCAAGTCCCTCCAACCCGCCACGAGTGAGCACATGTCCAGTTCACTTAACCTATTAGACTACTCTTATCTACAGATTATCATACTTAGAGTCTTAAGGTTAATCCCAGGACTGCCCAAGGTATTCCCGGTGAAGGGCTCTCAGGGGCACTAGGAGCTGCGATGGGCTGAATCCCAAAGCTCCCTTTCTCAAGGATATTTACTTTAGTTGTTTCTTACCCCGGACCCCTTTTTCTCTCTTCTGTTACATAGAGTGACCTAGTGATTTAAGGTATGGATTAAGGAGTGACGGTCTTCCGTCAACTCTACCTAGGCATGATTAATGTTGCACTTTTACTCTCGCCTCCATAATGCATCTGCCACCCAGGGTTGTACTTCCGAACTTAGACTCTAACTCAGTTGTTGATTCATCCCCTGGCGGCCTATAGTCCAGCCTACTTTTACTATGCGCACCCCATGACCCAACACCACCCTGAGATCGAACTTCTAAATTCCTGGTCCAACTGACTCCAAATATTTATCCTAGGGTGGTATGGACTAATAAAATGAGTGTGTTGATTTTCGTAATTTCCTAGGTCATTAAGGCCTTTAAATAAATCTTTTAAATTATTCCCTAGGTCATTTTACACAAGAAGTATTATCAATTAAAATTTTCTGACCTAAGGGAATTTTCCTGAGTTGCATATGAATAAAATATTACTGTCTACAACATTTCATAATTTCTCTTTTTATATTTCTATTTTTCCCATAATTAATACAAATTCTACCTATTTATCACTTTCCAAATGAAGTACAAGAAATATATACACCAAAACTCCAGGAAAATTACTGAGCATTTATATTACTATTTTATGACTAATGGCAGAGTTTTATTAATTTCTACAGGGTAATGGTCTATCAAAATCCATTCCTAATTATTCACCAAAAATGCCATTATGCTAATTAATAATTAACATTGTACCCAAAAATTCTGATATAAATCTACAAGACTAATATAACAATTATGCAACTCTAGGATTATTTTCACAATTTTCCAACAAGTATTTATACCAATTCATAAACATTTACAAAAAGGGTAAAATGGTCATTTCCATGAATTTTGCTCTAACAGTTGCCAAACAGAGATATGAAATTTTCTTAAGTCAATTAAAACACCATACTTTGACTTGGCTGAATCTGAAAGTTTTCTATAGCCAAAACCTATTTTTCCCATTTATTTTACAAAAGGACCTATAATTTGAAAAATTCCATTAAGTGGTATTTTTAATTCCAAAAATCCCAAAAATAATTCTAGGGGTGAAACATGCCCTAAAGTATTCACTGGAATTTATTGCATGGTTTTTGGGTGCCTCAGTTAGGTTAAATACACAGAATACAAATTATTGCTAATTGCACACCAAGGCCTAAATTAGCCTACACAAACACATGGAATAACCCTTCATGCAGGGGTCCAATTGCCTTGAAATTTCTACCAGACACCAATAATGTCCCCAAGGACATACCACCAAAATTTGGGGTCATTTGGGTGCCTAAAATTACAATTATGCCCTTAATTTAATTTTTGATATTTTGATAAAAACTATAGAAAAAGTTCTTCCAAAAATTCCAAATTTTTGGCAGGGCATAGGCATGCCCTAAATACACCCATGACCAAAATTTCAGGTCATGGTGATGCTTGGTTTGTCTTGGGCATCAAATTTGGTTTCTGCCCTAGTTTAAGGGCAGTCCTAGCAAAACAGCCCTACAGGGCAGCCTACTGGTCCAAAAGTCATGATTTCTGTGGCATTTCAAATTTAACCCATCTTCCTAACTTTTCCATTCAGGGTTCATCCTATGGTGGGGCCTCTAAGTGCCTCAAAATTAACATGCATGTTTGCTGTTAAAGTGTGACATTTATTACACTATGCATACTATAGAAAATATAGAAATAATAAAAATCTGTTGCACAGATCTTAAAGCTTAATCCAACGGCTGCTGTACTTCTTCCCCATGCAATGCATGCAGGGGCAGCCGAGCCCATGGAACTTGCATGGCCGTTTCCGGCCATCACCGGCGGCGAGGCCTCCGGCCAATTGCTCCCCCGGCCTCACGGTGGCCGGGGCTTGATCTGGCCGGCGACTGGGCGGCGGAGAGCGGCGGACGGCGGCGGCGCAACCGACCCGAAAAACCCTAATCCGCCATTTTTGAAGCTTTTCGAAGCTGGTAGAGGCCTACAGTCGAGCTCTTTTGAGCTTGACTACTAACCTAGGAGACCTAGGAAACTAGTACAGTGAGAGGGGAGGGGATACAGACTCTTGGTGGTTGTGGTTGAGGGTGGCGGCGGCTTCCCCTAGCATGCACATTCCGGCGAGCTCCACGGCTTTCCATGGCTTCCTTCCTCTCTCTCTCTCTCTCTCTCTGGGGTAGGGATGAAGTGGGAGTGAGGGTGTGAGGTCGGTTTGGGGCTGAGTTATGAGAGGGGGCGACTTCACCAAGGCTTGGGGCGGATTCACCAAGGAGGGGGGTCGGGTTAGTGGATTTGGCCGGCTAGGTGGCTGGTGAGTGGGTCCCACTAGTCATGAAGGCTGATTAGGGCCTAGTGGGTCGGGTTGCCAAGTGTTGGGCCGGGTTGGGTGAGTGAATAGGGAGGGTTGACTCCACCAAGTTGTTTATGCTATGTTGGGCTTGGGTTGGGTTTGGGCTTGGCCCAAGGCAGCATGGTGGGGGTCCCACACCTCCTAATACCCATGCATGGTCAGCCAACCCATCATGGGTTGGTGGGATGAGCCCAAGTGGCCCAAAATAACTCCTAGGCACTTTCTCTCTCCTATTCTCTTCTTTTCTCTCTCCTAGATGTTCTCCCAAAAGTACTATTGAGGGGCCCTATTTTTCTCTCCCCTAGGGTTTATAGGGTCACTTTAGGCCCACATGTTGAATTTGGGTTGATTTGGGTGGACCCAACCCAGTGAATTGGGCTAGGGCACCATTTTCACTATTTAGGTCAAAGGTGTTGACTTGACCCATCATGGTCAACTGGTTGACCCCCTGACCTACCTTGGGGTCTACTTAGATTGTATTTAGGGTTAGGGCATCATGAGGGGGTCATGGTGTGGCTAGGGTTCCTGTTTAGGCTAGTTTGACCTAGTTTGACTTTGGCCCCATAGTGGGCCCCACATGGCTACAACCCACTATCTAGGGTCAAACCTAGCTCATTACCCTAACACCCACCCCATGACTAACCCAATCTAAGTTAAGGGGTCTATAAGTAACATTGGGATGTTACATGAAGTGCCTCAAGGTCCACTAGGGACAGTCAGGAGGAGATGTGTTGATTACATAGTTTAGGTCAGACTTTGCTTACCCACGTTACAACAAATTTTACAGGGCAAGGATAGCAATCTGGAGCAAGCACGTCGGCCAAAAAGGCATAAGCCTCATGAAGTGTACCATCTTGTAATTGCTTATAAGTTGTTGAATGTTATGCTCTGTGAACTGTAATCTGGCTTACACACCGAGGTAGCCTAGGAGTTCTAAGGCACATTGCTCTGTTTGTTGTTGATACAATTTTTGTACATTTGAATGTTGTAAGGCCTTAAGGCCATGTTGAACTCCTATGGTTGTGGATAACTTATGTGTTGGTTGTGTGTTTTTGTTGTCTTGTTGCCTGTGTTTTGATATGCGTAGTTCTTTAAATCACTTTTTAATGCTAAAGTTGTGACGTCTATATATTGTGGGTCCCCGGCCGGACCCATATTATATGATCATTACAGGGGAAGTGTTATAATTTGGTATCAGAGGGTGGTTAGTGTCCAGGCTAAGGTTATTGGTTGATTTGACATAATCGGATCGCGTAAAGAGGTTATCCACATAGGTGTATTGCGAGATTGTGAGTATCCTTGTGTCTAAGTGGCACAACGAAAGCTGTGGTGGGTGAGCCATAGCGGCCGCCAATTTCCTAAACGTGCCTCATCCATGGATGATTTTGTAAATTCCTTCTTAAGGAAGTATATTCCATCGTCGACAAGGTTAGCCCATTAGAGGTAGTTTCTGCACTTAGTGCAGTGGTACAAAACCGTGGATGAGTACATACATGAATTTATTATTTGGGTCATTATGCGGGAATGACCATTGCTGATGAAGAGGAGAGGGACAACCACTTCTACCATGGGTTGAGAGAAAACTTGAGACAACCCTTTATAGCTTTGAAGAATGCGGTCTTTAATGAGTTGGAGAGTGACTTGGAGCGAACCCAATGTCGCAAGGGCTTGCAGGGAAGCAGGTAGAAGGAAAGCCTTCTCAATCGCAGTGGAAGTCTGAGGGGAGTAGGTGGAGGAAGAAGCTTTACCCTTCTGGTCAGGAGAGAAGAGCTGTATGATATCGGGGGATCTCGTTTCAAGGGACCACCAACGTGCTACAAGTGTGGCAAGTTAGGCCACACAGCTTGATTTTGTATTGAGGGTGGTGCTGAACCGGAGCCAAAGTAGGAGTAGTCAGTGCGTTCCTATACCAACATCATGGAGAAAGGTAAAATGGCAGAGTTGAGTGCTTCACGTTTCCAACCCATACAACCAAGGGTTTACAACCTTGGGCAACAGGAAGCGATTTGATAACCCAATGTGGTGATAGGCTTTATGCTAGTTTTAGGTTACCCCGCTAGGGTGTCGTCCTACATGGGAGCATCACACTCCTTTCTTGCGGAAAGATTTATCCAGAGAATTGGGGTCGAGCCCTTTTTGGAAGACGCGGAGCTTAGGGTGCGCATGCCCTTTTCCATGACTACGGGGATGAAAGGGAACATTGGTTGGAATCTAGAAGGAATTGACTTCGTGTTAGTAGCGGCAATCCTACCGTTAGCTGAGTTTGATGTGATCTTGGGGATGGACTAGCTTGCAGAGCAGCCGACCAGTATTGATTGCCTATCTAAGGTGGTGACCCTGAGGAGTGAGGTAAAGGAAGAAGTCAAGTTCGAGGGCCTTAGCGGAGTGGCCCGCTCCCTGATTTTGGCCATGCAATTATTGTAGACAGTTAACCGGGGAGGAGTAGCATTTGTAGCATTATTGGAAGTTCACCTTTCTAAGTTATCATTTAGAGAAGTGTCGGTGGTGGCAGAATTGGAGGATGTGTTTCCTAAGGAGCTTCCAAGAGCACCTCCTCAGCGGGAGATCGATTTCTCGATTGAGTTAGTGTCAGAAGCTAAGCTGGTGTCATATCCTCCTTTTAGGATGGTACCAAAGGAGTTGGCTGAGCTCAAGATACAACTGCAAGAGTTGTTGGAGTAGGGGTATATTAGGCCCAGCTCTTTATCATGAAACGCGCTGGTATTATTCGTAAAGAAGAAAGATGACAGTATGCATTTGTGAATAGACTACTGTGAGCTAAATAAATTGACCGCCAAGAATAAGTATCTGATTCCATGAATAGATGACCTGTTCGACCAGGTGGTAAGGTTGGTGGTGTACTCCAAGTTGTTCTTGAAGTTAGGGTATTACCAGTTGTGGAATTGAGATGAGTACATACCCAAGACAATGTTTGGTACGAGGTATGGCCACTTCGAGTTCTCAATGATGTCATTCGGGTTGACGAACGAACCATCGGTATACATAGATTTGATGAACCGAGTGTTTAGGGAGTACTTAGACTCATTTGTGGTGGTCTTCATCAATGATATTTTGGTATACTCCAAATCTGAGGCGGAGCATGAGACTCACTTAAGAGTAGTCTTATAGGTTTTTAGAGAGAACCAACTTTATGCTAAGTTTTTGAAGTGCGAGTTCTGGTTAGAGAAGATGGATTTTTTGGGTCATGTGATTAGTGTTGATGGGGTGGTGGGGGATACAGCGAAAGTTGAGGCCATCAGGGATTGGCCAATTTTTAGAACTATGGAGGAAGTCAGGAGTTTCCTTGGAATAGCCGGGTACTATTGAAGGTTTGTGGAAAACTTCTCGCGGATATATTTGCCCCTCACTTCTTTAACTAGTAAGGACCAGAAGTTTGTGTGGACTCAGGAGTGCAACCAAGCGTTTGACACCTTGAAGGAAAGGTTGATGTCGGCTCAATTCCTTAGTCTTCCTAAAGGGACTGAAGGATTTCAGATTTCCAGCAATGCATCGGGTTGCGATTTGGGTTACGTGTTGGTACAACATGGCAATGTGATAGCCTTTGTGTCTAGACAGTTGAAACCTCATGAGAGGAATTACCCCGTCCATGACTTGGAGCTGGAGGAGGTAATTTTTGCATTAAAGTTGTGGTGGCACTATGTGTATGGTGTGAAGGTGGAGATCTTCACAGACCACAAAATCCTGAAGTACCTTCTGGATCAAAAAGATTTGAATATGTGATAGTACAGGTGGGTCGAGTTCCTTTGGGACTATGATATGGTGATTCAGTATACGCTGGGCAAGGACAATGTGGTGGCCGATGCCTTGAGTAGAAAATATTCTGGATAAGGGAATTGGATTGAAGCTCATGATGAGCGGTTAGTGCGGGACTTTGAGTCCCTTGGCATTGATTGTGTAGAGAGGGGCGAGACTAGCATGGCTCAGTTAAACTAGATGGAGTTGCAGAGTGACTTATCCGATCGTATCCGGGAAGCAACCAGTATGGATGCAAAGTTCCAACCATTTGTGGCGGATGCTCAAAAAGGCAAGAGTAGTGCCTTGGAAATGTTTGATAGGATCATAAAGAGGAATAGAAGGGTATGTGTACCACAGTTCGGCAAGCTCCATGAGGAGTTGATGTTTGAGACCCACTTTACTAAGTACTCCATTCACCCAGGAAGTACGAAGATGTACTTGGATATGAGGAAATCGATTTTGGTGGTCTGGGATGAAGCGTGATGTAGCTTTGTATGTTAGTCGGTGCCAGACCTGTGCCTTAGTGAAGGTTGAGTGCCAGAAGCTGGGCGGGTTCCTGAAGCCCCTTCCCATCGCTGAGTGGAAATTTGATGACATCTTCATGGATTTTGTGCATGGTTTACCACGGTCGCAGTAGGGTAATGATACGATTTGTGTGAGTGTGGATCACTTGACCAAAGTGGTTCACTTCATTCCAAATCGGAAGGAGGACAGCATGGAGAAGCTGGTGGAATTGTATGTTCGTAATATTGTGCAGTTGCATGGGATTCCAAAGAGCATTGTTAGTGATCGTGACGGGCAGTTTTCGTCCAAGGACTAGATATCAGTGCAGAAGATTCTGGGCACCAAGCTCAAGTTTAGTATGGTGTTCCATACTCAAACTGATGGTCAAACGGAAAGGACGAATCGTACAATGGAGGATATGCCAAGAATGTGTACCCTTGATTTTGGGAAGAAGTGGGAAGGCCACCTTTTCATGGAGTTTTCCTGCAACAATAGTTCTCAGGTGAGTATCAAGATAGCACCATACGAGGCTTTGTATGGAAGGCAGTGCCGAACACCGATGCCTTGGATAGATGCAGGAGACACCAAGATTTTGGGAAATGAGGTGGTGGCCTATGCTTTTGAGTTGGTGCGGATAATTCAGGAGCATGAAAGTGAGGGTAAATCTATCTAACTCTAGAGGGGGTGAATAGAGTTTGTTCAAATAAGTTTCACAGGTTTTTAAAATATCAGCATATATAAAATCTAATTTACACTATAGTGTAGAGTGCTGGAAAATAATTAAAGAAGCAAGAAACTAAGAACACAGCACACAGCAACAATCTAACAAACAATCCAGAAGACACTAGGAAATATAGTGGTTCCCCAAAACCTGGGTACATCCACTCTTCTACCACCCTTGGTAGGAATCCACTCAGGATTAGTTGATCAGGTGTCCTGACACCAATGAGTTTTTGTTAAGGTGCTTAAAAACCAAAACTGGATTTTTTGATAAGGTGTCTTGCCACCACTGAGTTTTGACAAGGCTCTCAGAACCAGACACAAAGCTTTTGAAGGGAGTTTTGAAAACCCTTTTACAGAAGGAAAATAAAAAGGAAAAGGAAATGAAGTTGTCTTCTCTGTTCTCAAATCAAATGAGAGAAGACTAGTGGATCTTTGTTGTCAAAGCTCCCCCTGAGATCTAGACTGGTTCAGGAAGGGAAGCATTGCTCTAGGGTGATAGGTCTTCAGAACTTTGATCTCCAGCAAAAGATTGTTTCAGCAAGAAGACTGAGAGATGAGGTGTCTGGAGTTCTTGAGATGAAGTTGTGAACACTTTTCAGTTATTCTTCTTCTATAAGTGTTCTGTATTCTGTGTATATCCTTGTGATTGAAAAAGGAAGATCTCATTCTCTGAAAAATTCTTTGTCCAAAGTAGCCGTTGGTAGTCATAAATGTCTTCCATAAAGAGTCTTGTCTTCTAGAGGAAAGTCCAACATACATTCTCTAAATAATACCTTGAAACTTGCTCCAGAATAAAGACAAACGGCTGGCAGATCTTCTTATCATAAATGCTGATAATATTCAAAAACATTCCAAAGAATAATAGTATTTGATTCCTTAAAAGCGTCGATCTCTCAGAAGAATCGTCGATCTGAGCTCTACGATCGTCGAACTGAGCTTAGAGATGAAGTGAGATAAAGCGGACAGAAAGCGTCGAACTGAGCTCAAAGATCGTCGAACCGAGCTCAGCGACCTGAAGAATGACTGAAGAGAGATCGTCGATCTGAGCTCGAAGATCGTCGACCGGAGTTCGACGATTTATCAAGTTGAGCTCAGAGAGCGTCGAACCGAGTTCGACGATTCGTCGACCTGAGCTCGACGAAAATTGCCTTAGACTTAGCTCTTCAACCTTGATCTTGGAATGGTCTTGGGGGCAGCTTCAAACCTAAGTTCTAAGCCCTAGACTCACTCTAGTGTTGACCTTCAAACCTATACAACTAGGTCAACCTGGTTTCCTAAGACAACCATAGTGATCCTTACCCAAATTAGTAATAGGGTGTTCCAACAATCTCCCCCTATTTGGGTTAGGATTACTATTTACAAATAACATTAGGAAATGAATAAGCATTCATACAAAAACAAGAGCTAACTAAGCAAAGATATAGCAGCAAGCAGATCACAGAGAAAATAGCAGCAATTGTCCAGATGAGGATGAAAGTTCAGCTTACACAATTTACTTCTTCTCAATTCCCTTTCTAAACAAAATTTCTCTGTTAGGATTCAGGGTTTCTTTCTTTGATCTTCTGTCATCCTCTGCACCTAGAGAAGTTTGAGATCTTGGCCTTGGAACTACAGCCTCTGGGTGCAGCTTCATGTAGTCTTCTGGGTTGAAAAACTTTCTTGAAGCATATCTTTCCAATTCTTTCTTCCTTTGATCTGATAAAGTTGTTATATTGGAGATGTCCATGCCTTCCTCTCTGGCTTTCTTTAATTGATCAAGAACAGCTAGCTCTTTCATTCTTGCTGTCCAGGATAGAGGATTGTTCTCAGGATCCTCAAAAGGAACAGGAGGTTCATATCTGTTGAGAGATTCAGAAGCAGGAGGAGTCCTGGAAACAATTGTGTCTTTCAGCCTGTAAGGGAAAGGACCTGAAGAAGAGTCAGAGTGGCCTTGTCCTTTTCTTTGATAAGATCTTTGTCCTCTCTGATTTCCTCTGTAATGACCCCTTCTGGATTGATATTCTCTTTGATGTTGTCCCCTTTGATAGTATCTTGGATAAGATTGGGAGGAGCTTTGCCTTGAAGCTGGAGCTTGAGGGGCTGAGCCTGATCCAGAATCTGGAGGAGGAGGAGGAGGAGGCTGATATTGTGAAGATCCTTTTTCATATTTATCAAGCTTCCTTCTCTTCTTCATAGCTTTCTGTTGATTCTTGGAGTATTGCATCCATGGCTCAGAAATGGGGCAATCATGCAGAATATAGTAGGGAATATCATTGGAGTCTTTTGCTGTAGCTGGAGGAACTGACATCATGGCTTTGCTTCTAGCTTTTCTCTTCTTGGCAATGGTATGGGCAGAGTCATCTGATTCAGTCTGGAATTGGTCACTATCTGAGCTTTGTGGTCTGTCATACAGATCATCAATGCTTTTCAAGTACTTTTCTTGTAGCTTTAACTGATCAGAGGTCAGAACAGGAGCAACAGCAGCAGCAAACACTTGAGCAGGAGCAGGCATAGCAGCAGGTGTGGGATCTTCTAGGTAGGAAGCAAGTTCTTCATCAGCAATTGCTGGAATCATCTCTATATCTTCAGCAGCAGCAGTAGCAGTTTCAACAACAGGAGGCACAATGGCCTTAGTAGCAGCATCAGGAATATCCACAGCCTTCCAGGAATTGATATAGGATTCAATGTGGCTGGGATCACAAACAGATATAGGCACAATGGCCTTAGACAGATCTTTAGTGAGAGGTACTAGCAGAAATCTGAAATGAATTGTATCAAATTGAGATAGCAGGCTCTGAAGATTTAGTGCAAAAGCACATCCACTGGCAGGAGCTGGAGCTGGAGCAAAAACAGGAGCATCCACTGGCACATCCACTTCTTCATAAAGCATCTCCCCCTGCCTTGGTTCAAGGAGAGCTGAACCAAGGCACCCAGTAGAAGGGATTGCCTGGGAGGAGGAAAAGGAAGAAAGATTGGTAGACAGCTCCTGAACTTGTTTCAGGAGTGGAGCCAGGGAAGTCTCCAACAGAGATGTCAGCCTGGGAGCTAACAACTCATAAAGTCTGTCTACCAATCTTGGAAGATCTACATGCTCAAGTGGGGCTTGAGCAGAGGTAGGAGTAAAGGTAGATGGAGGGATGTTGGCTGGAGCTGAAGGTGTGGAGGTAGATGGAGTAGGAATGAATGGCTCTGAGGATGGAATTGTGGAGATAGAAAAGGTTGAGGTGGAGATAGGTGAAGAAAGAGAGGGTGTAAAGGATGGTTGGGAGAGAATGTCATGAAGCATTTGTTGAAAAGAGGAGGTAGAGGATGGCTCAGGAGGAGTGGAGGGAGAATCATCTATGAAGGAATCATCTGCAAGTGAAAAGGATGGTAGGGTGAAGGTTGAATAGGAGAAGAGGGGATGGAATTCCTCTGAGGTGGATACAGGAGGGGATGAAACTGGTGAGGAAATGGTAATTGGGGATGATGTGGTTATGGTTGTGACTGGTGGTGAGGAGGAAATGGCTGGGGTAGATACAGCTGGAGGAGGAAGAGAGGCAGGCAACACTTCTGCTGGTGGAGTGACTGAAGCAGTCCTTGTGCCTGAAGGAAGTGGTGCAATAGCTCTTGTAGGGTTGATGATTTGCCTATCCCATTTGCTGAATAGGGCACAGGAGAGCCTCTTGGATGCATTGATGAACATCCCAGAGGAGGTTAACAGTTCAGGGCATCTGTAGTGCAGATAGACCCCTAAGATTCTCCCAAAACTCACTGCAGTCTTATTGATCTTTTTCTTAATTAAGTTGAAGAAGATGGATCCCCAATCAAGGTGTTTCTTATCGACTAAAGCTCCCATCAAGCAAAGTTGATATCTAGAGATGGTGTCATGAGCTGAGTGCTTGGCCAACAACACCTTCCCAACTACATCAGCCAGGAATTGATATTCCAGAGACAGATTTTTCTTTAAAAGTTTGTTAGGATTGACCGCATTGTGACCCATTCGATTAAGCATTGAATCATAGTCTTCTCCAGATAATTCAATAGAATCTTCTCCAGTACTAAGTTGAAAGACATCTATTAAGAGAGCCGGTGAATGATGTACCTGAGTCCCTTTAATGATGTCGACGACAGAGTTCTCAGTCTCGTCTGTCGCTGTAAACCACCACTCTTTGATTTCTTCGGAAGCAATCTTCATCCGTGTAGTCATTATTTGAGTCAACTGTTGTTCTATGAACAGATTCAGAATGTCCTTGAAGCGCTGGTCGCTTCCATCAAACGAGTTCATGTCTATATCGAATCCTGTATCAAATTTCATCTTAGAGATAGCAGCACTGGATTCCGCCATTTGCACCTGCAACAGAAAACCAAACACGACCAAGTGTAGAGGATTTGGAGGGAAAACGAAGAAAGTTGCAGAGTATGAAAGCGCAAAAGGAGAACGACGGCTGAAGAAATGATTTTATATTAGGGTTCGACGGCGAAACGGAAAATCGTGGAGCTCAGTTCGAAGAAGCGTCGAACTCAGCTCGACGATTTGGGCTGCAGAAGGAATCTGAAGAGAGGTCAATATCGTCGATCTCCGTTCGACGATGTTGAAAAGCGTCGAGCTCCGCTCGACGGCCTCTGAACAGATGGAGAGAAAGCCTAGATCTAGCGAAGGCTCTGAACTCAGATCGACGACTTCGGGAACGTCGATCTCTGGTCGAAGATTTTTGGAAAATCGTCGATCTTCCTTCGACGATTTCTGGGAAAACGTCGAGCGCAGTTCAGAGACAAAACTTATTCTACAGACACAAAAAGAATTGATTTTTAGCCTAGTCTTGGTCTGTTTTAGCTTTTCAAAAACTTGTACTTTAATTTAGGCTTCCTCCATCTAACATGCCTAACTGATTTAGGAAGAAACTGTGTTTCTTTTCATCCAAAGGTTTGGTGAAAATATCTCCCCTTTGCAAATCAGTAGGTATATATTGAAGTTCAATTTTATTTTTCTCTACATTATCTCTCAGAAAGTGATGCCTAATTTCAATGTGTTTTGTCCTACTATGGAGGACTGGATTTTGTGCTATAGAGATAGCACCAGTATTATCACAGAAAATTTTTGACTTCTCTAAGTTGTAACCATAGTCTAGAAGCTGATTTTGTATCCACAATATTTGTGAGCAACAACTGCCTGCAGCCATATACTCAGCTTCAGCAGTTGAAGTTGACACAGATGTTTGCTTCTTACAAAACCAGGAGACAAGTCTGTCACCAAGAAACTGACATGTTCCACTGGTGCTTTTCCTGTCTATTCTGCATCCAGCATAATCAGCATCTGAGAATCCAGTTAATTCAAATCCTGAATCTTTTGGATACCAGAGTCCTAGATTTGGACAACTTTTTACATACTTAAGAATCCTTTTAACTAGAGTTAGGTGTGACTCTCTAGGGCTAACTTGGAATCTAGCACATATACATGTAGCAAACATTATATCTGGCCTACTGGCTGTAAGGTACAATAGAGAGCCAATCATTGCTCTATATGTTGTCTGATCAACTGGTTTCCCATGTTCATCAGCATCCAATACAGCATTGGTAGGCCTGGGTGTTTTCATACAAGGTGCCTCAGACATACCAAATCTCTTAACCCTTTCTTTAGCATACTTGGTTTGGGAAATAAATATGCCCTCAGCATGTTGTTTTACTTGCAATCCTAAGAAGAAGGAGAGCTCACCCATGCTACTCATTTCAAATTTGGAATGCATTAGTTTGGAAAACTTTCTGCACAAGTTTGAATCAGTAGATCCAAATATGATATCATCTACATAAATTTGTACTAGTAGGGTATGGGACTTATGGGTTCTAATAAAAAGAGTTTGATCTACTCTCCCCCTAACAAAATCATTTTCCAGAAGAAAGCATGCTAGGGTCTCATACCATGCTCTAGGAGCTTGCTTGAGACCATATAATGCTTTATGCAATTTGAAAACATAATCAGGGTGAGTTAGAGAGATAAAACCTGGAGGTTGTCTAACATAGACTTTCTCTTTGATGTCCCCATTGAGAAATGCACTCTTCACATCCATCTGATAGACCTTGAAGCCTTTGTGAGCAGCATAAGCTAGAAATATTCTGATGGCCTCTAACCTTGCAACTGGTGCAAAGGTCTGGTCATAGTCTATTCCTTCTTGTTGAGAGTAGCCTTGAGCAACTAGCCTGGCCTTGTTTCTGACAATAATTCCTTGGTCATCCAGCTTGTTTCTGAAAACCCACTTTGTTCCAACAATGGAATGACCCTTTGGCTTAGGCACTAGTTCCCAAACTTTGTTCCTTTCAAATTGATGTAGCTCCTCTTGCATTGCAATGATCTAGTGTGGATCTTGCTCTGCATCTTGAATGGATTGAGGTTCAACTTGAGATAGGAAGCAAGTGTACATCAGGTTCTGGTTGAGCTGATTTCTAGTTTGCACACCAGCTGAGATGTTTCCAATTACTTGGGTGATTGGATGATCTCTTGTTGTTACTAAATCAACAGGGGGTGTTGATTGTTCACCAACCTGTGTTGTTGTCTCCTCTAGTGGAACAACAACTGGCTCTTCAGGATGATTTTCTTCAAGATGTTCCATTTCTTCATCATCACTGCTTTCATTCTTTTGCTGAATAGGTTGAGAGGTTGTGTCCTCTTCTTTAACCTGTAATCTTTCCATACTTTCTGATATAGATTGTACCTGCAAGGGTTCTTTGGTAGAAGTAGACATCTCCTTATAACACATGTTTGTCTCATCAAAGGTAATATGAACAGATTCTTCAATTTTACAAGATGATTTATTATATACCCTATAGGCCTTACTGATCATGGAGTATCCCAGAAACACTCCTTCATCAGCTTTAGCTTGGAATTTTGCTAGATGTTTCTTGTCATTATTATGAATATAACAAATACAGCCAAATATTTTAAAATAATTTACCTTAGGTTTCTTCCCTTTGAGCAATTCATAGGGAGTCTTGCCCTTTAGTTTATGTATCAGGCTTCTATTTAATACATAGTTGGAGGTGTTCACTGCCTCAGCCCAAAAGGATAGAGGTAAGTGAGCATCTGTCAACAATGTAGTAGCAGATTCAATTAGGGTTCTATTTTTCCTTTCAGCTACCCCATTTTGTTGAGGAGTTCTAGGAGCTGAGAAAGTGTGTCTGATCCCTTCACTTTGACATAACTCTTACATGAGAAGAGAATCAAACTCTGTCCCATGATCACTTCTGATCAGGGCAATGTGAGTGTTGAACTCAATCTGAATGCATTTGAGAAAATCTGTCAAACACTTGAAGTTATCAGACTTCTTCCTCAGAAAGAATACCCAAGTGAATCTTGAGAAGTCATCTACAACTACTAAAGTATAGGACTTCCCTCCTAGGCTTTGTACTGATATGGGTCCAAAAAGATCCATGTGCAACAAATACAAAATCCTGGGTGAATCACTCTTATTAAGTGACTTAAAGCTATTTTTAGTTTGCTTGCCTAATTGACAAGCCTTGCAAAGTCCTTCCTTCTTGTAGGGGCCAAAAGGTAGTCCTCTAACAAGGTTATCCTTGGATAGCCTAGCAATGGTTCTAAGGTTTAGATGTCCTAGTCTCTTATGCCACAAAATATTAGGCTTAGATATGGAATTGAATAAACAGATATCTACTTTAGAGGAAAGAAAATCTACTAAGTAGATGTTACCTGTCCTTTTACCTGTTAACACTGTTGTGTTGTCCTCTGATTTGATCTTGCACAGGGATTTATTGAATGTCACCTTGTATCCTTCATCACATAGTTGACTGATACTTATTAGATTGTGCTTCAGTCCTTCTACATATGCCACCTTTTTAAAAGTTACTGAGCCTATCTGAGCAGCACCATATCCTTTGGTTTGGCCAAAATTTGAATCACCAAAAATCACTTTGGGTCCAAGTTTGGTTATGAAGGATGATAGGTTCTCCCTGTTCCCTGTCATGTGCTTTGAGCACCCACTATCCAGATACCATTGTTGGTAAGATACTGAATAGGTCTTTACCTGCACATGAGCAGCTTACTTGTTTTTGACCCAGTTAACCTTAGGCCTAGGCTGATATCCTTTGAATTCAGAAATAAAAGACATCCCAGGTTAACTCTTATAGCCTTCAGGGTGGTATCTCCTAGGAGGTACTATCCATTCAGTATAGGGTTAAAGCCTTAGGATGTGGGACCTCTAGGATTGAATCTAGATGTGCCATTGAAGGAATGTTCACAGTCCTGATTTCTGTTCGACGATCGTCAAGCTGAGGTCGACGATCTTGGGTCAGATCGTCGATCTCTGGTCGAAGATCGATTATACTGAAGTTCAGAGTTTGGATATCGTCGAGCTGAGGTCGACGATCTGTGGTTAGATCGTCGAGCTCTGTTCGACGATCGTCGAGCTCTGCTCGACGCAATCTGTTGAACTGAATTTTTCTCTGACAGATCTGCATTCTTCCTAGCTACCTCTATTACTCCCTTTCCTTTGTCAGAGACAAATTTGATTGGAGTTGTTAATATTATAGGTTGGCTGGATGAGGCACCCAAGCCCAGTGTACTGTTGAATCTAGAGTTCACTGTGCTTGTAATGTCCATCAGTCTGATACTTCTCCCATTTAGAGATTCTTCAAACTTTTTAGCTCTTGATAGTTCACTTTTCAGTGAAGCTATCTCCTCCCTACAGCATTCTAACTCCTCAGAGAGTTTGAGGTTATTTGAGTTTAGGACATTGTATTCAGATAATTTATTTCTGAGAGAGATTATCTCTTTTTCAGATCTTAGTAAATCCAAGCACAATGTCTTAAATTCATTTTTGATGTCCTCAGAATTAAAATCAAAAGAGCTAATTACCTGATCTTCCTCTGGTTGATTTTCTGAATCTGAATCTGATTCTTCATCAGAGTTTTGCTGTGAGGCATTGATAGCCATCATGCAGAATTCTTTCTCATCAGCATCATCTTCATCATCACTGGAGCTAGATGAAGTTTCAGAATCTTCTTCTGTCTCACTCCATGTCTCAGCAACAAAACCCTTCCTTGTATTTTTGTTCCTGCTAGAGGAGGCTTTGTCTGAGCTGTTCTTTTTGAAATCCTTTTCTTTTCTTCTTTCTCTTCTATCCTTTCTGTCCTTGTTCTTGTTCCCTGGACAGTCAGGCACAATGTGGCCTAGTTTCCTGCAACCAAAGCATATGATTTCTTTGTTATTATTATTTGACTTATCATACCTTGGTTTGTCATGACCTTTCTATGGCCTTTTTCTAAAGTCCTTTCTGGCTAGCTTGTAAAATCTTTTGGCCAGTAGGCTGACCAATTCCTCATTGCCTGTGAGTTTTTCTTCAAGCAGATCTTCAATAGCTTTGAAAGCTATTGACTTCTCTTTCCTTGAGGCTGGTGAAGCAGCCTTCTGTTCTTCCTCTCTGTTCTTGATAAGCAGCTCATAAGATTTGAGCTTGCCTAGGAGAGTTTCAGTAGTGATTTCATTTAGACTTCTGGCATCTTTGATTGGCCAGATTCATGAATCCCAAGTACTGGGGAAGCACATTAGGATCTTGTCATTAAGCTCAGTCAATGAGATTTCTTTATCCAAGGTCCTTAGCTCATTGATAATCATACTCAATCTGTTGTACATACCTGCCACTGACTCAGTCTCTCCTTTCTTGAAATTCTCATATTGGGTTATGAGGTGAGATGTCCTGTCTTTCCTTTCATCAGCAGACCCTGAGATAATTTCAGAGAGCTTGTCCCAAATTCCTTTGGCTGAGTTGCAGTCAGCTACTTTCTGAAATATCTCATCAGACATTGTCTGAGCTAAGATGTTCATGGCCTTTGCATCTGCAGTTTTCCATTTCTTTATGTCTGCATCTGTTCCTGAGGGAGGTGGAACAGCATTTGTGCTTGAGCTTGTTGGTGGACTTGGACAAACTGTCAGGACAGAATTGAAAATATCTTCATCAATAGAGTTCATGTATAATTTAATCCTTGCCTTCCAAAGTGCAAACTTAGATAGATTACACACTGGAGGTCTGGTGCTTGCATAATCCTTGTTCTGTGCTATGTCTTAGAGTAATATATATATATATAAAGAGATAACCCTCTTAAAAGATAGATTTTACCAAGGATCACTTGGTTCAGGTGTTAGCCTGTATGAGCAACCAACCTGCCTCTGATACCAATTGAAAGTGAGGGTAAATCTATCTAACTCTAGAGGGGGGGGTGAATAGAGTTTGTTCAAATAAGTTTCATAGGTTTTTAAAATATCAGCATATATAAAATCTAATTTACACTATAGTGTAGAGTGCTGGAAAATAATTAAAGAAGCAAGAAACTAAGAACACAGCACACATCAACAATCAAACAAACAATCCAAAAGACACAAGGAAATATAGTGGTTCCCCAAAACCTGGGTACATCCACTCTTCTACCACCCTTGGTAGGAATCCACTCAGGATGAGTTGATCAGGTGTCCTGACACCAATGAGCTTTTGTTAAGGTTCTCAAAAACCAAAACTGGATTTTTTGATAAGGTGTCTTGCCACTACTGAGTTTTGACAAGGCTCTCAGAACCAGACACAAAGCTTTTGAAGGGAGTTTTGAAAACCCTTTTACAGAAGGAAAATAAAAAGGAAAAGGAAATGAAGTTGTCTTCTCTGTTCTCAAATCAAATGAGAGAAGACTAGTGGATCTTTGTTGTCAAAGCTCCCCCTGAGATCTAGACTGGTTCAGGAAGGGAAGCTTTGCTCTAGGGTGATAGGTCTTCAGAACTTTGATCTCCAGCAAAAGATTGTTTCAGCAAGAAGACTGAGAGATGAGGTGTCTGGAGTTCTGGAGATGAAGTTGTGAACACTTTTTAGTTATTCTTCTTCTATAAGTGTTCTGTATTCTGTGTATATCCTTGTGATTGAAAAAGGAAGATCTCATTCTCTGAAAAATTCTTTGTCCAAAGTAGCCGTTGGTAGTCATAAATGTCTTCCATAAAGAGTCTTGTCTTCTAGAGGAAAGTCCAGCAAACATTCTCTAAATAATACCTTGAAACTTGCTCCAGAATAAAGACAAACGGCTGGCAGATCTTCTTATCATAAATGCTGATAATATTCAAAAACATTCCAAAGAATAACAGCATTTGAATCCTTAAAAGCGTCGATCTCTCAGAAGAATCGTCGATCTGAGCTCTACGATCGTCGAACTGAGCTCAGAGATGAAGTGAGATAAAGCAGACAGAAAGCGTCGAACTGAGCTCGAAGATTGTCGAACCGAGCTCAGCGACCTGAAGAATGACTGAAGAGAGATTGTCGATCTGAGCTCGAAGATCGTCGACCGGAGTTCGACGATTTATCAAGTTGAGCTCAGAGAGCGTCGAACCGAGTTCGACGATTCGTCGACCTGAGCTCGACGAAAATTGCCTTAGACTTAGCTCTTCAACCTTGATCTTGGAATGGTCCTGGGGGCAGCTTCAAACCTAAGTTCTAAGCCCTAGACTCACTCTAGTGTTGACCTTCACAACTATACAACTAGGTCAACCTGGTTTCCTAAGACAACCATAGTGATCCTTACCCAAATTAGTAATAGGGTGTTCCAACAGAGCACATGAGAGTTGCTCAGGATCGGCAAACGAAGTATTTCAATGCACACCATAAGAATGTGCAGTTCGTGGTAGGCGTCTAGGTCTATTGATCAAGCCGTTCAAAGGAATTTCTTTGATTCGCCGACTCAAGAAGTTGAGCTCGAGGTTTCTAGGGTCATTCAAAGTTATGGAATGCATCGGAGAAGAAGCTTACCAGTTGGCATTGTACACAGAGCTGAGTGGATTACATGATGTTTTCCATGTCTCATTTTTAAGGAAAGTCTTGGTAGAGGCAAGTGTGTTGGTCGAGTCAGCAGTGGTGCTGGAAGAAGAGGACATGAGGATGAGAGTACATCCATTTGGCATAGAGGATTCAGAAGTTCGGCAGTTGTGGAATAAAGAGGTTAAGCTCGTGAAAGTGCGATGGGATAACTGCGGGCGAGATGAATTCTCCTGGGAGCGCGAGCAAGCAATACAGGAAGACTTCCCAGAACTTTTTACATCATGTACGCTCGATGTTTGAGTGCATACTAAATTTCGAGGACGAAATTATTGTAAGGTGGGAGGAGTTGTAACACCCCAGTTTTCTAGAACTTGAAACTCAGGGATCTACCGCAAGGTAGCAGGCAGCTATCGTCAGGTTGTAGCCTTCTACGTCGAGACCAAAGTGTTGAGACGAAAGCATCGAGTGGTAGCGCGCGGCGTTAGTTAGCTACTGTTCGGCGGTAGCCCCTTTTCATCGATGCAAAGCGTTGAGACGAAGGCATTGAGAGGTTATTGCGTGCCAGTATCGCTACCTCTAGTGGTAGCAGGGCGTTCTACAGAGGAAGGCGGCTCTTTGAGCTACTGCGACGCGGTAGGTAGCTACCGGCCGGCGGTACCAGGCGAAAGCAGTTCCATAAGTTCTGACTTTAGGTCGTCTGATCTCCTTAGAAATCGATCCTATGGCCCAGAATCATCCGTCCTTGACCCTTAAGTAGGTATGAGGGGTTCATCTTCCTCATTTGTTCTTATCCTTTAGAGTTTTGAGGGAGAGTTTGTAGGAGGGAGAAGGTGAGCATCTTCCACTATTGATGAAGCTTCGAAGATCCATTTGTCGATCTGAGGCCAGATACGTGGAGAGGACTTGAATGCGCACACTTTCATCTGTGTAAACCAAGATCTCCATGGCTAGGAAGAGGAGTCGTAAGGTAACGACATTTCTCCTCTTTGTTTTTAGGATACATGCATGGAATCCATTTTCGTTTTGCTTTCTTTCAAGCATTTAGGCACCGGATCTCTCAAATGGGCGGGGTACGGGTTGCCATGGTTCAAGAGGAGACATCGAGTCGATTGTGTCCATCCCCGACATATTGTTGCACTAGAAATCTTCTCCGTTAGTGGATTAGGCATTGTGGGTGAAGCCGTAATTGCGACCGTTTGTCTGATGTGGTGATGTTGCATGACGAGCACTAGGGATATTTCTAGAAATATGAATGCAGCGAAGATGTCATTTGTGATGTTTGCCACTTTTTCATGTGAGAACGAATCGTGAGTTAAGGAGGAATAGATGTGATTGATTGATGTGCGAAGGCATGACTTGGTCTCTATGGTCGGCTGGCTAGCCCGTGACATTACAAATCATGTGTGGAGAGTGTACAGGCGAGACAAGTCCCCTTCTGTGAAACTGACGAGAATGCTAAGCTTTGGACAAGCCTTGGCGATGAAGCCCACGAGGGGGCGGTGTCAAGTAAGGGTTCTTAGCATCGGTTTGTTTGTGTGATGGAACTAACGTGTGAGTCAAAGCTTGTAGGCAAGACCGGGTTTGAGACCCATGAGCGGGTGGGGCCTAGGCAAGAGTTCTGTGTTGCGTATTGAATGTCGTTATGGGAAATTTGAAGTTCCCATATGGATGATTGTGGAGTGCTATGTGTGATGATTTTTTAGATTCACTCGCATTATAGGATTCCTTGGGTTAAACCCGGGTTTGCATATATGCTGAATTATAGGCCCACTTTATTAAATGATCAACCTAGAAACGTATTTGATGTAAGTGATATCCAAACCTGATACTTTTATGTTTATGTACATTTGCATACGAAGTGTTGACCTGCAGGGTGATGGAGTTCCCCGGGGTCCGCTAGGGATGACTGGGAGGAGATGTGTTGGTTACACAGTTGAGTTCAGTCTTTGCTGACCCATGTTACAACATATTTTACAGGGCAAGGATCGCATGATGGAGCAAGCTCGCCGGCCAAAAAGGCCTAAGCCTCATGAAGTGTACCCTCTTATAATTGCTTATGAGTTGTTGAATATTATGCTCCATGAACAATAATCCGTCTTGCACTCCGAGGTATCCTAGGAGTGTTAAGGCACTTTGCTCTATTTGTTGTTGATATAGTTTTTGTACATTTGAATGTTGTAAGGCCTTAAGGCCATGTTAGACTCCTATGCTGGTTGTGTGTTCCCGTTGTCTTGTTGTCTGTGTTTTGAGATGTGTAGTTTTTATATCACTTTTTAATACTAAAGCTATGACTTCTATATGTTGTGGGGCCACGTTCGGACCCATATTATATGGTCATTACAGGGTAGGTGTTACACCTTAGCCCTTCCTTCTTCCAATCACGCTTAGGATCATAACTCCTCTCTTTTTATATGAAGTTATAGGGCCATAACCAGCAGCAGGCTTCTTCTTCTCCCATCTCTTCTTCTTTCCTGAGAAGAGCACCTCACTACCTCCTTCATAGATAGTGACTCCAGCCATCTATCTAGCTAAGCTCTCCTGCGAAACCAGCAGGTTCTCTAGCTCCAACTAAGACGGCTGAGTGGCCCAGCCTTGAACAGAAGTAACAAATGCCACATATTAATTTCGCAACCCGCAGATTATGTGTCTCTTCATCTTCGCTTCCAAAATAGGCTCATCAGGGTCCAATGCTGAAATCTCAGCGCACAAGTTCTTCATCTTCAGGAAGAACGTTGAAATTAGCAGATCTCCTTGAGTGGCTCTTACCAACTCATTCTCCAGGAATTATAGTTGTGCTACATTCTTCCTATTGAACAACCCATCGAGGGAAGTCCAAATCTCCACAACTGATCGACATCTGATGATGTGGTCGAAGAGTTCCGGTGAGATTGCCTGCTTGAGTGTAAACTCTTCTTTGGCATTTGTCTTCCTCCAAGCTCTCACCGCATCAGTATTGTCAGCGACAGCAGTCACTTCTTGCTTGTCGTCTCCTCAGACGACCTCCCACAGGTCCTCACCCAAAAGATAGCTTGCCATACATGACCTCCACTTCTTGAAATTGGTCTATGTAAGAAGCTTAATTCCAAGACCTCTTGCAAGTCCACCTTCCATTGCACCAACCCTGGTTCACTTAGACTTCCAGAAGCAATGAAAAAAACTGACGGTTGATCGCTACTCAAGCCTCTGTTCCCTCTGATACCATGTAAAAAATTTGTGAATCGCGAAAAATGGGAAACCAGGCGCAGGAACACTCCAACCATAACCAAGTAAAAAATAAAGCAGATGTAATTAGAAGAGCAAGAATCGTGTACTATTAATTACAAGACGGGACATACATGACGAGACATGATTCGTCGATGTACCCAGTGGAAGCAAATAAGAAGATACAAACTTGTCGTGCGGTCTCAATAAGTAACCTCCGAATCTATCGAGCTGCTTATGGAGTCTGCTGAAGCTGCCAAGTCGCCAAGTCTCCTGACCGCAGCGTAGTCGTATAGATAATTCGTTATTCTAATGCTAAACTCTGTCCACTGATCTGCAAGTCGTCTAACTGTGAGGTCGCCTAGCCACCAGATCACCGCGGGCAGCTGCTGCCAAACTGAACAAGCCGCTAGAAGCAGACAGCTTATTGAACTGGGAAAAAGGTTGCCGAAGAAAGAAGACCGCCTGGCTGAAAACCGTGACCTGCTGCTAACTGCTGATTATAACTGCAAAGTCTGCACTGATCCCTAACTGAAGTCAAAACCAAGCCCCTAGCTTCTCAGCACTATACGCACAATCTATACAGCAAAAAACTGGTCAACTCCTCAAACTGCGCGAACACGAAAACTTGTCTGCAGCAACCACCTGAGTTCACTTACAGTTCATTCGGGCGTATTGTTTATGTGACAGGGGGTCCTATTTATAGTCATAGAGATGAGTTTGATTGTTGTAGTCGACGATTAACATATCCTTAGTTTGATAATATCAACTCCCATGTTGTATTTGATAATATCTTGTGTTCGGTAGAGTATGCAGGTTTACAGGTCCAAGAAATACAAGGAGCACTCTGTTGGGACACCCTATTACTTATTTGGGTAAGGCTCACTATGTCCTTAGGAATATGTCTTGACCTCATTGTATAGTTTTAAAGGTCAACTAGAATAGGTCTAAGGCTTAGAACTTAGGTTTGAAAGCTGCCCACAAGACCTTGTAGTTCAGAATACAAGTACAGAAGTCTAAGGCAATTATCGTCGAGCTCAGATCGACGAGGCGTCGAACTCAGTTCGACTATCTCTGAGCTCAGTTCAACGAGTCGTCGAACTCGGTTTGACGATCTCCGAGCTCAGATCGATATTTCTATCTCTAGCCTAAATCTAGATCTCTAAGCTCAGGTCGACGATAGTCGAGCTCAGATCGACGATTTCTGTCTCAAGTATAATTCCAATCTTTGAGCTCTGGTCGACGATAGTCGAGCTCAGATCGACGACTTTTCTTGAGAGATCGACGATTTCAGAATTCAAATTCAGTCAGCTATGGAATTCAATCTGATTCATATCCAGCATTTATTTTAAAGGATTTTGTAGCCGTTTCATTCAATCTGGAGCAAGTTTCAAGGAAGACTAAATGGAATGTCTCTTAGGACTTTCCTCTAGAGACAAATATCATTTAAGGTAGTCATTTATGACTGGCTAACGGCTATCTAGAAGACTGAAATTCAATATATCATCTCAGAGTAATTGAGACAGGAAGATGATTATTATTCTAAGGAATAGATCTTGAGACACAAGTCTACAGGATTACAAGTTAGAATTCTTACAGAACACAAGGAATACAATAGTGAAGGAGATCACCACATAGAAAAGAATTCCTCTATTCTTTCAAGATCTCCTCTAATTCAAGTGTTCAAGGCTTCATCAATCAAGGACTCCAGACATATCTCATTTCAGTCTTTGCTGAAATCATTCATTGCTGGAGATCTCATTTATATTGGAGGACTATCACCCTGTACAAAGCTTCTCTTCCTGAACAACTGTAAATCTCAGGGGGAGCTTTGACAACAACAATCCAATAGTCTTCTCTTTGACTGTTGAACAAGAAGAACAACTTCACCTCCTTTATTTTTCTTCTGTAAAAGGGTTACTCCAAACTCCCTTCAAAAGTTTTATGGCCGGTTTCTGAGACCTTGTCAAAACTCAGTGGTGGCAAGACACCTGATCAAAAAATCTAGTTTGGTTTTTGAGCACCTTATCAAAAGCTCATTGGTGCCCAGGACACCTGCTCAACTATTCCTGTAGTGGATTCCTACCTAGGGTGGTAGAAGAGTGGATGTACCCAGATTGATTGGGGAACCACTATAGATCCTTGTGTATTCTGGTTGCTGTGTTTGATTTGCTATGTGCTGTGATTTATTTCTTGCTTACTTAGTTTTTACTTACTGCAAGTACAATACACATATATATAAATCAAGTCTTCCACTACTAAATAATTTTTAAATTGGAAAATTATTTTAATATACTCTATTCACCCCCCCCCCCCCCCCGCTAGAGTAAAGGTAGATCTTACCCTCACTTTCAGTGGTTGGAACATTATCCGGCACACAGGTATCCCTAACTCCTGCTCTCCTAACAGAAGTCTTTCAATTGAGTACTGGGCATGATTCAGTCGAGTTATCTGAAGAGGAATTTGCTAGTATGCTGGATAGAATGGGTCACTCAGAAAAAAAACCCTAATAAGCTGCTTAAGAAAAATCTGTCAGTAGAATATAGATTCCTAGCAGATGTTGTGGGAAAAGTGTTGTTGGCAAAGCATTCTGCTCATGATACCATCTCTAGGTATCAATTTTGTTTAATGGGTGCATTAGTAGATAAGAAACATTTGAATTGGGGCGATATATTCTTTGATTTAATTAAGACAATGGTGAACAAGAATTTTGTGAATTTTGGGAGGATTCTAGGCCTATTTCTGCATAATAGATGCCCTAAACTACTTGTTTCAAGTGTCATGCACATCAATGCATCCAAGATACTATCATGTGCCCTCTTTGGAAAGTGGGACAGACAAATTGCCAAACCAAGCAGATCTCCTACAGTTGTCTCAACTTCTGGCACAAGGACTATACAGGTCACTTCCCCTCAGGCAACTACCCCCTTGCAAGAATTACCTGCCTCCTCCTCATCTCCACCATCTCCACCCATTGTTTCTTTAACCATCCCTACATCCACCATCACCACTTCAATTTCATCCCCCATCACCATTTCATCTCTAATCTCAACTCCTTCACCACCACCAGCAACTACTGGAGACCATTTCCATCCTCTACACTATTATCCACACCTTGAGATTGATTCATCCATCCATCTTCCATCCTTCAATCTCTTAGATGACTCCTTCATGGATGATTCTCATTCCTCACCCCTTGAGCCCCCATCATCTTCCACCTCCTACCAACAATTACTTCAAGAAATTCTTGCTCAACCATCTTTCACCCCATCCATTTCCATTCCAATAACTTCCATCTCTATCATTCCCATTTCTCAACAATCCATCTCACTGCCATCCACATCATTTCTCCACATCTCAGCAGCTCCTCCAACACCATCTACTTCTGCAACCCTATCCTCTACCTATACTCAAGTATCCCTTGAGTAAGTAGATCTTCCAGCTTTAGCAGATAAGCTCTATGAGATGTTAGCTCCCAGGCTAACACTCTTGCTGGAGACCTCCATGGCTCCACTCCTTAAGTCTATACAGGACTTATCTGCTAGGCTCTCCTCCTTCTGTCCTCCTCAGGCAATCCCTTCTGTGGGGTGCCTTGATCCAGTGCATACTGAATCTAGGTAGGGGGAGATGACACATGAAGAAGAGATGTTGCCTGCTTCAGATGGAGAAGTGCCAGAGATTCTAGCTCCAGTTCCAGTTCTAACAGTTGACCTCAGGTCACTATTATCAGAATTTGATACACTTTATTCCAATTGTCCTCTAGCTCAGGAAGTTGAAGACCTTACTAAGGCCATTGTGCATATTTTAAGTTGTGATCCCAGCCTAATATCCTTATATATAAACTCTCTCAAGGCTGTGGAAAGTGTTATTTCTGCTACTGATATTGTGAATGCTGATTTTGCTGCTATTGTTGATAAAGTCTGTTCTAATATTGCTGATGATTTGTTGATGACAGAGGCTAATGATTCAGAGCCTGATGTTCAAGTTGATGAGCCTGCTATTACTGATGTTATTGTTTATGTATCTGATGCTCCTGCTGCCCCAGTTATTTCTATTGCTACTGTTGTTTCTACCAGTGTGTCTGTTAGTGTTGCTTCTGTCACTACTGCAACTGCTGCTGCTTCAACTGAACAATCCAAACAATAGAAAGAGTATATCAAAAGGATTGATGAATTATATAGCAATCCTCAGAGCTCAGATAGTGACAAGTTCAGAACTAAATCTGATGACTCCTCTGCAACCATTGCAAGGAAGAGGAAAGCCAGAAGCAAAGCTTTGAAGAGAGTACCTCCAGAGAAAGTAAAGGATGATAATGACATTCCATACTATATTCTACATGACTGTCCTATAACTGAACCTTGGATGTAATTCTCAAAGAACCAATTGAAGGCCATGAAGAAGAAGAGGAAGTTTGACAAAGGATCATCTCACCATAATCCTCCTCCTCCTCCTCCTTCACCAGATGCAGGAACTGGTGGAGGTTCTGCTTCACATACCTCATATGCAAAAACTCAAAGCTCCTCTCAGATTCAAGACAAATCCCAATCCAGAGGATATCAAAAAAGAGGCTACCAATCCAGGAGAGGCCAGTACAGAGGAAACAAAAGAGGACACAAAGTTTATTCCAGAGGATAACCTAGACAACATCCTTATCACAGTGAAGGACAAGGCCCCATTGATTCAACTTCAGGTCCTTTCCCTTACAAGCTTAAAGAAATTGTTACTTCTAGAGCTCCTCCTACTGATACAATCAACAGATATGAACCTTCTATCCCCTTTGAAGATCTAGAAAACAATCCCCTTTCTTGGACAGCAAGGATGAAAGGATTGGCTGCCTTAGATCAAATAAAGAAGGCAAGAGAACAGGGAAAAGATACTTCAATCATCACTACTCTATCTGAGCAAAGGATGAAAGAACTTGAAAGATACTCCTCCAAAAAATTCTTTGATCCAGAGAGTTATATGAAGTTGGACCCAGAGGCTGTTGTTCCCAGACCTAAATCTCAAACCTCTCTAGGTGATGCTGATGACATGAGATCCCAGAAGGAAGCTCTCAATCCAAACAGAGAAATCTTATTCAAAAAGAGCAAAGATAAGGAGTAACTGTGTAAGCTGACAGTATATATCTATTTCTGACTATCTGCTGTGACTTTATATGTGCTTCTGCAATACTGCATTTCATTATTCTGCTATGTTGTATTTGCTTTTGTTTTTCTTATATGCTTTTTAATTCCTATGTCATATAAATAGTAATCCTAACCCAAATAGGGGGAGATTGTTGGAACACCCTATTATTGATTTGGGTAAGGATCACTATGTCCTTAGGAATATGCCTTGACCTCATTGTATAGTTTTAAAGGTCAACTAGAATAGGTCTAAGGCTTAGAACTTAGGTTTGAAAGCTTCCCCCAAGACCTTGTAGTTCAGAATACAAGTACAGAAGTCTAAGGCAATTATCGTCGAGCTCAGATCGACGAGGCGTCGAACTCAGTTCGACTATCTCTGAGCTCAGTTCAACGAGTTGTCAAACTCAGTTCGACGATCTCCGAGCTAAGATCGACGTTTCTGTCTCTAGCCTATATCCAGATCTATGAGCTCAGGTCAACGATAGTCGAGCTCAGATCGACGATTTCTGTCTCATGTATAATTCCAGTCTCTGAGCTCAGGTCGACGATAGTCGAGCTCAGATCGACGACTTTTCTTGAGAGATTGACGATTTCAGAATTCAAATTCAGTCAGTTATGGAATTCAATCTTTTTTCATATCTAGCATTTATTTCAAAGGATTTTGTAGCCGTTTCATTCAATCTGGAGCAAGTTTCAAGGAAGATTAAATGGAATGTCTCTTAGGACTTTCCTCCAGAGACAAATATCATTTAAGGTAGTCATTTAGGACTGGCTAACGGCTATCTAAAAGACTAAAATTCAATATATCATCTTAGAGTAATTGAGACAGGAAGATGATTATTATTCTAAGGAATAGATCTTGAGACACAAGTCTACAGGATTACAAGTTTGAATTCTTACAGAACACAAGGAATACAATAGTGAAGGAGATCACCACACAGAAAATAATTCCTCTATTCTTTCAAGATCTCTTCTGATTCAAGTGTTCAAGGCTTCATTAATCAAGGACTCCAGACACATCTCATTTTAGTCTTTGCTGAAATCATTCTTTGCTGGAGATCTCATTTATACTGAAGACCTATCACCCTGTGCAAAGCTTCTCTTCCTGAACAACTACAGATCTCAGGGGGAGCTTTGACAACAACAATCCACTAGTATTCTCTTTGACTGTTGAATAGAGAAGAACAACTTCACCTCCTTTATTTTTCTACTGTAAAAGGGTTACTCAAAACTCCCTTCAAAAGTTTTGTGGTTTGTTTCTGAGACCTTGTCAAAACTCAGTAGTGGCAAGACACCTGATCAAAAAATCTGGTTTGGTTTTTCAGCACCTTATCAAAATCTCATTGGTGCCCAGGACACCTGATCAACTATTCCTGTAGTGGATTCCTACCTAGGGTGGTAGAAGAGTGGATGTACCCAGATTGATTGGGGAACCACTATAGATCCTTGTGTCTTCTGGTTGCTGTGTTTGATTTGTTGTGCGTTGTGATTTATTTCTTGCTTACTTAGTTTTTACTTACTACAAGCACAATATACATATATATAAATCAAGTCTTCCACTGCTAGATAATTTTTAAATTGGAAAATTATTTTAATATACTCTATTCACCCCCCCCCTCTAGAGTAAAGGTAGATCTTACCCTCACTTTCACACTCCTCAGGAACCTACCATCGAGCGGTACTAGCTAACGTCGGGCGGTAGTGTAAGACCCCTTTTTTATCTTTTTAAAACCCCAGGGTCTTATGCCCAGAATAACCATTTTGCGGTGACACCGACACTCAGGAAGGTCGCCACTACAAAATGCCGATCCTGCCGGCCTTTTACGATCACCAAAGAGAAAGAATCTTAAACCAGTTCTGATAAAACAAAGTCCACAATCACATATAATATAAAATATGAGAAATCACTCCAAGTCTGCATGATAATAGAAGTACTGAAATAGAACAGTACAAAGAAATATAAACGGTCTCAGGCCTAGTACATCAATCCTCACTACAAACTCTCGTAGAAGCTAAGTAAACTAATCACTCACGGAGCTAGTAGTCGGTTCTCCTGTGCTAGACTGGCCCACCACCATATTCACCATACTCCGCTGGTGCTCTATCCCCTGCTTCTGCTCCCTGTCTCCCATCCATAGCCCCTGGAATGTTGTGGCTCGAAAACCATTAGTCAAAAGACTAAGTCCTATCATCACCTAATGCTCATCCATGGCTCCTAGACACCGAGCGGGGAAGGTGGAGAATAAACAAAGCAGGTGATGGTGGAACTATTCTAACAGTTATTTATAATGTATATATAGTTAAGGAAGGAAGGTACAAGCTAGCAATTCTATAATAGCAAGCAGTAAGGTAAACAAGTAGAGTAAAGCAACATATGTAAGAAAGGCATACTAAGAAGTGAGTAACCTTAACTTATATGAATGCCCATACAAACTTATAAGTTAAGGGGTCTTTTGCAAGGCTCCCATCATATAAAAAGTCACATACCGATTTATATGTTGGGTGTAGGTTGTATGCAAGTATGAGTGTAGTGATACGTTATGCCATGATTCATGCAAGTGCAAATCACGCACACGACTCTATGAGCACAGACCTTTAGTTCCCCCCCTTTTGGGCAGCTAGCTTCACTCCTAGGAACCTCCGTAGTGGCAAACGGAGATAGTGGGTCGGGCCCCCCACTCCTAGGCAGGTATCCACACTACCTGTCCTAGCCCTTACGTACGCCTCTAGAAGGACACAACCCAGAGTCACCACGTACTAATGCTGGCCATATCCACCAAACTTCCTTTGGCCAAGTGTAAACCACACCCTCCGAGTCAGCGTATCGATGTCGGAGTGAATGACAGTCCAATACCAAAGACCCACCACCTTTTATCTTATGCAAATGCAATAGTATTATATTCTCCCACTGAGCCAAAGCTCCCCGGACTATCCCATCCGTCACAATTATCTACCAAGCCATCGGCTCGCTGGGCTAACTTGTCCCCCACTAAAACCACTGAGCCTATCGCTCGTGAGACCAAACCTAGCCCCCACAACACCGGAGAGTGTAAGTGTAAGCGTAGCCCTAGATATACTAGTTACTCTTAATCATTGATTATTCTTACGGTTTACGTTAACCTTGGACTGCCCTAGGTATTCCCTGTGAAGGGCTGTCATAGGGCACTAGGAACTATGATGGTAGATGAAGCCCATCGTTCCCTTTTGCAAAGCACTTACTATTATTGGTTAATACCCAATCCCTGATCCCTTTTAATTTTATATTGGATCTAACTCTAGTGTATTTGACACTTCCTCTCCACAGGGAAGACGATGTTTCGTCGAACCCGAGTACCACCTACACTAGTCTTCCCATCATTACTCCTCACCATGACTCTCATTGATGAGCACATTTCTATTTCACCATAACAGTAAAACTGATACTCCAACTCCCTATGTTCATTTTATATTCTGTTACAATTTCTGTCGTTTTACTATATGCAGACCAATTTAAGCTATATGATGTATACGATAGGAGGTACTCAAAATTTTCATCCAAAAGCCCTAAAATATTTATTGGGGGCCTAGCATGATATATTTAGCCTAAATCCAGAAACTTGAAATTTTCCTAAATAAATTGGCATTTAATTAATTTTCCCAAAAATTGGTCAATGGGTGATTTGAACATGAAGTACTAGATTTACTTAAGATATGACCATACAAAAATTATGAACATTATAGGATTACAAGATATCAGTGAATACCAAATTTCATACATTTTTATAAAGGAATTATCCTCCAAATAAATAATCCAAGGTAATTCAACTAAATAGGGGTAATGAAGGGAGTACCATAAATACTTGTCCAAAAATTATACAAAAATTAACAGAGCTTTATTATGATCATAAACCTTACTGACTAAATTTCATGCAATTCCAGGGTCAGTAAACTATATATAAAAATATCTCAACCAAATCCATCATGGGGCACTTTATGAAGAAATATCCTTGTAATCTCAACTAAACAACATGTAAATATTTTTCCAAGCTTATTTATGCCCTAAAAAGTACTCTGGCTAAGTAACATAATTTTCCAGCAAGCTATAGTATTTATCTTCTATTTATAAAAGTAGGGTGCACTAATTTACTTTACACATGATATACTAAAAAGAAATGATCAATTGTACCAAATAATTCACTAGTGCATCTACATGCTATTTGATCAGCTTTTCTAGAGTTTTAAATCATTCTAAGACATATAAACCATAATTACATCAATATCATCAAAAGGGAAAGATGAAGTTTATAACTACAAGGGTAAGCTACTGTTATCTAGAAACCCTATAATAAATTCCAGAGGTATATATCACTATGACAATACTCCTACCAAAATATCATAAAGATCTAAGGTCAAATGACCCATTGAATATTCCCTAAGTTGTAAAAACCTAAATATCTACTGTGTGCTCTAAGTGGGGTGCATGTGTTTGTTGGAACCGATGTTTCACATTCCCTGTGTTTGAGAATATCAAATCTCCAGTTGTATTTGATCATGATGTATGTTGATAGAGTGTGCAGGTTGTCAGGTGCAAGCAACTAAGAAGGCTCATATGGATGCTACCGCCAGGCGCTAGCACTAATGCGTTGCGCTAGCCCGTCGACGAATGTCGAGAGAAGAAGTGTCGAGACTTTGGGCTACCGCCAGGCGCTAGCAATAATGTGCCGCGCTTGCCAGTCGACAAACGTCGAGAGAAGAAGTGTCGAGACTCTGGGATAACGCCAGGCGCTAGCACTACCGCATCGCGCTAGCTCTCGATGAGTTTCGAGAGCAGTATGTCAAGACCCTGGGCTACCGCCAGGCGTTAGTAATACCGCAGGCGCTAACGCAACGATTTATTTGGACCTAGTGCTTTGGATGGTTTCGGTGCTAGCTCTCGACGAGCTTCAAAGGCAGAATGTTGAGACTCTAGGCTACCGCCAGTCGTTAGTCCTACCGCAGGCGCTAATACGATTATTTATTTGGACCTAGCTCTTTGGAAGATTTTGGCAATAGCACCTACCGCGCGACACTAGCCTTGTCAAACGGAGGTTAACTTTTCAAGAATGTCGCATCCTATATTACAACAGCAGTAGGCCCTACCGCGCGGCACTAGCTCAAATTAAAAGGCAAAAGATCATTTTGAAAGATTATTTTCCAGATTTGGAGGACAGCTGGCACAATAAGCGTGCGAAACTACCGCAAGCGCTAGTCTTACTGCTGGCAGTAGCCTATTTTCATGAAGATGTATAAAAGTCACTGCGTTTCCTGTTGTCAGTACGAATCCTAGACGAATTTTGACGAAGGGTTTCAGAACTCCAGATTTCGGCCGCCTCCTTGCGCCAGTCTCCACTTATCTTCGTCAAAGTTGAAGGAAGCCTTCTCCCTCCCATTCATGAACGAAGAACTTCGGTGATCTAGAATCTTCATCGACCACTAAGAACCGACCGGTTGCTAGCCAACAAAGATCTCAAGCACCGGTCGTAGATCTCACACCGGAGAAGTCGTCAAGAGGGAGAACTTCATTTTCTTGTCGTCTTTACTTTTAATATTTGTTCTCCTTTTCTATTTTCTGTTTAGTTGTCGATGAGTAAAATCAACCGGAGAGGGTTGTCGGAATCTGGGAAGGATTTTGCGGTAAATCATCCCTGGATTTGGGATGTCTAGATTGGAGGATCTAGCAGGGCTCTAAGACCCTCCCTTGTGTGGAGGTGAAGAGTGGGCTCTAAGACCCTCCCTTGTGTGGAGGTGAAGAGCGGGCAAGAATGCCTTTCCTAGAGGGAAAGAATGAGAGCCAACCGTTCATAGTTTTAGTCGGTATATAACCTAAAAGAATATTTATTCTCTTCGTCTCTGATCTTCGACATCATTAAGATCAAGTTTTGATGTATACTTATCTTGTACTGTTTTCCATTATTTATTTAATGCAATGAATTTTTTTTCTCTGTGATTGTTTTGGCGTGCGAAATTTCTAAATTCAATAAATGTTCGCAAACCCTATTCACCCCCCCCCCCTCTAAGGTTGTCCACTAAATCCAACAAGTTGTATAAGAGCGAGGTTATTCCAAAAACAGTTTCACCACCGGGAATAATGGCCAACCTCGATCTCGAATCGACTAGTGGTGATGAAAAATTATACACAGAAAACACTTGTGCGCCACCTCTATTCACAGGAGTGAACTATAATGAATAGAGAAAACTATTGAAAAAATTCCTTATATTATTAGATATAGAGGTTTGGAACGTAACTTGTACCCAGCCCCTAAATAACTTAACCAAGCACGAGTGTCATATAAATGCCAAAGCTATGAATAGTTTATTTTGTGGGCTTGGTCAAGAAATTTTTAAACTCATCTACATGTTTTCTACTTCCTATGATATATGGAAATTTCTTGAGTCGACTTATAGTTCTCCCTCTACAGATACTGATTCCGAGCAATTTCTCATGGATCCAAGTGAAGGACGAAATGGAGACTTGCTTTTGGAGGAAGACAGGACAACCACATCACGGGAAAGGGAAGATGACCTCTCAACTTGGGATGAGGCAATGCACAAAGAAGTCAAAGAAACTATATGCTCCAATCTTGCCCCATCCAAGAGTACTGTAAGAAAATCAAACTCCCTTCCTGTATGCAATTCTATGTAATATGCTAGACACCGCTAGACTTAGAATTAAGAAACTAAAAAGTATCAACTCGAAACTATGTTTAGAAAATAACATTCTAAAAGCACGTGTTAATATAGAATTTGTCATTGTCATGTCTAGTTCTCCTGCATGCTCTTTAGATAACATTTCTACATCTTGTATAGATTATAATGAATTAAAAGAAAAATATAAGGTTCTTGAATGAGAGCTTCGCTTTGTAAAAGAACAAAATGATAAAGTATGTCTAGAGAACTCATCATTAAAAAGTGACTGTGTTGAATGCAAAAATTATAAAGTTGAAATCGAAGAGATGAATGAGACATTCGATGATTTTAGGAGTAAGTATAAAGCTCATATCGAATCTATTGTCACCACTCTCAAAAATAGCATAATAGATTACAAAGAAGCTAGACATAACCTTAAACTGAAGAACAAAGAGCTAACTATAAAAATCAATATGCTTAAGGAAATACTACTTAAAAACTCGCAAAGCCCAACTCCTAAGCTTCTTGTAAAACCCAAAAGCATGTTGAATATGAACCACCATCTACATGCTGAGTTAATTAAAGGAAGAAGAAAATCGCAATCCTGTGAAAGTGAAACTCATAACTATAGAGATAACTCTCTCTTTGAAAAATGAATTACTCTCAAATCAAAAACATTTGAATGTAGATTTCCGGTCAACAACTACTATACCATGAGTCCTAATGTTAAGCGAAATAATCCTGTCTTAAAGAACACCTTCAAGATAGTTAATTCTCCAACGCAATATTATTCAATTAAAGATCATCATATAAAGACTCGTAGAATTCTAGAAGGAAATTTTCAACATAAAAATAACATTAAACCAAAGTATTAATGGAGGCTCATCATTCAAAATAGCGCACCCATTCCAGTCAAGAGGGCTCATTCACCGCCATCTTCGCAAGGTGTACCACGCTACATTTGGGTACCCAAAGGAATCGTCACTCTTGGCTCCTTTTGGATACCTAAATCTCTTATCTATTAATATCCACTATTTACGTGAAGTAGAAACTACTCGAACCAAAAGTACTCGATAATCTACTTCACGATATGCATAATTTTTTTATTTAGTTTTTGCATTTGTTTATTTTTTCTTTTGTTTTTTTAAGCCAACATGTCATGGACACTAGTAAAGCAACAAAAGATCACAACAAGCCCATGGGTGCATAAATCACATCACATATTAAAGTACTACAGTCATTATTTGGTGTGCACCTGTATTATTACAAAACGAGATAATAACGTCCAAATTTTAAAAAAAAAACTTTGGACCAAGTCTAGTCTTCAGAAGATGGGGGTGAGATGTTCAGCTTAGTCATGATTTTCCTCAGCATCTTTTTCACTCCCTTGATCTCTCGACCTTGCTCCTCCACCAGACTATGGATATCCCGACTGGCCTCCCTGAGGGACCCTGAGCGGTGCATCGGTAGCTATGATGGAGGTACCCGTGTCCGCACTCGTGAGGAAGTGGGAATCTCACCCACCCAATAGGACTACGGGAAACTGTCTATAGGATAGGCGGTCGAGTCAATGGTCGGGTACTTGTCTGTCAGGATGCTCTAGATCACACCACCAAGAGGCAAGGTATTCACTTGCTAGTGATCAGGAGACATCAGGCGGAACGTATATCGCATCATGGAGAGAATGAGGTCTGATACGCTGAAGGGCTTCTGGGCTAGGATGTAGTACGTCACCATAGATAGCTGAGTCGTGACCTTCCGGATGTCCCCGGCCTTGAACATGAGTGAGTGACGTAGGATATCCTGGATAATGCGAGCATTGGGAGTGAGGGTGTCCACCGAGGTAAAAAGATCTGAACGCCCCTCCATGCTGTGAAGAAGCTCGTTCATCTCCCTCCAGTCCCTTATATTACTAAAGGACTCCACGATATCAAGGAATGGGAATTTGGGAGGCCAAACATATTTGATGTCGAGATCGGAGTGAGTGATGGTGACTATCTCGGTGCTGATGCAAGATTGGACACCCCCACCTAGGCGCATCTCAGCAGGATCCTGAAGATTATTATAGAATTCTCGGGTGAGGACAGAAGAGAAGGGAGAAACGGATGATATAACTGCAAGCACACCAGACTCCTCTAGATACTCATAGATATGAGTATAGTGTTCATCAATTTCTATGATCATGGGTATGCTCACAGTGGCGTCATCTATGGCTGGGTAGGTAGAGACCAGCACCCGTGATCTCTTTGAGAAACTGTGGTGCGCAGATTGAGAGCTTGATGAAGCCATTTCCTGTAAGTAAACCAAACATAAAACCGTCTCAACAACGGATACAAAAACGGGAAGATTAATAGGTTGCACCAATTTCTAAAACCTACTGTGGGCGATAATGTGTTACCGCCGGCGGTAGCGTGACGAACGGTACTTCGTCCTCTTCCGTCGAATCGGTCTTAAAACCTAATTTTTACACCTAAAAATCCTCCTATCAACCGATATAAACATCAAAAAAGGCGGGGGGGGGGGGACTTTGTGCCCAAAGTTTGTTGCAGATTGCACTAAAAACGTGAGGTTTCAAAACCCTTTGATCTGTGTTCTAAAATACAAGAGATCTGAGAGAGAGAGAGAGAGAGAAGAAGTGATTACCTTGAGGGAAGGAAGAAAATCTTTAGGGGAGGAGAGGGTCGGCTGCTGTGAGAAGAAATGAGGGAATGTGCAGATCTGGAATTGCCTGGAGGCTTAAATATTTGAAAGCTACTACGGGGCAGTACCTATAGCGCCGGTAGTAATGTTTTTTTTCCTGGTGCCTATCTGCCAAAATCATGTCACCACGACATTAATTGATACATCATCTTGACTCTTTTCACTATGTCTCATAATAGCGGGGGCATGGGTGTATCATCATTAGGGACTCTAACTTGTAATCCACATCTTGTCCTTAACCGGGGAGGGTTCTAGTAGGCCCTTGTGTGACACTAGGGGGAAAGAGTGTTAGGTTGAGTGGTTTCTTATGCGGCCACAAGGGATTCACACCCCACCCTATGCCATTTATGCAGCTCTTCATGCCCTTTCGTCACTCAGTACGGGGCTAGGGTGATGACATAGTATTTGGATCAAGTATGTCGTAAATATTCTCTTGACTACTCTATTCATAGCACGAACAATGTCTTCATACCTCATAGTCATATACATAACATGCTATCATGCTATCCTCATTTCTTCTTGATTCTTTTTTCCTCGTCGACCTTTATATGTGTTCATCGTGTTTTATTTGTCTTTGATCGCATCATTTTACTTGTGTCTGTATGTTTCATTGTTTTTGTTTGTTATGTGTGTGTGCATGTTGTTTTTTTTTATTTTGTTTGAATCATTTTTAAAAATAATAATAATATATTTCATTTAAAAAAACTGCTGAAAAAAAAATAATACAACACATGATTGGGGCTCACATGACTGCGACTTAGACCATAACGCGTACGCACAATGTATGAGGTTAGACGGTTAATCTATCAGAACATTGTTCCTCCGGTCATTGTGGGCTGAATTTATAAGTGCTTAGTTATTGAGTGCGACATTACATGTGCGTGTAAGTTGACTATGCCTCTAGGTATATGTGAGGATTTAGATAGGGGAATGACTTCACTATTCACACATCACTAGACGGAGCACTCATGAAAAAATTATAGATCTACTTGCCATAACTCATGACATTGTATCTTAACGCGTTAGAAATATGGTGAACAATCAATATCACGATACACATATGCTTTATTGAGATTAAAACTACGGGCCAAATCTTAGTGCTAAAGTTTTATGCCTACAAGTTAAAGTGTATCTACCGATGTGGGTAGATTTCGATTGACTTGGGGTTACATGTATTCAAAAGAGATAAATGTGATAGCCCAAAACAATAATAAAAAATTATATGGTGGCTATATTATAACATGAAAAGTGTTGGATCCCTAGTTTTGATTTGGGCTATGTCATCTCTATTAGGCGTAATTGACCCAAGATTTATCTATGGTCAATGGTTTGACAAAATGTTTGTCTACCCTCAGGCTAAGCTAGTTGAAAAAGGTTTGGAATGAGAATTTGGTTTAGTAGTCTTGTGTTCGACGATAGTCGAACTTTGCTCGACGATCTTTGATTGATGATCGACGATCTCAGAGTCATATGAACTCTGAAGTGGGATCGACGATCTGCTTGCTCAGATCGACGATCGTGTTTCCCTGGTCGACGATTTCTGTGAAGATAGTTTTTCTTCAGGTCGATGATCTGCTTGTTCAGATCGACGATCTTCATTCTCTGGTCGACGTTTTCTGTCTGCTATTATCTGTATTCTTTTCATTTGAATTATTGATTAATTTCCTCATGTTTAAGACATGTTATTCAGATATTCTGCTTAATTTAATGCTTATATTCCTTTGGTTATTTGCAATATTCCTTGTGCATTAATTGAGAGATTTGGCAGAATAAAGTTGTTTGTTCTATTAGAGGAAATCATGTTTTTCTAACAGCTGTAATATAGTCGTTATGCCTTGCTTCCTGTGCCAATTTATAAAGTCAATTTGATAGAATATTTTAATATCCTTAATTCCTTTTTGGGAATGACAGAGAAGATTTCTGGCGCAGTTTCTTTATTTGTTTTACTGTATTATTTGGAAAGATCTTTTAGTGTAGGGCTCGAGGCATTATTCAAAGAAGAGAAGTTTCTATATTATCAGTACAGTCGGGTGAATACAATACACAATAACACAATACAATTCGAAAAAGACACAGAATCAGAATTCTCAAGAGAAAAAGAAAAGTTCTTCTTCTTCCTGAGTTCATCCCGTCTTCAGGAAAATCAATTCTCAGTGCTCAAGATTTCAAGAAGAAGATCACTTCCAGATTGCTGAACATCATTGCTGTAGATTGCAAAAGCTACTGATGAAGAACATTCATTCAAAAGCTAGAGTCTTCTTCAAGGCTGTATCAGAAAGTCTACTCAAGCAATTTGGAGATCCTACACCATGAAGCAAAGCTTCTTCCACTACAAGAAAATTAACCTTTAGTGATGAAAAAATTCGTCACTAAATGTTAGATTTTGGTCACTAATGACATTTAGTGATCAAATTTATTTTGTCACAATGTCGTAACAAAAGCCCAGTCACTAAATGTTTTTTGTGACCACAATAATTTTCGCCACTAAATATGTATATTTAGTGACACTATTAATCTGGTCACTAACCTTCTTTTAGTGACCAAATTATATTGAACACTAAAAGTTCTTTTAGTGATTAAATTAATTCAGTCACTAAAAAACAATTTTGTGACTACATAAATTTGGTCACTAAAACATCTTTTAGTGACCAGATAAATTCACTCACTAAATCTTTTTAGTGACCAAATTAGTTCGGTCACTAAATATGTATATTAATTATGATGAAATATCTTGTCACTAAATATATGTTATAATAGTGATAACTATCAATATATTTATTTAATTTTTCACAAAATATCATAAAATTATTTCATTTACATTTCATTTTAATTAATTTTAAATATTCGAACACAAGAATAAATAATATGCTCAAGAGAAAAGAGAAGTATATCTAATATTCATTATTTTATTAATAGAAAAAAAGAGGCTGGGAGATGGCCCAAACACCTCAATATAGACTAATAGTGCTTTCATATCCAATTACACTAAATACATGAAAAAATTATATACAAAGAAGAAAAATCTATAATTGCACATTCTTGCACAACTTTGATAGTCAACCAATGTCTTCTCCTCTGCTCCTTAACTAGCATGAAAATCAAGCTACTACCTGCATCCGACAAAGCAAGAAATATTTTAAAAATCATTACTTATATTGTAATATTTCAATACCAAGAGTTTGGTAAAAGAAAAGATTCTGTATATCAAGGAGCTTCTATGGAATGTAAAACCTAATGGCTTAGATGAAGTAGAATGGTTCCTCATAATTTAAGAGAGAAGGTAGTGTGCAAATGTTTAGATAGACATATTTTTAGCCCTTAATATCTCAATTGATGTTTGATAGCAATATGTTCTAGCTTAGTAAACTAATTTTACATGCTTTCAATTTGTTTGTATATTTCCTAAGAGATGTTTCGTGGTAAGTTTTTAAATTTCTAATTATATTTTGCTTGCTCACGTGTTCAAGAATAATCTCTACCAACCCTATGGGATAAGAACTACACTATGATACTTATCTACCATGGAACAACTACATACATTAGAAAACATAATACTTCCTAAGGTTATGAGGCAAAAAAAGAAAAAAAATTTAAGAAATAGATTAAAAAATATAATGAAATTTTTTTTAGCAAAACCTTGTACATTTGCTCTGTAATATCTAACAGTGTGGCCTCCTCACCTAGAATAAACTTGTACACAACAATTTCATGTCAATATTAACTCAAAATGAAAAGAGACATATTGAACAACATAACATGAAGTTTACCATGTTGGGAGTTGATTGGAGAGTGCATTCAAAGGCTGTATGAGAAGCTTTGCAGTTAATCAGTCAAATAAAATAATAATACTGCAACAAAAAATAATGCATCCTCAATTCAAGGAATGATCCAGACTTAGTCATTTTTTGGAGAAATATATGTTAAGTTGACGATCATGAATCATTCAAGTAAATAATTAAAATTAATTTCTTTTGGCAAATTTTATAGACAATGTATAGTATTAGTATACAAAGTAATTAAGCACAACATAAAAGATAAGTACTAAAGCTTGAGGAAGAAAACAACCCATAAAATGATGACCTAGTTATCATTATGAGAGGCCAAGTCAGCATATTCAATTATGAGTTTGAGAAAAAAATTTCACCAGTAATAAGATTCTTCCAAATGGAGTTGTGTAAAACTGTAAAGATCAAATAAAATCATTACTTAATAATCTATATCTTCATATCTAAAGATCATGTTAGCATGCCAAACTTTACTAACAAAGGTTTTTTTTAAAAAAAAATCTTAGTATAGTTTGAGGGTAAAAGTAAATAGATCTGGATAATTCATCAATTTCTTAGTATGATTGAAGTATACTAACTTCGGAGAAGTAATGTCTTCTTGAGCAGAATGTACGCCTATGAACATACCCGAAGTTTCGATTAAAATAGAAGAAAATGTCACATTCATAGAACTCTAGGATTAAAACATACCTAAAGTCACGATAGGAATTTATCTGCTAAGTGAATCAATTGCAACTACACAATATGCTGCAAAATTGATAGTATATAAATGAGCCCTACTCTTGAGTACAACAATCACATCACCTGCGAAAATTAGAAAAGAAAAATTATACCAATGGAGGAAATTAATAACTGCAGACACAGCATGCTTCTCACAACTCTTAATAGGATAATTGTATCATTCATAATGTTCATTGTGCATATATTCGAAATTCCTTAACATGTTTGCAATGGTTGGGGATTAATTGGATGAAGAACAACTACAAGGATGCCTAAATGGAAAAGTAAAAGGCTACCGATGAAATACTTTGCAGTAATATGAATTTAATTATCCATAAAGCGCATGTGTATGCTAAAGAGAATAAAATTTTATATGCATAAAATAAATAAGCCATGCATATCATAAAAAAGCTTTGATAAAAGAGAAATATGGGAAACGAAGCTTTGGATGCTAGGAATAAAGATTGTTTATATGCATTAATATAATTAAATGAATATTTACTAATGATTTGATTAATCTAACAATTATTATTATAATTAATATACTTTAATCCAAATAAAGTAAACAAAATATAAGAAAGTAAACACCTTTCTTTGACCGACTTGTGACAGCAGATTCAATTTGCCTCTTCAACAACCATAAATTCTTCACATTTATGGGCCCAATATCCTCTCCAAACAAATTCTAGTAAAGAATAATACACAACAACCTTGACTCCAAGAAAATCTTCAACAAATAATACTAATATTATCATAGAATATCTACACACTGATGGTCAAAAATTTTTAGAATGAACAAACAAGCACGTGCTGCAATTGGACAATTAATGTTTGCCCGTGCTAAGCTGCTATTATACATGGGCAGCAACCCATTTATTAATTTTGTTTATTCACAGCATTATGCAGATTGTGTTGTAAATAATGATTAAATGTACTCAACTTCATAAAAATAAATGGTTAACTTCTTGATGATTTCTCAGATTCAGGTTCGTCGACAATATTTTCCTCTTCAACATGCTCTCATAAATTCCGCTTCCTCCAGAAATCTCAAAAAATTGGAACTTGCTTCTAATGGATTGACATAAATAACGGATTGACATGGCAAGATTTCTAACAAGAAATTCTGTTTAGAATAATTCATATGTATCACTAGTTCTAGCCCACTGTTTTCATTCACCCCCACTGTGAAACACCATCAAAGTTACAGAACTCAAATTAACAAAACATATCTTGCAATAAATAGTATGAAAACTGACATTTCAACGAACACATTATATGCATCTTTTAGATCCACAAGCTTCTAATACGGTTGGTTGTAGAATTGGAAAAAATTGTATGTTCTATTAGGTACATGAAATAAGAGGAAGGCAGGGGGAAATGAACATTGCAACAAGGTTTCAAATTCTTATAAAAAATAACTGGAAACATTATGACTGAAACAGGGAATCCTTACCTAAAGCATACCTAAGTAGTTGGAAAGAGACTGCAACCATAGAGAGTACATCTAGAGAGAAGTGGGATTGCACCATGCAGCTGGAGGATCATGGAGCAAGGGTTGGATGGCGGGAAACATCGGAGAAGATGTACGGTCCCTAGAGAGATTGAAGATGGAGGACAACCGCGGTGAGATATGGTCGTACCAGAGATGCGCTGGGGAGTAGATCGGGTAAGAGGCCGAAGATCGTCATTCATCGGCTAAACGAAGAGCATCGATTAGGAGATTGGTTAGGGAATTTGAGTGTGCGCATGGATGAATAGTAGGATCGGGGAAGAAGGAATGTTGTGGAAGAGGAAAATAGCGCATGGAAATAGATCGGGTAGGGCTTTGGACTTCTGTTGATTTTAGGGTAGCCGCGAAAAGACGGCAAAGTGTGTATAATGGCGGGGACTAAAATTTTGGGGGATTGAACATAGGGTTTCGTTTAAGCTATAGATTTGTAACTACCGATTTTTATCTCAAAATCAATTAGCCCTGTGAAAAAATTCTTCTATAAATATCTGGTTTTACTAGTGTTTGTAACTACTAATTTTTTTCTCAAATTAATTGAATTAGCCATTTTTTGTTCCTTCTAACCCAGAAAAATTTTCTTTTGCAATTCCGCGTAACTCTTGACGCGATGTGGAGTTTGATGTGGAATCCAAGTTTCTAATCATTCCGATAAAGCATAGAAAATTATAAAGTTATTTATCTTATGAATTACTAATTACCTGATTACAAGCAACAAAAAGCCAGATCTAAAGAAATAAATAAAGTAATAGAATAATAAAATGCAAGTAATTCCTTAAAATACTCATATAATTTTACACAGAAATAATTACATGTTTAAATTAAATTGTTAATATAATAATTATCTATTATGATAATTGTTAGGGATAAGATTCATATTTAAAAGGATGGGTGTGCATATAACTATACCTCCCATGATCTTCACCCAAAAGAAGTGGAATCATGGGCTTGACCGCACACGCGATCACTATGCCTGATCCCCCCGCATACCGATCCCATCACACGTAATGACAGAACCATCGCAGACGCCTCCTCGCCGGAGTCGGGTGGCCGGCCTCATCCCTAGGCGTCGGCCACCCCCTCCTCCTGCCGCCACCAGTCGGCTCCTCGGCCGCCAGCGCTTTGCCAAACTTCTCATACAAGCAACATTTGAGCCGCACCCGAGCCGCACCTGAGCCACGTTCAAGCTACCGGATGAAGCCCAATCGCTCAGTTTCCAAATGAACTTCGCAACCGCAAACTCAAGTGCTTCGCTCACGCGTTCAGTGCCAACAAAACGCCTAGTGAAGCCATCCGTCGCAAAGTGCAATTTGCAACAAACTCCAGGCGCAACGATCTATCGTCTGCCGTGTGCTAAGTGTTCTCTCCCCCCAAAATTGTAATGAGAGGTGGGATGTTGCCCTCGATTCGACAAACAAGCTGTAACAATAAGGAAATAATGAACTTTGACCGGCACTGATCCGGTCACGTGGTTTTTTACCCGGTTTAGGGGTTTTTCCACATTAAAACTTCATGTGTACGATCGATCTACTTCATTGACTGTATGCGCGCTCGACCGTTCTGAGAGCTAAGACGGTTCAGATTATTCCAGTCCGATCAGAACGTCGAGTTAAACCGCAAAAGTTTAGGTTTAGATTTAAATTAGTAATTAAATACTGACTTTGGAATCAACAAGTAATTAATTATTATGATTAATATTTAAACTTAAATTTGAACTTTCTAAAATAATCATTAGTAGAATAAGTATTTTAATTAAAACATGTATATATTGTTAAAATAATTTGTAATTAGAAACTAACCTAAATTAATCTAAAATTTAGAATGATTAGACTTTTACTTCATCACAAAAAATGCCTTTAGTGAATAAACTTTACTTGGTCACCAAAGATGTGTCTTTAGTGACGAAATATATTTGAACACTAAAATTTCGTCACTAAAGTTCTGTATTTAGTGACAAAACTTTTATTTTATCACTAAAGATTTGTATTTAGTGACCAAACTTTTACTTCATCACTAAAAAATTGTCTTTAGTGACTACACTTTTAGTTCGTCACTAAAAATGTGTCTTTAGTGACTAAACTTTTTCTTCGACAGTAAAGATGTGTCATTAGTGACGAAATATATTTTATCACTAACTTTTCGTCACTAAAGTTTTGTCGTTAGTGACAAAACTTTTATTTTGTCATTAAAGATTTGTCTTTAGTGACTAAACTTTTATTTCATCTCTAAATATTTGTCTTTAGTAACTAAACTTTAACTTCGTCACTAAAGACGTGTCACTGTTCGTCACTAAAAATGTGTCTTTAGTGACTAAACTTTTTCTTCGTCAGTAAAGATGTGTCATTAGTGACGAAATATATTTTATCACTAACTTTTCGTCACTAAAGTTTTGTCGTTAGTGACAAAACTTTTATTTTGTCATTAAAGATTTGTCTTTAGTGACTAAACTTTTATTTCATCTCTAAATATTTGTCTTTAGTAACTAAACTTTAACTTCGTCACTAAAGACGTGTCTTTAGTGACAAAACTTTTACTTCGTCACTAAAGATGTGTTTTTAGTGACAAAGTATATTTTGTCACTAAAATTTAGTCACAAAATGTCAATTTTCTGGTAGTGTTCCTGGACATTCTCTAAGCCAGGGGGAGCTTTGATATATTCAGAGCAATCCACTAGCTTCTCTGAACACAGAGAAGACACCTTCAACTATTTCCCTTAACCTCCTGTAAAAGGGTTATTACTCCCTTCAAAAGTGAACCTTTGGTGGCAGGGCACCATATCAAAAACCTGTGTGTTTGGTTCTTAGGCACCTGATCAAAAGCCTGAAGGGTTTTTAAATCTACCTGAAGCAGATCTTGTGATGGAAGGGCACCTGAACAAAAACCTGTAGTGGATTCCTACCAGGGTGGTAGAAGAGTGGATGTACCCAATTGGGGAACCACTATAAAGCTCTTGTATTGTCTGATTGTTTATTTTAATTGATGCACTGTGGCTGTGATAGATATAACTAGGTTGTTAGTTGTTGTGTTAGGATATATGCTCAACTGAAACTTCAATTAGCATCCTCGGTTTTTCACCACACTTTGTTAGGCTTTAAGTATAAAGCTTTTAGTTTTTTTATATTCCGCAAATAGCTCAAGAGAAGTGTTTAGAGTCTCTTCATTTTTGAATACTCTATTCACCCCCCCCCCCTCCCCCTCTAGAGTAGTAAGTAGCTTATCCCCTCACTTTCAATTAGTATCAGAGGGAGGTTTGTTATTCAACAGCTTAACCATTCCTAGGTTTATTGGTTGAACAGGCTAACACCTGAACCATAAGATCTTGTGATAAGATATTTTAATACCATATACACTCACATTAGATTCATGGCCCAGTACAAAGATTATTCTAGCACCAGACCTCCAGTATGCAACTTAGCCAAGTTTGGCATCTGGAAGGCAAGAATCAAACTTTACATTAACTCTATTGATGAAGATATTTTTTTCCTCTATCTTAACAGGGCCACCAACACCACCTGCTGCAGCTACTGCTACAACATCTGCAAATCTCAGTGCAGTGCCACCTCCTTACTATAATGAAACTTATAAGAAGGCCAAGATAGTTGATGCCAAAGCTATGAATATTCTAGCTCAGACTATGTCTGATGAGACATTCCAGAAAGTGGCTGATTGCACCTCAGCAAAAGCCATGTGGGACTTACTGAATCAGATTATAGCTGGTTCAGCTGATGAGAGGAAGGACAGAAGGTCCAACCTTATATCCCAATATGAGAACTTCAAGAAGGAAGAGGCTGAGACAGTAGAGGCCATGTACACAAGGCTCAGTTCCATTATCAATGAGCTAAGGACACTTGATAAGGAGATTACATTGACAGAAGTCAATGATAAAATACTGATGTGCTTCCCCAGCACATGGGATCTCAGAATCTGGCCAATCAAGGAGTCCAGAAGTACAACAGAGATATCAACTGAAGCTCTCCTTGGCAAGCTCAAATCATTTGAGCAAGTACTGAAGAACAGGGAAGCTGAAGCTGAAGCCAAAGCACCTACTCCAACAAGGAAAGAGCAAACCCTTGCTCTTAAGGCTGATGATGAGTCCAAAGTGGCTTAATCAAATGAAGAACTGATGGCACTCTTTGCCAAGAGGTTCTACAAGATGGGCAGAAAGGACAACAGAAGGAAGTCATCAAAATATGATGACAAGCCAAGGTATGATAAAACCCCATCTAAAGAAATTGTTTTTTATGGATGCAGGAAGCCTGGACACATTCTCCCTGAGTGTCCAGAGACAAAGCATAAGGAAAGAAGAAAAGAAAAGGAACATGAGAAGCACTACTCCAAGACATCCTCTCACAAATATAAGAAGAAAGAGAAAGGTCTTCTTGCAAAGACCTGGAGTGGTACTGAGGAAGACTCATCTTCCTCCAGCTCCAGTGAAGATGATGAAGAAGAGAAGAAAGCTAAAGAGATTTTCCTTATGGCAATTAATGCCTGCAGTAGTAACTCAACTGCAGAGATGACTAAAAATTAGGAGGATGAATTATCTAATGAAGACCAGGTAATTGCATCTTATGATTTCACATCTGCTGAATTTAAGCATGATTTTAAAACTCTTTGCCTAGATTTACTTAGCTCAGAAAAGGAGATTAAATTGCTTAGAGATAAACTAGCTGGATCTGAATCTCTATCTAGTGAAAACATTTGGTTAGAATCTGAACTCACTAGAGCATCTGAAGAAATTAAATTTCTCAAATTAGAGCTAGCTAAAGCTAAGAGGTTAGAAGATTCACTTAATGGCAGAAGCCTTAAGTTGCTAGAGATCACAAGCACTACCAATACTAGGACATATAATAATAAGTTAGGCTTAGGTGCCTCCCCTAGTGAACCCCCATTGCTCCTTGAATACAATCTATCAACTCCAGTAAAGTTTGTTTCTGAAAAGGGAATACATAACACTGAGGTTGTTCAAAAGGCTAAGAAAATTTTGAATAAGGTTAAGAGAAACAAAAGGAAACAAAAATTCATAGAAATACAAAAATCGTCGAACGCCCGTCGACGATCGCTGCACCAATCGTCGAACAACAATCGACAATCTCTGAACTCACCTGCTAGGTACAATTACTCAGCAATGAGGGATCGACTATCTCAGCCTGAGTCGTCGAACATAAATTGACGATCGTGGAACCCAGAATTCTATTCTGTGAACCAAGATCGACGATCTGGGTACCGATCATCGACCACCGATCGACGATCAAAACTAAATTTTAAGAATTACAACAATGCTTACAGGAATAATAAGTTTAATAGCAACCCTAGGTCTGCTAATCTATCTTTAAATTGGATTATCCCACCTCAGAGATCTCATCCCTTAGGATATCCCTTCAACCTATATATTCTTTTATTTCTAGTTTTTCCTATGTGAAGAACAATGGACCCAAGGTTACTTGGGTCCACAATATTTAATCTATCTTATTGTAAGTGAAGACCTATCCTATCACTATGGACAAGTGGTATTTGGATAGTGGATGCTCCAAGCATATGACAGGAAATAAAGATAATCTATCAAGCTTCAAAGCCAAGTTAGGACCAAAGGTGGTCTTTGGTGATTCCAGCTGTGGTCAGACTAATGGATATGGAAAATTCACCTTAGGGTCAGTGACTTTCAAGAAGGTAGCTTATGTCACAGGACTAAAGCACAATCTCATTTTTGTAAGTCAACTTTGTGATGCTGGCTACCAGGTTTAGTTTTCTAATACTCTGTGCAATATTACTTTGAATAATAACATTGTATTAGTAGGTATTAGGCAAGGAAATATTTATCTTGTAGATTTTAAATCCACTTCTTCTGAAATTTGCTTATTTAATGAAGTGAGTAGCAATAATACTTTGTGGCATAGAAGGCTAGGTCATGTTAACCTCAGGAATATATCTAGGTTATCTAAATACAACCTTGTCAAAGGTTTGACCTCTGGCCCCTACAAGAAGGAAGGCCTATGCAAGGCTTATCAGCTAGGCAAGCAAACCAAAAATAGTTTCAAAGCTGTAAATAAAAGTGATTCACCTAGAATTCTGTAACTATTGCACTTGGATCTTTTTGGTCCAATAGCTGTACAAAGTCTAGGAGGGAAATTCTATACCATAATGATTGTAGATGATTACTATAGGTTCACTTGGGTGTTCTTCTTGAGAACTAAATCTGATAACTTTAAAGTTCTTACAGAGTTTCTATATTATATAAAGATTGAGTTCAATACTCACATTGCCCTGATCAGAAGTGATAATGGGGCAGAGTTTGATTCTCTTCTTATGCAAGAATTCTGTGAGAAAGAAGGTATCAGGCATAGCTTCTCTGCTCCTAGAACTCCTCAACAAAATGGGATGGTTGAAAGGAAAAACAGAACCCTGATTGAAGCTGCAGGAACATTATTAGCAGATGCTAAAATGCCCCTATCCTTTTGGGCAGAAGCAGTTAGCACAGCAAACTATGTACTGAATAGGAGTTTGATACATAAACTAAAGGGGAAGACTCCTTATGAATTTCTTAAAGAAAAGAAACCTAAAATAGATTATTTTAGAATTTTTGGCTGTGTAGTTTACATTCACAACAATAACAAAGAATACATTAGAAAGTTTGAGGCAAAGGCTTCAATGGGAATCTTTCTAGGATATTCCCAAGTAAGCAAAGCCTATAGGGTTTTTAATCAATCCTCATTAAAAATTGAAGAGTCAGTACATGTATCCTTTGATGAATCCAAGATATTTTACAGAGAGAAGGAAACTTCCTCCAGTAGTTCTTCACAGGTACCTGAATTATGCAAGAATTTGGATGAGCTGAAACTCACTCAGGGGATTCAACCAGCTCCTCAGTTATCTAATTCAGATAGTGATGAAGACCCAGTAGAAGTGATTGCAGTTTTACCAACAGCCAATCTAATTCCACCTAAGGAATTAATTCCAACTGCTGTTGAAGATCACATACCACCAACTGATTATGTCACACTTAGAGATCATCCTACATCTCAAGTGATTGGAGACATTTCAACTGGTGTGCAAACTAGACATCAACTAAGTCAAGATGTGATGCTTGCTTATTTTCTGTCTCAAATTGAGCCCTAACCATAAAAGATGCTGAGCAAGATCGCCACTGGATCATTGTTATGCAATAGGAGCTAAATCAGTTTGAAAGATGCAAAGTTTGGAAGTTGGTACCAAGACCAAAAGGCCAACTGATTATAGGCACTAAATGGGTGTTTAGAAATAAGTTGGATGCTCAAGGAACTATTATAAGGAATAAAGCAAGGCTTGTAGCATAGGGCTACAGGCAGGAAGAAGGAATAGACTATGATCAGACTTTTGCTCCTGTTGCAAGGCTAGAGGCAATAAGGATCTTTCTAGCATATGCAGCCTACATGAAGTTTAAGGTGTTCCAGATGGATGTAAAGAGTGCATTCTTAAATGGTGAGCTAAAGGAAGAGGTATTTGTTGAACAACCCCCTGGTTTCATTTCTTCAACTTATCCCTCACATGTTTTTATGTTGGAAAAAGCTCTGTATGGACTTAAGCAGGCTCCTAGAGCATGGTATGAGACTCTAGCTAGTTTCCTATTAGAACATAAGTTTGATATAGGCATAGTTGATAGAACCCTTTTTATTAAGCACCACAAGGACAAAATCCTGTTAGTTCAAATTTATGTGGATGATATTATATTTGGTTCCACTGATCCCAAACTATAAAAGGTTCTCAGACCTAATGCATTCTAAGTTTGAGATGAGTAGTATGGGTGAGCTGTCTTATTTCCTTGGTCTTCAAGTGAAACAAGATGTTGATGGCATCTTCATCTCCCAATCTAAATATGCCAAGGAATTGGTAAAGAAGTTTGGGATGGCAGATGCTTTAGCAATGCACACTCCTATGGCTACTAATGTAGTTATTGATTCTGATGATAAGGGTAAGCCTGTTGATCAGAAAAATTATAGGGCCATTGTTGGTTCCCTATTATATATAACTGCAAGTAGACCTGATATAATGTTTACCACATGCCTATATGCTAGATTTCAGGTCAACACCAAGGAATCTCACTTGACTCTTCTCAAGAGAATCTTAAGATACTTGAATGGATGCCCTAATTTAGGACTTTGGTACCCAGCTGAATCAGAATTTGAGTTGATTGGATACTCAGATGCTGACTATGCTAGCTGTAGAGTTGACAGGAAGAGCACCACAGGGACTTGTCAGTTCCTAGGTGAGATATTAGTCTCTTTGTTTCGTAAGAAGCAGGCTTCTGTTTCAACTTCAACTGCAGAGGCTGAATATATAGCAGCTGCTAATTACTGTTCACAGATTCTGTGGATTCAAAATTAACTCTTGGATTATGGGTACACACACAAAAACAACAAAATTATGTGTGACAGTACCAGTGCTATTTCCATTGCACAAAATCCTGTGCACCATTCTAGGACTAAGCATATTAACATTAGACACCATTTTCTTAGAGACTGTGTTGACAAGAATAAGATAAATCTCGAGTTTATACCCACAGATCTTCAGAGAAGTGATATTTTCACAAAGCCTTTAGATGAACAGAAACATCTATTCTTTTTGAATCAACTAGGCATGATGAATGGATCAAGCTAAGTGAAAAATCTGCTAAGTTGAAATCTGTTCTGAGATCATCGAACCGTGTTCGAAGATAGTCGAATAGGTTGAGCTAAATCGTCGACCCTAGGTCTACGACAGCTCTTTGCGTTTAGAGACAGAAATAGTTGATCGATTATCGACGACTCTTCTTTGGAAATCAATCGTCGACCGACGATCGACGACTGATTCTCTTGATCTTCATTCAGAGATCGATGATGCCAGTTTATTTCAAACCGATCGTCTATTTAGGTCTGAAGATCGTCGACGGAGCTCGCCTTTTCGTATTCTTCTTCCAGGCTTGTTTCAAGCTCTCGTCCTGCGCTTTCTCTTCTCTCTCTCTGTGTTTGTTCTTGTTTCAGGTACTCTCATCGATCAAATGGCGATTTCCTCTGCAACCCTATCCGTGATGAAGTTCGATGCAGGCTTCAGTGTTGATTTCGAGTCTTTCAGAAACTGCGAACAAATTTTTCAGGAAATGTTGTAGTTGTGTTAAGATCAAGGTCATAAGAAACTCATGTCCTCAAAGCTCAAACTGCACCAATAGGAAATCAAGGAATGGGTTTATACATCGTCTTCTGATGACAAAGAGATGAAAGGATCAATCAGCGGCGTGGAGATAACTCTTACTCCAGAAATTCTGACTGAAATTTTTGAGTTAAAGAATGGCTCTGATGAGTATGAGCATGATTCTTCTGAGTACGGAAGGATGTTGTTGGAAATGTGTCATGTAGAAGGCATCCCATCCAAGCTCCTGAAGGTAAACTTATCTGTCAGATTCAAGTTTCTGGCTGATCTAGTTGGAAAAGTGTTGCTTGGAAAGCATTCCGCCCATGATAACATCAACCGGCATCAGTTTGCCTTGATGTCAGCTCTCGTGAATAAGAAAGAAATCAACTGGGTTGGTTTGCTGTTTGATTTGATCAGGAAGAAGAACAACAAGAAAGAGGTAATGCAAGGAAGGCTGATCGGGTTATTTCTATCTAAGAAAGCTTCCCAACTATTAGGCTCTATTCCTACAGCCATCAATGCCAGCAAAAGGATCGATTCTTCCCTGTTTGCTAAGTGGAAAAGGGTTATTCAGAAGCCTTCAAAGGCTGGGTATGCCCTTACAATGTCTGAGGGCACAAGGGCTCTTGAAGCCGCTTCCCGCCCTAGTGAAGAAATCCCTGCTTCCTCCTCCTTGCCATCCACCTCCATTGACATTCCTTCTTCTCCTGTGAACCATCCATCTCCACCTGCTTCTCCAACACCAGTTCACATAACTGAGATTCCAAATATAAATTTAGAATCTTTGTTCAATCTGCTTTCTCCATCTCATTCCCCAGCTACCTCAAATAATCCCTCACCAGCTGCTGATCATCCATCTCATCATAATTCTCCAAATACTGAAACCCCAGTTCAGAAGAATATTAATTCTGATGATTCCCCCTCCATCATTCCTCCATTGTTTCAAATCACGCCAGAATTCATTGCAACTGTCCTTCACCTCATAACTCCTTCCATCAAAGCCATGATAGCTGAGGCCATTGCCCCTCTTGCTTTACCTATCTCTTCTTTTGCTGTCTCCATTTCCACCCTCACAGACCCTTCTTCATCTAGGGGCCTGGGTTTAGTTATCACTAAACCCAGGCAGGGGGGAGATGCTTGATGAAGTTGATTCAGGCCCTGCTATGGAGTTAGAAAGATTTTCAGAGTTAGAAAGATTTTCAGTTCTAGTCCGAGATGCAGTTGTTTCAGCTCCAGATGCAGTTGTTCCAGATTCTGTTCAGAGGATTTTTGAAGATTCAGATGCTCCAGTAGTTTTGGAAGAGGAACTGGATGCATTCCTTGACTCACATGATGAGTCATCCTATGGAGACCTTTATAATCCTATCTCCTCCCCTTGTTCTTTTGATCCTCTTCAGGCCATTGTGTGCTACCAGAGACCAATGTGCCTTTAGTTTTTGGATAGCTTTGTTATTTCTGAAATAATAGGTGAAGCAGATTTTGCTTTCAAAGTTTATCTTAAGGAGATTTCTACTCATGTTGCTGCTAGATATCTAGAAGGAATTATAACATCTTTCTTAGAAGCTAAATGGAATTCTGCTGCTCAAGAAATAGTTCCAAAAATTGAGACTGTTATACCTTCTACCCTTTGGGATGACACCCCAGGTCCAGATTTGGACTCTCTCCTGGCCAAAGACATTCTAGAAGAAGAAAAAGAAAAAGCTCTTCTGCAAGCTAAAGAGAATGAGGAGGCTATGTTAAAGGAAATTGATGATCTGTATGCAGAACCTCAACCCTCACATTCTGAGGATGAAGATGAAGATTATGATGATTCTGATAGTAATAAGAAAAAGAAAAGGCATGCTCAAAAGAAAAGGAAAGCCACGGCTCTAGCTCCTCTTAATCCAGATAATGATATTCCCTACTACATTTTGAAAGAAATTGATCCTAAAGCTAAAAATTTTGAGGCTTGGATGTGGTACTCTAAGAATGAACAGAAAGCAAGGAAGAAGAGTAGGAAGTACTCTCCTCCTCCCAAGGGAATTCAGAGAGGTCCTCCTCCTCCCTCTACTGGTGCCTAAGGAAATATTGCTCCCAGATCTTCTGCTCGTTCAGCCAGGCAAAATCAGTCCTATACCTATCAGAGAAAGGGAAGGCAGCCTCCTCCAAGCAGTTCTAGTGATCAGAGGCAGTCTAAAAAGTCAAACATTCAAAGAGAGCAAGTTAAGTAAGTTGTATATCAACAACCCACCTTCTCTCCTCCTCCGGCCTCTAGATCACCTTCAAAGAAAAGACCTACTCAGACCAAACTAGTAAATTTCAAAGGAAAAAGATTTATATATTCTGATAAATCAAGCAAAAAGTATGTTGAGTTTGCTCCTCCATCCAGTCTTATAATTCAAGAGCCAGCAGATATAAATGTCAAGCCAGTTCAAGTGCAAACTGAGAGTTTCTTAACTCAATCAGTAAAATTCAAGACTATAAATCCATTGGATCCTTTTGATGAACATGCCTATGAAAGTCAAGAGCTTGATCCTAACTATAAAATGGCTAGACTTCTAGAATTGGTTGGATCTGCACAAATCAAGAAAGCTAAAGAAGAAGGAAAATGCATTACAGGATTTTCTACCATGTCAAAATACAGAAAGAAATAATTGGACAGATTTGAAGTCAGATGAGAGGTTTTTGATGCTTCCAAGTATATGGAAAAACACCCTGAAGTTATTCTGCCTAAAGCAGGGGAACTAAAGATTATTGGAGAACAGGACTTGAAGCTATCAAAGAAGGATGCATCTGATCCAAGAAGAAAAATTACTTTCTCTCATGCTACTTCTATTCTTCCTTCAGACTCTATTGACAATTGACTGTGTTATTTGTTTTGACTAATTTGATTTATTCTAATATGCATGCTGATATATCTATTGTTGTTTTTTTTTCTTATCTGCTTGTATTAGATTTATTTTGTTTGAGTGACATCACCCGAATAGGGGGAGATTGTTGGATCCCTAGTTTTGATTTGGGCTATGTCATCTCTATTAGGCGCAATTGACCCAAGATTTATCTATGGTCAATGGTTAGACTAAATGTTAGTCTACCCTCAGGCTAGGCTAGTTGAGAAAGGTTTGGAATGAGAATTTGGTTTAGTAGTCTTGTGTTCGATGATAGTCGAACTTCGCTCGATGATCTTCGATTGATGATCGACGATCTCAGAGTCATATGAACTCTGAAGTGGGATCGACGATCTGCTTGCTCAGATCGACGATCGTGTTGCCCTGGTCAACGATTTCTGTGAAGATAGTTTTTCTTCAAGTCGACGATCTGCTTGTTCAGATCGACGATCTTCGTTCTCTGGTCGACGTTTTCTGTCTGTTATTATTTATATTCTTTTCATTTGAATTATTAATTTATTTCCTCATGTTTAAGACATATGTTATTCAAATATTCTGCTTAATTTAATGCCTATATTCCTTTGGTTATTTGCAATATTCCTTATGCATTAATTGAGAGATTTGGCAGAATAAAGTTGTTTGTTTTATTAGAGGAAATCGTGTTTTTCTAACATCTGTAATATAGCCGTTATGCCTTGCTTCCTGTGCCAATTTATAAAGTCAATTTGATAGGATATTTTAATATCCTTAATTCCTTTTTGGGAATGACAGAGAAGATTTCTGGCGTAGTTTCTTTATTTATTTTACTGTATTATTTGGAAAGATATTTTAGTGCAGGGCTCGAGGCATTATTCAAAGAAGAGAAGTTTCTATATTATCAGTGCAGTCAGGTGAATACAATACACAACAACACAATACAATTCGAAAAAGACACAGAACCAGAATTCTCAAGAGAAAAAGAAAAGTTCTTCTTCTTCCTGAGTTCATCCTGTCTTCAGGAAAATCAATTCTCAGTGCTCAAACTTTCAAGAAGAAGATCACTCCCAGATTGCTGAACATCATTGATGTAGATTGCAAAAGCTACTGAAGAAGAACATTCATTCAAAAGCTAGAGTCTTCTTCAAGGCTGCATCAGAAAGTCTACTCAAGCAATTTGGAGATCCTACACCCTGAAGCAAAGCTTCTTCCTTGACATTCTCTAAGCCACTGGAAGCTTTGATATATTCAGAGCAATCCACTAGATTCTCTGAACACAGAGAAGACACCTTCAACTCTTTCCCTTAACCTCCTGTAAAAGGGTTATTACTCCCTTCAAAAGTGAACCTTTAGTGGCAGGGCACCTGATCAAAAACCTGTGTGTTTGGTTCTTAGGCACCTGATCAAAAGCCTGAAGGGTTTCTAGATCTACCTGAAGCAGATCTTGTGGTGGCAGGGCACCTGAACAAAAACCTGTAATGGATTCCTACTAGGGTGGTAGAAGAGTGGATGTACCCAATTAGGGAACCACTATAAAGCTCTTGTGTTGTCTGGTTGTTTATTTTAATTGATACACTGTGACTGTGATAGATATAACTAGGTTGCTAGTTGCTGTGTTAGGACATATGCTCAACTGAAACTTCAGTTAGCATCCTCTGTTTTTCACCACACTTTGTTAGGCTTTAAGTATAAAGCTTTTAGTTTTTTTTATATTCCGCAAATAGCTCAAGATAAGTGTTTAGAGTCTCTTTATTTTTGAATACTCTATTCACCCCCCCCCCCCTCTAGAGTAGTAAGTATCTTATCCCCTCACTTTCAAAAAGGACCCCCCAAGCACTACTCACTCCTCCTAATAAGTCTTTTTGAGCATTGTGAGGATGAGCACCTTTGATCAAAAAGTCATTTTGATCTTGTGCATAGACCAAACCTTATGCTTCGTGCCCCTAGTTCCAATCTCGGTATACCTTACTTAGACATGTGACGTGATCATTCACTCTATTTCTCTTGGGTTAGCATTTTATCCGATCGAGATAAACATGTAAACTATGATATTTTTTATAGTGTTTTCTCTCTTTTAATGCTACACGTTCACATGTCATTGCCTTATTTAATGCTTCCATACATAAGAATTGGACTAAAACGGCACTATATGTTTTTTGCACAACACATACTAGCACTCGAGTTACACTCACGACGGTTATAATGTTTGTTCACCATGATTTACCTCATAACTCGTCTAGCATTGTAGTCGTTCTCATTGTGTGCTTAGTTTAGTCTGTGCTATCCAATTCATCTGAAATCTGAAACTTGCTTTTTTCTATCTTGCTTTATTCTATGACCCACGTGTTTCCAATTCTCTGATTTGCTTTTAGTTTTGGGTCCTCTCTATGCTTATTATTTCAAAACTTACCGTGTGTGTGCACTATCTGCTTTTTGTCTAAATCATCATCATATCTCATATTTTCATCCTACATGTCATGTAGGCCTTGCCCGCCCTTTTGATATTATCAAAGGGTGAGAATAAATTGGTTCATGGTTTCACGGGTTAGGAGAGGTTAAATGTAGGGGGAGCATGGTGGGGGAGCATGGTTCAATTGTGTGCACATAGATAGGGGGAGAAGCACATAGATAGGGGGAGCAAGTCGAATTTGTAGAGCCACATATATACTGCAACCTGATGTTAGCTTATAATTCCTATCTTCTATATGCACTCTATCTCATGTATTATTTATCATGAACGGAATTTGATATTATCAAAAGGGGGAGTTTGTTGGAACCGATGTTTCACATTCCCTGTATTTGAGAATATCAAATCCTCAGTTGTATTTGATCATGTTGTATGTTGATAGAGTATGCAGGTTGTCAGGTGCAAGCAACAAAGAAGGCTCATATGGATGCTACTGTCAGGCGCTTGCACTAACGCCCCGCGCTAGCCCGTCGACAAACGACGAGAGAAGAAGTGTCGAGACTCTGGGCTACTGCCAGGCGCTAGCACTAACGCATCGTGCTAGCCAGTCGACAAACATCAAGAGAAGAAGTGTCGAGACTCTGGGATACCGCCAAGCGCTAGCACTACCGCGCCGCGCTAGCTCTCGACGAGTTTCAAGAGCAGTATGTCGAGACGCTTTGCTACCGCCAGGCGTTAGTACTACTGTAGGTTCTAACGCAATGATTTATTTATACCTAGTGCTCTAAATGGTTTCAGCGCTAGCTCTACCGCGCCGCGCTAGCTCTCGACGAGCTTCGAAGGCAGAACGTCGAGACTCTAGTCTACCGCAAGGCGTTAGTCCTACCGCAGGTGCTAACGCGATGATTTATTTGGACATAGTGCTCTGTAAGATTTCAGCAGTATCATCTACTGCGTGGCGCTATCCTTGTCAAACGAAGGTTACCTTTTCAGAAACGTCGCATCCTATGTTATCGCGCGGCAGTAGGCCCTACCGCGCGGTCCTAGCTCAAATAAAAAGGCAAAAGATTGTTTCAAAAGATTATTTTCCAGATTTGGAGGATAGCTGGCACAACAAGTGCGTGAAACTACCGTAGGCGCTAGTCTTACCATCAGCGATAGCCTGTTTTCATGAAGACGTATAAAAGCTGTTGCGTTTCCTGTTGTCAGTACGACTCCTAGACGAATTTTGACGAAGGGTTTCAGAACTCCAGATTTCGGCCGCCTCCTTGCGCCCGTCTCCACTTGTCTTCGTCAAAGTTGAAGGAAACCTTCTCCCTTCCATTCATGAAATAAGAACTCTGGCGATCCAGAATCTTCATCGACCACTGAGAACCGACCAATTGCTAGCCAACGAAGATCTCAAGCAACGGCCGTAGATCGCACACCGGAGAAGTCGTCAAGCGGGAGAACTTTATTTTCTTATCATATTTACTTTTAAACTTTGTACTCCTTTTATATTTTTTGTTTAGTTGTCTGTGAGGAAAATCGACTGGAGAGGGTCGTCGGAATCCGGGAAGGATTTTGCGGTAAATCGTTCCGGGATTTAGGACGTCAAGATCGGAGGATCAAGCAGGTCTCTATGACCCTCCCTTGTGTGGAAGTTAAGAGTGTGCTCTAAGACACTCCCTTGTGTGGAGGTGAAGAGTGGGCTCTAAGACCCTCCCTTGTGTGGATGTGAAGAGTGGGATCTAAGACCCTTCCTTGTGTGGAGGTGAAGAGCGGGCTTGAACGCCTTTCCTGGAGGGAAAGGGTGAGAGCTAACCGGTCATAGTTTTGGTCGGTATATAAACCAAAAGTATCTTTATTCTCTTCATCTCTGATCTTCTACATCATGAAGATCAATTTTTGATGTATACTCATCTTGTACTGTATTCAATTATTGATTTAATGCAATGAAATTCTTTTCTCTGTGATTGTTTTGGCGTGCGAAATTTCTAAATTCAATAAACGTTCACAAACCTTATTCACCCCCCCCTCTAAGGTTGGCCACTAGATCCAATAGTGTCCAAAGTTCACTAAATCCCTTCCTAGGGCATTTCACCTCCCTAGGATCACATGGACTAATCAACAAGTCCATCCAAGGACATAACACCCTATGTCCTTCACAAATTCCCAAAGTTCAACCTTAGGGTTTGAACTTGGTTCCTAGGGCAAATCTACCCCAATCTATCCCATTCTCCATTTATGGGAGTTTTCAACCTCCGTTGAGGTGATTTGGCCACCTAAAACCCACAAGGGACACTTTGACCTAATTACCCCTTTTTGGTACAACATAGGGTTTGCTTATTTCCATACTAAATCATCTCCAAATGGGATGAAAATTTATACAGAGCCTTATGATGACCCCAAGGAGCACTCAAAAACATTTTGGATGGTTTGGAGGTCATTAGACTTTTTAAATAATTCATACATGGATTATTAAATTTCTACAAAAAATTTTGGAAATTTTTTCCAAAAATTCCCCTTTTTGGATATCTCCTAAGTATAGGTAAGAGTGACCCCCAGCCAAAATTTCAAGTCATTTGTATGGCTGGATTGATGGGGGCACTCAAATTAGTCTCTGGTCTAGCCTAGATATAGTCCTCACCAAAATGAGTGCTCTGGTGAAATAACTTACCCAAATGGGTTGAAATAAATTTTAAATTAACGTAGACAAAAAGATCTACCATTTTAATGTTGACCACTTTCTCTGATTAAGCCTCTAAGTATTTTTAAATTAATTCCTAAGATGACTGATTTTATGTGACAGAATATACAGAAATATAAGATATATATAATCTGATCTTTTACGGATCTTGACGCAATCTGATGATTGTTGGTCATCTTCTTCCTCCAGCCGATGGGTGAGATTTACCCGACCTGGAGCATCTTCCAGCCCGATTTCCTGGCCACCCGGCCGCCTCCATGGTCGACCACCGCCGCCACCACCTTCATTGAGGTGGGGGCTATCGCCGGGCCGCGGTACGGCCACCAGAGGGGCCGTTTCCGGCATTCCCGACACTTGAATTTTTCCCGGAAAACCAGGAAAATGGAAGCCTTGATCGGGCTCAATTGAGCCTGATTCTCAATCTAAATGAATCCTAGGATCTACCCATAGAAGAAGGAGAAGGGGAGGACCTTATTGGAGGGCTAGAGGTGGGTCGATCGCCGGATTTTCATGGTGGTGGTGCCGCTCGGGTTTCTGGAACAGCACAGCCACTTGCTCGGCTCCTTCACGTAAGGGGTGGACATGACTCTTATGAGTCTAGTGATGCTTTTAAAGTCACTAAATGTGGAAGAGAAGGGGCCAAGCACCAATGGCCATCAATGGTATTTTCCTCCATGGGTGGATTAACTATTCCGGCCATGAACATCCACCAAAATGCCCCCTGACCTTCCCCAGATTGAATTGGGAGTTGAATCAGCCCCCTTGGAGGTGGAGGGAGGGGCTCTTGGTCTCCCTTGTCCATGAATGGTCTTCCTCCCATTTCTCTCTCCTCCATTAAAGGGCAACTGGAGATTTTCTCTCTCCTAGTCACCTTGGCCGAAATTAATGGGGTAATTCAATCAAGCTACACCCCATAAACTCATCTTAATAATACAATTGAGGTTAGCCCAAGTGGGGGAAATGGGTTTGAGCTTGGGTTAGCCCATTTGGGATAATTTGACCTAACATTAGAGTAGAGTTGACCTTGGTCAACATGACAATTTGGGTTGACCCCAATGGGTCTTTGGTGACCCATTGGCCTCCCCTAGGGTCTAGGTAGGGTTGGGTAGGATCGACTTGGTACTTTCAAGGTCACCTGCCCCTTAGTAAGGGCACTTTGGCCATTTTAGGGCTAGGGTTGACTTGGGTTAACTCAGCATCTTGGGTTGACCCCAATGAGTCCTTGGTGACCCATTGACCTCACTTTAGGGTTAGGGAGGCATATATGGGGTTCACTTAGCTAAGGGAAGGTCAATTGACCCTAAGTAGGCCAGTTTGACCCATTTAGGGTTAGGGTGGACCTAGGTCAACATGACCACTTTGATTGCCCCCAATGGGTCCTTAGTAACCATATGGACCACCCAAGGGTTTGGGGGTGTTGTGGTGGGGTCATGAAGTCAAGTTGAAGCCCTAAGGTCATCCTAAACTATTGTTTAGAATTATATTATTTGCAGACCATGGTGATTTCCAACTTCATGCCTAAGCTCACTTGGTCTTCTTGGGCTTCCTTGGGTTTTGTCATGACAAAACCACTCTTAGGGGTCTAGTTAGAAATGGGATGTTACAAATCCCAATAAACAAAAAAAAAATTTCGTCCTCGAAATTCAGGTTAGGCTGCGGGGTTTCTATTGAGAGTAACTGAATGTAACATCCCATAGGAAGTTGAATGTATACTTTACCTGGAGAGATCCGGGTACCTCTGCGGCATCAGATCTTGTGGCTCCCAGTTATGCTCCTCCTTCCCATTATTCCTCTACAGGACCTTGACTAGCGGGACCTTCTTATATCGCAAGACCCGCACCGATGTATCATCAGTCCTGATCGGCTCCATGATGACTGATCGATCTGAGGCCACCGGGCCATCTATGGTGGAAATTAGCTACTTAGGGCATAGTAGAGCCCTCCGAAGTGAAGAGAGGTGGAAGACGTCGTGCAACCCCGCTAACGCAGGCGGTAGCTCCAGTCTGTAATCCAAGGATTCGATCCGCTCAAGGATCCTGTAAGGCCCCATATATCTTGGACTGAGCTTCTTCCGCCCGTGAACCCACGAGACTCCATGCATCAGCCGTATCTTCAAGAAAACCTGGTCTCCCACCTCGAACTCTACCTGACGATGTCGTGCATCGTAGTATTTGGCCTGACTTCTCTGGGCTTCCAGCATCCTACATCAAATCAGTGACACATGGGTATCTATGTTCTCAACAAATTCTGAGCCGAGTGCCTTTGGATCCTCGTCCTAGATCCATGAAAGTGGAATCCTGCACCTCCGTACGAGGGTGGAGAGTTGTGTTGAATTTCGACCGAGAGCCCAGATAAGCCTGGACTGATGTTCTCTCCTTGGATGTACACTATCCATCCTGATTTGACATGATCATCTTGAGCACACCATAATAACGGCCAACTACTCACAAATTTCATAAAACACCCACGGGAGTTTTCTTCTGGGTCAGGGTGACCCCAGCTATCACGGCCAGTCTATCATTGATGTTCCAATTATAATTATGCCCGGAGTTGGGATGAGGAATCCTGTGTATGAAAATCTCTAATTATATCCTCGAACTTCCACTCTAACTCGGGCAGTGACTGTAGTAGTTCCCCAAAAATTCTTGCACTTAACATTCATCGGCCGGCGGACCTCACCGTGCGTCACAAAATCCATGACGTCCTTCTTCACTCCAGGGAGATACACGTTCCGATATACACCAAACTTCCGGTGATTAAATTTCTCGTTTGTATGGGTAGACAACGGCTCTATAAAATCTCAACTTCATAATCATATTCTTATCCCTACAAATACACCCGAGTAACATCGAATACGGTTTACTCCAATTTCATTATATTCACGATGCAAAGTTTTCTAGATGGGGTCTAATGGAAACCCAAGTCAATAACTAATTTTCCTAATAAACAAAAGACAAGCCCCCAATAAACAAAAGATAAGCCCCTACCTACCTTGGGCTAAGTATCTTTGATATTACCATATTATATCTATCATTGTTGGGTGCATAATCCCTAGGGCATCAATCTTCGACTTGGGATTCCAACCTGAAACCTGTTGATATATTCCATACTTTAAACCCTCTGAGTCACATTTACGACCACCTTATCCAGGTCAAAATGTTCCCAATCCCAACTGGGTCTCTTCCGAACTTGAATTCCTATCCAACCCTCGGTGTTTGTCGTGGTGGTTTTCTCTAGGTAATCTTGTTACTGGTATGAGGGTTGAGACTATGTGTCTTTTACCATTCTGCTAATGGATTATTGTTCTCAATTGTCCTTAAAGCAGTCCTACTGGTTAGAGTAATCCTTAATAGGGACCGTAGGGCCACCTGAATTTATGGCTTAGGTAGCCAATCTCGTGTTATACTCCTCCTTTATTCTCTTTGGGGATCTCCTTACCTTAACCAAGTTCATACCCAAGTTCTATTTTGGACTAAGGAATACTACAGGTTGTCATAGTTAGTCATGTGTCCGAGTGGGTTGAGTCTAACTCGTTGACTAGAGAATTATGAGATGAGACCTTCACAGCCGGAGGTGCTCTCTGCTGGGGGCAGGGTTTGCCGCAGGCTATAAAAATTCCAACTGTTAGCTAATGTACAAGTGGAACTAAAGAAAGGTTGGCCTTTACATATGATTCTCCTTATGGGCACACCATTGCTTCCGCTACTAGTTTGTCCATAAACTAAGCTCACGCGGGGTGGCCTAGAGTTTTTTGTGGACTACTTCTCTTTGGATCGATGTTTCCTCTGATACCAGTTTGTAAGACCCCACTTTTTTCTTTTTAAAACCCCGAGGTCTTATGCCCAGAATCTCCGTTTTGCGGTGATACCGACACTCGAGAAGGTTGCCACTACAAAACGCTGATCCTGCCGGCCTTTTACTATCACCAAAGAGAAAGAAGCTTAAACCAGTCTTGATAAAACTAAGTCCACAATCACATATAATATAAAATATGAGAAATCACATCAAGTCCACATGATAATAGAAGTACTGAAATAGAACAGTACAAAGAAATATAAACGGGCTCAGGCCCGGTACATCAATCCTCACTACAAACTCTCGCGGAAGCTAAGTAAACTAATCACTCACAGTGCCAGTAGTCGGTGCTCCTGTGCTAGACTTTCCCACCTCCATATGCACCGTACTCCACTAGTGTTGTATCCTCTATTGCTGCTCCCTGTCTCCCATCCGGAGCCCCTGGAATGTTGTGGTCCGAAAACCATTTGTCAAAAGACTAAGTCCTATCATCCCCTATCCCTCCCCCATGGATCCTAAGCACCGAGCGGGGAGGAGTAAAGGGAAGCTATGAAGGTGGAGAATAAACAAAGTAGGTGACAGTGGAACTATTCTAACAGTTATTTATAATATATATACAGCTAAGGAAGGAAGGTACAAGCTAGCATTTCTATAATAGCAAGCAGTAAGGTAAACAAGTAGAGTAAAGCAACATATGTAAGAAAGACATACTAATAAGTGAGTAACCTAAACTTATATGAATGCTCATACAAATTTATAAGTTAAGGGGTCTTTTGCAAGGCTCCTGTCGTATAAAAATTCCCATACTGATTTATACGTTGGGGTGTAGGTTGTGTGCAAGTATGAGTGTAGTGATATGTTAGGCCATGATTCATGCAAGTGCAACTCACGCACATGACTCTATGCGCACAGACCTTTAGTTCCCCCATTTTGGGCAGCTAGCTTCACTCCCAGGAACCTCCGTAGTGGCAAATGGAGACAGTGGGTCGGGCCCCCCACTCCTAGGCAGGTATCCACACTACGAGGCCTAGCCCTTACGTATGCCTCTGGAAGGACACAACCCAGAGTCACTACATAATAATGTTGGCCATATCCACCAGACTTCCTTTGGCTAAGTGTAAACCACACCCGTCGAGCCAGCGTATCGACGTCGGTGTGAATGACAGTCCAATACCGAAGACCCACCACCTTTTATCTTATGTGAATGCAATAGTATTATATTCTCCCACCGAGCCAAAGCTCCTCGGACTATCGCATCCGTCACAATTATTTACCAAGCCATCGGCTCACCGGGCTAACCTCCCCCCCCCCCCACTAAAACCACTGAGCCTACCGCTCGTGAGACCCAACCTATCCCCCACAACACCGGAGAGTGTAAGTGTAAGCATAGCCCTAGATATACTAGTTACACTTAATCATTGATTGTTCTTATGGTTTACGTTAACCTTGGACTGCCCTAGGTATTCCCGGTGAAGGGCTCTCACAGGGCACGAGGAACTATGATGGTAGTTGAATCCCATCATTCCCTTTTACAATGCACTTACTATTATTGTTTAATACCCAATCCCTGATCCCTTTTAATTTTATATTGGATCTAACCTTAGTGTATTTGACCCTTCCTCTCCACAGGGAAGATGATGTTTTGTCATACCCGGGTACCACCTATACTAGTCTTCCCATCATTACTCCTCACCATGACTCTCATTGATGAGCACATTTCTATTTCACCATAACAGTAAAACTGATACCCCAACTCCCTATGTTTGGTTTACATTCTGTTACAATTTCTGTCGTTTTACTATATGCAAACCAATATAAGCTATATGATGTATACGATATGAGGTACTCCAAATTTTCATCCAAAAGCCCTAAAATATTTATTAGGGGCCTATCATGATATATTTAGCCTAAATCTAGAAACTTTGAATTTTCCTAATAAATTGGCATTTAATTAATTTTCCTAAAAATTGGTCCATAGGTGATTTGAACATTAAGTACTAGATTTACTGACGATATGACCATACAAAAATTATAAACACTATAGGATAGCAAGATATCAGTGAATACCAAATTTCATAAATATTTATAAAGGAATTATCCTCCAAATAAATATTCCAAGGTAATTCAACTAAATAGGGGTAATGAAGGGAGTACCATAAATACTTGTCCTAAAGTTATACAAAAATTAAGAGAGCTTTATTATGATCATAAAACCTTACTGACTAAATTTCATGCAATTTCAGGGTCAGTAAACTATATATAAAAATATCTCAACCAAATCCATCATGGGGCACTTTGTGAAGAAACATCCTTGTAATCTAAACTAAATAACATGTAAATATTTTTCCAAGCTTCTTTATGCCCTAAAAAGTACTCTGGCTAAGTAACACAATTTTCCAGCAAGCTATAGTATTTATCTTCTATTTACAAAGTATGGTGCACTAGTTTACTTTACACATGATGTACTAAAAAGAAATGATCAACTATACCAAATAATTACCTAGTGCATCTACATGTTATTTGATCAGCTTTTCTAGAGTTTGAAATCATTTTAAGACAAACCATAATTACAAAAATATGATCAAAAGGGAAAGATGATGTTTATAACTACAAGGGTGAGCTACTGTTATCTAGACACCCTATAATAAATTCCAAAGGTATATATCATTTTGACAATACTCCTACAAAAATATCACAAAGATCCATGGTCATATGACCCATTGAATATTCCCTAAGGTGTAAAGACCAAAATATCTATTGTGTGCTCTAAATGGGGTGCATGTGTCCAATGTCCACCAAATACCTTCTTAGGGCATTTCACCTCCCAAGGATCACATGGACTAATCAACAAGTCCATCCAAGGACATAACACTTTATGTCCTTCACAAATTTCCAAAGTTCAACCTTAGGGTTTGAACTTGGTTCCTAGGGCAAATCTACCCTAATCTATCTTATAATCCATGTGAGGGAGTTAAATATCATAACAAATCAATGGCCCAAGTTTCAACAACTATTGAGGTGATTTGGCCACCTAAAACCCACAAGGGACATTTTGACCTAATTACCCCTTTTTGGTCCAACTTACACTATAACAAATATAGACATCAGCCACGTTTTTTGGCGACGTTTGTTTAAACGTTGGCATTATTTTTAGTTTTTGCAACATTTTTCATACACAAACGTGTCTAATAATTTTACCTCTGATCTAACCAATTATGAGTTTTTGCTCGAATTATGACTAGATATTTTCCTCTCAAGAATTGCCTATTTTTTAGTTTGACATTGCTAAGGCTTGCAACATTTTACACTACGAAACATGGCCAAAGCGCGCCATATTTATTAACGTAAATGCTGCTAATGTCAGGTGGTGGGTGTATAAAAAAATGTCGCGAAAACTTTTGGCGACGGTTGTATTTGCGGCGCCTGCGATATGCGCGACGTTTATAAAAATGTCGCGAAAACATTAACGATGTTTGAAAAACGTCTCCAATGCCTCTTAAAATGTCGTTGATAGTTTTACTTTCAAGATTACCTAGACACCTAGAGGGGGGGTGAATAGGTTCTTATTTTCTTTTCAAACTTAAGGCAGAATGATTAAGTAATTAAAGACTATTTTCTACGAGTTCTGCAGCTACTTTAGCAATCACAATCACACAATCTAGAACTACACATCACAGATTGCAACAAGTAATTATAGTGGTTCCCCAAGATCTGGGTACATCCACTTTCCCCCTTCGCCTATCTAGCAGTGTGATAGATTCAGCCAAACTCCCTTCTTTAACTCAGATCCTACAGCTCAGAATCCAAAATGGATTCCTACAACTCAGAGTGATACCATACTCCTACAGCTCAGGCAATTCAGCCCTACCTCAGTCTTTATTCAAGACCTACAACTCAGAGATTATCTCTCCTACACTCAGCCTTTATAAATTAGGCTTACAACTCAGATCTATTAAAAGATCCTACAAGATTTGAGTAAAATATATTTTTATCTTACTCCTGGAGAGAGAAGTGGAACAAGACAGTGTTCTTGATCAGCTTCTTGATAAATCAGATGGATAAAATCAATTGGAACTTAGCTTTCTTCAAAGCTTCTTGAATCTGAACTTTGTTGAGTTGATCTTCTTTGACATAAACTTATCAGCAGCTTTCTTCTTAGATTTCAGAATTTGAATCTGAATCTTCTTGACAGATAAGTTCAGAATCTATTTCTTTTGAAATCTGAGACAGCTTTCTTCTTGCCTTCTTTTGATTGGATCTCTCTCTATCCAAGTCCCTTGAAGATACTTCAGAATTCTTGACTGAATTCTACTTAGACAGATTCTGATAGTTCAATCAGAATCTCTTCTTAGATCTGCAAAGATCTTCTTCTTATTATTACTTGTTATTCAGTGTTCAGTTTTCAGTTGTATGCCTTCTTTCAGACACTATCCGTCTATTTATAGCCTTCATTCCTGGTAACCGGCTGGTCCGGTTCCTAACAAACTTCTGTCTGTGTCAATCACGTCAGTTAACCTATAGAGACCCACAGCTGTCAATTCTTCAAACTGCCAAGGAGTCTTTGTTTCTGCCAGAAAGTGTCGAGACAAACTATCAATATGTGTCGAGACAATTGTTAAAATGTGTCGACACAATTTGATTGAGTGTCGACACAATCCTTTGTGATGTCGACACAGCTTCTTGACACAACTTTTTGAGAATGTTTCGACACAGATAGTTGTATGTCGACACAATTACTTCAGCCACAGACTTATTATTGATTCTATTATGTGTCTACACAAGTCTCTAAGTGTCGACTTAGCTGTTGTTGACTTCTGCCTCTGTGTGTCGACACGGCCTCTTGGTGTCGACATAGTTGATGTCGACTATAATCTTGTGTGTGTCGACACTGCCTCCCGGTGTCGACACAGTTGATGTCGACTATAATCTTGTGTGTGTCGACACTGCCTCCCGGTGTCGACACATTTGATGTCGACTCATTATCTCTGTGTCGACACAGCCTTCTTCAAGTGTCGACACAATCTTCCTGAAGTGTCGACACATCTTCTTCTGGTGTCAACCTATGGACTTAGAAATTTTTCCATACTTTTAACCTGCACATATTCAACTTAAACAACATCAAATACACCTTGATGTATATCATTATGCTAAGTTAGGCTTCTTCAAATCACGTACACATTTTCTAATGTACCCAACAATCTCCCCCTATTTGGAGAAGTCATAACCCATATTAGCTAATGATATACACCACTTATGATAATAATAAATAAAATGATGATGATGTATATAAGCTTAATATTATAGAAAATATTAACAATCAAAACATTTGCACAGATTCATCACAGAGATAAAAAGATATACACAAAAATTAACTAAAGAGCAAGATTTTGTGTATTATGTCAAAATGATTGTTTACAAAATGTTTAACACTGAATGTTTCACATTACACATTTTTATACTAAAACTAAGACATCTTAGACTAAGACTGATCAGGCTCCTTTATAACAATCCCTCTTCCTGGTTGTACTTGTGCCTGCACAGAAGGTTCAGTTTCTTCCATGGGCTTTTTGCCTTTAAGATCAGCCTTCTCTTGAGCCTCAGTCTTCAGTCTTTGTCTCTCAAAATAGTGATACGGCTTGGGAAAGTATTTGCTAGGCTCCACAGCATCAGGAGGTAGTTTTCCCATCTTAGCTTTCCTTCTATACTGAATAATAGCCTCCTATCTGGCTTCATGCTTCTGCTATTCTTGTTCATTGTACCACTTGCCCCTTTCTTGGACTTGATCTTTTACAGCTTTCCAGGCTGTTAGTATGATGTTTCTAGAGGTAGGGCTCTACTGTTCAAAATCAGGTTTTAGTTCAGCTTGCTCCCTAAATCTCTTCTTTGATAGTTGAGCCTCTTGCTGAGCCTTGATTGTAGCTTCAGGCATGTCTACTTTTCCAAGTATAATATTTAAAACCTCCTCTGGAGGACTATAAATAGAGTGCACCTACTGATGAATCATGTCAAAATCTGCAGGGGGTATATGACTTGAGCAACCTCTGGTTGGTTGCCTTCAAGTAGACCTTGTGGTTGTACTCCTGACTCTACCATATTATCATCATCACAAAGGGGTGAATATCCCAATGTGGCTCTGACACTGTTAGTGACCCACTTGGCATGTTCTGAGCCAGCATAAATAAGTACCCTCTCCCCCTTTAGGACTTCTCTTGCTACATGATCTCTGAGATCTTCCTTCTGAAACCTGATCTGACCATCTAGATAATTAATGCCATCTTTGAAGAAGGGTTTCAACTTGTTAAGTTTTGCAGTAATTTCCTTCTGGGAAGTAGTTATGGCTGTCTGTACTGAGTCTAAAGCAGTTTTGAACTTAGTGTCATATACTAGCATTTCAGCTGCCCTAGCTTCAGTCAATTTAGTCATGGTTGTTTGAAATTGAGCAAGAATATCTATGTTGGCAGTTGTCAGATTGTCATTTAGCCTTTTCTGATTCTTCATTACTTCTTGTTGTTGGGCCAGATATACAATAGCATGTGCCCCTTATGTAAAACAATCAGTCATTTCTCTTTTATATTGATTGACTTCAAATCTTATAGACTTTATATCTTGAGCCAGATCAAACTGAAGATTTTTATGACTTTCATCAACATATTTCTCTAGAGCTTGTCTTTGTTCATCCATTTTCATTTGAAAAGTTACCAAGAACTTTGCATAATCAAACTCTGAAGAGGTGGGTGGTGTTGTTTGAAGTGCTTTCTTATAGCTATGGCTTCTTCTCTTGAAGACCATAAGCTTCCTTTTCTTTGCCTCTTGAATTTCTTCATTCCCAGAATCAGAGGAACTCTCAACCTGAACTCTTTCTTGTTGTGAGGTAGGGATTTCAGTTTTAGTAGCATGTGGTTCCTGTTCACCTTCACCTGGTACCCTCTCCTCACTAGCTTGCTCCCCCTCAACCCTTTGGGTGTCATCTTTATCTGCTGTGTCTACAGCCTCTTTGAAGAGATCATCCATTGTATATTCCTTTGGTGTGGGAGGAGGTGATGGAACATTGATTCTCTCTATAAGATCATCTAGTCTAGAAGTATTTAACTCCTCTGATAAGTCAATCCTTTCTGCTTCTTCTGAATGTGTAGTACTAGGCTCCCCCTGAACCTGTGCAGGTATCTGTTCTTTCTGTACTTGAATTGTTTCAGTACTAAGCTCAGTGTGATGATGAGCTGGAGACTTCTCAGCTGTCTCATGCCTGTCTTCTTTAGGCATATCCTTTGATAGAACTCTATCCCACCTGGAGAACAACCTTATATCCATTCTCCTTATATGATTGATCTTGGAGCCTGATAGATATTGCATTACTTCTGGAATGATTCCAGCTAAGTAAAGACTCAGTATTCTAGCCATGTTTGGCTTCTTGATTTCCTCCTTGATTTTGTCAAACACAACTGCTGACCAGTTGGTGGGAATGTGAAATACAATCCTACTCATTAGGTTGAACATGAAGACAGAGATCCTATCATGTCCACCAGTCTTGCACAGCACCACTTTCCCAATAATTTCAGAAAGAAATTTACCCTGATTATTCATGCCTTTTCGATTGAAGGCAGCACCAATCTTCATGGTGGGATCCAGTCCACACCACTGAAGTGTTTGCCTTGTTTGTGAGGCTGAAACCTCCTCTTTATCGTTTATCCTTGGAAGATGAAGGATTCTGGTTAATCGCTTCTGAGTCACCTTGACTCTTGTGTCCTGAATAGTTGATTTGATTTTCATACAAGTAGAATCCACAGATGCGGTGGTGTAGAATTCAAGAACTTCCTTCTTCCAGACCTTGGTGGGTTCTGAGACAAGGAATTCAAGTCCACTATCTATGAGAAGAGATACCACCATCTTAATCTCTGGAGCTGCATCGTCGAACGCATGCCTAACCAGTTCATATCCCTCGTTGATGGAATCTTCGATCTTTGGCGCCATTGAATAGTTGAGAAAGCTTGAGAAAAGAGAGAAGAAGGATTGTCGACACACAAGGTTTTTGTCTCGAAACCCTGGTGAGCGTGTCGACAAAATACGGCTGAGACCTATTTATACACTTTTATGCCAAGAAGATCAAAAGGCGGGCAAAAATAGTCAAATTGTGTCGACACAGACAATATGTGTCGACACAAATTCTGAATAAGTCGACAACAACACTGTAGTTATGTCGACATGACGCTCTAGACTATATCAACATAAAAATCCTTGATGTGTCGACACATCTACTCTGTGTCGACACCATTTTTCTGAGTTTGTCGACACAAATCCTCTGTATCGACACTTAAATCCTGAATGAGTCAACACAGTTTTACTTAGCCAAATTTTGCTAAACTAATCTATAGTTAGCATGCCTAATTCAATTTTAAATCTATTGAATTTTGTTTCATTCAGAGGCTTAGTAAATACATCTGCAATTTGATAATCTGTCTTAACAAATTCTAGTGAGATGTCTTCTTTTTCTACATGTTCTCCAAGAAAATGGTATTTTATTTCTATATGCTTAGTCCTACTATGTGAAACAGGATTATTTGCAATAGAAATAGCACTTTTTGAATCACATAATAAAGGTGTTCTACTTACCTGGATACCATAATCTTTTAGTTGATGTTGAATCCACAATAGTTGTGCACGGCAACTTCCAACTGCAACATACTCAGACTCAGCTATGGATATTGCCACACTAGTCTGCTTCTTACTACTCCATGATATCAACCTTCCTCCCAAAAATTGACATGTACATGTAGTACTTTTTCTATCTTCTCTGCAGCCTGCAAAATCTGCATCTGAATAACCTATTAGTTGAAAATCTCTATTCCTAGGGTACCAAAGGCCTAGATTTGGTGTGCCCTTTAAATATCTCAAAATTCTTTTAACAGCAGTGTAATGAGATTCTTTAGGGCATGCCTGGTACCTAGCACAGACACATGTAGCATACATAATATCTGGTCTACTAGCTGTGAGGTATAATAGAGAACCAACTATTCCTCTATACAAAGACTCATCTACAGGCTTACCTGTATCATCTTTACATATAGGAATATTTGTTCCCATAGGAGTTTTCATGGTAGAGGAAGATTCCATACCATATTTCTTTATCAACTCTTTGGTGAACTTAGACTGGGATATGGACAAGCCATCATCAGTTTGTCTTACTTGGAGTCCCAAGAAGAACTTAAGTTCCCCCATACTACTCATTTCAAACTTCCCTTGTATAAGTTTGGCAAACTTCTTGCAAAGGTTGTTCTCTGTAGACCCAAAAATTATGTCATCCACATAGATTTGGACTAAGATTATCTTGCCTTTAGACTCCCTAAGGAATAGAGTCTTGTCTATTTTGCCTCTTGAGAATTTGTTCTCAATAAGGAAAGTAGACAGGGTGTCATACCAAGCCCTTGTGGCTTGCTTTAACCCATATAAAGCTTTCCTAAGTCTAAAAACATAATCAGGTTTAAGAGAGTCTACAAAACCTGATGGTTGTTCCACATAGACTTCTTCTTTTAGATCTCCATTCAGAAATGCTGATTTCACATCCATTTGGTATACCTTGAATCCTTGGTATGCAGCATAGGCAATAAACATCTTGATTGCCTCCAGTCTTGCTACTGGGGCAAATGTCTGATCAAAATCTATTCCCTCTTCCTGCCTATATCCTTTAGCAACCAGTCTTGCTTTGTTCTTTATTATTACTCCACTCTCATCCAACTTGTTCCTAAATATCCACTTTGTTCCAATGATGTTGTGGTCTTTTGGTTTAGGAACAAGCTCCCAGACTTTGCACCTTCTGAATTGATTAAGCTCCTCTTGCATAGCATTAATCCAATGTTGGTCTTGGATGGCTTCTTCAAATTTCTTAGGCTCCATTTGAGATAGGAAACTTGAGTGCAGGACTGTGCTCAGATTTCTGCTTCTAGTCAGCACTCCTTGACTTGGATCACCTATTATTTGATTTGCTGGATGGTCTTTAAGATGTCTGATAGTAGGAGGTAGATTTCCTTCTGGTTGATTATTTCCAGTCCCTTCATTATGCTGCACTTCCTGGGAGTCATCAGCTTCTATAGAATCATGTACTCCCCTGGATTATAGTCAACATTTTCCATCTATTCATTTGCTGTTGAACCTTCTGCAATGGAAAGCTTGTCCATCCTTTTGCTTATACCTGTTGGACTGTATGAACTACAAGGCAACTTACAGTTGATTAATCCTGATTCATCAAACACAATATGTATAGATTCTTCTACAACTTGAGTAGTCAAGTTGAAGACTCTATAGGTATTACTATTTATGCTGTACCCAACAAATATCCCATCTTGGGATTTGGCAGCAAACTTAGTTAGATATGACTTGCCATTGTTAAGTATATAGCACTTGCAACCAAAGATCCTAAAGTAGGATAGATTTGGTTTTCTACCTTTCATAATTTCATAGGGAGTCTTTTTGTGGCACTTAGTGATAGAAGCCCTATTGATCACATGACATGCAGTGTTTACTGCCTCAGCCCAGAAATATTCTGGAAGAGAGGTGTCACTCAATAGAGTTCTACCAGCTTTAATCAATGTCCTATTCTTTCTTTTAGCAATACCATTTTGCTGAAGTGTTCTAGGTGAGGAGAACTCTTTGAAAATTCCAAAGTCTTCACATAATTTTGTCATACTTTCAGATTGAAATTCAGTGCCATGGTCACTTCTGATTTTGACCACTATACTGTTTAGTTCATTCTGAATTTGTTTCACAAAACTAAGTAAGACACTTGGGGTTTCTGATTTTTGTCTCAGAAAGAACACCCATGTATATCTAGAATAGTCATCTACAACCACAAAAGTGTAGACCTTCCTACCTAGACTATGAACTAGCATAGGACCAAAAAGATCCATATGTAAGAGGTATAAGCACCTCACAGAATCCTTGTTTTCAAGACTATGAAAGGAGGATTTTGTCTGCTTGCCCTTTTGACAAGCTGAACATATCCCTTCCTTTATACACTTAACTTGAGGACTATTCCTCACTAACTCTTTGCTGAAGAGTTGGCCAATTGTCTTATAGTTAAGATGAGCCAACCTCTTGTGCCACTTGACACAATGAGATGCATTATCATCAGCTACAAGACAGATGGGAGAAGCCTTGTTCTCACATACAAAATTAAGACAATAAACATTTCTCTTTCTATACCCAGTCAATATGATCTTTTGATCACTTGACCTTTTGATATGACATCCATCCTTAACAAATGAAATGTCATATCCAAGATCACTCAGCTGACTTATGCTAATCAGATTATGTTTCAAACCTTTTACATAAGCCACTTGGGTGATGGTAATTTGGTTTGAAGAAATGTTACCAAACCCTTTGATGATTCCTCTTTCAGATCCACCAAAGATAGCTTTAGGTCCATCTTTGACAGATGTGTACTCCTTCAGCAGCCCCTTTGTTCCAGTCATGTGCCTGGAACATCCACTGTACAAGTACCATGTAGGGGTATGGCAACTTGGACTTTCCTGCAATACAGAATTACTTTCCCTTAGAACCCAAGTAATTCTTGGGTCCTTGGTTCAGGTTAGCACCATTCATATTAAGACTACCAGCAGCTCTTCTAACTGGTAGACTATTGTTCTTCCTTACATTTGTGTTATGCCAGCAGTCTAAGGCAAAATGTCCTCTCTTGCCACAACACCAACATTCAAACTTATTGTATCTAGGTCTTGATACACCTTTGACAGAAGAATTTATGTCCAGTGCTGGTCCTGCTGCAGCTTCACCCACAGATTTCTTATAACCATGGGGTTTATGAACATGGGTAGACCTATTGGCATTTACACCCTTGTTTATCTGAACATTAGTCTTAATATGACCATGAATATTCTCAAGATCATATTTGTTAGAAGGCACTTGCACCTTTCTAAACATAACTGGGACTGAAAGGTTTAGAGGCTGGACATGAGCTTTGCCTTTTCTTTTGAATTGGGCAGCCCTGGGGTTACCTTTGAAGCCTAATCCTACCTTACCCTTTTGAGACACAAACTCATCTATTAAAGGTAAGACAGATTTTGGCTTAGAGTAACTAGCCACTAACTCTTTCTCTATTCTTTATCTGGCCTCCAGACTCTTAATTTGATCATTGTTATATTTGATTGTGCCCATCTGAATATAGGTTATATTTTTCAGTTTGGCAATCTCATTTAACTTTTGATCCATTACTTTTTCAAACTCAGTTGCAGCCACCTTAAGATCAGCAATTTCCTGAGCCTGAGTTTTGACTAGGTTCTTGCTTTTCTTAAGAGCCTGCAACAAGTCCCTATATTCATCCATCAACTGATGAATATCACCTTCAGATTCAGATCCATTCACATCACTTGATGTAGATGAATCTGACTCTGAACCAGTACTAAAATTAGAAGAACTAGAAACCTTTTGTACCTTACTAGGACCAGGCTGATCCTGGCATTGGTTATCTTCTAACTCAGCCATCAGACCCATGCATTCCTTGTCTTCTTGATCATGAATGGAATCCATCAGTTGCAGAAATTCCTCTTCTTGATTGGCTGCATACAATCCTATGTATGCTTCTGCTTCAGATTCTGACTCTGATGAGGACTGATCTGAAAGACTCTTATCCTTCTTTGCAACAAAAGATTTCTCCTTCTTACCCTTGTATTGAGTCCTTTTTTTGTCTACTGACTCCTTTCTCTTTTCTGGACATTCAGCTACCATATGTCCAGTCTTATTGCAGCAATAACAAACAATCTTAGAAGTTATGGCTTTGCTAGGCTTAGTTCTGTTTCTCTCATTTCTTGAGGATTTTCTCTTCTGATAGTACACATCTACTGGCTGTGATGTAGAGGGCCTGGACTTCCACTGCTTCTTTTTCAAGAACTTTTGAAACTGTCTTGTAAAGGCAGTAAAGTCAGTATCTGATTCACTGCTCCCTGATTTCTGACTATCTGAATTTTCTGTTATTTCTTCTGTAGCTTCCTTGAGAGGAGATGAAGACATCCTCCCTTTCTTTCTAGTGGCTTCAACTTTGAAAGCCACAGATCTATGCTCACCTTTTGTACTTCTTTCTTCCTCCTTCCTAGCCATCAATTGCATTTCATATGAAAGCAATTTTCCAAACAAGGTTGGAGGAGAAATATCAGCTAACTTGGCCACTTCTCTAATGGCACATATTTTGGTATCCCAATCCTTTGTTAAAGATCTGAGAAACTTGTCATTCAGCTCATATGTACTGAAGACTCTTCCATAGGACATTAGTTCATTCACAATCCTATAGAATTTCTTATAACACTCAGTTATGCTATCAGACTTTCCTTGTCTGAAGCTCTCATATTCTTGGTTGAGCATTGATTTTCTGTCTTGTCTTACTTCTTCAGATCCTTCCATATAGACAATCAAGGTGTCCCACATCTCTTTGGAGGTCTTGCAATGTATCAGATTTTGGAAGGTGGAATCATCTATTGCACTTACTATGATGTTTTGAGCTCTCTTGTCAATAGTGGCTAAGATGATTTCCTCCTTTGTCATTTCTGAAAAATCCTTAGGAGTTTCCTGATTTGCATCTAATACATAAATCTTCATTGGAATGTATGGACCTTCTTTCACTTTTATATAAATTCTTGGGTCTGAGGCCTCCATAAACAGCCTAACCCTTTCCTTCCCAATGCCAAAGATTTCTTTTCTGCAGATGGGAAGCTTCATAGATCCCAACTCCTTGTGATTCTCACCTGAACCCATTTTCTAGATTCTTGATTCTGCCTTTAGATCTAACTCAGACTGTTAAGTCTTTCTTTGAGCAACCTCCCTCTGATACCACTTGATAGTTTTACTTTCAAGATTACCTAGACACCTAGAGGGGGGGTGAATAGGTTCTTATATTCTTTTCAAACTTAAGGCAGAATGATTAAGTAATTAAAGACTATTTTCTATGAGTTCTGCAGCTACTTTAGCAATCACAATCACACAATCTAGAACTACACATCACAGATTGCAACAAGTATTTATAGTGGTTCCCCAAGATCTGGGTACATCCACTTTCCCCCTTCGCCTATCTAGCAGTGTGCTAGATTCAGCCAAACTCCCTTCTTTAACTCAGATCCTCAGATCCTACAGCTTAGAATCCAAAATGGATTCCTACAACTCAGAGTGATACCACACTCCTACAGCTCAGGCAATTCAGCCCTACCTCAGTCTTTATTCAAGACCTATAACTCAGAGATTATCTCTCCTACACTCAGCCTTTATAAATTAGGCTTACAACTCAGATCTATTAAAAGATCCTACAAGATTTGAGTAAAATATATTTTTATCTTGCTCTTGGAGAGAGAGGTGGAACAAGACAGTGTTCTTGATCAGCTTCTTGATAAATCAGATGGATAAAATCAACTGGAACTTAGCTTTCTTCAAAGCTTCTTGAATCTGAACTTTGTTGAGTTGATCTTCTTTGACATAAACTGATCAGCAGCTTTCTTCTTAGATTTCAGAATTTGAATCTGAATCTTCTTGATAGATAAGTTCAGAATCTGTTTCTTTTGAAATCTGAGACAGCTTTCTTCTTGCCTTCTTTCTACTAGATCTCTCTCTATCCAAGTCCCTTGAAGATACTTCAGAATTCTTGACTGAATTCTACTTAGACAGATTCTGATAGTTCAATCAGATTCTCTTCTTAGATCTGCAAAGATCTTCTTCTTATTGTTACTTATTATTCAGTGTTCAGTTTTCAGTTGTATGTCTTCTTTCAGACACTATCCGTCTATTTATAGCCTTCATTCCTGGTAACCGGCTGTTCCGGTTCCTAACAAACTTATATCTGTGTCAATCACGTAAGTTAACCTATAGAGACCCACAGCTGTCAATTCTTCAAACTGCCAAGGAGTCTTTGTTTCTTCCAGAAAGTGTCGAGACAAACTGTCAATATGTGTCGAGACAATTATTAAAATGTGTCGACACAATTTGATTGAGTGTCGACACAATCCTTTGTGATGTCGATACATATGTTTTGATGTCGACACAGCTTCTTGACTCAACTTTTTGAGAATGTGTCGACACAGATAGTTGTATGTCGACACAATTACTTCAGCCACAGACTTATTGTTGATTCTGTTATGTGTCGACACAAGTCTCTAAGTGTCGACTTAGCTGTTGTTGACTTCTGCCTCTGTGTGTCGACACAGCCTCCCGGTGTCGACATAGTTGATGTCGACTATAATCTTGTGTGTGTCGACACTGCCTCCCGGTGTCGACACAGTTGATGTCGACTATAATCTTGTGTGTGTCGACACTGCCTCCCGGTGTCGACACATTTGATGTCGACTCATTATCTTTGTGTCGACACAGCCTTCTTCAAGTGTCAACACAATCTTCCTGAAGTGTCGACACATCTTCTTCTGGTGTCGACCTATGGACTTAGAAATTTTTCCATACTTTTAACCTGCACATATTCAACTTAAACAACATCAAATACACCTTGATGTATATCATTATGCTAAGTTAGGCTTCTTCAAATCAGGTACACATTTTCCAATGTACCCAACAGTCGTTGATGTCCATATTTGTTGTAGTGTTAGGGTTTGCTTATTTCCAAACTAAATCATCTCCAAATTGGGATGAAAATTTATACAGAGCCTTATGATGACGCCAAGGACGACTCACAAAAATTTGGGAGGGTCTGGAGGTCATTAGACCATTTGAATAATTCATACATGGATTATTAAATTTCTACAAAAACTTTTGGAAAATGTTTTCCAAACTTCCCCTTTTTGGATATCTCCTAGTTATAGGTAAGAGTGACCCCCATCCAAAATTCCAAGTCATTTGGATGGCTGGATTTATGGGGACACTCAAAATAGTCTCTAGTCTAGCCTTGGTATAGTCCTAACCAAAATGAGTGCTCTAGTCAAACCAAATGGGTTGAAACAAATTTTAAATTAACATAGACCTATAGAGCTACAATTTTCATGTTGACCACTTTCTCTGATTAAGCTTCTAAGTATTTTTAAATTAATTCCTTAAATGACTTATTTTTTGCGACAGAATATACAAAAATATATGATATATATAATCCGATGTTGCACAGATCTTGACGCAATCCGATGATTGCTGGTCATCTTCTTCCTCCAGCCGACGGGTGAGATTTACCAGACCTGGAGCGTCTTCCAGCCTGATTTCCCTACCACCCGGCCACCTCCCTGGCCGTCCACGGCCGCAACCACCTTCGTTGAGGTGGGGGCTATCGTCAAGCGGCGACACGGCCGCCGGAGGGGCCATTTCCGGAGATCCCGACACTTGAATTTTTCCCGAAAAACCAGGAAAACGGAAGCTTTGATTGTAACGCCCCGAAACTCAAAAGAGGGACAGGTGACGTTTTAAACCAAGGCTGGGACCTGGAGCAGGTGTCTCGGGTATGTCATGGGCGTGACACGGGCGTGACACGGGTGTGTCGCGCTAGGGAGTTTTCTGAGTCATGTACACGGACCATGACACGGGCACAGACACGGGCGTGTCACATGTGACACGGGCGTATCGGGTGCCGTTTCGCAGGCCGTGTCCTCCTCGGGAAGCAAGTGTTGGTAGTTGTACACGGGCCATGACATAGGTACAGACACGGGCGTGTCACATGTGACACGGGCGTGTCTGGTGCCGTCTCGCAGGCTATGTCCTTCTCGAGAAAAGTGTGTTGGTTGTTGCACACGGTGCATGACACGGGTCGTGACACGGCTGTGTCGCAAGCGACACGGGCGTGTCGTAGGCCGTATCGAATGTCATGTGCTGGTTATCGCGTCGATCGAGACGGCGAATGGGTGACACGGCCATGCACACAGCCGTGTTGCAACCCGTGTTCGGCCCAGATTTTGTAATTTTAGGCCGAATCGTGGTCGTTCGTTTACTTGGCTTTGGATCCGACGGCTGAGGGTTAGTGCTGGCGGTTTAAACCTAAAGTTAGGGTTTGAAATCCCTCATTTCATCAAAGTGTTACTCTTTCTAAAGTGTAGAGAGAGGGGAGAGCAAGGTGGAGGAGGAGACCAAGATCCGGCCACCGGTTGAGCGTCAGAGCTCCGAATCGCGATCCGAGTCCAGATCCGCGAAGGCGACGCCGTTGCGGTGCTTTCCAACCGCATAGATTTTTCATGGCACCGCGGAAGAACGCAAGGGTAACGATTCTCATCCTAGGGCATGTGAAGCCCTCTTTTCCTTTGCATAGGAAGCCCTCTCTCGCGAGTGAGCGAAGAGTTGGAGTGTTCCTTGGGGTAGATATGTAAAGTCCCCCTTGTATAGAGTCCGTATGTGAAAACGGGCATAGGCATTGTGTGTGAAGCCTATCCGAACAAGTTGATCTGGATCGGTGATGTTGCATTGCATATGAACCGGGGAAGACTCCAGATGTTTGGGCGTTTTTCGGGTTTTCTACGTGGTAGATTGCAACAGGGAGCCTTGGAGATTAACTCCAAGGTGCACCCGGAAAACTTGGATAAAGCGGGTTTTGCAAACACGATGGTCGGGGAGCCAACGTGAATATAACCGGGTTATGTGATTGTTGTGGCGGAAACGGGACTCGGTGAGTCTTGACCTGCGCATATGGCTTAAATTGTCGTTGCGGAATGAGCACGGGTCAGGCGGAACCGTACCCGATCTATGTCGTTCAGTGGGACCATTGGCATGGATGAGAGTCTTCGGCGGTCTATGGCTTAAATTGTCGTGTCTAAGGCCAGGAAGACAAAATGCTCATATGATTGGCCGTCCAAGGGGCGGTGGTGGAACGGGAACGTCTATGGCTTGAATTGACGTGACGTTGGCCGGTTCGCCGTGAATGTTCCTTGTGTGCACGAGGTGTGTGGTCGTGCGAGCCTACGCCTATGATGAAGTGTGTTTACACTATTATGATGCTATACTAATAAAGCACAGGGAAAGAGCATCGCCGCCCCAATTTTGGGGGCGGGATCATTATAATTTGGTTAGCATTACTGACCATTATTCTGTTTACCACTAGGTTGTGGATTGTGTCTTGCAGGTGCTGCGGAGCCGAGCGGGAAATAGCGGGCTAAAGCCCATGTTGCGGTGCTGGCCCTCGAAGGCCTAACCTTTTTATGTTTTCCATTTATCTCATATATGGCCGGCCTGCGAGCCGAAGTATGAAAGTCACTCTTGTTTGAGGAAACTATTGTAAGGCCATAAGGCCAGTACTTTTGTATTAATCATTCCTATTTTCTTTGAGTAGTGGGCATTCGTGCTTGGCAGGGTTCTTATTTTGTGCAACTTAATAAATTGCTTCCGCTAGAATGACTCTGTGTAGGACATTTGTGATTGGTTGTATGGTTTCAACGCGTAACCAATCGGTCTGTCCATAGTATATGGCGTCGGGCCCCGGCCGGACCTACTGTTATATGCTATGTGATGGATAGGGGTGTTACCAATTTGTATCAGACTACTGGTTTCGGTCAAACTTAAACTAATTCTTGGGCGAATTCACTTTAAGGGGTGGTGAGCACATGTGTGTGCGTCATCGTTATAACATGAAAATAACCCTTGAATGTCCACTTAGGAATGAAAATACACATGTTTGAGGAACCTGCGTGTTCCTATAATTGTTGTTTGCAATATTGTTTGGTCGCTTATCGGTGTTTTGCACGATTATAGGTGACCAGAAGTGGTGCTGGACCGTCGGAACGGCCAGGTTCTGAGGCAAGAAGTGCACCAAGCGATGCGCATGCAACACCTCTATCAGCCAAAACCATTAGGTTGGTGGAAGAAGCTGTCATGGCAATAATTAATGCGCAACCTGCAAGGCAGGTGCAGCAGCCTACTCCTGCGGTAGAGCAAGATCCGCTCCAAGCGGCGGAGCGTAGAAGGGTTGAACAGGTGGCGGTGGAGCCGGAGTTGCCTCGGAGAGCAACTGAGAGACAGCTTAAGCATGTGATGGGCTTCCATCCATCGGTGTTCTCGGGAACGGGAACCCCGACCCAGGCCGAAGATTGGCTCTCAAGAGTCAATAGGGTGATGACAGCAACAAAAACGGAAGAGTGGCAGAAGACCACGATAGCAACGTTCCTTGGACGGGGATGCGAGATTATGGTGGGAAGGCTTAGAGCTACACATGTTGAGGGGAAGGCCGGTTGCCGAAGTACCTATGGAGGAGTTTTTGAGATTGTTCATGGCTCGATACCTCCCCTCAACACAGAGGATCGAATTGGAGAACGAGTTCCAAAAGCTGGTGCAAGGAGATAGCACTGTAGACGAGTACCTCCACGAGTTTACTCGATTGGGGAGATATGTTAGCGCTACCTTTGCCAACGAGGAGCGAAAGACTAACTTCTTCTTTGAAGGGTTAAGAGATGAGCTGAGGTTGCTACTATCGGGGCCCATGGCACAGGCTTCATGACCCTGGTCACCTCGGCCCGGTCCTTGGAGAAGGACATGAGAAATGTGCAAGCTAAGAAGGAATCTAGTGGGAAGAAATCGGAGTTCAAGGCGCCGACTATGTCGAAGTCGGGCTACCGTAGATTCTACAAGAAGGCTAGGACGTCAGGTCCAGCTTCCTCTGCAGGTGCCTCGGGGGCAACTACCAATCGAACCCCGGGCGCTTGTTTCACGTGTGGAAAGACTGGGCACTTTTCCCGCGATTGCTGGAGCGGACGCCCAAAGTCTGAGCGAAAATAAGGAGCTACCTACGAAGAGAAGGGCAAGGCGGTGGAGTCAACCGCGTCCCATTATGCTCCGACTCAACCTAGAGTGTACAGCTTGGGCCAGCAGGAGGCCATTAAACAAGCTGACGTGGTGACAGGTACGAGTTAATTTATAGCAAGTTAACTTTAAATACTGTTATTTATTGCTTGTTAGCCTAATATGGTTTGCATAGGCTTTGTTTTGATTAGCGATAGTCCGGCACAGGGCACTGTTCGATACGGGAGCTTCACACTCCTTCTTGTCCGAAAATTTTATATCGCGCATCAGATTCCCTTCTTCGATGGCGAAGGACAAGTTGGATGTGCTGCTACCGAATTGGTGATCGATGCGTGCGGACAGAGTGTGTGTCGTAAAGGTTCACATAGGGAGCCAAGAGTTCGACTTGCTAGCATCATTGCTGCCGCTAGTAGAGTTCGACGTTATCTTTGGGATGGATTGGCTTTCGGAGCAGAAGTCTTCGATTGATTGCAATAGTAAGGAGGTCAAGCTGGGTGTTGGACGGGAGACAACATTCACGGGACTGAAGGGGTCGAGCAGGACGCTGATGTCTGCTCTTCAGGTGGTAAAGGCAGTTCATGCAGGCGCAGAGCTATTCTTCGCAATAGTAGGGGATGTAGAGCCAAAGTCTGCATTGGATAGTATCCCCGTGGTTTGTGAATACCTCGATGTGTTCCCAGATAGTCTTACCGGAGCCCAACCGCAGCGAGAGATTGATTTCAATATCGAGCTAGTGCCAGGTGCCAAACCTGTGTCACGTGCTCCTTATAGTCTGGCGCCGAAGGAAATGGGAGAGTTGAAAGTTCAGCTAGAGGAGCTGATGGATCAAGGTTATGTGCGTCCAAGCTCATCACCTTGGAGCGCACCGGTCCTCTTAGTTAAGAAGAAGGACGGGAGTATGCGGCTGTGTATCGACTACAGAGAGTTGAACAAGCTGACGGAGAAGAACAAGTACCCAATCCTGAGGATTAATGATCTCTTCGATCAGTTAGTCAGATCGTCAGTATATTCTAAGTTTGACTTGAAGTCGGGGTACTATGAGTTTACGATCAGGGAGTGTGATATCCCGAAGACGGCGTTCAGCACAAGGTATGGGCATTTCGAGTTCACGGTCATGCCGTTTGGACTGACGAATGCGCCTTTAGTGTTTATGGACTTGATGAACAGGACGTTCCAAGATTTCCTGGACCGCTTTGTGATCGTCTTTATTGACGATATATTGGTGTACTCGCAGTGCGAAGAAGATCACTTCAAGCACTTGCATCTAGTGTTGGAGACTTTGAGGAGGAATGAGCTGTATGCGAAATTCTCCAAGTGCGAGTTCTGGCTACCCTTAGTAGCGTTCCTTGGTCACATAGTTAGTGGGGAAGGTATAGCGGTGAATCCGGCAAAGATCGTTGCGATACGGGAGTGGCCTGCGTTGTCTTATGTCGCGGAAGTCCGTAGTTTTCTCGGGCTTGCCGGATATTACAGGCGCTTCGTAGAGAACTTCTCGCGGATAGCGCTACCTCTCACGAAGTTGACAAGGAAAGATCAGAGATTCTTGTGGATGCAGGAGTGCGTGCAAGCTTTTAAGGAGCTGAAGAGACGGTTGACCACGGCGCTAGTGCTTAGTTCGCTGAGTGGGACCGAGGGCTTCGAGGTTTATAGTGACGCCTCGGGTAGTGGTTTGGGTTGTGTGCTATTGCAGCATGGGAGCGTGATAGCTTATGGATCGCGTCAGCTAAAAGTGCATGAAAGGAACTATCCGGTCCACGACTTGGAGTTGGCGGCCATGCTATTTGCACTTAAGCTGTGGAGGCACTACCTATACGGCGTAAGGGTCGATATTTAAACCGATCACAAGAGCCTGAAGTACCTGTTGGATCAGAAGGATCTTAACATGAGGCAGAGGAGGTGGATGGAGTTCCTGGGGGACTACACCTTCAAGATTCATTATGTACCCGGGAAGGGCAATGCGATTGCTGATGTGTTGAGTCGCAGGGCTCCCGCCCAAGACAACTGGTTATCGGTTCATGATGAGAGGCTAGTACGGGAGTTGGAGGCATTGGAGATCTGTTGCGTGGACAAGCAGACAAGCGCCAAGGCTTTGTTGAACTGGACAGAGGATCAGTATGACCTGGCTGACCATGTTCGGCATGCATTGGAGTTAGATGACTCCATGAAGGAGCTTATGGAGGCAGCATTGGATGGGTCAAATTCCCAAATTTCATGTATAGGATGGGTTGTTAAGGAAGGATCATTGGTTGTGCGTCCCAAGCGGGGGTAACCTGCGGGTGGAGTTGATGTATGAGGCTCATCATACCAAGTACTTAATCCACCTAGGGAGCACATAGATGTACCGTGACCTCAAGAAGCTGTTCTGGTGGCTGGCGCTCAAGAAAGACGTAGCGTTGTTTGTGGCTAAGTGCTAAATGTGCGCCTTAGTGAAGGCGGAGTGCCAAAAGCCGGGAGGATTCTTGAAGTCCTTGCCTATACCGGAGTGGAAGTTCGACGACATATCGATGGACTTTGTGCATGGTTTGCCAAGGTCACAGAAGGGGAACGATGTCATCTTGGTGATCGTAGACCGGTTATCTAAAGTGTCGCACTTTATTCCGCATAGGAAGGAGGACTCGGTGGAGAAGTTGGCAAAGCTATATGTTGATAAAATAGTTAGACTACACGGTGTGCCCCGTAGCATTGTGAGTGATCGCGATGGGCGTTTCACGTCCAATGATTGGAGGTTGGTGCAGCAGATGTGATAATACGTTTTGTAGCCTAAACTATTATCGTATTTTATATTTTATATTGTACAAATTATGTCTATTATTAGTTTATTTTTATCCTTTTTATGTAAATTTTATTGCCACTAACTTTTTCCTGTCTTTTTGCAGGTTTTCAGAAAAATTGCCAAAATGGCCTGTCACGCCCCCCTGTCACGCCCTCCCTGGGCGTGACCTAGGGTGTGTCACCCGATCCCGAGGACACCTGTTGGAAGGGACAGAAAACGGTCAAAACCGCTGTCACGCCCCCCTGTCACGCCCTCCCTGGGCGTGTCACAAGGCGTGACCAAGGGCGTGTCGCCCTCTGCCGCAAAGCTGCCGCCGCATTAAATGCCCTTCCGCCTCAGCACGCAAATAGTACTGTCACGCCCCATGTCACGCCCGTGACATGGGCGTGACACCTTCCTTTTTCGGCGACTGACGGATTTCCGACCAATGATTTGGACATGACATGCCTGTCACGCCCCCCTGTCACGGGCGTGACCTAGGGCGTGACCACCGACGTACCGAAGCAATCATCCCTCCCACCAGAATCCAGAGCCCGAGGTCAAATCTGTACCTGTCACGCCCCCTGACATGCCCCCCCTAGGGCGTGTCGGAGGGCGTGACCAACCCGAGAAATTTTCTATAAATTGAGCCCCCCTCCTCCCCATTTCAGCAAGCTTTGGTTGAGTGGGGGAGGTGCTGCCCCTTTGTTTCTTGATCCTTTTTCATGCTTTCTCTCTCTCTCTCTCCCCCTCTCTTTGTACTTTTTGGTTAACCCTAGTTTAATCTTAGTTTGTGCTAGCTTTTAATGTAATTTTCTTCTTGCTTAGTGCTTAATGTAGGGCTAGAATAGGGTTTAATTTTCATGCACTTGTAATTTTATTTTCATTAGTGTAACTTGCCCTTTTTTCATTAATAAAATTGTTCTTCCCTTAGCTTGTGTTCTTCTTATGTTTTTCTACTCATCTCCCCCCCCCCCCCCTCCACTCCATTATGATTAACTAATCCTCCTTGTACTCGATCTTGATGATCTGAGGTTAGAGCGATTATGTTATGATGTTTTAATCAATCTTTTCTTTTTAGGTTAGGGCCTTGAATTACTCTTGATTAATCACGGGTTGGGGGTATATTTTCGATATATACTCTCCGCCTTTGCTTTCATTCTGGGCTAGCCGAGAGGCCGAAAGAATGAAGTGAGCATTCAAGAGTAAAGGGAGTTGTACGCACCCCTCGAGAGAGGCAGACGTCCAAATCTCCCGGATTGGAGTAAAATCCAATAGTGGGGTTCACTGCGTAAAGCGAGTTTTAGGCCTCCGATTTAGACGAGAGTCGGTCGGACCTTCCTAAACTCAGTTGGGCACGACTTCGAGAGAAGCGTGTTCAAGCTTTAGGAACCTCCACGGTCAAGGACCCTTATCCTATTAAGTTTAGATTTTTATCGCATTTTCTTAATCGTCTTTAGCCGAGGTGAATCTCGATCGGGTGCATTTCCATTTCATATTTTCTTCCTTTAGTAGTAATCTCCTATCTTGTGCTCTTTAATTAACTGCAGTAGTTTCCTTTCTAGCATAGTTCTTTTCTTAATAGCGTAAATTAATTGCGGTAGTTCTCTTTCTAGTTTGCTTTAATTTCTCCATTGCGCTTAGATTTTCTAAAACCCTAGTTTTTCCGTCGATAAGATAATAGCGTTCGTGTGAGTAAGCTTAGCCAACAGTTCCCGGATTTCAATACGACACTTGTGTCCCCTTGCTACAATTCGATAGGTATACTTGCCTCATCGGGTTGCTAGTTCGGTTGCGTTTATTTTCTTCGAACCCTAGCGCGCAACAAGTTTTTGGCGCCGTTGCCGGGGAACTCAACTTCCGTTGATATTTTGAAAACACGAACCTATTAATTTTATCTCTTCTCTTTCTCATCCCCTTTCTATAAAGTTTTAAAAAAAAAAATCAAAAAAAATTATCACCGCTCTTAATAGAAACCAACCTCACAATTTTTCTACGCCACCTAATTCTCTCGAAAAGGGCAAAGGGCTTTAAGCGCCACTGTCTTATCTAGTACCTTGCGAACCCTTCACGGGGTAGTCCTTGGGAAGTTCGGGAGTTAATCTATAAAAAAAAATCTATTTCAAAAAGAAAAAAAAATTTTAATTTAATTTTCTAAATCTAGTTTTTCTTTCTAGTTTATCCTTTTTCTCTTTCTCTTCTTCTTTTCTGTTCTTTTAGTGCATGACCCGCGGGAGTCCGTCGGTTATTTTGGACTTGGACCACGAAATTGAGCGTACTCTTCGGAGAAGATCGCGATTTCAAGGTCCTACCATCCAAGTGCCGGTTGAGGACTCCGAGTCATTTAATACTTTAAGAATGGAAGAACCCAACGTAGATGAGGCCGTGCAAAGGACTATGTCCTATTATGCACGACCGAACCTCGAGGGAACAGAATCGAGTATAGTCCGTCCTACTATAGCAAATAATAACTTTGAACTAAAGCCTAGCATAATTCAAATGGTGCAGCAATATGTGCAATTTGACGGACTTCAAGATGAAGATCCGAACGCACATATAGCTAGCTTTCTTGAAATTTGTGACACCTTCAAGATAAATGGTGTCACAAATGATGCGATCAGGCTAAGACTCTTCCCCTTCTCTCTAAGAACTAAAGCTAAGCAGTGGCTTAACACACTTCCGAAAGATAGCATAACCACTTGGAATGAATTAACTGAAAAATTTTTGGCGAAGTATTTTCGGCCAGCTAAAACTGCAAAACTTAGGAACGACATCTCTGCCTTCGGACAAATAGACTCTGAAACCCTTTACGAAACCTGGGAGAGATTTAAAGAATTATTAAGACGATGCCCACATCACGCGCTGCATGTATGGTTACAAGAGCAGACGTTTTATAACGGGCTAAATCAATGCACGAAGCAAATGATAGACGCAGCTTCTGGCGGTACTTTAAATCATAAGACCCCGGAAGCCGCTCTTGAGCTTTTTGAGGACATGGCCATGAACACTTATCAGTGGAATGTGCCTAGGTCCCGCCCGAACAAGCCTGCAGGTATCTATGAAGTGGACAACGTCTCCCAGCTCGCTCTGCAAGTAGAAATCCTAAGCAAAAAAATCACGGAGATGACTGCTGCCTCCGCCCCTCAGGTATGGGAATTTGCAACCCCTACTCCAGAACATTTAGATTATGTTAATAATTTGCCTAGAACTGCTTTTAATAATTTTTCTGCTGCAAATTTTCATCCGCCTGGTTTTAATTTTCCGAATAGTTATAACCCCGCTTTAAGAAATCACCCGAACTTTTCATGGAGTAATCCATCGAATGCGATGCGCCCACCTCCGCAAAATGATTTTTCTGCACAACCACCACCACCACCACCACTTCTTCAAAATTACCCAAAACCTCCGAGCTTGGAGGAATTACTTTCTAAATATATCACCACAAATGACGCTACCATAAGAACTTTAACCGGAAGCGTAAAAAGTTTAGAAAATCAGGTAGGACAGCTCGCGAAAATAATTTCTGAGCGACCCGCAGGGTCTCTTCCTTCCAATACCGAACCCAACCCGAGAGAGCAAGCGAAAGCTATAACTCTTCGGAGTGGGAAGCAAGTCTCCGGTATGGTAAGTGAAGAGCCCGAGGCAAGCTCCGCTTCTGCTTTTAAAAATCAAAGCTCTGCTTCCGCTTTTAAAAATCAAAGCTCCGCTCCCGCTTTTAAAAATCAAAGCTCCGCTCCCGCTTTTAAAAATCAAAGCTCTGCTCCGCTTCCACCCTCTGCTGAAGAAGTAATCACCCCCACTTTAGAAAATAATCTCACTCCACCACCCATCTTCAAAAATAATTCAACTCCTCCATACCCCTCTGAACTTAATAGACAACGTCAAGATGATCAGTACTCCCGCTTCTTAGAAATCTTCAAACAAATCCACATTAATCTTCCCTTCCACGAGGCTATTTCGCAAATGCTGAAATACGCCAAATATCTTAAAGACCTCCTCACAAACAAGAAGAAGTTAGAGAATCTTTCGCACGTCACGCTAAACGTCGAGTGCTCTGCCGTTTTAACAAACGGTTTGCCGAAGAAAATCAGTGACCCGGGTAGTTTCTCTATCCCGTGTGTCTTCGGTGATCTCTTTGTTAAACACGCGTTAGCCGACTTAGGCACAAGTATAAACCTGATGCCCTTTTCGTTGTTCAAAAAGTTAGGGATTGGTAGCCTTAACCCCACGCGTATGAGTATCCAGCTAGCCGATAGATCCGTCAAGTACCCGTTAGGAATAGTGGAGGACGTTCTGGTGAAAGTCGACAAGTTCATCTTCCCGGTGGACTTTGTCATTTTGGACATCGAAGAAGACGTCGAGGTTCCCCTAATCCTTGGCCGACCCTTCCTCGCCACCTCCCGAGCCATCATTGACGTAAGCAATGGTAAGCTCTTTCTTCGAGTAGGCGACGACGAAGTCACATTTCCTATCACCCCTTCGATGAAGAACACCTTAGCGAACGATGACTCATGTTTTTTCGTAGACGTCGTGAGTGATGATTCTTCCTACTGCCTCTCCGACTTTGAAAAAGAATTTTCTACTTTTTGCTCCTCTTCTCTTACAACAGAATCACTGCAAGGAAGTGATGAATCTTCTTATTGTTTTTCTGAGTTTGAAAAAGAATTTTCTGATTTTTGCTCCTCCTCTTTTCTTCCTACTGAATCTCTACAAGAAGCTGTCTTGGCTGCTAGCCCCACCCCTTATTACGTTCCTTATAAAAAAGTTTATGAAGATATTATTTTTGAAAAAAAAGAATCTCAAAATCCTCTTATGAAGAACCCCCTATCCTAGAACTTAAAGAACTTCCCGAACACCTAAAGTATGCTTTCTTAGAAAAAGACTCCAAGTTACCAGTTATCGTTTCGGCCTACCTCACGGATACGCAGAACGATAAACTTCTTCTAGTTCTACGTAAGCATCGCCGGGCTGTTGCTTGGCAAATTTCTGATATCAAGGGCATAAGCCCATCTTTCTGTACACATAAAATTCTAATGGAAGATAATTCGCGTAACTCTAGTCAACCTCAGCGCCGTATAAACCCGAATATGAAAGAAGTAGTTAAGGGCGAGGTTATGAAACTATTAGACGCAGGAATTATCTACCCTATATCGGACAGTAAGTGGGTTAGCCCCGTTCAGGTAGTTCCAAAAAAGGGAGGGATAACCGTAGTTAGTAATGAGAATAATGAATTAATCCCGACACGGACGGTGACGGGTTGGCGTATGTGCATAGATTACCGTAAGTTAAATGACGCCACCCATAAGGACCACTTTCCTCTACCGTTTATCGACCAGATTTTAGAACGTCTCTCCGGCCATAGCTTTTATTGTTTTCTCGATGGCCTCTCGGGGTACTTTCAAATACCCATCTCTCCCGAGGACCAAGAGAAAACTACGTTTACTTGTCCCTTCGGCACCTTCGCGTACCGAAGAATGCCATTTGGATTATGCAATGCGCCGGCTACATTCCAACGATGTATGCTCGCAATATTTGACAAGTACGTAGAAAGCATTATGGAGGTATTCATGGACGATTTCTCCGTGTTCGGCGACTCCTTCGATAGATGTTTAGAAAACCTCGAAAAAGTCTTAGAACGATGCGAAGAAACTAACCTTGCCCTAAATTGGGAAAAATGCCATTTTATGGTGAGGGAAGGGTTAGTTTTGGGTCATAAAATTTCTGCTAAAGGTATTGAGGTAGACGTTGCCAAGATAGAAGTTATTGAGAAGTTGCCGCCGCCTACAAACATAAAAGCTATAAGAAGTTTCCTAGGCCACGCTGGTTTTTATCGTCGTTTTATAAAGGACTTCTCCAAGATCACAAAGCCCCTCACCCATCTCTTAGAAAAAGACGCTCCATTCATTTTTGATGACTCTTGTATTTCTGCCTTTGAATTAATTAAAGAAAAGTTAATTAACGCGCCGATTATGATAGCTCCGGTGTGGGACCTTCCTTTCGAGATTATGTGCGATGCGAGTAGTTTTGCGGTGGGAGCCGTATTAGGTCAACGCATATCTAAGAACTTCCACCCCATCTATTACGCTAGTAAAACCCTCACATCTGCACAAGAAAATTACACCACAACCGAGAAGGAGCTCTTGGATGTAGTATTTGCGTTTGATAAATTTCGCCCTTACATTACACTTTCAAAAATCATTGTTTTTACGGACCACTCGGCCCTCAAGTACCTTCTTGCCAAAACGGATGCCAAGCCTCGCTTGATTCGCTGGGTCTTACTCCTCCAGGAGTTTGACTTAGAGATCCGTGATAAGCGAGGAGCCGAGAACTTGGCCGCCGACCATTTATCAAGATTAGATAACCCCTTTATAGAAAAATTAAATGAAAAATCTTTTAATGATTATTTTCCTGATGAGAAGCTGCTTTTAGTTAATACATCTACTTCTCCTTGGTTCGCGCACATCGCCAACTATCTAGTGGCCCGGGTGCTCCCAAAAGAGTTCTCCTCTCAGCAGAAGAAGAAATTCTTTTCTGAGCTGAAGAACTACTTTTGGGAAGACCCGCATCTTTTCAAAATTTGTGCGGATCAAGTGATAAGGAGATGTGTTTCTTTTGATGAAGGAATTGATATTCTAAAACATTTGCATGAAGGTCCGACAGGTGGGCACTATCAAGCTGCTCGCACCGCTCATAAGGTGCTTTGCGCGGGTTTTTACTGGCCTAGCCTTTGTGAGCAGGTGTGATAGTTGCCAACGGTCGGGCAATATTTCTAATAAAAATGAAATGCCGCAAAATTATTTCTTAGAGTGCGAAATTTTCGACCTCTGGGGAATTGATTTTGTTGGCCCCCTTCCTTCTAGCTTCGGAAACAAATATATTTTAGTCGCTGTTGATTATGTTTCACGATGGGCTGAGGCCCAAGCTCTTCCTACGAATGACTCCCGAGTTGTAGTCACGTTTTTAAAAAAATTATTTTCTAGATTCGGTACGCCACGCGCAATCGTTAGCGATAGGGGTTCCCATTTCTGTAACGCGCAATTTTCAAAAATCCTTACTAAATACGGCGTTACGCATAAACTATCCACTGCCTACCACCCCCAAACTAACGGTCAAGTCGAAATAGTAAATAGAGAAATAAAAAGAATACTAGAAAAGACTGTTTCAACTTCTAGAAAAGACTGGTCAACCAAACTTGACGATGCTCTATGGGCCTACCGAACAGCGTACAAAACCGCCCTCGGATGTACGCCGTATCGGCTGGTCTATGGAAAATCGTGCCATCTGCCCGTGGAATTAGAACACCGCGCCTTTTGGGCCTTAAAATTTTTAAACTTCGATCCCCACTCAGTCGGTGACCTTCGAAAATTCCAACTAAATGAACTCGACGAGTGGCGCTCTTATGCTTATGAAAATAATAAACTTTATAAAGAGCGGACGAAGCGTTTGCACGATAAACACTTAAGGCACCCTAAAAACTTTAAGCCGGGCGACCAAGTGCTTTTATATAATTCTCGTTTACGTTTATTTCCGGGCAAATTAAAATCTCGCTGGTCTGGCCCGTTTTCTGTTTTAGAAGTATTTCCTTATGGAACTGTTTTAATTTCTCACCCTGATAAGGGTAATTTCAAAGTGAATGGTCAGCGTCTTAAACTGTATTTTCTGGTGATGATGATGTCAGTCCAAACACTATTAAGTTTCTGCTTCACGAACTTTAATCTTGAACTTTTTATTTTTTATTTTTTTTTGCTAAAAACAATTTTATTTCGGGACAACAATATTTTTGGACAATATTATTTTTTTTGATGCGTCGAGCTCAACGACGCTTTAACCAAAGGGCGCTCTTGGGAGGCAACCCAAGTTATCTTTTTCTATTTTCTTTATTTTACAATTTTTGCATCGGACGGCTCCGACAAGCTGAAGCTTCTGCGATCGCCTGCTCCAACATTGCTGAATCCATCACAAAGTCCAAAGAAGACATTCGGGGAGCGGTATCACTCAGTTTTCGCAGCAAATAAATCCGGGGAAGTACCTGTATTTCAATTCTGTCTTTCAATTCTGTACTTTATTTTTCTCTCCTTCTCCAATCCCCTTCTTTAGCCATTGAGGACAATGTCTGTTTTAAGCGTGGGGGAGGATTTTCTCCTTCATTTTTGCGTAGTGTAAATAATCTTCTTTTTGTATATATTGTAAATATTTCCAAAAAAAAAATGAATATCTTAAAATTCCAAAATCCAAAAAAAAAGAGAATATTCCACAAAATTAAATTAAAAAAATATATATGTGTTTTTGAATAGTTTAGACATTTTGGTATTTCAATAGTACCCATAGTTTTTAGTTTTGTTTTACTCAAAATCTTCTATAAACAACTTAGTTAATTATAATATTTCTAATCGTTCCTTTTAATTATGTTTCACAAGTAAAATGTTGGTCATGCTGTGTTTCTAATTCGCGGTAGCATGTTAAGGTGAAATATTTTTCTAAAACTCGCATTTCTATTATGGTTTTTTGTTTTTTATTTCCTTTACTTTCTCAAAAATTCATCATCCACTATTTTCTTTTTCATTTTTGAATAATTTTTGTAAAGTCAACTTTTGAATAACGTAGTAGATGTGAACGATCCAAGTCACCTATTATTTCTATTTTCAAGTTAATTTCATCAATCTTCTTTTATTGTCTAGGACTCGCTTTTTGAAAATTTTTCAAACCTTTGTTTTAAATAAATTCAAAAGCGTGAAAATGATTTAGGCCATTTTTGTTTTCGTTTGAGCTTTCTTGCCAACCTAAAAACTTTTACCACTAGTTAGCCGTTTTTGAGCCTTTTTCCGATTTCATTTGATAGCTCCTCCCTTCATTTCAGTTTCACCAAAGCCAAAATTTCCAACCTATCGAATCACACTAGCCTTTTTGAGTTTCATAAATTATTATGACAATTTTGATAGGGTATTTTGTGATTTTTGCGGGAGAAAGATTTTTAAAAAAAAAGGGAAGTATGTTCAAAAGTGATGTTTATTTTTGTTTGGCCAACTCAAAAAGGAAAATAAAAATATTTATGGCCTTTGTTTTGAAAAAAAGAAAAAAAAATGAAAAAGAAAAAAAAATGAAAAAGAAAGAAAAAATGTGTATATATTTTTTATGAAAATTTTTGAAACTCTTTGCTTTGGTTTAGTGTGATTTTAAAACCTTCACGTTTATCTTTGAATTCCACTCCTAATTATTTTCCTAAACCAAACGTTTCTGTCCTATTTAAGTCCTTTTGATTCACGCTTTTTGATTTTTTATTTAACAACTAAGAAAAGAAAAACAGTAAATCAGTTTTAGTTTTAGATTTAAACCTAGATTTTTGATAATTAAATTGATATAATTATAATGCGTTGCTTGGATCTAGTAACAACTCAATGCGTGTTTTTCATTTTCGTTGCTTTACTTAAGTCCATTTAAAAAATCTCGCTAAAATTTTGGATGATTTGTTTTTATTAAGTAAAGTTTTTAAAAGTTTTACCATACCTAAATAATTGTTTTAGACTTACATTTCACCTTTTCCCTACTAAGAATTTCGCATAGTACTTGTGTAGGCATAATTAGAACTTTTTGATTAGTCATTTTTATAAATATCTAGTTTTTATATTTTTGCTTGGGGACAAGCAAAGCTTAAGCTTGGGGGAATTTGATAATACGTTTTGTAGCCTAAACTATTATCGTATTTTATATTTTATATTGTACAAATTATGTCTATTATTAGTTTATTTTTATCCTTTTTATGTAAATTTTATTGCCACTAACTTTTTCCTGTCTTTTTGCAGGTTTTCAGAAAAATTGCCAAAATGGCCTGTCACGCCCCCCTGTCACGCCCTCCCTGGGCGTGACCTAGGGCATGTCACCCGATCCCGAGGACACCTGTTGGAAGGGACAGAAAACGGTCAAAACCGCTGTCACGCCCCCCTATCACGCCCTCCCTGGGCGTGTCACAAGGCGTGACCAGGTGCGTGTCGCCCTCTGCCGCAAAGATGCCGCTACATTAAATGCCCTTCCGCCTCAGCACACAAATAGTACTGTCACGCCCCATGTCACGCCCGTGACATGGGCGTGACACCTTCTTTTTTCGACGACTAACGGATTTCCGACCAATGATTTGGACATGACATGCCTGTCACGCCCCCCTGTCACGGGCGTGACCTAGGGCGTGACCACCGACGTACCGAAGCAATCATCCCTCCCGCCAGAATCCAGAGCCCGAGGTCAAATCCGTACCTGTCACGCCCCCTGACACACCCCCCCCCCTAGGGCGTGTCGGAGGGCGTGACCAACCCGAGAAATTTTCTATAAATTGAGCCCCCCTCCTCCCCATTTCAGCAAGCTTTGGTTGAGTGGGGAAGCTGCTGCCCCTTTGTTTCTTGATCCTTTTTCATGCTTTCTCTCTCTCTCTCTCTCCCCCCTCTCTTTGTACTTTTTGGTTAACCCTAGTTTAATCTTAGTTTGTGCTAGCTTTTAATGTAATTTTCTTCTTGCTTAGTGCTTAATGTAGGGCTAGAATAGGGTTTAATTTTCATGCACTTGTAATTTTATTTTCATTAGTGTAACTTGCCCTTTTTTTCATTAATAAAATTGTTCTTCCCTTAGCTTGTGTTCTTCTTACGTTTTTCTACTCATCTCCCCCCCCCTCCACTCCATTATGATTAACTAATCCTCCTTGTACTCGATCTTGATGATCTGAGGTTAGAGCGATTATGTTATGATGTTTTAATCAATCTTTTCTTTTTAGGTTAGGGCCTTGAATTACTCTTGATTAATCACGGGTTGGGGGTATATTTTCGATATATACTCTCCGCCTTTGCTTTCATTCTGGGCTAGCCGAGAGGCCGAAAGAATGAAGTGAGCATTCAAGAGTAAAGGGAGTTGTACGCACCCCTCGAGAGAGGCAGACGTCCAAATCTCCCGGATTGGAGTAAAATCCAATAGTGGGGTTCACCGCGTAAAGCGAGTTTTAGGCCTCCGATTTAGACGAGAGTCGGTCGGACCTTCCTAAACTCAGTTGGGAACGACTTCGAGAGAAGCGTGTTCAAGCTTTAGGAACCTCCACGGTCAAGGACCCTTATCCTATTAAGTTTAGATTTTTATCGCATTTTCTTAATCGTCTTTAGCCGAGGTGAATCTCGATCGGGTGCATTTCCATTTCATATTTTCTTCCTTTAGTAGTAATCTCCTATCTTGTGCTCTTTAATTAACTGCAGTAGTTTCCTTTCTAGCATAGTTCTTTTCTTAATAGCGTAAATTAATTGCGGTAGTTCTCTTTCTAGTTTGCTTTAATTTCTCCATTGCGCTTAGATTTTCTAAAACCCTAGTTTTTCCGTCGATAAGATAATAGCGTTCGTGTGAGTAAGCTTAGCCAACAGTTCCCGGATTTCAATACGACACTTGTGTCCCCTTGCTACAATTCGATAGGTATACTTGCCTCATCGGGTTGCTAGTTCGGTTGCGTTTATTTTCTTCGAACCCTAGCGCGCAACAAGATGTTGGGGACAAAGTTGAAGTTCAACATAGCCTTCCATCCGCAGACAGATGGACAGACCGAGAGAGTCAATAGAACAATGGAGGACATGCTACACATGTGTGTTCTAGACTTCGGGAAGCATTGGGAGGACCACTTGTATTTGGTGGAGTTCGCGTACAACAACAGCTACAAGGCAAGTATCCAAATGGCGCCCTTTGAGGCCCTATATGGTAGGAAATGTCGCACGCCGTTATCGTGGCTAGAAACGAGTGAGGCAAGGTTGTACAAGAAGCAGGAAGTGGAGAGTGCTACTTCTTTGGTGCAGATCATTCGAGAGCGCTTGTTGATCGCTCAGGACAGGCAGGCTAAGTATTACAATGCCAAGCACCGGAACGTAGAGTTCGCGGTAGGCGATTGGGTGTACTTAAAGTTAAAGCCGTTCAAGGGTGTTTCGCGGGTGAGGCACTTGAAGAAGTTGAGCCCAAGATACCTTGGACCCTTTGAGATTCCTGAGCGGGTCGTCGAAGCGGCTTATCATTTGAAGCTATCGGTGGAGTTGAGTGGACTACACGATGTGTTCCACATTTTTGTGTTGCGGAAGGCGGTGCAGGAACCTTCGCTAGTGATCGCAGTTGATCAAGTGCCGGTGGACGAAGGGTTGACGACAAGGGTCAAGCCCGTTCGTATCGAAGACTTTGAGGTGAAGAGACTCCATAATAAGGAGATCCGGATGGTTAAGGTCCGGTGGGATAATTGCGGTCGGGAGGAGCTATCTTGGGAACGGGAGCAAACTATGCTGGAGGAGTACCTGGAGTTATTCTGCTCAGGTACCGTTAAAAGCTTTAAGTTCCTATTGTTTTCCTTTAGTAAATTTTGTGGGCGAAATTCTTTTAAGGGAGAGAGAGTTATAACGCCCCGAAACTCAAAAGAGGGACGGGTGACTTTTTAAGCAAAGACTGGGACTTGGAGTAGGTGTCTCAGGCATGTCACGGGCGTGACACGGGCGTGTCACGCTAGGGAGTTTTCTGAGTCATGTACACGGACCATGACACGGGAAAAGACACGGGCGTGTCACATGTGACACGGGCGTATAGGGTGCCGTGTCGCAGGCCGTGTCGCAGGCCTTGTCCTCCTCGGGAAGAAAGTGTTGGTAGTTGTATACGGGCCATGACACGGGCACAGACACAGGCGTGTCACATGTGACATGGGCGTTTCTGGTGCCGTGTCGCAGGCCGTGTCCTTCTCGGGAAAAGAGTGTTGGTCGTTGCACATGGGGCGTGACACGGGTTGTGACACGGCCGTGTCGCATGCGACACGGGCATGTCGGAGGCCGTGTCGAATGCCGTGTGGTTGTTATCGCGTTGGTCGAGACGGTGAATGGGTGACACGGCCATGCACACGGCCGTGTTGTAACCCGTGTTCGGCCCAGATTTTGTAATTTAGGCCGAATCGTGGCCGTTCGTTTCCTTGCCTTTGGATCCGACGGCTGAGGGTTAGTGCTGGCAGTTTAAACCCGAAGTTAGGGTTTGAAATCCCTCATTTAATCCAAGTGCTTCTCTTTCTAAAGTGTAGAGAGAGGGGAGAGCAAGGTGGAGGAGGAGACCAAGATCCGGCCTCCACTGGAGCGTCGGAGCTCCGAATCGCGATCCGAGTCAAGATCCGCGAAGGCGACACCGTTGCGGTACTTTCCAACCGCATAGATTTTTCATGGCGCCGCGGAAGAACGCAAGGGTAACGATTCTCATCTTAGGGCATGTGAAGCCCTCTTTTCCTTTGCATTGGAAGCCTTCTCTCGCGAGTGAGCGAAAAGTTAGAGCGTTCCTTGGGGTAGATATGTAAAGTCACCGTTGTATAGAGTCTGTATGCGAAAAATGGCATAGGCATTGTGTGTGAAGCCTATCCGGACAAGTTGATCTGGATCGGTGATGTTGCATTGCATATGAACCGGGGAAGACTCCGGATGTTTGGGCATTTTTTTGGGTTTTCTACGTGGTAGATTGCAGCAGGGAGCCTTGGAGATTAACTCCAAGGTGCACCCAGAAAACTGGGCAAAAGCGGGTTTTGCCAACACGATGGTCGGGGAGCCAACGTGAACATAACCGGGTTATGTGATTATTGTGGCGGAAACGGGACTCGGTGAGTCTTGACCTGCGCATATGGCTTAAATTGTCGTTGCGGAATCAGCACGGGTCAGGCGGAACCGTACCCAATCTATGTCGTTCGGTGGGACCGTTGGCATGGATGAGAGTCTTCGGCAGTCTATGGCTTAAATTTTCGTGACCAAGGCCAGGAAGACAAAATGCTCATATGATTGGCTGTCCAAGGGGTGGTGGTGGAACGGGAACGTCTATGGCTTGAATTGACGTGACGTTGGCCGGTTCGTCGTGAATGTGCCCTGTGTGAACGAGGTGTGTGGCCGTGCGAGCCTATGCCTGTGTTGAAGTGTGTTTACACTATTATGATGCTATATTAATAAAGCGCAGGGAAAGAGCATCGCCGCCCCGATTTTGGGGGCGGGATCGTTAAAATTTGGTCAGCATTACTGACCGTTATTTTGTTTACCACCGGGTGGTGGATTGTGTCTTGCAGGTGCTGCGGAGCGAGCGGGAAATAGCGGGCTAAAGCCCATGTTGCGGTGCTGGCCCTCGAAGGCCTAACCTTTTTATGTTTTCCGTTTATCTCATGTATGGCCGGCCTACGAGCCGAAGTATGAAAGCCACTCTTGTTTGAGGAAACTATTGTAAGGCCATAAGGCCAGTACTTTTGTATTAATCATTCCTATTTTCTTTGAGTGGTGGACATTCGTGCTTGGCAGGTTTCTTATTTTGTGCAACTTAATAAATTGCTTCCGTTAGAATGACTCTGTGTAGGACGTTTGTGATTGGTTGTATGGTTTCAACGCGTAACCAACCGGTCTGTCCGTAGTATATGGCGTCGAGCCCGGCCGGACCTACTGCTATATGCTATGTGACGGATAGGGGTGTTTCATTTATCAGGCTCAATTGAGCCCGATTCTCAATCTAAATGAATCCTAGGATCTACCCATAGAAGGAGAAGGGGAGGACCTTATTGGAGGGTTGGGGGCGGGTCGATCGTCGGATTGTCATGGTCGTGGTGGTGTCGCTTTGATTTCTGCAACAGCACAGCCACTTGCCCGGCTCCTTCAGGTAAGGTGTGGAAATGACTCCTATGAGTCTAGTGATGCTTTTAAAGTCACTAAATGGTGAAGAGAAGGGGCCAAGCACCAATGGCCATCAATGGTATTTTCGGCCATGGGTGGATTCACTATTCTAGCCATGAACAGCCACCAAAATGGCCCCTGACCTTCCCCAGATTGAATGGGGAGTTGAATCATCCCCCTTGGAGGTGGAGGGAGGGGCTCTTTGTCTCCTTTGGCCATGAATGGTCTTCCTCCCATTTCTCTCTCCTCCATTAAAGGGCAAGTGGAGCTTTTCTCTCTCCTAGTCACCTTGGCCGAAATTAAAGGGGTAATTCAGTCAAGCTACACCCCATAAACTCATCTTAATAATAAAAATGAGGTTATCCCAAGTGGGGGAAATGGGTTTGAGCTTGGGTTAGCCCATTTGGGCTAATTTGACCTAACACTAGAGTAAAGCTGACCTTGGTCAACATGACCATTTAGGTTGAACCCAATGGGTCCTTGGTGACTCATTGGCCTCCCCTAGGGTCTAGGTAGGGTTGTGTAGGGTTGACTTGGTACTTTGGAGGTCACATGCCCCTTAGTTAGGGCACTTTGGTCATTTTAGGGCTAGGGTTGACTTGGGTCAACTTAGCCTCTTGGGTTGACCCCAATGGGTCCTTGGTGACCCATTGACCACACTTTAGAGTTAGGGAGGCATGTGTGGGGTTCATTTAGCTAAGGGAAGGTCAATTGACCCTAAGTAGGCCAGTTTGACCCATTTAGGGTTAGAGTGGACCTAGGTCAACTTGACAACTTTGATTGCCCCCAATGGGTCCTTAGTGACCCTATGGACCACCCAAGGGGTTAGGGGTGTTGTGGTGGGGTCATGAAGTCAAGTTGAAGCCCTAAGGTCATCCTAAACTATTGCTTAGAATTCTACTATTTGCAGACCATGGTGATTTCCAACTTCATGTCTAAGCTCACTTGGGCTTCCTAGGGTTTTGTCATGACCTAGTCATGACAAATCCACTCTTAGGGTTCTAGTTGGAAATGGGATGTTACAGGTAGACTGAATTAAATAGCTAAGGCGCTCAGGAACCTACTGCGTCGTACTAGTCCTGCCGCCCGCGCTAGCTCGAGGAATTAATTTGTCCATGCTCTCGGGACCCTACTGCGCAGGTGTTAGCTTCATACTGCACTGTACTAGCCACTCAATGATCGTTGAGGCGAAAGAGTCGAGACAAATGGACTACTGCTGGGTGCTAGCATGGTACCGCATTGTGGTAACGCACTCAACGATCCTCAAGACAAAATCATCGAGATGACTGGACTACCGATGGGCGCTAGCTTGGTACCGTACCGCGGTAACGCACTAAATGATCGTCGATACAAAAGCATCGAGATGACTGGACTACATCTGGGCGCTAGCTTAGTACCGCACCGCGATAACGCACTCAACGATCGTCGAGATGACTGGACTACCGTCGGGCGCTAACTACCTACCGTATTGCGCTAGCTTTGTAAAAAGGAACATATTCATTTTGAATATTTGTCTAAATTTGGAGGACATATGTGAACATCAAGCGTGTGAACCTACCGCCGGGCACTAGCCTTACCGCTGGAAGTAGCCTATTTTCACAAAGACGTGTATAAAGGTGCCTCGTTTTCTGTGTTCCTTACTAAGATGAGAAGAGACTCAGATCTACGACTCCTAGGGTATGGTCGCCTCTCTGTGGTCCGTTCTGCCATCTTCATCGAAGGAAAAGAAGACTGTCTCCCTCCCGTTTGCGCACGAATAACTCCAGCGATCCAAGAACTACATTGACTATGAAGAGACGACCGGTTGCAAGCACACGAAGATCTCAAGCACCGGCCGCGGATCACTCGGCGGAGGAATCGTCAAGTGGGATATTTTAATCGCTTTAAATTCTTTAAACTTTTATTGTATTATTTCTCTTTCTCTATTTTTCTTGTGGTGAAGGAAATCAACTGGAGAAGGTCATCGGAATCCGGGGTAGGATTTCGTGAGAAATCATCCCAGGGAAGGGACGTCTAGATCGGGTGATCTAGCGGGGCTCTAAGACCCTTCCTTGTGTGGAGGTGAAGAGCCGGCTCAAAGACCTTTCTTGGAGGGAAAGGGAGAGAGCCAACCGGTCTGTGGAGCGGGTCAGTATAGAAAACCAAAAGTTGTTTTTATTCACCACCTTCGATCTCCGACGTCACAGAGATTAAGTTTTGTAGTCTTTAGAAATAATTGTTGATTTTACTTTGGAATGAAATTCATTTTCTGCGTATTCTCCTGCATATTACATTGTGTGTGTTAGCCTGAAATTCTCTGAAAGGTGCATTGATTTCCAAGGAGGAATCTGCCCAAAAATAATTCGAACTTCTAGTAATCATCGTTAAACCTTATTCACCCCCACCCCCTCTAAGGTTGGCCACACCATCCAACAGTGATCACCTCCCTAGCCGATAGGATCACCACTCTATCGCGCGGCGAGTATTGAGAGAATCCACACAGCCGTGGACACAGCCAATCTGTCTTATCTCCGCGACTAGTAAGACCTAATATGCCAAGGCCACATCACCATGGCCGAATAGAAATCCTACCCGCCTTGTCGCCACAAGGCCAAGCCAGGACGAACCCACCACACCAGTAGACCTTGCGGATACACCATCAGACCGCACATAAGCAAACACATCTCCAGTCTGCACACTCCTGCGGACACTACTCCAGTTCATACACTCTGAGCCCGCAACCAAAGCACAAAGCTGACAGCTGCAAAACTCGGCGGACAAAGAAAGCAGTCAGCACTAACCACGCAACCTCCCAGACTGAGCACACCTGGACTTAGTACCGAATATAACATCCCATAAACAATCAGACCCCTCGGAGGTTCTCTTTTTCATGACAAGCTCATGACAAAGCTTTAAGAAGACCAAGAGGACCTTGGATGCCTAGGTAAATAGGTGAAAGCACCTAAGCAAGGGTTTGGCCAATGGCTCCCAACATGACTACATAACCCCTCTATACCACTTTCAACCCCATAAGGACCCTTTAAAGCCATACAACCCATTTTGGGTCAACCTAAGGGGTCAACTTAGCCAAGGTCAAGCCTAACCCTAGTTAGGTCAAATTGCCCTAGTTGGACCTAAGTAGTTTGCACCAATCAACAAGTGTCCTTGGGTGGTGGCAAGGGACCCAAGGAACTAAGTTGACCAGTCAACCCACTTAGTTGACCAATTCAACACCCCCAAGTAAAACTTGGTCAAACCAAGCTTAAATGAGGAGGAAGGCTAAGCCCAACTCCAATTCAATTGGGTTAGGCCCAATTATGGTGGCCCACTAATTCTAATAAGTAGAAATCAGCTAGAACACTACTAAAATTATGGAGATGATGACTAGGAGAGAGAAATGGGTTTCATTCAAGGAGGAGAGAGAAAGAGGGAGAAATTAATGGTGAATGCAAAGAGGCTTCCCCCTCCCCCCTTCCCTAATCCACCTTTCATCTCCTCTTACCTTTGGGAGAAGGTTCCCATCAATTCCAGCCAGCACAGCACATGAAGGGGCATCAATCCACCATGGCAGAACATCCCCCCTTCATGGCCATTAATTTTTATTCAAGTGCAGCCTTTTTCACTCCCCAAAACAACCCCTCCATCAATTTTAAAAGCTCTCAAGCAATCAAAACGAAACTTTACATCACTTGTTTAGGAGGAGAATTAGGGATTCAGCAAGGAAAAAGCTTGGAGACGTCAGCCATGGAACACCACCACCACGCATGCCGCCAAGCTCGCTTGCAGGTCTAGTCCTTCTCCTTCTCTCCTATGCTAGATCTTTAGATCATTAGGTGGACAAATCGGGTTCAATTGAGCCCGATTAGTGAGGAGAAAACCCAATTTTTTCGTGAAAATACAACCTAACGGGTTCGCCGAAAACAGCCCCTCCGGCGGCTGTGCCGCCGCCAGGAGATATCCACCACCTCAACGGAAGTGGTGGTGGCGGTGGCCGGCCAGGGAGGTGACCGGGATTTAGTGCTGGAATGGCTCCAGGAAGAAACTATCCAGTTCGTAGGCTCATTGGGGACGATGATTGTGTGTCACTGGATCTGGATTGACCCGATAAGAACAGGCCAGTGCATGTATGATACTTATAATAATTATTTTTGTCACATATTTACAACCTTTTTTTGAAGATTAAAAATATCTAGAGGCATTTCCTGAAAATATGTCCAACATATAAAACCTAGCTCTCTGTGTCTAGTTTAATACAAAATTAAATTCAACCCCTTTAAACCACTGGATTTCCCTCAACAAACTTTTTGGTGCAAGGTGTACAAAGGCCAACCAGAAATTAAAATGAGTGCCCCCAGTGGTCCACTCAATTAAATGGCAAGAAAATTGGACCATAAGCTGGCCTAGCCATGGTCCACATCATATCCAAAAATCAAAAAAATTAGAGATGTTTTTTCTATAGTTTTGTAGAGATTCAATGATTCATTTAAGTGATCTAAATGGGTTCTATGGACCTCAAACCTTTCCCAAACTCTGTTGGATGACTAGAGGGGATATTATAATGTCAAGGGAACAACCCAATTGGAGTTGATTGGGTAGGATAACTTGGTGAACATAGTAGCCTAGGTTATAGGCCTAGTTTCAGAGTTCACAAGTACCAAGCGTCGAGTTATCTCGATGCCATCCAACCCGGCGTTGAGTGGTCGACTAGACTCAATGAGGTGTCGAGTTATCTCGACGCCATCCGACCCGACGTTGTGTGGTCGACTAGACTCGACGATGCATTGAGTTATCTCGACGCCATTTGTCCCGGCATTGAGTGAGCGACTAGACTCGACGAGGCATCGAGTTATCTCGATGACATTTGACCCGATATTGAGTGATCATCTAGACTCAGCAAGGCATCGAGTGACCTCAACGCCATGCAATGAGCCATTGAGTGATCTCTACGCCATCCCTGTCTAACACAAAATTATGTGTCTTAAGGTATTGGATGGCCATGATATTTGGTCACTGAACTTTTTAGACCATAATTATGCCCTGTTAATTTTATTGAAATCTTTGGAAGATAATAGTTAGGGGTTTCTTTACAAAGTACTTTATGTGGTGATATATTCTTTAATTCATTTATGTGGCAATAAAAAATTTGATGATGATGAAATTTGGGCAGTGATAATTTTTGATCATGTTTGACCTATGGTAATTTTATCATATTTTCTGAATGACTATATCACGTAGTTCCTTTGTTAATTATTATTCTCGTCAAAAAGTTTAAAATTTGGTTTTGTATATAAACAATTTCTGGAAAATCTTGAAACTTTGGCAGTCATGTGTTCTGATCATTCTAGCCCTCTGGTAATTTTGCTATAATTTATGGATGACAAAATCTTGTACTCACTTTGTAAATGCTCCTTTTGATCAAAAGATTTTTATTTTGATTTATGATAGAATTAATTTTAGAAAAATCACGAAATTCATACCTTGTTGTTATTTAGTCATTAAGGGGCTCTGAAAAATTTTCACAAGGTCATTGCATGTCAGGATCTTATACTTCATGTTCAAGTCATAGGAAGAATGATTTATGGGAAAATATTTAAATGACTGATTTTAATTGGGAAAAATACCAAGTTCTGGTTTGGGGTTGTGCTCGGGGTTGACGTAGTACCGTCTTCTCCCGGGGAATACAATTTCACTTTGAATTAGCTAAAGAGCAACGTGGGAAAAAGGTTTGGTAATAAATAGTTACTCATAAAAGTAAGTGCCTTGGGAAAGGGAACTTTGGGCTACAGCCTATCGTAGTTCCTAGTTCCCTCGAGAGCCCTTTATAGGGAATGCCCGAGGCAGTCCAAGGTTAACCCTAAACTATAAGAATAAGCCGACTAAAAGAGTAACCATTATTAAACCACCGTCACATACACTCACCCCGTCGTTCGGGAGGATAGTTGGTATAGATTCACGAGAAGTGGGCTCGGCGTGTGATATAAAGATGGTTTGAGTTTGTAGAGTTGATGGCTCGGGAGATCTTATAGCAAATGTGCATGTGCATTAACTGGTGGGTCTTCGTTATTAGACGGTCGTTCACACTGACGTCGATATGTTGACTCGGCGGGTGTAAGTATTCACTTAGCCAAGAAAAGACCGGTGGTTTGCTAGTATTAGTACAAGAGACTTTGTATCACCTGACTATAGGTGTACTGAGTAGTATGCAAGGTATAGGTTTGGTAGTGTGAATGCCGACCTAGGAGTGGGGAGGCCCAACCCACTGCCTTTGTTTACCACTATGTGAGGTACCTGAGAGTTTAGCTAACTCCAAATGGGGGAACTAAAGTCTGTGTGCATAGAGTCATGTGTGTGTGTTGCACTTGCATGAATCATGGCATAACATATCACAACACACATACCTACATTTAAACTGACATCCCATTGTATAAACTAGTATAGGATAGCTTAGACAATTGGAGCTATGCAAAACGACCCCATAACTTATAAGTCTACATGGGCATTCTTATAAGCTAAGGTTACTTTTCTGTAATGATATTAACTGCTCTACTTATACTTTATATGTTACTCTTACTACACTGCTACCTTTATTTGATGTTCATATACTTGTTATTGCTATGATAGATACTTTTAGCATATGATAGTTAAGTCCATTGTCACCTGCTTCTGTTACTCACCACTTTTCGTACTTCCCTTTCCTTCTTTCCCGCGTAGTGCCTAGGTGTCGCAGGGGAGGGGAGGGGGATCAAGACTTAGATTTAAACTAAAGGCCTGATGGGCATAACACCAGGGACACCAGTTGGGAGACAAGGTGCAGTTCCAGGGGACCCAGCCTAATAGGAGTACGATATAGGACGAGGTAAACTAGCCTAGTCCAGGAGTGGTAGTAGCACCATCAGTCCGGGGATCAGTGAGTGATTAGTAGTTTTACTTCCGCGAGCATTTTTTAGTGAGGACTTTTGTACTTGGCAGGAGCCCCTTATCCTTCTTCAGTATTAGTTTATTTCCTTATATGGACTTGTTTTCTACTACATTTTGATCGTGGACATGTTTTTGTTTATATAAATGAATATGAATGTTTTACTTCTTTTCTTCTATGGAATATAGTTGAGAAATTGACAGCCGGATCGGCGATTTATGGTGACGATCTTATCGGGAGTTGGTGTCACCACAAAGCGGAGATTCTTAGCATAAGACTCTGTCAAAAAAGAGGGTCTTACAACTGGTATCATATATAACCTCAACCCGAAGAAAAGGAGTCCACGAACCTTGGGACACCCCCACTCGAGTTTAGTTTGGTGGAAAATAAAGCAGCGGAAGCTATGGTGTGCCCATATAGGGAATCACATGCAACTGTCCACCCTTGACTAGATTTAAGTCAACCACTGTATAAGTGAGCCTTCCTCTTTGAGTTTATAATGAATTATGTCCTTGGAATAGGGAACATTGGAAGTTCAGAATAATGTTCCACCCCTGCATATTCCTACTTTGTTTCAGCAAATGGAGATGGGACAGACACTAACGGTCATCTTAAAGGCTTTTAAGACACAGCAGGCTCCAGATCCTCAACCAAATCTCGGGTCAAATTAGCTGAGTGTATTCCGAGGCCTTTCCCCTCCATCATATTTGTGGACGGAGTCAGCTGTATAGACAGAGGAATGGTTGGACATCATCCACGAGATGTTGGCTGGGATATGATGCCCGATAGATATGGCTATATTCTTCGCAGTTTCATACTTGGAGTCCCATGCAAAGATATGGTGGAAGTCTCTTCTGGACACTGCCTATGCAGGAATCTAGGATGTAGACATCTCATAGGACGAGTTCAAGACAGCATTCTTAGATCATTTTGTGCCACAGACAATGAGGGATGAGCTAGAGGATAGGTTCCTACAGCTGAGGTAGGGAAGCAGGTAAGTGTTGGAATACTACCGAGAGTTTGCCCATTTAGCTCGCTTTGCAGATTCATACCAGCTGGATGATGTCGGCTATGTGAAGAGGTTCTACAAGGGCCTTCGGGATGACCTGAGGTAGGAACTCCTATTCATATTTGACGGAAGACTGACCCGGATCCTAGACATGGCTAAGAGGTTAGAGGCAGACCAACTCACGGTTCAGGGCAGGGGAAAAAGACTGGCAGATGACACAGTTATTAGTGGTAGGAGGGAAAAGCAGAGGGATCAGAAAAATGGGGATCAATCCCGCCCGAGGAATAGATAGGAGCAGAGGGACCCAGAGATACTGAACCCTTTGCCTTTATAGATGCGGGAGATGCTGAGGCTAGAGGATGGGGCACCTCCCCCCCCCCCCAGTGTGTTATCACTGCCACCAGCCTGAACATATTCAAATAAATTATCCCAGGAGAAAGACACCACTACAAGAACCACAGGCTACCCCACCTGCGCACAAATTCAGGGGTCGGGGACGTGGTTGGGTACATGGTCGAGGACATAGGTTCCAAGGCGATGACCATAGGCCGGACAGAGATCAATTGCATGCTCTGGATCTTGCTCAACCCTTGAACCCGGACAGGGTGATAGCAGGTATGCTAGCAATTTCAATTTCTTGCTTTCTGTTCCCTAAATAGTAGAATTGATAGTAAACTCGTAGTGCTAAGAGAGAAAACTTTACAACTAGCCACCTAATACCGTTTAATAAACTCAGGAATGGTAACGAAATATGGCAAGCCTGCCCATACCTTATTCGACATGGGGGCGATGCATAATTTTGTGGCAGAGGATTTTGTTAAGGACTTGGACCAGGTCCAATATTTCACGGGAGTCACTAGGAGGGTGTATCTTCTCAATGGGACGGAGATCCTATCTACCACAAAATGCCTTTTGGAGGTGACCATCGATGGCCTAACATTAGAGGCTCCGGCGGCGACCTTGGAGTTGCCGGACCTTGACCTTATTTTGGGAATGACGTATCTCACCTGGAAAAATACATAGATTGAGTGTCTGGCAAGGAAGGTCATGCTGAGATACGGAGACTCCTACGCAACCTTCAAAGGTACTATCCTGGTCTCTCATTGTCTACTTTCTTCTATCAAGGCCATCAAGGCCCATATATAGGGGGACGAGGTCTACAAGGTGCTATTTGAGATGACTGAGGAAGAGAATGATATCTCCAACATCTCAGTGGTATGTTATTTCATCGATGTTTTTCTAGAGAAGCTACTAGGGCACTTTCGGGTCCAGCTAGTATCTGGGGCTAAGCCAGTATCTAGGACTCCATATCGGATGGCCCTTAAGGAGTTAGTGGAATTCCGGAGTAAGATGCAGGAGTTGGTCAAAGCCGAGTTCGTCGGACCAAGCTCCTTACCATGTGGAGCCCTAGTATTGTTCGTGAATAAGAAGGATGGGACCCTCAAATTATGCATTGATTATAGAGGGCTAAACCGGTTGACGGTATGGTACACATACCGTCTACCAAGAATAGATGAGCTTTTTGATCAGCTGGAAGGCGCTCACTGGTTCTCGAAGTTAGACTTGAGATCAGGGTATTATCAGCTCTGAATCTAGGAGGAGGACATCCCGAAGACCGTATTCAGTAGCCGGTATGGTTTTTATGAGTTCACCGTGATGTCATTCAGTCTCGCGAATGCACTCTCTTCATTCATGAGCCTGATGAACCAGGTATTTGAGACCTATCTAGATGTTTTTGTCATCGTATTTATAGATGTCATCCTTATCTATTCAAGGACAGAGGAAGACCATGCATGAAATTTGGCACTGACGTTGGAGAAACTTCGGGAGCATAGAATGTATGAAAAATTCAGTAAATGCTAGTTCTGGTTGAAGGAGGTGGCATTTTTGGGTCATATTATCAGTGGAGCAGGTCTAGCTGTGGATCCGGCAAAAATCCAAGTAGTACGAGATTGGCCGCCACTAAATACGGCATCAGACATACGGAGTTTTCTAGGACTTGCCGGATACTATCGGAAGTTTGTAGAGGGATTTTCTCGGATTGCCCTCCCACTTACTTCAATGATGAATAAGGACACCCCCTTTGTGTGAACACTGCAGTGCGAGTCTGCCTTCTAGGAGCTAAAGCATCAGCTTACCTCAACTCCCATCCTTGCCCTTCCCTATAAAAAGGAAGGATTCCAGATCTACACAGATGCATCCTATTAGGGAATGGGTGTTGTCATGATGCAGCACGGACACGTGATAGTCTATGCCTCCCAACAATTGAAGAAGCACGAGCAAAATTATCTTGTACAAGATCTAGAGTTGGGGGCGATAATCTTTGCATTGAAGATCTGGAGGTATTACCTCTATGGGATACATTATGACATTTTTTTTATCACAAAAATCTCAAGTACGTGGACACGCAGAAGGAGCTAAACATGTGTCAGAGATGATGGGTGGAGTTTCTATCCGATTATCAATACATGATACACTATCACCTAGGGAAGGCGAACGTAGTGACAGAAGCCCTCGGTAGGAGAGCTACACTAGCAAGAGAAAAACCCTAGATTATGGCTATGGAGCTGGTGTGGAAGCTAGAGGATATGTAGATCTCTTTGGTGTCCAAGGTAGATCACAAACTTTACAAGGAGTATTTAGTATTAATGGGCACTACCGGTGACATTTGGGACCGCATCAGAGACAGGCAGAGGCAGGATGACAAATTAGAGCCAATATTCAAAGCACTAGAGGCAGGCATGGCTAGGGAATACACGTTGAAAGATGGCATACTGTGTTTCAGAGGAAGAGTATATTTTCTGGCAGGAGGCTAGCTACGGGAAGATATTTTGACTGAGGCGCATAGAAGTAGGCACTCAGTGCACCCTGGGATCACAATGACGGCCGATCTGAAGAGGACCATGTACTGGACGGGCATGACGAAGGAGATCACCTACTTTGTGACGCATTGCAAGACTTGCCAGCTTGTGAAGGCTGAGTATAGGAGCTCGGCAGGATTGCTGCAACCACTATCGGTGCAGGAGTAGAAGTTTGAGGACGTTACGATAGACTTCATACATGAATTGCCTCGCTCCCATACAGAAAATGATTCCATCTGGGTGATTATTGACAGATTGACAAAGGTGGCCCGATTTATCCCAGTCAGGAAGGATGCTCTAGTCGGAGTACTTGCACAGAGATTTGTGGAGCAGTTTGTATGTTATCATGGTGTTCCGAGGATGATCGTATCAGATCGGGAAGTACGGTTTACGTCTAAGGAATGGAGAGCAGCTTAGGCTTACCTAGGCTTCTGACTGACTTTCAGTAAAGCGTTCCACCCCCCAGAAAGATGGGCAGACGAAGCGTACAAACCAGACATTAGAAGATATCCTACGCCTATGTATTTTGGATCGTGGGGAGCCGTGGGAAAGACTGTTGTGACTTATAGAGTTTTCTTATAACAATAGTCACCAGTACAGTATAGGCATGGCATCGTATGAGGCATTGTACGGACGAAGGTGCAGGACTCCGCTATCTTGGATCCAGGATGAGGATTTAAAGGCGCTTGGCTCGGAGTTTGTGGAAGAAACAGATGCTCAGGTGCATTTGATTTGGGACAGAATGTTGGAGGCCCAGAGTAGGCTAGCCAAATATTACGATGTGCGTCATCGTCAGGTGGAATTTCAGATCGGCGATAGAGTATTTCTGAAAATACAACCGATGCATGGAGTCTCGTGAGTTCGCGGACGGAATAAACTCAGTCCAAAATATATGGGGCCCTGTAGGATTCTTGAGAGGATCGGCCCCTTGGCCAATAGACTGGAGCTACCACCCGAGTTGGCAGGCTTACATGACTTCTTCCACGTCTCATCTCTGAGGAAGGCTCTTCTATGGACAGAGCAGTATATTTCTACCACGACTGGCCCAGTAGCATATGATCGATCAGTCAGGTTGAGGTCGGTCAGGATAGACTATACGGAGGTGTTGGGTACACTGGAAATTGTGTACCAGATTTGGAGAAGCCTCTCTTTACTCAATGATATACATCAATTTATATTTTATGGGATGCTGAGTTTCAGTGTGTAGGTTTAAGAAATACAGGAAAATTTCTAAGTACAAGTGTCGACACTTGTAAGGAATTGTGTCGACACCTGAAGCAGGAGTAGTGTCGACACCTAGGAATTGTGTCGACACCTGAAGCAGGAGCTGTGTCGACGCCCAGGAGTTATGTCGACACCAGAAGCAAGTCATGTGTCGACACTCAGGAATTGTGTTGACACCTGAAGAAGGCTTGTGTCAACACACAGGACTTGTGTCGACAAACACTCAATGCCATCTATCAACAACAGCTATACTGAGTCTGAAAGGCATGTGTCGACACACAATATTTGTGTCGAAACACACTCAACACCATCTATAAATAACAGCTATACTGAGTGTGAAAGGCTTGTGTCGACACACAGTACTTATGTCAACACACACTCAATAACGTCTGTACATACACTCAATGCAATCTGTCAGCATCAGCTATGTGGATACAAGGAGCAGTTGTGTCGACACACAGGACTTTGTGTCGACACATACAACAGAAGCTGTGTCGAGAAGATAAAGAATGATTGTGTCGACACATTGGAAGCTGTGTCAACATCATCAAGAAGTGTGTCGACACTTGGTCTATTTGTGTCGACACATTTGAAGTAGTTTGATGACAGTGTCCTTCTAAGAAAGAATTCCAATGAAGGGTCAGTTGTCACGACTGAATACTTGACAGCTGTCATAAGTAATAAGACTGACACATCTGTCAGTACTGTCAGAAGGCAGTTATAAACCGGATCAGCCGGTAATCATGGATTCACTCTATATAAAGGGTTGATCCATAACAACCATAATTGAATCCAACAGAACAAATTATATAAAACTAACAACAAGTATTGGAGAGCAAGAGGCTGACCAAGAAGAAGGCAGATCCTGAACAAGTCTGCAAGAAAGATTCAGATCTGATTCTTAATTTAAGAAGAAAGCTGATTAAAGATCAACTTCAATACCAAGTAAAGATCAACCTTATTTTTTTCAAATTCAAGAAGCTTTGAAGAAGTTAAGTCAGGTTGGATCTGAAGTATTTAGTCATTCAAGAACTGGTCAAGAAGCTCTCACCCATTTAGATTTCAATCTGAGTGAAATTTCTTTTTCTTTAAATACACTTTTTCTTGTAAGATCTTATATAGATCTGAGTTGTAAGCCTGTATTTATAAAGGATGAGGTAGGGCTGAGTGCCTGAGGTGTAGGACTTGTTTAAGTCTGAGTTGTATGCCAGGAGATAAAGGCTGAGGTAGGGCTTTTACCTGAGGTAGGGTTCTTGGGAAGATTCTGAGGTAGGACTTAAAGAAGTCTGAGCTATAGGAACCTATCAGGTTCTGAGTTGTAAGATCTGTGGATCTAAGATAGTGGAAGGAAGTTTGGTTGAATCCAGTTTTCTACTGGATAGGCTATGGGGGAAAGTGGATGTACCCATAAATTTGGGAACCACTATAAATCTTGTTGTGTTGTGCTGTGTTTATTTTTTCTTAGAACTTTGATTTTATATGCTGTGTTAGAACTTGTTAATTGCCTAAATAGTTAAAAAGATTAGAACCTATTAACCCCCCCCCCCCTGTAGGTGTCTAGGCTCTTGAAATCAAATCTTTCAAGTGGTATCAGAGGGAGGTTGCTCAAAAATAGACCTAACTATCTGAGTAAATATCCAAGGCAATTAACAGTTAGCCAGAATGGGTTCAAATGAAAATCAGAAGGAATTTGGATCCATGAAACTGCCCATCTGCAGGAAAGAAAACTTTGGGATATGGAAAGAAAGGTTCAGATTGTTCATGGAAGCATCTGATCCTAGAATCTACATCACAGTACAAGAAGGTCCTTTCATTCCAATGAATATATTAGCTCTTGATGCTAATCTCAAAACCCCTAAGAGCTATTCTGAAATGACTAAGGATGAGATCATTCTTGTAACTTTAGACAAGAGAGCACAAAACATAATTGTAAGTGCTATAGATGATGCCACATTTCAAAATTTGGTACATTGCAAAACCTCCAAGGAGATGTGGGACACCTTGATTGTCTATATGGAGGGAACTGAAGAAGTTAGAGAGGATAGGAAATCTATGTTGAATCAAGAATATGAAAGCTTCGGACAAGCTAAGTCAGACAGCATAGCAGAATGTTATAAGAAGTTCTTTAGAATTGTAAATGAGCTGATCACCTATGGAAGAGTCTTTAGCACATATTAATTGAATGATAAGTTTCTCAGGTCACTGACAAAGGACTGGGATACAAAAATATGTGTCATCAGAGAGGTGGCCAGGCTTGCTGATACACCTTCACCAACCTTGTTTGGAAAACTGCTATCTTATGAGATGGAGCTCATAGCCAGAAAGGAGGAGGAGAAAAGAAGTAGGTCTGAGTATAAAGACAAGTCAGTAGCCTTCAAAGCTGAAGCAACAAGAAAAGGTAGGAGAAAGTCTCCTTCTACACCCAGAAGAAGTGTTGAGGCTGAAGTAGAAAATCCTGACATCAGTACATAAGACAGCCACCATTCTGATGAAGACTTTGCTGCCTTTACAAGGCAATTTCAGAGGTTCATGAAGAAGAAGAAATGGAGAACCAAGCCATCTTCATCCTCCTTCAAAGATGATTATTACAAGAAGAAGAAGACTTTTAAGGAGGACAGGTATGCCTCTAATCCTAGTAAACAAACTACCTCTAAAATTGTTTGTTATTGCTGCAACAGGCCTGGACATGTCATAGTTGACTGTCCTGATAAAAGAAAGGAAACTAAGGATAAGAAGAAGCCTCAAAATAAGGGCAAGAAGGAGAAATCCTTGGTTGCCTAGAAGAAGAAGAGTTGGACTGACTCTTCATCCTCCGAATCTGGAGAAGAAGATGATGCAAATGCTTATATTGGGCTATTTACTACAGAAGAGGATTCTATAGAATCAGAATTCTTGTAAATGCTGGATTCCATAAATGGAGGTGAAGACTATTGTTGTAAAGGGCTGATGGCTCTTTCAGAAGAAGATAAGTGCCTTGATCAGCCTGGTCCAAGTAAGGTATACAGTCAATCCTTGGCTTCTGATTATTTTACTAGATCAGAATCAGTAGCATCAACTTCAAGAGAAGTGGATGGTTCTGAATCTGAGGGGGATGTACATCAATTAATTGATGAGTATGGTGGTTTGTTGCAAGCACTTAAGGGGAGCAAATTCCTTGTCAAGAAGCAGGCCAAGGAAATTGAATCTCTCAAACAGGCAGCAACAAATTTAGACAATCTGATAGATTTGAAATTGAAGGAGGTTTCCATATTGAAAAACATAACTGTTATTCAGATAGGCACAATCTCCTTCAAAGAAAATCACATCAAAAATCTGGAAGCAAGACTCCAGAAAGAAAGGGATCTAGTGGCTAAATTTTCAAAGCCAAAGTTTGTCTTACCTTTAATAGATAACTTCATATCTCAGAAAGGAAAGACAGGACTAGGCTTCAAGGAAAGAACAAGGGCAGCTAATTCTCAAGGAAAAGGCAAAGGCCCAGTTCAGCCACTAGCTATGAAACCCCCTATTTCTTTTAGAAAAGTGATGCAACCTACTAACAGGTATGATCATGACCTCACTCATGGTCACTGTGAGTATGGTGATCTCAATTGCAAGGGTGCACATGCTAATAGGGCACCCTATAAGCAAACCCATCATGTTCTTAAGGAATCCTTGGGATATGCTGCTCCAGCACCTACATTTAAAAGGAACGTGATGGGATAAAACCCGAACAGGCAAGTGTACCTATCAAATCGTAGTATTAAGGTCTTATTTAAAACTTGGGGATGTCAAGTACTGCTACTCACACTCGAACTATTATCCTACCGGAAAACTGTTGGGATTTGATAATTTTTAAAAGTAAAATAAAAGACGATTTTTTAGATGAAAAACTTATAATAAAGAGATAGCATTCGATCAATGATTCACCATAAAATGAAATGAGAGGGATAAAAAGATATAGTTTTAAATTTGCAAATCATACTCGACCGTGATGGATCCGATATTAGGAAATAATCTCGCTAGAGAATTAAATCCCCTGACTTATAGACGTTCTGGCCGAAATCTCTTTCAAGTCAAAAAGGCCTAAAGCCGCATTATCGAGGTGACCCGCACTATTGGATTTGACTCCAATCCGGAAGATTTACGTCATCCTATCTCTAGGGGTGCATTCAACTCCTTCCTTCTTTGAGTGATCTTTCACATTCACGAGCCTCTCGGCTACTCAAATATGAGATCCAAAGCCTACTACCGTATACCGGAAATATGGAGTCGACAAAATAAAGATCAAAGAAGGATCGAGTAAAATTAAGCAAAAAGAATAATATGAAATAAAAGAAACCCTCATCTCATTTTATGGATCCTCATGATCGAAAGCTAAGAGAAATTAGCTACTCATGATTGAAAGGAAAGACAAAATAAAATAACAGAAAGACATTTTTGTTACTTGCAAACAGGAAGAGTACACAACAAGGAAATAAAAGGCAAAATTATTCTACTAATAAAAAGACAATTACAATGACAAGGAGATTACAACAAGGAAGAACAAAACATACATAGTAATAAAATTGAAGACTTGCACTAGAACTCTCTTGCTCTCTCCAAAAGCCAAAACTTAACTTATAACTTCACTTCCAAAAACTTAACCCTTTAGCTTGAGGGATGGGGTGGCTTTTATAGGAAATGGAGAAGCTTCTAGATGATAGGAAATATGATGGGACAAGGGGGTGGTCGGCCATGTAGGGGGAGAAGGTTCATGCATTGCTTTAAATGAGGGGAGAGAGAGAGGAAGTATTCAATGTATTTAATTTTTGGGAATGATCAAAAGGAATGTAAAGTAGAGAGGGGGAGTGAATATGGAATAAAGAAGAGAGGGAAGATGGTGGTCGGCCAAGCATAGGGGGATGAATGCATGTGGAAATAATGAGGAGAGAGGGAGAGAGAATGAATGTGGAGGGGAAGGTGGCCGGCCAAGCATAGGGGTAAATGGGTTATTTTTTGTGGGCTTGAAGAGGGCTCGGGTAGGATAATATTGAGAGGCTAGGTGGGCTTGGGTAGGATGAAATGGAGGGCTGCACCATATAGGCTCGGGCTGCACATGTTGGGCTTGAATGATGTGCTCGGGTAGGGGTTGCACTTGGTCCTGTGGGATGCACCATATGGAGGCTCGGGTTGCTTCATGGGCTCGGGTAGGGGCCGGGTGGCTGCTCCAAGTTGGGCTTGATTATGAGGGCTGCATGCATCAAGAGGACTTGAACCTACAAATAACAAGACAAAACATTAGACACATAATATTAACATTGAACATAATAAAAAAAACTAATCATCTCATAATATGATATAATATAATTTAATATAATATAATAAGATCAAACACAACATAACAAAACATAAAATAAATGAACAAAACACATAAGACATATACTAATAACTAGAAATATTTATATAAAAGACATTAAGTGAGAAATAGCATAAAATAAACAAACAAATATAAACAAACTTAGGGATTTCTTAAACTAAATTATACCAAAAATGATGACTAAAAGTAGTCATCAAATTCCCCCATGCTTAGACATTTGCTTGCCCTCAAGCAAATAGAGATAAAAACTAGGGAAAAACCAAAAAGAAAGCAAAAGATATATTTTTTTAGGTTCCATAGTTAAGAAAAACAAAACATGAAAAATTAAGCTATCCTAATTTCCATGTTATCAACTAGTGGGGTGAGAAGTGCACAATAAAAAACTTGAAAGTGGAGGCCTAAAAATCTCATTAAAACATAAGAAAAGTTTACACATTTCTAAATCTTAAAACAAGGCATCCAAAATAAATGAAAATAAGGAAAACAAAAGTAGAGGTTCTAAATAAACGGCGCATTAACGAACTGATAGTTTAACTTTCAAGGCAGCCTAAACACCTAGAGGGGGGGTGAATAGGTTCTGCTTTTCTTATAAAAACTTCTAGGCAGAATTCAATTCAATAGCTAACACAATTGGCACAGCAATCACAGAAAATAAAACATCACAGATTGCACAATGTTTTATAGTGGTTCCCCAAGGTCTGGGTACATCCACTTTCCCCCTTCACCTATCTAGCAGTATGCTAGATTCGGCCAAACTTCCACTTATCTCAGATCAACAGATCCTACAACTCAGAACCCAACTGGTTCCTACAACTCAGGCACAACTGCCCAACCTCAGCCTTGCCCCAAGGCCTACAACTCAGAGAATATCCTTCTCCTACACTCAGGCAAACAGCCCTACCACTCAGAGTTCAACACTCCTACACTCAGCCTTTATAACATAGGCTTACAACTCAGATCTGTGTAAACAGATCCTACAGAAATATAGAAAAGATTATTAACCTGTCTTGCCAAAGTTGAGAGAGAAAAGACCAAGACAATTCTTGATCAGCTGATGCAATCAACTGTATCTGAGCCTTCTTCAAAGCTTCTTGAAAATGTACTTAGCTGAGTTGATTCCAAACAGCTTCTTGAGAATCCACTGGTGGTTTCTTTCTTCTTCTTCTAATTCTGGCTTGACCTCTCTCTATCCAGCACTTTGAAAGATTCTTCTGAATTCTGATTAGAACTCTTCTTAGATCTATCCTTAGATAGTCTTCTTAGATCTCCCGGAGAAGATCTTCTTAAGTGACTAGCACTTTCTTGAAATGAATTGGATTGTGATCCTTCTCTTCCTTTTTGATTCAAAGTTATTCAAAAAGGACTATCTGTTATAGTTGTTGTTCTCCTTCTGAATAAGTCTATTTATAGACATTCTTCATGGTAACCGGCTGATCCGGTTTCTAACCGTTTTCTGACAAGTCTGACAGCTTCAGTTAACCGGTGGTAACCCATAGCTGTCAAGTCTTCAAACAAGTCCTGTGCCTTAGTCTTGAACCACAGTCTGTCAGAAAGTGTCGAGACCATCTGTCTATCTGTGTCGACACAATTGACTTTGGTGTCGACACAGTCTTCAGTGATGTCGACTAAGTTGCCTTTGAGTCGACACAGCTTCTTCTGAAAATAACTTGGTCTTGACTCTTCAGTGTGTCGACACAAGTCCTGTGTGTCGACACAGTTGTTGTAGAATTATAACTTAGTAAGTGTCGACTTAGCCTTCAGGTGTCGACACATTCATTTCTTAAATCTGCTTTAATGTGTCGACTTAATCACAATGTGTCGACACATTCTGCTGGTGTCGACAAACTTGAGGTCGACTATTTTCTTCTGTGTCGACACATTCAGCTGATGTCGACAATCTTGAGATCGACTATACTCTTCTGTGTCGACACATTCTCCCAATGTTGAGGTCGACGCTTTTCTTCTGTGTCGACACAAATTTCCAGAGTTGTGTCGACTCTTTTCTTCTGTGTCGACACAAATTCCCAGTGATGTGTCGACTTACTTCTTCTGTGTCGACACATTCTCCCAGTGTAGTTGTAGACTAACTGCTATGTGTCGACACTGCTTCCCAGTGTTGTGTCGACTATTTTCTTCTATGTGTCGACACTGCTTCCTCTGTGTCGACACTTGGACTTAGAATTTTTCTGCATACTTTGTCAATTCTTCACCTGCACATGTTAACTTAAAACAACATCAAATACACCTTGATGTATATCATTGAGCTAGGTTAGGCTTCTTCAAATCAGGTACACATTTTCCAATGTACCCAACAATCTCCCCCTATTTGGAGAAGTCATAACCCCTATAGCCAATGATATACACCATTTATAAACAGTACTAAATGATGATTAATGACATAACAGGAATACTTTAATATAAACAAAACATAAAAAACAATTCATCACAGAATACACATTATAATATGCCAAACTGCATTTTGTTTATAACTGGGTAATGTTTGATTACAATGTTTTACATTTATTGATTACATCACAACATTACAAAACACTATAAAAAAAAACTTGAAACAAAATCAGGCTTGATCAGGCTCTTTAATTATAATCCCTTTGCCAGATTGAATTGTAGCTGTCACAGGAGCTTCTGAATCTTCAGCTATCTTCTTTCCTTTAAGATCAGCTTTCTTCTGAGCTTCTTCCTTGATCCTTTGCCTTTCAAAATAATGAAAAGGCTTTGGGAAGTATTTGCTTGGCTCCTTAGCATCTGATGGCAGTCTTCCCAGCTTAGCTTTCCTTCTGAATTGAACTATTGCTTCTTGTCTTGCCTCATACTTCTGCCATTCTATTTCATTGTACCACTTGCCTCTCTCATGAACTTTATCTTGTACAGCTTTCCATGCAGTGAGTATTATGTTCCTTGAAGTAGGACTCCACTGCTCATAATCTGGCTTAAGTACAGCCTGCTCTCTGAATTTCTTCTTTGCTAATAGAGCATCTTGCTGTTCTTTCAGAGTAGCCTCAGGCTTATCAACCTTTCCAAAGACAATATTAGTAACCTCCTTTGGAGGACTATACATTCCTTGAACTTTCTGATCAATCAAGTCAAAATCTGGAGGGGGGTAAATGACTTGGGCAACCTCAGGTTGATTGCCTTCAAGTAGATTTGATTGTATTCCTGACTCAGCCACCATAGCATCATCACACAATGGGGGATATCCCAAAGTGGCTCGAATGCTATTGGTCACCCATTTGGTGTGCTCTGAGCCTGCATGAATTAGCATCCTCTCCCCCTTTATGGCTTCTCTAGATACATGATCTCTTAGATCTTCCTTTTGAAATCGGATTTGGCCATCCAAATAATTCACACCCTCTTTGAAAAATGGTTTTAACTTTTGAAGCTTTTCAGATATTTCTTTTTGAGAGGTTGTGATGGCAGTCTTAACAGATGCAATGGCAGCTTGAAAATTCTTATCAAATTCTTCCCTTTCTTTGGCTCTATCTGCAGGCAGACCTGGAACAATCTTCTTTACCTCCTCAATGATCTCATTATGAGATTCAGTTAAATTATCATTCATTCTGATCTGATTTTCCAAAACATAACTTTGCTTCAAAGCAATGTCATCCACCTTTGTAGTAATAGCCTCCTGTTGTTTAGCTAGATAAACCACAGCATTGCCACCCTTGTGGAAGCAATCTGTCATTTCAGTTTTATGCATGTTGACCTGAAACTGGATGGACTTTATATCCTGAGCTAAGTCAAACTGAAGTGACTTGCTATTTTCATCAACATACTTTTCCATAGCCATCCTTTGTTCATCCAATTTTACTTGTAGATCTATCATAAATTTGTTGTAATCAAAGGCTGGAGATACTTGTAGAGGTGTGGTCTGTAAAGCCTGCTTATAATGCTTGCTCCTTCTCTTAAATACAACAAGTTTTCTCTTCTTTGCCATCCTGGCATCTTCAGTTTCTGTTTCAGATGAAGTATCTACATGAATTCTTTCTTGAGGATGATGAATTGTATCTGTTCCAGGAGCCTTTTGCACAGCTTCAACATCCACTGGCTCACCCTCAACCTGTGGTTCAACTGCAGCTTCCTGATCAATGTCCATTCCTATGGACTTCTCAATATCTGGTCCACCTCTTACTTTATCAGCAGTAGTATCAATATCTGGGAACAACTCCTCCATAGTAAATTCCAGTTGAGCTGTAACTTCTGCAGCAGTTAAATCTTGAGACAAGTTTAACTGTACTTCCTCTTGTACTTGCACTTCAGTATTTGTAGTATCTGGAGTAGGAGTGGACACTAGCTCCCCCTGAACCTGTGCAGTAATAAGAATATGAGCAATGTCTTTTATAGTAAAATACATTAGCTCCCCCTATACCTGAGCAGGAGTAGATACCTTTGGAGCAGGAGTGGAAACTGTCTCCCCCTGCATCTGTACAGGTGTTGACACTTCCTGGACTATAGATGAGGCAAGCTGTTCTTCAACCTGTGTCCTCAGTGGGTCTTCTTGTAATTGTTCAGATTCTTGATTTTGTGTAGGGGATTTCACAGGGGTGTCTGGCCTGCTCTCTTCAGGCACATCCTTGGACAGCACCCTATCCCACCTGGAGAACAATCTCATATCCATTCTTCTCATATGATTAATCTTACTCCCTTGCAGTTGCTGCATCACTTCAGGAATCACTCCAGTGAAGTACAGGCTCATGATCCTAGCCATGTTAGGCTTCTTGATTCCTTCTTTGATCTTGTCAAAGATCACTCCTGACCAATCAGTAGGAATAGTAAAAACTATCCTGGTCATCAGGCTGAACATATAGGCAGAAATCCTATCATGTCCACCTGTCTTGCAGAGGATTACTTTCCCAACTACTTCTGACAAGAATTTCCCTTGTTGATTCATACCCTTCCTGTTGAAGGCAGCTCCAATCTTCAATCCTGAGTCCAGTCCACACCATTGAAGGGCTTCCCTTGTCTTAGATATAGGAACTTCCTCTTCATTCTCAACTACTTTCAATTGAAAGATCTTTCTTAAACTTCTTTGATTAATCTTCACCTTAGTCCCTTGAACAGTGGACTTAATCTTGAGGCCAGTAGAGTGGACTGATGCAGAGATAAAGAACTCGTGCACCTCCTTCTTCCAGATTTTAGTAGGTTCTGAGATGAGAAATTCTAACCCTGACTCAGAAAGGAGGGTGATAACTCCTTGAACATCTGGCGGCGCCTCTGCAAAGGCCTGGCACACCAACTCATACCCTTCATTTATGTTGTCTTCAATCCTTGGCGCCATCGGTTCGTCGAGAAAGCTTGAGAGAAGAGAGAAAGATAGACTATCGACACAGGGTTTTAGTCTCGAAAACCTTGGAAGCGTGTCGACAGAATGAGTTTTTGACCTATTTATAGCCTCAGTTGAAAGAAGTTCAAAAGGTGCCAAAAACAGTCAAAATGTGTCGACACAGACGGAATGTGTCGACACAAACTTCTATTGTCTCGACATTACTTCAGCCTATTATGTGTCGACACCAATTTGTGGTTATGTCGACACCTTAGATAAACAGAAATTCTGTGTCGACTCTAAGGATAAGTGTCGACACATATTCTGTAAGTGTCGACACCATTTTCCTGGTTGAGTCGACATTACATTCCTGGTTATGTCGACAATATAACTCTTAAGTGTCGACACATATTCTCTGTGTCGACACAATATTTCTGACTTGTCGACATAATTTCTCTGAGTCGACACATTACTACTGAATGTGTCGACACATTCTTACTTAGCCAATTTCTGTAACTTCAATGTGTCCTTTTTTTAACACTTGATTATGTTGTTTGTTATTACCTCTACTTATTTATATACCACTTCAATTGCATTGTTAATGATTTTGTTAATACATTAATCAATGGTTAACATACCTAATTCAATTTTGAATTTATTGAATTTGGTTTCATCTAAAGGCTTAGTAAATACATCTGCTATTTGATAATCTGTTTTTACAAATTCCAATGAGATGTCTCCTCTTTCTACATGTTCTCTAAGAAAATGGTATTTGATTTCTATATGCTTAGTTCTACTATGAGAAACTGGATTATTAGCAATAGAAATAGCACTCTTTGAATCACATAAAAGAGGTGTTCTACTTACCTGAATACCATAATCCTTAAGCTGATGCTGCATCCACAATAGCTGTGCACAGCAGCTTCCAGCAGCAACATACTCTGACTCAGCTGTGGAAATTGCCACAATGGTCTGCTTCTTACTACTCCAAGATATTAGTCTTCCTCCCAGGAATTGACAAGTACCTGTAGTACTCTTTCTATCCTCTCTACATCCTGCAAAATCTGCATCTGAATAGCCTGTTAGTAGAAAATCTCTATTCCTAGGGTACCAAAGACCTAGAGTAGGAGTGCCCTTTAGATATCTCAGAATCCTTTTGACTGCAGTATAATGAGATTCTTTAGGGCAGGCTTGGTACCTAGCACAGACACATGTTTCATACATAATGTCAGGTCTACTAGCAGTGAGATATAGTAGAGACCCAACTATTCCTCTATACAATGATTCATCAACAGGTTTACCTGTCTCATCTTTGTATATAGGCATACTAGTTCCCATAGGAGTTCTCATGGTGGAGGATGACTCCATACCATACTTCTTAATTAATTCTTTGGTGAACTTAGACTGGGATATGGACAATCCATCATCAGTCTGTCTTACTTGGAGTCCCAAGAAGAACTTAAGTTCTCCCATACTGCTCATCTCAAACTTCCCTTGCATAAGTTTGGCAAACTTTTTACAAAGGTTGTTTTCAGTAGATCCAAAGATTATGTCATCAACATAGATCTGGACTAAGATGATCTTTCCTTTGGATTCCCTAAGGAATAGAGTTTTGTCTATCTTTCCTCTTGAGAATTTATTCTCAATGAGGAAGGTAGATAGGGTTTCATACCAAGCCCTTGGAGCTTGTTTTAACCCATACAAAGCTTTCCTAAGCTTATACACATAATCAGGTTTAAGAGAATCTATAAAACCTGATGGCTGCTCTACATATACTTCTTCTTTAAGATCACCATTCAGAAATGCTGACTTCACATCCATCTGGTATACTTTGAAGTCTTGGTAGGCTGCATAGGCAAGGAACATTCTGATTGCCTCCAGCCTTGCTACTGGAGCAAAGGTTTGATCAAAGTCAATTCCTTCTTCCTGCCTGTATCCTTTTGCAACTAACCTTGCTTTATTCTTCACTATTATCCCACTCCCATCTAGCTTGTTCCTATAGATCCACTTAGTGCCAATTATATTGTGGCCTCTTGGTTTAGGAACCAGCTCCCAGACTTTGCATCTTCTGAATTGATTCAGCTCCTCTTGCATAGCATCAATCCAGTGCTGGTCTTGGATAGCTTCTTCAAACTTCTTAGGTTCCATCTGGGACAAGAAACTTGAATGCAAAACTGTGCTTTGATTTCTGCTTCTAGTTTGCACTCCTTGTCTTGGATCACCAATTATCTGATCAGTTGGATGATCTCTCAGATATCTTATAGCTGGAGGAAGATTCCCTTCAGGTTGAGCATCTCCAGCTTCTTCATTCTGCTGAGCCTCCTGGTTTTCATCAGCTTCCATTATCTCTTGTACTCCCCCTGGACAGCAGCCTTCATTTTCCAATGCTTCATCTTCCTTTGAAGCTTCAGCAATGGAGAGCTTGTCCATCTTCTTGCTTATACCTGTTGAGTCATTTGATCTACAAGACAACTCACTATTGATTAATCTTGTTTCATCAAATACAACATGCACAGATTCTTCAACAACTTGAGTAGTTAAGTTAAAGACTCTATAGGCCTTACTATTTGTGTTGTACCCAACAAATATCCCATCCTGGGATTTGGCAGCAAACTTAGTCAAATATGACTTGCCATTGTTAAGTATATAGCACTTGCAACCAAAGATCCTGAAATAGGATAGATTTGGTTTTCTGCCTTTCACAATCTCATAGGGAGTCTTTTTGTGGCTTTTGGTGATAGAAGCCTTATTGATGACATGACAAGCAGTGTTAACTGCCTCAGCCCAAAAATATTCTGGGAGAGAGGTGTCACTCAATAGAGTTCTACCAGCTTCAATTAATGTTCTATTCTTTCTTTCAGCAATTCCATTTTGCTGAGGTGTTCTTGGTGAGGAGAACTCTTGGAAAATCCCAAAGTCTTTACACAAATTTGTTATGCTTTCAGAATGAAACTCAGTACCATGATCACTTCTGATTTTGACCACTGTACTATTCAGTTCATTCTGAATTTGCTTTACAAAATTAAGTAGTACACTTGGGGTTTCAGATTTTTGTTTTAGAAAGAACACCCATGTAAATCTAGAATAGTCATCTACAACCACAAAAGTGTAGACCTTCCTACCTAGACTATGAACTGGCATAGGACCAAAAAGATCCATATGCAAGAGGTATAAGCACCTCACAGAATCCTTGTTTTCAAGGCTTTGAAATGAGGATTTTGTCTGCTTGCCCTTTTGACAAGCTGAGCATACCCCTTCCTTTATACACTTAACTTGAGGCCCATTCCTCACTAGTTCTTTACTAATGAGTTGGCCAATTGTCTTGTAGTTTAGATGAGCCAATCTCTTGTGCCACTTAACACAATGGGAAGCATTGTCATCAGCTACAAGACAAATGGGGGAAGCCTTATTTTCACACTCAAAATTAAGGCAATATACATTTCTCTTCCTATACCCAGTCAAAATGATCTCTTGATCACTTGACCTTTTGATATGACATCCATCCTTACCAAATGAAATGTCATATCCTAGATCACTCAGCTGGCTTATGCTTATTAGATTATGTTTCAAACCTTTTACATAGGCCACTTGGGTGATAGTAATTAGGTTAGAAGAAATGTTACCAAACCCTTTGATGACTCCTTTTTCAGATCCACCAAAGATCACTTTATGTCCATCTTTGACAGATGAATACTCCTTCAGCAGCCCCTTTGTTCCAGTCATGTGCCTGGAACAACCACTATCCAAGTACCATATAGGGGCATGGTTACTTGGATTCACCTGCAATACAGAATTACTTACCCTTAGAACCCAAGTAAGTCTTGGGTCCTTGGTTCAGGTTAGCATTAATAAAGTTATCATAACCTCTTCTAACAGGTAGACTCTTATTCTTTATAACACTTGTGTTATACCAGCAGTCCAATGCAAAATGGCCCCTCTTGCCACAGCACCAACATTCAAACTTATTGTATCTAGATCTAGATACATCCTTATCAGTAGAATTTCTGTTCATTGCTGGTGCTGTTGCTACTTCACCTACTGATTTCTTAAAACCATTTGGTTTATGACCATAGGTAGGCCTGCTTGCCTTAACACCCTTGTTCTTCAGAACATTTGTCTTAATATGACCTTGAATGTCTTCATGATCATATATGTTAGAAGGCACTTTCTCCTTACTAAACCTTATGGGTACTGAAAGGTTTAGTGGCTGAATAGGGACTTTGCCTTTCCTCTTGAATCTGCCAGCCCTGGAGTTACCTTTAAATCCTAATCCAGCCTTACCCTTCTGAGTGACAAATTCATCTATCAAGGGTAAGACAGATTTTGGCTTAGAGTAACTAGCCACTAAATCCCTTTCAATTCTAAGTCTGGCCTCCAGACTCTTTACTTGATCATTAGTATAATTAATTGTGCCCATCTGAATAATAGTTATATTCTTCAGCTTGGCAATTTCATTTAATTTTTGATCAAGGACTTTTTCTAACTCAGTTGTTGCTACCCTTAGTTCAGCAATTTCCTGAGCCTGTGTTTTAACCAGGTTCTTGCTTTTCTTAAGGGCCTGCAACAAGTCCCCATACTTGTCTATCAATTGATAGACATCTCCTTCAGATCCAGATGCATCTTCATCACTTGATGCAGATGTAGCTGATTCTTCACTTGTACTACAAAAAGATGTACAGGAAGGACAATTTACCTCATTAGGACCAGACTGATTCTGGCATATGTCCTCTTCTGATCTTGTCATCAAACCCATGCATTTATGTTTATTGATGGAGTCTAGCAACTGTATAAACTCCTCTTCCTCAAATGCAGCATATAGTCCAATATATGCTTCAGCTTCAGATCCTGATTCTGAAGTTGACTGGTCTGACAGACTTTTATCTTTCTTTGCTACAAAGGATTTCTCCTTCTTGCCTTTCTGATAAGTCTTCTTCTTTTCTGAATATTCCTTCCTTTTGTCAGGACAATCAGCCACTACATGTCCAGGCCTATTGCAACAATAGCAGACAATCTTTGAAGTAGTGGCTTTGCTGGGCTTTGATCTGCTTTTCTCTTTCCTTGATGACCTTCTCTTCTGATAATAGTCATCAACTTGCTGTGATGTGGAAGGCCTAGACTTCCATTGCTTCTTTTTCAAGAACCTTTGGAATTGCCTAGTGAATGCAGCAAAGTCTGCATCTGAATCACAGCTAACTGAACCCTTATCTGAATTTTCAAAACTATCTTCTTCAACTTCCTTAGGAGGAGATGGTGATTTCCTCCTATTCTTTCTGGTGGCTTCAGCATTAAATGCCACAGTCTTTTCTCTATGCTCTCCTCTTGAGTTTCTTTCCTCCTCCTTCCTTACCATAAGTTGTATTTCATAGGATAGCAACTTTCCAAACAGGGTTGGAGGAGATATTTCTGCCAATTTAGCCACTTCTCTTATGGCACAGATCTTTGTATCCCAATCCTTTGATAAGGATCTTAAGAATTTGTCATTCAGTTCATAGGTACTGAAGACTCTTCCATAGGATATTAGCTCATTCACAATTCTATAGAATTTCTTATAGCACTCAGTTATGCTATCAGATTTTCCTTGTCTAAAGCTTTCATACTCCTGATTCAGCATAGACTTTCTGTCCAGCCTTACTTCTTCAGATCCCTCCATGTAGATAATCAATGTGTCCCACATCTCCTTGGAGGTCTTGCAGTGAATCAAATTCTGAAATGTTGAATCATCTATGGCACTGACAATGATATTCTGTGCCCTTTTATCCATGGTTGCCAAGATGATTTCATCCTTGGTCATTTCTGAATAAGTCTTTGGTATTTGGATATTTGCATCAAGAACAGATATCTTCATTGGAATGAAGGGCCCTTCTTGTACTGTGATGTAAATCCTTGGGTCAGATGCTTCCATAAACAATCTGACTCTCTCTTTCCAGATCCCAAAGATTTCCTTCTTGCATATGGGTAATTTCATAGACCCTAGCTCCTTATGATTCTCTCCAGAACCCATCTTCTTGAATCTTGAATCTGCCTTTCAGATCTACCTCAGACTGTTAAGTCCTTTTTGAGGAACCTCCCTCAGATACCACTTGATAGTTTAACTTTCAAGGCAGCCTAAACACCTAGAGGGGGGGGTGAATAGGTTCTGCTTTTCTTATAAAAACTTCTAGGCAGAATTCAATTCAATAGCTAACACAATTGGCACAGCAATCACAGAAAATAAAACATCACAGATTGCACAATGTTTTATAGTGGTTCCCCAAGGTCTGGGTATATCCACTTTCCCCCTTCACCTATCTAGCAGTATGCTAGATTCGGCCAAACTTCCACTTATCTCAGATCAACAGATCCTACAACTCAGAACCCAACTGGTTCCTACAACTCAGGCACAACTGCCCTACCTCAGCCTTGCCCCAAGGCCTACAACTCAGAGAATATCCTTCTCCTACACTCAGGCAAACAGCCCTACCACTCAGAGTTCAACACTCCTACACTCAGCCTTTATAACATAGGCTTACAACTCAGATCTGTGTAAACAGATCCTACAGAAATATAGAAAAGATTATTAAACTATCTTGCCAAAGTTGAGAGAGAAAAGGCCAAGACAATTCTTGATCAGCTGATGCAATCAACTGTATCTGAGCCTTCTTCAAAGCTTCTTGAAAATGTACTTAGCTGAGTTGATTCCAAACAGCTTCTTGAGAATCCACTGGTGGTTTCTTTCTTCTTCTTCTAATTCTGGCTTGACCTCTCTCTATCCAGCACTTTGAAAGATTCTTCTGAATTCTGATTAGAACTCTTCTTAGATCTATCCTTAGATAGTCTTCTTAGATCTCCCGGAGAAGATCTTCTTAAGTGACTAGCTCTTTCTTGAAATGAATTGGATTGTGATCCTTCTCTTCCTTTTTGATTCAAAGTTATTCAAAAAGGACTATCTGTTATAGTTGTTGTTCTCCTTCTGAATAAGTCTATTTATAGACATTCTTCATGGTAACCGGCTGATCCGGTTTCTAACCGTTTTCTGACAAGTCTGACAGCTTCAGTTAACCGGTGGTAACCCACAGCTGTCAAGTCTTCAAACAAGTCCTGTGCCTTAGTCTTGAACCACAGTCTGTTAGAAAGTGTCGAGACCATCTGTCTATCTGTGTTGACACAATTGACTTTGGTGTCGACACAGTCTTCAGTGATGTCGACTAAGTTGCCTTTGAGTCGACACAGCTTCTTCTGAAAATAACTTGGTCTTGACTCTTCAGTGTGTCGACACAAGTCCTGTGTGTCGACACAGTTGTTGTAGAATTATAACTTAGTAAGTGTCGACTTAGCCTTCAGGTGTCGACACATTAATTTCTTAAATCTGCTTTAATGTGTCGACTTAATCACAATGTGTCGACACATTCTGCTGGTGTCGACAAACTTGAGGTCGACTATTTTCTTCTGTGTCGACACATTCAGCTGATGTCGACAATCTTGAGATCGACTATACTCTTCTGTGTCGACACATTCTCCCAATGTTGAGGTCGACGCTTTTCTTCTGTGTCGACACAAATTTCCAGAGTTGTGTCGACTCTTTTCTTCTGTGTCGACACAAATTCCCAGTGATGTGTCGACTTACTTCTTCTGTGTCGACACATTCTCCCAGTGTAGTTGTAGACTAACTGCTATGTGTCGACACTGCTTCCCAGTGTTGTGTCGACTATTTTCTTCTATGTGTCGACACTGCTTCCTCTGTGTCGACACTTGGACTTAGAATTTTTCTGCATACTTTGTCAATTCTTCACCTGCACATGTCAACTTAAAACAACATCAAATACACCTTGATGTATATCATTGAGCTAGGTTAGGCTTCTTCAAATCAGGTACACATTTTCCAATGTACCCAACACGAACTACTAGGTTGCTAGATAAAAATTAACCCTAAAACACCTCAAGGTAACCTCTAAAGAAATCCATCAATGATGGTGTCCATAGGCTTGTCCGTTCACACTTTCTCCACTACGCGAATTTACATTCTAAAGATTAATAGGACTTAAAATAGGCGTTAAGACTTGGCTTAGGTAAATGATTAGGAAATGAAAATAAGGATAAACATGAGGGCTTAAACACTAAACCAAGGTTGAGCTCAAAAATATAAAACATGAAGAGAAAAGATAAGTACTTTAAACAACAAAAGTCCATAAATTTTTACTTTAATAATTTGGCCACAAATAAACTTTTTCTCTCTCTTTTTTTTTCTTTTTCTTCTTTTTTTCATTTGTTAACATCTTGATACTAACATTTTTTCACAAAGGAGAGCTCAAAAAATAGGCTTTAAAATTCTCTTTTCATTTCAAAAATAATACCCCTTCACACACAAAAAAATTTAAGCTCAAAATTTAGTGTGAAAAATAGGAAAGGCATTTTGGCTTTGGTGAAATAATGAAATAAAAGGTGGAGCTAAAACAAAGAAACATGAAAAAGGCCAAAAAATATTTTGCAATGGTAATATTTTTGGGTGGGCAAGAAAAGCTCAAACTAGTCAAATGGTGGCCTAAATCATTTCTAAAGTACGTAAAAACGACGCAAATGTTTCAGGAGTAGCTTGGGACAAGTTCTAGACACCAAGAAAGACTACCGCACAAATGAAAAGAGCTAATATTACCTAGCAACCATTCGTAAGCAACTAACCGAATAAAAAGACATAACTACAAATTGCTAACTTATAACGTAAAAAACGGATGCCTATATTTAAGAACAAGAAACTAGTAAAACTAAGCTATGTTAAAATGATAAGTTTAGAAAAACCATTTCAAAGAAATCTAAATAAAACTAAGGAACCGCACGGGCCTACACATCACTAGAAGAAACATAAAAATGAAGATAGAAAATAATTTTTGTTTTTGTTTTTCAAATAGATTTTAGCACATTATTTTTTGTTTTTCAAATTTTTTGGGTTTTGTATTTTATAATTTTTTTTTATTTTTGAAGAAGTTAAAATAAAGAGCAATACTAAAAAAACTTAAGAATAATTATACTAATTTTGGGGAATGTAAAACATTTTTTAGGAAGAAAAAAGAAACTAACTAAACCCTTCCCCATGCTAAGATTCTTCATTGTCCTCAATGAAAGAAACAAAAAAAACAAGAAAGAGAAGGAGACTGAGAAGGAGAGAAAAATAAAATGCAGTAAAGTAAAAGAAATAAACAAAACAGGACTTCCCCGGGTTTGTGAGATGAAGGCGGAAATCGCTCCCCCATGCTTGCATTGCAGTGCACTTGATCGTCAGTAGGTTTGACTTGATCCATCTTGAAATCAGCAATGTTGGAGCGGCGATCATGAACTTGCTTGGTTGGCCTCCGGAAGGAAGAGCAAAATAAAAGCAGAAAAAATAGAGTCCGTGGGCAGGTGCCAAAAATTGTTCTTTATTACAATAATTTAAAGTCCGAATAAAAGTTTCATAATAATAATAAGTCCAAAAATAAAATAAAATGTTCCATAACAAGATAAAAATTTAAGAGTCCAAGACAAGATCCTTCGTTGTAGGAGACACATAATCATTTGAAAAATAAAGTTTAAGTCTATGCTCATTCACTTTAAAATCACCCTTATCGGGGTGCAAAAGCAACACAGTTTCATAAGAATAAATGTCTTTGACCGTAAACGGTCCAGACCATCTAGATTTAAGTTTGCTAGGGAAAAGACGTAGGCGAGAATTGAAAAGAAGAACGTGATCGCCAGGTTTAAATGTTTTAGGATGGCGCAAGTTCTTATCGTGATAAAGTTTCGTGTGTTCTTTATAAATTTTGTTATTTTCATAAGCGTACGCTCGCCACTCATCAAGCTCATTTAGTTGGTTTTTTCTATGCTCACCGACCGAGTGCGGGTCGAAATTAAAAAACTTTAACGCCCAATACGCACGGTTCTCGACTTCTACCGGGAGATGAAATGATTTTTCGTAGACTAATCGAAAAGGCGTACAACCAATAGTGGTCTTGTACGCTGTCCGATAGGCCCAAAGAGCATCGTCTAACTTTAAAGACCAATCCTTACGAGAAGTAGAAACAGTTTTTTCCAAAATTCTTTTAAGTTCTCGATTAACTACCTCGACCTGACCGTTAGTTTGTGGGTGATCAGCAGTTGATAGTTTATGTGTAACGCTATATTTAGTTAAAGCTTTAGCGAGTTGAGCGTTGCAAAAATGACTTCCCCTATCACTAACGATCGCTCGAGGAAAAACAAAACGAGAAAATAATTTTTTAAGAAAAGCAACTACAACGCGAGCATCATTACTTGGTAAAGCTTGGGCCTCCGCCCACCTGGAAACATAATCTCCTGCGACTAGAATATATTTATTTCCTAAACTTAAGGGAAACGGGCCTACAAAGTCAATGCCCCATAAATCAAAAACTTCGCATTCCAGAAAATAATTTTGTTCCATTTCATTTTTATTAGATAAATTTCCAGTCCGTTGGCATCGATCACAACCGCTCACAAAGAGTTGCGCATCTTTAAATATGCTTGGCCAGTAAAAGCCAGCACTAAGCACTTTATGGGCGGTACAGTTCGCTTGATAATGCCCGCCAGTCGGACCTTCATGAACATGCTTTAAAATTTGCTGACCTTCTTCCCGGGAAACACATCTTCTAACCACCTAATCCGCACAAATGCGAAATAGAAAGGGGTCCTCCCAAAAATAATACTTCAACTCCGAAAAGAATTTCTTCTTTTGGTGAGAAGAGTATTCTTTTGGAAGGGCCCGGGCCACAAGATAATTAGCCAGATCGGCAAACCAGGGGGCAGAAGAAGAAATGTTTAAAATTTGTTCATCCGGAAAAGAGTAATTAATAAAATTTTCATTTAAAAGATCAAGTGTGGGATTTTCAAGACGAGAAAGATGATCAGCCGCTAGGTTTTCCGCTCCTTTCTTATCCCGAATCTCCAAGTCAAATTCTTGAAGTAAGAGGATCCAACGAATAAGACGCGGCTTGGCATCCGGTTTAGAAAGGAGGTACTTCAAAGCGGAATGATCCGTGAAAACAATAACTTTAGAAAGAGTAACATACGGTCGGAATTTATCAAAAGCAAAAATAACAGCTAAGAGCTCTTTCTCCGTCGTGGTGTAATTTTCTTGAGCAGAAGTTAGAGTTTTACTAGCATAGAAAATCAGATAAAAGTTCTTAGCAATTCATTGTCCTAGAACCGCACCTACCGCATGATTACTCGCATCACACATTATTTCGAATGGTAAATCCCAAACTGGGGCAATCATAATAGGAGCATTTATAAGTTTTGATTTAATTAATTCAAATGCAGCGAGACAAGATTCATCAAAAACGAAAGGAGTGTCTTTTTCAAGAAGGTGGGTGAGAGGCTTAGTAATTTTTGAAAAGTCTTTAATGAATCGTCGATAAAAACCCGCATGCCCTAAAAAACTTCTAATCGCTTTAATATTTGTAGGCGGCGGTAACTTTTCATTTACTTCAATTTTTTCCTTTTCCACTTCAATTCCCTTAGCGGAAATCTTATGGCCAAGGAATAAGCCATCACGCACCATAAAGTGGCACTTCTCCCAATTTAAAACTAAGTTGGTTTCTTCGCAGCATTGTAAAACTTTTTCAAAATTTTCTAAACATAAGTTAAAGGAGTCGCCAAAAATAGAAAAATCGTCCATAAATATTTCCATAATATTTTCTACATATTTATCGAAAATAGCAAGCATACACCGCTGAAAGGTAGCGAGTGTGTTGCATAACCCAAAAGGCTTTCTACGATAAGCAAAAGTTCTGAAGGGGCAAGTGAATGCCGTCTTCTCTTGGTCCTCGGGTGCAATAGGGATTTGAAAGTATCCCGAGAGACCGTCGAGGAAGCAATAAAAATTGTGCCCGGACAAACGTTCTAAAATTTGATCGATAAAGGGGAGGGAGAAGTGATCTTTTCGAGTGGCATCGTTTAGCTTATAGTAATCAATGCACATCCTCCATCCCGTTATTGTCCTAGTTGGAATTAAGTCATTATTTTCGTTCGTTACTACCGTGATCCCACCCTTCTTAGCAACAACCTGGACCGAACTTACCCACTGACTATCGGAAATAGGATAAATTATCCCCGCTTCTAATAACTTAAGAACCTCACCCTTCACAACCTCTTTCATATTCGGATTAAGACGACGTTGTGATTGTACTACACCCTTAGGATTATTTTCAAAAAATATTTTGTGGGTACAAAAAGAAGGGCTTATGCCAGAAATGTCGGAAATTTGCCACGCTATAGCTCGGCGATGCTTTTGTAGTACTTTGATCAACTGATTGTTTTCGGATTGAGAAAGATAGGCCGAGACTATAACGGGCAATTTAGAATTTTTTTCAAGAAATGCATACTTTAGATGATCAGGGAGTGGTTTTAAATCAATATGGGGTGGTTCATCATAAGAGTTTTTCAAATTCTTTTCTTTTTCAAAAATAAGATTTTCATACTTTTTTCTACCAAAGATAGAATCATTTTCAAAATTTGCTTGTAATGACATAACCGTGTTTTCAAAATCATATGAAGAAATTTCAGAAAAAGAAGAGGAAAATTCATTTGAAGAGATGTTAGAAAGAGAAAGTGAAGAATCTTCATTTAAAACATCAAGAAAGAAGCATGAATCATCATTTTTTAAAGAATTTTTCATTGATTGATTTATAGTAAATGTCACCTCATCATCTCCTACACGCAAAAACAGCTTTCCATTACTAACATCGATGACCGCTTGAGAGGTGGCTAGGAAGGGTCGACCAAGGATAAGAGGGACCTCGACGTCCTCTTCAATATCGAGAATGACAAAATCCACCAGGAAGATGAATTTGTCGACCTTCACTAGCACATCCTCAACGATACCTAACGGATACTTAATCGATCGATCGGCTAACTGTATACTCATTCTTGTAGGGCTGAGAGTACCCAAACCTAACTTCTTGAATAAAGAAAAAGGCATCAAATTGATGCTTGCTCCTAGATCCGCTAACGCATGTTTAACAAACAGATCACCAAAAACTCAAGGAATGGAAAAACTACCCGGATCGTTTATCTTTTTAGGAAGATTAGAGTTCTTAACGAACGCCGAGCATTCTTTATTTAACGTTACATGCGATAAATTTTCTAATTTCTTCTTGTTTGTTAATAAATCCTTAAGATATTTTGCGTACTTAGGCATTTGACTAATCACTTCATGAAATGGCAAATTAATGTGAATTTGTTTGAACATTTCAAGGAAGCGTTGGTACTGATCGTCTAGTTTTTCTTTCCTAAGTCGAGCCAGATAAGGAGGTGGCGGAAATTCCTTTATAACAACCGGAGTATCTTTTTGAACGTCATCTTTTTCTTTTTCAAAATAAGAAAAAACAGAGATATCTTTTTCTTTTTCAAAAGTAGATTTTTTATTTTCCGTAGGGATAAATGTTTCCAAACCAGGAGGGACAATCACCTTTGGCTCTTCCCTTGTGGTGGGCTCGTTAACAACCTTACCGCTCCGAAGGAAAATCGCATTTGCATTCTCCCTTGGGTTAGGTTCAGTGTTCGATGGAAGAGTTCCAGGTGGTCTCTCGAAAAAAGCCTTGGCAGGTTGCCCGGCCTGGTTTTCTAAACTTTTCACGGACCCAGATAGACTTCTAATATTGGCTTCTTTCGAACTTATATATTTAGAAAGGTTCTCTTCCAAAGGGGAAGGTTTTTGAAAGTTTTGGCTTTGTTGTGGTGGTGGTGGTGGTGTAAAATCGTGCGGTGGGCGTACGACGTTAGCATTATTACTCCAAGAAAAATTAGGATGGTTACGCCATCCAGGGTGATAAGAGTTTGAAGATGAATTAAAACCAGACGGAGAAGAAAAATTCGAAAAAGTAGAAAAATTGTTTGCAGAAATATTTTGAGCAGGCCTGGGTATGTTCCCCAGATAATCCACCTGCTCGGCAGCAGCAGCAGCATTCACATTTTCAAATACCTTAGCATCGGAGGCAGCAGTCATCTCTGAGATCTTCTTATTCAGCATTTCCACTTACAGCGCCAGTTGCGACATCGAATCCACTTCATAGATACCTGCAGGTTGAGATGGGCGAGTCCTAGACAAATTCCACTGATAAGTGTTCATCGCCATGTCCTCGATAAGCTCAAGAGCTGCTTCCGAAGTTTTAAGGTCTAAAGAACCAGCGGAAGCGGCATCTATCATTTGCTTAGTTTCTTGATTTAGCCCATTGTAAAATGTCTGGACCTGTAACCATACAGGCAGAGCATGATGTGGGCATCTTCTCAAAAGTTCTTTAAACCTCTCCCAAGTGTCATAGAGGGTCTCAGAAGCAATTTGAGAGTATAAAGTTATATCATTTCTTAGCTTAGCAGTTTTGGCGGGGGGGAAATATCTTGCAAGAAATTTTTCAACTAATATGTTCCAAGTAGTGATTGATCCTCTTGGAAGAGAACTCAACCACTGTTTGGCTTTGGTTCTTAAGGAGAAGGGGAAGAGTCTTAGCCTTATAGCATCGTCTGAGACACCATTAATTTTAAAGGTATCACAGATTTCAAGAAAACTAGCAATATGTAAGTTCGGATCTTCATCTTGTAATCCGTCGAACTGTACATATTGCTTAATGAAAGTGAGAGCAAGATCTATCTCAACTCTAGAGGGGGGGTGAATAGAGTTTATTTAAATTAATTTCACAGTTTTGTAATAATCAGCACATATAAAATTCAATTTATATTATAGTGTAGAGTGCCAGTAATGAATTAAAAAAACAAAGAAATAAAGAGCACAACACACAGCAAAACAATCACACAAGCAAGCCAGAAGACACAAGGAAAATATAGTGGTTCCCCAAAAGCCTGGGTACATCCACTCTTCTACCACCCTTGGTAGGAATCCACTCAGGATGAGTTGATCAGGTGTCCTGACACCAATGAGCTTTTGATAAGGTGCTCAAAAACCAAAACTAAATTTTTGATAAGGTGTCTTGCTACCACTGAGTTTTGACAAGGCTCTCAGAACCACACTCAAAACTTTTGAAGGGAGTCTTGATTACCCTTTTACAGCAGGAAAAGAAAAAAATAAAGAGGTTGATGTTGTCTTCTCTATTCTCAAATCAAATGAGAGAAGACTAGTGGATTGTTGATGATGTCAAAGCTCCCCCTGAGATATAGAATGGTTCAGGAGTGAGAGCTTTGCTTCAGGGTGATAGGTCTTCAGAGGCTTCAGATCTCCAGCAGAAGATGATTCCAACAGATGCTGAAATATTTGGTGTCTGGAGTTCTTGATGATGAAGCTATGACCACTTTTCAGTAAGCAAAAAGATTGTTCTACTGATTCTTCATAATTGATCACTTGTTATCTGTTACTGTTAATCTCTTGTTCTTCTACTATGTGTTTTATCTTGTGTATCTATATGACTTAAGACAAAAAGAAGGATCTAATTTTCTGAAGAATTTCTTGACAAAGATAGCCGTTGACAGTCATAAATGTCTTTCATAAAAGTTTTTGTCTTCTAGAGGAAAGTCCAATAAAACATTCTCTGAATAATTCCTTGAAACTTGCTCCAGAATAAAGAAAAACGGCTGGCAGATCTTCTTGACATAAATGCTGAGAGAATTCAAAAACATTCCAAAGACTGACAGCTTTTGAATCCTTAAAAACGTCGATCTCTTAGAAAATCGTCGATCTGAGCTCTACGATCATCGAACTGAGCTCAGAGATGAAAAAGATCAAACAGACAGAAAATGTCGAACTGAGCTCGAAGATCGTCGAACCGAGCTCAGCGACCTGAAAAATAAGAGAAGAGTGATCTTCGACCTGAGCTCGAAGAACGTCGATCGAAGCTCGACGACTTTAGCAAGGTTGAGCTCAGAGAGCGTCGAACGGAGTTCGACGTTTCGTCGACCTAAGCTCGACGATAATTATCTTTGCCTCAGCTTTAAGTCTATTTCCTTGAATGGTCCTGGGGGCAGCTCAAACCTAAATTCTAAGCCCTAGACACATTCTAATGTTGACCTTTACAACTATACAACTAGGTCAACCTGGTTTCCTAAGACAAACATAGTGATCCTTACCCAAATTAGTAATAGGGTGTTCCAACAATCTCCCCCTATTTGGGTTAGGATTACTATTTACAGACAGAAATAGGAAATAAATAAGCATACAGAAAAAACAAAAGCTAAACCAACAATGTAAGAAGAAAGACATAGCAGCATTGCAGATCACAGATAAAAATATCAGCAAATATTTAGAGGTGGATGGTTGTTCAGCTTACACAAATCACTTCTTCTCAGTTCCCTTTTTAAACATAATTTCCCTATTGGGATTGAGGGCTTCTTTCTTGGATCTTCTGTCATCTTCTGCACCTAAGGAAGTTTTAGATCTGGGCCTTAGAACTATAGCCTCGGGATGCAGCTTCATATAATCTTCTGGATTAAAGAATTTCCTTGAAGCATATCTCTCTAGTTCTTTCTTTCTCTGATCTGATAGGGTTGTAATGTTGGAAATGTCTTTGCCTTGCTCTCTGGCCTTTTTCATTTGATCTAGAGCAGCAAGCTCTTTCATTTTGGCAGTCCATGACAAGGGGTTGTTCTCAGGATCCTCAAATGGAATAGGAGGTTCATATCTGTTGATAGACTCAGAATCAGTATGAGGAGTCCTGGAGACAACTGTATCTTTTAGCCTATAAGGGAAAGGACCTGAAGTAGAATCAATATGGCCTTATCCTTCCCTTTGTTGAAATCTGTGCTCTCTTTGGCTTTCTCTATATTGACCCCTTCTAGATTGATAGCCTCTTTGATATTGTCCCCTTGGATGATATCTTTGATAGGACTGGGAGGAACTTTGCCTGGAAGCTGGGGCTTGAGAGGCTGAGCCTGAACCAAAATCTGGAGGAGGAGGAGGAGGAGGCTGATACTGAGAAGATCCCTTTTCATACTTGTCTAGCTTCCTTCTCTTCTTCATAGACTTTAGTTGGTTCTTAGAATACTGCATCCATGGCTCAGAGATGGGGCAGTCATGCAAAATATAATAATGGATGTCATTAGAATCCTTAGCTTGAGCTGGGGGTACTTTCATCATGGCCTTACTTCTGGCCTTCCTTTTCTGGGCAATTGTATTTGTAGAATCATCAGATTCAGTTTGAAACTGATCACTCTCTGAACTTTGGGGTCTATCATATAGGTCATCAATGCTCTTAATATATTTCTCTTGTAATTTCAACTGATCAGGAGTCAGGGCAGGAGCAGCAGCAGCAGAAATTTGAGCAGAAACAGCATGAGTAGTAACACTTGAAACAGAAACAGCATCAGGAGTTGGAGCAACAGCAGGTTCTTCCAGATAAGAAGCAAGTTCTTCAGCAGCAGTATCTTCAATCATAGGGAGCATTTCAGTATCTTCTGAAGTCAAACTTGTTGTAGCAGCATTAGAGGTGGAAGTATAAACATCCACAGCCTTGCAGGAATTTACATATGAGGCAATTTGGCTGGGATCACAGTAATTTATAGGCACAATGGCCTTAGTAAGGTCTTCAGTATGTTGAACTGGCAGAAAACTGAAATAAACTGTATCAAAATCAGAGAGCAGGCCCTGGAGGTCCATTGCAAAAGTAGGAGCAGGAGCAGACTCAGGCACATCCACTACTTCATGAGGCATCTCCCCCTGCCTTGGTTCAAGGAGAACTGAATCAAGGCACCCAGTAGAAGGGATTGCCTGGGAGGAGCTAAAGGAGGAGAGCTTGGTAGACAACTCCTGGACTTGTTTCAGGAGTGGAGCCAAGATGGTCTCCAACAGAGATGTCAGCCTGGGAGCTAGCAGCTCATAGAGTTTGTCTGCCAAAACAGGAAGATCTACACGCTCAAGATGGGCTTGAGCAGAGGTAGAATTAGAAGTTACTGGAGGAGTGGCTGGAGCTGATGGCATGGAGAAAGTGGAGATAGGAGGTGTAGGAATAGATGGCTCTGAGAGTGGAATAGTGAGGATAGAGGTTGTTGAGATGGAGCTGGATGAGGCAAGAGATGGGGTGAAGGATGGTTGGGAAAGAATTTCTTGGAGAAGTTGTTGATAGGAGGAAGTTGAGGGAAGCTCAGGAGGAGTGGAAGGTGAATCATCCATAAAGGAATCATCTACAAGAGAAAATGATGGTGAGGTGAAAGTTGGATAAGAAAAAAGAGGATGGAATTCTTCTGAAGTAGATGCTGGAGGGGGGGAAATTGGTGGTGAACTGGTAATGGGGGAAGATACCAATACTGAGGTTTGAGAGAAGGTTGAGGTTGAGATTGGGATGGAGACAGCTGGAGGAGGAGAGGAAGGAACAGACAAGTCTTCTGCTGGGGCAGAAACCTGAGAGGGAGTGACTTGGGTAGTCCTGGTGCCTGAAGTCAGTGGTGCAGCAGCAGCTCTGGTAGGGTTAACAATCTGCCTGTCCCATTTGCTGAAAAGGGCACAGGAGAGCCTCTTGGAGGCATTAATGAACATCCCAGCAGAGGTTAGCAACTCAGGGCAACTGGAATGCAGATAAACCCTTAGAATTCTCCCAAAACTTACAGAAGTTTTATTCAGCTTCTTCTTGATCAGGTTGAAAAATATTGATCCCCAGTCTAGGTGCTTCTTATCAACCAGAGCTCCCATTAAACAAAACTGATATCTTGAAATAGTATCATGGGCTGAGTGCTTTGCTAGAAGCACTTTGCCAACTACATTGGCCAAAAATTGATATTCTATAGACAAATTTTTCTTCAGCAATTTGTTAGGGTTCACAGCCGTGTGACCCATTCTATCAAGCATTGAGACATATTCCTCTCCAGATAAATCTATGGATTCATCTCCAGAACTAAGAAGAAAAACTTCAGTTAGAAGAGCCGGGGTTAGTTGTACCTGAGCCCCTTTTATGGAGCCGACGACAGAATTCTCATTCTCATCTGTCGCTGTGAAACACCATTCTTTTATTTCTTCTGATGCAATCTTCATTCTGGTAGTCATTATCTGTGATAGCTGCTATTCTCTGAATAGGTTGAGAATGTATTTGAAACGCTGATCACTTCCATCAAATGAATTCATGTCAATATCAAAACCGGTGTCGAATTTCATCTTGGAAATGGCAGCACTGGAGCCAGCCATCTGTACCTGCAACACAGAACCAAACGCAACCAAGCGTAGAAGATTTGGAGGGAAAGAGAGAAAGTTGCAGAGAGTATGAAAGCGCAAAAGATGAACGACGGCCGAGGAAATGATTTTATATTAGGGTTAGACGGCGAAACGGAAAATCGTTGAGCTCGGTTCGACAAAACGTCGATCTCAGCTCGACGATTTAGGCTACAGAAGGAATCTGAAGAGACTTCAATATCGTCGATCTCCGTTCGACGATGTTGAAAAGCGTCGAGTTCCGCTCGACGACCTCTGAACAGAAAGAGAGGAATCCTGGAGCTAACGGAGGCGCTGAACTCAGATCGATGATTTCGGAAACGTCGAACTCTGGTCGACGATTTTTAGAAAAACGTTGATCTACGTTCGACGATTTCTGGGAAAACGTCGAGCGCAATTCAGAGACAAAGCCTATTCTATAGACACAAAAAGAACTGAATTTTTTGGCCTAGTCTTGGTCTGTTTTAACTTTTCAAAATCTTGAGTTTATTTTCAACAGCCTCCATCTAACATTCCTAACTGATTTAGGAAGAAATTGTGCTTCTTTTCATCCAAGGGCTTGGTGAAAATATCTCCCCTTTGCAAATCAGTTGAGATATATTGAAGTTTTATTTTTTTTTCTCTACATTATCTCTTAGAAAATGATGCCTAATCTCTATATATTTTGTCCTACTATGGAGGACTGGATTTTGTGCCATAGAGATAGCACTAGTATTATCACAAAAAAATTTAGACTTCTCTAAGTTGTAGCCATAGTCTATGAGCTGATTTTGTATCCACAATATTTGTGAACAGCAACTGCCTGCAGCCATATATTCAGCTTCAGCAGTTGAGGTTGACACAGATGTTTGCTTCTTACAAAACTAAGAGACAAGTCTGTCACCAAGGAACTGACAAGTTCCACTGGTGCTTTTCCTGTCTATTCTGCTTCCAGCATAATCAGCATCTGAAAATCCAGTTAATTCAAATCCTGAGTCTTTTGGATACCAGAGTCCTAGATTTGGACAACTTTTTACATATCTAAGAATCCTTTTAACTAAAGTTAGGTGTGACTCTCTAGGGCTAACTTGGAATCTAGCACATATGCATGTAGCAAATATTATATCTGGTCTACTAGCTGTAAGGTACAATTGAGAGCCAATCATTGCTCTATATGGTGTCTGATCAACTGGTTTCCCATGTTCATCAGCATCCAATACAGCATTGGTAGGCATGGGTGTTTTCATACAGGATACCTCAGACATACCAAATCTCTTAACTAATTCTTTGGCATACTTGGTTTGGGAAATAAATATGCCTTCAGCATGCTATTTTACTTGCAATCCTAAGAAGAAGGAGAGCTCACCCATGCTACTCATTTCAAATTTGGAATGCATCAGGTTGGAAAACCTTCTGCACAAGTTTGAATCAGTAGATCCAAATATGATATCATCTACATAAATTTGTACTAGTAGGGTATGGGACTTATGGGTTCTAATAAAAAGAGTTTGGTCTACTCTCCCCCTAACAAAATCATTTTTCAGAAGAAAGCATGCTAGTGTCTCATACCATGCTCTAGGAGCTTGCTTGAGACCATATAATGCTTTATGTAATTTGAAAACATAATCAGGGTGAGTTAGAGAGATAAAACCTGGAGGTTGTCTAACATAGACTTCCTCTTTGATGTCCCCATTGAGAAATGCACTCTTCACATCCATCTGGTAGACCTTGAAACCTTTGTGAGAAGCATAAGCTAGGAATATTCTAATGGCCTCTAACCTTGCAACTGGTGCAAAGGTCTGTTCATAGTCTATTCCTTCTTGTTGAGAGTAGCCTTGAGCAACTAGCCTTGCCTTGTTTCTGACAATAACTCCTTGATCATCCAGCTTGTTTCTGAACACCCACTTTGTTCCAACAATGGAGTGATCCTTTGGCTTAGGCACTAGTTCCCAAACCTTATTCCTTTCAAATTGATGCAACTCCTCTTGCATTGCAATGATCCAGTGTGGATCTTGCTCTGCATCTTGAATGGATTGAGGCTCAACTTGAGATAGGAAGCAAGTGTGCATCAGGTTCTGGTTGGCCTGATTTCTGGTTTGCACACTAGCTGAGATGTCTCCAATTACTTGGGTGATTGGATGATCTCTTGTTGTTATTAAATCAATAGGGGGTGTTGATTGTTCACCGACCTGTGTTGTTGTTTCCTCTTATGGAATAACAACTGGCTCTTCAGGATGATTTTCTTCAAGAGGTTGAACTTCTTCTTCATCATCACTGCTCTCATTCTTTTGTTGAGGGGTTGTATCCTCTTCTTTAACCTATAATTTGTCCATATTTTCTGAAATAGAGTGTACCTGTAAAGATTCTATGGTAGAAGTAGACTTCTCCTTATAACACATGTTAGTCTCATCAAAAGTAACATGAACAGATTCTTCAATTTTACAAGAAGATTTATTATATACCCTATAGGCCTTGCTGATCATGGAGTATCCCAGAAACACTCCTTCATCAGCTTTAGCTTGGAATTTTGCTAGATACTTCTTGTCATTATTATGAATATAACAAGTACAGCCAAAAATTTTAAAATAGCCTATTTTAGGTTTCTTCCCTTTGAGCAATTCATAGGGAGTCTTGCCTTTTAGTTTATATATCAGGCTTCAATTCAGAACATAGTTGGAGGTGTTCACTACCTCAGCCCAAAAGGATAGAGGTAGGTGAGCATCTGCCAATAATGTAGTTGCAGATTCAATGAGGGTTCTATTTTTCCTTTCAGCTACCCCATTTTGTTAAGGAGTTCTAGGAGCTGAGAAAGTGTGCCTGATCCCTTCACTTTGACAGAACTCTTGCATAAGAAGAGAATCAAACTCTGTCCCATGATCACTTCTGATCAGGGCAATGTGAGTGTTGAACTCAATCTGTATACATTTGAGAAACTCTGTCAAACACTTAAAGTTATCAGACTTCTTCCTCAGAAAGAATACCCAAGTGAATCTTGAGAAGTCATCTATAACCACTAAAGTATAGGACTTCCCTCCTAAGCTTTGTACTGTAATGGGTCCAAAAAGATCCATGTGTAACAGATACAAAATCCTAGGTGAATCACTCTTATTAAGTGACTTAAAGCTATTTTTAGTTTGCTTGCCTAATTGATATGCCCTGCAGAGTCCTTCCTTCTTGTAGGGGCCAGAAGGTAGTCCTCTAACAAGGTTGTCCTTGGAGAGCCTAGCAATGGTTCTAAGGTTTAGATGTCCTAATCTCTTATGCCATAAGACATTTGGCTTAGATATGGAATTGAATAAACAAATATCTACTTTAGATGAAAGAAAATCTACTAAGTAAATGTTACCTGTCCTTTTACCTGTTAACACAGTTGTGTTATCCTCTGACTTGATCTTGCACAGGGATTTGTTGAAATTCACCTTGTATCCTTCATCACATAGTTGACTGATACTTATCAGGTTGTGCTTCAGTCCTTCTACATATGCCACCTTCTTGAAGGTGATTGAGCCTATCTGAGCAGCACCATATCCTTTGGTTTTGCCAAAATTTGAATCACCAAAAATCACTTTGGGTCCAAGTTTGGTTATGAAGGATGATAGGTTCTCCCTATTCCCTGTCATGTGCTTTGAACACCCACTATCCAGATACCATTGTTGGTTAGATACTGGATAGGTCTTCACCTACACATGAACAACTTATTTGTTTTTGACCCAGTTAACCTTGGGCCTAGGTTGATATCCCTTGAATTCAGAAATGAAAGACATCCCAGGTTGACTCTTATAACCTTCAGGATGGTATCTCCTAGGAGGTACTATCCATTCAGTATAGGGGTTAAAGCCTTGGGATGTGGGACTTCTAGGATTGAATCTAGATGTACCATTGAAGGATTGTTCACAGACCTGATCTCTGTTCGACGATCGTCGAACTGAGGTCGACGATCTTGGGTCAGATTGTCGATCTCTGTTCGAAGATCGATTATACTGGAGTTCAGAGTTTGGATATCATCGAGCTGAGGTCGACGATCTTGGGTTAGATTGTCGAGCTCTGTTCGATGATCGTCGAGCTCTGCTCGACGCAATCTGTTGAACTGTAATTTTCTTTGGCAGATCTGCATTCTTCCTAGCTACCTCTACTACTCCCTTCCCTTTGTCAGAGACAAATTTGATTGGAGTTGTTAATATTGTAGGTTGGCTGGATGAAGCACCCAAGCCCAGTGTACTATTAAGTTTAGAGTTCACTGTGCTTGTAATGTCCATCAGTCTGATACTTCTCCCATTTAGGGATTCTTCAAACTTTTTGGCTTTTGATAGTTCACTTTTCAGTGAAGCTATCTCATCCCTATAGCATTTCCAACTCCTCAGAGAGTTTGAGGTTCTCTGATTTTATAGTGCTATACTCAGATAGTTGTTTTCTGAGGGAAGTGATTTCCTTCTCAGACTCCAACAGATCTAGGCATAGTACCTTAAACTCATGTTTAAAATCCTCAGAAAGGAAATCAAATGAATTGATTACCTGATCTTCTTCTAATTGAGCTTCTGAATCTGATTCTGACTCTTCTGCTTCTGAGTCTGTTTGAGAGGCATTGATAGCCATCATGCAGAATTCCTTTTCATCAGCATCATCCTCATCATCACTGGAGCTGGATGAGGCTTCAGAGTCCTCTTCAGTTTCACTCCATGTCTCAGCAACAAATCCCTTCCTTGTATGTTTGTTCTTGCTGAAGGAGGGTTTGTCTGAGCTGTTCTTTCTGAAGTATTTTTCCTTTCTTCTTTCTCTTCTATCTTTCTTGTCCTTGTTCTTATTTTCTGGACAGTCAGGCACAATATGGCCTGGTTTCCTGCAACCAAAACATATGATTTATTTATTGTTATTTGATTTATCATACCTTGGTTTATCATGACCCTTGTATGATCTCTTTCTGAAGTCTTTTCTGGCCATCTTGTAGAATCTTTTGGCCAGTAGACTTAGGAGCTCATCATTTCCTGTAGCTTTATCTTCAGGCTCCTCTTCTGCAGCTTTGAAGGCTATGGTCTTTTCTTTCCTTGTGACTGGAGAAGTAGCCTTTTGTTCTTCTTCTCTATTTTTAATGAGCAGCTCATAGGATTTGAGCTTGCCCAGGAGAGCTTCAGTGGTAATCTCATTTAGACTTCTGGCATCTTTGATTGGCCAGATTCTTGAATCCCAAGTGCTGGGGAAGCACATTAAGATTTTGTCATTCAACTCAGTCAATGAGATTTCTTTATCCAAAGTCTTCAACTCATTGACAATCAGACTTAGTCTATTGTACATGTCAGCCACTGATTCAGCTTCTCCCTTTTTGAAGTTCTCATATTGGCTTATCAGATGGGATCTCCTGTCTTTCCTTTCATCAGCAGACCCTGAGAAAATTTCAGAGAGCTTGTCCCAAATTCCTTTGGCTGAGTTGCAGTCAGCTACCTTTTGAAATATCTCATCAGACATTGTCTGAGCTAAGATGTTCATGGCCTTTGCATCTGTAATTTTCCATTTCTTTATGTCTGCATCTGTTCCTGAGGGAGGTGGAACAGTACTTGTACTTGTGGTTTCTGGAGGTGTTGGGCACACTGTCAAAACAGAATTAAATATATCCTCAACAGTAGAATTCATATAAAGTTTAATCCTTGCCTTCCAGAGTGCAAACTTGGAAAGGTTGCACACTGGAGGTCTGGTGCTTGCATAATCTTTATTCTGTACCATGTCTATATAAATAGATAGATATAGTGAAAATAACCCTCTTAAGAGACTGATCTTATCAAGGATCTTTTGGTTCAGGTATTAGCCTGTATGAGCAACCAACCTCCCTCTGATACCAATTGAAAGTGAGAGCAAGATCTATCTCAACTCTAGAGGGGGGTGAATAGAGTTTATTTAAATTAATTTCACAGTTTTGAAATAATCAGCACATATAAAATTCAATTTATATTATAGTGTAGAGCGCCAGTAATGAATTAAAAAAATAAAGAAATAAAGAGCACAGCATACAGCAAAACAATCACACAAGCAAGCCAGAAGACACAAGGAAAATATAGTGGTTCCCCAAAAGCCTGGGTACATCCACTCTTCTACCACCCTTGGTAGGAATCCACTCAGGATGAGTTGATCAGGTGTCCTGACACCAATGAGCTTTTGATAAGGTGCTCAAAAACCAAAACTAAATTTTTGATATGGTGTCTTGCCACCACTGAGTTTTGACAAGGCTCTCAGAACCACACTCAAAACTTTTGAAGGGAGTCTTGATAACCCTTTTATAGCAGGAAAAGAAAAAAATAAAGAGGTTGATGTTGTCTTCTCTATTCTCAAATCAAATGAGAGAAGACTAGTGGATTGTTGATGATGTCAAAGCTCCCCCTGAGATATAGAATGGTTCAGGAGTGAGAGCTTTGCTTCAGGGTGATAGGTCTTCAGAGGCTTCAGATCTCCAGCAGAAGATGTTTCCAGCAGATGCTGAAATATTTGGTGTCTGGAGTTCTTGATGATGAAGCTATGACCACTTTTCAGTAAGCAAAGAGATTGTTCTACTGATTCTTCAGAATTGATCACTTGTTATCTGTTACTGTTAATCTCTTGTTCTTCTACTATGTGTTCTATCTTGTGTATCTATATGACTTAAGACAAAAAGAAGGATCTAATTTTCTGAAGAATTTCTTGACAACGATAGCCGTTGGCAGTCATAAATGTCTTCCATAAAAGTTTTTGTCTTCTAGAGGAAAGTCCAATAAAACATTCTCTGAATAATTCCTTGAAACTTGCTCCAGAATAAAGAAAAACGGATGGCAGATCTTCTTGGCATAAATGCTGAGAGAATTCAAAAACATTCCAAAGACTGACAGCTTTTGAATCCTTAAAAACGTCGATCTCTTAGAAAATCGTCGATCTGAGCTCTACGATCATCGAACTGAGCTCAGAGATGAAAAAGATCAAACAGACAGAAAACGTCGAACTGAGCTCGAAGATCGTCGAACCAAGCTCAGCGACCTGAAGAATAAGAGAAGAGTGATCGTCGACCTGAGCTCGAATAACGTCGACCGAAGCTCGACGACTTTAGCAAGGTTGAGCTCAGAGAGCGTCGAACGGAGTTCGACGTTTCGTCGACCTAAGCTCGACGATACTTATCTTTGCCTCAGCTTTAAGTCTGATTCCTTGAATGGTCCTGGGGGCAGCTCAAACCTAAATTCTAAGCCCTAGACACATTCTAATGTTGACCTTTACAACTATACAACTAGGTCAACCTGGTTTCCTAAGACAAACATAGTGATCCTTACCCAAATTAGTAATAGGGTGTTCCAACACTTAACCATTTGTATGATGCTAGGATTAAGCTTGAAGTTATTGTTCGCAATCACAGGTCGAACAATACTTGTTTCTGTTCCCTCCAGGTTGGGTCGAGCATAATCTGACATGGTCCTTTGCTGAGTCATTCCTGGGTTGGGATCTCCCATTTTAGAATTAAAATTTCAATCGTCGTAGGAATCCTCAACCGTTGTTTGAGAAGTGGAAGCCCCGAATCGTAGTTGTCTCCGAAAGGAGCTTTCGATTTCGGGGTCCAAATCAACAAGTAGCGACGGATTCACTCGGGTCATGCACTAGAAAAGAAGACAAAGGAGAATGGAAATGAAAACTTGAAAAAATTAAAAGAGAAGAAAGGATTTTTTTTTTTGAAAATAAATTTTTTTTTGGATTGGCTCTCGAACTTCCCAAGGGCTACCTGGTGAAGGGTTCGCAAGGTACTAGGTAAAATAGTGGCGTTTAAAGCCCCTTACCCTTTTCGAGAGAATTTAGGTTGGGTAGAAATAAGATGATGTGAGTTGATTATAATAATAAAAGAAAATATATATTTATTTTTTAATTTTTGCAGAAGTAATAGCGAAAGCGTTTTCAAAATATTGACGAAGAAACTCCCCGGCAACGGCGCCAAAAACTTGATGGGCTAAAACCCGAACAGGCAAGTGTACCTATCGAATCGTAGTATCAAGGTCGTATTTAAAACTTGGGGATGTCAAGTACTGCTACTCACGCTCGAACTATTATCCTACCGGAAAACTATTGGGATTTGAGAATTTTTAAAAGTAAAATAAAAGACGATTTTTTAGATGAAAAACTTATAATAAAGAGATAGCATTCGATCAATAATTCACCATAAAATGAAATGAGAGGGATAAAAATATATAGTTTTAAATTTGCAAATCATACTCGACCGTGATGGATCCGATATTAGGAAATAATCTCGCTAGAGAATTAAATCCCCTGACTTATAGACATTTTGACCGAAATCTCTTTCAAGTCAAAAAGGCCTATAGCCGCATTATCGAGGTGACTCGCACTATTGGATTTGACTCCAATCTAGAAGATTTACGTCATCCTATCTCTAGGGGTGCATTCAACTCGTTCCTTCTTTGAGTGATCTTTCACATTCACGAGCCTCTCGGCTACTCAAATATGAGATCCAAAGCCTACTACCGTATACCGGAAATATGGAGTCGACAAAATAAAGATCAAAGAAGGATCGAGTAAAATTAAGCAAAAAAGAAAACTATGAAATAAAAGAAACCCTCATATCATTTTATGGATCCTCATGATCAAAAGCTAAGAGAAATTAGCTACACATGATTGAAAGGAAAGACAAAATAAAATAAGAGAAAGACATTTTTATTACTTGCAAAAAGGAAGAGTACACAACAAGGAAATAAAAAGCAAAATTATTCTACTAATAAAAAGACAATTACAATGACAAGGAGATTACAACAAGGAAGAACAAAACATACATAGCAATAAAATTTAAGACTTGCACTAGAACTCTCTTGCTCTCTCCAAAAGCCAAAACTTAACTTAAAACTTCACTTCCAAAAACTTAACCCTTTAGCTTGAGGGATGGGGTGGCTTTTATAGGAGATGGAGAAGCTTCTAAATGATAGGAAATATGAGGGGACAAGGGGGTGGCCGGCCATGTAGGGGGAGAAGGTTCATGCATTGCTTTAAATGAGGGGGGAGAGAGAGGAAGGATTCAATGTATTTAATTTTTGGGAATGATCAAAAGGAATGTAAAGTAGAGAGGGGGAGTGAATATGGAATAAAGAAGAGGGAAAGAGAGGTAAGATGGTGGCCGGCCAAGCATAGTGGGATGAATTCATGTGGAAATAATGAGGAGAGAGGGAGAGAGAATGAATGTGGAGGGGAAGGTGGCCGGCCAAGCATAGGTGTAAATGGGCTATTTTTTGTGGGCTTGAAGAGGGCTCGGGTAGGATAATATTGAGCAGCTAGGTGGGCTCGGGTAGTATGAAATGGAGGGCTGCACCATGTAGGCTCGGGCTATATATGTTGGGCTTGAATAATGTGCTCGTGTAGGGGCTGCACTTGGTCCTTTGGGCTGCACCATATGGAGGCTCGGGTTGCTTCATGGGCTCGGGTAGGGGTTGGGTGGCTGCTCCAAGTTGGGCTTGATTATGAGGGATGCATGCATCAAGAGGACTTGAACCTGCAAATAACAAGACAAAATATTAGACACATAATATTAACATTGAACATAATAAAAAAACTAATCATCTCATAATATGATATAATATAATATAATAAGATCAAACACAACATAACAAAACATAAAATAAATGAACAAAACACATAAGACATGTACTAATAACTAGAAATATTTATATAAAAGACGTTAAGTGAGAAATAGCATAAAATAAACGAACAAATATAAACAAACTTAGGGATTTCTTAAACTAAATTATACAAAAAAATGATGACTAAAAGTAGTCATCAGAATGCTGGCAATAATGTTGAGAAGCCTGTACTTAAGAAAAGGTACAATAGATTTGAGTGATGGTGTTGTGGCAAGGTGGGTCACTTTGTCATTGATTGCTGGTTCAATTCTAGTATTCAGAATAAGGCTAGTTTACCTGTCAGAAAGGCTGCAGGTAAGCATGTTAGATTTCAAGCTAACTTGAACCTAGGACCCAATAATAATTTGGGTTCTAAGGATGGGTAAATCTTTATTTGATTCAGGTGTGTACAAGTGGCCATACACCTATATTTTACTTGGATAGTGGATGTTCCAAGCACATGACTGGAACAAGAAGGATGTTGAAGGACTATTCTCCTATAGAGAATGGACTCAAAGTAATCTTTGGTGGATCAGAAAAAGGTATCATCAAAGGGTTTGGTAGCATTTCTAGTAACTCTATCTGTATCACTCAAGTGGCTTATGTGAAAAGTCTGAAACATAACCTAATTAGCATAATTCAACTAAGTTATCTTAGGTATGACATTTCTTTCCTCAAGGGTGAGTGCCAAATAAAGAGGTCAAGTGATCAAGATATCATTCTGACTGGCACTAGGAAAGGGAATGTATATTGTATTAACCTTGATTGTGAGTATAATAACTCACCTATCTGTCTAGTTGCAGATGAGAAAGCATCACAGTGTGTCCAATGGCACAAGAGGCTAGCTTATCTGAACTACAGGTCAATAGGACAATTATTTAGTATGGGGCTAGTGAGGAATGGTCCTCAAGTCAAGTGCATTAAAGAGGGTGTTTGTTCAGCTTGCAGAAGGGAAAACAGACCAAGACCTCTTTCTATGGACTTGTTACCAAAGATTCAGTGAGATGTCTATATCTCCTGCATATGGATTTATTTGGTCCAATGCCAGTTCATAGTCTAGGTAGGAAAGCATACACATTAGTTATTGTGGATGACTATTCTAGATTTACATGGGTTTTCTTCTTGAGGCAGAAATTTGAAACCCCTACTATCTTCCAGACTTTTGTTAGACAAATTTAGAATGAATTTAACAATTCAGTGGTCAAAATCAGAAGTGATCATGGAACTGAATTTCTGTCTGAGTGTATGACAAAGTTCTATGAAGAACTTGGGATTCATCAGGAGTTCTCCTCACCTAGAACTCCCCAGTAAAATGGAGTTGCTGAGAGAAAGAATAGGACTCTAATTGAGGCAAGTAGAACACTACTAAGTGACACTTCTCTCGCTAAATACTTCTGGGCTGAGGCAGTAAATACTGTATGTCATGTACTCAATAGAGCTTCCATCAATAAAAGACATATGAAGACTCCCTATGAGATTATGAAAGGAAGAAAACCAAATATTTCCTACCTTAGAATCTTTGGTAGCAAATGTTATGTCCTAGTTAATGGTAAGCACTACCAAACTAAGTTTGCTGCCAAATCCCTAGATGGCATATTTGTTGGGTACAGCAATAACAGTAGGGCATACAGGATCTACAGCTTGACTACACAAGTTGTAGAAGAATCAGTCCATGTAGTATTTGATGAGTCTAAGTTAATTAACAATGAACTGTCTAGCTCTTCTGGTAGCTCTACATGTTTAAAGAAAAGGATGGACAAGCTGACTATTAGTGAGGACCAACCTACAAGACTGGATGAAGAAAAGGATGGAAACTGTCCAGGTGGAGTACAAGACTCTATGAATGAAGATGAAGATAATGAAGTGCATAAAATGAGGAAAGAGAAGAAGACCAAGAGGGTGACAGATTTCCTCCAACTAGAAGACACTTGAAGGATCATCCTGCACACCAAATCATTGGTGATGCAAGCCAGGGAGTTCTAACTAGGAGCAAAAACATGAACACAGTTCTATGTATAAGTTTTCTATCACAGATAGAACCTAAGAAGTTTGAAGAAGCCATGCTAGACACAAACTGGATTGATGCCCTGCAGGAAGAGCTGAATCAATTCAGAAGATATAAAGTCTGGTAGTTGTTTCCTAAACTAAGGGATCACAATGTTATAGGAACCAAGTGGATCTACAGGAATAAACTAGATGAGAATGGCATTATAGTCAAGAACAAAGCCAGACTAGTAGCAAAGGGCTATAGACAGGAAGAAGGGATAGACTTTGATCAAACTTTTTCTCCAGTGGTAAGGTTGGAAGCGATAAGATTATTCCTGGCTTATGCAGCTTTTCAAGGTTTCAAAGTATTCCAAATGGATGTCAAGTCATATTTTCTAAATGGAGACTTGAAGGAAGAAGTATATGTAGAATAGACATCAGGTTTTGTTTATTCTCATTATCCCAGCTATGTATATAGGCTTAATAAAGCTCTATATGGTTTGAAACAAGCCCCTAGGGCTTGGTATGAAACTTTGTCTGCCTTCCTTATTGAGAATAAATTCTCAAGAGGGAAAATAGACAAGACTCTATTCTTTAGGGAATCAAAAGGTAAGATCATCCTAGTCCAGATTTATGTTGATGACATTATCTTTGGTTCTACTGAAAATAACCTTTGTAGTAAGTTTGCCAAACTTATGCAAGGGAAGTTTGAAATGAGCAGCATGGGTGAGCTGAAATTTTTCTTGGGACTCCAAGTTAGATAGACTGATGATGGATTGTCCATATCTCAGTCTAAGTTCACCAAGGAGTTAATTAAGAAATATGGCATGGAGACAGCCTCCGCCATGAAAACTCCTATGGGAACAAGTATGCCTATAGGAAAAGATGAAGCAGGAAAACCTGTTGATGAGTCTTGGTATAGAGGGATAATTGGCTCCCTACTTTACTTGACTACTAGTAGACCTGACATTATGTATGCTACATGTGTCTGTGCTAGGTACCAAGCTTGCCCAAAGGAATCTTATTATACTGCTGTCAAGAGAATTTTGATATATCTAAAGGGCATGCTTAATCTAGGTCTTTCGTACCCTAAGAATAGAGATTTCTTACTAACAGGTTTTTCAGATGCAGACTTTGCAGGCTGTAGAGAAGACAGAAAAAGTACCACTGGAACATGTCAATTCCTAGGTGGTATGTTGGTGTCATGCAGCAGCAAGAAGCAAACAAGTGTGGTTATTTCCACTGCTGAATAAGAATATGTAGCTGCAGGCAGCTGCTGTGCTCAGTTGTTATGGTTAAAACATAAACTTGAAGACTATAACATCAAGGTAAGTAGAATTCCATTGTTTTATTATTCTACTAGTGTTATTTCTATTGCTAAAAATCCTGTTTCACACAATAGAACTAAGCATATAGAAATTAGATTTCATTTCATCAGAGAACATGTTGAAAAGGAAGACATAAATCTAGAATTTGTAAACACTAACAACCAAATTGCTGATATATTTACAAAACCTCTCGATGAAAGTAAGTTAAATTATTTTAAAATTGAATTAGGTATGTTGGACCAAGAATAAGGTGATAGGTCAACATAAAATTTTTCAAGTAGTATCTGTAAGCCCAAAATTTCTCAAGAAATTTTGCCTTAGTTAGAAAATTGTGCCGACACATGCTAACTGTGTCGACACTATAATTTTGTTGTGTCGACAAAGAAAAGAATTGTGTCGACACAGAAATAGTATCTATGTCGACAAAAAAGTTGGTGTCGACACAACGTTGTCGAGACCTTGTATTAGTATTTTTTGTGTCGACACACAAAAATTGGTGTCGACACTCTCTGTCGAGACTTTGATAGTCTGTGTCGACACTGGCACAAGTATGTCGACACATAGACGTGTCGACTAAAACAAAAGTTTTGTTGTGACCTAAGTCATTACTATCGACACATGTATATTTTTGTCGACTAGTATTATTACTAAGTAAGGCGTGTCTTTTGACCTACCCTTTACCAGTAGTCTATAAATAGAAGAAGACAAAATCTGGTCGACTACGCTTTCAGAATTCTCGACTCTAGACTTTGGGTTGACTAAGATATTCTCTTTTCTTCTCTTCCCTTCTCTCTCACTCTCGTCAATGGCGCCACACCAGGACGACAAGATCAATGAAGGATACGAGCAAGTTCGCAAGGGATTCAAGATAGCTTTACAAGAAATCAAGGGTGTGCTTACCCAAATCTCAGAGAATGGGTTGGAGTATTTAGTCTCCGAACCTACAAAAATTTTGAAGAAGGAAGTGCTTGAATTCTACTCGTCTGCAACTGTGGATTCTGAAGGAAAGAAGATGAAAGCCACAATTCATGGTACAAGAGTGAAACTCTCATAGAAGACGATCAGGAAGTCGCTTCAACTCCCCAAAGTTAAAGAAGATGATGGCATTATTCCAACAATGACGAAGGATGCACTCAGTTGGTGTGGACTGAATCCAAATACCAAGGTAGGATCCTCTATTACCAGGAAGGGAATGAATTCCCAAGGTAAATTTCTCTCAGAGATCATAGGCTAGGTAATTCTCTGCAAGACAGGTGGACATGATAGAATTTCTGCTTATATGTTCAACCTTATGACCAGAGTCATATTCAGTGTAAAAACAGACTGGTCATCAGTAGTTTTTTACAAGATTCAAGAAGGTATTAAGAAGCCAAATCTGAATAGAATACTAAGCTTGTATCTAGCTTCCTCTATCCCAGATGTTATGAATCAACTACCAGGTTCTAAGATCAATCACATGAGGAGGATGGATGTGAGGATTCTATCCAGATGGGATAGAGTCTTGACAAAGGAAGTTTCTACTCCATAGAAACAGGTAAAGAAGGATAGAAAGAAGAAAACCATTGTCAAAGAAGCAAAATCCTCCAGTGATTCTGAAGAAGAAGTGGTCTTAAGCTCAGATGAAGACCAACAGGAAAAAGAAGCTCAAGCTCAAGTAGAGAGCAGTCAGCAACTAGAGAATCAAATAGTCTCCACTCCAGGGGAGAGAATATTGAAATAAATGTCCAAAACACTGAACAAACACAGCTACCTGCCCAAGGGGGAGGTATTGTTGAAGCTGCTCTAGAAAGTGAGTATACTGCTGATACTGTGATGGATATTATATCAGAAATAAACAAGGAAGCACAGGTCAATACTGAGAATGAAGCACAAGATGTGCAAATGACAGATCAAGCTCAAGATGAGCAAGTCCACTGCTCCAGTGTTGAGAAGTCCCTGTACAAAGATCTTGATGTCTAGAGGGAACCATTAGTTCAAAAAGACAACCTTGTTCCTCCTGTTAAAATGCAGCAGGAGTTCACTTTGGAAGAACTGTTCCCTGATATCAATGAAACAAGGACTGAAAAGGAGCATCAAAGGTTTGAGAAAGATATATAAGGAACTTAGGGGGAGATTTCTAAGCATGCCCCTACAGATAACGAAACTGTGAATATACAAAGCTCGTCATAATCTTTTGATGATGAAGAAGCCTCCATGGCTAAGAAAAGGAAGCTGGTTACTATCAGGAAAAGGAGCACAGGCTATAAGAAAGCCTTACAAACAGTCTCTCAACCATCTGCTCAAGAGATGGACTTTGTTCACTGATGGTTCAAGTGCAAGTAAAGTTAGTTGAGCAAAGACAATCTTTGGAGAAGTATGTGGATGAGTCACATAAAGAACTGCAGCTCCAGCTAGCTCAAAACATTAAATCCATCAGATTTGAAGTCAATTTGAATAAGAAAGAGATGACAGATTGCTTCCATAAGGGAGGTAATGTTGTAGTATATTTGGCTGAGCAACAACAGCTGATAAAGACTGAAGTTGAGGAAATTGCATTCAAGCAAGGATATATTTTAGAAAATCAATTCAGATCAAATGAAAATCTCAAGGACTCACATGATGAAATTCTCAAAACTGGGAAGTATTGCTACTGATTTGAAAACTGAAGTATCCAAGCAAATACAAGCAGATCTAGCTGTTGTCCAAACAGCCATTAAAGAATCTCAAAAGGATATTTCTGATCATCTGAACAAATTCAGAGCCTACTACAAAGAAGGTACTGAATATCTGGCTGATCAAGTACGGTTTCAAAAGAATGATCTGAGAGATCATGTGGCCAGAGAAGCCATAAAGGGGGAGAGAATGTTAGTCAAAGCTAGCTCTGAGCATGCTAAATGGGTATCTAATACCATCAGAGCTACTCTTGGATATCCACCCCTCTGTGATGATAATGAAACTGCTGAATCTGGTATTCAACCTGCTCACTTTAAAGGGGTTCAGCAGGAAGTTGCACAAGTCATAAATCCTCCAGCTGATTTTGAAGTAGTACAGCAAGCAGTACAGCATATGTATAGCCCTCTATAGGAGGTTCATAATGTTATTATTGAAAAAGTTGAAATGTCTGATGCTGCTAAGGATGCTCAGAAAGAGGCTCAGCTTTCTAAGAAAAGATTCAGAGAACAGGAAGAATTAAAGCCTGATTTTTAGTAATGGAGTCCAACCTCCAGAAATATTATTCTTACTGTCTGGAAAGCTATAAAAGACAATATGCATGATAGAGGCAAATGGTACTCTGAATAAGAATGGGGTAAATATCAGAAAAGGTAAGATGCCTTACATCAGTTCAGAAGAGATATCAAAGCTGGAAAGTTGCCTGCTAACTCTGTGGAGCATAGCAAGTACTTTCCAAAGCCTTATCATTACTTTGAAAGGCAGAAGATTAAGGCTGAAGAACTCAAAAAGAAGGATCTGAAAGGGAAGAAACCAACTAAAGATTCTGAAGCCAATGTGCAAGCTAAGATCAAGTCTGGCAAAGGGATAGTAATCAAGGATTTTAGTCAATCTTAGGATAGATAGGCTAGTATGTAGAACAATGTAATCTTTCTGTTCTATTAAGAAATCTGTAAAGCTAAATAATTTTCTATTTAATGAATGATATCATGTTCAGTGTTGATATTAGCTGTTATTTGTGTTTATATGTCACCCTGCTGTGAAATGGATGTACACATATTTTTTCTTTGTTTTATCATGTGTGGTGTATATCATTGACTATGGGTTATGACTTCTCCAAATAGGGGGAGATTGTTAGGTACACTGGAAATTGTGTACCAGATTTGGAGAAGCCTCTTTGTACTCAATGATATACATCAATTTGTATTTGATGGGATGTTGAGTTTCATTGTGCAGGTTTAAGAAATGCAGGAAAATTTCTAAGTACACGTGTCGACACTTGTAAGGAATTGTGTCGACACCTGAAGCAGGAGTTGTGTCGACACCCAGGAATTATGTCGACACCTGAAGCAGGAGCTGTGTCGACACCCAGGAGTTATGTCGATACCAGAAGCAAGGCATGTGTCGATACCCAGGAATTGTGTAGACACCTGAAGAAGGCTTGTGTCGACACACAGGACTTGTGTCGACACACACTCAACGCCATCTATCAATAATAGCTATACTGAGTCTGAAAGGCTTGTGTCGACACACAGGACTTGTGTTAACACACACTCAACGCCATCTATCAATAACAGCTATACTGAGTCTGAAAGGCTTTTGTCGATACACAGGACTTGTGTCGACACACACTCAACGACGTTTGGACATACACTCAATGCCATCCGTTAGCATCAGCTATGTGAAGATAAGGAGCAGTTGTGTCGACACACAGGACTTGTGTCGACACATACAACAGAAGCTGTGTTGAGAAGATAAAGAATGACTGTGTCGACACATTGGAAGCTGTGTCGACATCATCAAGAATTGTGTCCACACTTGGTCTATTTGTGTAGACACATTTGAAGTAGTTTGTTGATAGTGTCCTGCTGAGAAAGAATTCCAATTAAGGGTCAGTTGTCACGACTGAAGACTTGACAGCTGTCATAAGTAACAAGACTGACACATCTGTCAGTGCTATCAGAAGGCAGTTATAAACCGGATCATCCTGTAATCATGGATGAACTCTATATAAAGGGCTGATCCATAACAACCATAATTGAATCCAATAGAATAAATTATATAAAACTAACAACAAGTATTGGAGAGCAAGAGGCTGACCAAGAAGAAGGCAAATCCTGAACAAGTCTGCAAGAAAGATTCAGATCTGATTCTGAACTTAAGAAGAAAGCTGATTAAAGATTAACTTCAACACCAAGTAAAGATCAACCTTGTTTTGTTCAAATTCAAGAAGATTTGAAGAAGCTAAGTCAGGTTGGATCTGAAGTATTCAGTCATTCAAGAACTGATCAAGAAGCTCTCACCCATTTAGATTTCAATTTGGGTGAAATTTCTATTTCTTTAAATACACTTTTTCTTGTAATATCTTATATAGATCTGAGTTGTAAGCCTGTATTTATAAAGGCTGAGGTAGGGCTGAGTGCCTGAGGTGTAGGACTTGTTAAAGTCTGATGTAGGCCTGGAGATAAAGGCTGAGGTAGGGCTTTTGCCTGAGGTAGGGTTCTTGGGAAGAATCTGAGGTAGGACTTAAAGAAGTCTTAGCTGTAGGAACCTATTGTAACACCCCTACCCGTTACGTGCAACATAGTAGAAGGTCCGGCAGGGGCCCCACACCATGTCTTACAAACAGGCGGAGACGTTACGAAGTAATACCAAATACGCATCCTATCACAGAGCATTCTAGCGGAAGTTTAAAGCGTTGCAAGAATGAACTCAAACATCAACGCAGAAGTCCACAGCTAAACCAAACATGGCATAATATAAAACCACAAGTACGGCCTTATGGCCTCTTATAAGTGTTTCTCTTTATACAAGAAGGTATCTTCCATACATCAGCACGCAGGCCGGACATACATGAGTTCTTACACAAGGTACAAAACTAGCCTTCAAGGGCTAGCACTTAGCAGCAGCAGCTTAGGGTCTTCCACCCTCATCCCTGCTTGGCCCTTCTTTACCTGCACGCAAAAGATCCACCAAGCAGTGGCAAACAAAGCAACGGTCAGCATTTGGCTGACCATTTATAACGACCCTGTCCCTGGCACGGGACATCGGAATTCCTTCCCTGCATAGCACTTATATACAATCAAAAGGGTATGATTTAGCACATCACACTTGTACGACCGTACAAGTCATCATCCACCACAAACGTCGGCATGACGGCCCGATATTCCGTGCTCTCAGGGCACATTATCGGTGTACCGGAAAACCAGGGTCCCACCACCGTTCAGAGGTCCCAGACATGACGGCAATTTGTGAGCATTCCAATCCTCCATGGCTCAAATAGCCGGAGCGATTCTCATTCTGTGATCCTAACAGGGCATTAAGCACCCTACGGTTAGACAACCAGAACGCGGGTACAGATCAGCCTTGCCCGTAGCTCACAAACATCAGACGTCGATCAGGACTGACACGGGTATAGCTTCACCTTGCCCATTTGCCACACAGGCTTTTCCACAGTTGCAGCCCCACCGGCTCAACAAGTAGCATTCACAACGACAAGGGTTGAGATCATACAGCATCAACCCCCAAAAGTAGCACTCACAGCTACATGGGCTGAGATCACACAGCATCAACCCATCCACATAATATCCTGCTGCACCAAGCTGCAGGTGTCCACCAAGAACATCACACGCATCATAATAATACAGAGTCTTGCTCTGATATGCATATAATCATCACCAATCCGGACTAACCTATCCAGATGGGCTTCACACAGCATGCCTACCCGTACTTCTTGCTTCCGGGACTACTCCAACAAGAATCAAGGGATGGAGTTCTACATCCCAAGAGAATTCAACTCTACCTTTGTTGAGGATTCATGCATATGCAAAAAGGAAGGATTTCACAGATCCAAGGAGGAAGTCGTTACCCTTGGAGGACGTTTTGGAGCCATGGCAAGCACTGCTTGGAGCTCTTCCTTCCCGAATATGGCCTCCGATCGCGAATCCGAGCTTGGACTAGCTGGATCTCCCTCTCCTTCCTCCCTCTTCTTCCTTCTTCCTTCTTCCTCCTTCCTTCTCTCACTTAAGAAGATAAAGTGAGGATAAGTTTACTGGTTCGGGTTCTTCAAGGGGCTGGGAGAACTAAAGACCACCAGATCTGGAAAGAGGGAAACAAAGGACTTAGATCTGTAGAAAAAGACGTTTTCGGCCCTGACACGCCCCGTGACACACCCGTGTCACAGGCCGTGTCCCTTAAGAGGCCCTTAAGCGGCAAAGAACTTCCTCACCATATGGGTTGAACACGCTCATGACCACCGCCTAACCTGACACGGCCTGAGACACGCCCGTGTCTCTGGCCGTGTCGCCTCTCTCGACGAATCTCGTCGATCGCCGAGATTATTCTCGCCGATCGTCAACATGATCTCGCCGATCGTCGAGAAGGACAGGCCTTGTGACATGCCCGTGTCACAGGCCGTGTCGCCTCTTCTCGTCGATCGTCGATCAGGCCGTGTCGCCTCTTCTCGTCGATCGTCGATCACGATGCTCAACAATTGTCGAACATGCGACCGACATTAACCCAAGGAGGACATGCCCTGGGACACGCCCGTGTCTCAGGCCGTGTCACTCCAAAAACACCTGAAACCCAACTTTGAAACTTACTCGAGACCAGCTCGAGTATTTGCTTGATATGCCCTGGGACACGCCCGTGTCCCGGGCCGTGTCACTTGGCCTGAAAACCAAAACTGGGTTTTGGGGTATTACAATCCTCCCCTCCTTACAGAAAATTTTGTCCCGAAATTTGAATGACTGAAAAACTCAATAAAGTCCATATTTATTGATTACTACAAGGTCTACTACACAACCAATTATAAAAAAAACTCGGGAAATTCTGTCCGCATGGTTTGCTCACGCTCCCAAGTAAGCTCTTCTCGGCCACAATTATCCCACCGGACTTTGACCATCCCGATTGTTTTGTTCCTCAATTGCTTCTCGGCGGCATCTTCAATCCGAATGGGCCTAACCTTTGTAGTTAGCTCACTATCGACTGATACTCGATCTGCAACTATCACTTGCGACGGCTCTTTTATTGCTCTTTGCAGCACCGATACATGAAACACATCATGTAAACTACTTAACTCAGGCGATAGCCGTAACCGATAGGCTGCCTCACCGATGCATTCAATCACCTCAAAAGGTCCTAGATACCGCGGGCTCAACTTTTTCAGACGTCGTATCCTGGACACACCTTTAAAAGGCTTGATTTTTAAATATGCCCAATCACCCACCGCAAACTTTACGTCTCGGTGCTTGGCATTATAATATTTGGCCTGCCTATCTTGAGCAATTAACAACCTTTCACGAATTGTACTTACCATTTCATGCATATCAGTCACATCTTGCCGCTTGTAAAGCTTCGTTTCACCCGTCTCCGCCCAAGATAATGGTGTGCGGCACTTCCTGCCGTACAAAGATTCGAAAGGGGCCATCTAAATGCTGGCCTGGTAACTGTTGTTATAGGCAAATTCAATCATGAACAAATGATCTTCCCAGCGACTTCCAAAATCTAGTGTACACATCCGGAGCATATCTTCCAATGTCCTGTTGGTTCTTTCAGTTTGACCGTCCGTCTAGGGATGAAAGGCCGTACTGAAATGCAACTTTGTGCCCAACAGTTGATGAATTAGCCTCCAATCTCTTGATGTGAAGCGTCCATCTCGATCGCTAACAATGCTACGGGGAATTCCGTGCAATCGTACGATCGAATCTACGTACAGTTTAGCCAATTTGTCGACTGGATCATCTTTTCGATTTGGAATAAAATGAGCAACTTTTGTTAACCGATCCACAATCATCCAAACTGCATCATTACCCCGCTGAGATCTCGGCAATCCATGCACGAAGTCCATGGAAATATCATCAAATTTCCATACTGGGATCGGTAATGACTTCAGGAATCCTCCTGGCCTTTGGCATTCCGCTTTCACCAGAGCACATGTATGGCACTTAGCAACATAACGTGCTATATCTTTCTTCATACCTGGCCACCAGAAGTTCTTTTTCAGATCCTTATACATTTTTGAACTTCCAGGATCAATCGAATACCTTGAAAAATGGGCTTCGTACATGATTTCTTCACGAAGATTTCTCTGACAAGGAACACATACTCAATCGTCTTTTCTCCAAAGTCCATTGTTAAAAGAAAACCGAGAGCTCTTATCTTCCGTTGCATAACGCTGCAAACTATCATCCAATTCCATCGCTTGGCGGACCCTTTCCATTAGGTCATATTGTACCTCTGTCCAATTCAAACACATGGTCGCAGCAGTGTTTTTCTCCACACAAGTAATATCCATCCGTTATAGCTCGTGGATCAACCGTTCATCATGGTATGATAACCAATTCGCCCTTGCCGGAGTCCGGCGACTCAGGGCATATGCGACTACATTCCCTTTACCAGGGGTGTAATGAATTTGGAAGGTATAATCACCAAGAAATTCCATCCACCTTCTCTGTCGCATATTTAAGTCTTTTTGATCTAAAAGATATTTCAGACTCTTGTGGTCTGTATAGATATCCACCTTTACACCATATAAATAATGACGCCACAACTTAAGTGCAAAGATGACTGCGGCCAATTCCAAATCATGGACTGGATATTTCCGCTCATGGGCTTTCAATTGGCGCGAACCATATGTTATCATCTTACCACGCTGAAGGATAACGCAGCCTAAGCCACTACCCGATGCATCACTGTACACCTCAAAACCATCTATTCCACAAGGTGTTGTCAAAATTGGGGTCGTAGTCAACCGACTCTTTAACGCTTCAAAAGCTCGTGCACACTCGGGCTACCAAACGAACCTTTGTTCTTTCCGCGTTAGGGTAGTGAGAGGCAATGCTATTCTTGAGAAATTTTCCACAAAACGCCTGTAATAGCCCGCAAGTCCAAGGAAACTCCTGACTTCGGCTATCTACAAAGGAACAGGCCACTCCTGCACTGCAACAATTTTGGCAGGATCCACTGCAATGCCTTCTCCACTAACTACATGGCCAAGAAAAGCCACGGATGACAACCAAAAATCACACTTAGTAAACTTCGCATAGAGTTTCTTTTCCCTCAGGGTTTGCAATACCATCTTCAAATGATTTGCATGCTCTTCTCTAGATCGGGAATACACCAGGATATCGTCAATAAAAGACGATCACAAAGAGATCCAAATATCCTTAAACGTTCGGTGCATTAAATCCATAAACACCGAAGGTGCATTAGACAATCCAAAGGGCATCACCGTGAACTCATAATGCCCGTAGCGTGTGCCAAACGCTGTTTTGAGTATGTCACTTTCCCGAACCCTCAGCTGGTAATAACCTGATTTCAAATCCAGCTTAGAATACACCGAAGAGCCCACTAGCTGATCAAACAAATCATAGATCCGTGGGATCGGATACTTGTTCTTCTCTGTCAGCTTGTTCAGTTCTCCATAATCTATGCATAGATTCAAGCTGTCGTCCTTCTTTTTTACAAAGAGAACCGGCGCACACCAAGTTGACTGACTTGGCCTTATAAAACCTTGATCTAGCAATTCTTGCAACTGAACCTTCAGCTCCGCCATTTCCTTTGGCGCTACACGATAGGGGGAACGGGCCACAGGTTTTTCACCCGGTACCAGTTCTATCGTGAAGTCAATTTCTCTTTGGGGCGGTAACCCCGGAAGGTCTTTTGGAAACACATCCAGGAATTCCGACACAACAGGTACCTCATTCACACTAGCCTTTGGCTCTACCGCTGCTACTAGCGTGAAGAACAACTCGGCACCCTTTCTAACGGCCTTCCGAACTTGCAGAGCGGATATCAACATCTCATTTATCCCCTGCATGCCGCTAAACCTTATTTCTTGTTCGGTGTTCTGTCCCAACACAACTTCCTTAGAATTACAATCAATGCGAGCATGCTGCTCTGACAACCAATCCATACTGAAGATTATGTCGAATTCCGAAATCGGCAGCACAAGTGCTTCCAATCTGAAGTCCCAACTTCCTATTTTCCCTTCTACACACCCAGACTGATCCGCGCACAAAACACATCTGTTAGGTAAGAGTACCTTCAAACTTTCTGTCGTGCCTCGTATCGGTGCGCCAATGCGCAATACAAAATCCTTTGACAGAAATGAATGTGACGCACCAGTATCAAACAGTGCTCGTGTCGGATGATCCCAAATTAGGACGAAGCCTAACATAGCAACAGCACAATAAACACCAAAAACATAGCAGCACTACACAAAGGGAAAAGAACTCAGAGATCACGCGCACCTGTGATGACGTCGACCTGCTTAATGGCCTCTTGTTATCGCAGATTGAAAACTCGAGGCTGCACTTGCGAAGCAGAAGACTCATCCACCGCCTTCCCTTTATCTGCATAGGACGCGCCCGGCTTCTTATCACCTTTCGGAGGACCAACCCGACAGTCCCGAGCAAGATGTACCGGCTTGCCACACGTATAGCAAGTGCGGGATTCATAGCCCGACGATGCTTCCGAAGTAACTGATGAAGGAGCTTGCCCAGAACGTCTGGACTTCTTACCCCATTTCTTTCGAAATCCACTTCTCTTCGGACGCGGTGGTTTGATCTCCGGTTTTGCAATAGCCAAAGGTCCTTTAGATTGTCCTCGCTTCAAATCGGCTTCTAATGCCCTCGCGGTGCAGACCAGGGCTTGAAATCCCTAATTCACGGAACTCGAGAGTAAATGCCGCAACTCATCCCGCAGTCCCGCATAAAACTGACTGGTTTTGCGCTCTTCCTCGGCAAAGATAGCGCCCGCATAACGCCCCAATTGCGTGAACTCATGCAGATACTCATCCACGCTGCTCTCCTTTTGAGTCAACCGCTGAAACTCCAATTCCAAAGCAATCCGTTGCTGCAACGGCAAATGCTTGCCCAAGAACAACCGAGAGAACTCGTCCATAGAGACTCCCGTCAACTGTCTGCCTGCCAAGTGGTGCAGTTCTACCTCATCCCACCATAGCCGAGCGTCTCCTTCAAGAAGAAAAGTGGCTAACGTGACTTTCTGTTCATCCTCAACCCGAAGGGCGGTCAAGATGTGCTTGATCCGAGCAAGCCAATCCTCTATTTGAGCTGGGGAACCCGCCCCGGTAAACGTCGGAGGATGAAAGCTCATAAACTGCTTCAGCTGCTGATCTGCAGCACGCTGATCAACTGCTATGCCCACCGGTTCTTGACGCACTGCCACAGGCACGGGAGCCTCAGGCCGAGCTTGCCCTGCCTGCTGAGCATTCATCACCGCAAGTACCGTTTCTGTAATCAAACGTACAGTTTCAGCTGATGGAGGAGGGGTGGGCACCTCTGCCGGTGCCGCACTCTCAACAGAATGCTGAGGTTCTGACTGACCCGCAACACTTCACGTCACCTATATGTGTCAAACCACACAATTCAGCGACAAGCCACACAACAAACAGTCAAAACAAACACACAAGTGTAACACACCAGTGCATTTCAAACCTATGTGGACATGTTTGAGTTCAAATGTATACACTCTCACACGAGCTAGCCACCCCACAAAAGAATTCGTCCACGAATGCAGAGGAGGGAACCAACGAAACTGATACCAAATTGTTACACCCCTACACATTACGTGCAATATAGTAGAAGGTCCGGTCGGGGCCCCACACCATGTCTTACAAACAGGTGGAGACGTTACGAAGTAATACCAAATACGCATCCTATCACAGAGCATCCTAGCGGAAGTTTAAAGGGTTGCAAGAATGAACTCAAACATCAACGCAGAAGTCCACAGCTAAACCAAACATGCCATAATATAAAACCACAAGTACGGCCTTATGGCCTCTTACAAGTGTTTCTCTTTATACAAGAAGGTATCTTCCATACATCGGCACGTAGGCCGTCCATACATGAGTTCTTACACAAGGTACAAAACTAGCCTTCGAGGGCTAGCACTTAGCAGCAGCTTAGGGTCTTCCACCCTCATCCCTGCTTGGCCATTCTTGACCTGCACGCAAAAGATCCACCAAGCTGTGGCAAACAAAGCAACGGTCAGCATTTGGCTGACCATTTATAACGACCATGTCCCTGGCACGGGACAGCGAAATTCCTTCCCTGCATAGAACTTATATACAATCAAAAGGGTATGCTTTAGCACATCACACTTGTACGACCGTACAAGTCATCATCCAACACAAACATCAGCACGACGGCCCGACGTTCTGTGCTCTCAGGGCACATTATCGGTGTACTGGAAAACCAGGGTCCCACCACCGTTCAGAGGTCCAAGACATGACGGCAATTTGTGAGCATTCCAATCCTCCATGGCTCAAATAGCCGGAGCGATTCTCATTCTGTGATCCTAACAGGGCCTTAAGCACCCCACGATTAGACAACCAGAACGCGGGTACAGATCAGCCTTGCCCGTAGCTCACATACGTCAGACGTCGATCAGGACTGACACGGGTACAGCTTCACCTTGCCCGTTCGCCACACAAGCTTTTCCACAGTTGCAGCCCCACCGGCTCAACAAGTAGCATTCACAATGACAAGGGTTGAGATTACGCAGCATCAACCCCCAAAAGTAGCACTCACAGCTACATGGGATGAGATCACACAGCATCAACCCATCCACATAATATCCTGCTGCACCAAGCTGCAGGTGTCCACCAAGAACATCACATGCATCACAATAATACAGAGTCTTGCTCTGATATGCATACAATCATCACCAATCCGGACTAACCTATCCAGATGGGTTTCACACAGTATGCCTACCCGTACTTCTCGCTTCCGGGACTACTCCAACAAGAATTAAGGGATGGAGTTCTATATCCCAAGAGAATTCAACTCTACCTTTGTAGAGGATTCATGCATATGCAAAAAGGAAGGATTTCACAGATCTAAGGAGGAAGTCGTTACCCTTGGAGGACGTTTTGGAGCCATGGCAAGCACTACTTGGAGCTCTGCCTTCCCGAATATGGCCTCCGATCGCGAATCCGAGCTTGGACTAGTTGGATCTCCCTCTCCTTCCTCCCTCTTCTTCCTTCTTCCTTCTTCCTCCTTCCTTCTCTCACTTAAGAAGATAAAGTGAGGATAAGTTTACTGGTTCGGGGTCTTAAAGGGGCTGGGAGAACTGAAGACCGCCAGATCTGGAAAGAGGGAAACAAACGGCCGAGATCTACAGAAAAAGACGTTTTCGGCCCTTACACGCCCTGTGACATGCCCGTGTCACAGGCTGTGTCCCTTAAGCGGCCCTTAAGCGGCAAAGAACCGCCTCACCACACGGGTTGAACACGCCCGTGACCACCTCCTAACCTGACACGGCCTGAGACACGCCCGTGTCTCTGGCCGTGTCGCCTCTCTCGACAAATCTCGTCGATCGCCGAGATTATTCTCACCGATCGTCGACATGATCTCGCCGATCGTCGAGAAGGACACGCCCTATGACATGCATGTGTCACAGGCCGTGTCGCCTCTTCTCGTCGATCGTCGATCGTCGATCACGATGCTCAACGATCGTCGAACGCGCGACCGGCAGCAACCTGAGGAGGACACGCCCGTGTCTCAGGCCGTATCACTCCAAAAACACCCAAAACCCAACTTTGAAACTTACTCGAGACCAGCTCGAGTATTTGCTTGACACGCCCTGGGACACGCCCGTGTCCCAGGCCGTGTCACTTGGCCTGAAAACCAAAACTGGGTTTTGGGGTATTACACCTATCAGGTTTTGAGTTGTAAGATCTATGGATCTGAGATAGTGGAAGGAAGTTTGGCTGAATCCAGTTCTCTACTGGATAGGCGAAGGGGGAAAGTGGATGTACCCATAAATTGGGGAACCACTATAAATCTTGTTGGGGTATGCTGTGTTTATTTTTTCTGAGAACTGTGATTTTATATGCTGTGTTAGAACTTGTTAATTGCCTAAATAGTTAAAAAGATTAGAACCTATTCACCCCCCCCCCTCCCTCTAGGTGTCTAGGATCTTGAAATCAAATCTTTTAGGAGGTGTGAGACTTGCGGCAAAAGAAGGCCCCTCTAGTCAAGGTCTTGTGGTCGAATCACGGACAGGAGGAGAACACCTGGGAGCCTCTGGACCTTATGCAGTAGAAGTACCATGAACTCTTCACGGCAGGTATAACTTTAATTACAAAGAATTTCCTGGATACTTATTTTCAGTACAAACCCCGTAGGCCTAGTCTTAATTTCGGGGACGAAATGTTTATTTTTATATATTGGGATTTGAAACATCCCACAAACAATCAGACCCCTAGGAGGTTCTCTTTGTCATGGCAAGGTCATGACAAAGCTTTAAGAAGACTAAGAGGACCTTGGATGCCTAGGTAAATAGGTGAAAGCACCTTGGTCTGCAAATAGTGGTTTCTGGAAACCTAAGCTAGGATTTGTCCAATTGCTCCCAACTTGACTACCTAACCCCACTATACCAATTTCAACCCCATAAGGACCCTTTAAAGCCATACAACCCATTTTGGGTCAACCTAAGGGTTCAACTTAACCAAGGTCAAGCCTAACCCTAGTTAGGTCAAATTGCCCTAGTTGGACCTAAGTTATTTACACCAAGACATAAGTGGCCTTGGGTGGTGATAAGGGACCCAAGGCACTAAGTTGACCAGTCAACCCACTTAGGTGACCAAGTCAACACCTCCAAGTCAAACTTGGTCAAACCAAGCTCAAATGGGGAGGAAGGCTAAGCCTAACTCCAATTCAATTGGGTTAGGCCCAATTATGGTGGCCCACTAATTCTAACAAGTAGAAATTTGCTAGAACACTACTAAAATTCTGGAGATGATGACTAGGAGAGAGAAAAGGGGTTTCATTCAAGGGAGGAGAGATAAAGAGGGAGAAATTAATGGTGAATACAAAGAGGCTTCCCCCTCCCCCTCCCTAAGCCACCTTTCATCTCCTCTGACCTTTGGGAGGAGGTTGCCATCAATTTTAGACAGCCCAGCACATGAAGGGGCATTAATCCACCATGGTCGAACTTCCCCCTTCATGGCCATTAATGGTTATTCAAGTGCAGCCTTTTCTACTCCCCAAAACAACCCCTCCATCAATTTTAAAAGCTCTCAAGCAATCAAAACGAAACTTTACATCACTGGTTTAGGAGGAGAATTGGGGATTCGGAAAGGAAAAAAGCTTAGAGATGTCGACCATAGCACACCACCACACATGCCGCCAAGCTCGCCTGCAGGTATAGTCCTTCCCCTTCTCTCCTGTGTTAGATCTTTAGATTATTAGGTGGAGGAATCGGGCTCAATTGAGCCGGATCAGTGAGGAGAAAACCCGATTTTTTCGTGAAAATACAACTTATCGGGTTCTCCGAAAATAGCCCCTCCGGCGGCTGTGCCGCCACCAAGCAATAGCCACCACCTCAATGGAGGTGTTGGTGGTGGTGTTCGGCCAGGTAGGCGGCCGGGTGGCCGTAATTTAGCGTTGGAATGGCTCCAGGAATAAATGATCCAGGCTGTAGGCTCATTGGGGATGATGACTGTATGTCGCTGAATCTGGATTGACCCGATAAGCGCAGGCCAGTGCATAGTATTATACATATAATAATTATTTCTATCACATATTTACAACCATATTGTTTTAAATAAAATACCTAGATTCATTTCCTGAAAATATGTCCAACATATAAAACCTAGCCCTCTGCGTCTAGTTTAATACAAAATTAAAATCAACCCTTTTAGAAAACTGGATTTCCCTCAACACACTTTTTGGTGCAAGGTGTCCAAAGGCCAACCAGAAATTAAAATGAGTGCCCCCAGTGGTCCACTCAATTAAATGGCATGAAAATTGTACCATAAGCTTGTCTAGCCATAATCCACATCATATCAAAAAATCAAAATTTTTGGAGATGATTTTTCTATAGTTTTTGTAGCAATTCAATAATTCATATAAGTGATTTAAATGGGGTCTATGGACCTCAAACCTTTCCCAAACTCTAGTGGATGACCAGAGGGGATATTATAAGGTCAAGGGAAAATATTAGCCCAATTGGAGTTGATTGGATAAGATAACTTGGTGAACATAGAGGCCTAGGTTATAGGCCTAGTTTCAGAGTTAACAAGTACCATGCGTCGAGTTATCTCGACGCCATCCGACCCGGCGTTGGGTGGTCGACTAGACTAGACGAGGCGTCGAGTTATCTCGATGCCATCCAACCCAGCATTGAGTGGTCGACTAGACTTGACGATGCGTTGAGTTATCTCGATGATATTCGTCCTGGCATTGAGTGAGCGACTAGACTCGACGAGGCGTCGAGTTATCTCTACGCCATTGGACCTGGCATTGAGTGATCATCTAGACTCGGCAAGGCATTGAGTGATCATCTAGACTCGGCAAGGCATCGAGTGACCTCAATGCCATGTAATGAGGCGTTGAGTGATCTTGACGCCGTCCCTATCTAACACAAAATTGCGTGACTTAAGGTATTAGATGGCCATGAAATTTGGTCAGTGAACTTTTTAGACCATAATTATGCCATGTTAATTTTATTGAAATTTTTGGAAAAGAATAGTTAGGGGTTTCTTTACAAAGTGCCTTATGTGGTGATATATTCTTTAATTCATTTATGTGGCAAAAATAAATTTGATGATGATGAAATTTGGGCCGTGATAATTTCTGATCATATTTGACCTATGGTAATTTTATCATATTTTCTGAATGACTATATCATGTAGTTCCTTTATTAATTATTGTTCTCGTCAAAAAAGTTTAAAATTTGGTTTTGTATATAAACAATTTCTGAAAAATCATGAAACTTTGGCAGTCATGTGTTCTGATCATTCTAGCCCTATGGTAATTTTTCTATAATTTATGGATGACAAAATCTAATACTCACTTTGTAAATGGTCCTTTTGATCAAAAGATTTGTATTTTGATTTATGATAGAATTCATTTTAGAAAAATCACGAAATTCATACCTTCCTGTTATTTATTCATTAAGGGGCTCTAGAAATTTTAGCAAGGTCATTGCATATCAGGATCTTATACTTCATGTTCAAGTCATAGGAAGAATGATTTTTGGGAAAATATTTAAATGACTGATTTTAATTGGGAAAAATACCAAGTTCTGGTTTGGGGTTGTGCTCGGGGTTGACGGAGTACCGTCTTCTCTCTGGGAATATAAATTCACTTAGATTTAGCTAAACAGCAATATGGGAAAAAGGTTTAGTAATAAATAGTTACTAATAAAAGTAAGTGCCTTGCGAAAGGGAACTTTGGGCTTCAGCTCGTCATAGTTCCTAGTGCCCTCGAGAGCCCTTCACAGGGAATGCCCTGGGCAGTCTAAGGTTAACCCTAAACTATAAGAATAAGCTGACTAAAAGAGTAACCATTATTAAACCATCATCACATACACTCACCCTGTCATTCGGGAGGATAGTTGGTATAGATTCACGAGCAGTGGGCTCAGTGTGTGATATAAACATGGTTTGAGTTTGGAGAGTCGATGGCTCAGGAGCTCTTATAACAAATGTGCATGTGCATTAAGTGATGGGTCTTTGTTATTGGACGGTCGTTCACACCGACGTCGATATGTTTACTCGGCGGGTGTAAGTATTCACTTGGCCAAGAAAAGACTGATAGTTTACCAGCATTAGTACAAGAGACTCTGTAGCACCTGATTGTGGGTGTACCGATTAGTACGCAAGGTCTAGGTTAGGTAGTGTGAATGCTGACCAAGGAGTGGGGAGTCCCAACCCACTCCCTCTATTTACCACTACGTGAGGTACCTGAGAGTTTAGCTAACTCCAAATGTGGGAACTAAAGGTATGTGCACATAGAGTCGTGTGCATGTGTTTCACTTACATGAATCATGGCATAACATATCACAACACATACATGCATATAACCTGACACCCCATTGTATAAACTAGTATGGGATAGCTTATACGATGGGAGCCATGCAAAATGACCCCTTAACTTATAAGTCTGTATGGGCATTCTTATAAGCTAAGGTTACTTTTTTTAATGATATTAACTGCTCTACTTATACTTCATATGTTACTCTTACTACACTGCTACCTTTATTTGTTGTTCATATACTTGACATTTCTATGATAGATATTGTTAGGTTCATTGATCCCAATGATCCTGATTTTTAAGAAGTCAAACAAGTCAATGATATACACAAGTATGTATTTGATGTATGGTTAAGTTTCATGTACAGGGTGAAAACTTGAAGAAATGTCAACACACTTCATAACTTTGTCTACACTTTATAAGAGAAGTGTTAAGTACAGACTTGAAGCAAGTACAAAAGTATTAATACACTTCACAACTATATTGAAACCTTTGTAAGAGAAGTGTCGAGGTCAGAAAGATACAAGACAGCAATGTCAAGACACAACACTTCACTCGACAGTTTAGACAGTTGTGTTGAGACAATTCAGTTATCTTGACACCTTAAAGATCAAGTCAGCTAAAGGAAGCTGGATGAAGAAATATAGCTAAGTCCATAGGAATTGAGTGAAGGCAGTTCACTCAATATCATACCACAAAAAGCGCTGAATAAAGTCGAGTCTATCAAATCCTAAGCAGTGGAAGCCAGAAAAATAGCTAAGTCCACTAGCGTTGAGTGATGTCAACTCTCTCAACGCCATGCGGCATAATCCGTCGAGTATTGCCGCCTACGTCAAAGCCACAGAGTTTTTGTCAAAAGAAATTGGTTAAGTCCAGAAGCATTGAGTGAAGCTTATACACTCAACGCCATGTTGTTTCAGTCAATGCCTTGGAAGAAAGACAGGAAAATCTTTCTGTTGGAACACCCTATTACTATTTGGACCAGGATGACTATATTTCTATAGGGATTGTATGTTGTGACCTCCATGTTGTTATAAAGGTCACATAGGCTAGTTAGAGTAGTCTTCAGCTCGACGCATAGTCGACTTCAGCTCGACGCAGAGTCGATCTCAGCTCGACGCAGAGTCGACCTCTGCTTGACGCAGAGTCGATCTCAGCTCGACGCAGAGTCGACCTCAGCTCGACGTGGAGTCGACCTCAGCTCGATGTTCCGTCGATCCCAGTTCTGCTTACAGAAAACACTCTCTGGCCGACGTGTGTCGTGCTCAGATCGACGTTTTTCTGTGAGCTCGACGCCTTCCAGTCTTCCGTCAATTTTGGATAGGAATTCAAATTCCTTCTGACAGACAATTAATGCTGAAGAATTATTGGCCGTTACAGCATATCTGGTGCATGGCTCAAGGAATTTTCTAAGGAATGTCTGCCTGTCATTTCCTTTGAGGCATGGACAGTTAAGGAAAGCAATTAATGCTGACTTCCAACGGCTATCAAAGTAAAGGAAGAAGAAGACTCAAATATATACTTCTTTTTTTTCTTTCTTTCATTCACACAACAAGAAGATACAGAGAATATACAGAACAAGAAGAGAACAACAATACAAGACTTCTCATCTTTTTTCTCTGTGGAAAAATTGTTTTTGAAAGACTCTCTCACAGAAAATCTGATTGCTTCAGACACCTCCATCCAACTCTCTTGGATCATTCTTTGCTGGAGCAAATCAGATCTTTGAAGACCTGTCACCCTTGTGCAGAGCTCTCCTTCCTAAACCTCATCTTGATCTCAGGGGGAGCTTTGACAACAACTTCAGATCCACTTCTGCTTCTCTTTGCTTGTTGAATAGAGAAGACAACAACATTTCTTTTTCTTTTTCTTTCTGTACAGGGTTTTAACTCCCTTCAAAAGTTACTTTTGGTTTTGCTGAAACCTGGTCAAAATCAGCTTCTGTTGGTTTGTGAGAACCTGATCAAAAACTCTCTGGTGCTCAAGACACCTGATCAACTCATCTTGAAGTGGATTCCTATCAAGGGTGATAGAAGAGTGGATGTACCCAGATTTGGGGAACCACTATAGCTCCTTGTGTCATCTGGATTGCTTGTCTCTTTTTGTGTTTTGCTTTGTGCTGTGAATTTATTTTTACTCTGATTATTTGCTATAGCACCTTACACTAAGTAAAGTAAAATTTTCTCTGCAAGTTTTTATTTGGAAAATTATTTTAAATAACTCTATTCACCCCCCCTCTAGAGTTAGGAGTGATCTTATCCTGCACTTTCAATTGGTATCAGAGCCAGGTTGATCATTCATACAGGCTAACACCTGGATCAAAAGATCTCTGATAAGATCATTTCTCTCAAAGGGTTATTTTTCTTAGTTTTACTTATCTTTTAAAACTCATGGCACAAAACAAGGACTTTGCTAGCACCAGACCTCCTATGTGCAACCTATCTAAGTTTGCACTATGGAAGGCAAGGATTAGACTATATATGAACTCTTTTGATGAAGACATCTTTAATTCTGTATTGACAGATTGTCCAAGACCTCCCACAGGAACAAGTACATCAGCTGTTCCTCCTCCTTCAGGGACTGATGCTGACATAAAGAAGTGGAAGGCAGCAGATGCTAAAGCCATGAACATCTTGGCTCAAACCATGTCAGATGACATTTTCCAGAAGGTAGCAGATTGCAATACTGCCAAGGAGATCTGGGAAAAACTCTCAGAAATTGTATCAGGTTCTGCAGATGAAAGAAAGGATAGGAGATCCTACCTCATCACACAGTATGAGAACTTCAAAAAGGCAGAGTCTGAGTCAGTTGCTGACATGTACAACAGACTGAGCCTAATCATAAGTGAACTTAGATCACTAAAGAAGGACATATCTCTTACTGAGATAAATGACAAGATACTGACTTGTTTCCCTAGCTCTTGGGACTCAAGAATATGGTCAATTAAAGATGGAAGAAACGTCTGTGAGTTATCCACAGAAGCTCTTCTAGGAAAGCTCAAGAGCTATGAGCAATTTATTAAGAAGAGAGAAGAAGAGCAGAAGACATCCACACCAACAGAGAAGGCTGAGAAAACCATTGCCTTCAAAGCACAGGAAGAAGAACCTAAAGAAAAGGTGTTGGGAAATGAAGAGCTTATGAGCCTACTGGTCAAAAGGTTCAATAAGCTAAATAAAAGGAACTTCAGAAGATGGTCATCCAAAGACAAAGACAAGCCAAGGTATGACAGATCCAATAATAAAGATATTATCTGCTTTGGTTGCAGGAAACCAGGACACATCTTCCCAAACTGTCCAGAAAATCAAGACAAGGACAGAAGGGACAAGAAGGAAAGAAAGGATAAAAGGAAGGATAAGGAGTCAAGGAAATACCATGACAAGCCTTCCTCAAGCAACAGCAAGTACACCAGAAAAGGATTTGTGGCTGAATCCTGGAGTGACTCTGATGAGTCTGATTCATCATCCAGTTCTAGTGATGATGAGGATGATGCAGAAGAAAAGGGATTCTGTATGATGGCCATCAGTGCATCTCAAAAGAACACTGATTCAGAGCCTGATGCTGACTACCCATCTGATCAGGAACTTACTGAGGATCAGGTAATAGATTCATTTGACTTTACTTCTGATGATTTCAAATCTGAGTTTAAATCTATGTGCATTGACTTAATTGAGTCTCAAAAGCTGATTAAAACTCTAAATGAACAATTAATTGAATGCAAATCCATTAACTCAGATAATCTTAGACTCTTAGAAGAGTTGAAGCAGTGTGGGGAGGAGATAGCTTCACTGAAGAGTGAGCTATCTAAGGCCAAACAATTTGAAGAAACCCTTAATGGGAGAAGTATCAAATTGATGGACATCACAAGTACAGTGAACTCAAGATTGAATGGTTCACTGGGCTTGGGTGCTTCATCCAGCCAACCCACAGTGCTGACAACTCCAATCAAATTTACCAGTGAGAAAGGTAAAGGAGTCTTGATAGTGGCCAGGAAGAATGCTGACTTAACCCAGGAAACTGGACAAAAAACGTCGAACGAAGCTCGACGGACGTCGACCAGAGCTCGACGTAATCGCAAGAAAACGTCAAACTCAGGTCAACGCCCTCTACCCTCTGAACAAAGCAAGACCTTGCCGTCGAACGGAGCTCGACGCACTCACTTGAGTCCGTTGACCGAAGCTCGACGTGCGTCGAGCCGAGTTCAGAGCAAAACCCAGTTCTCAAGGGTTAACTCAAATTTCAATTCTAGCTCCACATCTTATTACTTTAACCCTTATGCTGAATGGATCATACCTCCTAGGAGATATCATCCTGTAGGCTATAAGAGTCAACCTGAGATGTCCTTTATTTCAGAATTTAAGGGATATCAACCTAGGCCCAAGGTTAACTGGGTCAAAAACAAGTAAGCTATTTTTGTGCAGGTAAAGACCTATCCAAGTGAGAACCATCAATGGTATCTGGATAGTGGGTGCTCAAAGCACATGACAGGAGACAAGGACAACCTCACTTCCTTCAAAACCAAGCTTGGACCCAAAGTAATTTTTGGAGACTCAAGCTTTGGAACTACAAAAGGATATGGGACAGTCCAAATTGGCTTAGTCACTTTCAAAAAGGTGGCATATGTTGAAGGACTCAAACACAACCTGATAAGTATCAGTCAATTGTGTGATGAAGGATACCAAGTAACCTTTAACAAAGCCATATGCAAAGTCCAGTCAGTGGACAACACAAATGTGTTGACAGGTAACAGAAGAGGTAACATTTACTTAGTGGATTTTCATTCACCTGTAGTAGATATTTGCCTGTTTAACTCCATTTCAAAACCAAACATCTTGTGGCATAAAAGATTAGGACATGTGAACCTTAGAACCATTGCTAAGTTATCCCAAGACAACCTTGTTAGAGGACTACCTTCTGGTCCCTACAAGAAGGAAGGACTTTGCAAGGCCTGTCAATTAGGCAAGCAAACTAAAAACAGTTTCAAGTCACTTAATAAGAGTGACTCACCTAGAATCTTGTACTTATTACACATGGACCTTTTTGGACCAATTAATGTACAAAGCCTAGGAGGGAAATCTTATGCTTTAGTAATTGTAGATGACTTCTCAAGATTCACTTGGGTGTTCTTTCTGAGGAAGAAGTCTGATAACTTCAAGATTTTGACAGATTTTCTCAAAGGCATACAGATTGAGTTCAATACTCACATTGCCCTGATCAGAAGCGATCATGGGACAGAGTTTGATTCTCTTCTTATGCTAGAGTTCTGCCAGAATGAAGGTATCAGGCATACTTTCTCAGCTCCTAGAACTCCTCAACAAAATGGGGTAGTTGAAAGGAAAAACAGAACCCTTATTGAATCTGCCACAACATTGTTGACAGATGCTCACCTTCCTCTAACCTTTTGGGCAGAGGCTGTGAACACCTCCAACTATGTTCTGAATAGAAGCCTGATACATAAGCTAAAGGGTAAGACTCCCTATGAGTTACTCAAAGGGAAGAAACCTAAAGTAAATTATTTCAAAATTTTTGGTTGCATTTGTTTCATTCATAATAATGACAAGAAATACCTAGCTAAATTTGAAGCCAAAGCTGATGAAGGAGTGTTTCTGGGATACTCCATGACTAGCAAGGCTTATAGGGTTTTTAACAAGTGCACAAATAAAATTGAAGAATCCATGCATGTTACATTTGATGAAACTAACATGTTTTATAAGGAGAAGGAGACTTCTACCATAAGCAATTTGCAGGAACATTCAATTTCAGAAAATCTGAAGCAGCTTACCATCACAGACAAAGGGTCATCACCTTCACCAATTCAACAAGTCACTGAACTTAGTGACAATGAAGAGGAATTTCAAGTTCTGGAAAGTTCAAAGGGCCAACAGAGTGAAGAACCAGTTGTTGTTCCACAAGAGGAAACAACAACACAGGTTGGTGCTTCATCAACAACCCTTGTTGATCTAGCCACAACAAGAGATCACCCAATCTCACAAGTAATTGGAGATATCTCAGTGGGTGTGCAAACAAGGAATCAAGTTAATCAAAATATTATGCACACCTGCTTCCTTTCTCAAATTGAGCCTCAAACCATACAAGATGCAGAGCAAGATCCAAACTGGATCATTGCAATGCAAGAAGAGTTGAATCAATTTGAGAGAAATAAAGTTTGGGAATTAGTACCAAGACCAAGGAACCAGCAAATTGTTGGAACCAAATGGGTATTCAGGAACAAATTGGATGATCAAGGAATAATTGTGAGAAACAAGGCAAGACTTGTTGCACAAGGATATTGCCAAGAAGAAGGAATTGATTATGACCAAACCTTTGCACCAGTTGCAAGGTTGGAGGCCATAAGAATCTTCCTTGCATATGCAGCTCACAAGAGATTCAAGGTATATCAGATGGATGTCAAGAGTGCATTCCTCAATGGAGACATCAAGGAAGAAGTCTATGTAAAGCAACCTCCAGGTTTTATCTCTCCAACTTTTCCTGATCATGTATTTAAACTGCATAAAGCTTTATATGGTCTCAAGCAAGCTCCTAGAGCATGGTATGAGACCTTAGCTTGTTTTTTGTTGGAAAATGATTTTAAAAGGGGTAGTGTAGACCAAACTCTTTTTGTTAGAACCCATAGGTCCCATACCCTACTAGTACAAGTTTATGTAGACGACATCATATTTGGATCTACTGATTCAAACTTATGCAAAAAGTTCTCACAACTTATGCACTCAAAGTTTGAAATGAGTAGCATGGGTGAGCTTGCTTTCTTTCTTGGATTGCAAGTTAAACAACATGTGGATGGCATTTTCATTTCTCAAACCAAGTATGCAAGAGAACTGGTTAAGAAATTTGGAATGTCTGAAGCTTCCTCCATGAAAACACCTATGCCTACAAATGCTGTTTTAGATGCTGATGAATCTGGAAAACCAGTTGATCAGACAAACTATAGAGCAATCATTGGCTCATTACTTTATCTAACAGCTACTAGACCAGATATAATGTTTGCCACATACATTTGTGCTAGATTTCAAGTAAGCCCTAGAGAGTCCCACCTCACATTAGTTAAGAGGATTCTTAGGTATGTAAAAAGTTGTCCTAATCTAGGTCTATGGTATCCACATGACTCAGGATTTGATCTAACTGGATTTTTAGATTCTGATTATGCTGGATGTAGAGTAGACAGGAAAAGCACCAGTGGAACTTGTCAATTTCTTGGTGATAGACTTGTCTCCTGGTTTTGTAAGAAACAAACCTCTGTGTCCACATCAACTGCTGAAGCTGAATACATGGCTGCAGGTAGTTGTTGCTCACAGATTTTGTGGATTCAAAACCAGCTCCTAGACTATGGGTACAACTTAGAGATGTCTAAAATCTTTTGTGATAATACCAGTACAATATCTATTGCTCAAAATCCAGTTCTCCATAGTAGGACTAAGCACATAGAAATCAGACATCACTTCTTAAGGGATAATGTAGAAAAGAAGAAAATTGCACTAGAATACATTTCCACTGAACTACAGAGAGGAGATATCTTCACCAAACCCTTGGATGAAAAGAAGCACCTCTTTTTCCTCAATCAGTTGGGAATGCTAGATGGAGACAGCATAAATTAAAACTCCAAGATTTTGAAACCCATACTTAACAGGAATAGGAAAAATTTCATTTTAAAATTCCTCTGTCTGAGTGGTTTCTCTGAGCTCTGAACTAAGCTCGACGCTGCGTCGAACGGAGATCGACGGTCCGTCGCCCTCAAAAGCGTCGAACGTCGAACTCAGCTTCTAGCGTCGAACTGAGTTCACAGCTCCCTGGCTTCTTGAGTTTCTCTCTCCCCGGTCGACGTCTTCGTTCAACGTCGACCTGAGCTCGACGTATAACTTCACCAAAGCGTCGAACATCGACCTAAGCTGGACGCTGTTGAGTCGTTTCAGTTCCTCTAGAGCCCAAGAGCGTCGAACTGAGCTCGACATTCTTTCCTTTTCTGCGTCGAACCCTAAGTATAAAATCATTTTTTCTCCGTCGTTCGCAGTTGCGCTTTCATATTTCTCTGCTCAAGCTTTCTCCCTCCAAATACCATACTTTTGATCTTGGAAGGTATTCTTTCTTTTGCAGGACAATGGCAATTACAGCAGGAGCTCTGGCGGCTATGAAGTTCGACTCTGGTTTCGACATTGATTTCGATTCTTTTGATGGATCTCCACAACATCTTCTGGATATACTGATTCTTTTCAAGGAGCAGCAACTAGTCCACTTTATGTCTACCAGGATACCCCTTCCAGAATCAGAAATTAAAGAATGGTGTCTTACAGCAATCGTTTCAGATAACAACATCTTGACTGGGAAGATTTCAGGAAATGAGGTAGCCATCTCACCTCAGGTTATTACAGAAGCCTTCAACTTTGCTGCTGGAGATGATGACATAGAACTATCAGTGGAAGAATATACCTTGATGCTGGATAGGATGGGGCATACTGCTGGTAACCCCTCCAAACTCCTTAAAATTAACCTAGCAATTGAGTACAGGTTATTAGCAGATATAACTGGAAAGGTGATCTGTGCAAAGAGAACTGCACATGATGCAATAACAAGACATCAGTTTTGCCTCATGGCTGCTCTAATGGATAAGAAACATCCCAACTGGGGATTAATTGTGTTTGATATGCTTAAGAAAAAGTTGGATAAAAACTCTGTCCATTTTGGAAGAGTTCTTGGGTTGATTCTCAACCACTGCTGCCCCCAACTGCTGGTGTCCTCAAAGAAGCACATAAATGCTTCCAAGAGGCTCACATGTGCTTTAATTGGCAAATGGGACAGGAGAATTGTGAATCCCAGGGCAGCAGCAGCCATGAAATCCTCTGCAGACACCAGGACTATAGAGGTCACTTCCCCTCAGTCCACTGGTCCAGAAGAAGGAATTATGCCATCTCTCTCCCTCACCCTTCCATCCACCTTCATCCCCTCAACCACAATTATCTCATCCTCTCTAACTCTCCCCTCCTCCATATCTACCATTGCCTCCTCCCTTCCTCCTCAAACTACTTTCCTTCCAATAAACTTGGATTCCACCCCTCATGAGGATCTCTTTTCATTTGACATGCATGGAGACTCATTCATGGATGCTTCTACCTCCTCTCCTCATGACTTCCTCCATCCATCTACTTTTTCAGACTTACTCTTCTCCTCCATTCAGGAACAAGTTACACCTCCTCTGTCTGTTCCTCTCTCAACATCCTCTACCTCTACTCCCTCTACCTCTACTCAAGTTCCCCTTGAGCAAGTAGCCCTCCTGCCCTTAGCCAATCAACTTTTTGATCTTCTGTCTCCTAGGCTCTCCTCCCTTTTGGATGCCAAGCTGGCTCCTCTCCTTCTTTCTTTGAGAGCTCTTTCTGCCTCTGTCTCTTCCCTTTCCTCTCAGTTGGCATGCCCTTCTTCTGGGGGCCTAGAGTCAGCTGCCACTGATTCTAGGCAGGGGGAGATGTCAGCAGAAGAAGAGCTGCCTCCTTCTTCAGTTCAGATTGCTCAGACTCCTTCAGAGACAGTATCAGTTGCAGAGACAGTATCAGTTGCAGAGACAGTATCAGTTGCTTGTTCAGAAACAGTGTCTGCTGCAGAAGATCAAATGGTATCTGAGGCCTCTCCTCCAGTTTCAGAGCAGCAAATCAGTAGTGCCTCAGACATTCAGTCTTTGGCAGCTTCTCTTCAAACAGAAGAACAGCTTCAAGAAGATATGTCCAGGGCTATTGTCCCCTTTCAGAAGGTCTTGACTTCTGATATAGCAGTGGTAGCAGTGGCTCCTGCTAGTGTTGGATTTGATTTGGTAGTTTCTGTTGAGACTTCAGGTGAAGTGACTGAGACACCTGATGCTGCAGAGGCCCATATCTCCCAAGCCCTTCAGGAACCAGCCTCTTCAGCCTCTATGGCTCCTGAGGCAGTGCCCTCTCCTGCAGTGGTTGCTTCCTCCTCCCCACTGACAGCAGAGCTTCCTTTAGTCTCCTCCTCAGCAGCTCCAGCCTCCATCAGCTTTCCCCTCTCCAAAAGAAAATATATAGATCCATATGAAGAATCACAAAGTTCTGAAGATGAGTTTGCCACAGATTCTGATGACTCCTCTGCAACTATTGCAAGGAAGAGGAAAGCCAGATCAAAAGCCATGAAAAGAGTACCTCCTGCCAGAGCTACAGATCATGACATTCCCTATTACATCAAATATAATTGTGAAATCACAGAGCCTTGGATGCAGTACTCTCAGAATCAGAGAAAAGCAATGAAGAGGAAGAGAAAATTCAATGAAGGTCCATCTAAACCAGTTCATCAGCCTCCACCTCCACCTCCTCCTGATGCAGGTGCAGGTGCTAGTCTTTCTTCAAAACCAGCCCCTTCAGCTCTTCATGGAAAAACCTATCAAGCCAGAAGACATCAAGAAGGTAGCCAGCAAAGGGGAGGTCAACAAAGAGGAAATTATAGAGGCAGGCAGTCCAGGGGAAGAACCTTTGATCCAACCTCTGGCCCCTATCCCTATAGGCCTAGAGTTGACCTCACCCCAAGAACTTCTCAAGAATCATCATCTAACAAATTTGAACCAGCTGTTCCCTTTGAAGATCCTACCAAGACTCCTGCTTACTGGAAAGCAAGGATGGCAGAAATGGCTGCCTTAAATGAGATCAACAAAGCCAGAGAAAGAGGACTGGACACATCTCATATCAGTACTATGTCAGAACAAAGAAGAGAGGAATTGGAAAAGTATGGCTCAAAGAAATTTTTTGATTCAGACAGATACATGGAACTCCACCCTGCAGCTGTACCACCCAGTGCTAGAGATCAAAAATCTTTAGGTGCAGCTGATGACTTCAGATCTAAAAAGGAAGCTTCCAATCCAAACAGAGAAATCATCTTCAAAAAGAGTGATCAAGACAAAGCATCAAAGGACAAGTAAAGTAAGGTATTCTGACACTTTCTATATTCTGGACTCAGGACATTTAAACAATTCTGCTGCTATATAGTGTTTTATATATGCTGCATATTATTCTGTCATGTCTGGTTGTATTATTTTGTGTTGTATCTGCTTTATTTCTTTTCTTTGATTCCCTAAAATTCATGTAAATAGTAATCCTAATCCAAATAGGGGGAGATTGTTGGAACACCCTATTACTATTTGGACCAGGATGACTATATTTCTATAGGGATTGTATGCTGTGACCTCCATGTTGTTATAAAGGTCACATAGGCTAGTTAGAGTAGTCTTCAGCTCGACGCATAGTCGACTTCAGCTCGACGCAGAGTCGATCTCAGCTCGACGCAGAGTCGACCTCTGCTTGACGCAGAGTCGATCTCAGCTCGACGCAGAGTCGACCTCAGCTCGACGTGGAGTCGACCTCAGCTCGACGTTCCGTCGATCCCAGTTCTGCTTACAGAAAACACTCTCTGGCCGACGTGTGTCGTGCTCAGATCGACGTTTTTCTGTGAGCTCGACGCCTTCCAGTCTTCCATCGATTTTGGATAGGAATTCAAATTCCTTCTGACAGACAATTAATGCTGAAGAATTATTGGCCGTTACAGCATATCTGGTGCATGGCTCAAGGAATTTTCTAAGGAATGTCTGCCTGTCATTTCCTTTGAGGCATGGACAGTTAAGGAAAGCAATTAATGCTGACTTCCAACAGCTATCAAAGTAAAGGAAGAAGAAGACTCAAATATATACTTCTTTTTTTTCTTTCTTTCATTCACACAACAAGAAGATACAGAGAATATACAGAACAAGAAGAGAACAACAATACAAGACTTCTCATCTTTTTTCTCTGTGGAAAAATTGTTTTTGAAAGACTCTCTCACAGAAAATCTGATTGCTTCAGACACCTCCATCCAACTCTCTTGGATCATTCTTTGCTGGAGCAAATCAGATCTTTGAAGACCTGTCACCCTTGTGCAGAGCTCTCCTTCCTGAACCTCATCTTGATCTCAGGGGGAGCTTTGACAACAACTTCAGATCCACTTCTGCTTCTCTTTGCTTGTTGAATAGAGAAGACAACAACATTTCTTTTTCTTTTTCTTTCTGTACAGGGTTTTAACTCCCTTCAAAAGTTACTTTTGGTTTTGCTGAAACCTGGTCAAAATCAGCTTCTGTTGGTTTGTGAGAACCTGATCAAAAACTCTCTGGTGCTCAAGACACCTGATCAACTCATCTTGAAGTGGATTCCTATCAAGGGTGATAGAAGAGTGGATGTACCCAGATTTGGGGAACCACTATAGCTCCTTGTGTCATCTGGATTGCTTGTCTCTTTTTGTGTTTTGCTTTGTGCTGTGAATTTATTTTTACTCTGATTATTTGTTATAGCACCTTACACTAAGTAAAGTAAAATTTTCTCTGCAAGTTTTTATTTGGAAAATTATTTTAAATAACTCTATTCACCCCCCCTCTAGAGTTAGGAGTGATCTTATCCTGCACTTTCACTTTCTAAGTACAAAAGCGTTGAGTGAGGCCAGCTCACTCAACGCCATATGACAGATATCGTTGAGTCATGCTGCTGCTGTCAACGCCATCAGGCAGAACAGAATTATTCCATGTCCAGAATCATTTAGTGTAGTCAACACAATGCCATCTGGCAGAACATAATTATTCTAAGTCTAGAATCGTTGAGTATAGTCAACACACTCAATGTCATAGTTGCAGAAAGGGCTGAAGATTAAGCTAAGATAAAAAGTGTTGAGTGAAGCTTATACACACAACGCTCTCAACGCCTAGACAAGCTGAAGAATTGACTAAGTCCAGAATCATTGAGTGAAGCCAGTTCACTCAACGCACTCAACGCCTGGAGTGATTTTGTGAAATTGGTTAAGTTCATAACTGATAACGTCACCAAAGTCAACAAAAGTCAACAAAATTTAAAATGATCATATAAGTGTTGCTACTCATCACTAGCGTCATCGTCAGTCTCATTTGTGAAACTAAGTATATAATCAGCCGTTAAAGCAGAGACAAGTGTCAATCATCTTTCTGGATGACGGGATTATAAATAGAAGATGAAATCGAGATTGAGACAACATTCTGAGAGATCAATTCATTTCGAAATAGAGGAGTGGGAGTTCGTCTTCTTCCCCCGTCATTGTTGTAGAGACAAGAACTTCAATTTGACAAATCTTAAAAGTCTTTAAGTTATCTGCGGCAATCAGCATCTGCTACAGCAAGATCAGAGGGTTACTCTAAGGAAGAAGAATCAGTCTAGGCAAGCCCTAGGTTAAGTTGCTTCTCGATTCAAGTAGAGCCAAATCAGAAGATCAATCTCTGGATCGGTTAAGAAGAAATCTGATCTGGGTTTTTCTTAGGACGGAAGGAAAGGCAGAGAAATTGAATTCTGCCTTACGGGTTAGTTGATTGAAGACAATCATTCACATTCTTTCCTCCTTCATCAGCAAGATCAGAATCAAGATTTTGAGTAGCTTCCAACACAAGCAGCAGATCATTGAATATTGTCTTTCTTGTTACTGAGAAGAAGATAGAGTTGAGATTCACTCAGCTCAGGAAGCAATTGATTCAGAGAACAAAATCTCTTGATTCAAATTTATATTAATCTTTAAAATTCTGTGGATCTGTTCAATATCTGTGTTGTAAGGCCTAGATTATAAAGGTTGTGTGTGGATCTGTGAGATCATTGTTGTAAATCCTAAGTTATAAAGGCTAAGAGTAGGATCCAGTGTAGGATATGTGTGTTAGGGATGATCTCCCAGCCTGTGTTGAAGGGCATTTGTGCCTGTGTGAGGTGATCAGGTGATTACTATGTGGTGGGGCTGAGTGCCTGTATTGTAAGCCTCAGTGGAGACTGAGTGTTCCAGTGGGATCATGTTGTAATCTTTGAGGAGCCAAGTTATTAGAGAAGTGCCTTGTCTAACATTTTGTTAGAAAGGCGGGAGGGAAAGTGGATGTACTCATATACTGGGGAACCACTATAAATATCTAGTGTGTTGTGTGTTCTTTTCGGGAAAGCAGAACTAAGCAAACACAGTAGGACCTAAAATAATAAAAGGTTTTAAAGAACTTAAAAAGACCTTAATAACTTATTCACGCCCCCCCCCCCCTCTTGGTGATTAGTTACCCTTGTATTTAAAGTCTTTCAAGTGGTATCAGAGGGAGGTTACTCAAGAAAGGCTTAACAGTCTGAGTAGATCTCCAGGGTAGTTGTCAGAAGGTTCAGATGGGTTCAGGAGAGAATCACAAAGATCTAGGATCCATGAAACTTCCTCTCTATATGAAGGAGAATTTTGGTATATAGAAGGAAAGGGTCAGATTATTCATGGGGGCATCTGATCCTAGGATCTACATAACAGTTCAGGAAGGACCCTTCATCCCTATGAAGGTATCTATCCTTGATGCAAACATTCAGACTCTAAAGAAGTATACTGAAATGACTAAGGATGAAGTCATTTTAGCTACAATGGATAAGAGGGCACAAAACATTATAGTTAGTGTCATAGATGACTCCACCTTTCAAAACTTGGTGCACTGCAAGACCTCTAAGGAAATGTGGTACACTTTGCTAATTTACATTGAAGGTACTGAGGAAGTCAGAGATGATAGAAATTCAATGCTCAATCAAGAGTATGAAGCTTTCAGACAAGTCAGAGAGGAGACCATAGCTAGCTGCTATGAAAGATTTTTCAGAACTATTAATGAGCTAAGGACCTATGGTCGGGTCTTTAGAAACTATAAGCTAAATGATAAATTCCTCATGTCACTTACTAGAGACTGGGATACTAAGGTATGTGTCATTAGAGAAGTGGAAAAGCTGGCAGATACTCAACCATCCACACTGTTTGGTAAGTTGTTGTCATATGAGATGAAGTTGATTGCAAGGAAGGAGGAAGAGAAGACCAGCAAAGTCCAGGCCAAAGAATCTACTGTGTCCTTCAAGGATGATAGCTCTAAGAGGAGCAAGGAGAAGAATCCTTCTCCCCCAATAAGGCCAGCTGAGTCAGAAAGTTCAGATCAAGAGACATCAGGCTGTAATATGTCTGATGAAGAATTTGTTGCTTTCTCAAGGCAGTTTCTGAAGATGATGATGAAGAAGGGGTGGAGGAGCAAACCTACCTCTTCCTTTCAACACAAGGAGGACTATTACAGAACTAAGAAGAAACCCTCCAAGGAGGGAAGGAATGACCCAAAAACTGGTAAACATGTTTCTAATAAGGTTATCTATTTTTGCTGCAGTAAGCCAAGGCATGTTGTGGTTGAATGTCCTGTGAGAAAGAAGGAGGCTGATGAGAAAAATCACCACCATAAGAAGGGTAAGTAGGAGAAGACCTTCATTGCTAAGAAGGAGAAAAGTTGGACTGACTCATCCTCCTCAGAGTTAGATGATGAAGATGAAGCCTACATTGAGTTGATGGCTAGATTAGATGAGGAATCTTGCTAAGATCAGCCTGGACCATCTAAGGTACACTCTTCATCCAGCTCTTCATCTAAGTCTAATTATAAGACTGGTCCTAGTTCAGAAGCATCTCAATCCTATGATGAAGATGGGATTGAATTAGAGGAAGATGTCAATTCAGTTATTGATAAGTATGGTATCTTGCTTAATGCTTTCAAGAAAAGCAGGATGCTAGCCAAGAAGCGGGCTAAGGAAATATCCTCCCTTCAGCTTGCTACTTCCCAAGATGTAGAATTGTTGGATCTGAAACTGAAGGAAATCAGTGAACTAGAAACCATTTCTTTCATTCAAATAGGCACCATTGAGTGCCAGGAGAACTAAATAAGGGACCTTTTAATAATTACTTGGGAGGGAGAGGAGGATAGTAGCTAGCTACTCCAAGCCAAGTTCAGTGTTGCCCTTGATAGACTCCTTCTCCTTCTAAAAGGGTAAAAAGGGGTTGGGTTTCAAGGGAAGAATAAGAGCTGCCAATCCCAAGGGAAAGGGAAAAGCTACAGTGCAGCCACTAGCCTCCAAGCCTCCTGTTCAATTCAATAGAGTACCTCTACCCTCAAATAGGTATGACCAAGAGAGCATCCATGGTCACTAGTGACTGGTAGGTCCACTAGTAGGAACAAATGTGTTATCCACCATGGTGGAAGATATAGTAGGGGGCAAGTGCCTTCAAGGATCCCCATAAGGAAATTCAAATGGCCCATCCTGGACCATTTGTTTTTGGTGCACCAGCCCCTTCACTCAAGGGTAAAGTTGCAGACTGTTCTCAGAATATTTCAAGCCACTCTAAGACCAAGGTCAAGTTTATCAGTAGACCATACTTGGGCATCTCAGAGGCAATCAAGAGTGTGCTTTCTGAAAAAAAGACAGCTGCTGGTAGGGCTCAAGATATCCCAAGCACTTCCACTGCCAGACCTACCACTAGTCAGACTGGGGCTGGAAAACAAAAGAACAGGTCTGCTGCTGCACCTTTTAGACCAAGAGTTGCTGTCAACACAACCACTAGACCAGCTCAGAAAAGAAGATACATCATTCATGAGTGTTGGTGTTGTGGCAATGTAGGACACTTTGCTATTGATTGCAGACACAATCTTAGTATGTAGAGATCTAATGTTAGCTTGCCTATCAGAAGAGTTGCAGGTAGGCATTATCAGACTAACATACACCTAGGGCCTAATAAATATTGGGGTCCTAAGGTAAAATAAATATGTTTTGCAGGTTAGTCCAAGTATCCATACCGATATATAGTACTTGGACAGTGGTTGTTCCAGGCACATGACTGGAACAAAGAGCAATCTAAAGGAGTTCATTCCAGTAAAGGATGGACCCAAGGTGATATTTGGTGGATCAGATAGAGGGATCCCCAAAGGTTATGTTAATATTACTAATGGCTTAGTCACTTTCACAAAAGTGGTGTATGTGAAATGGTTGCAACACAACCTTATAAGTATAAGCCAATTATGTGATCTTGGCTATGTCATATCTTTCCATAAGGATAAGTGCCATATTTGGAGATCAAGTAACCAAGAGGTCATTTTGACTCTCCCATTTACTTAGTTGCTATTGAGAAAGCATCACACTGTGTAAAATGGCACAAGAGGCTAGCTCATTTGAATTATAAGACTATAGGTAAGCTCTATAGTAAAGAGTTGGTTAGGAATGATCCTAACATGAAGTGCACTAAGGAAGGCATTTGCTCTGCATGCCAAAAGGGCAAACAGACCAAAACTTTCTTCCAAAGCATTGAGACTAAAGATAATGTGAGGTGTTTATACCTCTTGCATATGGACTTGTTTGGTCCAATGCCAGTTCATAGTCTAGGTAGAAAAGTCTACACATTTGTGGTTGTTGATGACTTTTACAGATTTATTTGGGTTTTCTTTTTGAAGAAAAAGTCGGAAACCCCTGATGTCCTTAAAACATTTGTCAAGCAAATACAGAATGAGCTGGACAGTACTATGGTCAAAATCAGAAGTGACCATGGGACTGAATTTCAATATGAATGCATGACAAGAATCTGTGAAGAACATGGGATTCAGCAAGAGTTTTTCTCTCCAAGAACACCCCAGCAAAATGGGGTTGCTGAGAGGAAGAATAGTACTCTCATAGAAGCTGGAAGGACTTTACTAAATGACACATCTCTCCCAGAATATTTTTGGGATGAGGTAGTAAACACTACTTGTCATGTCTTCAACAGGGATTCTATCACCAAGGACCACAAAAAGACTCCATATGAGATCTTGAAGGGCGGAAAACCAAACCTTACATATCTCAGAATCTTTGGGAGCAAGCGCTTTGTGCTCAACAATAGGAAATCCTATATAACTAAGTTTGTTGTCAAGTCCTATGAGTAGATCTTTGTTGGGTATAGCAATCATTGTAAATCTTATAGGATCTATAACTTGACAAGTCAAGTTATAAATTAACAGTTAATGTAGTATTTGATGAGTCAAATATGATTAACAATGAGCTATCAAGCTCTTCTTCTAGTTTTATAGATACTGAACTAGTGTTGTATAAGCTCACTTTCAAGGAATCTGCTTCAACAATTCAAGAAAAAGTTGGGGGTGTGTGTATTCCAGAGGAAGCACAAGGCACACAGGAAGTGGATGAAGATTTGCATCATGAAGAGCATGATGATGAAGCAAGACAACCTCCAGTATTAAGATATCTGCTGGATCATCCAGTCCACCAGATTATTGGTGATGCAAGCCAAGGAGTAGTGACAAGGAGCAGATGTCTCAACACAGCAATGTACTCCAATTTCTTGTCACAAGTGGAACCTAAGAAATTTGAAGAGGCTAACAAAGACCAGTTCTGGATTATAGCTATACAAGAGGAACTGAACCAGTTTAAAAGGTGTAAGGTCTGGAAGCTGGTTCGTAGACCTCAAGGACATAATGTTATTGGAACCAATTGGATCTACAGGAATAAACTTAATGAAAATGGCATTATAGTTAAGAACAAAGCTAGGATGGTAGCTCAGGGGTACAGACAAGAAGAAGGTATTGACTTTGATCAAACCTTTACCCCTATAGCAAGACTAGAAGCTATAAGACTATTCCTTGCATATACTATAAACTAAGGTTTCAAAGTCTACCAAATGGATATGAAGTCAGCCTTCCTGAATGAATACTTGAAGGAAGAAGTTTATGTTGAACAGCCTCAAGGTTTTGTTGTTCCTAACCATTCTGGTTTTGTTTATAGACTAAGGAAAGCTCTATATGGGCTAAAGCAAGCTTCTAGAGCATGGTATGAGACATTGTCTAGCTTCCTCATTGAAAATAAATTCTCAAGGGAGAAGATAGACAAGACCTTATTCCTAAGGTAATCTAAGGGCAAGATCATCCTAGTCTAGATATATGTTGATGACATTATCTTTGGATCTACTGATGACAACCTTTGTAGAAAGTTTGCCAAACTTATGTAAGGGAAGTTTGAGATGAGCAGCATGGGTGAACTTAAGTTCTTCTTAGATCTACAAGTAAGACAAACTAACAATGGATTATCCATATCCCAGTCTAAGTTTACTAGAGAGTTAATTAAAAATTTTGGGATGGAAAATGCTTCCACCATGAAAACTCCCATGGAATCCAGTATGTCTTTAGACAAAGATGAGATAGGGAAACCTGTTGATCAGACTTTATATAGAGGGATAATTGGATCTCTTTTATACCTCACTACTAGTAGGCCAGACATCATGTATGATACATATGTCTATGCTAGATATCAGGCTTGCCGTAAAGAGACTCATTACTCTGCTTCTAAAAGGATTTTGAGATATCTAAAGGGCACACCAGATCTTGGCCTATGGTACACTAGAAATAGGGATTTTGAACTAATAGGCTATTCAGATGCAGACTTTGCAAGCTGCAGATAGGACAGGAAAAGTACATCAGGTTCCTGTCAGTTTCTTGGTAGAAGGCTAGTGTCCTAGAGCAGCAAGAAGCAAACGAGTGTGGAAATCTCAACTGTGGAGTCAGAGTACATTTCAGCAGGAAGTTGTTGTGCTCAGTTGTTATAGATTCAGCATGAGTTTCAGGATTATAACATTGAGATAAGTAGAACTCCTCCTTATTATGATTCTACTAGTGTCATTTCTATTGCTAGGAATCTTGTCTCACACAGTAGGACAAAGCACATAGAAATTAGGTATCACTTCATTAATGAACATGTGCAAAAAGAAGACATCAGCCTCAAGTTTGTTCCCACTGACAAGCAAGTGGATGACATCTTCACTAAGCCACTAGATGAAGTAAAGTTCAATACCTTCAAATTTGAATTGGGTATGTTTAACTTAGTTTAGCTTCAGTTACTCCCTATAGTATTTTTGGTTCCAGGTTTGTTCTTTTTCTTGCAGGCTGAGAAGATCTTTAGTGGTATAAAGATTGTGGAGACCAAAGTGTGTATCAGGAAGATGTGATAGAAGAAGTCTTATTGAGGGGAGCAATTAAAATAGTTGCAGAAGCAGGTTCAGCCTTATAAAGAGATGAAGCTAGCAGTTGTATCAGTTGATCTCCTACACATAACTAGGGGAGAAGAAGATCAAAGGAATTCAGGCCTCCCTGACTATTCTACAAAAGTCAAAAAGGGGGAGAGAAGGGGTTGATTAAGTTATGGATCAAGTGGTATCAAGTCCAAAAGGATAGATCAAGCAAGCTCAACTGTGGTAGTAAGACAGGGGGTGCAGGGATGCTTCTAAATAGGAGAAGTGGGTAACCTTCCTGTAACTATCTTATTATAATGTATTATTGCTGCAAATATGGTTTGTATTTCATTGACTAAGAAATTGAAGTGAGGTTTTGACTTCTTCAAATAGGGGGAGATTGTTGGGTTCATTGATCCCAATGATCCTGATTTGTAAGAAGTCAAACAAGTCAATGATGTACACAGGTATGAATTTGATGTATGGTTAAGTTTCACGTGCAGGGTGAAAACTTGAAGAAATGACTAAGTATAAAAGTGTCGGCACACTTCACAACTATGTTTACACTTTATAAGAGAAGTGTTGAGTATAGACTTGAAGCAAGTACAAAAGTGTCGACACACTTCACAACTATGTCGATACATTTATAGGAGAAGTGTCGAGATCACAAAGATACAAGACAGTAGTGTCAAGACACAACACTTCACTCGACAGTTCAGACATATGTGTCGAGACAATTCAGTTATCTCGACACCTTGAAGATCAAGTCAACTGAAGGAAGCTGGATGAAGAAATGCAGCTAAGTCCACGGGCATTGAATGAAGGCAGTTCACTCAATGCCATAGCACAAAAAGCGTTGAATAAAGCCAGGTATATCAAAGCCTACGCAGTGGAAGCTAGAAAAATATCTAAGCCCACATGCATTGAGTGATGTCAACTGTCTCAATGCCATGCGGCATAATTCATCGAGTATTGCTGCCTATGTCAAAGCCATAGAGTTTCTATCAAAGAAAAATTGGTTAAGTCCAGAAGCATTGAGTGAAGTTTATACACTCAACGCCATATTATTTCAGTCAGAGCCTTGGAAGAAAGACAGGAAAATATATCTAAGTACAAAAGCATTGAGTGAGGCCAGCTCACTCAACGTCATATAAAAGATATCATTGAGTCGTACTGCTACTGTCAACTCCATCAGGCAGAATAGAATTATTCTAAGTCCAGAATCATTGAGTGTAGTCAACACACTCAACGCCATTAGGCAGAACAGGATTATTCTAAGTCCAGAATCATTGAGTATAGTCAACACACTCAACGTCATAGTTGCAGAAAGGGCTGAAGATTAAGCTAAGGCAAAAAACATTGAGTGAAGCTTATACACACAACGCTCTCAATGCTGGACAAGCTGAAGAATTGATTAAGTCAAGAATAATTGAGTGAAGCCAGTTCACTCAACGCCTGGAGTGATTATATGAAATTGGCTAAGTCCATAACTGATGACGTCAGCAAAGTTAACAAAAGTCAACAAAACTTAAAATGATCATATAAGTGTTGCTACTCATCACTAGCATCATCGTCAGTCTCATTTGTGAAACTAAGGATATAATCAGCCATTAAAGTAGAGACACGTGTCAATCATCTGGCTGGATGACGGGATTATAAATAGAAGATGAAATCGAGATCGAGACAACATTCTGAGAGATCAATTCATTTCAAAATAGAGGAGCGAGAGTTCATCTTCTTCCCCCGCCATTGTTATAGAGACAAGTACTTTAATTCTACAAATCTGAAGAGTCTTTGAGTTAGCTGCGGCAATCAACATCTACTACGGCAAGATTAGAGGGTTACTCTGAGGAAGAAGAATCAGTCTAGGAAATCCCCAACTAAAGTTGCTTCTCGATTCAAGCAGAGCCAAATCAAAAGATCAATCTCTAGATCTGTGAAGAAGAAATCTGATCTGAGTTTTTCTCAGGACATAAGGAAAGGCAGAGCAATTGAATTCTGCCTTACAGGTTAGTTGATTCAAGACAATCATTCATATTCTTTCCTCATTCAACAGCAAGATCAGAATCAAGAGTCTGAGTAACTTCCAGCACAAGCAGCAGATCATTGAAGATTGTCTTTCTTGTTGCTGAGAAGAAGATAGAGCTGAGATTCACTCGGCTCAGGAAGTAGTTGATTTAAAGAATAAAATCTCTTGAGTCAAATTTATATTAATCTTTTAAATTCTCTGGATCTGTTCAAGATCTGTGTTGTAAGGCCTAGATTATAAAGGTTGTGTGTGGATCTGTGAGATCAGTGTTGTAAAGCCTAAGTTATAAAGGCTGGGAGTAGGATCTAGTGTAGGATCTGTGTGTTAAGGCTGATCTCCTAGCATGTATTGAAGCGCATTTGTGTCTGTGTGAGGTGTAACACCCTCATCCGTCATATGTGATATAACAGAAGGTCTGGTCGGGGCCCTATGCCATATTCCATGGACAATTAGTGGAGTTATGTATTAATATCAAATTACTATATTGAGATTTTGAATCATATCACAGAATATTCTAGCGGAAGCTTTTTAAAAAGTTGAATGAACCAATCAATAAACATGAATGTCCACTATAGTCCAAGAGAGGAATAAAAGTAACAATACATAAAGAGTCTCAGCCTTATGGCCTTACAACTGTTTACTGCAACAATAAGTATTTTACATATTTCAACACGCAGGCCGGCCAAATATGAGAATAGTAAAAGAAAACACATCGTTTTGACCTTCAAGGGCCAGCACTGCAATAAGGACTTCAGCCTGCTACTTGCCACTTGGCTCACCTATTCCTGCACACGAACAATCCACCGGACGGTGGCAAAATAAAGCAATGGTCAGCTAAAGCTGACCAAATTATAACGACCCCACCCCTTACTCGGGGCGGCGGTGCTCCTTCCCTGCAATATATTAGCAAAACAAAACATAGTAATGTAAGTGCAATTTAAGCACACTACTCCACAGTCATATGCACTAATGGCCACACCCCCGTGCTCTCAGGACACATTCTCGGTGTCCAGACAAAAACTAGGGACTCACCATCGTTCACAAGACGACAACATACATAAGCATTTTGGTAGTCTTTACGGCCTGCGCAAGTCCTAAGACCCGTAACTATGGCAGCGATAGGTAACACTACCCACGGACGCTTGGCATATCTACTGGGTAGGTTCGGCCCTTTCATGTTGCTCACATCACCGGGCGCAAAAGGCCACGATGTGGGTCGGCCTCCCCCTTCCCATTTCATAATCAGGTTATGATAAACGGATGGCTCTCAGGCCACCAAGCTGGGCTCTCAAAGCTCTCAGCCCCACATCACTGGCCCTCAGGTCTCCACAACACAAGCCTCAAACACTGGCCCTAGGTCTCGACGACACAGACCTCAAACAAAGCTCTCAAGGAGCTATCGCCGACAGTAGCACTACCGTCGTGCGGTACGTGGCATAAATGTGATTCTACCTAGTTTTCTGGGTGCTCCTTGGAGTTAGTCCCCAAGGTTCTCTGCTGCAATCTATCGCATAGAACCAAGAAAAACAAACATCAAAGAGTCTTCTTCGTCAGCAACAAGCATAATGAAAAACAACACCAATCCATACCAACTTGTTCGGATGGGCTTCACACACCATGCCTATGTTTGTATTTTAATTCCGAACTCTATATGCAAAACTACAAAGATACTCCGTATCTACCCGAAGGAAGAACTCACGCTCACCGCACACTCGCGGGAGAGGGTTTCTTATGCAAAAGGAAGAGGACTTCACATGTCCAAGTAGAGAATCGTTACCCTATGCGCTTTCTTCGATGTCATGCCAAAGATCTAGATGGATGAACGCGATCGCAACAATCTTGCCTCCATAGATCCGGACTCGCCTTACAAATTAGAGCTTCGAAACTCCAACAGCGGAGAGATCTCCCTTCCGGTGCTGCGGCTCCTCCTCCAAGAAACCCAGGCCAAGTCCTTACTCCAAAAGAAATGAAGTGAAAACGGCCAAACCAGACTTATATATAAAGCTACCGTCGTACGGTATCTTACTACCGTTGCGCGGTATCTTAATTCAATGCCTCATTTCAAGCATAGCCGCCCAAACCTTCCAATCATAGGCCGAGATGTGGCCATGCCATTACAATGTCACTAATGTCGCACGATAGGAAGCTAACGCCATGCGGTAGCTGTCGTCGGTTACAAACGACATCTCACACTATCATCGTGCACTAACTCCTACCGTCGCGCGGTAAAATCCTGAGACCATCATCAATTAAATTTACCTAGCTGTCGCTGGAGGTATCACTATTGTCGGGCAGTAGCTTCCCGAGAACTCTGCCAGATTAATTCCCTAGCTACAGCCTCGCGGTAACTATCTACCATCGGGCAATAACCTCTTTCCCGAGAAATCAGTGCTTTCGGCGAAATCGACGTTAACCCTGGAGCTACCGTCACGCGGTAACTAGCTACCGCCGAGCGATAACCCCTAGGGAAGAATTTCCTGCCTTAAGAAATTTGGGGTGTTACAAATCTCCCCCACTTAAAGAATTTCGTCCCGAAATTAAGCGATGCAGGAAACTAAGGAATTAACTCAACTTTAAACTATGTACCTCAATAGAATAACTCAGGGAATTCTTACTTCATGGTTTGCTCCCGCTCCCAAGAATGCTCCTCTCGGCCACAGTTGTCCCAAAGGACCTTAACTATTTTAATGGATTTGTTCCGCAGCTACTTTACCTCTATGTTCTCGATCTGAATGGCCTTGACCTTCGTTGTCAACCCATTGTCGACCAGCACTTGATTCGCAGCAACGACATGAGTAGGCTCTTGAATCGCATTTCGCAGCACTGAGATGTGACATATATCATGCAAACCACTCAACTCCAACGAAAGAGACAAACGATAGGCGGCTTCACCAACTCGTTCCAAGATCTAAAAAGGCCCAACATACCTAGGAATAAGCTTCTTTAAGCATCAAATCCTTGATATGCCTTTAAACAGTTTTATCTTGAGGTATACCCAATCGCCCATCGCAAATTCCACGTTCTGATGCTTGGCATTATAGTACTTGGCCTGTCTATCTTGAGCAATAAGTAGCCATTCTCGAATCAGATGTATCGTTGAAGTAGCATCTTTAACGTCCCTTCGCTTTTACAGCTTCAATTCTCCCGTTTCTACCCAAGATAACGGAGTATGACACCTCCTACCGTACAGAGCCACAAAAGGCGACATATGAATGTTGGCTTGGTAGTTATTATTATATGCGAACTCAATGATAAAAAGATGGTCCTCCCACCTTTTCCCAAAATCCAAAGCACACATACGAAGCATATCTTTCATTGTCCTGTTCACCCTTTCAGTCTGACCATCTATCTATGGGAGAAAAGTCGTGCTAAAATTCAACTTGGTACCCAACAACTGATGAATGAGCCTCCAATCGTTGGATGTGAAGCGACCATCACGGTCACTTATGATGCTCCGCGGTATATCATGCAAACGGATTATGTTGTCCACATAAAGCTTCGCCAGCTTCTCCACTGAATCATATTTCCTATTGAGTATGAAGTGTGACACCTTCGTTAAATGATCAACAACCACCCAAATAGCATCGTTCGACTTGTGCGATCTCGGTAAGCCATGCACGAAATCCATGGAGATGTCATCAAATCTCCACTCCGGTATAGGTAAGGACTTCAGGAATCTGCCAGTCTTCTGGCACTCGGCCTTTACCAAGTAATACGTCTGACATTTTTCCACATATAAAGCTATGTCTTTCTTCAGTCTTGGCCACCAAAACAGTTTCTTCATATCCTTGAACATCTTGGTGCTCCCAGGGTGAATCGAATACTTTGAGAAATGCGCCTCGTACAATAATTCTTCTCGCAACTTCCCCACATTGGGGACGCACAATCGGCTACCTTTCCACAAAAGGCCATTGTCGATAGAGAATTGGTCGTTAGACCCATCAACGGTTTATGCCCAGTGACGTTTCAAGCTCACGTCCAACTCCAAGGCCTGTTGAATCCTGTCCGCGAGGTCATATTGAACTTCCATCCAACTCAAACATGCATTTGTACTAACGCCCTTGCCAACACAAGAGATTTCTAAGGCCTCCAAGTCCCGAATAAGCCGCTCGCCGTGCATCTGTAACCAATTGGCATGTACAGGAGTCCTACGGCTCTAAGCATCTGCCACAACATTCCCCTTTCCGGGAATATAAGTGATCTTGTAGGTGTAGTCTCCAAGGAACTCCATCCACCTACGCTGCCGCATATTCAGGTCCTTCTGATCTATCAGATACTTCAGGCTCTTATGATCTGAATAAATATCGACCTTAACCCCATACAGATAATGCCTCCAAAGCTTGAGATCAAATACCACGGCCGCCAACTCCAAATCATGTACCGGGTAATTCCTTTCATGCACCTTCAATTGGCGCAATCCATAGGCTATCACCTTCCCGTGCTGAAGCAGAACACAGCCTAAACCACTCCCAGAGGCATCACTGTAAATCTCGAAGCCCTCCGATCCACATGGCGAACATAAGACAGGTGTTGTGGTCAGACGACACTTTAGTTCTTTGAAAACTTGTGCGCACTCCGGCAACTAAACAAACTTCTGATCCTTCCTTGTTACAATGGTGAGGGGAAATGTTATCCGGGAGAAGTTCTCCATGAAGCGCATGTAATAACCGGCAAGCCCCAGAAAACTCCGGACTTCCGCCACAGTAAACGACACGGGCCACTCCCATATTGTATCTATCTTCACCGGATCGACCACAATTCCCTCCCCACTAACCACGTGACCAAGGAATGCTACCGAGGACAGCCAAAACTCATATTTGGAGAATTTGGCATACAGTTGGTTCCTCCTTAGGGTCTCCAATACCATATGTAGATGCTTGAAATGATTATCCTTGCACTGTGAGTACACCAGTATATCATTGATGAATACTATCATGAACTTGTCCAAGTACTCTCTGAACATCCTGTTCATCAAATCCATAAACACGGATGGCGCATTCTTCAGCCCAAACGGCATGATGGTGAACTCATAATGCCCATAACGTGTGTTGAAAGCCGTCTTGGGAATATCACTTTCCCTTATTCTTAGCTGATAGTACCCGGATTTCAAATATAGTTTCGAGGACACAGTTTACCCAACCAGCTGATCAAACATATCATCAATCCTCGAAATCGCATACCTATTCTTCTCAGTCAGCTTATTCAACTCTCGGTAATCAATACACAGTCGCAAACTTTCGTCCTTCTTCTTAACAAAAAGGACCGACGCGCTCCAAAGCGACGAACTTGGACGCGCATGCCCTTGATCTAACAGCTCTTGAAGTTGTACCTTCAATTCTACCATCTCCTTAGGTTCTAAGCAGGACGTGGAGCGTGACACGGGCTTGGTACCTGGTGTAACATCCCATTTCCGGCTAGACCCCTAGGAGTCGGTTAGTTGTGACAAAACCCTAGGAAGCCCAAAATTTGAAATAAAGCGATCAATATTTCGGGTCACGGGTTGGTCACGCCCGTGACCGACCCATCACGCCCGTGACTTGGGCGTGACTACTTCGACGATCGTCGATCTCCACGAGACGATCGTCGAATGTGCTGTCTGTGCATGTCACGCCCGTGACCAAGGTGTCACGCCCGTGACTATGGGCATGACCCCATCGACAATCATCGATCGCCGTGAGACGATCGTCGACCTTGCGGCCCGGGCATGTCACGCCCGTGACATGAGTGTCACGCCCGTGACCTAGGGCGTGACCAGCCTTTGACGATCGTCGATCTCAATTCGACGATCGTCGACCTCGAAATTTGCCGTTCGGGCATGTCACGCCCGTGACCTAGAGGTCACGCCCGTGACCTAGGGCGTGACCAGCCTTCGACGATCGTCGATCTCAATTCGACGATCGTTGACCCCCAAATCTGCCGTTCGGGCCTGTCACGCCCGTGACCCAAGGTGTCACGCCCGTGACCATCCATCGACGATCGTCGATCTCAGTTCGACGATCGTCGAACCCAGAATTGGCTATTCGGGCCTGTCACGCCCGTGACCTATGTGTCACGCCCGTGACATTGGCCGAAACGACGGTTCAGGCCCGAAATTATTCTAACACGCGTGGTAATAAATGCTGGTGTGGGAAGTTACACCAGGAGTAATTTCAGGCCGTTTTCCTTCTGTAATTATATAATAAATGAGGAAGATATGGTCCAATAGGAAGCCGCCAGCTGGACACACCTGTTCAGTTTCCACCGTTTCTTATCCCTTCACTGTAACCGAAACGTTAAGGGGAGAACCGTCATGGCCATTAAGGCTTTACCCATTCATCTTCCCACTTTCTGACTTATAAAAGCCCACTTGAGGCAAGAGGAGAAGGTTACACGCTCAAGTAATCGGATCAGATCCTTGTTCTTGCTGTAGGAGAAGTTCAGCAACGCCACCACCGCGCCATGGCACCCCGTCGTTCTTCTCGCCTTCAAACCGCGAACAAGGTCCTCCTCTGCTCCTTCTCTTTCATGGGTAGATCTTAGGATTCTTAGAAAGGAGGTTCGCGCTCAACGGAGCCGGACCCGTCTCTCATTTTCATGGGAAAACCATGAAAATGGTATTTTGAGTTCGCCGGAAACCGCCACCTCCGGCGGCCAAACCACCGCCGTCCGCTAGCCATCGCCTCAACGGAGGTGGTGGTGGTGGTGGCTGGCCAGGGAAGTGACCGAATGGCCGGCGATGGATCACGGAAATGTTACAGGAAAAAAATGGCTTCCTGTGTTCTGGATTTCGGGTTCTGTAGAAGATGAACAGTAGAATCAATATTATAATCCATAAATTATTATATATTACATAATGGAAAAATAGGTTATTTGAATGTATTTTGAGGCTGCAAAACGAGGCACTTAGGGGCCGAATTAGGAAAAATGACCAGTCACAAAAGTTGTAGCCCTCTGGATCTACTTTAATTTAAAATTGATTTTATTCAATTTGGGTGAGTGGTTTGACCACAGCACTCATTTTGGTGGGATCAAGACCTAGGCTAACCAGAAATTGAAATGGTTGCCCACGGTTCATAACATGTCCAAATGACTTGAAATTTGGATTGGAGGTCTATAATATGTATATCAAGAGGCTGTCCAAAAATGGGAATTTTTGGAGATACTTTGCCTAAAGTTTTTGTTTTAATTTAATAAACTTAGAGGAATTTATTTAGATGGTCAAATGACCTCCAAACCCTCCCAAATTTTGGTGAGTGGTCCCTGTCTATAAAACCTAGGTCTGTGTAAAATTCCAATTGATTTGGAGGAGTTTTGGGTGAGAAATCTTCTACCCTTAACTAGGCGTTAGTGAGACACCTTTTAATAAAAAGTGCACTGAGAATTTGGAAAGGTCAAATCGCCTCAACAGAGGCTGATTTTCTGATCTCTGACTGAGAATGGGGTTATAACCTGTTTGGAGAAAAATGGAGTGGTTTAGGGTTGACTTACCCTAGGATCCAAGCTCAAACCCTAAATGAAGGGTTTTGAGGTTTGTGAAGGACATAGGGGCAAAAGCTCTTGTATGCCCTTGAAATTTGGAGGAGAGGGGGATGATATGATGAAAACCCTTTGGTTGAAATAGTGAAGGGATTGGAGGTAATTAGGTACCTCAAAAGTTGAGAGTTTGAATTAGAATAGAAATGTAATTTAGTTATTTTAAGCACTAAATCTAATCCAAAAATTATGAAACTCGGGAGGAGGGGGTTTTAGGATGTTTTAGACTTATGGTAATTTTCCTGGAATTTTATGATTAATAAATATCATACTTCATGTGTTAAAGGATTATTAGCCCGATTTGTTGTTTCAAATATTTGGAGGTTTTAAATTAATTATAATCAGTCAAAATTCTGGATTTAGATCTTAACCAGTAGAACATTGATCCCTGGATTTTTATAGAATTTTTATGTTGAGTAAATCTAGTACTTTATTCACAGATGATAGAAAGGGCTTTTATGTTTAAAAATTAATTATGGATAAAATACTTGCTGGAAAATTGTGAAACTTGGCCTGTGCTAATTTTTATGCCTTTATCTGCATGACATAAATTATTTATAATTTTTGGAAGAATATTTTCTGTACTTGATTCATAAACAACAGAAGTTAGAGATTATTTCTAAAATAGTTTTCATGCCCTTCTAATGATAGAAAAATTATGATACTTAGGATTTAACCTATTGAGATAACCTAGTATTTATCATAAAATTGCTGGACATCTTGCATGAGAACTTAGGGTAGTTCATGTTCAAACCGGTAGTCCTTGGGATTTTCGAGGAATTTAATTATATGCCAAATAAATTAGGAAAATTTCCATTTTCTGGACTTAGGTCATTTATATCATGGTAAGTCTCCAGTAAATAATTTAGGGCATTTGGATGAGTAATGGATCATTGCATAACCGGTTCGACATGTAGCCTAGGTCGGTCTGCATATAGCAATTGTGAATTGAAATAAGACATGATCTGAGGAAGACATTGGAGTTAAATAATTCATTTTGTTTGGGTGGGCAATAGTGGAGGAAATCACAATAGGAAGATATAAAGAGTAGTGAGTAGTGGTGATAGCTAGAGTTAAGAGGTGCTCGGGTTAGGCGAAAGATCGCTTTTCCCGAAGAGAGGAAGGTTAAAAATTACCCTAGGATAGTCTATTGTAATATGAGAAGGGAATCGGGCTAAGGGAAATAAACCAATAATATTAAGTGCCTTGCGAAAGGGAACTTCGGGCCGTAATGCCGCCGTCTTGGTTCCTAGTGCCCCTTGAGAGCCCTTCACGGGGTATACCGGGGGCAGTCCTGGGCTAACGTAAACTGTAATAACAAATCGACAAGAGTAACTAGGTAACTAGGGCTGCACTCTTCACAAACACTGTTGGCACAGGAAGATTGGTGGGAGCTTCGGCTCGGTTGGTTAAGAGACGGACGGGATGGTCCGGGGAGCTTCGGCTCGGTTGGTTAAGAGACGGACGGGATGGTCCGGGGAGCTTCGGCTCGGTTGGTTGGAGACGGACGTTTGGTCCGGGGAGCTTCGGCTCGGTTTGTGTGTTTACGATTAAACTTGCATGTGCATAAAATAGGAAATGTTAAGGTGGTGGGTCTTTCGATATCGGGGAGTTCGATTGCACCGACACCGATATCATTGACTCGGCGGGGTGATTAGCATCTCGCCAACAGAAGTCCGGTGCGCCAGCCGGCAAGAGTACGCAGGCGTCCGCTTAGTGCACCAAGCGTTGAGGCGTACGATAGGTCAGACCAGTGGTGCTTTTACTGGTTTTGAGGTGGGCGAGGCCCAACCCACCGCTTCCGTCTGCCACTACGGAGGTATCCTGGGAGGTAACGGCTCCGAAAGGGGGAACTAAAGGTCTGTGTGCACAGAGTCGGGTGTGTGAGTTGCACTTGCATGTTTCATCATACCCACTAGCATGTCATAGCATAATCGATTCATTTAACCCTGACACCTAAAGTATAAGTGGTATGGGACGCTTATACATTAGGACCTGCAAAACGACCCCTTGGTCTATAAGCTTGTGTGGGCAAGTTTATAAATCAAAGGTTAATTTCAATATATAACAACCATTGCTGTTTGATAACCGACACCCCAACGTATAAGTGGTATGGGACACTCTATACGATGGGAGCCTTGCAAAAGATCCCTTTTGCTTATGTGTTCTCGCATAAGTGAAGGTTTAAATTCATATATTTGCTTTTCTTATTGCTAGACCTATTATAACAATCATATTAACTGCTCACTGAATACATCTTGCTAGATTAAGTCCATAGTCACCTGTTTCTTGATTTATCTCTACCATCATGTCCTTCCCTTTCTTCCTCTCCGCTCGGTACCTAGGAGCCATGGGGGAAGGGGTAGGGGATGATAGGGCTTAGTCTTTATGACTAACGGTTTTCGAACCGCATCATTTAGGGGATCGTGGAGCCCAGCATGGAGGAGCAGCCCCAGAGATCTGTGCGCCTAGAGATGGGGCAGTCTAGCTCCGGAGTTCACACAGCCGGGACCGTGAGTCTCGACCTTGAGTAGTTTCTGTTTTCGCTTCCGCATGAGAGACTTGTAGTGAGGACATATTGTACCGGGCATAAGCCCGTATTTATAGTACTCTGATGATTTCTGTGGACACTCCCTTCGTGGAGATTTTATCTTATTTACATGTGATGTATTATTGTGGACTGCATTGTTCTTACTTCAATTATTGTGCTACTCATTGTGATCGAAAAGGCCGGCAGAATCGGCGCGTTGTAGTGACGACCTTCCCGGGTGCGAAGGTGTCACCGCAAAGCGGCGGTTCTGGGCATAAGACCCCGGGTTTGAAAAGAAAAAAAAAGGGGGTCTTACAAGTGGTATCAGAGGAAACATCGATCAGACGGAAGTAGCAGTCTACAAACCCTAGGTCACCCCCCGCTCGAGTTTAGTTTGGGGACAAACTAAGCAGCGGAAGCAGTGGTGTGCCCATATGGGGATCACATATAAATTGTCCACCTTTATGTAATATTTGAACGTTTTCTCAGCGTGTGTTTTTGTTACGCAGCCTCCAGCACGGACTACGCCACAAGGTGGAGTTCAACAGGCTCAGGATGTTGCACCACCCCCACCGGCCCCCACTCCTTTCCTTCAGTCAGACATGGGACAGACCCTGACTGCCATTCTGGAGGCCTTTAGGGCCCAGCAGGTTCCGGCCCCGCAGCCAAATCCGGGGGCCAACTGGCTCAGCATCTTCCGGGGTCTTTCTCCCCCGTCCTATTTGGGGACAGAGTCGGCTGTTCGGACGGAAGAGTGGCTAGATATCATGTACGAGATGCTGACCGGGATTCGGTGTCCATGGGAGGAGAGGGTGGCTCTGGTTGTCTCCTGCCTGGAGTCCCATGCAAAGAGGTGGTGGAAGACGCTGTTGGACATGACATTTGCTGATAGGGAGGTTGCGGAGGTTACTTGGGAGGAGTTCAGGGCCGCACTGCTGGAGCATTTCGTTCCGCAGTCGGCTAGGGATGATTTGGAGGAGCGGTTCTTATAGCTGAAGCAGGGTACCCGGACCGTGGTGGAGTACCATCGAGAGTTTGACCATCTGGCTCGATACGCAGATTCCTACCAGCTGGACGAGGCAGGGTATATCAGGAGGTTCTATAAGGGCCTGCGGGAGGACTTGAGGGAGGCTCTGTTGTTTGTATCTGACGGGCCCATCTCCCGGATTTTGGAGATGGCCAAAAGGATTGAGGCAGATTGGCACGCCACCCGGGGCCGGAAACGGCCAGCAGAGGATCAGGGACGGAGAGGCAGAAATGACTTGCGGCGAGGTGCTATACCAGAGGGGAGGAGGACAGAGGACCAGCCTCGTCAGGATATGAGGCAGGAGCCGAGGGAACAGGTGGTATTAGCCCCTCCCCCTCTTCGGATGCAGGAGATGCCGAGACCCGGGGGAATGGCGTATCCCCCACCAGAGTGTTTTCTTTGTCATCAGATTGGGCACATTCGGAGGAACTGTCCCATGAGGGGGGCACCACCTCCAGCGCATCAGGGCGGCCCACCAGCTCAGCATTACGGAGGTCGAGGACGCGGCCGCGGTCGAGGATACCAGGGGGAAGATCGTAGACAAGGAAGAGAGCAGGTATATGCTTTGGACCTTGCGCAGCCTCGAAATCCGGAGCAGGTCATAGCAGGTACGCTGCAATGCTTCTTTACTTTCATAGAATTTTCCTTTAAGTTGTTAAAACTCAGAACCGCACTAGATAGATTAACAAGGAAAGAAAACTCTTTATAGAACCCTGAGATATTTAATCACCCCAGGTATAGTCTTCATCAGCGGCAAGCCTGCCCGCACGCTTTTTGATACTGGAGCTACTCACTCCTTTGTGTCGGAGTCGTTCGTGGAAGGACTGGAAGGTGTGGAGCGGTTCACAGGCTCGAGGATGAGGGTGCGACTACCGGATGGATCTGAGCTCCTTACCACGGATCACTGCAATATGGAGGCGGAAATTGGTGGAAAAGCGTTCGAGGCTCCAGCGACGATTTTGAAGCTGACGGACTACGACCTGATCCTGGGCATGGTATGGCTGCACTGGAACTATGCCCAGATTGACTGCCAGGCAAAGAGGATCACCGTGAGACACGGGGACTCTTTCATTACCATCGAAGGTATAAGACCTGTCTCTCATATACTCTTATCTTCGGTACAGGCCATTAAGGCCCATCTGCAGGGAGAGGAGGTCTATCAGATTCTTTTTGAGATGGCGGAAGTTAAGGAGTCGGTGACAGACATCCCGGTGGTGCGAGATTTCGCTGACATCTTTCCGGAGAAACTGCCAGGACTACCTCCACACCGAGAGCAGGATTTTCAGATACAGCTTGTGCCGGGAGCCAAGCCGGCGTCTAGGGCCCCTTATCGGATGGCCCCAAAGGAGTTGGCAGAGTTTCGGACTCAGTTGCAGGAATTAGTTGAGGCAGGTTTTGTTAGACTGAGTTCCTCGCCATGGGGAGCACCGGTCCTGTTCGTGAAGAAGAAGGATGGGACACTCCGCCTGTGCATCGATTATCGAGCACTAAACAAGCTGACCGTCCGGAATACCTATCCGCTCCCACGGATAGACGAACTATTCGACCAGCTGGAGGGGGCCCATTATTTCTCGAAGCTGGACTTGAGATCAGGATACTACCAGCTGCGGATCCAGGAGGAGGATATTCCGAAGACGGCCTTTAGTAGCTGATATGGCCTGTATGAGTTTACCGTGATGCCCTTTGGGCTCACGAATGCTCCGTCGGCGTTCATGAGTCTCATGAACCGGGTTTTTGAGGCCTACTTGGATGTGTTCGTCATAGTATTCATAGACGACATCCTGATCTACTCTAGGACGGAGGAGGAGCACACTCGGCATCTGGCACTGACCTTGGAGAGGTTACGGGAGCATCGCCTTTATGCCAAATTCAGCAAGTGTCAGTTCTGGTTGAAGGAGGTGGCCTTCCTAGGCCACATCATCAGCGGAGCCGGGTTAGCAGTAGATCCAGCAAAGATTCGGGCAGTTCGCGATTGGCCGCAGCTGAGGACAGCCACCGATGTACGCAGTTTCTTGGGACTTGCCGGTTACTACCGGAAGTTCGTGGAGGGGTTCTCTCGGATTGCCCTCCCCCTCACATCTTTGACAAAGAAGGAGGCACCTTTTGTTTGGACCCCGCAGTGCCAGGCGGCTTTCCAGGAGCTGAAGGACCGACTCATCTCGGCCCCTATTCTGGCCCTTCCATCCGGAAAGAAAGGATTCCAGGTGTATACCGACGCATCATACCAAGGGATGGGAGCGGTGCTGATGCAGAACGTACATGTCATAGCATATGCCTCCCGCCAGCTGAAGACCCATGAGAGGAACTACCCGGTGCACGACCTCGAGATGGGAGCGGTCGTTTTTGCTCTGAAGGTCTGGCGCCATTATCTTTATGGAGTCCGCTGCGATATCTTCTCCGATCACAAGAACCTGAAATACGTGGACACGCAGAAGGAGCTGAATATCAGGCAGAGGCGTTGGGTGGAGTTCTTAGCAGATTATCAGTATGAGATGCACTACCATCTAGGGAAGGCAAACGTGGTGGCCGACGCGTTGAGCCGGAGAGCTGCCACTTCCGAAGCTGGGCCCCAGGTTATGTCCATGGAGCTAGTCCAGTCATTCAGAGATATGCAGATATCCCTAGTGTCCGAGGTTGACCCAGTTCTGTATAGGGAGTATCTGGCATCGATGGTGGCCATAGACGATATTCGGGATCGCATTCGGGATGGATAGAGGACAGATGCGTGGGCGGAGCCGATGTTCCGAGCTTTGGAGGAAGGTTCGACAGGAGATTATTCCCTGAGAGATGGTTTGCTCCACTTCAGAGGCAGAGTATATATACCCGCAGGAGGCCAGATCCGAGAGGATATTATGATGGAGGCGCATTGCAGCCGGTACTCGGTACACCCGGGGATCACAAAGATGACCGCTAATTTGAAGAGGACGATGTTTTGGCCGGGCATGAAGAAGGACATTACGTACTTCGTGACCCATTGCGAGGCGTGTCAGTTGGTGAAGGCGGAGTGCAGGAACCCCGCAGGACTGTTGCAGCCACTCCCGGTGCCGGAGTGGAAGTTTGACGATATAGCGATGGATTTTATACATGGTCTTCCCCGGTCTCGGACAGGGAACGACTCGATTTGGGTGATTGTCGATCGGTTGACGAAGGTGGCCCGCTTTGTACCGATCAGGAAGGATGACTCGGTGGGATTGCTGGTACGGAAGTTTGTGGAGCAGTATGTCCGATATCATGGCGTGCCCCGGACGATAGTGTCGGACCGCGATGGACGGTTTACATCCAGGGAGTGGCGGTCAGTGCAGGCATATTTGGGCACCCGGTTGACTTTTAGCACGGCCTTCCACCCTCAGACGGACGGGCAGACCGAGCGCACCAACCGGACCTTGGAGGATTTACTACGGCTGTGTATACTGGACCGAGGGGAGCCGTGGGAGAAGATGTTACCGTTGGTCGAGTTCTCCTATAATAATAGCTACCAGTCCAGCATCAGGATGGCACCTTATGAAGCCTTGTATGGAAGAAAATGTAGGACCCCGCTTTCTTGGGTTCAAGACGAGGATCCGAAGCTGTTGGGATCGGATTTTGTTGAAGACACCGAGGCTCAGGTTAGACTGATCAGAGATAGGATGTTGGAGGCGCAGAGCAGACAGGCTAAATACTATGACGCCCGGCATCGTCAGGTGGAGTTTCGGGTAGGGTATCGAGTGTTCTTGAAGATCCGGCCCATGCACGGAGTCTCACGGGTGCGCGGTCGGAGGAAGAAACTCAGCCCTAGGTATATGGGCCCTTACCGGATCCTGGAGCGGATCGGACCCCTAGCCTACAGGCTAGAGTTGCCACCAGAGCTGGCAGCTCTACACGACGTATTCCACATCTCTTCGCTGAGAAGGACTCTACTACGCCCGGAGCAGCGGATTTTGACCACCGAAGGGTCGGTAGCTTCAGACCGATCTGTTCACTTGGAGCCGGTTCGGATCGACGACAAAGGAGTGCGGATCTTGCGTCGCAAGAAGATCCCCTTAGTCAAGGTTCTGTGGAGAAACCACGGTCAGGAGGAGCATACCTGGGAACCGCAGGATCTGATGAGGCAAAGATACCCGGAGTTGTTCAGTCAGGTACATCTCACCACCTCTCGGTATACTATAGATTGCCTTCTTGTTTTGGACAGTTAAGACTAGATAAGGAAAATTCAAGACCTAGGCATGCGCACTTAATCGGAAAGGTAGGGGCTAATCTTTTGTTTATTGGGGAGATTGTCTTCGTTGGTCGAACGAATAGTCGCCCGAACCCAATAGAAAGATCGTATGGGATGTTATAAGTTTAATTTATTCCGATAGAAATCCCCGTAGGCTCAACCTCAATTTCGGGGACGAAATTTTTGTTTTATTTATTGGGATTTGTAACATCCCATTTCCGGCTAGACCCCTAGGAGTCGGTTAGTTGTGACAAAACCCTAGGAAGCCCAAAATTTGAAATAAAGCGATCAATATTTCGGGTCACGGGTTGGTCACGCCCGTGACCGACCCGTCACGCCCGTGACTTGGGCGTGACTACTTCGACGATCGTCGATCTCCACGAGACGATCGTCGAACGTGCTGTCTGGGCATGTCACGCCCGTGACCAAGGTGTCACGCCCGTGACTTCCATCGACGATCGTCGATTGCCGTGAGACGATCATCGACCTTGCGGCCCGGGCATGTCACGCCCGTGACATGAGTGTCACGCCCGTGACCTAGGGCGTGACCAGCCTTCGATGATCGTCGATCTCAATTCGACGATCGTCGACCTCGAAATTTGCCGTTCGGGCATGTCACGCCCGTGACCTAGAGGTCACGCCCGTGACCTAGGGCGTGACCAGCCTTCGATGATCGTCGATCTCAATTCGACGATCGTTGACCCCCAAATCTGCCGTTCGGGCCTGTCACGCCCGTGACCCAAGGTGTCACGCCCGTGACCATCCATCGACGATCGTCGATCTCAGTTCGACGATCGTCAAACCCAGAATTGGCTATTCGGGCCTGTCACGCCCGTGACCTATGTGTCACGCCCGTGACATTGGCCGAAACGACGGTTCAGGCCCGAAATTATTCTAACACGTGTGGTAATAAATGCTGGTGTGGGAAGTTACACCAGGAGTAATTTCAGGCCGTTTTCCTTCTGTAATTATATAATAAATGAGGAAGATATGGTCCAATAGGAAGCCGCCAGCTGGACACACCTGTTCAGTTTCCACCGTTTCTTATCCCTTCACTGTAACCGAAACGTTAAGGGGAGAACCGTCATGGCCATTAAGGCTTTACCCATTCATCTTCCCACTTTCTGACTTATAAAAGCCCACTTGAGGCAAGAGGAGAAGGTTACATGCTCAAGTAATCGGATCAGATCCTTGTTCTTGCTGTAGGAGAAGTTCAGCAACGCCACCACCGCGCCATGGCACCCCGTCGTTCTTCTCGCCTTCAAACCGCGAACAAGGTCCTCCTCTGCTCCTTCTCTTTCATGGGTAGATCTTATGATTCTTAGAAAGGAGGTTCGCGCTCAACGGAGCCGGACCCGTCTCTCATTTTCATGGGAAAACCATGTAAATGGTATTTTTGAGTTCGCCGGAAACCGCCACCTCCGGCGGCCAAACCACCGCCGACCGCTAGCCATCACCTCAACGGAGGTGGTGGTGGTGGTGGCTGGCCAGGGAAGTGACCGAACGGCCGGCGATGGATCACGGAAATGTTACAGGAAAAAAATGGCTTCCTGTGTTCTGGATTTCGGGTTCTGTAGAAGATGAACAGTAGAATCAATATTATAATCCATAAATTATTATATATTACATAATGGAAAAATAGGTTATTTGAATGTATTTTGAGGCTGCAAAACGAGGCACTTAGGGGCCGAATTAGGAACAATGACCAGTCACAAAAGTTGTAGCCCTCTGGGTCTACTTTAATTTAAAATTGATTTTATTCAATTTGGGTGAGTGGTTTGACCACAGCACTCATTTTGGTGGGATCAAGACCTAGGCTAACCAGAAATTGAAATGGTTGCCCACGGTTCATAACATGTCCAAATGACTTGAAATTTGGACTGGAGGTCTATAATATGTATATCGAGAGGCTGTCAAAAAATGGGAATTTTTGGAGATACTTTTCCTAAAGTTTTTGTTTTAATTTAATAAACTTAGAGGAATTTATTTAGATGGTCAAATGACCTCCAAACCCTCCCAAATTTTGGTGAGTGGTCCCTGTCTATAAAACCTAGGTCTGTGTAAAATTCCAATTGATTTGGAGGAGTTTTGGGTGAGAAATCTTCTACCCTTAACTAGGCGTTAGTGAGACACCTTTTAATAAAAAGTGCACTGAGAATTTGGAAAGGTCAAATCACCTCAACAGAGGCTGATTTTCTAATCTCTGACTTAGAATGGTGTTATAACCTGTTTGGAGAAAAATGGAGTGGTTTAGGGTTGACTTACCCTATGATCCAAGCTCAAACCCTAAATGAAGGGTTTTGAGGTTTGTGAAGGACATAGGGGCAAAAGCTCTTGTATGCCCTTGAAATTTGGAGGAGAGGGGGATGATATGATGAAAACCCTCTGGTTGAAATAGTGAAGGGATTGGAGGTAATTAGGTACCTCGGAAGTTGAGAGTTTGAATTAGGATAGAAATGTAATTTAGTTATTTTAAGCACTAAATCTAATCCAAAAATTATGAAACTTGGGAGGAGGGGTTTTAGGATGTTTTAGACTTATGGTAATTTTCCTGGAATTTTATGATTAATAAATATCATACTTCATGTGTTAAAGGATTATTAGCCCGATTTGTTGTTTCAAATATTTGGAGGTTTTAAATTAATTATAATCAGTCAAAATTCTGGATTTAGATCTTGACCAGTAGAACATTGATCCCTGGATTTTTATAGAATTTTTATGTTGAGTAAATCTAGTACTTTATTCACAGATGATAGAAAGGGCTTTTATGTTTAAAAATTAATTATGGATAAAATACTTGCTGGAAAATTATGAAACTTGGCCTGTGCTAATTTTTAGGCCTTTATCTGCATGACATAAATTATTTATAATTTTTGGAAGAATATTTTCTGTACTTGATTCATAAACAACAGAAGTTAGAGATTATTTCTAAAATAGTTTTCATGCCCTTCTAATGATAGAAAAATTATGATACTTAGGATTTAACCTATTGAGATAACCTAGTATTTATCATAAAATTGCTGGACATCTTGCATGAGAACTTAGGGTAGTTCATGTTCAAACCGGTAGTCCTTGGGATTTTCGAGGAATTTAATTATATGCCAAATAAATTAGGAAAATTTCCATTTTCTGGACTTAGGTCATTTATATCATGGTAAGTCTCCAGTAAATAATTTAGGGCATTTGGATGAGTAATGGATCATTGCATAACCGGTTCGACATGTAGCCTAGGTCGGTCTGCATATAGCAATTGTGAATTGAAATAAGACATGATCTGAGGAAGACATTGGAGTTAAATAATTCATTTTGTTTGGGTGGGCAATAGTGGAGGAAATCACAATAGGAAGATATAAAGAGTAGTGAGTAGTAGTGATAGCTAGAGTTAAGAGGTGCTCGGGTTAGGCGAAAGATCGCTTTTCCCGAAGAGAGGAAGGTTAAAAATTACCCTAGGATAGTCTATTGTAATATGAGAAGGGAATCGGGCTAAGGGAAATAAACCAATAATATTAAGTGCCTTGCGAAAGGGAACTTCGGGCCGTAATGCCGCCGTCTTGGTTCCTAGTGCCCCTTGAGAGCCCTTCACGGGGTATACCGGGGGCAGTCCTGGGCTAACGTAAACTGTAATAACAAATCGACAAGAGTAACTAGGTAACTAGGGCTGCACTCTTCACAAACACTGTTGGCACAGGAAGATTGGTGGGAGCTTCGGCTCGGTTGGTTAAGAGACGGACGGGATGGTCCGGGGAGCTTCGGCTCGGTTGGTTAAGAGACGGACGGGATGGTCCGGGGAGCTTCGGCTCGGTTGGTTGGAGACGGACGTTTGGTCCGGGGAGCTTCGGCTCGGTTTGTGTGTTTACGATTAAACTTGCATGTGCATAAAATAGGAAATGTTAAGGTGGTGGGTCTTTCGATATCGGGGAGTTCGATTGCACCGACACCGATATCGTTGACTCGGCGGGGTGATTAGCATCTCGCCAACAGAAGTCCGGTGCGCCAGCCGGCAAGAGTACGTAGGCGTCCGCTTAGTGCACCAAGCGTTGAGGCGTACGATAGGTCAGACCAGTGGTGCTTTTACTGGTTTTGAGGTGGGCGAGGCCCAACCCACCGCTTCCGTCTGCCACTACGGAGGTATCCTGGGAGGTAACGGCTCCGAAAGGGGGAACTAAAGGTCTGTGTGCACAGAGTCGGGTGTGTGAGTTGCACTTGCATGTTTCATCATACCCACTAGCATGTCATAGCATAATCGATTCATTTAACCCTGACACCTAAAGTATAAGTGGTATGGGACGCTTATACATTAGGACCTGCAAAACGACCCCTTGGTCTATAAGCTTGTGTGGGCAAGTTTATAAATCAAAGGTTAATTTCAATATATAACAACCATTGCTGTTTGATAACCGACACCCCAACATATAAGTGGTATGGGACACTCTATACGATGGGAGCCTTGCAAAAGATCCCTTTTGCTTATGTGTTCTCGCATAAGTGAAGGTTTAAATTCATATATTTGCTTTTCTTATTGCTAGACCTATTATAACAATCATATTAACTGCTCACCGAATACATCTTGCTAGATTAAGTCCATAGTCACCTGTTTCTTGATTTATCTCTACCATCATGTCCTTCCCTTTCTTCCTCCCCACTCGGTACCTAGGAGCCATGGGGGAAGGGGTAGGGGATGATAGGGCTTAGTCTTTATGACTAACGGTTTTCGAACCGCATCATTTAGGGGATCGTGGAGCCTAGCATGGAGGAGCAGCCCCAGAGATCGGTGCGCCTAGAGATGGGGCAGTCTAGCTCCGGAGTTCACACAGCCGGGACCGTGAGTCTCGACCTTGAGTAGTTTCTGTTTTCGCTTCCGCATGAGAGACTTGTAGTGAGGACATATTGTACCGGGCATAAGCCCGTATTTATAGTACTCTGATGATTTCTGTGGACACTCCCTTCGTGGAGATTTTATCTTATTTACATGTGATGTATTATTGTGGACTGCATTGTTCTTACTTCAATTATTGTGCTACTCATTGTGATCGAAAAGGCCGGCAGAATCGGCGCGTTGTAGTGACGACCTTCCCGGGTGCGAAGGTGACACCACAAAGCGGCGGTTCTGGGCATAAGACCCCGGGTTTGAAAAGAAAAAAAAAGGGGGGTCTTACACCTGGCACTAGCTCGATGGTGAAGTCGATCTCTCGCTGAGGTGGAGCTCTAGGGAGATTTTCAGGAAAAACGTCAGGAAACTCTGATACGACTGGGATGCTATACAGACCTGGCTTGGGCTTCGAAGCCTCCAATAAAGTAAAAAATAGCTCTGCACTACTACAAACTGCCTTAACCACCTGGAGAGCAAACATCAAAGTCTTGCTCGATCCCCTCGTGCCAGAGAATGTCGTCTCACGCTCTGTATCCACTCCAAGTCTGAACACCTTGTGATTTTAATCAATGTACGCACGCTGCTCCGAGAGCCAGTCCATGCCAAAGATCACATCAAACTCAACTATTAATAGTAGCGATGCTTGCAAGTCAAACTCTTGACTCCCAATCTGTACCTTCATGCAGCAAACTCTATCCGCGTGCATAGAACATTCGTTAGGCAACAGCACATATAATTTATCCCTTACCATCGAAGAAGGCACTCCGATGAGCGATACAAATTCCTCGAAAAAAAGGAGTGCAAAGCTCCCGTATCAAACAGTGCTCTCGCCGTACAATTAAAGATCAAAACGAATCCTAGCACAACAAGTCATAAGCTAACATGCAAAAGGCAACAAGTATATAGAGCTAAACGTGTTATTAATTAACTCATACATGTCACCACATCAGCCTGCTTTATGTCCTCCTGTTGGCCAAGGTTGTAAACTCTAGGTTGGGCTGGAGCGTAGTGGGATGCAATTGACTCCACCGCCTTACCCTTCTCCGCATAAGATGCTCCTGGCTTCTTTTTTGACTTCGGGCACCCACTCCAACAGTCTGGGGCGATTTGTCCCTGCTTGCCACAATTATTGCAAGTAACCGGGCCTCACACTATAGTAACTCCAGATGCACCCGAAGGTGGGGCTGGACCCGAAGTCCTCGCCTTCTTGTTCCACTTAAGGAACTCAGACTTTGATGAGTTCGGCACCTTGAACTCTAACTTCTTCAAGCTTGAGTCCTTTTTCTCTTGAACTCTCTTCACATCTTTCTCCAGAGATCGGGCGGTATTGACCATAGTAAGGAAACCCTGCGTCATGGGCCCAGAGAGTAGTAGCCTTAGGTCATCACGTAAAACCTCATAGAATTGGTTGGTCTTACGCTCCTCGTCGACAAAAGTAATGTTGGCATAACGTCCCCTCGTAGAGGTACTCATCCACACTACTTTCTCCCTGCGTCAGTCTCTAGAACTGATTTTCCATATCGATCCTCTTTGCCGAGGGGAGGTATCTAGACAGGAATAGCCTCGAGAACTCCTCCACCGAGACATCGGTGAGTTGTCTTCCAACCAAGAGATGCAGTTCCAACTCTTTCCACCATAGTCTCTCCTCTCCATCCAACAGGAAGGTATCTATGGTGGTTTTTTCCATTCCTCTGTCTCAGTTGCCCTCAAGACTCTCTTAACACGAGAGAGCCAATCCTCGGCCTGGGTTGGGGTTCCAGTCCCCGTAAACACTGGAGGATTGAAGCTCATCACATGTATGAGCTAATTTTCTGTCGCTCTTCTTGGCACCAAAGGCTCTACAGCCGCTCGTTCCACCTCTCTAGGCTCTGCCGCACGAAATGGCACCTGCTATATAACAGGGGCAGGAGGTTGTGCTTGCCTCCCTGGCTGGGCATTTATCATTGTAAACACCACCTCAGCCACGAGTCTTATCGTTTCTGCCGAAGGAGGGGTTGCAGGCACGTAATTAGGTGCACTGCTTTCTGCAGAGTGCGGACGTTCTGACAGTCCTGCACCACTCCTAGCCACCTATATTTGTAAAAACACTCGATTAGGCGACAGATTGCCAAAACGCAATCATTGGAACACTCGGGTTCCTCAAACATGTGTACTTTCATTCCTAAGTGGACATTCAAGGGTTCTTTTCATGTTATAACGATGATGCACATGCCTGTACTCACCACCCCTTAAAAGAATTCGTCCACAAATTCTCATAAGAAAGACCGACACAATAGTCTGATACCAAATTGTAACACCCACATCTGTCACATGGGATATAATAGAAGGTCCGATCGGAGCTCCATGCCATATTCCACGGACAGTCAGTAGAGTTACATATTAATACCAAATTACTATATTGAGATTTTGAATCCTATCACAGAGCATTCTAGCGGAAGCCTTTAAAAATTTGAATGAACCCATCTATAAACATGAATGTCCACTATAGTCCAAGACAGGAATAAAAGTAACAATACACAAAGAGTCTCGGCCTTATGGCCTTACAACTGTTTACTTAAACAATAAGTGTTTTACAGACTTCGGCATGCAGGTTGGCCACACATCAGAATAATAAAAGAAAACACTTCGTTTTGGCCTTCAAGGGCCAGCACTGCAATAAGGGCTTCAGCCCGCTACTTGCCACTTGGCTCACCTGTTCTTGTATACGAACAATCCACCGGACGGTGGCAAAACAAGGCAACGCTTAGCTAAAGCTGAACAAATTATAACGACCCTACCCCTTACTCGGGGCGGCGGTGCTCCACCCCTGCAATATATTAGTAAAACCAAACATAGTAATGTAAGTGCAATTTAAGCACACTACACCACAGGCGTAGGCACGAATGGCCACACACCCCATGCTCTCAGGGCACATTCTCGGTGTCCAGACAAAAACTAGGGACTCACCACCGTTCATAATACGGCAATATACATGAGCATTTTGGTAGTCTTTACGACCTGCGCAAGGCCTAAGACCCGTAACTATGGCAGCGACAGGTAACACTACCCACGGACGCTCGGTATAGCTACTGGGTAGGTTCGGCCCTTTCCCATTGCTCACATAGCCGAGCGCAAAAATCCATGATGCGGGTCGGCCTCCCCCTTCCCATTTCTCCAGACATTTCATAATCACGTTATGATAAACGGATGGCTCTCCGACCACCAAGCTGAGCTCTCAAAGCTCTCAGCCCCACATCACTGGCCCCCAGGTCTCCACGATACAGGCCTCAAACACTGGCCTTAGGTCTCCATGATATAGGCCTCAAACAAAGCTCTCAAGGAGCTACCGCCGGCGGTAGCACTACCGTCGTGCAGTACCTGGCAGAAATGCGATTCTACCTAGTTTTTTGGGTTCTCCTTGGAGTTAGTCCTCAAGGTTCCCTGCTGCAATCTACCACGTATAAACCTGAAAAACAAACATTACGAAGTCTTCTCTGGCAACAACAAGCATAATGAAAAACATCACCAATCCAGACCAACCTGTCTGGATGGGCTTCACACACCATGCCTATATTCGTATTTCGATTCCGAACTCTATATGCAAAACTACGGGGATACTCCGTATCTACTCGAAGGAAGACCTCATGCTCACCGTACACTCACGGTAGAGGGTTTCCTATGAAAAAGTAAGAGGACTTCACATGTCCAAGAAGAGAATCGTTACCCTATGCACCCTCTTCGATGCATTGTCAAAGATCTAGACGGATGAACGCAACCGCAACAATCTTGCCTCCACAGATCTGGACTCGCCTTGAGAATCAGAGCTTCATAACTCCAATGGAGGCAAGATCTTCCTTCCTGCATTGCTACTCCTCCAAGAAACCCAGGCCAAGTCCTCACTCCAAAAGAAATGAAGTGAAAATTGTCAAACAAGGCTTATATATAAAGCTACCGTCGCACAGTATCTTGCTACCACCGCGTGGTATCTTGCTACCACCGCGCGGTATATTAATTCAATGCCTCATTTCAAGCGCAACCGCCCAAACCTTCCAATCAGAGGACGATACGTGGCCACGAGGTTACAGTGTCATTAACTCTGCGCGATAGGACAGTAACGTCGCGCGGTAGCTATCGTCGGTTACGACACGACGCCTCATGTTATCGCCGTGCGCTAACTCCTACCACTGCGCGTAAAATATCGAGACCATCATCAATTAAATTGAACTTGCTTTCGTTGGCAGTATCACTATCTGAAAGATCTTATTTTCAAGGTAGCTAGCAACCTAGAGAGGGGTGAATAGGTCTGCTTAGGTCTTTTGATAGTCTTTTTAAATCACTTGTTTATTTCTTTTATCTTTCAACTTAGAGTGATCTAGAGCTTGTCCTTAGCACCTGCAATAAAGAAAATAAAAGCAAACACAGAAAAGCACATAAGTGTTTTATATTGGTTCCCCAAAATTATGGGTACATCCACTCTCCTCCCACCTTGCTAACTTCATGTTAGTCAAGGCACTTCTCCAAACCAATGCTCAAAGGAGCTTACACCTCAGATCCCTTAGGATCTTTTAGTCTCCTTCGAGAATTACACCTCAGCCACAAAGTCCTACACTCAGTGATACAAGTATCACCTACCTCAGGCACTTAAGCCCTACCACTCAGGCTATTGAGGATAGCCCTACCTCAGAGCAAGCTTGCTCCTACAACTCAGAGAGATGCACTCTCCTACAGTTCAAGAAAAACTTCCCTACTTCTTAGTGAGTAAAACTCACCTACCTCAGAGAGCAGCACTCTCCTACATCTCAGGCAAATTTGCCCTACCTAAGACCCAAAGGTCCTACAGCTAAGATCCAGAAGGATCCTACAAAAAGAAATAGTTTAATTAACTTTGACACAGAGAAATTTCTCTGTGTCAACCATTTGAGCAGAAAACATTCTGCTCCAACTATCCTCATAGCAGGGAAAGTATTTGCTTGAGTAACTCAGAAGATAACTTCTGAACTTGCTGTTGAAGGCTAAAGATCTTTTGATCTTGAGTCTTCAAACAGCTCACTGAACCTGCCAAAGGATGAAGGTTCTTCTTTCTTCAGAACTGATTCTGAATCTGCTGTGGCAGATGGAGACTTGCATAGCTAACTGAACTTTTCTTGCTAGAGAGCTTCATGCTTTTCAAATGCAGCAATGGCGAAGAAAATGAAGATGGCTGCTCTCCTTTTTGAATATTGTATGCCCTAAAAGTTATCTTTGTCATGGCCCTATCTCTTCCTTTTATAGTTCGCCGATCAACGGCTCTTAGAGATCGGTGGGCCCCACCTACAGCTTCCAGCCATGCCTTGCTTTAATGGAAGAAGACGTACAGTAGCTTCACGACAAGTTTTGTCATGTAGTGTTGCTTCCCCGTATCTGAATTGACCTTAGTTGACCTTGTCGATTATGCTGACGTCAGCACCTGTGGACTTAGCCAAAATTGAGCATCAGAGAATAGGCGTTGAGTGAGTAAGCATCACTCAACGCCAAACCACTAAGATAGTTTTACTGTCTCTTTGCATTGAGTGAGTAACCTTCACTCAACGCCAAACTACTTAAACATAAAGTCTGTTTCTAGGAGTTCAGAGATTCAGCTTCACTCAATGCCAACTTGCTTTATTAGCTTTCTGCTGCTTGGTATTGAGTGAGTAAGCATCACTCAACGCCAAACCCTTTAGACAAAATTTTGTTTTCACTAGGCGTTGATAGCATTGAGTCAGTAACCTCCACTCAACGCTTTTTGCCTTAACCAAATTTTTGCTTCTTCAGCAATTTAAGCATTGAGAGCGTTGAGTGAGCACACCTCACTCAATGCTTTCTGCCTTAGCCAATTTTCTGTATTTAATAAGAACTGGGCATAGACTGTCTTTCTAAGTTCGACGAATGGTGAATTATGAGCTCGACGAACTTTGAACTCAGTTCGATGAGCTCTCAACTAATCTCGACGAACTCAGAATCTCAAGCTCAAAACTTAGCTCGACGAAAGGTGAGCTGAGCTCGACGAAAGGTGAGCTGAGCTCGACGAACTCTGAACTCAGTTCGACAAACTCTAAACTAAGCTCGACTTACAGCCTTTTTGTTAGATGGCATTGAGTGTGTATTCATCACTCAATGTCAAAACACTTAGCCAACTTTCTCTTTAGTAGCATGGCGTTGAGTGAGTTGACTTCACTCAATGCATGTGGACAATTACTTACCACATTTTAGCTAATTCTAACTTATGTTATGATAGTATAGGATACACTCAGCGCTATGAGCCATCTGACGTTGAGTGATGTTCCTTCACTCAACGCATGTGGACATAGACAGATTTCTGTCATTCCATACCTTAGGTAAGTGTTTACCTGACTTAGCCACTTAGGCTACCTGACCTATCATAGTCATCTACAGACATGTGTATATCAATGATAAGATTGACTTCACTCAAATCCGGGACATTGTGGGCAATGAACCCAACAATCTCCCCCTATTTGAGGAAGTCAAAACTCTTAAGCAAAGTCAATGACATACATAGAACCATGCACCACAAGGCATAATAAAAGAAAACAAAATAATTAAGATGTGATCTATAGTTACCACACTTCCCTGCTTGTAGAATGGAACATTACTGCATCTGTCATTTGCTTCCCCTGAATTGTTTTTGCCTTGCTGTTGCCTTGCTTGTCTGATCATCTGATCATCTTATCCTCTCCCCCTTTTTGACTGCAGCAAATAGCTGGTAGGATGCACCTGATCAACTGATCATTTTATCACCTGCTCCCCCTCAATTAGGCAACAGTGAAATGTTGGAATTGTGATGTACTTGCTCCCCTTCAATTGGAGAATCTTCATTTCTTTAAAGGACCATCCTATCTACATAATGCCAAATAGTTTGCAACCAGATGAGGAGCAACTGAAGCTATAATAAGTTTAACATACCCAACTAAAATTTGAAGGTGTTAAACTTAGCTTCATTTAGTGGCTTAGTGAAGATGTCAGCCACTTGCTTGTCTGTTGGGACAAACTCAAGGGTGATGTCTTCACATTCCACATGCTCCATAATGAAATGATATCTAATCTCTATGTTCTTAGTCCTACTATGGGAGACAGGATTCCTAGCAATAGAGATTGGACTAGTAGAATCACAGAATAAATGAGTTCTACTTATCTGGAGGTTGTAGTCTTGAAGCTGGTGTTGGATCCACAGCAACTGAACACAACAACTTCCTGCTGAGATATACTCTGACTCTGGAGTTGATATTGCCATACTGGTTTGTTTCTTGCTGCTCCAAGATACCAGTCTCCCTCCCAAGAACTGACAGGTGCCAGATGTGCTCTTCCTATCCTCTTTGAAGCCTGCAAAATCTGCATCTGAATAGCCAGTTAGTTCAAACTCCTCATTCCTAGGGTACCAAAGGCCAAGATCTGTAGTGCCCTTAAGATACCTCAAGATTCTCTTAGCTGCAAAGTAGTGAGATTCTTTAGGGAAAGCCTGATACCTAGCACAAATACATATAGCATACATGATGTCTGTCCTACTTGCAGTCATATATAGAAGGGAGCCAATTATCCCTCTATACAAAGTTTCATCAACAGGTTTCCCTGCTTCATCTTTGCCTACAGGCATACTTGACCCCATGGGAGTTCTCATGGTGGAGGAATTCTCTCCATGCCAAATTTCTTGATTAACTCCCTAGTGAATTTAGACTGGGATATGGACAAGCCATCATCAGTTTGTCTTACTTGGATGCCCAAGAAGAACTTAAGTTCACCCATACTACTCATCTCAAACTTCCCCTGCATGAGTTTAGCAAACTTTTTGCAGAGGTTGTCATCAGTAGATCCAAAGATGATGTCATCTACATAGATCTAGACTAGGATGATCTTACCCTTAGATTCCCTTAGGAATAGGGTCTTGTCAATTTTCCCCCTTGAGAATTTGTTCTCAATGAGGAAACTAGACAATGTCTCATACCATACTCTAGGGGCTTGCTTCAGCCCATATAGAGCTTTCCTAAGTCTATAAACAAAATTAGGTGAATTAGGAACTACAAAACCTGGAGGCTGCTCAACATAGACTTCTTCTTTTAAGTAACCATTTAGGAAAGCTTACTTCACATCTATTTGGTAGATCTTGAATCCCTTGTGTGCTGCATATGCAAGGAATAATCTGATGGCCTCCAATCTTGCTACAGGGGCAAAGGTTTGATCAAAATCAATCCCTTCTTCTAGCATGTACCCCTTAGCTACTAGTCTGACCTTGTTCTTAATTATAATGTCATTTTCATCAAGCTTGTTTCTGTAGATCCACTTAACTCCAATGACATTATGACCATGAGGTCTGGGAACTAACTTACAGACCCTGTACCTCTTGAACTGGTTCATTTCCTCCTGCATAGCTCCAATCCAATGCTTGTCTATATTGGCCTCTTCAAACTTCTTGGGCTCCACTTGGGATAGAAAGCTTGAATACATGGCTGTGTTCTGACTTCTGATCCTTGTCATTATTTCATGACTTGTCTCACCAATGATCTGGTGTGCTAGTGCTAGATGATCTCTTATATATCTGATTGCAAGTGGCAGTCTTCTTTCAGCAACAGGGGCATCTTCTTGTTGATCTCCATCCACTCCTAGTGTGCCAGGTAGATCTTCTGGAGTATCCATATCATCTTGGATGACTAGTGATGCTTCCTTGATGGTCAGCTAGTCCATCATCTATTCTGTACCTGCAGTACTATAAGAGGAACTAGGCAGTCCATTATTAATCATGGTAGACTCATCAAAGACTACATGAACTGATTCTTCTACAACTTGGCTTTTCAAGTTATAGATTTTATAGCCTTTGCTATGATTTCTGTACCAAACAAATATTCCATCATAGGATTTGGCAACAAACTTAATCATATATGACTTGACATTGTGAAGCACAAAGCATTTACTACCAAAGATTCTGAGATAGCCTGTGTTGGGTACATTGGAAAATGTATACTAGATTTGGATAAGCCACAACTTAGTCAATGATATGCATCAATGTGTATTTGATAGAAGTTTGAGTTTCATTGTGCAGGTTTAAAAATTTGAAGGAAAATTTTCTAAGTACAAGTGTCGACACTTGTGAAGAAACTGTGTCGAAACTCGGGAAATTTGTGTCGACACTCAGGCAAGCTGTGTCGACACACAGGCAAATTGTGTCGACACTCAGGGAAGTTGTGTCGACACCCAGCTGTTATGTCGACACTCAGGAAAGCTGTGTTGACACACTAGCAAAATGTGTCGACACTTATAAAGAAGTTGTTTTGACACTCAAAGCTATGTCGACACCTAAACAAGCAGTTGTGTCGACATCCAGAATTGTGTCGACAACTTAAAATAGAATTGTGTCGACACTTAAAATAGAAGATGAGTCAACACTCAGGAGCTACGTAGATACCTGAAGCAATTGTGTCGACACACAGGACTTGTGTCGACACACCAACTCTCAAGAGGCTGTGTCGAGTTTAGAAGTAATTGTGTCGACACACAAGACTTGTGTCGACACACACTCAACGCCATTTGACAAACACTCAACGCCATCTGTCTACAACAGAAATGTCGAGACAAAAAGCTACTGTGTCGACACACAGGACTTGTGTCGACACATACAACAAAAAGCAGTGTCGAGAAGCAGAAGTATGACTGTGTCGACACTTGGAGTATTTATGTCGACACCTTGAAGACTTGTGTCGACACTTAGCCTATATGTGTCGACACATGTGAAATAGTCTGCTGAGTTTTGTATGTTGAGTTGGACAGACATTGAAGAACCTGATGATGTGACTGGTGACTTGACAACTGTCATAACTAACCGGTCTTACACCACTGTCAGAACTGTCAGAAGTCCGTTATGAACTGGATCAGCCGGTAACCATGGAGCAAGCTCTATATAAGAGACAGATCGAAAATGACAGAAGATAACAGAATAATTAACATGAAAAGATCTCTGGATCATAAAGAAGAATTCTGACAGATCAAGGCCTGTCTGCAAGAAAGATTCAGAGTTCAATCTGAATCTAAGGAAGAAGCTGACTGAAGATCAACTTCAACTTGAAGAGTATATCCATCTTATTTGTCCTAATCAAGAAGCTTTGAAAAGCTAAGTTAGGTTGGATCAGAAGGATCAGTTTATACAAGAACTGATCAAGAAGACAACATCAATAGAGGAATCTAGCTGGTGAAGTTTTCTGAAACTTATTACTCACAAATTCTTGTAGGATCTATTGTTAGATCTGAGATTGTAAGCCTAAAATTATAAAGGCTGAGGTAGGGCAGTGTGCCTGAGGTAGGACTTTTGGTAAGCCTGAGTTGTAAGCCTAATTATAAAGGCTGAGGTAGGGCTGAGGCTTGAGGTAGGATTCAGGGAAGAATCTGAGGTAGGATTTGTGTAAAGTCTTAGGTGTAGGAACCATTTTGGGTTCTGAGTTTGCAAGATCTGCGGATCCGAGCCAGTGGAAGGAAGTTAGGCTGAATCTAGTTATCTACTGGATAGGTGAAGGGGGAAAGTGGATGTACCCATAACCTGGGGAACCACTATAGATCTGGTGTTTGCTGTGTTGCATTTAATTTCTGTAGATAAAATTATTTTGTGCTAAAAATAGCTACAAACTTCTGTTTGCCTTAAAATCAAAAAGACACAAAAAGATTAGAACCTATTCACCCCCCCCCCCCTCTAGGTGTTTAGGCTCTTGAATCAAAGTCTTTCAAGTGGTATCAGAGGGAGGTTCCTCAAAATTTGACCTAACAGTCAGAGGATTTCTCCAAGGCTAATAACAGACAACAAGAATGGGTTCAAGTGAAAATCAAAAGGAGTTTGGATCTATGAAATTACCCATATGCAGGAAAGAATCTTTTGGCATTTGGAAAGAAAGGGTCAGGCTATTTTTGGAAGCATGTAATACCTCTACCCGTCAAGAAGAATATAATAGAGGGTCCGGCCGGGGCCCAAAACCATATTCCACAAACAGGCGGAGACGCTACGAAATAATAGCAAAACCAACGCATCCTAACACAGAGCATTCTAGCGGAAGCTTCACGGTTGAAAAATTAAACTCAAGATTAACAAGAACTGTCCACTATAACATAGGAATGTATACAACCAAAGTATCTGGCCTTAAGGCCTTACAAATTTCTCTTAACAAGGTGTGGTTTACAGACATCGGCATGCAGGTCGGCCACACATGAACAAGAAGAAACAAAATAAAGGCTTCTAGGGCAGCAACGCAGCTTAGGCTTCAGCCCGCTAAGTCCCGCTCGGACCAGCACCTCCTGCACCTGCAAGAACCAATCCACCAAGCAGTGGTAAACAGGGCAACGGTCAGCATTAAGCTGACCAATTATAACGACCCTGCCCCTGGCACGGGGCAGCGGAATTCCATCCCTGCAAAGCATTTTTCCAACAGTATGTATAGCAAACCACGCAAGACGTGCATGAAAACAATTAATACATATCACAAACGCCGGCACGACGGCCCGACGCTCCGTGCACTCAAGGCACATTCGGGTGTACCGGAAACACCGGATCCCACCAATGAGCATTCTAGTTTGATCGGCATGCAAGCCGTCGACTCTCGCTATGTGATCCTAACAGGTCCTTAAGCACCCAAGGTTAGACAACCATAACGCGGGTATAGATCCACCTTTCCCGTTGCTAAAAATCGTCAGACTCAATACTGGACTAACGCGGGTACAGCTTCACCTTGCCCGTTCGGCACGAAGACCTTTCTGATAGTTTTACTTTCAAGACAACCTAAACACCTAGAGGGGGGGTGAATAGGTTCTAATGCTTGTTAACACTTTTTGGCAGAATTCAATTACAGAATTAAAACACACAGCACAGCAGTCACAGAAATTTAACCATCACAGATTGCACACTGTTTTATAGTGGTTCCCCAAGGTCTGGGTACATCCACTTTCCCCCTTCACCTATCTAGCAGTATGCTAGATTCGGCCAAACTTCCTCTTTACTCAGATCCACAGATCCTATAGCTCAAAAACTGAAAAGGTTCCTACAACTCAGGCTCAACAGCCCTACCTCAGCCTTATCACAAAGCCTATAACTCAGAGAAGAACCTTCTCCTACACTCAGGCAAACATCCCTACCACTCAGAGATCAACTCTCCTACACTCAGCCTTTATAACACAGGCTTACAACTCAGATCTGTATTGACAGATCCTACAGAAATTAGAAAAGAAGTTTTTAATTTCTTGTCTTTGTTGAGAGAGAAAAGAACAAGACAATTCTTGATCAGCTGATGAAATCAACTGAATCTGAGCTTTCTTCAAAGCTTCTTGAATCTGAACTTAGCTGAGTTGATTTCCAAACAGCTTCTTGAGAAACCAATGATGGCTTTCTTCTTCTTCTTCAAGTGGCTGGATCCCTCTCTATTCAACACCTTTGATGATACTTCTGAATTCTTGAAAGAACTCTACTTTGACTGATCCTGAGATCATCTTCTTAGATCTTCTGATGAAGATCTTCTTTAATGTCTTGCACTTTCTTGAAGAGAGGACTTGTCTCTTAACTGATGTGTTGATTAAGAATTAATTTCCTCTTGTATATTATTCTTTTCTTCTTCTGAATCTGTCTATTTATAGATCTTCTTCATGGTAACCGGCTGATCCGGTTTCTAACTGACTTCTGAAAAGTCTGACAGCTTCAGTTAACCTGTCAAAACCCACAGCTGTTGTAACACCCCAAAAATCTCAAAGCTGGATTTGAGGTGCAGGCTGTTTGACACGGCCTGGGACACGGGCGTGTCCCAGGGCGTGTCGGGGGTACACGGCCTGGGACAAGGGCATGTCCCAGGGCGTGTTCTGGATGGTCGACGATCGGTGGTCGACTATAGTCGAGCCTAGGACACGGCCTTGGACACAGGCGTGTCCTAGGGCGTGTCACTCAAGAAATGGCCGGACTGAGTCAGAGAAGTACACGGCCCGGAACCAAGCCTTGAACACGGCCGTGTCAGATTTGACACGGGCGTGTCCGAGGGCGTGTGCCTACCCGTGTACTGCTCTGTTGGTTTTGGAGCTCGTTGAGGCAGGGGTGATACGGGTGTGTCATTTGACCGACACAGGCATGTCAGGTTCGACACGGGCGTGTCGATGCCCGTGTTCTGGTAGATTTCAGTCGGTGCGAGTGTTGCGTGTGCCGCTTAAGGGTACACGGCCTGTGACACGGGCGTGTCACAGGCCGTGTCGGCCATAAGAATAGTTATTTTTGGGCAGACCGTGGTCGTTCATTTTCCTTAAAGAAGATCCAGTGGCTGGGGCTAATTCCTGGTTTGATAAGGCCGGGAAAGGAGAAGGCTAAGCTCATTTTTGAGTTCATATTCTCTTTCTAAATCTAAGAGAGAGGTGAGAGCAAGGTGAGGAAGAAGAAGTGGAATCCGGCTGCCAGTGGTGCTATGGTGGTCTAAATCACAAGCCGAGTTCGGATTTGCGAAGGCAACGCTGCTGCGAAGGCTTTCATCCGTCTCAAATTTCTCTCCATGGCTCCGAAGCGAGTTCTTAGGGTAACGATTTCCTTCTTGGACATGTGAAGTCCTTCTTTCCTGCATTGCATAGGGAAAACCCTTCCCCGCGAGTATGCGGTGGGTTGTGGTGTCCCTTGGGGTAGATATGTGAAGTCCCCCTTGTTAGAGTCCGGAATTGGAGTACGGATCTAGGCATGTTGTGTGAAGCCCATCTAGAAATGTTGGTCTGGATTGGTGATGCTTGTTTGCATATCGGAGAAGACTCCGTGATTATTGCTTGTATGCATGATGGATAAAGTACTGGAGGAAGTCCAGGAAATTGTGAGAGTTGGGTGCAACTCTTGTGGCCGTGAGTTGCCACTTTGTGTGCGGTTGAGCGTTGGGCTGCAACTGTATGAAAAGGCTTCGTGCCGAACAGGCAAGGTGAAACCGACCCGTGCCTTTAACTGTGGCCTCAGGTACGATGTACTTGGTTGGGCAAGGCGATTTGAGCAACGGGGGGTGGCTGATCTGTACCTGCGTTATGTAGGCTGTACATGAGAGCGCCAAGGCATTGGGCTTTCGTCAGCGGCATAATGAGAGTCTTGGGCCTGCGTGCCGGACTAAATGCTCAATGGTGAGATCCGGTGTTTCCGGTGCACCCGAGAGTGCCATGAGTGCACGGGACGTCGGGTCGTCGTGCCGGTGTTTGTGATATGTGACTGTGCGGTCGTGCACGTCTTGCTTGAATTGCTATATATCATATTGGACGATTGCTATGCAGGGATGGAATTCCGCTGCCCCGTGCTAGGGGCAGGGTCGTTATAATTGGTCAGCTGAATGCTGACCGTTGCCCTGTTTGCCACCGCTTGGTGGATTGGTTCTTACAGGTACTGGAGGTGCTGGTCCGAGCGGGACTTAGCAGGCTGAAGCCCAAGCTGCGCTGCTGCCCTCGAAGGCATTGTTTTGTTTCTTTTGTTCATGTGTGGCCGGCCTGCGTGCCGATGTCTGTAATCCACACTCTTGTTACGAGAAATTGTTGTAAGGCCTTAAGTCCAGGCTCTTTTGATGTTTGTATACATTACTATGTTATAGTGGACAGTGTTTTTTATCTTGAGTTCAAAGATTCAACCGTGAAACTTCCGCTAGAATGCTCTGTGTTAGGATGCGTTGGTTATGATATTAGTTCGTAGCGTCTCCGCCTGTTTGTGGAATATGGTGTGGGGCCCCGGCCGGACCCTCTATTATATTCTTCTTGACGGGTAGAGGTGTTACAATTTGGTATCAGCTTGTTGGTCGATCTCTTCCGAATTCACGAACGAATTCTTTTGAGAGGTGGTGAGCACGTGTCAGTGCTGTCGTTATAAAACTTAACTTGAACTCAAGATTGTCCACTTAGGAATGCAAATACACTTGTTTGTTGAACTTGTGTATTCTTTTTGTATGGTTACCGTTTTCATTGGTCGTTAACCTGTGTATTTTACACATATAGGTGACCAGAAGTGTTGCGGGTCAATCCGAACCACAACGTTCTGTTGAGAGTGCGGCACCAGCCGAGGTGCCCACAACTCCTCCATCCGCTAAAACAGTCCGTCTCATCACGGAAATGGTACTTGCTGTGATGAATGCTCAGCAGGCTGGGCAGGCACGTCCTGCAGTGGTGCCAACGCAAGCTGGGGTACGGCAAGAACCGGTAGAAGCCGAAGTTGATCCGCGGGTAGCAGATCAACAATGGAAGCAATTCTTGAGCTTCAACCCTCCGCAGTTTCATGGGGCGGGTACACCGGCCCAAGCAGAGGATTGGCTTGCAAGGATCAAGAGGATTATGAGAGCTATCAAGGTTGAGGAGGAACAGAAAGTCATGTTAGCCACTTTCCTACTGGAAGGAGAGGCGCGCTTGTGGTGGGATGAGATTGAACTGCATCACTTGGCCGGCAGGCAATTGGCAGAGATTACAATGGAAGAATTCTCTCGTTTATTCTTAGCATAACATCTGCCGATGCAGCAAAGGATATCTATGGAAATGGAATTTCAACGGTTAGCACAGGGAGCTCGAAGTGTGGATGACTACCTGCATGAGTTCACCCGTTTGGGAAGATATGCGGGCACGATCTTCGCTGAAGAAGAGCGTAAGACTAGTCGGTTTTATGCGGGACTGCGAGATGAGCTGCGGTATTTGCTCTCGAGTTCTGTGAGTCAGGGATTCCAAGCCTTAGTCTGTACGGCTCATTCTTTGGAGACGGAGATGAAACGGGGGCAAGCAAAGGGCAACTTGGCTGTTGCGAAGCCGGAGTTTAAGTCGCCGCGTCCGGACAAGTTTGGCTACCGAAAGAGATGGAATAAGAAGTCTAAGTTTTCTGGACAAGCTCTTTCTGCAACTGTGATGGATACATCTGGGTATGGATCTCGTGCTTGTTTTACGTGCGGGAAGGTTGGACACTTCACACGTGAATGTCGATCTGGTCCTCCAAAGGGTGATAAAAAGATGGGAGCGTCTTATGCGGAGAAGGGGAAGGCTGTGGTGGAGTCTTCTTCCTCGCACGCGCAGCCTAGGGTCTTCAACCTTGGACAACAGGAGGCCATTAAGCAGGCGGATGTCGTCACAGGTGCGCGTAGGTTTTAATGTTCTTGTTTTTGATGTGTTGTGCTTGTTTTAATTGTAATGTTATAGGGTTTGTCCTTATACGAGAGTATCCAGTGCAAGCACTGTTCGACACAGGTGCTTCACATTCATTTCTATCTGAGGACTTTGTCTTTCGTGTCGGGGTACCTATACGGACTACGACAGACAGTATAAAGGTGTTGTTGCCTAACGGATGTTTGATGTGCGTGGATCGATCTTGCGGTCTTGAGGTCAAGATAGGGAGTTGGGAGTTCAAGGTGGAAACATTAGTATTGCCGATCAAAGAGTTTGATATAATCTTTGGTATGGACTGGCTTTCAGAGCAGCGTGCCTGTATCGATTGCACTTCAAAAGAGGTCACACTTGGGCAAAATACCGAACAAGAGACCAAGTTCATTGGTATGCAAGGGATGAGTGGGATGTTGTTATCCGCTCTCCAAGTTGTTAAGGCAGTTCGGAAGGGTGCGGAGTTATTCTTCACACTCATAGAGGCGGTGGCGCCGAAGGCCAGTGTGAGTGAAGTGCCGATTATGTCGGAATATGCTGATGTGTTTCCAAAGGACCTTCCGGGGTTACCTCCCCAAAGGGAAATCGACTTCGCTATCGAGCTGGTGCCGGGTGCGAAACCTGTGGCCCGTTCGCCGTATCGGGTAGCGCCAAAAGAAATGGTCGAACTGAAAGTTCAGTTGCAAGAATTGTTGGAGCAGGGATACATACGCCCAAGTATGTCACCTTGGAGCGCGCCTGTTCTTTTTGTGAAAAAGAAAGACGGTGGTTTGCGACTATGTATTGATTATCGCGAACTGAACAAGCTGGCGGAGAAAAACAAGTATCCAATTCCATGGATCGATGACTTGTTCGATCAGCTAGCAGGCTCAACCGTCTATTCGAAGTTGGATTTGAAGTCCGGGTATTACCAGTTGTGGATTAGGGAAGGTGACATTCCCAAGACAGCGTTTGGCACACGCTATGGTCATTATGAGTTCACAGTGATGTCGTTCAGCTTATGTAATGCGCCTTCGGTCTTTATGGATCTCATGCATCGAACGTTCCGCGAATACCTGGATCTGTTTGTGATTGTGTTTATTGATGATATCCTTGTATATTCACAATCGGAGGAAGATCATGCAAACCACTTGCGATTGGTATTGCATACCTTGCGAAGGAATAAGTTGTATGCCATGTTTTCTAAGTGTGAGTTCTGGCTCTCGTCGGTGGCTTTTCTAGGCCATGTGGTAAGTGGAGAGGGCATAGCGGTGGATCCGGCAAAGATAAGTGCCATTTGTGATTGGCCAGTGTTGTCTTCGGTGGCCGAGGTCAGGAGTTTCCTTGGACTGGCGGGCTACTATAGACGGTTCGTGGAGAACTTCTCCCGGATTGCTTTGCCTCTGACTACGTTGACGAGAAAGGATCAGAAGTTCGTTTGGACGCCGGAGTGCGCACGAGCTTTTGTGGAGCTGAAGAGTTGTTTGACCACGGCGCCTGTTTTGACGTTGCCATGTGGTACAGATGGATTTGAAATATACAGCGATGCATCAGGAAGCGGCTTAGGCTGCGTTCTCCTGCAGTTTGGCAAGGTGATCGCCTATGGCTCACGTCAATTGAAAGTGCATGAGCGTAATTACCCCATCCATGACTTGGAGTTGGCGGCGGTGATCTTTTCGCTAAAGTTGTGGCGGCATTATCTTTATGGCGTGAAGGTGGATATTTATACAGATCATAAAAGCTTAAAGTATCTGCTCGATCAAAAGGAATTGAATATGCGACAAAGGAGGTGGATGGAATTCCTTGGGGATTATACCTTCGACATTCACTATGTTCCCGGAAAGGGAAATGTGGTCGCTGATGCCTTGAGTCGTCGGACTCCGGTGCGGGCAAATTGGTTGCGGATACATGATGAGCGGTTAATCCAGGAGTTGGAAGCTTTGGAGATATCTTGTGTGGAAAGAGATTCTTCGACTGATGCATGCGTGAACTGGTTGGAGGTTCAATATGACCTTACTAACAGGGTTCGGCGGGCAACGGAGTTGGATGAAAGTCTCCAACGCTATGCAAAGGAGGGGTCTGGTGATCAATTCTCTTGGGATGACGGTTTATTACGGAAAGATGGCCGATTGTGGGTCCCTAGTGCGGGTAAATTGCGAGAAGGATTGCTATATGAAGCACACTTTACAAAGTACTCAATTCACCCTGGGAGCACAAAAATGTACAAGGACATGAAGAAACTGTTCTGGTGGCCTGGTTTAGAGAAGGACATAGCCGCGTATGTGGCTAAATATCGTACTTGTGCTTTGGTAAAGGCAGAATGTCAACGGCCGAGTGGTTTCCTGAAGTCGTTGCCGGTTCCGCAATGGAAGTTTGAGGATATTTCTATGGATTTCGTGCACGGATTGCCGAGATCTCAGCGTGGCCATGACTCAATCTGGGTGATTGTAGACCGGTTGACAAAGGTGGCTCACTTTATACCGAACAAGCGGGACGATTCAGTGGAAACGTTGGCAAAGCTCTATGTGGAGCAGATTGTTCGATTGCACGGTGTTCCCCGGAGCATCGTAAGTGACCGAGATGGGCGCTTTACCTCGAAGGATTGGAGATTAGTTCATCAGATGTTGGGCACAAAGTTAGCATTCAGTACGGCCTTTCACCCGCAAACGGATGGCCAAACTGAACGAACCAACAGAACGATGGAGGATATGCTCCGTATGTGCGCCCTAGACGTCGGTAAGAAATGGGAAGAGCATCTTATTATGGTGGAATTTGCCTATAATAATAGCTATCAAGCGAGTATAGGCATGGCCCCGTTTGAAGCTCTGTATGGTCGCAAGTGTCGTACACCGCTAGCTTGGGCAGAAACTGGCGAGTCCAAAATTTTGGGACAAAAGGCAGTCGAGGATGCTACCTCAACAATACGCTCTATTCGAGAGAGGCTCCTAATAGCCCAGGATCGGCAAGCCAAGTATTACAATGCTAAGCACCGGAACGTGGAGTTCGCGGTGGGTGACTGGGTCTATTTGAAGATTAAACCCTTCAAAGGCGTATCTCGGATTCGGCGGTTGAAAAAGCTTAGTCCGCGATACCTTGGTCCGTTTGAGGTGGTGGAACGAGTTGGGGAAGCTGCCTATCGGCTAACTCTTTCATCGGAATTGAGTGGATTGCATGATGTGTTTCACATCTCGGTGCTACGCAAAGCAGTCAAGGATCCAGCTCAAGTAATTGACAATGATCGAGTGCTGGTTGAGTATGGGCTAACGACAAAGGTGAAGCCTATACGGATCAAGGATCGAGATGAGAAACAGTTGCGGAACAAAGTGATCGGGATGGTCAAAGTCTGATGGGACAATTGTGGCCGAGAAGAGCTAACATGGGAGCGCGAGCAGACTATGCGAGCCGAGTTTCCCGAGTTATTTTCGTAACTTGTTCGCTCGTTGTATATGTAATAGAAACATATAAATGTTTTGTAATTTTCTCCCTACTGTCTGCAAATTTCGGGACGAAATTTTATTAAGGAGGGGAGGATTGTAACACCCCAAAAATCTCAAAGCTAGATTTGAGGTGCAGGCTATTTGACACGGCCTGGGACACGGGCGTGTCCTAGGGCGTGTCGGGGGTACACGGCCTGGGACACGGGCGTGTCCCAGGGCGTGTTCTGGATGGTCAACGATCGGTGGTCGACTATAGTCGAGCCTGGGACACGGCCTTGGACACGGGCGTGTCCCAGGGCGTGTCACTCAAGAAATGGCCGGACTGAGTCAGAGAAGTACACGGCCCGAAACCAAGCCTTGAACACGGCCGTGTCAGATTTGACATGGGCGTGTCCGAGGGCGTGTGCCTACCCGTGTACTGCTCTGTTGGTTTTGGAGCTCGTTGAGGCAGGGGTGATACGGGCGTGTCATTTGACCAACACGGGCGTGTCAGGTTCGACACGGGCGTGTCGATGCCCGTGTTCTGGTAGATTTCAGTCGGTGTGAGTGCCGCGTGTGCCGCTTAAGGGTACACGGCCTGTGACACGGGCGTGTCACAGGCCGTGTCGGCCAAAAGAATAGTTATTTTTGGGCAGATCTTGGCCGTTCATTTTCCTTAAAGAAGATCCAGTGGCTGGGGCTAATTCCTGGTTTGATAAGGCCGGGAAAGGAGAAGGCTAAGCTCATTTTTGAGTTCATATTCTCTTTCTAAATCTAAGAGAGAGGTGAGAGCAAGGTGAGGAAGAAGAAGTGGAATCCGGCTGCCGGTGGTTCTACGGTGGTCCAAATCACAAGCCGAGTTCGGATTTGCGAAGGCAACGCTGCTGCGAAGGCTTTCATCCGTCTCAAATTTCTCTCCATGGCTCTGAAGCGAGTTCCTAGGGTAACGATTTCCTTCTTGGACATGTGAAGTCCTTCTTTCCTGCATTGCATAGGGAAAACCCTTCCCCGCGAGTATGCGGTGGGTTGTGGTGTCCCTTGGGGTAGATATGTGAAGTCCCCCTTGTTAGAGTCCGGAATTGGAGTACGGATCTAGGCATGCTGTGTGAAGCCCATCTGGATATGTTGGTCTGGATTGGTGATGCTTGTTTGTATATCGGAGAAGACTCCGTGATTATTGCTTGTATGCATGATGGATAAAGTACTGGAGGAAGTCCAGGAAATTGTGAGAGTTGGGTGCAACTCTTGTGGCCGTGAGTTGCCACTTTGTGTGCGGTTGAGCATTGGGCTGCAACTGTATGAAAAGGCTTCGTGCCGAACAGGCAAGGTGAAACCGACCCGCGCCTTTAACTGTGGCCTCAGGTACGATGTACTTGGTTGGGCAAGGCGATTTGAGCAACGGGGGGTGGCTTATCTGTACCTACGTTATGTAGGCTGGACATGAGAGCGCCAAGGCATTGGGCTTTCGTCAGCGGCATAATGAGAGTCTTGGGCCTGCGTGCCGGACTAAATGCTCAATGGTGAGATCCGGTGTTTCCGGTGCACCCGAGAGTGTCATGAGTGCACGGGACGTCGGGCCGTCGTGCCGGCGTTTGTGATATGTGACTGTGCGGTCGTGCACGTCTTGCTTGAATTGCTATATATCATATTGGATGATTGCTATGCAGGGATGGAATTCCGCTGCCCCGTGCCAGGGGCAGGGTCATTATAATTGGTCAGCTGAATGCTGACCGTTGCCCTATTTGCCACCGCTTGGTGGATTGGTTCTTATAGGTACTGGAGGTGCTGGTCCGAGCGGGACTTAGCGGGCTGAAACCCAAGCTGCGCTGCTGCCCTCGAAGGCATTGCTTTGTTTCTTTTATTCATGTGTGGCCGGACTGCGTGCCGATGTCTGTAATCCACACTCTTGTTAAGAGAAATTGTTGTAAGTCCTTAAGGCCAGGCTCTTTTGATGTTTGTATACATTACTATGTTATAGTGGACAGTGTTCTTTATCTTGAGTTCAAAGATTCAACCGTGAAACTTCCGCTAGAATGCTCTGTGTTAGGATGCGTTGGTTATGATATTAGTTCGTAGCGTCTCCGCCTGTTTGTGGAATATGGTGTGGGGCCCCGGCTGGACCCTCTATTATATTCTTCTTGACGGGTAGAGGTGTTACAGCTGTCAAGTCTTCAAACAGATCCTGTGCCTTAGTCTTGGACAGCAAAGTATTGAGACAGACTGTCAGAAAGTGTCGAGACCAACTGTCTATATGTGTCGACACAAGTGACTTTGGTGTCGACACAGCCTTTGATGATGTCGACTAGTTTGCCTTTAAGTCGACACTGCTTCTTCAGAACTTCATCTTGAGAATGAGTCGACACAGAGAATTTGTGTCGACTCAACACTTCATCTTTCTTCAGAAACTAACTTGGTCTTGACTTTGCAGTGTGTCGACACAAGTCCTGTGTGTTGACACAGTTGTTGTAGATTCAGAACTCAGTATGTGTCGACTCTGCCTTCAGGTGTCGACATAGTTGAGGTCGACTATCTTTCTGTGAGTCGACACTGCTTCCCAGTGTCGACACAAATGTGGTCGACTATATTTCTCTGTGTCGACACAGCTTCCTTCAAGTGTCGACACAATTATTCTGAAGTGTCGACCCAGTTTCTTCAGATGGCGACACATGGACTTAGAATAATTTCCTGTATTCTTTAATACTTCTTCACCTGCACATGTCAACTTAAAACAACATCAAATACACTTTGATGTATATCATTAAGCTAAGTTAGGCTTCTTCAAATCAGGTACACATTTTCCAATGTACCCAACAATCTCCCCCTATTTGGAGAAGTCATAACCCTTTTAGTTAATGATATACACCATTTATAACAAAAATAATATGATGATGTATGACATTACAGGAATATTTTATATAAACAAAATATTAACAATTCATCACAGAGTGAACATGAATATATTATTCCAAACAAAATTTTGTTTATAACTTGATAATGTTTGATTACAGATGTTTACATTGAATGATCAAAACATTACAAAACATTTGAAAGAACTTAGAACTAAGACTGATCAGGCTCTCTAATAACAATTCCTTTGCCAGATTGGATTTGAGCCTTCACAGGATCTTCAGCAACTTCAGCAGGCTTCTTGCCTTTTAGCTCAGCTTTCTTCTGAGCTTCTTCCTTTAGCCTTTGCCTTTCAAAGTAATGAAAGGACTTTGGAAAGTACTTGCTCGGCTCCTGAGCATCTGGTGGCAGCCTTCCCATCTTGGCTTTTCTCCTGAACTGTACTATGGCTTCCTGCCTAGCTTCATACTTTTGCCATTCCATTTCATTATACCACTTTCCTCTATCATGTACTTGGTCCTTTACAGCCTTCCATGCAGTTAGTATAATATTTCTTGAAGTAAGGCTCCACTGCTCAAAATCTGGCTTAAGTTCAGCCTGCTCTCTAAATCTTTTCTTGGATAGTAGAGCATCTTGCTGTTCTTTCAAGTTGGCATCAGGCTTATCAACTTTTTCAATAACAACCTTGGTAACCTCCTTTGGAGGACTATACATATCCTGAACTTGCTGATTAATCATATCAAAATCAGGAGGAGGGTAAATGACTTGGGCAATCTCAGGTTGATTGCCTTCAAGTAGACCTGTTTGAATTCCTGACTCAGCCACCATATCATCATCACACAAAGGTGGATATACCAATGTGGCTCGAATACTATTTGTCACCCATTTGGTGTGCTCTGAGCCAGCATGAACTAACAACCTCTCCCCCTTTATGACTTCTCTGGTAATATGATCTCTTAGATCATCCTTCTGAAATCTGATCTGGCCATCTAGATAATTCACACCTTCTTTAAAATATGGTTTCAATTTTTGAAGTTTGTCAGATATTTCCGTCTGAGATGTAGTGATGGCAGATTGAACTGAAGCTATAGCCTCCTTTAGTTTCTGATCAAAAGCTTCCATCTCTTTTGCTCTTGCTTCAGTCATCCCTGCAGTAGCCTTTTTGAATTCTTCAAGAATTTCATGGTGAGATTCAGCCAAATTATCATTCATCCTCAGCTGATTCTCCAAAACATAACCTTGCTTCAAAGCAATATCATCCACTTTAGTGAGGATAGACTGCTGTTGTTTAGCCAAAAACACTACAGCATTACCTCCCTTATGGAAGCAATCTGTCATCTCCTTCTTATTCATATTTACTTCAAATCTAATAGACTTAATATCTTGAGCCAAGTCAAATTGAAGGGATTTATTGCTCTCATCAACATACTTCTCCATTGTTAATCTCTGCTCATCCAACTTAACTTGCAAATCTACCATGAACTTGTTGTAGTTAAATTCAGATGGAGATTGGTGAGTTGAAGTTTGGAGTGCCTGCTTATAAATTTGGCTCCTTCTCTTGAAGACTATGAGCTTTCTCTTCTTAGCCATTCTGGCTTCTACAGTCTCAGAGTCTGATGAACTTTCTATTTGAACTCTTTCAGGTGTAGTAGGAGGAATATTAGATTCAGTGACATGTTGCTCAGCCTCAACATTCCCAGGCTCCCCCTCAACTACTTGCTCCTCCTCAACTCCTTGTTCCTTCTCAGCTTCTTGCTCTATCTCCATGTCTAGTGCCTTCTCATTGTCTTGCTCCTCCTCTACTCTATCAGTAGCAATTTCAACATTAGGAAATAACTCATCTAGAGTGTATTCCTTCTGAGCTTGAACAGATGTTGAATCATTCAGATCTGCAATATTCAAATCTTTTGATAAATCAATTTGTTCTTTCTCCTGCACTATTTCAGACATCTGCTCCCCCTGCACTTGTTCAGTATTTGGAATATCCTGGGCAGGTGAATACACTTGCTCTCCCTGTACATGTACCTGGTCAGGAGTAGATACATTCTGGACAGGAGAGTGAGCTTGCTCCCCCTGCATCTGTGTAGGAATGGTTGCTTTCTGAACTTGAGTAGACTCAGGCTGATCTTCAACCTGCTTTCTCACTTGCTCTTCTGGATGCTGGGCAGTGCCTAGATCATGTGCAGGGGATCTCTCAGGGGTGTCTTGCCTGTTCTCATCAGGCACATCTTTAGACAGCACCCTATCCCACCTTGAAAATAATCTTATATCCATTTTCCTCATGTGATTAATCTTTGTCCCAGGCAGTTGTTGCATAACCTCAGGGATCACCCCAATCAAGTATAAACTCACAATTCTAGCCAGATTTGGCTTCTTGATTCCTTCCTTGATCTTATCAAATACTACAGCTGACCAGTCAGTTGGAATTGTAAACACAATTCTGGTCATTAGGCTGAACATATAGGCTGAAATCCTATCATGTCCACCTAGTTTGCACAAAATTACCTTCCCACTACTTCTGACAGAAACTTGCCCTGTTGATTCATGCCCTTCCTGTTGATAGCTGCTCCAATCTTCAGGGTTGGATCCAATCCACACCATTGGAGAGCCTCCCTGGTCTTAGAGGCTGGAACCTCTTCTTCATTCTCAATGTTTGATAATTGAAGTATTTTTCTTAAATTTCTTGGTGTCAGTTTCACCTTCGTCCCATGAATAGTGGATTTTATCTTGAGACCAGCTGAATCCACTGATGCAGAGGTAAAGAATTCAATCACCTCCTTCTTCTAGATCTTTGATGGTTCAGAAACTAGAAATTCTAATCCAGATTCAGAAATTAGAGTGACAACCCTTTGAACATCTGTCGGGGCATCCGCAAAGGCATTGTGCACCAACTCATATCCTTCGTTGACGTTATCTACAACCTTTGGCGCCATTGATCAGACGAGAAATCTTGAGAGAGAAGAGAGAGAGATTGTCGACACAGGGTTTCAGTCTCCAAAACCTTGTAAGCGTGTCGACAGAATAAGTTCTTGACCTATTTATACCTTCTAGGGAAAGAAGATCAAAAGTCGGGCAAAAACAGTCTATATGTGTCGACACAGATGGAGTGTGTCGACACAAACTTCTATTGTCTTGACAGCAAGTCTGTCTACTATGTGTCGACATCATTTGTGGATATGTCGACACCTGAGAGACATAGTAGAGCATTAGAAATTCTGTGTCGACTCTTAGGATAAGTGTCGACACAAAATCTGTAAGTGTCGACACCACTATTCTGGTGAAGTCGACACTACATTCCTGGATGAGTCGACTATTTGATTCTTAAGTGTCGACACAAATTCTCTGTGTCGACACATATTCTCTGACTAGTCGACATGACTTCACTGAGTCGACACATTATCACTGAATGTGTCGACACTATTTTACTTAGCCAATTTCTATTTTTGTCAATACCACTTGATAATCTAATATCACTTGTAAGTTTGTTGATAAACTAATCAATGGTCAGCATGCCTAATTCAATTTTAAATTTATTGAATTTTGTTTCATCCAGTGGCTTAGTAAATACATCTGCTATTTGATAATCTGTTTTAACAAATTCCAATGAGATGTCTTCTCTTTCTACATGCTCTCTAAGAAAATGGTATTTAATTTCTATATGCTTAGTTCTACTGTGAGTAACAGGATTATTAGCAATAGAAATAGCACTTTTAGAATCACACAATAAAGGTGTTCTACTTACTTGAATACCATAGTCTTTCAACTGATGCTGTATCCACAATAGCTGTGCACAGCAGCTGCCAGCAGCAACATATTCTGACTCAGCTGTGGATATTGCCACACTGGTCTGCTTCTTACTACTCCATGATATCAATCTTCCTCCCAAGAATTGACAAGTACCTGTTGTACTCTTTCTATCCTCTCTACAGCCTGCAAAGTCTGCATCTGAATAACCTGTTTGTAGAAAATCTCTATTCCTAGGGTACCAAAGGCCTAGATTAGGTGTGCCCTTAAGATATCTCAGAATCCTTTTGACTGCAGTATAATGAGATTCTTTAGGGCAGGCTTAGTACCTAGCACAGACACATGTAGCATACATAATATCTGGTTTACTGGCAGTGAGATATAGTAGAGAGCCAACTATTCCTCTATACAAAGATTCATCAACAGGTTTACCTGCATCATCTTTGCATATAGGCATACTTGTTCTCATAGGAGTTCTCATAGTGGAGGATGACTCCATACCATACTTCTTAATTAATTCTTTGGTGAACTTAGACTGGGATATGGACAGGCCATCATCAGTCTGTCTTACTTGGAGTCCCAAGAAGAACTTAAGTTCCCCCATACTGCTCATCTCAAACTTCCCTTGCATAAGTTTGGCAAACTTTTTACAAAGGTTGTTTTCAGTAGATCCAAAGATTATGTCATCAACATAGATCTGAACTAAGATGATCTTACCTTTGGATTCCCTAAGGAATAGAGTTTTGTCTATTTTTCCTCTTGAGAATTTATTCTCAATAAGGAAAGTAGACAGGGTTTCATACCAAGCCCTTGGGGCTTGCTTTAACCCATACAAAGCTTTCCTAAGCTTATAGACATAATCAGGTTTAAGAGGATCTACAAAACCTGATGGCTGCTCTACATAGACTTCCTCTTTTAAATCACCATTCAGGAATGCTGATTTCACATCCATCTGGTACACTCTGAAGTCTTGATAGGCTGCATAGGCAAGGAACATTCTGATTGCCTCCAGCCTTGCTACTGGGGCAAAGGTTTGATCAAAGTCAATCCCTTCTTCCTGCTTGTATCCTTTTGCAACCAATCTTGCTTTATTCTTCACTATTATTCCACTCTCATCCAATTTGTTCCTATAAATCCACTTTGTGCCAATTATGTTGTGGCCTATTGGTTTAGGAACAAGCTCCCAGACATTGCACCTTCTGAATTGATTCAGCTCCTCTTGCATAGCATCAATCCAGTGCTGGTCTTAGATGGCTTCTTCAAACTTCTTAGGCTCCATTTGAGACAGGAAACTTGAATGCAGGTCTGTGCTTTGATTTCTGCTTCTAGTCTGCACTCCCTGTCTTGGATCACCTATAATCTGATCAGCTGGATGATCTCTTAAATGTCTTGTAGCTGGAGGAAGATTCCTTTCTGGTTGAACATCTCTAGCTCCTTCTTCATGCTGAACCTCTTGGTTTTCATCAGCTTCTATTGAGTCTTGTACTCCCCCTGGACAGTAGCCTTCATTTTCCAATGCTCCATCTTCCTTTGATGCTTCAACAATGGAGAGCTTGTCCATTCTTTTGCTTATACCTGTTGAATCATTTGATCTACAAGACAACTCACAGTTGATTAATCTTGTTTCATCAAACACAACATGTACAGATTCTTCAACAACTTGAGTAGTCAAGTTGTAGATTCTATAGGCCTTACTATTTATGTTGTACCCAACAAATATCCCATCTTGGGATTTGGCAGCAAACTTAGTTAGGTATGACTTGCCATTGTTAAGTATATATCATTTACAACCAAAGATCCTGAAGTAGGATAGATTTGGTTTTCTACCTTTCATAATCTCATAAGGAGTCTTTTTGTGGTTCTTGGTGATAGAAGCCCTATTGATCACATGACAAGCAGTGTTAACTGCCTCAGCCCAGAAATATTCTGGGAGAGAGGTGTCACTCAATAGAGTTCTGCCAGCTTCAATTAATGTTCTATTCTTTCTTTCAGCAATGCCATTTTGCTGTGGTGTTCTAGGTGAGGAGAACTCTTGGAAAATCCCAAAGTCTTCACATAATTTTGTCATGCTTTTAGATTGAAACTCAGTACCATGGTCACTTCTGATTTTGACCACTGTACTATTCAGTTCATTCTGAATTTGCTTTACAAAACTAAGTAATACACTTGGGGTTTCTGATTTCTATCTCAGAAAGAACACCCATGTAAATCTAGAATAGTCATCTACCACCACAAAAGTATATACTTTCCTACCTAGACTATGAACTTGCATAGGACCAAAAAGATCCATATGTAAGAGGTATAGGCACCTCACAGAATCCTTGTTTTCAAGGCTTTGAAAGGAGGATTTTGTCTGCTTGCCCTTTTGACAAGCTGAGCATATTTCTTCCTTTATACACTTAACTTGAGGACCATTCCTCACTAACTCTTTGCTAAAGAGTTGGCCAATTGTCTTGTAGTTAAGATGAGCCAATCTCTTGTGCCACTTGACACAATGAGAAGCATTATCATCAGCTACAAGACAGATGGAAGAAGCCTTGTTCTCACATACAAAATTAAGACAATAGACATTTCTCTTCCTATACCCAGTCAATATGATCTTTTGATCACTTGACCTTTTGATATGACATCCATTCTTAATAAATGAAATGTCATATCCTAAATCACTCAGCTGGCTTATGCTTATTAGATTGTGTTTCAAACCTTTTACATAAGCCACTTGGGTGATAGTAATTAGGTTAGTAGAAATGTTACCAAACCCTTTGATGATTCCTTTTTCAGATCCACCAAAGATCACTTTGGGTCCATCTTTGACAGATGTAAACTCCTTCAACAGCCCCTTTGTTCCAGTCATGTGCTTGGAACAACCACTGTCCAAGTACCATATAGGGGCATGGCCACTTGGACTTTCCTGCAACACATATTTACTTACCCTTAGAACCCAAGTAAGTCTTGGGTCCTTGGTTCAGGTTAGCATTAACAAAGCTACCATTATCTCTTCTAACAGGTAGACTATTATTCTTTCTAACACTTGTGTTATGCCAGCAGTCTAATGCAAAATGGCCTCTCTTGCCATAGCACCAACATTCAAACTTATTGTATCTAGATCTAGATACACCCTTGACAGAAGAACTTCTGTCCATTGCTGGTGCTGCAGCAGCTTCACCCACTGATTTCTTATAACCATTGGGTTTATGAACATGGATAGGCCTGTTGGCATTTACACCCTTATTTATCAGAACATTAGTCTTAAAATGACCATGAATATCTTCATGATCATATTGGTTAGAAGGCACTTGCACCTTTCTAAACTTAATAGAGACTGAAAGGTTCAGTGGCTTGACAGGAGCTTTTCCTTTCCTCTTGAATTGGGCTGCCCTGGGGTTACCTTTGAATCCTAATCCTGCCTTACCCTTTTGAGTCACAAATTCATCTATCAAGGGTAAGACAGACTTTGGCTTAGAGTAACTAGCCACTAACTCCTTTTCTATTCTTAGTCTGGCCTCCAGACTCTTCACTTGATCATTGGTATAATTGATTGTGCCCATCTGAATAATAGTTATATTCTTCAGTTTGGCAATTTCATTTAACTTCTGATCAATTACTTTTTCAAACTCAGTTGCAGCTACCTTTAGATCAGCAATTTCCTGAGCCTGAGATTTAATCAGGTTCTTGCTTTTCTTAAGGGCCTGTAACAAGTCCCCATACTTATCAATCAATTGATAGACATCTCCTTCAGATTCAGATGCATCTACATCACTTGATGCAGATATAGCTGATTCTGCACTTGTACTACAAACAAATTTTATTGAAGGACATAGTACCTTACTAGGACCAGACTGATTCTGGCACATGTCTTCTTCTAATCCTGACATCAGTCCCATGCACTGATGATCTTCTTGTTCATTGATGGAGTCTAGCAATTGCATGAACTCCTCTTCTTCAGTAGCAGCATACAGTCCAATATATGCTTCAGCTTCAGATTCTGATTCTGAAGTTGATTGATCTGTTAGGCTCTTTTCCTTCTTTGCAACAAAGGATTTTTCCTTCTTGCCCTTTTGATAAGTCTTCTTCTTGTCTGATGACTCCTTTCTCTTATCAGGACAGTCAGCCACTACATGTCCAGGCCTACTGCAACAATAGCAAACAATCTTTGAAGTAGTGGCCTTGCTGGGCTTTGTTCTGCTCTTCTCTTTCCTTGATGACTTTTTCTTCTGATAATAGTCATCAACTTGCTGTGATGAGGAGGGCCTAGACTTCCACTGCTTCTTCTTTAAGAATCTCTAGAATTGCCTTGTAAATGCAGCAAAATCTGCATCTGACTCACAGCTTTCTGAACCCTGATTATCTGAATTTTCAGAACTAACTTCTGCAACTTCCTTAGGAGGAGATGATGATATCCTCCTATTCTTTCTAGTGGCTTCTGCCTTGAAGGCCACTGTCTTCTCTCTATGTTCTCCTTTTGAATTCTTTTCCTCCTCCTTCCTCACCATAAGTTGCATTTCATAGGATAGCAACTTTCCAAACAAGGTTGGAGGAGAAATCTCTGCCAGTTTAGCCACTTCTCTTATGGCACAGATCTTTATGTCCCAATCCTTTGTCAAGGATCTTAAGAATTTGTCATTCAGTTCATAGGTACTGAAGACTCTTCCATAGAACATTAACTCATTCACAATTTTATAGAATTTCTTATAGCATTCAGTTATGCTATCAGTTTTTCCTTGTCTAAAACTTTTATATTCCTGGTTGAGCATAGACTTCCTATCCTGTCTTACTTCTTCATATCCCTCCATGTAGACAATCAAGGTGTCCCACATTTCTTTGGAGGTCTTGCAATGAATCAGATTCTGAAATGTAGAATCATCTATGGCACTCACAATAATATTCTGAGCTCTCTTGTCCATGGTTGCCAAAATGATTTCATCCTTGGTCATTTCAGAATAACTCTTTGGGGTTTGAATATTAGCATCAAGAACTGATACCTTCATTGGAATGAAGGGTCCTTCCTGAACTGTGATGTATATCCTTGGGTCAGATGCTTCCATGAACAATCTGACTCTTTCTTTCCAAATTCCAAAGATTTCCTTCCTGCAGATGGGTAACTTCATTGACCCTAACTCCTTGTGATTTTCTCCAGAACCCATCTTCTTGAATCTTGATTCTGCCTTTCAGATCTACCTCAGACTGTTAAGTCCTTTTTGAGGAACCTCCCTCTGATACCACTTGATAGTTTTACTTTCAAGACAACCTAAACACCTAGAGGAGGGTGAATAGGTTCTAATGCTTGTTAACACTTTTTGGCAGAATTCAATTACAGAATTAAAACACACAACACAGCAGTCACAGAAATTTAACCATCACAGATTGCACACTGTTTAATAGTGGTTCCCCAAGGTCTGGGTACATCCACTTTCCCCCTTCACCTATCTAGCAGTATGCTAGATTCGGCCAAACTTCCTCTTTACTCAGATCCACAGATCCTACAGCTCAGAACCTGAAAAGGTTCCTACAACTTAGGCTCAACAGCCCTACCTCAGCCTTATCACAAAGCCTACAACTCAGAGAAGAACCTTCTCCTACACTCAGGCAAACAGCCCTACCACTCAGAGATCAACTCTCCTACACTCAGCCTTTATAACACAGGCTTACAACTCAGATCTGTATTGACAGATCCTACAGAAATTAGAAAAGAAGTTTTTAATGTCTTGCCTTTGTTGAGAGAGAAAAGAACAAGACAATTCTTGATCAGCTGATGAAATCAACTGAATCTGAGCTTTCTTCAAAGCTTCTTGAATCTGAACTTAGCTGAGTTGATTTCCAAACAGCTTCTTGAGAAACCAATGATGGATTCCTTCTTCTTCTTCAAGTGACTGGATCCCTCTCTATCCAACACCTTTGATGATACTTCTGAATTCTTGAAAGAACTCTACTTAGACTGATCCTGAGATCATCTTTTTAGATCTTCTGATGAAGATCTTCTTTAATGCCTTGCACTTTCTTGAAGAGAGGACTTGTCTCTTAACTGATGTGTTGATTAAGAATTAATTTCCTCTTGTATATTATTCTTTTCTTCTTCTGAATCTGTCTATTTATAGATCTTCTTCATGGTAACCGGCTGATCCGGTTTCTAACTGACTTCTGACAAGTCTGACAGCTTCAGTTAACCTGTCATAACCCACAGCTGTCAAGTCTTCAAACAGATCCTGTGCCTTAGTCTTGGACAGCAAAGTGTTGAGACAGACTGTCAAAAAGTGTCGAGACCAACTGTCTATATGTGTCGACACAAGTGACTTTGGTGTCGACACAGCCTTTGATGATGTCGACTAGTTTGCCTTTAAGTCGACACTGCTTCTTCAGAACTTCATCTTGAGAATGAGTCGACACAGAGAATTTGTATCGACTCAACACTTCATCTTTCTTCAGAAAATAACTTGGTCTTGACTTTGCAGTGTGTCGATACAAGTCCTGTGTGTCGACACAGTTGTTGTAGATTCAGAACTCAGTATGTGTCGACTCTGCCTTCAGGTGTCGATATAGTTGAGGTCGACTATCTTTATGTGAGTCGACACTGCTTCCCAGTGTCGACACAAATGTGGTCGACTATCTTTCTCTGTGTCGACACAGCTTCCTTCAAGTGTCGACACAATTATTCTGAAGTGTAGACCCAGTTTCTTCAGATGACGACACATGGACTTAGAATAATTTCCTGTATTCTTTAATACTTCTTCACCTGCACATGTCAACTTAAAACAACATCAAATACACCTTGATGTATATCATTAAGCTAAGTTAGGCTTCTTCAAATCAGGTACACATTTTCCAATGTACCCAACACTTTCTATACAGTTGCAGCCCAACGGCCCAACCTCACACAAAGTGGCAACTCACGGCCAAAAGAGTTGAACCCAACTCTCACAATTTCCTGGACTTCCTCCAGTACTTCCTGTTGCACCAAGCGACAGGTATCCACCACGGATTTCATGCATACAAGCAATAATCACGGAGTCTTCTCCGATGTACAAACAAGCATCACCAATCCAGACTAGCATGTCCAGATGGGCTTCACACAGCATGCCTAGATCCGTACTCCAATTTCGGACTCTAATAAGGGGGACTTCACATATCTACCCCAAGGGACACCGCAATCCACCGCACACTCGCGGAGAATGGTTTCCCCTATGCAAATGCAGGAAAGTAGGACTTCACATGTCCAAGACGGAAATCGTTACCCTAGGAATTTGCTTTGGAGCCATGGAGAGAAAAGTAAACGGATGAAAGTCTTCGTAGCAGCCTTGCCTTCGCAAATCCGAACTCGGCTCGCAATTTGGACCATCGTAGCACCACCGGTGGCCGGATTCCCCTTCTTCTTCCTCACCCTGCTCTCCCCTCTCTCTTCTTTGTAGAAAGAGAATACCAAACTCAAATGAGCTTTCTCAACTCAAATCCCGGCCTTATCAACCTTGGGAACAGCCTAGGCCATTGGATCTTGGTCAATGGAAATGGAAGGCTCAGATTAGCCCTGAATTTGATTTCCTGGGCCGAACACGGGTTCTCACATGCCCGTGTCACAGGCCGTGTTCCTGAAGCGGTGCACAACCGACTGAAAATAAACTAGAACACAGGCATTGACACACCCGTGTCAAGCCTGACACGCCTGTGTCACACAGTACACGGTCGTGTACCTGGCTGTGTCACCCCTGTAACACGATCTCCAAAATTACCCGAGCAGGACACGGCTAAGGCACACGCCCGTGTCCCTAGCCGTGTGCCAAACACGCCCCTATGACACACCCGTGTCACAGGCCGTGTTCCACACTCGACGATCAGTTCTCGAGTACTTGTCGAGAATAAGGACACGCCCTGGGACATGCCCGTGTCCCAGGCCGTGTACACCTGACACGCCCGTGTCTCAGGCCGTGTCAGCCAACCTGAATCCCACTCTAGCTTTTGAGATTTCTGGGGTGTTACAATCCTCCCCTACTTAATAAAATTTCGTCCCGAAATTTGGATACAGTAGGGAGATAAAAGTATAACACAATATATGTTGCTACAATACAAATGTGCCAACAGGTTACAAAATAACTCGGGAAACTCGGCTCGCATGGTCTGCTCTCGCTCCCATGTTAGCTCTTCTTAGCCATAATTGTCCCACCGGACTTTGACCATCCCGATCGTTTTGTTCCGCAACTGTTTCTCGGCTCGATCTTCGATCCGAATGGGCCTAATCTTTGTCGTTAGCCCATACTCAACCGACACCCGATCATTCTTAATCACTTGAGCTGGATCCTTGACTGCTTTTTGTAGTATCGAGATGTGGAATACATCATGCAGTCCACCCAATTCCGATGAAAGAGCTAGCCGATAGGCAGCTTCCCCAACTCGCTCCACCACTTCAAACGGACAAAGGTATCGCGGACTTAGCTTTTTCAACCGCCAAATCTGAGATATGCCTTTGAAGGGTTCAATCTTTAAATAGACCCAGTCACCCACCGCGAACTCTACGTTCCAGTGCTTAGCATTGTAATACTTGGCTTGTCGATCCTGGGCTATTAGTAGTCTCTCTCGAATATAGCGTAATGTTGAGTTAGCATCCTCGACTTCCTTTTGTCCCAAAAGTTTGGACTCGCCAGTTTCTGCCCAAGATAGCGGTGTACGGCACTCGCGACCATACAGAGCTTCAAATGATGCCATGTCGATGCTCGCTTGGTAGCTATTATTATAGGCAAACTCTGCCATAATCAGATGATCTTCCCATCTCTTACCAAAGTCCAGGGCGCACATACAGAGCATATCCTCCATCATCTTGTTGGTTCGCTAAGTTTGGCCCTTCGTTTGAGGATGAAAGGCCGTACTGAATGCTAACTTCGTGCCCAACAGCTGATGGATTTGCCTCCAATCTTTCGAAGTAAATCGTCCATCTCGGTCACTTACGATGCTCCGGGGAACACCGTGCAATCAAACAATCTGCTCCACATAGAGCTTTGCCAACATTTCCACAGAATCGTCCCGCTTGTTTGGTAGAAAGTGAGCCATCTTTGTCAACCGGTCTACAATCACCAAGATTGAGTCATTTTCGCGTTGAGATCTCGGCAATCCGTGCACGAAATCTATGGAAATATTCTCAAACTTCCACTGCGGAACCGGCAACGAGTTCAGGAAACCACTCGGCCGTTGACATTCTGCCTTTACCAAAGCACAAGTACGACACTTAGCCACATACTCGGCTATGTCCTTCTTTAAACCGGGCCACCAGAATAATTTCTTCATATCCTTGTACTTTTTTGTGCTCCCAGGGTAAATTGAGTACTTTGTAAAGTGCGCTTCGTATAACAACTCTTCTCACAATTTACCCGCACAAGGGACGCACAATCGGCCATCCTTTCATAATAAACCGTCATCCCAGGAGAATTGGTCACCAGACTCAACCTTTGCATAGCGCTGGAGACTTTCATCAAGCTCTGTTGCCCGCCGAACCCTGTCTGCAAGATCATATTGAACATCCATCCAGTTCAAGCATGCATCGGTCGTGGAATCCCTTTCAACACAAACTATCTCTAGCGCTTCCAACTCCTGGATTAGACGCTCATCATGTATCTGCAACCAACTTGCCCGCACCGGAGTCCGACGACTCAAGGCATCAGCGACCACATTTCCCTTTCCGGGAACATAGTGAATGTCGAAGGTATAATCCCCTAGGAATTCCATCCACCTCCTTTGTCGCATATTCAAATCCTTTTGATCGAGCAAATACTTTTGGCTTTTATGATCTGTATAAATATCTACCTTCACGCCATAAAGATAGTGCCGCCACAACTTTAGCGAAAAGATCATCGCAACCAACTCCAAGTTGTGGACGGGGTAATTATGTTCATGCACTTTCAATTGACGTGGGCCATAAGCGATCACCTTGCCAAACTGCAGGAGAACGCAACCTAAGCCGCTCCCTGACGTATCGCTGTATAACTCAAAACCATATGTACCACACGGCGACGTCAAAACAGGCGTCGTGGTCAAACGACTCTTTAGCCCCTCAAAAGCTCGCGCGCACTCGGGCGTCCGAACGAACTTCTGATCTTTTCTCGTCAACGTAGTCAAAGGCAAAGCAATCCGGGAGAAGTTCTCCACAAATCGTCTATAGTATCCTGCCAGTCCAAGAAAACTCCTGACTTCGACCACCGAAGACATCACTGTCCAATCACGAATGACACTTATCTTTGTCGGATCCACCGCTATGCCCTCTCCACTTACCATATGGCCCAGAAAAGCCACCGACGAGAGACAGAACTCACACTTAGAGAACTTGGCATACAGCTTATTTCTCCGCAAGGTATGAAATACCAACCGCAAATGGTTTGCATGATCTTCCTCCGACTGTGAGTACACGAGGATATCATCAATGAACATAATCACAAACAGATCCAAGTATTCGCGGAACGTTTGATGCATGAGATCCATGAATACCGAAGGCGCATTACATAAGCCAAACGGCATCACTGTGAACTCATAATGACCGTAGCGTGTGTCAAATGCTGTCTTGGGAATGTCACCTTCCCTAATCCGCAATTGGTAATACCCGGATTTCAAATCCAACTTGGAATAGACAGTTGAGCCCGCTAGCTGATCGAACAAGTCATCGATCCGTGGAATCGGATACTTGTTTTTCTCCATCAGCTTATTCAGTTTGCGATAATCAATACATAGCCGCATACTACCGTCTTTCTTTTTCAAAAAAAGAACAGGCGCACTCCGAGGTGACATACTTGGGTGTATGTATCCTTGCTCCAACAACTCTTGCAATTGGACTTTCAATTCAGCCCTTTCCGTTGGCACGATGCGCTATGGCGAGCGTGCCACAGGTTTCGCACCGGGCACTACCGCAATAGCAAAGTCGATCTCCTATAGACCTCATCACTCAATACATCTTTCTAAACCGACCACACAGAAAAAGGGTCACTCAACCCGTCTTCGGCTTGTCGATCGCTAGAGGCATGAAGACTCGCTTCACACATGACCGAACATCTAGCGAGCAGACACGCACTCTTGGTCCTTCGTTCACCACAGATGGTCCTATGGTCTGCGATAACTTCAAACGACCTATGCATTCTTTCCACTACGGCCATGCCGTTTCACTAGTATCTCTGTTGTCCAGATTCATACATAGGGTGGAACAAGCTATACACCACCGTTTTGCTTATTCATCAACAAAACATAAATATACAGATACAAAACAAGTTTGAAAGCAAGCATAACATACGCGGATATGTACAGTACATAGTTACAATTATTTATGTACAGTCCATCCTTTCTCTTCTTATTTCCACTCGTCTAAGGGCCAACTCTACAGTCTCGAGCTTTATTGTCCTTCTATACCACACGAGTAGCAAATGGGTGGAACTCGTCCTGCCAGCGCTCTCGCCTCAGCTTTCTTTATCCTTGGCGCATTACCATGGCAGTCCCGGGCAAAATGCCCTACGTTTCCGCACACAAAACAAACACGCCTTTCTTTTGCTCCCCTGGTGGTAGCAGAGGTCGACTCCTGCATATGTCTGTTCTTCTTCCGCTTACGAGAACTTGTTGTTGGCATCTTTGTCATGGTGGGCACACTGGCACCGTACCTTGCCCTGAACTGATTTAAGTCCATTTCCAAATGCCGAGCTGTCGTGACCAAGGAACAAAAGCCAAGTAACTTTGGACCCACAAATAGACATCGCAGTTCTTCGCGTGGACCATTATAAAATATGTTAATCTTCATCTCCTCACTTTCAACCACACACGCTGCATGTTGTCTCAGCGCCACAAATGCATGAAAGTACTCCTCGACCGTATATGGTCCTTGGATTAAATGCATATTCACCGGCGGGGCTGATGCTCATTTCCTTGCTAGCTGCTCAGGTACACCAACCGGCATGAGAGGCACCATTGGCACAGAGGGTTGTACATGTCCCTCGTGGCGGGCGTTGATCACTGCAAAAACAACATCAGGTATCAACCGGACCGTCGCTACTGAAAGAGGGAGTGTTGGCTCATTAATCCCCATTGCATGTTGGGGTTCTTGTTGTCCCTCATTACTACTAGTCGCCTATAAGCGTAAAACACACAAGTAAGCAACTAAAATATTACACAAAGTAGAAGCAGGAACACCCAAGGACCCCAAACAGAGCACACATTCGTGCCCTCACGCAAGCAAGAACAATAATTAGGAACGCGCAGGTTACTCAAACAAGTGTATTTGCATTCCTTAGTGGACATTCTTGAGTTCAAGTTAAGTGTTATAACGACAGCACTGACACGTGCTCGCCACCCCTGAAAAGAATTCGTCCGTGAATTCGAAAGAGATCGACCAACAAGCTGATACCAAATTGTAACACCTCTACCCGTCAAGAAGAATATAATAGAGGGTCTGGTCGGGGCCCCACACCATATTCCACAAACAGGCAGAGATGCTACGAAATAATATCAAAACCAACGCATCCTAACACAGAGCATTCTAGCGGAAGCTTCACGGTTGAAAACTTGAACTCAAGAGTAACAAGAACTGTCCACTATAACATAGGAATGTATACAACCAAAGTATCTGGCCTTAAGGCCTTACAAATTTTTCTTAACAATGTGTGGTTTACAGGCATCGGCACGCAGGCCGGCTACACATGAACAAGAAGAAACAAAATAAAGCCTTCTAGGGCAGCAACGCAGCTTGGGCTTCAGCCCGCTAAGTCCTGCTCGGACCAGCACCTCCTGCACCTGCAAGAACCAATCCACCAAGAAGTGGTAAACAGGGCAACGGTCATCATTCAGCTAACAAATTATAACGACCCTGCCCCTCGCACTAGGCAGCGGAATTCAATCCCTGCAAAGCATTTTTCCAAAAGTATATATAGCGAACCACGCAAGACGTGCACGACTGCACAATCAATACATATCACAAATGCCGGCACGACGGCCCGACGCTCCGTGCACTAAGGGCACATTCGGGTGTACCGGAAACACCGGATCCCACCAATGAGCATTCTAGTCTAATCGGCACGCAAGCCGTCGGCTCTCGCTATGTGATCTAACAGGGCCTTAAGCACCCTAGGTTAGACAACAATAACGCGGGTACAAATCCACCTTTCCCGTTGCTCAAAATCATCAGACTCAAGACTGGACTGACGCGGGTACAGCTTCACCTTGCCCATTCGGAACGAAGCCCTTTCTATACAGTTGCAGCCCAACGGCCCAACCTCACACAAAGTGGCAACTCACGGCCAAAAGAGTTGAACCCAACTCTCACAATTTCCTGGACTTCCTCCAGTACTTCCTGCTGCACCAAGCGACAGGTATCCACCACGGATTTCATGCATACAAGCAATAATCACGGAGTCTTCTCCGATGTGCAAACAAGCTTCACCAATCCAGACCAACATGTCAAGATAAGCTTCACACAGCATGCCTAGATCCGTACTCTAATTCTGGACTCTAACAAGGGGTACTTCACATATCTACCCCAAGGGACACCGCAATCCACCGCACACTCGCGAGGAAGGGTTTTCCCTATGCAAATGCAGGAAAGTAGGACTTCACATGTCCAAGACGGAAATCGTTACCCTAGGAATTCGCTTTGGAGCCATGAAGAGAAAAGTAAACGGATGAAAGTCTTTGCAGCAGCCTTGCCTTCGCAAATCTGAACTCGGCTCGCAATTTGGACCATCGTAGCACCACCGGTGGCCGGATTCCCCTTCTTCTTCCTCACCTTACTCTCCCCTCTCTCTTCTTTGTAGAAAGAGAATACCAAACTCAAATGAGCTTTCTCAACTCAAATCCTGGCCTTATCAACCCAGGGAACAGCCTAGGCCATTAGATCTTGGTCAAAGGAAATTGAAGGCTAGATTAGCCCAGAATTTGATTTCCTGGGCCGAACACGGGTTGTGATATGCCCGTGTCACAGGCCGTGTTCCTGAAGCGGTGCACAACTGACTGAAAATAAACTAGAACACGGGCATTAACATGCCCGTGTCAAGCCTGACACGCCTTTGTCATACAGTACACGGCTGTGTACCTGGCCGTGTCACCCCTGTAACACGATCTCCAAAATTACCCGAGCGGGACACGGCTAAGGCACACGCCCGTGTCCCTAGCCATGTGCCAAACACGCCCCTGTGACACGCCCGTGTCACAGGCCATGTTCCACACTCGACGATCAGTTCTCGAGTACTTTTTCGAGAATAGGGACACGCCCTGGGACACGCCCGTGTCCCAGGCCGTGTACACCTGACACGCCCTGAGACACGCCCGTGTCTCAGGCCGAGTCAGCCAACCTGAATCCCACTCTGGCTTTTGAAATTTCTTGGGTGTTACAAAGCATCTGATCCAAGAATTTATATCACAGTACTGGAAGGCCTCTTCATCCCAATGAAGGTTTCAGTTCTTGATGCAAACATTCAAACTCCAAAGAGTTATTCAGAGATGACTAAGGATGAAATCATCTTGGCTACATTAGATAAAAGAGCTCAGAATATAATTGTAAGTGCCATAGATGATGCCATATTCCAGAATCTTGTGCACTGTAAAACTTCCAAAGAAATGTGGGATATATTGATTGTCTATATGGAAGGCACGGAAGAAGTCAGAGAGGACAGAAAGTCCATGCTGAATCAGGAGTATGAGAGCCTTAGACAAATTAAAACTGACAGCATAGCTGAATGCTATAAAAAGTTTTTCAGAATAGTGAATGAATTGATGACATATGGAAGAGTCTTCAGTACTTATGAACTGAATGACAAGTTTCTTAGGTCCCTAACAAAGGATTGGGACACTAAGATATGTACAATCAGGGAAGTGGCCAGACTGGCTGACACACCTCCACCTACACTTTTTGGAAAGCTGCTTTCATATGAAATGCAGCTTACTGCTAGGAAAGAGGAAGAGAAGGGTAGCAGATCTGAACATAAAGAAAAGTCTGTAGCCTTCAAGGCAGAGGGCTCAAGGAAGGGTAGGAGAAAATCTCCTTCTCCACCTAAAAGGAGTACTGAAGCAGAAGAAGGTGTTCCTGAAACAAGTACATCAGATAGTCATACATCTTATGAAGACTGTGCTGCCTTCACAAGACAATTCCAAAGGTTCATGAAGAAAAAGAATTGGAGAACCAGGCCCTCATCTACATTCTATTCCAAGGATGAATACTACAGGAAGAAGAAAACACCTAAGGAAGACAGGTATGCTTCTAAACCTGGTAAACAATCTAATTCTAAGATTGTGTGTTATTGCTGTAACAGGTCTGGGCATGTCATAGCTGACTGTCCTAACAAAATAAAGGAGTCAAAGGACAAGAAGAAGTAGCTGGTCAAAGGCAAGAAGGAGAAGTCTCTAGTGGCTCAGAAGGAGAAGAGTTGGACAGACTCTTCATCTTCAGAATCTAAAGAAGAGGCAGAAGCATATATTGGACTCTTCTCAACAGAAGAGGATTCTGGGGAATAAGAATTCCTATAGATGCTGGACTCCATAAATGGAGTAGAAAAATATTGATGTAAAGGGCTGATGGCTCAATCTGAAGAAGATAAGTGCTAGGATCAGTCTGAACCAAGTAAGGTAAACAATTCACCTCTAGTCTCAGATTACTTTACTGGATCAGAATCAGAAGCATCTTCTTCAAAAGAAGTGGATGGATCTGAGTCTGAGGGGGATGTTCACCAACTCATTAATGAGTATGGTGGGTTGTTGAATGCTCTAAAGAAGAGCAAGTTTCTTGTTAAAGAGCAGGCCAAGGAGATTGAGTCTCTCAAACTGGCTGTAGCAGATTCAGCAAAACAGTTGGATAAAAAATTGAATGAGGTTGCCAAATTGAAAAACATTATAGTTATTCAGATGGGCAAAATCTCATTCAAAGAGAATCATATCAAGAAACTGGAGGGAAAACTTCAGCAAGAGAGAGAGCTAGTGGCAAAATTCTTCAAGCCAAAATCAGTCTTACCTTTGATAGATAATTTTGTTTCACAAAAAGGAAAGACTGGTCTAGGCTTCAAGGAAAGAACTAGGGCTACCAATTCTCATAGAAAAGGTAAAGTCCCAGTTCAGCCTCAAGCTTTTAATCCCCCTATTTTCTTTAAGAAGGTAGTGAATCCTACTAACAGGTATGATCATGACATGACACATGGTCACTGTGAGCATGAAAATTTCATGAGCAAGGGTGCTAACGCCAATAAACCAATCTATAGGCATGCCCATCATATTCAAGAGGAGTCTTGAAGAATGCTATTCCTGCACCAACACTTAACAAGCCTACTGACAATAAAGTAAGAAAGCTTGTACCTAAGAATAGGTATAATAGGTTTGAGTGTTGGTGTTGTGGCAAGGTGGGCCACTTTGCCATGGATTGCTGGTTTAACTTAAGTGTTAAAACCAAAAGTAGGATTCCTGTTAGATCATTCACAGGATTTCAAACTAACAAGGACCTAGGACCCACTAGCAAGTTGGGTTCTAAGGGTAAGTGATTCATTATTTGTTGTAGGTAAATCCAAGTGACCATACCCCTATATGGTACTTGGATAGTGGTTGTTCCAGACATATGACTGGAACAAGGAGAAAGTTGAGGGACTATGTGCCCATAAAGAATGGACCAAAAGTTATCTTTGGTGGATCAGAAAAGGGAATCATCAAAGGATTTGGTAACATATTTTGTGATTCAATTACAATCACTAAAGTGGCTTATGTAAAGGGTCTAAAACATAACCTGATTAGCATAAGTCAACTTAGTGATCTAGGTTATGATATTTCTTTCCTCAAAGGGGAGTGCCTAGTAAAAAGGTAGAGTGATCAAGAGATCATTTTGACTTGCACTAGGAAAGGAAATGTGTATTGCATTAACCTAGTGTGTGAGTCTAACAACTCACCTATTCATTTGGTTGCAGGAGAAAAAGCTTCTCTATGTGTCAAATGGCACAAGAGGCTAGCTCATCTGAACTATAAGTCAATTGGACTGCTGTTTAGCATGGCATTAGTGAGGAATGGTCCTCAGGTTTAGTGCATAAAAGAGGGAGTGTGCTCAGCTTGCCAAAAAGGCAAGCTGACTAAGTCCTCTTTTCAGTCACTTGACATCAAAGTTTCAAAGAGATGTGTGTATCTCATGCATATGGATTTGTTTGGTCCTATGCCAGTCCATATTCTTGGTAGGAAAGCATACACACTTGTTGTTGTGGATGACTATTCTAGATTTACATGGGTTTTCTTCTTGAGGCAGAAATCTGAAACCCCAACTATTTTCCAGACTTTTGTCAGACAAATACAGAATGAATACAACAGCTCAGTGGTCAAAATTAGAAGTGACCATGGAACTGAATTTCAGTCTGAATGTATGACAAAATTCAGTGAAGAACTTGGGATTCATCGGGAATTCTCTTCACCTAGAACTCCTCGGCAAAATGGTGTTGCTGAAAGAAAGAATATGACTCTAATTGAAGCTAGTATAACTCTACTGAATGACACTACTCTCCCTGAATACTTCTGGGTTAAGGCAGTAAATACTGTATGTCATGTGCTCAATAGGGCCTCCATCAACAAGAAACACAAGATGACTCCCTACCAGATTTTAAAAGGCAGAAAACCAAACATATCTTATTTCAGAATCTTTGGTAGTAAGTGTTTTGTACTAGTCAATGTTAAACACTACCAAACTAAGTTTGCTGCCAAATCCCTAGAAGGGATATTTGTTGGGTACAGCAACCATAGTAGAGCATACAGGATCTACAACTTGACTACTCAAGTTGTAGAAGAATCTGTGCATGTTGTATTTGATGTGTCAATGTTTATTAACAGTTAATTGTCTAGTTCTTCAGTTAGTTCTACAGGTCTAACAGATAGGCTAGACAAGCTGACCATTAATGAAGATGTTACTGCTAATCTAGATGAAGATAAAGATGCCAGCTATCCAGCGGGAGATCAAGTCCCTCTGGGTGAAGAAGAAAATGTGGAGAATCATGATGAGGAAACTGGAGATAGGCATAATGCTGACAGAATTCCTCTAGCAAGGAGACACCTGAAGGATCATCCAGCTCACCAGATCATTGGTGATGCAAGTCAGGGTGTTCTAACAAGGAGCAGGAGTATGAACACAGTTTTGTGTTCTAGCTTCCTGTCTCAGATAGAACCCAGGAAGATTGAAGAGGCCATACAAGACACCAACTAGATTGATGCAATGCAAGAAGAGCTCAGTCAGTTCAAAAGGTGTAAGGTTTGGGAACTTGTGCCAAAACCTAAGGATCTAAGAAAAAAGCTTGATGAGAATGGCACTATAGTCATGAATAAGGCTAGACTGGTAGCAAAAGGCTACAGGCAAGAGGAAGGTATTGATTTTGATCAAACCTTTGCTCCAGTGGCAAGGTTGGAGGCAATAAGGCTGTTCTTGGCCTATGCTGCCTATCAAGAGTTCAAAGTATATCAAATGGATGTGAAATCAGCAATTTTGAATGGTGATTTAAAAGAAGAAGTCTATGTAGAACAACCCTCAGGTTTTGTAGACTCTCACTTTTCTGATTATGTGTATAGGCTTAGGAAAGCTCTATATGGTTTGAAACAAGCTCCAAGGGCTTGGTATGAAACCTTGTCTGCCTTCCTCATTGAGAATAAATTCTCTAGAGAAAAGATAGACAAAACTCTATTCTATAGGGAATCAAAAGGCAAGATAATACTAGTCCAGATATATGTGGATGGCATTATCTTTGGTTCTACTGAAAACAACCTTTGTAGGAAGTTTGCCAAACTTATGCAAGGGAAGTTTGAGATGAGAAGTATGGGTGAGCTGAAGTTCTTTTTGGGACTTCAAGTAAGACAGACTGAGAGTGGGTTATCCATATCCCAGTCTAAGTTCACCAAGGAGTTGATTAAGAAGTATGGTTTGGACTCAGCTTCTACAATAAAAATTCCAATGGGAACAAGTATGTCTATATGCAAAGATGAAGCAGGGAAACCTGTTGATGAGTCTTTGTATAGAGGGATAATTGGCTCCCTACTATACATGACTGCTAGTAGACCTGACATCATGTATGTAACATGTGTCTGTGCTAGGTATCAAGCATGCCCTAAGGAATCTCATTATACTGCATCTAAAATAATTTTGAGATATCTTAAGGGCATACCTAATCTAGGCCTTTGGTACCCTAAGAATAGAGATTTTCTATTAACAGGTTTCTCAGATGCAGATTTTGCTGGATGCAAGGAAGACAGAAAAAGTACCACAGGAACCTGTCAGTTCCTTGGTGGGAGGCTGGTGTGATGGAGCAGCAAGAAGCAAACCAGTGTAGCTATATCAATAGCTGAATCAAAGTATATAGCTGCAGGTAGCTGATATGCACAATTAATGTGGATGAAGCATCAACTAGAAGATTATGACATCCAGGTAAGTAGAATACCATTATTTTGTGATTCAACAAGTGCTATTTTTATTGCTAAAAATTATATGTCAGACAGTAGGACCAAGCATATAGAAATAAAGTTTCATTTTATCATAGAACATGTTGAAAAGGAAAATATTAGTCTAGAGTTTGTAAAAACAGATAATCAAATAGCTGATATTTTCACAAAACCACTGGATGAAACTAAATTCAATAATTTCAAAATTGAATTAGGTATGTTGAACCTAGAATAGGTTAACAAAAGTTTCCATGAGTAGCATCAGTAAGCACCAAATTTCTCTTGAAATTTGTCTGAGTACAATGTTTGTGTCGACACAAGCAAGTTGTGTCGACTCACTCAGTATGTTGTGTCGACACATAAAAAGGATGTGTCGACACAGAAAAAGGATGTGTCGACATAGAAATAGTATCTGTGTCGACAGGAGAATAAGTGTCGACACAACTCTGTCGAGACTTAAGTTGTCAGTGTCGACACAGACGCAAGTATGTCGACACAGACTCAAGTATATCGACACATAAAAGTGTCGACTTACAATATGTTTTGTCGACTTAGAAATTAGTATGTCGACACATAGTCATGTCGACTTAACTTAAGTTCTGTCAAGACCTAGGTCATTGTTGTCGATACAAATAGATTTGTCGACTTAAGCCCGACTTTTGATCTGCCCTTGACTCAAGTACTATAAATAGGTGAATCCAAAATCTGGTCGACTATGCTATCAGAATTTCTGACTCTACACCTTCTGTCGACATAGACCTTCTCTTCTCTTCTCCTCTAGTACTTACATCAATGGTGCCATACCAAGAAGACAAGGTTAATGAAGATTACGAATTGGTTCGCGAGGGTTTCACAACTACTTCTGATGAAATTCAGGGAGTTATTGTCCTAATTTCTGTAAATGGACTAGAATTTTTGGTCTCAGAATCGACCAAAATTTGGAAGAAGGAAGTCCTGGAGTTCTACACAACCGCTTCTATGGACACAGAAGGACAGAAAATCAAGGTGACTATTCAAAGTACCAGGGTGAAGCTCACACTGAAATCAATAAGGAAAGCACTACATTTACCAGTGATCAAGGATACAGATGAAATAAATCCTTCCCAGATAACTGAAGCATTAAGTTGGTGTGGACTGAATCCCAGCATTAAGATTAGTTCATCCATTAATAGAAAAGGGATGAATTCCCAAAGAAAATTTCTTTCAGAAGTGGTGGGCAAGGTGATTATCTGCAAAATAGGAGGACATGATCGGATTTCTGCCCACATGTTCAATCTGATGGTGAGAATAATATTCAAGATAAACACTGACTGGGCAGCAGTAGTGTTTAATAAACTACAAGAAGGAACTAAGAAATCTAACCTGGGAAGGATCCTCAGCCTATGCTTAACATCAGTAATTCCAGATGTTCTGAAACAAGCAAATGGCTCTAAAATAAATCATATGAGAAAAATGGATGTAAGGATACTGTCTAGATGGGACAGAGTTCTGACCAAGGAAGTCTCTGCTCCTAAGGAGCAAACTAACAAAGACAAGAAGAAAAAGAAGGTGGATGTACAACAGGCTGACTCCTCCAATGATTTTGAGGAGGAAGTGGTCTTCAGTTCTGATGAAGACCAGCAAAAACAAGATGTTCAAGCTCAAGCAAAGGACTGTGAGCCCCAAGAGCAACAAATTGAATCTACTCCAGGGGGAGAAAATCGAGAAAAAGAAACTGAGTTGCCTGCCCAAGGGGGAGGTATTGATGATGTTATCTTGGATAGTGACTTAGCTGCAGACACAATAATGGATGTTGTATCTGAAATCAACTCTGCAGCTGAAGTAACTGATAAAAATGATGCTCGACATGAGCCAGTAAGTTTCTTATCCACAGACTAGTGATGAATTATAGTATTCTCCTCAAAAATTGTTCAAAGGGACACTTTTGTTTACACAACAAAAGAGGTCTTCCAAGTGGTATTAGTCTTTTTAGTAGTTTTTTTTAAAAAAAACTAATCTTATTCCTTCTGAACAGATACAGCAGGAATTTATAATAGAAGAATTATTTCTTGATTCTCTTCCTGATAGGACTGAGGGGGAGGAAATTGAAAAAGAAAATGAAATCCCAAGGACTGAGGGGAGTTATCCAAGGATACCCCAGCTGAAAAGGACACTGTTGATATTGAAAGTACATCTGAATCTTCTGAAGATGAAGAAGCCACATTGGCTAAGAAAATAAAGTTGGCTGTGTTAAAGAAGAAGAGTTCTGGTTACAAGAAAGCTTTGCAAGTGGGAACAGCACCATCTACATCAACTGTGGACTTCAGTTCTTTACTGGTCCAGATGCAACTGAAACTGGATAATCAAAGACAATCTATAGAGCAATATGTGGATGAAACTCACAAGGAGTTACAGTTTCAGTTGGCCCTGGACATCAAATCTATTAGATTTGAAGTAAATTAACATAAGAAGGAGATGACAGATTGCTTCCATAAAGGAGGTAATGTTGTGGTGTTTCTGGCCGAGCAACAGAAAAATATCCAAGCTAAAGTGGATGAAATTGAAGTGAAGCAGGGATATGTAATGGAGAATCAGATAAGAATGAATGAAAATCTCAAGGATTCACATCATGAAATATTGAATAAGCTCACTGATTCTAGCACTACTCTGAAGGATGAAATCTCAAAGCAAATCCAGAAATGTATATCTGCTATCAAAGCCACATTTCAAGAATCTTAGGAGAAAATAAAAACCTTCCTAACAAAGTTCAGAGCTTATTTTAAAGAGGAAACTAAATATCTAGCTGATCAAGTCAGATTCCAGAAGGAAGATTTGAGAGATCATATTGCAAGAGAAGTCATAAAGGGGGAGAGAGTACTAGTCAAAGCCGGCTCTGACCATGCTAAATGGACTACCAACAGCATCAGAGCCACTCTTGGATATCCTCCTCTGTGTGATGATGCTAATGTAGCTGAGTCTGGGATTCAATCTGAATATTTTGAAGGAGATCAGCTTGAAGTTTCTCAGGTGATCTAGCCCCCAGCTGATTTTGAAATGGTTCAAGAAGAAGTGCTGAAGATGTATAGTCCTCCACCAGAGGTACAAAATATAATTCTTGGAAAGGTTGAAATGTCAGAAGCTGCATTGGAAGCTCAGAAGGAAGCTCAGCTCTCCAAGAAGAGATTCAGAGAGCAGGCTGAGCTGAAGCCAGATTTTGAGCAATGGAGCCCAACTTCTAGAAATATCATACTTACTGCCTGGAAAGCTGTTAAGGATAAAACCCATGATAGGGGTAAGTGGTATTCTGAGCAAGAATAGAATAAATATCAAGATGGACAAGAAGCAATTCTACAGCATAGAAGAAGTGTTAAGGCTGGGAAGCTACCTGCTAATGCTAAAGAGCCAAGCAAGTACTTCCCCAAACCTTTTCACTATTTTGAAAGACAAAAGATCAAGGCTGAAGAATTGGAGAAGAAAACTCTCAAAGGGAAAAAGCTAGCTGAAGATGTTGAACCTTCTGTGCAGGCTAAAATCAAGTCTGGCAAAGGGATAGTTATTAAGGAACCTAGTTAGTAATAGGATGCTAGGTTCTTGTAATAGAATAATGTATTACTTTTTCCTTTTGTTCTATAAGAAATTTATGTAAACCAAAGTTTTTCTGATCAATGAAATCTGGTTCAGTATTAAGTGTGTGTTGTTTACAATGATTATGTAATTATCTGCTCTGAAATGTTTTTACTTCTATTACAATTTTGTTTTATCTAAAAAGATATATATCTTTAACTAAGGGTAATGACTTCTCCAAATAGGAGGAGATTGTTGGGTACATTGGAAAATGTGTACTAGATTTGGAGAAGCCACAACTTAGTCAATGATATGCATCAATGTGTATTTGATAGAAGTTTGAGTTTCATTGTGCAGGTTTAAAATTTTGAAGGAAAATTTTCTAAGTACAAGTGTCGACACTTGTGAAGAAACTGTGTCGACACTCAAGAAATTTGTGTCGACACTCAGGCAAGCTGTGCCGACACACAGGCAAATTGTGTCGACACTCAGGGAAGTTGTGTCGACACACAGCTGCTATATCGACACTCAGGAAAGCTGTGTCGGCACACTGGCAAAATGTGTCGACACTTATAAAGAAGTTGTGTCGACACTCAAAGCTATGTCGACACCTAAACAAGTAGTTGTGTCGACATCCAGAATTATGTCGACAACTTAAAACAGAATTGTGTCGACACTTAAAACAGAAGATGAGTCGACACTCAGGAGCTATGTCGACACCTGAAGCAATTGTGTCGATACACAGGACTTGTGTCGACACACGAACTCTCAAGAGGCTGTGTCGAGTTTAGAAGTAATTGTGTTGACACACAGGACTTGTGTCGACACACACTCAATGCCATTTGACAAACACTCAACGCCATCTGTCTGCAATAGAAATGTCAAGAAAAAAGCTGATGTGTCGGCATACAGGACTTGTGTCGACACATACAACAAAAAGCAGTATCGAGAAGCAGAAGTATGACTGTGTCGACACTTGGCGTATTTATGTCAACACCTTGAAGACTTGTGTCGACACTTATCCTATATATGTCGACACATGTGAAACAGTCTGCTAAGTGTTGTATGCTGAGTTGGACAAACATTGAAGAACCTGGTGATGTGACTGGTGACTTGACAGCAGTCATAACTAACCGGTCTGACACCACTGTCAGAATTGTCAGAAGTCCATTATGAACCGGATCAGTCGGTAACCATGGAACAATCCTTATATAAGAGACAGATCGGAAACGACAGAAGATAATAGAATAATCAACATGAAAAGATCTCTGGATCATAAAGAAGAATTCTGACAGATCAAGGCCTGTCTGTAAGAAAGATTCAGAGTTCAATCTGAATCTAAGGAAGAAGCTGACTGAAGATCAACTTCAACTTGAAGAGTAGATCCACCTTATTTGTCCTAATCAAGAAGCTTTGAAAAGCTAAGTTAGGTTGGATCAGAAGGATCAGTTTATACAAGAACTGATCAAGAAGACAACATCAACAGAGGAATCTAGCTAGTGAAGTTTTCTGAAACTTATTACTCATAAATTCTTGTAGGATCTATTGTTAGATCTGAGATTATAAGCCTAAAATTATAAAGGTTGAGGTAGGGCAGTGTGCCTGAGGTAGGACTTGTGGTAAGTCTGAGTTGTAAGCCTAATTATAAAGGCTGAGGTAGGGCTGAGGCCTGAGGTAGGATTCAGGGAAGAATCTGAGGTAGGACTTGTGTAAAGTCTGAGGTGTAGGAACCATTTTGGGTTCTAAGTTTGTAAGATCTGCGGATCCGAGCCAGTGGAAGGAAGTTAGGCTGAATCCAGTTATCTACCTGATAGGCGAAGGGGGAAAGTGGATGTACCCATATCCTGGGGAACCACTATAGATCTGGTATTTGTTGTGTTGCATTTAATTTCTGTAGATAGAATTATTTTGTGCTAAAAGTAGCTACAAACTTCTGTTTGCCTTAAAATAAAAAAGAAACAAAAAGATTAGAACCTATTCACCCCCCCCCCACCCTCTAGGTGTTTAAGGTCTTTAATCAAAGTCTTTCAGCCCGGATTTGGTTTTCAGCCCTTCAAGATCTCATAGGGAGTCTTCTTGTGGCCTTTGGTGATAAAGGCTCTATTGAGGACATGATATGCGGTATTTACTGCCTCAGCCCAGAAATATTCTGAGAGAGATGTATCACTCAATAGTGTTCTACCTTCCTCTATGAGAGTCCTATTTTTCCTCTCAATTATCCCATTTTGCTGGGGTGTTCTAGGAGAAGAGAATTCTTAATGAATCACATGCTCTTCACAGAACTTTATCATGCTATCAAATTGGAACTTTGTCCCATGGTCACTTCTTATTTTGACCACAGAACAGCCAAGCTCATTCTGAATTTGCTTGACAAACCTCATGAAAACATCAAGGATTTCATCCTTCTTCTTAAGAAAGAACACCCAAGTAAACTTAGAATAGTCATCAACTACCACAAGGGTGTAGACTTTCCTACCAAGACTGTTAACTAGCATTGGACCAAATAGGTCCAAGTGCAAGAGGTATAAGCACTTCACAGAGTCTTTGGTCCCAATACCCTTGAAGGAGACTTTTGTCTGCTTACCCTTTTGGCAAGCTGAGCAAATGGCCTCCTTAGAGCACTTCACATTGGGGCCATTCCTAACTAGCTCTTGACTGAAAAGCTTGTCAATAGTCTTGAAATTCAAATGGGCTAGTCTCTTGTGCCACTGGACACAGTAGGAGACTTTCTCATTTACCACTAAACAGATAGGAGAATCTGTGTCTAGACATAGAAAGTTCAAGCAATAACCATTTCCACTCCTAGTGCCTGTCAAGATGACCTATTGGTCACTTGATCTCCTAATTAGGCACTCATCCTTGTGGAAGACAATTACATATCCAAGATCAGAAAGCTGGCTTATGCTTATAAGGTTGTGCTGCAATCCTTCAATATAAGCCACCTTGGTGATGGTTACTATGCGATTGGTGATCTTACCATATCCTCTGGTTACACCTCTATTTGAACCTCCAAAGATGACTTTGGCTCCATCTTTTACTTGAGTAAACTCCTTCAAGTTACTCCTTGTTCCAGTCATGTACCTGGAATAACCACAGTCCAAGTATCATATAAGGGTATGCCACCTTGAACTATCCTGTAATATACAAATTACTTAACCTTAAGACCCCAATATCTATTGGGTCCTAGGTGCATGTTAGCATGAAACTGAACATGTCCACTAGAAGAATTTCTGACTGGTGGACTGACCTTAGCTCTGGCCACATTAGGATTGTGCCAGCAGTCAATGGCAAAATGCCCTATCTTACCACAGCACCAATAATCATGTATGTTATATATTCTTTTCTTTGAAGGCCCTAAAGCTTGATGAGTAGTAAACTTGATAGGAGTAAGATGTGTTGTAGCCTTTTTCTGATTTCTTTCAGCCAAAATTTGACAAAAGGCAAGTCTTATAGGTGGCTGATTTGGTCTGCCTTGAGTGCCAGCAGCAGCTAGCTTCTTTTCAGAAAGCATGCTCTTGATGGCTTCAGATATGTCGAGATCAGCCAGATTCTTGGACTTGCCTGAAAGTGAGGGTAAGATCTATCTTAACTCTAGAGGGGGGTGAATAGAGTATTTTAAAGTAAATTTACAATTTAAAAATGCTCAGCAGTAAAGGCTTAATTTATGTATAGGTGTAAGGTGCTTTGATGTAGAAAATAAAACTAAAGCAGTAAAACAAAAACCACAGCACACAGCAAAGAATATCCATAAGAAACCAGAAGACACAAGGAACTATAGTGGTTCCCCAAAAACCTGGGTACATCCACTCTTCTACCACCCTTGGTAGGAATCCACTGCAGGATGAGTTGATCAGGTGTCCTGGGCACCAATGATCTTTTGATAAGGTGCTCAAAAACCAAACTAGATTTTTTGATCAGGTGTCTTGCCACCACTGAGTTTTGACAAGGCTCTCAGAATAAGATTCAAGACTTTTGAAGGGAGTTTTGATAACCCTTTTACAGCAGGAAAAGAAAAAGGAAGAGGTGAAGTTGTCTTCTCTGTCTCAATCACTGAGAGAAGACTTAGTGGATTGATTGTGTTGTCAAAGCTCCCCTTGAGAAAGATGAGAGCTTTGCTAGGGTGATAGGTCTTCAGAAGCTTCAGATCTCCAGCAGAAGATGGTTTCAGCAGAGGCTGAAATATGAATTGTCTGGAGTCCTTGATGTTGAAGTTATGATCACTTTTCAGTATGTCAATATTCAACTAATTCTCCAGGATTGATCACTTGATTTTTTTTTTGAATTGATCTCGCTATCCTGTGAATCTGTACTGAGAATTTCTTGTTGTAGATAGTCTATTCTTGTGTAGTCTCTTGTTGTATATCTGTTAGACTAGAAAAGATGATTTATTCTCTGAAGATCCTCTATCCAAGATAGCCATTGGCAGTCAATAAATGTCTTCCATTAATGTTTTGTCTTCTGGAGGAAAGTCCAATAAACATTCTCTGATAAATCCCTTGAAACTAGCTTGCTCCAGAATAAATAAAAACGGCTAGCAGATCTCTTGAAATAAATGCTGAGAGAATTTGAAAAACATTCCAAAAGCTGACTGAATTTGAATCCTCAAAGTCGTCGATCTCTCAGGAAAAATGTCGATCTGAGCTCTACGATCATCGACCTGAGCTCAGAGATTGGATTGAACATCAGACAGAAAACGTCGACCTGAGCTCGAAGATCGTTGACCGGAGCTCAGCGACCTGAAGAATAAGCTGAAGACAAATCGTCGATCTGAAATCGAAGATCGTCGACCGGAGCTCGACGATTTAGCAGAGTTGAGCTCAGAGAGCGTCGAACGGAGTTCGATGTTTCTGATAGTTTTACTTTCAAGACAACCTAAACACCTAGAGGGGGGTGAATAGGTTCTAATTGCTTGTTTATACTTTTAGGCAGAATTCAATTACAGAATTAAAACATCCAGCACAGCAATCACAGAAATTTAATCATCACAGATTGCACAATGTTTTATAGTGGTTCCCCAAGGTTTGGGTACATCCACTTTCCCCCTTCACCTATCTAGCAGTATGCTAAATTCGGCCAAACTTCCACTATTCTCAGATCAACAGATCCTACAGCTCAGAACCTGGATAGGTTCCTACAACTCAGAACCCAGAATGATTCCTACACCTCAGGCACAACTGCCCTACCTCAGCCTTGCCACAAGGCCTACAACTCAGAGAAGAACCTTCTCCTACACTCAAGCAAACAGCCCTACCTCTCAGAGATCAACTCTCCTACACTCAGCCTTTATATCACAGGCTTACAATTCAGATCTGTGTAAAACAGATGCTACAGAAATTTAGAAAAGAAGTTTTAATGTCTTGCCTTTGTTGAGAGAGAAGAGGACAAGACAATTCTTGATTAGCTGATGAAATCAACTGAAACTGAGCTTTCCTCAAAGCTTCTTAAATCTGAACTTAGCTGAGTTGATTTCCAAACAGCTTCTTGAGAAACCACTGACGGCTTCCTTCTTCTTCTTCAAATAGGTGGATCCCTCTCTATCCAACACCTTTGATGATACTTCTGAATTCTTGTTAGAACTCTTCTTAGATCGATCCTGAGATCGTCTGCTTAGATCTTTTGATGAAGATCTTCTTTAGTGCCTAGCACTTTATTGAATTGATACTTCAATTGGATTGTAATCCTTCTTTTTTTTTATATCTCTATCTCTCCTTTTACTTCCTTCTGAATCTGTCTATTTATAGACCTTCTTCATGGTAACCGGCTGATCAAGTTTCTAACTGATTTCTGACAAGTCTGCCAGCATCAGTTAACCGGTGACATCCCACAGCTGTCAAGTCTTCAAACAAATCTTGTGCCTTAGTCTTGGACAGTAAAGTGTCGAGACAGTCTGTCAGAAAGTGTCGAGACCAACTGTCTATATGTGTCGACACAAGTGAATTTGGTGTCGACACAGTCTTTGAAGATGTCGACAAGTTTGCCATTAAGTCGACACAGCTTCTTCAGAAAATAACTTGGTCTTGACTCTGCAGTGTGTCGACACAAGTCCTGTATGTCGACACAGTTGTTATAGATTCAGAACTCAGTATGTGTCGACACAGCCTTCAGGTGTCGACACAGCAATTGTCGACTCTGCCAAAATGTGTCGACTTAGTCTTCTGGTGTCGACACAAGTATTGTCGACTTCTGCCAATGTGTGTCGACTCTGTCTCATTGTGTCGACACAGCCTCCTAGTGTCGACACAAATGTGGTCGACTATCTTTCTGTGAGTCGACGCTGCTTCTCAGTGTCGACATTAATATGGTCGACTATCTCCTTCTGTGTCGAGGTCGACTATCTCTGTGTCGACACAGCTTCCGTCAAGTGTCGACACAAATATTCTGAAGTGTCCACACTGTTTCTTCAGGTGTCGACACAAATATTCTGAAGTGTCGACATAGTTTCTTCAGGTGTCGACACATGGACTTAGAATATTTTTCTGCATTCTTTAATACTTCTTCACCTGCACATGTCAACTTAAAACAACATCAAATACACCTTGATGTATATCATTGAGCTAAGTTGGACTTCTTCAAATCAGGTACACATTTTCCAATGTACCCAACAATCTCCCCCTATTTGGAGAAGTCATAACCCTTAAAGCCAATGATATACACCATTTATAAAAAGTATAATATGATGATATATGACATAACAGGAATACTTAATAAAAAACAAAATATGAAGAATCCACCACAGAGTGAACATTATATGATTCCAAACAATACTTTGTTTATAACTTAGTAATGTTTGATTACAGATTTTTACATTGAATGATTTAATCAAAACATTACAAAATACTTTTGAAAGAACTTAAAATTAAGACTGATCAGGCTCTCTTATGACAATCCTTTTGCCAGATTGGATTTGAGCCTTCACAGGAGCTTCAACAACTTCAGCTGGCTTCTTGCCTTTTTGATCAGCCTTCTTCTGTGCTTCTTCTTTGAGCCTTAGCCTTTCAAAGTAATGATATGGCTTTGGAAAGTACTTGCTCGGCTCCTGAGCATCTGGTGGCAGCCTACCCAGCTTGTCTTTTCTTCTGAACTGTACTATTGCCTCTTGCATAGCTTCATGCTTTTGCCATTCCATTTCATTATACCACTTTCCTCTTTCATGAACTTGGTCTTTTACAGCCTTCCATGCAGTGAGTATAATATTTCTTGAAGTAGGGCTCCACTGCTCAAAATCTGGCTTAAGTTCAGCCTGCTCTCTAAATCTCTTCTTGGATAGTAGAGCATCTTGCTGTTCTTTCAAGTTGGCCTCAGGCTTATCCACTTTCTCAATAATAACCTTGGTAACCTCCTTTGGAGGACTATACATATCCTGAACTTGCTGATCAATCATATCAAAATCTAGAGGAGGGTAAATGACTTGGGCAATCTCAGGTTGATTGCCTTCAAGTAGACCTGTTTGAATGCCAGACTCAGCCACCATAGCATCATCACACAAAGGTGGATATCCCAATGTGGCTCGAATACTATTTGTCACCCATTTGGTGTGCTCTGAGCCAGCATGAACTAACAACCTCTCCCCCTTTATGACTTCTCTGGTAATATGATCTCTTAGATCTTCCTTCTGAAATCTGATCTGGCCATCCAGATAATTCACACCCTCTTTAAAAAATGGTTTTAACTTTTGAAGCTTGTCAGATATGTCCTTTTGAGAGGTAGTGATAGCAGTTTTAACTGATTCAATAGCATCTTGAAGTTTCTTATCAAATTCTTCCAGTTCCTTTCCCCTTACTGCAGGCAACCCTTCAGTAGTCTTTTTCAACTCATTCAGAATCTCATTGTGAGAGTCTTCAAGATTGGCATTCATGTTTATCTGATTTATAAGAACATAGCCTTGCTTCAGTGCTATATCATCTGCTTTGGTAATAATTGATTGTTGTTGTTTTGCCAAGAATACTACAGCATTACCTCCCTTATGGAAGCAATCTGTCATCTCCTTCTTATGCATATTGACTTCAAATCTAATTGACTTTATATCTTGAGCCAAGTCAAATTGAAGGGACTTATTGCTCTCATCAACATATTTTTCAACAGCCAATCTATGTTCATCCAACTTAACTTGCAAATCAACCATAAACTTGTTATAATTAAATTCAGAATGGGATTGTTGAGTTGTAGTTTGTAGAGCTTGCTTATAACTTTTGCTCCTTCTCTGGAAGACAACAAGTTTTCTCTTTTTAGCCATTCTGGCTTCTTCAGTCTCAGATTCAGATGAACTATCAATCTGAACTCTTTCTTGAGGAGGAGGAGGAATATCTGTCTCAGTGCCATGTTGTTCAGCCTCAACATGCACAGACTCCCCCTCCACCACTTGCTCCTCCTCAATATCTTTCTCCTTCTCAACCTCTTGCTCGATCTCAGATTCTTGCTCTATCTCCATGTCTAGGGCCTTCTCAATATCCTGCCCCTCTTCTACTTTATCAGTAGCAATATCAACATTAGGGAATAACTCATCTAGAGTGTATTCCTTCTGAGTTTGAACAGAAGATGTGTCATTCAGATCTTCAATATTCAATTCTTTGGAGATATCAATTTGTGCTGCCTCTTGCAGTGGGTCAGACATCTTCTCCCCCTGTACTTGTTCAGTATTGGTAATGTCCTGGACAGGTGAGTACACTTGCTCCCCCTGCACCTGTGCAGAAATAGAAATTTTAGAAATGTCTTTTGTAGGAAAATACACCAGCTCCCCCTGCAACTGTACCTGGTCAGGAGTAGATACATTCTGGGCAGGAGAATGAGCTTGCTCCCCCTGCATCTGTGCAGGTATAGTTCCTTGTTGGGCTGGAGTAGATTCAGGCTGATCTTCAACCTGCTTTCTTAATAGTTCTTCTTGAAGCTGCTCAGTATCTTGAGCATGAGAAGGGGATTTCACCGGGGTGTCCTGCCTGCTCTCATCAGGCACATCCTTAGACAGCACCCTATCCCACCTAGAAAACAATCTCATGTCCATCTTTCTCATGTGATTGATCTTTGTTCCTGGCAGTTGTTGCATTACCTCAGGGATCACTCCAGTCAGATATAAACTCATAATTCTAGCCAGATTTGGCTTCTTGATTCCTTCCTTGATCTTTTCAAAGATTACAGCTGACCAATCAGTTGGAATTGTAAACACAATTCTGGTCATTAGGCAGAACATATAGGCTAAAATCCTATCATGTCCCCCTGGTTTGCACAGAATCACCTTGCCAACTACTTCAGACAAAAATTTCCCTTGCTGATTCATCCCTTTCCTATTGAAAGCAGTTCCAATCTTCAGAGTGGGATCCAATCCGCACCATTGGAGAGCCTCCCTTGATTTAGAAGCAGGAACTTCTTCTTCATTCTCAATTATTGGTAATCGGAGAATCTTCCTTAAACTTCTTGGGGTAATCTTCACTGTCGACCCATGAACAGTGGACTTTATCTTGAGAATATCTGAATCCACTGATGCAGAGTTGAAGAATTCATGCACCTCCTTCTTCCATATCTTAGAAGATTCAGAAACTAAAAACTCTAATCCGGATTCGGAAATAAGAGTAATAACCCGTTGAACATCTGTTGGTGCTTCTGCAAAGGCATTCCGGACCAACTCATAACCTTCGTTGATGTTGTCTTCAATCTTCGGCGCCATTGATCAGTTGAGAAAGCTTGAGAGAAGAGAGAGAGAATGTCGACACAGGGTTTCAGTCTTGAAAACCTTGTAAGCGTGTCGACAGATTAAGTTCTTGACCTATTTATACTTTCTATTGAAAGAAGATCAAAAGTCGGTAAAAATAGACTATAAGTGTCGACATAGATGGAATGTGTCGACACAAGCTTCTATTATCTCGACATCAAGTCTGTCTACTATGTGTCGACACCAATTTGTGGATATGTCGACACCTGGGATATATAGTAGAGCATCAGAAATTCTGTGTCGACTCTTAGTATGAGTGTCGACACAAAATCTGTAAGTGTCGACACCATTATTCTGGTGAAGTCGACACTACATTCCTGGATAAGTCGACAATATGATTCTTAAGTGTCGACATATATTCTCTGTGTCGACACAATATCTCTGACTTGTCGACATTACTCCACTGAGTCGACACATTATCACTGAATGTGTCGACACCATTTTACTTAGCCATTTTCTGTTTTTGTCAATACCACTTGAGACCACTTGATAGTCTAATATGTTACTTGTAAGTTTGTTGATAAACTAATCAATGGTCAGCATGCCTAATTCAATTTTAAATTTATTGTATTTTGTTTCATCCAGTGGCTTAGTAAATACATCTGCTATTTGATAATCTGTTTTAACAAATTCCAATGTGATGTCTTCTCTTTCTACATGTTCTCTAAGAAAATGGTATTTAATTTCTATATGCTTAGTTCTACTATGAGAAACAGGATTATTAGCAATAGAAATTGCACTCTTAGAATCACACAAAAGAGGTGTTCTACTTACTTGAATACCATAATCTTTAAGCTGATGCTGTATCCACAATAGTTGTGCACAGCAGTTGCCAGCAGCAACATACTCTGACTCAGCTGTGGATATAGCCACACTGGTCTGCTTCTTACTACTCCATGAAATCAGTCTTCCTCCCAGGAATTGACAAGTACCTGTAGTACTCTTCCTATCCTCTCTACAGCCTGCAAAATCTGCATCTGAAAAACCTGATAGTAGAAAATCTCTATTCCTAGGGTACCACAGGCCTAGATTAGGTGTGCTCTTAAGATATCTCAGAATCCTTTTGACTGCAGTATAATGAGACTCTTTAGGGCAGGCTTGGTACCTAGCACAGACGCATGTAGCATACATAATATCTGGTCTACTAGCAGTGAGATATAGTAGAGAACCAACTATTCCTCTATACAAAGTCTCATCAACAGGTTTACCTGCATCATCTTTGCATATAGGCATACTTGTTCCCATAGGAGTTCTCATGATAGATGATGACTCCATACCATACTTCTTAATTAATTCTTTGGTTAACTTTGACTGGGATATGGACAAGCCATCATCAGTCTGTCTTACTTGGAGTCCCAAGAAGAACTTAAGTTCCCCCATACTGCTCATCTCAAACTTCCCTTGCATAAGTTTGGCAAACTTTTTACAAAGGTTGTTTTCAGTAGATCCAAAGATTATGTCATCAACATAGATCTGAACTAAGATGATCTTGCCTTTGGATTCCCTAAGGAATAGAGTTTTGTCTATTTTTCCTCTTGAGAATTTATTCTCAATAAGGAAAGTAGACAGGGTTTCATACCAAGCCCTTGGGGCTTGCTTTAACCCATACAAAGCTTTTCTAAGCTTATAAACATAATCAGGTTTAAGAGAATCTACAAAACCTGATGGCTGCTCTACATATACTTCTTCTTTAAGATCACCATTCAGAAATGCTGACTTCACATCCATCTGGTATACTTTGAAGTCTTTATAGGCTGCATAAGCAAGGAACATTCTGATTGCCTCCAGCCTTGCTACTGGGGCAAAGGTTTGATCAAAGTCAATCCCTTCTTCCTGTCTGTATCCTTTAGCAACCAATCTTGCTTTATTCTTCACTATTACTCCACTCTCATCCAACTTGTTCCTATAGATCCATTTTGTCCCAATTATATTATGGCCTCTTGGTTTAGGAACAAGCTCCCAGACATTGCACCTTCTGAATTGATTCAGCTCCTCTTGCATAGCATCAATCCAGTGCTGGTCTTGGATAGCTTCTTAAAACTTCTTAGTCTCCATTTGTGACAGGAAACTTGAATGCAGAACTGTTCTTTGACTTCTGCTTCTAGTCTGTACTCCCTGTCTTGGATCACCTATTATCTGATCAGCTGGATGATCTCTTAAATGTCTTGTAGCTGGAGGAAGATTCTCTTCTGGTTGAACATCTCCAGCTCCTTCATTTTGCTGAACCTCTTGGTTTTCTTCATCTTCTATTGTGTCTTGTACTCCCCCTGGACAGTAACCTTCATTTTCCAATGCTCCATCTTTCCTTGAAGCTTCAGCAATGGAGAGCTTGTCCATTCTTTTGCTTATACCTGTTGAGCCATTTGATCTACAAGACAACTCACAGTTGATTAATCTTGTTTCATCAAACACAACATGCACAGATTCTTCAACAACTTGAGTAGTCAAGTGAAGATTCTATAGGCCTTACTATTTATGCTGTACCCAACAAATATCCCATCCTGGGATTTGGCAGCAAACTTAGTCAAATATGACTTGCCATTGTTAAGTATATAGCATTTGCAACCAAAGATCCTGAAGTAAGATAGATTTGGTTTTCTACCTTTCATAATCTCATAAGGAGTCTTTTTGTGGCTCTTGGTGATAGAAGCCCTATTGATCACATGACAAGCAGTGTTTACTGCCTCAGCCCAGAAATATTCTGGAAGAGAGGTGTCACTCAATAGAGTTCTACCAACTTCAAATAATGTTCTATTCTTTCTTTCAGCAATTCCATTTTGCTGAGGTGTTCTAGGTGAGGAGAACTCTTGGAAAATTCCAAAGTCTTCACATAACTTTGTTATGCTTTCAGATTGAAACTCAGTACCATGGTCACTTCTGATTTTGACCACTGTACTATTCAGTTCATTCTGAATTTGCTTCACAAAATTAAGTAAGACACTTGGGGTTTCAGATTTCTGTCTTAGAAAGAACACCCATGTAAATCTAGAATAGTCATCTACAACCACAAAAGTGTAGACCTTCCTACCTAGACTATGAACTGGCATAGGACCAAAAAGATCCATATGCAAGAGGTATAAGCACCTCACAGAATCCTTGTTTTCAAGGCTTTGAAAGGAGGATTTTGACTGCTTGCCCTTTTGACAAGCTGAGCATATCCCTTCCTTTACACACTTAACTTGAGGACCATTCCTCACTAACTCTTTGCTAAAGAGTTGGCCAATTGTCTTGTAGTTAAGATGAGCCAATCTCTTGTGCCACTTAACACAATGAGAAGCATTGTCATCAGCTACAAGACAGATGGGAGAAGCCTTATTCTCAAATACAAAATTAAGACAATATACATTTCTCTTCCTATACCCAGTCAAAATGATCTCTTGATCACTTGACCTTTTGATATGACATCCATCCTTAACAAATGAAATGTCATATCCTAAATCACTCAGCTGGCTTATGCTTATTAGATTATGTTTCAAACCTTTTACATAAGCCACTTGGGTGATAGTAATTAGGTTAGAAGAAATGTTACCAAACCCTTTGATGACTCCTTTTTCAGATCCACCAAAGATCACTTTAGGTCCATCTTTGACAGATGAATACTCCTTCAGCAACCCCTTTGTTCCAGTCATGTGCCTGGAACAACCACTATCCAAGTACCATATAGGGGCATGACTACTTGGATTCACCTGCAACATAGATTTACTTACCCTTAGAACCCAAGCAAGTCTTGGGTCCTTGGTTCAGGTTAGCATAACCAAGACTATCATTATCTCTTCTAACAGGCAAACTATTGTTCTTTCTAACACTTGTGTTGTACCAGCAGTCTAGTGCAAAATGGCCTCTCTTGCCACAGCACCAACATTCAAACCTATTGTATCTAGTTCTAGATACATCCTTGATAAAATAATTTCTGTCCATTGTTGGTGCTGCAGCAGCTTCACCCACTGATTTTTTATAACCATTGGGTTTATGAACATGGGTAGGCCTGTTGGCATTTACACCCTTGTTTTTCAGAACATTAGTCTTAATATGACCATGAATATTTTCATGATCATATTGGTTAGAAGGCACTTGCACCTTTCTAAACTTAATAGGAACTGAAAAGTTCAGTGGCTTGACAGGAGCTTTGCCTTTCCTCTTGAATCGGCCAGCCCTGGAGTTACCTTTGAATCCTAATCGTGCCTTACCCTTTTGATTCACAAATTCATCTATCAAGGGTAAGACAGACTTTGGCTTAGAGTAACTAGCCACTAAATCTTTTTCAATTCTTAGTCTGGCCTCCAGACTCTTCACTTGATCATTGGTAAAATTAATTGTGCCCATCTGAATAATAGTTATATTCTTCAGCTTGGCAATTTCATTTAACTTCTGATCAATTACTTTCTCTAACTCAGTTGCAGCTACCCTTAGTTTAGCAATCTCATGAGCCTGAGATTTAACCAGGTTCTTGCTTTTCTTAAGGGCCTGCAACAAGTCCCCATACTTATCTATCAATTGATAGACATATCCTTCAGAATCAGATGCATCTACATCACTTGATGCAGATGTAGCTGATTCTGTACTTGTACTACAAACAGATTTCATAGAAGGACATTGTACCTTATTAGGACCAGATTGATTCTGGCATATGTCCTCTTCAGATCATGCCATCAGTCCTATGCACTGATGATCCTCTTGATCATAGATGGAGTCTAGCAACTGCAGAAACTCCTCTTCTTCAGATGCAGCATATAGTCCAATATATGCTTCTGCTTCAGATTCTGACTCTGAAGTTGACTGATCTATTAGGCTCTTATCCTTCTTTGCAACAAAAGATTTTTCCTTCTTTCCCTTTTTATGAGTCTTCTTCTTGTCTGAAGACTCCTTTCTCTTATCAGGACAGTCAGCCACTACATGTCCAGGTCTATTGCAACAATAGCAGACAATCTTTGAAGTAGTAGCCTTGCTGGGCTTTGATCTGCTCTTTTCTTTCCTTGATGACTTTTTCTTCTGATAATAGTCATCAACTTGCTGTGAAGTGGAGGGCTTAGACTTCCACTGCTTCTTCTTCAAGAACCTCTGGAATTGCCTTGTGAATGCAGCAAAGTCTGCATCTGAATCACAGCTTTCTGAACCCTGATTATCTGAATTTTCAGAACTAACTTCTGCAATTTCCTTAGGAGGGGATGGTGATATCCTCCTATTCTTTCTGATGGCTTCTGCATTGAATGCCACAGTCTTTTCTCTATGCTCTCCTCTTGAATTCTTTTCCTCCTCCTTCCTCACCATAAGTTGCATTTCATAGGATAGCAGCTTTCCAAACAAAGTGGGAGGAGAGATTTCTGCCAATTTAGCCACTTCTCTTATGGCACAGATCTTTGTGTCCCAATCCTTTGTTAAGGATCTTAAGAATTTGTCATTCAGTTCATAGGTACTGAAGACTCTTCCATAGGACATCAACTCATTCACAATTCTATAGAATTTCTTATAGCATTCAGTTATGCTATCAGTTTTTCCTTGTCTAAAACTTTCATATTCCTGGTTGAGCATAGACTTCCTATCCTGTCGTACTTCTTCAGACCCCTCCATGTAGACAATCAAGGTGTCCCACATTTCTTTGGAGGTCTTGTAGTGAATCAGATTCTGAAATGTAGAATCATCTATGGAACTCACAATAATATTCTGAGCTCTCTTGTCCATGGTTGCCAAAATGATTTCATCCTTGGTCATTTCAGAATAACTCTTTGGAGTTTGAATATTAGCAGCAAGAACTAATACCTTCATTGGAATGAAGGGTCCTTCCTGAACTGTGATGTATATTCTTGGGTCAGATGCTTCCATGAACAATCTGACTCTTTCTTTCCAAATTCCAAAGATTTCCTTCCTGCAGATGGGTAACTTCATTGACCCTAACTCCTTGTGATTTTCTCCAGAACCCATCTTCTTGAATCTTGATTCTGCCTTTCAGATCTACCTCAGACTGTTAAGTCCTTTTTGAGGAACCTCCCTCTGATATCACTTGATAGTTTTACTTTCAAGACAACCTAAACACCTAGAGGGGGGGTGAATAGGTTCTAATTGCTTGTTTATACTTTTAGGCAGAATTCAATTACAGAATTAAAACATCCAGCACAGCAATCACAGAAATTTAATCATCACAGATTGCACAATGTTTTATAGTGGTTCCCCAAGGTTTGGGTACATCCACTTTCCCCCTTCACCTATCTAGCAGTATGCTAGATTCGGCCAAACTTCCACTATTCTCAGATCAACAGATCCTACAGCTCAGAACCTGGATAGGTTCCTACAACTCAGAACCCAGAATGATTCCTATACCTCAGGCATAACCGCCCTACCTCAGCCTTGCCACAAGGCCTACAACTCAGAGAAGAACCTTCTCCTACACTCAAGCAAACAGCCCTACCTCTCAGAGATCAACTCTCCTACACTCAGCCTTTATATCACAGGCGTACAATTCAGATCTGTGTAAAATAGATCCTACAGAAATTTAGAAAAGAAGTTTTATTGTCTTGCCTTTGTTGAGAGAGAAGAGGACAAGACAATTCTTGATCAGCTGATGAAATCAACTGAAACTGAGCTTTCCTCAAAGCTTCTTGAATCTGAACTTAGCTGAGTTGATTTCCAAATAGCTTCTTGAGAAACCACTGACGGCTTCCTTCTTCTTCTTCAAATGGGTGGATCCCTCTCTATCCAACACCTTTGATGATACTTCTGAATTCTTGTTAGAACTCTTCTTAGATCGATCCTGAGATCGTCTGCTTAGATCTTCTGATGAAGATCTTCTTTAGTTCCTAGCACTTTCTTGAATTGATACTTCAATTGGATTGTAATCCTTCTTTTTTTTATATCTCTATCTCTCCTTTTACTTCCTTCTGAATCTGTCTATTTATAGACCTTCTTCATGGTAACCGGCTGATCAAGTTTCTAACTGATTTCTGACAAGTCTGCCAGCATCAGTTAACCGGTGACATCCCACAGCTGTTAAGTCTTCAAACAAATCCTGTGCCTTAGTCTTGGACAGCAAAGTGTCGAGACAGTCTGTCAGAAAGTGTCGAGACCAACTGTCTATATGTGTCGACACAAGTGACTTTGGTGTCGACACAGTCTTTGAAGATGTCGACAAGTTTGCCATTAAGTCGACACAGCTTCTTCAGAAAATAACTTGGTCTTGACTCTGCAGTATATCGACACAAGTCCTGTGTGTCGACATAGTTGTTGTAGATTCAGAACTCAGTATGTGTCGACACAGCCTTCAGGTGTCGACACAGCAATTGTCGACTCTGCCAAAATGTGTCGACTTAGTCTTCTGGTGTCGACTCAAGTATTGTCGACTTCTGCCAATGTGTGTCGACTCTGTCTCATTGTGTCGACACAGCCTCCTAGTGTCGACACAAATGTGGTCGACTATCTTTCTGTGAGTCGACGCTGCTTCTCAGTGTCGACATTAATGCGGTCGACTATCTCCTTCTGTGTCGAGGTCGACTATCTCTGTGTCGACACAGCTTCCGTCAAGTGTCGACACAAATATTCTGAAGTGTCGACACTGTTTCTTCAGGTGTCGGCACAAATATTCTGAAGTGTCGACACAGTTTCTTCAGGTGTCGACACATGGACTTAGAATATTTTTCTGCATTCTTTAATACTTCTTCACCTGCACATGTCAACTTAAAACAACATCAAATACACCTTGATGTATATCATTGAGCTAAGTTGGACTTCTTCAAATCAGGTACACATTTTCCAATGTACCCAACAGTTTCGTCGACCTAAGCTCGACGATAATTGTCTTTGCCTCAGCTCTAAGTCTGAATCCTTGAATGGTCCTGGGGGCAGCTTCAAACCTAAGTTCTAAGCCCTAGACTCATTCTAACTTTACCTTTTCAACTATACATCTAGGTAAAACTGATTTCCTAAAAACATAGTGATCCTTGCCCAAATTAGTAATAGGGTGTTCCAACAATCTCCCCCTATTTGGGTTAGGATTACTATTTACAGAGCTCAGTAATAAATACAAAATCAACATACAGAAAAACAACAATCTAACACAAAAGAGCAGATCATGCAACATAGCAGCAAACAGATGGAATATCATTAAATGTTCAAAATGAGTATACTGTCTGCTTACAAATGTCATTTCTTTTCACTTCCCTTCTTAAATAAGATTTCCCTGTTGGGATTTAGAGCTTCTTTCTTTGACCTTCTATCATCCTCTGCACCTAAGGAGGTTTGAGATCTTGGCCTGGGAACCACAGCCTCAGGATGCAGTTTCATGTAGTCCACTGGGTCAAAGAATTTCCTTGATATATACCTTTCCAGTTCTGCCTTTCTTTGATCTGACAAAGTAGTAATGTTGGAAGTGTCTTTCCCTTATTCTCTGGCCTTCTTCAGCTGATCTAAAGCAGCAAGTTCTTTCATCCTAGCAGTCCATGATAATGGATTGTTCTCTGGATCTTCAAAAGGAACTGCATGCTCATATCTGTTGACAGTTTCTGAAGCAGTAGGAGTTCTTGTATCAACCATTTCTCTGAGTTTATAGGGGAAAGGACCTTGAGTTGAGTCCATGTGTCTTTGTCCTTCCCTTGCTTGAAATCTATGTCCTCTTTGATTTCCTCTATATTGTCCCCTTCTGGACTGATAACCCCTTTGATATTGCCCCCTGGGATGTTATCTTTGAGAGGATTGGGAGGAACTTTGCTTTGGAGCTGAGGTTAGAGAAGCTGAGCCTCCACCTGATCCTTAATCTGGAGGAGGAGTAGGAGGAGGCTGAAATTGGGATGAACCTTTCTCATACTTATCAAACTTTCTTTTCTTCTTCATGGCCTTTAGTTGATTTTTAGAATATTGCATCCATGGTTCAGTAATTTGGCAATCATGCAGAATATAGTAGGGTATATCATTAGCATCCTTGGCCTTAGCAGGAGGGACTTTCATCATGGCCTTGCTTCTGGCCTTCCTTTTCTTTGCAATGGTACCAGAAGAGTCATCAGACTCAGTGTGAAACTGATCACTTTCTGAGCTCTGGGGTCTATCATACAGATCATCAATGCTTTTGATGTACTTCTCTTGTTATTTCAGTTGTTCAGAAGTCAGAGCAGCAGCAGCAGCAGAAATAGAACTTATGGAAGCAGCAATAGGAGAAAAAGTAATTGGAGCAGCAGATTCAGGTTCTTCTAGATAAGCAGCAGCATCAGCAACAACAGACAGCATTTTAATGTCAGAAAATCCAATAGATGTAACAGGAGTAGCAGCAGTAGTAAAAATAGAAGCAACAACATCCTCAGCCTTGAAAGAGTTTACATAAGATGCAATCAGGTTGGGATCACATTCTAAAACAGGCACAATGGCCTTAGTAAGGTCTTCAAATTGTAGAACTGGCAGAGAATTGAAGTACACAGTATCAAAAACTGACAGCAGGCTCTGAAGATCTACTGCAAACACTGGAGCAGGTTCTGAAACTTCAGCAGCCTCAGGCAAAACCAGAGCTTCATTAGGCATCTCCCCCTGCCTGGATTCAGTGAAAACTGGATCAAGGCACCCAGAAAAAGGGATTGCCTGAGAGGAGAGGAAGGTAGATAGCCTGGTAGACAGCTCCTGAACATTTTTCAGAAGTGGAGCCAAGGTGGTCTCCAGCAATGAGGTTAGCCTGGGGGCTAGTAGCTCATACAACCTGTCTGCCAAAGCTGAAAGATCTACATGCTCAAGAGGGGCTTGAGTAGAGGTAGGAGTTGATGTAGCTGTAATGATGTTGGCTGGGACTGATGGAATGGATGGTGTGGAGGTAGGAGGTATAGGGATGGATGGCTCAGTAGAAGGAATTGTTGAGATTGATGTTACTGAAGTGGAGATGGATGATATGGGAGAGGTAAAGGATGGGGTGAAGGATGATTGAGAAAGTATGTCCTGAAGAAGTTGTTGGTAGGAAGATGTAGATGGAATCTTAGGAGGAGAGGGAGGAGAATCATCCATGAAGGAGTCATCCAGAAGATGAAATGATGGAGTGGTGACAGGTGGATAGTAGTACAAGGGATGGAATGATTCTGAGGTAGTGGCTGGAGGAGGTGAAATGGGTGATGAGATTGTAATGGGGGAAGATATGGCTATAGTTAAGATGAGTGGTGAGGTTGATATGACTGGTGCAGAGACAGCTGGAGGAGGAGGAGAAGCAGGCAAATCTTCTGCTGGGGCAGAGACCTGAGGAGGAGTGACTGAGGCAGTCCTTGTGCCTAAAGCAGATATTGCTGCAGCAGCCCTGTTGGGGTTTATAATCTGTCTGTCCCACCTACTGAAGAGGGCACAGGTGAGCCTTTTGTATGCATTGATGTGCATCCCACTTGAAACCAGCAGATCAGGGCACCTGTGATGTAGGTAAACCCCTATAATCCTCCCCAAACTGACATAGCTTTTGCTAATTTTCTTCTTGATCAAATTAAAGAAGATTGATCCCCAATCCAGATGTTTCTTATCAACTAAAGCTCCCATTAAGCATAACTGATACCTTGAGATTGTATCATGAGCTGAGTGCTTTGCCAGAAGCACTTTGCCAACAACATCAGCCAAAAATTGAAATTCAATAGATAAATTCTTTTTCAGCAGTTTATTAGGGTTCACTGCAGAGTGACCCATTCGATCTAACAATGAATCATATTCCTCTCCAGACAAATCGATGGAGTCATTCCCAGTACTTAATGCAAATACTTCTGTCAAAAGAGTGGGGGACATTGGTACCTGAGTTCCATTGATGGTGCCGACTATAGAGTTTTCATTCTCATTGGTGGCAGTAAAAACCCATTCTCTTACTTCATCTGTTGCAATCTTTATTCTTGTGGTCATCAACTGAACTAACTGCTGTTCGCGGAACAGATTTAGAATGTCTTTGAATCGCTGATCGCTGCCATCGAAGGAGTTCATATCAATGTCAAAGCCTGTATCAAATTTCATTTTGGAGAGAGCGGCAACCGACATTGCCATCTGTACCTGCAAAGATTCAACAAACACGACCAAGTGTAGAGAGTTTGGAGGGAAAGAGAAAATTTTGCAGAGAGTATGAAAGCGTAAACGACGAGCGGCGGCCGAAAAATGATTTTATATTAGGGTTCGACGCGAAAAAGGAAGGATCTTCGATCTCCGTTCGACGATCAGGACTCCTAAGGGAAGCTGAAAGGTCTTCAATATCGTAGATCTCAGTTCGACGATCTAGAGAGAACGTCGAGCTCAGTTCGACGATCGAAGGCCTAAAAGAGATAGTATACAACTATCTGACACGCTCTGAACTCAGGTCGACGTTTTGGGAAAACGTCGATCTCCGTTCGACGTTTCTCGGGTAAACGTCGATCTCCGTTCGACGCTTTCTGGGTAAAACATCGAGCGCAGTTCAGAGACAGAAACTATCCTTCAGACACAAAAAGAGATGAGTTTTTAGCCTAATCTTGGTCTATTTTTAGCTTTTCAAAATCTTGTAATTTATTTAGGCTTCCTCCATCTAACATGCCTAACTGATTGAGGAAGAAGTTGTGTTTCTTTTCATCCAAAGGCTTGGTGAAAATATCTCCCCCTTGCAAATCAGTTAGGATATATTGAAGTTCAATTTTATTTTTCTCAATATTATCCCTTAGAAAATGATGCCTAATTTCTATGTGTTTTGTCCTACTATGGAGGACTGGATTTTGTGCAATGGAAATAGCACTGGAGTTGTCACAAAATATTTTAAACTTCTCTAAGTTGTAACCATAGTCTAGGAGTTGATTTTGTATCCATAATATTAGTGAACAACAACTGCCTGCAGCCATATATTCAGCTTCAGCAGTTGAAGTTGACACAGATGTTTGTTTCTTACAATACCATGAGACAAGTCTATCACCAAGAAACTGACAAGTTCCACTGGTGCTTTTCCTGTCTATTCTGCATCCAGCATAATCAGCATCTAAAAATCCAGTTAAGTCAAATGCTGAATCATTTGGATACCAGAGACTTAGATTTGGACAGCTTTTAACATACCTAAGAATCCTCTTTACTAAAGTTAAGTGTGACTCTCTAGGGCTAACTTGGAATCTAGCACATATAGCAAACATTATATCAGGCCTACTAGCTGTAAGGTATAATAGAGAGCCAATCATTGCTCTATATGTTGTCTGATCAACTGGTTTCCCATGTTCATGAGCATCCAATACAGCATTGGTAGGCATGGGTGTTTTCATACATGATGCATCAGACATACCAAATTTCTTAACCAGTTCTTTTACATACTTGGTTTGAGAAATAAATATGCCTTCAGCATGTTATTTGACTTGCAATCCTAAGAAGAAGGATAGCTCACCCATGCTAGTCATTTCAAATTTAGAGTGCATAAGCTTGGAAAACTTTTTGCACAAGTTTGAATCAGTAGAACCAAATATAATATCATCTACATAGATTTGTACTAGTAGGGTATGGGACTTATGGGTTCTAATAAAAAGAGTTTGGTCTACTCTCCCCCTAATAAAATCATTTTCCAGAAGAAAGCATGCTAAGGTCTCATACCATGCTCTAGGAGCTTGCTTTAGACCATATAATGCTTTATGCAGTTTGAAAACATAATCAGGATGAGTTGGAGAGACAAAACCTGGGGGTTGTCTGACATAGACTTCTTCTTTGATCTCCCCATTGAGAAAAGCACTCTTCACATCCATTTGGTAGACTTTGAATCCCTTGTGAACAGCATAAGCCAGGAAGATTCTTATGGCCTCTAACCTTGCAACTGGTGCAAAGGTCTGGTCATAGTCTATCCCCTCTTCTTGAGAATATCCTTGAGCAACTAGCCTTGCCTTGTTCCTTACAATAATTCCTTGATCATCCAATTTGTTTCTGAACACCCATTTTGTTCCAACAATGGAATGATCCTTTGGCTTAGGCACTAGTTCCCAGACTTTATTTCTTTCAAATTGATTCAACTCCTCTTGCATTGCAATGATCCAGTGTGGATCTTGCTCTGCATCTTGAATGGATTGAGGTTCAATTTGAGAGAGAAAGCAAGTGTGCATCAGGTTTTGGTTGACCTAATTTCTGGTTTGCACACCAGCTGAGATGTTTCCAATCACTTGGGAGATTGGATGATCTCTTGATGTTACTAAATCAACAGGTGGTGTTGATTGTTCACCAACCTGTGTTGTTGTTTCCTCTTGTGGAACAACAACTGGCTCTTCAAGAAGATTTTCTTCCAGATGTGGAGCAGCTTCTTCATCTTCACTACTTTCATCCTTTTGAGTAACTTGTAATCTGTCCAAGTCTTCAACTAGAGAATGTATCTGCAATTGTTCTATGGTAGAAGCATTCTTCTCCTTGAAAGACATATTAGTTTCATCAAAAGAAATATGAACAGATTCTTCTATTTTTAGAGTAGTTTTATTATAAACCCTATAAGCTTTACTGATCATAGAGTATCCCAGAAACACTCCTTCATCAGCTTTTGCATGAAATTTTGCTATATATCTTTTGTCATTGTTGTGAATATAACAAATGCAACCAAAGATTTTAAAATAATCTACTTTAGGTTTCTTCCCTTTGAGCAATTCATAGGGAGTCTTGCCCTTCAGTTTATGTATTAGACTTCTATTCAACACATAATTGGAGGTGTTCACTGCCTCAGCCCAAAAGGATAGAGGAAGGTGAGCATCTGTCAATAATGTAGTTGCAGATTCAATTAGGGTTCTATTTTTCCTTTCTTCTACCCCATTTTATTGAGGAGTTCTAGGAGCTGAGAATGTATGCCTGATCCCTTCACTCTGGTAGAACTCTTGCATAAGAAGAGAATCAAACTCTGTCCCATGATCACTTCTGATCAGGGCAATGTGAATGTTGAACTCAATCTGTATGCATTTGAGAAACTCTGTCAACACTTGAAGTTATCAGACTTCTTCCTCAGAAAGAACACCCATGTGAATCTTGAGAAGTCATCTACAACCACTAAAGTGTAGGATTTCCCTCCTAGGCTTTGTACTGTAATGGGTCCAAAAAGATCCATGTGTAACAGATACAAAATCCTAGGTGAGTCACTCTTGTTAAGTGATTTAAAACTATTTTTAGTTTGCTTGTCTAATTGATAAGCCTTGCAAAGTCCTTCCTTCTTGTAGGGGCCAGAAGGTAGTCCTCTAACAAGGTTGTCCTTAGATAGCCTACCAATGGTTCTAAGGTTAATATGTCCTAGTCTCTTATACCATAGAATATTAGGTCTAGATATGGAATTGAACAGGCAAATATCTACTTTAGATGAATGAAAATCTACTAAGTAAATGTTACCTTTTCTGTTACCTGTCAACACAGTTGTGTTGTCCTCTGACTTGACCTTGCATATAGCTTTGTTGAAAGTCACTTGATATCCTTCATCACAAAGTTGACTGATACTTATCAAGTTGTGCTTGAGTCCTTCAACATAAGCTACTTTCTTGAAGGTGACTGTTCTAATTTGGACTGCATCATATCCTTTTGTTGTTCCAAAGTTTGAATCACCAAAGATTACTTTGGGTCCAAGCTTGGCTTTAAAGGATGTGAAGTTGTCCTTGTTCCCTGTCATGTGCTTTGAGAACCCACTATCCAGATACCATGGCTGGTTTGATGTTGGATAGGTCTTCACCTGCACATAAACAGCTTATATGTTTTTGACCCAGTTTACCTTGGGCCTAGGTTGATATCCCTTAAATTCAGAAATAAAAGACATCCTAGGTTGACTCTTATAACCTTCAAGATGGTATCTCCTAGGAGGTACTATCCATTCAGTATAGGGGTTGAAACCTTGGGATGTAGGACTTCTAGGATTGAATCTAGATGTACCTTTGAAGGATTGTTCAAAGTCCTGATCTCTGTTCGACGATCGTCGAGCTGAGGTCGACGATCTTGGGTCAGATCGTCGATCTCTGTTCAAAGATCGACTATCCTGGAGTTCAGAGTTCAGGTGTCGTCGAGCTGAGGTCGACGATCGTTTCTTGGATCGTCGAGCGCCGTTCGACGATCGTCGAGCTCTGTTCAACGCATTCTATTGAACTATATTTTTCTTTGGCAAATCTGCATTCTTCCTAGCTACCTCTACAACTTCCTTCCCTTTATCAGAGATAAATTTGATTGGAGTTGTCAGAACTATAGGCTGGCTGGATGAAGCTCACAAGCCCAGTGTACTATTAAGTCTAGAGTTCACTGTGCTTGTGATATCCATCAGTTTGATGCTTCTCCCATTAAGGGATTCTTCAAACTGCTTGGCCTTGGATAGTTCACTCTTCAGCGAAGTTATCTCCTCCCTATAGCATTCTAACTCTTCAGAGAGTTTGAGGTTCTCTGATTTTAAAGTGCTATACTCAGACAGTCGTTTTCTGAGGGAAGTGATTTCCTTCTCAGACTTTAACAGATCTAGGCATAGTACTTTAAACTCATGTTTAAAGTCCTCAGAACTGAAATCAAATGAATTGATTACCTGATCTTCTTCTGGTTGAACTTCTGCATCTAATTCTTACTCTTCTGCTTCTGAATCTGTTTGAGAGGCATTGATAGCCATCATGCAAAATTCCTTTTCATCAGCATCATCCTCATCATCATTGTAGCTGGATGAGGCTTCAGAGTCCTCTTCAGTTTCACTCCATGTCTCAGCAACAAATCCCTTCCTTATATGTGTGTTCTTGCTGTATGAGGGTTTGTCTGAGGTGTTCTTCTTGAAGTATTTCTCCTTTCTTCTTTCCCTTCTATCTTTCTTGTCCTTGTTTTTGTTTTCTGGACAGTCAGGCATAATATGGCCTGGTTTCCTGCAACCAAAACATATAATTTCTTTGTTGTTATTTGATTTATCATACCTTGGCTTATCATGTCCCTTGTATAATTTCTTTCTGAAGTCTTTTCTGGCCATTTTGTAGAATCTTTTGGCCAGTAGACTTAGGAGCTCATCATTTCCTGTAGCTTTATCTTCATGCTCCTCTTCTGTAGCTTTGAGGGCTATGGTCTTCTCTTTTTTGATGACTGGAGAAGTAGCCTTTTGTTCTTCTTCTCTATTTTTAATGAGCAGCTCATAAGATTTGAGCTTGCCCAGGAGAGCTTCAGTGGTAATCTCATTTAGACTTTTGGCATCTTTGATTGGCCAGATTCTTGAATCCCAAGTGCTGGGGAAGCACATTAGGATTTTGTCATTCAGCTCAGTCAATGAGATTTCTTTATCCAGAGTCTTTAACTCATTGACAATCAGACTTAGTCTGTTGTACATGTCTGCAACTGATTCAGCTTCTCCTTTCTTGAAGTTCTCATATTGGGATATGAGATGGGATCTTCTATCTTTTCTCTCATCAGCAGATCCTGAGACAATCTCAGAAAGTTTGTCCCAAATTCCTTTGGCTGAGTTATATTCAGCTACCTTCTGAAATATCTCATCAGACATTGTCTGAGCTAAGATGTTCATGGCCTTGGCATCTGTAGTCTTCCACTTCTTTATTTCAGTATCTGTTCCTGAAGGAGGTGGAACAGTATTTGTACTTGAGCTTACTGGTGGACTTGGGCAACTGTCAAAACAGAATTAAATATGTCTTCATTAATAGAATTCATATATAGTCTAATCCTTGCTTTCCAAAGTGCAAACTTGGATAGATTGCACACTGGAGGCCTGGTGCTTGCATAATCTTTGTTCTGTGCCATGTCTTTTTATAAAGTTAAATATAATGAAAATAACCCTCTTAAAAGATTGATCTTATCAAGGATCTTTTGGTTTAGGTGTTAGCCTGTATGAATAACTAACCTCCCTCTGATACCAATTGAAAGTGAGGGTAAGATCTATCTTAACTCTAGAGGGGGGGTGAATAGAGTATTTTAAAGTAAATTTACAATTTAAAAATGCTCAGCAGTAAAGGCTTAATTTATGTATAGGTGTAAGGTGCTTTGATGTATAAAATAAAACTAAAGCAGTAAAACAAAAACCACAACACACAGCAAATAATATCCACAAGAAACCAGAAGACACAAGGAACTATAGTGGTTCCCCAAAAACCTGGGTACATCCACTCTTCTACCACCCATGGTAGGAATCCACTGTAGGATGAGTTGATCAGGTGTCCTGGGCACCAATAAGCTTTTGATAAGGTTCTCAAAAACCAAACTAGATTTTTTGATCAGGTGTCTTGCCACCACTGAGTTTTGACAAGGCTCTCAGAACAAGAATCAAGACTTTTGAAGGGAGTTTTGATAACCCTTTTACAACAGGAAAAGAAAAAGGAAGAGGTGAAGTTGTCTTCTCTGTCTCAATCACTAAGAGAAGACTTAGTGGATTGATTGTGTTGTCAAAGCTCCCCTTGAGAAAGATGAGAGCTTTGATAGGGTGATAGGTCTTTAGAAGCTTCAGATCTCTAGCAGAAGATGGTTTCAGTAGAGGCTGAAATATGAATTTTCTGGAGTCCTTGATGTTGAAGCTATGATCACTTTTCAGTATGCTAATATTCAACTAATTCTCCAGGATTGATCACTTGATTTTTTTTTTTTTTTTTGAATTGATCTCACTATCCTGTGAATCTGTACTGAGAATTTCTTATTGTAGATAGTCTATTCTTGTGTAGTCTCTTGTTGTATTTCTGTCAGACTAGAAAAGATAATTTATTCTCTGAAGATCCTCTATCCAAGATAGCCGTTAGCAGTCAATAAATGTCTTCCATTAATGTTTTGTCTTCTGGAGGAAAGTCCAGAAACATTCTCTGATAAATCCCTTGAAACTTGCTCCAGAATAAATGAAAACGGCTAGCAGATCTCTTGAAATAAATGCTGAGAGAATTTGAAAAACATTCCAAAAGCTGACTGAATTTGAATCCTCAAAGTTGTCGATCTCTCAGAAAAAACGTCGATCTGAGCTCTACGATCGTCGACCTGAGCTCAGAGATTGGATTGAACATCAGACAGAAAACGTCGACCTGAGCTCGAAGATCGTCGACCGGAGCTCAGCGACCTGAAGAATAAGCTGAAGACAGATCGTTGATCTGAGCTCGAAGATCGTCGACCGGAGCTCGACGATTTAACAGAGTTGAGCTCAGAGAGCGTCGAATAGAGTTCGACATTTCGTCGACCTTAGCTCGACGATAATTGTCTTTGCCTCAGCTCTAAGTCTGAATCCTTGAATGGTCCTGGGGGCAGCTTCAAACCTAAGTTCTAAGCCCTAGACTCATTCTAACTTGACCTTTTTAACTATACATCTAGGTCAAACTGATTTTCTAAAAACATAGTGATCCTTGCCCAAATTAGTAATAGGGTGTTCCAACATTGCCATTAGTCAGAACCTTTGCTGTCAGATTCTGAGCCATGGCTGCAGCAACATTCTTGAGAGTTGGTGTAGAAGCACTAAAGATAAATGGTCCAGATTGGGCCATTTGAAATTTCTCATTGGCAGTCTTGACTGTACACACCCTGCCAAAACTTTGACCATGACAGTGAACATCGTTGTTCACTCTAGATGAACAACCCCTCTCCCAGTGACCATAAAAGCTTTCTTGGTCATACCTCTTAGAAGGTATCAAAACTTATCTGAAAAGAATGGGAGGCTTAGATGCAATAGGCTGAGGTGTAGTTGGAGTTGTGGCCTTCCTTTTAGAAGGAGCAACTCTTGTGCTTCCCTTGAATCTCAACCCCTTCTTGCCCTTTTGAGAGGAGAAGGAGTCTATCAAGGGGAGGACAGTACTTGGCTTAGAATAGCTAGCCACTAATCTTTTCTCCTTCTCAAGCTTATCTTCAAGCTCCCTGATGAGACAGTTCTTGTGCTTGATGGAGGCTACCTGAATATCCAAGAGGGACTTCAGTTGGCTAATTTCCCTAGCTTTTTGGTCTAGTAGATTTGTTGTTACAGTCTGCTGGGCAACTACAAGCTTAAGAGATGAGATCTCTTTAGCTTGCTTCTTAGACAACTTCTTGACCTTCTTAAAGGAATTCAAAAGTTCTCCATACTTGTCAATCAATTGATTGACATCTCCTTCAAATCCAGAATCTTCTTCAACACAGGGTGAAGAGCCTTCTAAGCAAGGACTAGTCTCAAACTCAAACAGATAAGCAGAGTTAGGTGATAAATGTATCTTGCTCTGACCAAGCTGATCCTAGTTGCCTTCCTCATCTGTCATTTCCATCAGCCCTATGTAGCTATGGACATCTTCATCCACCTCTGACTCACTGTCTGATAGTGTCAGAGGGACTCTGATTCCTATCCTCCCTGGAGGATTGACTTCTCCTGCTGCAATAGCTTCATCTTTAACAGTAGCAGCAACTAGCCCAATATAGGCTTCCTCTTCTTCAGACTCAGAAGATGATGAGTCTATCCAACTCTTTTCCTTCTTGGAAATGAAGGACTTTTCCTTCTTTCCTTTGTGTTGGTGCTGCTTCTTCTCCTCAGTCTCCTTCCTATTCTCTGGGCAGTCACCTATCACCTGCTCAGGCTTGCTGCAATAGTAGTAAATTATTTTAGAGGAGTTATATTTATTATGTTTAGAACTATACCTGTCAGTCTTAGACTGGTTCTTTCTATGATGAGTAGAATTGGAAGGTCTTTTCTTCCAATGCTTCTTCTTCATTAACCTCTGGAGTTATCTGGAAAAGGCTGCAAAATATTCATCAGACATGCTGTTGTCTGATTCCTCTGAGTCAGAGCTTTTTGACTCATCTGGTCTCCTTGGTGGAGAAGGAATCCTTTCCTTATCTTTCCTTGTGCTTTTAGCTTTGAAGGCCAAGGACTTTTCTTTAGCCAGTGATTTATTGGAGGCATCCTCCTCCTTCCTGGCAGCCAGTTGTATCTCTTAGGAGAGAAGCTTCCCAAATAATATTTGGGGAGGAGTGTCAGCAAGCTTGGACATCTCTCTTATGGCATAGATCTTAGTATCCCAGTCTCTAGTGAGAGATCTGAGAAACTTGTCATTAATTTCATAATTATTGAAGACCCTTCCATAGGTCTTCAACTCATTTATGATCCTGAAGAATCTTTCATAATAGGTAGTTATGTTCTCTTTCAGGATTTTCCTGAAAGTCTCATACTCTTGGTTGAGCAGAGACTTCCTATCATCTCTTACCTCATTAGTACCCTCCATGTAGACCATAAGGGTGTCCCACATCTCCTTGGAGGTCTAGCAGTGAACCAAGTTCAGGAAGGTTGAGTCATCTACAGCACTGGCAATGATGTTCTGTGCTCTCTTGTCCAGGCCACCTAGTATGACCTCATCTTTGGTCATTTTTAGAGAGTGTCTTTGGTGTCTAGATGTTGGTATCCAGAGCAGATACCTTCATAGGAATGACAGGTCCCTCCCTAACAGTTGCAAAAATTCTTGTATCATAGGCTTCCATGAATAGCCTTACCCTCTCCTTCCATATTCCAAACTGCTCCTTTCTACAGATGGGGAGTTTCATGGAACTCAGCTCTCTCTAGCTCTCTCCTGAGCCCATGACCACTTAGCAGCAGCTACCTTGGAGGATCACTCAAATTGTTAAATCCTTTTTGAGGAACCTCCCTCTAATACCACTTGAAAGATCTTATTTTCAAGGTAGCTAGCAACCTAAAGGGGGTGAATAGGTCTGCTTCTTTTTGGATCACTTGTTTGTTTATTTTACCTTTCAGCTTAGAGTGATCTAGAGCTTGTCATTATCACCTGCAATTAAGAAAATAAAAGCAAACATAGAAAAGTACACAAGTGTTTTATAGTGGTTCCCTAAAATTATGGGTACATCCATTCTCCTCCCACCTTATTAACTTCATGTTAGTCAAGGCACTTCTCCAAACCAATGCTTCAAGTAGTTTACACCTTAGATCCCTCAGGATCTCTCAGTCTCCTCCAAGACTTATACCTCAGCCACAAAGGCCTACACTCAGTGATACAAGTATTACCTGCCTCAGGCACTTAAGCCCTACCACTCAGGCTATTGAGGATAGCCCTACCTCAGAACAAGCTTGCTCCTACAACTCAGAGAGATGCACTCTCCTACAGTTTAGGAAAAATTGTCCTACTTCTCAGTGAGTAAAACTCACCTACCTCAGAGAGCAGTACTCTCCTACAGCTCAGGAAAATTTTCCCTACCTTAGACCCAAAGGTCCTACAGCTCAGATCCAGAAGGATCCTATAAAAAGAAATAGTTTAATTAACTTTGACACGGAGAAATTTCTTTGTGTCAACCACTTGAGCAGAAAACTTTCTGCTCCAACTCTCCTCACAGTAGGGAAAGGATTCATTGGAGGAACTCAGAAGATAACTTCTGAACTTGCTGCTAAAGGTTAAAGATCTTTTGATCTTGAGTCTTCAAACAGCTCACTGAACCTGCCAAAGGATGAAGGTTCTTATTTCTTCAGAACATATTCTGAATCTGCTGTCGCAGATGGAGACTTGTACAACTAACTGAACTTTTCTTGCTGGAGAGCTTCAAGCTTTCACATACAGCAATGGCAAAGAATATGAAGATGGCTGCTCTTCTTTTTGAATAGTGTATGCCCTAAAAATTATCTTTGTCTTGGCTCTATCTCTTCCTTTTGTAATTCGCCGATCAACGGTTCTTTGAGATCGGTGGGTCCCACCTGCAGCTTCAAGCTGCACCTTGCTTTAACAGAAGAAGACGTACAGTAGCTTCACGGTACATCTTGTCTTGTAGTGTAGCTTCCCTGTGTCTGAATTGGCCTTAGTTGACCTTGTTTATTATGTTGACGTCAGCACCTGTGGACTTAGCCAAAATCGAGCATCAGAGAATAGGCGTTGAGCGACTAAGCATCACTCAACGCCAAACCACTTAGACAGTCTTACTGTCTCTTTGCGTTGAGTGAGTAACCTTCACTCAACGCCAAACTACTTAAATATAAAATCTGTTTCTAGGTGTTGAGAGATTTAGCTTCAGTCAACGCCAACTTACTTTATCAGCTTTCTACTGCTTGGTGTTGAGTGAGAAAGCATCATTTAAAGCCAAACCATTTAGACAAAATTATGTTTTCACTAGACGTTGACAGCGTTGAGTCAGTAACCTCCACTCAATGCTTTTTGCCTTAACCAAATTTCTGCTTCTTCGGCAACTTAAGCGTTGAGAGCGTTGAGTGAGCACGCCTCACTCAACACTTTCTGCCTTAGCCAATTTTCTTTAGTTAATAAGCACTGGGGATAGATTGTCTTTCTGAGTTCAACGAATGGTGAATTATGAGCTCGACAAACTTTGAACTCAGTTCGATGAGCTCTCAACTGAGCTCGACGAACTCAGAATCTCAAGCTCTGAACTTAGCTCTACGAAAGGTGAGCTGAGCTCGACGAACTCTGAACTAAGATTGACGAACTCTTAACTGAGCTCAACTTACAGCCTTTTTGTTGTATGGCGTTGAGTGTATATTCATCACTCAACGTCAAAACACTTGACCAACTTTCTCTTTAGTAGAATGGCGTTGAGTGAGTTGACTTCACTCAACGCATGTTGACTTAGCCACATTTTAGCTCATTCCAACTTATGTTATGACAGTATAGGCTACACTCAGCGCTATGAGTCATCTGGCGTTGAGTGATGTTCCTTCACTCAACGCCTGTGGACTTAAACAGATTTCTATCATCCCACACCTTAGGTAAGTGTTTACCTGACTTAGCCACTTAGGCTACCTGACCTATCATAGTCATCTACATACATGTGTATATCATTGATAAGATTGACTTCACTCAAATCCAGGACATTGTGGGCAATGGACCCAACACTATCGTCGGGCGGTAGCTTCCCGAGAACTCTACCAGATTAATTCCCCAGCTACCGCCTCGCGGTAACTATCTACCGTCGGGCGATAACCTCTTTCCCAAGAACTCAACGCTTTCGACGAAATCGACGCTAACCATGGAGCTACCGCCGCGCGGTAAATAGCTACCGCTGAGCGATAACCCCCGTGGAAGAATTTCTGGCCTTAAGAAATTTGGGGCATTACATTAGGTGATCAGGTGATTACTGTGTTGTGGGGCTGAGTGCCTGTGTTGTAAGTCTTAGTGGAGACTGAGTGATCCGGTGGAATCATGTTGTAATCTCTGAGAAGCCAAGTTATTGGAGAAGTGTCTTGTCTAACATTCTGTTAAAAAGGAGGGAGGGACAGTGGATGTACCCATATACTGGGGAACCACTATAAATATCGGGTGTGTTGTGTGTTATTTTCTTGAAAGCAGAACTAAGCAAACACAGTAGGACCTAAAACAGTAAAAGGTTTTAAAGAACTTAAAAAGACCTTAATAACCTATTCACCCCCCCCCCCCTTTAGGTGATTAGCTACCCTTGTATTCAAAGACTTTCAGATACTTTTAGCGTATGATAGTTACGGTCATTGTCACTTGCTTCTGTTTCTCTCCACTTTTCGTACTTCCCTTTCCTTTCTTCCCGCGCGGTGTCTAGGTGTCGCAGGGGAGGGGAGGGGGATCAAGACTTAGTTTTAAACTAACGGCCTGATGGGCATAACACCAAGGACACCAGTTTGGAGACAGGGTGCAGTTCTAAGGGACCCATCCCAACAGGAGAATGGTACAGGAGGAGGTGAACCAGCCTAGTCCAGGAGTGGCAGCAGCACAATCAGTCCGGGGATCAGTGAGTGATTAGTAGTTTTACTTCTGCAAGCGTTTTGTAGTGAGGACTATTTATTGGGCAGGAGCCTCTTATCCTTCTTAGGTATTAGTTTATTTCCTTGTATGGACTTGTTTTCTACTGCATCGTGATCGTGGACATGTTTTTGTTTATATAAATGAATATGAATGTTTTACTTCTTTTCTTATGTGGAATATGGTTGAGAAATTGCAGGCGGGATCGGCGATTTGTGGTGATGGCCTCCTCTGGAGTTGGTGTCACCGCAAAGCGGCGATTCTGGGCATAAGACCCGGTCAAAAAAAAGGGTGTCTTACATTGAACAAGACCAAGTCCATACCACCAGCCATCCCTGGTGCGAACACAGCACCAGCAGATACAAAGTCCAGTCCACACAAAACCGGCGGACTATAGAACTAGTCCGCACAAACCGGCAAACTGTGCGGATAACCATCCAATCCGCCCGGTTACCTCCAGGAACAAGCAGACTGCAACACTCTTGCCGACCTGACTATCTGTCACTACTGTCTGCACAGTCCGTGCGGACAGTCCGCCCAGGCCTCCACTTTCCCTTCAAAAAATTCAACAGATGCTCCCTAGGAAGCCTTTGTCCTCCACTTTGATGCACTACCATTGAGTCAAATGGTAAATTTCAGTGACCAGCTTCCCTTTGCTTGCAACAAATTCAGTGACTGGTTTACTCACCAACCCTTGCAGTTTGCCTTCTTTGAGCATCTTCTCCACAAGGTTGCAAAGGATGAGGTATGTTGTGAGGGATTATACCTATTCCTCGGAGAGGTAATAGGCTGTTGATGCCTTATCTGTCGGAATTATTGGTGAAGGTGGTAAAAGTTCCTCCTGCAATTTGTCGATGGTGGAGGAAATTCTTTGCGAGGGTGATTCAACGGGCGTCGAGGAAGCCTAGTAGAAGAGGCCCCTTTCCTTTCCTTGATCGATTCAGAAGGTCATAATATTGGGAGTGATTGCCTCCCCTTCGATGAAGTGGTTGTCCATATCAATCAGCTCTTGGTAGGAGTTAGGTGATACCCTTCCCACTTCAAATTAAACATGCACTGCTGGAGGCCGCAAGTAAACGCTACCTGATATATTGAGGCATCCACATCGGGGATCTCGAAAATTTCTTCTTGAAAATGGCACACATAATGGGCCAGAGTCGCGTTGGGGCCTTTGTCAATCTTGAAGAAGCTACAACACCGCTCTTTCATTTTATGGAGGTCGCAAACCTCAGAATAACTTCCCTCTAAAAATCTACAAAATAAGAAAATGAACTATACAAAAACTTATAAAACCATTCTCTTGTTGTTGGTCGCGAAGCCGACTCTTATTTAGGTGGTTGGTTCGATTGGTCGAATGTCGCGGACTGCTAAAAAGCGAGTTCTTAACGAAAGTAGGCAATGCACCTATCGCATGTAGTACTCGATATTCGGTGGGAATATCGAGGTCGTATTGTTCTCAGGGTCGGGTTCATTATTTTTACTCTTTCCGGAGTAACTATTATTTCATCGAAAATATGGTGGGGATTTTAATTAACTAAGGCGGATAAAATAAAAGTACGAAAACGAGTTAGGAAATTCGATGAAGGGTTAACGCTCGGCATCGAATCGGATAAGGAAAAAAAACAACTCTTAATAATTAGATAACCAAATTTTCAAATTAATTAAAGGTAACTTGGTCGTAGAGGTTCTACAAATATGAACTCACCTAGCTATAGCGATATCGCTCACCTGAACATTAAGACTATTCGACCGAACTCTCGTCCGACGAAGGATTTCTCTTAATTCCCGTTTTATGCTGAGAACCCCGCTATTGGGTGGGGAACCCAATCCGGTAGAGTTACGCTTCTCCTCTCTCGAGGGTATGCACGCAACTCTTTTTACCCAAGGGTAATCAGTCCATACGCACGGCCTCTCGGCTAGCTAGCGTATGGATAACGGAAATAGAGCCCACATATCGATATGTGGTTCTACGCATTGTATACCCTGGGCAAACCTTAAGCCCTTTAATTAAAGTGAGAAAAAGATCCTTTAATTATTTAAAGTGATTTCATATGTCTCAATGCTCTTCGATGCCGAGGGCTAAGAACGATTAGTCACTCATCGGTATGGGGACGGCTTATGATTTTAATGAGGCGAGAGTTCGAGACTAAGTGCTAAAGGGTTACAAAAAAAGGGATGGAAAAGAACACAACGTTAGAAAATTATAAAACTAACTAAAACGAGAACTCACACCTTTCAAAATCATAAAATAAAAAAGCTAAGTTACACAAAAAAGAGAAATTACAAGTTCTACTCGGCATTTATCAAGTCCTACTCAAATGAGTAGGCGGGAAATGACAAGTCCTACCCAAATGAGTAGGCGGGAAATGACAAGTCCTACTCAAATGAGTATGCGGGAAATGACAAGTCATACTCAAACGAGTAGGCGGGAAATGACAAGTCCTACTCAAACGAGTAGGCGAGAAATGAAAGCAAGTCATACTCGAATGAATAGGCGGGAAGTAAATGCACACACACACACACTACATAATTGGAAGAAAGCAATGAAAATTATCTCATACACACACACACACTCTAAATAATTGAGAAAGCGATAAAAGAAAGCAAGAAAAATTATCTCATACACTCACACATAATAAAAAGAGAAAGAAAACAAACTTATCTTAAAAAATTAAAATAACAACTTTTTCATTGTTATAATTTTATAAAAGAATTTAAAAAGTGAAAAAAAAAATTGAAAAGAACAAATGTTTTACAAAAATTAAAAAAACTAAGTGAAAAAAGGTAGAAAGCCACTTTGAAAACACTTGTATAAAATCATAAAAATGAAATTAAAGTACTAAAAAAAACTAAACTTAAACAATTCTAAGGAACAAGAAAATAAAAGTTATTATAACAACTAATAACTATGAAAGAAAATTTAGAACAAAAGTTAAGCAAAACAAAACTATGAAAACATAAAAACATGAAATTAAACTCACACACACACACATTTTTCAGAGAAAGACAAAGAAAAACAAAGGATAAAAAGAGAACAAAAGTGGGGCACTCACATCCATTTCAAGACAACATAAGGAGAGAAAATTCTAACATATTTTATTAAGGAAAAAGCTGATTACAAAGCTAAAACAAACATAAAAGAGAGGGGGAGAAAGTTCTCCTTACATAGCAAGAAGTGCACCCAAGCAGCCCACAAACAACAAAATTGGACCAAAAGTTTGAACCATTGGAGCTTACAGAGAAGTTCTATTTATAAGCAAAAAAATCGGAGGTGACACGCCCTGGTCACGGGCGTGCCAGGGGGGCGTGTCATGCTGGCTTGCTGAAGACGGCAAAATTTTGGTGACTGGTCGATTTCTGGAAGCTTCTGGATCGGGACACGTGTTGGTCACGGGCGTGACAGGGATGTCACGGGTGTGTCAAAAAGAATGTCAGGTGGAGGTGTTGAGCTGGGTTCGACGAACGTCGAACTGGGATCAACGAACGTCGATCGGCATTGACACGGGCGTGACGAATTTGTCACGGGCGTGACATGAAAAGCGTCGAGTGTTGAGGCGTCGAGTGGTTGCTGGCTTCATTTCGTCGAGCGCAATTTGGCAGGATTTCGTCGAGCGCTGCTCAACGAATCGTCGAGCGCTGAGCTGGGCTGGACGAACGTCGATTAGGAAATTTGAGGCAGTCACGGGCGTGTTCCAGAATCGACACAGGCGTGTTCAAGAAGGTTTATCTGGTGAAGGCATCGAGTTGTTGCCATGCCGGCGACGTCTTGTCTGGGACAGGTGGATTGGTCACGGGCGTGTAGCATATTTACACGGGCGTGACCGTCAGTTTGGCAAACGTCGAATGTCGAACGTCGAGCTGAAGGCGCCGAGTGTCGAGACGGGATTGACACGGGCGTGTCGAATCGGGACACGGGCGTGTACTTTGGTTTTTAGACAGTTTTCTGCAAATTTCAAAAAACAAAAATGAAAGCTATGTTAGAAGATATATATAAAAAAGAGCATTTTATTAAAGAAAAAAATAACTAAAAATAACGAAAATAAACTAAAACGACTTAATTAACGTACGTAAAAATACATATATTTACAACTTATCACTTGCCTTACAATCGAAGGATGTGGTGAGAAACCTACACCGAATCTCGGCGTTCAAGGTTCTCATCGAGATTACAGACTCAAAAGCCAGGAGATGGTTTGCGAGATCTTCCCTTTTTTGAGAAGCGAGGGAGATGGTTCTCTGAATCATTGCGGAACAGCTTCCCAACGAACTTTCTCGACAAAAGGGGAAGACAATTTTTTCAGGAACCGGGCACGAAGCAGCACTTCCCCGAAAATCAAGCTCTTTTATAGGGCTAGAGTTCGCAGCCTCTCGAAAGAAATTGCGGCGAGCGACGGTGAACTCTTTCTTCTTGGGGCCGCAGAGCGACGCGGACATGGGCTCTTGGGGGCGGATCGGAGGAGTCGCAGACACTCCTATTGGAGGAGCTAACTGATGGGTCAGTTGCGCAATTGCTTGCATCATGACAATCATTTGGGGTGCGGTCTCTTGTCGAGCTTCCACAAAACTAAGCTTGAGAGACTCCAAGGAGGTTGCACCCTCTAAGCCGAGGTGATACCTATCAGACTGACAATAGACGTCATGATCACCCATCTTGATCGGACTAGTTCTTCGACTAACTCTGATCTGGAGGACACGTGTTCGATCTGTGGATATCAAAAATGCACTTAACAAAATTCGCATTATATTGGGGATGAAGAGACTGAGAGTGATTATTTACTTAGCGATCAAGGTCGAGCGGACAAAAAAATTGTCGCAAATAGCTACACTAGATTTGATCACAACGGCAAATACCACTTGTAGCGCAAGATTTTATTAATTTCGAATAAGTTTACAGAAGAGTGTTTGTGCTAGCAAGAGAGCTTGCAACAACTTGAGGACTCTGGATTCGAGCTCGCGATGAATCGATTATGATCAGAATGAGTGTCCCATTACAGTACTATTCACCTCTATTTATACTAATGGGGAGCTACCCAAATAGGTGGTTCTAGAGAAACATGGGTTGCCCGGATTTCAGGAGAGTCGGGCAGGGATGAGAGTTTACATGATGTGTGGATAAGTAAAAGAGCACGTGATCAGTTGATGCGCGGCCGCGCTGACTGCAGGCACTGGGGCAGTCGCGAACACGCATGGGGCAGGCAGAAAATGAGCGATTGCACCCAGACTGAATTGTGGGGATAAGCGTGCATCTCTTTATGTTGGATTTGGGAGACACTGGGCATTCTATCCGCACAGACTGGCTTCACTTTGAATACGTTCCATCTAATTCTTGCGGCCGTGGGATCCCAGGGCAATATATACTTTAGATATTTACAACTATAAAAAAGGGTAATTGTTAACCGCAACCTGATTTGGATTGGCAAACCCCAACATTAATCGTAACCCAAAATGTTATTCACAACACAATTTTGTCCTACCCCTCCTTCCTCGATGGTGCCATCACGCATCTCATACTCCAAAGGCATTCACGCTATCTAGGTTAACCACTTACAAGGAGCAGGAATGAGTACTTTGATGAGATCGAAGAGGAGATTGCATGCATGCAGCAAAACTTCAGGCATTGAGGAAACAAAGAGACAACACAATACATGACACTTAAATTAGCAAGGAACATAAACTTCATCAAAAGAGGATTGCTGATGTTAAGCTTCATGTCACCACCAATGAACATGATCCTAGGGCTGCCGATCTTGTAAACATTGGAGCTTCACACTACAGTAGTTAAAGAGGATCTAAGGGCTACTGATAATGGAGTTTCATGCACAATGAAGATATTTTTGTTTTGGGAGTTTTGCTGTAATTGGGGTTGGAACTAGGGCCGCTTGAGCAAGAGACAAGAGGCAGGCAGCTTCAGCCGGAAGGAGGCATCGGGATGCAGTTATCATAAAACTAGGTGTTTTTTAAAATTCTGGAGAGTACGATTGGAGTACGATTAGCCAATGACGGTTGCGGTTAACAATGGCCTTTAAAAAAAGGTAAACACTTGACAAACATTAAAAAAAAATCAATTAGTATCAAAATTGGGCCATTTCCCAAGACCTTCCTTAAAAATTTACATTTCATAACATGCATGCATAAAAACAACCCTTTTCCCAGAGAAGTATGTGTTTGCAAATTATAAAATATAATCGCATAAAGAAGAATAATATAATTTCAAAAGATAGAAATGCACAACCTATGATTATGCTCACTCCACTTAAAAGTTGGGGAAATTAATAAAATCATAATTTCACTGAAGGCCTGACCCTTCGTTGCTGAAATAAGATCAAATAACTCGTTGAGAATATACATACATTCAATATAAATTCAGTAATGATTGTATTTTTCATAAACAATCCTAAAATTCACAAAATATATCATCAATTGCAACACCACCACTGTCTCGCATACAAGAAATTACTTTTAATATTAACAAAATAGATCTGCAATAAATTAAAAGAATGTAACATCAGCCAATTAGATAAATTATTGCAGTTACAATCTCAGAATTAGAAAAGTTTCTTTTTCTTTTTTGCTTGAACTGCAGAAAAAGAAAAAAAAATCATGGGTAACTTTCTCAGCTGCAGCACAATGAAAAAGCAACATCCAGTTTTAAACTCCAAAAACAAAAACAAAAAAACTAAATCTAGCGGTAAGAAAGTTCACTAACTAGCATCCATATCCATAAACATCTCCCGAGACCAATATTTACAAATTTCAAAAGTATTTTCTCTTTTTTTTGGTGTATTTATTTTTTTCCTGCTTTTTTTAATATATATTCTGGAAGCTAAAAAGTCTATTCAAAACTTTTTTTTCATTTTAATAAATAAATTCCAAGAATACCCTCCTCCGCCCATATAACTCTTTTTCACCAAAAAACCGAATCCGCTGAAAAATAATGAAAGTGACACCTCTAATGCTGCTGCTGGTCACGATGACTGCTGGCTGTCAATATCGGCGGATGTTGATCTGCTGTGATCCGTCTCGGCAGATCCTTTCATGCTACTGTGATTTGAACTATTTTCCAATCCAAGACTATGAAACTTGTTCGTCAGGGCTTCATAATTGGAGGCTGTTGGAGATTGTGTGCTGGAAGTAGAACCGAAATGATTGGATATTTTCGGCGCCCATATCGACCAATCATTTCGTCTTCTTATTTTGTCGCCCTGCAACAGAACAGAAAACAAACACAAATTTATTAAAAAGAAAATAACATGTAAATCAATAAAAATCTGTAGCACTTTTACTCAACTTTCCACTTGTGAAAACAATCAAACATACCTGCACTTCCACAACACTAGAAAACCGCATTGTATCGATAATATACTGTATGGTGTTATACTGTATGTGGCTAGTTAACTGCATGACCTGCTCAACATTTCAAATGAGAACTTTGAACACATCAGTATTAACAGTCCAATATTTTGAATTCATCAAGTCCAAGGCCGTGTAAGCAAATAGTGAAAATTGGAGGCATAAATGAACTAATTGGCATCGAAAAATAATGTTTGTCAAGGAATTTAAAACAAATTACACAAATAATAATGGACTTTTTTATATTACATAAGTTACTATGTCAAACATATTTATATATTTAGTAAAAGCTGGCCACAGGTAATTTTCAGTTTTTCTATAAAATCGCCCACAAAATTCAAGTTATTATTTGAATGGATCATTAAGTTGAGTGATGGAGATTGTTGAGGCAAAGAATCATCTTTGCGATGATCATACTTATTGTATCAAAAATATTTTGGAGTCAGAAAATTCTTAGAAACTCCTAGAAACGTAGTCTCAAAACTCTTGGAAACTTTTTAAATATTCTAAATTGCAAAATTTCTAAGATGCACCCGCATACTCTCAGATATTACCGAATATTTACGAGTATGCTCTAAAACACTCAAAAATTGTGCTTATTGCGATAATGATAAGAAAAAAGGAATGCAACAACAACATTCAAGCCTTTATCTCACTATAGTGGGGTCGGCTATACGGATCATTTGTCTCCATTTTGTTCTATCTTTAGTCATAATCACACTAATGCCCAAGTACATCGTGTCTTTCCGTATAATTTCATTCCAAGCCTCTATTGGTCTACCCCTCCCTCATTTAACATGCTTAGTGACTAGACACAACGCTTAATAAGTGCCTCTAATGGTCTCCTTTGTACATGTGCAAACCATCTTAGTCGAGCTTCTTGCACCTCTGCAATTGGTGTTACTCGTGTCATATCCCTAATACATTCATTCCTAATTTTATTTAGTCTCGTGTGTCCACACATCTACCTAAGCATTCTCATCTCCGCAACTCTAATTTTTTGCTCATGTACACAATTCACTGCCCAACACTCAAAACCATAGAGCAGTGCTGGTCTAATTGCAGTAAGGTAAAACTTACCTTTAAGTTTTAATGGTACTTTACAATCACATAAGATCCCTAACGCACCTCTCCACTTCAACCAACTAGCTTGAATTCCGTGTCACATCTTTATCAATAACTCCATCTTTTTGAACTATTGATCCAAGATATTTAAAACACACACTACGGGAAATATCTTGATCACCCAACTTAATAACAAAGTCACCTGTCCATTTTGCACTTATAAATTTAAGCTCCATATACTCCATCTTTGCCCCGCTCAACCTAAAACCCTTCTTTTCTAAAGTGTCTTGCCAAAATTCAAGTTTTGCATTTACACCCTACCCTCGCACGTCTCATCGACCAAAAAGATATCATCCGCAAAATTGTTGAAGGCATATCGCCAAGATATGAATAAAGGCATAAGCAAGCAACAACACTTAAGCATTTATCCCACTATAGTGGGGTCACCTATTTGGATCCTTTGTCGCCATTGTGCTCTATATGTAAATTATGTGTGACATCACTGAAATTTATTGAAAAGACCAAGAGCCTCTATGGTGTTCAATTGGATATTTCAAACTCTTACTCAAATGAGAGCAGTTTTATTAAGAATATGAAAAATCATTCAATTTTAAGTTATTTTAATCTAAAAAATTGTATCGAGCGTTAAAAAGCTCAAATTTAAGAAACTTAATAAAAGTATAAAACAATATATTAATAAATTATAATTTTACATTATTTTAATTTAAAATATTATTTATCATAAAAAAATCTTTAAAATGAATGTTGTTTACGGTTAACTTGGGTTGAACCAATTTACATATTAAATGGCTGGTAAAAATTAAATTTTCAATTAAAATAACTTAGGAATTGAATTTTATTTGATTTTGTGAATTAAAATTGTCATAGTTAGCCTTAGAGTGAATTGAAATATTAGTGGTTGCATATGTTTATTTAAAAACTATAGTGTTTTCAATGTCTATTTAAAAATTGCAGGGGTTCCAGTTGTCTTCTCTATAAATTTCAAGGGTTGCCACAAATACTTTACCTTTATATTTAAATAATTTGACTTTAAAAATGTCTCATACCCATAACGTATCTGGTATCCCGTATCTCATCCCCATCCCTGTATAACGTAGCACTTATGGTGCGTGCAATGCACATTACAAACGTCTGAAATTCAAGTAACATATAAACACACCTGCAGCAACTACAACCTGCTGCAATCCTATTCATAGATTTAATGAAGAATGACTTTCAGTAAAGAGCAGAACATAAAGGACAATTTTTGAGGGGGCTTTCAATCATCACGACATGGATTTGTAAAGATATAAAAGATTGACATATTTGACGATAGCCTTCTTAAAGCAAACATGTGAATTAATCTCATGCCACATTATTTTGGAATGGATATAAGAAGATTGAATTGAAGAAAAATCTAAATATCTTTGAAAGTTGAAATATCAAAATGGCAACCAAACATCTTCAGGCTAGAGAGTGAAAAGACCCCAAACATAGAAAAAATTGAGATTTGACTTGCCGGTAGAAAAGTCAAATTGAACATAAAAGAGTTAATCAATGAAAGATTTATAGGGACTATGTTTCAACTATTTGATGCAGCATTTCTTTTTTAAAGAACTTCAAAATTGTATTTATAATTGTAGACTATCATTTTTGTTTTGGTATTATAAGTTTACATTAGAACCTAGACCATTCCTGCCCAAAAACTCTCAAGCTAGAGAATTCTTAACCAGCGACTGTACATTAGTATAAATGAAGAGAATGAGGAGATTAGAAGCTTATCTTAGATATGACTCATCCCGGATATGTTTCGGAGTCAAGAAAACCTTGATTCGCACAAAAACACGCCCATGAATGTGAGCTGTGCATTGCCTTCTAATTTTAGTCGCCCGTTCTCCTAGCTATGACTCATCCCGGATATGTTTCTGAGTCAATAAACCACTGATTCGAACAAAATCTCACTTGTGAATGTGAGCTATGCATTTCCTTTTAATTTTACAAGACGACGCGAGCAGTCAGAAACAATACACAAATTTAATGTGGTTCATTCCTAATTGGAATATGTACACAATCAGTAGCCGATTAGTTTCACTGGTTGAAATAATAAGATTTGTACAAAAGGCTCAGATTAATTTTGAGCCGTAGAAGCTTGAGATAAGATGGTTCGGTTAGAAATGAGCGTAGATTAAAATGTGCAAAGGTAAGCAGTTGAGAGACAAGCTTTTGTCCACTTAAGCAGCTGAAATAAACTCCGAGACACTTTCCCAAGCACTAGGCTGAAATTATTAATCGAGAAACAAGCTTTTAACTCAGCAAAATAGCCTAAACTAAAGAACTAGAGCGCCCAGCCCATGGTTCCATTGGAAGTTTTATTAAAACATCTCAAATAGAAATTCCTTCCTGCTTAGTGCTTACACTAAGAAAATATTCTCTTCCCAAGATACCTGCTACGGTTGCGCAAGCCGACAGGGCACGCACGAGCCGACGAGACACCGTGGAAAGTCTGCACGCAGAGGGAGACGATGACGAGCCCGTCTGGAGGAGACGAGACCAAAGACGCGACGCCAGCAAGATTATTTTATTTCTATTCGCTTTATGTTATTAAATATTATGTTGTGTACGCTTTTAATTATGTGCTTTCGCTATCCGCACCCCATACCTATGGCGGGGTGGGGTTGTACTTTTTTATTATTTTTGGATGAATGAAAATTAGGATTGTTTCCTAAGGTTTTCCTCTCAAACACTAATCCTCCATCTACCTCAACCCCGCCGGCCCTCCCCCTTGTCGAATTCCTCTTGGGATCATATCAATTTGGTCTAACCTACCTCACCGCCCGCCATCTCGCCGTCAGTGCTCGTGATCTCCGTGTAATTTCCGCTGAGAGCCCGTCGCCCGATTCCGCGAACGATCTGCGTCGTCTGCCTAGGTCACGTCCCGATTCGGCTCCGCGCGCCCGATTTTGCATCATCCGTGAGGGCAGTCGCTACCTGCTTCCTGACCCAAGCAGCCCGTACTTCCTTCCACGCCGACGTCGTTGATCCGCGACTTCCAGGGGCCCGTACGATTGTCGATCGACAGTTTTGTACGGTGCCATCGCAGGAAGCGCAGCACGCCTGTTTTCGCTCCTAGATCCTCCGCTTCATCCATGCGCCCCGATCAGACACAAAAACACTGACGCCCCCTGCTTCTGTCAAACAGCGGTTTCGAGCCCCAAATCTGTCGGATCTACAGTGCAAGCCGCCGATTCCAACAACTTCTGCGGCAATCAGCACTTCCGTATCGATCTACCCTTCCAGTCGTTTCCTTCCGTTCTGTCGTTTTCAGTCCATGGCTCCTAACACTCGCTCGGACGGAGATCTTCCTCTGAATGCGACAGCCGAAGCCCGAAGTCGCCGCTTGGAGGAGCAAGAACAACTCGTCGCCTCCATGCACGCCTCGCTCCTCGCCCTCCACTCAAAAATCGACTCCCTCCAGGCGTATGTCGTCGCCATCGCCGTCGCCGCCGCCGCCGCCACCACGTCCAGCTCCGGCCCGACCGCGAGCAGCGGCTCTCTCATAGGCGTCAGACCGCGGGCCATTCCTTCAGGGACCACACCTTCGCCTATTCTGGGCCGGTCCGCCCTCTTTCTCGACATTCCCTCCTTCGTTGGCATTGACCCAATGGGTTGGATTGCCAAGGCGGAGCAATATTTCGATCGGAGCACGATAAGGTGTCTACGGTGGTGGTTGCCCTAGACGGCTCGACAATCCACTTGGCTCGGTGGCTACTCCAAAACAACTTGTCCCTCTCCTGGTCCGAGCTCAACCAAGAGATGATCCGGAGGTATAACACTCGCAACTGCGGCTCCTCCGCTTTCGAGCGTCTTTGCGGCGTCCGCCAGACAGCTGTCCTGGACAATTATGTTGATGAGTTTGTCACCCTGGTCTCCCACGTTCTCGGGTTACCGCCCGATCACCTGGGCTTATTCATGCAGGATCTACTGCCACATATCCTCTCTCATCTCCACACACACCATCCTCACATAGTCTCTGACGTCATGGACTTGGCGCGTCTGGTGGAAGCCGACCTCTCCCCCCGGTCACCTGCTCCTACGGGCGACCACCACTAGTCCTGGCTATCTTGGCGACCGCCAACCACGGCTCCTCCACCGCGGCAGCCGCCTTGGGGAAACCGACCGGTTCTCCCACCGGTCCCTCAGCGCCTCTCAAACTGTGATTACAATGAACTTCGCAACAAGGGTTTCTATTTTTGGTGCCGCCATTCGTACTCCACCAACCATTAGTGCGCCGTGAAGGAGTTCCACTCCATCATCGGCGACGTCGACCCCGAGGTGATCCTGACCAACTTTGATGCCCAAGAGCTCTCAGAGGGGGATACACCTCTCGACCACACCACGATTACGTTCCACCGCCTGGAGTTATCCCATGACTCGATGGGTGGGACCTCCGGCCAGCAGGCCATGCAGCTATCGGGCACATTGCGGGATCGCCCGATCATCATCATGGTGGACAATGGCGCGAGCCACAACCTCATCTCTGAGCACCTGGTACAGCAGCTCTGTCTACCCTCGGTTCCCTCCCTGGATGTTACGGTTCGTATGGGCGATGGGTTCCACCGACCGACTCAGGATTGTTGCACTGTCGTCTCTCTCTCTGTGGGGTTCTGTTTTGTGACCACGGACTTCTACACATTCAGCTCAAGAGATCTCGACTCAACTCTGGGTGTGCCTTAGCTACGCACGCTCGGTGAGGTATGCGTCAATTGGGAGACTATGTCGATGCAGTTCCTACACGAGGGCCAGCCATGCTGCCTCTACGGTGACTCCACACTACGAGGCTCTCTGATCTCCCTCTGCACGATCCAGTAGTCCATGGACGCCGGCCTCTTCGCGGGGTTGTGGGCTTCATCGGGCCCGTCCGTTGTGCCATTTCCTTTTCCGACGAACCACCGAGAGCTTTCTACTGCGCTCGCCAACGTCATCCAGCTTTCGGTAGGGTTGCCACTAGCCCAGCCAACTCTGGTCCGAAAGAAAGACTGCAGTTGGCGTCGTATTACCCACCCAAGCTACTCGATCGCCGTTACCACCTTCAGGGGGACTCTGGCTCGCAAGAGATCCCTATTACTGGATCTTACCGTTTGGAGTCTGAAGCTACGTGGTTGTCGCAGGATCACTGTTGTCGTCACCCATCCGACCACTGCCTTGGGGACAAGACATATTTTTCAGGCGGTGGCATTGTTACGGTTGCGCATGCCGACGGGACACGCATGCGCCGACGAGACACCGTGGTGAGTCCGCACGCGACGATGACAAGCCCGTCTGATATCGCTATCCGCATCTCGTGTCTATAAGGGGTGGGGTTGTACTTTTTTTATTATTCTTAGATGAATGAAAATTAGGGCTGCTCCCTAAGGTTTCCTCTCAACCCTAATCCTCATTCCTCTTCCTCACCTCCGCCGGCCCTCTCCATTGCCGGATTCTTCTCGGAACCGTATCAATACCACATTAAGGACACTAATTTTATATTAGTGGTTTATTTCCTTTGCCATTCAAGTTGATTCTTTCTGCCAAAAAATTTCAGTATTCCTCTAAAAAGTTCCCTGCATTTATTGAAAATTCTATTAAAACTTCTTTCAAATCCCACCTGCTTACACTAAAGAAATTATTCTCTTCCCAAGATACCACCACATTAAAGACATTAATTTTTTATTCGTAGTTAATTTCCTTCCCATTCTAGTTGATTCTTTCCCCCAAAAAAAATCCAATATTGCTCTACCAAGTTTCCTGCATTTATTTGTGTATCAATGGGAAAATTAAAGGGTGCACTATAATCAAAAACTGGATGCAACGTACTGAATAAAGGACTTTGACAAGATCTCTAATACTCCTGTACTCTTCTTTATATAAGGGAGACTAGTTGATTGCATCAATCTCTTGGGAGGTCGGTTTCCTGTAAAGGATCCTTCTACAAGTGAGAGTTTATAAAAAGATTTGGTAAGCTCTCTAATACTCGTCAAATCTTCCTTATATAAGGGAGACATTCTAAGTGCTAACTTAGCCAAATACAACATAAGGGGGGAAATTCAGAAAGACAAGATACTGAATAAATGACAAGATTAATCGACGGTGCACCAAGAGATGGCTTTGAGTCTTCTGTAGTGGCTTTTTCAGATTTATGACAATTTTTCATTAATCTAAATTGAGTTATGCAAGTGTTGGCAAATGTATCTCTAACTTTACAAGTTGTAGCTCCTCCTTCAGCAACACCTCCGATTAATTTATCTCTAACCTTATTCTCGCAGGTTCATGCATCCACATCTTAACATCTACATTTATACCACACTAACCAATTGAATTCTTTGATTCCCAACATGAAAAATAGCACATTGGTTTTCTTGTTAAGATATTATTAAATTTTAACTTTTAAGTGTTGAAATTAGATTATCACATAAAATAAGAGTAATTCATCAAAGTATTAATGCTACAACGGAGGTCACCACCACAGGAACAAGACAGGAGCAGGCATGTTGCACGTTTACTCGAGAAGGGCAGTGCTACACAAGCATGACTGACGAACGGAGAAGCCTAGTGCAACCCATTTCTTTTCTTATGCTCTTATATTTTTTACAAGTAATTTTAATTATGATTTTGCCTTCCGAACTTACAACAACACTCAAGCCTTTATCCCACTATAGTGGGTCAGCTATATGGATCCTTTGTCGCCATTGTGTCCTATCTTGTGTCATAATCTCACTAATGCCTAAGTACATCATGTCTTTCCTTATACTTTCATTCCAAGTCTTTATTGGTCTACCCCACCCTCGTTTAACATGCCCCTCACAACGCCTAACAGGTGCCTCTAATGGTCTCCTTTGTACGTGTCCAATCCATCTTAGTCGAGCTTCTCGCATCTTCTCTGCAATTGGTGCTACTCCTGTCTTATCCCTGATACATTCATTCCTAATTCTATCCAGTCTCGTGTGTCCACACATCCACCTAAGCATTCTCATCTCCGCAACTCCCATTTTTTTTGCTCATGTACACAATTCACTGCCAAACACTCAGAACCATAGAGCATCGCTGGTCTAATTCCAGTACGGTAAAACTTGACCTTAAGTTTTAATGGTACTTTACGATCACACAAGATCCCTGACGTGCCTTTCCAATTTAACCAACCGCTTCGATTCTATGTGTCACATCTTTATCAATGCCTTTGTCTTTTTAACTATCGATCCAAGATATTTAAAACTCACTACGGGAAATATCTTGATCGCCCAACTTAAAAATGAAGCTATCCATCCTTCTTGCACTGCTAAATTTAAGCTCCATAAACTCTGTATTTGTCTGCTCAACATAAAACTCTTCTTTTCTAAAGTGTCTCGGGAAGATTCAAGTTTTGCATTTACACCCTCGCGCGTCTCATTGACCAAAACGATATCATCCACAAATAATAAAAACCAAGGTACTTCTTGTTGGATATGTTCGGTGAGCTCATCTAAGATAGGGGTAAAGAGATAAGGGCTTAAAGTTGAACCATGATGTACGCCAATATTGATAGGGAATTCCAGTGTTAATCCTCCAGATGTCTTCACCCTTGTCACTGAATTTGTATACATATATTGGATTATGTCAATGTATGATACATTTACACCTTTCTTTTCTAAGACTCTCCATAAGAACTCTCTTGGAACTCTATCATAAGCCTTCTCAAGGTCGACAAACAGCATATGCAAATCTTGTTTTCTTTCTCGATTGTTGTCAATGAGTAAAACCCATGTAAAGATCTATTTATGCATTTGGCAATAGGAACATGAGCTCGGGTGGTCAAGAACTTTCCTTGGTAATCCTCATCCCCTCTCCCACTACATTTGTTTCCACAGTTGAACCTCGACCTACTCTCTTCCAGCCACATCAATTTCATTGTCGGGCAATACTACATACTGCCTGCAATAACCTATCATCTGGATCATGTACCCGCACGATTTTCTTTGACACTAACTATTAGATTCCTCCACTCGTCCCATCGCACAATCCATCCACCTCCTCATGCAATCCATATGTTGTACATGATGCCTGCAACGTTCGACGATGTCAGCAATGATTCGGCAACCATCAGCCCGACTTGTATAGATGTGTTGTCAAACATCATCTACAGAAACTCGTATGTGTCCTCCCCTTGATACAAGTCGTCTTGCAATACATCAAAGACTGAGATGTTCATGCAGAACACTCCGTCTCACACGCCACACCCAACGACCCATCCTCCATTCATGGTCAAGTGCCTAGACCGCATGTTGACAGCCCACCGCGGCCCAGAACGCTTATTACGCACCTCGAAACTATTTTAAATGTCCCCTAACATGTCTGACATGTCTTTTTAAGAAGACAATGACATTTTTCCACCAAAAATAGATTATGCGCTTACATAAAATATAGGCTGGCATATCTACTTTTCTCGATATATTGACTACTTTTGGACAAATCGTCCGTTATTTTATTAAGTTATGTTAGCATACTATCAATGTATATTTAAATCACTCACACACAAACACATACATAATTTTATTAGGCTTAATGTTTCATTTTCTTTAATATATGTTATTCTTATATTCAAGTTTGTACATTTTATCACAATATATTTCTTATTTCATAATCCAAAAATTGTTTAAAATTGAACACAATTATTAGTGGATTATTTTAGCTTATAATATAAATTTAATATGCATAAAAAGACTTAGGTTATGTTTGAGAGGCCAGTGGCCTTTCTGTGAGGGAGCAAACGGAACCGGTAAGGCGGGGAGAGGCGTTTGTTTTTTTGCCACCGGCGGCAGAAAAATGGGAAAAGGCTTCGTCAGTGAACATGACCCTCTCCCTCTAGTCCAGATTGTCATGGTGTTTGTTCCCTCACTGAAACGACGTTGGCCTCCCAAATAGAGCCTTAAAATCAATTAAGGATATGCAAATTTTAAAGATTCTTATATATATTTTTATTTGTTAATAATATATTATTTTGGACTCTTTTATTTTGGGAAATATATAACTCATTCTAAGTCTACTTGTTATACTAATTTTTTACTTTCAGAATATATAATTATATTTTACAGGATATGAAAATCCGATATTTTTAGAATACGTCCAACATGCCTTCAACTTCCGAATTTCAATATTTTAAAACTCAATCTGACATGTCACCGACATCCAACAATTACAACATTGCTCCTCGCACGATCGAGGTGCCCAATTCAATGGATCTCATCTGATGGAGTGGATAGTAAAGGCGGAACAATTCTTTGACATTATCCTCCTTGGGATGGGGGGCTTTGATCTTCATTGAGCGCAATGGCTTCGTCTTACCAGTCCATTCTTCACATGGGGGAACTTAAGCAAACTCTCATCAAGTAGCATGATCACCGTTACTCAGACAACATTGTGAAGAGTCCCTGAGGCGGCCTTCTTCACATGACCACGATGAACTTCTCCATCAATGTGTACATTAAGCTCGCCATTCACGTCCCGTGATTTGGCTCGAATCACCACCTCTACTTCATACAAGGGTTGCAGTTGCACATCCACTCATATTTGCACCGACCATCCAATGGACATCGCTGCCTCCATGGAGGTCGACAAATTGGTTGAAGTGGACTTCACCATCAAGCCAACCGACCACACGCATGTTTCACCTCAACCTCCTCCACTCTATATACCATCCGCTCCACCCACTCCCAATCACATACATCCAAAGAAGCCAATAATAGAACCTTCCACCATCACAAATCGACAACACCCGCCCCTCGAACCGCTAATCTCCCACGGAGTGTCCAAGAAGGACTATGATTCACGAGTAAGTGGTTATGTTTTTGTTACAAACAACTCTCTTTCTCCATCTCATGATTGTCAGATGAAGGAGCTAGGAAATATTTATTGGAAATATATATGATGAGATTACTACAACAAATTTTAACACTCTCACAGTTGACTATACCATCCCAACTGTTCTTGAGGAAGGGAACTTTCATCTTCGGGACCTCGGCTTGCAACTCCATTTGGGGGATGGATATTTTGGGCCCACGGACCATAAAAATATTCAACAAATTCTTTATTGATATTGGTGGGCTGTCAAAGTTACCTCTTCGGAAATTTGGTGACCCACATTCATTGGATCTTTTACCAAATTCCACAGTGGACTTACAGGAAATTCATTGCTCCCTCATAAATGGTATCTACCATCACCTTCAGCTTGCTACCGCTAGCGCACAACTTAATCCTATGTTTTTCTTTGGGGAAAATTAATGCCATCTTGTGCATTAATAGTCAATGCACCTTAGGGGACTTCTACGTCAATTTATCTCACATTACGATATCTTTCAACTAGGAAGGGCATGCACACCATTAGGGGGGCACCTCCTTCAAGACGACATCTTACTGAATAATTCAGAAAACAACATACCGACAACAACCTCCATCACTCCCACATGCATGGTGTTACCTCCTCAATAGCGGCTAATTTTGCAAAAAATTCTAAAATTTTCTTAGACTTTAAAAGTCTTCCTCGACATTGGCCTACCAACCCCTTGCATTCCTCTAGATCCATGGGTGCAAGTAGTCTCTATACAAGCATATCGCCATGGAACATTTAAAAATACTAGAACAAGCGGCTCGTTGCCGAAATGTTCACGACATGGTTGATTCATCCTAGTGCAAAGCCCGTTCTCGATCCTGGTTCTTTTGGTAAGAAAGAACATGAGCTGGTGATTTTGTGTGGGCTACAGGGAACAAAACAAGGTTTCAGTAACTACTAAATACCTGCTCCATGTTATCCAATAGCTCTTGGATGAGCTTTACAAAGCAGCTTACTTTTCCAAGTTGTACCTCTGCTTGGGTTACAATCAGATTAAGGTTTGTGTCGAAGACATTCACAAGACCACTTTTCAAACCCATAACTACTATATGAGTTTTGGCTCACACCACAACAACACATCCACCACCTTTCAGTACACGATATATCCATCGTGTTTTTGTAGGAATATCTCAATATTCATGGATGATATACTGGTTTACAGAATGACTTGGAAGGGCCACCAGAGCCATTTGGCGACCACGATGGAAACACTCCAATGATACACCATATTTGTCAATCTGAAGACGTGCACAAGTACCCAGCAATAGGTCAATTATACCGGCCACACCATCTCTTCTAAAGGCATATCCATGAACTTGGATAAGTGGCAATAATTTGGAAGTGGCTGACACCAAGATACTCGCGAAACGACCGTGATTTTCTTGTCCTCACCGAATATTATAAGCATTTCCTATGAAGCACGGATACTTAAAAATGGTCTACATATCGGCTCTAACGCGTACCGGATACGGGAAACGCCCGGAAACGCGTTTCCGAAACTCCAGGAAACGCATTTTTTTAAAAAAAATGATTTATTTTCGGAATCGCGTATCCCGCAAGGGGGATACGCGATTCCGTGAGATATAGGACCGGCTTCTTCTTCTCCTCCTCCACCTCCTTCTTCTCCTCCTGCTTCTTCTCCTTCAACTTCTTCTTCTCCTTCTTCTTTTCCTTCTTCTTCTCCTCCTCCTCCTCCTCCTCCTTCCTCTCCTTCTCCTGCTTCTTCTTCTTCTCCTCCTCCTCCTCCTCCTTCTTCTTCTTCTCCTCCTCCTCCTCCTCCTCCTTCTTCTCCTGCTTTTTCTTCTTCTTCTCCTGCTTTTTCTTCTTCTTCTCCTGCTTCTTCTTCTTCTCCTCCTCCTCCTACTTTTCCTGCTCCTGCTTCTTCTGCTTCTTCTTCTCCTGCTTCTTCTTTCTGCATCATGTTAATATCCAATATATGCCTAAAAACATTACATTATGTATTCTTCATGCGCCGAGAGAAATTGGAGTACTTACTCTTCACAACGTGCAGAAGATTTAATAAATATCCATAGCAATCTTCGTCTTCTTTCTAGAAGAGATCAAAAATACAATGAAGGAGAGTCTACATTGTGGGATATTGCGAACGATGGCTTTGAGTCATTCGAAGATGTAGGTACACTTGAGATAGTTAATCTATCGCTTGATGAACCAAGGTTGGAGCTCTCGATTATTGAAGAAGATGATGAAGTCGATACTATTGGAGAGAGTGTTTAATTTTTATACTTGATATTTAGCATGTGAATGCAACAAAACAATGCTCAATTGATGTAATGATGTATTGATGTGGACATGTGATAAATTGTTCTTTATGGTATTTGTTTCCTTGAATGTTATTTAAAGCATTATATGAAATGTCAATGATATATAATATAGTCTTATTTTTTTTCGTTACAATTCAAGATATGTACAAATAGTTTGCTAGTTGTCTTATTCTTATATTAATTAATACTTATATTAAAATAATTAAAAATAATTAAAAACGTTTCCCGTAGCCTAATTTTTTTTAAATCACATTTCTCGTATCCGTTTCGTATCGTATCGTGTATCCCGTTTCCGTCCCCGTGCTACATAGAGCATTTCAGCAAAGATATAGAAAATTGACCTGACCACTGACAGCGCTCCTCAATAAGTTGATTGGCCCTACTCTGTGGTGTATTGCATAGGCAACCATGGCTTATGCAGCATGCCTTAGGGATTAATTCAGTGCTCACTATACTTAATTTCACCCAACCCTTCATCGTTGAATGTAAAATGTTAGGAACTAATGCAGCACTCTGCCATATCAACTACTGCAACCAATCCTTCCCTAATTCAATTTGCTCTAGCTCAAACTATGAGACTGAACTAATGCCATTAATCATAATCGTACAACATGGGAGGCCTTGTTCGGTCAACATTCATAGTGTGCACCGACTAGCACATCCTAAGGTATCCGCTAAGTTATTGAAGGCGCAAGGTGCAGCGAGGTGCAAAGGAGTCATGGAGCCTAGGCGTAAGGCGCGGGCCTAAGGCACGGGCCTAAGGCACGTAAGGCGCAAGAATAGAAAAAAAAAATACAATTTATTAAATACAAAAACACAAAAAATAAATCTATCATCATATCAACACACTAAAGATGCATATATCACAACTTCAAAGGATACTTTTAGATTGTGCTTTACAAATATTAACTGATATAGGTGCAAGTGTTGTGGCTTGCTGCAATCACATAGAATTTACATTGTTCTTCTTCATCAGTGAAGTTCACTTCGTGATATAAATTTGAAGAACTAGACATGACCACAAATTTTTTTAGTGATGAAAGGTTGATTGGTGCACCATGAATGTTATGGATTCAAACCCATATTTGGGCATATTTTTAATTAGATGGTAATTAAGACATGCTTAGATATTTGCAGCGCCTCCGAAGCTCATGTTTCTCTACCTAATTCAAGACTACAAATTATGTAATTTTACCAAATCCCTTAACCTAATTCATCTTTCTCTACCCATAATTCTCTTTCTCAATACTCGCTTGATCTCAACCATTTACTCTCTTCTCTTGTATTTTTAGATCATACACGTTTCAGATGATAAAAATATAAATTAAATAAATGTAACTTCCCTCACTTGATGATAGATACCTACGAAGCACCGGTACGGGTACGGGTACCGGATACGATACGTACCCGGTACGGCGGTACGACAAAATTTTAAAAAACAAGGATACGGGTACTTATGATACGTTATAACAAATATAATATATATTTTCATATCACAAGTGCAATAAATAGTTCTCAAAATATTGAAACATTAAACATAAATCATAACTTGAAGTACAAGTTCACAAACCAATACAACATAACATGAAGTTTTCAAACATTAAGCATTCGTAAATATTACAAAATTTAACATCTTATATGTTTAACCAAAAGAGATAAAATTAAACTTAAGTTACTTATCAGTTTTTTTTCTTCTTCATTGTTGGAGATCAACATCTTCAATCTATGGTTAGTCTAAAGACAAGTTAGCCATTTTGTTAATAACTTGCGTTGAATCAACACGTTCAATACACGTACTTGTAACACAAAGGAACCGATACCAGAAACATACTCAGTACAGATACACAACTTAATTGGGCGTACTAACGCTTCTTAGCATAGAGCCAACATTTGTTTACTCTAGAAAAACAGACTCATATCATAGTATGCAGAATGATGTGCTAAGTCCAAGTGTGTCCACATAGGTGTATCCATTGAGTATCGGGTACGTACCGGTACCGGATAATTATCTGGTACAGGTAAACTGCCTTCGGGGAAGTATCCATGCTTCATAGATAGATATAAAAAATCATATAATCTAAGCCCAATATCATGTTTTTGCCCACATTCAAAAAAAATCATTAATCAAGTTGAAGAAAATGTCCTTGAAAGGCCCAGACGCGCCTAGGGCGCCTCGCCCGCCACTGTCTTGCAGAGGTGAGGCCCGATGCGCCCGGCACACCTAGACGCGCGCCTTAATAATATAGGGTATTTGTTTAGCAAAAAACACCACCGTAATGCACTAAATTTAGATGGACAAATTGTTGGGTTATGACTTTACGGCGAATTACTAGTCATGAAAAACAAAGTGATCGGTGCTCAATCATGGCAGTAAGAATCGCCGGCCTCATGGCCATTTCATGACCAAAATAGCAAGTGGACATCATCCAGCAAGAGGTAGATATCGCGAAGACTTACAAAGCATTGTGGATAGCTTGCACACTGATTAAGCAGCACGCGAAGAATTTCTTATATCGGAGACCACTTACATTATCGTTGATGATTAGTCATCTCTACTATTTGATGTGACTCCCACGGCAGGTCGCAAAGGGATTTTCGCACTTATCTCCACTCGACAGACACACTGTATTGGAAGGGTATGATTAAATTTGTTAAGGAGTTTATAGTGTCATACTTAGTGTTAAGATACCTAGTTTGAGTCCACCTTCCCTGGGGGATTATTACAACCCCTATCAGTGCCAAAGTCGACATGAGATGATTTGGTGATGGACTTCACATGTTTACCACAATTTTTAGAGCTCTACTATATACATGTCATCGCTGGGGTGTTCATCCATAGCATTGTCCGTTTACAAGGGGTTTCCTTGATGATTCGTGAGCGATCAAGATTTAATATTTATCAGTATTTTTTGCTGGGAAACATTCAAGCTTCAAGGGACTCGGCTTCATATGAGTATGACATACCACCCAAAGACAGATGACGAACCAGAGGTCCTGAAATGTTGGCTCAAGGCATAGTCTTTGCTTTGTGTCAAATTGACCTGGTGGTTGGAGCAAGTGGTTAGTTGGGCCAACTTTTCCTTTTCACTACGCGACATTGAAGACTCTCCTCCATTTAGTATACATCAAACCGTCACCTACAATGTTCTAACACTTACCGATTGAGTGTCACGTGGAGACACTCCAAGGTTGTGGGACGAGGATGAGATCTTGCTTCAACTTAAATTCGACCAACAAAAAGAGGAACAAAAGATGTCAATCTGGCAAATAAGAGATGAGAAATTCAATTTAAGGTAGATGTGTTCTTCGTCTAGCTCTTCTTCTACCGCCAGATAAGAGTGATTAAACCGCCAGATAAGAGTTTCGGATGGGGTGAGATTTAAGCGTTTGAAAAACTAAAAAATATACAATGTGGTGTGGTTTCTAATGAAACTGCATAATATAATGATGTACTAGACAATATCTACCTATTCTAAGTTAAATTTGAAGAACTATCATCTTCCGGTTGAAGAAATGTCATTTTCCACCTCTTCATTATGAATTATAGTTGATATTTATCTTTGGAAATATGTTCATTTGATACCTAGTATGAATCAATTATTCACTCTTGCGTATATGTCACTATATTAAATATCACTCTTTGGAAATACGTTCTTTTGACAGACAGTACGAATCCATTATTCACTCTTATGTATATCTCATTATATTGAAGATCGATCAATTGATCTAACAATGATTATATCACTGTTTTCAGATTTATAAGGAATTGCATATACAATTTAAGGTTTAGATGGAGCTTCTTAAGGTTTTTATAAGGAGTTCCATATTAAAAAAATTTGACTCTCGTCTTAAATCTGGCTTATTTGATGCATATATGGTCTTCAAGTATTTGTGTTGTTTTTTATCTTTGAAATTAATAAAGCTTCACTTTTTGATGAATGGGTCAAAAAAAGGAGCTGGTTAAGGTTTTTTTCAGGAGTTTCAAAAAAAAATTTTATTTTTCACTTAATTTGGCTTTGTTTGATGTCGTTCTTATTCTAATATCTGTAGTGTATTTTATCTTTGAAATTAATGAAGCTTAACTTGTATCTGTAGTGTATTTTATCTTTGAAATTAATGAAGCTTAACTTGTTGATGAATCGGAGCAAAAGATGCACAATATATTGAAACACTTGAAGGAGATAAATGTTATGGGGCTTTCCCTTTGACCTTGTCACCGGCGGTGGAGTTATGGCGGCGAGGCGGTGATGCAGTGGGCGGCGTATCGCGGGAGGCGGCTAGGGTAACTCACGGGTTTTTCCCGTGGGTTTAGAGAGAGAGAGAGAGAGAAAATAAGAGAGAGAGAGAGGAAACTTGATTCTAATTTTGCTTGCATACCATTTTGGTCTAACCGGGCCCTATTAAAGTTCGCCAATACCCCCCCCCCCCCATTTGGGCTTACGACAATGGGTACAAAACGTTAACAAAAATACACGAAATAACATAAACATAATTTGAAGATACGAAGATAATTGGCGTCATCACGCCACATAACATCGCCGCCCTCGTCCGATTACAGCTTGTCCTCAAGCTTGATCGAAGGGTCTTGCAGTGTCTGCGCCGCCTGTCGCGTCATCATCGGGAGGATCATCTACTTCGAGCCAAAATAAACGTTTGCATCGATGGACCGGGGTGAATTGTTCATCGCAATTGTAGCACAAGCTTTTTTCTTGTCGCTCGGCCATCTCGGTGCGGGACAAACGGCGGCGAACAGTAGTCTGCAGTGTAGCGTCCCGAAAAGGAGCCTTGTCCGGCAGGCTAGCTAGAGAGTAAGTGCCACGATGGTCGCGACGTCCCAACAGTGGATCATCGAGAAGTAGTCATCGTTCACAGGCTCTGGCGAGGCTCATAGGTGTATTGAGATCACGTGGCAGAAGGAATTCCACATCCCAACATAATCGCTCGTGGAGACCGGCGGTGAAGAGGGGAACCTGTTGCTCCGGTAAGACGGATGTTGCTCTTGACAAGAGAATTTGAAATTGTTTGAGATAGTAGTCGATGGAGCCGTCCTGTTTGAGGTTCACAAGATCGTCGAGTGGGTTTCCCTGGATAGCAGGACCAAATCTCAGGATGCAAGCCTAACAGAATTCTGCCCACGAAACGTTCGGGTGTTCCCGCAGAAGTTGAGTGAACCACAATTGCGCGGGGCCGAGTAAGTGGAAGGAGCCAATGTTGAAGCGTTCTTCCTCTGCCGTGCGCTGGTTGTTGAAGAAAATATCACAACGGGTAAGCCAAGGGAGAGGATATTCGCGGCCCTCGTAGATGGGAAAATCCATCAGGATAGCTTGTGCATAGGCGGGGTATTCCGCGCCTATAGGAACGGAGGAGTCCGCACGGCTTGTCGAAGGGTGGTCGGTCGTGTGCAAGGGCGGAGAAGGCAACCTTTGTAAGGCATCCAAGCGTGCGTTGAGGGCGTCCATTTTGGCATTCTGCGTCGCAAGCATGGTTTGGAAAAGGGCCATGATCTCAGCGAGCGAGAGAGCACTGTCGGCCATCGGTGAGAGGGTTGTAAAGACGGTCAACGGTGTCGGAAGTAGGATGACGGAGGAGGGTCACGGAGCTGCTGTGTGGGGCTGGGAGGGAGGATAGTAGCAGCAGAATACTCGGGAGCACGGGCCTCGGAGCTGGGAGACGAGCCGGCGCACGCGTGGTGCGGCGGGGTAGTAGCCGCGAGGGTGGGAGAAGAGTCGGCGAGTGTACGGTGCGGCGAAGTTGTTGTCGCGGGGTTGGAATGACGTTCCGGATCGCACGAGTTGTTGGAAGAGGAAACGACAAAGGAACGGTGCCGATCGCGCGAGTTAGGGCAAGCGGAAGACGCGTCGGAGGGGTTTGGCTCTGATACCAGACTGTTATGGGTCTTTCCCTTTGACCTTGTCACCGGCGGCAAAGTTATGGCGGCGAGGCGATGAAGCAGCGAGCGGCGTATCGCGGGAGTCGGCTAGGGTAACCCAGGGGTTTTTCCCGTGGGTTTAGAGAGAGAGAAGAGGAAATAAGAGAGAGAGAGAGAGAGAGGAAACGTGATTCTAATTTTGCTTGCATGCCATTTTGGTCCAACCGGGCCCTATTTAAGTTCACAAATACGCCCCCCATTTGGACTTACGACAATGGGTTCAAAACGTTAACAATAATACACGAAATAACATAAACATAATTTGAAGATATGAAGATAACTGGCGTCGTCACGACACATAACAATAAACCACTACACATAGTATAAATTGGTAGATAAACCACTACACAGTATAAATTGGTAGAAGCTTTAATACCAATTTGATGTAGGCTATGGGTTTATGATGTGATTTAAGATGAAATTTGAGTTAATTTGGAGATTGGAAGTTCTTTATGTTAAACACTTGAGTTATACGAAAGTTGGCTTTAAAACAACTAGCAAGACGGAAATGCAATCGTCAACAATTTGGTGTCGTATGATGAGTTGCTAAATGATAATGTCTAATCTTAACAATCATGTAGAAAAATAATACTAACGCTTTGAACGAGAAATACCGTAGTCAAACTACTTTTGTATTTTTGATTGAGGGGATAACTCAAGCTAGTACTGATCGGGAAGTCCTTCGTCAGGTCGTTGCCTACTCCTTCCTTGAATGTCCTTCAAGGGTCGTACACTTTCACACTTAGTAGTCATTCACTCAGAGGGAAAAAGTACAAAGAAGAACAATGTAGCAATAGCCAACAATTGCAAATTTCATTCATTCAAAGGATGATTACAACAAGAACATTCATGCCTATTTATAGATCTTAAGAGCCATGAAAGGTGGGGAGGGAATGGCTTTGGATTCCATGTGTTTAGTTGGAGGTTGGGTCATCATTATAGTGGTCTTTAGTCACATGTCTGAAAGATGAAGAAAATAAGATGGCTTAAGTGTGAAAAGAGAGAAGTTTGTGGTGGCTATTAATGACATGAAGAATAAAGTGGTTTATGTGTTAAAATGGGGTAGTTTATGGTGGCTAATAATTACATGTAGAAAATAAAGTGATTTTTGTGTGAAAAGTGGGTGTTTATGGTGGACATTCATGACATGTAGAAATTTAAGTGGTTTATGTGTAAAAAAGGGGTGGTTTATGGTGGTCATCATGATATAAAGAAAAAAGGTGGTTTGTGCGTGAAAAGGAGGTGGTTTAACATGTGGGCTAAGTTATGTTGGGTTTCGATGGTATTGGGTTTGGCTTGCTCAAGATTTATAATATTTCTTACAATATATAAAGTCCAAATTACACAAGTAATAGCTCAAATTACATAAGTAATAGCCCAAAATACATAAGACTTAAAATGCGAGTGAGCACATAAGTATGCTCAAAATAAAATACATAATTAAATAGAAATATAGATTTAATTTGAAGGTCTGTATAATGTGTGTTGACATCAACTTTTCCATTGTCTTGATTTAACTTGTCCGAGCTTTAAAGAATTCGACTCTGTCAAATGTGAGTCTAGGTAAGCCTGTAGGAGCTTTGAATCCAACTGTTGTAGCTCTTCAATAGTAATCTAGGAATCATTAATTTGGGTTAGACCTTTCCAGCGAACAAGGAAGCGATGAGTAACACCATCAACTGACCATATCACCTGCTCATTAAGTATTTGCACTAGCCGAGGAGACCTCAGACATCTCGAGGAAGGGATTTGCAGTTGACTACCAGCTAGTTCCTACATGTTAGTACTAATAGAAGTATCCACATCAAAACAGTAGTACATAGTTAGATCAGCAATATTGAATACTGATGAATAACCAGCATCTATAGGTATATCTAATTCAAAAGTATTTTTTTAATCTTCTTAATGATCTTGTATGGACCAGGTCTTTTATTGGTTAGCTTCTTAAGAGTGTCTGAGGGCATTCTTTCTGGTCTCACCTTCACAAGCACCATGTCTTATAGGTATATCAGCATCTATAGGTATAAATAATTCAAAAGCATTATTATTAATCTTCTTAATGTTCTTGTATGGACCAGCCCTTTTATTGGTTAGCTTCTTAAGAGTGACTGAGGGCATTCTTCCTAGTCTCAGCTTCACAAGCACCATGTCTCCGACTGCAAATTCAACGGGGTGCTTGTGTTGATCAGCTGCTTTCTTATAGCTTTCGTATTTTAACGTAAGTTTTTGTTGAATCTCCTTATGTAATGCATGCATATGTTCGGCGAATGTTGATGTCCAATAAGTAGCAGGTAAATCAATGAGATCAACGGGCTTTCTTGGGTCATATCCTGTAACAATTTGAAAATGTGACATGCTCGTGGATCTATTAACAGAAATATTAGAAGCAAACTCAGCGATATGCAGAACTAAATCCCAAGTAGTAAAATGTTCAGTAACTAAGCCCCTAAGAAGGTCACCAAGGATACGGTACACAACTTATGTTTGATCGTCAGTCCGGGGTGGTATGCAGTAGAAAAAACTAGCTTAGTACCTAATTTCTTCCATAAAGTTTTCCAAAAATAGCTAACAAAACGCACATCCCTATCAGAAACAACAGTTTTTGGTAATCCATATAGATGGACTACTTCCTTCATGAATAGCGAGGCAATATACGAGGCATCAGATGTTTATGACATGGAATGAAATGGGTCATTTTGAAGAACCTATCAACAATAACGAATATGGAGTCATAGCGATGTGTTGTACGTGGCAACCCCGACACAGTCCATACTAATGTCCTCCCAAGGTCTATACGGTATGGGTAAGGGGGTATATAAGCCATCCATGGGCCGCCCTCGCTTTGCCAATTGACAAATACGACATGCCCAATAATACAAGCCACATCAAGCTTAAGGCTAGGCCAAAAGAATTTATCCTCGACAATAGCAATGGTCTTATCTCGGCCAAAATGACCAACAACTCCTCCTGCATGCATTTCCTCAATGAGGAAGTCACGAAGTGAAGAATAAGGAATACAAAGATGTGTTCCTCGAAATAAGTAGTCATCTCTCATTTGGTACTCATTGTGAGGACTCCGAGACTCAGCATCAAAAGATGCATACATGCGACAAAAATCCATGCAATTAATGTAATCATTCTTCATTTTATCAAACTCAGTGATTGTAGAGCTCATGACCTTCATAGTAGTACATACTCGACTTAGTGCATCTGCCACTTTGTTCTTAGCACCTGATGTATGCTTAAGGGCAAATGTGTACTCTTGTAAAAATTGAATCAACTTAGCTTGTCGAAAGTTAATCTTCTTTTGAGAGTTTATATATTTTAGTGTCTCATGGTCAGAATACAATACAATTTTTTAAAAAAAATAAATGTCTCCAATGACGAAGTGATTGGATAATAGATAAAATTCTTTATCGTAGGTTGAATATTTTTGTTGAGCCATATTTAATTTTGCTTTAGGACGCCACCAATGTCAACTCCCGAAGCTATCCCAGAACACTTCAAAAATCTTATTAGAATTTGGAAGCCTCAAAACAGGGGGTCTTGATAAGCAATTCTTAATCTCTAAGAAAGTCTTAGAGGTTCTGGTAGTCCATCTAAACTTACTTTTTTGGAGACATTGAGTGATAGGTGTCATAATAGTGTTGAACCCTCGAATAAATCTACGATAGAAGGTTGCTAATCACTTAAACCTATGAACTTCATGAATAGATGATGGTACTGGCCACTCATGAATGGCTCGTATCTTTTCAGGGTCTGTAGAGGCTCCTTTACTTGACGGAACAAAGCCTAAAAATATAGTCGAGAGAGTCATAAATGAACATTTTTTAGGTGCACATAAAGTTGCTCGCGTCGTAGAATCTCAAATACTTGTCGAAGATGTGAAAGTTGATTATCCCTGAATTTGCTAAAAATTAAGATATCGTCAAAATATATGACAAGATATTTCCCAATATGTGGTCGAAGAATGTGTCATGAATCGCATAAATGTTTTTGGGGCATTAGTTAACCCAAATGGCATGACTAACCACTCAAATAACCCTTCTTTTGTTATAAAGGCAGTCTTCCACTCATCACCTTCTCGCATGTGGATCTGGTGGTATCCGCTTCTAAGATCAATCTTCGAGAAGGTGGTTACTCCTGACATCATATCTAACATCTCATCAAGTTTTGGTATTGGAAATCTATATTTAACTGTAATTTTATTTATCATACGACTGTCAATGCACATGCGTCATGTCTCATCCTTCTTAGGGGTAAGAAGGGCAGGAACTGCACAAGGAGACATACTATCTCTAATGAAGTCTCGACTCAAGAGGTCCTCAACATGACGTTTGAGCTCAGCATGCTCAGTAGGACTCATCCGATAATGAGGTAGGTTTGGGAGCGTAGATCCAGGAACGAGATTCATTGCATGTTGAATACTTCTTAATGGTGGTAGTTTAGCTGGTAACTCTTCTGGACAAACATCCTTGAATTCTTGTAGGACACTTACCTCAGATGTTAATGTGTTCATAAGCATCGTACTAGGTGAATTTAAGATAACTAGAGCAAACATAAGAGGATAGTCTACTTCCTTTTTGAACTCATTTCTATTAATGATATGAAGTGATTTATGTTCAATAGAGGTCGATGAAGTCACTAGTTGTTTTAATGCATCTTCTTTAAATTTAGTAGGTTTTGGGATTACACACTTACCACCAAAAGCAAATGTATGTGTTTGAACGGCCAAGATGTGTCACATCCAAATCGTACAACCATAATCGCCTTAAAAGTATATGCGCAACATCCATAGGGAGGACATCACACAATATCTTATCACTATATCGACCTAACTGTATTGACACCAAACAACGTTGAGAGACAAAATATAGATGTTGTATCTATCCAAGCAACTTTGTATGGTATAGGGTGAGGTTCAGTAGTAAGATTTAGTCTAATAAGAGTTATAGTTGAAACAACATTCATGCAACTACCACTATCGATAATACGTTCGCATATCTTCTCTCCAATTTTAGTGATAGTAGTAAATATTGTTGTGCGCTTCCAATCTTCATCAGTCTGTGGTGTTGTAAGCATACACCGTACAACTGCTACCTGATTAGAATCAAGTGTTTCGTCAGATTCTTTGTCTTCTTCTAATGGCTCTACTTCACTATCTTCTAAGTCTTGAGACGATTTGGGGGGTTCAAATCTAATAGGAAGGTTACATGGGCACTGAGATGCATAATGCCTGATTTGTTTGCAACTAAAGGATGTGATATTTGTGGCATTAGGACCAATATTTTTGTTAGTTGACTTAAAGCCAGATGTCCTAGTGATGGCCTTTCCCTTAGGATCAGGGAGTGATGTAGAAATAGTTGATGAAGGTATGGATGGTGCTACCCTTGGTGTTTGGTTACTTTGAGTGGAGGCATGAAATTTATGTTTTTGGGTCTTGAGGTAAGACTCAATTTGAATTGCCATGTGAGAAGCTTCCTCTTAAGTGGTCACACCTTGAATAGTCATTTCGACCTTGACATTTGGTCGTAACCCAGACTTAAATCGAGCAATGGATATCTTATGAATTTCTAATATGTCACATTAAGCATTAGATCATCAAAGCGGACTGAATATTCAGACACAGTTAGGGTTCCTTGCTAAAGATCATGTAATTCTGAGAAAAGTTGATCATTATATGACTCTGGAAGGTATTTTTCAGATAAAAGTGCGTTCATCTCCATCTAATTACCCACCTCCCGATTTTTACGCTTTTCCTTCCTCTCTACAGCCGTCCAATAAGTTCGAGCGGGTCCTTTTAACATTAACCTAGCAAACCTGACTTGAGAGTTTGGTCGAATATTAATCCAATCAAAATATTGTTCAATATTGGTGAGCCAATCAAAAAAAACTCTAGGATCTAAGTTTCCATCAAAGGTTGGAGCTTCGATTTTAGCTCTACGAATAAGTTCATAATCAATATTTCTTTCTAAATTCCTTAGAATAACACGATTGGGGTCAAACCTTTGGTCATCTTGATGGTAAAGATGCCTTATAAATCTTCTTGGTTCTTTCTAACATATCATAAATAGTATAGGACTGTTGTAGACAGCAGAAAACCTCTCTACATGGTTTCAACGTGATGCGGTTCAACTCAGTCCAAAGTTGCACTTCTATGATGTGAATTTGATAAAAATTGATACATGAAGAATGGGAGCATCAATTTTTGAAGAATGGGAGCAAAAGAAGCACAATTCTGATGAATTGGTCGTATAATTTGGTCCAATCATATATTACACAGGAGGCAATCAACCATCACCAGGGCGATCCAAAAGCAGGTGTGGCGCATTCATTCAAGACAGGTGACGCCACATAATCAGGTGGGGCAGATGGGCGGAGAATCGAAATGCAGCAACTTATTTACATTTGCTCTTTTATTTTCTGCACGTTATTTTAATTATAGCTTTTCCCTTGGGACCCATTTAAGTAAAACCCAAACAAGGATATAAATTTATGTTTTTAATAATAGGAATTTTAAGCCTAGAGATAACAATGAACCTCACTTTGTGTTTCTCAAACCTCTCCCTCTTCTTCTCTTTCCACCATCGAACCCCTTAGAAAACCATATAAATAACAATTGACACTCCATTTCTGTACTAGAAAGTATGCCAGCAACTCATAGTTCGCATTTACCATTTAAATTGCATGTTGAGTGAAAAGGCATGCTCCTCATCTCAAAATTACAGAAGTTAGCATTTTCATCCTATTAATATCTAGCTTTATTATTGTCTTACAATAATTACCATCATCTTCCTAGTATTGATTCAGTAAATATCTAGGTAAATCATAGAGTCCAAAAAAATATATCCCATGACCATCATAAAGCATAATCAATGTTTTAACCAGTGTTGTGGATATCCTCCGGCATGGCCGACATGTCGGCCGACATAAAGGTTTCATGGACAAAACGACACGTTTCTGATATTTTTTTGCAAAATATGTTTTTGGAATATATACTCCGATATGTCTGCTACTGAACGATATGTCTGCTACTAAACGATAAAGTCGCCGATATATCGGCTGACATATCCCGACATTTTATCGATTGGTTTTCATTTTATTTTAATTAGTGTTTATGGTCTAATAGACAATAGACCAAAATTGTTTCATTGTTTAGGTTGTTTTTCCCTTTCTCTGTCATTCTTCCTTGCTCAAGTCCGTCATCGACTTCAATTATGCATGGTCTTTGAGTTATGGACTAAAGATTCTTTATCTTCCATTTTCATCGACAACTTCCCGACATTCAACTTCCCCTTGTTTTATTTCACGCATTACACCGGTATTACTTGTGTAACACAAAATGTTTATATTAGTTTGAAAATTTTAGGAGGTCAATAAATATCAAATTATTACGTTACGGGACCAATTGCGTCTACGGATACAACGTCGATCGAGAATGTGGACCCACATTGGGGGAGCACTTACCGACGACAATGCGAAGACGCAGCAACTTGAAGACGCGCACACGCGCGAGCCTTTGCATTATTATTTTTGTCTTTATATTTCGTACGTATTTGGTACCCACATGTAGCCCAAGTGGGGGGCATGCAACTTTATTTTATAAATACCCAAGAGGGGTATGGGGGAAGACAATCAAAAAAAGTAATTTTCTCATCTTATCTTCTCTCTCTCCCTCTCCTTTTCCCTTTTCTCTTGCTCTTCTTACGGTATCTGCAGGAAAGGTTCTGCATGGTGCTTCCGACACCTGCCACTCGAACCGTCCACAGCACCCCGCCGCTTGATCACCCTGGAGGAAAACTCCCTCTCTCGCCGGCGCACATGATCCCAAACCGTTATATATAAATTAAAAATGATTAAATTTATAAATAATTGCACATATAAATAATTAAATATTAAAACCTGATATTTGAAATATCACGAATATATCCCTTGATATATTAAAACCGACATGAAAAACCTAAACCGACGTGTCCCCAATATCCTGCATCTACAACCTTGGTTTTAACAATTTGCTCACTTCTTCTAAATTAACTGTTATAGCATCCGCATATATCTTTTACATAATACACACCAATCACCCAAGTAACATTAGATCTTACAACATTTCTGATTGATTCAATGAAGTCCAACTTGGCGTTGAAATAATGTTTAAAACAAAATGCATATCACATTCAACTTTAACTATATTTATGAATTCTAAATGCTTGGGTTTCTACGTGCAGTTAACTCGTAATTTAAAACAAAACCCTGACAATAGCATACTTTTACCTTTTCTCTAGTTTCTTACAAATTAAAAAACAAGACAATAATGCACATTCTTGTTAAATGTGGAGACAAAGGGTAGACTGCAGCTTCTAAGGATTGAAATCAATTCTATACTTTTGAAGGCTTCAATATCATACGAAGGAAACAGATAAAATCCAATACTTACAGGTTCATTATATTTCTTTTGTATAAAAGATGTGGGCACCAAATAAATGACCGAACAAAATACCCGAAAAAATGATGTTACAACGATAAAGGATAATAACTAATGAAACAAGAAAGCTCAAGATGTAATGATTCCAATCAGCCTTGGTCCCTCCCTGATAGAAAGAATACGCAAACCCACACAAACAGGGAAATAAAGTCTAATTGAGATAAATAAAACTACGATAATAGCTTTGTTCGCTTCACTAGAGAGTAAATATTGAGAACACCCCGGTAGTCGACCTTCAGTAACTTCACCGCAATCACCTTAGTTCCCAACGCCTCTACTGACGTCATTTCATCCACGCACGTCTCTAGTGTTGCATTGCCACTTTTTCCAGAACCTGTCCTTGGCTCCCGACCAATCAAAAGCCCATCTGCTTGCACCTATTGCTTCAGAATCTTTATGCAGCGTATGTGATTACCACCCTCTGGACAAATCTCCTTGATTTCTTCTTGAGATCGGACGCCCTCGCTGCTAAATTTTCCGCCCCACACCTGCCTCTGCCAACAAAGACCTGCCCTGCTTCAAGCTAGTCGTTTACCTTGCTTGAGCCAACATTTAACACTTCCTTTTCCAAGCCATCACACGTCATCCTAAACTCCCTCAGTTGCAACCCATCCATCTTCCCTGACCATGTGCAATCCCTCTTAGCAAATGCTTTGTTCATTTAGCAAACTCACCATTCCCATCAAACGCCGTAACACCCCAGTAGTCGACCTTCAGTAACTTCACCGCAATCACCTTAGTTCCCAACGCCTCTGCTGACATCATCTCATTCACGCACATCTCTAGTGTTGCAATGCCACTTTTCCCAGAATTAGTTCTTGTCTCCCGACCAATCAAAAGCACATCTTCTTGCACCTATTGCTTCAGAAGCTTTATGCAGAGTATGTGATTACAACCCTCTGGACACCATGTTTTCTGCTTCTGCTCCACTCATGTTCCACATTCCCAGCCTACATCAACGCCACATCGGAAGTCCCATGGACACACATTAAGTTTCCCTCTTCTTAGACCCCACAAAATATTTCCTCAGACCACTTTTTCTGTTTACAAGTTTTTAATGCCAACAATTTTACAGCCACCTTGTCACAACTTCCCTTTCCAAAATTAGGTAAGAAACCAACTTAGCTTTATATATTGAAAGGAGAGAGAAAGATTGTCACTTAGGAGAGATAATTATGTGAGAGTAACTTTCTCCACGCTTAACTTCACATTTATAGATTATACAAAAGCCAATTTAAATATAATATAAATTGCATAATAATCCTAATCTAATTGCACCTAAATAGGAAAGACAATACAACTGAAGCAATTTTAAATAAATCTATAGAAGACGTGTTTATGAAGACCAATGTAAAGACTGACCCACCTCTATAGCCCATTAGGAGCAATCTGGTATAGTTTAGTCAAACAATGAGGTTTGGAGTTGAGTTGTCACTCTTCACAACTATAAATATGTGTACATATATTTGTATTTAATTTTAAGTGAAGTAATAAAGTTATTGCATCCCGTTGCAACTATTTCACATGGTATCAGAGCATAATGATTCTTGAATTACGTTCTCGACGATTGAACTCCCACTTTCGCTCCAAGTAAAATCGAAACCAGTCAGATCTCACAGCTTGAGCCCGTCCTTGCTGCCAGTTCATGGTTTGAGCTAAAGTTTGCCCGATCTTGTGATCTCACAGCTCGCAACCTGTTGGATCACGTATCTCGCAGCGCCCCTCACTAACTTGCGAGCTCGCTGGCTCCGACAAGTCGCCTGTTCGCGGCTTGTCTCACAGTTCATTATTTGATCTAACTATTCGCCTGCTCGCATGTTCTCACAACTCGCCTGCTTGAAACTACCTGGATCCCTCATCTCGCCGCTCACCTCGCTAACTCGTCAGCTCACTTGCTTTGGCAGGTCGCCTGCTGGAAGATTGTCTCGCATCTTGTTAGCTTGCCGAATACACCAGCTCATCGCTTCAACACACACCTCGCAACTTGATCTCGCAACTTGAACTTGCAGCTCGCAACCTTCAGGTGTCACCCCATCTTATTTATAGGTGCAACTAGACCTTGGTTGGTTGGCCTCGCACCTGAGCTCACCAATTGAGAGTGGGACTTGCCTGCTCTTGCCAACCTCACACAGCTCGTTGTTTGAGTTGACGATCACTCCTTGAGCTTCTACCACATTGTTGCTCCATGATCTCACTGCATGAGCTTCTACTTATTGTCGCACCGCTCCGATGGTCAAGACTCGCTAGGACCTATTTGAGCTCGCTAAGTGGAACTCATCGTCTCCAATCCGTCGAGACTAGTGCGCACTAAACCAGGTCCTTGCAATTTTTTATAAAATGGGGATGAACATTAATTTTGCCTCATCAATCTGACTCTCGACACCTTCCAATTGAGCCCACGAGAAATGGCATAGGGAAGATGGCCGCATTTAGTCCTAGATTTTAAACTTTATGGGCAGTGAACCATAGTGCATAGCTATGCACCACAAAACTACAAAAACTATGTGAAATAACCTTAAATCTCTCCATTCTAGAAAATATAGGCTTCAACACATTCACGTTATTTCAGGACCTCCAAACTACGAATTTAGTTTGGACGATGATCTGACGTCATTAGTGGCGCAGTATAAGTCCTGAATTCAATATCAGCCTCCGACTTTGGATTTAGCGACTCGAAGGGCTCAGAAAGAAAGTTGTTGGCATGGCAATGATGATGGTAAATACCAGCTCATCTCGCCGGTGTCTGTGCCAATTGGGTATCCTTTCCAACTAGTCCCTCTTCATGAGATGTTTACTCAATGGTTCTGAAGGTGACTCCGCCAAGTAATGTTTCAATGACTCATGCTTCTGTCCTCCTCTAACATTTTATTGAAGCACTAGAGGAAGAAGAAAAAAGTGATGTAGTTGTCATGTCATGTTCATAAGTAAACCGATTAACAAAGAGAAGATTAAATTGTCAACAGTAAATATGAAGTACAAATCGTAGAGAAATAGAGAGATTAAGAGACACATATCTAGATCCGCAAACCAGAGTGATTTCTATATTAACAACAATGGAAAACTTGGGACTAACAGTGTTTGCGCATCAAGAAGGTTTTTGCAGAGTGATGTGGTTTGTGGCCCCAAAGTCCACTATTCAAGAGGAGCTATAGGAAAAACATTATATACCTTCATTGGATGTATATGTGATGGACCCGAAAGTACGAGTATCCAAGTCCTGAAGATGTTGGAGTTCCTCTCTCATGGCGTCAAATTTTAAGCCAGACATGTTAGGAGTGTCCACCGCAAGAGAGTTTTGGCGAGGAGGATTTTGCAGCTATTGCAGGAACCTATACTTTTTGTAACAAGTTACTTCAGTATGTTCTCATGCTAGTGCATTTTGGCGAGGAGGATTTTGCAGCTATTGCAGAAACCTATACTTTTTGTAACAAGTTACTTCAGTATGTTCTCATGCTAGTGCATTGCTCCTTGAGGCGATTTCTCCATCATGCCCACCGCCTCGAGATCCATTGCAATTTCTCCTTGATGTGCAGGAACGATGGACGCGGAATATCATTGGTAGAGGAAGACTGTTAAATAGATTCTATATTCCGGACTTACCCACCTTAGCTTTTTCTTCTAGCACTTCTATTGACCGACACCGGTGACTTGGACATTTTGCTCTTCCAAGATTAAAGAAGGCTCTTCCGAATTTTAATTTTTCTAATTTCACATGTGAATCTTGTATCTACGAAAAGCATCATCAAGCCACTTTTTCCTCTCATTGTACTAGAAGTGTGTTCCATTTTCTTTAGTGCAATTGAGCATGAGGGGTTCCTATAAAAATGTTAGCTTATTTGGATACAAGTACTTTACTACTTTCATAAATGATCATTCTCGCATGAGATTGGTGTATTTACTCAAAGATTGATCTGAGATAGTAAGGGTGTATTTAGTTCGGAATCAATCCGAGATAGTATGTGTCTTTCTCTCATTTCTCACAGGAATGTGGATACAATTTTGACTCACAATAAAATTCTTCGAACCAATAATGCACGTGAGTACAATAGTCATGAATTCCAAGAAAATTGCAATACCATGGGTATTAATCATCAAACATCATGTGTCTACGACAACAAAACGGTGTGGTCAAACGGAAGAACCAACACCTTCTTGAGGTTACACAAACTCTTATGTTTCAAATGCAAGTTCCAAAGATTTACCGGCACTTCGCCATCACCACATGTTATTTAATCAATCGAATGTCATCAATCATCCTAAACTTTGCGACTCATTTCTCCATCTTATTTCCATCTACACCTCCATTCACCATAACACCTCGAGTCTTTGGGTGTTTATGTTTTGTTCTTGCTCATGTGGATAAGCTAGCCCCACAAGTTACCAAATATATCTTTTTAGGGTACTCTCACATATAGAAAGGCTACGTTTGTTACTTTCTGACAAATGGAAAAACTATGACATTCGGTGATGTTACCTTCCTAAAGGATAAATCCTTCAATCCTCGTCTACTCCTAAGCACTTTACCATCAACTCTCCTGTATCCCAACATCCATATCAAAAGCTTATCAACCACTTTTACCTACACCCCCTCTTCCTCCACTAAACGTGTATACTCGTCGTCAATCTCATTAGAATGCCAAAGCACAATCACTGCCTACTGATGTCGTTCCTCGCCAACTAATTCTCTTGCAACTCAAACCAAGAGCCTACATTCATTCACTGCTCACCCGCTCTCTCACTATGTCTCATTTCCCAGTTATCTCCAGAACTTCACAGGTATGCAACCCCATTGTCTTCTATTTTCATCTCTACTTATGTGCAGAAGGCTTCCAGTATTCAGAGCGACGGGCGGCGATGGATGACAAATTGGGGGTCCAATGGGCAAATAGGACAGTTAAACACCATCCTAATGGGACGATTGAGTGTCTTAAAGCGCGTCTTGTGGCTCATGCTTTTACTCAACAATATGGCATTGACTATGAAGAATCTCTTCAAAAGCTAAGCTTAATACCACGTAGATATTGATCTCTTTGGCAGTCTATTGTCATTGGCAGTTGCATCAACTTGATATCAAGAATGTATTCCTTAATGGCGATCTATTAGAGACTATCTATATGCAAAAACCTCCATCATATGAGACCACAGGAAAGTATCTTGTCTGCCGCCTCGGGAAACCTATGGCCTAAAGAAGCAATCATCTCGAGCTTAATTTGACAAATTTAGTAAGGTCGTTCAGGATTTTGGATTTACTCGGAGCACGGTAAACATCTTTGTATTTACCGGTCGTCACCAAGAGTGAACGGTGCTCCTTGTGTATGTTAATGATATTATCATCACAGATGATTATCTAAATGGTATCTCTATGCCCATGAAATAATTGTCCTCACTTTCATATAAAGGTTTGGGGCACCTCAAATACTTCTTAAGTATAGGTAGGTCGCCGGCTTGATGGACTTGTATTATCTCAACGAATGTACTGCATAAATCTTGTACAGGAAGCAGATACGTGGATTGTAGGCCAGCCGACACACCCATGGATGCAAACCACAAGCGTTATGCTCATGAGTCTGACTTTAATCCTCTTCTACCAAATTTGGAGTACTATCATTGCCAAGTTGGCAAGCTTATTTATCCGGTTCTAACTCAGTCAGATATCTCATTCGTTGTTGGACTGGTTAGTCTGTACATGCATATTCCTTGGGAATCCCACATCCGCGTAGTCAAGCAAATCCTCCTGTATTTGAAGAAAGCACTGGATCAAGGGCTGGTGTATAAGATCTCCCCTTATCTCTTGTTGATTGCTTATTCTGATACAAATTATATAGACTCAATCGATGATCGTTATCCTACCTATGTATATTGCACATATTTTGGAGGGCATCTAGTCACTTGGCGGAGCAAGAAGAAATTGGTTGTGGCGGTTGTGGCATGCTAATCTCCGGAGGATCGTTTGATGGTCTTTGTCATTTCTGAACTCACTTAGCTGGAGAGTCTTCTGTTATGATGTGTGATGAGCCAGACCCGTGTTGGGGTCGCACGTACCAATGCCGACCACACGCCACGACCGCATAAATGTAGTTGGATGTTTTATTATTTTGTGTGCATGTTATTTTTATGCCTTACGGTTTTATTGTTCGCACATGTCTACGCCCAGGTGGGGAGCAAATGGTGCGAACCGGTTATCTACCGGGTGACCTTTGGGTTTGGTTTTCATGCAAGTATTTTCCTCCTTACTCTCTCTCTAAATCCAGCTCTCTCTCTATAAGCCATCTCCTCTAGGGTTTCCTCTCCCCCCTACCAAAGCTTTTGTTGCTAAACTACTCTACCTCTCTCTCTCTCGGCCTCTATCTTCCTCCCTCTTCTTCTCTCCTCTCTTTATTTTGCAGGTTCCGCCATCTCCAACTTGCAGTAGAGCATAGAAAATGTGCTAATGAAGCCCAATGTAAAGGCCCGTTTCTATTGTCCAATAGAAGCATCTTGCATAGTTTAGTCCCACATTATGGTTTGGACTTTAGTTGTCATTCCTCGCACCTATAAATATGTATACATGTATTTGTATTTACTTTTGACTGAAATAATAAAATTAATGTCTTGTTGTCGGCTATTTCACAAAATGCAAAAGAATATTTCAAATCATATTCCTTCTATATAAATAAAAGTTTCATCTAACTCCAATTGAATGCAATTTGAAGTTGGAAACTTGCTGTGATCTCTTAGAATAATTTTCCTAATGATCCAAGAAGATTCCCCCAAATTTCTAGATATCTTTAATTTGCTAAAAAACAAGAAATTTAATTGCTTATTTTTAAATGAGAGAATCTTGGACAATGACTCCCCCTTTATTCTTACTCATGCGATCATTATTGAAGTGGATGAGACCATGCCTCTACCCTCTCTTCCTCAATATTTCTTCTCATCCTCCCCGCAGCTAAAGCCTTCTGATAAGGCTGTGGATAGTGCAATCTATTTTACAGTACTTTTTAAGGAACTTTTGATGGTGGGATAGTGAAAGTAGAAATTTTCTTTAGGAAGAGTTTGATGATGCCTTGAAGAGTTCCTCCAGCCTTCTGGCTGGACTAGTAATCTCCATCACCTTTGGCAGTAAAGGGGCATGAACGAAAAACCCAACTGCTTTCCACATTAACAAGCAAAACTTAATTAGCCTTCTAAAGAAGACATCCTTATCCCAAGAGATTAGACTGCCAAATATTACATTGCATGCAATGGTAGAATCTCAGCACAAATGTCCCCAATCAAACTCTCAAAAGAAAGTAAACTTCGAAGTACAATGCATGAACACTTCACAAATATTACTCCGAAATCAACTCAGAGAATATGCACGGATGAATGTTTGAGCGAGTCACAAAATCTTAATCCATAATCCAAGATGGCAACAATGAGGCCAGAATAGACATAACTTTTGAACTAAAGCAAAACTTACTTGAAAACTCCATAAACTTGCATGCACACACATCATACATCAAATAATTTCTTCTAAAATGACATCATTGGTTATCCTTTATCTATCTACACATTTTCATATTCCTAAGATGTAGATGTCAATCATCTTTGACTTTCTGACTCACATTTTTGCAGTTCTTTCGTCTGAGATGATTGCTCCTCAAAGACCAAATCATAGAATATACACAAATGCATGTCTCTATAATCCAAAATAGTAACAATGAGGGCATATTCAACTTAACTTTTGAACTAAAAAAGTTAGTGATGCAGGGCGAATCTATAGACGGCGGGAAATCTGCGACCTAACCCTACAAGTTATGCAAAAGTCCGACGGTTAGATCACAATTGGATAATAAATACAACATCTCACGCAGACAATTCCACAGCAAGGCAAAATAAATTAATTAAGCGGAACAGGCTACGGCTTTTCCTCCGCGTGAAGGGTCAAAGCACAAACGCGCGGCGAATAAATTCTTCCTGCAGTTAGAGATTAATTCAGGAGCAAATAACTATAACAAACTGAAATACCAAACAAACATGTAATAATCACACAATATTCATGTCTTACAACCAAATACCAATACAAATACACCACACAAATATTAGGGTTGCTGCCAATAAAAGAGATCTGAACGTTGGAGGGCTTGGAGAAGGGTTCCGGTGATGGGGAGGCCGGGACGGGTAAGGGGGACTGGTTGGTGTTGCGAGGCCTGGATCGGGGGAAGGGGGGCTGGATCTGGGTTGGATTGCCCGGATCAGAGCAGATCCGACAGTGGGTGGCTATTTGGAGGTGGTTCCGCGTGATGGGGGAGTGAGGGAAGCAAAAGGAAAGGGCAGGTTGGCTGGATCTGGGCTGGAATGCCCAGATCTAGACTGGTTTGGGGCTGAAAACCCCCAGGCGGCTGTTGGACGGAGATAGAGAGGGTGTGGGTGGGATGGGATTGGGCAGAGGGAGGGTGGCGGCTCACTGGTGGGCGGCTGTTGGACGGAGATAGAGAGGGTGTGGGTGGGATGAGATTGGGCAGAGGGAGGGCGGCGGCTCACTAGTGGACGACAAGAGGGGCGGAGGAGGCTGGAAACTGCTGGTAGGCGGCATGAGGGGTGGAGGCGGCTGGAGGGGGCCCTGAAGGTGGTCGATGACTCTAGAAGGCTACAGGAATGAAAAAAAAGAACTAGATGAACAGTAAATGATAGTAGTGAACAGTATCGTGAATAGTGACTGCGCTTCCTGGACAAGAAAACGGACGGCTGTTTTTGTGGGTTGTAGGGGATGTGGATGAGGGTTTCGGTGGAGAACGGTGGCTGGACAGCAAAGGGAAAAACAGGGAGGGAGGAAAATAACAAATGATACACACTTACCAAAGGAGTCGTCACCAAGGGGGCTCCACGGAGTCGGCACCGCGGAGGAGATCACTGGAATGAAGGAAGAAGACTCTCTAAACATTCAGCAATGAGAATGACGGCAGCCCTAAACCTTGTATTTATAAGAAATAAAATTAGGGCACCCGGAATCAACGACTATGATTGGTCGTTGGTCTAGGGGACAAAACTACAAGAAATAAAAACCGAAAAGTACAATGTTATATATGAAATTAATTCGCAAAGCGAATCCGGACGCATCCACGGAGTAAGATCGTCGATCCGGGCACGCCATATATGGTAAGTCGCCAAAACAGCCCCGAATGGGCCCAAAGCTCGTCAAAGAAAAACTTACTTTAAAACTCCATAAACTTGCATGCGCACACATCATACATCAAATAATTTCTTCTAAAGTGACATCATTGGTTATCCTTTATCTATATACACATTTTCATATTCCTTAGATGTAGATGTCAATCATCTTTGACTTTATGACTCACCTTTTTGCAGTTTTTTCGCCCGAGATAATTGCTCCTCAAAGACCAAATCACAGAATATACACAGATGCATGTCTCTATAATCCAAAAAGTAACAATGAGGCCATATTCAACTTAACTTTTGAACTAAAAAAAAGCTACTCTCAAATTCCATAACTAGCATGTGCTCTCACATCAATGCTAAAATAGAACATCTTTGCAATTCAACATATATCAAATAATTCCTTCTAATGTGACGTCAAGGATTTACTTCTTTTATCTTTATATTTCAATATTCACTAAATGTAGAAACCAACCATCGTTGACTTTATGACTTGGCTTTTTTATTAGTTTGTGGGAGATGGACGTCCTTGTCCAATGTCTATGAACTGAGATCTAAGATCAACATTTCATTGTGTAAGAGCATTAGCTTTTTCTACTACCTTTAAAGAGATATTAATAAAGGCGATTGTTAACCGCAACCCGTTATTGGCTAGTCGCACCCCAAAATCTTCTAATTTTTTGCGCCTTTTCGAAATACGCCTTGTAGATCTCGACGAGATCTACAACTTTCATGTTGAGCACTTTTCCTGAAATTTCATGTACAAGACGTATTTCGAAAAAGCGCAAAAAATTATGAGATTTTGGGGTGCGACTAGCCAATAACGGGTTGCGGTTAACAATCGCCTTAATAAATTCAAAGAAATACTCACTCCCTAAAAGTAAGAGCAATAGCATTTTTGGTGCCTTCCATGGGGCATCAATAGATAGCTTGAGCCTTCTACGGGGCTTTCATGAATCCATTCTACATATTTCATAACTAATAGTTTTTCATTCAGTAAAATTTCAAAGGCAATGACCTACCTTCTGATGGGAATCAACTGCACGAACGTGATCAACAGAAGAGATCGAGACACCACTCGACGGGACCCACATTTGCGTACTTGCATAGGATATGTTAATCGGATCGACGATCTGAGACCGCGAGCGCGTCTGGAGCGTCGTTTTACTATTTAAATTTATTTTATTTATTTGGACATAATTTAGCATTATTAGGACATTGGACGTAACGGCTAATCATAGTCGTTCATGTCGGGTGCCGAACCGCCCCTCTCATTATAAACAGAAGTAGAGGATTTTAGTTTCAGTCATTGCTTGTATTGTGAGAGAATTCAGACCGGCAATCACATCGCGATGCAATGCCGTGAGATCCTAGGGTGCGACGTTCCGGTTTATTTCCTGAAATTTTCAGTTTTCTACTTTTTTTATCTCTCCTGTGAAGCCCTTCTTTCCACCACTTACATCCAAAACAGCAAGCCACGACTGTTCATCGCCCTCTTCATCATGCTTATAACCACACTCAAACTGCCTGCAACTTCCTCCCTCTGTCATTAATCCTCTACTAGCGGCAAAACTATCCCGCTGCCGCTAATCCCCTACTAGCTGCAAAACTATCCCGCTGCAGCTAATCCTCTACTAGCCGCAAAACTATCTCATCCAAGACATTGTTGTCAGCTCCCTATTCACCCTCTCCTTCTAATGTGACGTCAAGGATTTACTTCATTTATCTTTATATTTCAATATTCACTAAATGTAGAAACCAACCATCGTTGACTTTATGACTTGGCTTTTTTATTAGTTTGTGGGAGATGGACGTCCTTCTCCAATGTCTATGAACTGAGATCTAAGATCAACATTTCATTGTGTAAGAGCAATAGCTTTTTCTACTACCTTTAAAGAGATATTAATAAAGGCGATTGTTAACCGCAACCCGTTATTGGCTAGTCGCACCCCAAAATCTTCTAATTTTTTGCGCCTTTTCGAAATACGCCTTGTAGATCTCGTAACTTTCATGTTGAGCACTTTTCCTGAAATTTCATGTACAAGACGTATTTCGAAAAAGCGCAAAAAATTATGAGATTTTGGGGTGCGACTAGCCAATAACGGGTTGCGGTTAACAATCGCCTTAATAAATTCAAAGAAATACTCACTCCCTAAAAGTAAGAGCAATAGCATTTTTGGTGCCTTCCATGGGGCATCAATAGATAGCTTGAGCCTTCTACGGGGCTTTCATGAATCCATTCTACATATTTCATAACTAATAGTTTTTCATTCAGTAAAATTTCAAAGGCAATGACCTACCTTCTGATGGGAATCAACTGCACGAACGTGATCAACAGAAGAGATCGAGACACCACTCGACGGGACCCACATTTGCGTACTTGCATAGGATATGTTAATCGGATCGACGATCTGAGACCGCGAGCGCGTCTGGAGCGTCGTTTTACTATTTAAATTTATTTTATTTATTTGGACATAATTTAGCATTATTAGGACATTGGACGTAACGGCTAATCATAGTCGTTCATGTCGGGTGCCGAACCGCCCCTCTCATTATAAACAGAAGTAGGGGATTTTAGTTTCAGTCATTGCTTGTATTGTGAGAGAATTCAGACCGGCAATCACATCGCGATGCAACGCCGTGAGATCCTAGGGTGCGACGTTCCGGTTTATTTCCTGAAATTTTCAGTTTTCTACTTTTTTTATCTCTCCTGTGAAGCCCTTCTTTCCACCACTTACATCCAAAACAGCAAGCCACGACTGTTCATCGCCCTCTTCATCATGCTTATAACCACACTCAAACTGCCTGCAACTTCCTCCCTCTGTCATTAATCCTCTACTAGCGGCAAAACTATCCCGCTGCCGCTAATCCCCTACTAGCTGCAAAACTATCCCGCTGCAGCTAATCCTCTACTAGCCGCAAAACTATCTCATCCAAGACATTGTTGTCAGCTCCCTATTCACCCTCTTCTTCATTGATCGCATGTAATCTCACATAAGTCACTCGGCCTCATTGCAAACTTCATCCAGAGGCCCGCATGTTCTCCTTCCTCTCCTGCCACAAACAGAACTCTCAATCACCCACACACAGTCCAAAGCGGCATTTCCCATCTACGGCATGCCCTAACTCCTCCCCAGTCGCTCGACATGTCTCCCAGCCGCAAAGTTCAAAGCTCCCCATCAAACCTCACCTGAAGCAAACCCTCACCATCCTAAGCTACCCCCACGATCCAAAGGTCCCAACCATTCCCCTCTATCGGTAAAATTCCTCCATTACATACAGCCGCAAGATTCCTCTCCTACCCAACCCCACTTGTAAGCCTCGCTTCTTTTATATACAGCCTATCACAAATCTGAGTCCCAAATTATCATTTACTGTTGTCACTCATTCTTCCTCCTTAGGTTCCTGCAACTAAGGTCTGTTTGGATTCGCAACAGCTGCTCGCCAACACTTTTCGCCGACGGTTCTTATTGCCCGTGATTATTATTGTATTTTATTTTCTTCTTTATTGAATATGGGTAAACACCGCATACTTGTCTGGGTAGTTTGACTCGCTTGTGTAATTGCTTTTCATTTTCTTTTATTCTATAAAACTTATTAGTGAAACTTGTAGAAAACACCCTGTATGAAGGTGATTGTGACTTGCTTGTGCGCCAGGTAATTATCGCTTACATGATGGTGTCTTGCTACAATTATAAAATTTTGTTTACTAACATTTTGTTTTCGGATTAAATTTAAAATTACTCGCACATCATTTAGATTGTGGACGTACGAGTCCGTCTTGCATCACTCGCATAGGTTTGCATTAGAATCGCCATAAACCCCTCACATCCCATACTGCGCCAATTTGATATCAAAGATAGGTTAGTGCTTAGTCTATGGAGTGCCTTCGGAGAGATTTTCACATTATTATGATGATCGTCTTCGTCCTTAACCATCCACTCATAGAAATCGTGCTAACCATTTCTCATGATTTGATTCTTCTAGCGGTAATTACCTTGAGGAATTCCTAGTGTTCCGAAAATGAATATGTAGGAAACCAAATTTCAACGATGGGTTCTTGACCAAATTTCAACAATGGGTTCTTGATCAATTTGATAGTTTGAATACTCATTTTAATCATATGAAGAATGCATTAAAGAGAATCCATAAAAAAATTAGGGATTTAGGTGAAGCCATTGATGCGTCTAATACTCTAATAGTGCACTGAGTGACAAGAGAGACAAAACACCTGATTTTGATTCATCTCATCTTGAGGAGACTCAGTGCCCACTAGATTTTGGAGTCGAGTTTGATCATGATCATATGATACAAGTGGAGAGCGACATTAGTATGATTAGTGAGTATGGTCACGAGAGCGAGGACGAGCGGCGTAGTGAACTGTGATGGTATATACATCCCCCGCACCTCACTTAGAATTAGTGTCCCCCCTTCAGCAAGAGAGCCAGCCAGTCCTCGACACTATACCTATTGATCCATTATTAAGTATGAACTTTTCCCACTCCTCCCCTGATGTTGTCCCAAGCCACATCACGACCGGGACCCAAGATTCTAGTGTTGATCTCGCGTTAACCGCCTCACCCATCTTTGGAATCACTACCCCTTACGATGGTTTTGTTACGGGTCCTCCATTGGTTATCTTATATTATTATTAGTTTATTATTATTATTATGAGTCGAGTCATTGTATCGAGTCAGGTAGTTGGTTTATTATTATTATTAGGAGTCGAGTCGTTGTATCGAGTCGCTGTATCGAGTCGTTGTCATCGGTGCCTATATATGGGCCTTTGGGGGTCATGTAACCATTAAGCAAAAAGTAATGAAAGTTTTATTCTCTCTCTAGCTTCTCTCTCTCTCTCTAGCTTCTCTCTCTCTCTCTCTAAGTTCTTCTCAACTTCTCTCTCAATTCTAGTTTTTATCCCTTGTATCTTCGCCTCTTCCCCCCACAATCACGGGCACGTAACAACTTGGTATCAGAGGGCTTTCCTCCCCTCCGGTTCATTTTTTTTCCCGCAGCCCCGGCTCTTCCGCTGCCTCACACCGCCGCCCCACTGTTCCGCAAAAGCCCTCCGCAGGTTCCGCAAAACCCACTTGTACGCTGCTCTGCCTCCAGGCCCAACATCGTCTTCTTCGTCGTTGCGCATCAACCCAGCAGTGTCGTCATCGCTGCGCAGGTGTCCTCTCTCTCCTTTGTCTCTACCCAGCACACCAGGCCGCAGACGTCGCCCTCCGGCCATTCCCCGGCGCCGGATCGTTTCCTCCCGCTATCGTTTTTGGCCATTCCCTGGCGCGGCCTGCTTCCGTCAATTTCAGCAAGCCAGAGCTGCTGCCATCCGACGACTTCCGCTCGTTCCAAGCCGTCCAGGAACAACGTCGGCCCCACTGCCTTCAACGTAACCCCCTTGCCACTGCTCCACCAAACCCTCCAACAAGCTCGCACTTGTCTGTCCCTTCCCCGACCCTTCTCCGCATTATTATTCTCCTAATCACATCCCATCAGTCATTGTTATTAATATTATTAATATGTAAACTTATCCCCACATGCACGCTTCCTCCCTGCACACCTTTATTTTTATTTAATCCTCTTGCTTCTCATATCCCATCAGCCCCCATCTCTTCTTTTATTTAATTCCCTAAAGTCCTATACACCACACATCTATTTCCCCATCCTTTTTCCTTCTTACGGTACCAGTGGTCTGTCTTGTCCCCATCCCATTTTTTTTATTTTACTTTCTTAAACATCCCTCCCAATACCTCCTCTTGCATGCAACCTCTCCAGAACACTTTAAAAAAAATATTTCACTTTCTCTGGACCCCACCACCATCATTCTCTTTATTCTAAACATCATATTATATTTACCGATATGGATGTCCCATTAAGCACTGCCGCGGCGGCCTCTGCTCGTGCGTCTCTTGCGAAATTTGAGGTGACCCTCGCCGCCAACACCGCACGTTTTCTGGAGGATCTCACTCGACTTTTTGGGTACCCTCTTTCCCCGAATTCGTCGCCATCCTCACTTCAGGGCTCCGTCGTCAACCTTTCGACGCAGCCTCCACCTCCACCAACTCCTCTCGAGCAGTCGCCACTACCACCATCTACTTTTGTGGCCATCATTCCGCAGTTACTGGCCCCGGCCACCGCGCCGCCTCTTTGGTCGGTTATTACTCCGTCAGCTCCACAGGTCGCGCTTCCACCTCCACTTCGGACCTCAGCTCTGCCGCCTCCGGACACATCGTCGGCTCTTGCTCTGTCGGCCCCTACCATGCCAATCCCACCGGCCGCTTCGTCGCCTCGACCACCGGCACCGGCTTCACCGACCCCGACGGATCCTTTTCTGCCGCCACTTTTGGGCCCTCCGGCTTCCGCGTGGTTGTTGTTATCAGCCCCTCCAGCAAGCCAGACAATGACATTCCATCTGCCGCCCGTTTTACTGATGGCGTCACCACTCCTCGCCGACTCCACTGCAACCGCTACACGTTACCGCACCTTGTTCTGGAGGGAGATCAAGGTACCAGATGGTCTGGCCACCCGCAGGGAGCACGAGCTTGAGGGCAAGCTCGCTTTGAAGAACGGATGGAGTGTTACGGGTCCTCCATTGGTTATCTTATATTACTATTAGTTTATTATTATTATTATGAGTCGAGTCATTGTATCGAGTCAGGTAGTTGGTTTATTATTATTATTAGGAGTCGAGTTGTTGTATCGAGTCGTTGTCATCGGTGCCTTTATATGGGTCTTTGGGGGTCATGTAACCATTAAGCAAAAAGTAATGAAAGTTATATTCTCTCTCTAGCTTCTCTCTCTCTCTCTCTCTCTAAGTTCTTCTCAACTTCTCTCTCAATTTTAGGGTTTATCCCTTGTACCTCCGCCTCTTCCCCCCACAATCACGGGCACGTAACAGGTTTGCATCTGGAGAACCATCACCCTGTTGACGAGTTCTTTGGCATCCCCCAGGTTGAGCCTCCTGATGAGACACCACGTCCTTGTGAGGATAAGATTCAGGTGAGTGACACATTTATGAGTATTAAATTATAGACATCTCTTCCATTATCGCCCCTGATATAAACATTGCCCCAGAGAGTGGATCTTGAGAGTAGCATTAAGTATGCAGGGTTTTCCTTACGAAAACTTGAGCATACTTTCGATGTTTTAAGAATTTGCCATCTAACCACTCGTACTCTTGATGAGTTTTGGGACATACCATTTGTTGACCCACCAGATGAGTTCTTTCTTGTGAGGGTCACTCGCCACACTCTAGTGTCGAATCTTATTGTCGATGTCTATGATTTTCACTCAGGTGGTCGTCGCAGTCGCGATGACTTTCATATATACCTCACGATGAGCACCCTGATGTGTCACATTCCTTGAGAGACATTTGGCATCTCATAGTTTTGCAGCTTAGTACTGATGCCTCAAGAAGTAAGGTATTTGTCGCGCACTCGACGAATAGTTTTTTGTTCCACCCAAAGAGCTTCCTGATATATCATCCCATTTTAGAAACATTTGGCATGTTCTCAGACTTCCCCCTGGAGAACAAGTCATGTTTGTTGCGCTACATTTGCATCATCGTTTATATGAGAGCACTCTAACTATCTTTGGAACCAACGTTAGTACTCGTCGCAATTGCGACAAATTCCATTATGCCCCTCCCGGTGAACCCCTGATGAGCCACATGTTAACCCGCCGCTTATCTTGGATGTACCTATCATTAGTAAGACAGTTCGAGTTTGAAAGTACACTCAATGACATGTAGATCTTATGTCTTACTACCCGCACTTGTAGAGACAATCTGCACACTATATTGGCACATCTTCTTACCGATGTCTCTGGTGTTTATTTGAGTGTTCATCGAGCCCCCGATGAATTTTTTTATGTCCCACCTTCCAAGCCTCTTGATCATGTACCCATCTTAGGAGTTTCTTGTAGTACCCAAAACCCCGGGTTTACAGAGTTGGTCGTGTCAATTGTTCATCTTTTATATTTGATGTCTGATCATTTAAATTTAGTGTATGACTTAACTGTGTTGCACAATTCACATATGTTACATGTACATCATTTCCTTGAAATGGATGAATTAATCCGGAAGAAAATTACTAGCAATATTGAATTATATAAAGTATGGGAAAATATACATAGACATGAGCAGCATTTTTATGTAGGAGAGCATGTCATGGTCAGGCTTTGCATGGAAGGGCTCCCAAAAGGATCGCTACTAAACTACAACTCAAGTGAATGAGACCTTATATTTAATACGGAAGATTTGACATATCACTTTGAACTTCTCGAGAATAGAGAACCATACCTTGAGCCACTTCTGACACCTTCCCAATTACAGCCGGATCCTTCACCTGATCGTCCTGGACAGGCACCCGCAGACTTGCACGCACCCTCTATGATTCCGCTGGTTCTTCTGGATCCACCAGCTTGAGAGGTGGGATCTGAGAGCAGCACTGACACTAAGGCACATAAGTGTGCCACCACCCAGGACGGCCCATCTTGTTGTTATCTAGTGCACTGGAGTAGACGCCCCACCTTTGGGAAACTTGCTTATCGACGAGTCGACGACAGAGCTTGTTATATTTGCCCCTTGATCTTTGACTACAGCTTGATCATCTCCATTCAATGATCATCTCCATTCATCGGAGATGAATTCTTTTCAATCGGGAGGAGTTGATGGGGATCAAACGCATGACCGTGATCGACATAGAAGATCGAGACACCACTTGGCGGGGCCCACATTTGCATACTTACATAGGATATGTTGATTGGATCAATGATCCGAGAACGCGAGCGTGTCTGAGACGTTGTTTTACTATTAAAATGTATTTTATTTTTATTTTTGTGGACATTATATAGCATCATTAGAACACCAGGCATAACGGCAGATCATAGTCGTTCACACTGGGTGCCCAACCGCACCTCTCGTTATAAATATGGACAGAGGATTTTATTTTCAGTCATTGCTTGTATTGTGAAAAGCTCGACTAAGATTGTTTGGACACGTACAAAGGAAACCATTAGAGGCACTTGTTAGGCGTTGTGAGAGTCTAGTCACTAGGCATGTTAAACGAGGGAGGGGTAGACCAATAAAGAGTTGGAATGAAACTATAAGGAAAGACCTGATGTACTTAGACATTAGAGAGATTATGACAAAAGATAGTGCACAATGGCGACAAAGGATCCATATAGCCGACCCCACTATAGTGGGATAAAGGCTTGAGTGTTATTATTGTTTGTATTGTGAGAGAATCAAGGTCAGCAATCACATCGTGATGCGATGTCGTGAGACCTCAGGGTGCGACGTCCTAATTTATTTCTTAAAATTTACAGTTTTCTACTTTTTAATCTCTCCCATGAAACCCCTGTTTCAACCACTTACATCCAAAGCCGCAAGTCACGATTGTTCATTGTCTTCTTCCTCACGCCTATAACCACACGCAAACTGCTTGCAACTCCCTCCCTCTGTTGCTAATCCTCTCCCATACGCAAAACTAACTCATCCAAGCAATTGTCGTCCGCTCCCTGCTCACCCTCTTCTTCACTGATCACCTACAATCTCATGTAAATCACTCGATCCCATCTCAAACTTCATCAAGCCGCCTGCCATTTTTCCCTCCTCTCCCTACCGCAAACACAACTCTCAATCACCCATACAGTATCCCACTAAAAGCAACATCTTCATCTCCCACCTGCGGCATGCCCTAACTCCTCCCCAGTCGCTCAACATTTCTCCCAATCGCATAGTCCAAACCTCCCCCTCCGACCTCACCTCCAGCAAACCCTCACCACCCTAAGCTACCCTCACCCTCCAAATCTCCCAGTCATTCCCCTCTATCGGTGAATTCCTCCATTACATCCAGCCGCAAGATCTCTCCTACCCGACCACCTTGTAAGCCCCACTTCTTTTATCAATAACGTAACACAAACTTGAGCCCCAAATTATAATTTATAGTTGTCAGCCATTCTTTCTCCATGGGTCCCTGCCACCAAAGTCTTTATGAACTCCCAAAGACTGCTCGCCAACACCTCCCGCCGACGGTTCTAATTGCTCGTGAGTATTATTGTATTGTATTTTATTTTCTTCTTAATTGGATATGGGAAAACACTGCATACTTGTCTGGCTAGTTTGATTCACCTGTGTATTGCTTTTCATTTTCTTTTTATTCCATAAAACCTAGGAAGCACCGATACAGGTACGGGTACTGGGTACAATACATACCCGGTACGGCAGGACGAAAAAATTTAAAACTCAGGGATGCGGGTACGACATGATACGTTATAACAAATATAATATATATATATATATATATCACAACTCACAAGTGCAATAAATAGTTCTCAAAACATCAAACATAAAACATAATTTGAAGTACAAGTCCATAAATCAATGCAACATAACATGAAATTTTCAAACATTAAGCATTCGTAAATATTATAAAATTTAGCATCTTATATATTTAACCAAGAAAGATAAAATTAAACTTAAGTCTACTAATTAGTTTTTTTCCTTTTTCTTCTTTATTGTTGGAGATCAACATCTTCAATTTTTGGTTAGTCTAGAGACTAGTTAGCCGTTTTGTTAATAACTTGTGTCGTATCAACATGTTCAATACGCGTACTTGCAACAGAAATGTACCAGTACCAAAAAAACACTTGATACAGATACACAACTTAATTGAACGTACTAAAGCTTCCTAGCATAGAGCCAACTTTTCTTTACTCTAGAAAAACAAACTACTATCACAATATGCAGAATGATGTGTTAAGTTTAAATGTGTCCACAAAGGTGTATCCGTCGAGTATCGAATACGTACTGATACCGGATACATATCCGGTACGGGTACGCTGCCTTCGGAGAAGTATCTGTGCTTCATAGCATAAAACTTATTAGTGGAACTTGTAGACTTGTAGTAGAAAGCACCTTGTGTGAAGGCAATTATCACTTGCGTGTGTGCCGGGTAATTATCGATGGCGTTGTGTTGTCCTGCTAAAATTATAAAATTGTATTTGCTAACATTTTGTTTGCGGATTAAAATTACTAACGCATCATTTAGATTGGGTTTGTAGGAGTCCATTTTGCATCACTCGCATAGGCTTGCATTAGAGTCAGCACAAACCCATCACAGTTCATCATGCGTCACCTTCTACATTATCTTTTACATTCAGAAACACTTGACATGTAATCACATCTTCTGTCATCAAAACTATTTGTCCCCAACATGACAGATAAGTAGAAATAATCTTTCTACAATCTTTTAAATACCAACAATGACTATTTTAATTGTAGATTCCATGAAAAAAGTGTGAGGATAACTTCAAACGAGTAAAGGGAAACTTATCATTATTATAATAAATTTGCCTGAACTCTTCTTGACGATATCAACACTGGAAGTCAACTCCAAATTTGCCTCAAACACTGGAAGGCAACTCCAAATTTGCCTCAATTTTGAGGGGAAATTCATCTTCTTCTCCTCTTTTTGGATGACCTATTTTTTGTGTGGTGTATTATGTACCCTCTAGTACAATAATAGTTTGAAAACAGATTGTGTCCGGGTTGGAGGTGTCACATTTGATGGACAGGAACTCACAAAAGTGGAGAAATTAAACATCTAATTGGTATTGTAGCCCATAGATATTAAGATAGGATGTTTTCTTGGAGGTTACTCATAGAATATTCCAGTTTTTTAAATCCTTCCTCGATGTCAATATGGATTAATGCAAAAAAAAATTCATGTGTTTCTACCTCATAGAATCACCTTAGGAAGTAAGGGTTGAATGAGTCTTCCTCCACGTAATTTCTTAAGCGTTTCTCTTAATTCTCAATCTCACCTGATAAGGGCCTCTATAACTTAGCATAATTCTCAATCTCACCTGATAAGGGCCTGTATAACTTAGCATAATTCTCAATCTCACCTGATAAGGGCCTGTATAACTTAGCACAATAAATCGATACAAGGTTGATGCAGAATAGATTTATTGTGACAGAGATCCAAGTGATTTGAGAGTAACTAAGTGAATCTATGGGAACCAATAAAAATAAGTATTTAAGAATTTATAATAGGTATTAGGGCATTCCCAAAGAGAGGCATGCAATAATGTAGAGATGATTAAAAATATACATGAAAAGAGGGATTGCTTACCATTAATTATGGTTTCTAAGCCTTTTAACTTAACAATTATTAGTTCTCAATTATAGCTCCATAAGGGGAAAGAATGACTTTGATACTTCGCTGATGTACCGCTGAACTGCACTTGAAGAATTTATATTGTTACAAACGTAGCAAGCCACCTTACAGGATTCATGCATCAGTTTTTCTACAACTATTCTCCTGAGTATCTTTTTTGCTTCCACATCAAAAAAGGCAATTCTTTCTACATTTCTTTAGGTCATAACAGCAACATCATCCCTACCCCCCCCCCCTCCAATTTACCAATATTTTCTTGTTGATTAGTTATTGATTTATTTTGGGAAGGGGATGAAATGGTAGGGTAGAAGTCTAAGCCCCAAGTGTGGTATCTGATTTGCATATTTATCCGCTACATTACCATTCATTTTTTATGTCAACATAGCTTGTTCAGATAGCTTTATAGGAAGAACATTTTTAGCAATTTAATTTTATGATCGATCCTCCAATTTCTTTCTTGACTTTCATTGGAAATCCAAGGAAAGAAACTACTACATCACAAATCTTGATATTCACCCCTTGGTTTCTACAATGCGCTTAAAGAACAATACTCATATACAAACTTAATATAGATCGAACACCTTATCATCAAGGTGAAACCTTATGGAAGTTGAATTAGATAGGATAATCAAAGATTATTAATTCATTTTATAGGTTCATTAGATCTACAACTCCTAGACTGTATTATAAACGATACCTTATAAACTACTTTTAAAAAAAGAATATTATTGACTACTTTATGTTTCCATGATTGATTCTTTAATAACTTTCAGTTGATAACAAGAGGCTAAACCTTTTGTACAAAGAAATTACCACTGGATGATAGCTTTGATTCTACGCAAAGAGCAATATTCCTAAAAATAATCATGGAAAGAGATGCAGTCTTCCCACATCTAGAGCTATGATTATATAGGTGTAAATCAGAAAAATTTTGGTCATATGCAACAGGATCAGGAGAAAAAGCTTCCAGCGGCTTTTTAGCTATGAAGCACCGACACTCTCGGGGGCCCAACGTGTCCGTGTCGGACTCTCCGACACGCGTCCGACACGCCGACACGCTCGGACACGCATGTCCCGGGGGACACGCTCGGACACGCGTGTCGGAGAGCTGACACGTTTTTTAATTACACGGGACACGCGTGTCCGGGGGGACACGCGTGTCCGGGGGGACACGCGTGTCCGGGGGGACACGCGTGTCCGGGGGGACACGCGTGTCCGGGGGGACACGCGTGTCCGGGGGGACACGCGTGTCCGGGGGGACACGCGTGTCCGGGGGGACACGCGTGTCCGGGGGGACACGCGTGTCCGGGGGGACACGCGTGTCCGGGGGGACACGCGTGTCCCACGGGGGACACGCGTGTCCCTCTATTTTTTAAAGAACCTGAGGCTCGGTTTGATCTTATTTCTCCAGCAGAGCAGAGCGTGCGTCGTCTCTCCCGCGAAGATCTAGGGCGTCAGCTTTCCCTCTCCATCGTGCTCCGATTCTTCGTGCTCTCACTCCGGCGAAGATCTTCTTCCTCCCGCAGAGCTAGGGCAGCTTACCGGCGAAGATCGTCTTCCTCCAGGCTCCCGCAGATCTAGGGCATCTTCGTTTCTCTTGCTCTTCTACCGCAGATCTAGGGCTTTCGCTGATTTGAGCTCCAGGTATGTCATTTTCTCATCTTCCACTCATCGTGATTGAATTCTTGTTCCTCTACCTAACGGGCTCAAGTTTTTTCTTGCTCAGAGCTTGGTTGTTAGATCATTTCCTGCACCCGTAAGTCTATCTTAAGCTCCATTCTTATACCTGAATCCTTCTAGGAGAGTGTTGGCAGTCGGCTAAGGTTAGTAGTTTTCCTATTTCTTCAAAACTCTTGTATTTCGTAAAATTTATTTCTTGTTAATAGTTTTCCTAACTCTTCAAAACTCTTGTTAAAACCGATCATGGTAAGAATGTTAGCTAGATTTAGATTCATTTGATACCATCAGTTTTTAAATGTTAGCTAGTTTTAGATTTGATCTTATTTCTTGTTAATGTTAGCTAGTTTTCCTAACTCCTTCAGTTTTTCATTGAAGCTTTAAAACTTAAAAGCATGAACATAATAAACCATTATGGACATCATTAGTAAATGTGTTATTAAATGCCCAAAATATTTTAAATTTTTTAAAAAGTCCTCTTTTAGCATCTTGACATCATTAGTAAATGTGTTATTAAGTTATCTAATTATGGTAGCAATTTACTATTATCTTCATGATGATAATTTGATAGAATGCAATTTTACAATTTACTATTATCTTCATGATGACAATTTGCTAAATAAGGATGAATTTTAATTGTCAATTTATTATCATTGCACTCTTTATTGGCAATCGCTTGCTCCAAATCCTCTTGTTATGCTATTTTGGTTGTTTTAAAGGTGTTATATTCTTCATTTTTGAATGAATTTTCTTTGTAGAATGTCTTCAAGCAAGGGTAGTAATAGTGGTTCACAAGAGCATATATCTGATGATGATCCGAATAAACCATTATGGATGTTTGTCACTAAGCTGGCTACACATGGTGAGGCGGGAGGCAATTTGACATGGAAGTGTAATTTTTGCGAAAAAAATTTTACAAGTTCATATACAAGAGTGAGCACATTTGTTAATGCTCAGTGGAAAAGAAATTGGAAAATGTGCCAAAGTAGAAAAGATTGATCTCATCGAGATGGAAAATTTAGAAAAAGAGTTGAATGCTAGAATTGCAAGTCTTGCTCCTAGAAAGGTTCCTTTGCCCCCTTCTAGAATTTCAAGTAGTGAAGGTGGATCTTCTAGTGGGGTTGATTATTTCACAAAAAAAATAAAAGTTGAAAGTGGTGGAAAAGGAGCACTTGAGAAGTCATTTAACTTGGGTCAACAAGAACAGTTAGATTATGAAATTGCGAGAATGTTTTATTCAGCAGGTTTACCGTTTAATCTAACACGGAATCCTTACTTTATATCCGTTTTTACTTATGCTGCAAATCATGATATTGAGGAATATTTACCACCAAAATACAATTTGCTTAGGACCATCTTGTTGCAAAAGGAGAAATTGAATATTGATAGATTGTGTGCACCCATCAAAAATATGTGGAAGGAGAAGGGTGTTAGCCTAGTGAGCGATGGATGGAGTGACTCCCAACGACGATCACTTATTAATTTCATTGCAATTAGTGATGGAGATGCAATGTTTTTGAAGGCTGTTGATTGCTCGGGTGAGATAAAGGATATGCATTTTATTTTTAACCTATTCAAAGAGGTTATAAATGAAATTGGACATGAGAAAGTTGTCCAAATTATAACAGATAATGCTGCTAATTGCAAGGCTACGGGACAACTTATCGAACAAGAATTTCCCTCTATTATTTGGACTCCTTGTGTGGTGCACACTCTGAATCTTGCATTAAAAAATATATGTGATCCAAAGAATACAGAGGTCAATCAAGATGTTTATTTGGAATGCAGTGGGATATCAGAAATTGTTTCTGATGTTTTGCAGGTAAAGAATTTTATTATGAATCATGTCATGAGGTTAGCAATATTATAATGAGTTTGTTAATTTGAAATTATTTTTGATGTTTTGTAGGTAAAGAATTTTATCATGAATCATTCCATGAGACTTGCAATTTACAATGAGTTTGTTAACTTGAAATTGTTATTCATTGCTGATACAAGATTTGCTTCAAAGATTGTTATGCTGAAAAGATTTAAGCTCATTAAAAGTGGTCTCCAAACCATGGTGATTTGTGAGAAATGGAGTATTTATCGAGATGACAATCAAGGAAGAGCAAGGTTTGTGAAGGAAAAAGTACTAAATGATTCATGGTGGGACTCTATTGATTATATTCTATCCTTCACAGCTCCTATTTATGATATGCTGAGGTTTTGTGATACGGATAAACCTTGTCTTCACTTAGTCTATGACATGTGGGATTCTATGATTGAAAAAGTGAAGAAAGCTATTTATGATCATGAGGTTAAAAGGTTAGATGAGAAATCAACTTTTTATGATGTTGTTCAAGCAATATTACTTGATTGTTGGTCAAAGAACAACACTCCTCTTCATTGTTTAGCACATGCCTTGAATCCAAAGTAATTTCTAATTTTTCAAGTGTTGTTTATATTTATATTAATGTTAAATTTTTATGTTATTAATACTTGTGTTTCCTTTTAAATTAGGTATTATAGTGAACAATGACTCAATGAAGATCCTTCAAGAGTATCTCCATACAAGGATAGTGAGATAATTCAAGAAACTAAAAAATGTTTTAGGAAATACTTTCCGGATATTGAGGAGCGAACACAGGTGAATTTAGAGTATGCAAATTTTGCATACATAAATGGAGATTTTAGAGATTTTGATTCAATTCAAAGCAGATATTCTATGGATCCCAAGGCTTGGTGGGTTGTTCATGGAGCAAGTGCTCCTATTCTACAAAGCTTAGTTTTAAAGCTTCTTGCACAACCATTCTCATCATCATGTGCAGAGAGAAATTGGAGTACATATTCTTTTGTGCACTCAATGAAGAGAAATAGAATGACACCAAAGCGTGCAGAAGATTTGGTTTTCATACACAGCAATCTACGGCTGCTTTCAAGAAAAAATCCACAATATACACAAGGAGAAACAAAGATGTGGGATATTGGCGGAGATGATTTTGATACATTCGAAGATGTTGGTATGCAGGAAATTGCAAATCTCTCACTGGATGAGCTAGACATGGAATCAATTGTTTTTTTAGATGATATATAACATGTAAGTTTGAGTATTACATTTTTATATGCCAAGTTTGTTCATTGCTTATCTATTTATTAGTATTTTACAATTTTTATAATTATAAAATATGAATTTAACAAACGTGTCTGAACGTGTCGAATATTACTAGTTTACGAGAATGGGCGAGTCGCGTGTCGTGTCGTGTCGCGTGTCGCGTGTCGGTGCAACATAGCTTTTTAGATCACAATGTTGAGATTGACGAAGGTGTAAAGCATCCATGGTGGATAAAAATCGAGGTCTAGGAAATTTGGCCCGCTCAATCATCTAAGTAGGGCAGCTGATCAAACAACCCAAAGAATCTTAATAAAAAAAACGAGTAGAATTATAATTATTGTCTGACTAATTATATTGGGAAATTGGATTTAGTATTATCTTGTTATTTATTTTATCATATTTTTCTTAAAATGGGAAATTTGTTAGCTTGTATCATGGTATTCCTAGTGTCTATTTCAAGGCATGAGATTCAATAAGATCTCATTTTATTCCTCTCAAGAATTTTAAATCGTGATACTCCCTCTCCCTCTCCGTTCTTCTTTGTCGCCGGCCCCTGAGGTGTGCTCTTCATAGTTGTCAACACAACCACGAGACAAGCATCCAACTGTGTTGATTCTCAGATCACAACATTGAGATTGAAGAAGAGGTAGTCGGGAGTCCATGATCAAAAATGAATAGTTTATTGAACAAATGAGGATAAAAATTAAGGAAAAACAAGTAAAACTATAATTATTTCCACCTATTTGTAATAGGCAACTTGATTTGATTTTGTTTTTTACCTATTTTATTATATTTTTCTTAAATGGGTAGTATAATAGCTTGTATTAGGGTTGTCTTAATGTCTATTTCAAAGTAATAAATCTAATGGAAATACAATTTATTCTCAAGAATTCTAAACCTTAACTCGCTCTCTCTTTCTCTCTTTCTCCCCCACTCTTCTCTTTTGGTATGTCAACCTCCTAAAGGGGTGTTTTCATAGTTATACGTTCGCCAGTAACCCCTATCCTACCATTGTGGTAGTCATTAACCACCAAACTAGCAATAGTCATCAGCCTCCACCCTCACCCAGTCGTCCTTGCCACTGACTCCCTTCTCCATCCAACATTAGTACATCTTCTATCAGGCAAACCTACAATCACTTCTAAGAACCAGGGGAAAATAAGATATTGTTCTCCACTTCAAGAAACAATTCAATATTCATCAAAAAGGAAATTAATCTTAATTTTCTTGAAGGAAAATACTAATTTATTGATACCATTTTGTTTGAATACAATATCTTCCTTTACCGTCGAATTTCTTGTTGATAAGTTCCCACCATGATGATAAGGCTCAGAATTAGATCTACATATTCATTATCCTGCTGAAACTGACTTTCTAAAACTACTATGATCGCCTGCACATCATTGCCCACTTCTATGTTGTTTTCAACAACCTTCTACCATAAGCTAGTACCGTCCATACATTAACATAGGAATAAAATGTAAAAGTGGTTACTTGTAGCAAATAAAAAAATTATTATTTGTAAAGAAAATTAACATAAGGTATGCTCTATTCCCATAATACCTAAAATACCTTCATATCCCTTCTCGTTCCTAAGTCGAGGTTCCGTCATTAGATTCACTAAACTAAGATAATAACAACCAAATCAAAAAAAATATTCTTGTTTGTAATATGTCCTCCAATATGTCAAATCATTATTTCCATGCATGGTGCATAAAGAGAGACTTTACCATCTTTATCCCAATTACATGTTACAACTTTACAAAAAACACATGTGGATGCATAAAATATATAATATATTATAACAATTGGGATATACTATTACAACTTGAATTAATAATAAAAATTAGGAAAATTCAAATGAAATTAAAATAGTAATAATATAACAGCACAAGCAAGTAAAATCAAAAGGGAAGTTATTGCAAAATTTAACATCCATAGACTACTATCAAAAGAATTAAAACAACTGAAATTAAATTGTAGTTTTAAATACATGTAAGCCAAAACCACTATATCAATGATCCAACTAAAATATTTATGGATTCAATGGTTGACAAACCACTTTTAAAGAATGATAATTTCAATCTTCATAAAAATGTTTGTATTTGTCTCAAAAAAAATATACAAATGCTTATGTTACAATAATGCATAACTGTATGAAATAATATGGCTTAAACAATATAGGATTAAAGGTTCTCAAAAGAGTAACAGTTTTTAGTATATGATATGAAACGATAGGTTAAAAGATAGAAGTAACAACCAAATTAGCCAAATGAAAGAAACTGAGGAATGATAAAAAAATTTTAATTTCAAAAACTGATTGATAAAAAAAATTAAAAACTAAAGGATGATAAGCATTGGAATCATATGAGCAAACAACTAAAACAACGTCATCAAAAGTTCTACAAGAATGAAGTAATCAATTTATAAAAAAACACTAGTAAATTTTTACAAATTAGTTTATATAAAGTATAAATATGTTCTAACAATAAAATGCAAATAAAATTCCAACAGAACATAATGATTCTACAAAAATGATTCCTAGAAAGATATCATCTTCCACGACATGCAAAAAGGAAGCACTAGTCATGCTAAAACTAAGGTTGATAAGAAAATGAAAACAGAAAATCATTAAAAAAAAAATATTACAGAAGACAATGACCAATGATCAAATCCTCAGTTATAATGTAGTTATTGCCATTCCAGATTAAGTATACAATTTTTAGAGTCAAATGCAAGAAGTTCAAAATTTCGAATTTGAAGCAAATCATCTTTGTAAGGGACGACAACAAAAGTGAAACAAAATCCGAGCTATATTATATATTATAACCAAAACTGATTATATTATATTCTGTAAATATAATATGTTTGCATCTTAAACTTGTGTACAAGACTTAAATTAAAGAGACAAAACTTGTGAAATCATATGGTTGCCATGCATCACATGTAATTATTTTAATTTTGAATCATAATACAGTTACTGAACAACCATGACATGAAATAAAACAAAATCATGATTTTAAAACTAAAACTATTTAGCAAGTACTAACATTTAAATATCATATCATGATATTATTAGCTTAAAATTTAGAATTAACAAATGAAATTTAAAAATTTAGAAACTATAGTATCCTATTTAATAATTATGATAAATCATTATTTTAAATTCTGATAAGTATATGGGATTTTTATTTAATGAATAAACATTACATGTGCATTATACTAAATTTTAAGTTATATAGTCATCATACAGTCAATTAAACTCATACAAAGCCGCGTATAGTAAACCATACCTAATAACTAAACTCAATTTCAATTATTGTTCACTCCCTTGTGTGACAGAGATACTGACTAGTGACCTTAAAATAAATATCCCATGCTCTTAATTGCCAACTCAATAACTAATGAAAACTAATTTCACAAATCCAATATTCTTGCTCATTATTGTGTGCCTTAAGAAACCATTAAAAACATGTCTACAATTCTCAATTAAACAAAATACATTCTAAATTTTATGGAGCTATCTCCTAAAAAGGAAACATGGAAGAAATCAACTCACTCTATTGAAGCTAGCTATCAAGGATATAGGAACCCAGCCTTGTTCGTCCATATGCTGCCGCAAATATCCATCTTTAAACAGGTTTTCAGGGCTGCAGAAATAACATGGTAGAGATTGCGTTGATTGATGATGGTTAGAGTACAAAAATAACATCAATCAATTTTATACACAAACCTAAAGTAATAATCAATTTGCTTTAGTAGCATAGCACGCTGAGGCTCAGATGCATTATAAAACATTACGGGTGGAGGAGGTGTTGGATGAGGAGCAAATGGCAAACCCCTGAAGGACTCGGGATGAGGAGGGGCTGGAACATAGTATATGAAAGGTGACATATCTGTTCATCAATCAAGACTTAGTAGCTCATCAAAGATGGACATATTGATATCAAGGTCTAATGGATTTGCATCTTACCAGTAAATCCCATATTGTGACCGAAAGGCCTCGGCGGTGGAGGTGGACCAAACAATTGAGCAGCAACCGCGGGAGGCCTTGAATATGGACGAACACCCCAAGGGGGGCGCAGCTGCTGCATGTGAACATCCCTAATAAAATTCCGCTGATTCCACTCATAGCCACCACGCTCAGGGTCACGGCGATTACCATAGCTGTTGTGATGACCACCATTCCCCCTACGGCCTCCACCATAACCCCGGTGGTGATCATTCCCACCATGGGGTTGGGAGGAAACTGCAACAGGCCTCGATGCATTATCCCAGTTGTTAGTATTGTTGATGTTTTTATTTGCAAGCACTTTGGAAGAAGGTTCTAAAGAAGGTTGTCTGTCAGACACTGGATGGCTTGGCTGTGATAAGGCAGGAGATGATGTAGCTAGTCCACCATTAGGTGTTCCGCCATTGCCACTGGATGGCTTGTCTGTGAGTGTTGTTGATATTGTTCTACCATCACTAGCAGTATTTACAGCAAAGTGCTTCATGGGTTTGTGTCGCCCAGAAGATGATGAGTTTGAGGGGAAACTAAGATTTGGAGTAGTAGAAACGGGCTTAGAGGATGGAGACTGGGGCACCTGGTACAAAACACGATGCATAATCCACATTTTGTTTGCATAATACAGAAAAAAGGTAATCGATATCTCACCAGATGACCGGAGACTGGTCCGTCGGAGAGGCCTTTAAGGGAATCAGAAGACGAGGATTTCGGAGAAGCCTTGGCAGCGTCTGCGAGTGCAGGCCAGCTAGCGGCGTCCATGACGGATCCCCCCTCTGTCGACCCATTCGATGGTACGTTCCAGACCAGTTTTTTTCCCTTGGAGGCGGAGGCGGTGGCAATGCCGTCGTTAACATGATCCGGGTTCTCAGAAGGCATTGTCGGCTGGAAATCGGGAGGTGATTTCTGCAGTGATCGCTCCAAGGAATCCCGCGAAGTAATCACGGTGGCCGGCGGAGAGGAGGGAGCGGAAACAGCTTTTTGTTCGTGCTCCCCGCGGACGATATGCGACCAGGCCGCCTGCGCGTTGCGGGCTGGCCGAGGCGGGCCGTGGGAAGAGGAAGGATCAACGACGGAGGCCATCGAGAGGTTAGGTTAGGGTTTCGGTGGAAGGTGGCGGCGGAGAGTCAGGGATGGGATTAGGGTTTGTAAGGCGGCCGAGGACGATTAGGGCTCCTTACAGATCAATGCATGGTTACAAAAATGATCCAAAGATCCGTCGCAGTATGAGCGAGAATGCGAGAAGAGTCCTCTCTCTCCTTCCTCTTCTCTCTCTCCTCTCTGCCCTCTCTCTCTCTATATATATATAGATATATATTGCCGCGGTTCCTGTTGCCCACGCCGAGAGCTTCTGAGCAGCGCGTCTTCCTTACATGTATGCGTTATGTCTATTGTTTTTTTATTCTTAGCACGAATGTGGTCTCGCTTCTCCGGAGAATTACACTTCTGCCCTTAAATCCCGACCCATCCGATTTGAATAGCTAGACTTTTACGGAGTCGTTGCTTTTCTTTCTCCCAGAGGTTTCTATAGTAAGCTTGGTCTTTTTTTAAGGAAAACATTTATAAGAGTAAATTATAAAAGGATATCAATTTCCTTGTACATACATTTTTAAACTTTATAAACTCTTGGAAATAAATCATATATATATATTATTACACATCTGCTCTCTAACTTGGACTGCTTCTTTCCCTTAATTACAATTCGTTTCATATATTTAAATTAATTAAACTAGGTTAATATTAGAAAATTATAATAAAATCACATACCTAAAACTACTCAATTTCCTCTTCTTTCCTATTTCTAAGGCTCCATTTGACTCAATTGCACCGGTGGAAATTGGTTATTTTGCTGAGTAGTAAGAAATTGATTAAATTAGTTGGAAGAACTATATTTGCTGTATTATTTGAGTAGTGAAATAGATTTATCTATTTCACTAAATAAATGGGTGGTTGACCGTTGATATGAACTAAAATTATGTTAAAATAATAGAAATACATGATAAATGAAATATTATATGCACTTAGATAAACCATTAATGATACCCAAATATTAATTTTAGAACTACAAAATCATTACAAATTTAAAATTAAACTGCATCATTTTATTTTATTCTTCATATGCAACTGCATCATTAAATGTCACACGTATGCATTCCTTATAGCCCAGATTTAGATGCATAATTTTAAAATATACAATCAGCAAATATTAGGTAATTTATTGATTTTGTTTAACTATTAAAAAATATATTACATGTGAGTATTTTATAATTGGTCTCTTATAATGTCTATTAATGCGGACATTTCATTTGCTCTACTCCCTTCAATTATAACAGAGCTCGTATTTTTTATTAATATTTATTTGTTGATGATTTGTCATATGTCCATATGTCCCTGGGTGTATAAAATCATCAACATCCCATGCAGCAAACTGAATCTACACATCTTCCTGCAAGTGGCTGTTCACCTCGAGTAAAATCAGGCAAGTGACACCGAATTTCTAGAGAAGGCTTCAAAATACCTCTTTGAAGTGAATATTCAACATGTTAGTGTTTTTATGGTAATTTGTAAATAGTTAAGTAGTTAGTCTCGCTATCAATGCGATATGAGTCTATAGGGTGAGACACAAGAGTGTTTTGAGAAATTGGAGGAAGAATTATGTTAGTATCACTCATATGGGATATGAGTAAAGGACCAATCCAATGACATAAAAAATAATTGACGGGTTGCATCAAGTGCGTCGATACGCACGTCGAGTGCGTATCGACGCAAGTCGACTTCCTATCGACACAGCCAAGCTCGAAGTCGAAGGGGGTCGTTGTCGACGCTATGTTGAGTAGATATCGACGCAAGTCGAATTCTACTCGATACAAGTGCGTTAACTGCGTGCCGACGCAAGTTGCGTCGAGTGCCGCCGAGTGCTTCCAGACGTTGTGTCGAGTTCTTATCAACGCACGTCGACTACAAGTCGACGCATATCAACGCAAGTCGAGTTCTTGAGGATTGTGATGGCTTTTGTCTATTTGATATCCTTAGATATAAATAGACTTGAAAAAGGGTTTTCCAGTGTGACTTCTTTGAGAGCAAGCCGAACCCTAGAATCTGTCATGACCTCTTCTTGTCGCCGCCTCTTCTAGAAGCGAATCTAGCAATTCGTGGAGACGCGGAGAACATTCCTTCTCCGACCCAGTTCTTGTGGGACAAGACCTTGGGGTTCTCTACAACTCTTGTGGATATATGTAGAGTCATGGATCTATTTCTGCGTGAACTCAGTCGCCTGCTGCTGAGACAAACTTTTTGGAGCAGATCTTTGGAACATCTTGGTTGAATAAACACGCAATCCCATAAAGGTACTATGCATTTGTTGCTTACTTATTTTTTGATTCATGGATACCACAAGATCTTTATTGTTCCGGATTTTTTTATAATTTATTTTGCTGCGCACATATTATGTGTTGTTCAATCTATGTACAGAAAACCCAACACAACATTTGCTAGGTAATATTTACCTACACAATTCAAATTATTAGTTTAAAAATGGAATACAAAATTAATTGAACTAAGTACTAATAATATTTTTTGTCTGGCGGATATGAAAATTTACATCTTGGAACTCCAACTACAGGTTGAAATCTGTGACTATCATTAGTTGAACCTTGTCATCATAGCATCTCATTTGTAAAACATGGGTAGCCATTATATTTTGAGTTGGGGTACTAGAATGTGTGCATATACATGTCTTCTGTTTATGGCTCCCATAGAGTTTTGAAATGAGGCATATCACTCATCATTTAAAATTCGTGCTGGTATGTTCCTAAACTGAAAGTCTAGTGGTTTTATATTTTTCAATGAAAGTTGAGTCAATGCACATAGTCTTTGCATTAAAAAAATCCACTTATAATTTTGGTGGAGTGTAGAAATGCTCACGTGTAGCTCTCATTGACTCATTATGTGCTAGGATATGTAAAGTAATTGATAATCCCTCCCTCTAGTTTTTTGTCATGTTTTAGCAAGTAAGACATTTTGAAGTCTATTAACTAGATTAATAAGAAATTGTTTAGATATCCTGAATGTATTATGGAACCTCACTTGATCCCCATCTAACAATTCACCAACCTATTTGTTGCGGCCAACTTGAGGCTCCTGCAGATCGGTCTAAATTGCACCATCTTAGCCCAAGAGCGATCGAGCGTGTAAACAATCACGAAGGTGGAGACCGCTGGCAAGAGACATTTTTTATGTGAAAAACCTCAGAAAGAGGTGGAAAACCATGTGGTCAGGGTTGTGCTGACTAAACTTCACTATTTGCTGGTGTTGTACAAAGTTTTAAGAGAAAGTGAGGGCGACAAACTTCTCCTCATTACAATTTGCAGGGAGAGGGTGAGAGAGATGTGCTGGGGGGGAGGGGGCAAGGTCACTATTCGTGGACCTAAGTTTTTTGCTTGCTGCAGTGGGGAGCACCACACTTTGGATGCTTTGAAGTCTTCTGCTTGTGCTCAGAAGCTTGATCGGCATGTTCTGCGCGCCTTAATCTTTGTGGCTTGTTTCCTGCTGCGCTCAGAGGAGTCTGAAGCTATTGACTTGTTATCGTCTGGAGGGCTCATTGTTGAGTGTGCAGAGTGCTTGCTGTTAAAATGAGTAGAGTGCTTGTTGCTGAACGGAGGGCTTGTTGTTAAGTGGAGGGATTGCTCGTGGTGGTGTGTGCGCCAAGCGTATAGCAAAATGAATGTGCGTTGGGTGGATCTTGAGCAAGGAGGAACATGCACCGGGTGGAATGCGTGCGGGGGGTAATGTGTGCAATGCATACACAAGACGCAATGTGTGCGCGCAAGGGGCAATGTGTGCAAGGTGTAGTATGCGCAAGGCGAATTGTGCGCAAGGGGAGGCATGTACAGCAAAATCCCCTCATTCGCTTAAAGGGGTCTCGGAGATCTTCGAAGGCACTCGAAAATATTCAAAGGATTCTTCGAAGCCAAATGAGATCTTTTAAGGAGTCTCTGAGGATATCGCTTGTGCGTAGGAGTAAAAGCGGGAGGAGACAAAGATCTTAGGAACAAATTCAGAGAACAGAAGATAGAATAAAAGGAGGGCCATGAGTCTTTTTTATAAGATCCTGAGGTGGTTATGGTGGTTACGTGATTATCCGCAGGCCATAATCATTTTGTGTTATTCACATGTTGCCTTGTTATAATTCATGTCACGTATTTTTTTAAAGAATTTACTATGCGCACAACGGTTATGATTTTTGGCTATGCACACCCCCATGATGGGTGGTTATGAAAGGTTGTTATAAGGTGATTGGACGGTGGAGATCGTGTGTCGGTGATCAGAAGATAGAGGACCGGCCGGTGACAATGAAGTGGTCGGCTGGCGGCAAAACTCGGTCGGTCGGTGGAGGCATCAGTCGGGCGACCAAGGAGTGCGGCGGAGCGCCCCGCCGTGAGGCCGGCCGAGTGCACCGTCGGGCGCGACCATGCGACCGACCGGAAGGTCGCCCGCACACGTGGTCGCGCGGCGACAACCTCCCTCGCGGCCACGCCCGGAGGGTCGGTCGTGCCAAGCGGTCGTACGTCGAGGGCCAGGTGAGGCCCTCGCGGTTGCGTGCGAAGGTCGTACACGGCTCTTCGGGTCGTGTACGGATGGCCCATGCGGCCCTTATGGCTGCTCGCAAAGGGTCGGTCGCGTGCGGCATTGTAACCGCGCGACCGCTGGTAGGGTATTGATGCGGTCCTCGCGATATTGCGAGCACGTGAAAGGTGTGTGGCCTTGCACGGGAGGCACGTAGCCTGGCATGCGCGAGGCGCAGGAACCCTCGCGCGTGCAAGGCATATCTTGCCTTTCCCACATGAGGGCACACGTGCGACCATGCAGTCATGTGGCGGTGTGCTGGGGAGGCTGTCACACGCACGCAAGGGGGTGCGCTCACGCGACCATGCGTCCATGTGGCATCGCGAGGTGGTGCAGTTGCGCACGTGCTTGTGTGCGGCCCAGTGATGATGGCGCTCATGACGCTAGTGGGGTTGACTTTGGACAACCCCACTTTCTCTACCAAAGTAGGTGAGTTCTTTTACCATCCACGGTCAGGATTTCCCTTGTTATTAGGGGGACCCTAACATTTGCCCCGCAAATCCTCGGCGTCCGCGGCTCTTTTGAAAGCGGAGTGCGAGAATTTTTCTTCTCATTATGTGTGATAAATCCATGGAGGTAAGTAGTCTGATATAGTCGTACCGGAGGTTGGCGTTTGGTTTGTGGAATCTTGTAGCTTAGCTCGGGTTACAAAGTTGTCACTTGGTGTTAGAGTTTTTCCTGGAGGTAGTCGTTGGTAGGGGTAGGACTCTTTTCTTGATGGAGCGAAAGCTCAATTGCAGCGATGTTGGACCATATTTGTATTTATGTTCGTACCTTTGTACTTGTATCTGAATTATGTGTTGATGTAGTGCCTTGAAAGCTTATTGCTGGTTGTTTAGCTATTTGTTGATTTGTTCTTATTTGTGGTATTTCTGGAGTAATAACTTGTATTTGTGGTATCAACACTATTATTTTATGTATGACTTAGTTTTGGTTTTAAGATTGCTTTTTAGATACCAGTAGCGTGGGGATAAGACCCTGACGTTGTCATAACCTACTACAAGGGAGAAGGACAGACGCTTCGAGCAATGGTAGTGAGAGGTCAAGGCCACCGTGCTATGGATTTTCCATGGCTGTGTCGCGACTTTCTATAGGGGCGAAGGGCGGTCTTTAGAGCCGTGGCAATGAGATGTGTTGGATATCTTACGGTGCCCTTAGAGGGGGATGAATAAGAGTTTTATGAAATTTTGAATCTTTAATAAAAATATCAGTGTTTATAAATGAAGTTTCGAAATATTTTATAGGAATCTTAATTTAATATTTTAATGAAGATTATATTGGATATTAATTATAGAATATGTATGAATTCAATAATTCTTCACTACTGCTAGTGGTAAGTTTTACCGTCAAGCGCTAGCTCGCAGATATTGAATTCAAGAGTTTCTTTATAAAAACAAACCTTCCAATATATTTTGCAATAAAGTTTCATGAGAAATATTAATTAAAACAATTTATGCATAGATATAATAAAATCAAGATATGAATACAAAGAGAGACATAATTTTATTTCTTTAGAATTAAATACAAAATTTTTAATTTCTATAACGCTAGAAATTGAGGAGAAATATGACAAATTTCTTTTTTATGCTTCATCGATCCTACTCTCAAAAATCTGCTTGTTATAGCCTATCTTACCCCAGATATGGTCTTTAGCCTCCCCTAGATTTAACCTCGACCTAGTCGCTGCACACAAGGTGGTGAATTCCCCCTAAACCATATAAGAGCCTAGTCGTTACAAACAAGGCAAATTTCCTACGGAATCTTTTCTCGGAATCTGACGTTGACCCCGAACGATTTTTCTTCTCCCGACACAAAAAGATAAAACAAAAGAGATTACGAGATAATAAAAGTAAGAGAAGCTTCCTAAGGATTTCTGAAGGTGAAGACGAAGATAGTGTAGACATCGACGTTCTTGATGTGTTCTCCCTTCGTGTTGAATGTGCGTTGTTGCCCTTATCCTTAAAAATCTCTTTTAGATCTTCGTATTTGCACAAAAGATGTCTCTATATCTCTGGAGACGACCCTCTCTTAAAAAAATCGAAGTTCTGGCTTGGTGGATGAGGAATCACTGCTTCAGAATGTGTCTCTCTCAAATGCATGAAGTTTTCAGCCTTTTATAGAAAAATCGTTATCGTCGGACGATATCTAGCTATCGTAGGTGATATCTCCTCAAGCTACCATGTGTCCCACATTGTGATGATCATGCCGGTTGAAAATGGATGTGTTTGGATCGTGGGGCTATCACGGGGCGATAATTACTATCGCCTGACAATAGTGCCGAGTAGTGCGCGTCGTGGCAATCATGCAGGACATGGTTGTCGTCATGCTGACATCATTTTCGCTATTACATGGCAATAGTGGCTATCCCCAATGATATCTCCTCTTCACTTTTATCATCCAAATCTTTTTTAGATTATAGATGACTTTGTTCTAATTCCAGAATGGGATAGCATGTTCCGTAACTCTTCCTAAATTGGAAGTTATGGTCGCTTGAAGTTCAACACACAAAACTCGTCCTTTTATTTTTTTTTCTAAAGTGTACACACCCTTAGATCATGCTCATGACCGAAGACTTGTCTCCTCATTCAACCTGTACAGCCTGCACACTATAAACATACAAAAGACTAGATCAGAGATATCACAGTATTTATTATTCTCAAACCAATAGATGTGGAACGCATGCTCCAACAAAACATAGGGACGAAACCATGATAGTCTTGTAACCTACTACGAGGGCGAAGGGTGAACACTTCAATCTAAGGTAGTGAGAGGTCAAGGCGACCTTAGGGGGTAGGCCCTGATAGCGATAATGAGTTGCCCTACAGTGTGGGAGTGAGATACTCTGCAATGCAGAAGCGAGATGCCATGTAGCATGGGAAAGTGATCCTCTCCAACACGAGAGAGAGATATCTTGTTGCGTGGGAGTGAGATGCTCTACAACGTAGGAGTGGGTTACCCTGCAGCATGGGAGCATGATGCACTACAATGCGGGCGTGATGCCGTTCAACGTAGGAGCATAATGCCCTACAACATGGGAATGGGATGCCTTGTAGTGTGGGAGCGTGATGTCATACAATATAGGATTTGGATGCTCTTTAGCGGGGGTGCGTGATGCCCTACAGTGTGAGAGCGGGATGCCCTACAATATGGGAGTGTGATGCCCTGCAGTTTGAGAGCGAGATGCCTTGTAACGTGGGAACATTATGCTTTGGAACACAGGAGCAGGATGTTCTATTTTATAAATGGGTCATGATTCCTGAAGTTAGATATCTTGGTGCTTGGTGTTGAAACTCGGGTTCGTGATCTTTACCTTTGGAATTTTGCTTGAGAAACCCTGGACAAGGTCATAAAGCAGTTGCAGTATTGTAAAAAACTAAAACATATATGTATACTACGGTTTAGAATTCCGATTTGTCATGCCAAAGCAAAAAGTAGGAAAACCAAAAAAGACAAAAGACAAATTTGTTGATAAATGGGGCATAAGGTTTGCTCGTTCTACTACAAAATAACTCCCACTTGAGCTGGGTCTCTAGCTTATCCATGTCGGGGTACAATGTTGTCCTCTGTCGGATTGTCATCCTGTGATGTGTGCTAGTTCTAGCTCAGGTTCAGTATGAATATTCCGAGAATACCCTACTGAACGAGGCGCTCAATCTCTATCTTCAGTCGGTGGTAGCCTTCCATCCAGCTATGTCCATATCCGCGATGGAAGTCACAGTATTACAACTGATTTCCCTGGGTTGGTGTGAGCTTCTCAGGCCTGCAAAGGGCTTTGTTATCACGGATGGTGAGGAGCATGTAGGTTCGAGTTGTATTGAGGGAAGAGTAGTCCTGATGTTGATGTGGGCATCAATCTTGACGGGGGTTGCCACGATGTGCATCGTTCTTCTTGGGAACTAGTAGTGGCTTTAACTCATGCTCTCGCTGTCTTTTTGAGTTCCTCTTAAACTATTGGTGGTGTGATTCAATTGCTTTATTAGCTGTAATTTGGGCCTTGATTCGACGAATGAGATCGGGATAGATGGGCACAAACTCCCGCATTAGTGCAGAGTAGAAGTTACCAGGACGGATCCCCCAAGAAAAAACTCTCGTAGGAGCTCCGATTCCACCCCTGAAATTTATCGTGCCTCAGTAGTGAAGCGACATAAAAAATCCTTGAGGTTCTCCCCTTCACTCTATCATATTCCCGAAATGTGGGATGGATCCAGGGCGATTCTATGGTTAGAAATAAATTGATTTGTGATCTGTTGGTTCAGTTTGGCAAAGTTCATTATTTCTCACTCCTTTAGAGAATGGAATCAGGTTCGAGCTTGTCCTTTCAAAATGTCGGAAACTCTTGACATAGGAGGTGGTCTAGAGCATTGTAGATGCACATGATGATTGCAAAGTGTCTGACGTTCTCTAAAGGGTCATCCGATCCGTCGAACGTCTCTATGTTAGGGAGCTTGAAGCCATGTGAGATTAGATGTGTCAGGACCTTGGGTGCTAACAGTGAGTAGTAGAGGAAAGGGTGGTGGGCCAAAGTAGCACGTTGCCTGACTTGTTCATGCTCTCCAATAATCATTTCACGAGTTTCTTCATGAATGAGCCCTTCAATTGCATGCCTTATGGTGTTGCTTCTAGGCGGTTGCGGTGATGTTGAGCTTCAGGTTCTCTGGTCGGGTAGACTGGGTGCGCTAAGCTGGCCGCGTTGAGGAGCTCTTCTTTAGGTATGTAGAGCTCGTGAATAAAGTGCTCGACTAAAGCATGGCCTAGATCTAGTGAGGGCAGACTGTCTTGCTCGGGGCAAGATTATGAGCTTATGTCGCTCCTCTATTCTTTCAGAGCGTGAAGTGCTCTTCAACCTAGCATACCCGTTCTTCCATTTCTGCATGCGGTGCATACAAGGCCTCTTCCATGAGGGGCGTGTTGTCATGCAAATTAAAGGGGGCTGGATCAATGTGTCCCCTAGGGACTAATCCTTTAGCAGTGCATGGAGCTCTTTTTGACATGGTTGACAGTCTTGAGTATCATTGCGTTGTGGATATTGTCATCAAAATCTTAGTGAGATTTGGGGAACTCCTTTATATAGACAATATCGAACTATTGTAGCCAACTTGAGGCTCTTGTAGACCGATCTAGATTGGACCGTTATAAGCTAGGAGCAGTCGAGCGTCCAAACTGTTAATGAAAAGAGACAACTAACAAAAGAGTTATTTTAATACGGAATACCTAGGAAAGAGGTGAAAAACCACACGGTCCAAGCTGTGCCGACCAAACTTCACTATCTGTTGGTATTATGCAAAGTTTTAAGAGAAAGCAAGGGCGGCAAACCGTTCCTAGTTATAATTTACATGGAGAGGGAGAGAGAGATGTGCTCAGAGGTTGATAGGCCACCGCTCGCGAAGCTAATTCTTTTGCTTGTTGTAGTGGGGAACACCACACTCTGGATGCTTTGAGGTCCTCTACTAGTGCTCGAAAGCTTGAGCAGTGTGTTCCGCATGTCTTAGTCTCTACGACTTAAGTCCTGCTATGCTCAGAGGAGTCTGGAGTGGTTGACTTGTTATTGAATGGAGGGCTTGTTGCTGAGTGCATAGTACTTGCTGCTGAGTTCATAAAGTGCTTCCTGCTGAGCGGAGGGCTTGCTGCTGAGCGGAAGGCTTGTCGCTGAGCGGAAGGCTTGCCATTGAGTGGAGGGCTTGCTTGTGGTAGTGTGTCAAGCACGTAGAAAAATGTACGAGCACTGGGTGAAACCTGCGCAGGGAAAAACACGCGCCGAGTGGAATGTGCGCGGGGCATAATGTGTGCATGACATAAGAAGGTGTAGTGTGCGCAAATGTGCACTGTGCACATGGGGCAATGTGTGCAAGGTATGGACATGGTGGAATGTGCGCAAGGGAAGTCGTGTCCTGCAGAATCCCTTCAAAGGATTTTTTGAAGGCGAAAAAGGTATTTGAAGGAGTCTCCGATGAACTTTCTTGCATATAGGAGGAAACGAGGGAGGAAAGAAAGATCGTTGGAGGAAATTCGGTGAGAAGGTGGAATGAAAGGAAGGGTTTGTGGTGTTATTTATAGGATTCCGAAGTGGTTATGGTGATTACACGGTTATCTGCATACCGTAATCATTTTATGTGTTATTCGCAGACCGTCTTCTTATAATTCATGTCACATATTTTTTAAGGGTTTACTATGCACACACCAGTTTTGATTTTTGACTATGCGCACCCCCATGATAGGTGGTCACAAGGCATTCAGACGGTGGAGATCGGGTGGTGGTGATCATACAATGGATGATCAGGTTACAACGATGAGGGGGGGGGGGCAGCCGAGGAGGGCAGCTAAGCGCTCGGACGGGAGGCCGGCCGATGCGCCTAGTGGGGCGCGACCATGCGGCCGGGATGTTGGTCGAGCGCCTAGCCTGGCGTGACTATGCGACCGAGAGGTCGATAGAGCGCCCTACCGGGAACGATCATGCGGCCGGGCGGAAGGCCACCAGCGCGGTCGTGCGACGACAGTCACCGTCTTCGTCTCACGCGGAAGGCCGACCACACACGGAGGTCTCGTGCAACCCTTGCGGCAGCACGCGGAGGGCCGTTCGCAGGCCTTGCGAGGGAGGCCCTCATGATCGTGTGTGGCTTTGCGGCCGTGCGGCCGCTGGTAGGGTGCGGTTGCGCGTAAGGCACATGGCCTTGCGCGACGAGAGGCACGCAACCTCGTGGGCCCAAGGCGCGTGCAGCCTTTTGCGACCTTCCGACCTCGCGACAGTGTGTAGGGGAGGCGGTTGTGCACGCGCAAGGGTGTGCAAGCACGCAAAAATGTGTCTATGCGGCGTCGCAAGATGGTGCGGCAGCGCACGTGCGCGTCACTGATGACAATGATCATGATGCTACTGGGGTTGACTTTTGTCAACCAAACTTTCTCCACCAAAGGAGGTGGATGCTTTTGTTATCCACAGTCCCGTTTTTCCATAATATTAGGGGGACCCTATCACTACTTATCAAAAAGACTCAGGTGCTTGTTCAATATGACAATAGACACACAAGATGTAAGACCCCATTTTTTTTATTTTAAACACCGGGGTCTTAGGCCCAGAACCGCCGCTTCGCGGTGACACCTTCACGCCCTGAAGGGTCATCACCGCGAAATGCCGATTCAGCCGGCCAAATCAATCATATCCGCAGCAAGGAAATAGAGAACAACCAGTCCACAGAGATCACATATATAGAAATAAAAGTCTCCACGAAGGGAGTGTCTACAGAATAATATATCAGAGTATTAAAATACGGGCTTATGCCCGGTACATCATGTCCTCACTACAAATCACTCATGTGGAAGCAAACTATAACATCTACTATAAGTCGGGACTCACAGTCCCAGATGGCTGAACTCCTGAGCTAGACTGCCCTATCTCCAAACGGGTCGACCTCTATGGCTGCTCCTCCATGCTAGGCTCCACGATCCCCTAAATGATGTGGTCCGAAAACCGTTAGTCTATAAGACTAAGCCCTATCATCCCTCGCCCCTTTCCCCATGGCCCCTAGGCACCGAGCGAAGAGGAAGAGAGGGGAGGACTTGAAGGTGGAGAGTAATAAAAAACAGGTGGCAGTGGACCTATATTAGCAATTTTATAATACATGTGGTAGTAAAGTAAAGTATGGAAAAATAACCTTAACTTATGTGCGGAAACGCATAAGCTAAGGGATCTTCTGCAGGGCTCCCATCGTATAAAGAGTCTCATACTAATTTATACGTTGGGATGTCGGTTATTAACAACAATATATATATAAATAATTGACCTTAATTTATAAACTTTCCCACACAAGCTTATAGACCAAGGGGTAGTTTTGCAAGTCCTAATGTATAAGCGTCTCATTCCACTTATACCTTAGGTGTTAGGGGTTAAATGAATCGATTATGCTATGACATGCTAGTGGGTATGATGGATCATGCAAGTGCAACACACACACCCGACTCTGTGCACACAGACCTTTAGTTCCCCCTTTCGGAGCCGTTACCTCCCAGGATACCTCCGTAGTGGCAGACGGAAGCGGTGGGTTGGGCCTCGCCCATCTCTAAACCAGTAAAGCACTACCGATCAGACCTATCGTATGCCTCAACGCTTGGTGCATGAAGCAGACTCCTGCGTACTCTTGTCGGCTGACGCACCAGACTTTTGTTGGCGAAGTGCTAACCACACTTGCCGAGTCAGCGTATTGGCGTCGGTGCATCGACCTTCCAATACCGAAGACCCACCACCTTTATTTTCTTTCCTTTTATGCACATGCAAATTTAACGTATCAAACCAATCGAGCTGAAGCTCCCCGGACCATTCCGTCCGTCTCTTAACTAATCGAGTCGAAGCTCCCTGGACCAAACTGTCCGTCTCAAAACTAACCGAGTCGAGGCTCCCCACAATCTTCCTGTGCTAACAGTGTTTGTGAAATGTGAGATCCTAATTACTAGGTTACTCTTTTCAGTTTGTTAATACAGTTTACGTTAACCCAGAACTGCCCCCGGTATTCCTTGTGAAAGGCTCTCAAAGGGCACTATGAACTATGATGGTAGCTGAAGCTCATCGTTCCCTTTCGCAAGGCACTTATTGTTATTGGTTGATTCCCCTTACCCATTGTCTTCTCGTGTTACGATAGACTAACCTAGTGTGATTTTTAACCTTCTTCTCTTCGGAAAATACGATCTTTCGTCGAACCCGAGCACCTCTACACTCTAGCCAAACCACTTCTCACTACCCCTCCCATCCTTCTATGGTGAAATCATCCACATCTATCCGACCCAGCAAAATGACTAACTCCAACAACTATCCCAAATCATATCCTATTGCAACTTTAATGATTTGTTAAGTGCAGACCAACCTAGACTATACGTCGAACCGGATAGGAGATAATCTAAATAATCATCTGAATGCCCTAAATTATTTACTGGAGATTTATCATGATACAAATAGACTAAATCCAGAAGATTATAATTTTCCTAATTATTTTGATATTTAATTAATTTTCTTAAGGGTTCCAAGAGCTACCAATTGAACATAAAGTGAACTTTTTAGATATTAATAAAGCTTCATAAAATCATGATAAATTCTAAACAACAATTTATCAGTAAATCCAAGGTATAACAATTTTTACAGTACTTTAAGGACTCTAATTTAATTTTGAGAATAAATCCTTTTTCCTTTCATTAATGAAGTAAGTGTGGTAAATAATCATCCAAACATTCTTTATTAATCTTCTAGAGCAGATACTGTCCTAAAAACATCAGTGGCCAAATTTCATAATTCTTCAATGGGAATTGGGCTCTAGAATAAATAATTACCAAAATCTCAAAAAGCTATGTTTGTAAAGCAAGTATTGTAAATGTTCTCCTAAAAATCATGAATAAAATCCTACAACTAAATATTGATCTGAAAATATCAGTGGTCAGGTTTCATAATTTTACAGTAGGTAATTTGCTCTAAATGATTTATTGACCATAATTTCCCTTTTGGAACTTGTGAAGGAAGTACTAAATATAATCAACTAAAAATTGGTAACAAAATTCAGGGATATTCATTTAGACCTAAATCATCTGCTGGCTAAGTTTCATTAGATTCAAATGAACATAGTAATCAAAATAATTAAAACACCAGTTTGGGCAAATTGATACCTAACAAATAAAGTACTAGAAATATAACTCATAAAATTCTAATAAAAATTCGTAAGGGTTCTACCTAGACTAAAACTTACTCTACCCAAGTTTCACAACTTTTAACTAAAATTTAGTGACTGTGTTACCATATTTGAGCTTCTACCCTAAAACTAGGGTTAGGGTTTTGAGGTGTCTACCTACCTCCAAATTCTCTAAGATTCCTACCGGAGGACTTAAGTTTTACTACCTTCAACTCTACTGAGTTACAAGGTCACACAAGGGCATTTGCCCATATTCCCTTCACAACACTCAAGGGCCCTTCCTTAGGGTTTGAGTTTGAACCTAGGGTAAACAAACCCTAAATTACACCATTCTCCTTTAGAGGGTGAAATTGGCCATACCAAGTCAGTGACCAAAACCCCAGCCTCTGTTGAGGTGAGATGACCACTCAAAATCCCAAGTACACCATTATTCAAAAGCACCTCTTTAAGGCCTAACTAGGGTTTGGTGATTCCCTAACCAAAACTCATCCAAACAAGTTGAAATTTTGTGCAGAGCTAGGTACTATTGCCAGGGACCACTTACCAAAATTTTGGAGGGTTTGGAGATCATTTGACTACTTAATTTAATTACCCTAGCATTATTAAATAAAAATAAAAACTTTAGGCAAAGTGTCTCCAAAAATTCTCATTCCAAATAAATTTTTGATTAAAGTAGACCCATAGGGCTACAACTTTCATGTTGAAAGTTTTCCCACCGGAGGACCCTAAATATTTTTTAAAATTAAAATCATCTACTGTAAATATTGTGACAGAAAAATGAAATAAATCAACATTAATTAATTTCTATGCATCTTGCCGAACGAATCTTGGCGCAAATCCAAGGGCAGCCGAGTCGTCTTCTTCCTTGAGCCGACGGCCACGATCTTCCCTTCTTGGGTCACATTGCGGGCTGGTTTCCCAACCACCCATCCACTTCCCCGACCGGCCACCGCCACCACCACCTTCGGGGAGGTATGGGCTACCCCCAGCCGGCGGCACGGCCGCTGGAGACGCCTATTCCGGCGATTCTACAAAGCCGATTTTCGGCCGAAAACCATGAAAACGAGGACATGGATCGGGCTCAATTGAGCCCGAACCTCGAACCTAAACATTCCTAGGATCTATCCATGAAACAAGGAGAGGGGGAGGACCTTTCCGGCGGCCTGAAGGCGAGAGGAGCTGCGAGACACCATGGTTGACGGCGGCGGCGCTCGGCTTCTGCAACAGTATAGTGGGAGGGCTCGAATTCTTCAGTAAAGGGCCGGGAAATCTTCCTCTTGGGCCACTGGTGGTGTTTAAAAGACCAATTGGGAAGGGGGTGGCTGGATCCTTCATTGCCCATCAAAGCCATTAATGGCATGGCTCGAGTTGAGAGAAGGGGGCTGAATATTCCCCTTGGTGGCTCAGAAACGGCTGGAAACTTCTCCCCTTCCCTAGGGGAGTTGAATCCAGCCATTAAAAGTGGTCTTTGGCCTCCTTTTGGCCGCCCCCTATATTCCACCCTTCCTTCCCATTTCTCTCTCCTCCATTAAAATGAGGTGGAGCTCATTTTCTCTCTCTCTCCTAGTCACCAAGTTGACTTGGTCAATCTTGTGGTCTAAAGGCAGACCACTCATACAAATTTTATTCTTATTAAGCCACATGAGGGGGCTTGAGCTTGGGCTAGCCCATTTGGGTTAGGTTGACCCAAAATGGGCTTGGGTTGACTTTGGTCCACCTAGCCTCTAGGGCTGACCCCAATGGATCCTTATTGACCCGGCCATTGGCCCCTCTTAGGGTCTAGGTAGGTTTGGGTAGGGTTGACTTGGCACTTTGGAGGTCACATGACCCTTGGTAAGGGCACTTTGACCACTTTAGATCAAGGGTTGACTTGGGTCAACTCAGGCTCTAGAAATGACCCCAATGGATCTTTGGTGACCCATTGACACCACTTTAGGTCTAGGAAGACCTAGGCAAGATTGGTTGGGCACATTAGAGGCTAACTGCCCTTTGTTAGGGCACCTTGCCTAATTTAGGCCTAGGGTGGTCCTAGGTCAAATTGGTCACCTTGGGTTGACTCTAATGGACCCTTAAGGCTCTAATGGGTCCTCTAATAGGTTAGTGGTGTTGTGGTATGGTCATGGAGTCATGTTGAAGCCTTAAGGTCAAACCCTAGGTTTGGTGATGAGGTTGTGTCATAGGCAGACCAAGGTGGTTCTCACCTTGGCCTTTGATCACCTGGCCCTTTTTAGCTTCCTAGGGTTTTGTCATGACCTAGTCATGACAAAAACCACTCTTAGGGGTCTAGTTGGAAATGAGATGTTACACAAGATTACCTTATAAAATCTCTACAGTAATTCATGCATAAGCTAACATAAGCAATTATGCAAAACAAGGATCAATATACATGAAAAGCCAATAATCCAAACAATGCATATAAGCATGCTTATATGAATATATGAATGTTTATATGGCTATAATTTAACAAGAACAACAAGGAAAGTTCAAAATCAATTATTTTTCTTCATTTCAATATAATTTAAAAAGTCATAGCATTTTGGAACACGTGGTCTCAGAGTAACATATAATATTAATATAAAAAATGCAAATATATTATCATAGACTCAAATACATTTATGGTCCATTCAGCGCATAGGTAATGACATTCTGGAATTGGCTTTGGGAAACAGTAAAGCCAATGGCAACGTTCGGCGTGACAATTTTGGCCTAGAAATGTCTTTGGCGAAAAAATCATCGGTTTTCACTCCAAGTTAAAATCGCGGCCTCCCAATTCTTATCTTCCAGGTTCAGTTTTTGCAGTTTTTGGCTAGGTCGTCTCCTCCCGACTCCCGATCGCAGCCTGTTCTCCTCCCAATCGCTGCAGGCCACCGACCTTCGTGTAGGTATATGTCTTCTTATCTTCTTCTTCCTCTGCTTCTCCCTCCTCTTCTATTCTTCTTGCTCTTCCTCCTCTTCTCTCCCTCTTTACCCTCATCATCCGCCCGATTCTGCTCCTCCCATTTTCGCCTGATTCTGCTCCTCCCTCTTCCTCCTCTTCTCTCCCTCTTTACCCTCACCATAGATTTCTTTGACCATCCTCCTCCTCCCTCCATCCAACCCTGCTTTTCTTTTCCGGCCACCCGCAGATCTTGCCACCCTCGCCCTAGCTGCTACTTCCTCCCCCATTCTATCCTCATCCCCAATCAATTCCCTGCTCCATACATGTGTCTAAGCCCCACCAGCAGTACCCCTCCCTCCCTTCCTCAATCCTCCTTCTCGAAACCTGGAATCCTCACTTATTCTCCTGCTAGAATTCAATTCCAGCCACTGGAATCCTCACCTATTCTCCTCAAGCAGTCCAAATTTAGCAATCCATGATCCCTACAACTACCGAGACCTCACCGACAATCCACTTAACTTTCTAATTCATAGTCATTGTAAGTTTATTGAATGATTATAGTTTCTTTATACTTATTTTTTTCTGTAAATTCACAGTTTTGAATAATAGTAGTTTGATATATTGTTTGTGTTAGTTTTTGTTTGATATATTGTCCGGCATCAATACTGTGTACATACTGTGAGCATTATATACCTTGATTTATTATTTCAATAGTTGTTATATTAGACGTTTTATGCGTAGTTTTGCTACAATGGATCGTAATGAGGCGCACAAGAAACGCAAGCGAGATATCATCATCTCGGCATCAGTCGGAGCGACCTTAGGGGCAGCTGTAGTTGTTCTGAATTTCATTCCTAGACAACCTACATATATTGCAGACAATGAAGCCCTTCGTAATCTATTATTAACACGTTTATTTGCTGGAAAAGAGGTTGATTGTTTCAACCAGTTACGTATGAGTAAAGCCCCATTTAACAAGCTCTGCAATATATTACGCACAAAAGGTTATGTTCTTGATACGCAGTCGGTTTCTACCAAAGAAGCGGTTGCTATATTTTTATACATATTAGAGCATAATAAAAAAATTCGAGTTGTTGGACATGTATATATACGCTCGATTGATACTATTAGCAAACACTTCAACATTGTCCTCTTAGGGGTTTTAAATCTATCAAACGACTATATCAAATTGCCTGAATCCAGAGTATAACCAAGGTCAAGACGGTTTTTGGACTGTGTTGGAGCATTAGATGGAACACATGTTGAAGTGACTGTTCCGGTCGAAGACCAGGGTAGATATCGAAATCGAAAATAGGCTATCACAACAAATGTACTCAGTGCTTGTGATAGCGACATGAAATTTCTTTATGTATTGCCTGGTTGGGAAGGTTCTACATCTGATTCTAGAGTGTTATGGGATGCAATTGAGAGACACGATCACTTCGAAGTTCCAAATGGTAAAATTACTAAATAAGTCAATTTATTCTTTCTATTGTAATTAATTCAAACATGTATATTAATTATTTTTGTGCACTTAATAGGAAAGTACTATCTCGTCGATGCCGGTTATATGAATGGTTTAGGATTTCTTGCCTCATATCGATCGACGCGTTATCACCTGAAGGAGTGGTCACATCAGGGCAATAACCCAACAAACTACAAAGAACTATTTAATCTACGTCATGCTAAAGAGAGAAATGTCATTGAGAAAACTTTTGGGTTGTTGAAGAAAAGATGAGCTATTCTACGACAACCATCATTCATCAATATTAAAGTTCAGGTAAGTGACGACATGAAGATCAAAATGGTTATTTCAGTCAGCCAACAATCATAATACAATTTTTAAATGCAGGTCCAGATTATAAACGCATGTTGCATCCTACATAATTTTTTGGTGGAGAAGAGACTAGAATTTGATGCGCAAATGCTGGATGAGATTGACTCAGAAATACTACAGCAAAACCCCGGGGAAGAGTTTTATGATTACGTTGGCGTTGTTAGTCCAATCCAAGCTACGCAAGACTGGACAAACTTTAGGGATACTCTTGCCATGAATATGTTCAACGAATATCAGAGTCGTCATTAAATAATTATATTATGTTGGCATTTACTGTAAACCTTGTTGGAACTTTTTTTCTAGTCGTCATTAAACAATTATCTTATGTTAAGTTCAACCTTAGTTATTTATTGTAACATTTTTGCACTCTATGTATTTGTTACTGTTTTTAGTGCACTCTATCTATTTGTAAAGTTCATATGATTTTTTGGAACTCAGTGTAGTTGTTTTTATTGCACTTAATTACTTTTAACTTTTTCTTAGATCACATATCATGGACAAGAGCTTACCAAAGGTTGGTGGTAGAACCGAGCGGTCGTACATGCATTGGAACACCAAAATGGACATTACTCTTTCAAACGCTTTGTTGGAACAACACAGTTTGGGTCATAAAACACCAAACAGGTGGAAGAGCGTGGCTTTCACGGCTGCTATGACCGCGCTAAAAGACATTTGCGCCGTTGAGACCAGTGTTTTAAATGTCGGCCGAAATGTCGGCAGACATGTCCTGTTTGAACAGAAAACGACTTGCATATTGAAAACTTAAAGGTTATGGTGTTTTTGAAAATGTCGGCCGACATTTCGGGTCAACCGCTATTTCGGCCGACACCGACATTTACGAAAATCGCCAACATTTGCGAAAATCACCCCCTGCCATATAAACACCAGCGAACCCAAGTTCGGACACACCCGGACACGTGCCTGGGTGTGAAATTTCGCGGTTTTCAGCTAGCGTGGTATTTTATTATGGCATTATTCGCAATATGCTCTCCAGAAATTGCCCTAGCCCGTCCCGATCTCCCGGCGCTGCTCCCGATCTCCTGAGTCCCGAGTCTGGCCGGCCGCCGCTGCTCCCGATCCGTGCTGCTCCCATCGTCTGCTGCTGCTCCCGAGTCCCGTCGGCCGTCTCCCGTCCGCTGCTGACCCGCCGCCTCAAGGAACGCAGTCCGCCCACTCGCCCAGGCGCACTTCTTCTTCTTCTTCTTCGTCTTCTTCATCTTCTTCTTCTTCTTCTTCTTCGTCTTCTTCTTCTTATTCTTCTTCGTATTCTTCGTCTTCTTCTTCCTCTTCCTCTTCCTCTTCCTCTTCCTCTTCTTCCTCCTCTTCTTCTTCTTCCTCTTCCTCTTCTTCTTCCTCTTCCTCCTCTTCTTCTTCTTCAATTAGTTTTGTAATTTGTAAATTAGTTCTTCAATTATTTTTGTTAAATGTCTGTAAATTAGTTTTGTTAGTACTTAGTAACATTAGTTAATTAGTTCTGTTAGAGTGTTAGTTAATTTAGTTTTTAATTAGTTTTGTTAATTTAGTTCTTAATTAGTTTTGTAAATTAGTTCTGTTAGTAAAATTTGTTAATTAGTTCTGTTAAATTTAATTAGTTCTGTTAGAGTATTAGTTAGTGTAGTTTTTAATTAGTTTTGTTAATTAGTTCTATTATTTAGATTGGAAGGATTTGATGTTTTCTCTTATTTGTAGAATGTCTTCTCAAGGATCAAGTAAAATAGGATCTTCTATGTGCGGTAGAGATCCATTTTGGGCACATGGAGAGAAAGTAGAAGAAAAAGATACAAATCGGATCAGATGTCGCTATTGTGCCCAAATTGTTAGTGGAGGCATTAGCAGATTGAAGAATCATCTAGCTGACCATAGAGGAATTGTTAGACCGTGTTCCAAAGTGTCGGAGGACGTGAAAGCTCAAGCCATATCTTCTTTGAGCTCATCATTGCTTCATTAGCCAGCAAACAAGCAAAAATGGCAAGATTAGAAGCTGATAGAGAAGACATAACTGTTGGATTTGAGATAGATGTAGGCGAAAGCAGCTCACATCAAAATTTGTTCTCTCAAATGAGTACAAAAGGTCCAATGGATAAAATTTTTGAACAATCATCAGAGGACTTGACACGTAAGGTCAAAGGAGGGCAAAGCACGATTGGAGATAAACGGAAGAAGCAAGCTAGAGAAGATGCGTGTGTATACATTATACGATGGGTATACGAGGCATGTATTCCATTTAATGTATGATCTTTACCATCTTTTGACCATATGTTGCAAGCCATTGGAAAAGTTGGGTCAGGATTGAAAGGTCCTAACATGTACGAATTAAGAGAGAAATTTCTTTAAAAAGAAGTGGAGCGTACAAAAGAGTCCTTGAGCGTATTCACCTCTAGATGTAGAGTCAATGGTTGCAGCATACTGACAGATGCTTGGACTGATCGAAGGGGAAGAAGCATTATGAATATTGTGGTGCATTGTGATACCGAACATGGCCGTTAGGGTGGTTAGCTTGACTACCAATTCATCGGGGTGTGAAAGGAATTAGAGCACCTTCGAGATGGTAATTTATTTTACTTTTTCATATTTGTAATATATAATTACAAAATGACTAGTTACTAATTTTTATATTAAATTATAGCTTCATACAAAGAAAAGAAATAGATTAGATCAAAAGAGATTGAATGATCTAGTATTCGTAAAGTTTAATGCAAAGTTGAAGACCAAATTATTTAGAACAAAAAAAGATCATATTGCTTCAACAAACTTTGAAGATGGGCAAGTCGCTGAGTGGATGGTAGATAACAACACCAATGAAACATTAGAAGATGAAGAGGAGGAGGTTTTTCCAGGAGAAGGTTTAACTTGACAACAAGTGGCCGAATGCATGGATGCAAATGTAGAGCCAAGAAAAAGCTCCCGACAAACTTCAACAAAAAAAGATGAAGTCATCAAGGGGAAAAGAAAATTAGTAGAAACCGAAGAAGTTGAGGAGGCTCATAATTCACCATCTTCATCTTCATCAATGGAGGAAGATGAGGACGATAATCTTCTACTAGCAGATTATGACACAAACAGAGATGAACAAGCCTTATGATTAGCGGCGGTGAGGAATTCATTTGTTCTTCAAATATTTTTTTATTAATAATTTTGTCTCATGTGTTAAAAAAATTAAACTATTTTTTTTGCCGACAAAAGAGGATTACGATTATACTCTTCTAAGTCCATTTCAAAGAACTGGTTTTAAGACAATAATTTTCTTAAGATCCTCTCATGATCTATATGAGTATCTTAGTATCTTGATATTAGTATTGTGGTGGTGAATGCAATGATTTTTCTTAGAACTTAATGCATTTTAATTATTTATTAAAATTTTCATTTACAATACTTCACATTCTTCATGTTCCAAATAAAACTTTCAATAAATGTATGTTTGATTACTTTTACTGACAATGATAATCTTGAAGAATCAGAAGTACTAAACTTTCAGGATTTTTTCAGAACCAAGTTAGCACACTAACAGTCAAGGATAAGATACTCGTCGCTAGTGGTTTTCAAGGAGAGCTCATTTTAAGGTACTTTTTGTTATATTTTCTTAGAGGCAAGCTAAGTACTTTTTTGTTAAATTTGTCGGATATTATGCTTCCAAAATAAATTTTATGTTAAAATTTGTTATCTAATGAGAAGATAATACTAATGAGTCAAAATTTGTTTTAGAGAAGCAATTGATTTTCTGTTCAACTTCCTGTCTTACAAGAAATTTATGCATATAAAGAACTGCAGATATATATATATATATATATATATATATATATATATATATATACTTTTAGACATCTCTGAAGGATCAAGCGCATACTCAACTGCACCAAAAGCCCGGACTGTTGGAGAGGGTGCTACTTAATTTTTTATATAAGTAGTAGAGCGCCACGGGTCAAGTGAAGGAACGCCGGACCCAACAATCCCCCCCGGCGTCCAGCACAACCCGTCGGCTTAGAGGTGGGGTTACCACATAGCCCACACGGCTCAGAGGTGGGTTTACCACATGTCCACGGTTGCCTGACCCACCGGACCCACACAGGTAGAAGGGAAAAATCAGGATTTAATAGTGCCCCCCGGTCTTGAACCTGTGACCTGCTTTGATACCAATTGAAAGAGAGGGGATAAGGTACTTATTACTCTAGAGGGGGGGGGGGTGAATAGAGTATTCAAAAATTAAGAAACTCTAAACACTTCTCTTGAGCAAATTGCGGAATTGAAATATAAAAGCTTTAAACCTAAAGCTTATCAGAGTGTAGTGAATAAAACAAGCTTACTGAAGTTTCAGTTGAGCTTTATACCAAACACAGCAACTAGCAACCTAGTTATATCTATCACATCCATAGATCAATGATTAAAGTAAACAACCAGACAACACAAGAGATTTATAGTGGTTCCCCAATTGGGTACATCCACTCTCCTACCACCCTGGTAGGAATCCACTACAGGTTTTTGTTCAGGTGCCCTGCCACCACAAGATCTGCTTCAGGTAGATCTAGAAACCCTTCAGGCTTTTGATCAGGTGCCTAAGAACCAAACACATAGGTTTTTGATCAGGTGCCCTGCCACCAAAGGTTCACTTTTGAAGGGAGTAATAACCCTTTTATAGGAGATTAAGGGAAAGAGTTGAAGGAGTCTTCTCTTTGTTCAGAGAAGCTAGTGGATTGCTCTGAGAAAATCAAAGCTCCCCCTGGCTTAGAGAATGTCTAGGAAGAAGTTTTGTTTCAGGTGCAGGAACTCCAGATTGCTTTGAAGCTTTTTCTGATGCTGCTTTAAAGAAGACTCAAGATGTTGATGGTTGTTCTTCTTCAGCAGCTTTGCAATCTGGGAGGAGAGTTCTTCTTGAAAGCTTGAGAACTGAGTGTTGATTTTCCTAAAGACAGGATGAACTCACGAAGCAGCAGAAGAACAAAATTCTTTTTCTTGAGAGCTCTTGTTGTATCACACTTGTTACTTGGTTCTCTTGTTTCTGTGTCTGTGGTTATTGTTGTCTTCAGCCGACTACCTTAATAAAAGATAGAAACTTCTCTTCTGTGAAAACGGTCTCGAGCCCTGCACAAAAAGTCTTTCCAAATAATAGAATACGACAAAGTATGGAAACCTGTACCTGCAATCTCTCTCTAATTCCCAAAAAGGAATTAAGGATAAAAGAAATATCCTTTCAATTTAACTTAACAAACTGGCACAGGAAACCAAGCCTAACGGCTATAATACAGTTGTACACAATCCAATCTTTCCTTTAATAAAACAAACGGATTTATTCTGTCAAAATCTTTTAAATCAATGCATAAGAAATATTGCAAATAAACAATATAGTATAGGCATTGTAATAAGCAAAATATTTGAGTAGAATATGATTTAAATAAGATTGAATATTACAGGGAATCATCTGAAATGAATATTGATAAAGGCAAAAAGAAATTGTCGAGCAAAGATCGAAGATCGTCGATCTAGACAAGCAGATCGTCGACCTGAAGACAGAACAAAGTCTAAACAGAAATCGTCGACCAAGGCTAAACGATCGTCGATCTGAGCAAGCAGATCGTCAATCTCACTTCAGAGTATATATAACTCTAAGATCGTCGATCATCATTCGAAGATCGTCTAGCGACAATCGACTATCGTCGAGCACAAAACTTCTAAATAGAATTTCTATTTCTATCCATTCTCAACTATCCTATCTGGGTCTATCCTAACTAAACTTATGGTAGACTAACAATTAGTCTAACCATTGACCATAGATAAATCTTGGGTCAATAAAACCTAAATGAGATGACATGGCCCAAATCAAAAACTAGGGAACCAACAATCTCCCCCTATTTGGGTGATGTCACTCAAACACTAACAAAACTAAGATAATCAAATAAAATAAACAGCAACAGATAAATCATCAAACAGATGAAATAGATAAGCAACATAGAAGTCACAATTGTTTGTCAACATAATCTAAAGGAAGAGTAGAAGAAGCAGGAGAGAATGTGATTTTCCTATTAGGATCATAAGCATCTTTCTTTGGCAGCTTCAAGTCCTGCTCTCCAATGATCTTTAGCTCTCCAGCTTTGGGTAGAACAGCTTCAGGATGTTTCTCCATATACTTGGAAGCATCAAACACTTCTGAACTGACTTGAAATCTGTCCAGTTCTTTCTTTCTATATTTTGATACGGTAGAGAATCCTGAGATATCTTTTCCTTCAGCTTTAGCTTTCTTGATTTGTGCAGATCCAACCAATTCTAACAGTCTAGCCATTTTATAATTAGGATCCAGCTCTTGACTTTCATAGGCATTCTCATCAGAAGGATCCAATGGATTTATAGTCTTGAATTTTACAGATTGAGTTAAGAAACTCTTAGTTTGCACTTGAACTGGCTTGATCTTTATATCTGCTGGCTCTTGAATTATAAGTGTACAACCCCATATTCGCTGGGAGGGACCCAAAGGCTTCAATGGTCAGGATTGGGCTAGTCTCAGGCTAGCCTCGGGTTAACCCTAGGGCATACTTGGGGAGTTCTCGTCCTGTAGGAGCTCTCGCCAAGGGCAGGCGAAAGCTGAGGAAACCAAGGCAGATAGTCGAGCTCTCGGCAGGGGAGATCGTCGACCGACCGAAGCAGAGGGCCTGACTGCGGAAGCTCCCACCTTAGGGAGAGCTCCCGCCCAGGGCAGGCGAGAAGGCCTTAGGTGAACCTTCTTTCGCATTAACATCATGACTACCTAGCGCGAGAACCTTCCTGGCAGGAGTTCTCGCCAAGGCAGGCCTAAAGGGGACCCAGCGAGAGCCTTCTAGGCCGGGGGTCTCGCCAAGTGGGCCCACGGGGTGGGACCCGGAGTCCAGAGAAGATTATTTTATTATTATCCCGAGGTACAATTACCCAAATGCCCTTAGGAGAACAGCGGGATTTGGCTATTGGCAGACCCATCAGGGGTATTTCAGTATTTTCAGGTCAAAGGAAGACTATAAAAAGACCCATAGGGGCTCTTTGGAAGGCAGGCTCTCATTATTCTCCAACTCTAGTGCCTTCTGAGGAGCTCCCAGCCCAGCATTTGGCTTTGGAGGGGAAGCTCTCAGAGATCTTCCGGGTGTGTGGTGGGACCTCCCAGCTGAGGCTTTGGGTCAGTCCTTTGACCTTAGCAGCCAGTTAAGGGTCGAGATAAGAGAGAAGTAGGCGTCGGCTGCACTTTGGTTTGTGAACATTCGTTGGGGTCATTTTTGGCTTCAACAATAAGACTGGATGGAGGAGCAAACTCAGCATACTTTTTGCTTGATTTATCAGAATATATAACTCTTTTTCCTTTGAAATTTGATGGTTTGGCCTGAGCAGGTTTTATCTTTGAAGGTGATCTAGAGGCTGGAGGAGGAGAGAAGGTGGGTTGTTGATATACAACTTCCTTAACTTGCTCTCCTTGAATGTTTGACCTTTTAGACTGTCTCTGATCACTAGAGCTGCTTGGAGGAGCCTGTCTTCCCTTTCTCTGATAGGTATATGACTGATTTTGCCTGGCAGAAGGAGCAGAAGCTCTGGGAGCAATATTTCCTGAGGCACCAGCAGAGGGAGGAGGAGGAGGACCTCTCTGAATTCCCTTGGGAGGAGGAGAGTACTTCCTGCTCTTCTTCCTTGCTTTCTGTTCATTCTTAGAGTACCACATCCAAGCCTCAAAATTCTTAGCTTTGGGATCAATTCCTTTCAAAATGTAGTAAGGAATATCATTATCTTGATTAGAAGGAGCTGGAGCTGTAGCTTTCCTTTTCTTTTGAACAGACCTTTTCTTTTTCTTTTTACCATCAGAATCATCAGAATCTTCATCTTCATCCTCAGAATGTGAGGGTTGAGGTTCTGCATACAAATCATCAATTTCCTTTAACATAGCCTCTTCTTTCTCTTTAGCTTGTAGAAGAGCTTTTTATTTTTCTTCTTCTAGAATGTCTTGGGACAGGAGAGAGTCCAAATCTGGACCTGGAGTATCATCCCAAAGAGTAGATGGAGCAGAATCAGCTTCTGGAACTACAACTGGCACACTTTTAACTGAAAGCTCTACTGAATTCCATTTATCTTCTAGGAAAGAGGTGATGATCCCTTCTAGATGTCTGGCAACTATAGGGGTAGAAATCTCCTCAAGACAGAATTTGAGGGCAAGGGCTGCTTCAGTTATTGCCTCAGAAATAGCAAAACTATCCAAAAGCTGAAGGCACATTGGTCTTTGGTAGCACACAATGGCCTGAAGAGGATTAAAATAACAAGGGGAGGAGAGAGGATTAAGAAGGTCTCCACAGGATGACTCATCATCTGAGTCAAGGAATGCATCCAGTTCCTCTTCCAAAACTACTAGAGCATCAGAATCTTCAACTATCTTCTGAACAGAATCTTGAACAACTGTATCTAGAGCTGAAACAACTGCCTCTAAAGCTGAAACTTAAAATCTTTCTAACTCTAGAAATCATTCTAACTCCAAAGCAGGGCCTGAATCATCTTCATCAAGCATCTCCCCCTGCCTGGGTTCAGTGAGAACTAAACCCAGGCCCCTAGATGAAGAAGGGTTTGTGAGGGTGGAAATGGAGGTAGCAAGAGAAGAGATAGATAAAGCAAGAGGGGCAATGGCCTCAGCTATCATGGCTTTGATGGAAGGGGTTATGAGGTCTAGGACAGATGCAATGAATTCTGGTGTAATATGAAGTGATGGAGGAATTCTAGAAGGGGCATCATCAGAATTGATGGTTTTCTGAGCAGGGGCTTCATCAAGTGGGGAATTGTGATGAGATGGATGATCATTAGTGGGTGATTGATGATTTGAGGTAGCTGGGGAGTGAGATGGAGAAAGAAGATTGAACAAAGAGTCTATGTTGAGATTGGGTATCTCAGCTAGATGAGCTGGAGTAGGAGAAACAGGTTGTGATGGATTGTTCACAGGAGAAGAATGAGTTGCAATGGAGGTGGATGCAAGGAGGGTAAGGCACGATTTTCTTCATCAGGGTGGGAAGTGGCTTCAGAAGCCCTTGTGCTCTCAAATGTTATAGGAGCAGACTTTGCCTTGGAGGGTTTCTGAATGACCCTTTTCCACTTAGCAAACATGGATGAATCAATCCTTTTGCTGGCATTGATCGCTGTAGGAACAAAGCCTAACAGCTGGGAAGCTTTCTTTGATCGAAAGAACCCGATCAGCCTTCCTTGAGTTACCTCTTTCCTGTTGTTCTTCTTCCTGATCAAATCAAACAACAATCCAGCCCAATTGATTTCATTCTTATTCACAATGGCTGATATCAAGGCAAACTATTGCCGGTTGATGTTGTCATGAGCTGAGTGCTTTCCAAGCAGCACTTTTCCAACCAGATCCGCCAAAAACTTGAAACAAACAGATAGGTTTACCTTCAGGAGCTTGGATGGGATGCCTTCTACATGACCCATTTCCAACAACATCCTTCCGTACTCAGCAGAATCTTGCTCATACTCTTCAGAGCCATTCTTTAACTTAAAATTTTCAGTTAGAATATCGGGAGTGAGAATTACCTCCACGCCGCTGATTGATCCTTTCATCTCTTAATCATCAGAAGACGATGTATACACCCATTCCTTGATTTCTGATAGATGCAGTTTGATATTTGTAGTCATAAGATTTTTGAGTCCTTGTTCATCGCACAACTGCAACATTTCTTTGAAAACTGGTTCACTGTCACTGAAGGAATCGAAGTCAACACTGAAGCATGCATCGAACTTCATCACGGATAAGGTTGCGGAGGAAATCGCCATGGAGTTGATGAGAGAAATCGTAATAAGAGAGGGAGAAATCGCGGGACGAGAGCTCGAAATAGTTCTGGAAGCAGAATATGAAACGGCGAGCTCCGTCGACGATCTTCAGACCTAATAAGCTTCATGTAGGCTGCATATGCTAGAAAGATCCTTATTGCCTCTAGCCTTGCAATAGGAGCAAAAGTCTGATCATAGTCTATTCCTTCTTCCTGTCTGTAGCCCTGTGCTACAAGCCTTGCTTTATTCCTTATGATAATTCCTTGTGCATCCAATTTATTTCTAAACACCCATTTGATGCCTATAATCAGCTGACCTTTTGGTCTAGGGACCAACTTCCAAACTTTGCATCTTTCAAACTGGTTTAGCTCTTCTTGCATAGCAATGATCCAGTGGGGATCTTGCTCAACATCTTTTATGGTTAAGGGCTCAACCTGAGAAAGAAAACAAGCAAGCATCACATTTTGACTTAGTTGATGTCTAGTTTGCACACCAGTTGAAATGTCTCCAATCACTTGAGATGTAGGATGATCTCTAAGTGTGACATAATCAGTTGGTGGTATGTGATCTTCAACAACAATTGGGATTAATTCCTCTGGTGGAATTAGATTGGCTGTTGGTACAGTTGCAATCACTTCTACCTGATCTTCATCACTGTTTGAATCAATTATCTGAGGAGCTGGTTGAATCCCCTGAGAGAGTTTCAGCTCATCCAAGTTCTTGCATAATTCAGGTACCTGCAAAGAATTACTGGAGGAAGTTTCCTTCTCTCTGTAAAACATTTTTGTCTCATCAAAAGATACATGGACTGACTCTTCAATTTTCAAGGTGGATTTATTAAATACCCTATAAGCTTTGCTTACTTGGGAATATCCTAGAAATATTCCCATTGAAGCCTTTGCCTCAAACTTTCTAATATAATCTTTGTTATTATTGTGAATGAAGACTACACAACCAAAAATTCTAAAATAATCTATTTTAGGTTTTTTTTCTTTAAGCAATTCATAAGGAGTCTTCCCCTTAAGTTTATGTATCAGACTCCTATTCAGTACATAGTTAGCTGTGTTAACTGCTTCTGCCCAAAAGGATAGAGGCATATTAGCATCTGCTAACAATGTTCCTGCAGCTTCAATCAGGGTTCTGTTTTTTCCTTCCCACTACTCCATTTTGTTGAGGAGTTCTAGGAGCAGAGAAGCTATGCCTGATACCTTCTTTCTCACAGAATTCTTGCATAAGAAGAGAATCAAACTCAGTACCATGATCACTTTTGATCAAGGCAACTTGAGTAGAGTACTCAGTCTGTATACAAAGTAGAAAATCTGTAAGAACTTTGAAGTTATCAGATTTAGTTCTCAAGAAGAACACCCAAGTGAATCTAGAGTAATCATCTATAATAACTAGGGTATATAATTTCCCTCCTAGACTCTATACAACTATTGGACCAAAGAGATCCAAGTGCAATAGGTACAGGATTCTAGGTGAATCACTTTTATTTACAGCTTTGAAACTATTCTTGGTTTGCTTGCCTAGCTGACAAGCCTTGCATATGCCTTCCTTCTTGTAGGGGCAAGAGGGCAAACCTCTAACAAGGTTGTATTTAGATAACCTAGATATATTTTTAAGATTAACATGACTAAGCCTCTTATGCCACAAAGTATTGTTACTACTCACCTCATTTAATAAGCAAATTTTAGAAGAAGTGGAATTAAAGTCTATAAGATAGATATTTCCTTGTCTAATACCTACTAACACAATTTTATTATTCAAAGTAATATTGCACAAAGTATTAGAAAACCAAACCTGGTAGCCAGCATCACAAAGCTGACTTACAGAAATAAGGTTGTGCTTCAGTCCTGTGACATAAACTACCTTCTTGAAAGTCACTGATCCTATGGTGAATTTACCATATCCTTCAGTCTGACCACAGCTGAAATCACCAAAGACAACTTTTGGTCCCATCTTAGCTTTGAAGCTTGACAGGTTCTCATTGTTTCCATTTATATGCTTGGAGCATCCACTATCCAAATACCACTTGTCCTGAGTGATAGGATAGGTCTTCACCTGCAATAAGATAGATTAAACATTGTGGACCCAGGTAACCTTGGGTCCATTGTTCTTCACATAGGAAAAACTAGAAATAAAAGAGTATGCTGGTTGAGGGTGATATCCTAAGGGATGAGATCTCCTAGGTGGGATAATCCAATTTGCAGACCTAGGGTTGCTATTAAACTTATTGTTTCTATTAGCATTGTTGTAATTTTGAAAATTTAGTTTTGATCGTCGATTGATGTTCGACGATCGGTACCCAGATCGTCGATCTTGGTTCACAGAATAGAATTCTGGGTTCCACGATCATCGATCTCTGTTCGACGACTCAGGCTGAGATCGTCGATCCCTCATTGCCAAGTAGTTATACCCAGCAGGTGAGTTCAGAGATCGTCGATTGTCGTTCGACGATGGGTTCAGCGATTGTCGATGGGCGTTCGACGATTTTTGTATTTCTATGAATTTCTGTTTCCTTTTGTCTCTTTTGATTTTATTTAAGGTTTTCTTAGCTTTTTGAATAACCTCAGTGTTGTTTATTCCCTTTTCAGAAATAAACTTTACTGGAGTGGATAGATTGTATTCAAGGAGCAGTGGGGGTTCACTAGGTGAGGCACCTAAGCCTAACTTATTATTGCCTGTCCTAGTGTTGGTTGTGCTTGTGATTTCTAGCAACTTAAGGCTTCTGCCATTAAGTGAATCTTCTAACCTTTTAGCTTTAGCTAGTTCTAATTTAAGAAATTTAATTTCTTCAGTTGATCTAGTGAGTTCAACTTTCAAATTAATGTTTTCATTAGATATAGATTCTGATTCAGCTAGTCCGCCTCTAAGCAATTTAATTTTCTTTTCTGAGCTAAGTAAGTCTAGGCACAGAGTTTTAAATTCATGCTTAAATTCATCAGATGTAAAATCATAAGATGCAATTACCTGATCTTCATCAGACAATTCATCTTCCTCATCTTCAGTCATCTCTGCAGCTGAGTTACTGCTGCAGGCATTGATTGCCATAAGGTAGATCTCCTTACTTTTCTTCTCTTCCTCATCATCTTCACTAGAGCTGGAAGAAGAAGAATCTTCCTCAGAATCACTCCAGGTCTTTGCAACAAGACCTTTCTCTTTCTTCTTATATTTGTGAGAAGATGTCTTGGAGTGATGCTTCTCATGTTCCTTTTCTTTTCTCCTTTCTTTATGCTTTGTCTCTGGACACTCAGGAAAAATGTGTCCAGGCTTCCTGCATCTATAACAAACAATTTCTTTAGAAGGGGTTTTATCATACCTTGGCTTGTCATCATATTTTGATGACTTTCTTCTGTTGTCTTTTCTTCCCATCTTGTAAAACCTCTTGGCAAAGAGTGCCATCAGTTCTTCATTTGATTGAGTCACCTTGGACTCATAATCAGCTTTAATAGCAAGAGTTTGCTCTTTCCTTATTGGAGTAGGTGCTTTAGCTTCTCTGGATTTCAGTACTTGCTCAAATGATTTGAGCTTGCCAAGAAGAGCTTTAGTTGAGATCTCTGTTGTACTTCTGGACTCCTTGATTGACCAGATTCTGAGATCCCATGTGCTGGGAAAGCACATCAGTATTTTATCATTAACCTCTGTCAATGTGATCTCCTTGTCAAGTGTCCTCAGCTCATTGATGATGGAGCTGAGCCTTGTGTACATGGCTTCTACAGTCTCAGCCTCTTCTTTCTTGAAGTTCTCATATTGGGATATGAGGTTGGACCTTCTGTCCTTCCTCTCATCAGCTGAACCAGCTACAATCTGATTCAGTGAGTCCCACATAGCTTTTGCTGAGGTGCAATCAGCCACTTTCTGGAATGTCTCATCAGACATAGTCTGAGCCAGAATATTCATAGCTTTGGCATCAACTATCTTGGCCTTCTTGTAAGTTTCATTGTAATCTGGAGGTGGCACTGAACTGAGATTTGCAGATGTTGTAGCAGCAACAGGTGGTGTTGGTGGCCCTGTCAAGATAGAGGAAAAAATATCTTCATCAATAGAGTTCATGTAAAGTATTCTTGCCTTCCAGATGCCAAACTTGGCTAAGTTGCATACTGGAGGTCTGGTGCTAGAATAATCTTTCTACTGGGCCATGAATCTAATGTGAGTGAATATGGTATCAAAGTATCTTATCACAAGATCTTATGGTTCAGGTGTTAGCATGTTCAACTAATCAACCTAGGAATGGTTAAGCTGTTGAATAACCAACCTCGCTCTGATACCAATTGAAGGATCAAGCGCATACCCAACTGTACCAAAAGCCCGGACTATTGGAGAGGGTGCTACTTAATTTTTTATATAAGTAGCAGAGCGCCACGGGTCAAGTGAAGGAACGCCGGACCCAACAATCTTGATACAATTACAAGGTTTATATTAATATCTTTCTAATAAATTACAAAATTATATTGAACTTGAAACTTAGAAACATTCACAACTTGTTGGAAGCGCCACAACATTGTAATTAACAAGACCATCATTCTGGATTGGAAGGTATTCACCGTACTTGAGTTTCTTATTAGTTACTTCATTTGCTCAGTGCCAACATTATATTTGAAACCACACATAAATCCCTGCAAAAAGACAATAACAAAATTAATACATGAAGATATATTCATTAAATAAATTTTTAAATATAAATGATAGAGCTAATTAATATATTACAACACATATAATATAATTTTTTTAAAATCCAACATTTTAAAATGTCTCTGACATGTCTCTGACATCCGACATCCGACATTTAAGAACCCAATCCGACATGTCTCCGACATCAGACATTTAAAACCTTAGTTGAGACAAGCAAGGAAAAGTTGACGTCTCGTCTCAAAAGTTGGAACAAATATTACGTCGGGGTCAGCACGATGTTAGACACATCAGGATTTGGATGGGATTGGGAAAGGAACATGGTCAAGGTTGACAGCGCGGAAGTTTGTCAAATTATGTGAAGTTAACTTATCTATACTGTTTTGTATATTTAAAAACTCGTTCTAAGAGATATTTTCATTCTAACTTATTGCAGGAACATCCTTCTGTGAAGCATTACAAAGATAAAGTGATTGTGAATTTGTCTGATTTGGCTGTGTTGTGTGGAACTGATAGAGCAACTGGTAGTCATGTTGCGACCGCAATAGAGTCGGCAAAGCAGATAAATGCAGGGTCTATGGCGGAAAAAATATATAATATATAGGAGGCGACTAGAGTTGATGGAGAAAGGAGCAGTAGAAGGAGGGGAAAGCGAGTTGGACAAAATAACTCGGTAGCAGTGGCCATTGAAAAATTGGCTGAATCGATGTAAGGAGCGACGGGGACCATGATTGCTAGTGATGTTGACGACATCTACGTCGCACTTACTCGGATGACTGATTTATCTTCTCAAGATTTACTTAGAGCGATGGATATACTGTGTCATGACAGTGTCAAGCGTGATATATTCAAGAGACTCCCGGACAAGTTGAAGGGCACATGACTGCGAATGCAGTTTGATCGCTAGTTTAATGTTTCTATTTATGAGTCATTGACTTTTTATCTAGTTGTGTTGCTATTTCAGAACTTTTATTCTTTGGACGATGCTTTAAGATTATTAGTACTTTCATTTTAAGTATTTTTAGTACTTTGATTTTGTGGACAATGCTTCAATTTTTAAAAAATTAGTTTCTAAAATTTACAATTCTAGAAAACTAATTCCTTTGCGCAGCAGAATAACATTTAATTATCAATGTCAATTCTGTTTACTGAATACCTTCCTGCAGTCGAACAACAGATTTGATTTTCTGCACAAAACCAATTCCTGCAGATATTGGTTTTCTGACCAAAAACAATTCCAGAAAGTCAATACTTGTGCGCCGAACGGACCATTTCATATTTGATAAGTTTGCATCAATTATTGTACATAAGCATCATTATATGATATCAAGGTATGGATTAGAACAAAACCTCAACTGCAGGGATTCTTACCTTCAAAGAAGAAGCTCAACAAAAAATGGACAAATTCAAATAAAAGGCAGAAGCTACGGGAGGGTCATGACCTTGACCACGAGACTTGAAGGATGATTACTCACATTAGAATGTGCATGTTGATTCATGGAAGTTGAGTGTCAGCTAGCGGGGAAGAAGTACCCCAATGCTCGATGAGATTTGGGGTTGGATTTGCAGAGAAATTTAGATCCATTTCTGCAGATTCGCCAATATTGATTCACTTGTGAACTCGAAAGGTCATCTTATGTAGATATGATTCATATATTAGCATGAAGAAAGGTTATCTTCAACAGAGATTCACATGTGAGTTTGAAAGGGAAAGCGAAAGCTCTAGTGTGCAGTGATCTGAGAGCAGCTGTTGAAAAAGTCCTTGAAACACCAATAGGAAATGCTCAACGGTGGGGGAAGCAAGCTGCAAAAGCAGTGGTTGGCCTGGGTATTCAAAAAACGACAATATGTTGCTCCTCAACTGTTAAATCAAACGATACCTAAACACATTCACTTCTAATAGCGCCCTTAACAACTACAGTACATGAGGAGTTTTTTCTCTTATATATCCGCTACAACGTCAAAGATTTGTGAAGATTAATTAAAACTATGATTAATATAGGAAAGAAAAAAAACAAATACTTAGAAACTAATCTATTTTCTTCAAATTCAGATTCATAAACTCATTTCTCTTTTTAGTGACCATTTTCGGTAGTAGTATTGAAAGTGCGGAAAATTAACTTAGAATTACATTTGTTGCGGGTTACTCGAGACTCTTAAAAACAGTTCTAGATTGGACCGTCTTAGCCCGGGAGCGGTCAAACGCGCAATCAGTCACAGAGAAACGAGATGGCTAGCAAGAAGGATTTTTTAACGTGGAAAATCCTAAAAAGGGGGGTTTTGTACATGTCTTTATAGAGAAGGCGAGGGCGACATGTCGCTCCTCATTATAACTTTCGGTGGGAGAGAAAAAGTGCGTTCGGAGGATGACATGCCACCACTCACGAAGCTAAGTATTTTTTTTCCGCGGTGGGATGCACCGCGCTCTGGGAACTTGGCGGACTTCTGCTTGCGCTTGGAAGCTGGAGCGGCATGTTCTACATGTCTTTGAGTGTGTAGCTTTCCTCCTACTGTTCGTGGTGGAGTCGCGAGCGGACAGATATTGCAGTTGACTTGAGGGTGCTGAATGCTGAGAGCGCTGTGCATAAATTTCTTGCTGCGGTGGGAGACATGCACGCAGAGCAAAGTGTTTGCAGGGCGCACTAAGACGAATGAAGATGGATGAAGATCTTCGTGGAGCGGGATATTCCCGGAGAAGCTCTCAAGCTCATGGTGGGAGAAACGAAGGAGGAAAAATGTATAAATGAAGGAGAGACTGTGATTCTATTTATAGACCCCAGAAGTGATTATATTGGTTACGTGGCTATCCACAAATCATAACCACCATTTTTACTATTTGTAAACCGATACTTTATAAATTATGACACATATTTTTATAATATTTTAATATGCTCAAACCGATATAATTTCAGCTATGTGCATTGCTGCAACCATCGTCGCAGCCAAAGGCGTGTAAAGTCGTCACACGTAAGTTATATTTTATCATTATTTGCTATTTGTATTTTCTGTCAGTTTTCTTATGTACTAACATAATTTTGTTTTTGGCTCATCAATTTGACCAGCCGGTGGGAGCCGACAACTCGATTAGCTAGGACGAAAGATGCAAGCTTAACTTAATTATAAATGCATAAGATTACTAATTGAAAATAAAAAACTTTCCTGAGAAATTAATAAAACAAGAATAATATTTAAAGGCGATTGTTATCCGCAGACCTATTTTGGTTATTCACAGATTTTTACTAACCGCAGATCCAAAGGGACTCAGAATTACTATTCGCAGATAAAATTGTTATTTGCAAACCATTTTAAAAAACAATTCAAAATTAAACAGTCCATAATATCCTATACAACACTATAGGAATGAATCATTAAGTATATTGATATAGTTAAACAGTCTAGAGCTCATCTGATATATTGATATATGCAAGTATATTGTTATTTTTAAACAGTCCATAATATTTACTGATATACTTAATCATCCATAGCTCAACCCCAAAGTGGATCATAAGTTAGAATAAAATGTCTATTTTCAAATAAAATACTAGTCCATTTTGTTATAACAGATATTTGAGGTCCTCCACAAAAAGTGATATCAGAGCTTCTCCACAAAAGTAATATCCCAGCAAAAACTAAAATCAATATATGTTGCCATTTCTGCCATGAAGTGCCTCCAGCTTCTCCTGCATGGTGCAAATGCATTAGTCAGTGCAGGAAATTGGGTATAAAATTGAGCAGAAATCATACAAGAAAAAGTCAAAGCAGTAATCATACCCGATTAAAACCCAAAATTCAGAAGCAAAATGAAGCTCAAAATGTTAACCAGTGCAGGCAATTGAGTACAAAAAAAATCTGGTTCAATTGCCAGCATCTCCGGCATTTCGGGTCATATATTTCCTACATCATTAGTCAATGCAAATGTTCTCAAAATTTCCTAACAAGCAGAAATCATACGAATTAAACAGAAATCATACAGAAAATGTAAAAGTAGTCATCATACCCGATTAAAACCCAAAATTAAAAAAATGAAGCACCTTCCCTGTTGAACAGCAATGTAAATGGTAACCTTCCCTGTTGAACAACAATGTAAATCAACCTGTCAACATATAGATTGAGGAAATACTCAAAAAGCAAGAACCATACCATACCTCAAAACTAGTAGTTCTCGAGATTAACTATTTCACTTTTCGTATCCTCAAGCGAGTGAGAAACATCAATTCTTGAAATGTATGTAGCTTCCCACTGCCCAGCAACTGGATCATGAAACCTTTTCCACGGTGAGACGATACGTGGCAAAGGACACCCATCACGAAGTATCAAGTGTACAAAATGATTACCATCTACAAAGCCCATGCATACAAGTCGCGGCATTGCTGGGGGGCCATAATTTAATGGTAGAAAAGTGAGGTATTGGACTGTAGACAACTGAACTAGTGCTATGTTGTAGCTGGATGCCACCACAATCCCTATATTAGGCATAGACATCCATTTCTCTTCCGGTGCTGGGATTTGGGAACAATCAAGAGATCCCAACAAATATGTGTATCTCGACATGCCAAAAATAGTTTGATAAAGGGTCTCCTTCGTACGAAGTTCCCTACTCAAGTCCAACCGAACTTGGGCCCAATTTCCCCCCATATCTAACCCTCGACTTATAACCCGGTAGCCACAATGCCCATCGCCAAGCACATTAATGACCTTAACTATGTGATCTACTATAAATGGGGGCATTTGCCTACAAACATCAATATGCAATTGTTGTACAATAGAAAGTGTTGGCTTCCGAAGATGGTAACCTGTCCTCTTTCGAGCAACTTGTTTCCCCTTCTTAACCTGAAATTTTATTTCAGTCTCACCTTCCAACACATACTTAAAATGTGAAGGATTTCTTTTGGTAGACTTCGGATCATCACTTAGCCTTTTGTAGGTGCCCTTGGGTCTACCCTTCAATTCGATTGGCACTTTAGACTCAGTTGTTTGAGATGCAGATGGATCCATAAGCTCTCATAGTTTTCGTTTTATTTCTTCCCTTTGTTTTAAACTTGTGTCCTTGAATTGCCTGCTAATCCCTTCAAACTCCACAACAATATCCTCTTCAAATTAAGATTTCCTCTCTTCTTCGAAAGCCAGCTGCCTCTATTGTTTGTGCACCATATACAAAGGAAAGGCCATACCTTCTTTAATGTAAGGCACTAATTCACGAGGGCACGATAAACTCATGGAATGTCGAACCTTATATGTGCACTCCCCTACCGGAATACAACTTGGTGATTTTGCGAGCACCTCCTGTTCTCTAATAATTTCCAACGCATGCAATGATATGTGGCCGACCAAAGCTGTATACAACGACCCTGTATATAAAGGGCTTATATGCATAATACTGTGACCAAATGATCGTTTGATGTCCGTGTGTTGCAAATATATCATCTGGTCGAAAGTCCGCCAAACCGTATTCAAATTGCCGACCGAAACTTCAATAAATTTCTTTAGCTGGCTATGACCGCCTTCGACCCGATTGGTGGTTGAATTCCCTAAATGGAGAAATCTATCGACCCATGCGGATACGAAGTACTCTTTGAATGGATCGAGCCATGTAGTGACAACATAACTGAATACGTTTGGATATTTTTCAGCATATGCAGCTAACATGGCATTGAATTCAATGTTGAACTCATTCTCCGTCCGGGCATTAACAATTCTTTGCCACACACCCAAGAAAACCTCACATTCCTTACCCTGGCTGAAAAACTTCTTGCAGTGCGCCAGAATATTTCTATGTATATGTACCTGACATAGGATATTTTTGGAATGGGGGGGGGGGGAAACTACCTTTATAACATTCATAAGAGCTAACTCTCTGTCAGTGATGAAGACAGTAGGCATAGAAGCTGGGTCCATGATGGAATAAAAACATCTCAGAGCCCATGTATAGCTTGTTTCAAGTTCATCTGACATAAAGGCGAAAGCAGCAAAAAAAGACTGGTTTGTCGATGTAACACCGACTATTGACAAGAGCGACAGCCTGTACCTATTAGTCTTGTAGGTACAATCAAGCTGAAAGGAAGATGAGAACATAGAGCATAATTTGATGGCTGTAGGGTGTGCAAAAAATAAGCCCTTTAACTGCTTGTTATCCTCAGCAACAGTGTTGAAGCTAACATAACCTGCAGCGGTAATACACTTATATAAAAACTGAATCTGAGTCAAACCCCCCAACTCCTTTTTGTGTAATAACGCTCTTTGGTTATAAATGGTTCTCATAGTGGTGGAATAATCCACATTTCTTTTTTTCAGGACAATTAGTATTTTCCTTGGCTTTACTCCTGATGAGTACATAACCTCAACCAATCTCTCTTCATTTACATTCAACCGGCCGGCATAGGGATGTGCCTCCAAGTGAACAAAACTGTGGTTATGAGTGCCACATAAAACTTCAACTCGCCATTCATCAGCAATTGCATCTTTCATTCCCTTCAATAAAAAGGGACACCCACATTTCTTCGAGGTTGTTCTCCTCAGATTTTGTTTAACCCATCCTTTTTTCTTCTGAGACTCGCGGGGAAAGCCTGCTCTATCACATCTAAGTAAAACACGAGGTCGTGGTCTACCTGTTAATTTATCTGCGCTCTGAATTGTGACAAAAAAGCTAAGAGATCTACCAATATTGTGTGCCCAAGCTACTAACTCATCCCTTGACTGAAATACTATATTCGTCTGAAAATGTTTTGTCATATCTATAAGCCAAATAAAACCATTTTAGAATATTAAAGTCAACAAATTGGAAATTACGGAAATGGATGAGACATTACCATTTACGCATGAAGGGGAAGGAGCATTAGCAATAACATTGTCTACATCGTTGTCATTGCCTTCTTCATCCATTACAATGTCTAAACACGAAACAATGCAAGCCCTAAGTGTAGTGTTACTGTGTTAGGAAAACACACACTATCAAACAATTTGACAATCAAGTGCAGTTAATAATGAAAGTGCAAACCTAGAACAATTATCAAAAACAAATTACAAATAATTTTAGTAAGCTAGCAAGCCAAGCTTTTCTTCGTTTGGAGGGATAAGAACTAATATGTGCAGTGATAAAGGTCTTGAAACCAAGAATTAGTCAGAGGAAAATAAACAACCAGAACAAGGCATCAATAATTATATAAATAAGCAGTTCACACAATAATAAAGAAGAAGAATGAAAATTAAACAACCATTGCACAATGACACAATCTAAAAATATTTCAACATCCACTGCAACAATCTGAAAAAAGTCCAGGAACAATGCTGGGCAGTGAAGGGAAAAAAGGCCCTGCAGTGAAGGGGAAAAAACAACCAAGAAATGAGGCTGGGAGGGGGAACCTAGAAATGGGTAAAAAATATTCTAATAATGGGAAAAAAATCGCAGAGAATGTGATGCTTGGAAGGGAAAAAAATCGCAGGGAAACACACAGAAATGGTATTTGGAATATGAAGCTGAAAAGGGAGGCTTGAAATGGCGAAATTACCAGAGGTCTCTCTGCAGAGAATGACGTCGGATACCAAATGGGAGATGAGGTTGCAGGGGGGCGGTGTCGCGACAGGAGACTTGGCGGAGCAGCTCTGTCGGGCTCAATCGCGGGTGAGGATGTAAGGCATTCAGGCGGCGATGTCGACGGTGAGTAGGAGCTGCTGATGGAGGAGGAATGTCGACGTCGATGACGAGTTTCGTCGGCATCGATGCTATCACGTCGGGTTCGGGAGAGGTTAGGGCACGAAGGCGGCTGATCTGTGAATAGAGAGAGCGAGATTTCGAATTGAAAACTTAAAGATAAAAATCGGCTGAATTCGTGGTTTGTGGATAACTTAAATAGGTCTGCGGATAACAATCGCCTATTTAAAACATGAAAAATTTGGCCACCGTGAGAATTGAGAGAAAAAAAATTATAAAAGGAAGAAAATTTGGCCACCCTGAACATGGAATATTTGGCCACCATCAGCTTTGGAAAGAAGTTAAAAGAAGGAGATTTTTAGCCCATTAAAAGGCCCATCCGAAAGAATAAGGCGGAGTCTGGTAGAAACAGAGAAACGACCTCGCAGTCGTTTCCTCTGCTAAGCTAGCAAAACCTCCGTGGCCTAGACCCCTACCGTGTATGCTCATCTCCTCCGACAGAACAGACAGACGCACATTGCACGAAGGAGCCACCATCGTGCGAACTTCCACCAAGCAGACAAGCCATCGACTCCTTCGCTTGGAAGCTTCAGCCTCCCTGTTTCCCTCGTCGCCGCGCCATTCGCCCAGTTCGACGACTCCTTAGGCCATCGTTGACTTCGGAACCTTATTCCGGTGGTCTGAATGTTCATGATACTTTTAGTTAGGATTGTCGTCGACTACAACGTCCCCTCCAACAGTTTGATCAACCGACAAGTCAAAGTCTCGCCGCTGTGATTGAAGAGGGTCACTTCCTTCTCGTGGATTTGCATATGCGTGGGGTAACTCCGCTCGTCCTTTTCTTCATTTATTGGCTAATTTTATGCAACACATCTAATTAATCTAAGTTTGCCTCGGACGTTCACGTTGTTAATTTTGTCGTTTATCCATAAATTATTGCTTGTGAACTTTGCTTGTGGATGTATGATTCTCTCTTTGGATTAACTCATGAGAATATTCTCGATAACAATTAACAGTTTCGGCAAAGTTCAAAGATCAAGAGTGTTTCTTTACGCGCACAACTCGATTTGGCCTGCTCGGCATACTTTCAAAATTAAAATTGGTTGCATAAAATATCAAATTTTCAAAACCCCAATTTGAGATTTCATCAATTTGGTATCAGAAGCGGGTTTGGTTCGCTCCTATCGCGAATCCAACGAGTCATGTTTTAAAAAAATTATTTTAAATCATTCAAAAATAAATATTTTTCTCTCATTTTTAATAAATAATATATATATATATATATATTATCTTATATATATAAGGGAATATAGGTATTTGGAGACACACCATAGAATGAATATTGACCATTGGATCATGAGAGGGAACATGAGGGGATTTGGAGAGAGAGAGAGAAGAGGGAGAGAGAGAGGGAGAGAGAGAGGGAGAGAGAGAGAGGGTGGAGTGATAAAGAGAGAGAAGGAGAGATGAGTAATAAATTATTTTTATAGATTAAAATTTGCAAAATTTTATAAAATAAAAATAGGAATAATAATTCATATTTTTTGCGGTCATTTTAAGTACTCATATGTATATGTTTTGAAAAAAAAATAAGATTTCAGTTGCGTGCGCAGCCCGCTCATAGGCAAGCGCAACCCGCAGCGACGCATCAAGCACGGACGAAGCCCGTGCGCAGGCGGGCGAAGCCCGTGCGCAGGTGGGCGAAGCCCGCCTAGACGCGGCCGAAGGCCGCCCGAGAACTTCGAGCACGAGCATAGCCCGTGCAAAAAAGCTCGTATATATATATATATATATCTCTACTAATATGCGAAAACTACTCTTTGGTGAAACATTGCCTGATGTCCCTATATTGCCCTTATAGTTGTATTCATAATTACACAATTATACCAAACTTTATATTAGTATATTATAAAGTCAATATCCTTTTAGATAATTACACAACTTTATAATATTAAAATACAAAAAATAAAAACACTAGATACCCTAAACCTATTATCTATAGCTAGGAATTACAAGAGAAAAATTAATGTTTTAACGTTAAAATATAATTTGTTTTACAAAATAAAAATTGTATTCTTGATATATTTTTTTTTACGGTCATTTTGAGTACTCATATGCATATGTTGCGGGTCGAGCGGAGCCCGCCGGGAGCGGGCGGAGCCCGCCGGGAGCGGGCGGAGCCCGCCGTCCTCGGTCGGATACTGTCGCGCGAGGCCATAGAGGCAGGTACTGTCCACGACAAATGTTGCTGCCCACGACAAAATGTTGCCGCCCACGGCAAATGTCGCGCCCACGACAATTGTTGTCGCCCACGACAAATGTCGTCCCCACCCACGACAAATGTCGTCCCCACGACAAATGTCGTACCACTGACGAATGTCGCATCCCGGCGAATGTCGCACCCCGCCGAATGTCGCACCCCGCCGATTATCGCACCCCCGCGGCCCGCCGAATGCCCCCAGGGCTGAAGGCCCGTGCCTGTCACTTATATATATATATATATATATATATATATATATATATATATATATATATAGATAGATAGATAGATATAGATATAGATATATAGATATTTGCCCCTGAGTTTAACAAAAAAATTTAATATTATTTTGAACCCAAAAAAATCGCTATCATGTTTTTCGAGTTTCAAAAATAAAATAGTTTACCTCTCATTAAAATTGCCAACTATCTTTAAAAATATATATATATAAATTAATTATTTGTTTAAGTTAATATTAAAAAAATATATTAAGTTGTTTTCTTTAAAAAGAAAACAAAAAAAGTAAATTATTTTTCATTCTTTAGTAAAATGGAAAGTTTTGAAACGCGCATGAAAATCATAATGAAAAACATTAAGTTCGTCATTGCAGAATTCATGTAGAATGTGGCTGGGTGATGCACCGATGTACATAACCTTGAGATGACAAAGCACGCGCAATATGTCTTTCCTGATCACTTCCCAACTGCGTGTCAACTAAGGGAACCCGAGCTTCAAAATCTTAATAGTGGTCCTACTAGTCACGTCGTTTTCCCCACGAGCACATTTACCGTGCTTGTCACGTCGTTTTCCCCACGAGCACATTTACCGTGCTTGTCTCTACTGAAACACTTCCTTCATTTGAGGAGTTCCATCCCGAGCCCAGCTCCAGGATGGAGAACGTCTTGTTGGTCATCCTTTCACCCCGACTGAGAGAGAGACTCCACTTCTCCCCACTGAAACACCAACTACAGTCACTGAGTCTTTTCCCGAGCCCCAACTCCAGGAAGAAGAACGTAATAGCAATGAGACACTCAATTTGGATGACCCAGTTTCAATCCCAATACTCCCGAAGATAGAGTTGACTAGTGATGAGCCCCACACTATAGGTGTCATAAACTCGAGCTACACATTAGTCTCCTAGCCAACTACAACCACCAACACTTGGGAAGTGATCATAAGTTTGATGGTCACCTACCCATAGCACTAGCGTCATCACCATATATTGACATCGTATTTGGATAACATTATTTTATGTCATTATATCAATCTATAAATATAAATATTCAACAACAACACGCAAGCTTTTATCCCACTATAGTGGGCCCGCTATATGGATTCTTTGTCGCTATTGTGCCCTATCTTTTGTCATAATCCTATAAATATAAATGTGTTTGAAAAAAGATATTTTCAAATTATGAATATATTTAAGAAAATTTATGTTTTAAGGATAATGAGAAATCCAAATATTTTCACTCTTAATAATGATGCACGCTTTAAAAGAACTATTTAGAAACATTTAAAGAGCAATGTTATAAGCACACCAATTTACGTTATTGTCACACCAATTCTAACTTAAAAAACACAAAAAATCCTAACTCACATCCGTTAACCGCACACCAGTTCGTTTCTCTCTTCCCCTTCCGCTGAACGACGCTGAGCCTGACCTCTGCAATTCTGCGATATTCCTCTCCTTCCGTCGAACGACGGCGAACGACACTGACGCCAAGCCGTGCTCTCCTCCTCCCCGACGCCGACGCCAAGCCCTCTCGCTTTCGGCACAAGTCACCGGAATCCCTAGTTGGGGATGCCAGAGAAATCGAGGAAACCGAGGATCCGGGGAAGCGATCCCTGGACTGGCTCATCTCCGTTTCCCCCCCTCTTTCTCTCGAACAGATTGATTCGACGTACCAAGAATCAGGCGACGACGCCTATAATGATGCCGACATCTTGGGCGCCGAGCTGGTTGATCCGAAGGAAAGCCCCAATTCGTACGGGAAGAAGAGGAGCGTGCATAAGAAGAAGAGGGTCGTGGCATCGACTGGCATTGTCTCCGGTGTCATTGGGAAGGACCATTGGAAATCAGGCCCATCTTGCAGTGGCAGGAGAAGAGGCTTGGGTGATCCAATGAAGGCAAAGGAGCAGCGGGCGGTTTGGGCTTATAACTGCGAGGGGTCCGAGGAGTTTCTGTGCTCAATGATTTCTAGTGATTCAAACCCGGGCATGGGGGGTCGTAAGGGATGTTTTAAGTGAGTTTCTATTTTTTTGTTGCAATTTTCAACTTTGATCATGTTTGGTTATTTGTTTATGCAAGTGAGGGGAATTTAGAACCATAGGATCTCATTAATGGATGAAATATATGGCATAACCAAAGTAGTTCTTTAGCATCAGAGAAGAAAATTTGTATATTTATCATCACAATAGTTATTTGCTCATGAGAACATCATATACCTACTTAATTAATGATTTTATGTTATTAATCAATAATAATTTTGGTGCGAAAATAACATATAGAAAGGAGAGTAGAATCATAGTCATTTTGGTGTGTCAATATCGTTTTTAAAATTTGGTGTGACAATAATGTTGAAACCGAAATTCGGTCTCTGTGGAGTTCGATCCCTAAAAGAGGGGTGACCGCGCACCTACTACACTCAAGTAAACGATATAGGCTCAAGACTAGGAACACAAGGGACAGACCCAAGGTTTCAGCGTGGAGGTCCCACCGCATACCCGGAAGATCACTGAGCGCTTCCCCTCCCAAGCCAAAGACAGAGCTAAGACACCTTCGGAGGGCTCTCTTGGCCGACCGAAACATTTGAGGAGGATCTCAAGATCAACTCTCTCTTAACTAAAGATGTCTCCTTGGGTCTATGTAAAATGTTCCTCATCCGCCCTACCAATGGCGTAACATAGGCCTTCTAGGGACGACACATGACATCACATGCATTTAAAATTACAAGAATGTAAATTCAATACTTCGGCACGCAAGCCGGCAACATAAGCAAAAATAGGCCTTCGAGGGCCGACACAAACTGGGGCTTAAGCCCGCTACTCCCCGCTTGGTACTGCAACACCTGTACGCCAACGTCTCGAATGGAGGCAACAAGCCAAACATTGGTCGACTAAAAGAGACGTAATAACATTGCACCCACCCCTTTTTCGGGGCTGTGGTGTTTATTCCCTGCAAATAGATAATACATAACTTCCTCGGAGTCTTCTCCAGGAACCCCAAAACATCACCAATCCGGCTCACACGTCCGGATGGGCTTCACGCAGCATGCCTAAACTCATACTCATGCTTCCGGATACTAAATGTAATTAACTGCGAGGACGTACATGTAAACCTGTCAGAGAGCACCCTTTCCCCACTCGTCGGTGGAGAGGGGCTTCCATGTAAGTATGCTAATTGAGGGCTTCACCTGCCCGAGAAGAAATTTCGTTACCCTTGACGCGTATTTTTGTCGTCGGTGCCGGGAGAGTAGCTCCTTGCTGTTATTGCTGAAGACGGTTGCGACGGTGGCCGATCTCATCTCCAGGCCGAACCTTGCTCCAGGCTGAGCCCCGACTACAAGCGGCCGTGACGGTGGCCGATCTCCCTCCAGGCCGAGCCTTGCTCTAGGCCGAGATGGTGAAGAAATCTAGGGATCGGCCAGCCCTTGCTCCAGGCCGAGCCTTGCTCCAGGCCGAGACGGTGAAGAAATCTAGGGCTCGGCCAGCCATTGCTCAAGGCCGAGCCTTTCTCCAAGTGACGACGGTGAAGAAAACTAGGGCTCGGCCAGCCCTTGCTCCAGGCCAAGCCTTGCTCCAGGCCAAGCCCTGCTCCAGGTCGAGCCATGCTCCAGGCCGAGCCTTGCTCCAGACGACCTGCGTCGATGAAGGAGAGCTAGGGCTCCGGATCTTGCATGTTACAGGCGGCGACGAGGAAGGAAGCCGGGGTCGGGCTTGTTGCAGGCGGCAACGGGGAAGAAAGTCGGGGTCAGGCTTGTTGCAGGAGGTGACGGGGAAGAAAGCCGGGGCCGGGCTTGTTGCAGGCAGCGACGGGGAAGGAGATCCTGGCCGACCTTGCTCCAGGCGGCCGATTTGAGCTCCAGGCGGCGCTGGGAGAGGAGCTAAGGGGTCCGGATCGGAGAAGGAGAGGGATGCGGCTGAGCCCTGGGAGACTTGAAAAAACCCGATCTCCTCCCTCTCTTGTTGCCCTATTTCCCCTTTTCCCATATAACCCCCCTCCCTCTCTTTATCTTCCCATCTCAATATATATCTAATAAATAAATATATATATAATAAATATATATATTTATAATATTAAACATATATTTATATACAATAAATATATGTTTATATATATATATTTAGGACTAAACCACTTGAAGCCATTTACATATAAAATCTCCACACGCACGTACGAGCGCTCACGTGACCTCAAACAGGGCTGCACCAAATCGTCGCCCATATCACGCCTCTAGTCCACCACTTGGAGAGGATCCCACTCGGCCGGGTACGGGGTTGTACACAATCCCCGCTCTTTTCGAGATTGACACAAGCTCAAAAAGAAATGTCCAACCCCCAAAGTATCTAGCGAGTGGGAGCCGACCCAAAAAAAAGTTTGAGAGAATCCGAAATTCGCATTTTGAACAATAATCTCTCCATGCCCTTTTTGATCTTTTTGAATCACTTGATACCTTTAATGCTCCCTGCTATTGAATGGCCCTTATACTATTCTTTACAATCAGTATATAATTTCTCATGATATTGTGAAACAATAAAGCCATATATTTTTGTATTCTCTTGTACACGCGGAGCTAATCCTTTCCCCCCAGGTGTGCCTACCGCCCTGCCCAGCTAATGAGAGCCTGAGCAGCGAGTCTACCCGGGGCCGAGCAGCACTCGGGGTCCCTTACCCCCACAGGCGAGCCTACGGACCTGCCAGCTAGTAGGAGCCAGGCAGCGGGTCTACCTTGGGCCGAGCCAGGCTCGGGGTAGTGCAAAAGTCTCCAAGAACCAAACCTTTCCCCTAGGTGTGCCTACTGCCCTGCCCAACTAATGAGAGCCTGGGCAGCGAGTCTACCCGGGGCCGAGACGCACTCGGGGTCCCTTACCCTCACAGGCAAGCCTACGGACCTGCCAGCTAGTAGGAGCCAGACAACGGGTCTACCTGGGGCCGAGCTAGGCTCGGGGTAGTGCAAAAGTCTCCAAGAACCAACTCTTTCCCCCTAGGTGTGTCTACCGCCCAGCCCAGCTAATGAGAGCCTGAGCAGCGAGTCTACCTGGGGCCGAGCAGCACTCGGGGTCCCTTACCCCCACAGGCGAGCCTACAGACTTGCCAGCTAGTAGGAGCCAGACAGCGGGTCTACCCGGGGCCGAGCCAGGCTCGGGGTAGTGCAAAAGTCTCTAAGAACCAACCCTTTCCCCCAGGTGTGCCTACCGCCCTGCCCAGCTAATGAGAGCCTGAGCAGCGAGTCTACCCGGAGCCGAGCAGCACTCGGGGTCCCTTACCCCCACAAGCGAGCCTACGGACCTGCCACCTAGTAGGAGCTAGACAGCGGGTCTACCTGGGGCCGAGCCGGGCTCGAGGTAGTGCAAAAGTCTCCAAGCTCTCCATCAGCTTTAAGATAAGCAAAATAAATAATGAATCAGTAAAAACATTATAGTAGAACTCGGACTTGAATGTACAATTTTACCCCTACTATCAGAGAGAGAAACACTTCAAATAGGTGTAAATCCTACTCCACATGCTATGGAATTCCAATAACAACTATAGGATGGGACGACTCCGAGTACGAGGACCTTACATACAAAGCGTCCGCGCATGACCCTGGTCGTCACTTGGTTCCTCTTCCAAAGCTATGACGCTCGCCTGAGTTCTTCCGTGCTGGCCACTCTCCACGCTCACCGCACCATAATGTTGAAACCGAAATTCAGTCTCTGTGGAGTTCGATCCCCAAAAGAGGGGTGACCGCACACCTACTACACTCAAGTAAACGATCTAGGCTCAAGACTAGGAACACAAGGGACAGACCCAAGGTCTCAGCATGGAGGTCCCACCGCATACCCGGAAGATCACTGAGCGCTTCCCATCCCAAGCCAAAGACAGAGCTAAGACACCTTCAGAGGGCTCTCTTGGCCGACCGGAACATCTGAGGAGGAGCTCAAGATCAACTCTCTCTTAACTAAAGATGTCTCCTTGGGTCTATGTAAAATGTTCATCATCTTCCCTACCAATGGCGTAACATAGGACTTCTAGGGCCGACACAGGGCATCACAGACATTTAAAATTACAGGAATGTAAATTCCATACTTTGGCACGTAGATCGACAACATAAGCAAAAATAGGCCTTCGAGGGTGTCGAAGTATGAGACCGGGCGGTCTGGCGGTTTGAGCCTGGCGGGTTGTTGACCGGGCGGTCTGGCGGATTGAGGTTGGCGGGTTGATTTCCAGGCTGTCGCCGTATGGTATCCGGCGGTCTGACGGCTTATCTCTGGCGGCTTGGAAACCGGCCGGTCTAGCGGTCTCCTACCGCATCTCTCCCTCTTGGTTCTGGTATTGCCGAGCGGTTAGAACATTGTCTAACCGCGCGGCCTGTTCCGGTCTCTTATTCTAGCCGCCCAGATCTGTTGTATAGCTTTAGTCCCACATTGTTAGTTTGTATTCTTCTCTCTCTCCTCCATTCTATAAAAGGGAGGCCATACCTTTGTAAATGATATCTTTTTGGATAATAAAATTTCAATTATTCAAAGTTCCGGCTTGTTTTCTAGTCGTTTATTCTCTGCTCTAGTCGTTTGTTCGCTACTTTTAACATGGTATCAGAGGCATCGATCTTCTCCTCCTGATTCTGTGCGCCCTGTCCGCGCGGCTTGCCCCTTCTTCTCGCGACCTGTTCTCGCTGTTTGCGCCCTGTCCGCGCATCCTCCTTCTCCTGCCCTTCTGTCGCAGCGACCTATCTCCTTGTTCGTCGCGACCTGCTTCTTTATTCGCCTTTTCCGTTCGCGCGGTCTATCTTCTAGCCGTTCGACCTCTTCCCCGTCTTGGACCTGCGGCTTGGTCGTGGCTTCTCTGGCCGCTGGTGTCTAACATCGTGACCGCCGCAGCTCGTCTTCTTTCTATCCGCGCGGCTTATATTCTAACCGCGCGGCCTCTCGCAGTTGTCTCCTATGGCCCTTTCTGAGACCTCCACCACCACCACTCCTATCGCCACTCCGGCGCCGCTTCCTACACCCTCTGGCAACCTTGGCACGGTTTCTAAACTTGTTGGCTCCAACTATCCGGATTGGAGCGTCTCCTTCACTTTTCTTCTCCGCTCTCAGCGCAAACGTCATCACCTCACCGATGACTCTGCTGAATTTGATGACTGGGATGCCAGTGATGCGCTTGTCCGCACGTGGTTGGCTAACAGCCTCTCCGATGAATGTCTTCCTGTCATACGCCATGATGAGACGGTCAAGACCGCGTGGCTTCACCTTGCTGCTCTCTACTCAAAGGGGGCCCAGACATCCCGCATTTATACTCTCTACGCGGATCTCTTCGCTCGCCCTTCCATGTCTCCTGCTGCGGCTTATCAGCAAGTTCAGGCTCTTGGAGCCGAAATCCTCCAGAATCGCCCCTTCTCCGCGGACTTGGCCGAACAGCACAAACACTTCCAGGAACTCCTGGTTGTTTGTTATCTTCTCCGGCTTCCTGAGTCTTTTGATATGATCCGCCAGCAGATCTTGGGCGAAGCCGAGTCTCCCACCTTGGATGCCACCGCAGCTCGCATCGCCGCGGTTACTTCACTGCTCCAACGTCCTCTATTGTCCTCCCCTCCTCCACCGGACTCCTATGCACACCAAGTCCAGCGGGGTGGCAATAGTGGTCGCAGCCAATCTGGCACGCGCGGTCCGTCAAGGTTCCTCTGCTCTCACTGTGGTCGTACCGGCCACTCAGTTGACCGCTGCTGGCAGAAACATCCTCATCTTCGTCCCTCCGGTGATACTTCTTCCTCAACCTCCGCCTCCTCTCGGCAGTCTGCTTCTGTGGCCACCACCTCAGGTAGTGCAGACGTCGTTACCCAAGGTAAATGGCTCATTGACTCTGGTGCTACAAATCACATGACCGGAAACCCTCACTGCTTCTCTCTCCTAGAGACGCATGATCGGTTACCCCCGGTTCTCGTTGCGGATGGTTCGCCTTCCCCGGTTCATGGAACGGGCATGGTTCAAGTCACTCCCTCGCTTCGCTTAGCGGACACTCTCTATGTCCCGAAGTTCCCTTGCAATTTACTCTCCGTTACTACTTTATGCAAGCAACTTCAGTGCTCTGTATTATTTACTCCTACTTCTTGTTGTTTTCAGGACCCGAGAACCCAACGGACGATTGCTACTGGGACTGAGAGCGGCGGCCTCTACTTCCTCGACAATGTTTCCGCTCTGTCCGCCTTCTCTTCCTCGTCTACTGATCTGCTTCAATGGCATCTTCGCCTTGGACATCCTCCTCCTCGGATTCTGCATCAGCTTCTTCCCCACTTACCTCAAACCAGTCCTCCGCTCAACTGCGATGCGTGTCAGCTTGGCAAGCATCACCGCTCCTCCTTCCCGCAGAAGCAAGGCCGTGGTTCCTCCCGCCCTTTTGATCTCATTCATTCAGATATCTGGGGTCCTGCTCCTACTCCCACCGTTGGTCGGGGTAGTTTTTACTTTGTAACTTTTATTGATGATTTCTCCAGATGTACCTGGGTGTATCTATTAAAAGATCGCTCTGAACTCTTATCTGTATGGCAATCTTTTTATAATATGATTAAAACTCAGTTTGCTATTTCTATTAAAGTATTGCGCTCTGATAATGCTAAAGAATATCTCAGTCATGAGTTTTCATCTTTTTGTATGCAACATGGTCTTATTCATCAGACCAGCTGTGTTTACACCTCCCAGCAAAATGGGGTGGCGGAACGTAAAAATCGCCATCTCCTCGATATCGCTCGCACTCTGATGACACAGATGCAGGTGCCTCGCTCCTATTGGGGCTATGCTGTTCTTCTTGCCTGTTATCTCATCAATCGCATTCCCTCTTCTGTTCTTCACGGCAAGACCCCCTTCTCCATTCTCTACCCAACCAAGGAACCCTTTCCTCTTCCTCTCCGTATCTTTGGGTGTACGGCCTTCGTGCATGCTCCGTCTGCTACTCGCGACAAGCTTTCCCCCCGCTCCACCAAATGTGTCTTTTTGGGTTACTCGACAACTCAAAAAGGCTACTGTTGTTTTGATCCCGTTCTGCGCAAACAGTTTGTTTCCGCAGACGTCACCTTCTTTGAAAATGCTTCCTACTTTTCTTTCCCATCTTCACCTCCTCCTGCTGTCTCTGACTCTCCACCATCTCTCTGTGAGCCTTCCACACAAGTCGACGTCTCCCCTCCTATGTCGTCTCCTCCTCCGTCTCCTCCTCTCCCTATTATCTCCCCTCCTTCGTCTCCGCAGCCGTCTCTCTCTAGTCCCGGGCCAGCTTTCTCTGCCACGGATGCTCCGGTCCCTGAGGCACAAGACGACCTGGATCGTCCCATTGCCCTTCGCAAAGGGGTGCGGGCGTGTACCCAACACCCGCTTGCGGCTGTTGTTTCCTATGATCGGCTTACTCCCTCTCGCAGGTGCTTTGCTTTGGCCATCTCGGCTACCACCACTCCCCGCACTTACCAGGAGGCTCTTGTTATTCCTCATTGGAAATCTGCCATGGATGAGGAAATTTCCACTCTTACTGAAAGAGGTACCTGGAACCTTGTTCCTCCACCGATCGGTACTGATGTGGTTGGCTGCCGCTGGGTGTTCGTTGTGAAGTTTCGCCCGGACGGCACTGTGGATCGTTACAAGGCCCGCCTGGTGGCCAAAGGCTTTACTCAGACTTATGGAGTTGACTATTTTGACACTTTCTCTCCGGTTGCTCGCCTCAGCACCATCCGGGTTCTTCTTTCTGTGGCCGTCAACAGGGAGTGGGAAATTTCTCAACTTGACGTCAAGAATGCTTTTCTGTATGGGGATCTTCAGGAGGACGTCTATATGGAGCAACCTCCAGGGTATGTTGCTCAGGGGGAGACACGAGTATGCCAGTTGAAGAAGGCCATCTACGGCCTAAAGCAGAGCCCTCGGGCGTGGTTTGACAAGTTTAGTGGCATTGTGGCTGCAATTGGCTTTGCAAGAAGTTCCGCCGATCACTCATTGTTTATTCGCAAAACCGCATCAGGCCTTGTGGTTTTGGCGGTGTATGTGGATGATATCCTTCTTACCGGCGATGACCAGGCTGGGGTGGAATTGACAAAGAAACACCTCCGTCAACACCTTGTCACGAAGGATATGGGCTCCCCGAAATATTTTTTGGGGATAGAAATCTCTCGGAAGCCCGACTCGTTGGTTCTCTCCCAACGGAAGTATGCGCTTGATCTTCTACAAGAGGCAGGATTGACCGGGGCCAAACCGGCCCGGTATCCCATGGCCACTGGAGAAGACAAAACATGGACAGATGACTCACCGCTTATATCCGATGCCACGAGGTATAGACGTCTGGTGGGCAAACTCATTTATCTCACGGTGACCAGACCCGACATTGCCTATGCTGTAGGCAAGGTCAGTCAGTTCATGCAAGCTCCCAGGGAATGTCATCTTCAGTCTGCCTTGAAGATACTAGAGTATGTCAAAGCAGCACCAGGGAAAGGGCTACTCTTTCAGAAGCATGGTCATCTGAGAATTGAAGCCTACTCAGACTCAAGCTATGCGGATGATAAAGGTGACCGTAAATCTACATCGGGTTTCTGCACATTTGTTGGAGGTAATCTTATGAGCTGGAAGAGCAAGAAGCAGTCTGTTGTCTCAAGGTCCAGTGCAGAAGCCGAATACCGGAGTATGACGTCAACCACGTGTGAGTTAAAATGGTTGCGGGCTCTCATGCTTGACCTAGGAGAGGTCTACAACTATCCTCTGCCTATGTTTTGTGACAACAAAGCCGCTATATACATATCCAAAAATCCGGTCTTCCATGAGAGAACGAAACATATAGAGGTCGACTGCCATTTCATTCGAGAAGAGGTCTTGAAGAAACAGATTTGCACTCCGTTCGTCACCTCCGACAAAGAGTTGGCTGATATCTTCACCAAGCCGGTTTCTACTTCCTTCTTCCACATTTGTGACAACCTGGGCATGATTGATATCTATGCTCCAGCTTGAGGGGGAGTGTCGAAGTATGAGACCGGGCGGTCTGGCGGTTTGAGCCTGGCGGGTTGTTGACCGGGCGGTCTGGCGGATTGAGGTTGGCGGGTTGATTTCCAGGCTGTCGCCGTATGGTATCCGGCGGTCTGACGGCTTATCTCTGGCGGCTTGGAAACCGGCCGGTCTAGCGGTCTCCTACCGCATCTCTCCCTCTTGGTTCTGGTATTGCCGAGCGGTTAGAACATTGTCTAACCGCGCGGCCTGTTCCGGTCTCTTATTCTAGCCGCCCAGATCTGTTGTATAGCTTTAGTCCCACATTGTTAGTTTGTATTCTTCTCTCTCTCCTCCATTCTATAAAAGGGAGGCCATACCTTTGTAAATGATATCTTTTTGGATAATAAAATTTCAATTATTCAAAGTTCCGGCTTGTTTTCTAGTCGTTTATTCTCTGCTCTAGTCGTTTGTTCGCTACTTTTAACAGAGGGCCGAAACAAACTGGGGCTTAAGCCCGCTACTCCCCGCTTAGTACTGCAACACCTGTACGCCAACGCCTCGAATGGAGGCAACAAGCCAAACATTGGTCGACTAAAAGAGACGCAATAACATTGCACCCACCCCTTTTTCGGGGCTGTGGTGTTTATTCCCTGCAAATAAATAATACATAACTTCCTCGGAGTCTTCTCCGGGAACCCTATAACATCACCAATTCGGCTCACACGTCCGGATGAGCTTCACATAACATGCCTAAACCCATACTCACGCTTCCGGATACTAAATATAATTAACTACGGGGACGTACATGTCAACCCGTCGGAGAGCACCCTTTCCCCGCTCGTCGGTGGAGAGGGGCTTCCATGCAAGTATGCTAATTGAGGGCTTCACCTGCCCAAGAAGAAATTTCGTTACCCTTGACGCGTATTTTTGTCGGCGGTGCCGGGAGAGGAGCTCCTGGCTGTTCTTGCTGAAGATGGTTGCGATGGTGGCTGATCTCATCTCCAGGCCGAGCCCTGCTCCAGGCCGATCCCTGCTCCAGGCCGAGCCTTGCTCCAGGCTGAGCCCCAGCTGCAAGCGGCCGTGACGGTGGCCGATCTCCCTCCAGGCCGAGCCTTTCTCCAGGACGAGAAGGTGAAGAAATCTAGGGCTCGGCCAGCCCTTGCTCCAGGCTGAGCCTTGCTCCAGGCCGAGACAGTGAAGAAATCTAGGGCTCGGCCAGCCATTGCTCCAGACCGAGCCTTGCTCCAGGCGGCGACGGTGAAGAAAACTAGGGCTCGGCCAGCCCTTGCTCAAGGCCGAGCCTTGCTCCAGGCCGAGCCTCGCTCCAGGCGACCTGCGACGGTGAAGGAGAGCTAGGGCTCGGGATCTTGCATGTTGCAGGCGGCGATGGGGAAGGAAGCCGGGGTCGGGCTTGTTGCAGGAGGCGACGGGGAAGAAAGCCGGGGCCGGGCTTGTTGGAGGCGGTGACGGGGAAGAAAGCCGGGGCCTGGGCTTGTTGCAGGCGGCCGATTCGAGCTCCAGGCGGCGCCAGGAGAGGAGCTGGGGGGGGGGGGTCGGAATCAGGGAAGGAGAGGGATGTGGCTGAGCTCTGGGAGATCTGAAAAAACCCGATCTCCTCCCTCTCTTCTTGCCCTATTTCCCCTTTTCCTATATAACCCCCCTCCCTCTCTTTATCTTCCCACGCACGTACGAGCGCTCACGTGACGTCAAACAGGGCTGCACCAAATCGTCGCCTATATCATGCCTCTAGCCCGCCACTTGGGGAGGATCCCACTCGGCCGGGTACGGGGTTGTACAAATAACGTGTTGGTGTGAAAATAAAATAATCTTGTGTGTCAATAAAATTTGGCTTGAAATAGCATAAATTGGTGTGTTTATAACATTACTCCATTTAAATTATAAAATTGGGGTCAATTTTATATTTTGTAGTATTAAGCTAGATATAAGTGGATTTATAGAATTGCAACAATATATTAACTATTTCATATCGTATTTTAGGATCGAATGGCCACCAAACTCGAGTTTATTCATGCTTATCACTCTCTAACCAATGATTTACTAAAATCGTTAATACGAGTTGGAAGAATCTTCTTAGACGTTCAATCGGGGAGAAACTAAAGCAATGAGACATTGTACCTCCACAGACGAATCTCACTTGTAATATTTCTAAAAGACACTCTTTTAATATATCTCCTTTTGAGATTTTCTATGCATTGCTTCACCCACCCGACCACCATCATCTCTCGCTCCAACATATTTCATTCGATGCACAAACTCATATTAATTATATAAAAGAATTGCTTAAAATTATTATTAATATTTTGCAAGCAATCTTTGAAAATTACAAATTCATGATCGGTCGTTATTGTTGTGAGTTGTACTTTTCAAAAGGAGATCTCACATTTGCTTTTTGTAGGAAGCAGAATTCTACTCCGTGGTCATATGAGAAACTACTACAAAGGAGTTTTCCGTTTCAAGTCCCGAAGCGCGTCAAACTACCTATTAAGGGCCCAGACATACCACCGATTTCGTGCTAGCGACGACACTTGATAACTATGTTACCAGTTAGTGCAAATTCTCGTCGGAGTTGAGTTATGTCAACCCCAGAAGAATTGATAAAACTATCGTCGCATCTGAAGGCATGTTAAGTCATCACACGTCAGTTATATTTTATCATTATTTGCTATTGGTATTTCCTCTTAGTTTTCTTATGTACTAACAATATTTTGTTTTCGGCTCATTGGTTTGACCGGCCGGTGGGACCCTAAATAAATGGTCTAGCAACTCGAATAGCTAGGGCGAAAGAGTCAAGCTTAACTTAATTATAAATGCATAAGAGTACTTATTGAAAATCAAATCCTTTCGTGAATGAGAGAAATTAATAAAGCAAGAATATTTAAGAAATATTTAAAACATGGAAAATTCCCCCACGGTGAGAATTGAGAAAAAAAAACAAATATTAAAGGAAGAAAATTTGGCCACCCTCAACATGAAAAATTTGGCCACCATCAGCTTTTGAAAGGAGTTAAAAGGAGGTTTTCAGCCCATTAAAAGGCCCATCCGAGAGGGAAGGGGGAGCCTGGTAGAAAATAGAGAAACGATCTCACAGTCATTTCCGTGCTTGTCACGTCGTTTTCCCCACGAGCACATTTACCGTGCTTGTCTCTACTGAAACACTTCCTTCATTTGAGGAGTTCCATCCCGAGCCCAGCTCCAGGATGGAGAACGTCTTGTTGGTCATCCTTTCACCCCGACTGAGAGAGAGACTCCACTTCTCCCCACTGAAACACCAACTACAGTCACTGAGTCTTTTCCCGAGCCCCAACTCCAGGAAGAAGAACGTAATAGCAATGAGACACTCAATTTGGATGACCCAGTTTCAATCCCAATACTCCCGAAGATAGAGTTGACTAGTGATGAGCCCCACACTATAGGTGTCATAAACTCGAGCTACACATTAGTCTCCTAGCCAACTACAACCACCAACACTTGGGAAGTGATCATAAGTTTGATGGTCACCTACCCATAGCACTAGCGTCATCACCATATATTGACATCGTATTTGGATAACATTATTTTATGTCATTATATCAATCTATAAATATAAATATTCAACAACAACACGCAAGCTTTTATCCCACTATAGTGGGGCCCGCTATATGAATTCTTTGTCGCTATTGTGCCCTATCTTTTGTCATAATCCTATAAATATAAATGTGTTTGAAAAAAGATATTTTCAAATTATGAATATATTTAAGAAAATTTATGTTTTAAGGATAATGAGAACTCCAAATATTTTCACTCTTAATAATGATGCACGCTTTAAAAGAACTATTTAGAAACATTTAAAGAGCAATGTTATAAGCACACCAATTTACGTTATTGTCACACCAATTCTAACTTAAAAAACACAAAAAATCCTAACTCACCTCCGTTAACCGCACACCAGTTCGTTTCTCTCTTCCCCTTCCGCTGAACGACGCTGAGCCTGACCTCTGCAATTCTGCGATATTCCTCTCCTTCCGTCGAACGACGCCGAACGACACTGACGCCAAGCCGTGCTCTCCTCCTCCCCGACGCCGACGCCAAGCCCTCTCGCTTTCGGCACAAGTCACCGGAATCCCTAGTTGGGGATGCCAGAGAAATCGAGGAAACCGAGGATCCGGGGAAGCGATCCCTGGACTGGCTCATCTCCGTTTCCCCCCCTCTTTCTCTCGAACAGATTGATTCGACGTACCAAGAATCAGGCGACGACGCCTATAATGATGCCGACATCTTGGGCGCCGAGCTGGTTGATCCGAAGGAAAGCCCCAATTCGTACGGGAAGAAGAGGAGCGTGCATAAGAAGAAGAGGGTCGTGGCGTCGACTGGCATTGTCTCCGGTGTCATTGGGAAGGACCATTGGAAATCAGCCCCATCTTGCAGTGGCAGGAGAAGAGGCTTGGGTGATCCAATGAAGGCAAAGGAGCAGCGGGCGGTTTGGGCTTATAACTGCGAGGGGTCCGAGGAGTTTCTGTGCTCAATGATTTCTAGTGATTCAAACCCGGGCATGGGGGGTCGTAAGGGATGTTTTAAGTGAGTTTCTATTTTTTTGTTGCAATTTTCAACTTTGATCATGTTTGGTTATTTGTTTATGCAAGTGAGGGGAATTTAGAACCATAGGATCTCATTAATGGATGAAATATATGGCATAACCAAAGTAGTTCTTTAGCATCAGAGAAGAAAATTTGTATATTTATCATCACAATAGTTATTTGCTCATGAGAACATCATATACATACTTAATTAATGATTTTATGTTATTAATCAATAATAATTTTGGTGCGAAAATAACATATAGAAAGGAGAGTAGAATCATAGTCATTTTGGTGTGTCAATATCGTTTTTAAAATTTGGTGTGACAATAATGTTGAAACCGAAATTCGGTCTCTGTGGAGTTCGATCCCTAAAAGAGGGGTGACCGCGCACCTACTACACTCAAGTAAACGATATAGGCTCAAGGCTAGGAACACAAGGGACAGACTCAAGGTTTCAGCGTGGAGGTCCCACCGCATACCCGGAAGATCACTGAGCGCTTCCCCTCCCAAGCCAAAGACAGAGCTAAGACACCTTCGGAGGGCTCTCTTGGCCGACCGAAACATTTGAGGAGGATCTCAAGATCAACTCTCTCTTAACTAAAGATGTCTCCTTGGGTCTATGTAAAATGTTCCTCATCCGCCCTGCCAATGGCGTAACATAGGCCTTCTAGGGACAGCACATGACATCACATGCATTTAAAATTACAAGAATGTAAATTCAATACTTCGGCACGCAAGCCGGCAACATAAGCAAAAATAGGCCTTCGAGGGCCGACACAAACTGGGGCTTAAGCCCGCTACTCCCCGCTTGGTACTGCAACACCTGTACGCCAACGTCTCGAATGGAGGCAACAAGCCAAACATTGGTCGACTAAAAGAGACGTAATAACATTGCACCCACCCCTTTTTTGGGGCTGTGGTGTTTATTCCCTGCAAATAGATAATACATAACTTCCTCGGAGTCTTCTCCAGGAACCCCAAAACATCACCAATCCGGCTCACACGTCCGGATGGGCTTCACGCAGCATGCCTAAACTCATACTCATGCTTCCGGATACTAAATGTAATTAACTGCGAGGACGTACATGTAAACCTGTCAGAGAGCACCCTTTCCCCACTCGTCGGTGGAGAGGGGCTTCCATGTAAGTATGCTAATTGAGGGCTTCACCTGCCCGAGAAGAAATTTCGTTACCCTTGACGCATATTTTTGTCGTCGGTGCCGGGAGAGTAGCTCCTTGTTGTTATTGCTGAAGACGGTTGCGACGGTGGCCGATCTCATCTCCAGGCCGAACCTTGCTCCAGGCTGAGCCCCGACTGCAAGCGGCCGTGACGGTGGCCGATCTCCCTCCAGGCCGAGCCTTGCTCTAGGCCGAGACGGTGAAGAAATCTAGGGCTCGGCCAGCCCTTGCTCCAGGCCGAGACGGTGAAGAAATCTAGGGCTCGGCCAGCCATTGCTCAAGGCCGAGCCTTTCTCCAAGTGACGACGGTGAAGAAAACTAGGGCTCGGCCAGCCCTTGCTCCAGGCCGAGCCTTGCTCCAGGCCAAGCCTTGCTCCAGGCCGAGCCCTGCTCCAGGCCGAGCCTTGCTCCAGACGACCTGCGACGGTGAAGGAGAGCTAGGGCTCCGGATCTTGCATGTTACAGGCGGCGACGAGGAAGGAAGTCGGGGTCGGGCTTGTTGTAGGCGGCAACGGGGAAGAAAGTCGGGGTCAGGCTTGTTGCAGGCGGTGACGGGGAAGAAAGCCGGGGCCGGGCTTGTTGCAGGCAGCGACGGGGAAGGAGATCCCGGCCGGCCTTGCTCCAGGCGGCCGATTTGAGCTCCAGGCGGCGCTGGGAGAGGAGCTAAGGGGTCCGGATCGGAGAAGGAGAGGGATGCGGCTGAGCCCTGGGAGACTTGAAAAAACCCGATCTCCTCCCTCTCTTGTTGCCCTATTTCCCCTTTTCCCATATAACCCCCCTCCCTCTCTTTATCTTCCCATCTCAATATATATCTAATAAATAAATATATATATAATAAATATATATATTTATAATATTAAACATATATTTATATACAATAAATATATGTTTATATATATATATTTAGGACTAAACCACTTGAAGCCATTTACATATAAAATCTCCACACGCACGTACGAGCGCTCACGTGACCTCAAACAGGGCTGCACCAAATCGTCGCCCATATCACGCCTCTAGTCCGCCACTTGGAGAGGATCCCACTCGGCCGGGTACGGGGTTGTACACAATCCCCGCTCTTTTCGAGATTGACACAAGCTCAAAAAGAAATGTCCAACCACCAAAGTATCTAGCGAGTGGGAGCCGACCCAAAAAAAAAAGTTTGAGAGAATCCGAAATTCGCATTTTGAACAATAATCTCTCCATGCCCTTTTTGATCTTTTTGAATCACTTGATACCTTTAATGCTCCCTGCTATTGAATTGCCCTTATACTATTCTTTACAATCAGTATATAATTTCTCATGATATTGTGAAACAATAAAGCCATATATTTTTGTATTATCTTGTACACGCGGAGCTAATCCTTTCCCCCCAGGTGTGCCTACCGCCCTGCCCAGCTAATGAGAGCCTGAGCAGCGAGTCTACCCGGGGCCGAGCAGCACTCGGGGTCCCTTACCCCCACAGGCGAGCCTACGGACCTGCCAGCTAGTAGGAGCCAGGCAGCGGTTCTACCTTGGGCCGAGCCAGGCTCGGGGTAGTGCAAAAGTCTCCAAGAACCAAACCTTTCCCCTAGGTGTGCCTACCGCCCTGCCCAGCTAATGAGAGCCTGGGCAGCGAGTCTACCCGGGGCCGAGACGCACTCGGGGTCCCTTACCCCCACAGGCAAGCCTACGGACCTGCCAGCTAGTAGGAGCCAGACAACGGGTCTACCTGGGGCCGAGCCAGGCTCGGGGTAGTGCAAAAGTCTCCAAGAACCAACTCTTTCCCCCCAGGTGTGTCTACTGCCCAGCCCAGCTAATGAGAGCCTGAGCAACGAGTCTACCCGGGGCCGAGCAGCACTCGGGGTCCCTTACCCCCACAGGAGAGCCTACAGACTTGCCAGCTAGTAGGAGCCAGACAGCGGGTCTACCCGGGGCCGAGCCAGGCTCGGGGTAGTGCAAAAGTCTCCAAGAACCAACCCTTTCCCCCAGGTGTGCCTACCGCCCTGCCCAGCTAATGAGAGCCTGAGCAGCGAGTCTACCTGGAGCCGAGCAGCACTCGGGGTCCCTTACCCCCACAAGCGAGCCTACGGACCTGCCACCTAGTAGGAGCTAGGCAGCGGGTCTACCTGGGGCCGAGCCGGGCTCGGGGTAGTGCAAAAGTCTCCAAGCTCTCCATCAGCTTTAAGATAAGCAAAATAAATAATGAATCAGTAAAAACATTATAGTAGAACTCGGACTTGAATGTACAATTTTACCCCTACTATCAGAGAGAGAAACACTTCAAATAGGTGCAAATCCTACTCCACATGCTATGGAATTCCAATAACAACTATAGGATGGGACGACTCCGAGTACGAGGACCTTACATACAAAGCGTCCGCGCATGACCCTGGTCGTCACTTGGTTCCTCTTCCAAAGCTATGACGCTCGCCTGAGTTCTTCCGTGCTGGCCACTCTCCACGCTCACCGCACCATAATGTTGAAACTGAAATTCAGTCTCTGTGGAGTTCGATCCCCAAAAGAGGGGTGACCGTACACCTACTACACTCAAGTAAACGATCTAGGCTCAAGACTAGGAACACAAGGGACAGACCCAAGGTCTCAGCATGGAGGTCCCACCGCATACCCGGAAGATCACTGAGCGCTTCCCATCCCAAGCCAAAGACAGAGCTAAGACACCTTCGGAGGGCTCTCTTGGCCGACCGGAACATCTGAGGAGGAGCTCAAGATCAACTCTCTCTTAACTAAAGATGTCTCCTTGGGTCTATGTAAAATGTTCCTCATCTTCCCTACCAATGGCGTAACATAGGACTTCTAGGGCCGACACAGGGCATCACAGACATTTAAAATTACAGGAATGTAAATTCCATACTTTGGCACACAGATCGACAACATAAGCAAAAATAGGCCTTCGAGGGCCGAAACAAACTGGGGCTTAAGCCCGCTACTCCCCGCTTGGTACTGCAACACCTGTACACCAACGTCTCGAATGGAGGCAACAAGCCAAACATTGGTCGACTAAAAGAGACGCAATAACATTGCACCCACCCCTTTTTCGGGGCTATGGTGTTTATTCCCTGCAAATAGATAATACATAACTTCCTCGGAGTCTTCTCCGGGAACCCTATAACATCACCAATCCGGCTCACACGTCCGGATGAGCTTCACACAACATGCCTAAACCCATACTCACGCTTCCGGATACTAAATATAATTAACTACGGGGACGTATATGTCAACCCGTCGGAGAGCACCCTTTCCCCGCTCGTCGGTGGAGAGGGGCTTCCATGCAAGTATGCTAATTGAGGGCTTCACCTGCCCAAGAAGAAATTTCGTTACCCTTGACGCGTATTTTTGTCGGCGGTGCCGGGAGAGGAGCTCCTGGCTGTTCTTGCTGAAGATGGTTGCGATGGTGGCTGATCTCCTCTCCAGGCCGAGCCCTGCTCCAGGCCGATCCCTGCTCCAGGCCGAGCCTTGCTCCAGGCTGAGCCCCAGCTGCAAGCGGCCGTGACGGTGGCCGATCTCCCTCCAGGCCGAGCCTTGCTCCAGGACGAGAAGGTGAAGAAATCTAGGGCTCGGCCAGCCCTTGCTCCAGGCTGAGCCTTGCTCCAGGCCGAGACGGTGAAGAAATCTAGGGCTCGGCCAGCCATTGCTCCAGACCGAGCCTTGCTCCAGGCGGCGACGGTGAAGAAAACTAGGGCTCGGCCAGCCCTTGCTCAAGGCCGAGCCTTGCTCCAGGCCGAGCCTCGCTCCAGGCGACCTGCGACGGTGAAGGAGAGCTAGGGCTCGGGATCTTGCATGTTGCAGGCGGCGATGGGGAAGGAAGCCGGGGTTGGGCTTGTTGCAGGAGGCGACGGGGAAGAAAGCCGGGGCCGGGCTTGTTGCAGGCGGTGACGGGGAAGAAAGCCGGGGCCTGGGCTTGTTGCAGGCGGCCGATTCGAGCTCCAGGCGGCGCCGGGAGAGGAGCTGGGGGGGTCGGGATCGGGGAAGGAGAGGGATGTGGCTGAGCTCTGGGAGATCTGAAAAAACCCGATCTCCTCCCTCTCTTCTTGCCCTATTTCCCCTTTTCCTATATAACCCCCCTCCCTCTCTTTATCTTCCCACGCACGTACGAGCGCTCACGTGACGTCAAACAGGGCTGCACCAAATCGTCGCCTATATCATGCCTCTAGCCCGCCACTTGGGGAGGATCCCACTCGGCCGGGTACGGGGTTGTACAAATAACGTGTTGGTGTGAAAATAAAATAATCTTGTGTGTCAATAAAATTTGGCTTGAAATAGCATAAATTGGTGTGTTTATAACATTACTCCATTTAAATTATAAAATTGGGGTCAATTTTATATTTTGTAGTATTAAGCTAGATATAAGCGGATTTATAGAATTGCAACAATATATTAACTATTTCATATCGTATTTTAGGATCGAATGGCCACCAAACTCGAGTTTATTCATGCTTATCACTCTCTAACCAATGATTTACTAAAATCGTTAATACGAGTTGGAAGAATCTTCTTAGACGTTCAATCGGGGAGAAACTAAAGCAATGAGACATTGTACCTCCACAGACGAATCTCACTTGTAATATTTCTAAAAGACACTCTTTTAATATATCTCCTTTTGAGATTTTCTATGCATTGCTTCACCCACCCGACCACCATCATCTCTCGCTCCAACATATTTCATTCGATGCACAAACTCATATTAATTATATAAAAGAATTGCTTAAAATTATTATTAATATTTTGCAAGCAATCTTTGAAAATTACAAATTCATGATCGGTCGTTATTGTTGTGAGTTGTACTTTTCAAAAGGAGATCTCACATTTGCTTTTTGTAGGAAGCAGAATTCTACTCCGTGGTCATATGAGAAACTACTACAAAGGAGTTTTCCGTTTCAAGTCCAGAAGCGCGCCAAACTACCTATTAAGGGCCCAGACATACCACCGATTTCGTGCTAGCGACGACACTTGATAACTATGTTACCAGTTAGTGCAAATTCTCGTCGGAGTTGAGTTATGTCAACAACAGAAGAATTGATAAAACTATCGTCGCATCTGAAGGCATGTTAAGTCATCACACGTCAGTTATATTTTATCATTATTTGCTATTGGTATTTCCTCTTAGTTTTCTTATGTACTAACAATATTTTGTTTTCGGCTCATTGGTTTGACCGGCCGGTGGGACCCTAAATAAATGGTCTAGCAACTCGAATAGCTAGGGCGAAAGAGTCAAGCTTAACTTAATTATAAATGCATAAGAGTACTTATTGAAAATCAAAACCTTTCGTGAATGAGAGAAATTAATAAAGCAAGAATATTTAAGAAATATTTAAAACATGAAAAATTCCCCCACGGTGAGAATTGAGAAAAAAAACAAATATTAAAGGAAGAAAATTTGGCCACCCTCAACATGAAAAATTTGGCCACCATCAGCTTTTGAAAGGAGTTAAAAGGAGGTTTTCAGCCCATTAAAAGGCCCATCCGAGAGGGAAGGGGGAGCCTGGTAGAAAATAGAGAAACGATCTCACAGTCATTTCCTCTGTTAAGCCAGCAAAACCTCTGTGACCTAGACCCCTGTTGCGTATGCACATCTCTACTGACGGAACAGACGGACGCACACCGCACGAAGGAGTCCTCCAGCGTGTGAACTTCCACCAAGAAGACAAGCCATCGACTCCTTTGCTTGGAAGCTCCAGCATCCCCGTTTCCTTCGTCGCCGCGCCATTCACCCAGTTCGATGACTTCTTAGGCCACCGTCGACTTCAGAACCTTATTCCAGTTCTCCGACTGTTGATTGTTGTCAACTACATCGTCCCCTCCGACAGTCCGATCAATCGACAAGTCAAAGTCTCGCTGCTGTGATTGAAGAGGGTCACTTCCTTCTAGTAGATTTGCATATACGTGGGGTAACTCCGCTCGTCCTTTGTTTCATTTATTGGCTAATTTTATGCAACACATCTAATTAATCTAAACTTGCCTCATACAGTCACATTATTAATTTTGTTGTTTATTCAAAAGTTATTTCTTGTGAACTTTGCTTGTTGATGTACGGTTCTCTCTTTGCATTAACACATTAGATGCTCGAGAGAATATTCTCGATAACAATTAACAGTTTCGGCGAAGTTCAAACGTCAAGAGTATTTCTTTGTGTGCGCAACTCGATTTGGCCTACTCGGCATACTTTCAAAATTAAAAGTGGTTGCATAAAATATCATATTTTTAAAACCCTTATTTGGGATTACATCATGCACCCACCCATAATGGGTGGTTACGCTTGTGGTTATTTGGATGGTTAGTCACACATCAGACGGTGAAGATCGCATGGGGACGATTAGACAACACGGAAAGGGTCGGCGGGAGGTTGCCCGAGTGGAAAGGAGCAGTGACCAGTAGGGGGATGACAGCGGGTGCGCGATCGCGAGGCACTGCAGTGGCCGGTCGGGCAGCCAGCCACTGGACTTGTGGCCGTGGCCGCAAGACACGGCTGCTGCCGGCCGAAAGGCATGCTATGGACCTCGCACCCGCGAACACAGACGTGCGACCGCAAGGTGCGGCCTGGGCTGGCCGCAAGGTGCGGCCTGGGCTGGCCGCACGAGTGCGGTCGACCATGGGCCTTGCGGCTTCGAGCTAGTGGCCGCGAGGTGCAGCGGCGGCCGACCGGGAATTTGTTGCCACAAATATCTTTCCTTAAAGGACTGATCTGATTGGTGCAGTCAGCGGCGACATGAATTTGAATATTTGCAATTTGAATTGCCTCGATGATATCTATGCTGTCTTGACGATATTTTATCTCATCTCTACAATAATTCAATTCTCCATGCCAATACAAACCCTACCTTGAGTTTACTTCCATCAAAGCGTTTAGTAATCAAGACGATAAAGCTTCTTCTCAGTGATTCTTGTGGTCTTCATGATGATTATAAATATCATCATGATAGCATTTCAACTTCTTATGTCGATAATGTACAATCCAGTGTCCGCCGAGTGGGTCCGCCATGCAGGAGAGACAGGCAGGCGAGCGAGCCAGGACAGATTTTCTGCCTTCCTCTTCTAAGGCTTTGAGTGAAGCTTGACCTGTCGACGCCTTCTGAACTTGGAGTTGAGTGAAGCTTTTCCTGTCGACGCCTTCTGAGCTTGGCGTTGAGTGAAGCTTGCCTTGTCAACGCCTTCTGAGCTTGGCGTTGAGTGAAGATTTTCCTATCGACGCCTTCCGAGCTTGGCGTTGAGTGAAGCTTTTCCTGTCAATGCCTTCCGCGCTTGGCGTTGAGTGAACTGGTTTCACTCAACGCTTCTTGTCCCGTCGTTGCCTTCTGAGATTGGCGTTGAGTGAACTGGCTTCACTCAACGCTTCTGGACTTGACCAGATTTCTTCTTGGTTTCTCAGGCTTTCGGTTTCTCTGGGCCCGCTGGGCAGGCGATCGATCCAGGACAGCAAGCCCGCTTCCGCCAGGCAGGGTAGGTGAGCCGCGCGAGCCGGCTTGCCAGCCCGCTTTTTCCTAAGTGGCCTCCAGATCAAGACCGCCGGCTTGCCTCCCTGTAAGGGGCAGGCGAGCTGCAGGAGCTCGACTCGCGCTCGCCTAAAGAGAGAGGCGAGCTGCGAGAGCCAGGCCGCACCAACCCAGTTGAGTGGCGAACTGGTCCCGATTCCCCTATGAGTGGGGTGCAAATATCATGTGGTAAACATAATTTGGTCTGTAAAATGTATTTAGGTCTGCATTTAGCTCCTCATAACAACGAAGTTTCATTGTTAGCAGACCTCCTTTTGGCTACATATAACCATTTAGAACAACAGAGGTGAGCTGTTGACAGACCAATTTTGAAAATTTATAAATAGACCCAAGGGGGTACCTCAGAAGGCAAGATTTTCAGTTCTCTTACTCTTTTGTCTTACAGCGCTTTCTGAGGTGCCCTTAGCTCAGCACAGGTTAAGGAGAGGAAGCGCTTTAAGATCTTCCAGGTGTGTGGTGGGACCTCCATGCTGGAACCTTGGGTCAGTTTCGATCTCTAAGTCTTCGGTCAGTCAGGCTTGCTAGGCAAAGTAAGTGTGCGATCACCCCTTCCCCAAGAGTTTGAACTCCACAAAAGCCGATTTACGATTTCAACAGATAAGACTTGGACTTTATATCTGAGTTATTGGACTCTCATTGTGGGAGTCATATCTAAACGATGTAAACTTAAGCATTTATCATTTCAATATGCTACTGAAAATGTTGTGGAAACTTCTCGACGATATTTCGACTGACCTTGTCGACATTTGGCATACTGTTTTAGCTTCATCTGAGGATACTAAACGATACCACAACTTCAACACGGTAATACATAACACTTTAGATCTTTTTCTGAATTGTTAAATAAGTTGAACCTCATCAAGATGATAGTTATTTGAATGAGCTTCAACAAGATGATATTTGACTTTAGCTGTATAATTTCACGACAATATTCCTTGAAGCTTATTCCATAACTGTGATCCACGATGATATTTGATTTAGATTAATTTGGTGAATTCTTCAAATATCTCTTGGTTACGTATTGATTTCATGAGTGTTTATAGTTTATTTAATTAACAATCGTGAAACACGATAATATAAATATCATCAAATACAAAGTATGTTTAATTTTGACTTGAGGGCTTCTTCAAATCAAGAATATTGTGGGCAAAGTCCCCAATAATCTCCTCTATTTGAAGAAGTCAAAACCTCAATCAATGATAGACTACACATTAAAATTATCAAACAACAATCATATAGAACTGATACAACATTCAAAATTTCATATATAAATGTTTGTCAAATATTCTTAATAGATAACAAAACTACATTTGCACTAAGCCACATTTCAACCATTCTTCAAGTACACTTCTTCTTTCCAGCCTCTTTCCCTTTTTGCTTCTATCTCTCAAAATAATTGAAGGGCTTGAGAATGTATCTGAAAGGAGTTTGAAGAGGATCATGGGTATTCTTGTTGTTCTTAAAGTGATTTCTTGTTTTTGTCTTAAATTCTTGGTGTTTTTCCCATTCTGCAGAGGAGTAGTACTTATCTATATCCTTTCCAATATTTTAAAAGTTTCTCCAGGTTTTTAGTGTTAGAAACAATGCCTGCAACGTTCCTAATTTGAAGAAGTCCTCACAATATAGATGAACACACTTGTATTTGATGAACGTATATTCATGTTGTGATGCAGACATGTACATAATAGTACACGCTCAGTGTTTACCCAAGAGTCAGCAACTAGTTTTAAACCAAAACTCAAGTCGTGTTGTTAGGATTTACTTAACCGCGAAAGTCGTCAGTTCGCCAAGGCCGCACGCGCTTAGCAAGCTGTCTAGGATGCAAGGGTTAACTGTCTGGTCGTGTGATCTATCTGTTTTTTTTCAGTTTAAATCCCGTCACCTCAGCCCAGTTCTCTTGTACCCCAGGCAGGAGGTTATTCTATCTCTGCCCGCTTGGGCAGGCCCTCGATACTATAAAGAGGGAGGAACAACACTCCCAAAGCACGCAGACTCGAATCCAGTAGCTCGCTTGTTAAGTGATGCTGTCTCGATTCTAGGACTTAGCGGTCTCTTGCTCAAGCGACTTCTTTTTTTCAACATTTTATAACCACACCTTTTAGTCAATAAAAAGCCCATCGCAAGAGAGACATTCACCGCGGTGAGCCAAGTCTAGCGTTGCCGCTTGGAGGCTTTCTTATTCTTTGCTATTTGTAGGTCTTTCAGTTCCGAGCCTCTTTTCCTCCTCTATACGACCCTTCTCGCGGTAGTGCACGGAATCAAAGAGAAGAAAAATAGAAAGCTTGCTAATTTAAAAAGAGATAAAGAAAAATTTATTTTATTCCAAAGTTCATCATGATCAAGCGTTAAGGAAAATTTAGCTACTCATCATGATTGAGGAATTACACATGAAAATAGAGAGAGACATGATTACTAAGTACATAGAACTTGAATTGAAAAGCACTACACTATGAATGAAAATGCAAAAGCTATACTAACAACTAGAAATGAGAAAAATAACTAGAACTAACCAGAATTACAACAATTAACCCCAAAATCTCCCTCCTCAACTCAAGAACTTTACTGCTATTTATAGAATTTTCAGCTGAGGAGTCACACCCCTGGTCATGTCTGTGACCAGGGCGTGTCTACAACGAAACTGCAGCCATAAAAAACCCAGGAAACACTGGGAGAGAAATCGCAGATAGTCATTATCTGGCAGGTCATGCCCTATGTCACACTCGTGACCTAGGGCTCTTCTTGACCGAGTCTAGAAAACAACCGGGAATGATATGACCTGCAGTTAATCCGTCGATTTGAGAAGGTGTCACGCCCTCTGGTCATGCCCGTGATCAGTGCGTGTTTGATGTAACGTCACGCCAGCGTGAACTGCAGGAATGAAAGCCTGGCAACGCCCCTTGGAATGTTGGACACGCCCCTTGTTACGCTGGTGACAGGGGCGTATAAATTTAATCTTAAGTGGCATCTTTTCTTGTGCGCTAGAGAATGAGCATGGTGCACGAGATTAGTCATGCCCCCGGTCATGCCCGTAACCAGGGTGTGTAACTTTTAACTTTTGAAAAAATCTTCTATAAAGTGCCCAAATTCCTCTAGTAAGCTCTGTTGGGTCCATTGATCACAATGTGCTAGATTTGAAGAAGGCTCACAAGCCAATAATATATACATGCATGTATTTGACATTTTCATAAATTCATGAATGCAGGATGTTTGTGATTCAGTGATTTGATAGGATCAATATGTCAAAAGTTTGACTGGACAGAAGTCAGAATACTTAGGAGAGGCAGAATATTGCCTAAGTACAAAAGCGTTGAGTGAGTACACTTCACTCAATGCTTGAGGCCAAAATACGTCGACAAATAACTAGTCACTCAAAGCCATAGTGAAGATGCAGTGAAATCCGTCTAAGTACAAAAGCGTTGAGTGATGGACATTCATTCAACGCCATTTCTGTAATGCTGCCAAGTCCATATGCGTTGAGTGATGGACGTTCACTCAACGCCTTCTCCTGAAAATCCATCCAAGTCCATAAGCGTTGAGTGATGAACGTTCACTCAACGCTTTCATCAGTATTGCTGCCATGATCAAGTGTGTTGAGTGAAGGATGTTCACTCAACATTATATATCAGGAAAATCTGCCAAGTACAAATGCATTGAGTGATGGGCGCTCACTCAATGCCTTCTCAGATAAGCTATCAATGGACAAATGCGTTGAGTAAAGAAGGCTCACTCAATGCCTCTGAAGATAGTCAAAATTCAGCTAAGTGTTTTTGCGTTGAGCGAAGCCTTATCACTCAACACTTCTATAGATAACAGTCAAAGTACAAATGTGTTGAGATACAAGGCAACACTCAACGCTTCAATTCACTGAGTCATAAGACATCACTCAACGCCTGTGTAGACTGTCTGGAAGAAATTTCTATGTCCTCCAGCATTGAGACTAGACTGCTGATGTCATCATCAAAATTCAAATTCAATACAGTTTGCGCACTAAAGGACAAAGGGTACCGTATTGTTCGGATAGTGATATCCTGAAATGGATTTGCGGTTAAAGCCGACCATGCTTCTTGCCAAAGGAGGATATAACTGTTACTGTTGCCGTGATATAAAAGGGAAGACGATGTTTCTTTTGAAGAGACTTTTCTCCGGCAAGACTTTTCGAGAGCTTTTCACAAAGAACTTTTAGCAACTCTCAAAAACCCTAACTCTCGTAAAGGTCCACTAGCAGAGCAAAATTTTTTTCCTGTTCATCTTCAAGCCTGCAATACAGAACATCAAATTTTTTCAATCTTGAAGAAGAAGCAAAGCTCTGGAGAAGTTCTACACAGCATAAGCTGATTCAACTCTGAAGATATATTTTCTTGTTGTTGTGAAGGACTATTTACAACACAGTCAAGGAAGAGGACTTAGGGATTTTGTAATGCCCCAAGTTATCCATAGCCTGGAGATGGGTGCTGTGAGCTATTGCCCGACGGTAGGGTTAACGCCTGCGGTAGTGTTGCAGAATTATTACAGGAGCGCTCAGTGAGTTACCGCGCTGGCGGTAGGTTGATACCGTGCGGTGGTAGTTGGGTCGATTAAATCGACAGAGCTTTCGATAAGCTACCACCCGACGGTAGTACTAGCGTCGACGGTATCATTGATGATTTATTTGGCGTGGCTCTCAGAGAGTTACCACATGACGGTAGAGATACCGCAGGGCACTAGTGTCTGTTCGTCGTAAACATCGCGTTGATACGATACATCGCCTACCACGCGGAGGTAGTGAGTTACCGCGTGGTGGTAGCAATACAGTTACGGCAAGGCCACGTGTCGGTGCATGGTTGGAGGTTTTGGGAGCTAGGCTTGCAGAGTAGGCCAATGCTTGGGCTACCACACGACGGTAGCTAGTTACCACGCGTCGGTAGCTTGGTTTAAGGCCGGGAAAATGAGTTTTCAGTTTCATTTCACTTGGCATTCTCTTCTAAATGGTGGAAAAAGGAAGAGAGAGAGAAGAAAGAGGAAGGAGATATGCCATCGTTAGGAGTTTTGGAGCTCTGAGTCACGAGCCGATTTCAGATCTGTGGAGGCAAGTTTGTTGTAGTCATTTTCATCTGGCCAGATCCTCCCCATGGCGCCGAAACGAATGTCAAGGGTAACGATCTTCCTCCTTTGACATGCAAAGTCTTTTGTTTTGGCATGTGAGGGTAGATGCTCCACGAACACGTGGAAGCGATTCTCCCAACAGGTTGATTGGTTCTATCCCCGTTATCTTTGCATTTAGAATCCGGAATTGAAGTATGAAATATGCATGATGTGTGAAGCCCATCCGGATAGGTTGGTCTGGATTGGTAATGATTATTTTGTATGTCGGAGAATACTCCATGATAAACGTATAATTTGCAGAGTCGCGAGGTGTGTAGGTTGCTGTAGTGAGAGTACTGGAGTAGGTCTCCAGGAAAACACCAGTTTTGGGGGAAGAATAGATAGTCTGTCTCCTATCGCGCGACAGTAGAACTACCGCTGGCGGTAGCTCCCAGTGAGTAATGATTATGAGGCCTGACTCGTGGAGACTTAGTGGTCTTTCAGTTGAACTATGAGCTTAGATTGATTCCTTACGTTGGCCGTAAGAGACAACCTTCTCCGTAGAGGAAACTCCACCACTGGTCTTCTTCTCCTGTCGCCTACCCGAAGACGACCCCTTGTGTGGCAAGGATATTTTTGATGAGATGAGTGAGGATTCCTCCTCCTCTTCTTTCATTCTCTTCCCTCTACCTATGAGGAGTATGCATTATTATTTAGGTAGAGGGATAACTATTCTGTCTCCGTATCGGTACCCACTACCGAAATGGATATTGGGTCCGTTACTTGTCCACTTTTCTTTTCATAGGCCTATCAGCTAAAACTCTTAAAGTTCCGAATAAGTCGTACTGGGAGGACAATAACCCCAGTAGTTATCTTACTTTTCCTGCATTCTACTTTTTCTAGTTTGGTTTAGCTAGTTGTATTTCTTTTTAGATTGTCGATTTGTTTTTGTTTTTGTCGAAGCTCACCCTTATAGGTATTCATTGCATATTCTGGATGGTGGATGCTGTGATTTTTTAAATTTTCATGCATCTTTTGGTATGCTCACTTGCTGAGCATTGTGTACTCTCTTCCCCTAGCTCTAATTTTAATTATTATTATCATATCTTGTATTGTTTTGTTTAGCTCAAGTCTGGGGGAGAGTTATTATATGCGTATCCACTCATGTGCACTATTGCATAGCACACTAGAAACTTTTATTTCAGTTATTTTGTTGCATTTTCATTGCACACACAACACCCACATGAGCTCGTGCTTAACCGTTATCATGTCATGATTTGAATTCATTTCTTTTGTGTGATTTGGAAAAATGTCTGTGGTCGCTTAGGATTGAGAGACAGAGTAAAATGTTGACTCATGTAGTGCTCCCAGTCGAGTGCTTACGTCTCACTTAGAAATCCATGTAGAATTAATTTTTTTTTTATGCTTATAGTTTTATACTTTTTCTATTAGCATAAATATTGTTTATTCCACTAAAAATAGTGAATCCGGTTTGAATCCAACGGTAACATAGGGATGTGTGTAGACAGTCGTTAGCCTCGTATTACTCGAGTCGGGAAGAAGCATGATTTCATTAAGGAATAAGAACTAGCCCTAAGCCATTCTAGAAGCATGGGTATATGTTAGTTCCGCTGCGCGAGTGTGATGTAGACCAACATTTTTGCCTGGTTGAGCCTTTGTACCGCTCCTATCGTCTTATCCTTGCTAACCCCGTTATACCTACCCCGCCATTTGATTTAGCTCCACTATCGCCTCACCAAAGCCTATAAACCAATTCTATTCACACACCCAAATTTGAGCTCTAATGTGTATTTTATTTTCATGTCGAGGGTGTTGATGTTGTTTTTATATTTGTGGATATATGGATGTGCTCCAAAGAAAATCTATGCTGAAAAGTTGTTGAAAAAAGAGAAAAAAGAAAGAAAATAAATGAAAAGAAAACAAAATTGTGAAAAAGTGAAAATGATAAATATTTTTGATGTGTATTTTGGGAGTAGGCGATCCACACACCCATATTGTCAAAGTTCAAGTCTGGGGGTGTGGTGCGCCATCATTGTATTGTGGTGCGTGGATAGTTATTTTTGCATCTGCTCATTTGGGTTAGGTGCGTTGAGCCCTCATGTTTATCATTGTATATCTCACCTAAACCCAAGCCCCAATATTAACCTAAATTCCTACTGATTCGCACGTTGGACCAGACTAATGCCATGGAGAGTATGAACAAGCGAGCTTATGGTCACCAACATTGATGGATTTCTTTGGAGGTTGTCTCGAGCCCCGATCTTTGGTAATGCTCATTGCAACAATTAGTCTTCTTTTTTCCTTATGCGTGACCCGAAGATTCACCGTAATTCTATTTTTGAGTAGTAATAATATATAAATATGTTTTTAGAAAATTATAAACTATTTTGCATAATTAGAAATTTCTTCTGCTACACTCTATGCGTGTGTGTATCTGACTTCCCATGGTACTTTGCCCTTGCAGTTTCTAAGTCAGCTATTTGTTTTTCTCGTCCACTTGAAGGATGATTTGCTCGGGGCGAGCAAATGTTTAAGTCTGGGGGTGTGATGAGTCTGATATTTATAGTATTTTTCAGACTCATTCGGGCTAGTTTTCACCCACGCGCACTACACTTTACGATCCTTATTTTTTTATATTCGACGAGAATTATATTCCACAAAAAGTGTACTATTTAGGCTCGTTGTGGTGTGCAATTGCACACTTCACTTCATTGTTGGGGGTAAGTACTTGTTGTTCCCCATTATTTTTCTTTGCATGGTTATGTTTCTGTGAGTGCTGGTGGACTGTGCCCCAGCTGTGATTTCCCTGTGCAGGTGGACAGAGGCCTATCCTAGTGGAGTTCTTTCCTGTAAGAATCATATGGTCGCGCATTTTCTTTATGCACGGTTGTTGCTACCGTGTGATACTTACATCATTCTGGTGCTCTGCCCCGGGTCATGCATTTTGCTCGCGTACGATTGGTTTTGCCCGTGCGTCACCAAATCTCACGACCATCTTTTTTTATCTAAATAATATTTGGATTTATTGATCCTGTGTTTTCTTCATGCATGGTTGGATTCAATCGTGCGTAAAGGAAATCGCACGCTCTCTGGTTTTGCCTGATAATTTGCAATCTGACTCCCCCCTTGCGTTTTGTTCTCGCACAGGCTGGTTGCCCGTGCGGGGTCATAACTGCACGAGTGGATTTTCTTCCTGGATGGGCATTCCTGTGCAGTTATTAATACACATGTGCGCATGGTCATGCGTTTGACCGTGCGTTCCTAATTTTCTGACTGGGTACTATTTAAGTCGCAGGTTTTCCTTAGTTCGACATCTTGGCTTTCTCCGCCGTTTCACTGCAGGAAAAACTCCGCCCTTCTCCTCCTTCCTCCATGCTTTAGAGCTCTTGCCCTAGGCCGATTCTTAACATCCAAGGGCTTCAGGAAGAGGATTTCACACTCATCATTAACACCGAGCAAGGAGATCTTTGCCATGGACGTGGCAAGATTGTTGTTTACCAGAGAAGACTGGTCCATTGGGAGGTGGTGACAACCCTCCTCTACCCCAGATGATAGTTGGGACCGAGCTATGATGCAGATTGACAAACCGACGATTTCTACCGTGAATCTACAACAAGTCATCGGATTTAGTCGTATCTTTAGCCTTTTTCTTCTCTTGAGTTATTTTTCATAGTGCAATCTTCTTTATTTTTGATGATGTATGTCTACTAAACTATATGTTGTAATGAGTATTTCATGTTTATGAAAATTATTGTTAGTTTAGTTTGTGTTTGAAGTGCGCCGATTCCGCCATCGCCCTTCACTCCATTCCACAAGCCTTCCATCTCACTAACCTCCACTCGAACATGTTGTTTTGTCGCACTAGCAATTATTAGTTGTGTGATTTGCAACGAGGTGCTTGCGATCCTCAATCCGCTTGCCTACTCATCAATCCTCCTTGCGAAGGAGTGCATAACAGCCCGCGCAGTCTCCATCTCGCCAAGAGAGTTAGTGCATAACAACCTGCATAGGAATAGTTGAAGTAGTTTTATTTTATTTTGTTTCCGCAAACCAATTAACCTCCTTCATAACCCCGACCTCGTGGACTTCATTCTCAAGTCCTCCTCGATAGTTACTCCACCTTACCATGTTTCTTATGAGATTGATGTACAACCCCGTATCCAGCGAGTGGGTTAACAGGAGCAAAACTGGCTGGCTCAGACCGCCCCAGAGCCCCAGGTGAGTTCAGCAGAGCATGCCGAGTCCAGCGTGCCGAGTACGGGCTCGGCAATCGTCGGGCCGAGCTCGGAGTTCGTGGAGTTGAGCCCGACGGAAGGAAGTCAATTCATCGGGCGAGCAGATCCGGCCGAGTACGTGCTCGCCCAGAGCCAAGGGGTGGGCGAGTGCCAGCACGCCCGTCACCCGCGAGCAGAGGCTTCAGAGCTAACTCGCCCAGGCCCAAGGCGAGGCGAGCAAGGCTAGTGGCGTTGAGAAAGGCGAGCTCACTCAACGCCTTCTCCCGTGGCGTTGAGTGAGGCGAGCCAGGCCTGTGGCGTTTAGAGAGGCGAGCTCACTCAATGCCTTCTCCCGTGGCATTGAGTGGGGCGAGCACCCTCACCGCCTTTTACCTCGGCGTGGGGTGAAGCTTTCCCTCTCCAGTACTCGCCGCCCTTGCCGAGTGGAAGTTATCTCAGAGCCAGCTCTCCCCTCAAGTGTGGTGTATTTTTACCATGTTACCCCCTTCGGACTGCCTATAGTCCTCAAAAACAGTGAAGGTTGGATATTTGCAGACCATCTTTTCCTATAAATAGGACCCAATGGGTACCTCAGAAGGACACGCTTTCTTGTGCCCTGTCTTCTAGCGCTTTCTGAGGTACCTTAGCTTCAGCACCTGGCTAAGGAGGGGAAGCGCTCTAAGATCTTCCGGGTGTGTGGTGGGACCTCCGTGCTGGAGCCTTGGGTCTGTCCCTGGTCCTTTTCCTGTCATTTGGGTTCGTGGGGAGAGAAGTAAGTGTACGATCACCCCTTCCCCAAGGGTCGAACTCCTCAGGGACCGATTTTTCTGTTTCAACATTTTGGTGCGGTGAGCGTGGAGCGTGGTTAGCACAGAAAATCTTCCGCAAGTCCGATGGAAGGAGATGAAGGGCAAGGTTCAAGCAGGGCAAACTCACCACCCCCTCCCCCTCCCGCGATAACAGGGATGTCCGCGGAGCTCAGAGAGGAAGTGCTCAGACTCGTCAGAGTGGCACTCGGCATGCGAGCCGAGAGCACGACGTCGGTGGTTTCCGTGGTCGCCGACTCGGTACTGGGCAACGACGCACCCATCAGGCGAGTGGGGAAGGAAGTCGCGAGCGAGGGGGAGCGTGAGCCGAGGGGGCGAGTCCTTTTCCCGGGCTCGGCAGGCGAGTACCACTTCTGCGAGACAGTGGGGAGGGAGTTCCCAACTCGCCCAGCTGAGGGAGGAAGCCCCTTCAGCGAGTTTGTTTCTTCTGCCCCAGTTCCAGAGGGGTTCCGAGAGGCGGAAATGTCCTACTACTCAGGGAAGGGAGATCCGGTCCAGCACGTCAGTGGTTTGAGGACGTGGTCTCAATCTGACAGATGTTGGATGGTTTCAAGTGCAGGCTCTTCTCCATCACCCTAAGAGAGAAAGCGAGAGAGTGGTTTCATCAGCTCCCGGCCGGCTCCATCTACTGCTTCGAGGACCTGCGCAGAGGGTTCATGTTGAGATTCACCACCTCAAAGAAAAGAAAGAGGGAGGCCGAGTCCTTATTCCGTATCAAACAAAGAGAGGGGGAGACCCTGGGAAGTTACCTGGACAGGTTTCAGGAGGAACTATCCCAGGTACAAGAGATGCCAGGGCACACCATGATGGTGTCCTTCACCCTGGGTCTCCAGCCCGGGTTCTTCGCCATGGAGTTGAAGAGGACGCCTCCAGTGTCTTTTGAGGCGCTCCTGGAGAGGGCAGCAAGGGAGGCCGACATGGAGGCAGCACACCCAGAGTTTGCCCGGAGGTTGGCCAGGTGGGCCGTAGAGGAGAAGAAGCCAAGGGGTGGCCGAGCCCAGGAGGAGAGAAGGGTCGAGCCTCGACAGAGAGAGCAGCAGCAGCAACAGCCTAGGTGGGGGGCATCAGGAACCAAACAACCGGTTGGGTTGGAGGCCGGAGTGGTAGGATAAGGGCCACCAAAGGGTTATCAGGGAGGAGATAACCGCCAAGGTGGGCGCGTCCAGTTTTACCCCCAGGGGGGGAGGCAGGGTCAGAGACCCCCCCTTCCCGATCAGGAGGAAGCCATGGCTATCGCCCTGGGGGGGGGGGGGAAGGAGAGGACAGCCAAGGAGGAGGAGGGAGGTCAGGATAGACCTACCCTACTGTGACTACCATCAAGAGGAGGGGCACCCGACTATCACGTGCACGGAGTTCCTCGAGATACTGGGAAATAGGGAACAGTAGCAGCAGCAGCAGAACCGCCAGGAAGTGCGGATTGAGGAAGTCCGGCCTCAGGCGAAGGTGGACCGTTTCAAAGACCGGGCCGATGTGAGGAGCCGAGGAGGGATCAGAGTGATCCATGGGGGGGGGGGGGGTGGGTGGGGGGGGGGGGGTGGGGGTCGAAGCTTCCCGGAAAGCAAGCCTCCACACCATGTACCGAAGGAGCATCAGCTCCACATCCCAGACCCCACCCCCAGAGGAGAGGATCACTTTCTCAAGGGAAGACATGTCGGGTTATGAGGACCCCTTCTGCGATGCGCTAGTTATCCAGACGGCCATCGAGAATTTCACGGTCTCCCGGATCCTCATTGACAATGGGAGCTCCATCAACATCATCTTCAAGAAGCCCTTCGACGCCATGCAGGTAGAAGCCAAGAGGGTGCTGGCCTTCGATGGGCCTCTCTTCGGTTTTTTGGGGGAGAGGAAAGAAGTAGAAGGGGGAGTGGGACTCCATGTCAGCTTAGGGGGGCAATCCAGGAACTGCCGATTCGTTATAGTAGAGGCCCCCAGCAGCTACAACACCATTTTTGGACAACCCCTCATCAGCGCCTTCCGCTGCGTCCCCTCCTCCTTCCATCAATGCCTTAAGTTCAACGCGGAAGGGATCCAGGTCCGAGTCCTCGGTGACCCCAAGACAGCTCGAGAATGTTACGTGATGACAGTAAATTCCATTTCATGGCAGGAGGAGGCCGAGGAAATGGGGAGTAGGATGGAAGAGGTAAATGGGCAGGAAGCCGGAGATGAAATCAGGGAGGAAGAAGGGATGGAGGGGGAGGCCCACGAGGAGGTACTCCCTGAGGAGTCGGTCGAGGCGATGGCCGTGGATGGAGGGGAGGTCCTTGCCCCAAGAGGGGAGGATATTGTAGAATGGGAGGAGCAGTCCCGGTTTGAGGCCGCCGAAGAAGTGGTAGAGATGGAAGTTCTCACCCAGGAAAGCAGGGTGGAGAAGGTCCGCATCAGCGGAGGGTTGACCCTGGAGGATCAAGACAGGATGCTGGAGTGCATCCAGAAGAATGTGGACGTCTTCGCTTGGAGCGCGACCGAGATGCCTGGGATCAATGCTGACGTCGTCTGCCACCGCCTCAACCTGGACCCAGAGGCTCGCCCCATCCAGCAGAAGAGGAGGTCCATCACGGACAAGCTGGCCGAACCAATCAGGGAGGAAGTCGCCAAACTCCTCAAGGCCAGCTTCATTTCCGAAATTCAATACCCCGACTGGGTCTCAAATATTGTAATGGTAAAAAAAGGGGACGGCCGGTGGAGGATATGTGTAGACTTTTCACTTCTTAATAAATCATGCCCGAAAGATTATTACCCCTTGCCTAGAATCGACGCGCTGGTAGACTCAGCCGTTGGTTTTTCTGTAATGAGTTTTTTAGATGCCTTTTCAGGTTATCATCAGATCAGGATGCACCCTCCCGACATAAAGGATGTCTCATTCATCACGGGAGATGGATGCTACTGCTACAAGATGATGCCTTTTGGGTTGAAAAACGCAAAGGCAACATACCAGAAGATGATGGACCGTGTATTCCAGGGACAGAAGGGGAGGAACCTTGAAGTATACGTGGATGACTTGATGATAAAGAGTCTGGAGGTCGGCTCTCACCTCCAGGATCTGGAGGAGACCTTTGGCACCCTGCGTAAATACAAGATGAGGTTAAACCCCCTGAAGTGCGTCTTCAGGGCCAGCAGGGGAAAATTCCTGGGACATCTGCTCACTCCCGCGGGAGTAGAACCAAATCCTGATAAAGTCAAGACAATAATGGAGCTAGGGGTCCCCCGGAATGCCAAGGATGTCCAACGACTGACGGGGAGGCTGGCCGGGCTTAGTAGGTTTCTCTCCAGGGCTGGAGAAAAGTGCTCCCCTTTCTTCAGAGCATTGAAGGGGGGAAAGAAGTTTGAATGGTCCGAGGAGTGCGAGAAAGCATTCCAGGAACTGAAAAAACAACTCACCCAGCCCCCTCTCCTCCAAGGGCCCAAAGAAGGAGAGGACTTGTTCCTGTATTTAGGGGTTGGGGCCGAGGCTCTCAGTTCGGTCCTGGTCAGGCAAGAAGGCAAGAAGCAGCTGCCTATCTATTACGTGAGTAGGGTTCTGAGGAAGGCGGAACTCCATTACCCCATCTTAGAAAAATTGGTCTTCGCTCTAATCATCTCGGCTCGGAGACTCAGGCCCTACTTCCAGTCACACTCCATCTAGGTGGTGACTGACCACCCCCTCCGCAACATCTTCGAGGGGGTGGAGCACTCAGGGAGACTCGCCAAGTGGTCGGTAGAATTGAGCGAGTTCGACATCTCCTTTGTCCCTCGACTCGCAATCAAGGTACAAGCGATGGCTGACTTTCTGGCTGACTATATGGTCGAGGTAGTAGAGGACAAACTCACTTATCCCGTCCCTTGGAAAGTGCTGGTTGACGAGGCGTCCGGGAAGCACTCCTTGGGGGTCGAGGTCGTCTTGGAGAGCCCCCAAGGGACCAGGATTGAGCAGACAGTGGTAATACATTTTTCCATAACCAACAATCAGGCCGAGTACGAGGTAGTGATCGCAGGGCTGCGCCTGGCCAGGGAGCTGGGAGTGCATGATGTGAAGGTCCTCACTGACTCCATGGTGGTAGCCTCCCAGGTCAACGAGGAGTTTGAAACAATGGAGCCTACCCTGCAACGGTATCTGGCCAAGGTCAAGGGAATCATTGGGGGGTTCCAAACCTTCTCCATTTAACATGTGTCGCGGAAGGAAAATGAACAGGTCGACCATCTTTCCAAGCACGGCCCTCGGGTGGGGGGCACCATCACAGACCTCTTCCACCCATCCTTAGAAGAAGGAGAGTTGATGGAGATAGATCAACGACCCACATGGATGGACCCCTTCACCACCTTTTTGTCCACTAGAGAGTATCCAGAAGGGATGGATAGAAAGAAACTCAAGTACAAGTCAGCATACTACCTCTTGCGCGACGGGCAACTCTACCGAAAGACTCTCTCGGGGTTGCTGGCTCGTTGTGTGGCTGAGGGGGAGGTGTCGAGGATTTTGGAAGAGGTCCACTCCGGGGAGTGTGGGAGTCACTCGGGAGGTCGGACCCTGGAGGGGAGAATTATCAGGCAGGGCTACTTCTGGCCTACCCTGGGGCATGATGCCTTCGAATTTGCCAAAAAACGCCATAAGTGCCAACTGTTCGCCCCCCTCCAACTAAACCCGGCTTAGCGACTCAGGAGTATCACGGCCCCCTGGTCTTTCACAATTTGGGAAATGGATCTGGTAGGACCCTTCCCCCAGGCGAGCGGGCAAAGAAGATTCTTGTCGGTGATGATTGACTATTTCTCCAAATGGATGAAGGTGAAGGCGTTGGCCAAGGTGACCTCGCAGATCATCCGAAATTTTGTATGGGGGGAAATCATCTGTAGGCCTGAGATGCCCCAAGCCATCGTCACCGACAACGGACCGCAGTTCGCCAGCAACGAGTTCATCAAATTTTGTGGAGAGCTCGGGATTGACCTTAGGTTTGCCTCTGTACATCACCCAAGAAGCAACGGGCAGGTGGAAGCGGCCAACAAGGTTATCGTTAACCTCCTGAAAAAGAAGGCTGAAAATTTGAAAGGGAGTTGGGTGGAGCAGCTCCCCTTCGTTCTTTGTGCCCTGAGGACTACCCCCAATATCGCCACAGGAGAGACACCCTTCAAACTATCTCATGGAAGAGAGACAGTGCTCCCCATCGAACTCGAGGTCCGTACTCCCAGGTTCGCTGAGGCGGAAGCTTGAAGAGAGGAGTGGAGAGTTGAAAACGTGGAGGAACAGCGGCTCTCCTTGGACCTGGTAGAAGAATTGCACGACCTATCAACAGTTCAACAAGAGGAAGTAAAGTGGAGGATGGCTAAGTATTTTGACAAACATGTTCGGGTCAAACAGTTTGCGGAAGGTGGCTTAGCCCTAAAGAAGGTAGATGCGGCAGGAAGATCGGCTGCCGTGGGCAAGCTCCATCCAAACTTGGAGGGGCCATACATCGTAAAAGAGGCATTAAGATCGGGAGGGTACCGCCTCCAAAATGTGGAGGGCGAGACCCTGAGCCACACCTGGAGCGACGACGACCTAAAACGCTTCTATCCCTGAATATTTGTATGTGCTTTCGTTTTTTCAATATAATTTGTTTCATTCATTTGAGCCCTTTTTGCCTGAAAATCGTAACGATGACATGAGATTTTGTGGAACTTTCATAGCATAATATCATAAACCCTCATGAAATGTTCTAAGTCTTCTCGCACTGGGATAGGTCTCGATTCTCCAGCTGTCAGGCTCTATCCAAGCTGGCAGGATAGGGGTCTCGATGGACGTCGTTATGACCCTGGGGCTGAGCCCGGAGGATGTTCAACACCCGCCCTCAGGCTCCCATCTAGCTGACCGGCCTGGTGGTAGCACCCGGGAGAGGCAAATGTTCTAAGTCTTCTCGCTCTGGGGTTAGGTCTCGATTCTCCCGCTGTCAGGCTCTCTCCAAGCTGGCAGGGCAGGGGTCTCGATGGACGTCGTTATGACCCTGGGGCTGAGCCCGGAGGATGTTCAACATCCACCCTCAGGCTCCCATCTAGCTGACCGACCTGGTGGTAGCACCCGGGAGAGGCAAATGTTCTAAGTCTTCTCGCTTTGGGGTTAGGTCTCGATTCTCCCGCTGTCAGGCTCTCTCCAATCTGGCAGGGTAGGGGTCTCGATGGACGTCGTTATGACCCTGGGGCTGAGCCCGGAGGATGTTCAACATCCACCCTCAGGCTCCCATCTAGCTGACCGGCCTGGTGGTAGCACCCGGGAGAGGCAAATGTTCTAAGTCTTCTCGCTCTGGGGTTAGGTCTCGATTCTCCCGCTGTCAAGCTCTCTCCAAGCTGGCAGGGCAGGGGTCTCGATGGACATCATTATGACCCTGGGGCTGAGCCCGGAGGATGTTCAACACCCGCCCTCAAGCTCCCATCTAGCTGACCGGCCTGGTGGTAGCACTTGGGAGAGGCAAATGTTCTAAGTCTTCTCGCTCTGGGGTTAGGTCTCGATTCTCCTGCTATCAGGCTCTCTCCAAGCTGGCAGGGCAGGGGTCTCGATGGACGTCGTTATGACCCTGGGGCTGAGCCCGGAGGATGTTCAACACCTGCCCTCAGACTCCCATCTAGCTGACCGGCCTGGTGGTAGCACCCGGGAGAGGCAAATGTTCTAAGTCTTCTCGCTCTGGGGTTAGGTCTCGATTCTCCCGCTGTCAGGCTCTCTCCAAGCTGGCAGGGCAGGGGTCTCGATGGACGTTGTTATGAACCTGGGGCTGATCCCAGAGGATGTTCAACACCCGCCCTCAGGCTCTCATCTAGCTGACCGGCCTGGTGGTAGCACCCGGGAGAGGCAAATGTTCTAAGTCTTCTCGCTCTGGGGTTAGGTCTAGATTCTCCCGCTGTCAGGCTCTCTCCAAGCTAGAAGGGCAGGGGTCTTGATGGATGTCGTTATGACCCTGGGGCTGAGCCCGGAGGATGTTCAACACCTGCCCTCAGGCTCCCATCTAGCTGACCGGCCTGGTGGTAGCACCCGGGAGAGGCAAATGTGCTAAGTCTTCTCGCTCCGGAGTTAGGTCTCGATTCCCCGCTGTCAGGATCCCTCCAAGCTGGCAGGGGCAGGGGTCTCGATGGACGTTGTTACGACCTGGGGGGCGGACCTGAAAGTTGACACATGACAAGCATGTACAAGCAAACCCGCCAGTCAGAAAGGCGAGCTCAAGGGGCCCTGTCCCCCTTGGTTTTATGTTAAGGGGATTTTTGATCCCACCTCTGGTTGAGAGAAGAGTGCACCTCCCAGGCGAGCCCGTTCTTGTAAAGGTCTGCTTGGCAAAGGGTACTTCTTGGTATGTTAGGCGGGCACCGACGGTGGCCTGACCCCAGACGCGCTGTGAATTTTCGACAAAAGAGAGCGAGGAGCGGCTCGCAGTCAAGCGGAGTGTTCGCGAGTCTGGCCGCTGCCGACGCTCAGGGCCCCTCGACAAGCGCGAATCCTAACTCACGTGCATTCTAGCGCTGAATGTAAAAAGAAGATAGAAAATTCTTTATCATTATAATTTCAAAAAGGGGGGCTCGCCTCGACGAGATTACAAGGGGGGGGGGGGAACAGATTACACAAAGAATGCAGAAAGTAGGGGAGGAGATTCGTTCAGCTCTCGCCCTCCTCCCCCGAAGGATGGTCCTCCTCCTCGCCTCCGAGCAGCGGCCCCTTGTCCTTCGCCTCATCGAAAAGGGAGCCAAAGCTTTCCTCTTTCTCGCTAGGCGGTGACGGCGGAAATAGACTTGGTAGAAGGTCTCGGACCGCCACTCCCTCGCAGCCCTCAGCTAGGATCCCCGATCCCCTCATGGCGCCTAGGAGGCATTCAGCAGACTTGATCGAGTTGACTCGCAGTCGCTCCATGACCTACCCCTCTCCAAAAACCCGAGGCCGCTTATAGGGAAAAGGGGGCTCGGCGCCGTCCGGGGGGAAAAGGGCTTCCGTCAGCCGACGGACCTTGCCTTGAAGACCATGGTTCTGCTCCTTCAGCACCTCCACCTCGGCCGCCGATCGAGCAACAAGAGCTCCCTGCTCGGCAACATGGGTCTCCTGCTTGCGCGAACTAGCCTCCTGATCAGCGAGGAGGACCCGCAGCTGGGCGACCTCGCCCTCCAGATCGCTAGCGCGGGCCTGTAGCACCCTGACGAACTCGGCATCCTGAAATACAAAGAGGTCAGATTCTTGGTGAAATATTTTTCTAAGTTAAAATGAGAGTTGGTTAATTCTTACCAGCCCGCCCGAGGCTTCGTTGAGTAAGCGCTCGGCAATGCCGAACCGCCGCTCCACGTCTGCAGCTCTCTCCGTCGCCAGGTTGCGCTCCTGCTCGGCCTTTTGCAGGAGCTGGCTGAGATGAAAGCCGTGGCGAACCATTATGTGATGGAGTTCGAAGGCCCTCAGATGGGCCTGCAGACCCCCGTGGCCTATCTGCCGAGGAGTCATGTTTTTGTAGGCCTTAGCGCCATCCCGACTGTATAGGCCGAAACTAAGGGCGAACGCGTGGCTCGTAGGAGGCCGACGAGCTCCCAAGGAGGTGGCGCGAGTAGAGACAGAAACTCGGTGGGCCCCCTCATCCCAGCTCAGTATCGGCTCGTCGGCCGCGTCCTTGCTTCTTCCCCCATTGCCGAAGTGGGGGTGGTCCTTTGGAATTCCCAGATCGCAGGGAACAACCTCCTCCATGGAGGGAGGGGAGGAGGACCCACACTTCTTCATGCGGGGGGATGACGCCTCCTTCAGTGGGCTCGCCGGGGCTTCGTCAGAAAAAACCTCCGGCGAGCTCATAAATCTGACAAGCGACGAGGGTTGTTGTGGTTGTCCTTGCGAGATCACCCTCGCATTTTTTTGCTTGAGGGCCGAGGGACGGTGGAGCGAGCTCGGCCCTCCGAGCTCCAGCCGCCTCTTGCTGGAAGGCTTGCCCCTCACCTTCTCTTCTCGGCACACTTCGACCACAGCCCGAGCTCGCTCGATCGGGTCCGAGAACACTCCCGGGTCAGCGAAGGGAGGGTTCACCGGGACCAGTCGCTCCCCTATAAAAAAGACTTAGCCGAAGAAAAGGGTTTTGACCGATCAGGCCGAGTATGACGAGCAGAAAGTGGGCGAGACATACCTTCGCCAGGAAGGACAGGCGGCAGAGATCCGAGGCCGCGACGAAGGAAGGTGACTTCAAAGTCCTTGTATAGGAAGAACTTATGAAGCTCGGCATCATTGCCGGACACGGACGGTGGGCGGTACACCTCCTCGCTTTTCTGCAGGGGCGAGAAGGGAATATTGCCGAGGTCACCCCGGATGAAGACAATCTTCGACATCCAGTTGTGGTTCTTATTGGCGACCTCGCAGATTTTATGGAAGAACCACCGAAGAAGGCGACCCCGTCGGCATTGGCCTTGTAAGAAAAGAGTTTGCGGAAGACGTTCAAATTGAACTCTATCCGCTCTCGACGGAGGTAGCATGCAAATCCAACTACCATATCGATGGCGTCGGGGTTGAGCTGCGCGAGCACGACGCCGTAATACTTAAGGACCTGACAGAGCTCAGGCCAGAGCGGCAGGCGCAACCCCACCTCAAAATGCGAGATGGGGAAGGCGAGCTCATCCTCGAAGAAGGAGTTTATGGACTCATGCTCTGCCGGGAGGCGGGCCACGAAACTGGAAGGAACATAGTCTGCCACAAACTCGGCGAGCTCGTCCGCCGTGGTATTGCCCTCGAAGAAGAAATGGTCGGCGAAGTTCTGGGCGCACTTGACGCGACCATCGGAATCAGGGTGTCCTTTTCCCATACTCGCTAAGGGGAGGAAAGCACGCGAGCAGAAGGTGAGGGAGGCAAGGAGGGGAAAAGATAAGAAGGCAATAAAGGCGTAGCCAGGGGGTAGGTGGTGTTGGAACACCCTATTACTAATTTGGGCAAGGATCACTATGTTTTTAGGAAATCAGTTTGACCTAGATGTATAGTTGAAAAGGTCAAGTTAGAATGAGTCTAGGGCTTAGAACTTAGGTTTGAAGCTGCCCCCAGGACCATTCAAGGATCAAGACTTAGAGCTGAGACAAAGACAATTTTCGTCAAGCTCAGGTCGACGAAACGTCGAACTCCGTTCGACGATCTCTGAGCTCAACTCTGCTAAGTCGTCGAACTCCAGTCGACGATCTTCGAGCTCAGATCGACGATCTGCCTTCAGCTTGTTTCCAAGTCACTGAGCTCAGTTCGACGATCTATCCTCACTTATTCTTCAAGTTACTGAGCTCAGTTCGATGATCATAGAGCTCAGTTCGACGTTTTCTGTCTGATGTTCAATCCAATCTCTGAGCTCAGTTTAACGTTCGTAGAGCTCATATCGACGTTTTTCTGAGAGATCGACGACTTTAAGGATTCAAATTTAGTCGGCCTTTGGAATGTTTTTCAAATTCTCTCAGCATTTATTTCAAGAGATTTGTTAGCCGTTTTCATTTATTCTGGAGCAAGTTTCACGGGATTTCTCAGAGAATGTTTATTGGACTTTCCTCCAGAAGACAAAATATTTATGGAAGACATTTATGACTGCTAACAGCTATCTTGGACAGAGGATCATCAGAGAATAAAATACACAACAGCAGATCAAGAGAAGAATGACACTCAATACAGACATACACAGATATTGAGATCAACTCAGAGAAAAAAATCAAGTGATCAATCCTGAAGAGTTAGATTGAAAATTAGCATACTGAAAAGTGTTCACAGCTTCAACATCAAAGACTCCAGACAACTCATATTTCAGCCTCTGCTGAAATCATCTTCTGCTGGAGATCTGAAGCTTCTGAAGGCCTATCACCCTAGCAAAGCTCTCACTCCTGAACCATCTATATCTCAGGGGGAGCTTTGACAACACAATCAATCCACTAAGTCTTCTCTCAGTGATTGAGATAGAGAAGACAACTTCACCTCTTCCTTTTTCTTTTCCTGCTGTAAAAAGGGTTATCAAAACTCCCTTCAAAAGTTCTGAATCTGGTTCTGAGAGTCTTGTCAAAACTCAGTGGTGGCAAGATACCTTATCAAAAAAATCTAGATCTGCTTTTTGAGCACCTTATTAAAAGCTCATTGGTGCCAGGACACCTGATCAACTCATCCTGAGTGGATTCCTACCAAGGGTGGTAGAAGAGTGGATGTACCCAGGTTGATTGGGGAACTACTATAGCTTCTTGTGTTTGGTTGCTTGTGTGTATTCTTTGCTGTGTGCTGTGAATCTTTTGTTTTCTTTTTATTATTACTTCTGTTTTATTGCTGCAGCACAATACACATACTATATTAACTTAACTCTTCCTCTGCAAAGTTTTATTTTGAAAAATTATTTTAACAAACTCTATTCACCCCCTCTAGAGTCAGACTGATCTTATCCTCCACTTTCAATTGGTATCATAGGGAGATTGGTTGTTCATACAGGCTAACACCTGAACCAAAAGATCCATGATAAGATCAATCCTTTAAGAGGGTTATTTTCATTATATTTAATTTTATATAAAGACATGGCACAGAACAAAGATTATGCAAGCACCAGGCCTCCAGTGTGCAATCTATCCAAGTTTGCACTTTGGAATGCTAGGATTAAACTTTATATGAATTCTATTGATGAAGATATATTTAATTCTATTTTGATAGTGTGCCCAAGTCCACCAGCAAACTCAAGTACAAATGCTGTTCCACCTCCTTCAGGAACAGATGCTGAAATAAAGAAGTGGAAGACTGCAGATGCCAATGCCATGAATATCTTAGCTCAGACAATGTCTGATGAGGTATTTCAGAAGGTAGCTGAATGCAACTCAGCTAAAGAAATTTGGGACAAACTTTCTGAGATTGTCTCAGGATCAGCTGATGAGAGAAAAGATAGAAGATCCCATCTCATATCCCAATATGAGAACTTCAAGAAAGGAGAAGCTGAGTTAGTAGCAGACATGTACAACAGATTAAGTCTGATTGTCAATGAGTTAAAGACTCTGGATAAAGAAATCTCATTGACTGAGCTGAATGACAAAATCCTAATGTGTTTCCCCAGCACTTGGGATTCAAGAATCTGACCAATCAAAGATGCCAGAAGTCTAAATGAGATTACTACTGAAGCTCTCCTGGGCAAGCTCAAATCTTATGAGCTTCTCATTAAAAATAGAGAAGAAGAACAGAAGGCTGCCTCACCAGCCACAAGGAAAGAGAAGACAATAGCCTTCAAAGCTGTTGAGGACCTGCCTGAAGAAACGGTCACAGACAATGAGGAGCTACTCAGCTTATTGGCCAAAAGATTCTACAAAATTACCAGAAAAGACTTCAGAAAGAGATCATACAAGGGACATGATAAGCCAAGGTATGATAAATCAAATAACAACAAGGAAGTTATATGTTTTGGTTGCAGGAAACCAGACCATATTGTGCCTGACTATCCAGAAAACAAAAATAAGGACAAGAAAGATAGAAGAGAAAGAAGAAAGGAGAAAGACTTTAAGAAGAACAGCTCAGACAAACCCTCCTACAGTAAGAACAAACATACAAGGAAGGGATTTGTTGCTGAGACATGGAGTGAAACTGAAGAGGATTTTGAAGCTTCATCCAGCTCCAGTGATGATGAGGATGATATTGATGAAAAGGAATTTTGCATGATGGCTATCAATGCCTCTCAAACAGATTCAGAAGCAGAAGAGTCAGAGTCAGACTCAGAAATTCAACTAGAAGAAGACCAGGTAATCAATTCATTTGATTTCAGTTCTGAGGACTTTAAACATGAGTTTAAAGTACTATGCCTAGATCTATTAGAGTCTGAGAAGGAAATCATTTCCCTCAGAAAACAACTGTCTGAGTATAGCACTTTAAAATCAGAGAACCTCAAACTCTCTGAAGAGTTAGAATACTATATGGAGCAGATAGCTTCACTGAAAAGTGAACTATCCAAGGCCAAGCAGTTTGAAGAATCCCTTAATGGGAGAAGCATCAAACTGATGGATATCACAAGCACAGTGAACTCTAGACTTAATAGTACACTGGGCTTGGGAGCTTCATCCAGCCAGCCTATAGTTCTGACAACTCCAATCAAATTTATCTCTGATAAAGGGAAGGAAGTTGTAGAGGTAGCTAGGAAGAATACAGATTTGCCAAAGAAAGTCATAGTTCAACAGAATGCGTCGAACAGAGCTCGTCGATCGTCGAACGACGCTCGACGATCGTCGAACGACGCTCGACGATCCAAGAAAAAATCGTCGAACTCAGCTCGACGACACCTGAACTCTGAACTCCAGGACAGTTGATCTTCGAATAGAGCTCGACGATCTGACCCAAGATCGTCGACCTCAGCTTGACGATCGTCGAACAGAGATCAGGGCTTTGAACAATCTTTCAAAGGTACATCTAGATTCAATCCTAGAAGTCCTACATCCCAAGGTTTCAACCCCTATACTGAATGGATAGTACCTCCTAGGAGATACCATCCTGAAGGTTATAAGAGTCAACCTGGGATGTCTTTCATTTCTGAATTTAAAGGATATCAACCTAGGCCCAAGGTAAACTTGGTCAAAAACATGTAAATTCTTGTATGTACAGGTGAAGACCTATCCAACATCAAACTAACTATGGTATCTGGATAGTGGGTGCTCAAATCACATGACAGGGAACAAGGACAACTTCACATCCTTTAAAGCCAAGCTTGGACCCAAAGTAATTTTTGGTGATTCAAACTTTGGAATAACAAAAGGATATGGTGCAGTCCAAATTGGAACAGTCACCTTCAAGAAAGTAGCTTATGTTGAAGGACTCAAGCACAACTTGATAAGTATCAGTCAACTTTGTGATGAAGGATATCAAGTGACTTTCAACAAAGCTATATACAAGGTCAAGTCAGAAGACAACACAACTGTGTTGACAGGTAACAGAAAAGGTAACATTTACTTAGTAGATTTTCATTCATCTAAAGTAGATATTTTCCTGTTCAATTCCATATCCAGACCTAATATACTATGACATAAGAGACTAGGACATATTAACCTTAGAACCATTACTAGGCTATCTAAGGAAAACCTTGTTAGAGGACTGCCTTCTGGCCCCTACAAGAAGGAAGGACTTTGCAAGACTTGTCAATTAGGCAAGCAAACTAAAAAAAGTTTTACGTCACTTAACAAGAGTGATTCACCTAGGATTTTGTATCTGTTACACATGGATCTTTTTGGACCCATTACAGTACAAAGCTTAGGAGGGAAATCCTACACTTTAGTGGTTGTAGATGACTTCTCAAGATTCACATGGGTGTTCTTTCTGAGGAAGAAGTCTGATAACTTTAAGTGTTTGACAGAGTTTCTCAAATGTATACAGAGTGAGTTCAATACTCATATTGCCCTGATCAAAAGTGATCATGGGACAGAGTTTGATTCTCTTCTTATGCAAGAGTTCTGTCAGAGTGAAGGGATCAAGCATACATTCTCAGCTCCTAGAACTCCTCAACAAAATGGGGTAGCAGAAAAGAAAAATAGAACCCTAATTGAATCTGCAACTACATTGTTGTCAGATGCTCACCTTCCTTTATCCTTTTGGGCTGAGGCAGTGAACACCTCCAACTATGTACTGAATAGAAGTTTGATACATAAACTGAAGGGCAAGACTCCCTATGAATTACTTAAAGGGAAGAAACCTAAAGTAGATTACTTCAAAATTTTTGGTTGCATTTGTTATATTCACAACAATGACATGAGATATATAGCAAAATTTCAAGCAAAAGCTGATGAAGGAGTGTTTCTGGGATACTCCATGATCAGTAAAGCTTATAGGGTTTATAATAAAACTACTCAAAAAATAGAAGAATCTGTCCATATTTCCTTTGATGAAACTAATATGTCTTTCAAGGAGCAGAATGCTTCTAGCATAGAACATTTGCAGGTATATTCTCTAGCTGAAGACTTGGACAGATTGCAAGTTACTCAAAAGGATGAAAGTAGTGAAGATGAAGAAGTTACTCAACATCTGAAAGGAAATCTTCTTGAAGAGCCAGTTGCTGTTCCACAAGAGGAAACAACAACACAGGTTGGTGAACAATCAACAACCCCTGTTGATTAAGTAACATCAAGAGATCATCCAATCTCCCAAGTGATTGGAAACATCTCAGCTGGTGTGCAAACCAGAAATCAGGTCAACCAAAACCTGATGCACACTTGCTTTCTCTCTCAAATTGAACCTCAATCCATTCAAGATGCAGAGCAAGATCCACACTAGATCATTGCAATGCAAGAGGAGTTGCATCAATTTGAAAAAAACAAAGTTTGGGAACTAGTGCCTAAGCCAAAGGATCATTCCATTGTTGGAACAAAATGGGTGTTCAGAAATAAATTGGATGATCAAGGAATTATTGTAAGGAACAAGACAAGGCTAGTTGCTAAAGGATATTCTCAAGAAGAGGGGATAGACTATGACCAGACCTTTGCACCAGTTGCAAGGTTAGAGGCCATAAGAATCTTCCTGGCTTATGCTGCTCACAAGGGATTCAAAGTCTACTAAATGGATGTGAAGAGTGCTTTTCTCAATGGGGAGATCAAAGAAGAAGTCTATGTCAGACAACCCCCAGGTTTTGTCTCTCCAACTCATCCTGACTATGTTTTCAAACTACATAAAGCATTATATGGCCTAAAGCAAGCTCCTAGAGCATGGTATGAGACTCTAGCATGCTTTCTTCTGGAAAATGATTTTATTAGGGGAGAGTAGACCAAACTCTTTTTATTAGAACCCATAAGTCCCATACCCTACTAGTACAAATATATGTAGATGACATCATCTTTGGTTCTACTGATTCAAACTTGTGCAAAAAGTTTTCCAAGCTTATGCACTCTAAATTTGAAATGAGTAGCATGGGTGAGCTCTCCTTCTTCTTGGGATTGCAAGTCAAACAACATGCTGAAGGCATATTTATTTCCTAAACCAAGTATGCAAAAGAGCTGGTTAAGAAATTTGGTATGTCTGATGCATCATTTATGAAAACACCCATGCCTACCAATGCTGTATTGGATGCTGATGAACATGGGAAACCAGTTGATCAGACAATATATAGAGCAATGATTGGCTCTTTATTGTACTTTACAGCTAGTAGGCCTGATATAATGTTTGCTACATGTATATGTGCTAGATTCCAAGTTAGCCCTAGAGAGTCACACTTAACTTTAGTAAAGAGGATTCTTAGGTATGTTAAAAGCTGTCCAAATCTAGGTCTCTGGTATCAAAAAAATTCAGCATTTGACTTAACTGGATTTTCAGATGCTGATTATGCTGGATGCAGAATAGACAGGAAAAGAACCAGTGGAACTTGTCAGTTTCTTGGTGATAGACTTGCCTCATGGTTTTGTAAGAAACAAACATCTGTGTCAACTTCAACTGCTGAAGCTGAATATATGGCTGCAGGTAGTTGTTGTTCACAAATCTTGTGGATACAAAATCAACTCCTAGACTATGGTTACAACTTAGAGAAGTCTAAAATATTTTGTGACAACACCAGTGCTATTTCCATTGCACAAAATCCAGTCCTCCATTGTAGGACAAAACACATAGAAATTAGGCATCATTTTGTAAGGGAAAATGTTAAGAAAAATAAAATTGAACTTCAATATATCCCAACTGATTTGCAAAGGGGAGATATTTTCACCAAACCCTTGGATGAAAAGAAACATACATTCTTCCTAAATCAGTTAGGCATGTTAGATGGAGGAAGACTAAAATAAATTCCAAGATTTTGAAAATCTAAAAACAGACCAAGATTAGGCTAAAAACTCATCTCTTTTTTGTGTCTGTAGGATAGTTTCTGTCTCTGAACTGCGCTCGACGTTTTCCCCAGAAATCGTCGAACGACGATCTACGGTCTCCCAAACATCGTCGAACGCAGATCGACGTTTCCTAAATCATCGACCTGAGTTCAGCGCCGCCTGATAGCTTTAAGCTATCCTTCTTTCTGTGAAGCGGTCGTCGAGCAGAGCTCGACGCTCGTCAATGTCGTCGAACGGAGATCGACGATATTGAAACCTATTCGTATTCCATTAGAAGCCCAAATCGTCAAACAGAGTTCAACGATTTTTCCTTTTCGGCGTCGAACCCTAATATAAAATCATTTCTTTGGCCGCCGTTCATCTTTTACGCTTTCATACTCTCTGCAAATTTTTCTCTTTCCCTCCAAACTCTCTACACTTGGTCGTGTTTGTTCAATCTTTGCAGGTACAAATGGCGGTGTCGGTTGCCGCTCTTTCCAAAATGAAATTTGATACAGGTTTTGTCATAGATATGAACTCCTTCGATGGCAGCGATCAGAGGTTCAAAGATATTCTGAATCTTTTTCGAGAACATCAGTTAGTTCAGTTTATGACCCCCAGAATAAATATTGCGACAGATGAAATAAAGGAATGGGTTTTTACTACAACCAATGAGAATGAAAATACTATAGTCGGCACGATCAATGGGACTCAGGTACCATTGTCCCCTATTCTTCTGACTGAAGTATTCACCTTAAGTACTGGAGATGACTCTATTGATTTGTCTGGAGAAGAATTTGATTCCATGTTAGATAGAATGGGTCACTCTGCTGTACACCCTAATAAGCTGTTGAAAAAGAATCTATCAATTGAATTTCAATTTTTGGCTGATGTTGTGGGGAAAGTGCTTCTGGCAAAGCACTCAGCTCATGATACCATCTCAAGGTATCAACTCTGTTTAATGGGAGCAATAGTTGACAAGAAACATCTGGATTGGGGAACTATCTTCTTTGACTTGATCAAGAAGAAAATTAACAAAAGTTGTGTCTTTTTTGGGAGGATTCTAGGGGTTTTCCTGCATTCCAGGTGCCCTGAATTACTGGTTTCAAATGAGATGCACATCAATGCATCCAAAAGGCTCACCTGTGCCCTTTTCAGCAAGTGGGACAGGCAGATTATCAACCCCAACAGGGCTGCTTCAGCAACATCTGCTTCAGGCACAAAGACTATTTCAGTCTCTTCCCCTCAGGTTCCTGCCCTCATTGAGAAACTGCCTGCTTCCTCCTCTGCTCCTCCTTCTCCACCTCCTATTGTTTCTGCCTTACCTTCCTCAACAACCATCAAATCATCCATCTCCTCCCCCATCATAATTTCATCACCTATTTCATCTCCTCCAGCCACCACCTCAGAACCATTACACCCTCTGTACTACTATCCACCCATTGATTCTTCCATTCCATCTTTCAATATTTTGGATGACTCCTTCATGGATGATTCCCCCTCCTCACCTCTTGAGCCTCCATCATCCTCCTCATACAAACAACTCCTCAATGACATCCTTGATCAACCATCTTTCTCACCATCCATCTCCACACCCGTATCATCTATCTCCACAATCCCAATATCTCAACCATCCATCCCTATCCCTCCTACCACCACACCATCCACCATTATGCCAGCAACATCAACTCCTGCTTCTACTCAAGTATCCCTTGAGCAAGTGGATCTTTCAGCTCTGGCAGATAGGCTTTATGGGATACTGGCCCCCAAGCTAGTAGCCCTGCTGGAGACCTCCTTGGCTCCACTCCTCAAATCTATCCAGGAGCTATCTGACAGGCTGTCAGCAATCTCCTCTCCTTAGGCAATTCCTTCAATGGAGTGCCTTGATCCAGTCCTGCCTGAATCAAGGCAGGGGGAGATGCATCATGAAGCTGAAGAAGTGCCTGCTGCTGCTCTAGTACCAGTGTTTACAGTGGACCTCAGGTCACTATTTAGTGCTTTTGATTCTCTTCACAGAAGATATTTACCAGTTCAGCAAGTTGAAGAACTTACTAAGACCATTGTGCCTATTTTAGAATGTGATCCCAGTCTGATTGCATCATATGTTAACTCTTTTAAGGCTGAGGATGTTGTTGCTTCTGTTTGTACTGCTACTGCTACTGCTGTTATATCTGTTGGAACTACTGACATTGAAATGCTGCCTGCTGATATTGATAATACTGCTGATGAAGAATTGGCCAAATATTTGGAAGTACAAGTATCTGAGACTCCTGCTAGTTCATCTGCTCCTGCTGAGAGTCCTGCTGTGATTACTGCTGTTGTATCAACACCTCCTGCCCCTGTTGATACTGAGAAATCAAAAGTTCAAGAGGAATACATCAAAAGTATAGATGATTTGTATGACAGACCACAGAGTTCTGAAAGTGATCAATTCAATACAGAATCTGAAGACTCTGCTGGCACTATTGTTAGGAAAAGGAAAGCTAGAAGTAAGGCCATGATGAAGGTCCCTCCTACAAAGGCCAAGGATGTTAATGACATACCCTATTATATTCTACATGAATGCCAGATAACTGAATCTTGGATGCAGTATTCTAAAAACTAGCTAAAGGCCATGAGGAAAAGAAGAAAGTTGGATAAGTATGAGAAAGGATCATCCCAGTTTCAACCTCCTCCTCCTCCTCCAGATTCAGGATCAAGTGGAGGTTCAGCTTCTCAAACCTCTGCTCCAAAGCAAAGCTCCTCCCAATCTTCACAGAGATATCATCCCAGAGGGCAATATCAAAGAGGTTATTAGTCCCGAAGGGGACAATACAGAGGTAATCAGAGAGAACACAGGATTCAATCAAGACAATAGAGGGAAGGACAAAGACATATGGACTCAACTCAAGGTCCTTTCCCTTATAAACTCAGAGAAACTGTTGATACAAGGACTTCTACTGCTTCAAAAACTATTAATAGATATGAACCTGCAATCCCTTTTGAAGATCCAGAGAATAATCTTTTATCATGGACTGCTAGGATGAAAGAACTTGCTGCCTTAGATCAGTTGAAGAAGGCCAGAGAGCAAGGAAAAGACACTTCCAACATCACTACCTTGTCAGAGCAGAGGAAGGCAGAACTGGAAAGATATGCTTCAAGGAAGTTCTTTGACCCAGTGGATTATATGAAACTGCATCCTGAGGCTGTGGTTCCTAGGCCAAGATCTCAAACCTCCTTAGGTGCAAGTGATGACAGAAGGTCAAAGAAAGAGGCTCTCAATCCCAACAGGGAAATCTTATTTAAGAAAGGAAGTGAAAAGAAGTGATCTCTGTAAGCAGACAGTACATTCATTTTAAAACACTTGCTGATATTCTATCTGAATGCTGCTATGCTGCATGTTCTGCTCTATTGCTTTAATATTTTGCTTTTCTGTATTTACTTTTGTATTTATTATTGAGTTCTGTAAATAGTAATCCTAACCCAAATAGGGGGAGATTGTTGGAACACCCTATTACTAATTTGGGCAAGGATCACTATGTTTTTAGGAAATCAGTTTGACCTAGATGTATAGTTGAAAAGGTCAAGTTAGAATGAGTCTAGGGCTTAGAACTTAGGTTTGAAGCTGCCCCCAGGACCATTAAAGGATCAAGACTTAGAGCTGAGACAAAGACAATTTTCGTCGAGCTCAGGTCGACGAAACGTCGAACTCCGTTCGACGATCTCTGAGCTCAACTCTACTAAGTCATCGAACTCCGGTCGATGATCTTCGAGCTCAGATCGACGATCTGCCTTCAGCTTGTTTCCAAGTCACTGAGCTCAGTTCGATGATCTATCCTTACTTATTCTTCAGGTTGCTGAGCTCAGTTCGACGATCGTAGAGCTCAGTTCGACGTTTTCTGTCTGATGTTCAATCCAATCTCTGAGCTCAGTTCAACGATCGTAGAGCTCAGATCGACATTTTTCTGAGAGATCGACGACTTTAAGGATTCAAATTCAGCCGGCCTTTGGAATGTTTTTCAAATTCTCTCAGCATTTATTTCAAGAAATTTGTTAGCCGTTTTCATTTATTCTGGAGCAAGTTTCACGGGATTTCTCAGAGAATGTTTATTGGACTTTCCTCCAGAAGACAAAATATTTATGGAAGACATTTATGACTGCTAACGGCTATCTTGGACAGAGGATCATCAGAGAATAAAATACACAACAGCAGATCAAGAGAAGAATGACACTCAATACAGACATACACAGATAGTGAGATCAACTCAGAGAAAAAATCAAGTGATCAATCATGAAGAGTTAGATTGAAAATTAGCATACTGAAAAGTGTTCATAGCTTCAACATCAAAGACTCCAGACAACTCATATTTCAGCCTCTGCTGAAATCATCTTCTGCTGGAGATCTGAAGCTTCTGAAGGCCTATCACCCTAGCAAAGCTCTCACTCCTGAACCATCTACATCTCAGGGGGAGCTTTGACAACACAATCAATCCACTAAGTCTTCTCTCAGTGATTGAGATAGAGAAGACAACTTCACCTCTTCCTTTTTCTTTTCCTGCTGTAAAAGGGTTATCAAAACTCCCTTCAAAAGTTCTGAATCTGGTTCTGAGAGCCTTGTCAAAACTCAGTGGTGGTAAGACACCTTATCAAAAAATCTAGATATGGTTTTTGAGCACCTTATCAAAAGCTCATTGGTGCCAGGACACCTGATCAACTCATCCTGAGTGGATTCCTACCAAGGGTGGTAGAAGAGTGGATGTACCCAGGTTGATTGGGGAACCACTATAGATTCTTGTGTTTGGTTGCTTGTGTGTATTCTTTGCTGTGTGCTGTGAATCTTTTGTTTTCTTTTTATTATTTCTGTTTTATTGCTGCAGCACAATACACATACTATATTAATTTAACTCTTCCTATGCAAAGTTTTATTTTGAAAAATTATTTTAACAAACTCTATTCACCCCCCTCTAGATTCAGACTGATCTTATCCTCCACTTTCAGGTGGGGATCCCTATTTATAGAAAAAGAGGAGGAGAACCGGAGCCGACTGACCAGCCCGGCTCACTTACTCCATCTCGCCGCTCTCTGCTCGTCGACCTCGGCGAGTCTGGATGAGGAATTCGAAAAGACACGCACCGTTCAAAAGAAATAAAACATGCTCGCATAACGAAAACTTATACAATTTATTAGCATAAAGAGAGCAAATTGTCCAGAATAAGGAAAGTTAAAAGCACACGCATGGACAAGGAGACAGCAGGGGCGAGTGCCGGTCGGCTCACAAGGGAGCCGTCCTTAATTACCCCATTCTCGCTGGCCCGATGTCGCCAGCCGCTGCGCGAAGAGTTGCCGAAGCTGCTCCAGGTTCCTGTTCGCCGCTCGCAAGTTCTCATCAATCTCTTCAAAGAGTATGGAGGAAGACGTCACCACATACGCCGAGCTGACCCTCGCCTCGCCAGCAAGCTGCGCGCACTCCTCCTGCAGCCTGGAATTGTCTTTCTTTAGCTCGTGGAGCTCGCACACTAACTTTTTGAGGACCAGTTGGCTTCGGCTCGACCGTTCGGGGCTATCCACCTCTGAGTCCAGGAAGATGTCTAAAGCGCGCGGCGATGGAAGAGGCGAGTAGCCAGCCCGTTCGGCTGAATCATCAGCCCCAGATCGGCTAGGAAGGCCTGCACGGGAGAGTCAAGATAGCAAGTGGAAGGAGTGAGCACCAATTGAAATCAGACACAATGTGAGGGGATCAGAGACATACATTCAGAATTTCGGGGGGAATCAGGAGCGGATGTGTGCTCGGAGTCCTCCACAGTAGCCGCGGGAGCGGAAGAGGGTTGTCGTGAAGGGGTGCGAGCCGGCGACCCCAGCTTCCGCGAGTCCAGCTCTATGGTTTCGGTGGCAAGGAGCGAGTCTTGCGGATGTGGGTCAGAGGATGGCTCAGGCGCCTTGGTAGGGAGATTCTCGACCCTCGGCGTGGAGACCTCACCACCATGGTCTTGTTCGGTGGTGAGGTCCACAAAGTCTTTACCGTTGGGAGCCAGAGTAGGATGGTTGGAGGAGTCGGAGACATTGACCAGGGTGTTCCTCAAGTCAGCGAAGATGTGCTCAGCCTCGGGAGGAAAGGTCCTCGCCCTCTTGACCGAGCCAAATTCAGTGAAGCAGCGAGCCGAGACATTCAGATCAGTTAGGGCCGCAGCGCGAAGGGAGGTCTCCTCGCGAGATTTCGCGAGTCGCTCCATGACCTCTTTGGGGAGTGGCATCTCGGCAGGGCTTAAGTAAAGGGAAGGGCGGAGGTCAGCCGGGTATGCTGGGTATGTATATATAGCCATCAGTTGGACCCACCAAGAGATTCCTTTTGGCTCCTGTCGCACTCGCAGGATCCTAGGGGGTTGGATGTTTCTTTCCGAGTTTGTGCCAAACTCGCAAAGAGCGGGGATTGTGTACACCCCCATATCCAGCGAGTGGGCTAACAGGAGCCAAACCGGCCGGCTCAGACCGCTCTAGAGCCCCAGGCGAGTTCAGTAGAGCATGCCGAGCCCAGCATGCTGAGTACGGGCTCGGCAATCGTCGGGCCGAGCTCGGAGTTCGTGGAGTAAAGCCCGGCGGAAGGAAGTCAATTCATCGGGCGAGCAGATCCGACCGAGTATGTGCTCGCCCAGAGCCAAGGGGTGGGCGAGTGCCAGCACGCCCGTCACCCACGAGTAGAGGCTTCAGAGCCAACTCACCCAGGCCCAAGGCGAGGCGAGCCAGGCTAGTGGCATTGAGAAAGGCGAGCTCACTCAACGCCTTCTCTCGTGGCATTGAGTGAGGCGAGCCAGGCCCGTGGCGTTGAGAGAGGCAAGCTCACTCAATGCCTTCTCCCGTGGCATTGAGTGGGGCGAGCACCCTCACCTCCTTTTACCTCGGCGTGGGGTGAAGCTTTCCCGCTCTAGTACTGGCCGCCCTTGCCGAGTGGACGTTATCTCAGGGACAGCTCGCCCCTTAGCTGTGGTGTATTTTTACCATGTTACCCCCTTCAGACTGCTTATAGTCCTCGAAAACAGTGAAGGTTGGATATTTGCAGACCGTCTTTTCCTATAAATAGGACCCAAGGGGTACCTCCGAAGGACACGCTTTATTGTGCCCGATTTTCTAGCGCTTTCCGAGGTACCTTAGCTTCAGCACCTGGCTAAGGAGGGGAAGCGCTCTAAGATCTTCCGGGTGTGTGGTGGGACCTCCGTGCTGGAGCCTTGGGTCTGTCCCTGGTCCTTTTCCTATCATTTGGGCTCGTGGGGAGAGAAGTAAGTGTGCGATCACACCTTCCCCAAGGGTCGAACTCCTCAGGAACCGATTTTTCGGTTTCAACAATTGATACTTGGGAAACATTCACCCATTTTTTATTACTTGTATGACCGGTACACTTATCTTAAGTGCATCACCCATAAGATACTTCTACCACCTCTTGGTGTATAGAGTCTAGGTCCGAAACTACTAAGGTGACAACCATGCTGGTAGGGCAATGGATCCAGGCCATCTACTCCTGCACTGAGTCCAACCGCTCCTCCATACAAATAACCGACTCTATCCCGTGATATAAGCAGAGAGAGAGCTCGATAGGTGCTCAACAAGTTTTAGCCTGGGGTCTGCTATTGCACCACGACCTGCTAAGACTCAAAGGTATCTAAAATCACATACAATGTCTATCCCAGCTCAAATAGCTTAAAAGGAGTAGAGTTCGGAGGAATGGCGGTGTCAATTACTGGCTCAGTGTGTACCAGAATTTACACGTAATACACGAATTTAGGGTTAGATTGGCTACTTGTAGAAAAAACTAGTAACAAACTTAATGTGAATCACCCATGGGCACACCACTACTTCCGCTAATTCAGTCTGACCATAAACTGAAGAGTCAAGCAGGGGTGGCACCACGGTTCAATAGACTTCTTTATCTCATGATCGTTGCAAGTTGATACCATTTGTAAGACCCCCTCTCCGAAAATACAGAACACGACTGAGGGGAGTCTTATGCCTAGAATAGCTGCCCTGCGGCAGCATTAGCACATGGGCTAACTTGTACCACAAGACGCATATCTTGCCGCTTATTTCTAATATCACCTGCCAACTAAGAAATAAAAGATAACACAGAAGTCTAATATCCACAAAAAGCATAAAAGTCCACAATATAATATAAAATAGGAAGCTTAGTGAGCTCCTGCAAATATCAGAGTACAATATTGCCCCAAGGGCTACATCTCAAAATTCTCGCTCATATTCGTCGCGGAAGGTAACGATGGTATCGTAGTACTAGGACCTATCTCCCTAGCCTAGCTGCCCTCCTACACAAGGTACTGATACTACTCCATCTGTGGGGTGTCCTCCTAAAAAATATGGGTATATCAACCATTAGTCATAAATACAAAATGACTTCACATCCTCTCCCCCGACGACTCTCAGGCACCGGGCGGAAGAAGAGAAAGTGAAAGGCTACAATATAGCAGTAAGTACAAATAAAATAGGTGGTGATTTTCTAAGCTAGCAGTTAAATTCGATAACAATATTATTAAGAGTATAAGTAAGAACTAGCGCTTCCAACAAGTGGGTAAGAGCACAAAATTCTAGAGGTGTATATGCAAGGTATAACATAAGTACTGAATTGAGCTTAACTTATAAGGATGTTCATACAAGGTTATAAGTTAAGGGTCTTGTATAATAAATAGTAACTTATCATATAAAAGAACTCATACTAATTTATATGATAATGATCTTATGTGGTGCAATGCAATGAATATATGATGACTCACCCATGATTACACACGCACTTTGATTTGATATGTCGACATAGACCTTAGTTCCTGCTTTTTGAGGGTAGCTAACCTCTTAGGCACCTCTCGCCGTGTCCAGACGGAGACAGTGGAACAGGCTTTTCCACTACTAGGTGGGCATTCATATTACCCGACCTAGTCCTTATGTACGCCTCGACCATGCAATAGAGAACCTTTGTACTCTTACTCCCTAAACCAGTTGAGTCTTATGGCATAAGGAAATGGTCATTGGGAAACACCAAAGACCACATCCCCATCGACCTAAAATCTATCTATCAATTTACGTCAGTGCAGCAACCGGTAAGTCTGTAGACCTGCCATAAATAATCCCCCAAACAGGATCATCACACAACCGTGTATCAATCATACACACCTATGTAAATTCCCAAGTTTAATCCAGTGCTACCAAACAACCAAGGACTACCAATCACGTCCTTATTATATCCCACCATGATATAAGCATATCCCTTGATCTACACCACATCATCACTGTTACCAATAATGAGTTATTCTAATTCTAGTGCAATGAACGTGCAAGTCATGTGAATAAATTCTAATGATCATACATGACTACTTGTGTGATTAACAACATGAATAAGTCATTATTTTAGCATGCCCAACAATCCGATCAGTTATCTTCATCATCATCTATACTTAAGATAAATATTTGGACGTACTCAAAATCAAGAATAATAAACAAATCCTACAAGCGCTTATTAGAGAGATCATACCATATTCAAATTTGCTGAAATTCCAACCATAGATCAAATATATCATACAAAATTTTGGTCCATTTGGACAATATAATAATTATTTTCAATATGACGAAATCTCAGTAAATACTTATCCAAAAATTTTGAAACTCAACAGGGTGAGAGCAATGCCATCAAGTTTATGTATACCAAATTTTATAAGCATCCAATAATTATTTTGAGAGGAATTCACGAACCATCAAAACCTTTACGATTACGACACAGTTTACAAAAACAAGATATCTAGGAGCTACAGTCCACCAAAAAGTATGTACCACCCCATTCTAAAAAGGTATCTCAAAGGGCTATAACTTCCATGTTGAGCTCAAGGTTTAGATCTAAGTGTATCATACCTTAAAATGAGTTTGAACCCGAGTGTATAAAACTAGACAAAACATGTGTAGTGCCTAAGTCATAACTAACTTTGACACAGTATTTTTGAATTAGATTTAGGGAGCCACAGTGCTCCCCAGAAATTGTGCATCTAGCTTTTTTAAAAAGATTTTTTCGGGGCTACAACTTTCATGTCGAGCCCGAAGCCTAAATCTGATTGGATTATGTCTAAAAAGTGGCTTGAATCCAGCTACACACACAAAAACAGATTCTTGTTGGTTTGCAGATAACAAAACTCCACGGATCTTAAAGTAGATCGAACAAAGGCTGTTCATCTTCTTCCTCCAGCCAACGTACAAGATAAACCTAGCCTTCTCTCCTCTAATACTCCCTCAACAGACCACCATTATTCATGAGATTAAGTCCAACAGCTTCGTATTGAAGAGAGGAGTTGATTGAAGTTATTTTCTCGGTGAGCGATGCCCTAGAATGGAAGTTCTAGCGTGCTCTCTTCCTACGGAACTCCATGAAACTCACCAAAATCAAGCTCTTTTGAGCCCAATGTCTCCCCTAATTTCAAATCTAAAGATCTAGCATCAAGGGAGAGGGGAGGAAGCTCACCTGATTCATGGTCATGTATCGGGTTTGACTTCATGATCGCATGATGGTGGCGGCTTCCGACAATCCTATTTCAAGCTTGATTCTTCCCAAGGAATGGTTGGCTCGACAGCTTGAATAGTGAGAGGGTGAAAAAGTACCACCATCAGATGAGGGAATGGAGCTCAATGTCAAAGGGCTTGAGGTGAGAGAAAATGATGGCTAATTTGACTAGAAATTATTGGGAGAATACTTCTGATATTTTGGATTGGACAACTCAAGCCATGTGTCACCTTCCTATAGGGCCAATATGTCAACACTAGACTTGAAATAAGGAAGATAAGACATAAGTACAGGTATGAACACAGTCATGGTACAGTTATAGAGACAAAAAGAGGGCCATGCTTCATGACACAACAAAAGAGAACAAAGGAACACATGAAACTTTAATTCAATAAATAACCCTTCAAATAATTATATGAAAACTATAGGGAAATGTTTCCTAAAATTTTTCAAACTTTCGGGGATATTTTGTCATCATGTGCCTATGCACATACAAAAATTCATCTCCATCCATGTAATATTTGGAGAGGGATACACAAGAACCGAGATTCCCTCGTTTGTTAACATTATTTACTAAAAATAGATTACTGAGAGCTACAAAGCTACAATTTTCATGTTGTAAAGGTATTTCTAAGGGCTAGAATTTTCATGTTGAGCCAGAGGCTCGAAGCCAAATGGAGGGTGCCTAAAAATGACACAAAAGACTGCTGTGTCTTCTAGTCGAATTTTGAGTCTGTCTAGTCGATATTTCATGCAGTTGATATTTTATGCAGTCAACATTTTCATGCAGTCAATGCAGTCGATATTTCTTCTAGTCAATGCAGTCGATAATGTACTTAGTCGTCAAGACAATGCAGTCGATATTTTACTTAGCATACATGTGATGCAATCGATATTCATGCAGTCGATGCAGTCGATATTTCATCAAGTCGATGCAGTCGATATTTTACTTAGTCATCCAAACAATGCATTCAATATTTAACTTAGCATCCAAACGATGCAGTCGATATTCATCATATCGATGCACTCAATATTTTACTTAGCATCCAGACGATGCAGTCAATATTCATCCAGTCGATGCAATCGATATTTTACTTAGCATCCAGACGATGCAATCGATATTCACCCAGTCGATACTGTCGATATTTTACTTAGCATCCAGACGATGCAGTCGATATTCATCCAGTTGATGCAGTCGATATTTTACATAGTTAATTTTGTTTATCTTAACCACTTTCTTTTTTATTCAAGCTCTCAGGATGACCCTGACTCAACCATGTATATATATGGGTGTGTGTGTGTGTGTAAGGGAAATAGTAATTTTAATCTAATCCAAGAAAATTGTCGACTAAAGAACTTTTATGGTCTACTCGAGCCTCCTGGTAGACTAGACCTGTTGAACTGTCTTTTCGCGCTGAGCGGTCGAGCGAGCAAACAGTCTGAGTATCACAGTATTGTGAGGGGAGACTTGATTACGTGGAAAAATCACGATCTTAGTGAAAAATCACGTGGTTGATTCGGTGTCGACCTAACTTCCACTATTCAGAGTTTGTTACAAAGTTGTTCGGGTGAAGGCAAAGGAAACAGGCCGCTCCTCGTTACACTTGAAGAGATGAGAGAGAATACTGAGCGTGACAAAGCTCCGTACTTTTTCGACAGTCTTGACCCTTCATGCGAGGGGGAACGTGCGAGCTTAACCGTCTTGACGAGATCTCCTCGACGTCACTGAGAGGGCTTGTCGCTTGCTTTCATGCTTTGCGAAACAACCGAGGATTGTGAGCGACTCTGCGAGTCTGCCCACCCCCAAGTGCTTGACGGATCTCGAGGAAACTTTGTCGGTCAAGATGGGCCTTGACAAAGTTCCTTGGAGACAATCCTTGATGAAAATCCTACAGAGAGAGGATAGAAGGCAGAGAGACATAAAATAGAGAGAGAGTTCAGAGTTTGAAAAAAAGGATCCCAATGAAGAAGAGAATGAGTCTATTTATAGTATGTTAAGAGGGAGGTCTCGTAATTTCGCTCAATAACTTCCAGATGGGTCAATAGGAACACCCATATTTGAGTACGTAGATTGCCATTTTTAGAGAAATGGCAACTCAACCCTTTGGCCGTAAAAAGACCAGCCGAGGAAGATAGGTGGCCAGAGGCCGGCAGACAAGGCAGCGGTCGCCCGTCCCCTACATGCCGAGTGGGTGGGAGGGGGCGGCCGACCTTGGAGTGGCCAGCCAAGGCTGCCCTTGGCGCGGGAGGCCAAGGGGTGTCCATCACCCTCGAGGGTGGCCACAGCCAAGGCCGCCCGTGACCAAGCGACCAAAGGGGTGTCGGCCCTCGCGGGGCCGGCTGTGGCCGAGGCCTCCCCATGTTGAGTGGCCTAGTAGGGGCAGCCGGCCCTTGCGGGGCCGGACGTGGCTAGGGCCGCTTGCGCCCAGGCGGCCAAAGGGGCGGCCGACCCATAAGGGGTCGGCCGCGGCCGAGGCACCCATGCCGGGCAGCAAAAGGGGGTGGCCGGCCCTTGCGGGGTAGGCCGCGACCGAGGCCGCCCGTCTTAGGGCGACCAAATGGGGCGGCTAGCCATTGTGGGGCCGGTTGCGTCCGAGGCCACCCGTGTTCGGGAGGTCAAATGGGTGGCCGCCCTTTGTGGGGCTTGCCGCGGCCGAGGTCGCCCATGCCGGGCGGTTAAAATGAGGCGGTCGGCCTTTGGCTGGTCGCGCCCGAGGACGGCGGCGATCGAGGCTGCCAGTATCCGGGCGGCGGGCCCTCGCGGAGTCGACCGTGGTCGAGGCCGCCCGTGGGTGGGGGGGGGGGGGGGGGGGGCTCCCGGGGCCGGCCGAGGCTGCCATGTGGTGGTGGAGCGGCCCACGCACAAGATTGCGCAGGCTGGGATCTCGTGCGCAGTGGTTATTGCGCGGATCGGGCGCGCAGATCACGCGTTCGGTGGTTACGCCAGTAACTCCCCATTTTGTAAGTGGGGTGCGAGCGGAACCCAGTTATTTACAGCCCAATTTTTCTATAAATTGAGGCCGACCCTATCGATAACTCATTAATATTTGCAGACTCGCCAAAACTTCCTAGTTCCCCGCATATAGTTGACTTTAAAAAGAGCGGCAGAGGAAATTCATAGCCTTCATTCTTTGAAAATTAATTGAGAACTATAAGAGTATAAAAATAAATATTCATATGATCAGCAATGAATCATATGACAAGTGCAACATGAATTAATTTAATATGCAGAAATTATTAAAGAGATTTATGATGAACCTGAGGTTTAAGATTGTGGAATAATTAGAGAACAATTAAGATCCTCTCATTTGGATGAAATTGATGCCTTCTAATTAAAATTGAATCATTTTTATTGAAGTTAAACATCAAATTTCAATTCCAAAACCTCAATTTGATCCACCAAACAGAACATTGGAGATTTACATCACTGATCATCATTACATTTATATATTTTTGTAATGATTATGAATGGGCTGCCCGGTGAACAAAGCATCCTGGCCAGCAAGGGTCCGGGAAAGCTACCAAGGTGAATTGTATTCATACCTTACACTGTATTTTTGCAAGAAGCTACTTCCAGAACTTGAATTTGTGACCTCAAGGTCACACGACAACACCTCAATGGGCGCCAATGCTCCCCTGTCCTGTAATGAAACGATTTTGATTATGCTTGATAGGGATTGGATCCATTTTATAGCTTTAGGGGTGCACATAGCAATCCCCAAAATGAAAGTCAACCCAATGATTCCCTTCATGATGGGAGAAGTAGAGGACCCACTTTCTCTCATCTTTTATCTCCTCCATCCACCCCTCTTTCTCTCCCACCAAAAATGAGATCCACAAAAAGGGGAAAGAGGGGAGAGAGAACACCGCCGCCGCAACCGACCGCTGCCGACCGCCGTCGGCAGGGCGGCGGCGGGCCGCCGCCGGCCATCGCCGGCCACCTCCACCTGTCGACTGCCACCGGCCGGCCGCACCCGCTAACCACCGCCAGCCGGTGGCTCGCCACCCGAACCTCTACCATCCGATCATGGCACGCTACCACGGCCGTCCGATCAAGGGGAAACCACCTACTAACCCACTACGTTAGTGGTGGGGCCCACCATGATCTCCCCCTGGAGCCTCTAAAAGGACCCCAAGGGCTCTTCATTTCTAACCTTTTTCCTCCGCAGTTTCTTATTCCTTGCGCCAGAGCTCTGCCCGTTTCCTGCCGTAGAGAATTCTCCAGCCACCGCGAAGCTCCGCCGAGGTGAAAATGACTAAGGGTCTGTTTGGCGCAGCTCTGGCGGATTGAAAAGCTGTTGTTCAGATAGAGCTGTTTTAAAATAGATCTCTGGGGAGCAGTTTTGAAAAGCTGCAGTGTTTGGGTGTTCTGTGCAGAAGTGCGCTTGGAATCGCCGGAGAAAGGCCGTCGGGGGCTCGGAATCGCCGGAGGAAGGCCGTCCGGGGCTCGGGATCGCCGGAGGAAGGCCGTCCAGCCTCTGAGCATGTTCCAACTGAAGAAACCATTAGATTTCCAAAACCTGTGAGAGAGAAAGCTATTTTGCGGAAGCTGAAGCTGGGGGGGGGGGAGATTTCTGAAGAGCTGCAAAACAGCTCCAGATTTCTGAAAAGCTCTTCACAAGGAGCTGTCCCAAACAGTTAAAAAACAGCTCTGGCGGCTGGAATAGAGATTCTCCAGCCGCCAGAGCTGCGCCAAACAGACCCTAAGTCTCCAAACCTGAAGAAAAAGAAGGCTTACAAGACATCCTTCCGTGGAACGCCGCGCCAGATTCCAAGCTCCGAAGACTCACGCGGATTCCACCGTTCAAGCCCTCTCCACGGCACAGCCTGTTGCCCGTGGGAAGAGCAAGTCTCCCTCTCACCTCCACTTTTGTAACAAGGAGCGGCCTGTCGCCCTTGATTCTCCTAACATTTTGTAACCTCCAACAACTTAGTGGATTTTGATTGACACAGAACCGGTCACGTGGTTTTTCACCCGGTTGAAGGGTTTTCCACGTTAAAACTCCTGGTGTACATTTCCCTTTTTTCAACTGACTGTGTGCCCGCTCGACCGCTCCGCGAGCTAAGGCAGTTAAAGTTTGTCCGGATCGACCGGAGCGCCGAGTTTGGCCGCAACAGTTTGGCGTCGTCTGTGGGAAACATTCTCAACATCCTTCGCAGAACAAGTTCATCATCCCTACTGTAACGTCCCCGATTTTTCTGTGATTATTTAATTCTCGTTTGACGTTACGTCGACGCGTTCTCGTGGCTTGTGTCTTCTGTGGAGTGTGGTCTTAACTCCTTAGAACGGAGTGGCCTATTTTGTAGCCTAATTGCAAGATCTCCCTAGCAAGCCGAGTCGTTTTGGGTGACCCGGTGTGGCCTCTCGGGGGATGCTTGTGTTTTGGCTTCGGGTAGGTATAACTCGAGTTCTGTTCGTCGAAAGTTAATTTCGACTTCGCCGTTGCGTTCGTAGAAGGGATATTTAGCTACGGTGCGAGTTTCGTCGAATTCCGAGATAGTTTGGTTTTCGCGTCGTTTTGGGTGTGCTAATAATAAAAGCAAATGTGTATATTTGAAGCTATTTAGATGATTTCTGCGGTCAAAAGCTTGGGTAATGAACCGGCGGCTTAGGAGGTGGTTAAGGCTGATTAGGCGTGATTAGATTTATTTAAAAGCCTTTAGCCAAATTAGCGAGTCCATTCTTCTTCTTCCCGAAAACTGTCGCCTGCAACTGTTCGCGAAAAACAGAGGAAAACCGCCAGACCTGCTACCCCTTCGGACGGCGATTCTGGGAGCGTTTGTGGACGGATTTTGATTTCGAAAGCGGATTTGGATTGCTCTCTCTTAGATCTACGTTTCTACGGTAAGAGATTTGATTTTCGTAGGTGTTGGTACCCTAGTTTGATTTGAGTTTAGTCTTGTCTTCTTAGTCTCTTGACCCATGGATTATCTATGGTCAAGGTTAGTTGTCTAGCTGTAGAGTTCCCAACTTATCCAGATAAGAATTTGGTTAAGTAGTTTGTTCATTCGACTATGGTCGAACGTCGCTCGACTATCGTCTATCGGCTGATCGACGATCGTCTATCAGTTGGTCGACGTTCTGTCTGCGTTGATAGCTCGACTATCTGTTGATAGGTCGACTATCTGCTTGTCTTGATAGTTCGACTATCTGTTGATAGGTCGACTATCTGCTTGTCTTTCATAGTTCGACTATCTGTCCTGATAGTTCAACTATCTGATAGCTCGACTATCTGTTGATAGATCGACTATCTGTTTTGTTTTGATAGTTCGACTATCTGTTGATAGGTCGACTATCTGTTTTCTGGGATAGGTCGACTATCTGCTTGATAGGTCGACTATCTGTGTTTGTTTGATAGTTCGACTATCTGTCCTGATAGTTCAACTATCTGATAGCTCGACTATCTGTTGATAGATCGACTATCTGTGTCGCTTTGATAGTTCGACTATCTGTGTTGCTTCGATAGTTCGACTATCTGCTTGGATAGTTCAACTATCTGATAGTTCGACTATCTGTTGATAGATCGACTATCTGTTTTGCTTTGATAGTTCGACTATCTGTTGATAGATCGACTATCTGTTTTGTTTTGATAGTTCGACTATCTGTTGATAGGTCGACTATCTGTTTTTCTGTGATAGGTCGACTATCTGTTTGATAGGTCGACTATCTGTTTTTGTTTGGTAGTTCGACTATCTGTCCGGATAGATCGACTATCTGATAGCTCGACTATCTGTTCTGATAGGTCGACTATCTGCCGAGGTAGTTCGACTATCTTCTTTGATAGTTCGACTATCTGGATCGTTCGACTATCTGTCTGATAGATCGACGATCTCCGTGCGCCGTTCGACGATCTCCGAAGGTCGTTCGACGTTTTGCTGTATGCTCTTATTTAGTTTGTCGTCTTCTGTGATGTGACTAAATTAATATCTATTTTGGCATATTTTATAATAGATTATCTGAATATTTTGTAACATTATTTCCATGCAATATCAGTTCTATTCTATATGCATGAGCTAATCTTTTCTGACAAAGTTGTTTGTCTTGTAGCTGAGATATGCAATCTGCTTTATCTGCCAGGCTGTCCTTTATAGCCGTTAGACTCAAAAAGTCTTCCTTGGCCGTAAAGAGTTCTTTCTGATGTGACTTTATCTTATATTATTTCATCAGAAGTATTTGAAGCTTCTTAGAAAGCTTTATCCTTTTATAGGATATCTGCCTGCTGTAGTTTGTTTTTGCTTTATGCTTTTTTGCAGCCCAGCTTGCAGAGTTCAGAAAACGACAAGATTCAAACTCAATTAGAGCCGTTGCTGCTGCTGATATATAAAGACTTCTTTGAAGAAGAAATCAACTAGTTCACAGAGATAAAAAATTCATTCAGCAAGCATACAGCAAGAACAAGTCTAACTGCTCTCAGCAATCTTCATTCAACTGAGAAGTGTTAACTCTTCTGCTCTTCATCAACCTGAGTTCTCCTGTTCCAGGAAGTTCTGACTCAGAGATCTTTTGAAGAAGAAGAAGAAGATAGCTGCTAGAAGATTTTCTATTTTATTATTTTATATCTTCTTGTAGTTCTTCCTTCAGTTCTTACTGAAGAGTTTCTGCACTGAAGCAAGACTTCACCTGGACGTTCTTTGAGCCAGGGGGAGCCTTGATTCTTATAGAGCTGTCTAGCTCAGTGCAAGTTATTGTGCTTCTCTAATCTATTGTAAAATAGAGAAGACACCTTAACCCCTTTCCCCCTCCTGTACAGGGTTATTACTCCCTTCAAAAGTATCCCTTGGTGGCAGGGCATCTGATCAAAAACCTGTGTTCGGTTTTTAGACACCTGATCAAAAGTCTAAAGGGTTTCTAGATCTACCTGAAGCAGATCTTGTGGTGGCAGGGCACCTGATCAAAAGTGAGGAAATGAAATTTGCTTGAATTGCATATAGAAACAAGAAAGAACAGGTTCCAAATCACGATCGATTCCTTTTTCAAACCCCGCTGCAGCTGCACGCGCAAAACCTGTAGTGGATTCCTACCTTGTTGGTAGAAGAGTGGACGTACCCAAGTTGTTTGGGGAACCACTATAAATTCCTTGTGTCGTCTGGCTTGCTTAATTTAATTACTTGCATTGTGGCTGTGATTAGATATAACTAAGTTTGCTAGTTGCTGATTAGGATTTCCAAGCCTTAACTGTAATTACAGTTAGCTTGAGTTTGTGCACAATACTTGTGTTAGGCTTTAGGGTTATCTCCTTATCTATAATCTTTTCATTCCGCATTTCACTCCAAGGGAGTTGGGTAGACTATTAGATTTTTGTCTAGTGCAAAATTTGACAACTCTATTCACCCCCCTCTAGAGTAGTATCTATCCCTTCACTTTCAGTAGGGTTTTTAGGAGGTTTGGATTTTCGGTTTTTGCCCTTTCCGCCATTAAAGCTCGGGATGTGCTGGCTAGGTGTTGCTGCTGCTGGTGCCGAGGGAGAGGAAGGGCTCGAGTGAAGCTTCGCTGAAAAAAAACTGAGGCAAGTGGTTCTTGCACTTGCTGTTTTGATCTTCCCCCTCTTAACTACCCGGTTAGCCCTAGGATAGAAGCCAAGCTTTTCTCTTTTTGCTTGTTAAAACTCTGTGCTTCAGTTTCCCTTTATGAGCCCCCTCCTTGTGCTGTTTTTGCTCAACCCGCTGGCTGTTTTCACCATTTAGACTCCAAATTTTTATTTCTGGTTTGGTGCTTTTGCGGGTAGAGCCGAGAGAGAGAGAGAGAGGGAGGTTTCTGTGGTAGTGCTCGTGTTAGATCCAGTCTTGGTAGGCTCTCGGGATTTGGTGTTGAGTGTGGTGCACACACTCAGAGCCAAATGCCGCCCGGGCTTGGCATCGAGTGGGGTGCACACACTCAAAGCCATAGTTTGGTCTGTTCTTTTGCGGCTAAGTAGTGAGGCGATTGAGTGAGAAAATTCGTCTAAGTCGAAATCGACGGGAAGCACTAAGTGATTCTCGCCGACTTCGACGAGTATCGTTAGTGATTCCTGTCGATTCGGCGCAAATCAATCTGCATTCCCGCCGATTCGGCGAGAATCGATCTGCTTTCCCGCCGATTCGGCGAGAATCAATCTGTTTTCCCGCTGATTCGGCGAGAATCAATCTGCTTTCTCGCCAATTCGGCGAGAATCGATCGGCATTCCCGCCGACCTCTTCCGGATGGCGTTGGTTTAGGGTTTTCTTGCGGGTAAGTACTTTGGCGTAGAGTGAGTTGACCTCACTCAATGCCAAAGCTGTTTTGGCGTTGAGAGAGGTGGACTCACTCAACGCCACCATTGGGTTTTGCGGTTAAGTGCTAAGGCGTTGAGTGAGTGAACCCCACTCAATGCCATAGCTGTTTTGGCGTTGAGTAAGGTTAGCTCACTCAACGCCACTGCTTGTTTTGCTGAAGGCGTTGAGGGAGTGGACCTCACTCAACGCCATAGATGTTTTGGCGTTGAGTGAGGTTAACTCACTCAACGCCAGAGCTATTCTTGCGGAGGGCGTTGAGTGAGTGAACCTCACTCAACGCCTTGGTTGATTCTGGCGCGTTGGTATCAGAGGGAGGTTGCTTGACAAGTTAGTCGGGCAACCTTCCCTTTTGATTGTATTAGTAGTTCAGCATCATGTCATTCACACACCGATATGTCATCAACACGTCTTGGCAAAAACACGAACACTACACTCATAGCATAACATGAAGTATTCATGACATATTATGTAGTATGGGATGCATAATATGTGTTCGTATATGGATCCACCATAGGGGCAACATATGAGGGTTATGTAGTATGGGATGCATAACCTCACCACATGGCTGCGACTAGCTCGTTTTCTTTTCGTTGCATGCAAATGTTATGTAGTATGGGATGCATAACATTTTCATGTGTACGCCGCTCATAACATGAATTAGGGCCTTTTTAGAATGCATAGCACAAACATGCATAGCATAACATTGCATAAGCACAACGTGCCAAGCTAAAGACTGGCAGGATGACATATGTACACACATAAGTTTTCGAGTCAAAAATAATATAAAGTCATGCATTCCCGATCTAGGCACAAGAGTTAGTATGGTGGTGGTTAACCATCCTAGGTTAAGGCATAACATCAATTCTTGTAAAAATAAAATCCCAGAGCAAGTTTAGCAGCTTAAAGTTCATATTTATGTATGTATTGTCTGTACTTATAGTTAGTTGCAGCTGTCGTTCTAGGATCTGACTAAGGTTTCTATCAGTTTAGGATGGCGAGACGCCCTTCGACTAGATCGACCCCCTATCTTAGGGTGATTCATCAGGAGCGCAGAATGATGCGGTGATCGAGAGCCTGCGACATAGTAGCAATTCCTTGAGCAGGCAGATGGTTGAGGTGCGAGCCCAGATCCAGTCTTTGGTGGCAGTTGTGGCAGGAGAGACTCAGGGTGTGCAAGACCCTGCAGGGGGGTTACCTTTTCCTCCTCCTCCTGCACCCCTGAGGCCTCCAATGGTGGTGCCAACAGAGATGACATTCATCTGGCAGTTTTAGAGACTTAGCCCTCCTACTTATGATGGGAAGGCAAGTTTCATGGTCTTATACGATTGGCTGATCTCCATGGAGGAGATGTTCTCGTATTCCGGTATTGCAGATGATCAGAGGGTTATGATATCCGCCTATCAGCTTAAGGGTTTGGCTAAGAGTTGGTGGCTTAGAGAAAAGGAGAGCTTGGTAGCTGGATGCTCTTGGGAAGTATTCAAGGAAATGCTGCTGAGGAAGTTCTTGCCCTCGGTCGAGCGTGACTGACTTATGAACGACTTCCTCCACCTGAAGCAAAGACAACTAAGGTCGGTGAGTATGAGATAGAGTTCAGCAAGTTGAGCCGGTTTGCTCCTGGGTTGGTGAGTGTTGAGGCTGATCGAGTCAAGCGGTTTCTTGGTGGCTTGAGGAGCGAGGTGCAGCAGTTGACCAGTGCTTATGGATTGGAGACTTATGCGGGGGTAGTAGAGGCTGCTCTGAAGGTGGAGGCTATCGAGACCGCAAAGAGCAGAGGCCAGTAAATGAGGAAGGACAAGAGGAAGTCCGTCGAGGAGAAGAAACCCCAGGTGCCCGATGCTGCTTTGGGAAAGAAGAGCAAGGTGGTGTGTAGCTTCTATGGCCGGTCGGGCCACCCTGTCGAGAGGTGTTTCAAGAAGGCAGCAACTCAGAAGGAGCAAGTTTATGCTATTAAGGGTGCTCCTAGGAGGGATGTTTCCTGTTCTGTTTGCAAGCGACCCGGGCATGATGCTGCCCAGTGCTGGTCCAAGGATAAAGTCTGCTATCAGTGTGGGCAGAAGGGTCACATCAAGTCTAGGTTTCCTCAGGTCCAGCTTGCTTTTCATGCAGTTCCATTTCAGGCGCTACCTCCGCCTCAGCGTGTGGACAAGGGTAAAGGAAAGCTGAACGTGATCTCTTCTGAGGAGGCCCAAGCTTCGACTCAGGTCATCTCAGGTTAGTTGTTTCTTTTTTCCAGCTTGAAGGTTTTATTTGCTAGAATGGTTACAGTTGGGTTTTGGTAGATCCTTAGTTGTATATACTCCTATAGGGAAATTTAAGGTGAAGAACTGCTGGGCGCGTGTTCTGTTCGACTCCGGCGCTACCCACTCATTTGTGGCTAGAGCCTTTGTGGAGCGACATCGGTTAACTCTAGATCGAGTTCGTGATACCTTCCGCATCAAGTTCCCTTCTGGTGAATCTGTGTTATCAGATTTGGGCATTCTAGATTGCCCTGTTTTGTTAGGGGATTTTCTTTCGAGGGCAGACTTGAAGATGATTGATCTGGAGGACTTCAATGTTATTCTGGGCATGGACTGGCTGTCTAAGTATGATGCCGTCATTCAGTGCAAAGGGAAGCGCTTGGACTTCATCAAGGACAATGGTCAGCATGGAAGCGTGTATGCTGATCCGTGCCAAGATTCTCCTGTCATTTCTGCGGTATGTGCTCAAAAGTTGTTTCCTTCTGGTTGTTTTGCTTATTTAGTCTCGGTGGTTGGGACCGCTGTTAGTATACTGCGCTTAGAGGAGATTCCCGTTGTTCGTGGTTTCACTGATGTGTTTCCTGATGACCTTCCTGGTCTTCCTCCCGATCGGGATGTCAAATTTGTGATTGATTTGGAACCGGGTACGCGTCCTATTGCTAAGGCGCCGTACCGGATGGCCCCTCGTGAGCTAGAGGAGTTGCGAGTCCAGTTAGATGAGTTATTGGCAAAAGGGTTTATCAGACAGAGTTCGTCGCCTTGGGGTGCTCCTGTTCTATTTGTGAAGAAGAAAGATGGGTCGATGCGGCTTTGCATCGACTACAGGGAGTTGAACAAAGTCACTACTAAGAACAGGTACCCTCTGCTGAGGATCGATGACTTGTTTGACCAGTTGCGCGGTAGCACGGTGTTCTCTAAGATCAATCTTCATTCTGGCTATCATCAGCTCAGGATCCGTGAGGAAGATATTCCACGGACTGCGTTTAGATCGAGGCATGGACATTTTGAGTTCTTGGTGATGTCGTTTGGTCTGACCAACGTACCATCAACTTTCATGGATATGATGAACCGGGTGTTCAAGGATTTCCTAGACAAGTTTGTTGTGGTTTTCATCGATGATGTGTTGGTCTATTCTCGCAACGCTGAGGAGCATGAGCAGCATCTGCGCTTGGTTATATCGGAGTTGAGGAATCACAAGTTATTCGCCAAGTTGAGCAAGTGCGAATTTTGGTTGCCTTAGGTCTTGTTTCTGGGCCACGTGGTGAACAAGGATGGGATCTCGGTTGACCCAAAAAAGATCGCAGTAGTGAGTGATTGGAGTAGGCCGGGCACGCCCAAGGAGATCAGGAGCTTTCTAGGGTTGGCCGGCTACTACAGGAGGTTCGTGGAGGGTTTCTCTACCCTAGCTGCACCTTTGACCAGGTTGACTCAGAAGAATGCGGCCTTTGTTTGGAGCGAGAAGTGCGAAGAAGCCTTCCTGGAGTTAAAGAACAGATTGTGCACTGCTCCCGTTCTGACCCTACCTACTGAGGGTGTGGAGTATGACGTTTACGTGGATGCTTCACATGTTGGTCTGGGTTGCGTGTTGATGTAGGTTGGAAAAGTGATTGCATATTGGTCAAGGCAATTAAAGACTCACAAGAGAAATTACCCCACGCATGACCTTGAGTTTGCAGCGGTGATTTATGCGTTGAAGCTGTGGAGGAATCTACTTTATGGTGCTCAGTGCAAGATCTTCACTGATCACAAGAGCCTGAATTATGTGTTCACGCAGAAGGAGTTGAATCTGCGCCAGTGTCAGTGGCTAGAGTATGTGGCCGATTATGATGTAGAGATCCAGTATCATCCAGGCAAGGCCAATGTGGTGGCCGACGCCCTGAGTCAGAAGATGGGAAAGATCTTTAATCTCTCTGCCGACCGTTTAGTGGAAGAGTTCCTCCTTATGGATATTTCAGTGGGATGCTGCGACATGCATAGTAGTTTGGCAGTGGCAGAGCCGTCTTGGATTTCTCTTACTAGGTTGTACCAGAAGGATGATCCGGACCTTCTGCACTTATACCTCAGGACTGAGAGAGGGGAGTTGCCGGATTTTTCCATCGATGATGCAAGAACTTTGAAGTACCGCGACAGATTTTGCATTCCCGCTGTTGGGGACATCAGGGGTATGATATGCAGAGAGGCTCATGGATCCAGTGTTGCCTACCATCCAGGATCTACAAAGATGTATCATGATTTGAAGCAAATTGTCTGGTGGTATGGCATGAAAAGTTATATAGCCCGATTTGTTGCTGAGTGCCACACCTGCAAGCGTGTGAAGGCCGATCACGGAAGGCCTGGTGGCAAGTTGACTCCGTTAGTGATCCCGACTTGGAAGTGGGAAAGTATTTCTATGGACTTCACCACGGGCTTACCGAAATCTCCAAGGGGATTTGATTCTGTTTGGGTCATATTGGATAGACTGACGAAGTGTGCTCACTTTGTGCCATATAAGATTGACTATCCGATGAAAAAGATAGCAGAGTTGTACTTGAATGAGGTCATCAGATTGCACAGTGTGCCTGTCAGCATCATTTCTGATCGAGACTCCCAGTTTACTTCTCGTTTTTTGGCAGAGTCTGCAGGAGGGGTTGGGTACAGATCTGAGGTATTCTACTGCTTACCACCCACAGACTAATGGGCAGACGGAGCGGGTGAACCAGATAGTCGAGGATATGATCAGATGCTACATTCTAGACCACGGTGGAGCGTAGGATGAGCGGTTGCGACTTATGGAGTTTGCATACAACAACAGTTATCAAGAAAGTTTGCAAATGGCTCTGTTTGAAGCTTTGTATGGGAGGCGCTAAAGAACTCCCCTGTTTTGGGCTGAGGCAGGTGAGAGACCCTTGTTGGGTCCGGATGCGCTCGAGGAGATGGAAGTCGCGGTGAAGCTTATTCGAGAAAAGCTTCGTATAGCTCAGGAGAGATATGAAAAGAACGCAAATCGGCGTAGGTTGGACTTGGAGTTTCCTGTAGGGGACCTTGTGTTTCTTAAGGTTTCCCCGATGGTTGGTGTTAAGAGGTTTGGTAAGAACCGGAAATTATACCCGAGGTATGTGGGCCCGTTTAAGATTGTGGAGCGGATTGGCGTATCAGCTTATAGGTTGGATTTGCCAGCAAACTTCCCAGGTATTCATAATGTATTTCATGTAAGCCAATTGCAGAAGTGCGTGCGCAGTAGTGGGCAAGTCTTGGATGTTGTGCCCCAGTTGGAGCCTAATCTCTCTTTTATTGAAGTGCCGATTCGCATTTTGGATACTCAAAATCGGGTGCTGCGAAGGAAGTCCATCCCGATGGTCAAGGTTCTATGGAATAATCAGGGTTTGGAAAGCGCAACTTGGGAGTTAGAGTCGGCTATGAGGGAGGCTCACCCTCAACTGTTTCCCTGATTAGATTGGATTGTTTTCTTCTCGTAATGTTTGGCTTGTTACCTTTCCTTCTATAGTAGAAGTGTTGTGCGTAAAGTTTCGGGACGAAACTTTCTTTTAGGGGGAGTCACTGTAACGCCCCCGATTTTTCCGTGATTATTTAATTCTCGTTTGGCGTTACGTCGACACGTTCTTGTGGCTTGTGTCTTCTGTGGAGTGTGGTCTTAACTCCTTAGAACAAAGTGGCCTATTTTGTAGCCTATTTGCAAGATCTCCCTAGCAAGACGAGTCGTTTTGGGTGACCCGGTGTGGCCTCTCGGGGGATGCTTGTGTTTTGGATTCGGGTAGGTATAACTCGAGTTCTGTTCGTCGAAAGATAATTTCGACTTCGCCGTTGCGTTCATAGCATGGGTATTTAGCTACGGTGCGAGTTTTGTCGAATTCCGAGGTAGTTTGGTTTTCACGTCATTTTGGGTGTGCTAATAATAAAAGCAAATGTGTATATTTGAAGCTATTTAGATGATTTCTGCGGTCAAAAGCTTGGGTAATGAACTAGTGGCTTAGGAGGTGGTTAAGGCTGATTAGGCGTGATTAGATTTATTAAAAATCCTTAAGCCAAATTAGCGGGTCCATTCTTCTTCTTCTCGAAAACTGTCGCCTGCAACTGTTCGCGAAAAATAGAGGAAAACCGCCAGACCTGCTACCCCTTCGGACGGCGATTCCGGGAGCGTTTGTGGACGGATTTCGATTTCGAAAGCGGATTTGGATTGCTCTCTCTTAGATCTATGTTTCTACGGTAAGCGATTTGATTTTCGTAGGGTTTTTAGGAGGTTTGGATTTTCGATTTTTGCCCTTTCCGCCATTAAAGCTCGGGATGTGCTGGCTAGGTGTTGCTGCTGCTGGTGCCGAGGGGGAGGAAGGGCTCGAGTGAAGCTTCGCTGAAAAAGAAAACCGAGGCAAGTGGTTCTTGCACTTGCTGTTTTGATCTTCCCCCTCTTAGCTACCCGGTTAGCCCTAGGATAGAAGCCAAGCTTTTCTCTTTTTGCTTGCAAAAACTCTGTGCTTCAGTTTCCCTTTATGATCCCCCTCCTTGTGCTATTTTTGCTCAACCCACTGGTTGTTTTCACCATTTAGACTCCAGATTTTTATTTCTGGTTTAGTGCTTTTGCGGGTGGAGCCGAGAGAGAGAGGGAGGTTTCTGTGGTAGTGCTCTGGTTAGATCCAGTCTTGGTAGGCTCTCGGGATTTGGTGTTGAGTGTGGTGCACACACTCAAAGCCAAACGCCGCCCGGGCTTGGCGTTGAGTGTGGTGCACACACTCAAAGCCATAGTTTGGTCTGTTCTTTTGCGGCTAAGTAGTGAGGCGATTGAGTGAGAAAATTCGTCTAAGTCGAAATCGACGGGAATTACTAAGTGATTCTCGCCGACTTCGACGAGTATCGTTAGTGATTCCCGCCGATTCGGAGCAAATCAATCTGCATTCCCGCCAATTCGGCGAGAATCGATCTACTTTCCCACCGATTCGGCGAGAATCGATCTGTTTTCTCGCCGATTCGGCGAGAATCAATTGCTTTCCCGCCGATTCGGCGAGAATCAATCGGCATTCCCGCCGACCTCTTCCGGATGGCGTTGGTTTAGGGTTTTCCTGCGGGTAAGTACTTTAGCGTAGAGTGATTTGACCTCACTCAACGCCAAAGCTGTTTTGGCATTGAGAGAGGTGGAATCACTCAACGCCACCGTTGGATTTTGCGGTTAAGTGCTAAGGCATTGAGTGAGTGGACCTCACTCAACGCCGTAGCTATTTTTGCGTTGAGTGAGGTTAGCTCACTCAACGCCACTGCCTGTTTTGCTGAAGGCGTTGAGGGAGTGGACCACACTCAACTCCATAGCTGTTTTGCCATTGAGTGAGGTTAGTTCACTCAACGCCAGAGCTGTTCTTGCGGAGGGCGTTGAGTGAGTTAACCTCACTCAACGCCATGGTTGATTCTGGCGCTGAGTGAGGCTAACTCACTCAACGCCAAGGTCTGGTTATGCGTTGAGTGAGTGGAGCTCACTCAACGCTAAGCCGTGTTGAGTCATCTCAACGCTTTTCCCTTACCTTGATTTTCTCCCCCGAGTGAATTTTTTGATTTTGAGGTTCCTTGTCGGCTATTTTCTTGTTTTTCCAAAAAGGCCGAATCGTGGGTCGTGGTTAGTAGTGGTGATTTGAAACTCTTAATTGGGGAGGTGTTGTGTAATTTAGCCAAGGCCACCCTTTTTCTTTTATCTTGCTCCAGGTACGGGCTGGGCAAGGGGGTAAGAGGTCCCTAGTGCTTTCACATGTAGACCCCTGAGCTTTGTTTCTTGGAAATAGTGGTTGGGGGACTTAGTTTTCCTCCAACCCGGATCCGCGTTGTTTACTTTGCTACTACCATCTCTCACAACTTAGGGTGTTAGACGTTTCTTTCTTGGTAGATTGCAGCATTTGGGCTCATGATAGCCTTGTAGACTCTGCAGCTTTTGGGCAGAGTTACTGTTGTGTCCTCACACTTAGTGCTCTTCCTTTTTGTCTTGCCTTGGGCAGTTGTGACTGTTACTGCTTTGTTTTCTCTTTTACTTATCTTTTGATTGACACTTTCGAGCAATTTTTCTAGTTTGCTTGCTGAGGTATTCTTTCTTCTCTAAATGCCTCAAGTTCTGGATAGTAGCCGACTTGACGGCTAGTGGTGCTGTGCAGTTGTTGGTGGTCTCTGGTGCTATAGAGATCAGTTCCTTGTTTTTGCGAGGTAGTTTTGGTGTTGTTTTTTTTTCTTTCAGACATACATACTTGCCAGTGGGTTCGTGTCAGTTTGTTGGCGCCCACTGGTAGTTTTTACCTTGATACTAGATATGTTACTTTTGCTGCTACCTTTCTGGAGTTAGTCTACTTGCTCTGGGGATGATTTATGCTAGGTTGCTAGTTACTTTTAAACCTAAAAACACTATTATAAGTATTACTCATGATCAGCATGTTTTATAAAACTCGTCACTATTTTTCAAACAACATAAAAAGATCATTTTCTTATATATAGAATAAATTAAATGTAGGGTCTTGCTTAGTATAAGTTGTCCTCTGGGGACACTTATGCACTCTTTTAGAATGTCTAACCTGAATAAAGTATTTTTTCGCAACGTATAAGTATAATTTTTAAACTGTGGACTAGTTGATCCACCGCGCCGAGGGATACGACCTTTAAAAATATAACTGATTTTCTAATCATTTAACTTACAAATTTTCATTAAGTTTAGTTGATAGTGGTTTGCCTGAGCGTCAGCAGTTATCCCCTGCTCGACGTGGCATCATGACGCGTGTTTTCTCCTACTCTGATAATTCATTTTCTTCGGAGAAAATGCGGTTTGTGACACCTACCACCGCGATGGAAAAGAGAAGTGCCCGCACTACCGAAGGATCCGCACTTGGCGGACACACTGAACCAGCACGATCTCACTCTCTGGTAGACGTTCCACTGAACGTTGAAGCAGCTTTCGCCCCCGTCACCGCCTTGGAAGGGCGTGTCCGCCAAATGGAAGAGCAGCAGACAGAGATGCTTGCACTACTTCGGAACCTGGGAGCACCTCCAGCTCCACCAAGGTCATCTCCGCCAGCTAACAATCCTCCACAACTTAATCCAACAAGGATCCAGGAAGCCCCTGCGGGGCAAGAAGAACTTGAAGACTATTCTTATTCTGCCAGTTCTACTCATCCCCCTCCAAGGGGAGCAAGGGCGGATCACCCCCGCCACAATCTAGTTAACGATGCTCGCATCCACCATCTCCTCACTCGTGAAGAAATCAGGGAGGTCATTGCTGAAGAATACCGCCAAGCCGCGAGGAGAGATTTTCACCCTCATCGGCCGCTTTGCCAAGGCTCCCCCTTGGCCCCACAAATCCTCGACCATCCGATCCCGCAAGGATTCAAACTCCCAAGAATCGAAACATTCGATGGAACCGATGATCCGCTCGAACATGTCAATAATTTTACCACTATCATGAAGATTTTCAACGCCCCTGATCCGCTGCTATGTCAAGTATTCCCAACCACCCTCAAAGGGCAAGCTCGAACGTGGTTTCACTCTTTAAGAGCAGGCACCGTTACCAGCTTCGCCGAACTGACCAGACAGTTCTCCGACCAATTCATCGCCAATCGAAGGATCGTTCGTGATCCATCACATCTCTCTGGAATCCGTCAAAATGAAGGGGAGACCCTCAAAGATTTCTTCCGACGATTTACTGCAGAAGCCCGCCAGATCCCAGGAGTCGACCCCGAGCTCCTACGGGGAGTGTTCCTGGGAGGTCTCCGTCCTAGCGGTTTCTACTCAGCACTTATGAGAGAAACCGTCCCCAGCTATCCAGATCTTGTACACAGAGTCGAAGCACAGATAGCCGCAGACGAAGCCATTGATGCTCATCGACGACAGTTCGATGGAATACAGAAAAGAAAGAGGGACAACGAGCCGACCCCTCAACGCCAGGAAGGAAGATTCCCCGAAGAACATCGGAACGGAAAACGCCGTCGTGACCGCCAGAGAGATCAACCTAGAGATTACACCCCTCTCAACACTTCTCGCACCAATGTGTTATATGACATCCAAGATGAACCGGCATTACAACGACCAAAGCAACCACCTCACAATCATAAGAACGATCAGTCCAAGTATTGCAAATACCATCAGACGACCGGGCACACCACTGAAGATTGTGCTCGCCTGAAAGAGGAGATCGAGCGTCTAGTTCGTCTAGGACTGCTCGGAATATTTCTGCAGGGAAGGGTGTAGGAACAGCAGGATCCGCCTAGGCATCCCAGGGACCAGCAGAATGCCCCACCTGCAGGAGGAGGAGGAAGGCAAGTGGTAGGAAACATCGAGACCATTGCCGGATCACCTGTTCTGACTACACAGATACTATCAGTGCACACGGGAAAGGAAACCCATGAAGATAAGAGGAGCAAGCAAGACACCACCATATCATTTGGAGATGAAGATCTCATCGGCATCCGAACACCACATCAAGATCCACTAGTAATCAGTGCTGGCATCGGAGACCCCTGTTACAACGTCAAACGAATCCTTGTCGATAATGGCAGTTCAATCGACGTTATTTTCTACACCACCCTCCAAAATATGAACGTATCCTGGCAGCAGCTGATGCCAGCAGCTGGCCCAGTTTACGGTTTTGATAACCATCCAGTCCAAGTCATCAAAACAGTCACCCTACCAGTCACGTTAGAAGAATTTCCAAAACAAATCACGTATGGAGTCCAGTTCGTGGTAGTAGAATCAAGCTCAGCATACAATGCTATCTTTGGAAGACCAGTTCAGACCACCTTCAAAGCCATCCCATCCATTCCCCATCTAGCTATGAAGTTCCCTACTCCCGGAGGGATTGGAGTAGTACGCGGAAATCAGGAAGCCGCTAAGAACTGCTATTCTAAACAAGCACAGCCCACCAAGCCTACCACACTGAATATCGATGACTTCGACCTCAAAGGTGAAGCAGTTCTGCAATGAGGGGCACCCATCGAAGGCCTGATTGAGGTCCCCCTCTCTGCGACAAAACCAGATCGCACCGTTCAGCTCGGGTCCCTCTTACCACAGCAAGAGAGGGAGGAATTAGCAGCCTAACTTCGGGAAAATAAGGATATCTTCGCCTGGTCCCCAGAAGATATGCTTGGAATCGACCCTCAGGTCATCCAACACTCCCTTAACATCAACCCCGCATGCAAGCCCGTCATCCAAAAGAAGAGGAATTTCACCCCCGAGAGACTCCAAGCAATAGAAGAAGAAGAAGTTGAGAAGCTCCTATGCACACATTTCATTCGAGAGGTTGGCTACCCCACATGGGTGGCTAACGTTATCCTGGTAAAGAAATCCTCCGGGAAGTGGAGGATGTGTGTGGACTACACCAACCTTAACCAGGCCTGCCCTAAAGATAGTTTTCCACTTCCCAGGATAGACCAACTAGTTGATTCAACTGCCAGACATCAACTTCTCAGCTTCATGAATGCTTACTCAGGATATAATCAGATCCGGATGGACCCAACCGACGAGGAACACACAACTTTTCGAACCGACAAGGGGATCTATTGCTATAAAGTGATGCCATTCGGACTTAAGAACGCAGGAGCTACTTATCAACGGCTCATGAACAAAGTCTTTAAGGAGCTCATCGGCAGATCCATGGAAATGTACGTAGATGATATGCTGGTCAAGAGCGTTCGTCGTGAAGACCATTTGGAAGATTTGGAGAAATGTTTCAGAATCCTTAGACAATATGGAATGAGGCCTAACCCTAGCAAGTGCGCCTTCGGGGTCACTTCGGGGAAGTTCCTGGGGTTCCTGGTTACCCAACGTGGAATAGAGGCCAATCCAGAGAAGATTAAGACTCTCGAAGAAATGTCTCCGCCCAGATCACTCAAAGATGTACAACGGTTGAATGGAAGAATCACAACACTATCCCGATTCCTAGCTCGGACGGGAGACAAGTACCTCCCCTTCTTCAAGATCCTCCGAGTAGCTCGAAACACAGGATTTCAATGGACTGATGAGTGCTAGTCGGCCTTCGAATCCTTAAAGCAATATCTTGCCTCCCCCCGCTTCTATCCAAGCCAGCTCTCGAAGAGATTCTCTTTCTATACCTCGCCATCACACCAGCTGCATTGAGTTCAGTTCTAGTTAAAGATGAAGGAGGAGTTCAGCGCCCCATTTACTACCTCAGCAAAATCCTTTCTGATACAGAGACCCAGTACCCGGCTGTAGACAAAACGGCCTTAGCACTTGTCTTCTCCGCCAGAAAACTCCGCCCCTACTTCCAAGCACACACCATTAAAGTCTTGACCGAGTTGCCACTCCGAGCCATTCTCCAGAAACCTGAAGCATCCGGCCGACTGGTCAGGTGGGCTGTCGAGCTAGGCGAGTTCGACATCCACTTCCTCCCACGCCCCATCATCAAGTCTCAAGTCTTGGCAGACTTCATCGTAGAAAACACTTTACCGATGGAAGCAAAGGCCGCACCAGCGGAGGCCGGACAAGCATGGACACTATATGTGGACGGGGCCTCAGGAGTTGAAGGCGCGGGAGCAGGCCTGCTCCTTATTAGTCCAGAGCTCATTACCCTTGAATATGGACTCCGGCTGAAGTTCCCTGCTACAAACAGTACTGCAGAATACGAAGCCCTCATCATAGAACTCAAGCTCGCCATCAGCTGCCAGGTCAAACGGCTGACCGTTTACTCTTATTCACAACTTGTCGTCTCGCAGGTAGAAGGAGAATTCGAAGCGAAGAACGAGCAGCTTGCCCAGTACCTGCAACTTGTCAAGTCCCTTCTGATCCAAATCCCGCAATTTAAAATTTTACATATCCCCAGAGAGCAGAACAGCAAGGCAGATGCCCTGTCAAAGTTAACCACATCTTCAACGCGATACTAGACAATAAGGCGCCAAATAGAAGAAATAGCCTTCCCTAGCATTCATGGCCCATGGGAAGTGACAGAAATCAATAAAGCAGAAGAGTCCTGGACCGCCCCACAAATCGCCTACTTGAAAAACCAGCAGCTACCCGAAGATCATAAGGAAGCTCACCGCCTAAGAATGAGAGCAGCCGCATTTACTTTGATGTACAGAGAATTATACAAGCGGTCCTTCGCAGGACCCTACCTGAAGTGCATATCAGAAGAAGACGCCGAATATGCGCTCCGCGAAGTCCACGGAGGGGTATGCGGCGAGCACCTTGGAGGGAAAGCCTTAGCCAGAAAAATCCTACGTCAAGGATTTTATTGGCCAACTATGAAAAAGGAGGCAACGGAGTTCGTCCAAAAATGTAGAAGTTGTCAAGTGCACGCCAACGTTCCCCGATAGCCTCCAGTGGCCCTCACATTGCTGCAGGGAGCTTGGCCATTTGCACAGTGGGGAATAGATCTCCTCGGGCCTCTGCCACTAGCCTCTTGTCAGAGGAAATTCATTATTATGGCAATTGATTACTTCACCAAGTGGGTTGAAGCAGAACCACTGGCCAAGATAACCAAAGAGAATGCGAAACAATTCGTCTGGAAGAACATCGTGTGCCGCTTCGACATACCGGCAATCATCATCACTGACAACGACACCCAATTCACTGGAAAGTCCTTTGCCAAGTTGTGCAAGGAATTAAAGATAGAGTTACGGCACACAGCAGTATCACACCCGCAAACTAATGGACAAATTGAGGTGACTAACCGTACTATTCTGAAGGGGCTGAAGACACGACTGGAAGATGCTGGGGGGCAATGGGTCGACGCTCTCCCCAACGTGCTATGGACATATCGTAAAACAGAAAGGACGCCTACAGGAGAAACACCATACAACCTATGCTATGGAACAGAAGCCATTATCCCGGTCGACATCGGCGTCCCTAGTTCCCGAGTATCCAACTTTGATCGCCAAGCAAACGACAAAGCGCTCCGTGATAACCACGACTTGGTCTTCGAAGTGCGCGAAGAAGCTGCTCTCCGCGCCGCCGCCTACCAAAAACGCACGACCCTCTACTACAATCGCCGGATTAAGCCCCGCTCGAACAACGTGGGAGACTTAGTCCTTCGCACCTTGGAAGCCGCCGGAAAAGGAGCACAAGGCGACAAGCTATCTCTAACGTAGGAAGGTCCGTTCGTTGTCACAGCTATGGTAAAACCAGACACGTACAAGTTGCGGAGCGCCGAAGGAAAGACTTTTCCCCGTACATGGAATGCGCAGAACCTGCACCGCTTTTATCAGTAATGCATTATGATTTTCTTTATGCAGTAACTTTTTTTATTCAGAACTATGTGATTCATATAAGTCGCGAGCCTGATCTCGTGCAAACTATTATTTATTCAAAGTATCGCATTTTGCTTTGTACAAATATTGTGTATTCGAACAGGATCTATGGTCTCCCTAACTTACGCAACCTGGGAAGGGCCTGCCCCCTTCTCCAGCAAAGCCGTGGACTAGCTCCACGCAACCAAGCTGCGAGCCAGCCTCGCGCACAAAGCCGTGTACCAGCTTCACACAACCAAGCCGCGAGCCAGCCTCGCGCACAAAGCTGTGGACCAGCTCCACGCAACCAAGCCGCGAGCCAGCCTCGCGCACAAAGCCGTGGACCAGCTCCACGCAACCATGCCACGAGCCAGCCTCGCACACAAAGCCGTGGACCAGCTCCATGCAACCAAGCCGTGAGCCAGCCTCGAGCACAAAGCCGTGGACTAGCTCCACGCAACCAAGCCGCGAGCCAGCCTTGCGCATAAAGCCATGGACCAGCTACACGCAACCAATCCACGAGCCAGCCTCGCACACAAAGTCGTGGACTAGCTCCACGTAACCAAGCCGCGAGCCAGCCTCGCGCACAAAGCCGTGGACCAGCTCCACGCAACCAAGCCGCGAGCCATCCTCGCGCACAAAGCAGTGGACCAGCTCCACGCAACCAAGCCGCGAGCCAGCCTCACGCACAAAGCCGTGGACCCACTCCATGTAATTAAGCCACGAGCCTGACTCGTACACCCTCGCAAGGGTCTACTCCCTCTCTATTTTTGCAGCTAGGCCTCAAAATCGAAGACGGCTCGGACAAGCTCCCAAAGATTTGGGGAGAGCACTACAAACACCCTCCTACGTTGTCACCTTGTGGCAAAATAAATCTATGCAAAACGTATGACAATGGCATGAAAATGAAACTGTCATATGAAGAATGTAAAAGACAACAAATCTGAGCCCCAGGGGCGACAATCTCAAAGGCTACATCAAAAGCAAAAAGCAACAAATGTACTACAAACAACAACAAAAGGGCTACTACTCGTCCCCAGAGTCTGAGTTAGAACGCTCGTCCTCAGAGACATTAACAAAACTAAGGCTGGACGTGTCGCACCCCAGGCTCCTACTGACAAGGAGAAAAGCCTTCGAGACGCCACGCCGCAGGGCCAGCTCTCGAACATCATCCATCTGGGGCTCCACTTCTTTGGACCAAATCTCGTCACGTAGCTCCTCGACGATCGCGCTACGGTCCCTCCTGTAGTCCGCCGACGCTAAGTACTCTGAAAGCCCGGCAGCCTTGATCTCTAACACATGATCACCAGATGATATCATCTCCACCTGGGCCTTCGCCGCCCGAAGCTGAGTCCCGAGTCCAGTCATCTCCTCCCGCACCTCCTGAAGCTGTGTCTCCAATCCTGAAGTCTCCTCCCTGGTATGCTTCAACATCTGAGTAGTCCTCTCCACTAGGGTCTTCTCCACTTCCAAGGCTGCGCGCGCATCCTCCAATTCAGATCTCATCACTGAAACCATCTGGCAGAACCGAGCAACATCCCGGTCCTGCTTCTCTCGGAGAGCAAGGAACGCATCTTTTAAGCTGACATAATTGTCATTCCAGGTAACCAAAATTTGGGCTTGAGTCTCTATCTGCACAAAGCAAAACCCCAAGTTAGTATTAAAAAATATAATACAGAAGAAAGAAAAGGTTCACCAATCAGTGTTCTTACCGCCTCACTCATAGCCCGCAATAAGGCAGACATCCGTGGAGCCACCACCTCCGCGATAGGAGAAGCGGGTATCTGTACCTCAGTGGAAGTCTCAGGACGAGTGTTAGAAGGAATCACCGCCACCGTCACGTCATCATAACCAGAGGGAGCCATGATAGACTTCCTCTTTCGACCCCCTCCCTGAGGGGCGTCAACTGCCTGGGTCGCGCCTAAAGAAAGACCGCACCGCTAAGTCACACCTGAAGAAAGACCGCACCGCAACAAACTCTTCTCCTCCACGAAAGCAAAGATGTTATATAACTGATTAGCTTGCTCGAGGGGGTCCGAAAACCCAAGAATAGGGGAAAACTCTCGCTCCTTCCCCTTCACCCGGCGACAGCGATCGACCAACGTATCCCAAGCCTCAGGAATTCCCCAGGAATTCTTGATGTACCCAAATAAAGTGTTCCCATGACGACGGTCGGCACGAGCCTCAAACTCTAGCCAACTCTTATTGCTACGAACCTCCACCCGTTCGCCACCGTCCATGCGCACATCGCACCAATCACGGAACAGGTCCAAAGTAAGTCGTCCCCCATGCTCGCGGAAGAAAACAATAAAGCCCATTAGTCGAGAAACCCCAACAGGGGTGAACTGTGAGATAGGTACCGCACAAAATCTGAGAATCTCGATCACCTCCTCGCATGGCGGAAAACAGAAACCAGATCGCAGAGAAATCTCGCAAATCGTCAGCCAACCTCGAGAAGGATTTTTAACTCGCTCCTCGACACGAGGAATCCTCACTTCCAGATCCACCGGCATGCCGTATTTCTTCCTCAACAAATCAATGCCATCCTCAGTCAATGAGGAGCGCAAGCGCATCGGACAAGAAGAGCGCTTCGAGGCCTGCAAAACAAAAGAATAAAAGGGGAAGGTCAATTAGCAAAAAACAAAATGCCAGGGCCTAAGCGCGGCCATCATGTTAAACAAGTAGGTACGAAAAGGCCCATAACGGAACTTCCAGGAGCGCAAGGCGAGCAAGAGCCCGCGCGCACAACACGCGCACACGGGTTGCACACACGCACCCGCGCGCACAATCGCGCTCGCATACCCGCGCATGGTCGAGCACGCGCACACTCGCGCGCGAGGTCGCGCGCACGCGCCCGCGCGCACAAGGACCGCGCGTAGGGTCGCGCGCGCGCACCCGCGCGCACCCGCGCGCACCCGCGCGCACCCGCGCGCACCCGCGCGCACCCGCGCGCACCCGCGCGCACCCGCGCGCACCCGCGCGCACCCGCGCGCACCCGCGCGCACCCGCGCGCACCCGCGCGCACCCGCGCGCACCCGCGCGCACCCGCGCGCACCCGCGCGCACCCGCGCGCACCCGCGCGCACCCGCGCGCACCCGCGCGCACCCGCGCGCACCCGCACGCGCGCACTCGCGTGCGCGCACCCGCACGCACTCGCGTGCGCGCACCCGCACGCACTCGCGTGCGCGCACCCGCACGCATCCGCGCGCGAGGTTGCGCGCGCGCACCCGCGCGCGAGGTTGCGCTCGCGCACCCACGTGCGCGCACCCACGCGCGAGGATTCGCACGCGCACCCGCGCGCTGGGACTCGTGCGCGCTCCCGCGCTGGGTTGGGCGTGCGCACCCGCGCGCAGGGCTGCGCAAGCGCACCCGCGCGCGCGCTTGCGTGCTTCCGGGTGCGCCTTTACACTCGCCCGCCGTTGCGCCGATGAGCCTTCGCACCGTTAAGCGCGCAAACCCCCTCGCGATTGGATTCGCCGACACCTTGCTCGAAGGCCCCGTCGCCGCTCCTTCAATTTGATGTAACACCACCATCGCCAATCGTATAAGTACGAGCATACCTTCGAGGCACCATTCTTCGCCTTCTCGACCTTCTCTCCGGAGGAAGACATAGAAGCGGGGAAGAAGATGATTAAAAATCCTAAGTTGTCTATCACACGGCTCACCAACAACAAAGGATTTGGGGGGCATTTTATAGGGATTGGATCCATTTTATAACTTTAGGGGTGCACATAGCAATCCCCAAATTGAAATCATGGGGTTTACTAGTCAACCCCATGATTCCCTTCATGATGGGAGAAGTGGAGGGCCCACTTTCTCTCATCTTTTATCTCCTCCATCCAATTCCCCCCTCTTTCTCTCCCACCAAAAATGAGATCCACAAAAAGGGGAAAGAGAGGAGAGAGAACACCACCACCACAACCGACCGCCGCCGGCCAACGCCGCCCGCCGCTGCCGGCCGGCCCCCGCTGGATGGCTGCTGCCGGCCATCGCCGGCCGGCCACCGCCGGCCATCGCCGACCACCTCCACCTGTCGACCGCCACCGGCCGGCCGCTCCCGCTAACCACCGCCAGCCGGTGGCTCGCCGCCCGAACCTCCACCATCCGATCATGCCGCGCTACCACGACCGTCCGATCAAGGGGAAAGCACCCACTAACCCACTACGTTAGTGGTGGGGCCCACCATGATCTCCCCCTGGAGCCTATAAAAGGACCAAAGGAGCTCTTCATTTCTCACCTTTTTCCTCTGCAGCTTCTTCTTCCTTGCACCAGAGCTCTGCCCGTTTCCTACCGTAGAGAATTCTCCAGCCACCGCGAAGCTCCACCAAGGTGAAAACAACTAAGTCTCCAAACCTGAAGAAGAAGAAGGCTTACAATACATCCTTCTGTGGAACGCCGCGCCAGCTTCCAAGCTCCGAAGATTCACGCAGATTCCACTGTTCAATCCCTCTCCACGGCGTAGCCTGTTGCCCGTGGGAAGAGCAAGTCTCCCTCTCACCTCCACTTTTGTAACAAGGACCGACCTGTCGCCCTTGATTCTCCTAACATTTTGTAACCTCCAACAACTTAGTGGATTTTGACTGGCACAGAACCGGTCACGTGGTTTTTCACCCGGTTGAAGGGTTTTCCACGTTAAAACTCCTGGTGCACACTTCCCTTTTTTCTACTGACTGTGTGAGCGCTCGACCGCTCCACGAGCTAAGGCGGTCCAAGTAAGTCCGGATCGACCGGAGCACCGAGTTTGGCCGCAACAATGCTCATAAAATATATCTAAAGTAAGGTGAATGCTTTGGGAGATGACATAATTCTAATCAGTGAGAATATTTTATCCAGTTAAGCATAAAACTTAAGAATAATTTTTTTTAAAAGAGTGCATTAAATTAGTTTATCATATCAAGTACTGCAAATTATCACTATCTTACTAGAAGATAAATAAATACTTTAGATTTAGATGTAGTAAGTATTGATGCAAGCCACTCGAGACTCTCGGTAGATCGCTCTATATTGGACTGTCTTAGCTCCTGAGTGGTTGAGCGCGCAAACAACCACCGAGAGAAGAGAAGATATGCTAGAAGGTTTCTTCATGTGGAAAACCCCGGGAAGGGGTGAAAAATCACGTGGTTTGGGTTCTGCCAACCGAACTTCACTATTTGCCATTGTTTTACAGGGCTTTGAAGAGAATGCGAGGGCGATAGTATGCTCCTCGTTACTTCTTGGTGGGAGAGATACTCGTTCGAAGGGTGACATGGCACCACTAACAAAGTGAAGTATTTTGTCTTTCTTCATGGTGTGGAGCACGCGTTCTCGAGACTTGGTTGATTTCTTCCAGCACTCTGAGGCTAGAGTAGAGAATGCTTGAGACCAAAGGACGGGCGCATAGTTCTCGGAGCGCTGCACGTAGAAGGTTTGTCGAAGGAAGCTTGATGGAGGGTGGAGTTCATCGAGATGCTTTGCACGTATAAGCACGGTGGACTTCAAGGGATCTCCTAGACGTTCAAAGATATTCGAAGGAGGCGATAGAGACTTCTAGGGAACTCGGGTGTGTAGGAGGAGGAGGCGAGGAGAAAAAAAAGGTGAGAATGAAGGAGAGATTGTGGTCATATTTATAGGCCCCAGAAGTGATTACAGTGGTTACGCGGTAACCCGCATACCGCAACCACCCAATTAAATATTTGCAGCTCATTTTAGTAAAGTTTGCGATGCATATTTTTATACTAATTAATTATGCGCAGACCGATATTATTTTGACTATTTGCACCCTCCCATAACGGGTGGTTATATTGGTGGTTTCATGGGTGGTTACATGTACTTTGGATGGTGGAGATCGTGTGGGGATGATCAGACGTTGATGGTTAGGTGGCGGCCAGAGGGCCGGCCGGTGACGAGGAAGACAAATGGCAGAAAGACCCGGCCGGCAAGGACTGCCTGGTGACGGGGCCGGCCGGAGAGGGTTGCGCCCCAAGTGCACGGCCGAGGGTGGCCAGGCGTAAGGGCCTTGCGGTCGCACGCCACGAGCGCACAATGTTGGGAATATTGCCCTAAGTATTCCTAGATTTGATGAAGCAACACCTACATTGCAAAGAGAATAATGTATTTTGTGATAAAATAGGTAAATAACAGAACTTTATAGCTCCAAAAAGTTACATAATACTAGGGTATGCCCCTATTTATCGAAAAAGGGGTAAGAGAGAATAAATAACGTTTGTCACAAGCGACTAGGCGGTTACACTAAAATTTATTCACTCAGTACATGCGGTTAGAAAAGACTAGATGTACAACTACAAAACTATAATTCTAGCTTTGCCGTCTGTCTGCCTCCAATATGAAGTCGCCCACTGCCAGGACTATAGCGGCGGTTAGCACAACTTAATCGCCAGATAAAGTTGCGGTTAGACAAAGTCTATCCGCCAAATCGCACAAGAGATGTTGCTTGAGAACTGCGAACACCAACTGCGGTCAAGCCTCTGCTAATCAACAAAGGGCACAGCTGCGGGAAGAATATAGAAGCACCTCACGCAGCTAGACAGGAGCTAATCACTTGACCTTCAACTGGATCTGACCTCAGCAGTCCGCATAACTACCTTAGAAACATCACTAGAATGCCAGACCGGTCTGCCTATTCAGATCGCCAATCCTGTCCGCCAGTGCTAGCCTCCAGACCGCCTAACAACACATGTTTTGATAGGCTCCAACACTGCCAAACTGCCAAGGACAGGACGCTACTACAAACTGTTTGTCCGTCAGTACTGTCCACAAGATATGTCTGCCAGAACGCCAAGATCTATCCACCAATGTTGTCCGCCAGACCGCCAAGATCTATCCGCCAATGCTGTCCTCCAGACCGCCAAGATCTATCTATCAATGTTGTCCACCCGACCGCCAAGATCTATCTGCTAATGCTGTCCGCCTGACTGTGGAGACTCCTTATGTTTTGACATATTTGATGGCATATCTATTTCATGTTTATGCATGACATATTTACTATTGAATCTAAAACAGGTTTAGAGCAAAGAAGGACTATACCACTGAGTAGATATAGCAGTGTCCACTGTATCATTGACATACCATTGAGAATGAAGTCTCTACTCAACGATATCATGGAGAAGAAGCTGAATGAAGTAGTTCTCAGTGTCAAGGTCGATACGGCTGAGAAAGAAGATCATACTCAATGTTATCATTGAAGACGGGATAAATATTGTCGTTGAGCCCGTATAGAGTGAAAAAATTCAAAATTGGAGCTGGTGCATAAAGTAAGGATATACTATTTTATTCATGTCCATGCCGATGACAAAACATATTCCAAGACTATTGCAGAAGTCAAAGGTATAAGAGAAGATATGCTAGGATGATGGAACAGAACACAACATCCCAACCAAGTGCCACCATCAATCACAAAATCTAAATAGGAGCACTGGGAGCAAGTTAGTTCTTTCTGATTGCTTTTTGAAGAACAAGAGAGAGTCAATTAGACTCAAAGATAGATCTTATTCTAGCTGATGTAGACGAAGATCAAGGAGGAGAAATCCCTAACCCATTCTACCTGAAGATCCAATTTGTTTAGGGGCTGATCCAGAAACTTTCCATCGGCAAGAATAATAGAAGAACTGAAGCATTAAGATCTTATTATTTTAAGTCTTCTGTTATAAAATATTTCAACCATCTTTTTTGTAGAATCTACTTAAAGATCTGAGCTGTAGGGCCTTTGTGCCTGACTTGTACGGTTGTACTCTAAGTTGGAGCTGTAAGTGAGTTTCTTCTAAGGGTAGTTAAACACCTAAAGGGGATGAATAGGTTTGTTTTGAGTCTTTTGAATCTTTTTCAGATTAGAAGAGGCCAACAAGGATCCCTATTGGATCAGTAAAATGCAAGAATAACTACACTAATTCAAAAGATGTAAGGTCTGGAAGTTGGTGATAATGCTACAAAGACACAACATCATTGGTACCAAGTGGATCTTCAGAAAAAAGATAGATGCGAATGATGTAGTAGTAAAAAAAACAAGATTAGTAATCAAGGGTTACATGCAAGAGGTGGGTATAGAATTTGAGCAAACCTTTGCTCCAGTTGTAAGGCTAGAGGCAATAAGGATGTTCCTTGCCTATGCTGCCTTCAAGGGTTTCAAGGTCTACTAGATGAATGTTAAATCAACATTCCTCAATGAAAATCTGAAGGAGGAGGTATATGTAGAGCAACCCTCAGGTTTTGTGCATCCAACCCTAACCTCTCATGTTTACTTTCTTAGAAAAGCTATGAATGAGTTAAAACAAGCCCCTAGAGCTTGGTATGAAACCTTATCAAACTTTCTCATTAAGAACAAATTCTTAAGGAGAAAGATAGATAGTACATTGTTCCTAAGGGAAACAAAGGGCAAGAGTCACTTGTCTAAATTTATGTTGATGACATAATATTTGGGTCTAATAATGACAACCTTTGCAAGAGGTTTGTCAGCTTCATGCAAGGGGAGTTTGAAATGAGCAGTACAAGAGAGTTAAAGTACTTTTTAGGTCTCTAAGTGAAACATTCTGATGCAGGGATTTTCATCTCTCAGACCAAGTACACTAGAGAACTAATAAGGAAATTTGGGATGGAATCTGCTTCCACTATAAAAACTCATATGAGATCAAATATATCTCTGGATCAAGATGAGAAGGGAAACCTTTTGATGAATTCGTGTACAAGTGTATCATTAAATCCCAATTATATTTGATTGTAAGTAGACATGATATCATTTATGCAGCATATGTTTGTGCTAGGTATCAGGCATGCCCTAAAGAATCTCACTACTCAACTGTAAAGAGGATTTTGAGATACTTTAAGGGCAGCCAACATCTTAGCATGTAGTACCCCAGGAATAATGACTTTGAAATAACTTGATATTCAGATGCAGACTTTGCAAGTTGCAAAGAAGACATGAAGAGCATAAGCAGAACTTGTCAATTCCTAGGAAGGAGATTGATATCCTAGAGTAGCAAGAAGAAGACCAGTGTGGCTATATCCACAGCTGAGATAGAGTACATCTCAGTAAGAAGTTGTTATGCACAACTTTTGTCTATTCAACATCAGCTATAGGACTACGACCTCCAGTTAAGTAACACTCTCATGTTTTGTGACTTATCTAGTGCTATTTCTATTGCTAAGAACACTGTATCATATAGCAGGACTAAGATCATAAAAATAAGATATCATTTTATTAGAGAACATGTTGAGAATAAGGATATTTATCTTGAATTTGTCCTCACAAAAAAATAAGTGGCAGATATCTTTACTAAGCCACTGGATGAGGCAAAGTTTAATTTTTTAAGATTAAGTTATGAATGCTTAACATATAATAATTTATCTTTCTTGTATCATTACAACTTTCATGTTTTATAATCAATGTTCCTGCATATTATTATATTAGTTGCTAGAACATAGTTCTGATAACATTTACTTCTGTTAGTTGTAAGAACATATGATAAATAACATGCTTGGTAGATAATCATGGCTGACATATATCATTAGTATGAGTAAATTGACTCATTATCATATGTTAGTCTATCAATTTGATGGACAGGTAAGCCTAGCTGTGTAGTGGAGATTAGCTGAGAAAGTATCAGCTATGCCGTGGAGACAGTTGAGTAAATACTCAACAATATATCTCTCTGTCTGAACGATACCATCAAGATGGTCTACTGTATTGATTTTTTCAATCATTTTCAGTTGTTATATCATTTTAATGATCATCCTAGCTGTGCGACGGTTCGATTGCTTTTAAACCCCATTAAATATATATTTAATTTATATATATATATAAAGCCAAGGTCTAGTTGAAAACATAAAATGTAAAACTTAGAATGTCATCAAAGTTGTCCTGTCCTTCCCAGCGCTATCATCAACTAAGAAATCAAATCCCATGGCGCCAAAAACAGAGAAAATCCTTCATGAAGGATATGAGATAGTTCGACAAGGATTTCAACATGCTTCTGAAGAAATTAAAGAAGTCGTCAGGATTTTACATCGGCTTAGAGTTTGTTCTGTTTGAACCAATTCCACTCCTGAAGAATGAAGTGTTAGAACTATTCTCTCATGTAAAGTCTCTTCATCCAGAAAGTCAATTAAAAGAAAAATAAGGGATGTTAAGATTAAGATAACCCCCAATAGGATTGCCTAACCATTACACATTCCTTCTACTGACATAAAAGAGGACAAGAAAATTTCTCCACAAGAAATAGTAGATGCATTGGACTGGTGTGAGTTTAATGGAGAGAGAAATGGATCTCTGAAAAGAAAACATTTCAACTAGAAAGGAAAACTTCTAGCTTATATCATTGGGAAAGCAATCCCGTGCAAGACAAGTTCCCATAATAGTATTTTCAAGTCTATGTTTGAGCTGATCATAAGAGTCATACTGAAGAAAAGGAAAAATTGGGCTCTTGAAATATTCCAGAAGCTGATTGACTACGTTCAAGTTCCAAACTTAGGCAAAATTCTTTCTCTCTACCCGATGAATGCTTACCTTGAGTATTATAACAAGAAGGTAGGTGTACGTAAAAGATTCACTACATGAAGAGAATGGACATCAAAACTCTTGAGAGGTTCACCAGAGTTTTGCCTAAAAGTCAAGATGTCAAACAGAATAAGGATAAGAGCAGGGTAAAGGAAAATAAAGTTATTTTGGAAGAGTCTGACTCTGAATCTGAGCCAGAGGCAAAGATGCTTGTGACCAAGAGGACTGTGAAGACATTCATGAATCCTATATATTATCATCAAGCCAAGATGCGTGTGATCAAGATTCTTCAAGTGAAGAGGATGAACATTTTCAAGACTTTAGCACTCAAGTGGATCTTGATCTAGATGTTACAAGTGCTCCTGAAATCATGGATATAGCTGCTCAAGGAGAGTCAGTGGCTCAAAAGCCAAGTCATACACAATCTCAAGGGGAGATAGAAGTTCATATGGATGAGGACATAGATAATAATTCTTCAACCAAGGGAGAGCAAGATGCTCAAGAGAAGGATGTTGCCCCAACTGAGGGGGAGAATGAGGAAATTCTATATATCACTCTGGACAAGATTCTTGAGACTGATGATCAAGTTGAGTGTGAACCTCTACTTGAGATCCATAGATCCTAGAGGCTGAGAAAACCACTCACACTGAGTTGGCTGGTCAAGAGGACCTAGGGATGAGATTGAATCATTCTACCATAGATGTGCCATCTCATGTACCCCACTCTCAACCATCCACCAATACTATTGTAAGTTCAATCCTTATATCACTAAAAGAAATGTTAGATGAGCACTCATCTTCATTGAAAAGCTAAAATGATGAATCTGTTATGGAAATGAAAGCTAAAATATTGTATGAAGTTCAGAAGTCTAAAACTAAGATAATGAATGATCTGGATTTTTTTAAAGGTGGCATAACTCACATCAATAAAGAGATCACCAAGTGGTTTGACCTACCCGCTAGCTCAGTCAAATAGAATATAAATATTCTCAGATCTATGTATGATAGCCTAAGGCTGACCACACAAGATATAACTAGTGTAAAGATGTATGTAAGCTAGATTGATGAGGTTATCATACATGGTGTGGAGAACATTGAAGAATATGTGTTTCAAACCCAACATCAGGCTATGCAGCTAGCTAAAGAATTAAGAGATGTTCTCTCAGATGATAATGGGAACATCTTTCAAACATTTCCTAGCAGATTTGAGACAAACAACTCTCATCTGGACAATAGAGTTATTGAAGTAGCCAGAAAGGGGGAGAAGTTCAATGTTGAGCAAGCTCTGAAAGTTCTTCAAGGAACAAGGATTTCTTTCAATTTACCTATACTGGATAAGAACAGGCCTTTAGGTTTTGATTTCCAAGGTCAAGAAAGAGTAGCTCCGGATAAGCAGCTTTTTAAAAGAAAGGAGAGAGAAGGACTGATGCTTCATGAAGAATTCATGGCCTAGAGAAGAACTGAACAAGCTAATGATCCAGACTTTGAGTATTGGAGTGATGATTCAAGGAATATCATAATCAATGCCTGGATTAATCATGGACAAATTCTAATGAATATTGATAGTGTGTATTCTTCAGAAGAATGAATAAAACTTCTAGAGAGACAATCTCTAAGGGAAAGTGTTTTCAAAGAAAATTTGGCGAGGAAGAATAATTCAAAGAGAATGCCTTCCAAATACATTCCCAAACCTTTCATGTACTTCAAGATGAAGGGGAACAAGGCCAGAATTGCTGAAGGAGAGCTGTTGTTCAGGGAGAAGACACTAGTTTAGATACAACAATTCAACTAGTGGACAAGCATCCAGTACCATGAAATCTAAAATTTCTTATGATGTTATTATGATAAATTGTAATGGACATAGGTTCCTTCAATTAAACATTTGGTCTTTGTTGGGTATTGTATCCACAATTACCTGGATTTGAGGAAGCCACCTATCAAGCTAGGATGAATTCACAATGTATTTGATGAAATATTTTAAGTTGTGCTTGCAGTTATTCCACGCTAAGTACACACCAATGTCAGGGTGCAGTGGGTCAATATACACGGGTCTGCGCAACGTAATCCCTCGTTGAGCAGATCAGTGTGTTGGCCTACGTGTACTCTCTCTATTGGGGTGTACTTAATTTCAAGTACAGGGCTATGATAAAGCAAGAGCAGACAAGGAGCAAGGTTGGGCCAAAGACCAGCTCACGGAAAGAAAGAGGAGAAATCGCCTAAGTAAAAATCGACGAGAATCACTATGTGATTCTCGCCGAATCGGCGAGAATCACTTATGATTCTCGCCGAGTCGCCAAGAATCACTAGCTCATTCTCGTCGGTTGAAGCCGGCAGTCTCGACACCGCCAGAAATTTCTCTAAGGCAGAATCGTCGAGAATCACTAAGTGATTCTCGCCGATTCGTCGAGAATGACTTTGCATTCACGGCGATTCGGCGAGAATCAAGTGTGATTCCCGACGTTTCTCCCCGGCTTCTATATCAGCGCAGCCAGAATTCAGCTAAGTAGGATTCGGCGAGAATCGTTGGTGATTCTCGCCGATTCGTCGAGAATCACCTACGATTCTCGCCGAATTTGACTTGGGCAATTTTCCGATTCTTTCTGGACCGGTCCACGTTACCTACGGTATTTCGAACCGGATTTAGGTCTTATCGCTGGTGGGACCCACAACGGTCATATACTTAACCTAATATATATATACCTCCGTATGTATGAACAAGAGAACGACCAGATACGCGAATTCAAAAAGAACAGCCGCCGACGTGACCTAGTTCGCGATCTTGCTCCGCCGACCGTCTCCGCCCTCGAGCAATTCGTCGTCGCTGTTGATCTCAAGTTCTTCCAGATCTCCGGCGACAGAAGCTTAGGCTAGCATAGCGTCTCACGCGTCGAACCAGAGATCCCTTGTCTCTTGATTCGTTGATCGGGAAAAACCTTCCCCTTCCGAATCGATCGAGACGACCGATCCTAGTGTGACCGTTGGAAGACCTTGCTTCCTTTGCTACGAAGTTTGAATCTCGATTGCACGGCAGCAGCTCTCTGTCGCCGCCACTTATTCCGTGAACCTAGCCGCCGCTCCAAGCCGCCGCCGGTTTCGGGAAGGTTCAATCCAAGTGAGATCTAGGGTTGTGGACTCTTCGTTGACTTCAAGAACACGTCGTCGAACGAAGTGGGACACCTTAGTCTCCATACATTGTTTGTATTTCTTACAAGCTATTTTCAATTTTTGTAAAGGACCGATTGGTCTCTAGTGGTAAGGGTTGAGTGCAACCCGTGTTGTGGGAGTGGTGACTCCTATGTGTGGAAGGGTTCCTTCCGTTAGTGCAAGGATTGGATTTCAATCCTGTTGGTGAAGTGACCGAGTCGTCCCTGGTTGGGAGATAGGTCGAAGGGGGAAAGTGGACGTACCCAAATCGGGGAACCACTATAAATTGCTTGTGTCCTGTCTGTGCTATGTTGTTTTGTTTTCTTGTACAGGTACAATTTTAATTCCGCAAATTCGCTGCAAGACACCTATTCCCCCCCCATAAGTGAAGCTAGTTGGCACTAGGTGGACTTTCAAGTGGTATCAGAGGGAGGTTGCTCATCAAAAAGGTTCACACCTTGAGTAGAATCCTGCCACCAGTGTCACAAGCATGGAGCTGGTTTATGGGATCTCTCCGCTAAGACTCCCCGTGTGCACAAAGGACTATTATCCCATCTGGAAGATGAGGGTATCCTTTTATTTGGAGGCCATCGACCCTCGCGCATCAATCATCTTGGAAGAGGGTCCGTTCATTCCCATGAAGGCCTCCTGCTCTGGAAAGGATATGCAGATCCCCAAGGAGACTACTGAAATGTCTGAGATTGAATTCTCTCTTTTCAACTTGGATAAAATGATTCGTAAAATCATCCTGGATGTCTGGACTGGACCTTCCCGGTCAAGACTTGAAAAGTGTAAGACGGCCAAGTCCTTATGGCAAACTGTATCAGACCTCATGGCGGGATCAGACAGAACAGGGATAAGTCGTCAGCAAGAGGATGGAGCATATATGGGGGTCAGCATTTTTGAAGAAGAAAGTGATGACCGATTTCTCAGTATCAGGGCTCCTGTGTCCTTATCAGAGACTGAGGAGGAAGTTGATGAAGACTGCTCAGCTGAGGATGACTCAGCTGCCCCGGTCAGTCCTAACACTATTCCTGATCAGCTAAGTCAGGACCAGGTAACTTCTTCACCTTGCCCCTCTCTTCCTCATGTTCCTGAAGACAGGAATATTTTGGATGATTGCCCTCCAGAAAATCCTGATGCCCTGAAGAGTGTCCTTCAGAAAAGCAACCTGATTGTTGAGGAGCAAGCTCAGGAGATTGCTCGGCTGAAAATCTTATTGGTTCTCCAATTGACATCCAATAAGGTTAAGGACTCTAAAATCTCAGATCTAGAGAGTAGTCTAGAGAATGAGAAGAGGATAGTATCCAACTTTTCCAAGGTTGATGCTATCAAAAGAAAGGAAGAAAATGGGTGGATCTCCCGAATTATCAATTCATGGAGAAATGGGGAAACGGTATTTAGACTCCCCACTCCAGGAAGGAAAGGTACTCATCATGCCTACAGGTATGATCACAGGAACAACCGTGGTCACTGCAAGGGTGATCTGCCCTCATGTGGAAACACCCATAATGCAAGGGCTGTCATGGCCACCCTTGAGAGAATGCCTAAGGCTCGTTCTGAACCCTTTGTATTCTCGGCCACAGCCCCAACTCTGCATGAATCTGCTGATATCAGCTCTCAATGCTCCTCTCACCACCCTAGGACACAAAGGGGGGGGGGGGTTAGAAGTCATGCAGTTAGTGCTCATGGTGTAACATCCCATTTCCGGCTAGACCTTTAGGAGTCAGTTGGTTGTGGTAGAACCCTAGGGAGCCCAAAACTTGAAATAAATCGACCAAGAAATCGGGTCACGGGTTGGTCACGCCCGTGACCGACCCGTCACGCCCGTGACATAGGGCGTGACCACATTCGACGATCGTCGATTTCAGTTCGACGATCGTCGAACCCAAAATTTGTCACCAGACCTGTCACGCCCGTGACTCGCCATGTCACGCCCGTGACATAGGGCGTGACCACGATCGTCGGTTCCAGATCGACGGTCGTCGACCCAAAATTGGCCCCCGGGGCATGTCACGCCCGTGACCCGCCATGTCACGCCCGTGACATAGGGCGTGACACGCTCGACAATCGTCGATTCCAGTTCGACGTCGTCGAACCAGAATTAGTCACCAGGCATGTCACGCCCGTGACCCACAATGTCACGCCCGTGACATAGAGTGTGACACGCTCGACGATCGTCGATCCCAGTTCGACGATCGTCGAACCCAGAATTGGCTAATCGGGCCTGTCACGCCCGTGACCTATGTGTCACGCCCGTGACCAAGGCCGAAATGACAAGCCAGGTTGGAAATTTCGGTAACCGACGCCATAATAAATTTTGACCTTGGGAATGAAAATCAAGAGTATTCATGGGTCGTTCCCTACTTTAATTATGTTAATAATTAAGGAAAAGTGGGTCCAATAGGAAATTGCCACCTGGCAAGCACCTCTTCATCTCCAACTTTTCAACTGCCATTCGTCATAACCGAAACGTCATAAGGGTGTTATTAATGGCCGCCAACGTTTCATCTCCAACGTTTCATCACTTCCCCTCCCCATTTGCTGATCTATAAAAGATTCCTAAGAGCAAGAGGAAAAGGTTACACTCCCTCAAACTGTTTCAGACTTCCCCTTGATGTTGAAGAATTTCCGGCGACGCCACCACCGCGCAAATGGCTTTCCGACGCTCTGCACGCCTTCAACCCGCGAACAAGGTCCTCCCCTCCCTCTTCTTCTGCGGATAGATCTTAGGAATCGTTAGGAGAGATATCGGGCTCAAAAGAGCCAGATCGGATGAGCGTGTTCGTGGTTTTCCTAAAATTTCATGGTGGCGGGTTCGCCGGAAACCGCCTCTCCGGCGACCGTGCCGCCGCCCGACGATAGCCCTCGCCTCAACGGAGGTGGTGGTGGTGGTGGTGGCCGGCCAGGGAGATGGCTGGATGGCCGGGAAATAGCTTGGAAAAGCTACAGGATATTAGGTTTTTAGGCCTCTGGTTCGGGCTGTTGAAGAAGATGAACAGTGACATGAGAAATAAATTCTATTTTTAAAATAATTTCTGAATGAAAAATCTGTCTTGTTAAATAAATTGGGAAAAATACCTAAAGGCTCCTACAGGAAAAATGATCAACATAGGAAGTGTAGCCCTTGAAGTCTACTTTAATTCAAAATTAATTTCACTCGATTTGAAATTCTGGTTAGACCACAACACCCTTTTTGGTGAGATCTACCCAGAGGGTTGCCTTGACCTTAGAAAAATTTCCCACTCCAATTCAGTCATCCAAATGACTTGAAATTTGGGGTGTGGTCTAATCTTACATATATCTAGGTGCTATCCAAAAATGAGAATCTTTGGAGAATATTTTTCTATAGTTTTTAGAAAAATTCAATAATCCTAGCCGAATTTAATTAGATAGTTAAATAACTTCCAAACCCTCCCAAATTCTGGTGAGTGGTCCCTGGGGTCACCATAAGGTTCTGTATAATTTTTCATCTCATTTGTAGATGGTTTGGATTAGAAATGATCAACCCTAAGTTTTGCCCTAATAAGGGGTCTTAGGTTAAAAGTGCACTTTTGAAGTTTGAGTGGTGAGATCACCTCAACAGAGGCTGAGATTTTTACCACTGGCTAGTAATATTCTCTAGCATCCCCTCATGGAGTTTGAGGTGGATCGGGGTAAGTTTACCCTAAGGACCAAGGCCAAACCCTAAGGTTGGTTCTTGGTGGGTTGTGAAGGTCATGTGATCAAATGACTTTGGATTGACCCGAAATTGGGTGAAGAGAACCATAGGGTCAATATAGTTCTCTGGATGAAATCTTAGTAAATTTGGAGACCGTTGGGATACCTGAAAGTCTAACCCTAGTTTAGGGCGCAAAACTTGTAGAGATAGGAAATGATACTAAATCATATTGAAAAGTGGTGAGATTTGGGGAGAGTGAATTATAGGGATGGTACAACTCTGGATATTTTTTTATGAATTTTATCTTCATTATTTTGGATACTTCCTTTAATGATTCAGTAGTTGTATGATTTGCTTAGAAAATTTATTAGGGAATACACACTCACTGGAAAGTGATGAAACTTAAGCAGAGAACGTTTATTATGATTTTAAATCTCTGTGAATTTTTATGGGATTTTTGGAAGATTAATTCTAAGGCTCGCTTCATTAAGTATGTTTTACCTTGATTATTTGATTAAATCTTTAGTGGTGGTTAGTAAGCTAGTAAAATTATAATTCTCTGCACAAAGATCTTTTATATATCATACTACTGACTAGTGATTTTTCTATAATTTTTAGATGAATAATTTCAGTACTTCCTTCACTACGTAGAATTAATATGATTATACTAAATAAATTATTTAGAGGTTAAATACTTTCTATAAAATTCTGAGAATTTGTATTTGAGGTTATTTTGCTGTTATTTAATGATCATGATTTTTGAGTAGCCATTACTTAGGAAGATCATGTAGTTCATGTTTAAAATGACCCGTGGCACGTCCTTTGGGAAAATTAAATAAATATCAGATTAATTAGGAAAATTATAAGTTTCTGGATTTAGACAAAGTATGATATGGTAGACCTCCAGTAAATATTATAGGAGATTTGGAAGATAATTTGGTGTACCTCCCCTTGGGTACCTCATATAGTTTAGGATGGTCTGCATATAGTAAAGCCACAGAATTTTGATAGTTGATGGTTGGTAGGGCGAACTAGGATCGAGTTCATCATTGGGAGACTTGTTGGAATAAGGGAGTACGAGAACGACGAAAGATCGTCCATCCCGGGGAGAAGAGGAAGAATCTTAATACTCTAGGGTTAGAACTAAAGTAACTAAAAGAGGATCGGGTTAAGGGAGATCAACCAATAATAATAAGTGCCTTGCGAAAGGGAACTTCGGGCCGTAATGCCGCCGTCTTGGTTCCTAGTGCCCCTTGAGAGCCCTTCACGGGGTATACCGGGGGCAGTCCTGGGCTAACGTAAACCATAGGAATAATAAATTAAAAGAGCAACTAGTATAACTAGGGTTGCACACACTCACTCCCCGATAGCTAGGAAAGTAGAAAAATAGGACTTGTTGCCATTCAGACAGTAGCTCTGAAGGTAGATGCACGGACAGGACTGTCCGGGGGGCCGAGGGCTCGAGGGTTGGAGTACAGAATAAAGGTGGTGGGTCTTCGGTACCTGATCGTCGTTCACACCGACATCGATACGCTGACTCGGCGGTGTAGGACACTTAGCCAAAGAAAGTCTGGAGGGTACATCCAGCAACAGTACGCGGATACTCTAGGTTGTGTTCTTCTAGGGGCGTACGGGAGGGCTAGGCCTGGTAGTGTGGATGCCCGCCTAGGAGTGGGGGGCCCGACCCACTGTCTCCGTTTGCCACTACGGAGGTTCCTGGGAGTGAAGCTAGCTGCCCGAACAGGGGGAACTAAAGGTCTGTGCGCATAGAGTCGTGTGCGTGGGTTGCACTTGCATGAATCATGGCATAGCATATCACTACACTCATATTTGCATACAACCGACATCCCAACGTATAAATCGGTATGGGACTTTTTATACGATGGGAGCTTTGCAGAAGATCCCTTAACTTATAAGTTTGTATGGGCATTCATATAAGTTAAGGTTACATACTTACTTACTTGTTGCTTACTTACTATTCTCTAGCTGCCTTTTATACAATTTGCTATTTATTAATTGTTCTACCTATTACAACATTTATACTGTTCACCTGTTATAACTTGCTAGTTAGGTCTACCGTCACCTGCTTGACTATTCTCCACTTTTGTAGCTTCCCTTTCCTCCTCTCTGCCCGGTGCTTAGGAGCCGTGGTGGGAGGGGTAGGGGATGATAGGGCTTAGTCTTTATGACTAATGGTTTTCGAACCAAACATTACAGGAGCTCCGGATGGGAGACAGGGATCAGCACCAGCGGAGTACGGTGCGCATGGAGGTGGGACAGTCTAGCACCGGTGCACCTGCGACCAGCTCCATGAGTGATTAGTATTTTCTTAGCTTCCGCGATGAGTGACTTGTAGTGAGGACTCTGATGTACTGGGCTCGAGCCCATTTATCTATTTTCCTATTATATGTATTGATGGACTGGATATGATTCACTTTTATTTACATGTTTCTGTGGACTTGTTTACATTTCTTGTATAAATACTTCTCTCTCTTGTGATCGAAAAGGGCCGGCAGAATTGGCGATTTGTAGTGGTTGCCTTCCCGAGATGTCGGTGCCACCGCAAAGCGGCAATTCTGGGCTAAGACCCCGGTGGTTGAAAAAGAAAAAAAAAGGGGGTCTTACACATGGGGCCTCTGAAAGGGTGCTGATTGAAAGGAAGGCACCACCTCCCAGGCCTCATGACGCTCACTACATGCCTTCCTTCCACCCTTCCAAGTGTCACGATGGAAGAGGCAATTTTGAGAGCAGATCCGGCTCTATCCCGTTTAGACCTAGGTCCTTGACTACCTCAGTCACCGGGTCAGGTCAGAAACGGAGATACAACATTCACACATGTTGGTACTGTGGCAAGGTGGGTCACTTTGCCATAGATTGTTGGCATAACCCCTCTGTGTCAAGGGCAAGGGCGTTTCCACCTCCTCTGGGCAGAGGTAGTCTTCCTGACAGGATTTCTGAGGGAAGGCACTCGTGTTTTTATGCTAACAAGAACCTATGACCCAATATATATTGGGCTCCTAAGGTAAGGTAACACTCTTTGGTGCAGGGCAGTCTAGGCTCCCGTAAACATGATGGGAGCTAGACAGAAGATGTTCCAAGAATGGATTGGAACAAGTATCTGGAACAAATGAAGTACTATCTACAATGGGATACTCAAATTGAACACATGGTATGCTCTAATCAGAGGGATTAAATGATAAATCTTACAATCCCAGGTATCATTGATCAGCTTCAATGCTTGAGTCATATTGTGTCGACATTTACATATATATATATTTATATATATACACATATATGTGTGTTCACCTAAGGAAAAGTTAAAATTGTAAAAATAACCCTTAGATACATTATTAAAGATGTACCAGTAAATTCACTGGTAGATTCGAGAATGAACTTCAATGGGCATAAATCACAAGCTAAAAACTAAAGAAGATACGTTATTGGGAGTCACTGAGAATGACAACTGACATTAAGAATTTTGCGTTTATCGATCTACAAATAACTTATGAAATTTGCTAGCCCATGTTAGTGGGTTAGGCAAACCAAAGTTGATGTGCCTCCTAAGCCGTGTGGTATGTTGAAACATACTTGGATTAAGAAACAATCTTTTTGAATCCTTTCCAACCCTTGACAAAGACGTAAATTAGGAATCCCGGCGATTCCCATCGAACTGAAGTTATACATAGATAAACCCGGTTTACATATACATATACCCGACAAACCAAATTCACCGAGACCCGACAACTCTTCCGCTATTCCATTCCCGCCGACTCTTCGACTTTCGATATTCGCCGAGACCTCCCCGCAAGAATCCCACCGATCCTCTCCTCCCGGCGATTTCCATCTTCGTGAGCCAGTGTTGACCTAACTCCGAATCCCGTAAGCCTTCCCTCTCGTAACTAGGGTGGTCGTCCAAGCTTCGCCGCAGATCACTGTCGCTAGTTTCTTCGGGTGGTCCGTCGTCTCTCTGGTGAAGCTGCCGGAACTCTCTCTTCCGCTCCGCATTAGGTACCTTCTCTTGTCCAGTATAAGTGATTTAAGCTTAATATAGCTTTGGTATTCACTCTCGTGGTTTCGGATTAGACTTAGACTTGGAAATCCCTCCCTCGGTTTGCAATGGCTCCAAGAACCACTGCCGGCCTGGTCACCGGATGCGAGTTGGTGCGAACCGGGTTCTCCCATGCCTCGGATGAATTCAGAAATATCATCATTATGCTTGAGGAAGCGGGACTCACTTTCGTACTGGAGCACCCTTGCAAAATCCTGGACAACGAAGTCATGGAGTTCTTCGCGACAGCCAAACTCCGAAAGGAAGACACATGCATCAAGAGTAAGGTTGCTGGGGCAAAGATTAAGATGTCTGCAAGGAAGCTGACCCAATGCCTGCAGCTATCCTGTTCTGAGCAAGAAGATTACCTAGAGGAACATGATAGAATAAGAACCCTATTGTTCTGTGGACTGTCCAAGGGGACAAGGTCAATAAAGAGAAAAGACATGAACGAGGAGGGGAAACTGTTGTCAGACATCATTGGGAAGGTTCTAATTTGCAAACCTGGATCACACGACCATATCTCAGGGGATATGTTCAAGCTTCTGGTAGCGATTGTCTGCAGAAAAAGGTTCAACTGGGGAGCCATACTCTTTGAGAAAATTAAAGACACTCTCTGATCCCCAAGCTTTGGTAGACTAATTAGTCTCTATCGTAATCAGCTGGACGGAGATAAATTTGACATGAGCAAAGGAGTGCCCCTGCACTATTTGAAAAGGATGGACTCAAGCATATTCGACTGGTGGGAGCGTCGAATAGGGCAAGTTGCCATGGACAGAGACCAAGATGCATCTCTAGCTGAGGACACCAGTGCTCCTGCATACACTGTGGCAGTTCCCAGTGAAGTTCCTGATGTACTGACTGCAGGAACTGAGGGGGAGCCTCTACCCGCTTCTGCTAATATGATATCTGACATCTCTCAGATAGCTAGAGATGCGATTGAGACTGTGCAAGAAGAGAGTGAGGAGGTGGAGGTGGTGGAAGATGAAGTAGCTGATAAGGAGGAGGAAGAGGAAGAAGAGGAAGATGTGAATCATATGACCGATAAGACTGAGAACATGGAAACTGAGGAAGTGGTGGAAGAGGAAGTAGCTGATGAGAGGATGGAAGTGGTGACTCCTCGGGATGCTGCTGATGTTCCATCTGAGGAACAAGCTCCTGAGAAATTGGATGCAAGAATGGAGGGGGAGCCCTCTCAGCAACCTTCTGTGAACATTCCGGAACATCCTACAGTGGATGCCAGTATTCCTCCCGTGGAATCTATTCTAGTGTCCAGCTCACCTAGTGTTTCTGCTGAGGAGACAAACCAGGGCGTGCCTGATGTTCCTCCACTTCAAGCAAATATAGCAAATCACACGGTAAACATTGTCCAAGGAATAGTGAATGAGCTCAAAGTATCTTTTGAGCAAGCTCAAAAGAAAGTGTTAAAAAGGATTAAGAAGTCTGAGAATCTAATGCTCAAGAACGTTGTGGAAATTAATCACAAACTGGATCTAATGGAGAAGAAGTTCGAAGACAAGTATACAACAGCCAGCAAAGCTGTCACTCTTCTTATGGAAGGTCTTAAAAAGACTACAGATACTCTGGGAATAGTTAATAGTAATGCACATGTTGTGGCAAATAGCATACAGAAATTCGATGCCAACATGATGCTTCTAAATGTAAATCAAAAAGGCCTGCTGACTGAGTTCTCAAACTCTCTGAAGCACATAGATGAGTCCCTACACTCCTATGCAAACTCCATTGCAGTCGAAGCCAAAAAGGGGGAGGAAGAATATACTGCTAAAATGGCCGGGCTTCAGCAAATCATCATCAAAAATTTCGACCAGTCTAATGTATATGTTTATGATAGTTGCCGGTGGTTGCTCAAACAAGTATTAGGCACCGATATCCTTGAAAATCCTGAGGGTAATCCTGCTCCTGAGACTCCTGAGAATAATAATGTGAATGATGAGGGAGCAAGTGCAGAAGGAATTCCTAATGAGGGAGCAAGTGCAGAAGGAGTTCCTTTAAGTGAAGCTGATACTCAAGGGGCTGCTAGGGACAGTTCCAAAGCAAAATTGATGGCCATGTTTGACAAAGAAGCCCTAGCAAAAGCCAGGAACAAGAGAAAAATTCAAGAAGGGACATCTAGGGAAACGCAAGCTGAAAAGAAGATCAGATTGAAGGAGGATGATGTGAGGAGCGAAAAATGGAGTCCTGTATCAAAGAGTATTATCTTGGACACATTTTTATTACAACAGAGGGGGAAAATAAATCGAAATGATGTATATAGTCAGTACGAATGGGTGCGGCATAAAGAATTTGAAGCTAAACGTAACATATTTTTCAGGAACAACACCGTGGCAGATAAAGCCCCTCCTCCCAGATATCATCCAAAGCCTAAGGAATATTTCGAAAGGCAAAGCAAGAAATTCCTGGCTCAAAAGCTTAAGGAGAGTCTTGCTAAGGAGAAATAGGCTTAGGACCTTTTCCGCTTCTTATTGCATATCAATTTTCTCATATTATCATATGAACAAGCCTTGTGGATTTATATATATATATGATTTCATGTTTAACTCAAGTATTGTTCTGCTTGCTTTTGTTTTTGTATGTCTTATTTATTCTCTGGATGGTGGTATTCATCTTAGCTAGTAGGATTTTGGCTTCGTCAAATAGGGGGAGATTGTTGGGTATTGTATCCACAATTACCTGGATTTGAGGAAGCCACCTGTCAAGCTAGGATGGATTCACAATGTATTTGATGAAATATTTTAAGTTGTGCTTGCAGTTATTCCACGCTAAGTACACACCAATGTCAGGGTGCAGTGGGTTAATATACACGGGTCTGCGCGACGTAATCCCTCGTTGAGCAGATCAGTGTGTAGGCCTACGTGTACTCTCTCTATTGGGGTGTACTTAATTTCAAGTACATGGCTATGATAAAGCAAGAGCAGACAAGGAGCAAGGTTGGGCCAAAGACCAGCTCACGGAAAGAAAGAGGAGAAATCGCCTAAGTAAAAATCGACGAGAATCACTATGTGATTCTCGCCGAATCGGCGAAGAATCACTTATGATTCTCGCCGAGTCGCCAAGAATCACTAGCTGATTCTCGCCGGTTGGAGCCAGCAGTCTCGACACCGCCAGAAATTTCTCTAAGGCAGAATCGTCGAGAATCACTAAGTGATTCTCGCCGATTCGTCGAGAATGACTTTGCATTCTCGACGATTCGGCGAGAATCAAGTGTGATTCCCGACGTTTCTCCCCAGCTTCTATATCAGCACAGCCAGAATTCGGCTAAGTAGGATTCGGCGAGAATCGTTGATGATTCTCGCCGATTCGTCGAGAATCACCTACGATTCTCGCCGAATTTGACTTGGGTAATTTTCCGATTCTTTCTGGACCGGTCCACGTTACCTGCGGTATTTCGAACCGGACTTAGGTCTTATCGCTGGTGGGACCCACAAAGGTCATATACTTAACCTAATATATATATACCTTCGTATGTATGAACAGGAGAACGACCAGATACGCGAATTCAAAAAGAACAGCCGCCGACGTGACCTAGTTCGCGATCTTGCTCCGCCGACCGTCTCCGCCCTCGAGCAGTTCGTCGCCTCTGTTGATCTCAAGTTCTTCCAGATCTCCAGCGACAGAAGCTTAGGCTAGCATAGCGTCTCACGCGTCTAACCAGAGATCCTTTGTCTCTTGATTCGTTGATCGGGAAAAACCTTCCCCTTCCGAATCGATCGAGACGACCGATCCTAGTGTGACCGTTGGAAGACCTTGCTTCCTTTGCTATAAAGTTTGAATCTCGATTGCACGACAGCAGCTCTCCGTCGCCGCCGCTTATTCCGTGAACCTAGCCGCCGCTCCAAGCCGCCGCCGGTTTCGGGAAGGTTCAATCCAAGTGAGATCTAGGGTTGTGGACTCTTCGTTGACTTCAAGAACACGTCGTCGAACGAAGTGGGACACCTTAGTCTCCATACGTTGTTTGTATTTCTTACAAGCTATTTTCAATTCTTTGTAAAGGACCGATTGGTCTCTAGTGGTAAGGGTTGAGTGCAACCCGTGTTGTGGGAGTGGTGACTCCTACGTGTGGAAGGGTTCCTTCCGTTAGTGCAAGGATTGGATTTCAACCCTGTTGGTGAAGTGACCGAGTCATCCCTAGTTGGGAGATAGGTCGAAGGGGGAAAGTGGACGTACCCAAATCGGGGAACCACTATAAATTGCTTGTGTCCTGTCTGTGCTGTGTTGTTTTGTTTTCTTGTGCAGGTACAATTTTAATTCCGTAAATTCGCTGCAAGACACCTATTCCCCCCCCCCCCATAGGTGAAGCTAGTTGGCACTAGGTGGACTTTCAGTCTTATATATATATATCTATAAATCTGGAATGCTATCTGCCAATATGCTTAAAGCTTTATTGTTCATCATAATATTCTTTATCTGATAGTTATCTGTGATAAAACATTATTACGTTATATCATGATGGCTATGTTGATATAATATTTCTGTTATATAATTGTCGTATTATGATTTTATGGTTAATGCACCTTAACATTGATGTGTGTTCCGCCCTCTTAAAATATGGGGAGATTGTTGGGAATACTACCCTCAATATTCATAGATTTTAAGAATCATCACCTACAATGCTAAAAGCATAATTTATTTTATGGCATATCTACTTCATGTTTATGCATGATACATTTACTGTTGAATCTAAAATAGGTTTAGAGAAAAGAAGGACTATACCGCTAAGTAGGTATAGCAATGTTCACTATATCGATGACATACCATTGAGAATGAAGTCTCTACTCAACGATATCGTGGGGAAGAAGCTGAATGAAGTAGTTCTCAACGCCAAGGCCGATACCACTGAGAAATAATATTATACTCAATGTTATCATTGAAGATGGGATAAATATTGCCGTTGAGCCCGTATAGAGTGTTGAGACTCAAAATTGGAGATGCTACATAAAATAACGATAGATTATTCTATTCATGTCCATGCCGATGACAAGACGTATTTCAGGACCATTGTAGAAGTCAAAGGTATAAAAGAAGATATGCTAGGGAGATGGAACATAACCCAACATCCCAACCAAGTGTCACCATCAATTGCAAAACCTAAAGAGGCGCACTGGGAGCACGTTAGTTCTTTTTGATTGCTTTCTAAAGAACAAGAGAGAGTCAATCAAACTCAAAGCTAGATCTTCTTCCAACTACTATAGTAGAAGATTAAGGAGGAGAAAGCCCTACCCATTTTATCTGAAGATCAATTTGTTCAAGGGCTGCTCTAGAAACTTGCCATCAACAAGAACAATAGAAGAATAGAAGCATTAAGGTCATATTATTTTATGTCTTCTATTGTAAAATATTTCAACTATCTTTTCTGTAGGATCTACTTGTAGATCTGAGCTGTATGGCCTTTATGCCTGAGTTGTAGGGATATACTCCTAGCCTGAGCTGTATGACTTTGTGATAAGTCTGAGATAGGACTTGATGATATGTATGAGGTAGGAAACCGAGAGTGTTTCTGAGTTGTAGGAGTTAAAGTACTTTGAGTTATAGGGCTTGTGTGCCTGAGGTAGGATTTGGAGGAGATCTGATAAATCTTGTGAGATTTGAGTTGTAAGCTCTAAGGAGCCAAGTTTTGGAGGAGATTGCCTAGTCTAGCACACTGCTATATAAGTGTAGAGGGAAAGTGGATGTATGAGAGGACTTAGCGCAACCACTCGCACCAAAAGCCCGGACTGTTGGAGGACGGCGCCACTAATCTTTATATCAAAGGTCCTCGGGCGGATCCACGGGGCAGCCAGTTAAGCCATTACCGCATAGCACCGCAGCGCGGGGGCGATTCCGGACCGCAGCCCCAACAATCCCCCCTGGAAACGACCCCGGGGTTTCGAACCCGCGACCCCCTCTGATACCAATTGAGAGGACTTAGCGTAACTACTCGCACCAAAAGCCCGGACTGTTGGAGGACGGCGCCACTAATCTTTATATCAAAGGTCCTCGGGCGGATCCACGGGGCAGCCAGTTAAGCCATTACCGCATAGCACCGCAGCGCGGGGGCGATTCCGGACCGCAGCCCCAACAATGTATCCAAACCTTGAGGAACCATTATAAATATCTGTGTACTTGTTGTGCTTTACTTTTACTATTAACTGCTAAATTTTGATTAGTAGAAAAGAAAGTGCAAATCCACATATTCACCTCCCCCTCTAGGTGAGTTAGATAACCAATTACAACAAACTATCATGCGACCATATGCGATTGGCCGAGAGAGGCCTTCCATGGGGGCCTCTCGGTCGTATGTCCAAGGGTGGTAGGCCGAGGGAGGTTGGTCGTGGGGTCCTCACAGCGGCGCACCGTGGGTGCGCGCTCAAGGGAGGATGGTCGGAGGAGGCTAATAGTGGGGGCCGCATAGTCGCATGTCGCGGGCATGCTAACAAGGGAGGTAGGCTAGGGGAGGCCGACCATGAGAGACTCAGGACCGCATGTCACGGGCGCTAAACCAATGGAGGTCGGCCGCTAGGGTCTAGTGCCTAGTAACGGGCGGCCTCCCGACAGTCGTGCAGTGTGTAACACGATGATAGTTGGTGCATTTATTGAGCATGGATTGCACATGCGGATCGTGCGTGTGGTGATTTCCCCCATTACCTCCCACTAACTTAGTTGGGTGTTGGGTCCATTAATCATAATATCCCAGATTTGAAGAAGGCCCATAAGTCAATAGTATACACATGATTGTATTTGATATACGTTTAAGTTCAATATTTGCAGGATGTCTACTGTTCCATGATTAGACAGGTTGTCAGGATAAGAATAATATTTGGACTCAAGACAGGATGTTGGAAAAACAGAAATCTGGCTAAGTCCAGAAGCATTAAGTGAGTTTGGTTCACTCAATGTAGAAGGCTAAAGTGTTGGCAGAAGATCAGGCACTCAAAGCCTCAGTATTGCTGGACTCAAATCTGGCCAAGTATAGAAGCATTGAGTGAAGGTTGTTCACTCAACGTTTACTCAAAAGGAAATCTATCTAAGTACAAATGCGTTGAGTGAAGAAGGCTCACTCAATGCCTTATCAATATTGTATCAGATTCCAGAAGCGTTGAGTGAAGGTTGTTCACTCAACGTCTTCATGCAAAAATTCAGTACAAGTCCAGAAGCATTGAGAGATGAAGGCTTACTTAATTCCTACAGTCAGAATGTCAGCCAAGTCTAGAAGCGTTTAGTAAAGGGGCTTCACTCAACGCCTTCAACTAGAAGAATTTTGCCAAGTACAAAGTGTTGAGTGTTGAAGGTTCACTCAACTCCTTATCAGTTCAGCTGTCTGAGATAAAAGCATTGAGAGATGAAGACTTACTCAATGCCTCAAGAAGCAGATTTTCTACTAAGTGTTTTTGCATTAAGTCACATAACTTCACTCAATGTTTATGTAGATTGACTGTGAAAACTGCTAAGTCCACAAGTGCAGAGTCATGTTGACGTCATACAAATTCAAATCAAGCGAGATTTATGCACTAGAAGCCAAATGACGCAAAACTCTTTCTGAACAGCAGTTAAAGCTAAAATACCTTTGCAGCTGCTATCTTGTCTTGCCCATACAGATAAAAGAGTCGCTGGACAGTGAAATATAAAATGACTTCTACAAAGGAATTAAAAGCAAGAACTCTTCTCAATTTTCTTCCTGGAGTAGTCTTCTTCTTCTCAAATCCATTATTCTTGTTTTATAGAAGATTAGTAAAGCACTCAAAGGAAATTGTTGTTCATCTTCAAGGATATTGCTTTCAACTCTGAGATATAAAAGCTTGAAGATACAAAGCTCTGCATCAGGTCTTCTCATCACAAGTAGAACTACACTAAAGATCAAGAATCTTGTTGCTATGAAGAGTTAGGACTGAGTTTACTCAGTTCAGAAAGGTGACTTAGAGTACTATTTCTCATGAGTCAAACAATCTGTAACTCATTACTCAACTTGTAGGATTGCTGGTTAATCTGAGCTGTAAGCCTGAGTTATAAAGGCTGAGTGTAGGAGCTATGTCTCTGAGTGTAGAATCCTGTTTAGGATCTGAGGTAAGGCCTGGGGCTTGAGGTAGGATCTCTGTGTAAATTTAAGGTAGGAGAATTGTGAATCTCTGAGTGTAAAGTTGCTTAGCCTGAGGTAGGAGTTGTTATACTCTGAGTTGTAAGAGTGAGCTTCACTCTGAGGTGTAGGATCCTGAGGGATCTGAGATGTAAGCTCAAGGACCCGAGTAAAAGGAGAAGTTGGCAGGATCTAGCTCTCTGCTAGATAGGTGAAGGGGGAAAGTGGATGCATCCAAGATAGGGGAACCGCTATAAATTTTTGTGTGTTGTGGTGTATCTTGAAGGCTAATCAACAAAATCTAACACACAACTAGATCTAGGCTTAAAAGAATCAAAAAGATTTAAACATACCTATTCACCCCCTAGTTGTGTAGCTACTCTTGAACAAAGACTTTCATAGGGGTCATGGAATTTTGTCTAATTATCGCCCAGAATTCCTATAAATTGAGTGGGACTCTATCATTTGTCATCCAAAATCACCGGAGTCCAGAGCTGGAGCAACAGTAATCTATAGTGATACAACTTTTGAAATGCAATAATCTATCAATCTATGTAGGAAAAAATTATTTGTAGAAATCAACCCAACTGGTCATTAGATACTTGAGAACATTAGGATATTTTTCAGCATATTTGTTTAACATCTGATTTAACTGAACATTGAAATCAAGAATTGTTGGTGAGAATCAAATGTAGTCATTCAGAGAAAAAAGTTTATCATTCTTTACCTAGTTTGGACCTAAACCCTAGATCCTACTAATATGAACTTTACATAAAATAATTCTTGATTGAGAAAATACCAATTTTATTGCATTCATCAAGACAATCTCTCTACCAACTATAAAAACACTTGGCAAAATAGTCAGATCCAACATGTTTTTTAAACACTCCAAGGCCTATTTGTAGCTAGCTTCGGTTTCATTAAATATGAATGCAAATGCGGTAAAGAATGTTAAATTCGTAGAAGTTTGTCCTATAATGGAGAACAACAGTAATCTATAGTGATTAGTCTTACAAGTGCAATTCATTATAAAGACATTCAGAAACATATTACTCAATTGGATAGATATTGGGTTAGAACAAAAAAACTCGCTTTGTAAATTACTACTCACATGATTCACAAAATTATAACTAATGTACTTTGCCTCACTAATGCATTTGTACAAAAACTAAATGGGAGTACCACCATTTAACTTCATAAACAACTTGAATTTTTATTGCATATTGTTCTCATGATAGAAGCGTTGGATGAGTTTCTCTTTTTTAAAGCCGATCATATTTTTCTAGGCTTAACTACATAAGCGTACATCTCTTCAACAATCTTTTGTTATTGATCATCTAGTCTACCTGCATAATTGTCTGCCTCCAAGTTTACAAATACACCACATTTTACACTAATTTTTCATTCTTTTGCACAGACAATTTTTTGTCCAAGTAGCATAAAAGTACATCAACATCGCTTTTAACTAATTATCCTTAGATTTCTCTTAATTTAACCACTTTGTAGTTGATTATCTCGAGAGAAACCGAATCTATCACATCCCAAAAGAACTCTCGGCATAGGTCTTCCATCAATTTTATTTATTCTTTGAATAGTGGCAATAAACTTCAACCCTTTGCCAACATTACGAGCCCACTGCACTAATCTCTCTTTACTAAGAAACATTGCAACCATAACAAATGTATTCCTACATCTACTTAATTTAATTTCTCAATTATTTTCAACCTACAATCAAGACATTAAAAGGTAAACATTACAACTATGTTTGAGGAGAGAAAGGGCATGAATTCAAATGAGAGCAACTACATACACCCACACAATGTTCATAGGATTTGGGGAAATAGAAAGGAATCAAAAAATAAAAAAAAACTATATCAATTAGTAGGATGCCTCCAAATGTCCTTTCTATTCTCCAAAATCAGCCACAAAAATATTCCAAGTATTCCAGTTCAACAACCAATTTGCGAGGATGAAGAGTGGATAAATAGAAACCTCAACCATTAGGATTTTCAGAATGGGAGAGCTCGAGAAAGGGAGGCCCAAAAATAGCGAAAGGGTCTTACCAACAGTGGTAGTGGAGGAAAAATATAGGGGCCGACCGGCAAATGGACGAGTGGCAGCGTGGAGGCGGGCAACGTCGTGGTGAGCATGCCATAAATCATAAACGAGGGTGTGAAGTCGGCGGAAAGAGGAGTGGAGTGCACTTAACTCAAGAGTGGGTGTGCTAATATTAGGGTTGAGCTATTATTTGGAGTTTATTTTGATGTGCAACTAGACAATAACGATGTTCTTATAACATTTCCCTTTTTATTTATATACGATTCATTTACTACTGAAACCGTCAAGTACTATCCCGCCAGATCTACTCAAATTATATATGACGACCTCCAAAAGTCTTCAATCTCCAATAAATGTTGGACACTATTAATATTAGAGCTATACATGGAGAAAAAAGAGAAATATATGTCATATAGTCTCCAATATAGATGAATTTTCAAAGAATCATACTATGAGAGATTCTAGAAAAACTAAAATAAAAAAACTACTTAACTTATATCATTTCAGCATGGAGCACCGCACACTGCTTGACCCCTCCCTTGACTTTGGATATAGCTGTAAGGAGTACGTGAACAAATGTAATGCCTGCAAATGGAGGCATGGAGTAAGAGATGGTCCACTAAACGGCTTCAAAAAAATTAAGATACAAGGATATGCATCATTCACCCTAAAAACTAGGGATGCATCCACATGCAATATCATAGATTTTACTGTATAGATTATGGTATGTTCACTTAGAAGGAATTGAGAGATATGAATTTAAATTACTCACTAGTTCTTATTTTTTTGTTTTGCACGTCTCACCAAGATGGAATTGGAATTCCTCCCAATTCATTGGGAATTACTCAAAAGTCTAATTCCTTTCCCTTAATTTTCGACCTAAAAAGATCGGTCTATGCATTTCCACTCCATACTTCCTTCTTCTCATGTTACATACACTGTTGCTTGACTGTGCCTTCTTTCTCAAACACGAGGAGGACCTCGCTCGTGATTCTTCCCATCCGGCCACTCATTTCTTCCCTCCGGTGACGACACCTCCTCCCTGCACACGGCCGGTGCCGCCTCTAAGTTTTTTTCAAATTTTTTTGTTCTAAAAAAGGTTTTCGAAGTAGAATGATACAAATTGTTGGCATTTGAAGGTTTTGTGAAGTCTTGTGATGGTTTGTGTCAAACACAATTAATTGTAGGTTTAATGGAATTATTTTGAAGCTTAATGTAAAATAGACCATGAATGTAGCTTTCATGAAGTTTTATGAAGGTTGTGTAACATAAAAGAATGAATGCAGATTTAATTTTTTGTTGAAGTTGTGTAAATGGATTAATGAATCTAGATTTCACAGTGTTTTTTTGAAATTTTTTGTAATCTATGGTATATGTATGCATTCATTTTTTGTTTGTGTGTTTGTTTTAGCATGTTCGTTTTTAAGTGTGATTTCATGTTCGTAATGGTGTATTTATGTGTGTTTGAGTTCATAATAGTTGGTTTGTGTGTTCATGATGGTGAATCTTTTTAAAATCTAGGTGTAAGTGTAACGCCCACATCCGTTAAATTACATATAATAGAAGGTCTGGCCGGGACCCCACACTATATGCCACAAACAGGCAGCGAGGTCACATGTTAATACCAATACATGTACGCATCCTAACACAGAGCATACTAGCAGAAGATTTTAACATTAAACTGAACTCAAACAATGAATGTCCACTATATATAAATACCCACATTTATATATACTCACGAAGGAATGTACATCAAATACTCAAGAGTTTGGCCTCAAGGCCTTACAGTTACGCTTTACAAGTGTGGATTACAAATATCGGCGCGCAGACCGGCCACACATGAACATAACAAAAGTCTTTGCTCAACCTTCGAGGGGCAGCAGCAGCAGCAACAGTAGGGGCTTCAGCCCTCTATTTTCCACTCGGCTCTCCAGCACCTGCATAGGGACAACCCCACCATAATGGTGGCAAACAAAGCAACGGTCAGCATTCAGCTGACCAATTTATAACGACCTTACCACTTTCCCAGGGCAGTGGTATTCCTTTCCTACAGGCATAGCATTTCACAAGCAGATATATCATACAATGTGCACTCACGTACAATCAACATATCACAACCGTCGGCCACGCGACCCGACGATCCGTGCACTCAGGGCACATTCTTGGTGTACCGACGAACTAGGGTCCCACCACCGTTCAAGGTCCGAAACCCAATGGTATTGAGCATTTAGTCTTAATGGCGCGTAGGCCTAAGACTCTCATTATGCGCTCCAACGAGACCAATAACTAGGTCTACCAGTCGGTCAGACATAACGCGGTCCGGTTCAGCCAATCCCGTTGCTCAAATCGTCCAAAATGACGCGGGTCAGCTTTCCCCTTATCCGTTTGGCACGAAGCCTTCAAGAGCTCGCAGCTCACAATAGCCACACTGTCCACCAAGGACTGGCTTCATAATTCAAAAAGAGAGTTAGTACCAACGTTTCACGCGGTCGCTTGGCGGGTTCAATAGAACTCTCTTTCTGCACCAAAACTCAAGCCAAACATAACATACAACACAAGAATCACGAGGGTATTTTCTTAGAATTCCACTCCAGTACTTCTTGTTACTATCCTTCACTGGCACAACCCATCGAATCCACAATATACATGTTTATACGCGGAGTCTTCTCTGGTGCGCAAAATAAAATATCACCAACGAGACCAACCTGTCCATATGGGCTTCACAAAGTATGCATATTCCGTACTACACATTTCCGGATCTATATGCAAGACTAGGGATTTCAAGAATCAACCCAAGGAAATCCCTCAAAAGCCACCTTTTGGTGGGGGAAATCCATGTACATGCTAAAATGAGGACTTCACATGTCCAATAAGGAAGATCGTTACCCTTGACGACCTCTTTGGAGCCATGGAAATCTAGCCGGATAGAAAGCACCGCAACGCTCTTGCCTCCACAAATCTGGACTCGGCTCTCAATTCGAAACTCTGAAGCTCCATCGGTGGCTGGATCCCTTCTCCTCTTCCTTCCTTGCTCTCCTTTCTATCTCTCTTTTAGAAAGAGAATGATTAAGATGAATGAGAGATAACTCTCAATTCCTGGACTTAATACAACAGGGAAAATCCTGGACCAGTGGATCCTAGGTGAAGGAAATGAACGACCACAAATCGCCCTGAAATAACTTTTCCTGGGCCAAACACGGCATGTGACACGCCCGTGTTCCAGGCCGTGTGCCTTAAGCGGCAAAGAAACTGACTCATCCAGAACAGGACACGGCCCTATGACACGCCCGTGTCATAGGCCGTGTGCCTAGATACGGCTTCGGACACGCCCGTGTTAACCAGGCCACATTGCCCTGAACAAAACCCAAGAAGGACACGACCTCTGACACGCCTGTGTCACAGGCCGTGTGCCCAACTCGACTTGCCTCTCGAGGACCGTCGAGTGCATTTTCGCCGAGTGCATTTCATCAACCCATAGAAGGACACGGCCTAGGACACGCCCGTGTCGCAGGCCGTGTACCCTTTCGACAAACGTCGAGAGCATTTCGTCGAGCACTCGAGACAATACTGAGAAGGACACGGCTTGGTACACGCCCGTGTCCCAGGCCATGTTGCCCTATCGACAAACGTCGAGTGCATTTTCGTCAAGCACTCGACAGGCTGTATGTTAACTCGACAACATAGAGCAGTATATGGCTTGGGACACTCCCGTGTCCCAGGCCGTGTTGCCCAGCCTGCACTCACTCTTGAGATTTGGGGTGTTACAACCCTCCCCTCCTTACATGAAATTTCGTCCTGAAATTTGCACACAGTAAGGAAAACAACAATCAAGATGTTATAACTTCACAAAAGGTTGATACAACTTGACACGCACTATACAACAGTTTAAAAAAATAGCTCGGGAAATTCAGCCCGCATGGTCTGCTCTCGCTCCCATGTTAGCTCCTCACGGCCACAGTTGTCCCATCGGACCTTGACCATCTCGATTGTCTTGTTCCGCAACTATTTATCGGCTCTATCCTCGATCCGAATGGGCCTAAACTTCGTCGTTAGCCCAAATTCGACCGGTACACGATCATTTGCAATCACTTGAGTTGGATCTTTCACGGTTTTTCGAAGCACTGATATGTGGAACACATCATGCAATCCACTCAATTCTGCCGAAAGAGCTAGCCGATAGGCAGCTTCCCCAACTCGCTCCACCACTTCAAACAGACCAAGATATCTCGGACTTAACTTTTTCAAGCGCCGAATCCTGGACACGCCTTTGAAGGGCTTGATCTTCAAATATACCCAATCACCCACCGCATATTCCACGTTCCGATGCTTGGCGTTGTAGTATTTGGCTTGCCTATCCTGGGCTATCAATAACCTCTCCCGAATAGAGCGTATCGTCGAATTAATTTCTTCGACTTCTTTATGCCCATATAGTTTAGATTCGCCTGTTTCCACCCAAGCTAACGGTGTACGATATTTCCGACCAAACAAAGCTTCAAACGAAGCCATACTTATGCTCGCTTGATAGCTATTATTATAGGCAAACTCTGCCATATAGAGATGATCTTCCCATCTCTTACCAAAATCTAAGGCGCACATTCAGAGCATGTCCTCCATCGTTCTGTTGGTCCTCTCAGTCTGGCCATCAGTTTGGGGATGAAAGGCCGTATTGAATTTTAACTTTGTTCCCAACAATTGATGGATCAGCCTCCAATCATTCGATGTGAAGCGCCCATCACGGTCACTTACGATGCTACGGAGAACACCATGCAATCATACGATTTGCTCAACATAAAGCTTCGCCAAGACTTCCACTAAATCGTCCCTCTTTTTCGGTAGGAAGTGAGCCACTTTAGTCAACCGGTCTACGATCACCCAAACAGAATCGTTCCCGCGTTGAGTTCTCGGCAAACCGTGCACGAAATCTATCGAAATATCATCAAACTTCCATTCCGGAATATGTAACAACTAAAGGAAACCTCCGGTCTTCTGGCATTCTGCTTTCACCAAGGCATATGTTCGACATTTAGCTACATAATGTGCTATGTCTTTCTTTAATCTCGGCCACCAGAACAACTTTTCATGTTCTTGTACATCTTTGTGCTCCCTGGGTGAATTGAGTATTTTGTAAAGTGAGCCTCATACATCAATTCTTCCCTTAACTTACCCATACTTGGGATGCACAAACGACCCTCTTTCCTCAAAAGGCCGTCATCCTAGGAGAATTGGTCATTTGAACCATCCTTTGCATAGCGTTGGAGACTTTCATCAAGTTCCGTTGCTCGCCAAATCCTGTCCGCAAGGTCATACTGTACCTCCGTCCAGTTCAAGCATGCATCGGCCATGGAATTCTTGTCAACACAAGAAATCTCTAACGATTCCAACTCCTAGTTCAGACGCTCATCATGCATCTACAACCAATTTGCCCTTGTCGGAGTCCTACGACTCAAGGCATCTGCGACCACATTTCCCTTTCCGGGAGTATAATGAATATCAAAGGTGTAGTCCCCGAGGAACTCCATCCACCTCCATTGTCGCATATTGAGATCCTTCTGATCCAATAGGTATTTTAGGCTCTTATGATCCGTAAAGATATCCACTTTTACGCCATATAAATAGTGCCGCCACAATTTTAGTGCAAAGATCACCGTCGCTAACTCCAAGTCGTGGACGGGATAAGTCCGCTCATGCACTTTCAACTGGCGTGAGCCATAAGCAATCACCATTCCAAACTACAGAAGAACGCAGCCTAAGCCGCTCCCTAAAGCATCACTATAAATCTCATAGCCGTTTGTACCATATGGCGATGTTAACACAGGCGCCGTGGTCAAACGACTCTTTGGCTCTTCAAAAGCTCGTGCACACTCCGACGTCCAAACGAACTTCTGATTCTTCCTCGTTAATGTGGTAAGAGGCAAAGCGTTCCGTGAGAAGTTTTTTACAAAACGTCTGTAGTAGCCTGCCAGTCCAAGGAAACTCCTGACTTCGGCCACTAAAGACAATACTGGCCACTCTCGTATGACATTTATCTTGTTTTTGGAGCGTGAGCGTGTATACTAGGTATGGTTACTGTTTTGGAAAGGACGTTAATGGTGTTTTGTACACTTATAGGTGACGAGGGGTGGAGCTGGGCAGTCTGAGCCCCAGCATGTAACACCCCAAAAAGGCCCAAAAAGACTCAACTTGAAGTTTGAGTAGCAGGTCAGGTTACACGGCCTGGGACACGGGCGTGTCCCAGGGCGTGTCGGGTGTACACGGCCTGGGACACGGGCGTGTCCCAGGGCGTGTTCGATTTATTTTGCGAATTTGGCCTATTCAAGTCAGAGCCGGACACGGCCTTGAACACGGGCGTGTCAGGCTGGACACAGGCGTGTCAGCTGCCGTGTTCCGACCCGTGTACTGGTTGCAGCTCGATGGAGCAGGAGACACGGGCGTGTCTCAGGTTTGACACGGGCGTGTCAGGTCCGACACGGGCGTGTCGATGACCCGTGTTGTGCAGTCGGTTCAATCTGTGTGTACCGCTTAAGGGGTACACGGCCTGTGACACGGGCGTGTCACAGGCCGTGTCGGCCAAAAAGTGAATTTTTGGGAAAATCTTGGCCGTTCAGTTTCCTCTCTTTTGATCCAAAGGCTCAGGTGGTTTCTTGGGCTGGATTAAGTCGTGAGAGAAGGATGAAGATTCATTCTTCATTTGTGCTTAAGGAAGAGAGAAAGAGAGAGGAAGAGAAGAAGGAGGAGGAGAGCAAGCCACCGGCGGAGCTCCCGTGGTCCGATTCGTGATCCAAAGCCGGCGTTGTGAAGGCAAGGCTGCTGCGGTTCTTTCTCACCGGCTAGTTTTCAATGGCACCGCAGAGATCGACAAGGGTAACGATCTCCCTCCTTGGACATGTGAAGTCCTTCTTTTCTGCATTGCATAGGGAAAACCCTTCCCCGCGAGTGTGCGGTGGGTTGTGGTGTCCCTTGGGGTAGATATGTGAAGTCCCCCTTGTTAGAGGCCGGAATTGGAGTACGGCTCTAGGCATGCTGTGTGAAGCCCATCTGGATGGAATCTGGATTGGTGATGCTTGTTTGCATATCAGAGAAGGCTCCGTGATAATGGCTTGTGATGCATATGGCTTGTGATGCCTTGTTCCTACCTGTTGCTTGGTGCGGCAGGAAGTACTGGACGATGTCCAGGAAATGAAGAGGGTTGGAGGCAACTCTTGTGGCCGTGCGTTGCCACTTTGTGCGTAGTTGAGCCGTTGGGCTGCAACTCGATGAAAAGGCAGATTGCCGAACAGGAAAGGTGAAACCGACCCGCGCCTATAAAATGCCATGGATACTTCCGTATTCGAGGTGGCTCGGCGACTTGAGCAACGGGGGGTGGCTGATCCGTACCTGCGTTAGGTCCGTCTGACTTGGAAGCCTGGTTTAGGTTTTGTTGGAGCGCCTAATGAGAGTCTTAGGCCCGCGCGCCGGAAAGACTAGAAATGCTCAAATACCGTGTAGACGGTGGTGTTGACCCTGGTATTCCGGTACACCGAAAATGTGCCCTGAGTGCACGGACTGTCGGGCCGGGTGGCCGATGGTTGTGATGGCTTGAATGTGCCTGCGCGCACATAGTTGCTATTTGATGATGCCATGCTTGCAGGGAAAGAATGCTCATGCCCCGAGAAAGGGGTAGGATTGTTATAATTGGGTCAGCTGAATGCTGACCGTTGCATTGTTTGCCACCGGTTGGGTGGATTGTTCCCGTGCAGGTGCTGGAGAGCCAAGTGGTAAATGATGGGCTGGAGCCCTACTGCTGTTGCTGCTGCTGCGGCGGCTAGCCTGGAAGGCTAAGCGAATGGCTTTGTTTTGTTTTCTCTTTTTACTCATGTATGGCCGGCCTGCGCGCCGAGGTTTGTAAAACATGATGTATGTTCAGAGGAACTGTAAGGCCTTAAGGCCAAACTCTTGTGGTTGTGTACATTCCGTGGTATTTATATATAAAGGTGGTTTTATATATATTGGACATTCCGGTTAAGAGTTCAAAGTTGTAACTTAAAGCTTCCGCTAGAATGCTCTGAGTTAGGATTCGTATTTGGTTTGGTATTATCCTGTGACCTCACCGTCTGTTTGTGGCATATAGTGTGGGGCCCCGGCCGGACCTTCTACTATACGTCATTTAACGGATGGGGTCGTTACATTTTGGTATCAGAGGGAGGTTTCGATCCTCCGACCTGTGGTATCAGCCTTTCTCGGTCTTTCTCTTTCGAATTCGTGGTCGAATTCTTTTGTGGGGTGGCGAGCACGTGTTTGTGCGACCTGCTGTAATGCTAATGAACTCTGGAATGTCCATTAAGGAATGTACAACATCTTGTTTGAGGAATCTGCGCGTTCCTTTTTGTGTTGTTTTGCTTGCATACGTTCGCTAATGTGTGTCTTGTCCACCTATAGGTGACGCGTAGTGGTGCTGGGCAGTCTGAGCCCCAGCGTTCTGATGAGAGTGCGGCACCAGCTGAGGTGCCAACACCTCCTCCATCTGCGGAAACTGTTCGCTTAGTGGCTGAGGCGCTATTTGCCATGATTCAGCCGACCGGGCAAGCGCAGCCGGCGGTAGTGCCAGTTCGTGTTGATGTAAGACCCGAGCCGGTTGAGGCTGTAGATCCACAAGCAGCTGACCGACAGTTGAAGCAATTCATGAGCTTCAGTCCTCCTACGTTTGTGGGAATGGGATCCCCAACGCAGGCGGAAGATTGGTTATCGCGTGTCAAGAGGATAATGACAGCGATCAGGGCGGAGGAAACTCTCAAGGTCACCTTAGCAACCTTCATGCTTGAAGGGGAGGCGCGGTTGTGGTGGGACGAGGTTGAGCTACACCATTTGGCGGGCAGGCAATTAACCCAAGTGTCGATTGAGGAGTTCTCTCGACTATTTCTGGCGAAACATGTCCCAGCGGCGCAACGTATTGCTATGGAAAATGAGTTCCAACGGTTAAAGCAAGGGGAAGATAGTGTGGATATCTACTTGCACGAGTTTACCAGGTTGGGACGATATGCGGGAACAATCTTCGCGGATGACCAAAGGAAAACGAATCGGTTCTATGAAGGATTGCGGGATGAGTTACGATTCCTGCTTTCGAGTTCTGTGAGCCAAGGGTTTCAGGCGTTGGTTGATACTGCGTGCGCGTTGGAGAAGGACATGAGGCGAGTGCAAGGGAATAAGGGCTTGGTGGTGTCTAAGCCAGAGTTTCAAGCACCTCGCCCAGGCAAGTCGTTTTACCAGAAGAAAGGGGGCAAGAGGTCCAAGCCATCTGGGCAAGTGACTACGACCGTTGTGTCGGGAGCGACATCAAGGCCGGATGCTCGTACATGCTATAACTGTGGCCGGGTGGGGCATATAGCTCGTGACTGTCGGGTTGTGCAGCCCAAAGGGGAGAAGAAGACGGGTGCGTCGTATGCTGAGAAGGGCAAAGCGGTGGTGGATTCCTCTGCTTCCCAGTCGCAGCCCCGAATCTATCAACTTGGCCAACAGGAAGCGATTAAGCAAAGTGACGTCGTCACAGGTACGAGTTGAGTTAGTTTACTTGCTGTGCTTTTGGTTTTGGTTTTGTTTAGCTTGTGCATGATGTGTGTGTGCTGCAGGCTTTGTCCTGATTCGGAATAATTTAGCGAGAGCCCTGTTTGATACGGGTGCTTCACATTCTTTTCTGTCTGAGGATTTCGTATCTCGCATTGGGGTACCAAGTCATGTGACGGTGGATAGTACAAGGGTGCTATTGCCGAATGGCTGTGTGATGCTTGCGGATAGGGCTTGCGATGTGGATGTGCAAATAGGAAGTCGGGATTTCGGTTTGAGTGCAGCTGTGCTACCGTTATCGGAGTTTGATGTGATCTTTGGTATGGACTGGCTCTCGGAGCAGCGTGCCTTTATTGATTGCAACTCCAAAGAGATTACACTGGGCCAGAATACCGGGCTTATGACGAAGTTCGCTGGTATGCGAGGAGTTGGCGGAACGTTGTTATCTGCACTCCAAGTCGTCAATGCTGTTCGGAAGGGCGCGGAGTTATTCTTCACGCTAATTCAGGCTGTTGAGCCAAAGGCCAGTGTCGGTGAAGTGCCAGTTGTGTCAGAGTTTGCCGATGTGTTTCCTAAAGATCTTCCTGGGTTACCACCCCAGCGGGAGATTGACTTCTCTATTGAGTTGGTGCCAGGTGCGAAACCTGTGGCCCGCTCTCCATATCGTGTCGCGCCAAAGGAGATGGCTGAGTTGAAAGTCCAATTGCAAGAGTTGTTGGAGCAGGGTTATATACGCCCAAGTATGTCACCTTGGAGCGCACCTGTTCTCTTTGTGAAAAAGAAAGACGGTAGCTTACGGTTGTGTATTGACTACCGCGAGTTGAATAAGCTGACGGAGAAAAACAAATATCCGATTCCGAGTATTGATGACCTCTTTGATCAGCTGGCAGGATCAACGGTCTATTCCAAGTTGGATTTGAAATCGGGATATTATCAGCTAAGGATTCGGGAAGGTGACATTCCCAAGACAGCGTTTGGAACACGCTACGGTCATTATGAGTTCACGGTAATGCCGTTTGGCCTATGTAATGCGCCTTCGGTATTTATGGACCTCATGCATCGAACGTTCCGAGAGTACTTGGATTTGTTTGTTATTGTGTTTATCGATGACATCTTAGTATACTCTCAGTCGGAAGAGGATCACGCAAACCATTTGCGGTTGGTCTTGCATACCCTGCGGAGGAACAAGCTTTTTGCCAAGTTCTCAAAGTGTGAATTCTGGCTCTCTTCAGTAGCCTTTTTAGGCCATGTGGTAAGCGGAGAGGGTATCGCGGTGGATCCGTTGAAGATAAGTGCCATCCGAGATTGGCCAGTGATGTCTTCAGTGGCCGAGGTCAGGAGCTTCCTTGGACTTGCGGGCTACTATAGACGGTTTGCGGAAAACTTCTCACGGATTGCTTTACCTCTCACCACGCTGACGAGAAAAGATCAAAAGTTCATTTGGACGCCGGAGTGCGGGCGAGCTTTTGAAGACTTGAAGAGTCGTTTGACCACGGCGCCTGTGTTAACATCGCCATGTGGTACCGATGGGTATGAGATCTATAGTGATGCATCTGGGAGCGGCTTAGGCTGCGTTCTTTTGCAGTTTGGGAAAGTGATTGCTTATGGCTCGCGTCAGTTGAAAGTGCATGAGCGGAATTACCCCGTCCATGATTTGGAATTGGCGGCGGTAATCTTTGCGCTCAAGTTGTGGCGGCACTATCTATATGGCGTCAAAGTGGATATCTATACGGATCACAAGAGCATAAAGTATTTGTTGGATCAGAAGGATCTGAATATGCGACAACGAAGATGGATGGAGTTCCTCGGGGACTACACCTTCGAGATTCACTATACTCCCGGGAAGGGAAATGTGGTCGCTGATGCTTTGAGTTGAAAGACTCCGGTACGGGCAAGCTGGTTGCAGAGGCATGATCAGCGTTTGATCCAGGAATTGGAAGCATTGGAGATATCATGTGTTGACAAGGGTGCGTCAACCGATGCGTGCTTGAACTGGACGGAGGTGCAATATGACCTTACGGACAGAGTTCGGCGAGCAACGGAGCTTGATGAAAGTCTCCAGCGCTATGCTAAAGATGGGCCGGATGATCAATTCTCTTGGGATAACGGGTTATTACGGAGAAATGGTCGAGTGTGCGTCCCAAGTGTGGGTAAACTGAGGGAAGAGTTGATGTACGAAGCTCACTTTGCAAAGTACTCAGTTCACCCAGGGAGCACAAAGATGTACAGGGATACGAAAAAGCTATTCTGGTGGCCCGGACTAAAGAAAGATGTGGCTCGTTATGTGGCGAAATGCAATACCTGTGCGTTGGTGAAAGCAGAATGCCAGAAGCCTGGCGGGTTTCTGAAGTCGTTACCTATTCCGGAGTGGAAGTTCGATGATATTTCGATGGATTTCGTGCACGGATTGCCGAGATCTCAACGCGGTCATGATTCAATCTGGGTGATTGTGGACCGGTTGACGAAAGTGGCGCACTTCCTTCCAAACAGAAGAGACGATTCAGTGGAAACCTTGGCCAAGCTGTATGTGGAGCAAGTTGTTCGACTGCACGGTGTTCCTCGGAGCATCGTTAGTGACCGTGATGGGCGGTTCACATCGAATGATTGGCGGCTCGTTCATCAAATGTTGGGTACAAAATTAGCGTTTAGTACGGCCTTTCATCCCCAAACGGATGGCCAGACTGAACGAACCAACAGGACGATGGAAGACATGCTCCGCATGTGCGCGCTAGACTTTGGTAAGAGATGGGAAGATTATATGTTTCTCGTCGAATTTGCCTATAATAATAGCTACCAAGCGAGTATTGGTATGGCACCATTCGAAGCGTTGTATGATCGGAAATGTCGTACACCCTTAGCTTGGGCAGAAGCAGGCGAATCGAAGCTGAGTGGGAAAAAGGAAGTCGAAGAAGCTACTTCGCTCATACGCTCTATTCGGGAGAGGCTATTAATAGCCCAAGATCGTCAAGCAAAGTACTACAATGCCAAACATCGGAACGTGGAGTTCGCGGTGGGTGATTGGGTATGTTTGAAGATCAAACCCTTCAAAGGTGTGTCCAGGATTCGGCGTTTGAAAAAGCTAAGTCCGAGGTATCTTGGTCCATTTGAGGTGGTGGAGCGAGTTGGGGAAGCTGCTTATCGACTAGCACTTTCAGCGGACTTGGGTGGATTACATGATGTGTTTCACATCTCAGTCCTTCGTAAGGCGGTAACGGATCCAGCTCAAGTCGTGGAAGATGATCGGGTACCGGTCGAGTATGGGCTAACGACGAGGGTTAGACCCATTCGGATCGAGGATCGAGCCGAGAAACAGTTACGGAACAAAGTGATCGGGATGGTCAAGGTCCGATGGGACAATTGTGGCCGTGAAGAGCTAACATGGGAGCGAGAGCAGACCATGAAAGCTGAGTTTCCCGAGTTATTTGTATAAACTGTAGACCGTGTACTTTTTGTTATAACAGAGTTATAGCATTGCTGGTTTTGTTTCCTTACCGTGCAAATTTCGGGACGAAATTTTGTTAAGGGGGAGAGGGTTGTAACACCCCAAAAAGGCCCAAAAAGACTCAACTTGAAGTTTGAGTAGCAGGTCAGGTTACACGGCCTGGGACACGGGCGTGTCCCAGGGCGTGTCGGGTGTACACGGCCTGGGACACGGGCGTGTCCCAGGGCGTGTTCGATTTATTTTGCGAATTTGGCCTATTCAAGTCAGAGCCGGACACGGCCTTGAACACGGGCGTGTCAGGCTGGACACGGGCGTGTCAGCTGCCGTGTTCTGACCCGTGTACTGGTTGCAGCTCGATGGAGCAGGAGACACGGGCGTGTCTCAGGTTTGACACGGGCGTGTCAGGTCCGACACGGGCGTGTCGATGACCCGTGTTGTGCAGTCGGTTCAATCTGTGTGTACCGCTTAAGGGGTACACGGCCTGTGACACGGGCGTGTCACAGGCCGTGTCGGCCAAAAAGTGAATTTTTGGGAAAATCTTGGCCGTTCAGTTTCCTCTCTTTTGATCCAAAGGCTCAGGTGGTTTCTTGGGCTGGATTAAGTCGTGAGAGAAGGATGAAGATTCATTCTTCATTTGTGCTTAAGGAAGAGAGAAAGAGAGAGGAAGAGAAGAAGGAGGAGGAGAGCAAGCCACCGGCGGAGCTCCCGTGGTCCGATTCGTGATCCGAAGCCGGCGTTGTGAAGGCAAGGCTGCTGCGGTTCTTTCTCACCGGCTAGTTTTCGATGGCACCGAAGAGATCGACAAGGGTAACGATCTCCCTCCTTGGACATGTGAAGTCCTTCTTTTCTGCATTGCATAGGGAAAACCCTTCCCCGCGAGTGTGCGGTGGGTTGTGGTGTCCCTTGGGGTAGATATGTGAAGTCCCCCTTGTTAGAGGCCGGAATTGGAGTACGGCTCTAGGCATGCTGTGTGAAGCCCATCTGGATGGAATCTGGATTGGTGATGCTTGTTTGCATATCGGAGAAGGCTCCGTGATAATGGCTTGTGATGCCTATGGCTTGTGATGCCTTGTTCCTACCTGTTGCTTGGTGCGGCAGGAAGTACTGGACGATGTCCAGGAAATGAAGAGGGTTGGCGGCAACTCTTGTGGCCATGCGTTGCCACTTTGTGCGTAGTTGAGCCATTGGGCTGCAACTCGATGAAAAGGCAGATTGCCGAACAGGAAAGGTGAAACCGACCCGCGCCTATAAAATGCCATGGATACTTCCGTATTCGAGGTGGCTCGGCGACTTGAGCAACGAGGGGTGGCTGATCCGTACCTGCGTTAGGTCCGTCCGACTTGGAAGCCTGGTTTAGGTTTTGTTGGAGCGCCTAATGAGAGTCTTAGGCCCGCGCGCCGGAAAGACTAGAAATGCTCAAATACCGTGTAGACGGTGGTGTTGACCCTGGTATTCCGGTACACCGAAAATGTGCCCTGAGTGCACGGACTGTCGGGCCGGGTGGCCGATGGTTGTGATGGCTTGAATGTGCCTGCGCGCACATAGTTGCTATTTGATGATGCCATGCTTGCAGGGAAAGAATACTCATGCCCCGAGAAAGGGGTAGGATTGTTATAATTGGGTCAGCTAAATGCTGACCGTTGCATTGTTTGCCACCGGTTGGGTGGATTGTTCCCGTGCAGGTGCTGGAGAGCCAAGTGGTAAATGATGGGCTGGAGCCCTACTGCTGTTGCTGCTGCTGCTGCGGCTAGCCTGGAAGGCTAAGCGAATGGCTTTGTTTTGTTTTCTCTTTTTACTCATGTATGGCCGGCCTGCGCGCCGAGGTTTGTAAAACATGATGTATGTTCAGAGGAACTGTAAGGCCTTAAGGCCAAACTCTTGTGGTTGTGTACATTCCGTGGTATTTATATATAAAGGTGGTTTTATATATATTGGACATTCCGGTTAAGAGTTCAAAGTTGTAACTTAAAGCTTCCGCTAGAATGCTCTGAGTTAGGATTCGTAATTGGTTTGGTATTATCCTGTGACCTCACCGTCTGTTTGTGGCATATAGTGTGGGGCCCCGGCCGGACCTTCTACTATACGTCATTTAACGGATGGGGTCGTTACACAGCATTCTGGTCAGAGTGCGATACCAGCTGAGTGCCTACACCTCTTCCCTCGGCGGAGACCATACGTTTACCTACTGAGCCAGTGCTCACAGCTCTAAATGCACAACCTATTGGGCAGGCAAGGCCTACAGTGGTGCCAGTATGGCTTGGTGCGATGCACGAGCGTGTTGAGGCTCGGATTGACGAGCAAGCAGCTGACGAGCAACTGAAACGGTTTATGGATTTTCATCCACCTACGTTTGTACGGGAGGGTTCCCCAATGCAGGCCGAGGATTGGCTCGCAAGAGTGAAGAGGATCCTGATAGCAATCAGGACTGCCGAGGGGCAGAAAGTTACTCAAGCCACTTTCCTGCTGGAAGGAGAGGCGAGTCTTTAGTGGGATGAAGTAGAATTGCACCACTTGGCAGGCAGAGGCCTAGGGGAGATATCGATCAAGGAATTCTCAAGATTATTTTGGGCAAAGTATTTGCCAGTGTCGCAACGAATTGCAATGGAAAATGAGTTCCAATGTCTTGTGCAGGGTGAGAGTAGTGTTGATACATACCTGCATGAGTTTACCAGGCTGGGGCGCTATGCGGGGTCTACTTTCGCTGAGGAGGCGCGGAAGACGAATAGGTTCTATGAGGGAATTCGTGATGAGCTGAGGTTTGCGCTCCCGAGTTCGGTGAACCAAGGCTTCCAAGTGTTAGTAGATATAGCCCGTGCGCTGGAGAAGGATTTGAAACGGGTGTAGGATAAGAAGAACTTGACAGTGGAAAAGCTCAGTTGAATGTTGCTTCGGGAGAAACGTATGGGCAAGGACATATTGAGACACGTACATGTTTTAATTATTAGAAGCATGGACATATAGCCCATGATTGTTGGAGTGGCCCTTCAAAGGGTGAGAAAAATACATGTGCATCTTATGAGGAAAAGGGCAAGGCAGTGACAGAGTCATCTGTGTCCCAGGCGTAACCTCGAGTGTACACTCTCGATTTACAGGAGCTGCAAAGCTCAAATCGTGATGAACAACATCCTTGTGTGTATAATCTGGAATTACAGGAGGCCATAAAACGGAGTATGAAGGATGCGGATGAGCGTAAATAAAATAAAGAGTGTACTTTACTGTTTTCATGAAGTAATAAAGTACATGTTTTATATATGTCTGACAATATGATTGTTAAAGACTTGTATTTGTGCGATGCCATGGGGTGAGACAAGCTACGGCCTCTGAGCTCTAAACCCGGATCATTTTGTAAAAAGTGCAACAAAGGCGTGGTTGTGTTGAAGTCTACTGTTGAGCTAAATTTCGGGACGAAATTTCTGTAAGTGGGGGAGGGTTGTAACACCCTAAAAATCCTTGGACAGTAGACTGGGCAACACGACCAAGGACACAGGCATGTCCAAGGCCGTGTACTGCTCTGTGTACTCGAGTGGGTCTCGAGTGGGTCTCGAGTGGGTGTTGAGTGGGGCACACGGCCTGTGACATGGGCGTGTCCAGGGCCGTATCCTGTGAGTTTGACGAAATGATCTCGACGAAATACAATCGATGATCCTCGAGAGGCAAGTCGGTTGGGCACACGGCCTATGACACGGGCGTGTCCCATGGCCGTGTCCTTCTCGGTTTATGGCCAGGTATGTGTAGACAGATAAACACGGGCTGGACACGGGCGTGTCCGAAGCCTTGTCAGGCACACAGCCTGGGACACGGGTGTGTCCCATGGCCGTGTCCTCGTCTGGTTGAGTAAGTTCCTTTGACGCTTAAGGCATATGGCCTGTGACACGAGCGTGTCACAAGCCGTGTTCAGCCCAGGAAATTGATTTTCAGGGTGGTTCGTGGCTGTTCATTTCCTTCAAATTGGATCCAATGGTCCAGAGGTCTTCCTGCTGTTATAAGGAAAAGATAAATGAAGGATAAACTCTCATTTATCTTTGGCCATTCTCTTTCTAAAGAGATAAAGAGAGGGGAGAGCAAGGAAGAAGGAGGAAGGAGGAATCCGGATGCCAGAGGAGCTTCAGCATTCCGAATCGAGAGACGAGTTCAGATTTGTGGAGGCAAGGCCATTGTGGTGATTTCCATCCGGCTAGATTCCATGGCAACAAAGCAATCGTCAAGGGTAACGATCTCCTTCTTGGACAAGTGAATTCCTCCTTTATGCATGTGCATGAAATCCTCCACCAAGAGGTGGAAAGCGTAAGTGATTCCAGCGGGTTGATAGTTGATATCCCCGGTTGAGTCTGCATCTAGATACAGAAATGTATAGTACGGAATAAGCATGCTGTGTGAATCCCATCCGAACGGTTAGTCTGGATTGGTTATGTTTATATTGCGAATCGGGGAAGACTCCGTGTATGAAACGAGTATTGTACGGAGTTTGTGAGAGTACCTGTGAACTGTGAATTCTTCAATACCTAGGAAACTCTGTGTGAGCTCCTTGTGTTGTGTGTGCTGCGTGAATTGTATGCTCTGCATGAGATGTGTGTTGAACTGGAAAGCGGCTCTGCGTGAGCTGTGTGTTGAACAGGAAAGGGAAAGCCGACCCGCGTCAAGATCTGCGCTATTGACGAGTTGAGCAACGGGAAAGGGCTTACATGTACCTGCATTGTGAGAGATCGATTGGTGGCAATGCAAATGGGGGGCTGCGGGCCAATCCCGGGTTGTTACACCATAGTGGTGGGTCGATCTAAAATGTTCAATGGTTGCCGTGAGGTGAACACATCTGATTGGGATGGGCGAGGATGTCTCCAGCATGTGTGTTGTAGTAGACTAATGCCCATAGCCAACAAGTTAAGAACGTCTAATCAGTGATGATACTAAGGATGATTCGGTACACCGTAAGCGTGCCCTGAGTGCACGGAGTATCTGGGACTATGGCCAGTATATGCCATAAACATATAATAGAAGGTCCGGCCGGGGCCCCACACTATATTCCACAAACAGGCGGCGAGGTGACAGGTTAATACCAATACAGGTACACATCCTAACACAGAGCACACTAGCGGAAGATTTTAACGTTTAACTGAACTCAAACTATGAATACTATCACAAATAGATCCAAGTACTCTAGGAACGTTCGGTGCATTAGATCTATGAACACCGTTGGCACATTACATAGCCCAAACAACATTACAGTGATCTCATAATGACCGTAGCGTGTTCCAAATGCTGTCTTAGGAATGTCACCTTCCTGAATCCTTAATTGGTAATATCCATGTTTTAAATCCAATTTAAAAGAGACAGTTGATCCCACTAGCTGATCAAACAAGTCATCTATCCGTGGAATTAGATACTTGTTTTTCTCTGTCAGCTTATTCAATTTACGATAATCAATACACAACCGTAGACTACCCTCCTTCTTTTTCACAAACAGAACAGGTGCGCTCCAAGGTGATATACTTGGGCGTATGTATCCCTGTTCCAGCAACTCTTGCAATTGAACTTTCAATTCAGCCATTTCCTTTGGCGCTATGCGATATGGAGAGAGGGCCACAAGTTTCGCACCTGGCACAAACTTAATAGTGAAGTCGATCTCCCGCTGGGGTGGTAGCCCATGAAGATCTTTAGGAAACAAATCAGCAAACTCCGACACAATCAAAACATTATTCACACTGGCCTTTGGCTCAATGGCCTGAATAAGCATGAAGAATAACTCCACGCCCTTCCGAGAAGCATTGACGACTTGGAGAGCAGACATCAAGGTCCCGCATACTCCTCGCATACCAGCGAAATTAGTCTCAAGCTCGGTATTCTGGCCCAGTGTGATCTCCTTTGAATTGCAATCAATAAATGCACGCTGCTCCAAGAGTCAGTCCATACCAAAGATCACATCAAATTCCGATATCGGTAGCACAGATGCGCTCAAGCAGAAATACCTACTTCCTATTTGTACTTTCACGCAGCAAGTATTATCCGCACACATCACACATCCGTTTGGTAACAACACCTTCACAGTATCTGTCGTCAAATGACTAGGTACTCCGATTCGCGCTACGAAGTCCTTAGATAGAAACGAATGCGAAGCAACAGTATAAAATAGTGCTCTCGCCGGATTGTTCCGAATCAGGACAAAGCATAAGATAGACACATCATACACAAGCTATACACAAGGTATGCAATATAAAAAGCAATCAATATCTTAAATCGTACATGTGACGACATCACTTTGCTTTATGGCCTCTTGCTGACAAAGATTATATAATCGGGGCTGCGCCTGGGATGCAGAGGACTCCACCACTGCTTTTCCCTTCTAAGCATAAGACACTCCCGTCTTCTTTTCCACTTTTGGCGGACCAACCCGACAATCACGGGCTATATATCCCACTTTGCCACATGTAAAGCAGGTACGAGACTCTTGCCTTGGCGTTTCTCCCGACGCAACTGTAGAAGGAGCCTGTCCAGAAGATTTGGATCTCTTGCTCCACTTCTTTTGGTAGTTCGATTTGCCAGGACGGGGCGCTTTGAACTCAGACTTTGTCATAGCCAAGTCCCTCTTTCCTTACACCCATTTCTTATCTTTCTCCAACGCACAAGCAGTATCAACCAACGCCTGAAATCCTTGGTTCACCGAACTCGAGAGCAGGAATCTCAACTCATCCCGCAATCCTTCGTAGGACCTATTGGTTTTTCGTTGTTCATCAGCGAAGATAGAACCTGCATAACGACCCAACCTTGTAAACTCATGCAAGTAAGTATAAACACTACTTTCTCCTTGCGTTAGACGTTGGAACTCATTTTCCATGGAGATACGTTGTGCTGCTGGCAGGTGCTTTGCCAAAAATAGTCGTGAAAACTCCTCAATCGAGACTTGTGTTAATAGCTCGCCCGCTAAGTGGTGTAACTCTATCTCGTCCCACCATAGCCAAGCCTCTACTTCCAACAAGAAGGTGGCCATGGTGACCTTCTGATCTTCCTCCATCCTTATCACCGTCAATATTCGCTTGACGCGTGATAACCAATCTTCTGCCTGCGCTGCGGTTCCTACACGCATAAACGTCAAAGGATTGAAGCTCATAAAATGCTTCAAATGCTGCTCAACTGCTCGAGGATCAATAGCCTCAATAGGTTCTAGTCTTACACCAACCCGATATGGCACAAATGCCGGCTGTGCCTGCCCAGTAGGCTATGCATGAATCATTGCAAATAGCGCCTCAGCAACTAAGCGTACTGTTTCCGCAGAAGGAGGAGGTGTGGGCACCTACTCTGGTGCCGCACTCTCATCAAAATGCTAGGGCTTAGACTGCCCAACACCACTACGAGTCACCTATAGGTGAACAAGACACACTTAGCGACCTTGCACAAGCAATCACAAAAAGATAGGAACGCGCATGTTCCTCAAACAGGTGTATTTGCATTCCTTAGAGGACATTCCAGAGTTCATTAATGTTAAAGCGGGTCGCACTAACACGTGCTCGCCACCCCACAAAAGAATTGGAGCACGAATTCGAAAGTGGAAGACCGAGACAAGCTGATACCAAAATGTAACGACCCCATCCGTTAAATAACATATAATAGAAGGTCCAGCCGGGGCCCCACACTATAAGCCACAAACAGGCGGCAAGGTCACAGGTTAATACCAATACAGGTACGCATCCTAACACAGAGCATACTAGCGGAAGATTTTAACGTTAAACTTAACTCAAACTATGAATGTCCACTATATATAAACAACCACATTTATATATACTCACGAAGGAATGTACAACAAATACTAAAGAGTTTGGCCTTAGGGCCTTACAGTTACGCTTTACAAGTGTGGATTACAAACATCGGCACGCATGCCGGCCACACATGAACATAACAAAAGTCTTTGCTTAGCCTTCAAGGGCCAGCAGCAGTAGGGGCTTCAACCCTCTATTTCTCGCTCGGCTCTCCAGCACCTGCATAGGGACAACCCACCATAATGGTGGCAAACAAAGCAACTGTTAGTATTCAGCTGACCAATTTATAACAACCCTACCCCTTTCCAAGGGCAATGATATTCCTTCCCTGCAGTCATAGCATTTCACATGCAGATATATCATACAATGCGCACTCACGTACAATCAACATATCACAACCGTCGGCCACACGGCCCGACGATCCGTGCACTCAGGGCACATTCTTGGTGTACCAATGAACTAGGGTCCCAAAACCATTCAAGGTCCGAAACTCAATGGTATTGAGCATTTAGTCTTAATGGTGCGCAGGCCTAAGACTCTCATTATTCGCTCTGACTAGACCAATAACTAGGTCTACCAGTCGGTCAGACATAACGCGGTCAGATTCAGCCAATCCCGTTGCTCAAATCGTCCAAAATGATGTGGGTCAGCTTTCCCCTTATCCGTTTGGTACGAAGCCTTCAAGAGCTCGCAACTCACAATAGCCATATTATCCACCAAGGGCTGGCTTCATAATCCAAAAAGGGAGTTAGTGCAAGCGTTCCTCGCGGTCGCTTGGCCGGTTCAACAGGACTCTCTTTCTGCACCCAAACTCAATACAAACATAACATACATAACAAGAATCACGAGGGCCTCCAATACTTCATATTACTACCCTTTACAGGCACAACCCATCGACTCCACAACATACACGTTTAAATGCGGAGTCTTCTCCGGTGCGCAAAATGAAACATCACCAATCGAGACCAACCTATCCAGATGGGCTTCACACAGTATCCCTATTCCGTACTACACATTTCCGGATCTATATGAAAGACTGGTGATTTCAATAATCAACCCAAGGAAATCCCTCAAAAGCCACCTTTTGGTGGGGGAAATCCATGTACATGCTAAAACGAGGACTTCACATGTCCAAGAAGGAAGATCGTTACCCTTGACGACCTCTTTGGGGCCATGGAAATCTAGCCGGATAGAAAGCACCACAACGCTCTTGCCTCCACAAATCTGGACTCGGCTCTCAATTCGGAACTCTGAAGCTCCACCGGCGGCCGGATCCCTTCTCCTCTTCCTTCCTTGCTCTCCCTTATATCTATCTCTTTTATAAAGAGAATGTCTAAGATGAATGAGAGATAACTCTCAATTCCTAGACTTAATACAACAGGGAAAGTTCTGGACCAGTGGATCCTAGGTGAAGGAAATGAACGGCCACAAATCATCTTGAAATAACTTTTCCTGGGCCGAACACGACTTGTGACACGCCCGTGTCCCAGGCCGTGTGCCTTAAGCGGCAAAGAAACCGATTCATCCAGAGCAGTACACGACCCTGTGACATGCCCATATCACAGGCCGTGTGCCTAGACACGGCTTCAGACACGCCCGTGTCTAGCCCGTGTTCACCAGGCCTCATTTCCCTGGACAAAACCCGAGAAGGATACGACCTCTGACACGCCCGTATTACAGGCCGTGTGCCCAACTCGACTTGCCTCTCAAGGACCCTAAGTGCATTTTTGTCGAGTGCATTTCGTCGACCCAAAGGAGGACACGACCTAGGAAACGCTCGTGTCGCAGGCCATGTACCCTCTCAATAAACATCGAGAGAATTTCGTCGAGCACTCGAGACAATACAGAGCATGACACGGCTTGGGAACGCCCGTGTCCTAGGCCGTATTGCCCTATCGACAAATGTCGAGTGCATTTTTGTCGAGCACTCGACAGGTTGTGTGTCAACTCGACAACACAGAGCAGGACACGGCTTGGTTCACGCCCGTGTCCCAGGCCGTGTTTCCCAGCCTGCAATCACACTTGAGATTTGGGGTGTTAAAGTAAGACCCCCTCACGGAACACAACACACGGCCAAGGGGAGTCTTATGCCCAGAACAGCCGTCTTGCGGTAGCGTCAACACACGGGTCGACCGGTAGCACAAGTTGCCTATTCTACTAGCTAAACCAATATCATTCATGCCAACCCAACATAAAGAGTATAAATAAAAGTCATAACCATATTTGTACAAGTCTAATCGGAGTACAATAAAATAAGAAACTACAACAGCTTCTTTAATATCAAAGTACAAAAAACTTGCTTGAAGGGCTGCAACACAAGTCTCTCTAAACTCACATCAGTCGCCGACGACAGTAAGGAAATCATCGTATTAGGCCCTATCGTCCTGGCCCGGTTTCTCTCCCGCATAACATGTTGCTCTATCTGCAGGGTTTCCTCCTAAAATGATAGACGTAGAAACCGTTAGTCATAAAGACTAAGTGTCCATCACATTTGCTCTCCTAGTGAATCTTAGGCACCGGGTGGAGGAAAGAAGGAAAGGACAATATATATATGAGCAGTAAGTACAAGTAGATGGTATATTTCGATATATCATGAATTGTAACAGTAATAGTGTATAACGGTACCAACACCATTCTACTATAACAATTATATAAGAGTACTATATCATTCAATCACGACATATCTAATTTTATAAAAGGAATGTAACTTAACTTATAAAAATGTCCATACAGATTTATAAGTTAAGGATCAGTTTAACAGAAAAGTAACTTACTATATAAGAGTGCTCATACAAACTTATATGATAAAGATCTTGTGTAATTTAGTGCAATGCAGTGATATGAATGCAACATGATGATTCAACCATGCATACACACACACACACACTGCTATGTCGACACAGAACTTTAGTTCACACTTTTCGAGCAGGTAGCTAACCTCACAGGCATCATCCGTCGTGTCCAGACGGTGATAGTAGTGCGGGCGTCTCCATTACTAGGAGGGTATCCACACTACCAGGCCTAGGCCTCCGTACGCCTCAACACTAAGAACACAATAGCGGTGCCCATGCATACTACGACTTGGAGGGGTCTCTAGTAGATGCGTACCAAGAACACAACCCAAACTGGCCTATCGGTGCGGCACGGAAGGAGCCTCTGGGAGCATATCACCAAAGGGCCAATCCCAACCGTCCATTTGGCATGGAAGGAGCCTCGGGAATGAGCACCGAAGACCAAGCCCAACCGCCCAAGGTCTATCTGTCAACTCCCGTCGGTGTGACGACTAGCGAGCCCGTAGACCCACCGCACTATCCTTAACCCAAGATTATGACACCGCGTGTCAACTCACACCGCATGAAAATTCACATGGCCATGCCATTAAACATCCAAGGGCTCTAACTGAGTCTTTTCTCATTATTACCAATCCAATGCACAAATTCACTCAAGGGCTCCATATTGAGTCCCTTATCATCACATCGAACCAGTGCGATCAAATACTCACACACTTACACCCTTTCACATTCCTGTGCTCCCAAGAACTTAAGGGATCAACATACCAGTCCCGAATGCTACCGTAGGGATACGCATCTCTAATCAGTGGACTCTATTTATCCCTTCAACCTTGAGACTCATCATATCACATGGCCATGGACGTTTTCTCATCTAGCCTCATTTCTATGATTTCGCAGGCATCTACATATCAAGTTGTACATCCTTTCCAAACTCTAAATTATGCAACATCCACCATACCATTTATATATTTCTACATTATCAACGTATCTTTCTAGGAATACATCCCATGTTCTTCCAACCACTTGGATCACCGCAAGCTATAGATTACACATTCACGTATTATTGTTAAGACGCACCTTTGCCGGTTTTCATGAGTAAACCATTTTGTTCATTTAAAGATCAAATATCCATTTGTTTGCTCGTAGATCCAACAACCATTCATCCATTCAAGATCCGACAACAATTTGTTCATCCTAGTTACCCGAATGTACACTAGACCGAAAACAGCCTACACTTATGTAATGATTGTGCAACAACTTTGATTGAACATTCTCGGAGCTACAAAGCTCCTATGGTAACGTGTAACCATCCGTTGGAAAGGTCTTTCCGAGGACTACAATTATATTGTTCAGCCTAAGACCTGAATAGGGCCGTATCATGCTCTAAAACGGCCTCTAAGTCTACTGTGCGAGGGAAACATATTCCTGCACACATCATATAGCCCAACAAACGACACCAGTTCGTCTTCTTCCTCTAACCATTCATACATAAATGCATAAAGCACTTCCTCCTACCTTATTAACCCTCATAATACAATCATTCTTCACGGATCGAGTCCACCATCTTCACATTGAAGAGAGGAAAGGTTGATGATGACAAATCATAGGACAAAGGTCCTAGCATGGTCTCTTCCTAGGAGATCTTCATTTCTCACCAAGGTCAAACTCCTTTGAGCCGACATCTCTCCTATTTCATAACTAAAGATCTAGCACTAAGAGAGGGGGTAGGAAGCTCACCTCATTTCCAGCCATAGATCTTGTTATCCTACTTGGCGACATGGCGATGTCAACCTTGGCTCTCGCTCTTCTCCTTCGAGAGAAGTACGTCCCGTTCATTGCCCTTCCAAGTGAAGCTCTGCACCTTGTTATCTCAGGAAAATCGAAGAAGGATACCACCAACCAAGCCTTTGGAAAAACATATATAAAGGGGGCGGCCAAATAAATTTAGGGTTTCCTGATCAGGGAACTACTGCCGCACGGTAGCAAGCCACCGTCCAAACTGCCCACTCTGGTGCCGCCACCTGTACCGCTACCGCTGCACGGTACTCTTCTACCGCCGTGCGTTATCTCACCGAGCGCAATGTCAAACAATTCAGCGGGGCTATCGTCGGCGGTATCATTACTGCCAGGCGATAGCTTGCCGAGACCTATGCCGATAAATTAGCCGGCTACCATCGCGTGGTATCTCTCTACCGCCATGCTTTCTTACCAAGCGACAAACTAAATAATTCATTGAGCCTATCGCCCATGGTAGCACTAATGCTAGAAGATAACCTACAGAGCCATACGCCGATAAATCGGTCGGCTACCGCCGCGCGGTATCTTATTACTGCTGCGCAGTATCCTGCTACCGCTGCGCGGTATTATGCTACCGCTGCGCGGTATCCTGCTACCGCTGCGCGGTATCCTGCTACCGCCGTGCGACATCCTGCTACCGCCGTGTGGTATCCTACTATCGCCGCGCGATATCCTGCTATCGCCGCGCGGTATCCTTCTACCGCCACGTGATAGCACTTGATGATCGTTGAGTCCACTTGACGCCCCTGACATCTTCCTGATATCCATCGTATATGCTCGATGAGGGCTACCGTCGCGCGGTACCTACTACCGCTGCGTGGTAGTGTATAGACACTCAATTGTCGAGTTGGAACTTCCCCCGCCTCATGTGCAAGCTTATCCTCCAGCACACCCCCGAGACCAAGTCAACTAATGTGCACAAGGGGTCTAGTGCGAATCGGGACGTTACAAATTCTTTAAATAAAATAAAAGATTTTGTCCCCGAAATCAGGCTAAGTCTATGGGGAAGGTAAAACATGAAGAATAAGATATACTTCTAAATTTACCTTGGGGAAACAGCTCCGGGTAGCGCTTCCTCATCAAGTCCTCCGGCTCCCAAGTGTATTCCTCTTTTCCGTGATTAGACCACAGGGCCTTCACCAAAGGTACATTATTTCACCAGAAGCGCCTCGTCTCGGTATCCAGTACCCGCACTAACTCTAGCTGAACAGACCTATCAGTTGCCACCGTTCCATTTATAGCGACGACATGCTGATCGGGTCGTAGGAGTGCTTTCCGAAGCGACGACACATGGAAGACGTCGTGAAAATTTTCTAACTCCGGTGGTAGCTCCAGCTGATAGGCCAAAGGACCAATCCTTTCCAATATAACATAAGGCCCCACGTACCTCGGGCTGAGCTTCTTTCTTCCACGCACACGTAACACTCCGTACATTGGTCTGATCTTCAAGAACACCTTGTCACAACCTTGAAATTCCACCATCCTGTGCTTCACATTATAGTACTTTGCCTGTCAACTCTGAGCCTCCAACATGCAGTCTCGTATCAATCTGACCATAACATCAGTATCATCTATATATTCCACTCCCAAAGTCTTTGGATCTTCATCTTGCACCCATGATAATAGTGTTCTACACCTCCTCCCATATAGTGCTTCGTAGGGTGCCATTCCGATGCTAGCTTGATAACTATTGTTGTATGAAAACTCCACTAGTGGAAAAAGCCTTTCCCACGGCTCACCCCTATCCAACATGCATAACCTCACCAAATCTTCCATGGTTCTAATGGTCCTCTCAGACTTGCCTCCCATTTGAGGATGAAAAGCTGTATTAAAGGTAAGGCGAGAGCCCATATATTCTTGAACTGCCCTCCATTCCTTGGAAGTGAAACGACCATCGCGGTTAGAGACAATTGTCTTGGGCACCCCGTGGTACCACACAAACTACTCCACAAAGAGACGCACCAAGACATCAGCATGCGACTCTTTCCTCATTAGAATAAACCTGGCAACCTTCATTAGGCAATCCATGATTTCCCAAACTGAATCATTCCCAGAACGGGAGCGAGGCAGCCCGTGGACAAAATCCATAGAGATATTCTCGAACTTCCACTCGAGGATGGGTAATGACTGTAACAATCCTCCAAGGCTCTTACATTCCACCTTCACCCTTTGACAAGACTCGCAGTGTGTAATGTAATACTTAACGGCTTTCTTCATTCCTAGCAAAAACATGGTCTTTCGTAGGTCGTTATACATTTTGGTAATCCAGAGATGTACCGAATACGTGCTACAATGTGCCTCTCTCAAGATGTCTTCCCGGATTCCACTGCCCCTGGGAATATAAAGCCTGCCATGAAAATGAATGAGGCCTTCCTTCAAGGTATACTCTTCAGTAGATTCACTATCGATTGCCTTAAATAGAGGGGCCAGAGTTGCATCCTTCCCTTGCTTAGCCCGGATCCGATCTCGGATATCACAAACTATACTCTTATCACAACTAAGTATTCTGTATATGTCTCAGAATAATCCATACACACAAGCTTAGTCCACATCTCCTTGAGCACTCGAGTCAATTCTATACTAATCATCCGAGACTCGGGGCTCGACTCTAGTAAATTTTTGCTCAGAGCATCAGCTACAAAGTTCACTTTCCTGGGGTGATAGTTCAACGTGAATTCATAATCACACAAAAATTCCAACCACCGCCGTTGCCTCAAGTTCAACTCCTTTTGAGTATGAACATACTTCAGATTCTTATGGTCTGATAAGATCTCGCAGTGGACTCCATACGAATAGTGTCTCCAAACCTTTAAGGCGAATACCACTATCCCCAACTCCAAGTCATGTACTGGGTAATTCACCTCGTTCTTCTTCAACTGTCTCGAAGCATAAGCGTTCACGTGCCTGTGCTGCATCAATACTTCTCTCATCCCTTGATAGGATGTATCCGTGTAAACCTAAAATCCTTCCTTCCCGGATGGAAGGGCTAGGATCGGTTCATAGGAAATTTGGTCCTTCAGCTCTTGGAACGCAACCTCAGACTGAGATGTCCACTCATATGGCACACCATTCTTTGTTAGGGCAGTGAGGGGAAGGGATATCTTTCAAAATCCTTTCACAAACTTGCGATAGTACCTCACAAGTCCAAGAAAACTTCATACATCGGCCGCTGACTTCAATGGCGACCATTCCTTCATGGCACACACCTTGGCCGGGTCTACTTCTAATCCATCACCACTAATCACATGGCCCAAGAAGGCAACTTCTCGGAGCCAAAACTCGCACTTGCTGAACTTAGCAAATAGGGAATGCTCTTTTAGTTTCTTCAAAATCAAGGCCAAGTGCTCAGCATGCTCCTCTTCCGTCTTTGAATAGACCAAGATGTCATCGATGAATATGATGACAAAAATGTCCAAATACAGCTCAAACACCATATTCATCAAACTCATGAAGGCAGAAGGGGCGTTTGTGATCCCGAACGACATTACCGTAAACTCGTATAACCCATATCTCGAGCTAAATGCTGTTTTCGGAATATCTCTCTCTTGTATTTTCAACTGATAGTACCCCGAGCGCAAATCTAACTTGGAAAACCAATGCGCTCCCACCAACTGATCGAATAGCTCTTCGATCCAGGGTAAAGGGTAGGTGTTCCGCACCATCATTCGTTGAGTTCCTGGTAGTCTATGCACAACCGTAGTGGCCCATCCTTCTTCTTAACGAACAAAACAGGGGCTCCACAAGGTGATAAACTGGGATAAACAAACCCTGATTCTACTAACTCCTGTAATTGAGCTCTAAACTCAGCAACTTCCTTTGGATCCATTATATAAGGGGTCTGAGAGATGGGTTTGGCACCCGGTACTAGTTTAATTTGAAAGTCCACTTCTTTATGTGGGGGTAACCCTGACAGCTTCTCGGGAAATACCTCAGGAAAATCCCGTACTACCCGCACAGCCTTCATGCTCATCGCCATCTCTTTTAGTTCAAAACATATCATGTACACCTCATCCCTATTCATATGGGCCTTAAGGGCCTGAATTGAAGACAACAAAATTCGGGGTGTGAATCTATTATCTTGGAAAATGACCTCAGAGTCTCCATGTCTCAAAGTGATTTGCTTTGCTGCACAATCAATCCTGGTGTGTTGCCAATCCAACCATATGATGTCCAGAATAAGATTGAATTTTGGCATCCCTAACACCGTGGCAGGGGTTTCAAAAATCTTTCCTCCAATGCATACTTCCAATTCACACTTGGCGGACGACGTCATCTCAGAGTCATCTAGGAGGTGTACTATCCGAGTGATACCTGTGAAATATTGCACGCCATTTAACTCTTTCATAAATTCCGCTAAGACAAATGTATTGGTGACACCGGTGTCAAATATAGTGAGGGCCGATTTTCCACTAACAATCACGGTGCCTAAGTATCAATTATTCAACTTCAACTTAAATTTTGCACAATTTTAGGAAAGCTAAAGACAAATGCTCATAATATAGTAATTGGTTATGAATTACCTGCAATCACGTCCCGAGGATTCCGCTCTAGAGTCATGTCTAGAGCGAACACATGCTCTCTAGCAGATCCAGGGTTCATTCCTCATGGTCCTCATCCTCGGCCATGCACTTTCCCTTGTCCTCGCGGAGCTGTCGGAGGAGCGATAGGGGGAGCATCTCCACCTAACTGTTGGCGGTAATGCCGGATATGGCTCGGCTGGTTACACTGATAACATACTTTCCTAAATGGTCCTCCTAGTTGTTGGTGAGGTTGGAAATCCGGGGGTGGAGGTAGCGCTGGCTTTGGGGCCGGGCTCTCCATCCTAAAGTTCTGATGGAAACGACCGCCACCTCTTTAGTTTCCTCTTCCACCACGAACACTTTGTCTCCTCCTAAAGCTGGGACCTGCTTTCATCACGCCCTCGACGGGTCTCTTACTACTATCCTGGACTCCCAAATGATCCGCTTCCAATATATTTGCCATATCTATAATCTCCGGCAGGCTCGAGTCTTCTATAAACAAAAGTGCTTGCCTTAGTGGATCCCGTAAGACTTTGTAGAACCGCTTCACATAGCCATGATCATCCAGACTATATGAGTCAACAAACCTTGCGAGGTGCTGAAACTCTCGCTGGTACTCCACAACTGACTTCGATCTCTGTTTTAATTGTAGGAATCTTTCTTTGATCTTGTCACGAGCCATGGAAGGGATGAAATGTTCCAAGAAAGCATCAGAGAATTCGTTCCAGCTGATGTACGTGTATACGCATCCTTGAAAGGTGGAGCCTATGAGGGACTTCCACCACCTTTTTGCGTGTGACTCAAGGACAGAAACTGCTAAGGTAACAACCATATTGCCTATACATCTGATTCCGACCATCAATTCTTGCACAGTATCAAGACATTCTTCGGTATGGACGACTGACTCCGTCCTATAATAAGCAGGCGAGGAGAGGGCTCAATAGGTACTCAACCAGTTAGAACCTGGGGTTTGCTGCTGCACTAGGGCCTGCTGGGATCTAAATGCATCTAAAATTGTAGTGAGGGTCTGTCCCAGTTACGACTGCTGAAATTGAGCTGGGACGAAAGGAGCGGGAGTGATCACTATTGGCTCTACGCGCACCGAAATCTATGTATAAAGGTACGAACCTAAGATTATGTTGGATAATTGTAAGGTAATAACTGGACATACTAAATGTGGATTACAAATGGGCACACCACTGCTTCCTCTATGTCAGTTTGCCCCCAAACTGACCAATCGTGCGGGGGTGGAACCATTGTTCAATGACTTCTTTAGTTGAGGATCGTTGCAAGCTGATACCATTTGTAAGACCCCCCATCCCGAAACACAACACACGGCCGAGGGGAGTCTTATGCCCAGAACAGACGCCTTGCGGTAGCGTCAACACACGGGTCGACCGGTACCATAAGACGCCTATTTTGTCGGCTAAACTAATATCATTCATGCCAACCCAACATAAAGAGTATAAATAAAAGTCATAACCACATTAGTACAAGTCCAATCAGAGTACAACAGAATAAGAAGCTACAACAGATTCTTTAATATCAGAGAACACAAAACTTGCCCGAAGGGCTATAACAAAAGTCTCTCTAAACTCACATAAGTCACAAACGACAATAAGGGAATCATCGTATCAGGCCCTGTCGTCCTGGACCGGTTGCCCTCCTGCATAACCTGTTGCTGCTCTCTCTGCGGGGTTTCCTCGTAAAATGGTAGACATAGCAACCATTAGTCATAAAGACTAAGTGGCTATCACATCCGCTCCCTAGTGACTCTTAGGCACTGAGCGGAGGAATGAAGGAAAGTACTATATATATAAGCAGTAAGTACACGCAGATGATATATTTCTACATATCATGAATTGTAACAGTAACAGTGTATAACGGTACTAACATCATTCTACTCTAGCAATTATATAAGAGTACTATATATTCAATCACGACATATCTAATTCTATAAAAGGAATGTAATGTAACTTATAAAAATGTCCATACAGATTTATAAGTTAAGGATTGGCTTAACAGAAAAGTAACTTACCATATAAGTGTGCCCATACAATCTTATATGATAAGGATCTTGTGTAATGTAGTGCAATGCAATGATATGAATGCAATATGATGACTCGCCAATGCACACTGTAAGACCCCCAACCTTTACCCGGGTCGGGCCAGAGGGGATCTTACTTGCCCAAGGCGTCCACCCAGTGCTCCTTAAGAGTGTCAACCCACACTATAAGCACTAGTTGGCCGTCTTGCTCAGCTTGAATCACAACATTCACATCTCATCACAGATTTTAGCGGAAAGCATTAACATGAAGCCACAACAAATATATATAACAATATATATTTAACAGAGAAACACAAAAGGCCGTAGCCACTATTTATACGTGAAGCTCGTAGGCTATAATAGTATTACAACTAACAACTCCTCTCTCTCTCTCAACTATGTTCACTAGTAATCATGTCTCGAAACTCTGGAGACGATGGAGATGCCTCAGTTCGAGTAGTCCTATCAGCTGGCGTATCGTCCTGCAGCAGTTGGTTGCTACGGTGCTCCATCTCCTGTGAATGGCACACTTATATGGTAAGTTACTTTTCTGTTAAGCCAATCCTTAACTTATAAATCTGTATGGACATTTTTATAAGTTACGTTACATTCCTTTTATAGAATTAGTGTCCACTCCAGCAGTCACGGGCAAAGTGCCCCGTCTTTCCACACGTGAAACAAGCGCCCGGGGTTCGATTGGTAGTTGTCCCTGAGGCACCTGCAGGAAGAGCTGGACCTGACGTCCTAGTCTTCTTGTAGAATCTTCGATATCCCGACTTTGACGTAGTCGGCGCTTTGAACTCCGATTTCACGCACCCAACAAAAGTAGATAGCCGAAGCATGAGAGGGTTAGTACATCATTAAATGAATAAGTTAGGAGCAACCAAAAAGAGGTGCATCATGGTATAACTGGACAAGAAACAACAATATATGTCAGTTATAATTTAGGCTCCACTAGCACAGCAGCTAGCAGGTATTCACAACCGCGTACACATCACAGACATTCACAGCCACGTACAAATTGCAGGCATTCACAACCACGCATAACACCCTATGCAGACATAGTATAGCCCGCTTCTTTTCAAGCAGGGTAGCGAGCCTCATCGATGTGTCCATCGGTGACAGTGGACAGTCCTGCCACTTCTGGGGGTGGTCGTACTGCACAGCCCCAGGCCCCAATGTACAACCCCATGTACTATTGGATGTGAGCGACATCCGGCAATATAACATTTTAGCCGACCAGCAGAGGAAAAACCCAATGGGGAAAACATAATGGCCGGTCACCTGTGGTACCCATCTCCCTGTCTCCTTGAGTCGTCGACCTTCCCGCATAGGTACGAACGGTCTGTGGAAGGGTCTGACCCGCCACATTTCACCGCAAGCAATTTACAAGCAATCAAACAGTCAATTTTGCTAGCATGCACCGGGTCTGTGGCGGCCTGCCCTACTATGCTTCAATCTTCGGGCAGTAACGCTCAACTCAACTTTCGACAAGGAGCATGAGAGCGCCTTATTTGGGGCTAAATCTGGAGGAATACCTCAACTCCGGTTATCCCCAACTAAGGCTCGACCTTAAAAGATGGATGCTTGTCAGAGCAGGACCCGTGCTTATAATAGTAATTTGTAGTAATGAAAAATGCGGTAATTAAAGCTGCATAATTAGAGTGTTGGAATGAAATGAGACTAGTATGAAACTGGAGTAGTACTGAAATGAAAGTACTGAATTGAACCTGACTAGTATGGGACTGGAGTAGAACTGAAATGAAAGTACTGAATTGAACTTGACTAGTACGAGACTGGAGTAGAACTGAATTGAAAATACTGAATTGAACTTGAGTATTACGGGACTGGAGTAGAACTGAATTGAAAGTACTGAATTGAACTTGACCAGTACAAAATTGGAGTACTGAAAAGAAAGTACTGAACTGAATAAATGAACAAGACCACTACGAGACTGGAATAAAATATAAAGAAAATGGTTAGTAGTCCAATCACTCCATTCAGGAGGATTCAGTTCCATTTCTGTTCTTAGGAGGTTTAGTTTAGTTTCATCTCCGTTCTCAGGAGATTTAGTTCAATTCCATCTCCGTTCTCAGGAGATTTAGTTACTTCCATCTCCGTTCTCAGGAGGTTTTCTTTGAGTTTCACCCATTATTAAGATCCGATAACAATTCAGTTGCGCCCTTTTTAATCATGGCTTAATCGGATCAGGGGAAGCTTATTATGAGTTATATTTTTATTATTTATCCCAGAATCAACTCAATTGCTTGCGTCGGATCGAATCCGAGAATCTCGTCAGATGGCACATTCTTCCCCGAATTTCAACCTCGAAAATCGTTTCCAACACATGAGGGAAATTCTTTAATCGAAATAAGGCTGGGGATTATATTACTCGAAGCTCGTACTTTCATCTTCCGAGTTCACGCAAAATGCCCACGAGTTATATTAAGAACGAGGCGCTCGGTGGTTTCACAAAAACCTCAAAATACTCGGAGTTGGAAAATCTTGCCTCGATAACTCTCGTTGATTAATCAATTGAACATAATATAAAATATATAAGGTGGTCGCGCGCTTCAATTTTCATTTTCGAAGAATTTGAGCGCATAAATTTCCGAGCGTGACCCAAGGCTTCAAGAAATTAGAAAATCTTCAATTTTTACCCCAAGGTTTACAAAAATTTAAACAACCTTTTAGAGGGCCTAAAAAGAGCCTAGTAATTTTTCCAAAAATTTTTAAGCAATTTTGGGCCTTTAAATTGGCCAAATAATTCTTATTTAGGCTTTTAAAAATGCTAAATTAACTCCAAAAACTCCAAAATTTTTGGTGTAGACTGCCCTCATTAATGAGAATAATTTTCATGATCAAAACTATTTTTTTAGGAGCCTAGATTAACCCTCAGAAAATAAAATAACCATTTATAGTTATAATATTATAATAATCATAAATATTATAAAATTATAACTTTATATTTATTATCATCTTCTATCCCCCTGTACCGAAATAACTGAAGGAACCAACCCTTGCGGGTCTTCTCCGCCGCCGGCTGGCCATGGCTCCGCTCCTGGCCGAATCCCCGTGGGTGGGCGCTCCCACCAGCGGGTGTCCGACAGCCTTCTGCCGCTGGCCGCCGCCAGGGCTATATTTTTTTTTACATAATCAGAGGGGAGAGGTTGATGGCGGCGGCGCTCCGGCTGCCGGAGCTCGCATGCAAAGCATCCAGAAGATAGGGAGAAGGAGAGGGAAAGGTTTCCACCTGATTTCAGGGCCTTCGGGGCTTCAAATGAGATCCACCATTAATAATGGTGGAGGTGGCGGTGGAGCTCGGCTGAGTTTTCTCCGGTGAAGCAGAGCTCCAACAGGGGTGGTGGTGGCTCATTTGAGCTTTGGGAGAGGAGTGCATTCCTCTGAGGGGTCATGGCCTTATATAAGCAAGGAGGAGGAGCCATTTGGCTTGGGGTAGGTGTGGGATTAATCCCACTTGAGGGAGGAGAGCTCTTCTCCCCTCCAGCTTGCTGTGACACTTGGCACCCATCCAGTGGCCATAGTACAGGCCACATAGATCCATCCAAGGGGAGTGCTTAGTGGGTTGGACCTTGGGTGGCTTTTGGGCTTCGGAAAGAGGGGAGGGTAAAGGGGAGTTGGGCCTAACTTGGCCCATGACCCACCTAGCCTCTTGTGTGGACTGATTTTGGTGGTCCAAGGGTATAGGGGGTGGGGCCTTAACCATCCATGATGAGGAGGTGTACACCTCCTTAAGAAAATTTCCAAAAATTTGTTTTTATGGGGGTTTGACTAAAGTCAACCATAGGGTGGGTCCCCCATGCTGGTCAATGCCAAAAGAGGTCCATGACATCGGGGTTGGGTCAAAGTTGGGGTGTCGTGTTACAATTGATGTGCGCATGCTTTTTAGTGCTTGAATGTGCTTGATTTGACCACAGATTGACCACCTGTCATCGAAATTGACCGGGACCAACTTCGTTGACTTTGTATTGACCATACGAATCCAATGCCACTTACCGGGGTCGAATCATAGTTCTTTTGTTAAATATTCAAAATTTGCGCGTCGCGGCGCGCTAAAACGGTAAAAACACTCATAATCATCGTTTGGATTCGAATCGCGACGCAACGAGTCCCGATGCGTTCATATTGACTATATAAAGTCTTAGGAACTGACAGAACTCGAATCAGAGTTCTCTAGGTCAATATTCTAAAATCTCATTTTCGGGACGTTTTACGAGGAACAACCATATCCACCATATGACCTCGGAATTAGACGGAACGAGTTCCAACGCACTTGTATTGACTATACGAGGCCACAAGAACTGACAGAACTCAAATCAGAGTTCGCTAGCTCGATAGTCAAAAATCTCGTATTCACAACGTTCTACGAGGAACGGTCATATCCACCATATGACCTCAGAGTTCATCGGAATGTGTTCTGACGCACTCGTGTTTACTATACGAGGCCACAGAAACTGACAGAACTCAAATCGGAGTTCCCTAGCTCTATACCCTGCCTAGGGCTTCCTCCTAGCGAGTCACAGGTAGAGGTTCGGGTCACTTTTATTGGGCCCCTTAAGGTTCTGGTGGCCCAATAAAAGTCGGGATGTTATAATCCAATAAAAATAAAAGGATTTTCGTCCCTGAAAATTTTCTTAAAGTAGGGGGAAAAGTAACATACCTGGCGAAAGATCTCTTGGTGCTTTTCTCGGACGAGTGCTTCGGGTTCCCATGTACATTCGTCTCGTACGGAATTCGACCACAAAATCTTAACCATCAGAATGATCTTGTTGCACAGATCCCTTTACTTTACAATCTACTATGCTGACTGGTTCAAGCTGGACGGATCTATCGGACTGTAGTTGCACTAGTGTGTAGGTAGATGCTGCTCTGGATACCGGAGAACTCGCCTCAAGGATGTGTCATGGAACACATCATGAAGATTTCCCAATTCTAGGGGTATGGCTAATCGATAGACAATCAGGCCAACACACTCTATCACCTGATAGGGGCCGAAATAGCGGGGATTTAGTTTCTTTTGCTTCCTCAATCGGGAGACACCATGCATGAGCTTAATTTTCAAAAATACCATTTCTCCTACGCTAAACTCCACCGGTCGGTGCCGCGCATCATAATATTTGGCCTGCAGGTTCTGCGCTTCCCGCATTCGCTCCTGGATTAGCCATATCACTGCCGTAGTATCATCAATATAAGCCACTCCTAAGGCTTTCAGGTCATCATTTTGAGCTAAAGTCATTGGAGTTCGGCAACGCCTTCTATACAAATCCTCGTACGGTGCCATATTAATGTTGGCCTGATAGTTGTTATTATATGAAAACTCGACTAAAGAAAACCACTATTCCCATGGCTTGTTGTGCTGTACTATACAAAGTCGCAGTAGATCCTCCATCGGTTGGTTCGTACTTTCTATCTGTCCATCTATCTGCGGCTGGAAGGCGGTGTTAAAGGTCAACTTGGTCCTCAAGTAGTCATGCACCCGCCTCCACTCCTTGGATGTGAAACGTCCATCACGATCCGACACAATAGACTTCCGCACTCCGTGGAACCGGACCACTTGCTCTATGAACAATCTGACAACAACGTCAACTCTGTCACCCTGTTGGTTTGGAATGAACCGTGCTACCTTAGTAAGTCGATCCACGATAACCCATATAGAGTTATTTCCAGCATGGGATCGAGGTAAGCTGTGGTAAAAGTCCATGGAAATATCCTCAAATTTCCATTCTGGCATCGGCAGGGACTGCATCAGGCCTCCTAGATTGCGACATTCAGCTTTAACCCTTTGATATGTATGACACTGGGCCACACAGTTAGTGATGTCTCTTTTCATTCCTGGCCAGTAAATGGTCTTGCGTAGATCAACATACATCTTAACCACACTAGGGTGAATAGAATACCTCAATGAGTGCTCTTCTCGAAGAATCTCATCTCAGATTCCTTCGATGGAGGGAATAAAAATGCGGTTCCTGAACTGCAAGATTCCATCATGTAAGTTGAACTCCTGTTGTGCTCCATCTTGTAGGGACTAGATGATCGGGACCACTTCCGGATCGACTTTCTGGGCCTCTCGTATTCGATCCCGGATGTCGCACTATATTTCCATCCAGTATAACTAGGACTGGTATTCTTCCGGATCCCTACAAGCAACAAGAGTAATCTCCAAGTCTATCAAAGATTGAAAACATTCCCTTGGAATCTGCTCCATCTAGCTCCCGACCATCAGGGGTTTGTGGCTCAATGCGTCAGCAACCTTATTAGCCTTCCCGGGGTGATACTGGAGAGTAAAATCATAATCACATAGAAATTCCAACCATCGGTGCTGTCGAAGGTTCAAATCTTTTTGAGTAAAAATGTATCTGAGGCTCTTATGGTCGGAGAAGATCTCGCATCTTACTCCGTACAAGTAATGTCTCTGGATCTTGAGGGCGAAAACAACGACACCTAATTCTAGATCGTAGGTTGCGTAATTTAGCTCGTGCGGCTTTAGCTGGCGCGATGTGCATGCTTCTACCTTGCCATGATGTATCAGAACAGTTCCCAATCCTTTCAGGGAGGCATCAGTATAGATCTGGAATCCTTCGATTCCAGAGGGGATTGTAAGGATTAAGGCATAAGTTAGCCGCTTCCTTAACTCAACGAACGTACTCTCACATTCTAACGTCCATCGAAATACATCCTTTCTTATAAGAGCTGTAAGGGGTAACACAATATTGGAAAATTTTCCACAAATTTCCTGTAATATATGGAACGACCAAGGGAAACTTCGTATATCTGCTGCCATCTTAAGTGGCGGCCAGCTTTGAACTGTCTGGATTTTGGCTTGATCTATCGCCACTCCATTCTTGTTAACGGTATGGCCCAAAAAATCCGACCTCCTCTAACCAGAATTCACACTTGCTGAACTTGGTGAAGAGAGAGAGAGAGAGAGAGAGAGAGAGAGAGAGAGAGAGAGTGTGCTCATGAAGCTTATGTAACACCATCTGCAGGTTTTTAGAATAGTCTGCCCTGGTCTTCGAGTAGATCAAGATGTCATCGATAGGGACGATCATAAAAAGATCTAGAAAGGATTCGAACACCTTATTCATTAGAGCCATAAAGTGATGGAGCCGTCTCCCCCCGGCTTGTTGATTTGGAGCGTCCCCCTCCGGTCGACGTTGGTGATCCGGTACATGTTAAAGACACGCGCCATATTGTTGAAGAAGATCCCCTTCCGGATGATTATGGTGAACCGGATATGATTGTTGCCAATGTTCGTCGCCACATAGAGTTCGATGATTATGACGACCGTTGCCGCAAGCTTGAAGGTTGGGACTTGGCCGCTACATCCACCGCCATCACCGCGCCGCGACATCCACCGCCATCACCGCGCCGCAACATCCAACCGCCATCGCCGCGCCGCGACATCCACCGTCATTGCCGCGTCAAAAGTTCCTCCGCAACTACGCAAGAAATTACTATTATTGTTGTTTAATTCTGCAAGTTAATTTCGTGCATTTTTATTTATAATTTCAGCATTTTTAATTTTGTTTAAAATGGCCTATGTTTAGCCATGTTTGGAGTGCGTTTAGCCTCCTTTCTTGTAATGCCTATATAAGGCTAAACTCTTGTTATGTTTAGGGTAGAATGAAATATTAAAAAAAAACCCTAATCTTGCTTAAGAGAATCTCTCTCTCCCTCTCTTTCTTTCTAGCCGCCACCTTCCCTTTCCCCTCTCTCTCTCTAAAATTTCAGCCACCTTTTCTCCCTCACTCCAACCGATCTCCCCTCTCCTCCCTTAGAAAGCCGACCAACCCCTCTCATCTCCAACCCGAGCCACCACCTCTTCACATACCCGACCACCCCCCAACATCCATAGATCCGAAGGCGCATCTCCGTTACTTGGGCGACCCCATCTCCGGCGTGATCCGAAGAAGGCAACGGATTTCTCTCCAACCGGCGCGGCTCCGGTGAAACCGGAAAGGAACGATCTCTTCATCCTCGTCGGCATCCGAGCGGGGTAACGAACACTCCTACTACATAACTTGTGATTCCCTCTTGATTTATCTTGTGGCAAGTGTATGTAGCGTAACTTGCGAAACGCGTGATTTTCGTGGTTAATATTTACTTAGATTTGTTGTGTTTATCGTTCTTCATTTACGATCGTGAGTCTTGGCGGCCCTCGTTCTACTTTGTTGGGAGGGAACCATCCTCGACCAAATCTTTAGCTTTCGGTGAGTTCTCTTTGGTACATCCGTCACGGCGACGCCGATAGCTCGAGCCTGCATCATAAAGGCAGAGGGCGCGTTAGTGAGTCCAAAAGGCATTACCATGAACACCTATAAACCATAGCGGTAGCTAAAGGAAGTCTTGGGGATATCATCCTCCCGGACCCGAAGCTGATAGTAGCCAGATCTTAAGTCCATCTTGGAGAATACAAGTGTATCTTGTAGTTGATCAAACAATTCGTCGATCCTTGGGAGCGGATATGTATTCCGTATAGTGAGTTTGTTTAGTTCCCCGTAATCTATGCAAAAGTGCAGTGTCCAGTCTTTCCTTTTTTACCAATAGTATAGGGGCTCCCCAAGGCGAGGAACTTGGGCGGACGAATCCAACATCTATCAGTTCCTGAAGCTGAGTCTTCAACTCGGCAAATTCCTTAAGGGCCATTCGATTGGGTGCTCGGGACACTAGTCAAGCTTCAGACACAAGCTCAATCTGAAGGTCAATCTCTCATCGTGGTGTCAAACCTGGGAGAGACTCAGGGAAAACATCCGGAAAATTTCACAGCACTGGAACTTTGGTGAGCACTTGAACTTGATTCTTATTTTGAAGTAGATAAGGAGTATATACATATCATACAACAAAACACGCATTCGATGTAGACATACATATAAATTATATAATATAGGTATCAATATCTGACATAACTCTAGCATCAAATATATATACCTATCACTACATCGGAGGCCGGTCCATGCTGAAGGTCCAACGCATAAGCTTCTAAGGGCGCTGCTCGGCCATGCTGACCTTTCCTGCTAGCTCTACCCCTTCAGGCACTTTGGCCCTATCCACGCGCTGTTGTCCTCCTTGAACTACTCCTAATCCTGCCCTTCCTACCACTTGCGAGCAGAAAGCTCTCATGTGTCCCGACTGCTAGCACAGAAAGTAGTTCCCTGCAAGGGGAACATATCGTCAAGCTACTGGCACGGGGTGTGGTACTGGAGCTAGCCTGGGATCCTGCTGCGGTGCTGGGGGTGCTGGAAGGCGCCTATAAGGCTGCTTGCACTGCCTCGATCTGCGCTCTCTCTCCTTTTGGCGGGGAGAAGCTCCTCTATCTCATCCTTGACCTCTGGGGACCTCGACCTTTCCTCGGCACTGCTGGGCCACCATCATCTGGTCTAACTTTAACGCCGCGACGTGAGTCATTATGGTGCGGAAGGTGGGCTGAGAGATCATGATCAAGACCTGTCTCAGGTCATCCTGCAGGCCTCGATAGAAGCGAGCAGCCCTGTCTTTATTAGTGGTTGTAAGGTTCCTAACAATACGTGCCAGGTGGTTAAACTTTCTCTCGTAGTCTGGCATCGTCCGGTCACCCTGATAGATGTGTAGGAACCTCTTCTGTAGTGTCGCTGGGTCGGCATCCGAGATAAAGTGCTCCAGGAAAGCCTCTGAATACTCCCCCCATAGGATAATGCTCAACGGTCATCCTCTTAATGTCGAGCAGCTAGCCGCTCTCCACCAGTCTCCAGCATATCCCTCTAACAAGCTCACCACTAGTGACACTGCAGCTACTATCAGGCACATCATTCCTACCAACAGCTACTCTATGCGCTCAACCCACTCTTTTGTCTGTATGACAGTCTCTGTTCCTCTGAAGGTGGGAGGCCTTATCCCCAGAAAGGTCGTCAGTAGGTTAGTGGGTACTACCAACTGCTATGGTGGCTGTACCAAAGCTATTCAGAAGGTCGCCAGGATAGCTTTCAATATTTACCCCAAGTCGGTGTTGGCAAACAGTACAACAACAGGGGTAACTAGGTCTGGAGGTGGGGTGGCAAGGACATATCCTATGGTGGAGGATCTCCCGTTACTAGACTCTGGTATGTCTCGAGAAGTAATAGGAAAACAAGTGTCAGTATTTTGCAAAAGTAGGGGATATTTGCAAAAGACTAACAAAGCGGAAACAAAGGTGTTCGAGAGTGCTATCACACAGTCTAGAATCCCTAAGCCTCTACACTAGGGTATACCGGGCTTCCGCTGCATGGTTCGTTCCGAACCAAAGAATGAAGCGAGGGACAGAGGGATCCCGAGACTGCTCCACAAGAACGAATCATGATCGCTCTGATCCATTTGTAAGACCCCCCAACTTTTTCCCGAGTCAGGCCGGAGGGGATCTTACTTTCCCAAGGTGTCCACCCAGTGCTCCTTAAGAGTGTCAAACCACACTATAAGCACTAGTTGGCCACCTTGCTTGACTTGAATCACAACATTCACATCTCATCACAGAGTTTAGCGGAAAACATTAACAGTAAGACAATAAATATATATAACATTATATATTTAACAAGGAAACGCAAAAGACCGTAGCCACTGTTTATATATGAAGCTCGTAGGCTATAATAGTATTACAACTAGCAACTCCTCTCTCTCAACTATGCTCACTAGTAATCATGTCTTGAAACTCTGGAGACAACGAGGGTGTCTCTGCTTGGGTAGTCCTATCAGCTGACGTATCGTCCTGTAGTAGTTGGTTGCTATGGTGCTCCATCTCCTGTGAATGGTTATTTAAATAACCGTTAGTCACAGAGCTAAGTGGGAACAAATCTCCTCCCCGAATCCATATCCTGGGGACGAGCTCACGCACCCAACGAAAGTAGATAGTCGAAGCATGAGAGGGTTAGTATATCATTAAATGAATAAGCTAGGAGCAACCAAAAAGAGGCACAATATGGTATAACTAGACAATCAACAACAATATACATCGACTATAATTTAGGCTCCACTAGCTTAGCAGTATAGCAGGTATTCACAACCACGTACATATCGCAGGCATTCACAGCTGCGTACACATCGCAGGCATTCACAGCCACGCATAACACCCTATATTTACATAGTATGGACCGCTTCTTTTCAAGTAGGGTAGTGAGCCCCGCGGGCCTCATCGATGTGGCCGTCTGTGATAGTGGCCACTCCTGCCACTTCTTAGGGTTGGTCATACTTCACAACCCCAGGTCCCAATGGACAACCCTATGTACTATTGGATGTGAGCGACATCCGGTGATACAACATTTTGGCCGACCAGCGGAGGAAAAACCCAACGAGGAAAACATAACGACCGGTCACCCGTGGTACCCATCTCCCTGTTGCCTTGAGTCGCCGACCTTCCCGCACCAGTATGAACGGTCTGCGGAAGGGACTGACCTACAACAATTCACCGTAAGCAATTTACAAGCAATCAAACAGTCAATTTTGCTAGCACGGACCGGGTCTGTGGTGGCCTGCCCTACTATGCTTCAATCTTCGGGCAGTAAGGCTCAACTCAACTTTCGACAAGGAGCATGAGAGCACCTTATTTGGGGCTAAATCTGGAGGAATACCTCAACTCCGGTTAACCCCAACTAAGGCTCGACCTTAATAGATGGCTGCTTGTTAGAGCAGGACACATGCTTATAATAGTAAATTACAGTAATGAAAAATGCGGTAATTAAAGCTGCTGATAATATAAGCTGCATAATTAGAGTGTTGGAATGAAATGCGACCAGTATGAAACTGGAATAGTACTGAAATGAAAGTACTGAATTGAACCTGACCAGTATGGGACTGGAGTAGAACTGAAATGAAAGTACTGAATTGAACTTGACCAGTACGAGACTGGAGTAGAACTGAATTCAAAATACTGAATTGAATTTGACTAGTACAGGACTGGAGTAGAACTGAATTGAAAGTACTGAATTAAAATTGACCAGTACGAAACTGGAGTACTAAAAATAAAGTACAGAACTGAATAAATGAACAGTACCACTACGAGACTGAAATAAAACATAAATAAAATGGTTAGTAGTCCAATCACTCCATTCAAGAGGCTTCAGTTCAATCTCCATTCTCCGGAGACAGGTTCAGTTCCATTTCCATTCTCAAGAGGTTTAGTTCAGTTCCATCTCCGTTCTCAGGAGGTTTAGTTCAGTTCCATCTCCATTCTCAGAAGGTTTAGTTCAGTTCCATCTTCGTTCTCTGGAGGTTTCTTTGAGTTTCACCAATTATTAAGATCCGATAAAAATTTAGTTGCGCTCTTTTTAATTACGGTTTAATCGGATCAGGGGAAGCTTATTATGAGTTATATTTTTATTATTTATCCGAGAATCAACTCGATTGCTTGCATCAGATTGAATCCGAGAATCTCGTCAGATGACACATTCTTCCTTGAATTTCAACCTCGAAAATCGTTTCTAACCCATGAGGAAATTTTTTTACCCGAAACGAGGTTGGGGATTATATTACTCGAAGCTTGTACTTTCATTTTCCGAGTTCACCCAAAATGACCACGAGTTATATTAAGAATGAGGCGCTTGGTGGTTTCGCAAAAACCTTGAAATACTCGGAGCTGGAAAATCTTGCCTCGATAAATCTCGTCGATTAATCAATTGAACTTAATATTCAATATATAAGATGGTCACGCGCTTCGATTTTCATTTTCGAAGAATTTGAGCGCATAAATTTCCGAGCGCGACCCAAGGCACCAAGAAATTGGAAAATCTTCAATTTTTACCCCAAGGTTTCCAAATTTTAATACAACCTTTTAGAGAGCCTAGTAATTTTTCCAAAATTTTCCGAGCAATTTTGGGCCGCCAAATTGGCCAAATAATTATTATTTAGGCTTTTAAAAATACCAAATTAACTCTAAAAATTCCCAAAATTTTTGTGTACACTTCCCTCATTAATGGGAATAATTTTCATGATCAAAACTGTTTTCCTAGAAGCCTAGATTAACCCTCAAAAAATAAAATACCCATTTTTAGTTATAATATTATAATAATCATAAATATTATAAAATTATAACTTTATATTTATTATCATCTTCTATCCCCCCTGTACCGAAATAACCTTTGGAACCAACCCTTGCAGGTCTTCTCCGCCGCCGGCCGCCATGGCTCCGCCCCCGACCGACTCCCCGGGGGTGGGCGCTCCCTCCGGCGGTGGTCCGGCGGCGGCACACCACCGGCCGCTGCCGGGGCTAAATTTTTTTTTATACATAATCGGAGGGGAGAGGTTGACAGCGGCGGTGCTCCGACCACCCTAGCTCGCATGCGAAGGATCAAGAAGATAGGGAGGAAGGAGAGGGGAAGGTTTCCACATGATTTTGGGGCCTTTAGGGCTTCTGACGAGATCCGCCATTAATAATGGTGGAGGTGGCGGTGGTGCTTAGTTGAGTTTTCTCCGGCGAAGCAGAGCTCCAATAGGGGTGGTGGTGGCTCATTTGAGCTTGGGGAGAGGAGTGCATTCCTTTGAGGGGTCATGACCTTATATAGGCAAGGGGGGAGGAGCCATTTGGCTAGGGGGAGGTGTGGGACTAATCCCACTTGAGGGAGGAGAGCTCTTCTCCCCTCTAGCTGGCTGGGACACTTGACACCCATCCAGGGGCCATAATATAGGCCACATGGATCCATACAAGGGAAGTGCTTGGTGGGTTGGACCTTGGTGGGCTTTTGGGCTTAGGAAAGAGGGGAGGGGAAAGGGGAGTTGGGACTAACTTGGCCCATGACCTACCTAGCCACTTGTGTGGACTGATTTTGGTGGCCCAAGGGTATAAGGGGTGGGGCCTTAACCATCCATGAAGAGGAGGTGTACACCTCCTTAAGAAAATTTCCAAAAATTGGTTTTTAGAGGAGGTTTGACCTAAGTCAACCCTAGGGTGGTTCCCCCATGCTGGTCAAAGTCAAAAGAGGTCCATGACATCGGGATCGGGTCAAAGTTGGGGTGTCGTGTCACAATTGATGTGCGCACACTTTTCGGTGCACGAATGTGCTTGATTTGACCACAAATTGACCACCCGTCATCGAAATTGTCTGGGAACAACTTCGTTGACTTTGTATTGACCATATGAATCCAATGCCACTGACCGAGGTCGAATCGAAATTCATTTGTTAAATATTCAAAACCTGCGCGTCGCAACGCGCTAAAATGGTCAAAATGATTATAATCATCGTTGGGCTTCGAATCGCGACGCAACGAGTCCCGATGCATTCATATTGACTATATGAAGTCTTAGGAACTGACAAAACTCGAATCGGAGTTCTCTAGGTCAATATTCAAAAATCTCGTTTTCGGGACATTCTACGAGGAACAACTATATCCACCATATGACCTCGGAATTCAACGGAACGAGTTCCAACATACTCGTATTGACTATACGAGGCCATAGGAACTGATAAAACTCAAATCAGAGTTCTCTAGCTCGATATTCAAAAATCTCGTATTCGCGACGTTCTATGAGGAACAGTCATATCCACCATATGACCTCAGAGTTCAACGGAATGAGTTCCGACGCTCTCGTATTTACTATAAGATGCCACAGGAACTGAAAGAACTCAAATCAGAGTTCCCTAACTCTATCCCCTGTCTAGGGTTGCCTCTTACCGGGTCACGGGTAGAGGTTCGGGTCATTTTTATTAGGCCTATTAGGGTTACGGTGGCCCAATAAAAGTCGGGATGTTACACACACACACACACTACTATGTCGACACAGACCTTTAGTTCATACTTTTCGAGTAGGTAGCTAATCTCTCATATGTCATCCTTCGTAGTTATACGACGACTATAGAGCGGGCGTCTCCACTACTAGGCGGGTATCCACACTACCAAGCCTAGGCCTCCGTACGCCTCAATGCTAACAACACAACAACGGAGCCCATGCGTACTATGGCTTAGAGGGGTTTCGGGTAGGTGTGCACCAAGAACACAACCCAAACTGGCCTATCTGTGTGGCATAAAAGGAGCCTATGGGAGCGTATCACCAAAGGGCCAAGCCCAACCGTCCACTTGGCACGGAAGGAGCCTCGGGAATGAGCACCGAGGACCAAGCCCAATCGCCCAAGGTCTATCTGTTAACTCCCGTCGGTGTGATGACTGACGAGCCCGTAGACCTGCCACACTATTCTTAATCCAGGATTATGACACTGCGTATCAACTCACACCGCATGTAAATTCATATGGCTATGCCATCAAACATCTAAGGGATCCAACCGAGTCCCTTCACATTATTACCAATCCAGTGCGTAAATGCACTCAAGAGCTCCACATTGAGTCCCTTATCATCACATCAAATCAGTGTGGTCAAATACTCACGCACTTACACCCTTTCACATTCCCGTGATCCCAAGCACTTAAGGGCTCAACATTAACATAGGTGGCAAGCCACCTCATACAACATACCGGTCCCGACTGCTACCGTAGGGAGACACAACTCTAAGTAGTGGACTCTATTTATCCCTTCAACCTTGAGACTCATCATATCACATGGCCATGAGCGTTTTCTCATCTAACCCCATTTCTATGATTTCGCATGCATCTGCATATGAAGTAATACATCATTTCCAAATTCTAAATCATGCAACATCCACCATACCATTTATATATTTCTACATTATTAACGTATCTTGCTAGGAATATATCCCATGTTCTTCCAACCACTTGGATCACCACAAGCTATAGATTACACATTCACGTATTGTTGTTAAGACACATCTTTGCCAGTTTTCATGGATAAACCATTTTGTTCATTTAAAGATCCAATATCCATTTGTTTGCTCGTAGATCCAACAACAATTTATCCATTCAAGATCTGACAACCATTTGTTCATCCTAGTTACCCGAATGTACACTAGACCAAAAATAGCCTGCACTTATGTTACGACTGTACAACAAATTTGACTGAACATTCTCGGAGCTACAGAGCTCCTATGGGAACATGTAACTTTCTGTTGGAAAGGTCTTTCCGAGGACTACAATTCTCATGTTCAGCCCGAGAACTAAATATGGTCGTACCATACTCAAAAATGGTCTTGAAGTCTGCTGCGCACGGGAAACAGATTCCTGCACGCATCTTAAAGTGCAAAGAATGACACTGGTTCATCTTCTTCCTCTAACCATTCATACAAAATGCATAAAGCTCTTCCTCCTCCCTTATTCACCCTCATAAGGCCATCATTCTTCACTGACCGAGTCCACCATCTTCACATTGAAGAGAGGAAAGGTTGAAGACAACAAATCCTAGGACAAAGGTCCTAGCATGGTCTCTTCCTAGGAGATCTTCATTTCTCACCAAGGTCAAACTCTTTTGAGCTGACATCTCTTCTATTTCATAACTAAAGATCTAGCACCAAGGGAGTGGGTAGGAAGCTCACCTCATTTCCAGTCATAAATCTTGTTATCCTCCTTGACGGCATGGCGGCGTCAACCTTGGCTCTCGCTCTTCTCCTCGGAGAGAGGTCTGTCCCGTTCCTTGCCCTTCCAAGAGAAGCTCTGCAAATTGTTCTCTCAGGAAAATCAGAGAAGGAGACCACCAGCCAAGCCTTTGGACAAACATATATAAAGGGGTTGGCCAAATAAATCTAGGGTTTCCTGATCAAGGAACTACCGCCGCGCGGTTGCATGCTACCGCTGCACGGTAGTTTCAAAATCAACTTCCTCCACAAGCCACCGTCCAAGCTGCCCACTCAGGTGCCACCGCTTGTACCGCTACCGCCGCGCGGTACTCTTCTACCACCGCACGTTATCTCACCGAGCGCCATGGCTAACAATTCAGTGGGGCTATCGTCGACGGTATCACTACCGCCAGGCGATAGCTTGCTGAGCCCTACACCGATAAAATAGCCGGCTACCGCCGCGCAGTATCTCGCTATAGCCGCGCGCTATCTTACCAAGCGACAAACTAAATAATTCAGCGGGCTTATCGCCCGCGGTGGCACTAACGACAGGCGATAACCTACAGAGCTATACGCCGATAAATCGGTCGACTACCGCCTCGCGGTATCCTACTACCGCCGCGCGATAGCACTCGATGATTGTCGAGTTCACTCAACGCCCCCGACATCTTCCTGATATCCATCCTATATACTCGACGAGGGCTACCTCCGCGCGGTACCTACTACCGCCACGCGGTAGTGTCCAGACACTCAATTGTCGAGTTGACACTTCCCCCGTCTCAGGTACAAGCTTATCCTCCAGCGCACCCCCAAGCCAAAGTCAACTAATGCGCACAAGGGGTCTAGTACGAATCGGGACATTACACTAGGTATGCATGTGTTGATGTTCATATTGTTGTTTGGTGTGTGTGTGTGTGTGTGTGTGTGTGTGTGCTCGCGAGCGCGTGTTTATGGTTTGTGTGTGTGGGTATGTGTTTATGTTTGTGTATGTGTGCATGGTTGTATGTTTATGTTTGTGTATGTGTGCATGCTTATATGTTTATGTTTGTGTATTTGTGTTTGTGCTTAAATATGTTTGTGTTCATGCATAGATGGATGAAAAAAAAATTAAATGACAAGCTTAGAATGACATGGGTTTCTGCTACTCTAGCTGTAACTACTTTTGTTTCTATGAAATCAGCTATATCCATCGAAACAAAATCTACTATATCCATAAATCTCAAAGAAACTAGTGCAAAAGATATCCCATGAAATACTATTTTCAAGCTACTATATAATGGACAGGATATCAATTGTTTTAACCAATTCCGTATATATAAAATTGTTACGGTATATTTATATGAATGGTAACAAGACCTTATTGGGTTTGCTTAGGATCCGGTAGGAATCCAATAACCCCTCGGGGATTTAGGGTTACGCCTATAAATACCTCTGCTGGGGGAAACATGGAGGTTCGTTCCAAACTTGACGGCCACACTGGATGCTTTGAGCGCACTAACATTCTCGAAGTTTTCGTTGGTGTTGCCATAGCCCCCCCTTTGTTGGAACCGATGTTTCACATTCCCTGTGTTTGAGAATATCAACTCCCAGGTTGTATTTGATCACGTCTTGTGTTGATAGAGTGTGCAGGTTGACAGGTGCAAGTGAAGAAGAAGACTCCTATGGAAACTAATGCCGAGCGGTAGAAGTTACCGCCAGGCGGTAGCCGTGAATTAATTGGACAGAGGTCTCGGGAAACTACCGCGCCGCGCTAGTCCTACCGCCCGCGCTAATGCAAGGAATTATCTTGGCCAGCTTCTCGGGAAACTACTGCAAGCGGTAGCGCTTACCGCACCACGCTAGCCTCTCTACGAATGTCGAGAAGGACTTCTCACGAAACCAAACTACCGCAGGCGATAGCTATTACCGCACCACGCCAACCCCTCGACGAATGATGAGAAGGATTTCTCGAGAAATCAAACTACCGTAGGCGATAGTTGTTACCTCACCGTGCTAGCCTCTTGACGAGTATCGACACGACTGTTCAGAATCGTCGTGTCCTATATTACCGCGCGGCGGTAGCTGTAACCACGCGGCGCTAGCAACGATAAAATGACAAATATTTGTTTTGAATATTATTTCAGATTTGGATGAAAGCTGGCCCAACAAGCGCGCTAACCTATCATTGGGCGCTAGTCTTACCGCCGGCGGTAGCCTACTTTCATGAAGACGTATAAAAGGCCGCCTCAGTTTCTGTGCCTTGAACCAACAAGAAAGAATCCAGACAAAAATAGACAAAAGTTCATGCACTATAGGGTTCGGCCGCCTCCTTGCATCCGTTCTGATTGTCTTCGTCTAAAAAGAAGAGGGTCATCTCCCTTCCTCTCGTGATCGAAATACTTTGGTGATCTAAGATCTACACCGACTACTAAGAGCCGACCGGTGGATAGCAAACGAAGATCACAAGCACCGGCCGCAGATCGCACAATGGAGAATTCGTCAGAGGGAGAACTTTATCTTTGAATCATTTACATCTTTTATTCTTGTAATCTTTTCCTTTTCTAAATCTTGTGATGAGAAAAATCGACCGGTAAGAGTCATCGGAATCCGGGTAGGATTCCGTGGGAAATCTTCCTTTTCCCTTCCTTGTGAGGAGGTGAAGAGCCGGTTTGAAGACTTTTCCTGGAGGGAAAAAAAGAGAGCCAACCGGTCCGTAGAGCGGATCAGTATAGAAACCAAAAGATCGTTTCTACTCACCACCTTTGATCTCCGGCATCATGGATATCACCTTTTTGGTACTCATCTAGAACTATTATTGATTTGAATTCATGCAATGAAATCTGTTATTTTTGTGTTGATTACTTCTGGGTGGGTGCTGTGATTGTTTAGTGAGTGTGTGTTTGTGGGGTTTGAACTCGGATCTGCACAGGAAAACGAGCTCTGTGACTTATTGCCGCGCGTTAGCTACCTAACTCCACGCGGTAGCTTCCAGAACTCGATTTTCTGGGTCGAATTATTTCCAATTCCATTTAACGCAACAAACCTTATTTACCCCCCTTTAAGGTTTGCCACGAGATCCAACAAGTGTTATCAGAGCCAGGTTATTCAAAATCAGGTTCACCACCGAGAATAATGGCTAACATCGATCTTGAATCGACTAGTGGGGATGAAAAATTATACACTGAAAATTCGTTTACACCACCTTTATTCACAGGATCGAACTATAACGAATGGAGAACAGTTATGAGAATATTTCTTATATTGCTAGATGTAGAAGTTTGGAACATGACTTGTGTCAAGCCCCCAAATAACTTAAATATGCACAAATGCCATTTGAATGCCAAAGCCATGAATAGTCTATTCTGTGGGCTTGGTCAAGATATTTTCAAACTTATCTACACGCTTCCCACTGCATATGATATCTGGAAATTTCTTAAGCTAACGTATAGTTCTCCTTCTATAGATCATGAAACAGATCAATTCCTAATGGATCCAAGTGGAGAATTAAATGAAGAGTTACTATTGGAGAAGGGCATCTCGAACACATCAAGCCAAGATGAAGATGAAAAAGGAACCGTGTGTTCAAATCATGCAGTGTCCAAAAGCACTGTAAGGAAGTCAAACTCCTCTACTGCGTGTAACTCTATCTCTACATTACGTATGCTGGAAAATGCTAAATATAGAATTAAGAAACTAAACATTATTAACTAAAAACTACATTTAGAAATTTGCCAGTTAAAAGCAAATGTTAATGTAGGATCTACTGTCGTCGCGCCTAGTTATCTTGTGTGCTCTTTAGATAACCTTCCTACACCGTGTATAGATCATAATGGATTAAAAGAAAAATACAAGAGTCTTGAACAGGAGCTTCGCGTTTTAAAAGAAAAAAAATGATAAAGTGTGTTTAGAAAATTCATCAGTGAAAAGGGACTGCGCTGAATGCAAAAATAATAAAGTTGAAATCAAAGAGATGAACGAGACATTCGATGAATGTAGGAGTAAGTATAGAGCTCATCGAATCTATTGTCTCCACTCTTAAAACAGCACAGTCGCATACAATAAAGCTAGACATAACCTCAAAATGAAGAACAAAGAGGTAACTATAAAAATCTACATGCTTAAGGAAATAATGCTTAAGAACTCACAAAGCCCAACTTCTAAGCTGCATATAAAACCAAAAAGCATGTTGAATATGAACCACCATCTACAGGCTGAGTTAAACATATGGAGTAGAAAATTGCAAGCTAGTGCAAGTGAAACTCTTAACTATAGAGAGAACTCTCACTTTGGAAAACAAATTACTGTCAACTCAAGAATAAATGAATGTAGATTTCTGGTCAACAACTACTATATTATAAGTCCTAATGTTAAGCGACATAATCGTGACTTAAAGAACAACTTCAATATAGTTAACCTTCCAACGCAATATTATTCAGTTAAAAATCATCACATAAAGACTCATAGAACTCTAGAAGGAAATTTACAATATAAACATAACATTAAACCAAAGTATTAATGGAGACCTATCATTCAAAATAGAGCACCCATTCCGCTCAAAAGGGCCCATTCACCGTCACCTCCAAAAGGTGTACCATGTTATGTTTGGCTACCTAAAGGAACCGCCACCCTTGGTCCCTTTTGGATGCCTAAATTTCTTATCCATTAGAATCCACAAATTGCGTGATGTAGAAACTATACAAACCAAAGTTACTCGATAATCTACATCACGATATGCTCATTGCTCTGTTTATTCTTGTTATTTTATTTTTCTGTTGTTTTTTTAGAGTTTGTACTTCACGATATGCTCATTAAATTTTCTTATGTAAATTCATTTTAGTTTAGCATGTAGTGTATTTTCCTTCTGTGGATGTTTGTTGTGAGTTAGCACGATGAGACAATAATATCAAACTAATTAAAGCATGGTATCGGAAAATCACAATGAGTATATAGGTAGCACAATATCACATGATAAACAACTAATAAATGAGTTTAGAGTTCACCTGTTTATTACTTAACGAACTACAACTGATAAAACATGAACAATACATATAAGTTGCTACCCCTCTGAAGAGGTGTGAGAAATATTGAGCTTGCCCATGATCTTCTTGAACATCTTTTTCATCCCCTTCACTTCCTTCACCGTCTATTTGATCTCCTGACCTTGCTCCTCCACCAGGCCGTAAATGTCCCGGCTGGTTTCCCAGAGGGACCCTGTATGGTGTATTGGTGGCTGCGGTGGAGGTGCTCATGCCGGTAAGGAAGAAGGAATCTCACCCACCCTGTAGACTTGCAGGAAGCTGTCTATAGGGTAGGCTGACCAGTCGATGGCCGGGTACTTCTCTGTCAGGATGCTCTAGATCACACCACCCAGAGGCAGTGTGTTCATATAACACCCCGAAATTTAGAGTTGAAACGGGCGGTGTTTGTACCAAGTTTGGATCTTGGTAGGGTGAACACGGCCTGTGACATGGGCGTGTCACACGATCGTGTCATGCTCGGGTCGTCCAGTGAAGGACACGACCTGGGACACGGGCGTGTCCAAGGGCGTGTCAGTACAACCGGCATGGGACACGGGCGTGTCACATGGTCGTGTACTTCTCTGGAATATTTTGGGTTTTGTGTCGACTGTCGAACACGGCCGTGTACTGGTTGACACGGGCGTGTCAAATCCGACAAGGGCGTGTCATCACCCGTGTCCACCAAGCGACGTGTCGGTTGGCATGGCGGTTATTCGTGACACGGCCCCTAGTCACGGGCGTGTCGAGGACCCGACATGGGCATGTCAGGTTGGGACACGGGCGTGTCCCAACCCGTGTCCTTTTGTGTGCTCGATTTGTGTGGCTGGATTGAGGCATACGGCTTGGAACACGGCCGTGTGCAAAGCCGTGTTCGGCCCAGGATTAAAGATTTCAGGCTAATCTGAGCCGTTCGTTTTCTGTAAATAAGATCCAACGGCCCAGATGAGTTCCTGCTTGTGTTTAGTCCGGGATTAGAGGTTTTATTCCTCATTCCATCTTTAACTCCCTCTTTCTAAGAAGTTAGAGAGAGAAGAGATCAAGGAAGAAGAAAGGGAGGAATCCGGCCGCCGACGGAGCATCGGAGCACCTATCTGAGAACCGAGACCAGATCCGTGGAGAGAATTCCTTTGCGAAGCTTTCTATCCAACTAGTTTTTCATGGCGCCGAAGCGGACTTCAAGGGTAACGATTTTCAACTTGAGCACTTGAATCTTTTCTTCCTTTTCATGAGAAAACCCGCTCCCGCGAGTGTGCGGTGAGTGTGCGGTGTTCCTTGGGGTTGATATGTGAAGTCCCCCTTGTTAGAGTCCGGAATCGAAGTACAGGCATAGGCATTGTGTGTGAAGCCTACCCGGACGTGTTTGTCTGGATCAGTGATGTTGCATTGCATGAATAGCCGGAGAAGACTCCGTGCGTTGTTTTTGGGTTTCTACGCAGTAGATTGCAGCTGGGATCCTTGGAGATTAACTCCAAGGCGCACTTGGAAAACTAGGCCGAAACGTAATTCTGCTAACTTAGCGGCCGGGGAGTCAGCCTTGAACATAACTGGGTTATGTGTTGTTTGGTAATGATTTAGGATCCGGGTGAAGTTGTGCCCGCGCGTACGTCTTAAAGTTACTAGGAGGCGTGAGCAATGGGCGGGTGAATACGGACCTGGGCTATGCGGTTCGGTGCTAGAGGCCCTAAAGTGGAACTGGCCGTTGGCATAGTCGGGAGTGTTGGACTACGGTCGGAAGGACTCAAAAATGATCACATAGCTTGCCATCCTAAGGATGGTGGTGAAGCCACGGAATTGACAAGATTCACCGTGAATGTGCCCTGAGTTCACGGGGTGTTTGGCCGAGCGAGCCTACACCTGTGGCGAAAGTATTTATATGCACTTTATTATTTAGCTGGGCTAACGTTATGAAGGAAAGTAGCACCGCCACCCGAATAAGGGGGCGGGGTCGCTATATTTTGGTCAGCTTTAGCTGACCGTTGCTCTGTTTGCCACCATGCGGTGGAATGATTGCTTGCAGGTGCTACGGAACCAAGCGCGAAGTAGCGGGTTGAAGCCTAAGCTGCTGTGCAGGCCCTCGAAAGCCGAAGTGAACTGCTATTTTTATTTTCTGTCATGTATAGCCAGCCTGCGAGCTGATGTTTGTAAGACATTACCTTGTTAAGTGAAACTTTGTAAGGCCATATGGCCATGTATTCTTTTGTGTAATCGTTTTATTTCATTCCTATTTTGGTTAGTGGACATTAATGCCATGCTTGTGCAAATTTTGGGTTCTATTAACCGTTTAAAAGCTTCCGCTAGAATGCTCTGTGTTAGGACGAATAGTTGAGTACTTGGTATTATTCTGTAACCCCTCCGGCTGTTCGTGGCATATGGCGTCGGGTTCCAGCTGAACCTTCTGCTATATACCATACGACGGATGGGGGCGTTACAATTTGGTATCAGACTAGGGTGCCGGTCGTCTGTAATCGAATTTGTGGGCGAATTCTTTTAAGGGGTGGTGAGCACATTTATGTGCGTCATCGTTATAACATTAAAGAACCCATGAATGTCCACTCAGGAATGGAAAAAATATACTTGTTTTGGGAACCTAAGTGTTCCAATGATTGCTTTTAGCAATTTGTGTGTCGCATAATCAAGGGTTTATGCTATTATAGGTGTCTGGAAGCGATGCGGGGCAATTGGAGTGTCCTCAATCAGCAGAAAGTAGTGCACCAAGAGACGTGCCTACAACACCTCCTTCAGCAGAAACCATCAGATTGGTGGCTGAAGCAGTTTTTGCCATGATAAATGCCCAGCAAGTGCAACACGCACCACCTGTTAATGAACAAGAACCGATTAGAGTGGCAGTGCTGGGAGTGGTAGAGCGTGGGGCAATTGATCCGGTAGCACCAAGAAGAGCCACGGAGAAACAGCTCAAGCATTTGATGAGCTTTAATCCTCCGGTGTTTGACGGGATGGGAACACCAACTTAAGCTGAGGATTGACTCTCTACGATGAAGAGGGTCATGACCGCCATAGAAACTGCAGAGTGGCAGAAGACCACAATAACGACCTTCCTATTGGCTGGTGAGGTAAGGATGTGGTGGGATGAGTTGGAGGTTCATCTCTTAGTGAGAAGACAACTTGCTGACATACCGATGGAGGAATTCTCAAGGTTATTCTTGGACAAATACCTACCTTCTGCCCAGAAGATTGAGATGGAGAATAAGTACCTTGGATTGACTCAGGGAGCGAGTAGCGTGGATTAGTATCTCCACTAGTTTACTCGGTTAGATCGTTATGTTGGTGCTATGTTTACTGAAGAAGAGAGGAAGACTAACCGATTTTATGAGGGTCTACGGAGCGACCTAAAACTACTCCTTGATGGGCCTAAGGCGCAGGGCTTCCTAGTCTTGGTAAATACGGCTCGGTCTTTGGAAAGGGTTGCAAGGAAAGTGCAAGAGAAGAAGGACCCAGTGGAGAAGAAGTCAAAGTTTAAAGTGCCAAATACAAAGTCAGGTTTCCGCAGATGGAACAAGAAGCAGAAGACTTCGAGCTCAGCCCCTTCGTCTGGTACGACGGGGGCAAACCCTAGTCGAGCCCCAGGAGCCTGTTTCAACTGTACAAAGGTGGGACATTTTGTAAGAGAATGTTAGAGCGGACGTGCAAAGTCATAGAGGAGGCAATGAGAAACTTATGAGGAAAAAGGGAAGGCGGCGGAGTCGACCGCATCCCACCATTCTCCGGCCCAGCCTAGAGTTTATAACCTTCTCCTGCAATAAGCCATCAAACAAGCTGACGTGGTGACAGGTATGAGTTAAATTTATTACAGTTTAGTTTTTTGTTGTAACTGTTACCTTTGTATGTGTTAGCTTATTTGTGTTGGTGCTACACTTTGTATTGATTTTCAATCGTCCGGCGAGAGCCCTGTTTGATACGGGAGCATCGCATTCCTTCTTGTCCGAAAGATTCGTATCGCTCATCGGAGTCCCTTCTTCGATGGCAGAGGACAAGCTGGATGTGTTGTTGCCCAATGGGTTCTCAATGCGCGCGGATAGAATCTACATGGTAAAGTTGCGGATTGGGGATCAGGAGTTCGATTTGCAAGCGTCGGTGCTGCCGTTAGTGGAGTTCGACGTAATCTTTGGAATAGATTGGCTTTCGGAGCAGCGAGCCTGCATTGATTGTAACCAAAAAGAGGTTAAGTTGGGACTGAATACTGAGCAGGAGACTAGGTTTGCGGGCTTGAAAGGGTCGAGCAAGATTATGATGTCGGCTCTTCAGGTGATTAAGGCAGTTCGGTCGGGGGCTGAGCTGTTTTTCATTTCAGTACAGGCTTCAACGCCTAATACTAGTCTAGACAGTATTGCAGTGGTGTACGAGTATCCCTATGTATTTCCAGATGATCTCCCGGGAGCCCTTCCTCAACGGGAGATTGATTTTACAATTGAGCTGGTATCCGGTGCCAAACCGGTGTCACGCTCCCCGTATCGGATAGTGCCTAAGGAGATGGCAGAGTTGAAGGTACAACTGCAAGAGTTGTTAGAGCAAGGGTATGTGCGTCCAATTTTGTCGCCTTGGAGCGCACCTGTCCTTTTCATTAAGAAGAAAGATGGGAGTTTGCGACTTTGTATTGATTATCGGGAGTTGAACAAACTTACGGTAAAGAATAAGTATTTGATCCCAAGGATTGACAATCTATTTGATCAGTTTGTTGGGTCAATAGTATATTCGAAGCTAGATCTGAAATCCGGATACTACCAGTTAAGGATAAAGGAATGTGACATCCCTAAGACAGCGTTCAACACGCGGTTTGGACATTACGAGTTTACGGTCATGCCGTTTGGGCTGACCAATGCGCCATCCGTGTTTATGGATCTAATGAACTGGACGTTCAGAGAGTACCTGGACCAATTCGTGATAGTGTTTATCGACGACATCTTGGTGTACTCGCGGTGTGAGGATGATCAATTCAAGCATCTACATATGGTGTTGGAGACGTTGAGGAAGAATCAGTTGTATGCTAAGTTCTCCAAGTGTGAGTTTTGGTTGCCCTCAATAGCGTTCCTTGGGCATATTGTTAATGGTAAAGGGATTGTGGTGGATCCGGCGAAGATATCAGCAATTCAGGAGTGGCCTGAGTTGGCTACGGTGGCGGAAGCCCGGAGTTTTCTGGGGCTTGCCGGCTACTACAGGCGCTTCGTGGAGAATTTCTCACGGATCGCGCTACCACTCACGACGTTGACAAGGAAGGATCAAAAGTTTGTGTGGACGCTGGAGTGAGCACAGGCTTTTGAAGAGTTGAAGAGGCGGTTGATCTCGACACCAATCTTGTGTTTGCCGAGTGGGTCCGAAGGATTTGAAATTTATAGTGATGCTTCGGGCAGTGGTTTGGGCTTTGTTCTGCTATAGTATGGGAGAGTAATAGCATACGGATCACGATAGTTGAAGGTCCATGAGAGAAATTATCCGGTCCATGATTTGGAATTAGCGACCGTGATATTTGCTCTAATGTTGTGGATGCACTATCTATACGGTGTAAAGGTTGACATTTACACCGATCATAAGAGCCTGAAGTACTTACTAGATCAGAAGGACCTGAACATGAGGCAGCAAAGGTGGATGGAGTTCTTGGGGGACTACACTTTCAAGATACATTATGTGCCTGGGAAAGGAAATGCAGTGGTGGATGCTTTGAGTCGTAGGGCTCCAGTGTAGGCCAACTGGTTGGCGGTGCATGATGAGAGATTAATCTGTGATTTGGAGGCATTGGAGATCTCTTATGTCAACAAGCAGTCTAGTGCTGAAGCAATATTATATTGGACGGAGGTGCAGTACGACCTAGCTGATAGGATTCAGCAGGCTTTGGTTCAGGATAGCACTATGAAGCAGGTATTGGATGAATCGTTGGATGAGTCAAATTCCCAGTTTGCAGTTGTGGATGGACTGCTAAGGAAGGACGGTCGCCTATGCATTCCTAGTGTGGATAGTCTTCGGGAGGAGTTGAAGTACGAGGCTCATCATACCAAGTACTCAGTCCACCCGGGGAGCACGAAGATTTATAGGGACATGAAGAAGTTGTTCTGGTGGCCAGGGCTGAAGAAGGATGTAGCACTGTATGTAGCAAAGTGCCAAACATATGCCTTAGTAAAGGCGGAGTGCCAGAAGCCCGAAGGTTTCTTAAAGTCCTTGCCTATCCCAGAATGGAAGTTCGACGACATATCCATGGATTTTGTGTACAGTTTGCCAAAGTCGCAGAAGAGAAATGAAGCCATTTGGGTGGTCGTAGATAGATTGACAAAAGTGTCGCATTTCATTCCGAATAAAAAGGAAGATCCGGTGGAAAAGTTAGCCAAGCTCTATATGAATAATATTGTACAGTTGCATGGTGTGCCCCGCAGTATTGTTAGTGACCGAGATAGGCGCTTCACGTCTAATAACTGGAGGCTGGTGAATAAGTTGTTGGGAACTAAGCTGAGTTTCAGCACAGCCTTCCATCCGCAAACGGATGGTCAGACCGAGAGGGTCAACATGACGATGGAGGACATGCTCTGCATGTGCGTCCTAGATTTTGAAAAACACTGGGAGGATCACCTATACATGGTAGAGTTTGCATATAATAACAGTTTTCAAGCAAGTATTGGAATGTCGCCTTTCGAGGCCCTATATGGGAGAAGGTGCTGCACACCATTGTCTTGGTTGGAGGCAGGCGAGTCAAAGTTATTCAAACGTCAGGCGGTGGAAGAAGCCACTTCAATGGTACGTACGATTCAGGAACGGTTAAGGATCGCTAAGGACAGGCAGGCAAAATACTATAATTCCAAGCATAGGAATGTGGAGTTCAGTGTTGGCGATTGGGTGTATCTGAAAATCAAGTCGTTCAAGGGTGTCTCGCGGATTCGACGCTTGAAGAAGCTGAGTCCGAGATACCTTGGACCGTTTGAGATCCTTAAGCGTGTTGGCGAAGCAGCGTATCAATTGAAGTTGTCGGTGGAGCTGATTGGACTACATGATGTATTCCATGTATCGGTGTTGCGGAAGGTGGTTCAAGAGCCTTCACAAGTCGTTGTTGTCGATCAAGTGCTGATTGATAGTGGGTTGACGACGAAGGTCAAGCCAGTTTGCATTGAAGACTTTGAAGTCAAACGGCTCCGCAACAAGGAAATTCGAATGGTTAAGGTCCGTGGGGATAACTGCGGACGTGAGGAGCTTTCTTGGGAGCGAGAGCAGGCTATGTTGGAGGAATATCCCAAACTATTCAACGTAGGTAATATTTAAATTGTTTTGTGTACCCTTTTTCTTAATTTCGTGGATGAAATTCTTTAAGGGGAGGAGATTGCTAACACCCCGAAATTTAGAGTTGAAACGGGCGGTGTTTGTACCAAGTTTGGATCTTGGTAGGGTGAACACGGCCTGTGACACGAGCGTGTCACATGGCCGTGTCATGCTCGGGTCTTCCAGTGAATGACACGGCCTGGGACACGAGCGTGTCCCAGGGCGTGTCAGTGTACACGGCATGGTACACGGGCGTGTCACATGGTCGTGTACTTCTCTTGAATATTTTGGGTTTTGTGTCGACTGGCGAACAAGGCCGTGTACGGGTTGACACGAGCGTGTCAAATCTGACACGGGCATGTCGTCACCCGTGTCCACCAAGCGACGTGTCGGTTGGCGTAGCGGTTATTCGTGATACGACCCCTGGTCACGGGCGTTTCGAGGACCCGACACGGGCGTGTCAGGTTGGGACACGGGCGTATCCCAACCCGTGTCCTTTTTTGTACTCGATTTGTGTGGCTGGATCGAGGCACACGGCCTAGAACACGGCTGTGTGCAAAGCCATGTTTGACCCAGGATTAAAGATTTCAGGTTAATCTGAGCCGTTCGTTTTCTTTAAATAAGATCCAACGGCCCAGATGAGTTCCTGCTTGTGTTTAGTCCGGGATTAGAGGTTTTATTCCTCATTCCATCTTTAACTCCCTTTTTCTAAGAAGTTAGAGAGAGAAGAGATCAAGGAAGAAGGAAGGGAGGAATCCGGCCACCGGCGGAGCATCGGAGCACCAATCTGAGAACCGAGACCAGATCTGTGGAGAGAATTCCTTTGCAAAGCTTTCTATCCGATTTTTTTTCATGGCGTTCGAAGAGGACTTCAAGGGTAACGATTTTCAACTTGAGCACTTGAAGTTTTTCTTCCTTTGCATGGGAAAACCCGCTCCCGCGAGTGTGCGGTGAGTGTGCGGTGTTCCTTGGGGTAGATATGTGAAGTCCCCCTTGTTAGAGTCCGGAATCGAAGTATGGGCATAGGCATTGTGTGTGAATCCTACCTGGACGTGTTTGTCTGGATCGGTGATGTTGAATTGCATGAATAGCCAGAGAAGACTCCGTGCGTTGTTTTCAGGTTTCTACGCGGTAGATTGTGGTAGGGATCCTTGGAGATTAACTCCAAGGCACACCCGGAAAACTGGGAAGAAATGTAATTCTGCTAACTTGGCGGCCGGGGAGTCAGCCTTGAACATAACTGGGTTATGTGTTGTTTGGTAATGATTTAGGATCCGGGTGAAGCTTGGCCCGCACGTACGTCTTAAAGTGACTAGGTGGCGTGAGCAACGAGCGGGTGTATACGGACCTGGGCTATGCGGTTCGGTGCTAGAGGCCCTAAAGTGGAACTGGCCGTTGGCATAGTCGGGAGTGTTGGACTACGGTCGGAAGGACTCAAAAATGCTCACATAGCTTGCCATCCTAAGGATGGTGGTGAAGCCACGGAATTGACCGGATTCACCGTTTATGTGCCCTGAGTGCACGGGGTGTTTGGCCGAGCAAGCCTACACCTGTGGCGAAAGTCTTTATATGCACTTTATTATTTAGCTGGGCTAACGTTATGCAGGGAAGGAGCACCGCCACTCGAATAAGGGGGCGGGGTCGTTATATTTTGGTCAACTTTAGCTGACCATTGCTCTGTTTGCCACCATGTAGTGGAATGATTGCTTGCAGGTGCTGCTGATAGTTTAACTTTCAAGGCAGCCTAAAACACCTAGAGGGGGGGGTGAATAGGTCCTGCTTCTTTTTCTAAAACTTCTAGACAGAATTCAATTTATTAACTAATACAAAAACACAGCAATCACAGAAAACAACACATCACAGATTGCACTATGTTTTATAGTGGTTCCCCAAGGTCTGGGTACATCCACTTTCCCCCTTCACCTATCTAGCAGTATGCTAGATTCGGCCAAACTTCCACTTATCTCAGATCAATAGATCTTACAACTCAGAACCCAACTGGTTCCTACAACTCAGGCACAACTGCCCTACCTCAGCCTTGCCCCAAGGCCTACAACTCAGAGAATATCCTTCTCCTACACTCAGGCAATCAGCCCTACCACTCAGAGTTCAACACTCCTACACTCAGCCTTTATAACATAGGCTTACAACTCAGATCTGTATAAACAGATCCTACAGAAATATAGAAAAGATTGTTTTAAATTGTCTTGCCAAGTTGAGAGAGAAGAGGCAATGACAATTCTTAATCAGCTGATGCAATCAACTGTTTCTTAGCCTTCTTCAAAGCTTCTTGAAAATGTACTTAGCTGAGTTGATTCCAAACAGCTTCTTGAGAATCCACAGATGGATTCTTTCTTCTTCTTCAAATTCTGACTTGATCTCTCTCTGTCCAGAACTTTGAATGATTCTTCTGAATTCTGATTAGAACTCTTCTTAGATCTATCCTTAGATAGTCTTCTTAGATCTCCCGGAGAAGATCTTCTTAAGTGCCTAGCACTTTCTTGAAATGAGTAGAATGTAAACCTTCTCCACTTTCTGATCCAATGTATTTCAAAAGGTCAGTTCTATATGTTGTTTTTCTCCTTCTTCTGAATCCGTCTATTTATAGACATTCTTCATGGTAACCGGCTGATCCGGTTTCTAACCGTTTTCTGACAAGTCTGACAACTTCAGTTAACTGGTGACAACCCACAGCTGTCAAGTCTTCAAACAAGTCCTGTGCCTTAGTGTTGAAACAATCTGTCAGAAAGTGTCGAGACCATCTGTCTATTTGTGTCGACACAATTGACTTTGGTGTCGACACTGCCTTCAGTGACGTCGACAAAATTGCCTTTGTGTCGACACATCTTCTTCTGAAAATAACTTGGTCTTTGACTCTGCAGTGTGTCGACACAAGTCCTGTGTGTCGACACAGTTGTTGTAGAATCATAACTTTAGTAAGTGTTGACTTAGCCTTCAGGTGTCGACACATTCATTCTTTAGCTTTGCTATAATGTGTCGACTTACTCACTATGTGTCTACACATTCTGCTGGTGACGACAAACCTGTGGTCGACTATTTTCTTCTGTGTCGACATATTCAGATGATGTCGACAAACTTGAGATCGACTATACTCTTTAGTGTCGACACATTCTCCCAATGTTGAGGTCGACGTTTTTCTTCTGTGTCGACACAATTTACCAGTGCTGTGTCGACTTACTTCTTCTGTGTCGACACAATTTCCCAGTGCTGTGTCGACTTACTTCTTCTGTGTCGACACAATTTCCCAGTGTTGTTGTAGACTATGTTATGTGTCGACACTTTTTCCCAGAGTAGTGTCGACTTACACTTTCTGTGTCGACACACTTTCCCAGTGTTGTGTCGACAACTTTCTTCTATGTGACGACACATGTTCCTTTGTGTCGACACTTGGACTTAGAATTTTTTCTGTAAACTTTAACATTTCTTTACCTGCACATGTCAACTCAAAACTACATCAAATACAACATGATGTATATCATTGAGCTAGGTTGGGCTTCTTCAAATCAGGTACACATTTTCCAATGTACCCAACAATCTCCCCCTATTTGGAGAAGTCATAACCCTTATAGCCAATGATATACACCATTTATAAATAGTATAAAATGATGATATATGACAATACACAGGGATACTTAATTATAAACAAAATAATAAGAACATCATGGATAAAACAATCTATCACAGATTTAACAAAATTTTGTTTATTACTGGGTAATGTTTGATTACATGGTTTTTCTTTGACTGATCACATTACATCATTACAAAACATTATGAAAGAACTAAAAACATTATCAGGATTGATCAGGCTCTCTAATAACAATCCCTTGGCCAGATTTAATTTTAGCTGTCACAGGAGCTTCTGATTCTTCAGCCATCTTTTTTCCCTTAAGATCAGCTTTCTTCTTAGCTTCTTCCTTGAGCCTTTGCCTTTCAAAATAGTGAAAAGGCTTTGGGAAGTATTTGCTTGGCTCCATAGCATCAGTTGGAAGTCTTCCCATCTTAGCTTTCCTTCTGAATTGTACAATGGCTTCTTGTCTTGCCTCATACTTCTGCCATTCCTGCTCATTGTACCACTTGCCCCTTTCATGAACTTGATCTTTGACAGCTTTCCATGCAGTGAGTATTATATTTCTGGAAGTAGGACTCCACTGCTCAAAATCTGGCTTCAGCTCAGCCTGCTCTCTAAATCTTTTCTTTGACAGTAGAGCATCTTGCTGTTCTTGCAAATTTACCTCAGGCTTATCAACCTTTCCAAAGATAACATTTACAACTTCCTTTGAAGGACTATACATATATTGCACTTGCTGATCCAATATATCAAAATCTGGAGGGGGGTATATGACTTGGGCAACCTCAGGTTGGTCACCTTCAAGTAGTCCTGTTTGTAGACCAGACTCAGCCACCATGTTATCATCACACAATGGTGGATATCCCAATGTGGCTCTTATGCTATTGGTCACCCATTTGGCATGCTCAGAGCCTGCATGAATTAGCATCCTCTCCCCCTTTATGGCTTCTCTTGATACATGATCTCTAAGATCTTCTTTCTGAAATCTTATTTGGCCATCCAAATAATTCACTCCCTCCTTGAAAAATGGTCTTAACTTTTGAAGCTTTTCAGATATTTCCTGTTGAGAGGTTGTGATGGCAGTCTTAACAGATGCAATAGCAGCTTGAAATTTCTTATCAAATTCTTCCATTTCTTTAGCTCTATTTGCAGGTATCCCTGGAACAATCTTCTGCACCTCTTGAATGATCTCATGATGAGATTGAGTTAAATTGTCATTCATTCTTATTTGATTTTCCAGAACATAACCTTGCTTCAAAGCAATATCATCCACCTTTGTAGAGATATCCTGCTGTTGTTTAGCCAGATAAACTACAGCATTGCCACCCTTGTGGAAGCAATCTGTCATTTCAGTTTTATTCAAGTTGACTTGAAATTGGATAGATTTGATATCTTGGGCTAAGTCAAACTGCAGAGTTTTGTTTCTTTCATCAACATATTTCTCAATGGCCACCCTGTGGTCATCCAATTTCACCTGTAAATCCACCAAGAACTTGTTATAATCAACTTCAGGAGGTGGAGGTGGAGGTGTTGTCTGTAAAGCCTGCTTATAAGTTTTGCTTCTTCTTTTAAATACAACCAGTTTTCTTCTCTTAGCCAACCTGGCTTCTTCAGTCTCAGATTCAGAAGTACTCTCAATGTGAACTCTATCTGCTTCAGTGCCATGTTGCTCAGTTTCAACATGTACTGGCTCCCCCTCAATTCTTTGCTCCTCCTCTACTTCTTGTACTTTTTCAATCTCTTGAACTTTCTCCACTCCTTGTTCTAGCTCTATGTCAAGAGGCTGCTCAACATCTTGGTCCTCTTCTATTCTATCAGTAGCTATGTCATCATTTGGAAACAACTCATCCAGAGTGTATTCCTTTTGAACTGGAGCATCTGAAGATAAGTCATTAGGTGCATCCTTGTGCACATTCTCAGGCAGCTGCATATCTGGAGTAGGAGAAGACACATGCTCCCCCTGAACCTGTTCAGAAAAAAAAAACTTTTAGAAAGTCTTTTATAGTAAAATATATTTGCTCCCCCTACACCTGAACCACTTGTACCTGAGCAGGGGTAGAAACATTTTGAGCAGGAGATTGAACTGGCTCCCCCTGCATCTGTGCAGATGTATCTACTTGATGAACTATAGAGGAGGCAGGTTGTTCTTCACTCTGTATCCTTAGTGGGTCCTCTTGTTGTTGCTCAGTCTCGTGAGCTGGAGAAGGGGATTTCACAGGGGTGTCTGGCCTGCTCTCTTCAGGCACATCCTTAGACAGCACCCTTTCCCACCTGGAGAATAGTCTCATGTCCATCCTTCTCATATGATTGATTTTAGATCCTGGCAGTTGCTGCATCACTTCAGGGATTGCTCCATTGAGATATAGACTTATGATCCTAGCCATGTTAGGCTTCTTGATCCCTTCTTTAATCTTGTCAAATAGGATTACTGACCAATCAGTAGGAATTGTAAAGACAATCCTGGTCATAAGGTTGAACATATAGGCAGAAATCCTATCATGTCCACCTGTCTTGCAGAGAATTACTTTCCCAACTATTTCAGACAAGAACTTTCCTTGCTGATTCATACCCTTCCTATTGAATGCAGCACCAATCTTCATGTTTGAATCCAACCCACACCATTGAAGGGCTTCCCTTGTCTTAGAACTAGGAACCTCTTCTTCATTTTCAACCACATGTAATTGCAAAAACTTTCTCAAACCTCTTTGGGTAATCTTAATCTTAGTCCCGTGAACAATGGACTTGATCTTGAGTTCAGTAGAATGGACTGATGCTGAGATAAAGAACTCATGCACCTCCTTCTTCCAGATCTTGGATGGTTCTGAGACAAGAAATTCTAACCCTGATGCAGAGAGAAGGGTGATAACACCTTGAACATCAGGCAGCGCCTCTGCAAACGCCTGGCGCACCAACTCATACCCTTCATTAACATTGTCTTCAATCCTTGGCGCCATCGTTGTGTCGAGAAAGCTTGAGAGAAGAGAGAAAGAAAGACTGTCGACACAGGGTTTGAGTTTCGAAAACCTTGAAAGCGTGTCGACACAAAGAGCTTTTTGACCTATTTATAGCTTCTGTTGAAAGAAGTTCAAAAGGCGCCAAAAACAGTCTAAATGTGTCGACACAGACGGAACGTGTCGACACAAGCTTCTATTAACTCGACATTTCTTCAGCCTACTATGTGTCGACACCTTGGATACATAGTAGAAAGACAGAAATTCTGTGTCGACACTAAGGACAAGTGTCGACACATATTTTGTAAGTGTCGACACCATGATTCTGGTTGAGTCGACATTACATTCCTGGTTAAGTCGACAATAAAATTCTTAAGTGTCGACACATATTCTCTGTGTCGACACAATATTTCTGACTTGTCGACATAATTTCTCTGAGTCGACACATTATTACTGAATGTGTCGACACATTCTTACTTAGCCAATTTCTGTAACTTCAATGTGTTCTTTTTAACACTTGATTATTGTTGTTACTACTTTTTCTTACTTATAACCCATTTCAATAGCATTGTTAATGATTTTGTTTAATACATTAATCAATGGTTAACATACCTAATTCAATTTTGAATTTATTGAATTTGGTTTCATCTAAAGGCTTAGTAAATACATCTGCTATTTGATAATCTGTTTTTACAAATTCCAATGAGATGTCACCTTTTTCTACATGTTCTCTAAGAAAATGATATTTTATTTCTATATGCTTAGTTCTACTATGAGAAACTGGATTATTAGCAATAGAAATAGCACTCTTAGAATCACATAAAAGGGGTGTTCTACTTACCTGAATACCATAATCTTTAAGCTGATGCTGCATCCATAATAGCTGTGCACAGCAGCTTCCTGCAGCAATATACTCTGACTCAGCTGTGGAAATTGCCACACTAGTCTGTTTTTTACTACTCCAAGATATTAGTCTTCCTCCCAGGAATTGACAAGTACCTGTAGTACTCTTTCTATCCTCTCTACATCCTGCAAAATCTGCATCTGAATAGCCTGTTAGTTGAAAATCTCTATTCCTAGGGTACCAAAGACCTAGAGTAGGAGTGCCCTTTAGATATCTCAGAATCCTTTTTACTGCAGTATAATGAGATTCTTTAGGGCAGGCTTGGTACCTAGCACAGACACATGTTGCATACATAATGTCAGGTCTACTAGCAGTGAGATATAGTAGTGACCCAACTATTCCTCTATACAATGATTCATCAACAGGTTTACCTGCCTCATCTTTGCATATTGGCATACTTGTGCCCATAGGAGTTCTCATGGAGGAGGATGACTCCATACCATATTTTTTAATTAATTCCTTGGTGAACTTAGACTGGGATATGGACAATCCATCATCAGTCTGTCTTACTTGGAGTCCCAAGAAGAACTTAAGTTCTCCCATACTGCTCATCTCAAACTTCCCTTGCATAAGTTTGGCAAACTTTTTACAAAGGTTGTTTTCAGTAGATCCAAAGATTATGTCATCAACATAGATCTGGACTAAGATGATCTTTCCTTTGGATTCCCTAAGGAATAGAGTTTTGTCTATCTTTCCTCTTGAGAATTTATTCTCAATGAGGAAGGTAGACAGGGTTTCATACCAAGCCCTTGGAGCTTGTTTTAACCCATACAAAGCTTTCCTAAGCTTGTACACAGAATCAGGTTTAAGAGGATCTACAAAACCTGATGGCTGCTCTACATATACTTCTTCTTTAAGATCACCATTCAGAAATGCTGACTTTACATCCATCTGGTATACTTTGAAGTCTTGGTAGGCTGCAAAGGCAAGGAACATTCTGATTGCCTCCAGCCTTGCTACTGGAGCAAAGGTTTGATCAAAGTCAATCCCTTCTTCCTGCCTGTATCCTTTTGCAACCAATCTTGCTTTATTCTTTATTATTATTCCACTTTCATCTAGCTTGTTCCTATAGATCCACTTAGTCCCAATTATGTTGTGGCCTCTTGGTTTAGGAACAAGCTCCCAGACCTTGCACCTTCTGAACTGATTCAGCTCCTCTTGCATAGCATCAATCCAGTGCTGGTCTTGGATAGCTTCTTCAAACTTCTTAGGTTCCATTTGAGACAAGAAACTAGAATGCAAAACTGTGCTTTGATTTCTGCTTCTAGTTTGCACTCCTTGTCTTGGATCACCAATTATCTGATCAGTAGGATGATCTCTTAGATATCTTATAGCTGGAGGTAGATTCCCTTCAGGTTGAGCATCTCCAGCTTCTTCATTCTGCTGTTCCTCTTGGTTTTCATCAGCTTCCATTATCTCTTGTACTCCCCCTGGACAGCAGCCTTCATTTTCCAATGCTCCCTCTTCCTTTGAAGCTTCAGCAATGGAGAGCTTGTCCATCTTCTTGCTTATACCTGTTGAGTCATTTGATCTACAAGACAATTCACAATTGATTAATCTTGTTTCATCAAATACAATATGCACAGATTCTTCAACAACTTGAGTAGTTAAGTTGAAGACTCTATAGGCCTTACTATTTGTGCTGTACCCAACAAATATCCCATCCTGGGATTTGGCAGCAAACTTAGTCAAATAAGACTTACCATTGTTAAGTATATAGCACTTGCAGCCAAAGATCCTAAAATAGGATAGATTTGGTTTTCTGCCTTTCACAATCTCATAGGGAGTCTTCCTGTGGCTTTTGGTGATAGAAGCCCTATTGATGACATGACAAGCAGTGTTAACTGCCTCAGCCCAAAAATATTCTGGGAGAGAGGTGTCACTCAATAGAGTTCTACCAGCTTCAATTAATGATCTATTCTTTCTTTCAGCAATTCCATTTTGCTGAGGTGTTCTAGGTGAGGAGAACTCTTGGAAAATCCCAAAGTCTATACACAAGTTTGTCATGCTTTCAGATTGAAACTCAGTACCATGGTCACTTCTGATTTTGACCACTGTACTGTTCAGTTCATTCTGAATTTGCTTTACAAACTTAAATAATACACTTGGGGTTTCAGATTTTTGTCTCAGAAAGAACACCCATGTAAATCTAGAATAGTCATCTACAACCACTAGTGTGTAGACCTTCCTACCTAGACTGTGAACTGGCATAGGACCAAAAAGATCCATATGCAAGAGATATAAGCATCTCACAGAATCCTTGTTTTCAAGGCTTTGAAATGAGGTTTTTGTCTGCTTGCCCTTTTGACAAGCTGAGCATACCCCTTCCTTTATACACTTAACTTGAGGCCCATTCCTTACTAGTTCTTTACTAAAGAGTTGGCCAATTGTCTTGTAGTTTAGATGAGCCAATCTCTTGTGCCACTTAACACAATGAGAAGCATTGTCATCAGCTACAAGACAAATGGGGGATGCCTTATTCTCACATTCAAAATTAAGGCAATACACATTTCTCTTCCTATACCCAGTCAATATGATCTCTTGATCACTTGACCTTTTGATATGACATCCATCCTTACCAAATGAAATGTCATATCCTAGATCACTCAGCTGGCTTATGCTTATTAGATTATGTTTCAAACCTTTTACATAGGCCACTTGGGTGATAGTAATTAGGTTTGAAGAGATGTTACCAAATCCTTTGATGACTCCTTTTTCAGATCCACCAAAGATCACTTTATGTCCATCTTTGACAGATGAATACTCCTTCAGCAGCCCCTTTGTTCCAGTCATGTGCCTGGAACAACCACTATCCAAGTACCATATAGGGGCATGGTAACTTGGATTCACCTGCAATACAGAATTACTTACCCTTAGAACCCAAGTAAGTCTTGGGTCCTTGGTTCAGGTTAGCCTTAATAAAGTTATCATAACCTCTTCTAACAGGTAGACTCTTATTCTTTATAACACTTGTGTTATACCAGCAGTCCAATGCAAAATGACCCCTCTTGCCACAGCACCAACATTCAAACTTATTGTATCTAGATCTAGATACATCCTTGTCAGAAGCATTTCTGTTCATTGCTGGTGCTGTTGCAACTTCTCCTACTGGTTTCTTAAAACCATAGGGCTTATGACCATAGGTAGGCCTGCTTGCCTTAACACCCTTGTTCTTCAGAACATTTGTCTTGATATGATCCTGAATGTCTTCATGATCATATATGTTAGAAGGCACTTTCTTCTTACCAAACCTTATGGGGACTGAAAGGTTTAGTGGCTGAATAGGGGCTTTGCCTTTCTTTTTGAATCTGCTAGCCCTGGAGTTACCCTTAAATCCTAATCCAGCCTTACCCTTCTGAGTGACAAATTCATCTATCAAGGGTAAGACAGATTTTGGCTTAGAGTAACTAGCCACTAAATCCCTTTCAATTCTAAGTCTGTCCTCCAGACTCTTTACTTGATCATTAGTATAATTAATTGTGCCCATCTGAATAATAGTTATATTTTTCAGCTTGGCAATTTCAGCTAACTTTTGATCAAGGACTTTTTCTAACTCAGCTGTTGTAACCCTTAGATCAGCAATTTCCTGAGCCTGTGATTTAACCAGGTTCTTGCTTTTCTTAAGGGCCTGCAACAAGTCCCCATACTTGTCTATCAATTGATAGACATCTCCTTCAGATCCAGATGCATCTTCATCACTTGATGCAGATGTAGCTGATTCTTCACTTGTACTACAAACAAATGTACTGGAAGGACTGTTTACCTCATTAGGACCAGACTGATTCTGGCATAGGTCCTCTTCTGATCTAGTCATCAAACCCATGCATTGATGTTCATTGATGGAGTCTAGCAACTGCATAAACTCCTCTTCCTCAGATGCAGCATATAATCCAATATATGCTTCAGCTTCAGATCCTGATTCTGAAGTTGACTGGTCTGACAGACTTTTATCTTTCTTTGCTACAAAGGATTTCTCCTTCTTGCCTTTCTGATAAGTCTTCTTCTTTTCTGAAGATTCCTTCCTTTTGTCAGGACACTCAGCCACTACATGTCCAGGCCTATTGCAACAATAGCAGACAATCTTTGAAGTAGTGGCTTTGCTGGGCTTTGACCTGCTTTTCTCTTTCCTAGATGACCTTCTTTTCTGATAATAGTCATCTACTTGCTGTGATGAGGAAGGCCTAGACTTCCATTGCTTCTTTTTCAAGAACCTTTGAAATTGCCTAGTGAATGCAGCAAAGTCTGCATCTGAATCACTGCTGACTGAACCCCTATCTGAATTTTCAGAACTACCTTCTTCAACTTCCTTAGGAGGAGATGGTGATTTCCTCCTATTCTTTCTGGTGGCTTCAGCATTAAATGCCACAGTCTTTTCTCTATGCTCTCCTCTTGAGTTTCTTTCCTCCTCCTTCCTTACCATAAGTTGCATTTCATAGGATAGCAACTTTCCAAACAGAGTTGGAGGAGATATCTCTGCCAATTTTGCCACTTCTCTTATGGCACAGATCTTTGTATCCCAATCCTTTGATAAGGATCTTAAGAATTTGTCATTCAGTTCATAGGTACTGAAGACTCTTCCATAGGAAATTAGCTCATTCACAATTCTATAGAATTTCTTATAGCACTCAGTTATGCTATCAGATTTTCCTTGTCTAAAACTTTCATACTCCTGATTTAGCATAGATTTTCTGTCCAGCCTTACTTCTTCTGATCCCTCCATGTAGACAATTAATGTGTCCCACATCTCCTTGGAGGTCTTGCAGTGAATCAGATTCTGAAATGTTGAATCATCTATGGCACTGACAATTATGTTCTGTGCCCTTTTGTCCATGGTTGCCAAGATGATTTCATCCTTGGTCATTTCAGAATAAGTCTTTGGTGTTTGGATATTTGCATCAAGAACAGATATCTTCATTGGTATGAAGGGGCCTTCCTGTACTGTGATGTAAATCCTTGGGTCAGATGCTTCCATAAACAACCTGACTCTTTCTTTCCAGATCCCAAAGATTTCCTTCTTGCATATGGGTAATTTCATTGACCCTAGCTCCTTATGATTCTCTCCAGAACCCATCTTCTTGATTCTTGATTCTGCCTATCAGATCTACCTCAGACTGTTAAGTCCTTTTTGAGTAACCTCCCTCTGATACCACTTGATAGTTTAACTTTCAAGGCAGCCTAAAACACCTAGAGGGGGGGGGGGGTGAATAGGTCCTGCTTCTTTTTCTAAAACTTCTAGACAGAATTCAATTTATTAACTAATACAAAAACACAGCAATCACAGAAAACAACACATCACAGATTGCACTATGTTTTATAGTGGTTCCCCAAGGTCTGGGTACATCCACTTTCCCCCTTCACCTATCTAGCAGTATGCTAGATTCGGCCAAACTTCCACTTATCTCAGATCAATAGATCTTACAACTCAGAACCCAACTGGTTCCTACAACTCAGGCACAACTGCCCTACCTCAGCCTTGCCCCAAGGCCTACAACTCAGAGAATATCCTTCTCCTACACTCAGGCAATCAGCCCTACCACTCAGAGTTCAACACTCCTACACTCAGCCTTTATAACATAGGCTTACAACTCAGATCTGTATAAACAGATCCTACAGAAATATAGAAAAGATTGTTTTAAATTGTCTTGCCAAGTTGAGAGAGAAGAGGCAATGACAATTCTTAATCAGCTGATGCAATCAACTGTTTCTTAGCCTTCTTCAAAGCTTCTTGAAAATGTACTTAGCTGAGTTGATTCCAAACAGCTTCTTGAGAATCCACAGATGGATTCTTTCTTCTTCTTCAAATTCTGACTTGATCTCTCTCTGTCCAGAACTTTGAATGATTCTTCTGAATTCTGATTAGAACTCTTCTTAGATCTATCCTTAGATAGTCTTCTTAGATCTCCCGGAGAAGATCTTCTTAAGTGCCTAGCACTTTCTTGAAATGAGTAGAATGTAAACCTTCTCCACTTTCTGATCCAATGTATTTCAAAAGGTCAGTTCTATATGTTGTTTTTCTCCTTCTTCTGAATCCGTCTATTTATAGACATTCTTCATGGTAACCGGCTGATCCGGTTTCTAACCGTTTTCTGACAAGTCTGACAACTTCAGTTAACTGGTGACAACCCACAGCTGTCAAGTCTTCAAACAAGTCCTGTGCCTTAGTGTTGAAACAATCTGTCAGAAAGTGTCGAGACCATCTGTCTATTTGTGTCGACACAATTGACTTTGGTGTCGACACTGCCTTCAGTGACGTCGACAAAATTGCCTTTGTGTCGACACATCTTCTTCTGAAAATAACTTGGTCTTTGACTCTGCAGTGTGTCGACACAAGTCCTGTGTGTCGACACAGTTGTTGTAGAATCATAACTTTAGTAAGTGTTGACTTAGCCTTCAGGTGTCGACACATTCATTCTTTAGCTTTGCTATAATGTGTCGACTTACTCACTATGTGTCTACACATTCTGCTGGTGACGACAAACCTGTGGTCGACTATTTTCTTCTGTGTCGACATATTCAGATGATGTCGACAAACTTGAGATCGACTATACTCTTTAGTGTCGACACATTCTCCCAATGTTGAGGTCGACGTTTTTCTTCTGTGTCGACACAATTTCCCAGTGCTGTGTCGACTTACTTCTTCTGTGTCGACACAATTTCCCAGTGCTGTGTCGACTTACTTCTTCTGTGTCGACACAATTTCCCAGTGTTGTTGTAGACTATGTTATGTGTCGACACTTTTTCCCAGAGTAGTGTCGACTTACACTTTCTGTGTCGACACACTTTCCCAGTGTTGTGTCGACAACTTTCTTCTATGTGACGACACATGTTCCTTTGTGTCGACACTTGGACTTAGAATTTTTTCTGTAAACTTTAACATTTCTTTACCTGCACATGTCAACTCAAAACTACATCAAATACAACATGATGTATATCATTGAGCTAGGTTGGGCTTCTTCAAATCAGGTACACATTTTCCAATGTACCCAACAGCTGCGGAACCAAGCGCAAAGTAGCGGGTTGAAGCCTAAGCTGTTGTGCAGGCCCTCGAAGGCTGAAGTGAACTGCTATTTTTATTTTCTGTCATGTATGGTCGGCCTGCGAGTCGATGTTTGTAAGACATTACCTTGTTAAGAGAAACTTTGTAAGGCCATAAGGCCATGTACTCTTTTGTGTACTCGTTTTATTTCAGTCCTATTTTTGTTAGTGGACATTCATGTCATGCTTGTACAAATTTTGGGTTCTATTAACCGTTTAAAAGCTTCCGCTAGAATGCTCTGTGTTAGGACGAATAGTTGAGTACTTGGTATTATTCTGTAACCCCTCCGACTGTCCGTGGTATATGGCGTCGGGTTCCAGCTGGACCTTCTGTTATATACCATACGAAGGATGGGGGCGTTACAGTTCACCCACTGGCGGTCAGGAGATTTCAGGCGAAAAGTTTAGCGCATCATGAAATGAATGAGATCCGAGACACTGAAGGACTTTTCGGCCAGGATATAGTACGTCACTATCGACAACTGGGTCGTGACCTTCCTAGTGTCCCCATCCTTGAACATGAGGGAGTGACACAGGATATCCTGGATGATGCAGGCGTCGGGAGTAAGAGTATCTATCGAGGTGAAAAGATCTGAACGCCCCTCCATACTGTGAAGAACCTCGTTCATCTCCCTCCAGTCCCTAGTAGTTCTAAAAGACTCCACGATGTCGAGGAATGGACAGTTGGGGGTCCAGACATATTTACTGTCGAGATCTGCATTGGTTTTTGTCACTATCTCCGTGCCAATGCAGGATTGGACACCACCACCTAGGCGTATCTAAGCGGGATCCCGGAGGTTATTGTAAAATTCTCTAGTGAGGGCAGAGGAGAACGGGGCACCAGATGAGATCACTGCAAGTACACCAGATCCCTCAAAATACTCATAGATATGGGCATATCGATGATCAATATCTATGATCATCGGAATGCTCACAGTTGCATCATCTATGGCAGGGTAGGTGGAGACCGGCCCCCGGGACCTCTTGGAAAAGCTGCGACGTGCGGACTGGGAACTTGACGAAGCCATATCCTGAAAATAAACCGTGAAACTGTTTAGAAAAATCTATAAGAAGGGGGTTAATCAAAAAAAATTATGTAACAAAATAAAAATTGAAAAACCGGTCTCTGGTTCCTAGCGTTAGGCGGTAATTTGTTACCGCCTGGCGGTAGCATGACGGATTGTCTTCATCTTCTTTCGCCAGATATGTCCCAAAACCCCATTTTTGGCTTAAATCCTCTCTGAAACGCGGGAGAAATCATAGATCCATGCTTATGAAGAGTAGATCGGAGATAGTAGCCAAGATCCGACGAGAAAAACTCATCCAACATTGAAAATCACGGAATGCTACATGGATGAAATTCCAGCTCCGAATCCTACTAAAAAACAAGATTTTTAGAGTGAAGCGGCCGTTCGAAAGTACCAAAGACACGTAATCCGAGCCTACACAAGCCAGATCCATGAAAAACGACGATGATCCGTGGGAAAAATTAGAAAACAAATGCACTTTCAACCCATAAATCATCGCTGATCGCGCTCAAAAATGCGTGAAGACAAAAGCAATAGATCTAAAATCTAATGTACTAGAAATGTGTGTTTGTGTGTGAGAGAGAGAGAGACAAAAAGGGAGTAACTTAAGGGAATGAAGAAGAGCTGCAGAGAAGGAGAATGTCGGCAGCAGTGAATGGAAGTGAACAGGTGTGCAGATCTAGATCTCAACCGAGACCTATATAATCGAAAGCTACCGCGTAGAGATAACTCTACCGCCGACGATAACGCTTATTTTCGTACTGTTTCTTATCTGCCCAAGTAACTTTATCACATTTCAAATACAAACATCAACACAACTCAGTCTAGTGTGTCGCACAATAGCGGGGGCGTAGGTTTGTGTCCTTTAGAAACGCTAACCTGTAAACCACGTCTTGTCCTTAACCGGGGAGGGTTCCAGTAGGTCCTTGTGTGGGACTGGGGGAAAAGAGTGTTAGGTAGAGCGGGTTATCTGTGTGTACATGGGATTAACTGTAACATCCCGATTTTTATTGGGTCACTAGAACTCTAGTGGACCCAATAAAAATGACCCGAACCTCTACCCGAGACTCATAATGGGTAGGAGATGACCCTATTTTGGGGATTTTTAGCTAATGAGCTCTGATTCAAGTTCTGTCTGTTGATTTGGACTCATATAACCGATATAGGTGCAACCAAACTCGTTTCGTTGCAAACCAAAGCCATGTGGTGTATATGACCCTTCTCGTAGAACGTCGCAAGTACGAGAAATTTGGATATTGAGCTAGTGAACTCTGATTTGAGTTCTGTCAGTTCTTATGACCTTGTATAGTCAATATGAGTGCGTAGGAACTCATTCGGTTGAGTTCCGAGGTCATAGGGTGGATATGACCATTCCTCGAAAAACGTCGCGAAAACGAGATTTTTGATTATCAAGCTAGAGAGCTCTGATCTGAGTTCTGTTAGTTCCTATGAATTCGTATAGTCGATACGAACGCATCGGAACTCGTTGCGTTGCAATCCGAAGCCAAACATCGAATATGACCATTTTGAGTTCCGTAGCGCGTCACGACACGCAATTTTCGAATATCGAGCAAATAAACTCAGATTTGACCTCGGTCAGTTGCGTTGAACTCATGTGATCGATACGATATCAACAGAATTAATTGTGATCAATTTCAACAACTTCGGGTCAACATCAGTCAAAACGAGCATTACGGTGCACCAAAAAACGTGTACACACAAATGTTACTAAAAAATTCCAATATTGACTCGTCTCTTGACGACTCAGACCTAATTTGACCCCAATGCACATGGGGGACCCACCCCCTAAGGTTGACTTCGGTCAAACCCCTCTAAAAGCTTTTTTTTGAATGATCCTTAAAACCCATTTACACCCACACTCACCTCCATCTATGCCCCTCCCTATAAACCAATATCAGGCCTAATGGGCCATGTTTTTTTTGGCTGAACTCAGCTTGGCCTTGGACCAAGAGAAGGGCCTTCCTCTCTCTCTCTCTTCTTATATCCATGTTCACCACATGACAAAATAGCCTTAACCCCTACCTTAGCTCCTAGGAGGTAGAACCATCCAATGAGGAGCAGCCACCTCACCCCACCTGGGTTGGGTTAATCTTAACTCATCTTCTCCAAGAAGCCTTGCCGAGAAGAAAATGGAGAGGCAGGGGATCTCCTCCTCCTCCTATAAATACCCCCTCTGGTTTCAATGGATACCCACTCCTCTTAGAAGCTCAAACGAGCCTAACCCACCCCTTCCTGAGCTCTGCCTCGCCGGAAAAATTTCAGCCGAGCTCCACCACCACCTCGCCACCCCTCATGGCAACTTCGCCGGAGACAACAAGAAGACTCCAAAGACAGGTGGATCCTCCTACTCTCCTTCCTCCCTAACTTCTGGACGAAACGCATGCGAACTCCGGTTGCCGGAGCGCCGCCGCGGCACCACCGTGCATGGAGAAGAAGCTCCCTGTAGGAATTTTTCCGGCAGCGGCCGGCGGCGTCAGGCCGCCGGACCACCGCCGGAGGGAGCGCCCGACCTCGGTGAGATGACTGGGGCCGGTCGGCGGCGGGGGAAGGCCGGCAACCTTCTCTGTTACCGGTTCTCGGTACAGGTATTTAGACAAAAAAAATTATAATTTATAATTTTAATTATTGTGTGTTAGGATCGTCCGATCGAAGAGGCGAATCAGACGGAGAGGAGGCTGCCAGCTATCAACTTAAATTAGAACGTTATTTGTACCGTTATGTTTAGCTTTATAAATAGTTAACATTGTAATTACGTTTTTAAGGTTTTAATGAAGTTTCTTATCTTTACTTCGTCTTCCTCCCGAACCCCCTTCTACTACTCTGCCCCGCCAGCAATGGCTTCTTCCAGTTAATACTGATTACGAATTCACCTGTACCACTATCATTTGATGCTCTCGTTGTTCTTCCTTTTGAACTATTACCCTCCCGAACATCTTCCGCCAAGGCTGATAAAACAAGATCCCATGATTCTCAACACCAATTCTTGGCGACATTACAGACAGAACAAACAGCCCGCCAGGCACAGATTGATGAGGTCAAACGGGCAATCACGGCGGATATGGCACAACAATTGGCGGCTAGCCGTGAAGCCTCGTCGGAACAACTTTCATCGTTCTGCAAGGAAATCCTCGCTGATTCAAGAACTCCACCCAGAGATCAGGAACGGCGATACGACAAACCGTGCCCTCCACTCCATTCGCACCTCTGTCGACGACCGCCCAGGCATCTTCCTCAGCCACAAGTCCAGTTCTTGGACCTTTCGCCGCCGCATTTACGGCCCCAGCCGCCGCCGCTCCTCCGGCCCAGGAGGCATTCACCGGACTCCTTGGACAATTCGGTACTCCGTTACAAACCCAGGTCGTACCTCCCCCTCATCATAAACCTGTTAGAATTACTTGTCCGCGTTTTAGCGACGGTGATCCAACCGATTGGTTGTACGATCTTAAGCTTTTTTTTCAATATAACAACGTATTACCACAAGATTATGTTGTTCTCGCAGCCGTTAATCTAGATCCACCGGCATCGCGTTGGTATCATGCATCTTTGCGTGATACACCCGCATTATCTTTTTCACTTTTTGTTGACGCAATTTTTAAACGATTTGGGCCATCTTCATACGACGACCCACCGGCATGTATCACAAAATTGACACAAACAACAACGGTACACGAATACAAAAAACAATTTGAGGACCTTTGTGCGCGTGTCACGGGCATGTCCATTGCTGCCCTTACTAGCACCTTCGTTTCGGGTCTAAACCCACAAATAAGGCATTTGGTTCGAACACAACGACCAACAAATTTATATGATGCTTTCTCGTTGGCTCGTATGTTTGAGGATGAGGCGAAGGAGGAAACTCGCTCCAAAACAACTTTCCACTCTAACACCAAGTGGTCGCAACAATCGTTTTACAAACCACCCAAGTCAGCTATACCCCCATCGGCGTCTACATTACCAATCAAACGAATAACGCCCGGCGAATTACAATATCGCCGAGACAAGGGTTTGTGTTATAATTGTGACGAGAAATACTCTTACGGACACCGTTGCAAAGGGAAGGGTACCCTCTTATATTTTGACGGTCTTGAGGACGGTGAAGATGATCCCTTAGATGTGGTCCTAGACGACGAGGTAGAAGAGCTTAACCTTTCGGCTGTCTCTATCCATGCATTGCACGGTCCTATACCTGCACATTGTTTACGAGTCACTGCCTTCATTAACTCCCAACCGCTAGAATCCTTAGTCAACGGTGGAAGTTCACATAATTTTATCTCAAATAAAGCCGTATCCTTACTTCGCATAGCGGTTACAAAAATTCCGTCATTCCCAGTGTATATGGGTAATGGAACGTCAGTTAATTGTTTAGGAAAATGCACGTCTACTTCATTGCTCATACAAGGTAACTCTTTTACCATGCATTTATACGTCTTAGACCTCCATGGATCCGATATTATCCTAGGAGCTCCTTGGCTTCTTTCACTAGGACCTGTTACCACAGATTACGATAAGAAAACTATATCATTTAATAAGGAAAATGAACTTGTTATATTGCAAGCACATAGCTCTTCCCACCTCTCAAAGGCAACATACCCGCAAATGGCTCGACTAATGTCTTTACAAGGCGAATCGTGTGGTTTCTTGCTGCACACTACACAAATTCCGCAAGAAAAGGGGTATTCGGATTGGATTAAAACCTTGCCTAAAAATTTCCAGTCATTATTCTCACAATATAACTTCCTCTTTCAAGATTCACTATCCTTACCTCCTCACATGCATTTAAATCATTCAATTCCTTTAATTCCAAATGCAGCACCAACCAACGTCAAGCCTTACCGATATCCGCAATACCAAAAAAATGAAATTGAAAAAATAGTTAAAGAATTGTTACAATTAGGTTACATCCGACCGAGCACATCGAGTTTTAGCGCTCCCGTATTCCTCAGTAAAAAAAGGATAATACCTGACGTTTTTGTGTCGATTATAGAGCTCTAAATAAAATATCTATTAAAGACAGATTTCTGATTCCTACAATTGATGAATTATTAGACGAACTGTTTCAGACAAGAGTTTTCTCAAAACTAGATTTACGTGCGGAATATCATCAAATACATATGGCTGAACACGACATACATACAATAGCCTTTCGTACGCACCACGACCATTATGAATTTACGGTTATGCCATTCGGTTTAACCAATGCACCGTCAACCTTTCAAGCAGTAATGAACAATATATTTCAGGCTTATTTACGAAAATGCATTGTGGTTTGTTTCGACGACATCCTCATTTATAGTATTGATGAGGACGAACATTATTTCCACCTCAAGTTGGTTTTTTAATTACTTCAAAAAAATAAACTTTTTGCAAAACTATCAAAATGTACGTTCCTTACTAGCACGATCGAATTCCTTGGCCATGGAATTTCGAATGAGATGATCTACCCTACAAACACTAATATTTCGGCAATTCTTAATTTTCCACAACCTAAGTCACAAAAGGAAATTAGAGCTTTTTTAGGTTTGGCCGGTTACTATCGAAAATTTATCAAAAATGTTTCCATATTAGCTGCACCCTTATCAGATTTATTAAAGTCAACACCTTACGACTGGGATATCTCGGCTCAAACTGAATTTAATAATTTAAAGAAATTATTAACGGAAATGCCCATCTTAACACTTCCGGATTTTTCAAAACCATTTTGTATCGAGACTGATGCCTCCGGTATTGGTATCGGGGCAGTTTTGATGCAACAGAACAAACCCATAGCATACTACAATCGCAAACTTACAAACTTAATGCAACGAAAGTCTACATATGTCCGTGAATTATATGCAATCACGTCGGTTGTGGCAAAGTGGAGACATTACCTCCTCGGACACCACTTCACGATTTACACAGATCACAAAAGTTTGCACACCTTGTTGACCCAAGCCTTACACACCCCGGACCAACAGTTATTCCTATCTAAGTTACTTGGATATGATTACTCAATCCAATATAAACCCGGGAAGCAGAATAGAGTGGCCGACCCACTCTCACGCTATCCAGAAAATAACCCAACTGTAGCTACTTTGCACAATTTGACATCATTCACCTCGTCCTTGTTGGATGCCTTATTAAACGATTATCAAAATGATGCTTTTACAAAACAACTGCTAGTAAGAATACAGGACAACACAACAGTGTCGGATTGGACTACACATGGGTAGTACATTTCTTTTAAACATCGCCTGTTCATTCCGGATAATTCGCAAATTAAAAATCTCATCATAAAAGAAGCACATAGTACTTGTTTTGGGGGGCATTCCGGCATACGAGGTACCATGCACCACATTCAACAACAATTCTATATTTTGAATTTAAAAACGGAAGTAACAAAATATATTAAGGAATGCATGATTTGCCAACAAGCGAAACCTACCAATTACTCCCCCTACGGTTTATTACAACCCTTACCAACACCAAAAAAATTATGGGTGGATATATCTATGGATTTTATAACACATTTGCCAATATCTAATTCGTATAGTATTTTTTTTATAGTTGTAGACCGTTTTTCAAGGGCTGCACACTTTGCACCAATAAACCCACCATTAACAGCACTTCTAGTGGCTAGGGTCTTTTGGAATAATGTGGGCAAACTTCACGGAATACCAGAAACAATAATATCTGACCGTGACACAATATTTTTAAGTCATTTTTGGAAGGATTTATTTAAACTACAGGGCACTCAGCTGAAATATAGTTCGGCGTATCACCCACAAACTGATGGGTTAACTGAACGTGTAAATCGATGCGTACAACAATATTTAAGAATATTTTCGTTTAAACATCCAAAAAAATGGTCTGATTATTTAAGTTCAGCTGAATATCATTACAACACATCGTTTAATTCAGCGGCTGGCATGACCCCGTTTGAGGTTATGTTCGATCGCGCACCTCCTGGTTTACTCTCGTATTGTTCAGGTACCACGAAAATAGAAGCTGTAGAGACTACAATGCGTGAACGTGACGAGCTGATGCAACACCTACGGGAAAATCTTCACAAATCCCAAAAAGAATGGAAATGCAAGCAGATAAAAATCACACCGATAAGCAGTTTCAGAAAGAAGACTGGGTTCTACTTCGTTTACAACCATATCGACAAACTTCTGTTCGGCGTCCAGCATCACGGAAACTATCCCTCAAGTTTTACGGATCGTTTCAGATTGACGAAAAAATTGGGGAAACAGCGTACAAACTTCGTCTACCGGCAGAATCTAAGATTCACCCGGTGTTCCACATATCATTGCTTAAGCCATACTACGGATCTACGTATTCACCAGTTACATTGCTTCCAGAAAAAAGTCGCAATAATAGTCCAATACATACACCTTTGGCAGTAATTAGTACAAGAGTAATATACAGAAGGGGAAATCAAATTAAACAAGCACTGGTACAATGGACGGGATTGCCTCAGGCGGACAACACTTGGGAAGATGTCGACACACTGGACGCAGACTTCATCAGCCGAAGCACAGCAGCTGCCGAGAATGACCTAGAAGGGGGCAAATGGTCCTGGAAAAACACCCGCAAGCATATACCGTGGGGAAAACCTTCTAAACAACCAGACGGAAGTCTACAAGACAGATTTCAGGGAAAGACATGGAGTAAGACAGGAATACGAACCAGACGTCGGCCTCGCTCTAATCTGGCTGAGTTGTTCTAGTTAGTGCACTATCCAGTCCAACTGTAGGGGAGAAAGAAGGATCAACCACTCCAAGCTCCAGTCCTTCATGAGAACGCAACTTTGACAGAAGAATCTTCGCGGCTCTTAGGATATCTCCAGCAATCACCAGCTTCTCCCGTGAGAGCATCTTCGTGGTCCTTGACGGACTCTTTGCGGGTCATATCCGGCCACCGGCTACCACCGACTTCCTCCGTGGAAGCGTCTTCGTGGTCTATTCCGACGAACCAACTTCCACCGACTCCGGCTACACGCTCCGCTGTCCTCCCGACATCTCCGTCATTAGGGTTTTTGAGCAGGTAGAGGAATACAGCAATGAGGACATTGCTTTTAAAAGGGGACAACAGATGTTACGATCGTCCGATCGAAGAGGCGAATCAGACGGAGAGGAGGCTGCCAGCTGTCAACTTAAATTAGAACGTTATTTGTACCGTTATGTTTAGCTTTATAAATAGTTAACAATGTAATTACGTTTTTAAGATTTTAATGAAGTTTCTTATCTTTACTTCGTCTTCCTCCCGAACCCCCTTCTGCTACTCTACCCCGCCAGCAATGGCTTCTTCCAGTTAATATTGATTACCAATTCACCTGTACCCCTATCATTATGGGATTTTAATTTTCTGGAGCTAAACCAATGGCCAAATCAAAAAGTCTCAAACATGAAAATTGTGTATTTTCATGAGATGTACTTCCATAAAAAATTTGAGATTTTTTTGAATACTTTTGATATTTTTAGAAATAGAAATAAAGTTTATTTGGCAAATTTAAGGGACCTAAAATGCTCCTAAAAATCTGATAAAATTCTCAGTAATATTTGGAGAACTTATGCCTACTCTATCATGATTTGAAGATTTTTGGTTATGCTTTAATAATTTTCAATCACATAAAGTGGTGGTTTTCACTTTTGAAAATTAATAGAGGCCAATTTTTCCGATCAAAATCTCGTAAAATCTCATGGATGATTTATATTTACTAAAGGCATGCCACGATGAAATTTGTGAAATTTTTGAGCATTCCTGCTATTTTTGAGATTTTTAATCATGCTCGAGATTAATTTAAAGATTGCTAGATGCAAAATCTGTTTATTAAAATATATTATATTCTTATAAGAAATTTTTGGGGTTAAATACATGCTTTGGATATATATGAGGAATTTTGAGGCCCTCCTGACATTTTAATTTATTTAACTTGAGCCTATTTTTAATAATGTTAGAGGCTATGTAAGACCTCGAAGCGATTAAAATTATTTTGAGCAATATGTATTTAATACTCAAACCCACTGGCGTAGTTTGGTGATTTGAGATACATCTTAATTTTAAATATAAAAATAAGGATTTATTCGAGCCTTAATGAATTATTGAAGCTCAATCAAATCTCAATATAACTCGAGGAACTCTTGAGGTTTATGTTTTGGCGAATTAAACCTCGAGTTCTGGTTTTCCTCAATTCCCGACTCTTTGTTGCAAAAAGAGGTTTAAAACGGAAGAAAATGATATTGGGCTTAACATAGAGACTTAATTCGCCCTAATGCGAGGATTTGAGGTTAAAAGATGGTGTTAAACCTCTTGCAGATATTTAGCCCTCAGTAATTCTTTATATCGAGGAACAAGTTATTATATTAAGGTTATAATCCCTAAATATAAGTCCGATTAAGCCATGTTTAAGAGCCCCAATTGAACTAAATATCGGACATTAATAATGGGTGAAACCCAAAAGAAGCTTTATAAAAATTGAAATAGAACTGAACTTGCTTTCTGAGAACGGAGATGGAATTGAACTCGCCTCCTGAGAGTTGAGAAGGAACTGAATACACCTCCTCAGAACAGAGAAGGAATTGTGAATGCCTCCTGAGAACGGAGAAGGAACTGAAAATACCTCCTGAGAACAGAGATAAAACTGAAGCCTCCTGAATGGAGTGATTGGACTACTAACCATTTTCTTTATGATTATTCCAGTCTTGCACTGGTCCAGCTTCTTTATTTATTTTAGTTTAGTACTTTCGTTTAAGTTCTACTCTAGTCCCGTACTGGTCAAGTTCAATTCAATACTTTCAATTCAGTTCTACTCCAGTCCCGTACTGGTCAAGTTCAATCCAGTACTTTCAATTCAGTTCTACTCCAGTCCCGTACTGGCCAAGATCAATTCAGTACTTTCAATTTAGTTCTACTCCAGTCCCGTACTGGTCAAGTTCAATACAGTACTTTTATTTGAGTACTACTCTAGTTTCGTACTGGTCACATTTCATTCCAGCACTCTAATTATACAGTTTATATTATCAGCAGCTTTAATTACCGTATTTTCATTACTGCAATTTACTATTATGAGTTCGGGTCCTGCTATGACGAGCAGCCATCTGTTAGGGTCGAGCCTTAGTTGGGGATAACCGAAGTTGAGATGTTCCTCAGGGTTTAGCCCCAAATAATGTGATCCCATGCTCCTTCTCGAAAGTTGAGCTGAGCGTTATTGCCCGAAAATTAAAGCATAATAGGGCAGGCCGCCACAGACCTGGTACGTGCTAGCAAAAAATTGACTGCTTGATTGCTTGTAAATTGCTTGCGGTGAATTGTGTCAGGTCAGTCCCTTCCGTAGACCGTTCGTACCGATGCGGAAAGGTCGATGACTCAAGACGACTAGGGAGATCAGTACCACGGGTGACCTGCCGTTATTTTTCCCCGTTGGGTTTTTCCTCCACTAGTCGGCCAAAATGTTGTATCGCTGGATGTCGCTCACATCCAATAGTACACGGAGTTGTACATCAGGGCCTGGGGTTGCGCAGTACGACAACCCCCAGAAGTGGCAGGACTGGCCATTATCACCGACGCCACATCTGTGAGGCCCGCGGGGTTTGCTACCCTGCTGGAAGAGAAGCAGTTCAATCTATGTCGACATAATGGGTATGATAGGCTTGAATTCCTGTGGTATGTGCGCGGATTTGAATGCCTGCAGTATGTACGCAACTTTGAATGCCTGCGGTATGTGCGCGGCTTTGAATGCATGCGGTATGTGTGCGGCTTTGAATGCCTGTGGTATGTGCACAACTTTGAATGCCTGCTGCGTAATGGCGGGTTTAATACCTGCGGTGTGAATACAGGTTGTTAATACCTATTGTGCTGATAGCTAGTGGAGCTTTTGTTATAACTAATATATAATACTGCTATTATTCCAGCTATGCTATGATGTGCCTCCTTTTAATGGTTGCTCCTAGCATTTATATAAAATGTTGTATTAACTCTCTTTTGCTTTGACTATTGTTGATATTATTGAGACTCACTATTGTCCTCAAATTTAGAGATCTTTGGGAGGAGGTGTGAATCCACTTAGTCATGTGACTAACAATTATTTAAATAACCATTCACAGGAGATGGAGCAACGCGAGGCCCAAATAGCGCATAATAGTGTACCTACCTTAGAGCCAGAACAAGCATAAGCACTAGTGTCATCTCCAGTCCTTAGAGATGTGAGCCCTTAGCTTGATAAAAATAGAGAGAGTGTTGTAGTTTTATTTAGCCCGATGGGCCGCAGTATAAACTTATGGCTACAGCCTTTGTTATATATAAAAATTGATTTTTGATTTACTTCCGCTGTGATCTGATGTGATGTGATGAGTTTCCATAGCCTGACAGGGCGATCATTCTATGCTTGATGAGTGGGTTTTTTCCACCTGGATAGCATAGTGTGGCCGTCTTGGGCGGTAAGGCCCGTCTCCGACCCGACCCGGTCTAAGGTTGGGGGGAGGGTCATACATTAACACCCCACCCTACGACATTTATGCAGCTCCTCATGCCCATCCGTTACTTAGTACGGGGCTAGGGTGTAGACATATAGTTTTGGTAATGGATTATTGGGGATAGTTAGGATTCACATATCCACTACATGAACATTATTCCACTTATCATGCTCAGTATATTCATGCACAATATTCTATCATCGATGTTTGTGTTTTCCTGTTTTTTGTTTGTGGTTATTTTTTTGTCCATGTTTCACTTTCTTCGTGTATTTGCTTATGAGTTGTTTACTTGAATTTCCTTGTCGTGTTTCTTTAACAAAAAATATATATATATATACATATATAAAAATTTGAAGTGCTCATGTCTTTGTGGCTCACATGACTTTGACTTAGACCATAACACATACGTACAATGTTTGAGTTCAGACTCTTAATCTATGTAAACATTGTCCTCCAGTCATATTGGGTTGAATCTATAGGTGCTTAGCTATTGAGTGTGACAAGACAGGGTCGTGTGTGTTGCCTATGCCTCTAGGTATGTGTGAGAACTTAGATAGGGGAATGACTTCACATTATACACACATCCCTAGCCTGTGCACTCAAGAAAAAGAAAAACTCCCTGCTAAGTTTATATTGTATAAATCGTGACACTATATTCTAACACGTTAGGAATACGTTGAATAATCATTGTCACGATACATTTGTGTTTATACTAGGTGTGAAACTCTGGGCCAAATCTTTAGTATAAAAGTCATTTGTGTCCAAGTTAAAGTGTATCTATCTAGGTGGATAGATTTTGATTGACTCGGGGCTCCGTGAATACAAAAAAAATGATCATCAAAGTGATAGATCTACGCTAACAAAACAAAAATATGCAAGCTATCACATCTCATGTCACGAACCCCCAAGCACTACTCATTCCTCCTGATAAGTCTTCATGAGCATTGTGAGGATGAGCACCTTGGTTAAAGAGTCCTTTCGATCTTGCGCATCGACTCTATCTTTAGCTTAGTGCCCCTAGTTTTCGCCTATGTATGACATCGATTGACATGTGAGGTGATTATTCACCCTATTTTTCTTGTGTTAGGATCCTAAATGATCGCGATAACCATGTACAATATGCTATTTTTCCTTGGTGTTATCTCCCTTTCGATGTTATACGAACACATGTCATTGTCTTGTCTACGACTTCCGCACATAAGAATTGGACTACAACTACACTATCTCTTTTTAGCATAATACGTACTAGCACACGATACACTCATGACGTTTTTCAATGTTTGTTTCACTTGATTACTTCCTTACTCTTATAGCATTATAGACGTACTCACTGTGTGCTTAGTTTAGTCGGTGCTGTCCAATTCATATTAACTCTGAAAATTGATCTTATCTATCTGTGTACCTTGCTCCATTGTATGACCAATGTGCTTACAATTCTCTGATGTGTACTTCGCTTTGAGTCACCTTTTTGCTTGTCATGTATATCTTTATCTTATGTGTGCACTATCTAATATCTGTCTAATGCTCATCACATTTACTATTTTTCATCCCGCATGTCTGAATGACCTTGCCCGCCATTATTTGATATTATCAAAGGGGGAGAATAGATTGTTCATGAATATAACTGCAATAGAATAGAATTCATGAGTATAAGTCACGGGTTAGGAGAGGTCACGTGCAGGGGGAGCATGTTAACTATATATGCACATAAATAGGGGGAGCAAGTCAAACATGTAGATAGGGGGAGCATGCACATAGGAGCGCCATATAGAACCTGCAACCTGATGTTTGCTTATAACTCTTATTATTTCTATGCACTCTATCTCGTTGTTATATATCATGAACGGGATTTGATATTATCAAAAGGGGGAGTTTGTTGGAACTGATGTTTCATATTCCCTGTGTTTAAGAATATCAACTCCCAGGTTATATTTGATCACGTCTTGTGTTGATAGAGTGTGCAGGTTGACAGGTGCAAGTGAATAAGAAGACTCTTATGGATCTAACGCCGAGTTGTAGAAGTTACCTCTGGGCGGTAGCCATGAATTAATTGGACAGAGATCTCGGGAAACTACCGCGCCGCACTAGTCCTACCGCCCGCACAAATGCAAGGAATTATCTTTGCTAGCTTCTCGGGAAATTACCGTAAGTGGTAGCGCTTACCGTGCCGTACTATCCTATAGACGAATGTCAAGAAGGACTTCTCGCGAAACCAAACTACCGTAGGCGATAGTTATTACCGCGGCGTGCTAACCTCTCGACGAATGCTGAGAAGGATTTCTCGAGAAATCAAACTACTGCAGGCGATAACTGTTACCGCGCTGCTCTAGCCTCTCGATGAGTATCAATACGACTGTTTAGAATCATCGTGTCCTATATTACCGCGCGGCGGTAGCTGTAACCGCGCGACGCTAGCAACGATAAAATGGCAAATATTCGGTTTGAATATTATTCTAGATTTGGATGACAGCTGACACAACAAGCGCGCAAACCTACCATCGGGCACTAGTCTTACCGCCGATTGTAGTCTACTTTCACGAAGACATATAAAAGGCCGCCTCGATTTCCGTGCCTTGAACTAACAAGAAAGAATCCAGACGAAAATAGACAGAAGTTCATGCACTCTAGGGTTTGTCCACCTCCTTGCATCCGTTCCGATTGTCTTCGTCTAAAAATAAGAGAGTCGTCTCCCTTCCGCTCATGATCGAAAGGCTCCGACGATCCAAGATCTACAACGACTACTAAGAGCCGGCCGGTGGCTAGCAAACAAAGATCTCATACACCGACTACGGATCACACAATGGAGAATTCGTCAGAGGGAGAACTTCATCTTTGAATCATTTACATCTTTTATTCTTGTAATCTTTTCCTTTTCTAAATCTTGTGGTGAGGAAAATCGACCGGTAAGGGTCGTCGGAATCCAGGTAGGATTCTGTGGGTAATCGTCCTGGGGATAGGGACGTCTAGATCGGAGGATCTAGCGGGGCTCTAAGACCCTTCCTCGTGAGGAGGTGAAGAGCCGACTCGAAGACATTTCCTGGAGGAAAAAGGAGAGAGCCAACCGGTCCGTGGAGCGGATCGGTATAGAAATAAAAAGATTGTTTCTACTCACTGCCTTAGATCTCCAGCGTCACGGAGATCACCTTTTTGGTACTCATCTAGAACTATTATTGATTTGAATTCATGCAATGAAATTTATTATTTCTATGTTGATTACTTCTGGGTGTGTGCTGTGATTGTTTATTGAGTGTGTGTGTTTGTGGGATTTGAACTCGGATATGCACATGAAAATGAGCTCTGTGACTTACCGCCGCGTGTTAGCTACCTAACGCCATGCGGTAGCTTCAAGAACTCGATTTTCTGGGTCGAATTATTTTAAATTCCATTTAACGCAACAAACCTTATTCACCGCCCTCTAAGGTTGGCCACGAGATCCAACACCCTTCTCCCATGCAAACCGCCGCTCTCGATTCTTCTCTCCCGATTAGTGAAATCAACTGCTGCATCTCTCAGAGGGGAAGATATCAAGGATCGCCGGTGTTGTTCTCCTTCAACTTCCGGTTCTTACATAGGAAGCCAGTCGCGTAGGGTTGATTCCCGTCGCTTGCGAGATCTGCCGGTTGCATAGGATTCATTCCCGTCGCTTCGGTGAGATTGTATTCCTCCCTCCGCTGTCGATCGAGTTTTGCCCTAGCCATTGTCATTGGGTTTGCAGTTCGGCCCTGTCACCGCTTGGGATTTTCCAGCGCCGTTGATCGGGAGAAATCGCCCGCTCGGCCAGGATTTTGTGATTGTCGTCCGATTATGTAAGCGTCGCTCTGCATCGCATTTTCTTCACGCATAGTCACCGCCAAAAAAGGGAAATCACCTGGTTGTTGCCGGATCCAGGCCGATCGGGAAGAAGGAAGACTTCTTCCTACACGTTATTTCCGATCTCTAAAATAAGAGGAGAACTTGCACGCTGCTCATTTGAATGCTGCTGGAAGTCCAGATCTAGATCAATAGATCCAAATCAATAGATCCAGATCAATCCTCTTGATTCATTGGAAATTGGTTCTTCCTTTTTTTCTTTCCTGTTTGATTCTGAAGAGGCAGAATTCAATTGGCTAATCCTTCAAAGAAGAATTTTTGTGATTTCTCTGTTTGCGTGGATCTAGCCCTCACTAAACTTGGTTAGTCTGAGAGAAGGAGCACTACTTTATTCACTGTGCCATTTGAGGAGAAAAACAAATCTCTTGATTGGATCTGAAGAACTCATCATCTCTGCGACCCAGGTGATCACTTTCTAGTTTTCTGCTTGTGATTTAGGTTGCTAGTAGAATTCTACTGTTTGGGAAGAGACACACGATGTCGAAGGAAAATTCTCCCATTCCGATGATCAAGTTGGAGAAATTCTCCAACTCAAAGTACAGTGCCTGGAAGCGGAACACGCAGTTTGACATGAAATACTTTAATATTTTTATACTGTACACTCCGATTTTGAGTCTTATAAGGGAGGAGAGGACGAGGATAACTGGATCAACAACGAGAATTTTTGTCGTGATTACCTCCTCATCTGCCTCTCAAATAGACTTGCAGAGACGTACAACAAGATGAAAACTGCCAAGGAGATCTGGGACGCACTGGAGTAGCAGTTCAGAGAGGAAGAGAACATGTCCAAGACATATCTGGTGGACAAGTTCATGGAGTTCACCTTCACTGAAGACAGGGAGATAATTCCTCAGGTTACAGAATTTGAATCTCTCGTGGACAAGCTGAACAGTGAGAACATCCCTTTACCAGATGGGTTTGTTGCTGGAGTTATAATTTTCAAGCTGCCATCGGCTTGGTACTCCATCAAAACAGAGATATATCAGAAAGAAACGCAGGTCAGCCTGAAAGATCTCAAACGCTTCATCTGCATTGAGGATGAGAACCAAACTAAGCAAGTTATGGAGACAGTTAGCAAACAAATCTCTGCTGTTAACATGGTCACACATCCTAAGCGTAAGCCTAAGCCTAGAAAGACTAGACCATACCCAGTGTACTCGCAGTTGCTGACACTAGCAGTAAGGCTAAGGAATTTAAAGACAAGTGCTACAATTGAAATAAGTGGGGTCACTGTGCTTCTGAGTGCAAGCAACCCAAAAGTAGTGAATCCAGCACACCAAAGACTGATAATAAAGGTAATATAGTTTATCAAACTGTGCCTGCCGACTTTGTTGCGATGGTTGGCAATGGGAAGGCCAGTACAAAGTAATGGCTTGATTCAGGTGCTACCTATCACGTCTGCAATAATTCAAAGCTTCAGGAGGACGTCACTGCAGTCAAAGAGACTGTCACTGTTGCTAATGGTGGAGTAGCTGACGTGCTGAAGGTGGGAAATGCCACTCTGGTACTTTCCTCAAGTACGCGTTTTATTTTGAAAAATGTTAAATTTATACCTACATTAGCTTCTAATTTAATTTCAATTAGTTTGTTATGCGATGCTGGTATGTCATTTAACATTAGTGGTGGTAGAGTAACTTTAATGGTTCACACACATTATTTTGGTTATGCTTATATAGTAAATGAGATGTATAGACTGAGTCTAATAAATGAAGTAGTTAGTCAGGTTAGCTCAAATCTGATAGATCCTAAGACTTTATATGTAAGACTAGGATACGTGAACTATAAAAAACTACTACTGCTAGGTAAAACTCAAAACATACCATTATACACAACAATCAAATTTGACAAATGTGAAATTTGTGCTCAAACAAATATAACTAGAACACCTTTTAGTCAGGTTTTTAAGAGCACATAATTACTAGAGTTAATACATTCTGATATATGTGACTACAAAAGTTTTATCACAAGAGGAGGTCAGAAGTATCTGATAACATTTATCGACGACTACTCTAGGTTTAGCCACATTTATCTCCTTAAATCCAAATATGAAGCTTTTTAAAAAGTTCATATATTCAAAAACAGGGTTGAAAATCAACTAGACATGAAAATTAAAAGGCTAAGAAGTGATAGAGGAAGTGAATATGTCTCGGGGGAGTTCAGATATTTCCTTACCAGTAATGGCATAATTCCTGAAACCAGTGCCCCGTATTCACCACAATCCAATGGTATCGTCGAAAGGAAAAATAGGACTTTGACAGAAATATTGAATTCCATGTTGCTAACTGCTAGCATGCCTGCGACCTATTGGGGTGAAGCCGTCCTCACGTCAAATCACATTCTTAATAAAGTTCCTCGTGCTAAGTTGAAGCAGACACCCTATGAGCTTTGGTTTAAGAGACCTCCTAGATTTGATAATCTTAAGACCTAAGATTGTATTGCTTATGTTAGGATACCTGACTCTAAAAGAGCTAAGATTGGACCTAGGACAAACACATGCATCTATATAGGATGTGTAGAGGATAGTACAGCAGACATGTTTCTATATCTCTCAACTAATACTGTAATAGAATCTAGAAATGCAGTTTTTTTTGAGGATAAGTTTCTTAAAGATAAAAACATGACGCTTCCAGGTCTGCCAGCATCAAGTTATGTGTCTACCGTTGAGCCAGAACTAAGGATCTCTGACTCTGAGCCAATAGACTCTAGTGATTTAATATCTAAACTGTTATCTAATAGAGAACGAGTGTCTAAAAGCTTTGGTACAGACTTTATGACTTACCAAGTTGAAGCTGATCCATCTACCTATATGGAAGCGATGTGATCTAGGGATTCTCTATTATGGAAAGAAGCCATAGATGATGAGATGAACTCTCTCCTGCAAAAATACACTTGGACCTTGGTTGACTTGCCCAAAGGGGCTAGAACCATTGGAAGTAAGTGGGTTCTGAAAAAGGAGCTTAATCCTGATGAGAGTATCGCTAAATATAAAACACGCCTAGTTGCAAAAGGCTTCACTCAAGTGAGTGGTATAGACTACTTTGATATATACTCACTTGTTTGTCACATTGCGATAATTAGGATTCTTCTCGCTTTAGCATCTATTGAAAATTTTGTCATTCATCAGATGGATGTTAAGACTACATTTCTTAATGGAGATCTGACTGAGGAGATCTATATGTACCAACCAGATGGGTTTGTCGTATAAAGTCTAAAAAATAAGGTCTGTAAGTTGATTAAGTCACACTACGGATTGAAGCAATCACCTAAATTGTGGCACAAAAAAATTTGACACTTGTGTTATGTTGGGTACATTGGGAATTGTGTACCTGATTTGGAGAAGCCCCTTTGTCAATTCAATGATATACACAAAGTTGTATTTAATGTATGTTAAGTTTATATGTGCATGATTTAAAGTGAAGAAATTTATCTAAGCACAAATATGTCGACACAGTTCAATTGTGTCGACACCTTTGCAGAAGCTGTGTCGAGACAAGTCAGTTGTCTCAATACCTTGAAGACTAAGTCAGCTTACTTGACAAATTAAAGAGGATAATTATTTTGAGTAAAATTATGTCGAGACAAATTAACTATCTCGACATATGCATGTTAAGTGAATATGTTGACACAACAAACAGTTGTGTCGAGACAATCTCACTGTCTCGACACAAGGCAGAATCAGAAGATGTTGACACAACAGATAATTGTGTCGAGACAATCTAACTGTCTCGACACAAGGCAGAATCAAGAGATGTTGACACAGCAGGCAGTTGTGTCGAGATAATCTCACTATCTTGACACAAGGCAGAATCAGAAGATATCGACACAGCAGACAGTTATGTCGAGACAATCTAACTGTCTCGACACAAGGCAATATTAAGAGATGTCGACAAGATAACGGGTGTGTCGAGACAAGTCAACTGTCTCGACACTTTCAGTTGCTGATGAAAATTATTCCAAGTTAGAATGTGTCGAGATTGATAAGATATCTCAACACATGCATCGAGACATCTGGATCAACTCGATGCTTATATTTCGGAATATGCTAAGTCGACACCAAACATGTCAAGACATATCAGAACTGTCAAGTCAGTTATTGAAAACTCATACTTCAACAGAGAAGAATTTGATGTATGTTGCTGACGTCATCAAACAGAATCCAGCCATGTGCAAAGTCTATAAATAGAAAGTGTTGCCTTCACAAAAAAGAATGACATGTGAGAATCGAATCAAAAAGAACAATCGACAGATCAAATCAATCAGTCAGAATTTCTCATTCTAATTTCTTCCAAGTCCTAACCAGGCGACATTTTCGAGAAAGAGGAAGAAGACGAAAGTCTTCAAGAAAGTCTTCAGACCCCTTTAACTAGGTTGATCTGAAGATCTAGTTGTATCTGCTCAACAACACCTTCAAGTATTCACGTCGATCAACATCAAGAATATTGCTAATTCAGAGAAGGAACTTTTCAGTCTGCAGATCTATCAAGAAGAAATCCTATTGCCACTGATTTGAAGAATCCGTGTAAACAGACATATTAGATTACAGGTTTTTTATTTTCTGTGTTTATTTTAACACTTTATATTGTAAGATCTCCTAGAGATTTGAGTGGGTAGGAGAATATTTTCTCTGAGATTTTAAGTCTAAATTATAAAGGCCGAGGTAGGGTTCTGGAGGGAATTGAGGTAGGTGGTTTTGGTAAATCACTGAGTTATAGGCCTATTCTATAAAGGTTGAGGTAGGATTCTTGAGAGGGCCTGAGGTAGGAGATTGAGGGAATCTCTGTGGTAGGACCAGTTGGTCTAAGTGTAGGTTTCTTGACAAAAATTGAGCTTGTAGGATCTTTGGATCCGAGTTGAAAAGGAGGAGCTATAACCTTATCTAGCACATTACTAGTGAGGAAGAAGGGGGATAGTGGATGTACCCTAGATAGGGGAATCACTATAAATTCTGTGTGTGTGCTATGTGCTGTGAACTGTTCTTTACTTGTACTGTGTGTGCTATAAACTGTGATAGTATTTTTGCTATTTAATTAGGGATAAAGAATTGCAAAGGAATATTAAAAGGTCACCTATTAACCCCCCTTTAGGTGATTATCTACCCATAGGCTTGATTTTCAAGTGGTATCAGAGGAAGATTATTCAAAGAATGACCTAAGAGTCTGAGAAAGATCCTAAGGGTATTTGAAGATTATCAAATCTATGGCTTCTGATTCACACAGAGAACTCAATTATATGAAATTGCCAATTTATACTAATGATAACTTTGCAATATAGAAACAAAGAGTGAGACTGTTCATGGAAGCCTCAGATCCAAGAATCTTTGTCACAGTATTAGAAGGACCATATGTGCCCATGAAAATATCAGTGTTAGATGCAAATGATCAAACCCCCAAGAAACTATCCGAAATGACAAAGGATGAGGTGATACTTACTACTATGCACAAGAGAGCACAAAATATAATAGTTAGTGCAATAGACAACTCAACCTTTAAGAATCAGGTGCATTGTAATACATCCAAGGAGATGTGGGATACCCTCATAGTATACATGGAAGGCACAGAAGAGGTAAGAGATGACAGGAAATCTCTCCTCAACTGGTAGTATGAGGTCTTTAGACAAGGAAAAACTGATTCTATTGAACAATGTTATGAAAAGTTCTTTAGAATAGTTAATGATTTGAGAAACTATGGCATAAACTTCTCAAACTATGAACTAAATGACAAATTTCTGAGATCCCTGAATAAAGAATGGGACATCAAGATTTGTGCTGTAAAATAGACGGGGAATCTAAGAAATATGTTACCCCAAGACTTATATGGGAAGTTAATGTCACATGAACTTCAGCTAAATTCAAGGAAAGCTGAAGCTGAATCTGCCAGACACTCAACTCAGTCTAAATCTGTGGCCTTCAAAGCAGATACCTCTAATAAAGCTAGAATAGAAATCCTATCATCACCCAGAAGGGATGAAGATACAGACAACACTGAATCATGTTCTTCTTCGGGAGAGATATCAGATGATGAACTGGCACTGTTTACCAGGCAATTCAAGAAAATGTTAAGGAGGAAGCAGTGGAGCAATAGGAAGCCTTCTGGATTAAGCTCTAATAAAAGCAAAAACAAGCACAGAGACAATCTATTGTCAGGTATGATTCACAACAGAACAAACATTTTAGGACTGACATTATTTGTTTTTGTTGTAATAGGCCTGATCCTATCATTGTTGACTGTCCAGTCAAAAGAAAATAGAACAGGAAGTCAAAAGAAAAGGAGTTCAATAAGGACAAGAAATCAAAGAAGGGTCTGATGGCAAAGAAGTTAAAAACCTTGTCTGATAGTGAAACTGATTCAACTGAATAAGAAGAAGAACCTGTAGGATTGTTCTCCTATGAAGAAGAGTTTATCAGAAGGGCTATATACAAAGGGAAGAGCTCCATAACTTCATCAAACTATGGTGATTCTGAAGAAGACATGAAGATCAACTTGATGACAATATCTGATGACCCAGAAACAGAAGCACATGACTGTAAAAGTACACAGGTAATCAATAACAACTCTTCCTGTTCTAAGACTTCTATTTATGAGACTAAAGGTGAGCTAAATTCATGTGACTCAATGGTTGATTCACATAAGATTAACTCAGTGACTGAACTACAACATCTCACAGTTAAATTTGGTAAACTACTGGTAGCTTTAGTTAACAGCAAGAAGCTTGTTAAAGCACAAGCTGTAGAAATTGCATATCTAAAAAGTTTTGAGTATCATCACAAGATGGATACTCAAAAGATTGGTCTTCAAAGTTCTATGTTGATAAAACTGACTAAGATCATTGATGACCAAATAATATTAATTAAGAAAAAGGATGCAACCATTCAGGAGATGGAATTCAAACTCCTAAATGAGAGAAGCCTAGTACAACAATTTTCAAAACCCAAAAATATACTGCTCATAATAGACACCTTCTCAGGAACATCTGAAAGTGGTCTTGGGTTTGTTAAACCCAAAAGAAAAAGGGGAAAAAGCCAAAAAGACCAAAGTGTCCAATCAATCCACGACCTGTGTTCTAGACTAAGGCTCCAAGGAGAAATCTAGCAGCTGAGAGACAAAATAAGTATTGTACTCCCAGTCTAGATAAAACTGTTAAGTTTGCTAACTTCTTCCCAAAGGAATGTCAGCACAAAGATCCTTCTGTTCCTCCAAAGAGGAGGTACAATAGATATGAATACTGGTGTTGTGGAAAGATAGGACACTTTGCCTTAAATTGCTGGTTTAATTACTCAGTATCTCATATTCAGAAAAGATATCTTGTCAAGAAGTTTACGAGTGGTTTTAATAGAGCCACAATTAACAAAAACCTAGGACCCAAAATAATTTGGGTTCCTAAGGAAAAGTAAATTCTTATTTTGCAGGAATGTCCAAGTTCTAGAGATAGACCAATCTGGTGCTTGGATAGTGGATGTTCTAGACATATGACTGGAATAAGATGAAATCTGAGGGAATACATCCCTCTGAAGGATGAAGCAAAGGTGATCTTTGGAGGAGCTGACAAAGGCATAATCAAATGTTATGGTAAGATCACAAATGGCTTAGTCACACTCACCAAAGTAGCTTATGTGGAAGGGTTGCAACACAACGTTATAAGCATAAGCCAACTTTGTGATCTGGGATATGACATATCTTTCCACAAAGATGAGTGCCTAATAAAAAGGTCAAGCGACCATGAGGTCATCTTGACAGGCACTAGATGTGGGAATGTGTACTGTTTGAATTTTCTTTATATAAAGTCATACTCTCCATTATGTCTAGTTCCAAGTTAGAAAGTCTCACATTGTGTCAAATGGCACAAGAGGCTGACTCATTTGAACTATAAGTCCATAGGAAAACTCTATAATAAAGAACTTGTTAGGAATGGTCCTAACCTTAAATACTCTAAGGAGAGTATCTGCTCAGCATGCCAAAAAGGCAAGCAGACTAAAGCTTCATTCAAGAGTTATGAATCCAAAGACTCAGTGAGATGTTTATACCTCCTACATATAGACTTGTTTAGTCCTATGCCAGTTCATAGTTTAGGAAGGAGAGTTTACACCTTTGTAATTGTTGATGATTATTCCAGATACACTTGGGTTTTCTTCTTAAAGAAAAGTCTGAAACTCCTGATGTCTTCAAGACTTTTATCAAACTAATTCAGAATGAATTAAACAATACTGTGGTCAGAATTAGAAGTGACCATGAAACTGAATTTCAATCTAATTATATGACAAAGTTTTGTGAAGAACTGGGGATTCAACAAGAATTTTCTTCACCAAGAACACCCCAGCAAAATGGAATTGTTGAGAGAAAGAACATGACTCTCATTGAAGCTAGAAAAACCATGTTGAGTGATTCTTCACTTCCAGAATATTTCTGGGCTGAGATAATTAATACTGTATATCATGTTCTTAACAGGGCTTCAATTAACAAAAGACTAAATAAAACTCCTTATGAACTTATGAAGGGTAGTAAACCAAACATAGCCTATTTCAGAATTTTTGGATGTAGATGTTATGTCCTAAATAATGGGAAAACATACATAACCAAGTTTGCTGAGAAGTAATATGATGGGATATTTGTTGGTTATAGTAGCACCAGCAAGGCCTATAGGGTCTACAACTTGAAGGATCAAGTAGTAGAGGAGTCTGTACATGTTGTATTTGATGAAAGTTCTATGTTTTATAATGATTAGTCAGGTACATCAAGCACAATAGGTATGGACTTAAAGCTAAAGGATCTGACTATAGAAAATACAGTTACATCAAAGCAGAATATGCAAGATGAAATCAGCATTGTTGAGGAAGTGCTTGCACAGGAAGAGCCAGGAAAAGCAACTCAGCAACTTGATCAAGAAGGTCTAGGAGAAGAAGTCACACTACCTGTAGCTATCAGGCATCTAAGGGATCATCCAAGGGAATTGATCATAGGAGATGCTGCTCAGGGAGTGACCACAAGAAGCAAACATCACAATACTGTGATGTATTCAAGTTTTCTGACATAAATAGAACCAAAGAAGTTTTAAGAAGCTAATGTGGATCCATTTTGGATAGGAGCAATGCAGGAAGAATTGAACCAGTTCAAGAGATGCAAGGTCTGGAAGCTGGTTCCCAGACAAGATGATTGCAACATCATAGGAATCAAATGGAGATATAGAAACAAACTAGATGAGAATAGTGTAATAATAAGAAACAAAGCTAGACTGGTTGCAAAGGGATATAGACAAGAAGAGGGAATATACTTTGATCAAACCTTTGCACCAATGGCTAGGTTGGAAGCTATAAGACTCTTCCTTGCATATGCAGCCAACAAGGGTTTCAAAGTTTACCAAATGCATGTTAAGTCAGCCTTCCTAAATGGCAACCTGAAAGAAAGAGTTTGTGTAGAGCAACCATCAGGTTTTGTTGATTCAACTAAACCAACTCATGTTTACTTGCTTTCAAGGGCTCTCTATGGTTTAAAACAAGCCCCAAGGGCTTGGTATGAGACTCTGTCAAAGTTCCTTCTGGAGAATAAATTCTCTAGAGGGAAAATAGACAATACACTATTCCTAAGGGAAGTCAAAGGCAAGACCATCTTTGTACAAATATATGTAGGTGATATTATATTTGGTTCTACTGATGAGTCAATTTGCACTAAGTTTGCCAAATTAATGCAAAGTAAGTTTGAGATGAGTAGTATTGGTGAACTCAAGTTTTTCTTGGGTCTCCAAGTTAAACAAACTATAGATAGACTTTTCATTAGTCAGTCTAAGTTCACCAAGGAGTTAATCATGAAGTATGACATGAAAATTGCCACTTCAATAGGAACTCCTATGGGATCCACTATGTATTTAAACAAGGATGTTGTTGGCAAGCCAGTTGATATAACCTTGTATAGGGGCATAATTGGATCACTGCTTTATCTTATAGCTAGTAGACCAGATATAATGTATGCCAATTACATCTGTGCCAGGTATCAAGATGTCCTAAATAATCTCATTATACAACAGTGAAAAGGATATTGAGATATCTAAAGGGCACACCTAATCTTAGCCTTTGGTATCCAAGGAATAGTGATTTTGAACTGATTAGCTTTTTAGATGCAGATTATGTAGGATGCAAAGAAGACAGGAAAAACACATCAGGGTCATGTCAATTTCTTGGAAGGAGGCTGGTTTCATGGAGTAGCAAAAAGCTGACAAGTGTGGCAATATCAACAGCTGAATCTGAATACATTTCAGCTGGAAGTTGTTGTGCTCAACTACTTTGGATTCAGCATCAACTACAAGACTATAAGTTACAGCTAAGAGAAACTCCCTTATTATGTGATTCTACAAGTACTATTTCTATTACAAACAACCCTGTATCTCATAGTAAAATAAAGCATATAGAAATTAAATATCACTTCATTAAGGAGCATGTGGAAAAAAAAATATTAGCTTAGAATTTTTTTCCTACAAATAAACAAATTGCTGACATCTTTACCAAACCACTAAAAGAAGAGAAATTCAATTTCTTTAAATTTGAACTTGGGATGTTAAATATTGAGTAGCTAAAATAAGAATAATTAAATAATAATAATAATTAAATAATAGTCAACAATACAGCTTACTCTATTAGATATAAACATCTCAAATATCAGGAAGTAATAATTCTGAAAATAGAATTTTAACTAAGTAAAATTGTGTCGAGACACAATTTATGTATGTCGACAAGATATATAGTCTTGGGTTGAGACTCAAGAAAAAGCGTCGACACTGTATGTCGAGACACATGTAGGTGTGTCGACACAAGTCGACACATCTTGACAGTCGACAATTCCCTTATGTCGACTCTAGGTATTTTCCAAAATTTAGAATAAGCCTATATGCAGCGCGCCCTTTCGCCTTCTAAGAAGATTTGCCTATATAAAGAGAATTAAGTGTAGGACTCGACTACAACTTCTTGATTTCTTGCTAAGTGTCGAGACCTCAAATTCCCATTAGTGGACATTCGAGACTCTTTTCTGCTTGATAAAATCAAGAAAGATGACAACAATGGCTCCAAAGAACGCTGAAAACATCAATGAAGGATATGAACTTGTGCGAAATTGATTCGTCTCCACAGAAGAAGAGATTCAGAATGTCATTATCCTAATCCAAGAGGCAGGCCTTGAATATCTACTATCATAACCTATAAGCATATGGAAACGGCTGGAATTCTTCACCAATGCAACATTAGAATCTAGTTCAACAAAGATTAAATCCACTGTCAATGGGACAAAAGTTAAAATCATAAGAAAAAGACTTGCTAAGGTATTTCATATACCTCGAATCAATCAAGAGGATGCAGTAGATTCGACCAAGACTGCTGCAAGACTGATTTGGTGTGGATTGGATTCAGTCAAGAAGATATGAAGTTCCGTGATTCGTAAGGGTATGAATACCCAAGGTAAATTTCTGTCAGAAATAGTTGGAAAGGTGCTGTTGTGTAAGACAGGCGCACATGGCATAATTTCTGCTCACATGTTCGAGCTAATGACAAGAATAATCTTCAAACTCGAGACTGACTGGAGTAGTTTGGTGTTTGATAAGATTTCTGAGAGTATCAAGAAGCCCAATATGGGCAGGATACTAAGTCTATATTTAGTTAAAGCCATTCCTACAGACCTAAATCAAAAACTGGGTACAAAGATAAATCATATGAGAAAAATGGATATGAGGATTTTGTCCAGATAGGATAGAGTTCTATCCAGAGAACCTTCTGTAGTTGAAAAGAAGAAAGAGAAGAAGAAAAAGGCAGTGGTGGAGAAAGGCAAATCCTCTAGTGATTCTGAAAATCCAGGAAGTTCCAGTTCAGATCAAAGTGATGTTCCAGATACAAACATTCCTCAAAGGACCTCACATGAAATAAGGCATAAGGTGAAGGGGGAGATTGAACCCTCAGTAGACCAAATTGCTGAGGCAAACTTGAATGAACCTACTATCTTAGACAGTGAAATTGTCAATGACATAGTAAAGGATGTTCTCCATGAACTTAATACAGATGTGATAAACAATGTGAATGAGGAACACGATGAGTATATGCCTGACACTGAGATAGTACTCTCTAAGGAGATTGTGGAAGAAATCCCACCAGGAGTGGAAGCTACAATCCATGGGGAGATAATTGCTCCTCTTGAGGACCATGTTCCTACTGTTGAAAATCAACAACATGAGACTACTTTAGAAGATCAAAATCTTGATCAAAATGATGCAAGAGTTGAGGGGGATCAAGCAGCCAAGTTCCCTAGGTCTGGAAGTGTAGAACAACAACAACATGTTTCCATTGTCAGTTCATCTGAATCAGATGAGGAAGAAGAATCTCAGCTACAATAAAGAAAGATAACTGAACTAAAAAGGAGAAGTCAGAGTTATAAGAAGAAAATACAGTCAAGAAAATTATCTCATTCTCATGCTGTGGATTTCAATTCACTCTTAGTTTAGCTACAGATAATGTTAGATAAACACAGAATAGATCTTGAAAAATATGTGGATGAAAAAAAAAGGATTTACAGTTCCAGCTGTCCCAAGATATAAAATCCATAAGATTTGAAGTCAATTTACTGAAACAAGACATGACAAACTTTTTTGAAAAAGGTGCAAATGGTGTGGTCTACCTTGCAAAAGAGCAAGTAGAGTCAAAGAAGACTTTAGAAGAAACTGCTGTTCAACAAGGCTTTATTCTGGAAAATCAGAAGAAATTGAATGACAATCTCATAGAAATGCATGCCATATCAATGTCAAAGCTTGCTGAACAAACAACAGCTTTGGAAAACAAAATTACCTATACATTAGCTGCTACTGAAGCTAACCTCACAGTTAAATCAGCTTCTCTAAGTATAGAAATAAAGGATTCAGAAAAAGGTATCACTAATCAGATTAAGAAATTTAAAACTTATTACACAACTGGGACTCATCATGTGGTTGATCAAGTAAGATTTCAAAAGGATGATTTAAGAGATCACATTGAAAAAGAAGTCATAAAGGGGGAGAGGGTTTTGATAAAAGCCAGCTCTGATCATGCTAAGTGGACTTCAAATAGCATCAGAGCTACTCTTGGCTACCCCCCACTATGTGATGATGATCAGAAAGCTAAGTCTGGCTGCCAACCAGCTCAGTTGGAAGGAATTCCACTAGTTATAGAACATATAATATATTCTCCACCACATTTTAAGGATATTAAAAGTGCAGTCCAGACAATGTATAGTCCTCCACCTAATGCTCAAAATGTTGTTTGTGAGGAGGTGGAGATGACTGATGATGCCCTACTGAAGGAAAAAGAAGTTCAAATGTCTAAGAAAAGATTTAGAGAACAGACAGAGGCTAGGCCTAATTTTGAGAAGTGGAGTCCAACCTCTATGAAAATTATACTCACTGCTTGGCAAGCTATTAACAATAATAGATATGATAGGGGAAAGTGGTACTCTGAGCAGGAATAGAGTAAGCATCTCAAGCAACAAGATGTTATCTTTAAGTTCAGAAAAGATCAGAAGAATGGGGTGATTCCAGTTAATGCTGTTGAACCAAGCAAATATTTCTCCAAGCCCTTCCATTACTTTGAAAGACAAAGACTTAAGGCTGAACAGCTTTCCAATATCAAGGACAAAAAAAGGCAAGAAGGTAGCTGATGACAGTATGCCAGAAATTCAAGCCAAAATTCAATCAGTAAAGGACATTGTCATTAAGGAGCCGGATCAATCTTAAATTATTTTGTATTGTCTAGGAATTATGTACATTTGTTATGACATATTGTAATCTTTGGACTGGTTAAATTTTGTTAAATAAAATGAAAATGTTCACTGGCCTTATATTTATTTTTTGTCTTAATATAATCCGTTGCCATGCTAAATCTTTTACATCATATTTTGGTATTGTGGTATATATCATTGAATTGGGGTTATGACTTCTCCAAATAGGGGGAGATTGTTGGGTACATTAGGAATTGTGTACCTGATTTGGAGAAGCCCCTTTGTCAATTCAATAATATACACAAAGTTGTATTTAATATATGTTAAGTTTACATGTGCAAGATTTAAAGTGAAAAAATTTATCTAAGCACAAATGTGTCGATACAGTTCAATTGTGTTGACACCTCTGCATAAGCTGTGTCGAGACAAGTCAGTTATCTCAACACCTTGAAGACTAAGTCAGCTTACTTGACAAATTAAAGAGGAGAATTATTTTGAGTAAAATTGTGTCGTGACAAATCAACTATCTCGACACAATGAATGATAAGTAAAGATGTCGACACAGCAGATAGTTGTGTCGAGATAATCTCACTATCTCGACACAAGGCAGAATCAGAAGATGTCGACACAACAGATAGTTGTGTCGAGACAATCTAACTATCTCGACATAAGGCAGAATCAAGAGATGTTGACACAACAGATAGTTGTGTCGAGACAATCTCACTGTTTCGACACAAGGCAGAATCAGAAGATGTCGACACAACTGATAGTTGTGTCAAGACAATCTAACTGTCTCCACACAAGGCAGTATTAAGAGATGTCGACACAGATAATGGGTGTGTCGAGACAAGTCAACTGTCTCGACACTTTTAGCTTCTGATGAAAATTATTCCAAGTTAGAATTTGTCGAGATTGCTAAGATATCTCAACACATGCATCAAGACATTTGGATCATCTCGATGCTTATATTTCAGAATATGCCGAGTCGACACCAAACATGTCAAGAAATATAAGAACTGTCAAGTCAGTTGTTGAAAACTCATACTTCAACAGAAATAGGTCAAGGAAGAATTTGATGTATGTTGCTGACGTCATCAAATAGAATCCAGCCATCTACAAAGTCTATAAATAGAAAGTGATGTCTTCACAGAAAAGAATGACATGTGAGAATCGAATCAAAAAGAACAATTGACGGATAAAATCAATCAGTAAGAATTTCTCATTCTAATTTCTTCCATGTCCTAACTAGGCGACATTTCCGAGAAAGAGGAAGAAGATGAAAGTCTTCAAGAAAGTCTTCAGATCCCTTTAACTAGGTTGATCTGAAGATCTAGTTGTATCTGATCAGCAACACCTTCAAGGTATTCACGCCGATCAACATCAAGAAGATTGCTGATTCAGAGACAGAACTTTTTAGTCTACAGATCTATCAAGAAGAAATCCTATTGCAACTGATTTGAAGAATCTGTGCAAACAGACATATCAGATTATAGGTTTTCTTTTTTCTGTGTTTATTTTAACACTTTATATTGTAAGATCTCTTAGAGATTTGAGTGGGTAGGAGAATCTTTTCTCTGAGATTGTAAGCCTAAATTATAAAGGCTGAGGTAGGGTTTTGGAGGGACCTGAGGTAGGTGATTTGGGTAAATCATTGAGTTGTAGGCCTATTCTATAAAGGCAGAGGTAGAGTTCTTGAGAGGGCCTGAGGTAGGAGATTGAAAGAATCTCTGAGGTAGGACCAGTTGGTCTAAGTGTAGGTTTCTTGACATAAACTGAGCATGTAGGATCTTTGGATCCGAGTTGAAAAGGAGGAGCTATAATCTTATCTAGCACATTGCTAGTGAGGAAGAAGTGGGAAGTGGATGTATCCTAGATAGGGGAACCACTATAAATTCTGTGTGTGTGCTGTGTGTTGTGAACTATTCTTTACTTTTGCTGTGTGTGCTATAAATTGTGATAGTATTTTTGCTATTTAATAAGGGGCAAAGAATTGCAAAGGAATATTAAAAGGTCACATATTCACCCCCTCTTTAGGTGATTATCTACCCAAAGGCTTTACTTTCATGTTAAAGGCATGAGTTTTAAATCGAGCCTATCAGATAAATGTCTGTACGTAAGAACAAGTTTAGATAAAGTTGCAATTATTTGTTTGTATGTTTATGACATGCTAATTCTGGGCACTGATCAGTCTGAGGTGGAAGACGTAAAATTTGCCCTGACGGCACAATTTAGCATAACATACTTAGGTGTGGTGAAAATCATCCTAGGAATGGAAGTGAACTTCACTGAAAAGGGTATTACCTTAAGTCAGAGTCACTACGCTAGAAATCTACTTGAGAAGTGGGGTTACGTTAATAACAAGAAGATTGAGACTCCATACGACTATAATAATAGACTGAAACCGAATGAAGGTTCACCTATTAGACATTTGGATTACTCCATACTCATAGGAAGTCTCATGTATGCTACAACCTGTACTAGAACTAACATAGCCTTTACGGTCAGCATGTTAAGTAAATTCACAAGTAACCCTAGGAAGGAACATTGTGATGCCTTGAAAAGGCTAATGCAATACTTAAAGTACATTGAGAAGTATGTTTTATGTTACAGTGGACATCCTCCTATGCTTGAGGGGTATTCTGATGCCTCCTATTGTTCAGAAATTACTGATAGTAGATCCACTAGTGGTTTTGTGTTTACACTAGGAGGAGCAGTAGTAGCTTGGAATTCAAAGAGGCAGGCATGCATTGAACTATGCTCTATGGAATCAGAACTCTATGATCTCGCTTCAGTTGGAGAAGAAGCAGAGTGGATAAGAGATCTGATAATGGGCATTCCAATGACGAGTTTGAAAATGCACTCTATAACACCCCAGTTTTCCAGACATCTATGGAAGCTATCGCGTGGCGGTAGTAGCCATCGCCCGGCGGTAGCCTTATTTCGTCGGGTATAGACAGCTCGACGAAAGCCATTTGTCGAGTGCTGAGAGGGCTATCACTCGGCGATAGTTAGTTACCACGCGGCGGTAACTCCAGGGTTTGCGTTGAGAGCGTTGAGTTCAGGAAGCTATCGCTCGGCGGTAGGTAGCTACCATTCGGCGATAGCTTGACGTTGAGTGCGTTGAGAGGCAGGCGTTGAGTGAGCTACTACGCAGCGTTAGTGCTACCGCTGGCATTAGCGTGGCCTTATTTTCTTGGCCTAGCTCTCGGGAAGCTACCACCCGGCGGTAGGTAGTTACCGCCCGATGATAGTATGCGGAAGCAGTTGCGTCGTTTGGCTTTTTAGCCGTCTGATATCACTTAGGATATGATCTTAAGGCCCAAGACTCTCCCTCCAGAGTGCTTATATTGGGATGAGCGGGATTTCTCCCTCATTCCTTCTCTTTTTGGAGTTGTCTTAAGGTTTGGAAGAGAGAGTGGGAGGAGTAAGAAGAGAGCTTTCTTTCGCCATTGACGGAGCTTCGGAGCCCCGATCGTTGATCCGAGTCCAGATTCGTAGAGAGGACTTGGAGGCGCTCGTTTTCATCCGTGCAAGGCAAGGATTCCATGGCGAGGAATACAGGTCGTAAGGTAATAACATTTATCCTCTTGGTTTTAGGATGTGTGCATGGAATATATTCTTTTCTTGCTTTCTTTCAAGCATTCTAAGCACCGAATCTCTCAAATGAGAGGGATTCAGGTTGCCTTGGTTCAAGAGGAGCCACCGGGTCGATTGTGTCCGTTCCCGGCATGGTTTTGCACTAAAAATCCGCTTTGTTAGTGGATTAGACATTTTGTGTGAAGCTGTAATCACGACCATTAGTCTGACTCGGTGATGTTGCACAACGAGCCTTAAGGATTTTGTTAGAAATCCGTTAGCGACAAGATGTCATTTGTGATGTTGTATGTCCCCCTTATTCCGTGCGAGTACGCATAATCGGAACCAGATGTAACGCCCCCGATTTTTCGATATTTGGTTTAATTCATTATCTGGCGTGTTTTTGATGTCAGGGTGTTACATTGATGTGTTTTCGGCATATGCCATCGTTAGAGCATGGTTTTAGCTCTTAGGTTTTTCTGTGTGTGGCTGGGTTTAGCTTGTTTGCAAGATTCCCTAGCGAGCCAGGTCTGTTTTGGTGACTCGGTGGAGCCTCTTTGGGAATGTTTGTGTTTTGGCTTTGAGAGGTGTTTGCCCGAGTTATGTTCGTCGAATCTTAATTTCGACCGTGTCGTTGGTTTCATAGCGTCGATATTTAGTTATAGTGTGATTTTCGTAGAAATCCGTGTTGGCGCGAATTTTGGGTCGTTTGGACCATTATTTAATAATAAACTATTATTATAATACTTATATTTCTAAGTATAAATAGCCTTCTGAATAGACAAACCCTATTCATCGTCTTCTTCTTGAAACCGTCGGCTGTTACGGGAAGATCGAGAGCGGCGGTCTCTTCTAAGCTTTTGGCCACCGATTTCTGGAGTGTTGGTGCTCGAAAGCATCTTTGGAGAGTAGATCCGGGTAGATCTCACCTAGATCTACATTTCTACGGTAAGTTTTTCCCATTTCGTAGATTTTTATAGGTTTAGGTTACGGTTTTGACCTTCCTTCCTCTCAAAAAGTTCCAGGATTTGTTGTTTAGGCATTCTTGCGGCCAGATCTATGAAGAAGAGCGTTGTGTGGCCAGATTTCGGCCGAATCAAGGCAAGTGGTGATCTCTTCCCCTTGCCAAGCTTTTCTTTTCCTTGTATATTTCCGTGTTGTTCTTCCCTTCGTAGGTTTTTGGAATAGGGTAAGATCCGGCCATTGCCGATCAACTTTATGGTATAGTTTTTTGGCCAAGTTCAATATAATCGATCCTGTAGGAGATTGCATAGTAATTGTTGAATTTGGGAATAATCTGGACAAGATAGTTGATCGATTATATGTCTGATAGTCAAATAAATCTGTCGATTATATGCCTATTAATAAGTTCAATCCCACCGATTTTATGTCACTTAAACCTAGTTTAATCCATCGTATATATGGGAATATATGTCATCAATTATGGTTCTTAGTAAAATTAAATCCGTCGGTTACTTGATAATTAGTCTAAGTATAATTAGTAGGATATGGCTGATTAGGCTAAGTCTGGAAAAGCAATCCTTGATGACAGTAGGCATTTTTCTCGCCATTGAGTCATAGACTTAAGCTTTTTGTCAAGCAGGTTTAGGCGTTGAGTGTAACCTTAGCACTAAAAGCTAGTTTTTAGCTTATGTCCAAAAGCGTTGAGTGAGCTGACTTCAATCATCGCGGCATTGAGTGTGTTGAATGCACTCAATGCAATGCTAAGTGTCTGTATGGCTAAGTGTAAAAGCATTGAGTGAGCTGAATTCACTCAACGCGGCGTTGAGTGTGTTGAAGACACTCAACGCTATCGTTTAATTTGCTTTATAAGTAAGAAAGAGTTGAGTGAGTGGTATTCACTCAACGTGGCGTTGAGTGAAGCCTCGCCATGTAGGAATTTTGAGTCTAAGTCAAAAAACATCGACAATGTTGAGTGGACTCAACGCGGCATTGAGTGGACTCAATGCGGCGTTGAGTGGTTTAGTTTTCCGCTGAGTTTAGCTGGATGGCATCGAGTGCATTAACTTCACTAGACGCAGCGTCGAGTGCACTCGACACAGTGTCGAGTGTACTCGACACTTTTCCGTGGACTTAGAATTATTTCGCCGATTCTTGTTCGATTCCTTGGGAATGGGCCTTAGGGTGAATTTGGGGCTTTCTTCCTCATTTTAGTAGAATAAACCAGTTGTTGGTTGAAGTTTTTCCAGTGCATGGATGTTAGGGCCTTTGGTGCCCGGTTTTGTGCATCTTTACCCTATGTGGGTTGGTGGATGCTGGTGTGTTTGGCAGGTCCCTTCCACCTTGTGTTGCGACTGTTGGTGTGTAGGGTTGGTCCCTTCCACTGCAGGTACTGATTTTTCCCCGATTTTGGGTGTGTCGAGGTATGAGAACACCTTTTCTTGGGCCCAGTGAAGCTTTACTATTGGTGTGTTGGGTAGGTCCCTTCCACCGTGGTGTGTTTGGTAGGTCCCTCCCACTGCTTGTGCCGGACTTTGCCGGTGTTTTTGCTCTCTAATGATGAATTGACCAATTTCTTTTCATCTATGCACGTATTTATGCTTATGTTATTTAAGCCTTGATCCTTATAGCACTTGGTGCAACTTGGGATGTTTTACCTTTGTGAGTTCCTTCTTCCCTTTTTCCTTGGGCTTAAATGTTGATGATTCCTTATAATTATCTAGTCATGGGTTGGTAACCCTTTTTACATTTTGTTGTCTATTGATTGAATTCTATTGCCACTTGTATTTTCTTGCTGAGGTGTTTTTTTGAATGCCTCGGGTTCAGGGAAGTAGTCAGGTGAGCGGCTAGGTTTGGAAGTTTGCTAGTGGACTGTTTTTTTGCATAGGTTTTCCTCACAGTAGTGAGGTTGTGTTTTGTTGCTTTCGTGTTAGTTGTGTTTTGTTGCTTTCGTGTTAGTACAGACATACATGCTCTCTAATGGATTTGTGTCAGGTTGTTGACGCCCACTGGGGGTTTTCTTTTGAAATGCTAATTACTTTGCTAAGCTGCCTAGTTAGCCTATTTTGTGGTTGTGTTTACTTGTTCTCTGGGAATATTTATGCTAGGTTGCATGTTAGGTATTTTAACTTATAAAAGCATTACTACTAGTATTTGAAAGGAGGGAGTTATTCAGATCTACTCTAGAGGGGGGTGGTGAATAGAGTGTTTAAAAACTTTTGGCTGATTAAAACTATTCTACCAGAGTACTGAAAAGTGATACCAATAAATATATAAGTAGAAGGAAAAGTAGAGAACTATTCTAAATATCACAGAAACTAGCAAGAGCAATAAGAAGTGCAACTAGATGACACAAGAAATTATAGTGGTTCCCCAAATCTGGGTACATCCACTCTTCTACCACCCTGGTAGGAATCACTCTCAGGTTTTTGATCAGGTGACTGCCACCAAATAATATCTATTTCAAGGGAGATATTGCAACCCTTCTAGCTTTTGATCAGGTACCGGAAAACCAACTTGGAAGTCTTTTGATCAGGTGACCTCACAACATGGAATTACTTTTGAAGGGAGTAAAAACCATTTACATAGAGGGGGGGGGGTGGGAAAGGAAAAGTTGAGTTGTCTTCTCTTTTCTCAAGCAAATGAGAGAAGACTTGAGAGTGATCCTGATGGAGTCAAGGCTTGTCTTGTGATTTGAATGGTTCAGGAGATCAGAGCCTTGTACAGGGTGTAGGATTTGAAATCCAGAAAGCTGAGACTGATTGAGGATGATTGTCTCCAGAGGCTTCCTAAATGAATTCTTGTTGTTAGAACTGAGAGCTGTTGTTCTTCTTTTTCTTGCAGCCTTGTTATCTCTTTCAAAAATCTATTAACTGCATCAAGAAGAAGTGAAGAATAATATTTCTCTGTCTTTTATTCTCTGAGTCCCTTTGAATAATTTTCAACTGAATTTGAAAATCGTCCACACACTGATTGACTGCAGGAATCATGGAAACTTGTGCAATGGCTATAAGGGAATTAACTCATTTCCTTAACTGTCCCGAGAAAGGCTGTATAATAACTCTGTGAAAACCAGCAATTAATGCTTGCCAAGGAACGACTATATTCAGAGCATTAATCACTCAGAGTCATATAAGCAAAAAAATAAACAGTCAATAAGGAAAACAATAACTTCAGGGAATAAAATGATGATCTGGCAGAAATCGTCGATCTGGTCCTGAGATCGTCGAGCTCAAACATCCTCTATCGTCAAGCTGAGTCCTGTGATCGTTGACCTGAAAATCTGCTTTCCAAACTGGGCTTCACGATCGTCGAACTGAGATGGTTGAACGTCGATCTCAATCCTGAAAGTAGATTAGAGATCGTCAACCTGAGTTCAGCAATCGTCGATCTCAGCATTTAGAGATTTAACTCTGAGATTGTCGAGCGCAGAACGAAGATCGTCGAGCTCTCTTCAGAGATTGTTGAACGACTTTTTACTTAGAAAAATTTCTGCCTTGTTTACTCTCTGCTGTCTTCTAAGTCTTTAATGCCTTGGTCTTGTCTCACTGAGTTGTTGACCTGACTGATACCTAAGACACTAGACTAGATCCTGGCTATATAATGTGGGTCTGACTTAGCCTAGATTAGTGAACCTTGCCCAAATCCAAACTAGGGGTCCAACAATCTCCCCCTATTTGGGTGAGGTCACTAAACAATTTTAAAAGAAAATAACAGGAAAACTAAAAAACTATATCTGTCATGAAATATAAGAAAAGTTCAACAGATATTTACAAAGATAAATACAGACACAAAAAGAAAATAGTTACTAAGACTTGTCTGAAGCTGGCTTAGCAAATTTAATTCTTCTTTTTGGATCTACTGCTTGCTGTCTTGTCATTTTCAAATTTTCTTCACCAAGAACTTTAATTGTAGCTGCTCTGGGAACAACTGACTTAGGATGTACCTGTATATAGGCATTAGCATCAAAGATATTCTTATCAATATTAAATTGTTCCAGCTCTTTCTCCCTATATTTAGACATAATTGAGAATTGAGAAGGATTAGTTCCTTCTTTTCTAGCTTTGTTTATTTGAGAGAGACCAATCAATTCATGAAACCTAGCCATCCTGATGTTAGGATCGAGCTCAGGTTCATACTGAGATGATTCTTCTATAGAGTCATGAGAGGCCTTCTGAAGCTTTTTGTGCTTGATTGATTGTTCTTTGAATTTTGTTTCTATTGCTATATGTTGAGAATGACTGTCATGAAGATTTGAAGGAGGTCTGACTTGACTGAATTTTCCAGGAATTTTGAATCTCCTGCTAGAATCAGAAATATCTTCTCTGTCAGCCTGATCATACTATCTACCTCTCCTTCTTGAATAGCCCCTTGAAAAAGACCTAGATGGTCTGCTGTGAGAGTGAGGAGCATAAGAAGTCTGCTGATGGGAGGAGGTAGCAGTCTTAGAAGCAATATTTCCACTAGTACCTGCTGAAGGAGGAGGAGGAGGAGGTGGTGGATCCTTCCTGAAAACTTTGACAGGAGAGGAGCCAGTCTTTCTCCTTTTCTTCTGAGCCTTCATCTCATTCTTGGAAAATCTCATCCAGTGAGGAGAAGTTGATGTGAGAGTAATATTGTGCCTGATGAAGTAAGGAATGTCATCTTGAGAATTAGACTTAGGCACTTCCTTCATTGGAGCTTTTCTTTTCTTGGATAGTTTCTTCTTCTTACTGATATCTTGATCTGAGTCTGAATCTGAATCACTCTTAGATGAGCCTGGTGGATTATTATACATATCATCAATCTCTTTGATAACTGAAAGTTCTTCAACATCATCAGCAGCCATAATTTCATCCAAACTTGGGATTGGAGAGGTAGAACAAGCATAGGTTGGAGGAGAGAAGGCCTTGGGCTCAGGACTCTCAACCTATGGCATACTGATCAGCTCAGGCACTGGAACTGCAGAAGGCTATGGCTCAGGAGCTGTCAAGAGCTCAGGCACTGGAGAAGCAATACTCTGAAGAAGCTGAAGTAAAAGATCTTTGCTCATAGGATCAGTATAACATACTATATCTGAGCAAAAAGGAAAAGCAGCAGGGGGAAGATAATCTCTATATAAAAGATCAAAAGAGCTTAGAACTAAAGTTAGTTCAAAAGATGGAGAGATGAAGCAATCTCCATGAAGGATGTCCAAGGATTCTTCAGGGATTTCAAAGTCATCTTCCAAAAATGCAATAACTTATGTATCAGGAAAATCAATATATGCATTCTCTGTATCTGCCAAAACTGTATCTACAATCATCTCTATATCTATAGCTATCAAACCTGTGTCTGCCTCTGCCAAAACTGTGTCTGCCTCTACTGTTGTAACTGCTGGAGGAGGAGGGACTTCTACACTGGACATCTCCCCCTGCTTGGTAGCAGTAATTTCTGCTGCCAGGCCCCTAGATGAAGAAGGGCTAGAGAAAGAGGCAATAAAAGAATTAAAAGAGACAAGTAGAGGTGCAATGGCATCCTCTACAATGGCTTTGATGGTAGGGGTGAGGAGGGTAATGAGAGCAGATGGAGTAGATGATGTAGAAAGAAGAGAGGAAGTGGAATGACCACAAGCTATGCAGATGTTGGAGATGGTAGATTGAGTGGTGGATTCAGGGATAGACACTTGTTCTGGATGGGGGAAACATGAGGTGAGGGTTCATGACTTGGTGAAGGAGTAGGTGAAGTGAAATGAAGATCAAAAGTTGGTGATGTTTGGATTGAGATGTTGGAGGAGGGGATCTCTTCTAGATAATATGGTAGAGGAGACAAAGGAGTAGGAGTTCCTGGAGGAGTGCTTGGAGGTGGATTTGGTTGATGTGACAAAGGGGAAGTTGGTCTAGTTGGGGAAGGACGGATCTCTGGCTCATCTTCTCTAGGCTGAGGAGTGACTGGAGCAGTCCTTGTGTCGTCAAAAACCCTGTGGGTGGAGGGAGCCCTGAAGGGCTTTAAGATAGTCCTCTCGCACTTTCCAAAGAGAGCTGGGGTTAGCCTCTTGGAAGCATTGATGAATATTTTTGGGGAAGTCAACAACTCAGAACATTTTTCAGTGAGAAAATTCCTAAAATTCTACCAAGAGAGACCTCTCTCTTATTTGCTTTCTTCCTGATCAACTCAAACAAAACTTCAGCCCAATTCACTGATTTCTGATTAACCAAATCACTCATCAAAAGAAAATGGTGCCTGGATATATTATCATGGGCAGTGTGCTTCCCAAGCACCACTTTTCCCACAATATCTGCAAGGAACTTGTATTGAGGAGACAAGTTCTTTTTCAGAAGCTTGCTAGGGTTTGCCTCAGCATAACCTATTTTGGCAAGCATGGAAGCAAATTCCTCTTTATCCAAATCAATATCGTCTTATCCATTAATTAAACCGAAAATTTCTTTAAGAACGACATGGGTTAGATGTACCTCATGTACAGAAATAGTTCCTGTCATCGTCTGTCCATCTGAAGAAAAGGTATAAGCCCATTCTTTAATTTCAGATACTGGTAACTTCATCCTTGTCGTCAGAAACTTCTGTAACTTCGGTGCATCAAATAGCTTCAACACATCCTGAAATATCTGATCACTATGCTTGAATGAGTCCAGATCAATATTAAAACCTGAATCGAACTTCATGCTAGACACAATCGCCGCTGAAATTTCCATTGGAGAGTTCCTGCAGAGAAAACAAAGATCAAGTGCAGAAGGGGAATGGAAAGCGCGGGACTATTTCCGTCTAAAACCTAGTTTATAAGGTTTAAGAAAACGAAGAGATGAAGTTAGCCAAGTGTATTAACTACTAAAAACGACTTCAAAACCAAGGTTGGCGAAGTATTTTAATATAAAATTAGTTCGGTAACCTCAGATCGAAGAGAAAGAATAAATCGTCGATCTCAAGTCGACGATAAAATCTCTGAACCAAAAATCGTCGATCTCTGTTCGACGATAATTGTTTCACTAAGAAGTGATCGTCGATCTCCGTTCGACGTTCAACTTCACGAGATGTTAGCAGATCGTCGATCTCAATTCGACGATCTGTCAACAAATCATCGAGCTCAAACAGAAAGTCAAATAATCTCATCTCCATTAATCATACCTAGCTGATTCATGAAGAATAGATGTTTCTTTTCATACAAAGGTTTGGTGAAAATATCTGCCTGTTGGGTACATTGGAAAATGTGTACCTGATTTGAAGAAGCCCAACTTAGCTCAATGATATACATCAAGGTGTATTTGATGTTGTTTTGAGTTGACATGTGCAGGTGAAGAAGTATTAAAGAATGCAGAAAAATATTCTAAGTCCACATGTTGACACCTGAAGGAATTGTTCGACACTTCAGAATATTTGTGTCGACACTTCAGAATATCAGTGTCGACACAGAGAAAGATAGTCGACCACATTTATGTCGACACATAAAGAAAATCGTCGACCTCAGCACTGGGAAGCAGTGTCGACACAGTGAAAGATAGTCGACACCCAGAGAAAGTTTGTCGACTAGTGAAAGATTGTCGACCAGAGAAAAATAGTCGACTAGTGGAAGATAGTCGACTAGTGAAAGATAGTCGACCAGAGAAAGATAGTCGACTCACAGAAGAAGATAGTCGACCTCTACTGTGTCGACACTGGGTGGATGTGTCGACACCTTGAGATTGAGTCGACACATATTGGCAGAAGTCGACTATGCTTGTGTCGACACCAGAAGACTGAGTCGACACATTTTAGCAGAATTGAAGATTGATGTGTCGACACCTGAAGGCTGAGTCGACACATACTGAGTTCTGAATCTACAACAACTGTGTCGACACACAGGACTTGTGTCGACACACTGCAGAGTCTAGACCAAGTTATTTTCTGAAGAAGCTGTGTCGACTTAAAGGCAACTTAGTCGACATCATCAAAGACTGTGTAAACACCAAAGTCACTTGTGTCGACACAGATAGACAGATTGGTCTCGACACTTTCTAACAGACTGTCTCGACATTTTGCTGTCCAAGGCTAAGGTACAGGAACTGTTTGAAGACTTGACAGCTGTGGGTTGCCACCGTTTAACTGAAGCTGTCAGACCTGTCAGAAAACAGTTAGAAACCGGATCAGCCGGTTACCATGAAGAAAGTCTATAAATAGACATATTCAGAAGGAAATAAGAAGCCAAGAAAAATAATAGAAGAAGATCTAAGTAGAAGAAACAAAAGGATTACGATCCTATTGAAGTTTCAATTCAAGAAAGTGCTAAGCTCTAAAGAAGATCTTCATCAGAAGATCTAAGAAGAAGAAGTCTGAAGTATCAGAAAAGGTGTTGGATAGAGAGGGATCCAGTCATCTTGAAGAAGAAGAAGGAAGCCATCAGTGGTTTCTCAAGAAGCTGTTTGGAAATCAACTCAGCTAAGTTCAGATTCAAGAAGCTTTGAAGAAAGCTCAGATTCAGTTGATTTCATCAGCTGATCAATAAGTGTCTTGTCCTCTTCTCTCTCAACAAAGGCAAAACATTAAAATATCTTTTCTAAATTTCTGTAGGATCTGTTTACACAGATCTGAGTTGTAAGCCTGTGTTATAAAGGCTGAGTGTAGGAGAGGTGATCTCTGAGTGGTAGGGCTATTTGCTTGAGTGTAGGAGAAAGTTCTTCTCTGAGAGGTAGGCCTTGAGGCAAGGTTGAGGTAGGGCTGTTGAGCCTGAGTTGTAGGAACCTATCCAGGTTCTGAGCTGTAGGATCTGAGGATCTGAGAATAGTGGAAGTTTGGCTGAATCTAGCATACTGCTAGATAGGTGAAGGGGGAAAGTGGATGTACCCAGACCTTGGGGAACCACTATAAAACATTGTGCAATCTGTGATGCTTAGTTGTCTGTGAATGCTGTGCTAGATGTTTTAATTTGTAATTGAATTCTGCCTAGAAGTATAAACAAGAAATTAGAACCTTTCCCCCCCCCCTCTAGGTGTTTAGGTTATCTTGAAAGTAAAACTATCAAGTGGTATCAGAGGGAGGTTCCTCAGAAAGGACTTAACAGTCTGAGGTAGATCTGAAAGGCAGAATCAAGATTCAAAAAGATGGGTTCTGGTGAGAATCATAAGGAGCTAGGGTCTATGAAATTACCCATATGCAAGAAAGAAATTTTTGGAATTTGGAAAGAAAGAGTCAGATTGTTTATGGAGGCATCTGACCCAAGGATTTACATCACAGTACAGGAAGGCCCCTTCATACCAATGAAGGTATCAGTTCTTGATGCAAATATCCAAACTCCAAAGAGTTATTCAGAAATGACCAAGGATGAAATCATCTTGGCAACCATGGATAAAAGAGCTCAGAACATTATTATTAGTGTCATAGATGATTCAACATTTCAGAATCTGATTCACTGCAAGACCTCCAAAGAGATGTGAGACACATTGATTGTCTACATGAAGGGATCTGAAGAAGTAAGGCAGGACAGGAAATCTATGCTCAATCAGGAGTATGAAATTTTTAGACAAGGAAAATCTGATAGCATAACTGAGTGCTACAAGAAATTCTATAGAATTGTGAATGAGCTTATGTCCTATGGAAGAGTCTTCAGTACTTATGAACTGAATGACAAATTCTTGAGATCCTTAACAAAGGATTGGGACACAAAGATCTGTGCCATAAGAGAAGTGGCTAAATTGGCAGAGATATCTCCTCCCACCTTGTTTGGAAAGTTGCTATCCTATGAAATGCAACTTATGGTGAGGAAGGAGGAAAAGAATTCAAGAGGGGAGCATAGAGAAAAGACTGTGGCATTCAATGCAGAAGCCACTAGAAATAATAGGAGGAAATCACCATCTCCTCCTTAGGAAGTTGTAGAAGATAGTTCTGAAAATTCAGATAAGGGTTCAGAAAGCTCTGATTCAGATGCAGACTTTGCTGCATTCACAAGGCAATTCCAGAGGTTCTTGAAAAAGAAGCAATGGAAGTCTAGGCCTTCCACATCACAGCAAGTTGATGACTATTATCAGAAGAAAAGGTCATCAAGGAAAGAGAAGAGCAGATTAATGCCCAGCAAAGCCACTACTTCAAAGATTGTCTGTTATTGTTGCAATAGGCCTGGACATGTAGTGGCTGACTGTCCTGATAAGAGAAAGGAGTCTTCAGAAAAGAAGAAGACTCATCAGAAAGGCAAGAAGGAGAAATCCTTTGTTGCAAAGAAAGATAAGAGTCTAACAGACCAGTCAACTTCAGAGTCAGAATCTGAAGCTGAAGCATATATTGGACTATATACTGCATCTGAAGAAGAGGAGTTTCTGCAGTTGCTAGACTCCATCAATGAACAAAAGGATCATCAGTGTATGGGGCTGATGGCAGGATCAGAAGAGGACATATGCCAGAATCAGTCTGATCCTAATAAGGTACAATGTCCTTCTATTACATCTGTTTGTTGTACAAGTGAAGAATCAGCTACATCTGCATCAAGTGATGTAGATGCATCTGAATCTGAAGGAGATGTCTATCAATTGATAGACAAGTATGGGGACTTGTTGCAGGCCCTTAAGAAAAGCAAGAACCTGGTTAAATCTCAGGCTCAGGAAATTGCTGAACTAAGGGTTGCTACAACTGAGTTAGAGAAAGTTATTGATCAAAAATTAAATGAAATTGCCAAGCTGAAGAATATAACTATTATTCAGATGGGCACAATTAATTATACTAATGATCAAGTGAAGAGTTTGGAGGCCAGACTTAGAATTGAAAGGGATTTAGTGGCTAGTTACTCTAAGCCAAAATCTGTCTTACCCTTGATAGATGAATTTGTCACTCAAAAGGGTAAGGCTGGATTAGGATTTAAAGGTAACTCCAGGGCTGGCAGATTCAAGAGGAAAGGCAAAGCTCCTGTTCAGCCACTAAACCTTTCAGTCCCTATAAAGTTTAGTAAGGTGGAAGTGCCTTCTAACAAATATGATCATGAAGATATTCAAGGTCATATTAAGACTAATGTTCTGAAGAACAAGGGTGTAAATGCAAGCAGGCCTACCCATGGTCATAAACCCAATGGTTTTAAGAAATCAGTAGGTGAAGTTGCTGCAGCACCAGCAATGAACAGAAATTCTTCTGACAAGGATGTATCTAGATCTAGATACAATAAGTTTGAATGTTGGTGCTGTGGCTAGAGAGGCCATTTTGCACAAAACTGCTGGTATAACCCAAGTGTTATAAAGAACAATAGTCTACCTGTTAGAAGAGGTTATGGTAGCTTTATTAATGCTAACCTGAACCAAGGACCCAAGACTTACTTGGGTTCTAAGGGTAAGTAATTCTGTGTTGCAGGTGAATCCAAGTAACCATGCCCCTATATGGTACTTGGATAGTGGTTGTTCCAGGCACATGACTGGAACAAAGGGGCTGCTGAAGGAGTATTCATCTGTCAAAGATGGACCTAAAGTGATCTTTGGTGGATCTGAAAAAGGAGTCATCAAAAGGGTTTGGTAACATTTCTTCTAACCTAATTACTATCACTCAAGTGGCTTATATAAAAGGTTTGAAACATAATCTAATAAGAATAAGCCAGCTAAGTGATTTAGGATATGATATTTCATTTGTTAAAGATGGATGTCATATCAAAAGGTCAAGTGATCAAAAGATCATATTGACTGGGTATAGGAAGAGAAATGTATATTGTCTTAATTTTGAATGTGAGAATAATGCTTCTCCCATCTATCTTGTAGCTGATGACAATGCTTCTCATTGTGTTAAGTGGCACAAGAGATTGGCTCATCTAAACTACAAGACAATTGGCCAGCTCTTTAGCAAAGAGTTAGTGAGGAATGGACCTCAAGTTAAGTGTATAAAGGAAGGGATATGCTCAGCTTGTCAAAAGGGCAAGCAGACAAAATCCTCCTTTCAAAGCCTTGAAAACAAGGATTCTGTGAGGTGCTTATACCTCTTGCATATGGATCTTTTTGGTCCTATGTCAGTTCACAGTCTAGGTAGGAAAGTCTACACTTTTGTGGTTGTAGATGACTATTCAAGATTTACATGGGTGTTCTTTCTAAAACAAAAATCTGAAACCCCAAGTGTATTACTTAATTTTGTAAAGCAAATTCAGAATGAACTAAATAGTACAGTGGTCAAAATCATAAGTGACCATGGTACTGAGTTTCAATCTGAAAGCATAACAAAATTGTGTAAAGACTTTGGGATTTTCCAAGAGTTCTCCTCACCTAGAACACCTCAGCAAAATGGAATTGCTGAAAGAAAGAATAGAACATTAATTGAAGCAGGTAGAACTCTGTTGAGTGACACCTCTCTCCCAGAATATTTTTGGGCTGAGGCAGTTAACACTGCTTGTCATGTAATCAATAGGGCTACTATCACCAAAAGCCACAAAATGACTCCCTATGAGATTGTGAAAGGCAGAAAACCAAATCTATCTTACTTTAGGATCTTTGGTTGCAAGTGTTATATACTTAACAATGGCAAGTCATATTTGACTAAGTTTGCTGCCAAATCCCAGGATGGGATATTTGTTGGTTACAGCACAAATAGTAAGGCCTATAGAGTCTTCAACTTGATTACTCAAGTTGTTGAAGAATCTGTGCATGTTGTGTTTGATGAAACAAGATTAATCAACTGTGAGTTGTCTTGTAGATCAAATGACTCAACAGGTATAAGCAAAAGTATGGACAAGCTCTCCATTACTGAAGTATCAAAGGAAGATGGGGCATTGGAAAATGAAGGCTTCTGTCTAGGGGGAGAACAAGACACTATAGAAGCTGATGAAAACCAAGAGATTCAGCTAAATGAAGGAGCTGGAAATGTTCAACCAGAAGGGAATCTTCCTCCAGCTACAAGACATTTAAGAGATCATCCAGCTGATCGGATAATAGGTGATCCAAGACAGGGGGTGCAAACTAGAAGCAGAAATCAAAACACAGTTCTACATTCAAGTTTCCTGTCACAAATGGAGCCTAAGAAGTTTGAAGAAGCTATCCAAGACCAGCACTGGATTGATGCTATGCAAGAGGAGCTGAATCAATTCAAAAGGTGCAATGTCTGGGAGCTTGTTCCTAAACCAAGAGGCCACAACATAATTGGCACAAAATGGATCTATTGGAACAAGCTAGATGAAAGTGGAATAATAGTAAAGAATAAAGCAAGATTGGTTGCAAAAGGCTACAGGCAGGAAGAAGGGATTGACTTTGAGCAAACCTTTGCTCCAGTAGCAAGGCTGGAGGCAATCAGAATATTCCTTGCCTATGCAGCCTATCAAGACTTCAAAGTATACCAGATGGATGTGAAGTCAGCATTTCTGAATGGTGATCTTAAAGAAGAAGTATATGTAGAGCAGCCATCAGGTTTTGTAGATCCTCTTAAACCTGATTTTGTTTATAAGCTTAGGAAAGCTCTGTATGGGTTAAAGCAAGCTCCAAGGGCTTGGTATGAAACCCTGTCTACTTTCCTTATTGAGAATAAATTCTCAAGAGGAAAAATTGACAAAACTCTATTCCTTAGGGAATCCAAAGGCAAGATCATCTTAGTTTAGATCTATGTTGATGACATAATCTTTGGATCTACTGAAAACAACCTTTGTAAAAAGTTTGCCAAACTTATGCAAGGGAAGTTTGAGATGAGCAGTATGGGGGAACTGAAGTTCTTCTTGGGACTCCAAGTAAGACAGACTGATGATGGCTTGTCCATATCCAAGTCTAAGTTCACCAAAGAATTGATTAAGAAATATGGTATGGAGTCATCCTCCACCATGAGAACTCCTATGGGAACAAGTATGCCTATATGCAAAGATGATGCAGGTAAACCTGTTGATGAGACTTTGTATAGAGGAATAGTTGGCTCACTACTATATCTCACTGCTAGTAGACCAGATATTATGTATGCTACATGTGTCTGTGCTAGGTACCAAGCCTGCCCTAAAGAATCTCATTATACTGCAGTCAAAAGGATTCTGAGATATCTTAAGGGCACACCTAATCTAGGTCTTTGGTACCCTAGGAATAGAGATTTTCAACTAACAGGCTATTCAGATGCAGATTTTGCAGGATGTAGAGAGGATAGGAAGAGTACTACAGGTACTTGTCAATTCCTGGGAGGAAGACTAATATCATGGAGTAGTAAGAAGCAGACCAGTGTGGCAATTTCCACAGCTGAGTCTGAGTATGTTGCTGCTGGAAGCTGCTGTGCACAGTTATTATGGATGCAGCATCAGCTTAAGGATTATGGTATTCAAGTAAGTAGAACACCTCTTTTGTGTGATTCTAAGAGTGCAATTTCTATTGCTAATAATCCTGTTTCTCATAGTAGAACTAAGCATATAGAAATAAAATACCATTTTCTTAGAGAACATGTAGAAAAAGAAGACATTTCATTGGAATTTGTGAAAACAGATTATCAAATAGCAGATGTGTTTACTAAGCCCCTAGATAAGACCAAATTCAATAAATTCAAAATTGAATTAGGTATGTTAACCATTGATTAGTGTAATCACAATATCATCAACAATGAAGTTGAAGTGGTAACAAGACATTCAAGTGATATAAAGACACATTGAAGTAGTATCAAGTACTCTGTAGTACTTCTAAGTTGTGATGAACAAACAGAAATTGGATAAGTAAGATGGAGTCGACACATTCAATAATATTGTGTCGACTCAGGGTAGTAATGTCGAAAAGTCAGAGATATTGTGTCGACACAGAAAATATGTGTCGACACTTAAGAATCTTATTGTCGACTTATCCAGAAATGTAGTGTCGACTTCACCAGGATAGTGGTGTCGACACTTACAGATTTTGTGTCGACACTTATACTAAGAGTCGACACAGAATTTCTGATGCTCTACTATATATCTATGGTGTCAACATAACTGCAAATTGGTGTCAACACATAATAGACGGACTTGATGTCGAGACAATAGAAGCTTGTGTCGACACATTCCATCTGTGTCGACACTTATAGTCTGTTTTTGACGACTTTTGATCTTCTTTAAACAGAAGGTATAAATAGGTCAAAAACTCATTCTGTCGACACGCTTACAAGGTTTTCGAAACCCTATGTCGACATTCTCTCTCTCTCTTTCTCTCATCTTTCAAGCTTTCTCGACTGATCAATGGCGCCAAAGATTGAAGATAATGTGAATGAAGGATATGAGTTGGTGCGCCAGGCCTTTGCTGCTGCCCCTCTAGATGTTCTCGGGGTTATCTCTCTCCTCTCCGACTCAGGATTAGAATTTCTGGTCTCCGAACCATCTAAGATATGGAAGAAGGAGGTGCATGAGTTCTATACTTCTGCATCTGTAGTCTCTGAAAGTCATGAGATAAAATCAACAGTTCATGGGTCACCAGTGGAAATTACACCAAGTAAGTTAAGAACAATTCTACACTTACCTATAATTGAGAATGAAGAGGATGTCCCTGCTTCTAAATCAAGGGAGGCTCTTCAATGGTGTGGATTGGATTCCACCATGAAAATTGGAGCTGCTTTCAATAGGAAAGGAATGAATCAACAGGGCAAGTTTCTATTTGAGGTGGTTTGAAAAGTTATTCTGTGCAAGCCAGGTGGACATGATAGGATTTCCGCCTATATGTTCAGCCTAATGACCAGGATTGTGTTTACAATTCCAACGGATTGGTCAACTGTAATCTTTGAAAAGATTAAGGAAGGAATCAAGAAGCCAAATCTGGCTAGAATAATGAGTATATACTTAAGTAAGGAGATTCCTGATGTTATGCAACAACAACCTGGAACAAAAATTAATCACATGAGAAGGATGGACATGAGATTGTTCTCCAGATGGGATAGGGTGCTGACCAAAGAGATGCCTGAAGTGGAAAGGCAGGATTCACCTGAGAAATCCCCAGGTCATGCTACCAGTACTGAGCACCCACAAGAAGAACAAGTAAGACAAGAGGTTGAAGATCAGCCTGCTTCTACACAAGTTCAGGATGCCACAATACCTGCAATTCAAGAAGAAGAAGTAAGAATACCAGCTCAGCAAGTTTATTCACCTACACAGACTGTATCCACTCATGACCAGGTACAGGTGCAGGGGGAGCTGGTGTATTTTCCTACAAAAGACATTTCTAATATTTCTATTTCTGCATAGGTCCAGGGAAAGAAAGTGTCCTCACCTGCCCAGGACATCACCAATACTGAACAAGTACAGGGGGAGAAGCTGTCTGAGCAAGTGCAAGACGATGCTCAAATTGATATATCTCAAAATTTGAATACTGCAGATGTTCCAGCCCAGAAGGAATATACTCTAGAAGAGTTATTTCCAGATAATGAAATAATTACTGATAGAATGGAAGTGGAGCAAGAAATTGAGGGGGAGCCTGTGCATGTGGAGACTGTACAACATGGCACTGAAGCAGCTGTTCCTCCTCCTCCCAAAGAAAGAGTTCAAATTGATAGTACTTCTGATTCTGAGAATGAAGAAGCCAGGGTGGCTAAGAAGAGAAAACTTATGGTCTTCTAGAGAAGGAGCAAGAGCTATAAGCAGGCTCTACAGTCTACAACACATCACACTCCTTCTGACTTTGATTATAACAAGTTTTTGGTCGATTTACAAGTGAAATTGGATGAACACAGAGTGGCTATTGAAAAATATGTTGATGAGAACAACAAGTCCCTGCAATTTGACTTAGCTCAAGATATAAAATCTATTAGGTTTGAGGTCAATATGCATAAGAAGGAGATGACAGATTGCTTCCATAAGGGAGGTAATGCTGTGGTATATTTGGCAAAACAACAGCAGTCTATCATCCCTAAGGTGGATGATATTGCTTTAAAGCAAAGCTATGTCTTGGAAAATCAGATAAGGATGAATGAGAATTTAACTGAATCTCATCATGAGATCATTGATGAATTGAAAAAGATTATTCCAGGCCTGCCTGCAGCTAGAGCAAAGGAAATGGAAGAATTTGATAAGAACTTTCAAGCTGCTATTGATTCTGTTAAAACTGCTATCACTACCTCTCAAAAGGAAATATCTGACAAGCTTCTAAAGTTAAAACCATTTTTTAAAGAGGGTGTGAATTATCTAGATGGCCAAATCAGATTTCAGAAGGAAGATCTAAGAGATCATGTTACTAGAGAAGCCATAAAGGGGGAGAGGATGTTAGTTCATGCAGGCTCAGAGCACACCAAATGGGTGACCAATAGTATTCGAGCCACATTGGGATATCCACCTTTGTGTGATGATGCTATGGTGGCTGAGTCCGGAATACAAACAAGTCTACTTGAAGGCAATCAACCTGAGGTTGCCCAAGTCATTTACCCTCCTCCAGATTATGATATGATTGATCAGCAAGTTCAAGGAATGTATAGTCCTCCAAAGGAGGTTACCAATGTTGTTATTGGGAAGGTTGATAAGCCTGAGGCTACTTTGAAAGACCAGCAAGATGCTCTACTATCTAAGAAAAGATTTAGAGAGCAGGCTGAACTTAAGCCAGACTTTGAGCGGTGGAGTCCTACTTCCAGAAATATTATACTCACTGCATGGAAGGCTGTCAAAGACCAAGTGCATGAAAGAGGCAAGTGGTTCAATGAGATGGAATGGCAGAAGTATGAAGCCAGGCAAGAGGCCATAGTACAGTTTAGAAGAAAAGCCAAGCTGGGTAGGCTGCCTCCAAATGCTCAGGAGCCGAGCAAGTACTTTCCAAAGCCCTTTCATTATTTTGAAAGGCAAAGGCTCAAGGAAGAAGCAAAGAAGAAGGCTGATTTAAAAGGCAAGAAGCTAGCTGAAGATTCTGAAGCTCCTGTGAAGGCTCAAATTCTATCTGGCAAAGGGATTGTCATAAAAGAGCCTGATCAGTCTTAATTTTTAGTTCTTTCAAAGTATTTTGTAATATTTTGATTAAATCATTAAATGTAAATCTCTGTACTCAAACATTATCAAGTTATAAACAAAATATTGTTTGGTATCATATAATGATCATTCTGTGATGGATTGTTTTTATTTTGTTTATATTAAGTATTCCTGTTATGTCATATATCATCAGTTTATACTTTTTATAAATGGTGTATATCATTGGCTATAGGGTTATGACTTCTCCAAATAGGAGGAGATTGTTGGGTACATTGGAAAATGTGTACCTGATTTGAAGAAGCCCAACTTAGCTCAATGATATACATCAAGGTGTATTTGATGTTGTTTTGAGTTGACATGTGCAGGTGAAGAAGTATTAAAGAATGCAGAAAAATATTCTAAGTCCACATGTCGACACCTGAAGGAATTGTGTCGACACTTCAGAATATTTGTGTCGACACTTCAGAATATCAGTGTCGACACAGAGAAAGATAGTCGACCACATTTATGTCGACACTGGGAAGCAGTGTCGACACATAAAGAAAATCGTCGACCTCAGCACTAGGAAGCAGTGTCGACACAGTGAAAGATAGTCGACACCCAGAGAAAGTTTGTCGACTAGTGAAAGATAGTCGACCAGAGAAAAATAGTCGACTAGTGGAAGATAGTCGACTAGTGAAAGATAGTCGACCAGAGAAAGATAGTCGACTCACAGAAGAAGATAGTCGACCTCTACTGTGTCGACACTGGGTAGATGTGTCGACACCTTGAGATTGATTCGACACATATTGGCAGAAGTCGACTATGCTTGTGTCGACACCAGAAGACTGAGTCGACACATTTTGGCAGAATTGAAGATTGATGTGTCGACACCTGAAGGCTGAGTCGACACATACTGAGTTCTGAATCTACAACAACTGTGTCGACACACAGGACTTGTGTCGACACACTACAGAGTCTAGACCAAGTTATTTTCTGAAGAAGCTGTGTCGACTTAAAGGCAACTTAGTCGACATCATCAAAGACTGTGTCAACACCAAAGTCACTTGTGTCGACACAGATAGACAGATTGGTCTCGACACTTTCTAACAGATTGTCTCGACATTTTACTGTCCAAGGCTAAGGTACATGAACTGTTTGAAGACTTGACAGCTGTGGGTTGCCACCGTTTAACTGAAGCTGTCAGACCTGTCAGAAAACAGTTAGAAACCGGACCAGCCGGTTACCATGAAGAAAGTCTATAAATAGACATATTCAGAAGGAAATAAGAAGCCAAGAAAAATAATAGAAGAAGATCTAAGTAGAAGAAACAAAAGGATTACGATCCTATTGAAGTTTCAATTCAAGAAAGTGCTAAGCTCTAAAGAAGATCTTCATCAGAAGATCTAAGAAGAAGAAGTCTGAAGTATCAGAAAAGGTGTTGGATAGAGAGGGATCCAGTCATCTTGAAGAAGAAGAAGGAAGCCATCAGTGGTTTCTCAAGAAGTTGTTTGGAAATCAACTCAGCTAAGTTCAGATTCAAGAAGCTTTGAAGAAAGCTCAGATTCAGTTGATTTCATCAGCTGATCAAGAAGTGTCTTGTCCTCTTCTCTCTCAACAAAGGCAAGACATTAAAATATCTTTTCTAAATTTCTGTAGGATCTGTTTACACAGATCTGAGTTGTAAGCCTGTGTTATAAAGGCTGAGTGTAGGAGAGGTGATCTTTGAGTGGTAGGGCTATTTGACTGAGTGTAGGAGAAAGTTCTTCTCTGAGAGGTAGGCCTTGAGGCAAGGCTGAGGTAGGGCTGTTGAGCCTGAGTTGTAGGAACCTATCCAGGTTCTGAGCTGTAGGATTTGAGGATCTGAGAATAGTGGAAGTTTGGCCGAATCTAGCATACCGCTAGATAGGTGAAGGGGGAAAGTGGATGTACCCAGACCTTGGGGAACCACTATAAAACATTGTGCAATCTGTGATGCTTAGTTGTCTGTGAATGCTGTGCTAGATGTTTTAATTTGTAATTGAATTCTGCCTAGAAGTATAAACAAGAAATTAGAACCTATTCACCCCCCCTCTAGGTGTTTAGGTTATCTTGAAAGTAAAACTATCACTGCCCTTTGAAAATCAGTAGGGATGAAGGTGAGATTGATTTTCTTTTTATCTACACACTCCCTAATGAAATGATGACTTACATCTATATGCTTAGTCCTAGAATGATGGACTAGATTCTGTGCTATAGAAATAGCACTAGTACTATCACAAAATATAGTGGAATTATTTAAGTTGTATCCATAGTCTAGTAGCTGATTCTATATCCATAACATCTGAGAACAGCAACTGCCAGCTGCTATGTACTCAGCTTCTGCAGTTGATGTATACACAGATGTTTACTTTTTACAAAACTAAGAGACAAGCCTAGCACCCAGGAACTGACATGTTATAGAGGTACTTTTCCTGTCAACTCTACATCCAGTAAAGTCAGCATCTGAGTATCCAGTCAACTCAAATTCTGACTCAGCAGGATACCAGAGTCCTAAATTTGGACAACTCTTTATATATGTCAAAACCCTTTTTAATAAAATAAGGTGAGATTCTTTAGGGTTCACCTGGAACCTAGCACAAAGATATGTGACAAAAATTATATCTGGCCTACATGCTGTGAGATATAACAGGGACCCAACAATGGCCCTATATAATTTCTAATCAACAGGTTTCCCATGCTCATCAGAATCAATCACAGCATTGGCAGCCATGGGTGTTTTCTTAGCTGAGGCACTAGCCATCCCAAACCTTTTGATCAGCTCATTAGCATACTTGGATTGGGATAGGAAAATGCCATCAGGTGCCTCCTTGACTTGGAGACCAAGGAAGTAGGAGAGCTCACCCATACTACTCATTTCAAACTTTGAATGCATAAGGTTGGAAAACCTCTTGCATAGTTTGGAATCTATAGAGCCAAATATTATGTCATCTACATATATTTGTACTAACAATATTTTATCATGATGATGTTTAACAAATAAAGTTCTATCTACTATGCCTCTAGAGAATATATGTTCTAACAAGAAGCTAGCTAGGGTCTCATACCAAGCTCTTGGAGCTTGCTTAAGGCCATAAAGAGCTTTATACAACCTATAAACAAAAGAAAGTTGAGTTGGAGAGATAAAACCTGGTGGTTGTTTAACATAGACTTCTTCTTTCAGTTCTCCACTCAGAAAAGCACTTTTAACATCCATTTAATAGACATTAAATTTTTGAGAAGCATCATAGGCCAAGAAGATCCTGATAGCCTCTAACCTTGCCACTGGAGCAAAGGTTTGATCATAATCAATGTCTTCTTCCTGCCTATACCCTTGAGCAACAAGTCTAGCCTTGTTCCTTATGATTGCCCCTTGTGCATCCATGCATCTTATTTTTGAACACCCATTTTTTTTCCAATTACTGGGTAGTTCTCTGGTCTTGGGACCAGTTCCCAAACTCTACACCTCTCAAATTGGTTGAGCTCTTCTTGCATTGCAAGGATCCAGTGGGGATCTTGCTCTGTATCTTGAATGGATTGAGGTTCAACTTGAGAAATGAAGCAGACATGCATCAAATCCTAGTGGATCTAATGTCTAGTCAGCACACCCGCTGATATGTCTCCAATCACTTGAGATACAGGATGATCTCTAAGTGTGACTAAATTAGCAGGATGAGTTGGTTGCTCAACAGCTGGTGGAGCTAATTCCTCTTGTGGAATTATTTCAGCTGCTGGGACACTATCAGTTGGCTCACTGATATCTTCATCACTGCCTTCAGCTATTTGTGGAGATGATGGTGTAATAACCTCAAGAGAGAGTGTCACAACAGCCAAATTCTCACACAAAGTAGGTACCTGAAAGTTCTGACTGGTAGAAGTATTCTTCTCCTTATAAAACATGTTAGTTCCATCAAAGGATACATGTACAGACTCTTCAATTTTCAAAGTAGATTTATTATAGACCCTATAAGCCTTGCTTACTTGGGAATATCCTAGAAAAATTCCCATTTCAGACTTGGCTTCAAACTTTCTAGTGTATTTTTTGTTGTTAATATAATTGTAACAAACACAACCAAATACTCTAAAATAGTCTACTTTAGGTTTCTTCCTTTTGAGTAGCTCATAGGGGGTCTTAGCCTTTAGCTTATGTATTAAACTTCTATTCAGGACATGGTTAGGTGTGCTCACTGCCTCTGCCCAAAAGGAAAGGGGCAAGTATGCATCAGCAAGCAATATACCTGCAGCTTCAATCAGAGTTCTGTTTTTCCTTTCAGCTACCCCATTTTGTTGAGGAGTTCTAGGAGCAGAAAAACATTGCCCGATACCTTCCTTATCACAGAACTCTTGCATAAGAAGAGACTTAAACTCAGTACCGTGATCAGTTCTGATCAATACAACTTGAGTAGAGAACTCACTATGTATGCACTTGAGAAAATCTGTATGAACCTTAAAGTTATCTGACTTATTTTTCAAGAAGAACACCCAAGTGAACCTGGAGAAGTCATCTACAATAACTAAGGTGTAAGACTTCCCTCCTAGGATTTGTACAGTAATGGGTCCAAACAGATCCATGTGAAGCAAATACAAAATCGTAGGTAAGTCACTCTTATTAATGGATTTGAAACTATTTTTAGTTCGCTTGCCTAGTTGACAAGCCCTGCACAGGATTTCCTTCTTATAGGGGTAAGAAGGCAATCCTCTTACAAGTTTGTCCTTAGATAGCCTAGCAATGTATTTTAGATTTATATGTCCTAGTCTTCTATGCCATAATTCATTTTGATTACAAGATTGGTTAAATAAACAAATTTCATTTATGGCTGAATTGAAGTTAATAATATAAATGTTACCTACTCTAGAACCAGATAAAACTACTATGCTGTCAGCTGAAGAAATAATGCAAAAGGACTGATTAAAAGTTATCTAAAATCTTTCATCACAAAGCTGACTAATGGAGATCAAGTTATGCTTCAATCCACTTACATATGCAACCTTCCTGTATGTGACAACACCTATTCTGATTTCTCCATAGCCTTCAATCTGGCCAAAGTTGGAGTCACCAAAAATAACCTTAGGTCCTAGCTTTGACTTATAGTTGAATAAGTTTTCCTTCCATCCTGTCAGGTGCTTTGAGCACCCACTGTCCAGATACCATTGCTGGTTGTATGGTGGACAGTTCTTCACCTGCAACAATCAAAAGATTAATTGTTCTTGACCTATGTTACCTTGGGTCCTTTGTTTTCTTGATAAGAAAAACTTGAGATAACAAACATGGTTGGCTGAGATTTATAGCCTAGTGGATGGTATCTCCTAGGTGGCATTTCCCAAAGGGTAAAAGGATTAATTATTTGTCTTTTCTGATTAGGGTTTCTATTACAGTTAAAGATTTTATTAATTCTCACTAGGTTCGACGATTGGAAGTGAGATCGTCGATCTGAGTTCGACGACATTGGTTGAGATCGTCGATCTCTACTCAGAGAAGGATAATATTCATTCTCTATGCCCCACGTTCGTCGATCTCTGCTCGATGATCCATACAGAAGTCATCGATCGCAGTAAGACGATTGATTATAGTAGACATTTTCATTCAAAGATCGTCGACCTGGGTTCGACGATTTGTTCACATTTCGTCGATCTGAGTTCGACGAAAACTACTGAACATTGTTTATGTTTTGTATTTGTCTATTTCTATTTTTTCGTTTGTTAGGTTTGTTCTTATTTGCAGTTGAGGGTTTCTCATAGATTAGTTCTTTACCTTTTTCAGAGATGAATTTTACTGGGGTCCTTAGTGCATTTTTCTGGACCAGTGGGGGTTGGCTTGATGAAGCACCCAAGCCTAGTTTGCCAGTGAGTATGGCATTAACAATGCTTGTAATGTCCATCAGCTTGAGGCTTCTCCCATTAAGGGATTCTTCAAGTTGCCTTGCCTCAGCTAGTTCAGTTTTCAGTTTAATTATCTGTTCATTTGCAAGAGTAATTTCATCTTTTAATTTATGTTTTTCTGCAGCTAAACTACTTTGATCATTCAATTGCTCTCTAAGTTGTTTAATTTCCTTTTCTGAACTAATGAGGTCCATGTACATTGTTTTGAATTCATGTAAAAAATCTTCAGAATTAAAGTCAAAAGAAGAGAGTACCTGATCCACTTCTGAAAGTGGTTGTTCATCATCTGATGAATCTTCATCTGAATGAGTGCTGGAAGCATTAATTGCCATTAGACAAACTTCCTTTGCCTTTGCTTCCTCCTCATCTTCATCACTAGAGCTGGAGGATTAGAAATCCTCTTCTGTATCACTCCAGGTTTCTGCTACAAAGCCTTTCTCTTTCCTCTTATGCTTGCCTGAGGAAGGCTTACTGTACTTCTGCCTTCTGGAGTCTTTGTCCTTTCTTCCCTCCTTCTTCTGATTCTCTGGTCACTCAGAGATGTAGTGTCCAGGTTTCCTGCAACCAAAACACACAACCTTTTTAGTTAGAGTTTTGTCATACCTGGGTTTATCTTCCTGTTTGGATGACTTCTTCCTGAAGTCTCTCTTGCCCATCTTGTAGAATCTCTTTACTAAGAGACTCAAGAACTCTTTATTAACAGTAGGAGCTACTGTCTCTTCTATAGCTTTAAAAGCAATATTCTTCTCTTTCCTGTCTGGAGTTGAAGCTTTCTGCTCTGCCTCCCTTGTCTTTGTCAAGTGCTCAAAGGATTTGAGCTTTCCTAGAAGTGTTTCTGTGAAAATTTTTGCTATACTTCTGGCATCTTTGATAGGACAGATCCTTATGTCCCAAAAACTGGGAAAACACATCAATATTTTGTCATTGATCTCTGTCAGTGAAATGTCCTTGTCCAATGTTCTTAGTTCACTGATGATGACACTCAGTCTGCCATACATCTCTTCAACTTATTCAGCATCTTCCTTTCTGAAGTTCTCATACTTAGAAATAAGAAGGGATCTTCTATCTTTTCTTTCTTCCACTGTACCTGCCACCAATTGGTTCAAATAGTCCCAGATGGCCTTTGTTGATGTGAAATCAGCAACCTTTTGGAAAATGTCGTCTGACATAGTCGGGGTCAGTATATTCATGGCCTTGGCATCTATAATTTTTGCTTTCTTTTGAGCATCAGTCCAAGTTGGTGGTGGTACTGCATGAGTGTCAGTAGATGTAGAAGCAGCTTCAATTGGTTGAGGGGGACCTGTCAAAATTGAGTTAAAAATATCTTCATCAATTGAGTTCATGTAAAGTCTTATTCTTGCCTTCTAGATACTGAACTTATTTAAGTTACAGACTGGAGGTCTGCTGCTTGCATAGTCCTTATTCTGTGCCATGTGATAAATGAATAGCTAAGGAGAAGAAAATCTGAATAAGCAGGGATCTTGATTCAAGTGTTAGCTTGTACAACCAAGGAATCACAACCTCTGATACCAATTGAAAGGAGGGAGTTATTCAGATCTACTCTAGAGGGGGGTGAATAGAGTGTTTAGAAACTTTTGGCTGATTTAAACTATTCTATCAGAGTACTGAAAAGTGATATTAATAAATATATAAGTAGAAGGAAAACTAGAGAACTATTTCAAATATCACAAAAACTGGTAAGAGCAATAAGAAAAGGTACAACTAGACGACATAAGAAATTATAGTGGTTCCCCAAATCTGGGTACATCCACTCTTCTACCACCATGGTAGGAATCACTCTCAGGTTTTTGATCAGGTGACTGCCACCAAATAATATCTATTTAAAGGGAGATATTGAAACCCTTCTGGCTTTTGATCAGGTGCTGGAAAACCAACTTGGAAGTCTTTTGATCAGGTGACCTCACAACCAGGAATTACTTTTGAAGAGAGTAAAAACCCTTTACACAGAGGGGGGGGGGGAAGGAAAATTTGAGTTATCTTCTCTTTTCTCAAGCAAATGAGAGAAGACTTGAGAGTGATCCTGATGGAGTCAAGGTTTGTCCTGTGATTTGAATGGTTAAGGAGATCAGAGCCTGGTACAGGGTATAGGATTTGAAATCCAGAAAGCTGAGACTGATTGAGGATGATTGTCTCTACAAGCTTCCTGAATGAATTCTTGTTATTAGAACTGAGAGCTATTGTTCTTCTTTTTCTTGCAGCCTTGTTATCTCTTTCAAAAATCTGTTAACTGCATCAAGAAGAAGTGAAGAATAATATTTCTCTCTGTCTTTTATTCTCTGAGTCCCTTTGAATAATTTCCAACTGAATTTAAAAATCATCCACACACTGATTGACCGCATGAATCATGGGAACTTGTGCAACGACTATAAGGGAATTAACTCATTTCCTTAACTGTCCTGAGAAAAGCTGTATAATAACTCTGTGGAAACCAGTAATTAATGCTTGCTAAGGAACGACTATATTCAGAGCATTAATTACTCAGGGTCATATAGGCAAAATAATAAACAGTCAATAAGGAAAACAATAACTTCAGGGAATAAAATGATGATCTGACTCAAATCGTCGATCTGGTCCTGAGGTCGTCGAGCTCAAACATCTTCTATCATCGAGCTGAGCCCTGTGATCGTTGACCTGAAAATCTACTTTCCAAACTGGGCTTCACGATCGTCGAACTGAGATGGTTGAACGTCGATCTCAATCCTGAAAGTAGATCAGAGATCGTCGACCTGAGTTCAGCAATCGTCGATCTCAGCATTTAGAGATTTAACTCTGAGATCGTCGAGCGTAGAACGAAGATCATCGAGCTCTCTTCAGAGATCGTCGAACGACTTTTTACTTAGAGAAATTTCTGCCTTGTTTACTCTCTGATGTCTTCTAAGTCTCTGATGCCTTGGTCTTATCTCACTGATTTGTTGACCTGACTGACACTTAAGACACTAGACTAGACCCTGGCTATACAATATGGGTTTGACTTAGCCTAGATTAGTGAACCTAGCCCAAATCCAAACTAGGGATCCAATAGTATTTCATACATGCCATCTTTCTAAAACTAAAATGCCATTTTCTAACTAACGTAAACATTATTTCTATACATAAAATGAATCTAGAGTCTTGCATACCGCGAGTTGACCTTCAGGGATATTTATGCTCGTGTAGGATGTTAATCCAACATAATCGAACTATTTCTGCAACATATAACTATATTTTTACTCATGGACTTGCTGATCCACTATGCCGAGGGATACGACCATCTAAACTTAAACTGGTTTTTACTTAATAACTTATGGATTTCATATAAACTGTAGAGTTGTGAGTCTTGCCTGAGCGCCTGCAGTTATCTCCTACAAGGCGTGGCATCACGACGCGTATTTTCTCTTACTCTAATATAACTTAAATGTTGAGAAAATGCGGGTTGTGACAGTTGGTATCAGATGGATGGGTTGTTAGACAATTGGTCAAGCAACCGTCTCTAATTAGTGTTAGTTATCTAATGTCATTTCATACACACACTGATGTGTCATCAGTATGTCTTGGCTGAAGCACGAACACTACACTCATAAGCATGATAAGAAGTATACATGGCATATTATGTAGTATGGGATGCATAATATGTGTTTGTATATGGATCCACCATAGGTGGCAACATGTGACGGTTATGTAGTATGGGATGAATAACCACCATCACATGGGTGCCCATTAGCACGTTTTCTTTTTTCATTGCATGCGATGTTATGTAGTGTTAGATGCATAACATTTCATGTGTACGCCGCTCATAACATGCATTAAGGCTTTTTTTAGATTGCATAACACAATATGCATGACATAACATTGCATCAGCACATGTGTCAAGCTAAAGATTTACATGATGATATATGTACACACATGGTTTTAAAGTAAAAGGAATGAAAATCCACGCATTCATGGTTTATGCACACGAGTCAATAGGGTGACGGTATATCATCCTAGGTTTAAGCATTTCATCATTTATAAAATTCCTAGAGCAAGTTAGCAGCACGAGCAAGTACTTATGTATGTTTTGTCTGTACTAGGTTGTTTGGTTCTAGCGGTTAAGCTAGGTTTTGACTAGTTGTTTGTTGTGATTATTAGAATGTTGAGACGTCCGACGACAAGGTCGACTCCCCAGTCAGAGGGAGAGTCGTCTGGTGCTCAGAATATTGCCGTGATAAAAGGACTGCAACAGAGCAATGAAGCTTTGTCTAGGAAAATGTTGGAGGTGCAGTCGCAGATCCAAGCCTTGCTGACTGTCATTACAGGATAGCCCCTTAGAGTTTAAGACCCTGTTGTGTGTTAAGGTATTCCAGTTCCTCCTGCTCCTTTGGTGCCTCTAGTTATTATGCCGCCAGAGATGGATTTCATCTCGCATTTCCAGTGATTAGGACCCCCTACCTATGATGGTAGGGCAGACTTCATGGCTTTGGACGACTGGATTATAGCCATCGAGGAGATGTTTTTTATACTCGGGAGTTTCTGTCGACCAGAGAGTGATGGTCGCTGCTTATCACCTCAAGGGACTTGCAAAGAGCTAGTGGCTTAGGGAAAAGGAAAACTTGAAGGATGGATGTTCATGGGAAGTCTTCAAGGAGCTTTTGCTGAAGAAGTTTCTGCCGTCAGTCGAGCGAGACCATTTTTTGAATGATTTCCTGCACTTAAAGCAGAGGCAGCTCACAGTGAGTGAGTATGAGGTGGAGTTTAGCAAGCTGAGCCGGTTCGCCCCAGATTTAGTTGTTTCTGAGGCCAGTAGAGTTAAACATTTTTTGGGTTGTCTAAGGAGTGACATCCAACAACTAGCAAATGCTTATGGATCAGAAACCTATGCTAAAGCAGTAGAAGTTACTCTGAAGGTCGAAGCGATTGACAATGCTAAGAACCGAGGTCAGTAGTTAAGAAAAGATAAGAGAAAAACTAATGAGGGAAGAAACTCCAAGGAATCCGGTTCTGCTTCTAGGAAAGGAAGAAAAGAGACATGCAATTTCTGTGGTCGGCCAGGCTATCCGTTCGAGAAGTGTTAAAAGAGAATAGGAGCTTAGAAGTAGGAGGAGGTTCATACGATTCAGGGTGCTCCAAAGGGAGATTTGGTTTGTACTTCGTGCAAATGATGGGAGCACGATGCTGCCCACTATTGGGGTAAGGAAAGGGGTTGTTTTCTGTGCAGACAGAAAGGAAAATTAGAGTCAAAGTGCCCGCAGGCTCAGCCCCTGTTGTAACCAGTTCCACTTCAGGCTTTGCCACTGCCGCAGCATTTGGACAAGGGAAAGGGGAAGCTGAATGTGATGTCTCTTGAGGAAGCCCAAACGTCTACTCAAGTTATTTTAGGTTAGATCATAATCTAGTTTTAGCTTTTAATTCATAGCTATAGGTTCAATGTTCGTCCTCTAAGTCGCGTATGTGATTATTTTTTTTATAGGAAGGTTTAAGGTAAAGAACCATTGAGCACGCGTTCTTTTTGATTCTGGTGCTACCCACTCATTTGTGGTTAGGACCTTTGTTGAGCGTCATCGCCTGACTCTAGATCAAGTTGGAGATGTGTTTCATGTTAAGTTTCCCTCTAGTGATTCAGTGGTATTAGACCAAGGAATTCAGAGTTGTCTGATTCTGTTAGGTGATTTTCTAGCGATTGCTGATTTGAAGGTGTTAGACCTTGAAGATTTTTATGTGATCTTGGGCATGGACTAGTTGTCCAGATATGATGTTGTTATCCAGTGCAAGGTTAAGCGCTTGGACTTCAAGATGGACAATGGTCAACCAGGGAGTGTTTATGGCTATCCGCGCTAGGTTTCTCCGATCATTTCTACGGTATGTGCTCGGAATCTTTTAGATTCCGGATGTTTTACCTATTTGGTTTAAGTTTTGGAAACCACGGTTGGTTTGTCGTGTTTAGAGGAGATCCCTGTGGTGCATGAGTTTCCTGATAATCTTCCTAGTCTCCCGCCTGAGAGAGTCGTGGAGTTTGTCATAGATTTGGAGCCGGGTACCCGTCCTATTGCGGAGGCGCCGTACCGTATGGACCCACGTGAACTGGAGGAGTTGCGTGCCCAGTTAGATGAGTTGCTTCAGAATGGTTTTATTAGGCCGAGTTTATCGCTTTGGGGTGCTTCCATTTTGTTTGTAAAGAAAAAGGATGGATCTATGAGGTTGTGCATAGATTACAGAGAATTGAATAAGATAACTGAAAGTCTTGTTTTCAAGGCTAGCTAAACACCTAGAGGGGGAGTGAATAGGTTTTTGTCTCTATTTAAATCTTCTTAATTGTTAGCCAATTTTTGTGCTTAGTGATTAGGTTAGTTTTAGCTTTCAAGAACAATCACAGATGACACAACAATTTTATAGTAGTTCCCCAATCTTTGGTACGTTCACTGTCCCTCTGCACCTTTCTAACAGTGTGTTAGACTAGGCTCTTCCCCCAAAACTTGGCTCCTTCAAAGCTTACAACATAGATCTCGCAGGACCTCACAGGTCACACAGACCTACCACTTTGACACAAAGCCAAACCACAGGTCACAAAGACCTTTCACTCGGCACTAAGCCAAACCACAGGTCATAAAGACCTTAGCCTTTATAACACAGGCTTACAACTTAAGACTCACAAAGAATCTATACAGAAGAAATAAAAGGTGATTTGATTAGACACCAGAGCAAAAACTCTGTGTCTGCTTCTTCCTGGACTGAGCAGATATCAACCCAAGCTTTTGTTGTTGAAGACAATGAAGTCGGCAGTTGAATCTTTCTTCAAATAGCTATCGTTTCGTTGCAGAGCTTGTAGATCTTCTTCCTCAGATTTGCTTCTGAACCTGCTGTTGCAGATTGTGATTGCTTCAGCTATCGCTTTCCTCTGCTAAGTTTTCTGTGCAAAACAGCTTCTTCAGGCTCGACAAGAAAGGCGAGGAAGAAGATGAAGTTTGGCCGCACTTTCATTTTAAGAAAACCTAGACAAGGATTCGATTGTTTGCTCTGGCCGATTTCTTCTTTTGATTCTTTGATGACCAATCGAGCAGTGGGCCCACCACCAGGATTGATGGCTGAGATTTAGCTATACAACACATTCTTTCCATTTACTCTTGATTCAATGGCTCTTTGTTGTGTGTGGGCCGCATCACTTAAAGACGAAAATATATCTTTCCAAGTGCAGAGGATGATGACAGCTGGCCGCCAGCGCCTCTGGCAGCAATCCCGCAATATTTGAATTTTGGTTGACTTTTTTACTTTATTGACATCAGCATTACTCAGCATCTGTGGACTTAGAAAAAAATTCAAGTATTAGTAGTAAAGGTGTTGAGTGAGTAAGCATCACTTAACTCCATAACACTTAGACAAAATTCTGTCTGTCTAGGTGTTGAGAGCGATTATCTCGACAAACGCTGAGCTCCGTTCGACGAACTCTGATCTCTACTCAAAAAGATCAGTTCGACGAAAGCTAAACTCAGTTCGACGAAAGAGTAAATTCAGTTCAACGAACTCCAGGCTCAGATCAACAAACTCAGAATTCAGCTCGACGAAAATGTCAAAGCTCAGTTCGACGAACTCTGAACTCAATTCGACGAACTCAGAGTTCAGCTCGATGAAAATGTCAAAGCAATCAACGCATTTGGACTTAGCCAAATTTCTATGTCAAGGCGTTGAGAGCATTGAATGAGCTCGCCTCACTCAACGTTATTTTCCTTAGCCAGATTTCCTGAGCCTTGGCGTTGAGAGAGTAAGCTCCACTCAATGTCAAACTACTTAACAAAATTTCTCTATTATCTGGCGTTGAGTGAGTAAGCTACACTCAACACTTTTGGACTTAGCCAAATATCTGTGTCTGAAAACACATAAGCAAGGATACAGTCAACGCTATTGCTCTATGGCGTTGTGTGAGTAAGCTACACTCAACGCTTTTCTACTTAGACATATTTTCTATCATGACATTGAATGAGTAAGCTACACTCAACGCCCGTGGACTTAGTTAAAATTTTGCCCAACTTTTCTACGGCGTTGAGAGGCACAACAACACTCAACGCTAAAAGTTGTATGGCATTGATTGAGTAGACCACACTCAATGCCTGTGGACTTAGCGAAATTTTCAGCCTATTTCTCAAGGCTTTGGCTGACTCAGCCTAACTCACAGTTTTTTGCTGTATGGAGTTGAGTGAGTAGACTACACTAAATGCCTGTGTACTTAGCCATATTTTCTGTTATCTACCAGTTAGGCTAAGATAGACTCAACACCATTTGTTATATGGCGTTGAGTGAGCTCTACTCACTCAATGCCTGTGGACTTAGGCAAATTTCCAGCTAGATAATATTGATTCCTTACCTCTAGCATTGAGTGAGCTTGCTCCACTCAATGCATGTGGACTTAGTGGATTTTTGCTATGTATAGAAGTCAATTGTTGTCCACTTGTCCAATCAATATGATATGGACTAACCTGCACTCATGACCTCAAATACACATCAAATACAATTGATGTGTGTGACATTGACCTATTTGACTTCTTACAAATCAGGGACATTGGAAACAATGGACCCAACAATCTCCCCTTATTTGAAGAAGTCAAAACCCTTATCCAAATTGTTTTCTTTCCTTGGTCAATGACACACACACAACCTATATAGTAAAATAAATATTTAATTCTGACATAGCAGCATAAGGAAGTGTACCTCATTTCCTGCCTGTATGGTGAGCATCACATACTCCCCCTATTTTGGTGTAAGGTGTTTGTCCTTACTTGAGTGCCTTGATCACTTTCTCCTCTGTATGGGAACAACTCTTTCTCCCCTTGGGTTTGATGCATGATAGTGATCATCTCCTTGTCCCTTAGTTTGCAAATGTCCTTCTTTGGATGACTGGATATGTCCATCTCTGCCCCTTGGCATCTCTCCCCCTTTCTATGACCTTCTCTCACCCTTTTTGACTTCTGCAGAATAGGCAGATAGGGGCTGGCCCTTCAAGAGTAACTTACTCCCCCTCAATAGAAGCATCAGCTAACTGATACCACTGAGGAGTCTTTATCTCTTGCAAGATGAACAATACCTGCACCACAAAAAATGCAAAATGGAGTGCCTGAAGCTAGGCCAAGTTCAACATACCCAACTCAAATTTGAAAGTGTTGAACTTTGCTTCATCTAATGGCTTAGTGAAGATATCAGCCACTTGCTTGTCTGTGGGGACAAACTCAAGACGGATGTCTTCCTTTTCCACATCCTCCCTAATAAAATGATATCTAATTTCTATATGCTTAGTCATGTTATGTGAGACAGGATTCCTTGTAATAGAAATAGCACTTGTAGAATCACAGTATAGATGAGTTCTACTTACCTAAAGGTTGTTATCCTGGAGCTGATGATGGATCCACAATAGCTGAGCACAGCAGCTGCCTGCTAATATGTACTCTAACTCAGCAGTGGATATAGCCACACTAGTTTGTTTCTTGCTGCTCCAAGATACTAGCTTTCTTCCTAAGAACTGTCAGGTTTCAGTAGTGCTTTTCCTGTCTTCTTTGCAGGCTGCAAAATCTGCATCAAAAAATCCTGTTAGATCAAAATCCCTATTTCTAGGGTATCATATGCCAAGATCTGGTGTGCCCTTAAGATACCTCATAATTTTCTTTACAGCAGAGTAATGAGATTCTTTAGGGCATGCCTAATACCTATCAGAGACACATGTAGCATACACAATGTCAGGCCTACTAGCAGTCAGGTATAGAAGGGAGCCAATTATCCCTCTATATAAAGACTCATCAACAGGTTTCCCTGCCTCATCTTTGCCTATAGGCATACTTGATCCCATGGGAGTTCTCATTATGGAGGCATTCTCTATACCATATTTCTTGATTAGCTCCCTGGTGAACTTAGACTAGGATATGGATAAGCCATCGTCAGTTTGTCTTATTTGGAGTCCCAAGAAGATCTTGAGCTCACCCATACTGCTCATTTCAAACTTCCTTTGCATAAGTTTAGCAAACTTCCTGCAAAGGTTGTCATCAGTAGATCCAAAGATAATGTTATCGACATATATCTGGATTAGAATAAGCTTGCCCTTTGATTCCCTTAGGAATATGGCCTTGTCTATCTTCCCCCTTGAGAATTTGTTCTCAATGAGGAAGCTGTACAAAGTTTCATACCAAGCCCTAGGGGCTTGCTGTAGCCCATATAGAGCTTTTCTAAGCTTATAAACAAACTTTGGAAAGTGAAGATCTACAAAACCTGGTGGTTGATCCACATGTACTTCCTCTTTTAGGTCCCCATTCAGGAATGTTGAATTAACATCCATCTGGTAGACTCTGAATCCCTGATAGGTATCAAATGCAAGGAATATCCTTATTGCTTCCAATCTTGCTACTAGGGAAAAGGTTTGGTCAAAGTCTATGCCTTCTTCTTGCATGTATCCTTTAGCCATAAGTCTAGCCTTATTCTTGACAATAATGTCATCTTGATCCAACTTGTTCCTATAAATCCACTTGGTCCCTATGACATTTTGTCATTGTGGTCTGGGAACCAACTTCCATACCTTACATCTCTTAAATTAGTCCAGTTCTTCTTGCATTGCTCCATCCAGAACTAGTCTTTAATTGTTTCTTCAAACTTCTTGGGCTCTTCTTGAGACAGAAAGTTTGAGTAGAAAGTTGTATTCATGCTCCTGCTTCTGGTCTGGACTCTATGATTTGCATTATCAAAGATTTGGTGTGCTGGATGGTCCCTTAGATGCCTAGTACCTGGAGGCAATCTAACTGTAGCTTGCCGATCTTCAGGGTTTTCAGCTAGCTGGTCTTCAATTTCTTCAGGTATGTCTTGCCCTTCTCTTGGAATGGATAGTCCATCATCATTATCTTGGACTGAGGGGGTAGCTTCCTTGATGGTCAGCTTGTCCATCATCTGCTCTGTACCTACAATACTATAAGAGGAGGAGCTAGACTGCAAACTGTTAACCATGTTGGATTCATCAAAAACAACATGCATTGACTCTTCTACAACTTGTCTAGTTAAATTGTAGATTCTATATACCTTACTATGAGTGATGTTCCCAATAAAGATCCCTTCATGGTACTTGACAGCAAACTTAGTTAAATAGACTTTTCCATTGTTGAGCACATAGGACTTGCAACCAAAGATCCTGAAATAGCTCAGGTTTGGTTTTCTGCCCTTAAAGATCTCATAGAGAGTCTTCTTGTGGCTCTTGGTAATAGAAGCCCTATTAAGGACATAGTATGCAGTGTTAAATACCTCAACCTAGAAGTATTCTGAGAGAGATGAGTCACTTAACAAGGTTTTACCAGCCTCTATGAGAGTCCTATTTTCCTCTCAGGAATTCCATTTTGCTGGGGTGTTCTAGGAGAGGAGAATTCTTAATGAATCCCTTGCTCTTCACAGAACCTTGTCATGCACTCAGACTGAAACTCAGTCCCATGGTCACTTCTGATTTTGACCACAGTGCTGTTAAATTCATTATGAATTAGCTTGACAATTGTCTGGAAGACATCAGGGGTTTCAGATTTCTTCCTTAGAAAGAACACCCATGCAAATCTGGAAAAGTCATCAACAACCACAAGGGTATAGACATTCCTACCTAGACATTGAATTGGCATAGGACCAAACAGATCCATATGCATGAGGTATAAGCACCTCACTGAGTATTTGGTGCCAATGTTCTTGAAGGGGGTCTTAGTCTATTTACCCTTTTGGCATGCAGAGCAGATACCCTCCTTAGTGCATATAGAATTAGGGACATTCCTAACAAGCTCATTGCTGAACAGCTTGCCTATGGTCCTATAATTAAGATGAGCTAGCCTCTTGTGCCACTGGACACAGGAAGAGGCTTTCTCATCTGCAACTAGGCATACAGTTGAGTCTTTGCTTAAGCATAGGAAATCTAAGCAGTACACATTTCCACTCCTAGTTCCTGTTAAGATGACCTCTTGGTCACTTAACCTCCTAACCATGCACTCGTCCTTGTGGAATACTATATCATAGCCAATATCACAGAGTTGGCTGATGCTTATCAGGTTGTGTTACAACCCTTCCACAAAGGCTACTCTAGTGATAGTGACTATGTCATTAGAGATCTTACCATAACCTCTAGTCACCCATTTTTCTGACCCACCAAAGATAACTTTTGGTCCATTCCTTACTGGAGCATAATCCTTCAGCATGCTCCTTGTTTTAGTCATGTGCCTGGAACATCTACTGTCCAAGTACCATATAGGGGTATGGTCACTTGGACTAACCTACAAGACACAAATCAGTTAACCTTAGGAACCCAATTTTTATTGGGTCCTAGGTGCAGGTCAAATTGAAAATGACTATGCATGCCTGCAGCTTTTCTGACAGGCAACCTAACATTAGCTCTCTGCACACTATGATTGTGCCAGCAATCAACATCAAAGTGGCCTACCATACCACAGCACCAACTGTTGGGTATTGCATCCACAATAACCCAGATTTGCATGAAGTCACCCTTGAACTAAGATGAATTAAATTATATTTGATCTCTCTATTTAGTTGTGTTTGAAGACTATCATTGCTAAGTGTAGACCAATGTCAGTCTATAGTGGGTCATAAACACAGGACCATACAGTTTAATCCCTCACTGTGTGATCCAAGGTGTTGACTCATGTGTAGCCTCTCTATTGGGATACACTTCACATTCAAGAACGTGGGACATGGAATGAAGATTGGATTCTTGAAGAGAAAAATTTCCTAAGTTCAAAATTTTTTCTAAGTCCACTTCTCAAGAAGTCTAGTATAGTTCTCGAGTAGTGGAGTTAGCAGAACTCAAGTATTTAGCTTAGTACTCAAGTACAAGTCTCAGTTCTCGAGTACCATCATTAAAGTTCTCAAGAAGCCTAGACTAGTTCTCGAGTAGACTCATCCTACACTTCTCGAGTAGCCAGAGCTTGCCTTGAAAATTTTTTATAAATCCATCTCTCGAGAAGCAGGGTTATAGTTCTCGAGTACTTAGCTTCTACTTCTGAAGAAGTAAGCTTAGTACTCGAGTACAAGTTTTAGCTTTCGAGTAATATTCTTTTAGTTCTCGAGTAATGTTATTTTAGTTCTCGAAAAGCTTAGTTTAGTTCTTGAGTAGACTCAGCGCTTATTTCTCGAGTACTTACATAAGTCCAGAACGTATAGCCCTCGAGTAATCAGCTTGTTCTCGAGAACTTATATACTTCTCGAGAACTGCAGTCCAGTTTTTCAGAAAATTGCTTAGGTTCAGAATTGTCGGGATTTTCAAATGACATGACGTGATTAGTCCACGTGTCGTCATTAATGTCAATTCTAACTGTTAGGGGAAATCATATATAAGGTCTTGTCATTAAAGACTAACCCTAAGCGGTGAACCGTACCTTTCTAAAATTCTGAATCGGCCGTCTCTCTCAAGAAAAATTTACAGAAGCCGTCGCTGCTCATCCTGTCGCCATGTAACATCCCATTTCCAACTAGACCCCTGGAAGTGGTTTTGTCATAACAGAACCTTAGGAAATCAAGGAATTTAAGTTTATCGACCAAGATTTCGAGTCAAGGGGTGGTCACGCCCGTGACCGACCCGTCACGCCCGTGACCTAGGGCGTGACCCCTTCGACGATCGTCGACCTAAGAAAGACGATCGGCGAGCTCAGAAATTTCAACATGTGCCTGACACGCCCGTGACCGATCCGTCATGCCTGTGACCTAGGGCGTGACCCCTTCGACGATCGTCGACCTCAGAAAGACGATCGACGAGCTCAGAAATTTCAACATGGGTCTGACACGCCCGTGACCGATCCATCACGCCCGTAACCTTCGAATGGCGTTGAGTGAGCTAAGTTCACTCAACGCCATAGTCTGGATGGCGTTGAGCGAGCTTATCTCACTCAAAGCCTAAGCTAGACGGCGTTGAGTGCATAGACTGCACTCAATGTCATCTGGTGTCGTCTGGTTGGCATTGAGTGAGCTGAGCTCACTCAACGCCGTAGACTGAATGGCGTTGAGTGAGCTTAGCTCACTCAACGCCGTAATCTGTCAGGCGGGATGGCGTTGAGAGCGTTGAGTGCACTCAACGCCATAAGTTGAACGGCGTTGAGTGCACTGACTACACTCAACGCCATTTGGTGTTGTCTGGATGGCGTTGAGTGAGCAGAGCTCACTCAATGCCATAATCTGGACGGCGTTGAGTGAGCTAAGCTCACTCAATGCCATCGTTTAAAAAGGACATATTTTTGATGGCGTTGAGTGAGCAGAGCTCACTCAACACCATGATCCGGATGGCGTTGAGTGAGCTGAGCTCACTCAATGCCATAGTCTGGATGGCGTTGAGTGAGGAGAGCTCACTCAACGCCGTATCTGGGATGGCGTTGAGTGAGCAGAGCTCACTCAACGCCATATCAAGGATGGAGTTGAGTGAGCAGAGCTCACTCAATGCCATTGTACTTAGAATTTTTCTGGCATTTTATTTCTGGAAGTGTGCTGGTTCAGCTGAACCGGGCCGGTCTAGATGGTGGGCCCAAATGCATTATTAAGCTGTTTCTTTTAATAAGACCCAATTAAGCCTTATTTTAAAGAAGGTTGACCGGTCAAGTGAAGCTGTGCCATGTGGACCGACAGCTTTGCAAAAAGAGCAGTTACGGCCATGGCCGAGCCCCGGCCTTCATGGCCATCAATGGAATTTGATGTCGTGGCCTTCCCCCTTCCCTTTTACGGCTGGATCCAACTCCTCTAGGGAAGAGGAGGAGTTTCCAACTGTTAGCTTGCTGTCATAGAGCCGTTTCAGCCCCCCTCCACCATGGTCGACCCAAGCTTAAATGGACCAATAATGGCCATTGAAGCTTTGGCCGTTCCCCCTTCCTTTCCAAGCTTTTAAACACCCTCTGAGGCCCAAGAGGAGGTTTTCCCAGCTTTTACCTGAAGTTTTCGAACCTCCCATTGTGCTATTGAGAATTCTGGCGACGCCACCACCGCACCAATTGCATCCTGACAGTCTGCACGCCTCCAGCCCGCGAAAAAGGTCCTCCCTTCCATGAAATTCGCGTTCTTGGGCTCGACGGAAAAAGCCTCTCCGGTGGCTGCGACGCCGCCCGGCGATGGCTGCCACCTCAACGGAGGTGGTGGTGGCGGTGGCCGGCCAGAGAGGAGGCTGGACGGCCGGCGACTGCGCTTTGAAGTGGCTCCAGGTCTGGCTGATCGTGGCCTTTGGCTGGGGGAAGAAGACAAAGTCAGGGCCCTTAGATCCTGCTTCAAGATCTGTGCATTTAAATAAGCATTTTCTGTATTGAAATAACAGCCACCTTAGATAAATTAGGAAAAATACTTAGGGGATTTTTATGAATAAATGAACAACATGAAATTTGTAGTCTTATGGGTCTTCTATATTTTAAAATTAATTTGGGTCAATTTGGTCAACTGGTTTGACTAGGGCACCTCTTTTGGTGGGATCTAGACCTAGAGCTAGGCAGAGACTAAAAGGTGTGCCCACCCTTCATCATTTGACCAAATGATCTGAAATTTTGGCAGGGAGCCTACCCTAGCTATACCTAAAGCCTATCCAAAAATGGGAATTTTTGGGGAATGTTTTTCCAAAGTTTTTAGAAAAATTTAATAATCTTAGGTAAAATTAATTAGTTGGCTTAATGACTTCCAAACCCTCCCAAATCTTGGTGAGTGGTCCCTGGGTTTATCATAAGGTTCTGTATAATTTTTCATCTCATTTTGAGATGTTTTAGATTGTAAATGGACAAACCTAAGCTATGCCCTATTAAGGGGTTTTTAGGTTAAAAGTGCACTTTGAGACTTGAATGGTCAGATCACCTCAACAGAGGATGAGATTTTGACCACTGACTTAGAATGATCTCTATCACCCCCTCTTGAGTTTGAGGTGGATTGGGGTAGATTTTCCCTAGGATCCAAGGCCAAACCCTAAGGATGGCTCTTGGTGGGTTGTGAAGGTCATGGGGTCAAATGACCTTGGACTGACTTGAAATTTGGTGGAGAGGACCATAGGGCCATTATAGTTCTCTGGACAAAATCTTAGGAGATTTGGAGACAGTTAGGCCACCTAAAATCCTAACCTTAGTTTAGGGCACTAATCTTAATTTGAACTATTATGTTGACAAATGAACTACAAATCAAATAAAATTTGGGCAGGGTGATTTTCTGGTCTAAATGGCCATAATATAATTTTGTTGAGATTTTTGGCTTAATTTATACAGTACTTCATTCACAACTCTAGTTGTGCCCTAGATATTTATTTTGATGATTCTGGAGTTTCTGTTCACTAGAAAGTTATGAAATCTTGGATTAGGGCATCTTATAGCATGTTATACCTTTTGTATTTTTCTTGGGAGTTTTATCTAATTATTTTGGGTACTTGCTTCTTTAACTTACCATTTGGGATATGTAGTCAAAAATATAAATAATGCCCAATTATTATTTGAAAAATTATGAAATTTGGTCAGTGGGTGTTTCAAACCATGATAGTCACCCTGTAATTTTCTCTGGATTTTTAGATAATTAAAAATAGTGCCTCATTCACTAAGCAAGGAAAATTAGTATTTTACATTAAAATAAATTCACGGCCCGAATATTAGAGAAAATTCATGGACTTGGTTTCTGATAGTTTTAGGTCACCATCAAGCTTCTATAATTTTCTTGTGATTTATGGGTGCATATTTAGAGTACTTACTTCATAATATAGTAGAGGTGGCCTAAAATGATAAATTAGGAAATATAGGCCTAAACACCTCTGAAATTTCTAAAACTTTGGAATTACTGCTTAAATGCCTCATAGGATTTTTACTTATTTTATGATGATTTATTGTTGGCTCATTAGTGCACTTCATGTTCATAATAGGGCATTGGGAGGCTTAGAATAAATAAATTAAATGCCCGATAAATAGGAAAAATTTGGAAGTCTTGGACTTAGTTATATTATGTCATGATAGACCTCCAGTAAATATTATAGGAGATTCAGAAGACAATTTGGAGTACCTCCTCTTATATACCTCATGTATCTTAGGATGGTCTGCATATAGTAAAACCGCAGAAACGGAACTAGAGTGAGTAATAAACTTGGGGAGATGGAATTTTGGTAGTTTGCTGGTTGAATAGGGTGAGTTAAATTAAGTTCATTATTGGGAAGTCAGGATGAGTAGAGTGTGAGATTGGCTAGAGTTAAGTGATGTTCGGGAATGAAGAAAGATCGTTCACCCCGGGTAGGAGAGGAAGAGGCTTAATTCTCTAGAGCTATGTCTAAAGTAATCAAAAAGGGATCGGGTAACGGGTATCAACCAATAACAATAAGTGCCTTGCAAAAGGGAACGGTGGGCTTCAGCTACCATCATAGTTCCTAGTGCCCTTTGAGAGCCCTTCACGGGGAATACCGGGGGCAGTCCTGGGCTAACATAAACCGTAGGAATAATAAATTAAAAGAGCAACTAGAATAATTAGGGTTGCACTTTCACACACCCCGGTAGATAAGGAGGTAGAATAAGTTGGTTTGGTTGCCATTCAGACGATAGCTCTGAAGGTAGATGCACGGACGAGACAGTTCGGGGAGCCGAGGGCTCAAGGGTTTGAGTACAGAATAAGGTGGCGGGTCTTCGGTATTTGATTGTCATTCATACCGACATCGGTACGTTGACTCGGTGGTGTGGGACACTTAGCCAAAGAAAGCCTGGTGGATATAGCCAGCACTAGTACGCGGATACTCTAGGCTGTGTTCTTCTAGGGGCATACGGAAGGGCTAGGCCCGGTAGTGTGGATACCCGCCTAGGAGTGGGGGGCCCGACCCACTGTCTCTGTTTTCCACTACGTAGGTTCCTGGGAGTGAAGCTAGCTGCCCGAATAGGGGGAACTAAAGGTCTGTGCGCATAGAGTCGTGTGCGTGAGTTGCACTTGCATGAATCATGTCATAACATATCACTACACTCATATTTGCATACAACCGACACCCCAACGTATAAATCAGTATGGGACTTTTTATACGATGGGAGCCTTGCAGAAGACCCCTTAACTTATAAGTTTGTATGGGCATTCATATAAGTTAAGGTTACTTATTTATTTACTCACTTGCTTACTTACTTACTTGTTCTATTTGTCTTCTTATATATTTGATACTTACTACATGTCTACTTTATTACTTACTACCGTAGAATTGCTAGATGTACTTTATTCTAGATAGTTGTTTATACACCATGATAGTTGTTAGATTAGCTCCTTTGTCATCTGCTTGATTACTCTCCACCTTTGTAGCTTCCCTTTCCTCCTCTCCGCTCGGTGCTTAGGAGTCGTGGGGGAGAGGTAGGGGATGATAGGGCTTAGTATTTATGACTAATGGTTTTCGAACCACAACATTACAGGAGCTCCGGATGGGAGACAGGGACCAGCAGTCCAGGGACCAGCAGTCCAGGGACCAGCACCAGCGGAGTACGGTGCGCATGGAGGTGGGTCAGTCTAGCACCGGTGCACCTGCGACCAGCTCCATGAGTGATTAGTATCTTTATAGCTTCCGTAATGAGTGATTTGTAGTGAGGACTCTGATGTACCGGGCTCGAGCCTGTTTCTAGATTTTAATCTGAGCTGATCTTATGTAGTACTTTCTATTTGATATATACTGATGGACTGGATGTGATTTCATTTTATTCATGTGTTTCTGTGGACTTATTTACATTCAGTGTAATATTTACTTCTCTTTCTTTGTGATCGAAAAGGGCCGGCAGAATTGGCGTTTTGTAGTGGCGGCCTTCCCGTGAGTCGGTGCCACCGCAAAGCGGCAATTCTAAGCTAAGACCCTGGTATTTGAAAAAGAAAAAAAAGGGGGGGTCTTACACGCCAAAAGCCTATTTTGATCCAGATTGACTTGTTGTTCAAGGGATTCATAAATCTTCATCTTCTCCTTGATCGAGTAAGTCCAAGTTTCTCAGAACTGATCCACCGAGAGTCTTCTTCAACAATTTCTGAAAAAGCCGCAAAGTTCAAGAAAGAAGACCTAGGAACAATTTTTCAAATCTGAGAGAAATTTCTGTTTGTATTATCAAATCTCTTTTTAATCTTATAGGAGATTATTCTCCGAGTGTAGGAGCTTTGTTCTCCGAGTTGTAGGAATTATTCATCTTCCGAGTGAAGATCCATTTGGATCAAGATTGTAGGAACTTGGTTCCGAGACATAGGATTGATTTTCAATCCGAGATAGTGGAGTAGTCGAGTCTAGTGATTTACTAGATCGGTGAGGGAAAGTGGACGTACCCAAGGTTGGGGAACCACTATAAATCTTCATGTCGTCTGTGATTGCTTGATTGTTTTCGTGCAAGTTCGTTAAATTTTTTATTCCGCAAATAGACGCACAATTCACCTATTCACCCCCCCTCTAGGATATTTCTGTAGACAACTTATCACTTTCACCAACACTCATGGATGTTGTACCTTCTTTTCAGAGCAGGTCTGGTGGCTGTGATAATAACAGATCTTGGTCTAGAAGGATCAGCATCAGTCCTATTCTTTAGTTTCCTAGCCCCAGTATGACATGTGGTGGGTCTGGCAGTAGAAGTGCTTGGGATATCTTGAGCCCTTCTAGCAGCTGCTTTCTTTTCAGAAAGCATACTCTTCATGGCCTCAGAGATGCCCAGGTCTGGTCTACTAATAGCCTTGCCCTTTGTCTTAGAGTGGGCTGGAAGATCTAGAGAACAGTCAGCAGCTTTACCCTTGACTGAAGGGGCTGGTGCACCAAACACAAATGGTACATGATGGGCCATTTGTATCTCCTCATAGGCTGCCTTAAAGGCACTTGCACCCTTGCTGTATCTACCACCATAGTGTGGAACATCTTTGTTCACACTAGAGGGTCTAGCATTCTTCCAATGACCATAAACACTCTCATGGTCATGCCTGTTAGAAGGTAGTTGCACTTTATTAAATTTAACAAGATGCTTAAAGGCTAGTGGATGTACTTGAGCTTTTCCCTTTCCCTTGTAATTGGCAGCTCTTGTCCTTCCCTTGAAACCCAACTCTTTCTTTCCTTTTTGGGAGGATAAGGAGTCTAGCAAGGGCAGCACTATGCTAGGCTTGGAGTAGCTAGCCACTAGTTCCCTCTCTTTTTGGAGCTTTCCTTCAAGATTCCGGATATGGTTATTCTTGAAGGTTATGGTGATCATCTAAATGATTGTTACATTCTTAAGTTTGCTGGCTTCTTGCATCTTCAGATCTAGCAGTTTTGCTGATTCTGAAATAGTAAGCTATAGAGAAGCAATTTCCTGAGCCTGTTGTTTAGACAGGAGCTTGCTTTTCTTTAGAGCCTGCAGGAGTGCACCATAGTTATCGATCGATTGATTGATGTCTCCTTCAGATTCTGAGCCATCATCATCATTTGATGCAGAAGCACAAGAATCTGGAATTGATTCATAATCTGATCTAGAAGAGCTAGTAACAGAGATTACCTTGCTTGGACCAGGCTGAGTTCTTCATCAGACCTAGCCATCATCCCAAGGCAGCAACTGTCTTCTTCATAATCCACCTCTGAATCACCATAAGACTATGATATAGGGGCCCTAACTTCAACCCTGGTAGTAGGAAGAACCTTCTCAGCTTCTTCTTCTATAGCAGCCATCATTTTAATGCAGTCTGCTTCTACAGCTCCATCTTCAGTAGAGTACCGCCCTATGTAGGCTTCTTCTTCGTCTTATGACTCTGATGAGGAGGTGTTAATCCAGCTTCTTTGCTTCTTAGCAATGAGGGATTTCTCCTTCTTGTATTTTTGTTGGTGGTACTTTTTCTCACAATGTTCCCTTCTTTTGACTGGGCAGTTTGCTATTACATGTTCATGCTTTCTGCAATGATAACAAGTCATGTTAGATGAAACCTGTTAACTAGTTTTGGAACCATACATATCCTCCTTAGAGGATTTCCTCCTACCCTTGTAGTATTCATCCTTGGGATGAGAGGAGGAGGAAGGTAGGCCTCTCCAGTGCTTCTTCTTCATGAACTTCTGGAATTTCCCGGAGAAGGCAGCAAAATCTTCATCAGACCATTGACAGTCTGATGTGCTTTTCTCTGATCTTTCAAAATCAGATTCAACATCTCTCCTTGGTAGAGAGGGAGACTTTCTTCTGCTTTTGTTAGAGCCTTCAGCTTTGAATGTTACATCCTTGTCTCTTGCCTGAGACTTGATGTGGTTCTCCACTTCTTTCCTGACAGCCAGCTGCATCTCATATGACAGCAGCTTTCCAAAGAGGGTGTGAGGAGCAGTGTCACCCAACTTTTCCACTTCTCTGATGGCACAGATCTTTGTGTCCCAATCTCTAGTGAGAGATCTAAGGAACTTGTCATTTAGTTCATAGTGACTGAATACCCTTCCATAATTCTTCAGTTCATTCACAATCCTAAAGAACTTTTCATAACAAGTGGTTATATTGTCCCCCTTGGATTGTCTGAAAATCTCATACTCTTGGTTGAGCAAGGACTTCCTATCATCTCGAACTTCATCTGTCCGCTCCATGTAGATCACCAGTGTGTCCCACATTTCCTTTGCTATTATGCAATGGATTAGGTTCTGAAGTGTAGAGTCATCAAAATAACTCATAATTACATTCTTTGCTCTCTTGTCTATTGAGGCCAGGACAAGCTCATCCTTAGTAATCTCATCATATTTCTTGGGTGTCTAGACCTTTGCATCTAGTGTTGATACCTTCATTGAGATGAATGGTCCTTCTTCGACTATAGTATACATCCTAGGGTCAGCAACTTCTATGAACTGCCCCACCCTTGCTTTCCAGATGTCGAAGCCTTCCTTCCTACAGATTGGGAGCCTCATAGCACTCAGCTCCTTATTATCCATTCCTAAACCCATAGAGACAGACTTCTAGCTAACCTTGGAGATCTACTCAGATTGTTAAGCCTTTAAAGAGTAACCTCCCTCTGATACCACTTGAAAGTCTTGCTTTCAAGGCTAGCTAAACACCTAGAGGGGGTGGGGGTGAATAGGTTTTTGTCTCTATTTAAATCTTCTTAATTATTAGCCGATTTATGTGCTTAGTGATTAGGTTAGTTTTAGCTTTCACGAACAATCACACACGACACATCAATTTTATAGTGGTTCCCCAATCTTGGGTACGTCCACTGTCCCTCTATGCCTTTCTAACAGTGTGTTAGACTAGGCTCTTCCCCCAAAACTTGGCTCCTTCAGAACTTAAAACACAGATCCCGCAGGACCTCATAGTTCACACAGACCTACCACTTAGGAACTAAGCCAAACCACAAGGTACAAAGACCTTTCACTCAACACTAAGCCAAACCACAGGTCACAAAGACCTTAGCCTTTATAACACATGCTTACAAATTCATACTTACAAAGAATCTATACAGAAGAAATAAAAGGTGATTTGATTAGACACCAGAGCAAGAACTCTATGTCTGCTTCTTCTTGGACTGAGCAGATATCAACCCAAGCTTTTGTTGTTGAAGACAATGAAGTCGGCAGTTGAATCTTTCTTCAAATAGCTATCATTTCTTTGCAGAGCTTGTAGATCTGCTTCCTCAAATTTTCTTCTGAACTTGCTGTTGTAGATGGTGATTGCTTCAGCTATCTCTTTCCTCTGCTAAGTTTTCTGTGCAGAACAGCTTCTTCAGGCTCAACAAGAAAGGCGAGGAAGAAGATGAAGTTTGGCCGCACTTTCGTTTTTAGAAAACCTAGATAAGGATTCGATTGTTTGCTCTGGCCGATTTGCTTCTTTTTATTCTTTGACGACCAATCGAGCAGTGGGCCCACCACCAGGATTGATGGCTGAGATTTAGCCATACAACACATTCTTTCCATTTACTCTTGATTCAATGGCTCTTTGTTGTGTGTGGGCTCCATCACTTAAAGATGAAAATATATTTTTCCAAGTGCAGAGGATGATGACAACTGGCCGCCAGCACCTCTGGCAGTAATCCCACAACATTTGAATTTTGGTTGACTTTTTGACTTTACTGACATCAGCATGACTTAGTATCTGCAGACTTAGAAAAAAATTCAAGCATTAGTAGTAAAGGCGTTGAGTGAGTAAGCATCACTCAATGCCACAACACTTAGACAAAATTTTGTCTGTCTAGGTGTTGAGAGCGATTAGCTCGACGAACGCTGAGCTCCGTTCGACGAACTCTGATCTTCACTCAAAAAGATCTGTTCGACGAAAGCTAAGCTCAGATCGACGAAAGAGTAAATTCAGTTCGACGAACTCTAGGCTCAGATCGACGAACTCTAGGCTCAGATCGACTAACTCAGAATTCAGCTAAATGAAAATATCAAAGCTCAGTTCGACGAACTCTGAACTCAGTTCGACTAACTCAGAGTTTAGCTCGACGAAAATGTCAAAGCAATCGACGCATTTGGACTTAGCCAAATTTTTGTGTCAAGGCATTGAGAGCGTTGAGTGAGCTCGCCTCACTCAATGCTATTTACCTTAGCCAGATTTTCTGAGCCTTAACGTTGAGAGAGTAAGCTCCACTCAACGCCAAACTACTTAACAGAATTTCTCCTTTATTTGGCGTTGAGTGAGTAAGCTCTCAACACTTTTGGACTTAGCCAAATATATGTGTCTAAAAACACATAAGAAAGGATACAATCAACGCTATTTCTCCATGGCATTGAGTGTGTAATCTACACTTAACGCTTTTATACTTAGACAGATTTTCTGTCCTGGCATTGAGTGAGTAAGCTACACTCAACGCCCGTGGACTTAGTTAAAATTTTGCCCAACTTTTTTATGGCATTGACAGCCACAGCAACACTCAACGTTAAAAGTTGTATGACGTTGAGTGAGTAGACAACACTCAACGCCTGTGGATTTAGCGAAATTTTCAGCCTATTTCTCAAGGCTTTGAATGACTCAGCCTGACTCACAGTTTTTTGTTATATGGCATTGAGTGAGTAGACTACACTTAACGGATGTGTACTTAGCCATATTTTTGGCTATCTACCAGTTTAGCTAAGATAGACTTAGCGTCATTTGTTATATGGCATTGAGTAAACTCTACTCACTCAACGCCTGTGGACTTAGGCAAATTTCCAGCTAGATAATATTGATTCCTTACCTCTGGCATTGAGTGAGCTTGCTCCACTCAATACCTGTGGACTTAGTGGATTTTTGCTTTGTCCAGCAGCCAATTATTGTGTCCACTTATCCAATCAATGTAATATGGACTAACCTGCACTCATGACCTCAAATACACATCAAATACAATTGATGTGTGTGACATTGACCTGTTTGACTTCTTACAAATCAGGGACATCGGGAACAATGGACCCAATAGTAACTATCAAGAACAGGTATCCACTACCGTGAATTGATGATTTGTTTGATGAGTTGCGTGGTAGTGCTATGTTTTCAAAGATTAATCTTCGTTCAGGCTACCATCAGTTTAGGATCCGTGAATTAGATATTTCACAGAATTCCTTCCGTTCCCAGCACAGACATTTTGAATTCTTGGTGATGTCTTTTGGTTTGACGAATGCACCCTCTACCTTTATGGATATAATGAACAGAGTGTTCAAGGACTTTCTGGACCAGTTCGTAGTCATGTTTATAAATGATGTTTTGGTGTATTCCCGCAATAATATGGAGCATGCCCGACATTTGCGTTTAGTTTTGTCTACCTTGAGGGACCATAAGTTGTTTGCTAAGCTAAGCAAGTGCGAGTTCTAGTTGCCTCAAGTTTCTTTCTTGGGTCATGTGGTTAATAAGGACGGAATCTTTGTTGACCCGGAGAACATAACTGCTGTTATGGATTGGCCTAGGCCTGCCACACCCAAGGAGATAAGGAGCTTCCTAGGGCTGGCCGGTTATTATAGAAGGTTTGTAGAAGGGTTCTCTACATTGTTTGCGTCGTTGACTAAATTGACGTAGAAGAACGCAGCTTTCGTTTAGAGCGAGGTGTGCGAAGAAGTTTTTCTGGAATTGAAGAGGAGATTGTGCACTGCTCCGGTGTTGACCTTGTCAACCGAAGGAGTGGAATATGCCATTTATGTGGATGCATCATATGTTAGTCTGGGTTGTGTGCTGATGTAGAAAGGTACAGTGATTGCGTATGGGTCTAGGCAGTTAAAGATTCATAAGAAGAACTACCATACGCATGATTTGGAGTTCGCAGCTGTAATTTATGTACTAAAATTATGGAGGCATCTATTGTATGGTGTGTTGTGTAAGATTTACACCGATCATAAGAGCTTGAAGTACGTTTCCACTCAAAGGGAGTTAAATTTGCGCCAGCGAAGATGGTTAAAGTATTTAGCAGATTATGATGTCGAGATCCAGTACCATCCGGGAAAAGCTAATGTTATAGCCGATGCCTTGAGTAGGAAGACAGCTAAGATTTTTAATCTTTCTATAGATTCTCTGGTTGAGGAGTTTTTAATGATGAATATTTCTGTTGGTAGTTGTAACACGTCAAGTAGTTTGGAGGTTGCTGAGCCTTCATGGATTGCACTCACAAGACTGCATCAGATGGAAGATCTTAATTTGTTGCACCATTACAAGAGAACTGAGAAAGGGGAGTTACCAAATTTTTCGAGCGATGACGCGGGTACCTTGAAGTACCGCGGCAGATTTTGTATCCCTGCTATTGAGGACATTCGATTTAAGTTGTGCAGTGAGGTGCACAGTTCTAGTGTTGCCTACCACCCAGGTTCTACAAAGATGTATCAAGATCTAAATCAGATTATCTGGTGGTTTGGAATGAAGGGTGATATAGCCAGTTTGTGTCTGAATGTTTAACATGCAAGTGTGTTAAGGCCGATCATAGAGGATCTGGATCCCCTGGAGTTCCTCCGGAACTCCAGGGGTTTGAGTTTGCGTTTTGGGGAAAAATGGAGCGGAATCGGAAAAAATGGTTAACATGAAAGTTGTAGATACCGCCGAGATGAATAACTTTCATGTTAAACATTTTTTGATTTGAAGTCGTTTAGACCCCCGATTTGGCCCCCGAAAAAAAACTGTCCGAAAATAATTAATTTAATTATTTTCGGACAGCTTTTTTTCGGGGGCCAAATCGGGGGTCTAAACGACTTCAAATCAAAAAATGTTCAACATAAATGTTATTCTTCTCGCTGGTATCTACAACTTTCATGTTAACCATTTTTTTTCGATTCCGCTCCATTTTTTTTCGAAACGCGAACTCCACCCCCTGGAGTTCCTCCTGGAACTCCAGGGGATCCGGATCCAATCATAGAAGGTCTGGTGGCAAGTTGACGCCTTTGGATATTCCAATCTAGAAATGGGAGAGTATTTCCATGGACTTCATTACGGGTTTACCGAGATCTCCCCGAGGTCATGATTCTGTTTGGGTGATAGTAGATCGACTGACGAAGTGTGCTCACTTCATGCCGTTTAAGATTGGTTACTCCATGTAGAAGATAGTCGAATTATATTTAGATGAAGTCATCAGATTGCATGGGGTACCAGTTAGAATTGTATCATATCGAGACTCCAGGTTTACGTCTCGCTTTTGGAAAAGCTTATAAGAAGAGTTGGGTACCGATCTGAGGTATTCCACCGCTTATCATCCGCAAACTAATGGTCAAACGGATCGAGAGAGTAAATCAGATCGTGGAGGATATGATCAGATGTTATATTTTGGACCATGGAGGAGCGTGGGATGAGCGACTCAGATTGATGGAGTTTGCATACAATAATAGTTATCAAGAAAGTTTACAGATGACCCCGTTTGAGGACTTGTATGGGAGGCGATCCAGAACTCCTTTGTTTTGGGCCGAGGTCGGTGAGAGAACGTTGTTAGGTCCTGAAGCACCAGAAGAGATGGAAATATCTATAAAGCTTATTTGAGAGAAGCTTCGGATAGCGCAGGAACGTTATGAGAAGAATGGCAATCGGTGTAGGACTGATTTGGAGTTTGTTGTTGGGGACCTGGTTTTTCTGAAGGTTTCCCCAATATTCGGAATTAAAAGATTTGGAAAGAATCATAAGTTGGACCCGAGGTATGTGGGACCTTTTAGGGTTATTGAGCGTATTGGAGTATCAGCTTATAGGCTGGATTTGTCCGCAAATTTTCTTGTTGTGCACGACGTGTTTCACGTGAGCCAGTTGCGGAAATGTGTTCTCAGCGACCGACAGATTCTTGATGTTGTGCCCAAGTTGGAGTCTAATCTTTCCTATGTTGAGATGGCTGCCCGCATTCTGGATACTCAAGATCGAGTGTTGCGGAGGAAAACCATACCAATCGTTAAAGTTTTGTGGCAAAACCAAGACGTGGAAAGCGCCACTTGGGAGTTGGAGTCAGCTATGAGGGAGGCCCATCCTCATCTGTTCTCCTAGTTGATTGGTATGTAAACTTTTCAATAACACTTAGTTTTTTCTTTTTTTTTCTTTTGTAATAGAGGTTTTGTGCGTAAAGTTTCGGGATGAAACTTTCTTTTAGGGGGAGTGGTTGTAACGCCCCCGATTTTTCGATATTTTGTTTAATTCATTATCTGGCGTGTTTTTGACGTCAGGGTGTTACATTGACGCGTTTTTGGCATATGTCATTGTTAGAGCGTGGTTTTAGCTCTTAGGTTTTTCAATGTGTGGCTAGTTTTAGCCTGTTTGCAAGATTTCTTAGAGAGACGGGTCTATTTTGGTGACTCGGTGGAGCTTCTTTAGGAATGCCTGCGTTTTGGCTTCGGGAGGTGTTTATCCGAGTTTGGTTCGTCGAATCTTAATTTCGACTGTGCCGTTGGTTTTGTAGCGTTGGTATTTAGCTACGATGTGATTTTTGTAGAAATCCGTGGTAGCGCGAATTTTGGGTCATTTGGACCATTATTTAATAATAAACTATTATTATAATACTTATATTTATAAGTAAAAAAAGCCTTCTAAATAGACAAACCCTATTCATCGTCTTCTTCTTGAAACCGTCGGCTGTTACGGGAAGAGCGAGAGCGGCGGTCTCTTCTAAGCTTTCGGCCACCGATTTCTGGAGTGTTGGTGCTCGAAAGCATCTTTGGAGAGTAGATCTGGGTAGATCTCACATAGATCTACGTTTCTACGATAAGTTTTTCCCGTTCGTGGATTTTTAGAGGTTTAGGTTGTGGTTTTGACCTTCATTCCTCCCGAAAAGTTTCAGGATTTGCTGCTTAGGCATTTTTGCGGCCAGATCTGTGAAGAAGAGCGTTGTGTAGCCGGATTTCGGCCAAATCGAGGCAAGTGGTGATCTCTTCCCCTTGCCAAGCTTTTCTTTTCCTTGTATATTTTCGTGCTGTTCTTCCTTTCGTAGGTTTTTGGAGTAGGGTAAGATCCGTCCATTGCCGATCAGCTTTATGGTATAGTTTTCCAACCAAGTTCAATTTAATCGATCCTATAAGAGATTGCATAGTAATTAATGAATTTGGGAATAATATGGACATGATAGTTGGTCGATTATATGTCTGATAGTCAAATAAATCTGTCAATTATATGGCCATGATTAGGTTCAATCCCAGCGATTTTATGTCAGTTAAACATAGTTTAATCCATCGTATATGAGGGAATAAATGTCGTCAATTATGGTTCTTAGTAAAATTAAATCTGTAGGTTACTTGATGATTAGTCTAAGTATAATTAGTAGGATATGACTGATTAGGCTAAGTCAGGAAAAGCAATCCTTGATGACAGTAGGCATTTTTCTTGTCATTGAGTCTTAGACTTAAGCTTTTTGTCAAGCAGGTTTAGGCGTTGAGTGGACTCAACGCGGCGTTGAGTGGTTTGGTTTTTCGCTGAGTTTAGCTGGATGGCGTCGAGTATGTTGACTGCACTCGACACGACGTCGAGTGCGTTGACTGCACTCGATGCGGTGTCGAGTACACTCGACGCGGCGTCGAGTGCACTCGACTCTTTTCCATGGACTTAGAATTATTTCGCTGATTCTTATCTGATTCCTTGGGAATGGGCCTCAGGGTGAATTTGGGGTTGTCTTCCTCATTTTAGTAGAATAAACCAGTGTTTGGTTGAAGTTTTACCGATGCATGGATGTTAGGGCCTTTGGTGCCCGGTTTTGTGCATCTTTACCCTATGTGGGTTGGTGACTGCTGGTGTGTTGGGCAGGTCCCTTCCACCGTGTGTTGTGACTGCTGGTGTGTTGGGTAGGTCCCTTCCACCGTAAGTACCGGTTTTTCCCCGATTTTGGGTGTGTGAGGCATGAGACCACCTTTTCTTGGGCCCAGTGAAGCTTTACTATTGGTGTGTTGGGTAGGTCCCTTCCACCATGGTGCGTTGGGTAGGTCCCTCTTACTGCTTGTGTTGGACTTTGCCGATGTTTTTGCTCTCTAATTATGAATTGACCAATTTCTTTTCATCTATGCACGTATTTATGCTTATGTTATTTAAGCCTTGATCCTTATAGCACTTGATGCAACTTGGGTTGTTTTACCTTTGTGAGTTCCTTCATCCCTTTTTCATTAGGCTTAAATATTGATGATTCCTTATAATCATCTAGTCATGGGTTGGTAACCCTTTTGACATTTTTTGTCTATTGATTGAATTCTATTGCCACTTGTATTTTCTTGTTGAGGTGTTCTTTTTTTTGAATGCCTCGGGTTTAGGGCAGTATTCGGGTGAGCGACTAGGTTTCGAAGTTTGCTAGTGGACTGCTGTTTTGCAGAGGTTTTCCTCACAGTAGTGAGGTAGTGTTTTGTTGCTTTCATGTTAGTATAAATATACATGCTCTCCAGTGGGTTAATGTCAGGCTGTTGACGCCCACTGGGGGTTTTCTTTTGAAATGCTAATTACTTTGCTAAGCTGCCTAGTTGGCCTGTTTTGTGGTTGTGTTTACTTGCTCTCTGGGAATGTTTATGCTAGGTTGCATGTTAGGTATTTTAACTTATAAAATCATTACTACTAGTATTTCATACATGCCATCTTTCTAAAACTAAAATGTCATTTTCTAACTAACGTAAAGACTATTTCTATACTTATAATGAATCTACAGTCTTGCATACCACGAGTTGTCCTTCGGGGATGTTTATGCTCGTGTAGGATGTTAATCCAACATAATCAAAATATTTCCGCAGCGTATAACTGTACTTTTACTCGTGGACTAGTTGATCCACTGTGCCGAGAGATATGACCATCTAAACTTAAACTGGTTTTTACTTAATAAATTATGGATTTCATATAAACTGTAGAGTTTGAAGTCTTGCTTGAGCGTCTGCAGTTATCCCCTACATGGCGTGGCATCACAGTGCATATTTTCTCTTACTCTGATATAAATTAAATGTTGAGAAAATGCGGGTTGTGACACCAGACAAGGTTAGATCCGTTGTGACGGTAGATGGTTTCCTTGGGGCATGGGAATATTACGGTACGAACGGTGGATTTGGGTGGGAAAGGCTTGGGATTGTGATGTGGTAAGGCGTGGTTTGTCTCTGCGGTCGGTTGGCTAGCCCGTGACATGCAAGTCATGTGTGGAGAGTGTTCCGGCGAGACAAGCCCCCTTCTGTGAAACTAACGAGGGCGCCAAGCTTTGGAAAAGCCCGGACGATACCAGTTGGGTCCTGCTGGGTCTCCTTTGGTGGACGTTGTCCCGATATTAGAGCCGAGCCTGGGTCGTCGCGAACTGGTGGGGTCTATCAAGGGTTCTTAGTATTAGTTGTTTTGTGTGTATGGCGGAATCCTGATGTGAGAAGTTAGAGCTTGCAAGCAAGTCTGGGTTTTGAGATCCACGAATGGGTGGGGCCGAGGCAAGAGTTCTGTGTGGCGGCTTGTATGCCGTTAGGGGAAATTGGAAGTACCCTTGTGTTTGCGGCTTGAACGCCGATGGGGAAATTGGAAGTACCCGATTTGATGATGTGTTAGAAGTATACGCCCTAGGGTTCCTTGGGTGAAGCCCAGGTGTGCATACATGTTGAATAGTAGACCCCTTTTATTTCATGCTCAACATAGAAATATGTTTGTTGTATGAGATATCCAAACCTATTTTACTACTTTCAATGTATTGTATATTTGCATACGAAGTGCTAACATGCAGGGTGATGGAGTGCCCCGGGATCCACTGGTGACGGCCGGGAGGAGATGTGTTGGTTACACAGTTGAGGTCAGTCTTTGCTGGCCCACGTTACAACCAATTTTTACAGGGCAAGGATCGCAAGTAGGAGCTAGCTCGCCGGCCAAAAAGGCCTAAGCCTCATGAAGTGTTTTGTGTTGTGTAATATCTCTGTTTGGTGGAATTTTATGCTTGATGCACTATGTATCCGGCTTGTAAGCCGAGGTAGCCTAGGAGTGCTTATGCACATTGACCTATGATGTTATTATTTGAGTATTGGACTCTTATTTGTTGTAAGGCCTTAAGGTCATGTTGATACTCACATGTTAGTGGATAACTTCTAGTCTTGTTTTCTATTTCCGCTGTGTTTAGTCTGAGTTTTGAGTTTGGTAATTTTATACCATCTTATAATGCTTAAGCTGTGGCGTCTGTATATTGTGGGGCCCCGGCCAGACCCATATTATACGGTCATTATAGGGGAGGTGTTACAATTTTGTATCAGAGGGAGGTTAGTGTCAAAGGTAAGGATTCGTGGTCGAATGTCATAATAAGATAACGTTAAGAAGTTATCCATATAGGAGTATCGCAGAACCGTGAGTGTCCTAGTGTCTAAGTTTTGCGAATAAAGGCTGATTCTTGTTTTACCTTACTTTTGCTAAGGGTGCAAGCGATGAGGCGGGGACGTCGAGGCCGCGAGAGGAGCCTTCGGCGAGCAGTGCTACTGCTCCAGTTCTATTGGGCATGGGGGTAACCCTGGCCGATTTATATTGCATACTTGCAGAAGCAATGGTAGCGGCCTAAGCCGCAGCGGCGACGCAAGCTGTGACCCCTATCGTACAGGAAACGACTCATGTTACCTTGAATGTGACACTGGCCACACAGGGTGGGGGAGCCAGGCAAGCAGAGCTTTTGGCATAAAGAGTGGTGGTCGGATAGGGAGATCGACGGATGAAGTATTTCTTAAGCTTTCACCCTCCAACGTTTAAGGGAGTCGGCACGCCGACCGTTTCAGAGGACTAGTGGGCGAGAATTCAAGAATTGTTAAGGGCGGCAGAGACGCCAGAGGAGAAGAAATCGGAGTTTGTTGTTTTCATGTTAGAAGGAGACGCTAAGCTGTGGTGGGTGAGCCATAGTGGTCGCCAGTTCCCTGGACGCACCCTGTTCATAAAAGTGTTTGGGAATGATTTCTTGAAGATGTATATCCCATCGTCGATGAGGTTGGCCCTTCAAAGACAATTTCTACACTTGGTGCAACGGGACAAGACAGTGGATGAGTACGTCCAGGAGTTCACTCATTTGGGTCGATATGCTGGAACGACCATGGAAGACGATGAGGAGAGGGATAACCTCTTTTAACATGGATTGCAAGAGAATCTGAGACAACCACTCATAACTATGAAGAATGCGGGCTTCAACGAGTTAATCGAGGCTACTAGGACGTTGGAGAGCGATATGGAGTGAACCCAATATCGGAAGGGTTTTGCAGCCAAATAGGTAGAAGGAAAGCCTTCTCAATCACAAGGAAAATCTGAAGGAAATAGGTGGAAAAAGAAGCCTCATCCCTACAAGACTTAGGAGAAGAGTAGTACCGTCGGGGGGTCTCGCTTCAAGGGACCACCATCGTGCTACAAGTGTGGCAAGATGGGCCACATAGCTCATTTTTGCACTGAAGGTGGCGCTGAGAAGGAGCCAAGGCAAGAGCAGTCGGTGCGCTCCGGGCCCAGTGCGGCGGAGAAGGGAAAAATGGCGGAGTCGAGCGCTTCTCATTTCCAACCCGTGCAGCCAAGGTCGTATAACCTTGGGCAACAGGAAGCGATCCGCCAACCCGATGTGGTGACAGGTATGGGAAAGTTTAAGTTCATTTATTTATTTTATACTTTCGAGACCTTTTATGTATGTCGCCGGTGTTGTAGGCTTTGTTCTAGTTTCCGGTTACCCCACTAGGGTATTTTTCGATACGGGTGTGTCACATTCTTTTCTTGCGGAAATCTTCATCCGAAGAATTGGAGTCGAACCCTCTTCGACGGGAGCAGAGCTTAGGGTGTGCATGCCCAATGGGTCCTTCATGACCACCAAGACGAGAGGGCGCATTGGTTGGAGTCTAGACGGAGTTGATTTCGGATTGGTAGCAGTGGTTCTACCGTTGGCCGAATTTGATGTGATCTTGGGGATGGACTGGCTTGCAGAGCAGCATGTCGGTATTGACTGTTTGTCAAAGGTAGTGACCCTAAGAAGTGAGGGAAAGGCAAAAGTTATATTTGTGGGCCTTAATGGAGTGTCCTGTTCTTTGATTTCGGCCACGCAGTTGGTGTGGGCACTTAGCCATGGAGGAGTAGAACTTATAGCATTGTTGGAAGTTCGCCTATCCAAGTTATCACTTGGAGAAGTGCCGGTAGTGGCAGAATTCGAGGATGTGTTTCCCGAGGAGCTTCATGGAGGACCTCCTTGACGGGAGATTGATTTCTCGATTGAGTTAGTGCTAGAGGCTAGGCCGGTGTCACGTCCTCCTTTTAGGATGGCACCAAAGGAGTTGGCCGAACTCAAGGTACATCTGCAGGATCTGTTGGAGCAGGGGTATATTAGACCCAGTTCTTCTCCATGGAGGGCGCCAGTGCTATTTGTGAAGAAGAAAGATGGTAGTATGTGGATGTGCATAGACTATCGAGAGCTGGATAAATTGACCGTCAAGAATAAGTATCTGATTCCACTAATAGATGACATGTTCGACCAGTTAGTGGGGTCAGTGGTGTACTCTAAATTGAATTGGAAGTCAGGATACTATCAGTTGCGTATTCGAGATGAGGACATACCCAAGACATCGTTTGTTACGAGGTATGGTCACTTTGAGTTCTCGGTGATGTCGTTTGGGCTGACGAACACACCATCGGTATTCATGGATTTGATGAACTGAGTTTTTTGGGAGTATTTAGACTCATGTGTGGTTGTCTTCATTGATAATATTTTGGTATACTCCAAATCGGAGGCGGGGCATGAGACTCACTTGAGGGTAGTCTTGCAGGTGTTGAGAGAGAACCTGCTTTATGCAAAGTTCTCGAAATGCGAGTTCTGGTTAGAAAAGGTGGCATTTTTGGGCCATGTGATTAGTGGTGATGGGGTGGCGGTGGATCCGGCGAAAGTTGAAGCCATCAGGGATTGGCCGATTTTGATAACCGTGGCGGAAGTCCGAAGTTTCCTTGAACTAGCCGGGTTCTATAGGAGGTTCATGGAAAACTTTTCGCAGATATCTCTACCCCTCACTTCCCTGACTCGTAAGGACCAGAAGTTCGTATGGACTCAACAGTGCTGTCAAGCATTTAACACCTTGAAGGAAATGATGATGACAGCTCCGATCTTATGTCTTCCTAAAGGGACGGAAGGATTTCAGATTTTCAGTGATGCATCAGGATGCAGTTTAGGTTGCGTGTTAGTGCAACATGGCAATGTGATAGCCTTTGGGTCTAGGCAGTTGAAACCTCATGAGAGGAATTACCCCATCCATGACTTGGAGTTGACGGCGGGAATTTTTGCGTTGAAATTATGGCGGCACTATGTGTATGGTGCGAACGTGGAGATCTTCACGGACCACAAAAGCTTGAAGTATCTTCTGGATCAAAAGGATTTAAATATGCAGCAGCACAGATGGGTCGAGTTCCTTGGGGACTATTACGTGGCAATACAATATACGCCAGACAAAGCCAACGTGGTGGCAGATGCCTTGAGTAGAAAGTTTTCTGGACAAGGGAATTGGATTGAAGCTCATGATGAGCACTTGGTGCGAGACTTTGAGTCCCTCGGCATCGTTTGTGTAGCAAGAGGCGAGTCTAGCATGGCTCGGTTGAACTGGATCGAGTTGCAAAATGACTTATCCGATCGTGTTCGGGAAGCGACTAGTTTGTATGTAGAGTTCCAGCCATTTGTGGTAAAATCTCAAAAGGGTGAAGGTAGCGCCTGGGAGATGATTGATGGGATCCTGAGGAAGGACGGAAGGATATGTGTACCGCAGTTCGGCAAGCTCCGTGAGGAGTTTATGTTTGAGGCTCATTTTACGAAGTACTCCATTCACCCGGCAGTCTGAAGATGTACTTGGATATGAAGAAATCCTTTTGGTGGCCTAGTTTGAACCGGGATGTAGCTTTGTACGTGAGTCGGTGCCAAACTTGTGTTTGAGTGAAGGCCGAGTGTCAGAAGCCGGGAGGGTTCCTGAAGCCTCTTCCTATCCCTGAGTGGAAATTTGATGACATCTCCATGGACTTTGTGCATGGGTTACCTCGATCGTAGCAGGGTAATGATGCGATTTGGGTGATCATGGATCGCTTGACCAAAGTGGCTCATTTCATCCCAAATCGGAAAGAGGACAGTGTGGAGAAGCTGCTAGAGTTGTATGATCGCAACATTGTGTGACTGCATGGGATTCCTAAGAGTATCGTTAGTGATCGCGATGGACGATTCACGTCCAAAGACTGGAGGCTGGTACAAAAGAGTCTGGGCATGAAGCTCAAATTCAATATGACGTTCCATCCTAAAACCGATGGATAAACAAAAAGAACAAATCGTATAATGGAGGATATGCTGAGAATGTGTACCCTTGTTTTTGGAAATAAGTGGGAAGATCATCTCTTCATGGTGGAGTTTGCCTATAATAACAGTTACCAGGCAAGTATAAAGATGGCGCCATATGAAGCTTTGTATGGAAGGCGGTGTCGAACACCGATGTCTTGAGCAGAGGCGGAAGGCACCAAACGTTTGGGAAAAGAGGTGGTGACTGATGCTTGTGAGTTGGTGCGGACCATTCAAGAGCGCATGAAGGTTGCTTGGGATCGGAAAGCGAAGTATTTCAACGCTCGCTACAGGAACGTGGAGTTTACGGTATGCGATTGGGTCTATCTAAAGATTAAGCAATTCAAAGGCATTTCGCGGATTCGCTGACTCAAGAAGTTGAGTCCGAGGTTTTTAGGGCCGTTCAAAGTTTTGGAACATACCGAAGAAGCAACTTACCTGTTGGCATTGTTTACAGAATTGAGTGGATTACATGATGTCTTCCATGTCTCCATCTTGAGGAAAGCCTTGGTGGAGGCAAGTGTTGCGGTCGAGTCGGCGACAGTGCCGATAGACGAGGACTTGGGGAAGAAAGTTCGCCCAATGAGCATAGAGGATTCAGATGTTCGGCAGTTACAGAAATGAGAGGTTAAGCTCGTAAAGGTACGTTGGGACAAATGCAGGCGAGACGATTTCTCTTGGTAGCGTGAGCACGTAATGCGGGAGGACTTCCCAGAACTCTTTACTTCAAGTATGCTTTTTGTTTGTGTGCGTATTAAATTTTGAGGACGAAATTCCTCTAAGGGGGGAGGAGTTGTGACACCCCGGTTTTCCAGACATCTTTGGAAGCTACTGCATGGCAGTAGTAGTTATCGCCTGGCAGTAGCCTTATTTTGTCGGGTGTAGAAAGCTCAACGAAAGCCGTTTGTGGAGTGCTGAGAGAGCTATCACTCGGCGGTAGTTAGTTACCCGCGGCGGTAACTCCAGGGTTTTTATCGAGAACGTTGAGTTCAGGAAGCTATCTCTCGGTGGTAGGTAGCTACCACTCGACGGTAGCTTGGCGTTGAGGGCGTTGAGAGGCAGGCATTGAGTGGTAGGCATTGAGTGAGCTACCGCTGGCGTTAGCGTGGCCTTATTTTCTTGGCCGAGCTCTCGGGAATCTACCGCACGGTGGTAGGTAGTTACCGCCCGACGATAGCTCGCGGAAGCAATTGCGTCGTTTGGATTTTTAGCTGTCCGATCTCACTTAGGATATGATCCTAAGGCCCAAAACTCTCCCTCCAGAGTACTTATATAGGGTTGAGCGGGATTTCTCCCTCATTCCTTCTCTTTTTGGAGTTTTTCTAGGGTTTGGAAGAGAGAGTGGGAGGAGGAAGAAGAGAAATTTCTTCCGCCATCGGCGGAGCTTCAGAGCCTCGATCGTTGATCCGAGTCCAAATCCGTGGAGAGGACTTGGAGGCGCTCATTTTCATCCGTGCAAGGAAAGGATTCCATGGCGAGGAAGACGGGTCGTAAGGTAACGACATTTCTTCTCTCGGTTTTAGGTTGCGTGCATGACATCTATTCTTTTCTTGCTTTCTTTCAAGCATTCTAGGCACCAGATCTCTCAAATGAGAGGGATTCGAGTTGCCTTGGTTCAAGAGGAGCCACCAGGTCGATTGTGTTCGTCCCCGACATGATTTTGCACTAGAAATTCGCTTTGTTAGTGGATTAGGCATTTTGGGTGAAGCCATAGTCGCGACCGTTAGTCCGACTCGGTGATGTTGCATAGTGAGCCTTAAGGATTTTGTTAGAAATCTGTTAACGACAAGACGTCATTTGTGATGTTGTATGTCCCCCTTATTCCGCGTGAGTATGCGTAATCGGAACCATACAAGGTTAGCTCCATTATGACGGTAGATGGTTTCCTTGGGGCACGGGAACGTTACGGTACGAACATCGGATTTGGGCGGGAAAGACTTTATTGTGATGTACTAAGGCGTGGTTTTTCTCTACGGTCGGTTGGCTAGCCCGTGACGTGCAAGTCATGTGTGGAGAGTGTCCCGGCGAGACAAGTCCTCTTCTGTGAAACTGACGAGGACGCCAAGATTTGAACAAGCCCGGACGATACCAACTGGTTCCCGCTGGGTCTCTTTCGGTGGATGTTGTCCCGATATTGGAGCCAGACCTGGGTCATCGCGAACGGGTGGGGTCTAGCAAGGGTTCTTAGTATCGGTTGTTTTGTGTGTACGGCGGAATCCTGACATGAGAAGTCTGAACGTACAGGCAAGCCCGGGTTTAGAGACCCACGAGCGGGTGGGGCCGAGGCAAGAGTTCCGTGTGGCGGCTTGTATGTCGTTAGGGGAAATTGGAAGTACCCTTGTGTTTGCGTCTTGAACGCCGATGGAGAAATTGGAAGTACCAAATTTGATGATGTGTTAGAAGCATACGCTCTAGGGTGCCTTGGGTAAAGCCCAAGTGTGCATACATACTGCATAGTACGCCCCTTTTATTTCATGTTCAACATAGAAACATGTTTGTTATATGAGACATCCAAACCTGTTTTACTACATTCAATGTACTTGTATATTTGCATAAGAAGTGCTGACCTGCACGGTGATGGTGTGCCAGCGGTCCACTAGGGACGACCGGGAGGAGATATGTTGGATACACAGTTGAGGTCAGTCTTTGCTGACCCACGTTACAACCAATTTTTACAGGGCAAGGATCGCAAGTAGGAGCTAGCTGATAATACATTTTGTAGTCTAAACTATTATGGTATTTTTAGGTTTTTAATACACAAATCATGTCTTGTAAGCTTATATATTGACCTCCTTTTGTATATTTTATTGCCAGTAATGATTTCCCTTCTTTTGCAGATTTTCTTAGTTTTCAGCCAAAATGACTTGGCACGCCCCCATGACACGCCCTCCCTGGGCGTGTCACCGGGCGTGTAACCTGATCCCGAGGAAGATTGCTACCAGAACCCAACTCCCGAGAAAAAACACCTGACACGCCCCCCTACACGCCCTCTCTAGGCGTGTCTTGGGGCGTATCACCCTCATCCTGAAGCCTTCTACCGCATTTAAAGATTTTTCGTTGCTGCACGTCAACGGTACTGACATGCCCACCCTATACGGGCGTGTCACCTGGCCTGTTCCACCTTTTTCGATGACTGATGAATTTCCGACCAATGATTGAGACATGACGTTTCTTACGCGTCCCTCCTACACGGGCGTGTCCACCGACGTACAGAAGAAATCATCATTTTCGTCAGAATTCAGCTCTCGAGGTAAACCCCGTACCTGACATGCCCCCCGGACACGCCCTCCCCGAGCGTGACAGGGGGGCGTGACCATCCCGAAAAAAGTCTATAAATTCAGGCCTCCTCCTTGTGTCCAGCAAGTAGTTTTAGGTTGAGAGGGGAGGTGCTGCCCTTTTGTTTCTATGAGTTTTTCATGCTTCTCCTCTCCCTCTTTCTCATTTTAAGCTTTTTAATCCTAGTTTGTGTACTCCTTTAGTATTAGTTTTTGTAATTGCTTTAGTATCTTAATGTAAATGCTAGCATAGGTTTTTATTTCATTGCACTTGTACTCCTTTATTCCAAGTTGTAACTCTCTTTTAGTATTAATATAAAGTGCCCTTTTTATCTTGGTTCTCTTAATGTACTTCTACTCAACTCTCTTCCTCCACTTCTCCATGATTAACTAATCCTCCTTGTACTCGATCTTGATGATTCGAGGTTCGAGTTGATTAAATTATGATGCTTTAAGTTTACTTTTTCTTTTTAGGGTTTAGGCCTTTGATTTACTCTTGAAAAATCATGTTTGGAGTTATATCGTCGATATATAATTTCCATATTTATTTTCACTCTTAGCTAGCCGAGAGGCTCGTAGTTTGAAGTGAATACTCAAGAGTAAAGAGAGTTGTATGCACCCCTCGAGAGAGGCAGACGTTAAATCTCCCGGATTGGAGTGAAATCCAATAGTGGGGTTCACCGCGTAAAACGAGTTTTAGGTCTCCGATTTGGACGAGAGTTCGGTCGGACATTCCTAAACTCAGTTGGGCCCGACTTCGAGAGAAGCGTGTTCAAGCTTTAGGAACCTCCACGGTCAAGGTCCTTTACCATATTAAGTTAGGATTTATTATCGCATTTTTTTAATCAACTTTTGCCGAGGTGATTCTCGATCGAGTACTTTACTATTTCATCATTTCAACCCCTTATTGTAATCATTTTTAGTAGTTCTTATTTAGCTGCAAGTAGTTCTCTTTTTAGCACAAATATTTCCTTTCTTAATCACAATTGGTTTTCTTTTAACAAACCCTAAAACAATCCTTCGATAAGATAATAGTTTTCGTGTGAGTAAGATTACTCAACGGTTCCCGGATTTTAATATAACACTTGTGTCCCCTAGCTACAGTTCGATAGGTATACTTGCATAGTTGGATTGCTAGTTCGGTTTTTATTCTCTTCACGATTAGTAGACACCAAGTTTTTGGCGGCGTTGCCGGGGAGCAACTTTTGTTGATAATTCAAAAACACGAACCTATTACTTTTATCATTTCTCTTTCTCACCCTCTTTCTTAAAAATTAAAAAATATATAAATTAACTCTCTTAATAGAAACCCGCTTCACAATTTTTCTACACCACCTAACTCTCTCGAAAAGGGCAATGTGGCTTAAAAACCACTATCTTGTCTAGTACCTTGCGAACCCTTTATCGGGTAGCCCTTAGGAAGTTCGAGAGTTAAAACATTAAGAAAATCTATTTCAAAAAAAAATTTAGTAGTTCTCTTTTTCTAGTTTATTTTCTCTTTTTTTATCTTCTCTTCTCCTAGTGCATGACCCGCGAAAATCCGTCGGTTATTTTGGACTTGGACCATGAAATTGAGCGTACTCTTCGGAGAAGATCATGATTTCAAGGCCCTACTCTCCAAATACCGGTTGAGGATTCCGAGTCATTTTCTACTTTAAGAATGAAGAGCCCATCATAGAGGAAGCCCTGCATAGGCCTATGTCCTATTATGCACGGCCGAATCTAGAGGGTACAGAATCAAGCATAGTTCGCCCTGCTATAGCTAATAATAATTTTGAACTTAAGCCTAGTATAATTCAAATGGTGCAGCAGTATGTGCAATATGACAGACTTCAAGATGAGGATCTGAACGTGCATATAACTAGCTTTCTTGAGATTTGTGAAACCTTTAAAATCAATGGTGTTACAAATGATGCTATTAGGCTAAGACTCTTCCGCTTCTCCCTTATAACTAAAGCTAAATAGTGGTTGATGACTCTGCCAAGATGGAGCATCAACACTTGGGATCAACTAACCGAAAAATTTCTAACGAAGTATTTTCCGCCAGCTAAAATTGCAAAACTTAGGAATGATATTTCTGCTTTTTTTCAAATAGATTCTGAATCTCTTTATGAAACTTGGGAAATATTTAAAGAACTCTTAAGACGATGCCTCCATCACGCGCTGTCTGTATGGTTACAAGTGCAGACGTTTTATAACGGGCTAAATCAAAATACAAAGCAAATGATAGACGCAGCTTCCGGTGGTACTTTAAACCACAAAACCCCGGAAGAAGCTCTTGAGCTTTTCAAGGACATGGCCATGAACACATATCAGTGGAATGTGCCTAGGTCCCGCCCAAACAAACCTGCAGGTATCTTTGAAGTAGATAACATCTCCCAGCTAGCTCTGCAAGTGAAAGTATTAAGTAAAAAGATAACGGAGATGACTGCTGCCTCCGCCCCTCAGGTATGAGAATCTGCAACTCCCACTCCCGAAAAATTAGATTATGTTAACAATATGCCTAGGAATGCTTTTCATAATTTTTCTACGGCTAATTTTCCTGCATCGGGCTTTGCTTTTCCGAATAGTTATAATCCCGCTTTACGAAACCACCCAAATTTCTCGTGGAGTAACCCTTCGAACGCAATGCGCCCGCCACCACAAAATGATTTTTCTGCACCACCTCCACCCCTTCAAAATTATCAAAAACCTCTAAGCTTGGAGGAAATGTTTTCAAAATATATGAATGTTAATGACACAACTATAAGAAGCATAGCTGGATCCGTTAAACATCTAGAAAATCAAGTAGGACAACTAGCTAAAATTATATCTGAGCGACCCGCCGGGTCTTTTCCTACCAATACCGAGCCCAACCTGAGAGAGCAAGCGAAAGCTATAACTCTTCGGAGTGGGAAGCAAGTTTCTGGTATGGTTAGCAAAGAGCCCGAGGAAAGCTCCGCCCCCATTTTGAATATTCCACCATCTGCTGAAAAAGAAGTTATCTAAAAGATCTCGCTCCACCACCTATTTTTAAAAATGATCCAACTCCACCATACCATTCCCAACTTAACAAACAACGTCTTGATGATTAGGATACCCGCTTCTTAGAAATGTTTAAGCAAATCCACATAAATCTACCCTTCCACGAAGCGATTACCCAGATGTCGAAGTACGCTAAGTACCTTAAGGACTTCCTGACTAATAAGAAAAAGTTAGAGAACTTATCGCACATCATGTTAAACACCGAGTGCTCTGCTGTCTTGACAAACGGTTTACCAAAGAAGATCAGTGATCCAGGTAGTTTTTCTATACCGTGTGTCTTTGGTGATCTTTTTGTCAAGCATGCATTGGCCGATTTAGGTGCAAGTATCAACCTAATGCCCTTCTCGTTATTTAAGAAGTTAGGAATTGGTAGCCTCAACCCCATGCGTATGAGTATCCAGCTCCCTGATAGATCTGTTAAGTACCCGTTAGGAATAGTGGAGGATGTTCTAGTCAAAGTCGATAAATTCATCTTCTCGGTGGATTTCGTCATATTGGAGATCGAAGAAGACGTCGAGGTTCCCCTGATCCTTGACCGACCCTTCCTTTCCACCTCCCGAGCTATCATTGACATAAGTAATGGCAAGCTCTTCCTACGAGTAGGCGACGATAAAGTGACCTTCTCTATCACCCCTTCGATGAAAAATAACCTAGAGAATGACGACTCATGTTTCTTCTTAGATACTTTAAGTGATGAATCTTCCTACAACATTTCTGACGATGAATTTTATGATTTTTGTTCTTCCTCAACTCTTCCTACTGAAAGTCTACAAGAAACCGCCATGTCCATTGATTCACCCACTTCAAATTTTCCGTATAAGTTAAAAGTCTATGAAGATATTATTTTTGAAAAAGAAAGAACTTCCAAAACATCTTATGAAGAACCCCCTACCCTAGAATTAAAAGGACTACCTGAACATCTCAAGTATGCCTTCCTAGAGAAAAATTCAAAACTGTCAGTGATAGTTTCGGCCTACTTATCTGAATTACAAAATGACAAACTCCTTCTAGTTTTACGTAAACATCGCCAAGCTATTGCCTGACAGATATCTGATATCAAGGGCATTAACCCATCTTTCTGCACCCACAAAATCCTAATGGAAGATAATTCGCGTAATTCAATCCAACCTCAGCACCGTATAAATCCAAATATGAAAGAAGTCGTAAAGGGTGAGGTTATGAAACTGTTAGATGCAAGAATTATCTATCCTATATCTGATAGTCAGTGGGTTAGCCCTGTCCAGGTAGTGCCTAAAAAGGGAGGGATAATTGTAGTTAGTAATGAGAATAATGACTTAATCCCGACACGGACGGTGACGGGGTGGCGAATGTGTATTGACTATCGTAAGTTAAACGACGCCACCCGCAAGGACCACTTTCCCTTGCTGTTCATCAATCAAATCTTAGAGCGATTATTAGGCCATAGCTTTTACTGTTTTCTCGATGGTCTCTCGGGGTATTTTCAAATCCCCATCTCTCCCGAGGAGCAGGAGAAAACTACGTTTACTTGTCCCTTCGGCACCTTCGCTTACCGAAGAATGTTGTTTGGATTATGCAATGCGCCAGCTACATTTCAGCGATGTATGCTCGCTATCTTCGACAAGTACGTAGAAAGCATTATAAAGGTGTTTATGGATGATTTCTTCGTGTTCGGTGATGCCTTTGATAGTTGCTTTGAAAACCTCAAAAAAGTCTTAGAAAGATGCGAAGAAACTAACCTTGCCCTAAATTGGGAAAAATGTCATTTTATGGTGAGGGAAGGGTTAGTTTTGGGTCATAAGATTTCTACGAGAGGAATTGAAGTAGCATAACTAAGATAGAAGTTATCGAGAAGCTGCCGCCGCCTACGAACGTCAAAGCTATAAGAAGTTTCTTAGGACACGCTGGTTTCTACTGCCGCTTCATAAAAGACTTCTCCAAAATTACCAAACCTCTTACTCAAAACTTAGAAAAAGACGCCCCATTTATTTTTGATGACCTTTGTCTATCTGCCTTAGAAACAATTAAAGATAAGTTAATTAATGCCCCTATTATGATAGCTCCGGTGTGGGACCTTCCCTTTGAAATTATGTGCGATGCGAGTAGTTTCGCGGTGGGAGCCGTACTAGGACAACGAATATCTAAAAACTTCCACCCAATCTATTATGCAAGTAAAACACTTACATCGGCAAAAGAGAATTATACCACAACCGAGAAGGAGCTCCTAGTTGTTGTTTTCGCTTTTGATAAATTCCATCTTTATATTACGCTTTCCAAAATTATCGTTTTTACGGACAACTCGGCCCTCAAGTATCTTCTTGCTAAGATGGATGTCAAGCCGCGCCTGATTCGCTGGGTCTTACTCCTCCAGGAGTTTGACTTAGAAATCCATGATAAGCGAGGAGCCGAGAATTTGGCCGCCGACCATCTCTCACGATTAGATAATCCGTATATAGAAAATTTAGATGAAAAATCTTTTAATGATTATTTTTCTGATGAGAAGCTGTTGTTGGGTACATTGGAAAATGTATACCAGATTCGGAGAAGCCTCATCTTAGTCAATGATATGCATCAAATTGTATTTAATAGATGTTTAAGTTGCATTGTGCAGGTTTAAGCATTTGAAGAAAATTTTCTAAGTACAAGTGTCGACACTTGTGAAGAAAACTATGTCGACACCCAGAAGCTGTGTCGACACTTATGAAGAACTTGTGTCGACACTCTGAAGTTTTGTCGACACTTATGAAGAAGTTGTGTCGACACTCAAGTTGTGTCGACTCTTATGAAGAAGTTGTGTTGACACTCAAGCTAAGTCGACAATTCTGAAGAAGCTGTGTCGACACTCAAATTGTGTCGACACCTGAGTTAGGAGTTATGTCGACACCAGATGAAATTGTGTCGACACACAGGACTTGGTCGACACACACTCAACGCCGCCTGGATACTTTCAACACTGTCGACATTCATTCAACGCCGACTGTCGATAATAGCTATGTCGAGACCAGCAGCAGATGTGTCGACACACAGGACTTGTGTCGACACATACTCAACGCCATTTACTAACAACAGTTGTATCAACACCAGAAGCATTTGTGTCGACACACAGGACTTGTGTCGACACATTCAACAGAAGATGTGTCGAGAAGCAGAAGTATGTCTGTGTCGACACTTGGAGTATTGTGTCGACACCATGAAGACTTGTGTCGACACTTGGCCAATATATGTCGACACATATGAAGCAGCCTGCTGAGTGATTTGTACTGAGTTGGAATGACTCTGACGTATCTACTAACATGTCTGGTGACTTGACAGCTGTCATATCCAACCGGTCTGACACCTCTGACAGATCTATCAGTAGTTTGTTAGAAACTGGATCAGCCGGCAACCATGAAGCAAACTCTATATATGAGACAGATCAAAAACTTCAGTGTGGTGTGAAAAAAAGGAAAAGGAGAAACAAACTCAGAATTGTTCTGCAAGAAAGATTCAGATTCCAATCTGAATTTAAGGAAGAAGCTGACTAAAGATCAACTTCAACAGCAAGAAGATCCACCTTATTTTGTTCTATCAAGAAGCTTTGAAAAGCTAAGTCAGGCTGGATCAGAAGGATCAGTTCAGTCAAGAACTGATCAAGAAGGCTACACCAACAGAGGAATCTAGCTGGTGAATTTGTTTGTTTCTTATTACATTTTATTTCTTATAAGATCTATTATCAGATCTGAGTTGTAAGCCTAGTTATAAAGGCTGAGGTAGGGTTGAGGCCTGAGGTAGGATTCTGGGGAAGAATCTGAGGTAGGACTTGTTGAAAGTTTGAGTTGTAAGCCTAGTTATAAAGGCTGAGGTAGGGCTGAGGCCTGAGGTAGGATTCTGGGGAAGAATCTGAGGTAGGACTTATTATATCTGAGCTGTAGGAACCATTTTGGTTCTGAGATTGTAAGATCTGAGGATCTGAGCCAGTGGAAGGAAGTTAGGCTGAATCCAGTTATCTACTGAATAGGCGAAGGGGGGAAAGTGGATGTACCCATATCTTGGGGAACCACTATAGATCTGGTGTTTGCTGTGATGTGTTTATGTTCTGTGATTTGATTAATCTGTGTTGAATAATTATCTATCTGTTTGCCTAAAAGGACTTTAAAAGATTAGAACATATTCACCCCCCCCCCTCTAGGTGTTTAGGCTCATCAAACAAAGTCTTTCAGCTGCTTTTAATTAACACTTCTCTTGCCCCCTGGTTTATAAACATTGCCATCTATTTAGTGGCTCGTGTCCTCCCGAAGGAGTTTTCCTCTCAGCAAAAGAATAAATTCTTTTCTGAGTTAAAGAACTATTTTTGGGAGGATTCGCATCTTTTTCGAGTTTCTGCAGATCAGGTAATAAGGAGATGTGTCTCTTTTGAAGAAGGACAAGATATTCTAAAACACTTACATGAAGGACCGACTGGTGGTCACTATCAAGCTGCTCGCACCGCTCACAAAGTACTTTGCGCGGGTTTTTACTAGCCTAGCTTGTTTAAAGACGTGCAAGCTTTTGTGAGTAGGTGTGATAGTTTCCAACGGTCGGAAAATATTTCCAATAAAAATGAAATGCCGCAAAATTATTTCCTCGAGTGCAAAGTGTTCAACCTCTGGGGAATTGATTTTGTTGGCTCTCTTCCTTCTAGCTTCGGAAACAAATACATTTTAGTTGTCGTCGATTATGTTTCACGATGGGCTGAAGCCCAACCTCTTCCTACTAATAACTCCCGAGTCGTAATTACGTTTTTGAAAAAAATTATTTTCTCGATTCAGTACGCCGCGAGCCATCGTTAGCGATAAGGGTTCACACTTTTGTAACGCGCAGTTTTCAAAAATTCTTATTAAATATGGCGTTACACATAAGCTTTCAACCGCCTACCACCCACAAACTAACGGATAAGTCGAATTAGTGAACAGAGAGATAAAAAGAATTTTAGAAAAGACTGTTTCTACCTCTAGAAATGACTGGTCAACAAAATTAGACGATGCTCTATGGGCCTACCGAACAGCGTACAAAACCGTCATCGGATGTACGCCGTATCGGTTGGTTTATGGAAAATCGTGTCATTTACACGTAGTATTAGAACACCGTGCTTTTTGGGCATTAAGGTTTTTAAATTTTGATCCCCACTCTGTCGATAATTTTCAAAAATTCCAATTTAACAAACTCGACGAGTGGCGCTCTTACGCATACAAAAATAACAACTTTTATAAAGAGCGGACGAAACGTTTTCACGACAAACACTTAAGACACCCAAAAATCTTCAAACCGGACGACCAAGTTCTTTTATATAATTCACGTTTACGTTTATTTTCTGGCAAACTAAAGTCACGATGGTCTGGGCGATTTTTTGTTAAAGAAGTTTTTCCGTATGACACTGTGTTAATTTCACATCCTGATAAGGGCGATTTCAAAGTGAATGTGCAACGTCTTAAACTCTATTTTTCTGGTGATGATGATGTCAGTCCGAACAATATTAACTTTCTTCTGCACGAACTTTAAACTAACTTGAGACTATTTATTTTTGTTAAAAACTTTAATTATTATTTTGGACAATAATCTTTTGGACAATATTATTTTGTTGCGTCGGGCTCAAACGACGTTTTAAACAAAAGCGCTCTTGGGAGGCAACCCAAGTTTTTTTTTGTCTTTTTAATTTTACACTTTTTGCCCCGGACGGCTCCGATAAGCTGAAGCTTCTGCGAGCGTCTGCTCCAACACTGTTGAATCCATCACGAAGTCCAATGATGACATTTCATGAAGTTCCAAAGCGCAAGCATGGGGGAGCAGCATCAATCAACATTCGCGACGCATAAATCCAGGGAAGTACCTATTTTTCAATTATGTACTTTTGTTTCTATTTTAATTTCTCTCTCTCCTTCCCCTCCTTTCTCCATTGAGGATAATGTCCATTTTAAGCTCGGGAGGGGATTTCCTCCTTCTCTTTTCTTTATTTTATTTCCTTTAAAAAAAATCAAAATCCAAAAAAAGAGAATATCTTAACCCCCCCCCCCCCAAAAAAAGAAAGTATCTTTAAAAACCCAAAAAAAAATATAATATTTCAAAATAAAAAAAATTCATTATGTTATTTGTTTTACTTTAATAGTTTAAACTAATCTTGGTATTTCAATAGTACCATTTGTTTTTGTTTTGTTTTTCTCAAAATTCCATATAACGATTTAGGTAATTATAATATTTCTAATCGTTCTTTTTAATTATGTTTCACATGTAAAATATTGGTTATACTGTGTTTCTAATTCACGATAGCATGTTAACGTGAAACATTTTTCTAAAGCTCGCATTTTTATTATGGTTTTCATTTTTTATTTTCTTTACTTTCTTGAAAATCTTTCATCCACTATTTTCCTTCTCGTTTTTGGATAATTTTTGTAATGTCAACTTTTGATTAGCGTAGTAAATGTGAACGATCCAAGTCGCCTATTATTTCTATTTTCAAGATAATTTCATTAGTCTTCTTTTATTATCTAGGATTTGTTTTTTGAAATTTTTCAAAGCTTATGCTTTAGATAAATTTAAAAACATGAAAATGATTTAGGCCGTTTTTATTTTCGTTTGAGCCTTCTTGCCAACCTAAAATTTTTTATCCCTAGTTAGCCTCTTTTGAGCATTTATCCGATTTCAATTGATAGCTCCACTTATCATTTCATGTTCACCAAAGCTAAAATTTCCCAACCTATCTAATCACACTAACCTTTTGAGTTTCATAAAAAAAATTTTATGATTATGATTGGGTTATTTTGTGATATATTTGGAGAATTTTTTGAAAAAGTATGCTCAAAAGAAGTGTTTACTTTTGTTTGGTCAATTTCAAAATGAAAAGAAAAATTTTTTTTGGCCTTTGTTTTGAAAAAAAAGGAAAGAAAAGAAAATGGAAAAGAAAAATATTTTATTTATGATGAAATTTTTGAAACTCTTTATTTTGATTTAGTGTGACTTTTGAGCCTCCTTGTTTATCTTTGAATTCCACTCCTAATCATAATCCTAAACAAAATATTTCGGTCCTAATAAGCCCTTTTGATTCATGTTTTTGAATTTTATTTATTAGCTAAGTAAAGAAGAAAAGTAAAATAGTAAAGTTTTGATTTAAATTTAGATTTTTGTTATTTGATTGATATAGTTATAATGTGTCTCTTGGATCTAGTAACAACTCAATGCGTTTTTTCATTTCGTTGCTTTGCTTAAATTTATTTAAAGAATTTTATTAAAATTTTAGATGATTTATTTTCGTTAGTAAAGTTTATAAATTGTTAAATCATGTTTAAGTAATTGTTTTATGTTTACGTTTTACCTTCTCCCTACTTAGAATTTTGCATAGTACTTGTGTAAGCATAATTAAAACTTTTTGATTAGTCACTTTTATGTTAGTTAGTTTTTATCTTTGCTTGGGACAAGCAAAGCTTAAGCTTGGGGGAATTTGATAATACGTTTTGTAGTCTAAACTATTAGAGTATTTTTAGGTTTTTAATACACAAATCATGTCTTGTAAGCTTATATATTGACCTCCTTTTGTATATTTTATTACCACTAATGATTTCTCTTCTTTTTGCAGATTTTCTCAGTTTTCGGCCAAAATGACCTGACACGCCCTCCCTGGGCGTGTCACCGGGCGTTAACCTGATCTCGAGGAAGATTGCTTCTAGAACCTAACTCCCGAGAAAAAACACCTGACACACCCCCTGACACACCCCCTGACACACCCTCCCTGAGCGTGTCTCAGGGCGTGTTACCCTCATCCCGAAGCCTGCTGCTGCATTTAAAGATTTTCAGTTGATGCACATCAATAGTACTGACACTCCCCCCTACACGGGCGTGTCACCGGGCGTGTTCCACCTTTTTCGACGACTGACGGATTTGCGACCAATGATTGAGACATGACGTGCCTTACACGCCCCTCCTACACGGGCGTGTCCGAGGGCGTGTCTACTGATGTACAGAATAAATCATCATTTTCGTCAGAATTCAGCTCCCGAGGTCAACCCCGTACCTGACACGCCCCTCCCCCCCCCCCCCCGAACACGCCCTCCCCAGGCGTGACAGGGGGGCGTGACCATCCCAAAAAAATTTTATAAATTCAGGCCTCCCCCTTATGTCCAATAAGTAGTTTTAGGTTGAGAGGGGAGGTGCTGCCATTTTGTTTCTTGGAGTTTTTCAATCTTCTCCTCTCCCTCTTTCTCATTTTAAGCTTTTTAATCCTAGTTTGTGTACTCCTTTAGTATTAGTTTTTGTAATTGCTTTAGTAGCTTAATGTAAATGCTAGCATAGGTTTTTATTTCATTGCACTTGTACTCCTTTATTCCAAGTTGTAACTCTCTTTTAGTATTAATGTAAAGTGCCCTTTTTATCTTTGTTCTCCTAATTTTCTTCTACCCAACTCTCTTCCTCCACAACTCCATGATTAACTAATCATCCATGTACTCGATCTTGATGATCCGAGGTTCGAGTTGATTAAGTTATGATGTTTTAAGTTTACTTTTCTTTTTAGGGTTTAGGCCTTTGATTTACTCTTGAAAAATCATGTTTGGAGTTATATCATCGATATATAATTTCCATATTTGTTTTCACTCTTAGCTAGCCGAGAGGCTCATAGTTTGAAGTGAACACTCAAGAGTAAAGAGAGTTGCACGCACCCCTCGAGAGAGGAACACGTTAAATCTCACGGATTTGAGTGAAATCCAATTGTGGGGTTTACCGCGTAAAGCAAGCTTTAGGTCTTCGATTTGGACGAGAGTTCGGTCGGACCATCCTAAACTAAGTTGGGCCCGACTTTGAGAGAAGCGTGCTCAAGCTTTAGGAACCTCCACGGTCAAGGTCCTTTACCCTATTAAGTTAGGGTTTATTATCGAATTTTTTTAATCAACTTTTACCGAGGTGATTCTCGATCGAGTACTTTACTATTTCATCGTTTCAACCCCTTTTGTAATCATTTTTAGTAGTTTTTATTTAGCTGCAAGTAGTTCTCATTTTAGCTCAAATATTTCCTTTCTTAATCGCAATTGGTTTTATTTTAACAAACCCTAAAACAATCCTTTGATAAGATAATAGTTTTCGTGTGAGTAAGATTACTCAACGGTTCCCGGATTTTAATACGACACTTGTGTCCCCTAGCTATAGTTCGATAGGTATACTTGCCTAGTTGGATTGTTAGTTCGGTTTTTATTCTCTTCACGATTAGTAGACACCACTAGCTCGTCGGACAAAAAGGCCTAAGCCTCATGAAGTGTTTCGTGTTGTGTAATAGCTCTGTTTGGTGGAATTTTATGCTTAATGCACTATGTATCTGGCTTAAAAGCCGAGGTAGCCTAAGAGTGCTTATGCACGTTGACCTTTGATTTTATTGTTTGAGTCTTGGACTCTTATTTGATGTAAGGCCTTAAGGCCATGTTGATACTCATATGTTAGTGGATAACTTCTAGTCTTGTTTTTTATTTCCGCTGTGTTTAGTCTGAGTTTTGAGTTGGGTAATTTTATATCATCTTATAATGCTTAAGCTGTGGCGTCTGTATGTTGTGGGGTCCCGGCCGGACCCATATTATACAGTCATTACAGGGGAGGTGTTACACACTCTATTTCGTTATATTGTGACAATCAAGCCACAAATATCATTGCTACAAATACGTTGTTCAATGGAAAATAAAGACAACTTAGGATGAAACATGCCTGATTGATCTATCTCACCAGTCAGGGGATAATCTCTCTTTTGGACATGAGATCAAAAGAAAATGTAGCAGATGTCCTTACCAAGGACTTATGTAAGGTTCTAACGACTAAAATATCGGGGGAGATGGGATTAAAGTCCATCTAGTAGGACTTAATACATTGCTTATGTTTAAAATTTTAGAACCGTAGTCTGCTTACATTCAAGCATCTAGAGTTGAGTACACTGAAGTATTTCAGATGCTATCTGATGAAAGCTAGAGATGAATAGTTCCCATTCATTCCAAACTTGATGACTAACGCAATTATTTCATTCAAAGGCTGATTTAGGTATCATTCCAAAAAGGAATACTGAAACTGCTGATATGTGTCATGATATTATGATTATTAGGTATATCATTCCAAACTTGATGATATAATAGTCACAACTTATTGTATCATTCCAAACTTGATGATATAACACAATTGTAAAACGGTTAATAATAATCATAATAATCGAAGGAACATGATTTGATTCTTTGAAATCAATTTTCTATTTTTTTGTAAATTAGATAGAGATGTTGACTTGTGATTTTTTCTTCCTAGTTAGAGTATTACGTTCTTTTACTACTAGAACTAATCACTTTACTTTTGATAGCAAATGTTTAAATTCATAAAGATTTATCTCATGACATTCTTGTTGTAACTATTTGCAGATCAAATAGAGATTGAAGGAGAGAAAGTTGATTTCGATCCGGATGAAGATGATCTACTGTTTGCATAGATTATTTATCATTTTGTGTTTTCCAGTTTTGTTTTTCCTTTTCATGTTTGGAGCCTTTGTTTGAGTTTAGTTTATCAGTTATCTAAAACTCATATTTATGTTTTCTGGAAAAACTAATGTTTTGATCATTATTAACCTTTGCTTTAAGTGACATGTTCTGTGGTACCATTAATATACAATATAGGAGGAGATTGTTAAGGTATATTTATATGAATGGTAACGGGTTCTTATTGGGTTTGGATAGGATTCGGTAGGAATCCAATAACCCGTTGGGGATTTAGGGTTACGTCTATAAATACCTCTATTGGGGGCAACGTGGAGGTTCGTTCCAAACTTGATGGCCACACAGGATGCTTCGAGCGCACTAACAAAAACTCAATTGAAATTATATCACCTCCTTGTGGGGTAGAGATTATTAAGTGGCACTCAAAATATATCGGTGAAAGAATCAGTTGTCTTATTTTATATGTTTAGCTCATAATAAGAAATTTTGGGATGTCGATGAAACATATTTTTGCTTAATTGATAAAATTAGTAGACATTTCAACACTGTACTTGAGGAAATTATCAAGTTATCTAAAGACTATCAAACTCTGTTTTAATACCAAAGCATCGATGGCTATATTTTGTAGTGAGGAATAAATTTTGTGATACGTTATTCTTAAAGATGCAACCATAAGTAGTATTAAAACATTGTTTTGATTTTGTGATACATTATTCTTTATTAAGTCAAGGTAGATATTGCAGTAGAAAACAAGCTAATACCACAAACTTTATGGGAGTGTGATACGAACATACAATTTGTATATGCATTACCTAATTGGGAGGGATCGTGCACAAATTCTAAAGTGTTGTGTTGTTCATTAGAAAGAGTTGATAGATTAGAAGTTCCAATCAATAAATACTATCTCATGGCTGCAGAGTTCACGAGTGGATCAGGTTATCTTGCTCCATATCAGTCAACTCGATATCATCTCAAAGAATGGTCTGCACAAGACAATAATCCAATAACTACAAAGATTTGTTTAATCTAGGACACCCGAATTAAGAGAATTGTATGATTGCTCAAAAAGTGTAGGTACTTGTTAATCCTTTAACGAGTTACTATTCCCATTTTTGATGATTTTTTAAATATCTTTTGATTTATAGAGGTTCAAATTATAAATGATGTTACATCCACAATAATTTCCTTATGTAGACGCGATTATAGAATGATATTAGATTTCTTGTTGGTGTTGATATGGAGATATTAATTTAATAAACAAGTAGGGTTAGTTATGAATACGTTATTGTTTTTAGTTGAGTTCAAGCAACACAATGAGTAAACTAATTTTAGAGATAATTCTCAATGAGTACCATGTTTGATGAAGATTGTCATGAATTGATGCTTTACTCTCTTGTATTGCCAATTTTTTTTATTAATGCTACATATATGTTTTATCATAGCATTTTGATTGCTTATTTTAAGGGAATTGTTATGAGCACCGCAGTTTCGGCTAGGCGCACCGCACTTTCTTCTAATTTTTCGCGTCTTTTGGAAATACGTCTTGTACATGCATTTTGAGAAAAAGTGTTTAACACGAAAATTGTAGTGTTTAACACGAGATCTACAACTTTTGTGTTGAACATTTTTCCTAAAAATGCATGTACAAGGCGTACTTTGGAAATACGCCTAGATTTCACGTCTTTTAGAAATACGCCTTGTACATGCATTTTTAGGAAAATTGTTCAACACGAAAGTCTACAACTTTAATGTTGAACACTTTTTCTAAAAATACACGTACAAGACGTATTTTCAAAAGACGCGAAAAATTAAGAGAAAGTGGTGCGCCTAGCCAAAACTTCGGTGCCCTTATTAAACAGTTTCGCAGAGTTTATGAAATTCAAATAATAATGAAACAGTTTACTCGATATTAAATATTCATTTGAATATATATAAGCATTATATTTATTAATTTTATTTAATTATAAAAGTAAAGATAATAATATTTTTTAATTGTCAAAATAAATTATATTAAATGCACAAGTCCGTGACTGCTTGGTCTTCCAAATGAACATCAAGACGCACATATGCGCGTTCAACTCACTCACATGCTAGGACGGTTAGTTTTTGACCGCTTCACGAGCACATCGACTGGCCCGCAACAAATATATACAAAAATTATTAAACTTTAAAACATCAATATATTAATTTTTAAATATATTAGCATTTTAATTAATTACTAAAAAATTAAAATGTTAATAAAATTTATTAAATATATAGATTTTAAAAAATAAAAATGTTAAATTAAATTTTATAAAGTTAAATAATATATATACATATATTCAAATAACTGTTTAGCGATACATAAACTTTAAAAAAAACTGTTTAACAATACATAAACATAAATAATATACAAAATTTACAAACATTTTCGTTCGGCGGAGCGGCAGCAAAAACAGCTGCATGCTACTGTGTTGCCGCTCCGCCAAATAGAGTCTAAGGCTCTGTTTGGCACGGTGGTGCCGATCATGAACATGGGGGTATACGGGCGTCGTAATGCCACGGTAAGAAACTCGCATTCTTTCTGGCTAGACGTATCAGATAACTTACATAAAAATGTTTGTCTAAATCAGTAAAATTATTAACGCCCACCTAAAAAATTTCATCCACTTTTATGTTCAAATGGATGATGTTTGTTAGGTGATCCTTAACGAATGATGGATTAATCCATGCGTTTACGACCACCACCACTGTGCCAAACGGAGCCAAAGACTCAGTTTGGGGGAAGTTAATTTAAGGTCCGGTTCATGCGATCGTAACCGATTGACCGGTGAAAATAAATCCCCCCAAACGGAGTCTATATTAGAAAAACACTGATTTTGCATGCATCCGAAATTAGGAATTAGTAATCTTGTTATGCATGGAACATTATTATTTTGTTTTTTATTTATTTTGTAGACAATATAATTTTGTGTTTCAATTTATGCATATTCTTATTTTAATTTCTATTCACTATTTTAAATTTTCAATTTTCAATTCCTATCAGTGAATTCCTAGTTGTAGCTTAACAACAAAATTACTAATTCCTGTGTCTAAATTCAAGTTTGAAGTCTGTTGGGTACATTGGAAAATGTCTACCTGATTTGGAGAAGCCTCACTTAGCTCAATGATATACATTAATGTGTATTTGATGTTATTTTGAGTTTATATGCGCAGGTTAAGAATGTGCTAGAATGCAGGAAAAATATTCTAAGTCCATGTGTCGACACCTGAGGAAGCTGTGCCGACACTTCAGTAAGATTGTGTCAACACTTGGAAATAGCTGTGTCGACACTTCAGAGAATTTGTGTCGACACCGGGAGGCAGTGTCGACACACAGAAGATTATAGTCGACATCGGTTGTGTCGACACCGGGAGGCAGTGTCGACACACAGAGGCAGAGTCGACAACAACTGTGTCGACACCTGGAGGCAGTGTCGACACACACTATGTTCTGAGTCTACATCAACTGTGTCGACACACATGACTTGTGTCGACACACAGCTGAGTCTATACCAAGTTGATTGCTGATGAATGGTGAAGTGTTTGTGTCGACACAAATAATCAGTGTCGACACATTCTCAAGATGCAGTATCAAGAAGCTGTGTCGACATCAAGGCAGCTATGTCGACATCACCAAAGGCTGTGTCGACACTTAAGTCACTTGTGTCGACACAGATTGACAAATGATCTCGACACTTTATGACAGACAGACTCGACGCTTTGCTGACAGAGTCAAAGGCTCAAGAACTGTTTGAAGACTTGACAGCTGTGAGTTACAACAAGTTTACTGAAGCTGTCAGACTTGTCAGAAGTTAGTTATAAACCGGATCAGCCGGTTACCATGGATGAAGTCTATAAATAGATGGATTCAGAAGAAGAAACAAATACATAGAGAAGACAAGTATTGTCACAACTAACACAATTAGAGATTAATCTCTGATCAAGAAAGTACAAGTAACAAAGAAAAAGATCTTCGTGAGAAGATCTAAGAAGACGTTCTGAAGTAGTTTACTATTCAGATTCTGTCTATGTGAAATTCAATCAAGAATTCAGAAGTATCTTCAAGAGGTTTGGATAGAGAGATATCCGGCTATTTGAATACAAGGAGGAGACATTCACAGGTCTCTCAAGAAGCAGATACTGAACTAATCTGTCAAGAAGATTCAGATCTATTTCTGAAGTCTAAGAAGGAAGCTGCCAGTCAGTTTTATTCAAAGGAAATCAACCCAACTAAGTTCAGATTCAAGAAGCTTTGAAGAAAGCTAAGATCAAGTTGATTTCAGCCATCAGCCTCTTCAAGAAGCTGATCAAGAAAGTTCTTATCCCTTCTCTCTCAACAGGGGTAAGAGATTACAAAATTCCTTATCAAATTCTGTAGGATCTATTCATAGATCTGAGTTGTAAGCCTATTTTATAAAGGCTGAGTGTAGGAGATTTATTCTCTGAGTGGTAGGGCTGTTTATGCCTGAGTTGTAGGAGAAGGTATTCTCTGAGGTGTAGGCCTTGTGGCAAGGCTGAGGTAGGGCTGTTTATGCCTGAGTTGTAGGAGAAGGTATTCTCTGAGTTGTAGGCCTTGTGGCAAGGCTGAGGTAGGGCTTGTTAGCCTGAGTTGTAGGAATCCTTCTGGATTCTGAGCTGTAGGATCTGAGGATCTGAGTTAAAGGAAGAAGTTAGGCCGACTCTAGCATACTGCTAGATAGGTGAAGGGGGAAAGTGGATGTACCCAGACCTTGGGGAACCACTATAAATCTGTGTGCAATCTGTTATGTGTGTATGATTGTGATTGTTGTGTTGTGTTAGCTATAGAAATATCTGTTTTATTCAAAGAACTGTAGTTATATTCTGCCTTAAGTTAAATTAAGGAAAAGTACCTATTCACCCCCCCCCCCCCCCTCTAGGTGTTTAGGTAGTCTTGAAAGTAAAACTATCAAAGCCGAAAAGAGTAGAATTGAAATTGGCCCTCAATTCAAATTCTCACCTCTAAATGCGGGAAAATTTTTAGGTCAGACGAACGGACCATGTCACCATCAGGACATAAATACTCCTTTTACTCGTGGGGCCCACCAACAATTTGAAATTTTGTTCCAACCCGAGCTCCTCCTTCCTCATCTCTCGGCGGAAGAATAGGCGGAAACCCCTTCCTCATCTCTCGGCGAAAGAATAGGCGGAAACCTAGACCCAAAACTTTTCCAGCGGGCGCCTCCATCGTTTCTTATCCGTTGAAGGACTTAGATCTCCCCATTCCGATCCTTCTTCCGACGAAAATTTCGTCATTTCCTGCTGTGGAATCATCTCAGTCGGTGCCTTCAAATTTTCCAGCGTGCGCCTCCATTGTTGAAGGACTTAGATCTTCTCCCCATTCTCTGAGAAGGTATTATTTCCTCTGCTTACTCTGAATTTTTGCAGCCGCATTGTGGAGTTGTGGTTGCAGTTGTTTTTCTTTCTCTGGTTTCAGTTCCAGCATGCCCGGGAGCAATGTGATGTGTAGTTATAGTTGTATTTTCTTTCAATGTTCTGTTTCGATGTTTGTTTGCACTCATTTTTTTAGTCTTTAGTTGCAGTTGTATTTCCGTTCAATGCTTTGCAGTCGTTTTTTAGCCTGTAGTTGCAGTTGTATTTTCGTTCAATGCTTTGCAGTCGCTTTTTTAACCCGTAGTTGCAGTTGCATTTCCATTTAATGCTTTGCAGTCGCTTTTTTAACTCGTAGTTGCAGTTGTATTTCCGTTCAATGCTTTGCAGTTGCTTTTTTTACCCGTAATTGCAGTTGTATTTTCATTCAATGCTTTGCAGTCGCATTTTTAACCCACAGTTGCAGTTGTATTTTCGTTCAATGTTTTGCAGTTGAACTTTGAATTCTTAGTTGCAGTTGTATTTAATGAGCCTTCTGATTTTGTAATTCCAGCATGCCCGGGAGCAATCCATTATTGGCAGATTCGCTTTGTTGTGTTAACAATATACCAAGATCTAACACATCCTTACTAGAGCTGTCACGGTTCCGGTTCGGTTCCGGTTCTACTAAAACCATGAACCGAACCGCTAAGGTAACGGTTCTTCAAGTTAGAACCAAAACCTTATTTGGTTTGACCGGTTCCGGTTCTGGTTCCGGTTCCATCATAATTTTTGGAACCATCGTGTCAACGGTTCCGGTTACGGTTTAACAAGAACCAAAACCAAACCGGTCACTAACGGTTCGGTTCGGTTCGGTTCTATGCGGTTCGGTTGGTTCCAATCGGATCCAACTAAAACTAAAACCAAATTTAATAGAATGAAATAAAAGCGGTCTGCAAAAAACTCAAAATACCTTACAAATAGAAATAATTAAGTTGCACACTACTCGACGGTCTCTTCCACGATCGGTGGGCTAGTATGTGTCGTCTTCCTACGCGTGTAAACTTGCTACGATGTCTAGTTGGCTTGTGCGCGTCTCGTCTACATGCTTTTATATAGTTCGGTCTGGTTCAAATGAGTTCCAACTAAAACAAAACCAAACTTGACGGAATGAAATAAAAGCGGTCTGCAAATAGTAAACTCAAAACAACAATGAAATAAAAATAATTAAGTTGCGCACTCCTCGTCGGTCTCTTCCACGATCTGTGGGCTAGTATCTGTCGCTTTGCTACGTGTAAAAACTTACCACAACGCCTAGTCGACTTGCGCGTATCTCGCCAGCTTGCGCAACCGTAATAATCAGCTACAATTAGTTGTGTTTTTCGTGATTACTATTTAATAGTAATTATATACCTTCTATATTCTTAAAATAAAATATTTCAGAAAAATATATAAGTAAAATTGAAAATACATTATATAACTGTATAAAAATCAAAACTGTACTGTAAAAACCGACTTCAAACCGCACCAATGTCAAACCATACCACACGTTTTTAGTGCGGTTTGTTCAGTCCAAAACCGACCCATTTTGGTGTGACTGCAGCTTGGGTTCAAACTGCATCAGTTTCACCCCTGTAGTAAGTATAAATATAATAGATAGATTATAAAATTATAACAATATTATAATAAAATTAATAATAATAAACGGGTTGCGGTTCGGTTTTACTTAGGTCCGGTTCGGATCGGGTCCAAAAATCTTGAAACCGCTTGAGACTTGTATGTTGCGGTTCTGGTTCCGGTTCCGGTCCGGATAATAAAATGTAAGAACCACACCCGAACCAAAGTTATTCACGGTTCCAAAATTCAAACCAGAACCCGAATAATTTGCAAACAGTTCGGTCCGGTTCTTTGCGGTTCCGGTTCGGTTTACGGTTTTCGATTTTAAGTGACAGCTCTAATCCTTACTGAAGGTTGTAGACCGGTTTCTCCTTGTTCTATGTAAATCCCCCAACCATCGGTTTTCTTGCAAGTTTCCTCTGTTAATCATCTCATTCCAGTATCTATCAAACTCGAGCTCACTGTCGCACTTACTCATGCATTGATAAAAGAGCCTGCGTACACTTTTCTCATTATTAAAGCATGGGACTTTTGAAGGTGCTTTCTTGGAGATATGCCACTGACATAAACGGTGACGGGTCCCAGTAAATACCCTTTCAATAGCAACGGTCATAGCTTGGTCTTGATCCGTGAATATTGTTGTCGGTAGTTTGCCACCAACAAATTTCAGGAATATGTTGAAGACCCAACAAAATGAATCGATGGACTCCTCAGAAATAAAAGAACCACCAACAAATACATTCTGCCAGTGATTGTTGACAGCGATAAATGGTGCACAAGCCAAGTTATACTTATTCAATCTGTATGTTGTGTCAAAGATAACTATGTCACCGTAACAGTCATAATCGATTTTGCTTTGACCGTTCATCCAGAAAAAAGAAGTCAATCTATTCACTCATCAGTACGAACATAGTACGAGAACATGTCCTCCAACGGTTTTTCTTGTAGAATCTTCAGCAAACTAAGTGAATCACCCCTTTCAATTAGCGCCTTCTTTTCCCGCTCCACAAAGTTGTAGGCATCCGATTTTGAAAAGCCCACATTCTCGAACCCACCGACTTCATTAGACAAAAAAATTATACGCGTGAACAGTTTTAACTCCCGCGTCCGTCAGATTCTTAATAAGGTTACCCTGCATTTTTGAAATGCTGCGGGCCGATCTCAATAGATGCTGCTCGTTCTCCATCGCTAACGGGTGATTGTGTTACTCGACAAACTTTGTAACTGTCTAATTCCTACCCTCTGTATCAGTGGTAAAATAAATGCATGCGAGACAACCGGTGCGTGTTTCTAATTTACGATATTTTTTGGGTGAGGGTCTCACCTTCTTCAATCCAGCTTTGACGCAGCAAAATGCTCGACATTTTATAATCTAGGTGTGTATCCAGTGGCTCAAATGTTCTTTTTGAACACTAAAACTCATGATATGAGCAGACTCACAGTAAATAGCATACACCTCATCTTCTGAGTGCACAATTGGAAAAACAACCTGTTGTTTGTTGACCTGAAAAAGTATAAAGGTTTAGTTCACTCCTAAACAAACCATCAGAAAATACAAATAATGATAATGCAACAATTAATTTTCAAAACAGTTGAATTTCACATAAAAAATGCAGTCGTAAATCAGAAAACAGTGACAGATTTTAATGCACCACTGCAAAAAGAAAACAAAGCAGTTAAATTTCAGATAAAAAATGCAGTTGAAGAGTAAAATATAAAAACACTAGTTAATGTACAGCATAAAACACACACATCATTTCAAAATAGAATATAGCACTGCCACAAGAAAACCAAGCTTACATTGACTGTTTCATCACCAACATTTTTGGACGAGGCCTGGGCACTTGTTCCCCCGTGAGCCGCCATTTTCTTGCAACTATCAGAAAAATGGCCATGAAAAAAACCTTGAAATTAGATCTAAAATTAAAAAGAGGGATTAACTGATAGATACTAACCTTCGGAGAAAAAATCTCAACTTAAGCATTCAAGAGCTGGGTTTCCGCCACTTCATCTGCCTATGCTGAGGAAGAAGACGTACGAGTGAGAGCAGCGGAAGGAGGAGCTCGGGAAAGAGGAAGGGCCTAGGTTACCGGCAGAGGAGGGAGCGGAAGGAGGAGAACTTTTTTCAGAAGGGGGAGAGCTGCGGAAGGAGGAGATTGGGAAAGGGGAAGGGAAAAATTTTCCAAATGGAGGTGGGCCCCGCGAGTAAAAAGAGTATTTATGTCCTGATGGTGGCATGGTCCGTTCGCCTGACCTAAAATTTTTTCCTAAATTCTTCCCAATGATCGAAGCCTTAAAAAGTTGCAGTGGAAAGGAGGAAATCAGCTCAATTTCGTACACTTCAAATCCCAAAACTATCTGAGAACATATCACACTAAAAAATACATGCAAATTCTCCAAAAAAATGACTCGGTAACATATATGGCTTCATTTGGCCAGGTTGTGGCGGCCGTGAATATGGTGGTCATGAACCTTCGTTCGTGAACACCCGACCTCACATAAAAAAATTCATGCATTTTATACTCAAAATTAATTTATTTTCTTGGCAACGGTCATAACCTCTCTTGCCAAACATACATTCTATGATAACAGTGTTTTTGATCAAACTCACTGAGCAAATTAGCCGTGGCAAACGAAGACATAATTTTTCAACATAAATTTTCAATGGAAAATGTCAACTGAACAAGCTTCAAACAAATCAGGATTAAAGACATGTCAACATAATTTTTCCTCCTATGCTTATGCTGCCAAACACTAACTATATCCAGCTAAATAAATAGAAAACACTTTGCTGTATAAAAAAATATTAAGCATCCCTATATACATACCGGTAAATGAAAAGTTTGACTGTGTGATGAAATTAATTTATTTTCTTGGCAGCGGCCATAACCTCTCTTGCCAAACATATATTCTATGATAACAGTGTTTTTGATCAAACTCACTGGAGCAAATTAGCCGTGGCAAACGAAGACATAATTTTTCAACATAAATTTTCAATGGAAAATGTCAACTGAACAAGCTTCAAACAAATCAGGATTAAAGACATGTCAACATAATTTTTCCTCCTATGCTTATGCTGCCAAACACTAACTATATCCAGCTAAATAAATAGAAAACACTTTGCTGTATAAAAAAATATTAAGCATCCTTATATACATACCGGTAAATGAAAAGTTTGACTGTGTGATGAAATTAATTTATTTTCTTGGCAGCGGCCATAACCTCTCTTGCCAAACATATATTCTATGATAACAGTGTTTTTGATCAAACTCACTGGAGCAAATTAGCCGTGGCAAACGAAGACATAATTTTTCAACATAATTTTTCAATGGAAAATGTCAACTGAACAAGCTTCAAACAAATCAGGATTAAAGACATGTCAACATAATTTTTCCTCCTATGCTTATGCTGCCAAACACTAACTATATCCAGCTAAATAAATAGAAAACACTTTGCTGTATAAAAAAATATTAAGCATCCTTATATACATACCGGTAAATGAAAAGTTTGACTGTGTGATGACACGTGTATCCTAAACCCCAAAGGGCACTACCCTGCTGTACAGTTCAGGTGAAAATTGTTTATTTTACTGATACTTCACTGAAAGTCTGAAACTGTGGCAAGGAAATTTAAAACATAATTAATACAATCTATGGGAAACAACATGCACCTCAAAATGTAGTTGCCCGGGCGCCGATTTAAAGAAGGGCGCCTACACCCCCTGTGAGGGAGTAAAGGAAGCTGATGAAGAACTAATATTATGGCATAGCCCGAGTATTAGTAGTTACTGTTCTTTTGAAGCTAAGTTTCTGTCATCAATGATGCCTCCACTCGTCGGCCTGCAAAGTATCCAAACACATTTTTTTTATGTACTTTTTATCAGTATACTCTAGCAAATTAATTAATATCAAGGAATATGATGATGCTTATGTTGTTTGTGTGATGCAGTATTTTAATGCTAGTTTGTGCCATGTTGGGTTTTTGGCAGAGGAGGTTTCTATTATGAATAGAGGTTCCAATAATAGTTTTTGTAAAGTAGACTTGTTGGGTTTTGGCATACAAAAAAAGGAATGAGCTGATAAAATCAATAGGAATGTATCAGACGACAATCTAAGTCAAGAATCACTAGGCTCTTGGGGAAGAAAACTCCCGTGGCTTCAACCGTCGCCGATGACTACAGGAACATGCCTTGCCACTTCACTTGAAGAAGTAAGACACTCCCAGCTTCATTTGAAGTACAATTATTAAAAACACCCAATGCTCCAAAAGTCCTAGGACAGGTTTGACGAGGCAGGTCTGCAAAGCAAAACTTGGCCCGCAGCCGCGTTCCGGGGTCCGTGTACAAAATCTGTTCAGCGCCCGCAATTTCCATGAGGGAGCAGGATGGAATCCGTTGAACCGCGGTTCCGCTATACGAGCACGGAGTCGCATCCATTTGCTAACTAAGCACCAATGGGAACAAAAGCGGTGGTATAACGAGCACGGGCCCTAATCTTTCATATCTCGTTGACCTTATCGAAAAAGTGCGAACAAACGAGTGCGGAGTCCTAATCTTTCATATCCCAGATAACTTTACTTCCGGTTGACCTTATCACTAAAATCATATAACTATATAATCTCAAGATGTAGCTAGCTTCTATTGGTGAACATATTTGCTAACTGGGCACCAAAGGGAACAAAAGTGGGTGGGAATGACCCTAGCTAAAACTTTTCTTCGATAAAGTAACAATAATCTGAATATTCTTTGCCCTCTTATAGAAGACAAAATTTGAAGCTACGTGGAGAGTTGTAAAGTCGTCAAAGTAAAGAGACAGATCTAATGAATATGAAATCTCACCTCCCCCTAGATAGATTTTATCCATATAAATTTACAAGTTGCTATGTCCATGACCCTACATCCGAACTCAGCGAAGGATCGAAACACAAAGATTTGCAACTTTTACATGTCACTAAAATGAATGGCATCGTTAATACATAGAATTTAAGAAGATTTGAGGATTAGTGACAGCATTTCAAAGAGCAATGGCCCCTTCAAAGTAATCTCATGTCCTCTACCAAATATCTAAGTTATATTGCATGTCATGGTGTGAATCAAAGCACTACGAGGTGCATAAATGAGGAACATGCAATACAATTTGAAGAGTGAGAAAAGCAGGAAAAGGGAAGAGAACACCGTCCATTGACCAGGGTAAAACGTCTATCAGTCAAAGAAGCATGAAAGCGAGAAGATGAACCATTGTAACAGAGACTTTTAGTGAAACGTCCACCACCGGTACTGACCGTCGTTGCCACAGTTTTCCAACCAGGATAAAACGTCCACCACCGGTACCAGTAACACGTGACCGTCGTCCACCATTGTAAAAGAGACATTCAGTGACCGTCGTTGCCTACAAATGTATAGAATATCAAAATAATGCTACAAGTATAATCCACTCTTACCCCTCCCCCTTATATAGATGAGTAGGGATGAAGTACTTTGTTACGGAGAGGAGAGTTGCGCGATCAAGAACAAACAAAAAATTGCATTAATTGGAATGAGCACTGGATACAATCCGAAGCAAGCTTCGACCAACTATCGGAGGCTGGATCTTCCGAAGGACCTTCACTCAAATGAGAGCCAAAAAGACTAGTGATCCAAAGATAATCCAAACACTCTTACCCCTTCCCCTTATATAGATGAGAGAGGGCACACTTAATCAGCATTTAATATAATCAATAAAAAATAATTAATATAATATGATTAATAGTAATTGATTAATATTAACCAATTAATACTAATTAATTGTCAAATCACTGCGGTCTCCAAATGCGATCTCCGGTGGTCCCGACGAGTAGTCGCTCTGGCCAATACGTGATGGTAATATAATCTCCGGTGGTCCAATCGAGTTTATAATTTTGTTTGGGATCTTCATGAATGCGAGGGATGTATAACCTGTGTCTGTGGAATGAAAGGGAGTGAAGATGATGGGAAATAAAAAAGATATTGGGGGGGAGTCTTGAGAAATTTGTGAAGAGAATAAGGAAAAGAAAAAGGGTGGGTATGTGGGGGTGAAACTCGGGCATGTTAGAAGGAAACAATGATGATAGGAGGGGTGGAAGCTAGAAAAAGTAAAGGGGGTATGACTGAGAGAATTTAAAAAACTGGGTGTGATGAGGGAGGGAGGGAAGGAGGTGGGGTTTGTCTTTTAGTGGGGAAAATATATTTATTGTGGCAGCTGGCAGTGAGAGGAAATGGGCTTTGGCTTTTAGTGGGGGAAAAAGGAAGACATATATTGAAACTCGTTGTCTTAGGTGGGATATGGGGGTCGTGGGAGATGGAAAATGGAGCGGGTCTGAAAAAGTAGGTGAAAATAAGATTTCTACAGTTATAGAATGTGGCGTGAGGGGCTTAGGGAATTTGGCGTGAGGGGCTCAGGGGGGGGGGAGGGGGCTCGGAGCATAAGCAGAGCAGACGGTAATGCAGGCTATGTCACCCGACGAACCGCAATGGACAAACGACACTGAATTACTCTCTCTCGATCCAATTCTACGTTTGCACAATTAAAACGCAGCACACCCGATTCGCAATATTATTAATCAAATGCTAACGCACGGGTTCGCCACGCCCTTAGAGATCGAATAAAAACTATGAGCCAATATTCTCCCAAGCGAAAAGGATCTACCCGATCCGTTCGAGCGTGTGTTGTACCAAAAGAGATCTATCGAAAATAAACGATTTGAAAAAAAGTAGATCTCTCCCAACAAAAAGAAAACGAGATCCGCCAATCCTCACAAATTTAAATAGATCAAAAGAAAACAACACAATCGTTTGGATCAAAACCACGATGAATTCAAAACTTCGCAAGCAACGCCAAAGAAAACCACCACAGGATTTATCTAAGAGGGAAACACTCAAAAGTAGAAATTTTGTTACCCCCAATCGGAATGGATGATTCCGATGAAAAAAGTTCGCTCTTCTACGGTTCCGCCGGAGTCACGCCGAACGGAGAGAAGCTCGTTTGCCTTCCTTGCTCCACGCCGGAGAGGGTTCGTCGTCACCGGAGTTGTTGCCCTTGGCCGAAATTACCAAGGAGGGGATTAGTTGGTTGGCCGAACCCTAGGATGGGGAAGCCTATGTTGGCCGAACTCCTTCAAAGGGGAAAGACACCTTCGCTTTGTTGCAAGTCGTTGGAGAGGAGAAGGAGAGTTAAGGTGGAGAAGAGAGGAAGGAAGGGGAGGAGAGGAGGGTGGCCGAACCACTAGAGGGAGAGGAGGGAGGCCGGCGGCCAACAAGGGGAGCAAGAGAGAGGAGATCTCAAATTAGGGTTAAGATTTCTTTTCATTCATCAATAATGATAATTCCACAACATATGGCCTTATATAAGGCTAACAAAATCCGGGCTACATGCAGCCCAATATAAAACAACCAATGGCTAAACACAGGCCAAATTTAAAACATGAATCTGGATAAACACAGTCCAGATCTAAAAACAAATAAACAAGGAAAAATAAATAAAACAATAAGCAAGAATAATATCAAGTGGACGTCTTGCGCCGAGGGCGGAGGCTGTAGCGTCGATCAACAATGTCTCCGCGGCGCCGCAAGTCCTTGACTGGAGAGGACGAGGGATCTTCCGTAAGCGTGCCGGCACCATCATCAACATGCTGGGGTTCGTCGTCTCCATCAATCCTCCCCCGCTCGAAAGTATTCATCACCGATGAGTTGGTTTGAACGTACTGGCGCAGAAGAGCATCATCCAAAAGAGCCACCTCCGATTCAAGTAGCCAAGAGTCATCGGAAGCCGGACGATCACGCCACCGGATCAAGTAGCGGCGAATGTCACCACTTGGAGATGCGACCACTTCATCCTTGAGTATCCTGTCAGGCAAAAAGGAGGTCTTGGGGAACCTTAGAAAAATATTAGTCAAAAAAGGAGAAAAAACTTCTACATCAACATTCAACGTACCTCCAGTGGAAACCGTAGGAGAGAGCGATCCCGGACCAAGCTCACCCCTCAACCCATTAGAGGACACAGTGGACGGAATAAACGGAGAGGCAAATAATTCAAGTGGTGGAGAAACATAAGACGTTAAATCTAAAATATTGAAAATAGGGGATATACCTAAATCAGTGGGTATCTCCAAAAGATATGCGTTTTCTCCTAACTTCTTTAAAATTCGAAAAGGACCGGCTCGCCAATTCGCCAACTTTTTTATGGAGCCCGAAGGCATCCATTCATGGATGAGATGCACCAAGCCTAAATCATCAACATTAAAGTGAGACACTCTCCTATGTACGTTAGCATGAGATTGATAAACTGCATATTGGGTGGTTAACGTTTCATGAATGTGCTTATGTAAATTGTGAATATGAAGAGCGAATTCTTGTGCAAAATTACTTGATTTATAAGATGGAGGTAACAGAACTAAATCAAGTGGCACTGCTGCCTTATAGTCGTTCACGATTTCATTGGGGGATAAGCCCATGGATCTATTTTTAGAGTTATTATACGCAACTTGAGCGTGGGGAAGAATCAGGTCCCAAGTACCCTTGTAATCACCCACCAGGCAACGAAGTAAACTACCCAAACTTCTGTTTACTACTTCTGTTCGTCCATCCATTTGTGGATGGTAGGTCGAAGAAAACAAGAGTTTGGTACCCATAAGCTTCCAAAGGGTCTTCCAAAAATAACTAGTATATTTCATGTCCCTATCAGAAACTATCGTCTTGGGGACACCCCGGTGCACAACGACTTCCTTAAAATATAATTTTGCAATATGCGACGCATCGTTGGTCTTATTACAAGCGATAAAATAAGCTATTTTTGAAAACCGATCTACTACAACCAAGATGGAATCATGAAGTCTAAACGTGATGGGTAGGCCCAAAATGAAATCCATACTAACGTCCACCCAAGGAATGGAGGGAATCGGAAGAGGAGTGTACAGACTGGCATTCGTCTTATTGCCCTTAGCTAATTGGCACACACGACAACTCTTCACAATTTTGTTTACCGTTGATTTGAGACCGGGCCAATGGAACTTAGCCTCCACTAACGTGATGGTCTTGTCACGACCAAAATGACCACCTAAGCCATCGCTATGCAATTCCCAAACGATGAAATGACGTAGGGAAGAACGAGGGATACATAGCTTCGAGTGCTTAAATAGATAACCGTCTCGAATATAATAGGTTGAAATGATAGTGGGAGAGTCTCTTTGAGCGGATGAATAGATTCCCTTGAAATCCGGACAATGAACGTACTCATCCTTAATCCTATCAAATTCAATGACCTTTACTTCTAGTGTAGACAGTAATAAAGAGACACGACTAAGGGCGTCGGCCACACGATTTAGAGTCCCCTTAAGATGCTTTATTATAAATGTGTACTCCTGCAGATAGGAGAACCACTTGGCATGTCGGGGGCTGACCTTGCTTTGAGAGTTGACAAATCTCAAAGCGTCGTGGTCGGATTAGATAACAAACTCCTTTGAGAGTAGATAGTGCCGCCAATGTTGGAGGCAACAAATAACAGCGTAAAACTCCCTATCATAATTAGAATAATTCAACTTCGGACCCGCAAGTTTCTCACTAAAATACCCAATCAGATGACCCTCCTGACTCAAAACACCGCCTATGTCGACTCTAGACGCATCACAAGACAATTCAAAAACCTTATTAAAATCCGGCAACCTCAAAAGTGGAGCTTCCGACATCCGTGATTTAATAGTTTGGAACGCTTTAGTAGCAGATTTGGTCTAAATAAAATCTCTTTTCTTCATACATTCCGTTATCGGCGCCATGATACTACTAAAATCTTGAATGAAGCGACGATAAAAGGTAGTTAGTCAGTGAAAATTCCTAACGTCTCGAATGTTGGTGGGTTCCGACCAATCCCTAATGGCTTGGACCTTCTTAGGATCCACGTGTATGCCTTCCGAACTCACAATATACCCAAGGAATTCTACGGACGTCACATAAAATATACACTTCTTGATATTGACAAATAAATTTTCCCTCCTCAGCGTGGTAAGGATAGTCCTCAAATGTGACTCATGATCGATCAGAGAAGTACTAAAAACGAGGATATCATCGAAATACACAACTATGAATTTTCTCATGAATGGTTGGAAGACATGAGTCATCATCCTAGAGAACGTACTCGGGGCATTGGAAAGCCCAAACGGCATCACTAACCATTCATATAGTTCATCATTCGATTTAAAAGTCGTCTTCCATTCGTCTTCATCCCTAATCCTTATTTGATGGTAGCCACTCCTAAGATTAAACTTAGAAAATATCGTGGCCCCGGCTAACATATCCAACAAGTCATCCAAGCGAGGGATAGGAAACCTATATTTGATCGTGATTTTATTAATAGCCCGGCTATCAACGCACATCCTCCAAGAACCATCTTTCTTAGGGGCTAGTAAAGCGGGTACGACACAAGGACTCTTGTTATGGCGAATAAACCCTTTGCTTAGCAAATCCGAAATTTGAGTTTGCAATTCAAGGTGTGCAGAGGGGTTAAGTCGATAATGAGGAAGGTTGGGTAAAGAGGAACCCGGAATGAAATCTATCGCATGTTGGATGTCCCGCATGGGGGGTAACATGGGCGGTAGCTCATCCGGGTACACATCCTTAAACTCTTCTAGCAGTTCCCTCAACGCTGGCGGTAAACTATCGAAAGAGGATACATCGTCCTTTATTTGTAAGCAAACTAACGCATACATGACACCATCCAGAAAAGTATCACGCGCGAAATCCTTCTTACCTATCAGACTTAAAGTTTTCTTCCCTACCGTAATAAGCGTGTCTTTAGACGGGACGGTAGGATCCTTAGGCGGAGTGGGCTTCAAAATAATGGTCTTGACATTAAATTTGAACTCGTAGGTGTTAGCACGTCCCAGGTGAGTAACATCATGGTCGTAAAGCCACGGACGTCCTAACAGAACATGGCAAGCATCCATGGGGATGACGTCACACCAAATTTTCTCCGAATAAGCCTTGATGGTAAGGGGGACCAAGCAACGCTTCGAAACCGAAAGGGATGTCTTGTTAACCCAAGCAACCTTATATGGGCGAGGGTGAGGCTCGGTGGTTAACAACATGCGTGACACCGCAGTTTTCGAAATCACATTCATACAACTTCCACTATCGATAATCAGCTTACACCACTTCTCTCCGCTCTTAAAATTTAACGAGAAAATATTCGTCCTATTCCAATCATCTGATGCTCGCGGAGTAGCAAAAATACACGTCATCACCATCACATTAAAATCATCCTCTATGTCGCTAGGTACTCCTTCGGATTCAAATTCTTCACCGGCTTCATACATGAGCTCAGCGGATTCAGACGAGGTATCAAAAAGGGCTAGGGGTTTGGGCTTGGTTGGACACTCACTAGCATAATGACCTTGAATACCACAAGCAAAACAAGTAGCATTCGTCTTGCTAATCCTACCGACGGGCACTCTCTCACCGGTCGTGCTCCTCAGATTCCTAGCCGTAATGACAATCGAGTTCGGGTCAGCGGACCGGAACTTGACTTATCCTTATGGGTGGATATGGGGGGTGGTCCTAAGATGGACTTGCCCTTCTGAAAAGAGCGAGATTTGGACTTGAACGCATTGTGCTTCTCAATATCCAAGGCAGCGTTAAAGGTAGTGTTCAGATCGGTGTGACCATACCGTAGGAGCTTACCCTGAATGTCGGGGTTGAGCCCCTTACGAAACCTAGAGAGGGTGATCTCTAGCATTTCCCTAACATTGCACCTGACCATCATGTCCTTAAGGAGGCTCATGTAATCAGCGACCGACATATTCCCTTATTCCATTTTTTTCAGGGTAGCTAACTCATCAAACATCTGCGTCTGATGGTACGCAGGAACGTACTGATCAGTCAACATGGCTTTCATGTCAACCCAACCAATAGGTGGTAAACCATTCACCGCACCTAGACGTCGTTCCTCATTCAACCAGAAAGTTTTGGCCCTGCCAAACAGCTTCATCCTCGCAACTCGCACCTTGTTCTCGACGGTCAGATTTTGCCACTCGAAATAGTACTCTATCTCCATAACCCAATCTAAGAACACTTGGGATTCACCTAATCCATCGTACGATGGGGGTTTGATCTGGAAAACCCTAGTGATATCAAATTCATACGGTGCCTGGTTATTATGATTAGGTGCACGTGGGACATAATCGTTATGATTATGGTGATGGTTATTTCCCTCGTCATGTGGGCGGGCCGCCTGATTAGGGGGAAACGCTTGGTTTAATGTCAGTGCGTGAATCATCTCCCTGATGTCCGTTAGCTGATCAGTGAACTCCCGGCGGAGGTCATCAATTGTTGTCGGACCGTGTTCCGCATCTCGGTCGTCCTCCATATTGGAAGAAGAAGGGGTATACTCTGTGCCTAGTCTGGTGCGCGTGCATAGAAAAAGTTTGGACCCTGACTCGAAGAAAATTTATAAAAGATATATATATTTTTTCTAATAATACTTAATAAAAATAAGATATATTTTTAATTTCCTACTAAGAAAATGTAGGAGATTTTCCAGAATTTTTTTTTTTACTTTTAAAAAAAATTGAGAATTTTAGGCCTTATTGGCGGACCATAATTTTTTTACAAATTTTGATCAACGAAACGGGCTAGACAAGTGCGTGTCGGCGTCCAAACAACATTAGGAGGGCGTCAATTAAGAAATTGGCACGAACCTCTCTCTGATATCAAATTGATGCAGGCTACGTCACCCGACGAACCGCAACGGACAAACGACACCGAATTACTCTCTCTCGATCCAATTCTACATTCGCACAATTAAAACGCAACACACCTAATTCGCAATATTATTAATCAAAAGATAACGCACAGGTTCGCAACGACCTTAGAGATCGAATAAAAGCTATGAGCCAATATTCTCCCAAGCGAAAAGGATCTACCCGATCCGTTCGAGCGTGTGTTGTAACAAAAGAGATCCACCGAAAATAAACGATTCGGAAAAAGGTAGATCTTTCCCAACAAAAAGAAAACGAGGTCCGTCAATCCTCACGAATTTAAATAGATCAAAAGAAAACAACACAATCGTTTGGATCAAAACCACAATGAATTCAAAACTTCGCAAGCAACGCCAAAGAAAACCACCACAGAATTTATCTAAGAGGAAAACACTCAAAAGTAGAAATTTCGTTACCCCCAATCGGAATGGATGATTCCGATGAAAAAATTTCGCTCTTCTACGGTTCCGCCGGAGTCATGCCGAACGGAGAGAAGCTCGTTTGCCTTCCTTGCTTCACGCCGGAGAGGGTTCGTCGTCACCGGAGTTGTTGCCCTTGGCCGAAATTACCAAAGAGGGGATTAGTTGGTTGGCCGAACCCTAGGATGGGGAATCCTATGTTGGCCGAACTCCTTCAAGGGGGGAAAGACACCTTCGCTTTGTTGCAAGTCGTTGGAGAGGAGAAGGAGAGTTAAGGTGGAGAAGAGAGGAAGGAAGGGGAGGAGAGGAGGGTGGCCGAACCACTAGAGGGAGAGGAGGGAGGCCGGCGGCCAACAAGGGGAGCAAGAGAGAGGAGATCTCAAATTAGGGTTAAGATTTCTTTTCATTCATCAATAATGATAATTCCACAACATATGGCCTTATATAAGGCTAACAAAATCCGGGCTACATACAACTCAATATAAAACATGAATCTGGATAAATACAGTCAAAATTTAAAACATGAATCTGGATAAACACAGTCCAGATCTAAAAACAAATAAATAAGGGAAAATAAATAAAACAATAAGCAAGAATAATATCAAGTGGACGTCTTGCGTCGCGGGAGGAGGTTGTAGCGTCGATCAACAATGTCTATGCGGTGCCGCAAGTCCTTGACTGGAGAGGACGAGGGATCTTCCGTAAGCGTGTCGGCACCATCATCAACATGTTGGGGGTCGTCGTCTCCATCAGACGGCTTGCATCGTCGAAGGCAGTGTCGTCGTTGGGAAGCCTCCTAGAGGAAGTGGAAGATGGAGGCGACGTGATGGTGGAGGCATTCTTCTGTGGCGCGGTTGACAAAGGGAATGAGGGCGACTTATGTCCCTTGGCGTTCGTCGTCGGAGTCGGAGGAGGGAGAGTCTGGACTACGGGGGTCGTGGCGTGAAGCCCGTCGGAGACGGAGCAATCTCCTGTGGTACCTTTTTGAAGGCCAGCTGGCGGAGTGCCAAAGCTAGTTCCTCGTTTCTGTGTTTTTTGTTGGTGAGGTGTTTGTTAATGAGGTCACTCATAACCCGGAGGTTGTTACGGATGTCGTTGACGAGGTCGAGGTCGAATGCGGTACTAATTCCAGGCGATTGCAAGGGCAGCGGGCGAAATTCGGCAAGTTGGACCACTGTAACGGAGATGAGAATTTCACGATAAAAACAAACAGAAAATTGCATTAATTGCAACGAACACTGGATACAATCCAAAGTAAACTTCGGCCAACTCTTGGGGGTTGGGTCCTCCAAAGAGCCTTCTCTCAAATGAGAGCCCAAAAGACTAGTAATCCAAAGATAATCCAAACACTCGAACCCCTCCCTCTTATATATATAGATGAGGGAGAGCACACTAAATAAGACAACGCATTTAATATAATCAATAGTAATTAATTATTTTAAAACCATTATTAGTAATTAATATTAACCAATTAATATTAATTAATTGTAAAATCACTGTGATCTCCATATATGATCTCTGGTGGTCCCAACGTGTAGTCGCTTCGGAGAACACATGAGAGTAACATAATCTTTGGTGGTCCGGACGAGTAGTCACTCCGACGAATGCGTGTAACATTGAGAAGGTGCGACTAGCTGAAGAGGCAAGAGATCAATACTCAAATTGGACTGTTGGAAAGATCAAGGGCGCAAAATTGAGCAAACTTGACATGAATATGCTACTCACCTAGAATCATAATAACTTCAGTAACAACATGGACCTGACCAAGTAGCCAAAGATGCATATAAAAGATGAAGAAAGGCTCAACAAGGTGGCTAAGATTTTAGTTGTGAGTACACTAATGTTATGGATGTGAAGGTAAGAGACGTCCTCTAGTGTGGCGGGTGTACAAGCGCTGCAAAAGGCCCGTTAGTGGCACGTCTGCAAAAAATAATTGAGGCGCGTGTATCTTTCCTTTTTTTGTATTCGAGCTGGGGGGTGTTATATAAACCCACAGTAGCAATGTAATTGGTATCTTCGACAGTATCATGAAATAGTGACAACCCAAGAGATTATTTTCTTTCCTCCCTCCTCTCTTTTCCTCCTTTTTTCTCAATTTTAGGGTTGACCCCGGTCTCCATTCTGAGTGGTATCAATTTGGTCCTACCTGACTTGCTTCCCGCCGCAGTTTCTGTCGCCCAAAGAATTCATTCTAGCCTCATGTATCTGTTACGCATGCGCCCATCACACATCCTGTCTCTGTAGAGAGCGACCATCGTTTTCTCCCCAGGATCGGCGTCCCGTGCTCGTCCCCAACTTCCTCTGCACGCATGTCCGACAACTTCCAACCCGCATGCACCGTCTGCGCTCCTCCAGTGACCATCCCAGCATCACGCATGGGCCATATTCCCGCATACACTAGAGCCCTGCCAACGGATCCTAGAGTCGATTCTACCCAGAATCCTGTTTCCGTTTCTCACTCACCCGACAGCGCATTCATCGCTCGTTTGACTACACATTACCCTTCCTCTCACGTGCAAGCCTCCATGGATCTGCTCTATGACGCACTCTGACAAACTCGCGCCTCAACCTCCTATGGTTCTATCCATCTCCCTCTGTCTTGATGTTCGCAAGGAGTCCATCACCTCACTCAAGGCCCTCACTTAGAAAATAGATGCTAACCTCGACGCCCTCCTAATCGGCCAATTGAGTGCCTCCTCGACCTCCAATGTGCAGTCCTAGTTGCTTCTCAGGGCATACCTGGACTTTCCTCGGGAACCTCTTCCACTATCGATAGGCTATCTGCTTACACTCTGCTCATTTGACGTCCTTTCCTTCAACAGTACTGACCCTATGGGGTGGACGCCCACGCAGAACAATTCTTTGACATTCATCCGATCCTGGAGCCGCACAAGATTAGTACGACCCTCATCGACATCGAGGGTCCCTCCATCCAGTTCGTTTTCTACGTCATTCCAAGCCCACTCTATCATGGTCGGACCTGCAGCAGGACTTCATTCGTCGTTGCAGTGTCCATTACTCAGGCTCCGTCGTGGAGCATTTTTGTGGCGTCCGCCAAACAGGATCCCTCGACGACTACACCAACGAATTCATTGCCTTTGCTACGCATGTCACGAGTCTTCCTCCCGACCATTACCTCAATTTCTTCATGCATGAATTACTATTGTATACCCACGCCAGATTGTGTACACACCACCAAACTTATACTGTCAAGTCCATGGACCTCGCCCGTTTGGCGGAAGATAAGTACCAAGTAATGCCCCGCCCCCAACATATGGAGGCCCGCGGCCTCCCCGTCCGCCCAGGGTCACCATTGTGCCCTTCCCGTCCACCTGCACACCCCCAGTTGTCCAATCAGAAGTATCACGATCTTCGTACGAGGGGCTTGTGTTTCCGCTGCAAGCAGTCGTACTCTCTGACCCATGATTGTTCACTGAAGGACCTTTGGGTCCTCATTGATGAGGAAGAACCCGAGGTTACCTTTGCCAACTTTGAGGCCTTGGAGGCTAATACTGACGATCCTCCGCCGTGGTCTTGCACTGCCATGACCTTCCCCTCTTTACCGTCAGCGGGATTTCTTTCCCACAGACGATGAAGCTTCTCAGAAAACTTCAGGGGATCCCAGTGGTCATCATGATTGATAGTGGGGCAAAACACAACTTCATTTCACAATGCCTAGTGGATCATTTGCCATTGTTGTTGACCCCCGTTCCACATTTTGCTATCTGTTTAAGGGATGGTCATCTGTGGGCGACTGGCGGCCTCTGCTCAGGCCTAGCCCTCGTAGTAGGCGAATGCCCCCTCCGGGCCGACTTCTATGCTTTTTCACAGGGTGTGTGGGATAATATTTTGGGAGTGTCATGGCTCCGCACCCTGGGCGACATCAGCGTCAATTGGGATTGCATGACAATGTGGTTCATTAAAGAGGGGACACCATTATTGTTGGTGGACGACCCAATTCTCTTGTGTCAGTCTATCTCATTCCAATCTCTACTGAATACGACTGACTTTGATTGGGTTGCATATTTATGACACGTGATAGAGTAGTAGACACCATGATCACCACCCCCTCGTGGCCCTGCAGGCTATTCTAAGCATGTTTCCACGATTTTTTGCCGACACAGCCCGCATCACATCACCTCGTCCGACAAATCACCGCATCTCCTTACAAGCGGGTGGTCTGGGTCTGTTCATCCTTACAGTTACGGTCAAGCAAAAAAGGACGAAGTTGAGAAACTTGTGGGCGACATGTTAGTCGCGGGTATAATACTCCCCAGTGCAAATCTATTTTCGAGCTCAGTTCTCGTAGTCCGCAAGAAAGGCGACAGTTGACATTTCTGCGTTGACCACTGTTGTGAATATTCCGACATGGCCGACATGTCGGCCGACATAAAGGTTTCATGTACAAAACAACACGTTTCCGATTTTTTTTGCAAAATATCTTTTTGCAATATATCCTCCGATATGTCTACTAATGACTGATATATTCGCTGATATATCGGCCGATATATCCCGACATTTCAGCAACTGATTTTTTTAATTTATTTAAACTAGTGTCTATGGTTTAATAGACAATATACCAAAATTGTTTCATTATTCAGATTTTTTTTCTCTTTCTCTAGCTTTCTTCCTTGCTCAAATCTGTCCTCAACTTCAATTATGCATAGTCTTTCAATTATGGACTAAAGGTTCCCTATCTTCTATTGTCATCGACAACTTCGCAACATTCAATTTCCTCTTATTTTATTTCACGCGTTATACCGTTATTACATGTGTAACACAAAATGTTTATATTAGTTTGATAAATTTAGAAGTTCAATAAATATCAAATTATTAATATATTAATATATATAAATTAAAAAAATGATTAAATTTATCAATAATTACACAAATAATTAAATATAAAACCCGATATATGAAATATCCCTGATATATCCCCCGACATATTAAAACCTAAACCAATATGTCCCCGATATCCGACATCTACAACCTTGGCGTTGACTACCAGGGGCTCAAAGTCAATATTCCAGACTGGTATTTCATTTCGGTTTAGAACAGTGCGGCAGTTACGTACTTGTCGCTTGGTGTCGTCTATCTAAAAACCCTAAAGCATCTCCTATTTATACCCAAAGGGATAAACAGTAGAAGGACGTCGCTATCGGCAGACCCGTAACACTTGAATATATAATTTGACGAGTCAACACGTGACTCGACGAATCGTCGAGTGATCATAACACACTCAACGCCTGGGAGTGGCCTCAGCACTTGAATCGAGGAATCAACATTTGACTCGACGAAGCGTCGAGTGCACTCAACGCCTAACTCGACAAATCAACATTTGACTCGACGAAGCGTCGAGTGGACTCAACGCACTCAGCGCCAGACTCGTCGAATCAATACTTGACTCGACGAATCGTTGAGTGAACTCGACGCTCTCAACGCTAACTCGACGAATCGTCGAGTGGACTCGTCGAAATAGGCGTTGAGAGCGTCTAGTTCACACGACGATTCGTCAAGTCAAGTGTTGATTCGACGAGTCAAGTATTGATTCGACGAGTCTGGCGCTGAGTGCGTTGAGTCCACTCGACGCTTCGTCGAGTCAAATGTTAATTCGTCGAGTTAAGCGTTGAGTGCACACGACGCTTCGTCGAGTCAAATGTTGTTTCATCGATTCAAGTGCTGAGGCCACTCCCAGGCGTTGAGTGTGTTATGATCACTCGACGATTCGTCGAGTCAAGTGTTGACTCATCGAATTATATATTTCAAGTGTTACGGGTCTGCCGATAGTGACGTCCTTCTACTGTTTATACATTTGGGTATAAATAGGAGATGCTTTAGGGTTTTGAGATAGACGACACCAAGCGACAAGTACGAAACTATCGCACTGTTCTAAACCCGAGAGAATAGGCCCGACGAAAAGCGTTTCCGAAAGTGTTGATCTCGTCGCCGTCGCCGAGCCTGTTTCCGGCGAGCGTCGTTGCCGCCTCTTCTGGAGCAGATCTAGCATTCTGTGAAGACGTGGAGTGCTTTCCTCCAACCTAGATCTTGTGCGACAAGAGTCTAAGGTTCTCCCGTTCGTGTGGATCACCTGTAGAGGCGTGGACACTATTCTACGCTCGGAACTCTGGCTGCTGCCGTTTGTTGGACTTCATCAGAGTACCTTGGTTGAGTATTGAATCAATCCCTCAAAAAAAAAAATTATTTACAGCATTTTACTTCTTGATCAATGTTCATCGCTAGATCCGAACTATTTTGGGTTTTCTTATTCCATTTCCGCTACGCACAAGTGTTGTGACGTATAGCAAAACCCAACAATGGTATCAGAGCCAGGTTCATGCGATGATCATTGTTTCAGAAGATGTTAAATCCATTGCGTGTAGATCTGGAAATTTCAGAAGTGTTCTAAATGCCTAAATCTATTCCTAGAACATCAAATGTTGATGGATTTTGTGTGGATTCGATGGTAGTTTTTCAAAAATTGGTCGGGGGCTGCCCCGCACCCCGCAGGGGCTCTGCCCCTTAACCCAGCTTGTTGATCGGTCAGCGAGACCACTGTCAGGGGCACAGCCCCTTGGAACCCTGCCAGGAGCGCATGTGATTTCGTTGTGATATCCTTATTACTCCTTAATAGTAATCGTCCCTCTTGTTGGTTTGTGAAACCAAGTGTGTTAGATTTTGAATCTCACGTAGAAAGACGAGCTTGTCTACTGTGTAATTGGAGTTAGTGTTGTTCATGTCCAGTGCATGTAAAACTGAAGATTTAAAAAAGTTCTAAATGTTCAGATTTAGCCCAGTTCATCAAGTGTTGATGATTTTATTGTGCACATCTGGGATGCATTTGGATTATGATTACTGCAAGTTTTATTTTGTGGATGTGCACATTGGTTAATTGTTAACCATGATTAAGTGTTAATCAAGTATCTTAAATCCCTTAAGCAATATTAAGTATCCGGATGCCTTCGGATGGATGACACTCTTCCTGCCTCGATCGATGAAGTGTGGGTTTGTCAAAGCAAGGTGCATTAATCTATCTTGGTAAGAGTGCGAGCGGATAATTGTGATATCTCACTGTCGACATCGGGTCAAACTTAACTAGGTGACCTCAAAGGTTGAGTGCTCAGAGGCATAGGGTTGTCATGCACCATATAATGGATGTGAATAAGAAGTTATTCACCAACCATACAGGAGTTGCATGATGATGCAATCGGCAAGTGTTGCCTACCTAAATAACTACATTGTGAGAGAAGCCAAAACAGACTCATAGTGTTGATGAAATACGGATCTTATTCACTAAGAGAGTTGCTCGCTTTAACTCTCTGAATTAATATCAAGGGTTATCAGTTTGATAAAAATAGTGAGAGTAATTTTAATTAAAGTCTTAATTGAAAATAAAAATGTATTTTGAAATGTAGTGCTGAATTTTACTTTGCTAAATTCTTGTAGAATTTTCATGGCAAGTGGACCTCATTCATCGAGTGAGGAAGAGCGTACTTTGATACTATCAAAAGTCCAGACTTTAGAAAGTTGGGTGATAAAGATGGTTATTGGGTACGTTACGAATCATTTGAGTGTTTGCGTGTGAGCAGAGATGGGATTTGTCCTCTTATATGACAGTATTTGCATCCATGAGCCCCTTGATAGAATAAGACTGAAAAATGCATGGTCATGCTTGGTTGAGTCAATATGTGATATTGGACTCACCAATTTCTGAAAGTCCATTCTAGATCAGGAAACTAGGATTGAACAATTATGAGGGTGACACGGTCTATACCTCTAGTTCTATCCGAATGTAAGGGACGAAGGGACATGACATCACTGATATATTGGTCATAATGGCTTTCGAGTTTTAAACTTTTATTGCTTGGGGAGCAATGATGCATTGTTAGATGCCGCTCATTGTTTGTGAAGCTTTTGTTTGATACTTTCAAGATTAAGTGAGAGACTGTTGGTATTACCATAGTGATCTGGAAGTAATCAAACATGTAGTCTCACTGTCAACGCAATAAGAGCATATGGGGTCGCACATAAGAGTGTTTGGAGAATTTGAAAGATTGGATTATGTTGGTTTTACTGATATGATATGAGTGAAGGACTGGACTCAGTCAGGCATTGAGTGTGTCAAGTCTACTCAGCCAGGCGTTGAGTGCGTTGAGACCACTCGACGCTTTCATCGAGTCAAGTGTTGATTCGTCGAGTTAGTGTTGAGAGCGTCGAAACCACTCGACGATTCGTCGAGTCAATTGTTGATTCGTCGAATGATGGCGTTGAGTACGTCGAGACCATTCAACGCTTTCGTCGAGTTAAGTGTTGATTCGTTGAGTTAGCGTCTAGAGCGTCAAGACCACTCGACGATTCGTCGAGTCAATTGTTGATTCGTCGAATGATGGCGTTGAGTAAGTCGAGACCACTCGACGCCTTCGTCGAGTCAAATGATGACTCGTCGAAATATGCGTTGAGAGCGTCGAGTTCACTCGACGATTCGTCGAGTCAAGTATTGATTCGACGAGTCTGGAGCTGAGTGCGTTGAGTCCACTCGACGCTTCGTCGAGTCAAATGTTGATTCGTCGAGTTAGGCGTTGAGTGCACTCGACGCTTCGTCGAGTCAAATGTTGATTCGTCGATTCAAGTGCTAAGGCCACTCCCAGGCGTTGAGTGTGTTATGATCACTCGACGATTCGTCAAGTCAAGTGTTGACTCGTCGAATTATACATTCCAAGTGTTACGGGTCTGCTGATAGCGACGTCCTTCTACTGTTTATACATTTTGGTATGAATAGGAGATGTTTTAGGGTTTTGAGATAGACGACACCAAACGACAAGTACGAAACTGCCGCACTGTTCTAAACCCGAGAGAATAGGCCCGACGGAAAGCGTTTCTGAAAGTTCCGATCTCGTCGCCGTCGCCGAGCCTGTTTCCGGCAAAGAACGTCGTCGCCTCTTCTGGAGCAGATCTAACAGTCTGTGAAGACGCGGAGTGCTTTCCTCCAACCTAGATCTTGTGCGACAAGAGTCTAAGGGTTCTCCCGTTCGTGTGGATCACCTGTAGAGACGTGGACACTATTCTACGCTCAGAACTCCGGCCGTTGCCGTTCGTTGGACTTCATCGGAGCACCTTGGTTGAGTATTGACTCAATTCCTCAAAGGTAAAATTTTATTTACAACACTTTACTTCTTAATCAATGTTCATCGCTAGATCCGAAATATTTTGGATTTTCTTATTCCATTTCCGCAGCGCATAAGTGTTGTGACGTATAGCAAAACCCAACAATATCTTGATCACCTAACTTAATAACAAAGTCATCCGTCCTTCTTATACTGTTAAATTTAAGCTTCATGTACTCCGTCTTTGCCTTACTCAACCTAAAACCCTTCTTTTCTAAAGTGTCTCGCCAAGATTCAAGTTTTGCGTTTACACCCCCGCACGCCTCATCGAACAAAACAATATCATCTGCAAACAATAAACACCATGGTATTGCTTGTTGAATATGTTTGGTGAACTCATCTAAGATAAGGGTAAAGAGATAAGGGCTTAAAGTTGAACCTTGATGTAAGCCAATAGTGATAGAGAATTCCTGTGTTAATACTCCAGATGTCCTCACCCTTATCACTGAATTTGTATCTTAATGTATGATACATTTCACCTTTCTTTTCTAAGACTCTCCATAAGATCTCTCTTGGAACTCTATCATAAGCCTTCTCAAGATCGATAAATAGCATATGCAAATCTTTTTTTTTCTCGGTAGTTGTCAATGAGTCTCCTCAAGAGATGTATATAAGAGAGAATTTTAGGTACGCTGCTCGCACGATGCCTTCGTGCGAGACCTTTTTTTCTACAAAATTACAGTAATAACGCAATTACAACTATATTTTAGACCTATTTTTGCAGCAAAAATACAGTTGTAAAATAGCTAAAGAAAAACACATTCGTTACGGCTGTATTTTTTTATATTTTTACCATAAAGTATATACATATGAGGACTTAAAATGACCGTAAAAATACATAGATTAATATTCCATTAAATATTTCTATAAAAAATTTAGCAAAAAATTTACAAAATCCCATACCTTCCTCCAAATACGTTTCCGTATAGAATTATTTTTTGTTATATAAACCCACGGGAATAATGTAATTGGTATCTTTGATAGTATTACAAAATAGTGGGAACCCAAGAAGTTATTTTCTTTCCTTTCTCCTCTCTTCTCCTTTTTTCTCAGTTTTAGGGTTGTCGTTGGTCTCCAGTCTTAGTGGTGGCAATTTGGTCCTACCTTCCCGCTTCCCTCCACAGTTTCCGTCGCCCAAAGCATTCATTCCAACCTTACGTATCTGTTACGCATGGGCCCATCACACATCCTGTCTCTGCAGACAGCGACCACCGCTTTCTCGCCAGTATCGGCATCACGTGCCCGTCCGCAACTTCCTCTGCACGTGCGTCCGACAACTTCCGACCCATGTGCACTGTCTTCCCTCCTCCCACAACCGTCCCAGCATCGTGCAGGGGCCCTATTCCCGCAAACACTCGCGCCCTGCTAGCGGATCCTAGCGTCAATTGTTCCCGGAATCCTATTTTTGGTTTCTCACACGCCCAACAACGCTTCCATCGCTCGTCTGACTGCACAATGCCACTCCTCTCACGTTCATGCCCCCACAGATCTGCTCTATGACACACTTTGGCAAACTCGCGCCTCGAACTCCTATAGTTCTATCCATCTCCCTCCACTTCGATGTTCGCAAGGAGTCCATCACCTCACTCCAGACCATCATTTTGCAGATAGATGCTAAGCTCGACGCCCTCCTGGTCAGCCAACCGAGTGCCTCCTTGACCTCCAAAAGCATAGTCCCAATCGCTTCTCAGGGCAAAGCCGAATCTACCTCGGGATCCTCTTCCACCGCCAACAGGCCATTCGCGTGCACTATGCTCGTTAGGCGTCCCTTCCTTCAATGGTACTAACCCTATGCGGTGGATGGTTCATGCAGAATAGTTCTTTGATGTTCATCTGATCCCAGAGCCACACAAGATCAGTACAGCCCTCATCAACATCGAGGGTCCTGCTCTCCAGTCAGTTCATTTGGTACGTCATTACAAACCCACTCTGTTATGCTCAAACCTACAACAGGACCTCATTAGTCGTTACGATGTCCATTACTCAGGCTCCGTTGTGGATCATTTTTGTGGAGTTCGCCAGACAGGATCCCTCGACGACCACACCAACGAATTCATTATCTTGGCTACGCATGTCATGAGTCTTCCTCACGACCATTTTCTCAGTTTCTTCATGCATGAATTACTACTGTATACCTGCGCCAGCCTGCGTAGACACCACCCGCCTTCTATTGTCGAGGCTACGTACCTTGCCCTTTTGGTGGAAGATACTGCTCAGCCGCACCAGATGGCTCCTCCATGTCTGGCCCCCAGACCTGCAGAAGTGCCTCGTCCCCAACAGATGGAGGTCAGCGGCCTCCCCGTCCTCCTAGGGACACCATTGTTCCCTCCCAGGCCACTAGCACAACCCAGGCTGTCCAATCAGGAGTATCACGATCTCCGCACGGGGGACTTGTGATTCTGCTGCAAGCAGTCGTACTCTCTAACCCGTGATTGTCCACTGAAGGACCTTTGGGTCCTCATTGATGAGAAAGAACCGGAGGTTACTCTTGCAAACTTCGAGGCCCTGGAGGTTGATGCTGATACTGACGATCCTCCGTCGTGGTCATGCACCGCCATGACCATCCCCTGTTTACTGTTAGTGGATTTCTGGCCCACAGACGATGAAGCTTCTCAGACAACTTCAGGGGATCCCAGTAGTCATCATGATTGATAGTAGGGCAAAACACAACTTCATTTCACAACGCGTAGTGGATCGATTGGCACTGTCGTTGACCCCCGTTCCACATTTTGCTATCAGTTTGGGAGGATGGTCGTCTGCGGGAGACTGGTGACCTCTGCTCAGGCCTAGCCCTTGTAGTGAGTGCATGCCCCCTCCAGATCAACTTCTACGTTTTTTTCATTGGGTGTGTTGGATAATATCTGGTAGTACCATAACTCCGCACCCTGGGAGACATCAACATCAATTGGGATTGCATGAAATGTGGTTCATTTAAGAGGGAACACCATTATTATTGGCGGGCGACTTTATTCTCTTGCATCAATCTATCTCACTCACTGAAGACGACTGACATTGAATGGGTTGCATATTTATGGCACATGGTCGAGTAGGAGGAACCATGATCAGCACCCCACCCCCCCCCCCCCCCCCCCCCCCCGCGACCCTGTTGGTTCTAAGCATGTTTCCGGGCTTTTTTGCCGACACGACCTACATCACATTGCCTCGTCTGACGAACAACCGCATCTCCTTACAGGCGGGTGATATGTGTCTGTTTGTCCTTATAGTTACGGTCAAGTGCAAAAGGGCGAAGTTGAGACACTTGTGGGCGACATGCTAACCGCGGGTATAATCCTCCCCAACGCAAATATGTTTTCGAGCTCAGTTCTCCTGGACCGCAAGAAAAACGACAGTTGACATTTCTGCGATGACTACTAGGGCTCAACAAAGTCACTATTCCAGACAAGTATCTCATCCCGGTTATTCAGGAGCTACTGGATGAGCAAGGGGACCATCCTACTTTTCTAAGCTGGATTTTTGCCTCGATTATCACCAGATTTGGGTACAGGAATAGGATATCACAAAGACAGCATTCCACACACATGACGATCATTACGAGTTCATTGGCATGCCTTTTGGCATGATGAATGCGCCTGCCACTTTTCAGACAACCATGAATGATCTGTTCTGGTCGGCCCTGCGCAGGTACATCTTGGTTTCCTGGGATAACATCATCATTTACATCTCCTCCTATTAGGATCACCACTTTCATGTGTGAATGACACTCGCCACCCTGCATGAGCATAATTTTTTGGTGAATCCCAAGAAGTGCACTTTCAGTCAGACAAAAATTAGCTACTTGGGGAACACAATCTCTGTGCAGGTAGTAGTGGTGTGCACAGAAAACCAAAACCACTCGGTCCACCTTCATCGGATCGAGATTCCCATGTTTGACGACATCGACACCCTTAGTTGGATCGCCCGCATCGAAGAGTTCTTCGACCTTAGTCCACCCCCTCCATCCAAAAGGTTCTCCTGGACACTATCTATATGGAGGGTTCAACAGTTCATTAGGTGTGTTGGATGAACCAACATGTTCCTGATCTCTCCTGGTCCACGCTAAAGGAGGAACTCTGCCACTATGAAGGCTGCCAGGTGGGAAATGCCTATGAGCGCCTTAGTTTCGTGTGCTAATCTGACATTGTGGCCACTTACATTGACGAATTCATCGAGGAAGCCACGACGTACCAAGCCTAGCCCTCGACCATTATCTGGGGTACTTCCTCGGGGTCTACAACCACACTTTTGGGTGCGTCTCCAGGTCCACAATCAGATAACTCTTTTTCGCAACATGGAGCAAGCCTCGACGAGGAACTCTACACAGCTCAGTCGTCCTCCACATTTTGTCCACCCCACCAGCCACTGCCACTAACTTCATTTCCACACAAAACTTCGCCGCCTCTTTCCCACTTGAATCACCTGCCCCTGCATGGGCCTTGGCTGCTAGGCCCACCTCCACCGCCGTTAGTTTTGCCTGTCCCGCCTCCATCAGCACCCCAACGACCCCACCACTTATATCACAAGCTTTGGCGCAAAAGTCTTTTCTTTCGCTGCCAATAAACATACTCATCCACTCACGTCTTCCCTCTCAAAGACTTGTGCATGTTGGTTGGATATGAAGACGACGAACCTAACATCGAAGACTTGGATGCTCTGATGCCCGGGGATGACCCTATGGACCTCAATCTTGAGGACAAAGTCATGTTTTGGGAGGAGAGTTTAGATATGGATACAACCTCCTGAGCGCACATCTCCCTCTGTGTATGTAGCCCAAGGGCATTGTCTTTCTTTGTATATTCACTCCCATATATATATATGAGTGGTAGTGTCTATTTTATCCTTGGTGATTTTCTGAGTGTTAGGCCTCCTAGGTGAGAGAGGCTCTTGGGGGGGGGGGGGGGGTCATCCCTCAAGAGTTCGGGTCGAGCTCGTCTCAATATTTGTATTCATGTTTTGCCTTCAATCTAACAGTTCAAGTTCATGCTGCTGTTCGATTATCATTTTCTCTCCACAATGTCCAACAGCTCATTTTTCTCCTTAGTTTTGCATCACTGATTTCCTATTACTACAATTGAGCCAAACAGAGTCTTAGTCATGAGCTTCAGTTGTTGTAGTAGAAACTATAAATTTGACTATATTTCCATGAAAATTCTTTAACAAATTAATTTTCTAAACAAGGCCAGAAAGCTAAAAAGAACACCCATTCAATCATGTCAATACCCGGGAAATTTATTTTCAGCAGTAAATTAGACATAAGATGAGAGGTAATTGTTGAGCTAAGAGCACTCACAATCCAGTTAATAGCTTGATGGAATCATAGAAGAACCACTGCAAAGTCACAACAGGTCCTACGAGCATAATCCTAATAGGAAGACTCCTCGTAAACAGTTTTGGAAATCCAATACTCTTCGCCGCCTTCAGAAGTAAACCAAGAGTTGATATTCATCATTGAAATAGATGAGGAACACACTGTAATAGATTAAATGAACAGGAAGTCACCTGCAGGACGTTGTGGGACTTCTTATTATAAAGTGAAGAGATGATGTTATCTGCTGGAGTTGAAATTACGGTGCCAATAGCCCCAGAAATGTAACCAGCTGCAGAGGTAATGCCGAGTTGCTGTGCTCTTGAACATTCTTCCCTTTTTTTCTGGATTATTTTATGATATAAAATATCCACAGAATGCTCAAATGTTGAGAACATGATCATAGAAACTGCAGGGAAAAAATATTCTCAAGATTTCTCACAAGTAAATTCTACAAAATAATCAAATAACCGAACACTTGCAAGGAAAAGGGGGGAAAATCTACACATTGCTTCATGTTGAACTTCAAAAGAAAAGGTCACGGGTTACTTTGCAAAGTTACATGAAGGAAAAACCAACCAGAAAAAAGAACAGGCAAGAAAGAGTAGCTAAGGGATATATCAACAAAGATATAACTCCCTAGCATAGTACTTAATGAGAAGTGCAAAGTAGAACATAAAATAACAATGAATTATGAGAGGTTCATCTATGTTGTCGATCAATGAAAAATGATAGAACATAAATAGATATCTAGGTGCGATATATCTGAGTAACTTGAAGTATATGGTCGAGTGATTAAAATAGAGAATTGCTTCCAGAGTAACACATGATAAGATGATATATTGAAGAATTACAGGTAAACTTCATAAAATTTTTATTAGGCTGATGATGTTATATGCATCTAAATGTTAGGTTTTTAAAAGTCGTTGATAGTTATGTTGAACATAAATACAAATGAGACAGCTAAGATGGACATGTAATGATAAAAGAGAGAACAAAATGTCAATATTGAAGATTGTGCAACTATATATAAGAACATTAACATTTAGTGCACCTATGTAATAGTTATAAGGGCATTAGTATTTCACAAGTCTTTTATCAAGCTAGTGAGTATATATCACAAAAACCTGCCTTGCTGTATATCTAATGAATTCTAGGACCGTCAATGATTTTGTCATGAGATCAGCAAACTAATCCATTGAGCTCACAAAGGATGTCTCTTTCAGCTCAAGTTGTTGCTGGATAATGTGACAATCAATCTCAATATATTTTGTTCTTTCGTGAAATGCAGAATTTGAAACGATTGTGCATTGCAACTTCATGGTTTGTTTGGAGAAAAACGCACCTTATTCAGCATCTGCTCAAGTCACATCAACTCACATGTGATTAAAGTCATTCAGTATTCCAGTTCAAAAATTGATATTGCAACTACTGATTGTTTTTATATCTTCCAAGAAACTAGATTACTCCCCCAAGTACGATGCATGCATTACACTAAGGTAGCTTGTTTGCCCGAAGGATAACCTACCAAATATGCATCAGTAGACCAAACATTCTACAAAAGACCTCGATTCTTAAATAATAACCCCCTGCCATAAGCATCTTAAAAATATCATAGAATTCAGGTAACAACTTTCTATGCTTTTCACAAGGTGAACTGAGAAACTAACCATACTAACATCAACTAAAATATATGATCATGTGATAATCTATGAAGCACGGATACTTTCCCGAAGGCAACGCACCCGGACCGGATACGTATCTGGTACTGGTACGTACCCGATACTCGACGGATACACTTATGTGGATACACTTGGATTTAGCACATCATTTTGCATATTGTGATAGGAGTTTATTTTTCTAGAGTAAACAAAATGTTGCTCTATGCTAGGAAGTGTTGTACGTCCAATTAAGTTGTGTATCTGTGCCAAGTATGTTTCTGGTACCGGTACGTTTCTGTTATAAATACGTGTATTGAATGTGTTAATACGACGTAAGTTATTAACAAAACGGCTAACTTTTCTCTAGACTAACCGGAAATTGAAGACGTTGATCTCCAACAATGAAGTTGATCTCCAATAATGAAAAGGAAGAAGAAAATAATGATGAGTAGACTTAAGTTTAATTTTATCTCTTTTGGTTTAACATATAAGATGTTAAAGTTTGTCATATTTACGAATGCTTAATGTTTGAAAACTTCATGTTATATTGCATTGATTTGTGGACTTGTACTTCAAGTTATGATTTATGTTTGATGTTTCAATGTTTTGAAAACTATTTATTGCACTTGTGATATATATATATACATATATAATATTTGTTATAACGTATCATGTCATACCCGCGTCCTTATTTTTTAAAGTTTATCGTACCGCCGTACCGGGTACGTATTGTTGAGGTATATTTATATTAATGGTAACAGGTTTTAATGGGTTTGGTGTGGATCTGGTAGGCATCCAATAACCAATCGGGGATTTAGGTTTACGCCTATAAATATCACTGTTGGGGGCAACGTGGAGTTCGTTCCAAACTTGACGGCCACACAGGATGCTTCGAGCGCACTAACACGTATCGTACCTGGTACTCGTACTTGTATCGATGCTTCCTAGGTGATAATAGGATAGTTCAATTCCTCAATCAGTCATTGATATCGCTTGGATCATAATAGAGCTCCCTCTTTAAGGTACAACCTCAAGTGTTGGGTGACTTGGGTCCATAGGTGTATTAAGTAGCTTTGAGCTAGCAAATAGCTCCCCTCTAATGTATCTAATTCATCCTTTAGGAGAAAATGTCTTTTAGTTCTAGCCACTTTTGTGCGTAGCAAACATTTCAACCTTTCCAAGTCCTTAGTCATGATATAAATGTTGGTTGAGCGGGCAGATATCACTTTCATCATCACCAAGGTTGCAGATGTCGGATGTCAGGTTCATGTCAGTTTGAGTTTGAAATATCGAATGTCGAATTGCGGGGGATATATCGGAGATATTTTACAATGTCAGATTTTAGTATTTAAATAAATTTATTCATATACATACACCGTTTTTATAAATATGTACAATTGAATACAAAATATATGTTTATACACAGTGTGTATTTATAAATTACACAAGAAAGAGTTGTCGACTGCAATAAACGAGATAAAATTCACCAAATGAGAGCGAGATGAGAAATTAATCGACACTAAACTTAGAGAGATGCACGAAATGAAGCACAAAATAAAATATTTCTACTAGGTCTCTTCAAAAAGGGCACCCCAGTGCACAAAGCATCCCCGTGCAGCAAGAGTCCGGGGAAGGATCCCACAATAAGGGTGAAATGTAAGCAAACCTTACCCTGCATTTTTGCAAGAGACTACTTCTAGGACTCGAACTCATGACCTCAAGGTCACACAGTAACACCTTAACCGGCGTTTGGTCTCATCAAAAATGAAAACAATATTTTTAACACTCTCGACGATATATCGGTCACGAAATATCGCCTGATTTTATCGGGTTAAACAGATATATCGGGTGATATTTTCAAAAACAATATTTTTGCTTAAAATATCGATATCGTGACGTTTTATCTCCAAAACATTTATGTTGGCTGACATGTCAGACATGTCGGCCTACATCTACAACACTGATCATCACCAATAATAACGGTGTCATCGGCATACACAGTCAACAAAAAGCCTCTCTGAATCACCGTGATGAAAAATAGAATGATCAAATCTACTCTTAAACATGCTAAATTATAGAAGAATGAAATCAAATCTACTAGAAATGGCATGTGGTGATTGTTTCAGACCAAAGAGAAATTTCTTAAGTTCGCAAATCATCCTAGACACCCCATTAGCAACAAAACCAAGATGTTGCTCTACATAACCACTTTGACAAAATCACTGTGGAGAAATACATTGTTTCTATCAAGCTGATGAAAAGGTTAATCGTGGTTAGTAGCAAAACTCAAGAAAATATGAAAGGTGGTAATTTTGGATACCGAATAAAGTAACAAGAGAGACAATGTGAAATATTTGAATGTAACATTTCAAAACAAGATGAGTAAATGTCCGATTAAGAGAGCATTTAACTTTATGCATCCAACAACAACAAATAGTGGACTTCTCATAAGGAAGACAAATCAAATCACACGTATCATTCAAATCCAATGCTATCATTTTCTCAGTCATAGATTATCTCCACCCAAAATAAGATAGTTCAACATATAATTTCTTCGACATTAACTGAAGAGAGTGAATTGATATAGGTACCGAGCTTGGACAAGAACTGATAGTACAGAGGTTGTGGTAAGGCCTTGGTGAGGATGTCAGTAACTTGCTCGGTAGCTGGGACATGCATTAACTCCATCTTCTTTAATTTAACCTTTTCTTGAATGAAATGACAATCAACCTCAATGTGCTTCGTCCGTTCATGAAAAACAGGATATTTGGCAATGTGTATGGCAGCCTAACTGTCGCAAAGTAGGATGGCCGGTGCAGAAAGCTTGACTCCTAAATCATCAAGGAGACCCTCAAGCCAAGTGAGCTCAGACACAACAGCTGTCATTGAACGATACTCGGCCTCAGCGGATGAACGGACAACAACAGACTGTTTCTTGCTACGCCATGTAATGAGATGTCCACCAAAATAAGTGCAGTATGCACTGTGGAACGTCGATCATCCAATGAGCCAGCATAATCGGTATCACAATAAGTGCACAAAGATAAGGGAGACGAAGAGGACTTGTATACAAGTCTCAGACCAAGAGTAGTCTTCAAGTATCGAAGAATGCGCTCAACTGTCTGGATATGAGAGATACGTGGCTCATACATGAATCGACTGACAATCCCAACAGCAAATGATATATCAGGTCTTATAACAGTGAGATATATCAGTTTTCCCATAAGACGACGATAATACTCTGGGTTTTGAAGGATTAGATCAGAATCTGAGGCATGAGCGCAGAGCTTGTGATTAATATCCATGGGAGTGTCGGCAGGCTTGCATCAAGAGTAGCCCGCATCATGAAACAAGTCAAGACAGTACTTCCTTTGAGATAACATCAGTCCATCAGGTCGTCGAGCCACCTCGAGACCAAGAAAATAACGAATACTTCCCAGGTCCTTTGTTTGAAACACAGTCGTCAGATGTTGTTTGATCTTATGTATTCCTGTAAGATCGTCTCCCGTAATTAGAATATCATCAACATATACCAGGAGAATCATTGTGCATGTTGGACGATGTCGAATGAATAATGAGAAGTCGACTGAACTCCGAGTGAACCCAACAGCATTAACAGTCTGACTAAATTTGTTAAATCATGCCCGAGGTGACTATTTGAGACCATAAAGTGACTTCTTTAGACAACAGACAAGAGACTCCCTCGTGGTCTCAAACCCGGGAGGTTGTTACATATAGATGGTTTCCTGCAAATCACCATTAAGAAAAACATTTTTTACATCCAGTTGGTGCAACTGCCAGTGTCGATGAACAGCGAGGGAGATCAACCACGAACAGCATTCAGTTTGGCAACTGAAGAAAAGGTCTCATCATAATCTAGACCGTGTTGTTGAGTAAAACCACGAGCCACCAGACGAGCTTTCAAACATTGAACCGCTCTATCTGGTCCTTGTTTGAGGGCAAACACCCACTCAAAACACACACAAATCTGTCCAGAGGGAAGGGGAACAAGATCTCAAGTGTCGTTTGCCCAAAGAGCAGACATTTCATCGTCCATAGCCGCTCGTCATCCCGGATGTTGGAGAGCCTCATGCACAAAAGGATGGTAATAGAGGATAAAGAAAGAGCAAACTGACGAAGTCCCGGAGAGAGACGGTGATAGGAGACATAATTTGTCATTGGGTGAGCAGTAGTAGTTCCGGGATCTGCAGGCTCCAAAATGTCATCAGAGGAGGGCATCTCCCGTAGGATAGTGGATGAAGGAGGACGACGAGTATACACGCGAGTAATATGTGGTTTGTGTGGAAGTGGTGGGTTTGGTGGGAGTGGTGCAGGAAGGAAAGGGGGAAGGGTGGAAGTAACCGGGACATCAGGCCGCGGAAGGAGAGATGGAGGGAGAAAATCAATTAAAGGTGACATCAGCAGACGTAACAACCTTGCAATCTTTAAGAGAAAAGCAGACATAACCCTTCTGAGTATGGGAGTAACCAACAAACATATATTTCGTGGCACGAGGAGCGAGTTTGTCTGTGGACGGACCAAGATTATGAACATAGCACACGCAGCCAAACACGCGATGGGTGACTGAAAAGGGAGGTGTGGAGGGAAAGAGAAGGTTGAAGGGAACCGCAAAGTTAAGAACAGAGGACGACATGCAGTTAATAAGAGAACATGCAGTAGAGACCGCGAAATTCCAATATTGCTTGGAAACATTCATTTGAAACATAAGAGAGCGGGTAACCTCAAGGAGGTGGCGATTATTGCGTTCAGCAACGCCATTTTGTTGGGGGGTATAGGCATAGGAGATTTGGTGGATGATTCCAAATTCAGTACATAGGTTGGCAAACGCATGACTAGTGTATTCACGTGCATTGTAAGAACGAAGGGTTTTCATTGTAGTGGAGAACTGGTTGCGAGTTTCAGTGATAAAGGCACGAAACACACCCGACAGTTACGAGCGATCACAAAGGAGATACAACCATGTCACCCGAGAGTAATCATCTACAAATATAGCGAAGTAACGATAGCCAAAAACACTGGTGATTTTGTATGGTCCCCAGATATCAGAGTGAACAATATCAAAGGGAGCAACACTCCGAGTGGGATGAGGCGAGAACGTAGACCGATGATGTTTTCCGTACATACAAGACTCACAAGTGAACTCTCGGATGGAGACATCAGGAAGAGGCGGAGTATGTTTAGAGGAGGGTGTCCAAGACGGCGATGCGACTAAAAAGAGCTAACAGAGGAAAAAAACCGTCGGAAGAGAGGGGTCAAGGATGTAGAGACAATTCGACAGATGCCATTTTCCAATTATAGACTGTGTCTTGCGATCTTGCACAACACAAGAGGTGAAGGAGATGTTACGTAGCAATCAAGATCTTGAGTGAGACGACTAATAAGGTTGAAAGGAGAGCCCGGAACATGAAGAGCAGAGCGAAGAGTGATGACGGGAGTAATGTGAATGTCGGCGGAGCCAGAGACAGGAATGGTGTCCCCACTTGCAACAGTAATAGACTTGAGATGCACTGAGTACAAGTAGCGAGATGGCTGTCGTGAGGTAATATGGTGGGAGGCCCCTGAATCCAAGATCCAGGACGAACTATGGGCAAGACCGGAAAACACACCACCAGAAATGGACACAAAAGAGCTCGAAGAATGGTCGACCATCCGTTGAAGTTGCTGGATTTAGAATCGCAAGTCAGCAATGTCATACGGAAGACTTTGTGAAGTAGAATGGGCAGTCATGGGCAAAGAAGTCGCAGCGGCTAAGAAGCAAGCTATGCGGTCAAGGCGAAGTCGTAGCGGCTGGGACAGTAAAGAGACCCCGGGAAGTCCCAACGGTTAAGTAAATAGCCTCTAGCGGCAAGGGCAAACCGTGGAGAACAGCTGCAGGAGAGGGACTAGTGGGTAGACAGGAGACAAAGCAGAGCTAGGCCGCAGCGGGAATTAGAGCCCGCAGGTAGGCAGGAGCAGCGGAAAAACAACGGACTAGTGGGTAGACAAGCAACAAGTCCCGCAAAAGCAGCGGGTAGAGCCACAATATACGGTCAGTTCGAGCGACAAACAGAGAAGTCGCGAAACCACGAGAGGTTTGAACGCGCGAGTAGGCTGAGCGAGCTAACCGCGTGAGTAGAAAGAGAAGCCGAGAAGAGGTTCGCAGCTGACAAACCGCGGAACAGGAGACACCGCGCGATAAGAGGCACCGCGCGACAGGAAGACACTGGCAAGAGCAGTCCGCGCGATAGCACAACCGACAGAGGCTGGCGAACAATGACTAAGGTCGGGCAGCAGGAGCGGCAAGATAGAGACAACTTGCAGAGATCGCAGCGACAAGGCAAACACGCGGCGACAAGACGAGGAGGATTCCTGCAGCTTGAGGGGCAGGAAGCAGGGAAGAGCGCAGCGGTTATGGAGAATCCGCAGCGGTAAGAACAGCGACAAAGGCAATTCGCACGACAAACCGCGCGGTTAGACCAGGAGGAGCTCTAGGACAGTTCGCGCGACAAGGCAACGGCGGCTAGAAGAGGAGCCCGCGCCAGAGAAGGACGCGGTTTAGGGCAGAGGAGATCGCAACGGCAAGGAATCCGTAGCAGAGAAGCCAGCGACAAGAATGTCGCCGCGAGAAGAAGAGAAGAGGTCGTCGCGACTAGAAGAGAGATCGTCAAGACTGGTCGTGGCTAACAAGAGAAGAGACGCGGCTAGGGATGGAAGACCAGGCGAGAAGGGTGGGGGTGTGGTTCCACGGGAGTAAAGCTATAAAAGCGGAGTGGGGGTGGTTCCGCGTTAGAGGAGAAACCGAGTAGACTGAAGGGGCGGATAACAAGGGATTAACCGCAGAAGGGGCGGTTAGAAAGAAGGGTGGATAGCAAAGAGTAACCGCAGAAGCTGGGCGGTTAAAAATCGACTTGTCCGCCCGAAACCGTAGGTAGGACCGGTCGGCTCTGATACCATGTAGAAGAACACTTAGGCGAAAATATGAAACCTTGTATATCCTTCTTGTGTGTCAAATTACAAGTGTGAATACAAATATATAGGGAGGAGAGAGAGAGAAAACCCTATTAAAATATGTGGGACTAAACATCCTAGTTAAGAGACTAAATGAGCTTTTACTAATGGGACTTTACATATATCATTCAACATAAACATTTAAATATAAGTTCGGAGTTTTGGAATACATTAGTTTGGTATTAGAGGTAAGTTGGATTCCCTCCCATCGTGAATCTGGCGATCCATTAATTAAAATAAAAAAAATTATTTGAAAAAACACTCTTTATTAAAAGAATATTTATTGCAAAAAAGTTTTTTAGGGATTTTATTACAAAAAAATGAGTATTTTAAAGTTATATCTTTCCTTATTTTATTTAAAAAATATTGTGCTACTTTTTTTTAAAAAAAAATTAAATCATAAAAAAATAAATATTTAAAAATGGGCAATATTGACAAGCGACTTAAAAAGTTAATAAAAAACGTCGAGATTTTCTCTGCTAATATTAAACATTAAGTGAACGAAATGTGGACTACGGTAGAAAGACGCGATGCGAGAATACCCATGTCTTTCCTGATTATCTCTCAACTCCCAATCAACAAGTGAAAATCGAGTTTAGGTCTACTAATAGTCCTCTTTCTAGTCTAGTCATTTCCCCACGTGCACTTTGACCACACTTGTCTCCACTACAACACTTCTTTCAGTCCAGGAGGTTCTTTTTGAGCCCCATCTCCAGGTAGAAGAGCTTCTTCTCCCTCATCTTGTCGTTCCGACTAGAATGGACATTTTGCTTGCTCACCATGTATCACAGCCTTTAGAGACCGAGTGTATTCCTGAGGTCCCACTTCGGGAAGAATTTACCAGTGATGTGTCACTCGTCTTAGATGACATAGACTCTCTCTTCACATGTCCTAATTCTCTGAGCCCACTGCAGCCGCCAGCCGCAAACCCTTGAGATCGCAGACATTGTGTTTGGTGGCCACTTGTCAGTGACATTCAAGTCGCCGCCATATATCGACTTTGTCTTTGCCTATTTGGAAACCACTCTTCCATTCTCTATCCTCCGAGTCTAGGCATGTACGCTAAAATTGATCCACATTATTTATTTGTTTAGAAAATTGTGTATTAGGAAGATAGACTCGATCCCTAGGATTTTCACTCCTCATAGGGATTCATGCTTTAAAGGTTTTCTTTGGAAAATACTTAACGTTAGATTTGGGATCCAATTAAAATTTTACAGCGCTAGTCAAATTCTAGCGAGTGAAATCAGGATGATAGTTGAACTCGGTTCAGCAGAAGCTTGTAAGTATCTATCAGGAGTGTGTTTGATGCAATATGATCTAATAATTCCACAAGTTGATTGTGCTTACTTCATATCTTGTTGTTTACCTTGCTTTTTCAATCCACTCACTCTCCTACTGTGTGATACTCTGGTATTTGATGCTCTGAATTTTATTGGTCATTTAAATATTTTGCAAAAATTATTCCTAACTGTTTACGAGCATCATTGAAAAATTATAACTTCCCGCTCGTGTCGATGTCCCTTCTCCTGAAGTTTGTGATGAACTTCGGATCACCACCATCTCTCTCAACGGGAAACATAATTTTATGGAATGGGTGCATTCTGTTCGTCGCGTTCTCCAGACCAAAGGTCTTCTCCATCATCTTACTCGGGCTGCTCCCACTGTCCCCACTAACGAATGGATCCGTGATGACAGTCGGGTCCAATTTTGGATCCTCAATTCCATGGACACTGAGCCCTACCGCGTGGTCATGTATCATGAGACGGCCAAGGCAATGTGGTAAGAGCTTCACTCTCTTTACTCTGGCAAAGAAAGCTTGCTGCATTTGTTTGATATCATCTATGCGCTTCAAACACTGGATCCCGGCACAGCGGGCGATTTGACCTCATTTTTGTTTAAGGCCAAAACTCTGGTGGAGGCCTGGATACAACATCAGCCTCCCTCCACAAATCTCACTACGCAACAGGCACAAAAAGAGGTTTTTGGCATTGTTATGATGATGGACCGTGTTCCTCCCCACCTTCACAGTGTCAGGGCTCAGATTCCTTCTTCCTCTATAATGCCCACACTGTTTGATGTCTGTTCTATGCTACTCAAGGTTACACCACCATCTGAGGTCTCAGGGAGTTTCTCTCCAGCTTTCCTCCAGCAGCCCCTTTTACCTACTCCTTCAGCTCGTGGCTCTTCAGTTCGAGGAGGTCGCCACACGTCTCGGGGACGAGGACATGTTGGACGCTCTGCTTTAAAATGTACTTACTGTGGTCGAGAAGGTCATCTTGAAGCCACCTGCTACCGCAAGCATGGTCTGCCTCCATACATTACTGCTTCTACTACAGCTTCTCCTCCTCCCACTGGTGTCACTCCACAGGATTCTGACTCTTCTACCCGGCAAGACATCAACGCTCTCCTCACCGAGCTTCAACAACTCCAATGTGTTATCAGTTGCTCGTCTGGCTTGGTTGCGTCTTTCTCCACTGAATGTATATCATGTCTCCCATAGCCCCACTGGATTGTGGACTCAGGAGCTACTCACCACATTACCTCCCAGAAACCACCTCAGTACATCTAATCTGCCCATCCCAAGTTCGTCACTGTAGTAAATGGCGACACAACTTCGGTCTCTGGCGCAGCAGACCTTCGGCTTACCCCAACTCTCTCTCTCTCTCCTCGATTCTTCATGTTATGGGGTCTCCTTTCAATCTACTATGAGTTAGTCGTCTTACTCAAGAACTTGATTGTTGTATAACCTTTTCTCCTTCCAATTTTGTTGTGCAGGATCGTCGAATGCGAAATACCATTGGTAAAGGGTGGTTGTCGAATGGGCTTTATCTCTTGGATATTCCTCCTATCGTTCTCTCTGCTATCTCCATTGTTGATTGGCATCGTCGCCTTGGGCATGCTCCCCTCCCGATTCTCAAGAAAGCTCTTCCTGATGTTTCGCTGCAAGAGTTTACTTGTGAATCTTGTATCTATGACAAACAACATTGTATTTCTTTCTCTCCTACATGTACTCGGAGTGATATTCCTTTCTCTTTAGTGCATTCTGATATCTGGGGGCCCTATAAAATCCCTAGTATCTTTGGATATTGCTATTTTGTAACTTTCATTGATGATTATTCGCGTCTCACCTAATTATATCTACTTCATGATCGTACCAAACTAACATATTTATTTCGTACTTTTGCTGAGACGTGTACGTAATTCTCGACTATGTTAAAAATTCGCACCGACAACTTTTATTACTAGTCACACCTTATCAAATTTATGCACCGAGTTCGGCATTCTATATCAAACATCGTGTACTTATACCCATCCCCAGCAAAACGGTGTAGCTGAGCAGAAAAATCGTCACCTCCTGGATGTAGCCCGGTCACTCATGTTTCAAATGAAGGTGCCCACAGAATACTGGAATTTCGTTGTTTCTATTGCTTGTCATCTCATCAATCGCATGCCCTCCTACGTTCTCGACTTTTCCTCTTCGTTTAGTCTCCTTTTTCCTTCCAAGTCTCTGTTCTCCCTCACATCTCGTATCTTTGGATGTGTTTGTTATGTTCACATTCTTAGTCCACCCACTGACAAGTTGGCTACTCGCGCTACCAAGTGTGTGTTCGTTGGCTACTCCCGCACTCAAAAAATCTATATATGCTACTCTCCTACTGATGTCAAGCTGATTGTTTTGGCTGATGCGACTTTTCTTAAGGATCAACCATTCCACTCCTCCCCTTCAACACCGTCTTTACCTATTACTGTCGCTTGTCCTGCTATCCCTGTCACAACTCCGTCTCTCCCACTTCTTCCTTCACCGCTCCTGGCGCCCGCTCCACCACCACCACTTCTTTGTGTCTATACTCGTCGTTCATCCAAGACTGGTCCCCTACAGCAGCTCCCTTCTACCAATGTCATCCCGCGGCCGGACTATTCACCATCAACCTCTAAAGCTCATCCCTTGGCGAATTATGTATCTCTGAATCGCCTCTCTCCACCACTTCTAAAATTTGTCACCTCTTTTTCCTCCATTTCTATTCTGAACTCTGTGCATGAAGCTCTTCAACACCTGGGGTGGCGTGCAGTCATGGATGACGAAATGGCTGCCCTCTGGGCTAACCACACCCGGGATCTGGTTCCTCTTCCTCTCGACCAATCCCGTGTCAGTTGCAAGTGGGTCTTTGTTATCAAACATGCTCCAGATGGGACTGTTGACCGCTTAAAGGCTCGCATCGTGGCTCGGGGCTTCACTCAGCAACAAGGACTTGATTATGATGAAACCTTCTCCCCGATCGCTAAGCTAAATACCATTCGGGTCCCGATCTCCTTAGCTTTGCATCGTTAGTGGCCCTTACATCAGTTGGATATCAAAAACGCCTTTCTCAATGGCGATCTCCGGGAGACTGTTTATATACACCAACCTCCGGGGGTTGAGACCATGGGGGCGTCTCGGGTATGTCTTCTTCGGAAGTCTATATATGGTCTCAAACAGTCTCGACGTGCTTAGTTTGAGAAATTCAGCAAGATTGTTCGCGAAGTTGGATTTACACGGAGCTCGACAGACTTCTCCCTCTTCACTTGTCATCAACCAACAGACACTGTGATTCTTCTTGTATATGTTGATGATATTCTGATTACGGGCGACAACTCCATAGGGATACAAACAATCAAGCAACATTTAAACTCAGCATTTCAGACAAAATACTTGGAAAATCTTTGATACTTCCTTGGCCTTAAGGTTGCAAGACAACCTGATAGCCTTGTCTTGTCCCAACGGAAGTACTGCATTGATCTTCTTCATGATGTCGGCTACTCAGCGTGCAAACCTGCGGACACCCCTATGGATGTAAATTACAAGCTTTCTGCGTATGGCTCCGATTCCGACCTACTGCTTACAAATCTAGAGTACTATCGACGCTTGGTGGGGAAGTTGATCTATCTTACAGTTATACGACCTGATATCTCATTTGTTGTGGGGGTTGTGAGTCGATTTATGCATGCTCCTCGGGCATCTCATCTCCAAGCGGTCGAGCGTATTCTCCGATATTTGAAGACTGCTCTAGGACAAGAACTCGTTTACAAACCATTTACCTTTATATCTCTTGTTGTGTATTTTGACGCTGACTACGCGGGTTCTCTTGATGATTGGTCATTCACAACTGATTTTTGTACATACTCTGGTGGACATCTTATTACCTGGCGTAGCAAGAAGCAAACTGTTATTGCTCGCTCGTCTGATGAGGCTGACTACCGTGCTATGCTAAATTTTCAAGGCGCGCGCCTAGGAGCGCCTGAGGCGTCAGGCACACCAGGCGCAACCTACGACGCCTAAGCACGACCAAGGCGGGCGAAGTACCTCAGGCGCGCCTAGGCGCGCGCCTTGCGTGCCTTCCAGGCACACATTGGGCGTGCCTGGAGATTTCCTATTTGACTTTTAGCCTCTGCTGCCGGTTCGGTTTAATTAGGGGTTTAGGGTTTTCCTTGAACTTATGAAGTCTTGGGCTCATTTCTCCCTTTCACACCTGTGTCGTCGCCCTGCTGCTCAAAATTTGTGGCCCTCTCCTCTTCTGTTCGATACCTCGCCGGTCGCCGCTCCTCTTCCGTTCGAAAGCTCTCTGGTGCATTACTTTATTGATGTAAAAACCAGTTCCATTATTAGCATTGTGCTCTTAGCTTTCCTCTTCCGTTTGATATCATAATGAGATTGTTGCACATACCTTTGTTATTTCTCGTGCCAAAAAGCAATCAGAATGCCCTTACATTATTAGCGTTGCGCACATCATTGATGTTCAAAAGGTACAAAGACTTTTACCCTATATTTGCATATCTCTGTCTAATGCTTTATAATGCATGCTGCAGTTTTTTATTTAATTTCTAGTTGCACATTGTATGCATCAATTATGACTATCATGTATTTATATCACTTCTCACGTGTTTAGATAGAGTATTGCATTTGTATTTCATTGTTTTACAAGTTTAGATTATCAATTACAATTTTAGTGAAATTTGGATATGATTTTACTTTGGTTCATTGTTTTCTACTCCTTTTCTTTTGAATAATAATTGTTTTAGAACTCTAATTGTTATTGTGATGACAAGGGAAAGGAAGTTAGTATAGTAGTTATCTCACTTAACTAGATTATTAATATTGGAAAATTGGGGGCCCAATTCGCTCAATTTCTATTTTTCACCATTTTTGCGCCTCACGTGCCTCAGGCGCGCACCTGCGGCTTGCGCCTAGGCTCCAGGGCCCCCTTGCGCCTCGGTGCGCCATGCGCCTCGGTGCGCCATGCGCCTCGGTGCGCCATGCGCCTCGGTGCGCCATGCGCCTCGGTGCGCCATGCGCCTCGGTGCGCCATGCGCCTCGGTGCGCCATGCGCCTCGGTGCGCCATGCGCCTCGGTGCGCCATGCGCCTCGGTGCGCCATGCGCCTCGGTGCGCCATGCGCCTCGGTGCGCCATGCGCCTCGGTGCGCCATGCGCCTCGGTGCGCCATGCGCCTCGGTGCGCCATGCGCCTCGGTGCGCCATGCGCCTCGGTGCGCCATGCGCCTCGGTGCGCCATGCGCCTCGGTCCGCCTTGCGCCTCGGTCCGCCTTGCGCCTCGGTCCGCCTTGCGCCTCGGTCCGTCTTGCGCCTCGGTCCGTCTTGCGCCTTTGATAACTTAGGTGCTATGGCAGTGGTTGTTTCTGATCTAACCTGGCTTGAAAGTTTTTTAAATGATTTGGGACTCAAACTCTCATCTTCGGCGACCTTATTCTGTGACAGTCAAGTCGCTATACATATTGCCAAGAATCTCGTATTACATGAACGAACAAAGCACATTGAAGTTGACTATCAATTCGTTCGAGAAAAAGTTCAGTCAAAGAAGTTAGAGTTGGAGCATGTTCCCGCTACTGGACAAGTTGCTGACATCCTGACAAAAGCCCTCTCTCAGCTGTTATATTATCAGATCTTATCCAAGCTTGGTTCCTACGACTTGTATGCTCCAGCTTGCGGGGAAGTGTTAAGGAAAAATGATAAAAGCCCACTCTTGGGGCCCATGTAAATCCCTCTTTAGTCCCACATCATAGGATTGGAGTTCTCTCCTCTTTTCTCTTCTTATATAAGTGTATATATACATGTAATGAATAAGTTAGAGAAAATTAATCAAATTTGAATTATTTTTCTCAAGTTCTGTTTTTCTTTACAATAAATAACTTTGGATTCACTCCATGTACCAATCACCCTCTTGGTCATCGAGTCATGTATGCAAATAATAGTGGAGGTGACAATGCAAGTTTGGTACTTTATAAGTTTGTGAAAATCAAGTTAAAAGGGAAGGTAAGGATGCAATTATAGACCATAGCACATGAATCGAGAATTCAGGTAGAGGAACTTGATGACTGAGTCAGGACGGTTGAAAAGGATGTGTTGAGCTAACCACTTCGTACTTCCCAAGGAGCTTGAGACCGGAAGGCCAAATACTGAAAAAAAGTAAGGTGATTGTTATGGGCAAACCTATTTTACATAGGTGCAAACCAAAAATTAAAATAAAAAACATTAAATAACTATTTTATATTTAGGGTTTGATTGGATCCGGGCAAACCACTCCCCACACCGCCCCTCCCGATTCTATCGCTCCCCACCCCTCCGCTCTCCCAATTCCGCCCTAGGGCTGCCTCTCTCCCCACACCGCCTGGAACAACACCTCCGGAAACTTCAAAATCGGGCATCTCCAGCACACGCCGGCGAGCCTAGCATTTTTTCTTCGTCGTGGAGGGATCGTCCATGCCGATTCCGCCTTAGGGTAATGGCGAGCCTAGCATTTTTCTGCATCCTGGAGGTTAAGTAGCTTCGACCTGGACGTTAAGTAGCCTTGTTCGTTGAGTTCCTGAGCCGCTTCGAGTGTGATTCAAGGCAAGGAATGCCGGATTGTTTGTGATATCTTTGTCCATTCAGATTTTCACAAGATTCGGTTCATCCATTTCCACTTGGAGCCCTCTTCAAAGCAATATAGTTTCAGGTAATAAAGCACTCATCCATTCAGATTTTCTGATTTTTCAAATCTTATAGATGTGTGGGTGTTTAGGGTTTAAGCTTGGTTCATCCATTTCCGCCTGGTTTGAATGCACGTTTATATCTTAGATGTGTGGATGTTTAGGGTTTAAGCTTGGTTTATTTTTGTATGTACTTTAGTCAAGTATGCTCCTAAAGTATTGTTCCTTTTCAGATCTTGTACTTTATTTGAGTACGGAAAATATGAAATTATTGACATGTGGAGAATCATCTCAACAAACAGAAAATGACGTTGGAATTCATTTTGTCACATCACAATGTTTTAAATCTAAGGAGGAGTTAGTATCTTGGGTTCAACAAAAGGCGAGGGAATTAGGATTTGTTGTGACAATTCAAGGTGTTGACAAGCTTACTAATAGACTTAAGCCTCGAGTTCTTTTGGGATGTCACAGAGCAGGTTATTATCGTGAGAAACAATGAGGTAAAGGATGAGTAAAGAAAAATTTGCGAAGAACTACCACAAAGAGGTGTGGATGTTCATTTTCACTTAAAGGTCAAAAAAATGCACATGTAAATGAGTGGACTCTTGAAGTTATGTGCGGATCACACAACCATGAAATGGTTCATCTTGAAGCACATGCCCATGCATGTAAACTAGATGAAGCCGAGGAAAAGATCGTGGAGGACATGTATTCGGCCGGGGTAAAACCTAGGAAAATACTATCGGCTTTGAAAAAAAAGATCCTTCTAACACCACGACAATGCGAACAATTTATAATAAAAGGGCGAAGATGCAGAGAGTTGAATTGAATGGGGCACGCAAATTCAATTTTTATACAAATGTATTACTAGTGGTGGATTCATTAGCTTTAACAAAGTCAATGTTGTTACTAATCAGTTGGAAAGCCTTTTTTTTGCTCATCCTGTTGCAGTTAAATTATGCAAAATGTTTCCGAGTGTGTTTTTGTTGGATTGTATATACAAGACAAACAGATACAGATTACCACTATTATGTATTATTGGTGTTACTTCAACCAACAATTTCTTTTATGCTGCTTTTGTGCTCATGTCCAATGAAGTACAAGCAAGTTATGTATGGTCTCTTGACTGCTTCAGATCTGTTTTGGATCAATAAAATTTGTCAACCGTATTGGTAACGGATAAGAAAATTGCATTAATGAATGCAATTGCAGTAATCTTTCCAAAAGCCAAAAATATTTTGTGTAGGTTTCACATAAGCAGGAATATATTAGCACATTGTAAGAGATTGTTTAGAAAAGGAGAAGAATGGGAGGAGTTCATAGCAATATGGCAACAATTAGTGAACTCTGAAAGAGAATCTGATTTTTATCGACAATTTCTTGATTTTAAAAACAACTACGAGTGTATTTACCCGGAAGTGTACTCTTATGTGGTCACCACGTGGATAACACCATACAAAGAATATTTTGTTTCCGCATGGGTGGACATGCATTTGCACTTAGATAACTGTACTACAAATCGTGTTGAGGGTAGTCATAGTTAACTCAAGAAATTTTTGAAAGTTTCAATTGACAACCTAAGCACTATTTGGAAAACTTTTGATCAGATGATTACTTTACAGCATACAGACATTAAGAGGGCATTTGGGCAAAGCACCATTCAAATTAGCAAGGTATTCGACACTCTTTTATATTCTGAGTTAATGGAACGTATCTCATTTGCAGCTTTGGATTACATTAAAAAGGAAGAATTTTTAGCAAGCACTGGAAAATCATTAATTGGAGAATGCACACATAAAACAAAATATACATTGAGATTACTTTGTGCACACGAATTATTATCATACATAACACAAAATAATTCGTTTCCAATATGGATGATACGTGATCATTGGAAAAATCTTTCTCTACATGAAGACAAAGAAGATCAGGACATTAAAGTTGAGGCCAGTGAGCCTAATGAAATTGATGTGGAATTTGAAGCCATCCTTAGAAGATATAATAATACTTCTGAACTACAAAAACAAGAGATCAAACGAAAGTTTCGTGAACTTATGGATCCTAGTTTAAGTCAAACAGTGGAACCATCTGTACCCACTAGATTAAAGGGTCAGCCGAGAGGAAGGTACAAGAACTTTGCAAGCGAAGATTCGTCAACAAAACGAGATCCCTCCCTATTTGAACATGTTTTGATGAGTGAGCAATTAAACTTGACAAATCTTGCAAAACATGTCACCAAAAAGAAAGCAAATACTGAAAAAAGACTACTTAGTCGTTCGTAAAGAAATGTCACCACACATATCAAATTATATTATCGATGTTGTAGATGTATTGGGAGATGGGCATTGTGGATACCGAGCAATCAGCAATGGATTGGAAATGGGGAATAATTGGTTACAAGTACGTAAAGAACTATCACAAGAGCTTCAACAAAAATAGGAGTTATATGAGCAAATTTTTGGAAAAGTAAGAAGATTAGAGTTGTTGGATTCACTAGATTGTGTGGTTGTTCCCGCTCCTTTGGATAAGTGAATGACAATGCCTGATATGGGGCTAATCATTGCTTCTTGCTACAATATCAAATTAGTACATTTCAACATGTTTCAGTCTTTCACTTTCTTGTTATTGCATTCACCACCACCGGTCCTTCGAAGAATAATATTCATGGGATTTATTCAAGGAAATCATTTTGTACGACTGATTATGCGTGATGACTGCCCACTATCTCCAACTTTCCCGATTTGGGGGACGTATCATGAAGAACTTGCTGAAAATGGTACAAATTTAATTATATATTCTATTTATATTTTTAATTAATTCATATATTATGTTAATCCTAAGTAATGTGTACTATTGCAGGTGCCAAAATAGTTGATGTTATAATTAATGACGTTTTTCAATCAATGTGCTGGACTTAAAGGTATTATACAACATACACATTGATAACTATACTTTCAAATAAATATATGTTTTCAATCATTGATTATTATTATTTTGACAAGTGCAACAATTGGAGCAAATAATTGTCACTAAAAGAAGATTTCTACAATGATTTAGAAATTTTTGTAATACGTTAAAGTTTAATGTTGATGTTAAACTGTAGTTTTTATTTTGCTAAAGAATTTAGAAAGTTTTTATTTTGGTTTGCCCGTAACAATTTAGTTTGCACATATAAATTTTTGATTTGCCCATAAAATTGGTTTGCACATATCCAAAATAGATTTGTCCATAACAATTATCAAAAGTAAAGTAATCATAGACACATGTATCTTGCTCCCCTTGAAGGAGAAGCTATAAAAGCAACATGAGCTCAACGATGTTACTATGACTGGCCCAATGATGAAAACCCATGAAGAATGAAGCATGTGGAGAAACACATTTAAATCGTGCTACAATGACACATTTAAATTGTCCACATTAATTTGCCTCCATGTCCCTGCCTAGAGCGGCCTCCACAACAGTAACCCCTTGCGATAAAACTAATCACATTAGAGATAGTCATCGAAGATGCTGGAGCATATCAAAAACAGACATCAATAATAGCAGGAATGGAAGCGCCTCCCAAAATATAAGTCTTGACATAGTCCGGTTGAATTCTGATGATGTGGAGAAACACAAATTAGAAAACTTGTTCTTTTGTTTCTTTTGAACCTTGATGTCAAGTGAGTCTGGGAGATAACAAAAATCAATGGCAAAGGCTTGGAACATTTCAACATGAGGTAATGTACGGTTCAAACCTCTTGAGTTGAAACAAATTCTTGATAACATCATATGCTCGATTGATATCGACTATATATAATATTTTAGACAGAATCCATGCGACAAGACAGGTGATGAATTCCCGTAAGATAGGCATAAGTGAAAATTAATTGTTTGACATAACAAGGAGAGACGCTAAGCATTTATTTTTTTTCAAAACAGGTCTGACAGCACTAGAGGTTGAAATGATCAACTTATCAAGGTGTTCTTCTTAACCTTGACATATAAACCTGATCTGAATGGTAGCAGCCCAAGAGGTACAATTTTACCATTCAATTCCTACATTGTAATGGAATGAAGATTGCCTGGAAGTGATGACAACTTCTCCATAACGTTGGTGGATGTGATGAAGATTCCGTAGGCATGTTGACAGAAGTTGCACAGAAAGGGAAACATGGCATAGAGCCCGAAAAGTGGAAGCACACGGCGACAGATTCTCATAGAAGGGGAGGAAGACAAAAACAATGAATCTTGATTGAAGGAGAGGAAGAGATTATAATGGTAACACTGTGACCAAGGAGAAGACAACACCAATGGAAGAACAACTTTAGGAAAATGGTGCATTGATGATCAACAATCATAATTGCACAGTGGATGGAACACCAAAAGGAAGTAAAATCAAGCAGTGAACATGCAAAAGAAGCGGAAATGCAAAGGAATATAAACACAAGAAACGAAGGCATCGAAATGGACAATGACATAGATCAAGGTTGTAAAGGAGAACGACACCTACGAAGAATACTGACACCTATGGAGGACAATGACATCTACAAAAAATGAGCTGAGGTACAAGCTAAGTTATACATATAAGAATATAAGAATAAATATGACCCCACTTTGCTGTAGCATTGATGCTTCCTTATTTATCCAAGTATCTTTTTTTGCATACTCCAGAGGATGGGGCAAATAACAACAAATAAGAACAGCATGCACAAGTATATATGTAAGTATATATATATAAATAAAACAACATAAGATGCAAAATATAAATAGTGAAGAGGAAAAATAATATATATATATAAATAATTATATATACTATTAATAAAAACAATTATCGTGGGAACAGTGCATGTGTGCGAGTGAGCTGTGTACGTTTCTTTTTCTTTTTCCCCCTTGATGGAGCCGAAAAACAAGTAATACGGCCATATCACTCCCTATTCATCCATTTTGGGTGTTGGGCCATCATACAGGCACGGCGTTCGGCCATCATACAAGCACGGCAGCACCATGCATATGGCTAAGTGCCAAAAGTATGGTGTTGGTCATCATATAAATTTATTGCAAAATTAGCAGTGTCTGACGCAAGATGGTCTTATATGACTGGAAAATAATGGGAAAACTCCTATATGCAACCACACATGACTGACATGAGATACAATGATTTACTTGGAACAATTGATATTTATAAAGCAATATTAATTTGATTGGCCACAAAGAGTTAATACTTTCAAATATGGAAACACATGAGATAGTATAAGCGCAAGAGTGCACAAAAACAAATACTATTTGAATGAGAGATTACAAAAAAACCAAAGCAATTGAAGATCAAAACTTATAAACCACTATCTATTCAAGTAGAGAGCAAACACAAGCCCCAACGGTAAAGAAACAAACACACGAACCTTGAATACCACGACAATATTGAGGGAGGGCTGGGGGAAAATCTTCGGCGATCCGTGGAGGAGCTGAGTGTTCGTGGACTGGTTAGGAGCCTCCGGGTAAGTGTCAACTTGCTGTCCAGTACTTGAAAGTGCTGAAATGAATTCCACCAAGGCCTAGGGAAAACGGGCTGCTGCTGGAAGTGTTTTCTAGGGGTGCTGGACAGATTTCTGGAGGCAGACAGGGGCTGGACAGCATGCACAGAGAGGCTGGAATTTAACTCCAGATGCAGTAATGGGGAGGTAATTTGTTGTAGGAGAGGCGTGGGAGGCTTGGCAGGGGTTCCGGGCAGCTGAACAGAGGCTGGACAGCAGTTATGTGGCTGTGTGGGACAGGAAACGGGTGAAGGGGGGCTGCTGGTAGGAGAATTCCAGGAAAGAGTGGACTGGACAGTGGCTCCACGTAGGAAATGGGGGAACAGGGAAAAGGGGGTTATCCGGTGGATCCACGTGAAGGAGGGGAGTAAATTAAGGGAGGGGAGAGTTCTCGAGTTGTGCCACGTGAAGGTGGGAGGGAATAAAGGGGCTGTCTGTGATGGAGGAAGTGGAGAGGTGATAGTGGCTAGATTTTAGGAATGGTTCCTACATTTAAGGGGAGCGGGGAAAGTTGAATAGTGGGAGTAGTTAGAAAGTGGTTATGAGGTGGTTACCAGACGTGGTGGCTATAGGTGGCTGGAGGTGGCCTCCAGTGGTGGTCGCCAGAGATATTTTCCAGCGATCGCCGGAAAATACAAAATGATGGGAAATTGATGGTAAGTGGCAGTGGATCACCGAATGTGGCCGGAAACGTTCTCCGGTGATTGCCGGAGACGAAAATGGAGGGTAAATGGGCTGTTTTTGTGGGAATTAGGGAGTGGTGATGCAAGGCGACTTGAGGGTGGTCGGCAATGTGAACTGTATAAGGGGAAATGAGGGGGGAGATGCTTGGGGAGGCTGTCCTGGTATCCTAGCAACAATATGGAAGGGAGACAGCGGGGTGATGGAGGTGGTGGCTCCACGGGCCACGGCAAGGAGTGGGAAGGGTAGGATGTGGGCAGGCAGGGTGTTTTGGGTGGGGGCCGGCAGCTAGGTAGAGAAAAGAAGTGGGGAGAATAGTGGTGGGTGGCAGGGGGGATCCAAGGCTTCGCACCCGGGACTCTGCTTCGGCACTTAAAATGACCAAAGGATGGCTTCTATGATTCAATCCTTCAATTCCCAAAATTAGAGGTCACACCCTCTATTTATAGACTCTAGGGGGGAAACAAACGGTTATGATTGGTCGTTCGTACTGACTAAAAAATATATAAAAATACAACTCAAAATAAAAAATGACAAGAACAAAAAATACTATGATCGTCGATCCGTATAAGATGAACAGTTCAGATTCGGTGATTCCCCATCAATTCCCCCTCGCCTTGAAAGCATTCATCTCTGTGAATGAAGATGGGAGTGATCTAGTCTGAAGGCGAGGAGAAACCCCGTAACTTTGAACTGTAGGTCGATGAAGTTGATGTTGACGATGGAACCGAGGATGGTATTCCTGAAGTTGATGATGGTACTGTAACAGGTGTTGTCGCTAAAGCAGATGTCGAAGATGTTGGAGTCGAAATAGTTGACATCAATGTGCAAGAAGGTATTGTTGTTGTCGTCCCCATCGAACACTGTAAGGTACTGCTGTGGAAGAAGCCAAGGTAGTGCCTGTGTCGGAGAATGTAGTACTGATGTGGAAGGAGCAAAGGTTATGCCTGTGTCGGAGAATGTCGTACTACTGTGGAAGAAGCCGCATGATCAATCAATGTAGAGGACTCCGGTTGTGCCAAAAGCTGAGAGGTAAACGAAAGTTGCAGCCGAGGTGTTGAAGTGGAAGGGGAAATCGGGGGCAACTAGAATTGTGGTGGAGTGGTAGATGAAAATGGAATTATGTGGCTGAGGAGTTATGGCGGTAGAGGGCAAAGGGAACATGGAATTATGTGGCTCAAAAAATGGTGTCAAATCTTTCATGCTGAATACATGTGAAATTCTCATATAGGAAGGGCCTCGCGAAGATTGCATTGTAGCTGCTGGGTGCATCATTGACCAAGAAGGACTCCTACCAGTCTATTCCGCATAGGATGACGGCCAGGTCCACGCTCCCCTCGATCTCTTTCTTTTCCCCTGCGAATCCATAGAGCAGGCCATCGCAGGCTTTCAGCGGCTTGCACTTTTTCATCACCTCATATGCAAGATTGAAGAGGACGTTGACATAACTACCTGTATCTACCAGGATTTGGGCTACAGTATAATCTCCAGAACGGCTTTGATGACGACCGCGTCGTGAAAGGGGTTGATGACCAAGGGGAGATCCTCCTCCTAGAATGTTACCATCTCGCGAGGATGCAGGGACAACAATGCTAAGGTTACTTCTCTCCCTTGCAAGCGCCTTAGACTCCCTTTGAGGGAAGACTCCACTCCGGCCCCACCGTGTATATAGTTGATACATCCTAGCGGGCCGACCCCCTCTACCTCTACACACTCATCCCCCGCACTTTCTCCTTTCTCAATGACATTGCATCTCGGGGCACTCGGCCCCTCCCCGACCTTTTCTTTCCCTTTTCGGAACGAGGCCTGCTTGGCCTTCTCTGCCTGCCTTTCTGCAAGCAGGTATTCCAACTTTCCTTCCCTAAGTAGTTTTTCCACCATGTCATAGAGGACTCGGCAATTCTCGGTATCATGTCCCACATCCCGGTGGAACTTACAGCAGAAGTTCGGGTTCCTACTTCCGAACCCTCCTTTCATAGGCCTCAAGGGCCAGAAATCAAGCTGTTGCTGGAGGATCTCTACAACCTCTTCCAGGGGTACAACTATGTCGGTGTACTCTTGCACCTTGCTCCACTGCTCCGGGGATGCTCCCAATAGCAATGGTGGGATACCATTGCCTTCTTGTTGTGACTGGGACTGGGAGTGCCCCGACCTCATCTGCTGAAAGGCCCGAGGGCCTCGACGACGAAAGTTTCGCACCTGCAAGCTAGGGGACCGATGCTCCAGGCGGATAAAATTACTTTTTTGGAGAAGAACCAGATGGCGGTAGGAAGAATTAAGCGGGCCCTTGCCCCCCCCCCCCCAGATCGGAGAGACCGTGATGAATTCTTCATTATTGAACTCTCTTTCAATAAACTGGCATGTCATCTCAATCAATTATGCGTACGTCTTCAGCTTCTTCTCACTGATCATGAACTTGAATAGTCCGGGCCGGAGGCCATTAGTAAAGGCAACCTTGTAGACCTGAGGGTCCACGTTTGGCACTTCCATGATCAAACTCTAGAAGTGATCAACCTACTGTCCTAAAATCCCCCTTGGCCCTTGTCGGATCAGGAATAGAGAGTCAACATCCTCCATTCGCTGTTTTAAGGTGGCAAACCTTTGCAAGAAATCCGTTCTCAGCTCACTGAAGGAAGTGATTAAGTTGGGAGGGAGGCTATAGAACCACTCCCTCGCTTTCCCATCAAAGATGGTGGAAAGCAGTTTACAGCGCAGACCCTCGGAGAGAGGCTGTAGAGAGACCATGGCATCGAATGCCTGTAAGTGAGAAGCGGGATCCTCCTTCCCCGAGAAGTGGGGAAATCGTAGCTCCCTAAAGCTGTTGGGAGGTGTTTCCCCCGCGATTCATGGGACAAATGGCGAGTAAACCTCCGCCCCCATGACTGGCTCCTGGTCCTTAATCTAGAACCTTTCCGGGATGATCCCGGGCGGCTTCTCGGAAAAGCTGACGGTGGGCACGGGCTCCCTCCTCTTGTGGTTGGAGTTGGGGAGGATTCCCTGGCGGTATAGGCGGTAGATAAGTGGGGGTTACGGGCTCTCTCGGATGTTCGGCACCCAGCGCCCGCTGCTCCCCCTGAGCGGCTAGTTGATTAACTAAGCCGAGCAGATGCTCAAACTCGGCACGAGTGACGGTCGGCTGCTTGCGGTCTGGCGATTGTCCACCTGCCATGAGAGCGAGTTCGTCGGCTGGATGGTATCTGAAGGTCGCGGGGGCGAGCACTACCACTATTTTTCGATGGCGATGGTGATTTCACCAATCGCTAGAGTCCACGCTCACCGCGCCAAATTCTGTTTGAACCAAAAATGTCACCAACTCTTTGCGCGTTATCCCAGGATCGGGTGGTCGGCGGGGGAAAAGGAGGTTCGCAAGCGATCGGTTACTAGCCCTGCGGACGGTTTAAGCAAATAAAAGGGAGTGTGAAAAGGAGATGTCGCTAACAGCGGCCACCAGGTTTGACTCGACGCGGAGAATATCTTCCTTGCGACGGCCTCTTGATTAATTGTAAATGGATTACAAGAGTGTACGAGCGAGTACAAGTGGGGAAGAATAGAGAAGACTTGACAGGACTAAGTATATGCACCAACAACTAGGCAGATTCTGGGCTAAGTCCGTGTGTCACATTCAAGCACCCTTGGTCTCTATTTATACTTGAGGGAAGCCTGCTCGGACGATTCACGAACCAACGGGCTTTTAACGCCTCAATAAATACGACATTAAATGCACAGCCACCCGAGGTACACGAAGAGTCGGACGGTGGAGATTGAGAGAAGAGACCGCACGTAGCCACGCGGTTCCACCGACATTGATGTAGGAGAGACCTGACCGTGCGGGCTCTAGGAGAAATGCCTGTCGCGATATCTGGGCTTGATCCACTGAGCTGCTCTGGGAGAGATCGCCTGCCAAATGCACATACTGGGGTTGCCCGAAGAGTGACTGCGTCGAACACTGTCGTGTTAAAGCCGCTGACCGAAGAATGTCCGAGGGCCTCCGGAATGTCCGTCTGAAGACCTCGCGAACTCCGGGAATGGTCGCCCGGTAAGTTGTCCCTGCTTGTCTGATGCTCGTCTTAGTTATCATAGGATTTGGGTTAACATGTAGGACGCTCCCATAAAGTGAAAGCTCACTAGGTGACTCACCGGGAGGGGTATAATGAAACTCGTTGCAAATGTGGAGTGTAACAATAAAGGTTCCTAAAATATCTAGAGGGACCTTAAATATAAGTAGGTTCAGCAATAAGTACGCCACACTAGGATAAAGAACCTTATACATGGGGTGATAGAGATATGAATAGGAGATGTGTCAAGACTTTTGTGCTCGGAAAGGGATCACTCATTGGAATCTCATCCTCGTGAGGGTATGGTGGTTCAACAGGAGGCTCAACGGGGGGGGGGGGGGGGGGGGGGGGGGGGTCCAAAGAACCCATCAACAGGGTGATGGTCCTTTAGATGCAAACCATCGCAAGAGGCGTTGTTCCAAGAGATGGGTGAGACGGTCGCAACGAGATCAACAATAAGCTCTCGACTCCCGATAGTAATTTGGCTCGGGACGATGACAATGGAAGAGTGAGAATAGTACATACTCAGTAATGGGCCAATAGGTGTACTATCAAGGACCGACTCTCTAGCCGTAGGGGACACTGATCTAAGTGAGGTGTGAAGGATGGGTATACCATCACTATTGAGAGGGGGTGGTGGGACAACTACGGAGATTCAGGGAGGAGCTTAGTGGGGTTCCGGGACAGGTTAGGAGCCTCCGAGCAAGTGTCAATGTTACGCCTACGATTGAAGGACGAGACATGATTGCATTGAACGGAAAAATGGATATAATTCGGAGCGAACTCCGGCCAAGATCTAGGAGACTGGTTCCTCCTAAGACACCTCTCACAAATGAGAGTCAAACCCTGATAACCAAAAGATCCCAATACACTCCTCATACCTCCTCCTTATATAGGAGGGGGGCTCACATGACATTAAATATAAAATAATATTTAATTTATTAATAATTGTTGAGAGAGCTCGAAACTTGTATGTATTGCTTGTGTGTGTAAATACAAAGAGAGAATACAAATATATAGGAGAGAGAAGGAGAGAAGAAATCCTATACATAATGTGGGACTAAGAGGAGAAGAAGGAGAAAGCAATAAAACATGGGCTCAATAATGGGCCTTTTACATGGGCTTTTCTAACACTCCCCCGCAAGCTGGAGCGTACAAATCGTAAGCGCCAAGCTTGGACAAGCACTGATAGAAGAGGGTACTGGAAAGAGCCTTTGTGAGGACATCCGCAACTTGTTCTGTCCCTAGAACATGTTTAAGGTCGATCTTCCTCATTTGAACCTTTTCTCTGATGAAGTGACAATCAACTTCAATAGGTTTTGTTCTCTCGTGGAAGACCGGGTTCTTGGCTATGTGTATAGCAGCTTGGCTGTCATAGAGGAGAAGAGTTGGGGAAGGGAGTCTTATACCTAGATCGGTAAGAAGACTTTCAAGCCACGTTAGTTTTGAAACTACCGAAGTCATTGCCCAGTATTCTGCCTCAGCTGATGATCGAGCAACAACTGCTTGTTTCTTGCTTCGCCAGGTAATCAAATGACCTCCAAAGTATGTGCAAAACCCGTCGGTTGATCGCCGATCATCAAGTGAACCAGCATAATCAGCATCAGAATAAACCATCAATGTTGGAGCTGAAGATGAGGTTTTGTATACCAATCCTTGACCAGGAGCCGTTTTAAGGTATCTGAGAATGCGTTCAACGGCCTGAAGATGAGATCTTCGAGGGGAATGCATATACAGGTTGACAATACCAACAGCAAAAGAGATATCTGGTCTGGTTACTGTGAGGTAGATCAGTTTTCCCACTAGGCGACGATAGTATTCTGGGTTCTCGAGTAAGAGGTCTGAGTCTGATGCCTTAGCGCATAACTTGTGATTAACATCCATCGGGGTATTAATCGGCTTACAACTTGAATAACCCGCATCATGAAGGAGGTCGAGGCAGTACTTCCGCTGGGAGAGGGCGAGGCCATCTGGCCGTCTAGCAATCTCAAGACCCAGAAAATACCGAAGGGGCCCCAAATCCGTTGTTTGAAAAACAGTGCCTAGATGTTGTTTGACCTTCTGTATTCCTTTCGAGTCATCTCCCGTAATGATGATATCGTCAACATAGACTAATAGAAAAACCGTTCTCGTTGTCCCGTGACGAGTGAACAGCGAGAAGTCTGCCGAGCTGCGAGTGAAACCAACTTCCCGAAGGGCCTTACTGAACCTGTCGAACCATGCCCGTGGGGATTGTTTGAGATCATGCAAAGCCTTCATAAGGCGACACACCTGAGACTCCCCCGTGGTCTCAAACCCGGGAGGTTGATGCATATACACTATTTCTTGGAGGTCGTCATTCAAAAAGACATTCTTAATATCCAGTTGCAGGCAGCGACGGAGATGAGGACCCGAACGGTGTTGAGTTTAGCCATTGGTAAGAAAGTTTCTTCATAGTCCAACCCTGGCTGTTGGGTGAAGCCCCGGGCTACCAGTCGAGCTTTCAACCGATCAATCGTCCCATCAGCGGCATGCTTCACGACAAAGACCCACTTACACCCAACCGGTTGCTGACCCGGAGGAAGTGGAACGAGAGCCCAGGTCTGATTGGCCCAGAGAGCAGTCATTTCCTCTTCCATGACGGCTCGTCAGCCAGGATGTTGTAGCGCCTCCGGTACAGAGTTAGGAACCGAAATGGAGGAAAGAGAAGTAGCAAAAGTGTGCAGTTGGGGAGATAGGAGATGTAAGGAGACACAGTTCGCCAGAGGATAAGCAGTGGAGGCAGATACCTGATCAGCAGGGCGCAGAGTAGCCGAGGTCGAGGCCGACTGCAGAGGGGAAACGGAACAAGGAGGTTTGTGATGAGTCCCCATTTCATATCTATTTCCAGACTCATCTGGGCTCGTTTTCTTGTCTTTGCACTATCATTTAGCGTCATTAGCACTCCTTTTGGTTCGCTATGTCATTACACGTCTTGTGCACTCTTTTAGCCTATTCTTGTGCGTGTGTGTATTTCTCTCGTGTGATACATTTTGTATATTTCTGTGACTGCCATGATCGACAGCGCGTGCAGTTTTCCTGCAGGTTCGGGGATCGTGTGGGCGTCCGCCATAGGACTTTCACCATTTTTTGCAAAGGAGTCAATGGTCGTGCGTTTTTACCCACGCACGACCATCGACCGTGCGCAGCCTGAGCTCTCATTTCATTGTCATGTCCCGCCATATTGCACGATCACCAGCCATACCGCGCACGATCACTGCTCGTGCGCTGCCGGTCGTGCGCAGTCATGCCATCTTTTTCCACTTTTCTGTCCCATATCGCACGATCACCACCCTTGCCGCGCACGATCACTGATCGTGCGCTGCTGATCGTGCGCATGCTTAAATTTCCTGGTGCAGGTTCTATAGGTTGTTGCCGCACGGACGCTGACATTGTTCGCGCACGACCACTGGTCGTGCGCCTGTGGTCGTGCGCGCTATTTAATCCTGCTTCTATAAATTGGCCTGCTCCGCGAATTAGGTCAACGGACCTTGATCGAACTTGGCCGCCACTTCGCCCTTCCGCATTTCAGACGCTCCATCCATCTCCACCTTCATCCCTACCATCGGGAGGTGATTTCCGGCGATTCTAAAGCATTCCACATCCTCCGGTGACCCTCCCGGCCATTAACGACCACTTCTCCGAGCTTTCTACCGAAGAAGATGACGGAGACGACCTAGAGAACGGACTCAAAGGCCCTCGAGGTGACAGCTCGTCGGTACCGGAAGCCTCCTCGGACTGCGCGTGGAAGCGGATTGACAACCCGCACCTCCGGCCAACAACCGCGGTGGATCTTCACCCTCTTGGTTTACTCTTCCTCTACCTTCCTTGTAGTGTATGAATGACTCAAGCTTGTTATGAACTTCGAATTTCTAGTTATTTGTAATTGGATTTTTGTTGTTTAAACTTGTTTGTGGGATTTGTGTTGTGATGCGCCTCGCCCCATCTCACTCCCACCGTTCCACTTGATTGCACTCCGCACTTAACACCTCACCCACTGGCTCACCGTCCACTCGCCCTACCGAAGTACGGCATAGCGGCCGATACACCCATCTCGTCTTGCGAAGCGGTGAATGCGACCCGCATTGTTAGCTTTAATTTCTTTGTTTGTAAGAACACAAACCTCAAAGCCCCTTTTGTTTCTTCTTTCATTTTACTAACTCTATTAGCAATAATTTCGGATTGTTCGTCGTTCCACGCCAACTGCATTCCTCAAGAGACCGACACTCGGGGATTTATTCCCAAACTTTATTACTTGTGCGACCGGTGCGCTTGCCGTATTTATACGCATCAAGTTTTTGGCGCCGTTGCCGGGGAGTGCAACTGTCGAACGACCACGACGTACGAAAGTGTTGTTATAGAGTTAGTTGTTTTTCTTGACCGCTATTTCTCTGCTTTGTTGCCGCAGTGAATGCAAGGACGCGCTGCTAGAGATCTTGCAGCTTACGACCCCGAGATCGAACGAACTCTTCGTGCACAAAGGCGTGCCGCTGCCATCAATCTAGTCCCAATGGGGGACCAGCTGAACATTGATGCCGGGAATCGCGTCGGAGGAATCCTTCATGGTGACCGGAATGGTGATGAGAATGAAGTAAACCCGCCCCAGGTCCGCACCATGAGGGACTACACCACACCGACTGTTGGGAGCATTTACCCCGGTTTCGGACCGGCGATCACCAACCAGCAGTTTGAGATCAAACCTGCTATCCTGAACATAATCCGGAACAACGCCCAGTTCTCCGGAATGGCCACTGAAGACGCCCATCTTCACTTGGCTGAATTTTCCGAAATCTGTGCCACGTTCCGCTATGCTGGAATCCCCGACGATACAGTCAAGCTCCGCCTTTTCCCCTTTTCCCTCAGGGACAAAGCCAACACGTGGCTTCACTCTCTTCCGCCTGGAGCAGCCACCACCTGGGAGGCTTTGACAACAAAATTTTTAGCTAAGTTCCATCCGGTGGACCGGATAGTGAGCATGCGACGTGCAATTGCCAACTTTCGGCAAAATGATCAAGAAAGCCTGGCTGAGGTTTGGGAACGCTTCAACGAGTTGCTGAGGAAGTGTCCAAACCACGGATTCCAAACTTGGAATCTCGTCGAAAGCTTTTATTTTTCTATTGAACCACAGCACAGGGCTATGATTGACGCCGCCTCTGGAGGGACTATAATGAATCTTGCGCCCGATGATGCATTAAGAATTTTGCAGGATACTGCCACCCACAGCGCATATTGGACTGCAGGGAGGAATATGCCACGAGGCACTATGCCACGAGGCACTAGCGGAGTTTTTGCTATGGAAGCATCCAGGCCCGCCGCTGCTGCTGCCCCAGTTATGGCAATCTCATGCCAGGGTTGTGGAGGTTCCGACCACCACAGCTTTGAATGTCAAGCAGGCGAGGTACATGCTGAAACTACCTTCTTTGATGAATCAGTTAATTATATTGCGAACCAAAATAGGGGAGCACCTTATGGGAACACGTACAATCCGGGGGTGAGAAATCACCCAAATTTCTCTTGGAACCAAAATGTGCCAGGCTAACGATGGCAGCCGGGGCAGCATCAAAATGATGCGTACGCCTCTGGAAGCCAACCGCGGCCGCCTCTACCGAATTACCACCAAGGGCCCCCTGTAACAAAAACAAACTCTTTAGCGGAAATGTTCGAAAAATTCGTTGAGGTCTCCCAGACCAACATGACGAATCAGGCTGCCTCAATGCGTAAGCTAGAGGCACAATTGGGCCAACTGGCCCAAATGGTCTCTGAGCGGACCCAAGGCACGCTACCGAGCAACACCGAAAAAAACCCCTATGAGCAAGGAAAAAGCCTTGGGGAAGAAAATAAAGATAAGACTCATGAGCTCGTTGTGGATTGTAAAATTAATAATGTTGAAACTACCGCTTTGTGCGATTCTGGAGCATCTAGCAATATCCTCGCCATGCAGGATGTTGCGAGGATGAACCTGCATATTGATCCTGCAATCCGGAAGTCGCTAGTTTTAGCTAAAATGGTATTTTGGTTGACACCGAGGGGGGTGTGCAAGAAGTTGAAATCGAGGTTAACGGGAAGTGCATAACCACTGATTTCCAGGTATTGGGACCCAAGGAAAATAATTCAATTCCTATATTGGGGGTTCCATTCCTGAAGGCTAGCGGCGCATCTCTTGATTTCTCCAAAGGATGCGTAACTTGGCCGGTTGTTGCTTCAACCTTGGATGTCGCTCCTGCACATGACCCTCTTCTCCATAACGACAATTTTCATAGTGTTGCAGATATTCAGATTGGATTGGAATTTGCCTTGGTGAGTGATACTCAGATGATGGAGATGATGAGGGAAGTACCTTCCGAGGAGGTGATCAAGAATGATGAGAAGGAGTTCAAGGAAGAGGCCAAATGCACCGATGTAAGGGCCACCTTCCCGTCTCATGTCGCGTCGATTTTTGAACATAGCAAAACTAGTTTTATTCGGGAGAAATCCCTGGACAGTGAATTTTGTAATATTGTCTCAAACTTTGTTAAGCGATCAGTAGCTTGGGCTGATCTGGTTGCCGTTTTGGTACCGGAAATGAAGCCGCCAACCGAAAAATTGGAACTCCCCATGGACCGCAACATTTGGAAATCTCCTACGGTGGAGAAGCTGAAAAAGTCTAAGCGTATACGCGATGAGCGTTATGCCTCCCTAAGGCGTGAGGAGGTGCACATTCGGAGTAAAGGGAAAGTCCTTTCTCCCGATGCAAAAAGGCACTCTGCTTTTCCCTCGCGCCCCACCGGAGAGATTTATCACAAGTCCACGTTTAGCTGATTGCTCCGCCCTTTTCTTGATTATCGCTTATGCTTGTGCTTACTTATTTTCCTGCAACTCTTTTCTTTTTATTTACTGCAAGAACAATTTATAAACTGCTAATACAGGTATTTGGTCCACCTTAAGGACGGTAAACAAAAGGGCTATTCGGGAGACAACCCAAGCTTGGACCTCTGTGGTCCTCCTTCTTTTTGTGCTTTTTATTTCGCTTGCCTATTTTATTTTTCTGTTATTTGTCTTTTTTTTTGTTCAACCTAATTCGCAGGTACAGTATATTTTTGTGCGACCCAGCAACCTCCGCCTTCTGGTATGCTCCTTCTTTGGAGCATAGGTACCCTTTCTCCTCAGGCCTCTTTTTATTTTAGATGACTATTTTCATTTCTGCCTGTTTTCATGCAAGTCTGGGGGGGGAGAGCCGCTTATGCACTCCACGAGCACACTGATAGCATGCCAGTAGTTTTATTTTATGTTTCATTATTGTAGAATCCTGCTGCACACACCTTACCACCCACACAAGCGCGCACTTGATCACGCACACGGCTCGAGTCAATGTTATCGTTTTGTGTCAATTTTAAAACAGCGGTGCTGACTTAGGATTTTAATTTAGAGTAGTTCGAAACTCGTGCAGTGCTCCTAATCGAGTACTCTCGTGGTGTAGAAATTGTATAGATTTAATTTTTCTTTATACTTGCAAATTTATATTTTTTCTGCATTCGTAAATGATGTTTGCCCTACTCAAAATTGTGAATCCGGAGCAATCTGTCGGTAGCGTAGGAATGTGTGTAGGCGTCTCTAGCTTCGTATTGCTCGAGTCGGGAGGAAGGATCATTTTTCTCAGTGGCTAAGAACTTGCCCCAAACTACTTTTGAAGCATTGGTGCATGGTTAGTCTAGCGTGAGAGTGATGTAGGCCATCATTTTGGCCCGGTTGAGCTTTGTACCCTTCCTAACGTCGCCCTCGCTAGCCCCTTTGTGCCTACCCTTCCTTTTGATTCAGCTCCACCGTTATTTCACCAAAGCCTCTTAGCATATCCTAGTCGCACACCCAAATAGAGCTTTCGTACTTCATATTTTCATTTTGGGTTGTGATGTGGTGTATTAATTGTGAAAAAGTGGAAGTGCGCACAAGTAAATCTGCTGAATTGTTCAAAATAAAGAGATGAAAAAGAAAAGAAAGAAAGAAGAAGAGAAATTGAAATGTGAAAATGAAATGTGAAAAGAAAAAAAAATTTTATTGAAAATCTTGTTGAAAATGATTTTGATTTGGAGTAGGCGGTGCACACACCCATGTTGCAAAAGTTAAGTCTGGGGGTGTGGTGCACTCGCGCGTTTGGTGGTTTGCCGAGGGATTCTCTTAGGCGAGCTCATTTGGGTTAGGTGCTAAGCCTTTCTTTTTATCATTGTTTACCTCACCGTAACCCAAGTCCCATCATTACCCGAAGTCCTACAGACTCACACTAGAGTCAAACTAGTGTCGTGGAGAGAGTGTGAACGGGCAAGCATATGGTCCCCGACATTGGTGGATTCCTTTGGAGGTGATCACGAGCCCCGATCTTTGGCAATGTTTAGCCAAGCGACCCACCTATTTTCTTCCTACGCATGACCGAACGATTCTCCAGCATTCAATTTTTGAGTAGTGACAATATTTATTTACTTTTGTCGAAAGTTATAAATTTCTTAGTATAATTAGAAATTTCTTCTATTATATTTTCTATACGCTTGAGTCTTCGATTTCTCGTTCTACTTTAGATCGAAGTTACTTCGTCAGCTAGCTATTTTAGAGTTCACGAGATGATTGTTTGCCCGGGACGTGCAAATGGTTAAGTCTGGGGGTGTGATGAGTCCCCATTTCATATCTATTTCCGGACTCATCTGGGCTCGTTTTCTTATCTTTGCACTATCATTTAGCGCCATTAGCACTCCTTTTGGTTCGCTATGTCATTACACGTCTTGTGCACTCTTTTAGCCTATTCTTGTGCGTGTGTGTATTTCTCTCGTGTGATACATTTTGTATATTTCTGTGACTGCCAAGATCGACAGCGCGTGCAATTTTCCTGCAGGTTCGGGGATCGTGTGGGCGTCCGCCATAGGACTTTCACCATTTTTTGCAAATGAGTCAATGGTCGTGCGTTTTTACCAACGCACGACCATCGACCTCTTTGTCGCACGACCATCGGTCGTGCGCAGCCTAAGCTCTCATTTCATTGTCCTGTCCCGCCATATTGCACGAACACCAGCCATACCGCGCACGATCACTGCTCGTGCGCTGCCGGTCGTGCGCAGTCATGCCATCTTTTTCCACTTTTCTGTCCCATATCGCACGATCACCACCCTTGCCGCGCACGATCACTGATCGTGCGCTGCTGATCGTGCGCATGCTTAAATTTCCTAGTGCAGGTTCTACAGGTTGTTGCCGCACGGGCGCTAACATTGTTCGCGCACGACCACTGGTCGTGCGCCTGTGGTCGTGCGCGCTATTTAATCCTGCTTCTATAAATTGGCCTGCTCCGCGAATTAGGTCAACGGACCTTGATCGAACTTGGCCGCCACTTCGCCCTTCCGTATTTCAGACGCTCCATCCATCTCCACCTTCATCCCTACCATCGGGAGGTGATTTCCGGCGATTCTAAAGCATTCCACATCCTCCGGTGACCCTCCCGGCCATTAACGACCACTTCTCCGAGCTTTCTACCGAAGAAGATGACGGAGACGACCTAGAGAACGGACTCAAAGGCCCTCGAGGTGACAGCTCGTCGGTACCGGAAGCCTCCTCGGACTGCGCGTGGAAGCGGATTGACAACCCGCACCTCCGGCCAACAACCGCGGTGGATCTTCACCCTCTTGGTTTACTCTTCCTCTACCTTCCTTGTAGTGTATGAATGACTCAAGCTTGTTATGAACTTCGAATTTCTAGTTATTTGTAATTAGATTTTTGTTGTTTAAACTTGTTTGTGGGATTTGTGTTGTGATGCGCCTCGCCCCATCTCACTCCCACCGTTCCACTTGATTGCACTCCGCACTTAACACCTCACCCACTGGCTCACCGTCCACTCGCCCTACCGAAGTACGGCATAGCGGTCGATACACCCATCTCGCCTTGTGAAGCGGTGAATGCGACCCGTATTGTTAGCTTTAATTTCTTTGTTTGTAAGAACACAAACCTCAAAGCCCCTTTTGTTTCTTCTTTCATTTTACTAACTCTATTAGCAATAATTTCGGATTGTTCGTCGTTCCACGCCAACTGCATTCCTCAAGAGACCGACACTCGGGGATTTATTCCCAAACTTTATTACTTGTGCGACCGGTGCGCTTGCCGTATTTACACGCATCAAGTTTTTGGCGCCGTTGCCGGGGAGTGCAACTGTCGAACGACCACGACGTACGAAAGTGTTGTTATAGAGTTAGTTGTTTTTCTTGACCGCTATTTCTCTGCTTTGTTGCCGCAGTGAATGCAAGGACGCGCTGCTAGAGATCTTGCAGCTTACGACCCCGAGATCGAACGAACTCTTCGTGCACAAAGGCGTGCCGCTGCCATCAATCTAGTCCCAATGGGGGACCAGCTGAACATTGATGCCGGGAATCGCGTCGGAGGAATCCTTCATGGTGACCGGAATGGTGATGAGAATGAAGTAAACCCGCCCCAGGTCCGCACCATGAGGGACTACACCACACCGACTGTTGGGAGCATTTACCCCGGTTTCGGACCGGCGATCACCAACCAGCAGTTTGAGATCAAACCTGCTATCCTGAACATAATCCGGAACAACGCCCAGTTCTCCGGAATGGCCACTGAAGACGCCCATCTTCACTTGGCTGAATTTTCCGAAATCTGTGCCACGTTCCGCTATGCTGGAATCCCCGACGATACAGTCAAGCTCCGCCTTTTCCCCTTTTCCCTCAGGGACAAAGCCAACACGTGGCTTCACTCTCTTCCGCCTGGAGCAGCCACCACCTGGGAGGCTTTGACAACAAAATTTTTAGCTAAGTTCCATCCGGTGGACCGGATAGTGAGCATGCGACGTGCAATTGCCAACTTTCGGCAAAATGATCAAGAAAGCCTGGCTGAGGTTTGGGAACGCTTCAACGAGTTGCTGAGGAAGTGTCCAAACCACGGATTCCAAACTTGGAATCTCGTCGAAAGCTTTTATTTTTCTATTGAACCACAGCACAGGGCTATGATTGACGCCGCCTCTGGAGGGACTATAATGAATCTTGCGCTCGATGATGCATTAAGAATTTTGCAGGATACTGCCACCCACAGCGCATATTGGACTGCAGGGAGGAATATGCCACGAGGCACTAGCGGAGTTTTTGCTATGGAAGCATCCAGGCCCGCCGCTGCTGCTGCCCCAGTTATGGCAATCTCATGCCAGGGTTGTGGAGGTTCCGACCACCACAGCTTTGAATGTCAAGCAGGCGAGGTACATGCTGAAACTACCTTCTTTGATGAATCAGTTAATTATATTGCGAACCAAAATAGGGGAGCACCTTATGGGAACACGTACAATCCGGGGGTGAGAAATCACCCAAATTTCTCTTGGAACCAAAATGTGCCAGGCCAACGATGGCAGCCGGGGCAGCATCAAAATGATGCGTACGCCTCTGGAAGCCAACCGCGGCCGCCTCTACCGAATTACCCCCAAGGGCCCCCTGTAACAAAAACAAACTCTTTAGCGGAAATGTTCGAAAAATTCGTTGAGGTCTCCCAGACCAACATGACGAATCAGGCTGCCTCAATGCATAAGCTAGAGGCACAATTGGGCCAACTGGCCCAAATGGTCTCTGAGCGGACCCAAGGCACGCTACCGAGCAACGCCGAAAAAAACCCCTATGAGCAAGGAAAAAGCCTTGGGGAAGAAAATAAAGATAAGACTCATGAGCTCGTTGTGGATTGTAAAATTAATAATGTTGAAACTACCGCTTTGTGCGATTCTGGAGCATCTAGCAATATCCTCGCCATGCAGGATGTTGCGAGGATGAACCTGCATATTGATCCTGCAATCCGGAAGTCGCTAGTTTTAGCTAATGGTATTTTGGTTGACACCGAGGGGGGTGTGCAAGAAGTTGAAATCGAGGTTAACGGGAAGTGCATAACCACTGATTTCCAGGTATTGGGACCCAAGGAAAATAATTCAATTCCTATATTGGGGGTTCCATTCCTGAAGGCTAGCGGCGCATCTCTTGATTTCTCCAAAGGATGCGTAACTTGGCCGGTTGTTGCTTCAACCTTGGATGTCGCTCCTGCACATGACCCTCTTCTCCATAACGACAATTTTCATAGTGTTGCAGATATTCAGATTGGATTGGAATTTGCCTTGGTGAGTGATACTCAGATGATGGAGATGAGGGAAGTACCTTCCGAGGAGGTGATCAAGAATGATGAGAAGGAGTTCAAGGAAGAGGCCAAATGCACCGATGCAAGGGCCACCTTCCCGTCTCATGTCGCGTCGATTTTTGAACATAGCAAAACTAGTTTTATTCGGGAGAAATCCCTGGACAGTGAATTTTGTAATATTGTCTCAAACTTTGTTAAGCGATCAGTAGCTTGGGCTGATCTGGTTGCCGTTTTGGTACCGGAAATGAAGCCGCCAACCGAAAAATTGGAACTCCCCATGGACCGCAACATTTGAAAATCTCCTACGGTGGAGAAGCTGAAAAAGTCTAAGCGTATACGCGATGAGCGTTATGCCTCCCTAAGGCGTGAGGAGGTGCACATTCGGAGTAAAGGGAAAGTCCTTTCTCCCGATGCAAAAAGGCACTCTGCTTTTCCCTCGCGCCCCACCGGAGAGATTTATCACAAGTCCGCGTTTAGCTGATTGCTCCGCCCTTTTCTTGATTATCGCTTATGCTTGTGCTTACTTATTTTCCTGCAACTCTTTTCTTTTTATTTACTGCAAGAACAATTTATAAACTGCTAATACAGGTATTTGGTTCACCTTAAGGACGGTAAACAAAAGGACTATTCGGGAGACAACCCAAGCTTGGACCTCTGTGGTCCTCCTTCTTTTTGTGCTTTTTATTTCGCTTGCCTATTTTATTTTTCTGTTATTTGTCTTTTTTTTTGTTCAACCTAATTCGCAGGTACAGTATATTTTTGTGCGACCCAGCAACCTCCGCCTTCTGGTATGCTCCTTCTTTGGAGCATAGGTACCCTTTCTCCTCAGGCCTCTTTTTATTTTAGATGACTATTTTCATTTCTGCCTGTTTTCATGCAAGTCTGGGGGGGAGAGCCGCTTATGCACTCCACGAGCACACTGATAGCATGCCAGTAGTTTTATTTTATGTTTCATTATTGTAGAATCCTGCTGCACACACCTTACCACCCACACAAGCGCGCACTTGACCACGCACACGGCTCGAGTCAATGTTATCGTCTTGTGTCAATTTTAAAACAGCGGTGCTGACTTAGGATTTTAATTTAGAGTAGTTCGAAACTCGTGCAGTGCTCCTAATCGAGTACTCTCGTGGTGTAGAAATTGTATAGATTTAATTTTTCTTTATACTTACAAATTTATATTTTTTCTGCATTCGTAAATGATGTTTGCCCTACTCAAAATTGTGAATCCGGAGCAATCTGTCGGTAGCGTAGGAATGTGTGTAGGCGTCTCTAGCTTCGTATTGCTCGAGTCGGGAGGAAGGATCATTTTTCTCAGTGGCTAAGAACTTGCCCCAAACTACTTTCGAAGCATTTGTGCATGGTTAGTCTAGCGTGAGAGTGATGTAGGCCATCATTTTGGCCCGGTTGAGCTTTGTACCCTTCCTAACATCGCCCTCGCTAGCCCCTTTGTGCCTACCCTTCCTTTTGATTCAGCTCTACCGTTATTTCACCAAAGCCTCTTAGCATATCCTAGTCGCACACCCAAATAGAGCTTTCGTACTTCATATTTTCATTTTGGGTTGTGATGTGGTGTATTAATTGTGAAAAAGTGGAAGTGCGCACAAGTAAATCTGTTGAATTGTTCAAAATAAAGAGATGAAAAAGAAAAGAAAAGAAAGAAAGAAAGAAGAGAAATTGAAATGTGAAAATGAAATGTGAAAAGAAAAAAAAATTTTGATTGAAAATCTTGTTGAAAATGATTTTGATTTGGAGTAGGCGGTGCACACACCCATGTTGCAAAAGTTAAGTCTGGGGGTGTGGTGCACTCGCGCGTTTGGTGGTTTGCCGAGGGATTCTCTTAGGCGAGCTCATTTGGGTTAGGTGCTAAGCCTTTCTTTTTATCATTGTTTACCTCACCGTAACCCAAGTCCCATCATTACCCGAAGTCCTACGGACTCACGCTAGAGTCAAACTAGTGCCGTGGAGAGAGTGTGAACGGGCAAGCATATGGTCCCCGACATTGGTGGATTCCTTTGGAGGTGATCACGAGCCCCGATCTTTGGCAATGTTTAGCCAAGCGACCCGCCTATTTTCTTCCTACGCATGACCGAACGATTCTCCGGCATTCAATTTTTAAGTAGTGACAATATTTATTTACTTTTGTCGAAAGTTATAAATTTCTTAGTATAATTAGAAATTTCTTCTATTATATTTTTTATACGCTTGAGTCTTCGATTTCTCGTTCTACTTTAGATCGAAGTTACTTCGTCAGCTAGATATTTTAGAGTTCACGAGATGATTGTTTGCCCGGGACGTGCAAATGGTTAAATCTGGGGGTGTGATGAGTCCCCATTTCATATCTATTTCCGGACTCATCTGGGCTCGTTTTCTTATCTTTGCACTATCATTTAGCGCCATTAGCACTCCTTTTGGTTCGCTATGTCATTACACGTCTTGTGCACTCTTTTAGCCTATTCTTGTGCGTGTGTGTATTTCTCTCGTGTGATACATTTTGTATATTTCTGTGACTGCCATGATCGACAGCGCGTGCAGTTTTCCTGCAGGTTCGGGGATCGTGTGGGCGTCCGCCATAGGACTTTCACCATTTTTTGCAAAGGAGTCAATGGTCGTGCGTTTTTACCCATGCACGACCATCGACCTCTTTGTCGCACGACCATCGATCGTGCGCAGCCTGAGCTCTCATTTCATTGTCCTGTCCCGCCATATTGCACGATCACCAGCCATACAGCGCACGATCACTGCTCGTGCGCTGCCGGTCGTGCGCAGTCATGCCATCTTTTTCCACTTTTCTGTCCCATATCGCACGATCACCACCCTTGCCGCGCACGATCACTGATCGTGCGCTGCTGATCGTGCGCATGCTTAAATTTCCTGGTGCAGGTTCTACAGGTTGTTGTCGCACGGGCGCTGACATTGTTCGCGCACGACCACTGGTCGTGCGCCTGTGGTCGTGCACGCTATTTAATCCTGCTTCTATAAATTGGCCTACTCCGCGAATTAGGTCAACGGACCTTGATCGAACTTGGCCGCCACTTCGCCCTTCCGCATTTCAGACGCTCCATCCATCTCCACCTTCATCCCTACCATCGGGAGGTGATTTCCGGCGATTCTAAAGCATTCCACATCCTCCGGTGACCCTCCCGGCCATTAACGACCACTTCTCCGAGCTTTCTACCGAAGAAGATGACGGAGACGACCTAGAGAACGGACTCAAAGGCCCTCGAGGTGACAGCTCGTCGGTACCGGAAGCCTCCTCGGACTGCGTGTGGAAGCGGATTGACAACCCGCACCTCCGGCCAACAACCGCGGTGGATCTTCACCCTCTTGGTTTACTCTTCCTCTACCTTCCTTGTAGTGTATGAATGACTCAAGCTTATTATGAACTTCGAATTTCTAGTTATTTGTAATTGGATTTTTGTTGTTTAAACTTGTTTGTGGGATTTGTGTTGTGATGTGCCTCGCCCCATCTCACTCCCACCGTTCCACTTGATTGCACTCCGCACTTAACACCTCACCCACTGGCTCACCGTCCACTCGCCCTACCGAAGTACGGCATAGCGGCCGATACACCCATCTCGCCTTGCGAAGCGGTGAATGCGACCCGCATTGTTAGCTTTAATTTCTTTGTTTGTAAGAACACAAACCTCAAAGCCCCTTTTGTTTCTTCTTTCATTTTACTAACTCTATTAGCAATAATTTCGGATTGTTCGTCGTTCCACGCCAACTGCATTCCTCAAGAGACCGACACTCGGGGATTTATTCCCAAACTTTATTACTTGTACGACCGGTGCGCTTGCCGTATTTACACGCATCAAGTTTTTGGCGCTGTTGCCGGGGAGTGCAACTGTCGAACGACCACGACGTACGAAAGTGTTGTTATAGAGTTAGTTGTTTTTCTTGACCGCTATTTCTCTGCTTTGTTGCCGCAGTGAATGCAAGGACGCGCTGCTAGAGATCTTGCAGCTTACGACCCCGAGATCGAACGAACTCTTCGTGCACAAAGGCGTGCCGCTGCCATCAATCTAGTCCCAATGGGGGACCAGCTGAACATTGATGCCGGGAATCGCGTCGGAGGAATCCTTCATGGTGACCGGAATGGTGATGAGAATGAAGTAAACCCGCCCCAGGTCCGCACCATGAGGGACTACACCACACCGACTGTTGGGAGCATTTACCCCGGTTTCGGACCGGCGATCACCAACCAGCAGTTTGAGATCAAACCTGCTATCCTGAACATAATCCGGAACAACGCCCAGTTCTCCGGAATGGCCACTGAAGACGCCCATCTTCACTTGGCTGAATTTTCCGAAATCTGTGCCACGTTCCGCTATGCTGGAATCCCCGACGATACAGTCAAGCTCCGCCTTTTCCCCTTTTCCCTCAGGGACAAAGCCAACACGTGGCTTCACTCTCTTCCGCCTGGAGCAGCCACCACCTGGGAGGCTTTGACAACAAAATTTTTAGCTAAGTTCCATCCGGTGGACCGGATAGTGAGCATGCGACGTGCAATTGCCAACTTTCGGCAAAATGATCAAGAAAGCCTGGCTGAGGTTTGGGAACGCTTCAACGAGTTGCTGAGGAAGTGTCCAAACCACGGATTCCAAACTTGGAATCTCGTCGAAAGCTTTTATTTTTCTATTGAACCACAGCACAGGGCTATGATTGACGCCGCCTCTGGAGGGACTATAATGAATCTTGCGCTCGATGATGCATTAAGAATTTTGCAGGATACTGCCACCCACAGCTCATATTGGACTGCAGGGAGGAATATGCCACGAGGCACTAGCGGAGTTTTTGCTATGGAAGCATCCAGGCCCGCCGCTGCTGCTGCCCCAGTTATGGCAATCTCATGCCAGGGTTGTGGAGGTTCCGACCACCACAGCTTTGAATGTCAAGCAGGCGAGGTACATGCTGAAACTACCTTCTTTGATGAATCAGTTAATTATATTGCGAACCAAAATAGGAGAGCACCTTATGGGAACACGTACAATCCGGGGGTGAGAAATCACCCAAATTTCTCTTGGAACCAAAATGTGCCAGGCCAACGATGGCAGCCGGGGCAGCATCAAAATGATGCGTACGCCTCTGGAAGCCAACCGCGGCCGCCTCTACCGAATTACCCCCAAGGGCCCCCTGTAACAAAAACAAACTCTTTAGCGGAAATGTTCGAAAAATTCGTTGAGGTCTCCCAGACCAACATGACGAATCAGGCTGCCTCAATGCGTAAGCTAGAGGCACAATTGGGCCAACTGGCCCAAATGGTCTCTGAGCGGACCCAAGGCACGCTACCGAGCAACACCGAAAAAAACCCCTATGAGCAAGGAAAAAGCCTTGGGGAAGAAAATAAAGATAAGACTCATGAGCTCGTTGTGGATTGTAAAATTAATAATGTTGAAACTACCGCTTTGTGCGATTCTGGAGCATCTAGCAATATCCTCGCCATGCAGGATGTTGCGAGGATGAACCTGCATATTGATCCTGCAATCCGGAAGTCGCTAGTTTTAGCTAATGGTATTTTGGTTGACACTGAGGGGGGTGTGCAAGAAGTTGAAATCGAGGTTAACGGGAAGTGCATAACCACTGATTTCCATGTATTGGGACCCAAGGAAAATAATTCAATTCCTATATTGGGGGTTCCATTCCTGAAGGCTAGCGGCGCATCTCTTGATTTCTCCAAAGGATGCGTAACTTGGCCGGTTGTTGCTTCAACCTTGGATGTCGCTCCTGCACATGACCCTCTTCTCCATAACGACAATTTTCATAGTGTTGCAGATATTCAGATTGGATTGGAATTTGCCTTGGTGAGTGATACTCAGATGATGGAGATGATGAGGGAAGTACCTTCCGAGGAGGTGATCAAGAATGATGAGAAGGAGTTCAAGGAAGAGGCCAAATGCACCGATGCAAGGGCCACCTTCCCGTCTCATGTCGCGTCGATTTTTGAACATAGCAAAACTAGTTTTATTCGGGAGAAATCCCTGGACAGTGAATTTTGTAATATTGTCTCAAACTTTGTTAAGCGATCAGTAGCTTGGGCTGATCTGGTTGCCGTTTTGGTACCGGAAATGAAGCCGCCAACCGAAAAATTGGAACTCCCCATGGACCGCAACATTTGGAAATCTCCTACGGTGGAGAAGCTGAAAAAGTCTAAGCGTATACGCGATGAGCGTTATGCCTCCCTAAGGCGTGAGGAGGTGCACATTCGGAGTAAAGGGAAAGTCCTTTCTCCCGATGCAAAAAGGCACTCTGCTTTTCCCTCGCGCCCCACCGGAGAGATTTATCACAAGTCCACGTTTAGCTGATTGCTCCGCCCTTTTCTTGATTATCGCTTATGCTTGTGCTTACTTATTTTCCTGCAACTCTTTTCTTTTTATTTACTGCAAGAACAATTTATAAACTGCTAATACAGGTATTTGGTCCACCTTAAGGACGGTAAACAAAAGGACTATTCGGGAGACAACCCAAGCTTGGACCTCTGTGGTCCTCCTTCTTTTTGTGCTTTTTATTTCGCTTGCCTATTTTATTTTTCTGTTATTTGTCTTTTTTTTTGTACAACCTAATTCGCAGGTACAGTATATTTTTGTGCGACCCAGCAACCTCCGCCTTCTGGTATGCTCCTTCTTTAGAGCATAGGTACCCTTTCTCCTCAGGCCTCTTTTTATTTTAGATGACTATTTTCATTTCTGCCTGTTTTCATGCAAGTCTGGGGGGGAGAGCCGCTTATGCACTCCACGAGCACACTGATAGCATGCCAGTAGTTTTATTTTATGTTTCATTATTGTAGAATCCTGCTGCACACACCTTACCACCCACACAAGCGCGCACTTGACCACGCACACGGCTCGAGTCAATGTTATCGTTTTGTGTCAATTTTAAAACAGCGGTGCTGACTTAGGATTTTAATTTAGAGTAGTTCGAAACTCGTGCAGTGCTCCTAATCGAGTACTCTCGTGGTATAGAAATTGTATAGATTTAATTTTTCTTTATACTTGCAAATTTATATTTTTTCTGCATTCGTAAATGATGTTTGCCCTACTCAAAATTGTGAATCCGGAGCAATCTGTCGGTAGCGTAGGAATGTGTGTAGGCGTCTCTAGCTTCGTATTGCTCGAGTCGGGAGGAAGGATCATTTTTCTCAGTGGCTAAGAACTTGCCCCAAACTACTTTCGAAGCATTGGTGCATGGTTAGTCTAGCGTGAGAGTGATGTAGGCCATCATTTTGGCCCGGTTGAGCTTTGTACCCTTCCTAACGTCGCCCTCGCTAGCCCCTTTGTGCCTACCCTTCCTTTTGATTCAGCTCCACCGTTATTTCACCAAAGCCTCTTAGCCTATCCTAGTCGCACACCCAAATAGAGCTTTCGTACTTCATATTTTCATTTTGGGTTGTGATGTGGTGTATTAATTGTGAAAAAGTGGAAGTGCGCACAAGTAAATCTGCTGAATTGTTCAAAATAAAGAGATGAAAAAGAAAAGAAAAGAAAAGAAAGAAAGAAGAAGAGAAATTGAAATGTGAAAATGAAATGTGAAAAGAAAAAAAAAATTGATTGAAAATCTTGTTGAAAATGATTTTGATTTGGAGTAGGCGGTGCACACACCCATGTTACAAAAGTTAAGTCTGGGGGTGTGGTACACTCGCGCGTTTGGTGGTTTGCCGAGGGATTCTCTTAGGCGAGCTCATTTGGGTTAGGTGCTAAGCCTTTCTTTTTATCATTGTTTACCTCACCGTAACCCAAGTCTCATCATTACCCGAAGTCCTACGGACTCACGCTAGAGTCAAACTAGTGCCGTGGAGAGAGTGTGAACGGGCAAGCATATGGTCCCCGACATTGGTGGATTCCTTTGGAGGTGATCACGAGCCCCGATCTTTGGCAATGTTTAGCCAAGCGACCCGCCTATTTTCTTCCTACGCATGACCGAACGATTCTCCGGCATTCAATTTTTGAGTAGTGACAATATTTATTTACTTTTGTCGAAAGTTATAAATTTCTTAGTATAATTAGAAATTTCTTCTATTATATTTTCTATACGCTTGAGTCTTCGATTTCTCGTTCTACTTTAGATCGAAGTTACTTCGTCAGCTAGCTATTTTAGAGTTCACGAGATGATTGTTTGCCCGGGACGTGCAAATGGTTAAGTCTGGGGGTGTGATGAGTCCCCATTTCATATCTATTTCCGGACTCATCTGGGCTCATTTTCTTGTCTTTGCACTATCATTTAGCGCCATTAGCACTCCTTTTGGTTCGCTATGTCTTTACACGTCTTGTGCACTCTTTTAGCCTATTCTTGTGCGTGTGTGTATTTCTCTCGTGTGATACATTTTGTATATTTCTGTGACTGCCATGATCGACAGCGCGTGCAGTTTTCCTGCAGGTTCGGGGATCGTGTGGGCGTCCGCCATAGGACTTTCACCATTTTTTGCAAAGGAGTCAATGGTCGTGCGTTTTTACCCACGCACGACCATCGACCGTGCGCAGCCTGAGCTCTCATTTCATTGTCCTGTCCCGCCATATTGCACGATCACCAGCCATACCGCGCACGATCACTGCTCGTGCGCTGCCGGTCATGCGCAGTCATGCCATCTTTTTCCACTTTTCTGTCCCATATCGCACGATCACCACCCTTGCCGCGCACGATCACTGATCGTGCGCTGCTGATCGTGCGCATGCTTAAATTTCCTGGTGCAGGTTCTACAGGTTGTTGTCGCACGGGCGCTGACATTGTTCGCGCACGACCACTGGTCGTGCGCCTGTGGTCGTGCGCGCTATTTAATCCTGCTTCTATAAATTGGCCTGCTCCGCGAATTAGGTCAACGGACCTTGATCGAACTTGGCCGCCACTTCGCCCTTCCGCATTTCAGACGCTCCATCCATCTCCACCTTCATCCCTACCATCGGGAGGTGATTTCCGGCGATTCTAAAGCATTCCACATCCTCCGGTGACCCTCCCGGCCATTAACGACCACTTCTCCGAGCTTTCTACCGAAGAAGAAGATGACGGAGACGACCTAGAGAACGGACTCAAAGGCCCTCGAGGTGACAGCTCGTCGGTACCAGAAGCCTCCTCGGACTGCGCGTGGAAGCGGATTGACAACCCGCACCTCCGGCCAACAACCGCGGTGGATCTTCACCCTCTTGGTTTACTCTTCCTCTACCTTCCTTGTAGTGTATGAATGACTCAAGCTTGTTATGAACTTCGAATTTCTAGTTATTTGTAATTGGGTTTTTGTTGTTTAAACTTGTTTGTGGGATTTGTGTTGTGATGCGCCTCGCCCCATCTCACTCCCACTGTTCCACTTGATTGCACTCCGCACTTAACACCTCACCCACTGGCTCACCGTCCACTCGCCCTACCGAAGTACGGCATAGCGGCCGATACACCCATCTCGCCTTGCGAAGCGGTGAATGCGACCCGCATTGTTAGCTTTAATTTCTTTGTTTGTAAGAACACAAACCTCAAAGCCCCTTTTGTTTCTTCTTTCATTTTACTAACTCTATTAGCAATAATTTCGGATTGTTCGTCGTTCCACGCCAACTGCATTTCTCAAGAGACCGACACTCGGGGATTTATTCCCAAACTTTATTACTTGTGCGACCGGTGCGCTTGCCGTATTTACACGCATCAATTAGCGGCGAGTGTAGACACGGATAACTGGTGGCTTGGAGGGAGAATGAGCAGGGTCGGAAAGAATCGGGGAAAGAGACGTAGTAGCGGGAATGACATGGCGAGGTATGGGTGGTGGTTGAGATGTCAGTGGGGAAGGAGTGGCTAGAGTGGAAGAGAAGAAAGGTTGATCCTCCCGAAAGGTAACATCAGCGGAGACAGTGACCTTCCGGGTAATAGGAGAATAACAAACATAGCCCTTCTGAGTACGAGAATAGCCGACGAAAATATGTTTGGCCGCCCGGGGGTCCAGCTTATCCGAGGATGGTCCGAGAAGGTGGACGAAGCAGGAGCAGCCAAAGACCCTGGGTATTAGAGGGAAGGCTGGAGCTGAGGGAAAGAGGAGGTTGAACGGGGTGACATGGTTAAGCACCGAGGAAGGGAGACGGTTGATGAGGAAAACGGCGGTGGAGACCGCAAAGTTCCAGTAGATTTTCGGAACATGCATTTGAAGCAAGAGGGAGCGGGCGACGTCAAGGAGGTGACGGTTCTTTCGTTCGGCAATGCCATTTTGTTGGGGGGTATAGGCACATGGGGTTTGATGAATAATACCGAACTCTGCACATAGATGGGCAAATTCGTGGCTTGTGTACTCTCGAGCATTATCGGTGCGCAACGTTTTAATGGCTGTGGAGAATTGCGTTCGAGTCTCTAATATAAAGTTGTGAAACACACGAGGAAGCTCAGAGCGATCACGAAGTAAGTAAAGTCATATTGTGCGAGAGTAATCATCAATGAAGGTTATAAAATATCGATAGCCAGAGATACTAGTAATTTTGAAAGGACCCTAAACATCGAAGTGCAGTAAATCAAAAGGAGCAGAGCTCCTAGTACAATGAGCGGGAAAGGAAGAACGCGGCTACTTGCCGTAAATACACGAATCACAATGAAAAACAGGGAGAGATACATCAGGAAGCGCCTTCTGGAGGACTGGCAGAGGGGCATGCCCAAGACGGCGATGCCAATCAACGGAGGAGACGGAGGAGAGGACGGTAGGAGAGGTATCTAGAAAGTAGAGCCCGTTTTGCAGTCGACCCCTACCAATGGTAATCCGCGTCTGCCGATCCTGTATCAAAAAAGTAGACGGAGTGAATATGACAGAGCAATCCATACCATTAGTAAGACGTCCAACAGAAAGCAAATTAAACGAAGAGCCTGGAATATAAAGAGCTGATCGAAGAGAGATGGAGGGGTCGAGGGAGATGGAGGCGCAACCAGATACCGGAACAATCGCCCCATTAGCTACAGTGATAGACTTTGGATGAGGAGCATCTGAGTACTGGTGGGGCCTCAGCGAAGTGATGTGATGAGTGGCACCCGAGTCCAAGATCCAACGCGGACTTGAGAAAAAACAAGCACTACTTGCAGTGGAGGTGGAGGCAACAGAAGCCGAAGGATGGCTAAGAAGCCCCTGGAGTCGTTGTAGCTGAAGGCGAACGGCCTCAAGGTCGGCACTAGTGGTGGAGGAGTCTTCAGTGGCAACCTCCGCAGTCGGTCGAGGAGGGTATCCATTTTTCTTGTAGCACACGGCCTCAGTGTGGCCGTCTCGGACGCAATAGGAACACTTTGGGCGGCCCCGACCCCCACGTCCCCGTCCGCGGGAGCCTGAATGTCCACCGCGAGCATAAGGTGGTGAGGAAAGTATGGGGGGAAGGGCCTGTTGAAGAACAGCCGGAGAGGAGGGGCCAGGAGTATCCAGGGGCGGTGACACGCGAAGGAGCATAGAACACACATCAGAGAGAGGAGTAGTGGCCGAAGCAAGGACATGAGCTGGATACTCTGAAGATGTGGCGGAACACGAGTCATCATCATAGCAACGCGGACGGCTTCCTTTTGGGCCCGTTGTGCAGCAAAATCAGGAGTAGCAGGCTGATGCTGGATCCAGGCCTCCGCAAGAGTCTTAACTCGAGCGATAAATGACGTCATGCCCGCAGCCCCGCTAGCATCGAGAGCCTGAAGGTCAGTAATAATATCATAGAGGTGTTGGAGGCTATCCTTGCCGGAGTATAAGGAGTGCAGTTCCTCCCACATAGCGTTGGTCGACTCATGGTACATGACCATCTAGTAGGGCTCACCCTCCAGGGAATTGAGTAGCCAAGTCTGAACGCGGCCGTCGTTGCGCAGCCAGTCGTCGGTAAGAGGGGACGGAGGCCCCTGAATTAGATGAAGACCAAGGCCTTTGGCTTGTACAACTCGGCGAACCAAGTGCACCCATGGGATGAAGTTCTTCTTTCCGGAGAGGGAAATTGTAGTGATCCGCAGCTCATCGCGGAGCTCTGGAGGAGGGGCCGGGCGGTCAGCAGAGTTGTTAGCCGCCTGGCCGGTAGAGTCCACAGAAGAACCCATAGAGACCGAAGAGGTCGTTGCGGTTAGACAAGAAAATCGTCGGAGGAGAGATCGTTGCAGGAAGACTACTCTTGCACGACAAGCCTGCACGGTTACAGAAGAGGCCGCGGCGGGTAGTCACAGCGACAAGAGAAGGCGAGAAGGAGAGAGAGGCCGCGACCCGAGTGCGGAAGAACAATCCGCACGGTCACAGTGTAAAAACTAGCGGCCAGAGAGGAGTGACCAGAGAGCTCGGCTCAAACACAAGGAGAGAGGTCGCAGCGGTAAAGAAAATACCGCGCGGGGAGGCGAGAAGGAGGCAGACCGTGCGAGTTGAGAGGGAACCGTGCAGGAAGAGAGAGAAAGGGAAGAAGAAACAGGTCGCACGGTCAGAGTGAGAACACTAGCGGCAGGGGAAGAAGCCGCGACCAAGTGCGGAAATCGCCAGAGAGAGAGAGACCGCGGGAATAGAGGAAGCCGCGCGGTAAGCAAGGAAGCCGCGCGGGAGAAGAGAAGGGAGAAGATCGCGAGCGGAGAGGAGAGCTCGCGGCGGGAAGAGAAGGGTGATCTGCGCGCGAGAAGACGACGCGGACAGGTGCGAAAAATAAACCGCGCGGATAAGACCGAACCGCGCGGCCTGCGATGGCTTGCATGAAGCTCTATCAGATGATGGTTGACAAACTCTTTGTTGCTCTTATTGGATTTTTCTGGCACTAATTGATAGTCAGAGAATCTGGTTCTCTTTGATTGGCAAACCATCCGGTTGAGTCTAGTCAGTGTTTTCATCTGATTGATCTGGATTTCATAATAGGATATCATATCTGACCAAGCAAGAAGCTTGTTGTTGTGATTTGAACTCTACTTGATTTTGCTTACTCGGTCAATAGCAGGATTTCATGGATGTTCCTTCTGCAGTCTAATCATATCTATCTTATTGCAATAACTTTTAACAGAAGATTTATCCATAAACTCATCAAGTACTCGAGTTACTTTTCTTTCATATCTGCTGCTTAATCTTCTTTTTGTAGAGATTAGCAGATATTTGCAAGTTCCCTTCAGGTACTTGCAGCTTAGTTTTTCTTTCATATTTGTTGTTTACTCTTCCTTTTGCAGAGATTAACAGATATTTGCAAGTTCCCTTCAGGTACTTGCAGCTTAATTTTTCCTTTCATATCTGCTGTTTACTCTTCTTTTTGCAGAGATTGGCAAATATTTGCAAGTTACCTTCAGGTACTTGCAGCTGAGTTTTCCTTTCATATCTGTTGTTTACTCTTCTCTTGCAGAGATTAGAAGATATTTGCAAGTTCCCTTCAGGTACTTGCAACTTAGTTTTCTTTCATATTTGCTGCTTACTCTTCTTTTTTCAGAGATTAGCAGATATTTGCAAATTCCCTTCAGGTACTTGCAGCTTAGTTTTTCCTTTCACATCTGTTGCTTACTCTTCTTTTTTCAGAGATTAGCAGAAATTTGCAAGTTCCCTTCAGGTACTTGCAGCTTAGTTTTCCTTTCATATCTGTTACTTACTCTTCTTTTTGCAGAGATTAGCAGATATTTGCAAGTTCCCTTCAGGTACTTGCAGTTTAGTTTTCCTTTCATATCTGCCGTTTACTCTTCTCTTGCAGAGATTATCAGATATTTGCAAGTTATCTTCAGGTACTTGCAGCTTAGATTTCTTTCATATCTGTTACTTACTTTTTTCTTATAGAGATTAGCAGATATTTGCAAGTTCCCTTCAGGTACTTGCAACTTAGTTTTCTTTCATATCTGCTACTCACTCTTCTCTTGCAGAGATTAGCAGATATTTGCAAGTTCCCTTCAAGTACTTGCAACTTAGTTTTCTTTCATATCTGCTACTCACTCTTCTCTTGCAGAGATTAGCAGATATTTGCAAGTTCCCTTCAGGTACTTGCATCTTAGTTTTCTTTCATATCTGCTACTCACTCTTCTTTTGCAGAGATTAACAGAGCTTGCAAGTTCCTTTCAGGTACATGCAACTTAATTTCTTTCATGTCTGCTTCTCACTCTTCTATTGCAGAGATTAGCAAACGCTTGCAAGTTTTCTCCAGGTACTTGCAAGATATTACCCTTTTATGCCTCATATCATCTTTGTTTTGCAGACCTCGGTGGAAGACATTCACAAGTCTTCTTCGTTTTGCAAAAACAACTCAGGTACACGCAAGACGTGCCTTTTTTCGTTTGCATTGACTCTTCCTTTGCATGAGAAAAATAGGCACTGACAGGTTTTTCTGAGGAGAGACATCAGGTTCTATCTCTCCCTGCATCTTATTTTTTCGAGGGGAGGATCACGATTTTCATGGGTCTCCTACTTTTTTAAAGTTCCCTTCGGGACTTTAAAGAGTGTGGGGATTATGTTAACCCAGAAATCGGCGATCCCTCCCAAGGTAGCCAGCTCGCAAGTCGCGGCCTGCTCCAGGTTCCCCCTGGAGGACGCGGCCTGTCTCAGCCCCCTTCTCTAGGTCAGGCGGATAGACTCCTCTATCCGCTCAGGCCGCGCGGCTAGGACGGTCTCCCCGGTCTAACCTCCCAGGTAGCGCAGTAGTCGTTCGTTCTGCAGGGGTTGCGGACTGCTTCCACAGTCCGCCCCTGCAGGCCGCGCGGTTAGGTCGGCTAACCGCGTAATGATGTTTTCACTCAACAGGAACGGACTTCCTATTTCCCTGATCAACGGAGGCAAGCTCCAATTCACCATGCCCGCTTAACAGAGGCGGACTACCCCTCAGTCCGCCCAATGGTTGTCCAGATTTCCCAGCTCTGATCAAGTCTTGACGGACTCCCGACATGATGTCCGCCCAGCCCGCACAACACGGCGCGGACTCAACTCCAGCTTCCCCCTTTGTACCCTTTATTTGTTTTCCATGTAAAGGTGCAATATCAAGCTGTAATATCGATTCATAATCAAAGGAAAGCCCGTCGCAGGAGTGGCATTTAAGCCGCGGCGGGCAAACTCTGTTGTTGTCGCTGTCAGCGGCCCCCTTTCCCTCTCTTTTCCCCTCTCTCGGTCTCAACCATCAATCTCAATCGTCAAAGTAACTGTCTGCTCAACAGTTACTCATCAACCTCCTTTTTTATCCCCGCATCCCGGATCGATCGTGCTCCACTCTCAAGCAAGCTAGCGGAAGAGCGCATTTTCCGCATCAACATTAACATGCAACCTTCAGATCTCGAACAGACAGTGAAAATCAGTGGTTACTCATGTCAGACCTCCAACCCCCTCAAAACATTCCTCGTACCAGCGAAGATGCTCTCTGGGAAGCCCTCACGCTAACACGTCGGGAAACTACCCAACAAATCGCAGCGATTAACGACACCCTAGCTGCTATAATTCATCGACTAAACTCGCAACCTGCAGCAGCGCCGGTTACTGCAGTCAACCAGGCAGTGGAGAATCCGCATTCTTACCCGCCAACTTTTCGGCCAGTTGATCTTCATACCTACCCGACAAGTTACCCACCTAGGCAGAACGCAGTCCCTTTGCAGTCTCCAGTTGCTGGACAAAGGGGGTGTTTCTACAAACTCAGTCCTCGAACCATTGCTTATTCTGCCAATCACCCGAGAAAACTGCCCAAGTTTTTCACTAAGAGGAAAAGAGGCCCAGAAGCTTTATTCCACATCAAGCAACGTGAGAACGAGACTTTGGCCCACTTTTTTGAACGTTTCCAAAGAGAGATCTCGGAAGTGAAGAACGTTGATCCAGAATTCTACAAAGTTGCGTTGATGGTTGGTTTACAAGAAGGATCACTCAAGTTCGAAGCCTGCCTCCGACAACCAAACAAAGACGTATCAGGAATTGATTAGTCTCGCCAATGAATATATTCGCATACAAGAGAGTAATCCCAGTTTCATCTCCAGTCATGTAGCAGAGAAAGATTCTTCTTCTTCTTACAAGCAACCCCTGAAGTCTCCTTAGAAGGATTTTCAACCGCGAGCAAGGAAGGGAAGAATTGGTCAACATAATCAACACTTCTTCCCAAGCAAGGATCACTTCCAAAGTAAAAAACTGTGATTGCCAGTCCCTTCCGCTTATCCAGCACAAGCTCCGCAAGCAGCTTCAATTTACCGGCAGCAGGGGAATAACTCCCCAAAACCTGAACTGAGCAGAGCCATGCAGGAAGTAATCCGAGTCCTGAAAGGCGAGGCTAATTACAAGCCAACAAACCAAAGATCCAAAGACTCTGACCAGTACTGCGAACATCACAAAGGAAAGGGTCATGCGACAGAAGATTGCAGAGCCCTTCAACAACTGGTGGAGAAAATGCTGAAGCAGGGCAAATGTCAGCATTTGCTCCAGAAGCATAACCCATCTCATCCATAAATCTCAAAAGGCAAAAGGAGGCAGGCGACTTTCTTGCCGCAAAGTCCCCAAAACTCCTCACAATCATGGCCGGTTGTTTTTTGTTTTACATTCTTCAAACATTTTTTCTCTAAAAACACTTCTAAGTGTTCTTTCATTCATTCAATAAATTTTACGTCAAGGATCCCATACTGACACATTTCCCTTTTTGGAGTGCCTCCTCCTCTATTTTCTCTTTGTCGAAGGGATCGCTGAACCACTGAGATATCGTCAAGTCTTGTTGTTCCCTCCATAGATTGTTCTCGGGCGTAAGACCACGATGACCACATACAGTGGGGAGTGTTCGCGTATGTGCAGTGGGTGCCACTCAATCTATGATGGTGGACTTCAGGGCTTCGGATCCTAGCTGGTATCTAACACAGTGTGTACCAAGGGAGGTCTCAGTGTGTTAGCTCTGCTGTGCATCGCTAGGGATACATTACAGTTAAGATGATCTTTGCTGGACAAGCAATGACGATCAAGTGTAGCCTTGTCTCTTTGATCATCTCATGACTGTAATAGTCGAATACTCTATGGTACTCTCAATCCGTGCTTTCGCGGGGCCCACAACGTTGTTGATCTTTCCAAAGACGAGCAATGCTATAGACCACTTGACGCACCTTGTCTAACTGATCAATACTGTTTGTAACTCGAGGCATGAGATAAGGCCCTCGGGGAACACCTGAGGCGCATCCGGCCTTTTTTGGTCATCTTCGAGTGTAGACCTTCTTTTATCAACTGCCTTTTTACAGGTTAACAGATTAAATCCGACCTATCCAAAAGATTTGCAACATCTTTTTTGCTTATGTCCATCTTATATACTCGGCTTGCATGAAGCTCTATCAGATGATGGTTGACAAGCTCTTTGTTGCTCTTATTGGATTTTTCTGGCACTAATTGATAGTCAGAGAATCTGGTTCTCTTTGATTGGCAAACCATCCGGTTGAGTCTAGTCAGTGTTTTCATCTGATTGATCTGAATTTCATAATGGGATATCATATCTGACCAAGCAAGAAGCTTGTTGTTGTGATTTGAACTCTACTTGATTTTGCTTACTCGGTCAATAGCAGGATTTCATGGATGTTCCTTCTGCAGTCTAATCATATCTATCTTATCGCAATAACTTTTAGCAGAAGATTTATCCATAAACTCATCAAGTACTCGAGTTACTTTTCTTTCATATCTGCTGCTTAATCTTCTTTTTGTAGAAATTAGCAGATATTTGCAAGTTCTCTTCAGGTACTTGCAGCTTAGTTTTTCTTTCATATTTGTTGTTTACTCTTCCTTTTGCAGAGATTAACAGATATTTGCAAGTTCCCTTCAGGTACTTGCAGCTTAGTTTTTCCTTTCATATCTGCTGTTTACTCTTCTTTTTGCAGAGATTGGCAAATATTTGCAAGTTACCTTCAGGTACTTGCAGCTGAGTTTTCCTTTCATATCTGTTGTTTACTCTTCTCTTGCAGAGATTAGAAGATATTTGCAAGTTCCCTTCAGGTACTTGCAACTTAATTTTCTTTCATATTTGCTGCTTACTCTTCTTTTTTCAGAGATTAGCAGATATTTGTAAATTCCCTTCAGGTACTTGCAGCTTAGTTTTTCCTTTCATATCTGTTGCTTACTCTTCTTTTTTCAGAGATTAGCAGAAATTTGCAAGTTCCCTTCAGGTACTTGCAGCTTAGTTTTCCTTTCATATCTGTTGCTTACTCTTCTTTTTGCAGAGATTAGCAGATATTTGCAAGTTCCCTTCAGGTACTTACAGTTTAGTTTTCCTTTCATATCTGCCGTTTACTCTTCTCTTGCAGAGATTATCAGATATTTGCAAGTTGTCTTCAGGTACTTGCAGCCTAGATTTCTTTCATATCTGTTACTTACTTTTTTCTTACAGAGATTAGCAGATATTTGCAAGTTCCCTTCAGGTACTTGCAACTTAGTTTTCTTTCATATCTGCTACTCACTCTTCTCTTGTAGAGATTAGCAGATATTTGCAAGTTCCCTTCAAGTACTTACAACTTAGTTTTCTTTCATATCTGCTACTCACTCTTCTCTTACAGAGATTAGCAGATATTTGCAAGTTCCCTTCAGGTACTTGCATCTTAGTTTTCTTTCATATCTGCTACCCACTCTTCTTTTGCAGAGATTAGCAGAGCTTGCAAGTTCCTTTCAGGTACATGCAACTTAATTTCTTTCATGTCTGCTTCTCACTCTTCTATTGCAGAGATTAGCAAACGCTTGCAAGTTTTCTCCAGGTACTTGCAAGATATTACCCTTCTATGCCTCATATCATCTTTGTTTTGCAGACCTCGGTGGAAGACATTCACAAGTCTTCTTCGTTTTGCAAAAACAACTCAGGTACACGGAAGACGTGCCTTTTTTCGTTTGCATTGACTCTTCCTTTGCATGAGAAAAATAGGCACTGACAGGTTTTTCTGAGGAGAGACATCAGGTTCTATCTCTCCCTGCATCTTATTTTTTCGAGGAGAGGATCACGATTTTCATGGGTCTCCTACTTTTTTGAAGTTCCCTTCGGGACTTTAAAGAGTGTGGGGATTATGTTAACCCAGAAATCGGCGATCCCTCCCAAGGTAGCCAGCTCGCAAGTCGCGGCCTGCTCCAGGTTCCCCGTGGAGGACGCGGCCTGTCTCAGCCCCCTTCTCTAGGTCAGGCGGATAGACTCCTCTATCCGCTCAGGCCGCGCGGCTAGGACGGTCTCCCCGGTCTAACCTCCCAGGTCGCGCAGTAGTCGTTCGTTCTGCAGGGGTTGCGGACTGCTTCCACAGTCCGCCCCTGCAGGCCGCGCGGTTAGGTCGGCTAACCGCGTAATGATGTTTTCACTCAACAGGAACGGACTTCCTATTTCCCTGATCAACGGAGGCAAGCTCCAATTCACCATGCCCGCTTAACAGAGGCGGACTACCCCTCAGTCCGCCCAATGGTTGTCCAGATTTCCCAGCTCTGATCAAGTCTTGACGGACTCCCGACATGATGTCCGCCCAACCCGCACAACACGGCGCGGACTCAACTCCAGCTCGCCGCCAGTCAGCAATGGCGACCTACCTCCAGGACGCCCACCATCAGCAGCGGCGATAAGCCTCCAGCTCGCCGCATAGCAGTAGTGGCGACCTACCTCCAGGCCGTCAGTTAGCAATGGCGACCTGCTTCTAGGCTGCCAGTCAGCAGTGGCGACCTGCCTCCAGGCCACAAGTCAGCAACGGCTACCTGCTCCTCCAGCTCGCCAGCAGAGGCCGACCTGCCTCTTCAGTCCGCAGCATGTCGCGGACTCGGTCAAAGCTCACCGCCCTACCGGGGGTAACGTTACCAGGACCGTCTCCAGCCCGAGCCTATAAATAGGCCCCCATACCTCTCATTCGGCACCATAGACGACACAGCAGTCAGCTAAGACATCAAAACCTGCAGACTCCAACTTTCAGTCCGTGCAGCCTCCCCGGTCAAGCCTTTGAGGTCTGCCTTGGCTTCAGCAACCTCAGCTGTCCTCTCAGCCTGATCGCGCAGTCCGCTCGGCCTTGAGTAGCGAACTGCGGGATCAGCTTTCCGCGCGGTCTGCCGACCTGCTTTGTCAAACCGTGCGGCATCTGGCGCCCTCTTCCCTCTAGCCGCCAGCTTCCCCCTTTGTACCCTTTATTTGCTTTCCATGTAAAGGTGCAATCTCAAGCTGTAATATCGATTCATAATCAAAGGAAAGCCCGTCGCAGGAGTGACATTTAAGCCGCAGCGGGCGAACTCTATTGTTGTCGCTGCCAGCGGCCCCCTTTCCCTCTCTTTTCCCCTCTCTCGGTCTCAACCATCAATCTCAACCGTCAAAGTAACCGTATGCTTGACAGTTCCTCATCAACCTCCTTTTTTATCCCCACATCCCGGATCAATCGTGCTCCACTCTCGAGCAAGCTAGCGAAAGAGCGCGTTTTCCGCATCAACATTAGGGAGAAAACGAATCATTGTCGTTATATCAGATATGTTGGTAGGAACTTTATCATTATACTACTTTATATTGACAATGTGTTGGAGCAAACATGAAGAAGATCAACCAGTTAAACCATAGACTATCAAAAGAATTTGATATGGACTTGGGCGAAGAGAAGAAGATTTTTGGCATGACACATCAATAAGATGTTAAATAAGATGAACATGTGGGAAAATGTCTACGAGTACTCTGGCAAGACACTTGGGATTTTCTAAGCAATAACCATTTGGCATGGTGGTCAAAGTATCGTATGTTCAGCTTTTGGTTTGTTGATGTATGTGATGGTGCTACCACTACCAGACCATATATAGCTCCTGAAGTGAGAGCGGTGAGTTGATATATGTAGAATTCGAGCAAGAAATACTGGAAGCCAATTAAGTGTTGAGAACGAGAGGGAGAGGGAGAACATACCTTAGGGTTTCTTTCTTGATCATCTCATCCGGTCACACCATCACTTAAATAAAATCAGTCACTTATGTTGATATGGTCACCACCAGGTGAACCGACGCTAGCTTGACTCTTAACACCCCCCCCCCCCCCCTCAAGCTAACACCATAAGCATTCAGCATCCCGAGCCTGAGCGAGAAAGAATGAAGAGATTTCTCAGAGACAGCTTTGGTGAGAATATCAACAAGTTGATCCTCAGATGGCACAAACACCATGGTAATAGTCTTATCTTGAATTTTGTCCCGCACGAAGTGGCAGTCGACTTCAATGTGTTTTGTTCTCTCATGAAAGACTGGGCTATTAGCAATATGGATTGCAGCTTGATTATCACAGTAAAGGTGCATAGCCTCAGAAATAGGAAGGTTCATCCCCCAAGATAGACTTAACCCAGATGAGTTCACAGGTAGTGACAGCAATGGCTCGATACTCTTCTTTAGTGGAAGAACGAGCAACAACAATTTGTTTTTTACTTCTCCAGGAAATAAGATTCCCCCCAACAAAGATAGAATACCAACTTATAGATCTTCTGCCCATGAAAGAGTCTGCCCAATCAGTATCACAGTACCCGTGGACCTTAAGATGGTCATGATTTTGATAAATAATGCCTTTTCCGGGGTCCCCTATTAGGTATTTATAAATCCGCAGGACGACTTGATAGTGATGAACTTTAGTATTGTGCATGAATTGACTGACTAAGCCCACAGCAAAGGAGATATCAGTTCCAGTGATAGTCAGATAAATTAACTTTCCCACAATCAGTTGAAATTCTGACTTGCTCTCAAGATCGGGAGAATTCTCCTTATGAATGTCATAATTGGAGTCCACAGGGCTATCCACGGATTTGACTCCCAAATATCCAACATCACTGAGAAGGTCCAAGACATATTTACGCTGAGAGATCATAATCTTCCTTGCAAATCGAGCGATCTCAATTCCGAGGAAGTGCCGAAGGAGACCCAAATCTTTGATTTCAAAGGTAGAAGCCAATTCCTTTTTTACCAAAGTAATGTGGTGTTCATCAGTTCCGGACCTTCCGGTGATAATGATATCATCCACGTAGACTATGCGAATTGTGGTACATCCCTCATTTTTGCAGACAAATACTGAGTGATCTGAAGTGTAATGAGTGAAGTTTAGATGAACAAGTGTGTCGCTTAACTTGGCAAACAAGGCACGGGGTGACTGTTTGAGGTCATACAAGGCTTTCTTAAGGTGACACCCATGTCGTTTAGGAACACCCATACCAGGGGGAGGCGTCATATAGATTTCTTCTTCCAATTCACCTAGAGGAAGGCATTTTTACATCAAGCTGGTGCAAAGTCCAAGATTTATAAGCAGCAATGGACAATAAGATTCTAACAGAGTTCAGCTTAGCGATAGGGGCAAATGTCTCTTGGAAGTCAACTCCATCAACCTGAGTGAAGCCTTTAGCAACCAATCTCTCTCATATCTATCAAGAGTTCCATCTTGAGGAAATTTAGTAGTGTATATCCATTTGCATCCGATGGGGTGACGCCCATGTGGGATAGGTACAATTTCGTAAGTTTTTTGGCATTGGAGAGCATTCATCTCCTCCTCCATAGCCTTGGTCCAATGGGGACTCAAGATAGCTTCTAAAAAACTGTTAGGAATAGAAATAGTGGAAACAGAAGCAAGATATGTTTGCAAAGAGTGAGAGATAGAGTTATACCCAACATACTTATCAATGGGAAATCTAGTGCATCCACAATGAACTTGCAGGGCAGAAGTGGTCTCTTGAGTGGTGTTGTTGCTTGGATCTGGCGGAGTGGTGGTGGGTGGTGGAACATGAGTGAGACATTCTTGACCAAGATTTCTATGATGCCTTCTCTGGCAAACTTGAAGATCCTTCCTCCTTCTGTACACACGAAGATCATTGGTTGGAGCTTCCTCTCTAACAGAAATATCCACACATCTCGGAGCAAACACATCAACCGGAACAGGAAGAGGTGGCAGCGTATCATTCTCATCTTTACTCTCCTCCTGAAATGTGACCATTTTGCCCTCATCGGAGTAATAGGAAGTATTTTCAAAAAAAGCAACATCTTTTGATATAAACATTCTCCGGAGAGTAGGTGAAAAACACTTATACCCCTTTTGGTTGGCAGCATATCCCACAAAGACACGTTTTATTGTTTGTTGGCTCAACTTATCCTTATGAGGCCCCACAATATAAACAAAGGCAACACATCCAAAAATTTTGGGAGGAAGAATGAATAGAGGCACATCTAGGCAAAGAAGGGGGTACTTTCCCTCCAAAGTACAGTGGCCATCCGATTAATAAGATATACGGAGGTGAGAACACCTTCATCCCATAGCCCCTTAGGAACATGCATCTCTTGCAACAGGCAACAAGTGGTCTCCAAGATATGACGATTCTTTCCATCGGCTACCCCATTCCGTTGAGGAGTCCCCGGACATGAAGTTTAGAAAATAATGTCATGGTCTCCCAGGAACCTCTGAAGGTCACTGCACGTGTATTCGCCTCCATTATCACTCCTGCACATGATGATAAAATAACTAAAATATTTTAAAAACCTCATTCTTCCTTTTCATGAGATACACTCAAGTAAAGCGTGAGTGATCAACAATAAAAGAGACAAAATACTAAAAGTCATTCACAGAGCAAAAAGGAGAAGTCCAGACATCAGAATGTATCAAATCAAAACATTTCATACTTTGACTACAAGTCTACCACTAGGAGCATAATTGGTTCTATGATGCTTAGCCAATTCACAAGACTAACAATCAAAAATAGTTTTTTTCAATATTACGAAAAAGTGGAAATGTAGCTTTTAAAGTCTTCAAACAAGCATGTCCAAATCTCTTGTGCCACAGCATGAACTGATCGGGGTTGGTAGACTTCTGAACACAAAAATCTTAACAGTTTTCCATGACATACACACCACCGGAATCATGTCGACCACGAATCGTCTTCCCACTCGCCAGATCCTGAAAAACACAATGAGGGGGAAAAAGGTGACAGAACAGTTAAGTTATTTCGTTAAACTGCTCGCCGTTAATAGATTTGTGAGAAATGAGGGAACAATAACAACAGATTTGAGGGAAACGGGGGGAGAAAGATGAATAACCCCTTTACCAGCCACAGAAGCCGAAGATCCATCAGCAAGCCTCACACTGCCAGAGCAGGAGAAATAGAAGAAACTCTCATAGAAGACCCGGTCATGTGATCGGATGCCCCTGAGTCAATGATCCAAGTAGTATATGGTCCTTTTGAGGACACAGAAGTAGAATGAACATGAGCAGCTGTCTCTGCCCAATCATCTAAAGGAGATCGTCCAACAACATTGGCTTTCAAAGCCCTAAATTCTCTAGTCAAATTCTCATTTTCTGCCTGAATATACCCAGTATTCCCAAGACTGTCATACACAGTGGTTTGGGATCTCACATATTTCCCATCAGAACCACAAACCCAAACTGGGAGAATCAAGTGAGGGTGAAGATCCCAACATTTCTCTTTCCCATGACCTTTCTTCTCACAGTGAGGACGCTTCATTTTACTCGTCTTCTTGTCTTATATTTCTCGGATGACATTTCTTCTACTCAGCAGCAAGGGCAGATTTCTCATAACCAACATATATATCTGAGAGAAGAGAGTTTATACGGCTTGCCTCCCCTCGAATATAGTGAGTTATAGTCTCTAGATCAAACACAATCTCTTCCCAACATCTGAACCCTCTGGAATTCGAGGTCGGGAGGAAGACCAAAAAGAATTTCAAATACTCTTCGTTGCATAAGTTAAGTTTTGTAGTTTTCTATAGTCTGAATAGCAGAGTACTGATCAATTTCTGCCAATTTATGGGTCAATTTGTATAATATTTCTCAAAATCAACCATCTCTGTCATGTGGATTTGCTCAGTTTTGAGTTGATATATTATATCCAAGTCTTTCTACTTTGAATAATTTCGTTCGATCAGCTCCCACATCTCTTTCGCAATTTGACAGAAAAAAATGACTTGTAATCTTGGGTTTCATAGAATTGACAAGCAAATTGATCACCGTGAGATTCTCACCTTCCCATTCCTCATATAGAGGGTCGGTCATGCTAGGAGCCGACTTGGATCCAGTGAGAAACCCAAGTCTTTGACGACTCCCAATGAATATCTGTATGGATTGAGCACATAGAAGGTAATTTCTCTCATTGAGCTTAATTTGGGTAACAACATGATTGAAGTCCATGTTAGAACTTCCTACACTATATTGTTTAGATTGATCAACCACCCCTTCAGAGGCACCAACACCCTTCAATTTGTCCTCCATAGGAACAAACACTAAGAAGAGAAAGGAGGCAGAAACCAGCCAATATCACAGGCAGCAGGTCCTCCAAACAGCAACAGAAACTCCTACTAACTGACGAAGACGGCCAAACAGAAACCAACAAATGACATCTTGCACCAACAGACGGCTTCAGCCGCACCCCTAGACCAACAGACTGCCCAGAAGACGGCTTCAGCCGCACCTACGGAAGGAAGGAGAAGACAAGACATCAACTGCACAAAAAATGGCTTCAGCCGCACCACTAGACGGCAGCTTCTGCACCAACAAATGGCATCAGTCGCACCCCCAGGAGGAAGAAGAAGATCTGAAGACGACTGCACCAGGAAGCGGCGACGATCGATCGAGAGGCCGACGGAGACGAACGGTTGTCGGAGACGAACCGTGTCGGAGACAAACGATGGTGAGGCCGTCGGGACACTGCGGAGACAAACGATCGTGACTGACGATCGAGAGGGATGTCGAAGACGAACGACCCCCAAGTGCGACAGCGACACAGCGGCGAGCCTTTAGGCCGATGCGGAACAAACCGCCTCTGATACCATGTTGAGAACGAGAGGGAGAGAAAGAGCGTACCTTAGGGTTTCTTTCTTGATCATCTCATCCGGTCACACCATCGCTTAAATAAAATCAGCCACTTATGTTGATATGGTCACCACCCGGTGAACCGATGCTAGCTTGACTCTTAACATTAAGTTGATGTTACAACATCTGAATGATGCATTGGATAGTTGTTTGACTTTTGGTAATGGAGATTTGATACTATAGGGATATGTGATTCTAATTTGGATGGAGATCCTGATACACAATAGAAAACTAGGTGAATACGCTGGGTGCACCACAATCACTTGGAATTTTTAGCTACAGAAGCGAATGTTACATATGCAAGCAAAGTGGTGATTGGGTTGAAACGTTTATTGTGCGAACTAACAAAGGATTTGGAAATTACTGTTCCATTTTGCATCGGTTAAACTTAAAAGTGCTGTACATTTAGCTAAAAATGTGGTGTTGCATTCCAGGAAGAAGGGCATTTAACTGAAATATCACCTCATTCGAGGATTATTTAAGAAAGGTTTTTGTTAAGAAACGTAATCAAAGGATATGAGGAACTGATTGATATATTACAAAGCCAATAACGACTGAAAAACTAAGATACTGAAAAACCTCAATTAACCTCTACCAATAATTGATGAGGACGTATATCATCATGACATGAAGATTGATTCAAATGTCAAAGTAGGAGATTGTTAGTACATTTGAGAACTAAATTAAGATATTAAGACAAATATTTATTTCCAAAAAAGGAAAATTTTGGTTATTTAACTAAATTCAAACATGTTTTTTGGAATTAATTTACATGGCGAATACTCAGCCTAGTTTGTTGGAGAAAATATAAAATTTACAACAAATTGGTACTGTGGTCTGGAAGTAAATATGGTCTTACTCAGACAAATCAGATTTACTTCTCTGAAATCAACTTCAACCGACTCAAATGTAATTGATCATGGGCAATGAATCCAATAAAATTTGACATACATTATTGAGAGGGGACTAATCTATTTATTCCTGTATTATGAGAAAATAGGGTGTTGTCAGATTGGGTGGGGGTGGGGGTGGGGGGTATATTTAGACCGTATCTTTTACTTTTACTTCTCTAATTATAGTGGAACATCATATCTCCATGAGGCTATGGATGCAGATGCGCCTCAGTGAACCTTCTGTGTCCCATGATTTATTCTTTGCAGTGTGCTATTTTCACGTAATGTGATCGATATTTGCTCTAGTGTGATATACTTTAAACAATAAAAAGCATTGTGCAATCCCACCATATCCCGAAGTAGGGTCGAATATGCTAACACAAACCCTGGATTATGTTCAGATCAAATCGGGATGACCAATTAAAATGTACATTAATCCTTGATTCGGGTTAAGCTATGTGCAAAACTGATAATATTCATGTCCATGCGTGACACGAGCTGGAATTAGTTCATTTAAATCCCTATATATGGTTAACCTTCACATCAGTTTCTCCTAACTAACTCACACAGTCAAGAGATAAATGGCGAAAGAACATATAAGGAAAAGCGCAATTACATGGAAGATTTCGAGCCCAAAGAGGACCAAGCCCCTTGTAGAAGCTGCAAAAGAAACAACTGATATTACTAAGCATGTTACTTAAAATTACAAAATGAATTAGAATATGCCACCTTTAAGAGCAAAATAGATAGACATGAATATGAACAAAGTTGAGAAACAATGTAAATTCTCACCCAGATAAGCCTTCATAAGCATATAGTTTTGGCATGCCATCAGCCAAACCTCGTGCAAAATGAGGTTGAGTCTGGACACGAATTTTGACAGCTTCAAAGGGGCAAAGAGCAACATCTGCAATTATTTGTGCCGAAGCGCTGCTGGCGAAGAAGACCATAGTTTGATTATGGCCAACCATTAAATCAGCATACATTTTCTTGAAGTATTCATAAAGCCCAAACTTGCATCCACCTTGAGCACCATATCCAAATAATTTTCCAGACCAGCCTCTCCAAAGAGATGAAGCCCCTTGTTCTTTTACTAAAAGGTTCAACCCTGAAAAGATGCTGTTATACTTCACAGGATTGACCTAGAAGAATCAAACATATACTCAGTTTATCTTCTAATAGAATCTCACTCAAAGATTACTCGATAGCTCAGCAACATAATGTATAGAGAGAGGGAGAGAAAGAGAGGAAGTAAATAAGAATAATGATGAATGCTACATGATCTAAGAAAAATTACTAAGAGCAAGGAGTTTTCACGCCGGATATGAAATAAACAATATGACCGGGTATTACCAATTCCATTAATTCGTTAGTACAAAATCATTACCTAAAAATCATATAAATTTAACAGAAAAGAATAATATAGGAGAGACATGTTTGTGGCATCTGCCAGTATCAAATAGAGATCTACAAAGTGCATGCCATAATACTAATCCAGAAATACAGATCATGGAACTTCTGATATAATATGAATGCACTCTCACATAGTTTGAATGGACTACTTACTTTACAATAACAACAACACTCAAGCCTTTATCCCACTATAGTGGGGTCGGCTATATGAATCCTTTGTCGCCATTGTGCCCTATCTTTTGTCATAATCTCACTAATGCCTAAGTATATCATGTCTTTCCTTATAGTTTCATTCCAAGTCTTTATTGGCCTACCCCTCCCTCATTTAACATGCCAAGTGACTAGATTCCCACAACGCCTAATAGGTGCCTCTAATGGTCTCCTTTTTACGTGTCCAAACCATCTTAGTCGAGCTTCTCGCATCTTCTCTGCAATTGGTGGTGCTACTCCTGTCTTATCCCTGATACATTCATTCCTAATTTTTTCCAGTCTCATGTGTCCACACATCCACCTAAGCATCTCATCTCCGCAACTCCCATTTTTTTTGCTCATGTACACAATTCACTGCTCAACACTCAGAACCATACCATGTAAAAGTGATGTAGGGTAGGCTAGTGGTGGTCGGAAGCTAGGACTCTACGTGTAGGTGCGGGGGATATGCTAATGCAACACCTAAATGCAATGCGACAGTCGGATGACGACAACAATTAATTTAAGCAGTGAGAATTAACAACACCACGCAGTTAATCAAAATAAAGAAGCAATTAAATAATTTTAGCAATTTGGCAACGGCTTCCTCCGCTCGGAGGGCCTAAGACAAGCGGTGGTGAATACTTCCACAGACAATTATTAGCATAAAGGAAACAACTGCTACATAACCATAATCGCAGCACAATATAGATAAACAACCAAATGAAAATGTCAAGTTACAGAACACAATACCACTAATACTCACGACGTAGTGGACTGATCCGAGGCGATGGAGGATTTGAAGGGTCGGATGCAAAACAAGCGATCGGAGGTGGAACCGGTGGAGCGGTGGCGGTGAGGTGGCTGTCCAAGGCAGAAAACAGGAGAGACGGGCCAAAAATGGAAAGATCCTGCCACTAGGGAATAGATCCGGGCGTAGGTGGATAGATCCGGTGTTTTGATGGCGGATCCGGGATACGGGAAGAGGAATACGAAAGAAAATGATGGATTGGAGGGTGGTAGCACTAGATCAAAATAGATCTAGGGTTTTCGGAGCGGTGGGAGGTGGATCCACGTAAGGGAAGACGGAGGGAGGGTCGGCTAGGGCAAATATACCCTTGGGGGGTGCTGGACTGGTTGTTGTAGCGGAGGAGGGAGGGCGGTGGAAAGGGGAGGAGCGGCCTGCAGAGGGGAAGCAAGGAGGCGGTGGCCAGGAGGGGGGTTACTGTTCAAACTATAGGGATGAACAGTAATTTGCATAAATGAACAGTAACTTGCTGTGAAATCTGGGTTGCTGGACTGCAGGGAAACGCTGGCCGTTGGGGGGTTTTCGGTGGCTGAAAATGAAGGAGGAGAGGGGGATGTTGGTGGGGGTAGGGGTTACCTTGGGGAGGAGTTTGGCGGCCTAGGAGTCGTCACCTAGGGTTCCACGGCGTCGGCACCGAGGAGGGATCGCTGGAATCCGGGAAAGCTTTTCTCCAAATTCAACAATCGCCTCAAATCAGCCCCCTAGCATCCTATTTATAAGAAAACACAAACTAGGGCATCCCCATCAACGGCTATGATTGGCCGGTGGGTTAGCCCTTTAAAATACATCAAAATAAACTCAAAATTATAAAGTAATATAGCGTTTTGACTCGCGGCGACGTTCCGGGCGCAATCGCGGAGTCCGATCGTCGATCCGGGCGCGCCAAATATGGAAAGTTGCCAAATCAGTCCCGAACGGGCCCAAAACGCGTCCTCGTCTCTGCTCCGCATCAATCTCCCCGGCTTGAAAGAATTCATCTCCCGATGAATAGGGATCAAAATTCTCTCGCTGCATGCCGGGTAAAACTCGAAGAAGTCCACCAGAGATCGCCCAAGTGTCGTTGCTGGAAAGTGTCCTCGCCGATCAACTCCCCCTGACTGAAAAGATGTCATCTCCGGTGAATGGAGACGGACGTGCTGAAGTCGAAGTCCAGGGGCAAATCGATCAAGCTCTGCTGCAAGTACCCAAGAGTCACCAACGTCTGTAGTGGGAACGCACTGCTGGAGTCTGGTCTCCATGAAGCTCTCAACGCTCAACTCACGAGTGGTGGATCCCGGTGCGATCGGTGATGCCTGCGGTGAAACCAAAGAAGACGAGTCCCCAGGTGGGTGGAGGTCAACAATGGGTGAGGACGTATGAGGGTGATATGGTAACGACAGTGGGGGTGGGGGTGGCTGGGCATCTCCACTGCTCGGGTCCACATACTCATGAGGTTCATAGTATGGAGTCAGATCTTCAACATTAAACACATGGTGTATTCCCATACTGGCTGGGATGTCAAGTTGGTAGGCGTTGGTCCCAATACGAATAATAATTGAGTACGGACTCATTCGCCTCGCGCTTAACTTCTTGGCAGGCCCCGAAGGGAGCCTCTCAGGGCGGACTCGCATCATTACCTTCTCGCTTACATTAAATATTTGCTCTCGCCCTCGCTTAACTGCATGGGCTTTGTAATTTTCATTGCTTGTTAATATTCGTCGGCAGACCGACTCATGCAAATCATGCAAATGTTGTGCAAATGACTCAGCAGACTCATGCAGGTAATGCAAATGATGTAAAGACAACATGATAGACACGGTACACTCCTTATAAGAAAATTTATTAATGCCTGAGATGTCTCTCAAATGTGGTGGCCTATCAGGAGGTTCTTTCGGTGGAGTGTAGACAAACTCATCTCGTATGTGACGAGTGCTCAGATGACCGTGAGAGACAACTATACTCAAATACGGGCTCGTAAAGAGCCAAATTTCTCTCGGGGAACGTAGCGCATCAGGTGGCTCCTCAGGAGGTGTGTAAGAAAAGTCATCACGAATGAGACGACCACCTGAGTGAAAATCATGTACACCGACTAGAAGTCGTGACTCTAAAATATGGTAAGCGTCCCAGACAAGAAAGAACTCATCGGGTGGCTCAGCGGGTGGCGTGTCCCAAAACTCATCCAGAGTGTGACGCGTCATAAGGTAGGTCCTCACAATTTGAGTATACTCAAGTGGACTCAAGGAAGGCCCTGCATGTCATGCTCCACTCAAGGTCCCGTCTCTGGGGCAAGACCAGAGATGATAATGAAAGAGGCGTCATACCTGAGTGGCTCACCCAAGTCTCAACCTCACCAAGATGTGGCGGATCATCAGGAGGCTCAACAGGGGGCTCGTCATAGGGCTCATCACTAAGGTCAAGGTCATCCCGATGAGTACCATCGAAAGGGGTAGTGTCCCTGTGCATGGGAGACATAGACACTACGAGATCAACATCAGGATCTGAGCTCTCAGTCGTAACATGGCTCAGGGTAATGCCAAGGGAAAAGCGGCATGGACCTACACTCAAGAATGGGTCTGCCAGTGCGGTGTCAAGACATGAATCTAGGGTATGAGAGTTGATCAACCCCGGACATGCCAAAAGTGAAGGTGTGGGTAAGGTGCACAACACTACATACTCAATAGGTCGCTCAGACTCATCCTCCGTCGGGGTCGCAAGAGACCTGTTAGAAACAAGAGATAGATCACTCACTGGGCTAAGCACCTCACTGGGGTGGGAGCAATCCGCATCAGGCATCGTGGTGTCCTCAATAGGGGAGGGACTCGTACTGCGGAGGTCAAGGAGAGAATCCCATCGACCAGCTCTTGCGGATCTCAAGGACTGTTCATAGCGGAGGGCGAGCTGATATGTCTGCTCGAGGGACTTCGAACTGTGATAAGCCACCTCAGTACGTATATCAGATCGAAGTCCAGACTGAAATCGGGTGGTGGTCATGGTTGGGTCCTCTCGGATATCACTTCTCACAACCAACTCATCAAAACGATCTCTATACTCAGCGACATACATAGGTCCTTGCTGAAGGGAAAATAATTGGTCGAGTAAGCGACTCCGATATGATGAAGGCAGATACCTCTGACACAAAATACGCTTCATGCCCACCCAACTCGTGACACGATGTAGACGATCTCGCTCGCGAGTCCTCTCTACGCTAGACCAATATGCTCTCGCCTGATCTAAAAGCCTAAGTTTCGCAAACTTGATGCGACGCTCACCGAATAATTCAAAATAATCGAGATAATACTCAATATCCACGAGCCAATAACTAAAAAACTCGGGACTCGATGAGCCGTCAAAGGAAGGGGAAACTGTACGAAACTGACTCTCAAGATCTCTCTCAAAGTGAGGATCCTCAAAATAGTCATCCCTAAGGTAATCGGGGCGAGTCGAAGGATCAACACGATCCGCTCGCGTGCAAGTATATGAGCGACGACAATTATCATACTGATCGTCTCTGGCATAGTGAGGTTGTGTCGGTGGGTTGACACGATCTCGGAAAATGGTGTGCCGCAGACGATAATAATCATCGTGATAACGTGAGGATTTCTCCGAAGTCGCTCTATGAGATTGAGTATAGGCAGACTCCGAATCTCTCAAGAGAGGAAAGGAGCGACGCCGATAATTAGTCATGGATAAACCTAAAGACTCTATATGGCCTACCACTACAAAGCATGCAAATGGCCTAACCTTGACCTCTGATACCAATTTGATGTAGGGTAGGCTAGTGGTGGTCGGAAGCTAGGACTCTACGTGTAGGTGCGGGGGATATGCTAATGCAACACCTAAATGCAATGCGACAGTCGGATGACGACAACAATTAATTTAAGCAGTGAGAATTAACAACACCACGCAGTTAATCAAAATAAAGAAGCAATTAAATAATTTTAGCAATTTGGCAACGGCTTCCTCCGCTCGGAGGGCCTAAGACAAGCGGTGGCGAATACTTCCACAGACAATTATTAGCATAAAGGAAACAACTGCTACATAACCATAATCGAAGCACAATATAGATAAACAACCAAATGAAAATGTCAAGTTACAGAACACAATACCACTAATACTCACGACGTAGTGGGCTGATCCGAGGCGATGGAGGATTTGAAGGGTCGGATGCAAAACAAGCGATCGGAGGTGGAACCGGTGGAGCGGTGGCGGTGAGGTGGCTGTCCAAGGCAGAAAACAGGAGAGACGGGCCAAAAATGGAAAGATCCGGCCACTAGGGAATAGATCCGGGCGTAGGTGGATAGATCCGGTGTTTTGATGGCGGATCCGGGATACGGGAAGAGGAATACGAAAGAAAATGATGGATTGGAGGGTGATAGCACTAGATCATAAAAAAATCTAGGGTTTTCAGAGCGGTGGGAGGTGGATCCACGTAAGGGAAGACGGAGGGAGGGTCGGCTAGGGCAAATATACCCTTGGGGGTGCTGGACTGGTTGTTGTAGCGGAGGAGGGAGGGCGGTGGAAAGGGGAGGAGCGGCCTGTAGAGGGGAAGCAAGGAGGCGGTGGCCAGGAGGGGGGGTTACTGTTCAAACTATAGGGATGAACAGTAATTTGCATAAATGAACAGTAACTTGCTGTGAAATCTGGGTTGCTGGACTGCAGGGAAACGCTGGCCGTTGGGGGGTTTTCGGTGGCTGAAAATGAAGGAGGAGAGGGGGAAAATGTTGGTGGGGGTAGGGGTTACCTTGGGGAGGAGTTTGGCGGCCTAGGAGTCGTCACCTAGGGTTCCACGGCGTCGGCACCGAGGAGGGATCGCTGGAATCCGGGAAAGCTTTTCTCCAAATTCAACAATCGCCTCAAATCAGCCCCCTAGCATCCTATTTATAAGAAAACACAAACTAGGGCATCCCCATCAACGGCTATGATTGGCCGGTGGGTTAGCCCTTTAAAAAACATCAAAATAAACTCAAAAATATAAAGTAATATAGCGTTTTGACTCGCGGCGACGTTCCGGACGCAATCGCGGAGTCCGATCGTCGATCCGGGCGCGCCAAATATGGAAAGTTGCCAAATCAGTCCCGAACGGGCCCAAAACGCGTCCTCGTCTCTGCTCCGCATCAAAAAGGAAATAGAATATGAAAATAAAATGCAATAAAGAAAAATTAGATGCAGTAGCCAAGTAAAAAGGAAAATAAAAAAGTAGCAAACCGTATTTGATAAAAGAGCCATTAGTTATTATTGTTGTCGAGAGAAAAGGAATAATTGATATTGCAATACAAGGAGACCTCTATATATAGAGGTGTTACAATTAATACAATTAATAAAACATAAATAGGAATTATATAATCTAACACTCCCCCTCAAGTTGGGCAAGTGATGTTGATCATGCCCAACTTGTCCACAATCTTGCTAAATGTGTTCCCACTTAATCCTTTCGTGAGAATATCTGCTAGCTGTCTGTTGGAGGGCACGAAGGGAGTACACACAATCCCTCGCTCAATATTCTCCTTGATGAAGTGTCGATCCACCTCGATGTGTTTCGTTCGGTCATGTTGAACGGTATTGTGAGCGATACTGATGGCCGACTTGTTGTCACAATACAGAAGGATGGGTCCTTCTTCTTCGAAACCAAGATCACGCATTAAGCCACGAAGCCATAAGCCTTCACAGACCCCTTGAGCCATAGCTCTGAACTCGGCCTCAGCACTAGAGCGTGCCACAACTTGCTGCTTCTTGCTCCTCCATGTAACAAGATTGCCTCCAACGAGAGAACAATATCCCGAAGTTGAACGTCTATCATCAACAGATCCTGTCCAATCAGCATCAGTGTAGACTTCAACCTTTAGGCCGGTGTTTGGGGCAAACAGAATACCCCTTCCTGGTGAAGACTTGAGATACCGTAAAATTCTGTGAGCAGCATCCACGTGCCGGGTCTTGGGAGCATGCATGTACTGGCTCACAACACTCACAGCATAGGAAATGTCTGGGCGAGTATGGGACAGGTATATCAACCTCCCTACTAATCTTTGGAACCCTGAGACATCTTCGATGTCCACACCATCATCCCGCGATAGACGGTGATTTGCTTCAATTGGAGTGTCGGCCGGTCTGCATCCACTCATTCCCATCTTCTCAAGGAGATCTAACGTATACTTTTGTTGAGAGATGAAGATCCCCCGCTTAGATCTGGCAACTTCTATTCCCAAGAAATATCTGAGTTTTCCCAGATCCTTGACCTCAAACTCTCCAGCTAGCTTTTGTTTCAAGCTCTGAATTTCTTCCATATCATTACCAGTTATGACAATATCATCAACATACACAATGAGAGCAGTAGGTTTTCCAAATCTACGTTTAATGAATAATGTGTGGTCAGCATTGCTCTGATAATATCCAAATGACATCATGGCCTTGTGGAACCGGCCAAACCAAGCTCTTGGGGACTGCTTCAACCCATAGAGAGCCTTCAATAGTCTGCACACTTTTCCAATAGAACCAACAGGCGCAAGACCCGGGGGAATCGACATATAGACCTCCTCCTCCAAGTCACCGTGGAGGAAGGCATTCTTCACATCCAGCTGAAATAGGTCCCAATGTTTGCAAGCAGCAACGGAAAGTAAGACCCTGATAGTATTCATTTTGGCCACCGGGGCGAACGTCTCCTGATAATTAATGTCGTGGGTTTGAGTATAACCTCTTGCAACCAATCTCGCCTTACATCTTTCAATAATTCCTTGTGGGTTCTGTTTCACCGAGAACACCCATTTGCACCCAACAAGTTTCTTGCCATTGGGAAGAGGAACCAAGTCCCATGTATGATTTTTTTCCAGAGCCTTCATTTCCTCCATCATCGCCTCACGCCACACAGGGATTGCCAGAGCATGTTGCCAAGATGCAGGAATAGAGGCAGTGGAGAGGGAAGACACAAAGGACTTGTAGGGGGTAGAAAGCGCAGCATAAGATACAAAATTCGATAAGGGATGGTGAGTACAAGACCTGGTACCTTTTCGAAGAGCAATCGGAAGATCCGAAGGCCCTGAGTCAGGATCCACTGACTGTTCCGGTAGCAGAGTGGGGTCTTGTGAGCTTGGCCGCATGACACGCCGGGTATATACCTGCAGGATTGGGGGTGGTGAAGGTATGGAGGAAGATGAAGGTAGAGGAGAGAGGCTCTCCTCCACTGGTATTTGAGGACTCACTTCCACAGGTAGAGTCTCCCCCTGAAGTGAGGGATATGGAGGAGGAACGGGGAGAGAAACACCCGAAGACGGGGAATCACCAGGAGACGGAGAGTCAGTGAAAGGATAGTAGGACTCGGATTCACGGAATGTGACATCCATACTAACAAATACTTTCCTGGTAGGAGGATGAAAACACTTGTACCCTTTTTGTGTAGGTGAGTAACCGATAAAGACACACCTGAGAGCACGAGGATCCAGTTTAGAGGGGCGGGGTTGGTGGATGTGAACAAAGCAAACACAACCAAACACTTTAGGAGGAAGCTGAGTAGGGCGCACCCGGAGGGTATGAAGGGGGGTGGAATGCCCAAGGACACGCGTTGGCATTCGATTGATAAGGTATGCCGCAGTCATGACAGCATCTCCCCAATAAAATTTTGGAAGATGCATGGTGGACAACAGACAACGAGCAACCTCCAGGAGGTGGCGATTCTTCCGCTCAGCCACCCCATTTTGGGCTGGAGAATAAGCACACGTAGTCTGGTGAAGGATGTCGTGATCAGCAAGATAGTTTTCAAATTGCGAATCAATGTATTCGCGTCCATTGTCACTACGAAGAACTTTTATTTTAGATTGAAATTGACAAGAAACCATGCTATGAAAGCGCCGAAAAACAGAGAATACATCACTTTTACGATGTAGTAAGTACAGCCAGGTAGTACGAGAGAAACAATCAATAAAGGTAACAAATCATGCACACCCAGAAATAGAAGGAACACGACAAGGACCCCATATATCACTATGAATAACAGCAAATGGAATAGAACTAGGTAGCGAAGCATGCTTAAATGAAGTACGATGATGTTTGTTTAGACTACAGATATCACAGACAAAAGTGTCAAAAACAGCATTAGACATAGCAGGAAATAGTAATTTCATAATAGAGATAGGAGGGTGGCCCAGGCGACAATGCCAGGGGTACAGAGGATGGGTAGTGCTGGAATGAAGAGCCATGGTGGGAGAAGCAGTGCCAGGATCAAGAACATAGAGACCGTCCACCATACTACCAGAGCCAATCACCTTCCCCGTCGTCAGGTCCTGAAAGACACAAGAGGAGGGAAGAAATGTCACAGAGCAATGCATGGAGTTATTTAAATGACTAATTGAAAGAAGGTTACGAGTAAAGGTGGGTACATGAAGAACCGAGGACAGGGTGAGAGAGGAGTATGGAATGGTACCCTTGCCAGCAATAGGGGCAAGAGAACCATCGGCAATACTCACCTTGTCACGCCCAGACAGAGGGGTATAGGAAACAAAACCTGTGGATGACCCGGTCATATGATCCGTAGCCCCAGAGTCAATGACCCATTGAGTAGAGGACGAAGAAACAGCTGAGTGGGCACCTGGCAGTCCTGTATGAGCGTAAGAGGACGATGGCTCAGTAGACATTCCCTGCATCATGCGTCGGAGAGCCAACATTTCATCCGCAGTAAAGCCACCCGGGGTAGCAGCAGCATCAGTACCAAAGTATCCAGAAGAGGTGTCTGTAGGAGCATCAACAAGATGGGCTGCACGGGGCAGAGCAGCATTGCGACCTGAGAAGCGTCCAGAACCACGGCCTCCACGAGGTGGAGCACCCACTCTTGGAGTAGGAAATCCATGTAGCTTGAAGCAGGTGTCCCGAGTATGGCGACCCTTGCCACAATAGTCACACAGAAGATGATCCTTATCTGAACCCTTCAACTTGAAGTCCCGGGATGGCCTAGTACCAAGAAGAGAGGGGGTGGTAGCAGCCAAAGCAGAGCCCTCCGGTACAGAGTCAGGGAGAAGTGTCTGTCGACGATCAAACTCTTGTTGAACAATGCTGTAGACCTCAGGAAGAGAAGGTATCTGTGGTCGGCCAAGGATCTGAACGCTGATCTGGTCAAAGTCACGATGTAATCCATGAAGGAATTCAAATATGCGATTACGGTCATCCCGGGCCCGAACCATTGCCTCATCGATGGGGCTTACAAAGACAAGAGAATCAAAATGATCATACTCTTGATAAAGTTGCGTGAACTCCAAATAGTACACAGAAGGAGAACGGTCACCCTGCCGAAGTAAGCTGATCTTACGGCGCAACTGAAAGATCTGGGCAGTATTGCCCCGACGAGAGTAAGTAGCCTCAGCACGACGCCAAATGTCAGTGGCATTATCGAGGAAGAGATAGTTGCGGGCAATGGACTCCTGCATAGAGTTGATAAGCCAAGACATAACCAAGGAATTCTCGGACTCCCACTGCTGCCATTCGGGGGAATTCCTCTCCGGTTCCTTTATTTGGCCCGTGACATAGCCATAGAGGCGCCGACTTTTGAGAGCAAGGATGATAGACCGTGACCACGAGAGGTAATTGCCGTCATCAAGGCGGATGGTAGTGATTTGAGAGGTAGTATGTTCGGTGGTTCCACGATAGGTAATAGCCGGAGTAGAGACACCGGAAGGAGCCGAGTGGCTCCGGTGGAACTCACTGCAGGATCAGCACCATTAGTCTCCATACCTAAGGAATAGAAATCCAGAGGGAGAGGAAAAAAAGTCCGGAAGAGAAATCCGGAGAGGGAAGCAGCCCAAGGATTAGGGCATCAAGAGATGGACGGAAAAGGGGAGAGGATCCATCCACAAAGAAGCCATTACGAGAAGAAAACGGCGTCGGAAGAAGCAGAAACTCACTGCAGGATCATTCCGGCGCCAGAAGAAGAAAAGGAAGACCGGAGGAAGAGCGGTCGGGAACGAGAGGGGCGCGAAGAGGAAGCGGCTTGCGGAACGGAGCGGGAGGCGGGCGCGACGGGCGACGGAGGAGCGGCGGCGGCTTGCGGAGCGGAAGCGACGGGCGCGACTGGCGACGGATCGAGGCGGCCGCGACTTGCGACGGATCGAGGCGGCCGCGACTTGCGACGGAAGAGCGGCGAGCGGCTTGCGGGAGCGAATTAGGGCACGGGACCCTCTGATACCATGTTGTCGAGAGAAAAGGAATAATTGATATTGCAATACAAGGAGACCTCTATATATAGAGGTGTTACAATTAATACAATTAATAAAACATAAATAGGAATTATATAATCTAACAATTATCAATAACAATTGTATGCTTTCAGTAAAGCAATATAGAAGATAATTTAACAGCATTGGGGAGAACGTTCTTGCAAAATGTTAACTATAATTACAACAGAGAATGAGTTCTAAGTGATATGATATTGTTCCCAACTCATAAGTAAAAGATAGTGGGTTCAACTCCTGAGTTTATGAACTCTCAAGGAGATTATATGGTTCATTCTTGAAAATGTATTTTTGTCTTCGCTGTAATCAACATCCAACTATATATCTTCACAATATTAAAAGGGAAAAGTTGTCTTTGGTGACATTCAAAATTGTCAAAATATACCCCCACGCCCATTCAAAAAGTAATAACATATATTATAATCTATTTCAAGAAAATTAAAAATACAATATCCGTTCAAGTAACTAGACTTCATCTCTAAATTAAAAGTAATGATGAAATCCATAAAATCAAAAAAGTTTTTAGTAGAGCTACTGTAACTACAATGATAAGTTGTCATTAGACATGACAACGGTATTTTTGAGGAATAATGTTATTATGCATGCCAGTGGTATTTTTGAGGAGTTAACATTAAACTCATCAATTTTATTAAAGTTGATTTGACATTAATTAATGAGGATAAAGATTTTTTAACAAAAAATGAAAAGTAATGTATAACTAATTTTCGCATTAATTAATTGATATTGTTTGTCTCGGTCAGGGGTACTGTCGCGGTTGGTCGTAGGGGCGGAGCCCCGTGTCTGTCACTCGTATGTATGTATGTATATATATATATATATATATCATATATAAAGATATATCAGAATCACGAATTATAAATTCATTGAAGAGATTGTGGTCGTTGGATCTATCTCCATTATTCAACAGTCGTTTGATATTTATATATTAAAAAACTAAATTTTTATAGCCCTCCTAAGACTACAGCGCTGAAGGATCGAGAGAGAGAAAAAGAGGGAAAAAGAGAGAGAGAAAGAGGGAGAAAAAGTGTGGCGGGGAGGGGGAGACGTACTTGGCGCTGAGAGAGATAGTTTTATTATTAGATATATTATATATTAAAAATATTATATACATTATTAGTGGCGGAAGGGAGAGGGAGGGAGAGGGAGAGAGAGGAAGATGGAGAGAGAGATGGAGGGATAGAGAGAGAGAGAAATTAATGTTTTTTATGTCAGAACGTAAATTATTTTACAAATTAAAAATTGTAATATTGATTTATATTTTTTTACGGTCATTTTGAGAACTCATATGTATATGTTGCGGGAGAAGCCCGCCTTGATGCAGGCATAGCCCGCGACGACGCATCGAGCACGGGTGAAGCCCGCCTGGATGCCGTCCGAGAGAATCGACCACGGGCGTAGCCCATGCGAAGCCCGTCGTCACCAGTCGGGTACTGTCGCGCTTGGCCGTAGGGGCGGAGCCCCATGTCGAGCACTCGTGTGTATATACATATATATATATATAAAGAGAGAGTCTTCTAGTTCATCTTACTAGCTGTAGTTATCGTGTTTGCAAGTCCTGTTTAACTTGTATAAAATAGTATGTGTAAAAAAAAGTTAACTGTTGTAGTTTTTGTGCTTGTGTTTACAAAGTGTCTTTAATTGTTTAACTTTACCATAAAATAAAACATAAAACTCAACACTCAAGCCTTTATCCCACTATAGTGGGGTCAGCTATATCGATCCTTTGTCTCCATTGTGCCCTATCTTGTGTCATAATCTCACTAATGCCTAAGTACATCATGTCTTTCCTCATAGTTTCATTCCAAGTCATTATTGGTCTAACCCTCCCTCGTTTAACATGCCTAGTGACTAGACTCTCACAACGCCTAACAAGTGTCTCTAATGGTCTCCTTTGTACGTGTCCAAACCATCTTAGTCGAGCTTCTCGCATCTTCTCTGCAATTGATGCTACTCTTGTCTTATCCTTGATACATTCATTCCTAATTCTATCCAGTCTCATGTGTCCACACATCCACCTAAGCATTCTCATCTCCGCAACTTCTATTTTTTACTCATGTGCACAATTAACTGCCCAACTGGTGGAGACCAGCCTCGATCTGAACGTCGCAAAAGTACCTGACGCCGCACCCAACCGGACCTCTATCGGCTCTGAGACGTGCACGTTTTTATTTTTGTTATTTTTGCAACTTGTGTAATTTTACAATTTGTTAGTTTAGGAAAACATATATATATACATATAAATATTTTTTTTTTTATGATTAAACCCCTTCCCAAATGAAAAGAAGCCGGCCAGCCTTATAACCCTCCCAGCCGGTTCAAACAGCAAACAGAAAAGGGATAATGATAGCACCCCGCAGGTTTATTTTCCGGTTTGTTAGGGTTCCCAGTAGCAGCAGCTTCTTCCCGAGTTTGGCGGAGCACGTTCGCAGCTTCCGTGGGCCACGATTCGACCGTGTCTGCTGCCACGACACAATGTCTGGCGGTTTCAACCACATATACAGCCATTAATCCACTTCCCCGGCAGTTCTACCCCGTCCGAGCTTCCGCCATGGCCGCTCATGAAGTTACCTTTTTTTTTTCTCTTTTTGAAATCCTATAAAAGGGGCTCACTGTAATCGTTTTGAGTTGTTGAAAAATGTTGATGAGGTTTGTTGTTATGAGTTCAGAAAATGGAAGTGATTTTCGTTTGTTTTCCTGTAGGAATTTAGTTTTGATGAAGGTGTGCTTCCTGTTAGAGTTAGAGGTTGTTGCTCCTGTGTGATAGTTGTAGGAGTGTAGAGGTGAATGTTGAAAAAATATTGCTGTAGATTTTCTTGTTTAGGTGTTAGGTTGATGTGATGAAAAGAACTTTACTTGTTGTTGCCTTCCATGAAAGAGGAGATGAACAGTGACCCGAATAATTTGTTGTGAAGTCCAAGTTAGGAACAGTGTTATCTAGTGTTGGAGAGTAACATTGCAACTGCTTGAACGGTGAAATGTTGAACAGTTGAGTTAGGAATTGATTTATTTCCTGGTGTGATATTTTGTGGAACCACTTCGAGTGTGAAGAGCGAGTGAATTAGGTTGTTTAGCTTGTGACCTCCTTAATTTGTTGAGTGATTCCGTGAAACCACCTTGTGTGAGGGAGCGCTTTAATTCCTTGGTGCCCGTGTGCGATAGCGGCCGACCTCGAAGCGGGAGATCGAAGGTGACGAGGAGTTCCTCGCGTGATCACCATCGACTTCGAATACGGAAGACGCCTCTTCCGTGGGTAATTGTTTCTATCTTTTCCTTTGTGTGCGCCTCTATATTTTCTCGTAGGATAATAGATTCATTGCTGGGTTTTCACCCGAGTTTTGTCAGCGAACACTACATCGAAAACTCAAAACGGAAACGTATTTGGAGTTCACGATTTCTGTTTTCTACGATAAGGGGAAAAGAACGAAAGTTGCAAACTTCCTTCCCCGGATTTAAATTTAAACCATTTTTTCAAGTAATTATTTTTTTTTGAAACAAAGAGTAATTTTGTGCTTTTCAAAATCTAAACTACGTGATTTCTTAAGAAAATGCAACGCCCACTCTAATTTTTGCAAAAAATTCATTAAGCATCGCATGCATTTAAGGTTTCCTAGAAAAAATCCGACAGGCGCGCAAACCTTACGCGTCGTCTTGCATCAATTTGGTATCAGAGGGAGGTTCCAAAAATTTTTTATGTTTCGAGATCCGCTCTGCGTAGAATAGGAAACCGCATAGCATTTTGTTTTTAAAAAAATGCGTTTTTTTTTAATTGCATTTAATTTTTTTGTTTGCATGTATCTGCGTAGAGATAGGATGCGTCGAGTTGAACGTGATCAATCGAGCCAAGGGTAATGAAGGGGAAGAACCACCCCAGTGGTTTATACCTTTCGCCCACCAAATGACGACATTAACTGAGAGTACTTGTCAGATGCATGAAAGGTTAGAAAACCTTAGAGGTAGGGTGAATAGTTTAAAAAAAACCTCAAGTGGCTATGCCACCTCAAATTCGAGATGAGCATTATGTCCGTCCACATTACGGTGTTCCACATCACTACGTGGAAAGGGCTACCTTTAGGAAAAATCCTTTATTTGAGGATCACAACTTCACTTACACCCACTCTTATAGAGACCCCTCTAGGAGATCTTTACGATACTTAGATGATTATACTAGATCACCATATACCACTTTCAGAGATCGTGTTGACCCACCAACATGTTCTCATTATGCTAGAGACGATCAGTACGATGACTATTGTCAATATTATCCTCGTACTCAAGTGGATCCTATTGGTTCTTCGACATCATATTATGAGGATAGTGCTCAGTATCCCTCTAGTTATCGATACTACACGTCTCCTTTATATGAGGAATCTGAGACTGCATATGTGCGACCACCACCACACGTTCGTAGGACTCATGATCATCCACGAGCACGACATGATTATGTTATGAACGATCATCATGACTACCCTCGAAATACCCATAGAGGTCACTATCGTCTAGAGTACATCACACCTAGTGATCCTCCTAGTGTTCCAAAAACGAACATGACGATAACCATTAAGGGTCAGCAAGAGCATTTCACTGCCCAAAGCAGGGAGACGCCGGCCACTCTTTCTGAAATGCTAATACAGGATGTGTGGAGTCAACCACTGTGTGAGTCTGCTCCACTTAGTGAACCCGCCCTTGATTCTATATCTACTAGCTCTCTTTTGAGTGTAGATTCCTTGCACACTTCACCTAATGGCGCATCGAGTCACATCACCACACCAGATGGCGCATCGAGTCACATCACCACACCTGATGGCGCACCGAGTGACATTAAGATTGGGAGCCGAGAGCTTAGTAGTGATCTCGAGGTAGTTACCCCTATCCTTTCTGGGAGTACGACCCCTTCTGATGGTTTACTTTTGGAGGACCATCACTCTACTGATGGGTTCTTTGACGAACCTCCCATTGATCCTCCAGATGAGCCACCTCGTCTTTGTATGGATGAGATTCGTGTGGTTAACCCACTAACAAATTTTAAGAAATAGATACCTGCTCCATTTTTGCTTATGATGTCAATAGTGCTTCAGAGAGATGATTTTGAGTGTGACATCCATATAGTAGGGCATGATCATAGCCATCTGGTCCTAAGTTATCAAAGGCGCAAGGCGCACCGAGGCGCAAAGGGCCCCTGGAGCCTAGGCGCAAGGCGCAGGCGCGCGCCTGAGGCACGTGAGGCGCAAAAATTGGGGAAAAAGAAAATTGAGCGAATTGGGCGCCCAATTCGCTGAAATTGAGCGAATTGGGCGCCCAATTCGCTGAAATTGAGCGAATTGGGCGCCCAATTCGCTGAAATTGAGCGAATTCGGCGCCCAATTCGCTGAAATTGAGCGAATTCGGCGCCCAATTCGCTGAAATTGAGCGAATTCGGCGCCCAATTCGCTGAACTTCAGGGAATTCGCTCAATTTCAGCGAATGGGCGCCCAATTCGCTCAATTTCAGCGAATGGGCACCCAATTCGCTCAATTTCAGCGAATTGGGCGCCCAATTCGCTCAATTTCAGCGAATTGAGCACCCAATTCGCACAATTTCAGCGAATTGGGCGCCCAAGTGCGCCTAGGGGGTGCCTCGGGTGCGTCTAAGATCATGTTTTTGCCAACATCAAAATTTTTTTTTAAAAAAAATACCTTAAAAGGCCCGGGCGCGCCTTTGGCGCGCCTGGGAGCCTGTAAGGCGCGCGCCTGGGCGCGCCTGAGGCGCGCCTGGGGCACATCGCCCGCCTCAGCTGTGCTGAGGCGCGGCGGGCTGTGCCTGGTGCGCCCGGCGCCTCAGGCGCGCCTAGGCGCGCGCCTTGACAACTTAGATCTGGTCACTCACACAATAGATGAGTTATGGGACGTATCACCTGCTGATCATCGTATTCGCGATGAGCTTTCAGATGCCCCACCTGGTGAGCCTCTTGATGTCTCACCTTCCCTTAGTACATTTATCACGATTGACACAGTTCACGAGCATTATCGTTTATATGAGAGCACTTCATGTCTTTGGAGCCTACGTCTGTACGTGTCGCATTTGCGACGAATTTTATTATACCCCTCCCGGTGAACCCCCGGATGAACCACATATGGGTTCACTGCACTTTTGGGATGTATCCATCCTTAGTATCACCATCGAGTTTGAGAGTGCACTCGTTGATTCGTTGATACTTATCACCCACTCTTGCAGAGACAGTTCGCACACCATGTTGACACATCTGATCACTGATGTCTCTGATTTGCTCTTGAGTGTTCATCGCCCCCGCGATGAATTCTTTTATGATCCACCCTCTAAACCTCCTGATCATGTACCTCTCTCAGGAGTTGCTCTTGGTATCTGAAACCATTGATTTGTGTCGCTAGTCGTATTAGTAGTTCATTTATTGCATTTGCATGATTTGCATAAAAAAAATCTGAGCGGAAAATTGCATAGTACTTTTGACCTATATGTAACTCGAGCAAATAAGTATAAAAGAGCTACTAATTTCAAAATATATGACTTGGTAATGGTTCGGCTAAATCCGGAACGGCTATCTTCCGGTACCGTAAAGAAGTTAGCTTACCATAGGACTGGACCCTTTCGAGTAGTAAAGCAGATTGGGCAAAATGCGTATGAACTTGAGATGTCTTCCGTTTGGGGAGCAAATCATGTTTTTAACATAACCGATCTGACTTTATTCCACGATTACCCGCATGAATCTTTAGAATTTTCATTGTCTTCTCCTTCGTTTGTTTCTTTTGGGTTGGTGAGTGAGAGTGAGGAGCCACATTCAGGACATACCAACGTTCATTGCGCTACTGACACTTCCATCGTAATTCCTTCTGTTTCACTGACAGTTTTAGGTTGAGCATAGACACCAGGAGATTAATCTATTACAGTTCCCGAGCACATGTTGGACAATGACCACTACTGATGGTGGTTTTCAGAGATATTTGGTTCGTTGGCATGACAGACTAGAGACAGAGACCAGTTGGATCTTGGCCGAGGAGTTAGGACGCATGAATGCTGATCTTCTACAGCACTATCGCTCGGAGCACTCACCAGAGATGAGTGATTTCGAGAGGGCGAGAGTTGGTGGAGACCAGCCCCGATCTGGACGTCGCAAAAGTGCCCAACGCTGCACCCAACCGGACCTCTATCGGCTCTGAGACGTGCTCATTTTTATTTTGTTATTTTTGCATATTTTTGCAACTTGTGTAATTTTACAATTTGTTAGTTTGAGAAAAAATATCTATATACATATAAATATAAATATATTTTTTTTTATGATTAAACCCCTTCCCAAATGAAAAGAAGTCGGGCAGCCTTATAACCCTCCCAGACGGTTCAAACAGCAAACTTAAAAGGGATAATGATAGCACCCGCAGGTTTATTTTCCGGTTTGTTAGGGTTCCTAGCAGCGGCAACTTCTTCCCGAGTTTGGCGGAGCACGTTCGCAGCTTCTGCGGGCCACAATTCGACCGTGTTTGCTGCCACGACACCCTGCCTGGTTGTTTCAACCACATATACAGCCATTAATCCACTTCCCCGACAGTTCTACCCCGTCCGAGCTTCCGCCATGGCCGCTCATGAAGTTACCTTTTTTTTTCTCTTTTTGAAACCCTATAAAAGGGGCTCACTGTAATCGTTTTGAGTTGGTGAAAAAAGTTGATGAAATTGAAGGTTTGTTGTTATGAGTTTAGAAAATGGAAGTGATTTCCGTTTGATTTCCTGTAGGAATTTAGTTTTGATGAAGGTGTGCTTCCTGTAAGAGTTAGAGGTTGATGCTCTTGTTAGTGTAGAGGTTGCATGCATTTAGGGTTTCCTAGAAAAAAGCCGACAGACGCGCAAACCCTACGCGCCGTCCTGCATCACCAACACTCAGAACCATAGAGCATCGCTGGTTTAATCGCAGTACGATAGAACTTGCCCTTAAGTTTTAATGGTACTTTACGATCACACAAGATCCCTGATGCGCCTCTCCACTTCAACCAACTCATCCGCTTGGATTCTATGTGTCACATCTTTATCAATACCTTCGTCTTTTTGAACTATCGATCCAAGATATTTAAAACATTCACTATGGAAAATATCTTGATCACCCGACTTAATAACAAAATCATCCGTCCTTCTTGCACTGCTAAATTTAAGCTCCATATACTCCGTGTTTGCCCTGCTCAACTTAAAACACTTCTTTTCTAAAGTGTCTCACCAAGATTCAAGTTTTGCGGATGTTTATAAAACATGAGAAGGTCCAACATGATGCGGAGCAGAGACGAGGACGCGTTTTGGGCCCGTTCGAGGCTGATTTGGCAACTTTCCATATATGGCGTGCCCGGATCGACGATCGGGCTCCGCGATTGCGTTCGGAGCGTCGCCGCGAGTCAAAACACTATATTACTTTATTTTTTCAGTTTATTTTTGATGTATTTTAAGGGTGAACCCACCGGCCAATCATAGTCGTTGATGGGGATGCCCTAGCTTCTCTTTTATTATAAATAGGATGTAGAGGGGTTGATTTGAGTCATTGTTGGATTTGGAGAAAAGCTTTCCCGGATTCCAGCGATCCCTCCTCGGTGCCGACGCCGTGGAACCCTAGGTGACGAATCCTAGGTCGCCAAACTCCTCCCCAAGATAATACCCATCCATAGCGTTCTCCTCCCCCCCCCCTCCGAAACCCTCATCCGCATCCCCTATAACCCCCAAATCCCAATCCCTACTACTGATCACTGTTCACGGTTATTGTTCACCGCTACTGTTCACCCGCACTGTTCACCGTCGCTACTGTTTACCCGCACTGTTCATCTGCCGACACTGTTCATCCGCCGGCCCTATACCAATCCCGCAGCCACCTTCCCTTCGTGGATCCACTCCCCACCGCCCCGAAAACCCTAGATCTATTTTGATCTAGTGCTACCACTCCCCGATCCATTATTTCCACCGCACCAACTTTCCATTTTTGCCCGGATCCGCTCCTAAATAGCGGATCTACTCGCCCTCGGTCCGGATCTACTCATCCGTGGCCAGATCCGTCGTTTTACCCTCCGTTACCACCACTTTCCGCTGAGGGCAGCCACCGTCACCGTCGCCTCGCCACCGGTTCCACCTCCGATCGTCCGTCTTTACATCCGGCCCTCAAATCCTTCAGTGCCTCGGTTCAGTCATCTACGTTGTGAGCATTTGTGGTATTCTATTCTGTGATTCGACATTTTCACTTGGTATTTTATCATATTGTGCTGGAATTATTGTTGCCTAAAAATTGGTCCTTTTATACTAATAATTGCAGGAGGACGTATTCGTCGCACGCTTGCTTAGGCCCTCCGAGCGGAGGAAGTCGTTGCCTAATTTGCTAAAAATTAATTATTTGTGTCTTTATTACAATTATTTGCATGGCGTTATTAACTTCATTGCTTATAGTGATTGTTGTTGCCGACCGACGGCCACCTTGCATGTAGCATTGCATTAGTGTCTCCCCCCTGCACCTGCACGTAGAATTGTAGTTTCCGAGCACCACTAGCCTACCCCTACATCACAACATGTTGAAGCAACACTAATAGACCATCCAATCTCAATAATACAGTGAACCTTATGAGGATATTTAAATATCTGCACCCCTAAAATGTAAAAAAAATGAAATTGAGAAGAAGGGATCTGTTAAAATAGGCTACAGGGAGAGAATAAGGAAGACCTTGAGGAGAAAGATGGTAGAAAGATCCTCAAGAATGAAACTTATGGTGGTATATATAGGCGGAAAACACCTTTTTCATGACAACCATTGGAATGAGAGTTGCGCCATTCCAAGAAAGGAATAGAATGAACATTTGCAATATTTCAATATAAACATTGGAACAGAGTTAAACGTTGCAAACCTTCATTCATAACTGGCCAGAGGTGGAGGGAGAGTGCAAAAGGTACAAAAAGGAAGAAATAAAATTATCTAATTTTATTAATATCTTTTCCATTACTAATATACAAGTCTTTGAACATATATAAAGGAAGAGAGACGGGAGAGAAAATCTCATTCTAAGATGTGGGACTAAACAATAACAAAGAAAATGGGCTCAAATGGGGCCTTCATTATTGGGTCATTTACATTATTTTTTAACACTCCCCCGCAAGTTGGAGCATACAAATTGTAGGCACCAAGCTTGGATAAAAACTGATAATATAATGGTCGTGATAATGATTTTGTGAGAATATCAGCAACTTGCCCAACAACAGGAACATGTTTCAAATCTAATTTCTTCAGTTAAACCTTCTCCCGAATGAAAGGGCAGTCAACTTCAATGTGTTTGGTACATCCATGAAAAACAGGTTCATTGGCAATATGTATAGCAGCTTGACTGTCACAATAGAGGATGGTAGGTGAGGAAAGTCTAACACCAAGGTCACTTAGAAGACTTTCCAATGGTGAACTCAGACACAACAGAGGCCATTGACCGATACTCAGCTTCGGCTGAAGAGCGAGCAACTACAGATTGCTTCTTGATGCGCCAGGTGATAAGGTGTCCACCAAAGTATGTACAGTATTCACTTATGGAACAACGGTCATCCAGTGAACCAGAATAATCAGCATCAGAATATGCAATAAGCGATATGGGAGAAGAAGAAGGCTTGTATACAATTCCTTGCCCAGGAGCAGTCTTCAAGTACCGAAGATACGCTCAACTGATTGGAGATAAGAGATTCGTATTTCATGCATGAATCGACTGACAACTCCAACAGCAAATGATATATCAGGTCTCGTAACAGTGAGATATATTAGTTTTCCAATAAGACGGCGATAATACTCTGGGTTTGGAAGGAGTAGATCGGAGTATGAGGCATGCACGCATAGAATGTGATTGATATCCATATGAGTGTCAGCAGGCTTGCATCAAGAGCAACCAGCATCATGAAGCAAGTCAAGACAGTACTTTCGTTGAGATAGAACAAGTCCATCAGGACATCGAGCCACCTCGAGAACAAGAAAGTACTGATTTCTCAGGTCTTTAGTTTGAAAAAAAGAAGTCGGATGTTTAATCATGTGTATACCTGTAAGATCATCTCATGTAATCAAAATATCATCAACAGACACCACGAGAATCATTGTTCTGTTAGGCAATGACGAGTGAATAGAGAGAAGTCGGTTGAACTTCGAGTGAACCCAACAGCACAAACAGCCTGCCTAAACATGTCAAACCAAGCTCGAGCAGATTATTTGAGACCATAAAGAGATTTCTTCAGACGACATACAAGAGACTCCCCCGTGGTCTCAAACCCGGGAGGTTGTTCCATATATACAGTCTCCTGCAAATTGTCATTGAGAAAAGCATTTTTTTCATCTAATTGATGCAACTTCTAGTGGTGATGAACAGCGAGGGAGGTCAAAACACGAACAGTATTCAGTTTGCCAACAGGGGAGAAGGTCTCGTCATAATCCAGACCTTGTTGTTGAGTAAAATCACGAGCCACAAGGTGAGCCTTCAAACGTTGAATTGTCACATCCGGACTATGTTTGATGGCAAATACCCACACAGATCTGGCCAGGAGGATGAGGGTTAAGATCCCAAGTTTGGTTTGCCCAAAGAGCAGACATTTCCCCATACATGGCCGCTTGCCACCCCAGATGTTGGAGAGCCTCCTGCACAAAATTAGGGGTGGAAATAGAGGATAAAGAAATTGCAAATTGTCTGAGTTCTGGAGAGAAGTGGTGTAAGGAGACATGATTCCCCAATGGGTGAGCAGTATAGACGGTTGCTGGATCTGCGGGCCATAAATTGTCATTAGTAAAGGGCACCTTTTGTAGGATAGCTGACGGAGGACTACGCCGAGTATATACACGAATCAAGGGTGGTTTTGGTGGAAGGTTTGGGACTGACGTGGGGAGGAGAGGTGGAAGATTAGAAGTAACAGGAACAGTAGGACGTGAAAGAAGAGGCGGTAGCGGAGGGTCACGAAGGTGTGAATAATAGGGTTGGTATTCGAGAAAGGTGACATCAGCTGATGTAACAATCTTGAGATCATTTAGAGAGTAACAGACATAGCCCTTCTGAGTGTGAGAGTATCCAACGAACATATATTTTGTGGCACAATGAGCAAGCTTGTTAATGGATGGGCCAAGATTATGAACATAGCAAACATAGCCAAAGACACGAGGTGTGACCTGAAAGGGGGTGTGGAGGGAAAAAGAAAGTTAAAAGAAGACGCAAAGTTATGAATGGAGGAGGGCATGCGGTTAATAAGATAGCAGGTAGTAGAAACTGCAAAATTACAACAAAATTTGGGACATTCATTTGAAACATAAGAGAGCGGGCAACCTCAAGAAGGTGACGATTCTTGCGTTTTGTGACACCAATTTGTTAGGGGGTATACGCACAAGAGGTTTGGTGGATGATCCCAAACTAACAAGTCTGTAAATGCATGACTTATATATTCACGGGCATTGTAGATTCAAAAAGTTTTAATGGTAGTAGAAAACTGGTTGCGAGTCTGAATAATAAAAACACGAAATACATGAGTTAGTTCTCGAAGCGATCATAAAATAAATACAACCATGTCATACAAGAGTAATCATCAATGAAGATAATAAAGTAACAATAACCAGAAACACTTGTTGTTTTACAGGATCCCAAAAATATCTGAGTGAACTGAAACAAAGGGTGCATCGCTCCGAGTACAATGAGGTAAAAACATAGAACGATGTTGTTTTCCATAAATACGGACTCGCATGCGAATTCATTAAGGGTCAAATTTGGGAGAGCTTTCTGTAGGATGGGGAGAGGTGCATGCCCAAGACGTCGATGTCACTCGACAGAGTTAATAGAGAAAAGAATCGTAGGGTGGGGATGCAGGATGTAAAGCCCATTCGACAGCTTCCCTTTACTAATTACAGTTTGCGTCTTTCGATCTTGCGCAACAAAAAAGATTGACGAGAAAGTTACATAGCAATGAAGGTCTTGAGTGAGATGACTAAAAGAGAGGAGATTGAATGGAGAGCCCGGAACATGAAGAACCAAGTGAAGAGTTATGGAGGGAGTAAGGGTGACGTCGACTGATCCAAAGACTAGGGTAGTCTCCATATTGGCAACAGTAATGACTTGGGAAGCTCAGAGTCCAAGCAGTGAGAAGGTTTCATCGGGGTAATATGGTGTGTTGCTCTGGAATCCATAATCCATAATAAATTGTGGGTGAGACAGGAGATACCTGCATCTGAAATAGACACAACAGAGCCAGAGGACCGGCTGATCATCCCTTGAAGTTGTTGGAATTGGGTGCGCAGGACATCAATGTAAGTTTGAATATTGTTTAGATCTTGAACTGTAATAGAGTCAGGTGATCCAGGAGGCAGGCCATGCATACGGTAGCAAGTGGCTTTGAAATGACCACCCCTGCCACAGTAAGCACACTTAAGAGGAGCGTGACTGTGCCGACCTCTACCCCGAGAAGGGGGGCGACCTCCACGAGAGGATGGCGGAGAAAAGAGAGATGGAGGTGACCGCTGGAGTAGGGTAGAAAGGGAATCATATTCAACCATTGAAGAAGATCCAACCAACATAGAAGTCGGCAAGCTGGAAAAAAACAAAGCTCGCGATCAGAATAGAGGGCACGGCATCAAGAGCGGACAGGCGGACAGATCCTGTCAACACGAGCAGAAGTCGGAGGGAAGCAGAGGTCGCAAGAAGGACAGAGCTCGGCGGGAGAGATTGCCCGGGCGAGCTGCGGACAGGAGAAATCGCGCAAAAAAAATCAGTGGCTACCAACGAAAACTGCGACCAGGAGTAGCAACCAGACCGGCTGCGATCAGGAGGACGAGCGCGATAGTCGCTGCAACCAACGACGAGCAGGGTAGCAGGAACTACGACCTCCTCGATCGTTTCCAGTAGCAGCAAATCCCACCATCACTCCATCAGTTTTGTATGTAATGACACAAAAAATTAAACTTAAAAGATAATTAAAAAAAAATCCCGGTGATGAAGATAACCTAAACTCAGTGTCGATACGGCGCCGCACATTAATTTTTGAAGTTCGGGATTTTTGTGTTTTTGTGACAATCATTTCGTATTTAGTTTAATCTTCATTAATTCATTCAAGGCATGTATATGTATAAAAAAACGAAATGACGGCTGAAATTTGATCTTGATTTTAAGTTGGCTAGTTTTGGTATTGGCTGAGTTGGTGTTGGCCGAATATTATTATTACATGTTCTATTAAATCTAAAGATTAAAGGAAGCGGTGGATTGTTAATAGGCGGTGGATTCCTAATTTCAGCATTCTCATTGTGCCTCATTTATTCCTATCTCCTTCTTTCTTCCATCTCCTGGAGAGCTCGACAGCGTCAGTCGAAACTAAGGCTTGTCCTTGCCTGCGGTTCTCATGTTTCTCGACAATATATTTTCTTCTCCTTTTGCTGGGAGAGTTTGGGAAGGCGCTATCTTCTTCCTCTGCTGCTAGTTATAGGAGATTTGGTGGTCTTGTTTGGCGGTACTCGGCTCCTAAACCTCTCACTGTGAGCTCTTCTTCCCTTTCCCCTGCTCTTTTTCTTCCTAGTTGCTGTTATTATTTAGATTAAAGCTTTCAGTTATGGTGTGGAAAATGATTTTGGTATTTTGATATTGATTTAGTTTTTATTTGTGATTGTCGGTTATTTAGTGAGTCCTGGTATTATTTTGTTACACTTAAATCCAAAAAGAAGCTTTGATGGCGGGCCTTCAGAAGAGTTGGCTGGCTGTAATTTTGTTTTGAGGATTTTGTGGGGTTGGATAAAAGGAGTTTGACTATGCTTGGCCGGCTGCTGTTGGGGTATTGGTCATCTAAATTAGGGGGTTTTACTATCTTTTCCTCTTATTTATTCCTATCTGCTATTTTAAAGATAATATGATTAGTTGTTAGTTGATCCTTGTAACTATGCTTAGTTGGCATGCTGTTTGGTGGAAGTTGCCTTGGAATTTGGCTGTTGCTCCTCATGGATGTTGGTTGCCTTTTGAACTATTGTTGATAGTTGTAGTTGGCTGCCATTAGAGGCACTTGTTGGTTGCCCTTGGTGACTCTTGTTGGCTGCCATTAGAAGCACTTGTTGGTTGCCCTTTTTATCATTTGTTGCCCTATTCCTAGTTGTTGTGACTGTCATTAATGATTTTTGTTAGTTAATCTAGTGGCTGAAATCTAATATCAACTATAGCAGAAATGTGTGTTACATGTTTAGTGGTTAAAATCTAAAATTTCTTCTTTCTTTTGAATCACCTAAGTTTTTTCCAACCCTAAACAAATCTTATTGAGTGGTAGTAGGAATTAAATCGTAACTATTTAACGGCGTAACCCTAGGGTAAATGATTTCATTGATACTGCAGTGGATGGCGTCCGGTGATATGCACGATGAAAATCTCGTTATCGATAAAGGCAAAGGAAAAGCAGTGGTAAGAACTTATCTCTTTAATTATACTTAGCTTTGAATTATTTTCATAATACAATTGTATAGCTTTTTCATACAGAAAGTATTTTAATGATTGAGCATTGACATGAAATTAAATTTTGAATCTTCGAATTAATGATAACAAAATGGGAATCGCTAAAAGATGATAAATCTGAAATAGCAAGAATCAAACGATAAACGAATTCTGAGGGGAATTACTAAAGAATACTTGTTTTTACACTCGAGAATTTGATATAAATACAAATATTGAAAATGAATACATGTACATAAATAAAAACTTAAAAAGAAAGAAAACACATAAGAAGGATAAAATACACTATACATCGATGCATAGGAAATGATAAGGGTTAACCCAGTAGCTGTGGGGGATGAATACCCTATGTCAGAATGCTCTTCAGATTTATATGAGGTCGTTGAAGGCCAAGAAGTCGTTGAAGACCAAGAAGGGATGAATCTAAACATACCCTTATGAATTCCTAATTTAATAAAATTAAGATAAATAAGAAATCTAATTTAGAAGATTGAATATGAACGAAAATTCTGATATTGAAAACGAGATGAATGAATAATGAATAGAACGAATGTGAGAATTGATGAAAAGAATACGAATAGAAGATACAAAGAAATGAAGCGACCTTTAAGAACCTAAAAGAACTAATGAATAGAACGAATACAAAAATGATGAAATATAAACCAATGTTGCATAAACACTATATTTTCTTTTACTGATCATTATTGGTACTGCATTTCCTCACTTCCTACACTAAAATTTACATAATTATGCATATTGCTACTGACATTTCTTGTCTATCTTAAAGAGGTATGTTACTCGCTTAGTCATATTCTTTATGACTAAACCCGCCGTGATTTATCATTTTAGATAGCTGAGGCGACCCTGAGTGCGCCAAATACCAAACTGACTGAGGAAGAAAGGAAACAGATAGTTGTAGAATGTGCAAAGGTATGGGTAAAACTTTTTATTATGATGGAGGAGGCAGAGGTGAAACACAAAGAGAAATGTGAGGATGGTCAGTGTCAGGTATGTAATGAGGACTGGAATGGGTAGGGCTAATAGTAATGAGTTTATGTGGTTAAGCGGGGTTCTGTATATTTAGGGATAGAGTTTTTTTATGTCTATGTAGATAAACTTGGAGAGCAGGCTAGTTGTAGTGTCATAATTATGAGTTTGTACATCTGTATAAAAGCTTGTAATTAAATAAGATCCTGTTTATGTGTTTACTTCTGTCTCATGTGCATAATTTTATTTTATGACACGTTGAATACTTAAAAAATTACTCAGATACAGAATTTTTGTGAGATCTGAAATGGGGCCTCACAATTTGGTATCAAGGCCAGGTTTTCAAAAAATTTGATTGTCATGAGTACATGATACGTAAAACGAACTAGAGAATATCGAGTAAAAATTAATTCCATTGTTTTCTTTAGGTCCCTATCCATGTTTAATCTAGTAAGCGAGTCTGAGATGGTCGCGATGAACAAGAGGTAGATAAAGATGTCTTGTCAGCTGAAAGAGATACTGGAAATCAACTGCATCTCTCAGTGAATGATCTTGCGCTAGCAATTGCCGAAGCCCTAAAGATGGTGTTGCCAACATTAGGTGTATCAGATCCATTTGCTTCTCATATTAACCCTGTACCACCTCCTGTGACTGTACCTCCAATTAATCCACGTGTGGTTTCAAGAGTACCAGTAGTACCGCCTACACATCAGCAAGGAGAATCGTACTTTTTTAGTACCCTTGGATATATTGGAATATGGAAAGTTAGTGGGAAAATCTCAAAAGGTCGAAATAGATTTAAAAAAGTCTAGAAAGAGGCGTGAATTGTTCAAAAGAAAGATAGGAGAAGGACTGAGTAAGGAAATGACGGAAAAGGTCAGTGAGCCGCATTGGAAAGAGAGGAAGTTATCGCAAGCTACGCCTAGTAACAATGTGTCCCAGACAATGGTAAAATGTTTGAAGTGTGAAAAGAATCATAGGGGAGAATGTCTCATAGGTGTATGTTTTTATTGTTGTCAATCGGGACATAGGCGAAGTGAAAGCCCAAAATTTCAGCAGATGAAAGAAGGTAGTATAAGAGAACCCTTGGTGCTCCCGCAACAGAAGTTATACTAGATAGGTGTGGAATCATTAGCCTCGGCCCCAGCACCAAAATAAGCAGTTTTGGAAGAGCATCGTATTGAACCTCGTGCATTTAACTTAGGCCATTCGTTGGAAGGAAGGTTGGGATAAATCCAGAGAATATTAAGTGGCAGAAGAGTGAACTTTCTTCTCATTCTCTCTTTCTCATTCTTTCTCTTCAATATAAGAAAAGGAGGAAAGAGGAAAGGAAAGGAGAGAAGGAAGAAGAAGAGGGTTGGTTGTCAGCCATTAGAGGAGCTTTTGAGCTTGGAGTCGTGAGCCAACGGTAGATCCGCGGAGGGGAAAGTGCTATGAGCCTTTTCATCTTGATCAACTATGATATCATGCCGCCAAAACGGTGTTCAAGGGTAACGATTCTCCTTCTGAACACTAGGACATGCTAGTCCTTTTATTTGGCATAATTGCATGAAAGCACCTCCACTGATTAGGGGGAGGTAAGGCTTTCAACGGGTCGATACGGAGGATCCCCGATAGAAATTGCATATAGAGTCTGAATCGCTGTACGGACATAGGCATGATGTGTGAAGCTCATCTGCGACAAGTTGGTCTGAATTGGTGATGTTAATTTGCGTGCCGCGGAAGACTCCCTGGAAAAAACGAGTAGTTTTCAGGGGTTTGGGTACTGCAGGTTGCTGCAGGGAGTACTGGAGGTTTACTTCAGGAAACACCCGAAGTTACAACAGAAAATGAGGTTCTGTTGATATCGCCCAGCGATAGTGATAACATTGGTGATAGCTCCCAGTGAGTCATTGTGATGGATGTGAAACCCAGGTCCTGGAGATTGGGTGTGTAACATCAGAAGCTGAAAGGCCTAATGTGCCTAGCTTGGTGGCCTTGTGTGCCGACCGTGATAGATAACGTTGGTTATCGTCCTAACGGGTCGAGGTAAGTCGTACCCGCGACGTGACAGTGAGATTTCGATGATTTTGAGCACGAGCAAAGCTGATCTGAACCCGTCCCATGTTAGTCGATGAAGAGGTAGCTCCTTGGTGCACCGTTTGATCATTGGGAAGTCTGTAAGGCAATGTGGCCTTGACGGCCAAAGCTCTAAGTAAGTGAAACTTAGGACGGAGTGATGCAGACCCATGGTTTCTACGGATTATACTACGCGTTCTTAGATTTGACAATTAAAATAAAATAACCTAGCGCGCTGTTGTTCTACTTAGCACTATCGGATATCCAAGCAGTTAATGACACGATTTCAATATTAACCAATTAATCAATGCAAATGGACGCTACCCCTTATTTTTGATTAAACAAGGGCTATATGCCAATGTTCGCTCAAGCGAAAAGGACTCACCCGATCCGGACAATTAGCAAATCAAACTAAATTACGTGCAAACATTCACAAGGCCAATACAAGAATATCCGGACTAAATGAGTGATTTAAAACTAAGTCCAAAATAATCCCCAAAAATTAATTAACAAGAGGGTTGCTTACCCGCTCCAATTTACATAAAAATATTCGGACGATTTAGGCTTGGAAATTTAGATTTTAATTAAGCACAATATTCAATATAAATCAGAACAATTTACCAGCCTTCTGATTCCACCAAAATCTCACAATAATAAGAAGACGCACACAAGGAAGAGTTTAGAAATCGTTACCCAAAACCCAAGAGATCCGTCCACAAAAATGAGGGGAGGATGCACACACGAAGGTGGCAGATTCTCTATTTCCACGCAAGTCCTCGGATCCGCACCGAACGATGAAGACGCGAGCCGTTTTCCTTTTGCAAGCCCTAGGAGAGGGAGGAACCTTGAAAGTCACAAATATTGAAAATGGAGAGAGGAAAGGGGGTGGTCGAATTTTGAAGGGCAAGGGGGAGGGCTCGGGTTTGATGTGGGGGAGAGAAAAGAGGAGAAGGGTTAAGCTCTCACTAGGAGGAGGAGAGGAGGAGAATGAGAAGTAGACGAGAGGGAGATGGCCGGCGGCCAAGAGGAAGGAGGCTATAGGGGGGCCGAAATTTGAGAGGAGGAAGAAGAAGGGGGAAAAGATCTCAAGGAAGATTTTAGGGGATTTCAAATTGTTTTCTTCATTCACTAATTAATCCTTCATAACATGGCTATATATAGCCTACACCACTCAATCTCCCTCCAATCAACATTCAAAATTCAAAATTCAAAATGAAAATTATGATGGTTATAAACATCCATCATAATACAAGAAATGAAATAATTAAAACAACCTATGATGGTTATAAGCACCCATCATTACATGAATTATTTAAATGCAATAAACATAAAGATGCTTGAAATAAAATTGCTTAAAATAATAAAATTATTAAAAATATATAATTATAATTATTTAATTTATAATAATATATTTTTATAAAATGGCGGCGGACGTGGAGCAAAACATGTGGCGGAGGTGGCGGTGGCGTCGTGGAAGAAAAGCCATCCTCGAGATTGCGGCAGCGATCGTCCCAATCCACAAACTCTCTCCGATGGGGATCAATGGCGGCCGCATCATCAACGTCTCCATCACAGAGGTGGGACTTGAAATTCAGTACACCATAAGTGTGTCATGAGAGCACAAAGCGTGTGGTCGTGTGTGTCACCGCTTGTGGTGTTTGTGTAATATATGTTGTATACTGTTTGTTGCAGGGAAGGAGTACCACCGCCCCGGGTATAGGGTAGGGTCATTATAATTGTGGTCAGCTAAAGTTGACCGGTGTTTTGTTTTGTCACGTCTTGGTGGATTGTCACGACTTTGTGCTCGGACTCCCCCGCACTCTTCAGAGACACGATTCCATCTTTGTGTTGGTTGATCGATTCTCAAAGATGGCGCACTTTATGCCGCAAGACGGAGGATGCTTTACACGTAGCATTTATCTTCATGAGGGACGTTTTTAGACCACATGGACTACCCAAGTCAATCGTGTCAAACCGCGATGTGAGATTTATGAGCTATTTCTGAAAGACCCTGTGGCACAAAACTGGCACCACCCTTAGGTTCTCCTCAGCATATCATACGCAGTCGGACGGACAGACTAAAGTAGTAAATCATAGCTTATGAAACCTATTGAGGTGTTTAGTGGGTGAGCATGTAGATAGTTGGAATATTGATCTTCTAGTAGCGGAGTTTGCATATAACAGTTCGGTCAATAGGTCTACTGGTTGAGTCCATTTTATGTAATGTCAGGATATGACCCTAGGAATCCTATAGACCATATTCTCAGTCCCCTAGAGTCGCGCCCTAATGAGTCTGCTGAGTCTTTTGCACGACATTTGCATGAGTTGCATGAGTCGATTCGCCAACGGATAATAACAAGCAATGATAATTATAAAACACATTCAGATAGGCGAGAGCGGGAACAAGTATTTCAAGAAGGTGAAAAGATAATGGTGTGAATCCACCCTGAGAGACTCCCTTCTAGGGCTACCAAAAAACTAAGCGTCAGGCGAATGGGCCCCTACACGGTTAAAAGTTGCATTGGGACGAACGCCTGCAGGCTCAATATCCCTGCAAGTATGGGAATCCACCCAGTATTTAATGTTGAAGATCTAACGTCATAGTACGAGCCTCGCGAGTATGTGGATCCGAGCAGTGGAGACACTCAGCCGCCCCCACCTCCACTCTCGTTACCATACCACCCTCATAGTCCACCCATGTCTGATGGCCACCACAGTACACCCATTGCTCACACCCATCCTCTGGGGAATTCGTCTTCTTTGGTTTCACCGACGACACCGTCGATCGCACCGGGATCCACCACTCAAGAGATGAGTGATAAGAGCATCACAGAGATCAGATCCCACCAGTTCGTTCCTACCACAGGCGGGCTGCGATGTCAGTACTTGGTACATTGTCAGGGCCGCCCAGATGCAGATAACGCTTGGATACTACCAGCATAGCTCGATCGACTCGCCCCTGAACTTCGACTTCAGTACGATCGTCTCCATTCATCAGAGATGAAAGCATTTCAGTAGGGTGGAGTTGATGGGGATCCATAAGATCATGCACCAGGATGGGTTCGCCGCAAGGCGGGGCCCACGTTCGTGAATTCATGCAGGATGGCTTGATGGGATCGCCGATCCGACTCCACGGATGTGTCTGGATCCGTGTTGCTAGTCAAATTCATATGTTACTTTATTTTTTTGTTTATTCTAGTGTATTTTAAGTGACCCCACCTCCGGTCAATCATAGTCATCGAATGTGGGATGCCCTAGCTTTTGTTTTATTATAAATAGACTTGTAGTGGGCTGGTTTAGTTCATTGCAGAATTTGGAGAAAGTTTTCCCAGAATCCTGCGATCCCGCCACAGTGCCGACTCCGTGAAAACCTAAGTGACGAGTCCTAAGTTGGTATCTTCCTCCCCAAGCCTTCCCTTAACCCTAGCCTCCATTCTCTACCCCTCAAACCCCTTTTCCACTTGTTGCAACCCCCTTTTTTTCTCCCCAAAACTGGCGGCATGCTCCCTCAAATCTCCTACAGCAGCCGGCCCTCTAGCCTCCCTCCACCAAACTGCCACCCTCCAGGCTTCCCCTCCACCATTCGCCTCCCACACCCTCAGCCCCCTTTTCAGCTGACCGCTCCCCTCAATCCCATAGCCACCGCCGACTTCCCCCCTATCAGATCCACTGTCGCCACCACTTCTAAATCCTCACCCGTCCAAGCCTCCATCCCCTCTACACGTGGAGCCACAAACCCTAACCCTCCCCTCCCAGATCAAAACAGATCTGGGATTTTCCAGCCCGGATCCGACCTTTTATTGTCAGATCTACCCTTCCTCACCCGGATCTATATCTGTGTGGCCGGATCCATCCATTTCCGATCTGTTTTCATCTTCCACTAATGAGGACAACCACCTCCGCTATCTTCACGCCGTCGGCTCTATATTCGATCGATGTCCCACACATTCAGCCCCGAAATCTTCAGTGTCTCGGTCAGCTCACTACTTTGGTGAGTCACTTGTTGTATTGGACTATTTTATTCAATATTTTTATTGAATTGGACATTGTATTTGTTTGAATTCGTGCTTGTGGAAATTCGTTTGCGATACGCTTATAATTTGCAGATGGGATTTATTCACTGTGCGCTAAGCCTTGGCCCTCCGAGCGGAGGAAAATCATTAATTATTTGTTTATTGAATGTTTTTACTATTTAATTATTTGTGTGGGTTGAAGATTTAATTTGCTCAATTTAACCTGTCGTCGTCACCGACGGTATCGTTGCATTTAGGTGTGGATTAGTGTGACACATTTGCATTCAATCCATAGTAACCTTGTTTTTGTGCACCCACGTAGCCTAACTTACATCACCTATCGTGTTATATTATATACCGACGGGGGAAGGGACAGGGGGAATCCTGTCACTTGCACTTTCTCTCTCCCTCCCTCCCCTTGATACCATGGCGCTTTCCCAAGATTTCCTAGACCGACCCGACGCAATGCGAGAGCAAAACAAGTCGTCCACCTCTGGTCTTTTGGCCGCCGTCACCAGATCCTCCTCGCGCTCTCCCTCGAAACGTGTGAGGAAAGCTAAAAAGGTTGAGGAGATTGCGGCCACTATTGAGGAGGGTTGGGAGAGTGACACCAAGAGAGCTTTGGAGATGAAAGTAGTTAGAAGACTCCTGCACACCCCTCGTACGGATGAGTACAGACACCGAACCACTATTTACACTTATTTTTCTAGTGCGGAAATCATGCAAGCTAGCAATAGATAGTGTGAGTTGTGTGAATATCGTGTCCCAAAAGGTTCTAGAGAACATACAGGTGAAGGGTGAGCCTCGCCCCCACCCCTATAGTGCCATCTAGGTAGACAAAAACAACATTCATATCACACGGCGATGTCTTGTTCTGATTACCCTTGCCAGTTTTGATGAACAAGTGTGTCGTGTTGTCATACCTATGGATGTCCAACATGACTTGCTTAGCATACCTTAGTTATACGATCATGATGCTACGTGTTTTGTTCGATCAAACGTGTGTCTTTTATGATAAGGGTCGGAAGATCACACTGTCCCCAACCCAACCCAACCCAACCCAAGGAGAAATCCAAGGGTCAGATTGAGACATTAGTTAGTACGAGCTCCTTGAAACCCTTAAACATCTTGAAGCATAGCGAGTATTTGAGGGACAGCACTGATGCTGGTATTGTTTATGTAGTAGCGGTTACCATGCACTCTGATTTCCCTTTTAATGCATGTGACCCTTACTCAGATGCATGTTCCCTTTTGGATGAGTTTGATGGCATTATGTCTGACAAGTTATCGCCCCATGTGTGATATTCAACACGCTATCGACCTAGTTCCGGGAGCTTCACTCTCAAACTTACCCCATTATCGTATGAACCCCAACGAGCACGACAAACTACAAAGGAAGGTTGATGAGCTTCTTCGTAAGCATCTCACTCGTGAGAGTTTGAGCCCTTAGGCAGTCCCCGCTCTTCTTATCCCTAAGAAGGACGGTAGCTAGCACATATGTATTGATAGTCGAGCGATCAATACGATTATTGTGAAGTATCGCTCCCATTCCCCGACTCGATGATCTTCTAGACATGATGGAGGGTGCCCAGATCATTTATAAGATAGATCTTCGTAGTGGGTACCACCAGATCCAAGTTCGAGAAAAAGATGAGTGGAAGATTGCATTTAAGATCAAGAATGATCTACACAAGTTGTTCATGACATTGGGCTATTGAATGCCCTAAGTACCTCCATACGAGTGCTTGCCTTTGGCCCTCCCTGTGGAGGAAAGTCATTGTTTGCGGAGGAAAGCCATTGGCAATGTAGTTTTGCGTCACACACCCTACCCTACATCACAAAGGGGTCTCGGAGCTTAAACTCAATGCGCAGGCACGTGCCTGACGAGAACAAGGTGCAACCATATTCATTTTAAATAATTAGCATCAAATATCAGTTCATCTTCTTAATCAGATTTATCATTTATTCTACACACTAATCATTCGTTACTATTATTTATATCTCTTAAAAAATAAAATCAACATGGTCACTTGTCACGTATCTAAGTCTCAATGCTCAATTATGTTTCACAAATATTAAATCATACAAAAATTATTGAGTTCTTACATTATTTCTTTCTATAATTTGGAAAAAAAATTACAACAAAAATCGCACACATGCGTGACTTTTATGCTCCAAAGGCGCAAAAAGGACGCACAAAATCACAAACCTTTGAGTCTGGTGACTCTTGAGCCTTAGGTTTGTTTGCCTGATGCGCCCCTTTAACAACATAGCTCACCTCGTAGTTGAGTTTTTTAAGGGTACTAAAAGGTAAGATAATGCATGAGCTCTCTGTGGATATATACAGAAAAAAAATTTACTTAGGTTCACGAAGAAGTCAATATACCCCCTCAAAAGTATGCTGACAACAAAACTTTTTTAACAGAGATAAAGATGTGAGAAAACAGAAACTAAACAAAAGAATGAGAGAATGATTTGAAATGAGAAATCCTTAACTGGATTGTCTCTCATGTATTCTCTATTTATAGATTTACAAGGTACAGATATTTTAGGTAATTATAAGTATTTTTGGTTTACATATCTACTTTAGGAAGGAGGTTAATGGCTGGTTAATGGCTGGTAATATACAGCCAGGCGCTGGTTAATGGCTGGTAATATACAGCCAGGCATGATCCTTGGCAAGGCCAAGGCAAGCGGGAGTTTTGGCAAGGCCAGGCTGGACTTTCCGCTAATAGCCTTTTTGATTTGCATAGATCTCGCACATCCCCCCTCAAGCTTACGACGGATGAATCCGGAAGGCGAGCTTGTCCCTAAGCCAGATAAACCGAGGACTGGGAAGGGATTTTGTAAAGATATCAGCCACCTGGTCGCGTCCCGGTATATGAGAGATAGTAAGATCACCACGAAGGAAATGGTCTCGGATGAAATGTACGTCGATGTCAATATGCTTCGTTCGGCTGAGAAACACGGGATTCTTGGACATGTGAATAGCACTGACGTTGTCGCAAAGAAGAAGAGGAGGAGCCGATGAGCGGAGACCAAGAAAACGAAGCATATGACGAAACCAAAGAACTTCGGACGTCGTGGAAGCCAGAGCGCGATATTCAGCCTCAGCGCTGGACCGAGAGACAGTAGGTTGCTTCTTAGCTCCCCAAGAGAGAAGATTTGGCCCCAGGAAGACAGCATACCCCGTTGTTGAATGCCGACTGTCGGGACAGCCGGCCCAATCGACATCCGAAAAGGCGCGAAGATGAAGAGAATCCGATTTAGAGAATTTGAGACCAAACTGCAGGGTGCCTTTGACGTAGCGAAAGATCCGTTTGATGGCAGCAAGGTGAGAGGAACAGGGTTTCTGCATAAATTGGCAAACATAATTAACGGCATAAGCCAGATCTGGACGAGTCATAGTGAGGTACTGAAGAGATCCGACCATCTGCCTGTAGGTGGTGGGATCGGGTAGGGGATCTGGGGAGTCGGCAGGGAGTTGAAGTCCTGCGGCAAGAGGGCTCTTGACTGGTTTGGCACTGTCTAAACCAAACCGAGTGAGCAGATCAAGAGCATATTGGGTCTGAGAGAGAAGAAGCGAGTCACTGCACCGGTCAACCTGCATGCCCAAGAAGAAATTCAGGTCGTCGAGATCCTTCATATCAAAGTCGGAGGAGAGGCGACGAATGAGGCGAGAGATTAAATCAGCGTTGTTGACAGTGATGATGAGATCGTCAACATAAATCAAGACGATAATAAAGTCGGGGCCGTGACTCCAGAGAAATAGCGAGGTATCATGCGGGCAGATGACAAAGACAAGAAGAAGAAGCAAGTTTGCAAATTTGTTGTACCACGCTCGAGGAGATTGGTGAAGACCATAAAGAGCTTTACGCACGAGACAGACGTGTTTCGGCCGAGTGGAGTCAATAAACCCGGGCGATTGCTGGAGGTAGACGGTCTCCTCTAAGTCCCCGTGTAGGAACGCATTCTTCACATCCAAATGGTGCAGACGCCAGTCACGGGAGAGAGCCAAGGAGAGAACAAGACGCGCAGTGCCTGATTTGACCACCGGACTGAAGGTTTCGGCGTAGTCAAAACCTTCGGGTTGATTGAAACTTTTTGCCACCAAACGAGCCTTGTAGCGTTCGATGGAACCATCTGCCTTATACTTCAATTTGTAAACCCACTTACAGCCGATAACCTTCATTGACGGAGTGAGTGGGACAAGAGTTCATGTCCGGTTGCGACGTAGAGCAGCAAGTTCCTCTTCCATAGCACGAACCCAGTTGCGATCAGCGGCCGCCTGCTTATAGGTAGACGGTTCGGGTGGATGTCCTGGTAGCACTGAAAGTAGAGCTAAGGAGATAGGGTGGCGGGAGGCATAGAGCGCCCGGGAATGCTGAATGTCAGCGCAGAAGCGGGTCACCATGGAGTGAGTTGAGGACGGACCAAGCGCCTGAGAATCGAAGGGCGCAGCACCGGGGCCTCCGCGAGAGCCTCGAGGATGATGAATGGCGGTATGGGTTGGCCACGGAGGAGGCGCGATGGACGACAAGACAGGAGCACTGTCACCAGGGGCTGGAGGAAGTCCGGCCAAGATGACGCCGTCAGCAGGAGCTGCGCCAGGAGGACTGTCCGAGAGAGAGTGGAGACGGGATCCATGAGAGCAGGAGGACCGAGAGCCCGACTTGGAGGTGCAGCAAGCGCTGGATTGTGTTGAGAAGAACGAGCAACCACCGAGGAGGTGGATGGAGACCGGTTAGTGTCGGGTGTTGGTGCGGGAGATACAGCTGTGGGAACCTGCAGCAAGTTCGGAATAGGTTGAATAGAAAAATGATCTGAAGGAAAATCCCAAGTTGAAGCGGTCCCTGTGGAGAATGGTTGAGCCAAGGGGAAGCGAGTCTCATCAAACGTCACATGACGAGATAGATAGACTCGTCCCGAAACTGGATCAAGGCATCAATAACCCTTATGGTGCGGGCTGTAGCTGAGAAAAGCGCATTCCACCGACATGAAGTATAATTTTCCTCGTCCAAACGAGGCTAAAGCAGGAAAGCAGGCAGAACCGAACGTGCGCAAATGATCATAAGACGGGTGATCACCAAACAAGGCTTCAAATAGAGAGTGTCTGTTGACCATGGTAGTTGGAAACCGGTTGATCAGATACACCGTCGTGGAGAACGCATGATTCCAGTATTGTTTGGGGGTATGCCCATGAGCCATAAGAGTGAGGCCGGTTTCAACAATATGACGATGTTTGCGTTCCGCTAATCCATTTTGTTCAGGTGTCCCTGGACAAGAGATAAGATGAGAAATATCATGGGATAAGAAGAAGTCTTGAAGAGTGTGGCTCAGAAACTCCCCGCCACCATCGGTTTGGACAAATTTGACTGTCTTATCGAGTTGCTTTTCCATGACTTTAATGAACTGTATGAAGAGAAGTCCAACTTCAGATTTGCGACGAAGCGGAAAATACCACGAAAACCGGGAACATTCATCAATGATTATGAGATAAAACCGAAAACCATCAATGGATGAGGTAGGTGTTGGGCCCCATACATCACTGTGGAACGTATGAAGAGATTGGGTAGAATAAGACTCTCGACGAGTAAACGGCAATTTGGACGCTTTGCCCAACTGACAACTGCGACAAACATTTTTATTAACCAAAGAACTAATGTTTAACAATGGGTACAAAGATTTCATTAAACGAAAAGATGGATGTCCTAGACGAGCATGCCAAGTGTCCCCGTCTGTCTTATTGGTGAATAGGCTGACTGCAGATGATGATGTCCCCATATGTATCGGATAGAGTCCTTGCCTAGTTCCTTCCAGCACTGTCTGACCCATCTTCAAGCTCTTGATGAGGAAGCCCCAGGGATAAAAAATAAAACAACAATTATTATCGCGAGTGTACTGGGAAACGCTTAATAAGTTCTTTTTCAAGTGTGGAACAACGAGAACACGGTCGAGATGAACTGATGTGCGGGGAATGGAGACCTTAGCCACATGAGTAATAGGTAAACCAGTCTCATTAGTCTCATTTCCGACCATTACCGAATCAAGACCAGAGTATGGAGTCATACCTTCAATTTGTGCAGTGTCAGCTGTCATATGGTTTGTTGCTCCAGTATCAGGGTACCATGCGCGATCAACCTGGTCAGATAAGTTTATGGGGGCAAAGGATTGAACCTGATTGGAGATAACTGAATCTGGGGCAAAGCAATTGTTGGCTTTGTGATAGGGATGGCCACATCGGAAGCACACCACGTTGGAATCATCGGCTGTGCGAGGCGCACCTTTAAGACGGTGACCTGGTGTTCCACGACCACCGCGGGTTGGTGCAGGTGAAGGAGGTCCGCGGTTGTAGCTAGCTCGACCGTCATCGCGGCCGCCACCAAGGTGTCCGCGACCACGAGCACCGCGATTTCCAAAGTGGGATCGGCCACGGCCTCGAGCAGAGTACATCGTCGTGGGTTGATCAATGACTCGTCGGGTTGTTTGGGGTCGGAGCTCGAAATCAAACAATAGGGCGGTGACTTCATCCACCGTGGGAGAGTCTCGCGCGTGGTTGATGGCTGCAACAATGGGATCGTACTCAGATCCAAGGCCGCGAAGAAGCCACATGACAAGATCATCCTCGTCAATGGGTTTGCCGGCGCTTGCAAGGTTTTGGGCGATAGATTTAACCCGTTGGACGTAGTCGGCCATAGAGAGAGACCCTTTGGACACGGACTGAAGCTCTGATTTGAGCTGGAGAATGCGGGATCTTGTGAGAGTTCCATACAGCACCTCCAAAGAGTGTCAAACCTCAGCCGAGGTTGCACAGGTGCCGATCTGAGTAACGGCTGTCTCAGAGAGAGAGTTGGTGAGCCATGTCAAAACCATCTGATCCAGGCGATGCCATTGGACAGCGTTTGGCGAGAGATCGCCGGAGTCAGGAGGGGTTACAGATCCATCAATGAACCCGATCAGCCCAAGCGAACGGAGGACGGGAAGAACCTGCGTCTTCCATGGAAGGTAGTTTGTCGATTTGAGCCGGATTGACACATCCTGTCGGATCGACTTCACGGTAGGTAGAGTGGACTCCAAGATGGTGGTGGTGAGGTCGTGAGTGGAGGGAGTATGGACAGAGGTGGAGGTGTTTCCGGCAGCGGGAGTCATGGCGTTTCCCTCTGATACCATGTGAGAAAACAAAAACTAAACAAAAGAATGAGAGAATGATTTAAAATGAGAAATCCTTAACTGGATTGTCTCTCATGTATTCTCTATTTATAGATTTACAAGGTACAGATATTTTAGGTAATTACAAGTATTTTTTGGTTTACATATCTACTTTAGGAAGGAGGTTAATGGCTGGTAATATACAGCCAGGCGCTGGTTAATGGCTCGTAATATACTGTGCGAGATCTGTGCAAATCAAATGGGCTATTATAGGAAATATGCCTGGCTGTATATTGGAGTAAATGCCTGGCCTGCCACGGATCCAGCCAATATGTCTGGCTGTATATTGGAGTAAATGTCAGCATTCACTCCCCTCCTCAAATAGATAATAGGAATACCAAAATAATTGTAATTACCTAAAATATTTGTACCTTGTAATACTATAAATAGAGAATATATGAGAGGCATCCGAGAAAAGGGATTTTCATTTCAAGTGTTTCCTCTTTCTTTTGTTTAGTCTCTGTTTCCTCTTTCTTTTGTTTAGTCTCTGTTTTCTCTTTCTTTTGTTTAGTCTCTGTTTTCTCACATGGTATCAGAGGGAAACACCATGACTCCCGCTGCCGAAAACATCTCCACCGTCCATACTCTCTCCACTCATGATCCCACCACCACCATCTTGGAGTCCACACTCCCTACCGTGAAGTCGATCCGACAGGATGTATCGATCAAGCTCACACCGACAAACTACCTTCCATGGAAGACGCAGGTTCTTCCCGTCCTTCGTTCGCTTGGGCTGGTCGGGTTCATTGATGGATCTGCGACCCGTCCTGACCCCGACGATCTCTCGCCAAACGTTGTCCAATGGCATCGCCTGGATCAGATGGTTTTGGCATGACTTACCAACTCTCTCTCTGAGACAGTCGTTACTCAGATCGGCACCTGTGCAACCTCGGCTGAGGTTTGGCACTCTTTGGAGGTGCTGTATGGAACTCTCACAAGATCTCGAATCCATCAGCTCAAATCAGAGCTTCAATCCATGTCCAAAGGGACTCTCTATGGCCGACTACGTCCAGCGGGTTAAATCTATCGCCCAAAACCTTGCAAGCGTCGGTAAACCCATTGACGAGGATGATCTCGCCATGTTTCTTCTTCGTGGCCTTGAATCTGAGTACGATCCCATTGTTGCAGCCATAAATCTCGCGCGAGAATCTCCCACGGTGGATGAAGCCACCGCTCTATTGTTTGATTTCGAGCTCCGAATCAAAATAACCCGGCGAGTCATTGATCAACCCACAGCGATGTACTCTGCTCGCGGTCGGGGCCGATCCCACTTTGGAAATCGCGGTGCTCGTGGTCGCGGGCAATTTGGTTGTGGTCGTGATGGCGGTCGGGCTAACCACAACCGCGGACCTCCTTCACCTGCACTAACCCGCGGTGGTCGTGGAACACAAGGGCAACGTCTTAAAGGTGCGCTTCGCACAACCGATGATTCCAACGTGGTGTGCTTCCGCTGTGGCCATCCCTATCACAAAGCCAACAATTGCTTCGCCCCAGATTCAGTGGCCTCCAATCAGGTTCAATCCTTTGTCGCAATAAACTTATCTGACCAGATTGATCACGCATGGTACCCTGATACTGGAGCAACAAACCATATGACAGCTGACACTGCCCAAATTGAAGGTATGACGCCATACTCTGGTCTTGATTCGGTAATGGTCGGAAATGGGACTGGTTTATCTATTTCTCATGTGGATAAGGTATCCATTCCTCGCACATCAGTTCATCTCGACCGTGTTCTCGTTGTTCCGCACTTGAAAAAGAACTTATTAAGTGTTTCTCAGTACACTCGCGATAATAATTGTTGTTTTATTTTCTATCCATGGGGCTTCCTCATCAAGAGCTTGAAGACAGGACAGACAGTGTTGGAAGGAACTAGGCAAGGAGGACTCTATCCAATAAATACAGGGACATCATTATCTGCAGTCAGCCTCTTCACCAATAAGACAGACGGGGACACTTGGCATGCACGTCTGGGACATCCATCTTTTCGTTTAATGAAATCTTTGTACCCATTGTTGAACATGAGCTCATCGATTAATAAAAAAATTTGCCGCAGTTGTCAGTTAGGCAAAGCGTCCAGATTGCCGTTTACTCGTCGTGAGTCGTATTCGACTCAATTCCTTCATACTCTCCACAGTGATGTATGGGGTCCAGCACCTACCTCATCTATTGATGATTTTCGTTTTTATCTCATAATCATTGATGAATGTACCAGGTTTTCGTGGTATTTTCCGCTTCGTCGCAAATCTGAAGTTGGACTTCTATTCATACAGTTCATTAAACGCATAGAAAAGCAACTCGATAGGACAGTCAAATTTGTCCAAACAGATGGGGGCGGGGAGTTCATGAGTCATACTCTTCAAGACTTCTTCCTATCCCATGGTATTTCTCACCTTATTTCTTGTCCAGGAACACCTGAACAAAATGGATTAGCGGAACGCAAACATCACCATATTGTTGAAACCGGCCTTACTCTTATGGCTCATGGGCATACCCCCAAACAATATTGGAATCATGCGTTCTCCACGGCTGTGTATCTGATCAACCGATTGCCAACTACCACGGTCAACGGACACTCTCCATTTGAAGCCTTGTTTGGTGATCATCCATCTTATGATCATCTGCGCACATTTGGTTGCGCCTGCTTTCCTACTTTAACTCCGTTTGGAAAAGGAAAATTAGACTTCAAGTCTGTGGAATGCGTCTTTCTCGGCTACAGCCCGCACCATAAGGGTTATCAATGCCTTGATCCAGTTTCGGGACGAGTCTATCTATCTCGTCATGTGGCGTTTGATGAGACTCGCCTCCCCTTGGCTCAACCATCCTCCGCAGGGGACCCTTCAACTCAGGATTTTTCTTCCGATCACTTCTCTGTTCAACCTCTTCACAACTTGTTGCAGGTCTCCACTACTGTACCACCACCCAGCGCTCACCAGTCTCCGTCGACCTCCCCGGTTCTCATGGATCCTGCCTCCACTATTCTCCCGGACAGTCCTCCCGGCGCACCTGAAACTTCTACTCTCGTAGCTCATGTTGATGGCGTCATCTTGGACGGCCTTCCTCCAGGTCTGGGTAACAGTGCTCCTGCCTCGACGTCCATCGCTCCTCCTCCGTGGCCGGCCCATTGAACTATTCATCACCCTCGGGGTTCTCGCGGCGGCCCTGGTGCAGCGCCCTTTGATTCTCAGGCGCTTGGGACGTCCTCAACTCACTCCATGGTGACTCGCTCTCGCGTCGGCATCCAACGTCCTCGGGCGCTCTATGCCTCCCGTCATCCTATCTCCTTGGCTCTACTTTTCGTGCTGCCAGGACATCCTCCCGAACCTGCTACCTATTAGCAGGCGTCTGTTGATCCTAACTGGATTCGTGCTATGGAAGAGGAACTTGATGCTCTACGTCGCAACCGGACATGGACTCTTGTTCCACTCACCCCATCAATGAAGGTTATCGGCTGTAAGTGGGTTTACAAATTGAAATATAAGGCGGATGGTTCCATCGAACGCTACAAGACCCGTTTGGTGGCGAAAGGTTTCAATCAACGCGAAGATTTTGACTTTGCCGAAACCTTCAGTCTGGTGGTCAAATCAGGCACTGTGCTCCTTGTTCTCTCCTTGGCTCTCTCCCGTGACTGGCGTCTGCGCCAATTGGATGTGAAAAATGCGTTCCTACACGGGGACTTACAGGAGACTGTCTACCTCCAGCAACCGCCCGGGTTTATTGACTCCACACGGCCCAAGCACGTCTGTCGTTTGCATAAAGCTCTTTATGGTCTTCACCAATCTCCCCGAGCGTGGTACAACAAATTTGCCACATTACTTCTTCTACTTGGGTTTGTCATCTGTCCGCATGATACCTCGCTGTTTCTCTGGCGCCACGGCCCCGACATTATTATCGTCTTGATTTATGTTGACGATCTCATCATCACTGGCAACAACACTAACTTAATCTCTCGCCTCATTCGCCGCCTCTCCTCCGAATTCGACATGAAGGATCTCAGCGACCTAAATTTCTTCTTGGGCATGCAGGTTGAACGGCGCAGTGACTCGCTTCTTCTCTCTCAGACCCAATATGCTCTCGATCTGCTCACTCGGTTTGGTTTAGACGGTGTCAAACCAGTCAAGAGCCCTCTCACCGCGGGACTTCAACTCCCTGCCGACTCCCCAGATCCTCTACCTGATCCCACCATCTACAGGCAGATGGTCGGATCTCTTCAATATCTTACTATGACCCGTCCAGATCTGGCTTATGCCGTTAATTATGTTTGCCAATTTATGCAGAAACCCTGTTCCTCTCACCTTGAGGCCGTCAAACGGATCTTTCGCTACGTCAAAGGCACCCTGCAGTTTGGTCTCAAGTTCTCTAAATCGGATTCCTTTCATCTACGCGCCTTTTCGGATGCAGATTGGGTCGGCTGTCCTGACAGTAGGCGTTCCACAACGGGGTATGCTGTCTTCCTGGGGCCGAATCTCCTCTCTTGGGGAGCTAAGAAGCAACTCACTGTCTTTCGGTCCAGCGCTGAGGCTGTATATCGTGCTCTGGCTTCCACGACGTCCGAAGTCCTTTGGTTCATTCATATGCTTCGTTTTCTTGGTCTCTGTTCATCGGCACCTCCTCTTCTTCTTTGCGACAACGTCAGTGCTATTCACATGTACAAGAATCCCGTTTTTCACAGTCGGACGAAGCATATTGACATCGACGTACATTTCATCCGTGACCATGTCCTTCGTGGTGAGCTTACTCTCTCTCATATACCGGGGCGCGATCAACTGGCGGATATTTTTACCAAATCCCTTCCCAGCTCTCGGTTTATATGGCTTCGGGACAAGCTCGCCTTCCGGATTCATCCGTCGTGAGCTTGAGGGGGGATGTGCGAGATCTGTACAAATCAAATGGGCTATTATAGGAAATATGTCTGGCTGTATATTGGAGTAAATGCCTGGCCTGCCACGGATCCAGCCAATATGCCTGGCTGTATATTGGAGTAAATGCCAGCATTCACTCCCCTCCTAAAATAGATAATAGGAATACCAAAATAATTGTAATTACCTAAAATATTTGTACCTTGTAATACTATAAATAGAGAATATATGAGAGGCATCCGAGAAAAGGGATTTTCATTCCAAGTGTTTCCTCTTTCTTTTGTTTAGTCTTTGTTTTCTCTTTCTTTTGTCCAGTCTCTGTTTTCTCACATATACAGCCAGGCGTGATCCTTGGCAAGGCCAAGGCAGGCGGGAGCTTTGGCAAAGCCAGGCTGGACTTTCCGCTAATAGCCTCCTTGATTTGCATAGATCTCGCACAAAATGTACAGGTCTACTTTTGCAAATTAATCCATGTCATGACTAAACACTTCAAACTATCTCATAGAAACCTTCTAACTTACTGAAATTCGTCAAGAATCGAAATATAAGAAAGTAAATATGAAAACCTAACTCCTGTGAGATCAACCAGGGAATAAATATTAAGAAAAAAGATGCGGCGAAGCTATTCACCTGCATGTTAACCTTGAGAACATCGAATGGCGTGATCGCGAGATGAGTGGTTCCAGCGCTCAGCATTCCACCTAGGGTGCAGACCGCGTAGTACTCTTGCGAAAAAATCGTCAACCCACTCCGCCTCCCCTTCGAATCTCCCTCGTCTCCCATATAGCAATCGAGCTCAAGCACCTTCTCCTTCGCACGACAAATGTCCCCTGAGATTCAGAGAAAAAGCAATCGATGTGGACAAGAGCGAGCGCGAGAGAGGACTGCGTGCCTGCAACGCGCTCAAGCCGTTCGGAATCGTCTTCCGAATGAAGGGGAATCGACCACGTCCCTCATCCGAAATAGAACGAAGAAGATGCCCAAAGGCTAAAACCCCGCCAGAACCTGGGAAGCGTGCGGAGTCGTATTTAAAAGCTACCAGAACAAAAAATACGGAAAATATTACATCATTTTCTAAGGCTCCATTTGACACATTGGTGGCGTCATAATATGGAAAAAAAATTATGTGTAGCGTTCCCTACTCTTGAAACTTGTTTAAATTAAGGTGGCGTTTGGTTTAACCTATCACTTACTATGCGGATGGGCCGCACCTCTATTTTAATAATAAGCTGTGTTTGGTTCAGCTATTCTCCAATCCGGCGTTTCATAAAATCCGTTGTTTTCTTATATCGTCGGGACGCACCAAATTTCTACGGTGAAACACAAAAGCATCGCGATTTGCCCTACCCCGACGACAGTGGAAGAGCATCTCTCAATTCGCCCCACCCCGACGACGACGCAATTCCCTCCCGATTCGCCCATTTCTGTCGACGTCGTTTCTCTCCCGGCGACAACGGAAGAACTCCTCCCGGCCGCGTCTCTCTCGGCGGCGTTTCTCTGGTATGTTTTCTTGTTTATGCTTCCTAATGTCGTTCTCTGGTTATTTTTTCTGATTTCCTTCTTCCTGATGGCTTCTTCCTCTTCGTATAGGAGGAAATCGCTTTTTTCTGAAGTTTTTTGGTGGCGCCCACTGATTTTTCGCAGAGGGCTGCAGATTTTCTGAAGTTTTTTTGTGGCGGCCACTGATTTTTCGTTAGGTATTCTTCTTCCTCGTGTTTCGTTATGTCAAACAATGTTTTGAATATAATTTTTTTGTATAGAGAACACTACACCTTACAATTTTGTTGTGAATTTCTACAGTTTCAATGATTTTTGTGTGCGAGTTGTTTTTGTGCTTGTGTGTGTGTGTGTATATATGTATTTGTGTTGTGTGTGTGTGTGTGTGTGTGTGATTGTGTGTGTGTATATATGTATTTGTGTTGTGTGTGTGTGTGTGTGTGTGATTGTGTGTGTGGGTATATGTGTGATTGTGTGTGTGTGAGTTGTATGTGTGTGTATATATATGTGTGTGTGAGATATATGTGTGTGTATATGTGTGTGTGATTGTGTGTGAGAGAGTTGTATGTGTGTGTCTGTGTGTATATGTGTGCATGTGTGTGTGTGTGTGTGTGTGTGTGTGTGTGTGTGTGTGTGTGTGTGTGATTGTGTGTGTGAGAGTTGTATGTGTGTGTGTATATGTGTGCATGTGTGCATGTGTGCATGTGTGTATGTGTGTGTGTGTGTGTGTGTGTATATATATGTGTGCATGTGCATGTGCATGTGCATGTGCATGTGTGAGAGTTGTATGTGTGTGCATGTGTGCATGTGTGTATGTGTGTGTGTATATATGTGTGTGCATGTGCATGTGCATGTGCATGTGCATGTGCATGTGTGTGTGTGCGTGTGTGTGCGTGTGCGTGCATGTGCGTGCGTGCGTGCGTGCGTGCGTGCGTGCGTGCGTGCGTGCGTGCGTGCGTGCGTGCGTGCGTGCGTGCGTGTGTGTGTGTGTGTGTGTGTGTGTGTGTGTGTGTGTGTGTGTGTGTGTGTGTGTGTGTGTGTGTGTGTGTGTGTGTGTGTGTGTGTGTGTGTGTGTGTGTGTGTGTGTGTGTGTGTGTGTGTGATTTAGATTTAGAGCCCGACCATATATTGTTTAGATTTACATTATAATGTTTTTGAATGCTGTCTGTATATTTGTGTATGTTTGCCTTATAAAGATGGGCAAAACAAAAGATGGTGGTGTTGCCGCAATGTGGGATAATGCCGATGTTCTGCTCTTTTGCGATATTTGCATAAAGGAGATAGAACTCGGGAATCGACCAACGATGCATTTTAATAAGGAGGGCTGGAGTAATGTTATGAAGAAATTTGAAGAGTCAACAGGGAAGAAATACGATAAGGTCCAATTCAAAAATAAATGGGATCATCTGAAGAAGGAATGGAAACTTTGGATGGAGTTGAAACGCTGTGAGACCGGGTTAGGTTGGAATACGTCAAGGAAAACTATCGACGCCTCCGACAAGTGGTGGGATGAGCGATTGAAGGTATTTTATTTTTAAAGTCATTAATTTTGTGAATTAAATTTTTCTTAATTCAGGATTACTAAAATGTATAATTTTTCAGGTTGTCCCGGCCGCCAAGAAATTTCGGTATTCAAGGATCCATCCAGAGTTAGAGGAGAAACTCACCCTGATGTTCAGTGTTGTTGTCGCGACAGGACATCATTCATGTACCCCCACACCATCGATGATCCACCAGAGTCTTTTGATGAAAGAGTGATGTCAGATGGTGAACATGTAGACGTTGAGGTCAACAAGGGTCCTGTGTGTCATGACGGTACATCAGAAGTTTCCAAAAAAGAAGGAAATGGAAAAACAAACCTGTTAGCTCTGTATTACAAGATTTGGCGGAGTCTTCTAAGACAATCAGCAGATGCATCCAAGAGCCACCACCAAAAGCTTCTTCTGAGTTTAGCATTCAGCGAGCATTAGACAAATTAGCCATGTACCCGGAAGTGGTAGCTGATGAAGACTTCAATGACTTCGCCATCACATATTTTATGGATAAAAGTCATAGAGAGACTTTTCTGTGCCTTCCAGAATCCACGAACGTCAAGTGGTTGCGTAACTGTTTCCTTCGTGGGGGTTAAAAAGGGAGCCTATGATACTATCTTAGCTGTTCTGTTTTTGGATTTTGTTATATGTTAGCTTATATTATCTGTTGCACGTACTCATGGTTGTGTTTATCTCTATTATCTGTTATGTGTGGACTCATGTTATCTTATCTGTTATGTGTTGTTTATCTCTTTCGTGGATGTGGATATCATTATGCTAGTATTCATGGCTGTGTTTATCTCTTTTTGGCATTATCTGTAATTATTCTTGGTGTTTATTAATAGGAAATGTCTACCGATGATTCTGAATATTCGACGGAAGAGCAGGAGACTATGAGAAGAAATTATGCTATTGCAAGTCATCAGTATGTGGTATCGGCGGTATGTTTGGTTTCAGAATATACTGGTCTGTTAACCGGTCCAGTTCCTCGAATGACTTCAAAACAAACAGGCGACAAATGGGTTGCCGAGCTACTACGTGCGCCTCGAGTTCGATTTCATGACTCTTTTATGATGAGTCAAGAAATTTTTATGGATTTATTACTGTCTCTGGAGGATAAATGTGGCTTCCAAGGATCTCGAAGAACTGCATCAAGGGAAATCTTAGCATTGACGGTGTACATATTGTCTCATAATGAATCAATGAGAAAAACATGCGAGCGATTTCAGCATTCAACAGAGACAATTAGCAGATTTTTTTCTCGTGGTCTTCGCGCATTAATGCAGTTATCTAAGGAAGTGATACAACCATCAGATAGAAATTTCAGTGTAACACCACCAAAGATTCTATATGACAGACGTTACATGTCGTTTTTTAAAAATTGCATTGGAGCGATAGATGGGAAACATGTTCACGCATGTGTGCCAGTTGGAAGTCAAGTACCGTACATTGGGAGGCGCGGTAGTCCAACTCAAAATGTCATGGCAGCTTGTGATTTTAATATGTGCTTTACTTTTATTATGACTGGTTGGGAAGGATCAGCACACGATAGCCGTATATTCAATTTTGCTCTGAGTGATCCACGTTATAATTTCCCTCATCCACCTCTTGGTAACTATTAGCTTTGCATTTATCTATTTATTCCTAATAATATTTGGGCAACTAAATAATAATTATTAACGTGCAGGAAAATATTACTTGGTTGACTCTGGCTATCCAATGCAAAAAGGTTACTTAAAACCATATCAGGACACACGATATCATCTACCAGACTTTGCTCGTGGTGGTCGTCGAGCAGAAGGACGTCGGGAGATGTTCAATCATGCACACTCATCGCTTAGAAGTGTGATAGAGCGCTCGTTCGGTGTTTGGAAGAAGAAGTGGGCCATACTACGGGACATGTCAAGCTATAGTTTCGACAAACAAGCACGTATCGTGATCGCCATGATGACACTGCATAATTTCATACGTCGCCACCCTTCGCGTGTAGATATAGATTTCATTGAGTCTGAACAAAGGGATCCATGTCTTGGGATGACCTCGCAAAGGCGGGAAGAAGATTGCTCTGACACTGCGGCTGGTGTAGAAGAGATGATCGCACTGCGTGATATTATTGCAAATCAAGTGTTCGAATCTAGAGCATAATTTTTGCGTTGGGTGTTACGTTACGTAGAAGTTTTATTTGGCAACAATGTATGAATGAAGTTTTTTTTGTGTGTTATATTTGGGGAAAAAAAATTTATTCAAAACTCCATTTTGTATCCAAACAACTTTTTGAAAACTCCGTTTTGTAAACTATGTTTCACCCAAACAGTTTTTTAACAAAACTCCGTTTTCCAGAATCAGCACTTATTCTATCAGCAACAGTTCATCAGCAGCTTTCCATCAGCAACAGCCCAACCAAACAGACCCTAATATTATGTGAATCTCATCTCATTTTTTACTTTCCTGTTATTGGGCATCAGAACTCTTTTCCTTCTCCTTTCCGCTAAGATGCTAGGTTTTTTCTTCTTCCGACCTACACTTTCATCTCCTCCGCCCTTTATCTCTTACCCCGCCGCCCGCCGCCTCCTCTCCAGACCTCGTCGCTTGCGTCGGCATCTGTTTACGTATTATCTTTAAGTTCGAAAGATTTTTCGAGCTTTCTTGCCTGCAACAACATCCCTTTGGAGTAGGGATCCATGGAGAAGGGGAGTACAAAAATGGGGTTCAGCAGTGCTCAAATAGATAAAGACAGTGATTTAAGTTTCATAATCTTGAATTTTTCATGCGTGTACTGTTTGTACTATAATGTTTCTTCAAGCTTGTCATGTGAGCTACATCTGCATTTCAATGTTGAACTCCCAATAATGTATTATTAAAGTACAGCAGTTCTTGAATTATTCATGTTTCTAGTCTTTGTACTGTAGTGTTTATTCAAGTTTGTCCTATGAACTACAACTGTATTTTAACCTTAAACTTGAACTGTACTAAAGCACAGCTGTATTTGTTTAAATCAGTATGTATATAGATCTAATGTGCATTATATTTTTTTGCAGATCAAAAAAGAATATCTTACATTCTCTATTGTTCATTCAAAAAAGAGACTTATGCTTTGTATTGTGAGTACGCTCACAAAACCGAATTTAGTGTTCGTAGACAACATATTATTTATTCGACGCACATAAAAATTATCAAAGTACGTGAATATAACTGCGCCAAGACCGGAAAGAAGCACACAAAAACGTCATCAATTAAATACACTACATCATATCATGCATATGATAGCGCTCAAAAATTGCTACTATATTTGAAAAAACCACTAATGTAGGGCTACGGTAGCGGTTGCGTGTGTGTTGAAGCCAAAACTTGACCTCAACGAGAGTTCGAAAATAGGGGTGTAGCCAACACCTACTTCTCCCAAGCTCCGACCCCTGACTGGTTGTAAAGGACCTAGAACTGACTCAAAGCCTCAGCAGGGAGGTCCCACCTCTTACCCAGAAGATCTCTGAGTGCTTCCCCTCCAAAGCCAAAAGCTGGGTTTGGAGCTCCTCAGAAAGCACTAGAAGGTCTTAGGGAAATATGAAAGCTTGCTTTCTAAAGAGCCTCATACGGGTCTATTTATAGTCTTTGCTGACCTGAAATTACTAAATTACCCCTGGCTGGTCTGTCAATAGCCAAATCCTGATGCCATGAAATACTAAATGCAGACCCTGGGGGCATATAGGTAATTTACCCAAGGGCAGCTGGATAATTTCACCCTGAACTCCACCAGGCGAGAACCTCTATGCTGAGAACCCTTCCACCCTCACTCGGCGGGAGCTAAAAAGGTGTTGAAGAATGTCTCGAACCGAGCCAGTTCCCGCCTTCCGCGAGGCGCGAGCCTTCTCGCCCGCCTCTGGGCAGAAGTAGGTCTCGATCGGAGCTTGAGCGCGAGCGTTCTCGCCCACTCCTAGGCGGGAGCTCTTCTGCTTTGAAGCTCGAAGCTAGTCCAAACCTGACCCTTGGCGTCTATGGGTTCCACTCAGCGAATATGGGGTTGTACACAATCTCCGCTCTTTTCGAGCTAGCCCTGCGATAGAAAAGACACGTCCAACCAATAATATTCATTGAGCATGTGTTGTCCTGAAAAGAGAATCTTTTGATGGGTCATCCCTCGACTATATATGTGTGTGCTGATATACGGTCATAAATCCGTCCCTACCAATCGCTGCCCTGTCTCTGAGTTCTCGCGTGATCCCAAGATGCGTTCCAAACGCGCTGAGAAGCTGCTCTCGCAGAGCCTTTAAGACCACATCGATGCGGCGCAGGCGCGAGCCCTTGCGAACAGTGCCTTGGTATCTCCCTGGCTGGCGAGAAAGGCGCCATCCGCTGAGCCCTCTCAGCTGAAGAAGAAGAAGGCAAAATCAGTCAAGCGAGACCTCCCGCGCGAGAACCGGGGCTGACCTACCCTGTCCCCGAGCCGCGCGGATAATCCTTCCCTTTTGTAGAAGGTACGTCTCTCCGGCTTGCTGACTACCAAAGCTATGAACTGGTTAAGAAAAAGGATCGATAACTGATATGCAGTACTCCTCGCAGGAGGCGGTTCAAGATGACGGCACTGGGCCCCCACTGGTGCCCCCAGATTCGACGTCTCGCCTCCCCAGGGATCCACCACGGGTCCCGGAGGCCACTTCTCCGGCTGACCCTCCGAGAACTCCACGTAACCTTTTATCCTCATTCTATTCAATTTTTATCATTCCAATCACTGCATTCCGAACTATTGAACTGACTTCCCGCAGCGCCAACTCCCTCCAGCCCGGGTCTCGCCACCTGGGGAAACGAAATAGTAGTTGCCAACTTGGTCACCCAAGCGGCTAATCCCGCCCTACCGGCAGGAGGGGTAGCCACTGAACCCTCCACATCTCCAAAGGAGGCCAGCCTCCCCGCGAGGGAGGACGACTTCCCCCTGCTCCCGGCCAGGCCGGGATCGCCACACGCAAGACCTTCCGCCCGTGGTGAGGAAAGCCGCTCCACCTCCTCTTTGGAAAGGAAACTGAGGGGGAGTCCAGGCCTCCTCGCCTGCCGTCGGCCGGTAGCTCTCGCCATACTACAGGTATGCGAGGAATCATCATATCCTTCACTGTTCCCTTGTCGTAACCAAGGAACTTTTCTTTTACCAAGAGATGCGGACCCGCTGGCGGGAGCCGATGACGAAGATGAAGAGGACGCGGAATGGGAAGACGTTAAGAGCTCCCACTTTCCTTCTTATGATGAGATGGAAGAAATCCTGGACGGTGCCGGGAACGTCAAGAAACGGCGGAAGAGGATAGCGACGCTCTTGTCAAAGCTCGTGCGGAGGGAGCGGGCCCACACCTCTGCGGCGAAGGAACATCGCAAAATGGTGGAGCGAAGGCTGGAGGCCCTTGAGCGGGACCACAACTTCCTGGGCGAGACGGAGCGGAAGGATACGCCTACTGCCGAGTCGTCCCCAGGGCGGTGTATCGCGCGGATTCGGGACCAGGCGCGTCGAATCAACCTTGGATGCACCACCTTGTCTTCCTACTTCAACCCGCGGGCTCCTCCGAGGACGAGAAGGCGAGAATGAGGGCGATGGCGCTAGGAACCATACTGAATAACGAAGTCTCTCCTCCCTCATCCTTTGGCCTACCCTTCCCGCGATGTACCCCTTCTCGGTTTTGTGTCTTGACAATGTTTGGAACTTTAATATTATTATTTATCATGCGGCTCTCGCCCGGCGAGAGCCCCTATTTTATTTCTGTTTCGTACTGCTCCGTTTTATGTTGTTATCTTGGTACTTGCGCGAACTCAAGCTGTCTGTCAATCTCTGTTGCCTATGGGCCGGGATCTTATCGCTGGCTTAGGCGCCCGAGGTGTGTCAGAGTGGAAAACGAGGCGCTGTCTTCTCGGGACATGGTGATCGTGCCCCTGCCGCCTTTTGGGGGAAATTATCATTACCACGGTTTTCTATAAATAGGCCGGTCCATCCACCGCATTTATTTCTCCGATCCGGAACCCTTACCCTCCTTCTTACTGCTCTCGCGCCTCGTCGAGAACTACCCTTGCTTCCGCCACCTTCTCTCGTTCTCGCCTTTCTCCCTGTGTTCTCGCCAATAACCCCCTGACCACGATGTCGGGCGAGAGCGAAGGGCGTTCCAACTGCGCGCAAGCCTTCCGGAGGCATAAGTTTCCTCCCTTTTGTTTGACAATGGACGAGTTTAAGATGATCAACTCCTACTATATCCCCGCCGGGTTCTCCGCGAGAAACCCGGTCAACGACGACAGAGTCAACCTCGCGGGAGAGGGAGAGCTCACCATCCCCATTGAGCATTTCGAGGTGGGCTTCCACCTCCCCCTCTGGCTTGAGATGCGCCAGGCCCTTCGCTACTACGGGGTGGTTCCCGCTTAGCTAAATCCCAACTCGGTCTCCATCTTGGTAGTATTAATCTGCTACATGCGGTCCGAGAGGATAGAGTTTAGCCTACCCATCTTTTGGAAGCTATTCGTCTTCCGGGCTAAGAGTGGGGTAGTCTTCTTCTCCGGACAGCTGCTCAAAACCTGTGGTCTCGCCAACAAGCATCATCATTGGGGCGAGAAGTTTGTCTATGTTTCCGGCGTCTTTGGCAACGTGCCCCCCGCGCCCGTCCAATACGACGATGCCGCCTACAAGCTGCCCACTATGGGGTCGTGCGAGAGCGCCCTCCTGGAGTTCTTCGGGACCAAGGACTTTGACGTCCAATTTCTTAGGAGGGACCTCGACTCTCTCCTGCACGTGCCTCCTGGCAAAGGTATGGTCTCGCCTTCAGCTTGGTATTCCATATTCTAAAACGTAGCGCTGAATGTTGCCGACCTTGCAGGAGAACGGAAAATCCCTCTGCGCCAGCCGTTTGCTGAGACCAGGGCTATGATGGATCCCCTGACTCTCGCGAAGTCTACGCCTCTCGCCTTCCGGGATGAGCCGGATCCTCCCCCTCAGTCCGGTACTGGGAAGCGAAAGCCCGACACCTTCTCGTCCAATCCGCTCAAGAGATAAAGGGCAGCTGCCGCGGACAAAGGGAAGTCTGTGGTGGCCTCTCCCGCCCGACCTATCACCGAGGGTCGAACCTTCGCCGAGATCCTGTCTGCAGCCGGGGAGGCGACCACTGCTGCCGATACTCCCCCCCGGTCCCACCTCAGCAGGTGCCAAAGGGACACCGAAACTTCGGCCTTGGCGTAAAGTGCCTGGATGCGGAAGGGAAGCCCCTGCTCCAGTGGGATCCTTAGACCAGCCGGGTCTTCGTCTCGACCCTCCTCCCCAACTGGGCGAAGCGTGACGAGGTCACTAGGAACACTTTCGCGTTGGGCTAAGGCCTCTACAGCCGAGAAGATGCCAGCATTTTTGACCAACTGTCCACCCGGCTCCTGGCCCTCGATTCAAACTGGGCCTTGTTGCGCGGGTTCGAGCTTGCGCATATGTGTGCGCGTCGGAGCAACACTATCGATTTTAACTTCGGCGAGATGCTCAAGGCGAGAGACCAGGCGGCTGCCCATGCGGTAGTACTAGAGGTCGAGCTGGCGGATGCCCAACGACTTCTATCCTTGCGCCCGACGGAAGAGGTAAGCGAGATCCCCCAAGACACTCACCCTCTCTTCTGTAATTCACCGCCCTCTTCTCTTCTCCGTATTGACGGGTTTCTCCTGTACGCAGGATTCTGCCCAGGGCATGGTGCTTCGCGCGTAGCTTCCCGGGGTGGAGTGCGAGAACGTCCTGCTGAAGGACCAGCTTCGGCACATGGAAGCGGCTGTGGCTGCGGTCCGCCTCCTCCTTTGCTGGACGAGAGGCTGAGGAGCCGCCACTTCTCGAAATACGACATCGATAAGCTACTGCAGACCAACGCCCAAGCAATGGGCAGACTAACCATATAGACGTTGCGGGATGTGGGGTGTTTGAATGAGGGCGGTGAAACCATCGTCGCCCCCCCCCCCCGTCATTGATCTTCTTCTTTCTCGAACGTTCTCCCGTGGCTCTTCGAGCCCATCCCTAAGCCCTCGGGCGCACCTGACTCCCCCACCCTCGGATGTCCCGAAATCTCCCATCGCTGCTGGCGAGACATTCGGGGAGGGTTCTGGCGAGAGCTCGAGCGAGGGGTATAGCGCGTCCCCCTGATGGGTTCCCCCCCTTTATTTTGAGCCTTTGTCACGCGTGAGATGTTCTCGCCTGTAATAACATTTTTAAGAGTACATTGTTCATGTTTGTATGTCATGATCGATTTTTTTTACCTCTTTATAAGCGATGTATAGTGTTGAATGTTTCTCAAGCACGTTCTCGTCGAGGCCCCCGACCTCCCTAGAATAGTCATTCCCCTTAGAGGTCAATAGGTGGAGACCTGCCGAGAGCTCAAGGCCCAACGTGTCGTTTCGGAGTGCCTTCCGCCGAGAACCTTTTGCCGAAAGCGCTGTCCGTAGGTTCCTAAGGGGAGCGTCGCCCCCTTCACCTTGCGCGAGCGAACGGAGTTTTTCGCCAAGGACTCCCCGCTGTCGGGCCAAGGACCCTTCGCCGAAAGCCTTCCTGTTGGGAACTCCCTTTACCGAGAGCCTCTTAGCCGAGGCCTCTTGGCCGAGACTTCTCTTGCCTGAGGAGGTCCTCAACCTCTTTCTTCTGCCTTTCAGGTGTGCCTCCTGTCCTGCCAGAAGGCCCGGTCAGCGAGTTCACCCGGGTCCGAGCCTCGCTCGGGGTAGTGCCAAAGTTTCCAAGCCGAAGTATTTCCAAAACATATCCCAGAACAAGTCCTTTCCCCCAGGTGTGCCTACCGCCCTGCCCAGCTAATGAGAGCCTGAGCAGCGAGTCTACCCCGGAATAGAGCAGCACTCGGGGTCCCTTACCCCCGCAGGCGAGCCTTCAGACCTGCCATCTAGATGCGAGCCTGCGAAGCGGGTCTAGCTACGGCCGAGTCGATCTCGGGGTAGTGCAAACATCCAAGCTGAAGCATCTCAAGAACATATCCAAGAACAAGTCCTTTACCCCCAGGTGTGCCTACCGCCCTGCCCAGTTAATGAGAGCCTGAGCAGCGAGTCTACCCGGGGCCGAGCAGCACTCGGGGTCCCTTACCCCCATAGGCGAGCCTTCGAACCTGCCAGCTAGATACGAGCCTGCGCAGTGGGTCTTCCTGGGGCCGAGCCGAGCTCGAGGTAGTGCAAACATCCAAGCTGAATAATTTCAAGAACATATCCAAGAACAAGTCATTTCCCCCCAGGTGTGCCTACCGCCCTACCCAACTAATGAGAGCCTGAGCAGCGAGTCTACCCGGGGCCGAGCAGCACTCGGGGTCCCTTACCCCCACAGGCGAGTCTTTGGACCTGCCAGCTAGATGCGAGCCTGCGTAGCGGGTCTACCTGGGACCGAGCCGAGCTCGAGGTAGTGCAAACATCCAAGCTGAAGCATCTCAAGAACATATCCAAGAACAAGTCCTTTCCCACAAGGTGTGCCTACCGCCCTGCCCTGCTAATAAGCGCCTAAGCAGCGAGTCTACTCGGGGCCGAGCAGCACTCGGTGTCCCTTACCCCCACAAGCGAGCCTTTAGACCTGCCAGCTAGATGCGAGCCTGCGCAGCGGGTCTACCTGGGGCCGAGCTGAGCTCGGGGTAGTGCAAACGTCCAAGCTAAAGCATCTCAAGAACATATCCAAGAACAAGTCCTTTCCCCTAGGTGTACCTACCGCCCTGCCCAGCTAATGAGAGCCTGAGCAGTGAGTCTACCCGGGGCCGAGCAGCACTCGGGGTCCCTTACCCCCACAAGCGAGCCTTCGGACCTGCCAGCTAGATGTGAGCATGTGTAGCGGGTCTACTTGGGGTCGAGCCGAGCTCGGGGTAGTGCAAACATCCAAGCTGAAGCATCTCAAGAACATATCCAAGAACAAGTCCTTTCCCGCCAGGTGTGCCTACCGCCCTGCCCAGCTAATGAGAGCATGAGCAGTGAGTCTACCCGGGGCCGAGCAGCACTCGGGGTCCCTTACCCCCACAGGCGAGCCTTCAGACCTGCCAGCTAGATGCGAGCCTGCGTAGCGGGTCTACCTGAGGTTGAGCTGAGCTCGGGGTAGTGCAAACATCCAAGCTGAAGCATCTCAAGAACATATCCAAGAACAAGTCCTTTCCCCCCCAGGTGTGCCTACCGCCCTGCCCAGCTAATGAGAGCCTGAGCAGCGAGTCTACCCGGGGCCGAGCAATACTCGGGGTCCCTTACCACCACAGGAGAGCCTTCAGACCTGCCAGCTAGATGCGAGCATGTGCAGCGGGTCTACCTGGGGCCGAGCCGAGCTCGGGGTAGTGCAAACGTCCAAGCCTCATATCATCAGCATTCCCCAATATGTAAGACCAAAGCAATAACAAGTTAGTGAACACAATATAATAACTTGACTTTGAATATACAGTTTCACCTTCCCCCATCATGGGTAGAAGCATTTCAAGTCATCACCGCTACAGGTGTTGCTAATGGATCTCCCCTCCAAGTCCTGGAGGTGGTAACCTCCCGTTCTTAGAACCCTTTCAACAATGTAAGGTCCTTCCCAATTTGGGTTGAGCTTGCCAACGGAGGTTGATCTTCCTGCAGCATCAACTTTCTTTAACACTAAATCTCCATCTGCGAACTGTTTGATTCTGATGTGCTAATCAAAGTACTTTGCCATTCGCCGCTTGATTTCCTCCTGCCTGATATCTACGACTTCACGTAGATCTTCTGCCATATCCAATGAGAGGCACAACTCCCCCTCATTCTCCAACCTCCATACCTCGTCTCCTTCTCCCGCGGCTGCCACTCGCGGAGATCGAACCTCAAACTCCACTGGCAGGACCACCTCCCACCCATGAGAAAGTTTGAAGGGGGTCTCGCCGGTGGCCGTGTTTGGGGTTGTCCGTAAGGCCCATAAAACTGAGGGGAGCTGTTCCACCCAATTCCCACCAAGTTCTCTACCTTCTTCTTGAGTAAGTTCACAATGATCTTGTTTGCCGCCTCCACCTGGTCGTTCCTCCTAGGGTGGTGGACGGAGGCAAACCTGAGGTCTATTCCCAGTTGGGTGAAGAAGCTGATGAATTCCTCGCTGGCAAACTTGGGACCATTATCCGTCACTATCGCCTGGGGTAGCCCGTGTCTGCATATGATCTCTCACCAAACAAAGTTCCTGATGACCTGGGAGGTTACCTTGGCTAGTGCCTTGACCTCCAGCAACTTGGAGAAGTAGTCAATCATGACTAGGAGAAACCTCCTCTGCCCGCTAGCTGGAGGGAAGGGCCCAAATAGATCCATCCCCCAGATGGCGAAAGTGCATGGTGTCATGATGCTTCAGAGCCTTTGAGCGGGCAAGAGCTGGAGGGGAGCGTACAACTGACACTTTTGGTACCTCCTCACAAACTCAGCCGCATCCTTACTCAGGGCCTGCTCGAAATACCCTTGCCTTACCACCCTTGCTTCCAACGTACTTCCCCCCGAGTGACTGCCACACTCTCCTGAATGCACTTCCTCCAGGATCCTTGGGATCTCTTCCTCGGTCACACACCTTGCCAGGAGCCCTGACAACATCTTCCGATGCAACCCTCCCTCCAGCATTAGGTAATGGGCCGTCTTATGCCTGAAACCTTTGGCGTCCTTAGTCCCTTACGGAAGCTCGCCCGTGGTCAGGAAGGTCACCAAGGGGTCTACCCATGAGGGTCGCTAATCCACCTCCATCAATTCTCCTTCCTCGATTACTGGTCGAAACAGTTCGGTCAGGGTCCCCCCCAGGTCCAAACTTAGCCAGCCGATCGGCTGTTGCGCTCTCTTCCCAGGGCATGTGTTGGATCGAGAACGTCCGGAACCCTCCGATGATCACCCTCACCTTGGACAAATACTTTGCAAGAGTGGGCTCCCGGGCTTCAAACTCTCCCCGGATCTGTGATGCTACCACCAACGAGTCCGTAAAGGCCTCCACATCCTTGATCTCAAGCTCCTTTGCCAAACGAAGGTCGACTATCACGGCCTCATACTCCGCTTAGTTATTAGTCACCTGGAAGTGCAAGATCACCACTTGTTCTATAGTGACCCCCTGAGGGCTTATCAACATTACTCCTCCCCCAAGGGAATGCTTTCCCGAGGCCCCGTCAACCACCATCTTCCATGCCCCCTGCGGTCGCGGCTCCTCGACTCCGACCTCAACAATGTAGACGGCCAAGAAGTCATCCACCACTTGCGTCTTGATGGAGAGCCTTGGGACAAACGAGATGTCAAACTCGCTCAATTCAATAGACCACTTGGCCAATCTGCCTGAGTGTTCCACTCCTTCAAAGATCTTGCGAAGGGGATGGTCCGTCACCACCTTGATCGAATGGGATTGGAAGTACGGCCGAAGCTTCCTTGCTGAAACAATCAAAGCATACGCCATCTTCTCTAAGATAGGATAGCGGAGCTCCGACTTCTTCAGGGTCCTGCTAACGTAGTAGATTGACAATTGCTTCTTCCCCTCTTCCCTTACCAGAACAGAGCTCACGACCTCCGCTCCTACTCCAAGGTATAAGGCTAGATCCTCTCCCTCCTTGGGGCTTTGAAGTAGCGAAGCCTGGGAGAGCTGCCTCTTCAGTGCTTGAAAAGCCTCTTCACATTCGTCCGTCTATTCGAACCTTTGGTTACCCCGCAACACCTTAAAGAACGATGAGCATTTCTCCTCCGACCTGGAGAGGAACCTGCTTAGCCCTGCCAACTTGCCTGTCAAGCGCTGGACCTCCTTAGCGCTGCATGGTGACTCCAGCCCTAGGATGGCCTTTACCTTATCTGGGTTGGGCTCTACCCCTGTCGGGGTCAGGAGATGCCCTAGGAACTTCCCGCGGCTCGCCCCGAAGACACACTTCAAGGGGTTCAACCTCATCTTGAACCTCCGTAGCGTAGCGAACGTCTCCTCCAGGTCCCATAGGTGTGAGTCCATACTCTTGCTCTGACCATCAGGTCATCAACATAGACCTATAGGTTCCTCCCCCTTTGTCCTTGGAAGACTCGATCCATCATGCATTGGTATATAGCCTCTGCATTCTTCAACCCAAAGGGCATCATCTTATAGCTGAAACATCCCTCTCTCGTGATGAAGGAGACATCCTTGACATCAGGAGGGTGCATTCGGATCTGGTGATAACCTGAAAAAGCATCTAAAAAGCTTATAATAGAAAAACTGACGGCTGAATCAACCAGCGCGTCGATCCGAGGCAGGGGGTATCAATCCTTGGGGCATGATTTATTCAATAAGGAAAAGTCAATACACCTGCGCCATTTCCCTCCCCCCCTTTTTTTCCATTACCAGATTTGAGATCCAGCCCGGATACTGGATCTCCGAGATGAAGCCGGCCTCCAGAAGCTTCCTGACCTCCTCGCGGATGGGCTCCTACAGCTTGGTAGCAATGATCCTCATCTTCTGGAGGATGGGGCGCGTCCGGGGGTTCAGGTTCAGGCGATGGCAGGCTACATCTGCATCGATGCCCGACATGTCAGCCGCGCTCCAAGCAAAGATGTCGATGTTGCTCTGGATGCAAGCCCGCACTCACTCCTAGTCCTCGGGACCTAAGCCCCCGCTGATCCGTACCCTTTGCACCTGGCCGGTACTGGTGAAGACTTCCATCTCCTCCACTTCTTCAGCCGGCTCCAGCCGTGACTGCTTCCAGTCGGTCCTTACCTCTTCTTCCCGCCCGAACTCTTCCTCCCCTCCTGCTTCCTCCACTTCTGCTTCCTCCACTCATGCTTCCTCCACTTCCATCACCTCCCCTAGGCTCTCATGCTGCTGCTCAACCTCCACGCCCCTCAGGGCCGCCTTCTCAACTCCTTCTCCTCCTCGCCCTTCTCCCATTCATTCCTCATGCCGACCCTCTCGCGTCTCCGACCCTTCATCCCCTTGGACCTCCTGCACAACTCCTCTCAGCTCCTCTGTCATCTCCCCGATCGCCTCCTCTAGGCTCACCTCTTCTCCGGCAACCTCCTCCTGCTCCGTCATCTCCCTCTCCAGCTCTTCCGCCTCTGCCATCCATGATACGGTGTTAACTGCCGTCACGTAGCACTGCCTCGCCACCTTCGGGTCACCCCTGATCCTAACCTGCACTCCTCCGTTGTTGAACTTGAGGCACTGATGGAATGAGGAGGGGACGTAGTGAAAGGCGCTTATGAGGTGGCGCCCAAAGATGGCATTGTAATTGCTTAGGGCATCCACAATCACGAACCTACAGTTCCGCGATACGCCCCCCAACTTTACATGCAATCCTACCCCTCCTTCTACCTCCTTCCTCTCTACAGAAAATCCAAGCAACAGCCCATCCGAAGCTAAGACCCTCTTGGACTTGACCTTCATCTCATCGAAGGCTTTTTTGAAGATCATATTCACGGATTTCTCGTTGTCCATCAGGATCTTGGAGACCGTGAAGTTCTCTACTGCCGTCTGGATCACCAAGGCGTCACAGAACGGGTCTTCGAAGTTCAGCATATCTGCTGATGAAAAAGTAATTTTCTCCTCCGGAGGGGTAGCCTGGGAGGTCGAGGCGACCCCCCTTCGGAACATGGTTTGAAGGCTCCCCTTGCGAGTTCCCTCAATCCCAACTCCTCCATGGATCACCCTGATCCCTCCCCGAGTTCCCATGTTTGCCCGGTCCTCGCACCTATCTTCCCCTTTTCCATGTTGCACCTCCACGATCCTTACCGGCAGATCCTGCCTCCCCAGTCCCCTAGCTTCTCTCATCTCCAAGAACTCCGAGAAGGTGGCCGTTGCGTGACCTTCCTCCTGGTAGAAGTCACAGAAGAGCAACGCTGCCCTTCCCCCTCTTCCTTCTCCACCTCCTCTTCTCCCAGCTCCTCCTCGAACTCCTCTCCTTGCTCCTCTACCTATGCCTACGTCCATGGCCTCTTGCTGCTGCAGGAAGTGACCCCTTGGCCCCTGCCTCCACGTCGGCTGATCAAACCTCCTCAGCTTGCGGAAGTTGTCTTTTCCCTAAAAGCCTCCTCCTTGTCCCTAGGGGAGACCCTCCTGAGGCCTCCAACCCAATCGGTTGTTTGGCTCCCGGCCCCCCACCCTTGATGTTGCCCCTACCCTCGAGGTTCCTCCCTCCTTCTTTCCTCTCTCTACTCCCTCTGCTCCCTCGGCTCCCTCTGCCTTCCTGCTGCTGGTTCCTTCACATCGTCCTCTGCCAACCGGGCCAGCTTCCTGGCAAAAGCCGGATTGACCCTTTCGAAGTCTATCTCCTTCGCCACCCTCTCCATGAGCTCCTCAAAAGATAGGGGGCACTCTTTTCAACTCAATGCTAAAGAATCCTGGTCTCAGCCCCAGGGTGAAGGCTAGCATCAGCGCGTACCCTGGGACCTCCTGGACCAGGAGGGTCTCTTCCTAAAACCGGTCAACATAATGACCCAGCATCTCATCATGCTTCTGCCTCACTGCAAATAAGCATTCTGCCTCCTTCTTCCGCTTCTTCGATGTCAAGAACCTCAACTGAAACCCTTAGCACAGATCCTCAAAGATGTAGATCGAACTTGCCGGCAACTGGTGGAACTAGTCCCGGGCCTTCTCCTTCAACGTGATGGCAAACAGCCGACACTTGAAGGCAACCGCCATCTGCCTTATCGAAACCATGTCTTCAAACGACTGTACATGTTGTACAGGGTCATCCTTCCCCGAGTAGTAGGACATGTTTGGCTCCCAGAACCCCTCTGACACTGGAGCCGAGATGATGAGCTCACTAAAGGGGCTCTCGCCACCTGCTTGCCGAGAGAGCACGTCTCGTAGCCTCGGCTGGCTGGCCCAATTCGCGAGACCATGCCTAGGGAAGAGCTCTCGCACAGCCGCCTCCCTCTCGCCGATCTCTGTCGGAACCTCCTTCCCGGGACGCTGGCCTGGGAAGAGCTCCAGCGCTGCAACGTCCCTCTCGCCAACCTCCGTCGGGACCTCCTTCCCGGGGCGCTGTCCAGGGGCGTTCTCGCCCAAGAGAGGGACCGCCTCTACTGGAACCTGAGGGGTTGTTCACTCGCTCCTTGCCGAGAAGGCAAGGCTGCTGGTCTGCAGGACCTCTTACTTGAAGTCTTCCATCATCTTCCTTGTCGCCTCTTCTCCTCGGGAGGGGGAACCTCCTGAAGCAGATCCTTCACCTTCGCCTCCTGTCATGGGACTAAACTCAAGATTTTCTTGTACTGGCTACCTTCCACGCTCACTGCACCAAAACTGTTGAAGCCAAAACTTGACATCAACGAGAGTTCGAAAATAGGGGTGCATCCAACACCTACTTCTCCCAAGCTCCGACCCCTGACTGGTTGTAAAGGACCTAGAACTGACCCAAAGCCTCAGCAGGGAGGTCTCATCTCTTACCCAGAAGATCTCTGAGAGCTTCCCCTCCAAAGCCAAAAGCTGGGCTTGGAGCTCCTCAAAAAGCACTAGAAAGTCTTAGGGAAATATGAAAGCTTGCTTTCTGAAGAGCCCCTGCGGGTCTATTTATAGTCTTTGCTGACCTGAAATTACTAAATTACCCCTGGCTGGTCTGCCAATAGCCAAATCCCGCTGCCATGAAATACTAAATGCAGACCCTGGGGCCATATAGGTAATTTACCCAAGGGCAGCTGGGTAATTTCACCCTGGACTCCACCCGGTGAGAACCTCTATGCCGAGAACCCTTCCACCCTCACTCAGCGGGAGCTAAAAAGGTGTTGAAGAATGTCTCGGACCGAGCCAGTTCCCGCCTTCCGCGATTTACGAGCCTTCTCGCCCGCCTCTAGGAAGAAGTAGGTCTCGGTCGGAGCTTGAGCGCGAGCGTTCTCGCCCACTCCTAGGCGGGAGCTCTTCTGCTTTGAAGCCCAAAGCTAGCCCAAAGCTAGCCCGAAGCTAGTCCAAACCTAACCCTTGGCATCTCTGGGTTCCACTCAGCGAATATGGGGTTGTACAGTATGTGTTGCATCCGATCACAAAACATGAGGGATGTTGTAATTTTTGACAACTGAGGCGCAAGAGAGCAAAGGAAAATGAGCGGAAAATTATAAAACATTCCAACAAAAATTCCAAATTGAAGCACACATTTGGTCGGTTCCTGCATATCCAAAGTTCTAAATACATTGATTGAAGTAGTCCAAATAAAAAAGATTTTATGAAGGCGCATGATTCATATTGAAAAAGAAAATGCAGCAAATGTTGACAGCGTCTGTAGGCAGTGAAAATGAAAATGCAGCAAATGTTGAAAATGCAGAGGAAATGTAGGAGAAAACCTTTTCTGATTGTCGACAACATCCTGTAGCCGGTGAGCCCAAACAGAGATCCGGAAGAGCTTTCGTGAACTTGTTTTTTCTGTAGGGTTCAGTGTTGGAGAGAGTGCGTAAGCGGCGATTGATTTTGTAATTCCTTTATCGGAGAGGTTTGCCGGCGTCGAAATGGCGAGAGGCACATAATGGGGGGAGCGGGGGAGCGACGACTAGATGGGGAGGTTTTTTTCGTGAGATCATGAATGAGGGTTGCAGCGGGAGGAAGTGGCAGCGGGAATTTTAGATCGGTGCTTGAGAGAGTGCATAAGCGGCTATTAATTTTGTAATTCCTTGATCGGAGAGGTTTGTCAGCGTCGAAATGGAGAGAGGAACAGAATGGGGGGAGCGGGGAGCGGCGTGTAACGCCTCAAAACTCAGAAACGATCTGGTAGCGTCTTTAGGCCAATCTGAGGCCTGTTAAGGGTCACACGGCCTAGTACATGGGCGTGTCCATGGCCATGTCCTGCTACGAGTTTGAAGATTTTCCGTGTGGTCGACGAAATGCAGTCGACGATCCTTGGAGGTCGAGAACATGGTCTGAGACACAGGCGTGTCCAGGACCGTGTCCTGCTCGGCTGTTAGTCAGGCTGTGTCGAGTAAGTTACACGGCCTGGGACACGGGCGTGTCTCAGGGCGTTTCTGGCACACGGCCTGTGACACGGGCGTGTCACATGGTCGTGTCCTATTCGGGATACGATGGTTTCAGCGTCGATTGAGGCACACGGCCTATGACATGGGCGTGTCCATGGTTGGCACGGGCGTGTCCCAAACCGTGTCAGCGGCCGTGTCCTGTTCTGTATTTTCTGGTTCACAGAGAGTGTGGAACACGGCCTTGGACACGGGCATGTCGCAAGCCATGTTCGGCCCAGGAAATTGATTTTAAGTGCGAATCGTGGCCGTTCGTTTCCTTCTATTGAGATCTAATGGCCCAGATCTGTCCTTGCTGATATAAGGCCGGGAATAGGGTTTGAAAACCTCATTCCTCTTTAAGCTTTCTCTTTTTAAAAGCTTTGGAGAGAGGGGAGAGCAAGGACGAAGGAGAAGGAGAAATCCGGCCGCTGGAGGAGCTTCGGAGCCCCAAATCGCAAGCCAAGTCCAGATCTACGTAGACGAGGCCATTGCGGTGCTTTTCATCCGTCTAGATCTCCATGGCGCCAAAGCAAACCTCAAGGGTAACGATTCTCTTCTTGGACATGTGAAGTCCTCTTCCTTTTTGCATAGGAAACCCGCTCTCGCGAGTGTGCGGTGAGTGTGAGGTTTTCCTTCGGGTAGACATGAATAGTCCCCGTTGTTCTGCATATAGAGTCCGGAATCAAAGTACGGACATAGGCATGGTGCGTGAAGCCTACCCGGACAAGTTGGTCTGGATCGGTGATGTTTTCATTATGCTTATAGTGCCGGAGAAGACTCCGCGTCGTTTGCCTTTCGTGTTTTCTATGCGGTAGATTGCAAAAGGGAGTCTTGGGGATTAACTCTAAGGTGCACTCGGAAATCTGGGCAGAAGCGAAGTTCTGCCGTGTTGGTGACCTAGGAGCCAGACTTGTACATAGCCGGGCTATGTAATGTTGTTTGATTGATACGTTGGGATTTGGTGAAGCTTGTCCCGCGTCGATGGCTAAATGGTCGTGGCGAGGTGAGCAATGGGCTGGTGGAACCTTACCCACTCCAAGTGGTTCAGTTAAAGATGGCTTGGAGAGCGAGTCTAGGCTTCGTCTGAAAGGACTTTAATGCTCACATGTTTGCCGTCCTGGGGGCGGTGGTGGAATGCGAAACAGATCGGGTTCGGACCGGGTTCACCGAGTAAGTGCTCTGAGAGCACGGGGTGTATGGCCGTCCGTGCCTACATCTGTGGTGAAGTGTGCTACTATTGTACTTTCACTATATTATTTTGCTATGCTACTAAACTGCAGGGAAGGAGCACCGCCACCCAAAATCCGGGGTGAGGTCGTTATAATTTGGTCAGCTTTAGCTGATCGTTGCTTTTGTTTGCCACCGCTGCGGTGGAATATTGATTGCAGGTGCTGCAGAGCCTAGTGGCAAATAGCGGGCTGAAGCCCTTGTTGTTGAGCCGGCCCTCGAAGGACAATGCGAATGTTTACTTTTATTCTCATGTGTGACCGGTCTGCGTGTTGATGTTTGGAAGACACTATTTGTTTAAAGCAAACTCATATTAGGCCATAAGGCCAAGTACTTTGTGTATTTATACGCTCATTCCTGCTTTAGGGTTTTTAGTGGACATTCATGTTGTGGCTTGGGTTCTTTTCTTTGCAACACTTAAAATGCTTTCGCTATAATATGCTGTGTGTATGATGTGTGTTCTTAGAGAGATGGTTTCATTTAGTAACCCTTCAGTCTGTCTGTGGTATATGGCGTCGGGCCCCGGCCGGACCTACTGCTATATGCTATTTGACGGATAGGGGTGTTACACGATGACTGGATGCCGAGGTTTTTTTCCGTGAGATCGTGAATGAGGGTTGCAGCGGGAGGAAGAAGCAACAAGAATTTTAGATCGAGGAGAGCCCTTGCGGCGAGATCGTGAATGAGGAGAGTAGGGTTTGAAATCCGCGAGATTGTTTTTGGCTTTTGGAAACCGCGCAAGGGCTGTGATTTTTCTGTGAGATCGTGAATGACAATTTTTTCTGCCGGAGGAAGAGTATGAACGGCTGTCTTGCCATGTGTGTCTTATTTGCCTAGACATAGAAGCCTTATTTTTGTTGACATGATATACTATATTTCTTTTTAATATAGTATAGATATATAGATAAGAATATTAAAAAGTCATCAACTCGGTATATTAGACTCTGCATACATGTTTCATACTCAGTCAAAATGACATATTATTTATTTATTATCATTTAAAATTTTAAATAAATTTTTATGAAGATTTTATCAACAAAAAAATCATTTATTTATTCAAATTTTAGAAAATAACATTTCATAGTTATTCATTTTACCTGCTAGTTGTTACTAATCGCATCATCGAAAAAGTAACACAATGTATCATGAGAAGGGCCAAGTTTTAACTATGTCTTGCCTGACATCACTAAAAAGCTTCTGCGATTATGTATTTCTTTTTATAATATAGATTAGGAAATCTAAATGAGGAAAGTGTGGGAGAAAATTTTGGGGAAAAATTAGTATGTGGTAGCGTTTATAATATATAGTAGCAATTGTAAACGCAACCATAAATTGCTATTGGTAGCGTTTTTGTAACCGTGACAAAATAACTGATACTATAGGTATAATTGGTTATAGTAGCGGTTATTTATCTACAATTATGGTTATAAACGCTACCATATATATCTTTTGGTAGCGTTTACTTAACCGCTACAAATTAAGCGATACTATATGCATGATATGGTGTAGTGATAACCCAAATTAGACACTCGAACTGGTTGTTCAGCATGCTATCATTTTAGAGCTGACACAAATGGTGAGAACTGGACTGTTGCAAAATTTGTGGAGGAGCATAATCACTCGCTTGCATTTGAGGAAGAGAAGTATTTATTGAGATCACATCAAAATGTATTAGAAATGCAAGACAATCTTATAAAGAATATAAAAGAGACCGATATAAAAATAGTACATGCATATAATTTTCTATCCGAGGAAGTTGGAGGCGTTGAAAATGTCAGTTTCACCAAGGGTGATGCATATAATTATGTCCAACGCGGTAAAAATACTTTAATTGAATGTGCTGACTCAGTTAGTTTACTGAATATGCTACATGCAAGACAACTTGAGGACAATATGTTCTCATACGAAATCTAGACTGATGAACTATATAGGTTGACAAGTTTTTTTGGATAGATGGACGTGGCAAGATTGACTATGATTGTTACGGTGATGTTATTATCTTTAATACAACCTGCAGATAAAGTAAATACAATTTGACATACGCTCCATTCATTGTTGTTAATAATCATTGGCAGTGTGTTTATGCCGGTTGTACTTTCATTGCAGAAGAAATCATTGATTCTTTTTATTGGGTTTTGAAACATTTCTTAAGTTTGTTGGTGGTAAACAACCTATAACTATTTTTACTGACCAAGATCAAGCTATGGCGGTTGATATTGAGCGAGTTTTCATCACCAATCGTCATCGCTTGTGCCAATGAAACATCTCGAAAAAACTCCTTCTAAAGTCCATTGTTTCAATCATGACAAAGGTGTTCGAAGTTTATTCTACCAATGCATGAGAAAGTGTGACTGTGAGTTCGAGTTTGATCGTTATTGGAATTAGATGATGTTGAAAGGAAGCTTATAAGAAAACAGATGATTAGATGACTTATATATAATTAGGAGGAAGTAGTCAACTGCCTACAACAAGGATGTGTTGGATCTCGATATTTTGTCGACTCAAAGGAGCGAATCTGCAAACCATGGATTGCATGGTTGTTCCAAGACAACTAGCTTCATTATAGAGTGTTACGTCGATTTGGAGAAACTAGTTTCGACATGGCGGAGAGCTGAGTTTGATGAAAATTTTAAGTGCACATAGGGAGTGTTTTTTTAAAATATAAATGTTCTATCCTACTGAATTAGGCTTCAAAGGTTTACATCAGAAAAATATTTTCTATCTTCAAAAAATCATTCATGGAGAGGGCTGTTGGGGTTAGTATAGTCGATGAGACAAGATACGAGGATAATAATATTTTATATGTGACCTCACAGTGTGACGAAGATCAAGACGGTGAAAGATGGTTTATAAACTTCAATGCTAGTACCGACAAAGTAGAATGTTCTTGTCGAGGCTTTGAAAAAAAGGTATTTTATGCAAACACGTTTTGTGGATATTCATTCATAAAAATGTAAAGCAGATCCCACCCAATATTTACTCAAACGATTTAGTTTGAATGCTAATAAAGGTATTTACGTTCCCTACTCGCCTTCAATGGCTCAATGCAAATCAAATGTAGTTTTCAGGAACCATTAAATGAGGTTTACATGTGACTTATCTCTCTAAATTGAGAGCTGTCAACCGGCAAAGGAACTTGTTATGAATTCCATGAATGATTTGACTTAGAGGGTTGAAGTTATGGTCATTAGAGATGTCAATCAGAACATAAAAAATGAAACATTATTAAGGGACCCACCGACAAAGCGGCCGAAAGGCGTTTCGAACGCACGACTTAAAGGACATTGGGAGAAAAAAACCGAGTACCAAGTACTACTTTTCTTATCTCAATTTTTCATAATACAATTTGAATAATACCAGTTTAATGAAACTTATGTTTTTGAATGTTGGAAAGAGAGTTGAAGTGAACAGAAAAGCAGTCACGGTGTAGAACTTCCTTGATTCACCTGTTCATGCACATCAGTCAACTCCACCGGCTAACCATACTGATTTTTGTTCTCAAGACGACTATGACTTGAACTTGTCATTTAATTTTTCAAGCATCTCTGATGTTTTCAAACCATGAAGAGTAACAATCATCACGAACTCCGTGGGCTGGAAATACATATTTTTTTAATCCATATATATATATATATATATATATATATATATATATATATATATATATATATATATATATATGGGGGCACATACATTAATCTGTATATGGGGGCACTGTATGTGCGCGCAGCGCTTTTTTGTCAAAAAAACGCGCTCCCCGGAAAAACGGAAAAAACACCCCCTAAACAGCATTTTTAGAAAAAGTGGTCAACATGAAAGTTGTAGATCTCGTCGAGATCTACAACTTTCATGTTGACCACGTTTTCTAAAGATGCTGTTTAGGGGGTCTATTTTCAAAAGGCGCGAAGGGGGGGTCCGCGCAAAAAATAAAAATCGTAATATTTACCGGGCGGAACCCCCTTCGCGCCTTTTGAAAATAGACCCCCTAAACAGCATTTTTAGAAAAAGTGGTCAACATGAAAGTTGTAGATCTCGACGAGATCTACAACTTTCATGTTGACCACTTTTTCTAAAAATGCTGTTTAGGGAGTGTTTTTTCTGTTTTTCTGGGGAGCGCGTTTTTTTAGACCCAAACGCGCTGCGCGCACGTACATTAATCTGTATATATATATATATATATATATCTACTATTAAGCAAAAACTACTCTTTGGTGAAACATTGCATGATCTTCCTATATTGCCCTTATAGTTGTATTCATAATTACACAATTATACCAAACTTTATATTATTATATTATAAAGACAATACCCTTTTAGGTAATTACACAACTTTGCAATATTTAAATACAAAAAATAAAAATACTAGGTATCCTAAATCTATGTCCTATAGCAAAAACTACTCTTTGGTGAAACATTGCATGATCTTCCTATATTGCCCTTATAGTTGTATTCATAATTACACAATTATACCAAACTTTATATTATTATATTATAAAGACAATATCCTTTTAAGTAATTATACAGCTTTGCAATATTTAAATACAAAAAATAAAAATATTAGGTATCCTAAACCTATGGCCTATAGCTAGAAATGACAAAAGAAAGATTAATGTTTTAATGTTAAAATATAATTTGTTTTATAAAATAAAAATTATATTCTTGATTTATATTTTTTTACGGTCATTTTGAGTACTCATATGTATATGTTGCGGAGCGGGCGGGTATTGTCACGCGAGGGCATAGGGGCGGGTACTGTCCACGACAAATGTTGCCGCCCACGATAAATGTCGCCGCCCGACAAATGTCGCCGCCCACGACAAATGTCGCCGCCCACGACAAATGTTGCCCCCACGACAAATGTCGCACCACCGACGAATGTCGCCGCCCACGACAAATGTCGTTCCCACGACAAATGTCGCACCACCGACGAATGTCGCATCCCGGCGAATGTCGCACCCCGCCGATTGTCGCACCCTCGCCGAATGCCCCCAGGGCCGAAGGCCCGTGCCTGCCACTTGTATATATATATATATATATAAACATGTTATAATATGAAGTATTATAGTACTTGTACATTGTTTTTTACAGACATGTGAATTGCTGACATATTGCATGAGTTTTAAAACCTACTAGTGATGTAAGCAGGACTATTTTTTCAAAACATTGGATAATGCCTGCAGTAGATAATTAATTGTACCTGATAGTCAAATTCACTCTTTGTATATGAGAAATATAACTAGCCAAGTTGCACATTCAAGCTTTCATGAATGTTATTTATGATTACAATCATATGCCTATGAAGCAAAAACTAACAATTATTTTGTGGTTCTGACTTAGATAAAATTGTCATCAAACCTTTAACAAATATAACATTATCTAATTGTTAATCAAACATTTAAACATATCAAAATTATAACTTTAAATGTTTAACTAGGAATCTATTAAGAGTAGAAGAAATTAACTAACATTGTAAGTTAAATATCCATTATAACTTTACATGCTAGCCACTAAAGATTTCTCCCGCTCTGGGCAACCTGTTAAGCGAATCAAAGTGCTCAGAAAATTTACTCTCTCAGGACCCTCAAAATTTACAACAATAATGTCACTTGCCATTAGAGTTAATTACGTTAGAAAATGTCCGGAAAATGTTAGCTGTAATTTTTGCGCGAAACCGTGGCATCTCCTTATACCAATCTTTCTTTTCTACCCAAGAATAGTCTTGGTCGACGACGCCACCTCCATGTATTTCATCACGAACATGCCGCAATCGTCCTCGTTATCTTGCTTCGGCAAATTAAGAACCTCGTTAATAGGTCAGTTGATAATATTTTTTGGCAATACTTCACTAACTTCCTTGCATGAAGTCCTGACCTGCATGATACCTAAATTGTTAGGCAACACGTAAACTCAACTTTTATATGAGTGTGTAATGTTCACTAGCGTGGAATTGTCCTAATTAGGAAGGTAGGAACGATGACAGATGCTTTTAAGCGAATTGTAGAACTCCCAATACTGTTCTTTCAGGAGGCAGATAAGCAATGTCCAATAACCTGACACATAACATGGCATAACTATGACATCAGATGCGTGCACACTGACCAATGTTATATGGCTCAATGAGGTCTTACTATTTGGCACATTGTTGCTCCTATAATAATGAATAATAAATTGTTATGGAATAAAAATTTCAAGGAGAAACATATCTAATCGCATTACATGTAACACCCTATTTTGAGCTAGACCCCTCGCGCGTATTCTGTGTCGCCTCGGGTGGTTAGTAGGCCTGGACCGAATGGGAGAAATCCTAAGTAGACTCGACGAACTCGTTGGAAGGACTCGGCGAACTCGTCGGAAGGACTCGGCGAACTCGTCGGAAGGACTCGGCGAACTCGTCGGAAGGACTCGGCGAACTCGTCGGAAGGACTCGGCGAACTCGTCGGAAGGACTCGGCGAACTCGTCGGAAGGACTCGGCGAACTCGTCGGAAGGACTCGACGAACTCGTCGGAAGGAATCAACAAATCGTCGAAAGGAATCAAACTCGACGAACTCGCCTGACGAACCCTTCTTGTAATCTCGACGAATCGTCGAGTTTACACGACGAATGGACTTGGCGAAATTTCATACTTGCTATCTGGTTGTCTTGCGGCCTGGGAAGCAGGTTGGGCTAAACCGGAATTCGGGACTTGTACAGAACGGCGATAAGTCTTTTCAAAGTCTATTTTTAGAATATAACTAAGTGTGGTCCAATACGAGAGTGACATGTGGCATTGTAGTCATTCCAATGCATGAGAACCATTAACGCTTAGTCAAATCAACCTAATTTTTCTTTCTCCTCAAGACTAAAGGCTAAACGATACTTCCTTATTCGGAAAAACAGTTTTCTTCTTCTTCTTCGGGCCGACCATTCTTCCTTGAAAAAAATGAAGGAACGGAGCTAGGTCGTCGGAAGCTGAACGCCGCCATGCCATCGAGGAGAAGAACTCGATGCATGGCCGAAAATCAAGTGAGCTTCCTATCCTCTCCCTTGGTGCTAGATCTTTAAATCCGAAAATATGAGAGACGTCGGCTTAAGAGTGTTTGACTTTGGGAGTTTGATGGAGTTTCCTAGGAGAAGGCCACGCTAGAACTTTCGTTCTGGCGTCGATCGCCATGAAATTATCTTCAATCACTTCCTCTCTTCAATACGAAAGCGTCAGACTTGATTTCGTGAAGAACGGTGGTCTATTAAGGAAGAAAAGGAGGTGAGAAGTTAAATTATCTTTTATGTTGGCTGGAGGTAGAAGATGAACAGTTACGGTTCATCCGTCTTTAAGATTCGTCTAGGAATTTACTTCTAATACTTAGACAAAAATCTGTATTGTGTGTGTGGCGGACTTCAAACCCAATTTTAGGCATGATTCAATCTGATTCAAGTCTCGGGATCAACATAAAAGTTGTATCCCCTGGAAGACCTTTCCAACGAGTGGTTGCACATTTTCTGGAGAGCAATGTATCTCTCTAAAAGTGAATTCTAATTACTGGACAAAATCTGTCCAGATCTGTGTTGCCTGGTTCAAACCCAATTTCAGGCATGATAGACTTAGTTCTGGACCTAAGTCTTTGCATGAAAGTTGTAGGCCTCGAAAATACCTTTCCGGAATGGGGTTAAACTTGATGTTTGGAGGTCTGTAGCTTTGGGAAGTCTAATTTCTGTAATTTGTATCGTAAATGTATTAATGTTGATAACTCATGAATTTTTTTTAAAATTTTTATCATATGCTTTGAAAATACTAGTAGATAGTTGCTTGATGACAATATGGACTTTCCTATTTAGTTTCATAATTTTGATATGTACTTGATGCGAACTACTAATTTTATGATATATATTATTAGGCCGTAAATGGTTGTCATGATGATCCAAACGAGCCGAAATTTTGTGTAAATGCTCAAGATGTTAACCATGACACAAAGAAGAAATATTTAGGAGATTTGGGTTGTCTTAACCACTTAATTAATCACTTGTTTGAGGACCTGTTGATTATGGTATGATATGTTATATCCTAGGTTGTATTGTGTAAGGACGCGGTTGGAAGTCCTTAGGAGCTTCTTGGCTCGTTGGTACTGTAGGATTGCATGAGTGTATGTCGCTACACGGTTGTGGAATGATCCCGAGTGGAGACAACGCTTCTACCTCTCGAAGAAAAACCTCTCCTACAACTCGATCCACAAATGGATCTACAACTCAATTCACAAACGAATCTACAACTCGATCCACAAACGGATCTACAAATCAAAGATAAAATCTCATGTAAAAGAAAATTACACAAAAGTATTACAAATAAAACTTGACAAGATCTGAAATCTTCTATCCGTCGTTCTTCGATTAGGTTAAACTTTAATAGCTTGGAGAACACGAAAAATCGGAAACATTGAAGACTTTAAATCTTGAATCGACTAGATCTAGGAGAATAAAAGCCTTCAGATTGCAAAGATCCAGTCGAATCGGAAGAGGAAAATCGAATCGTTCAGTGCTTGCGTCGGCCGAACGAGAGTCGTGAAATGCACAGGAGCTGACAGTTTCGTTTTTTGAATCATTTGCGATTTGGAATTTTGGACGATTAGCATGATTAGGATTGATGAAAAATCCACCCTAAGTATTTATAGAGATCCTCAATAGTAACAGCTATAAAAGAAATTCCAAAACAAGACTTGCGAAATTACTGTGCATGGTCGTCACTTAACCCGAGCCGAAATTTGAAAAACAGACTGAAAAATAACCCAAGTCATTTTCATCGAGTATTGTCGAGTATAACTGAGTATACTCGACGAACTAGTACTGATATTCAACGAAATTTACTTAGAGAAATTCAGCTTGATCCAACTTGCCACTCAATGCCATACAGAAGTCATACTCGACGAATTCGACAAGTATCGTCTAATATACTCGACGAATTCGATGGGTATCGGCTAGCTCACTCGACGCACTCGACGTTTGACCCAGTGATTCGGCTAGCTCACTCGACGCCTTTGACTCACTCGACGCAGTCGACGCACTTGACACAGTCGACGCACTCGACGCAGTGATAGTCGACGAATTAGACTTAGAAAATCCAGAGAAGTAAGATCGAGTTGACTCGACGAATTCGTCGAGTATCGACCAGTATATTTGACGAATTCGGTGAGTATAGTTAGATACACTCGACGAATTCGACAAGTATACACGGGAATACTCGACGCTTTTTTACTTGGTGGATTTTCCAACTCTTAGAGATTTTACCTCAAGTATAATATGATGGATTCGACGAGTGTTGGTAAGTATACACGACAAATTCGACGAGTATCAACGAGTATAATCGACGAATTCGACGAATATCCCTTACAATACTTGACGAATTTTTCTTGGGTAAAATATCTGTCCTTCTGATTCCAAGTCCTCCTTTCTGGATCCTTCTCATGCACTTGGGATAAAAGTATACCCCAATAGAGAGATTACATGTGAGTCAACACATTGGCCTACACAATGAAGGATTACATTGTATAGTCCTGTGTTTACTGACCCACTGTAACCTGACATTGGTGTGTACTTAGCAATGTAGACCTGCAAGTACATACCTAAAACAAGACATCAAATACAAACTCAATTCATCTTAGCTTAATGAGACCCTTCTTCAAATAAGAGTTATTGTGAATACAATACCGAACAATCTCCCCCTATTTGAAGAAGTCAGAATCCTACAAGCTAAGGTGAATTGCACACATAATAATAAAGCATAAAAAACAAGACATATAAAATTAAGAATAAACAGCATTCCTAGACAAAACATTAAATTATATATATATATATATAAGAGTTCTGTATGGGCAACCACTGTTTACAAATATCAAGCACATAATACGTATTAAGTCTGCTTCCCCTTATTTTTCTTACTTTGTCTTTCAAAGTTTGCTTTCGGCTTCGAGTAATATCTTGGCGGAGCTGGAGGTGCATTAGGATCATCAGATCTGTATTTCCTAAAATGTATTTTGTGTTTAGCGTTAGCTACCTCATGCTTGTGCCATTCTTCAGTACTGTAATGGTCCCATCTGCTCTCATTGGCCAGGTCCACTAATGTAAAGGTACCGAGGATGATGCCTTTGGACGTTGGACTCCAAACCTCAGCCATTTCTCTATTGGGATTATTCCTTACCGTGGATGGGTCTTCACCATATCTTCTTCTTTTGTACACAGGAGGAGGTATATCTTCAGTTACTTGAACATCTGAAAACACAGCAGCAGCAACAACAGCAGACCTGTCCTGAGAGAAATCCTGTGTGTCTGTCCAACATTAAGAGTAATCCTGAGCAGGATGAACCTCATCATTTACTGGAGCAAGCACAACAGGTACTTGAAAGCTTGTATTATCCTGACCTGGCCTTCCAAACATCTGACCATGTAGCCAAACAAAGTTGTTATAACTGTAGTCATTGACTTGTTGGAAGTTTGCAAGCATTACAGCCTCAATAACATCCACCTTAGCTTTAAGGGCATCCTCCCCCTTTCTGACTTCATCAGCTACAACATTGGCATAAGATTCCATCATCTTTTCAAAATGAGTCATTGATCGATTTGAGCATCAATCATGGTTACAACGTTTTTATCAATATTTTGAAGATTTTCCACATTACTTTTTAGCTCAGCCATGTTATGAATTAGAGCTTCACGACCCTGCACAAACCATGAGTCCAACCTTGCATCTAAATTTTTTCAAATGCACCTTGACAGCTGCAAGGCCATTGTTCAAATCTTTCTCAATTTCCTGGACCTTTTTTTAGAATTTTTTGCATTGAGGCTTCAAACTATGCTTGCTGCTTAGCCAACATGGCTTCTATGGTCTTTAGGATAGAACTTACAACACTAGAACTGGGAACATCTAGAGTAAGAATACTGGGAAGAGAGGGAAGATCTTGATGGATTTCTGAATCACTAGATGACTCATCTATCAGAGATAATTGAGATTTAGAAATCAGACTGAGATCTTCAGCAGTAGGTAGGACAGGAGCATGCTCCTTTGCATCTCCTTCCTCGTCAGAAATATCCACTACCTCCTCTTGAACAACTGGAGGTGCATCTGGCATCTTGCCAATCCTCTTCTCAAGGTTGCGGATAAACCTGTCAACCCGAGTAGAGACAGATATCAAGGACTGAGTCACTTCCCCCTCAGAAGCTGAAGCAGGAGTAATCTCTGGGAGAGGGACAATCATGTTGTCCACTGATACCTGCTTAGAAACATCATTAACATTATCTGCAGCTTTGTGCTCATCAACAACAACCATTATCTCATCAGTATCTATCTCATAATCATCAACATTCAAATCATCCTCAATAGTAGCATCAACCTCGGCCTCATTAGGCATTATCTCATCAACAACAGTATGACATGTAACTATCTCAGAAGGAACACTCGAGGGCACTTTTCAGTTTCCACTTGTGTTTCAGCTGGCTCCCCCTTCATTCCTACACTTAGACTATCAGGAATTTCACTGGGGGGGGGGGGGGTAGAGAAGGAATCCTATCCTCAGGAACATGTTCTTTCTCCTCCACAAGCAAATCTTTGGCTCCCCTAGCCTCAAGTTCCTCCTATCCCACCTCGAGAAGATTTAAGAATCGATTTCTTCAAGTGGTGGATATGTACTCCCTTGGACATATCAAATTTGTCCTTGTCCATCTGGTTCAGATATAAGCTGAGTATTCGTCCAAAATTGGGTGTGCGCAAACTATCCTTGATCTTTTCAAACAGTGCACCCCAATCCATTCTCTTTCTACAGATGATCGCCATAAGTATCTTGAACATTCAGAAGAAAGATAATCATGTGATCTTGTTTTGCAAAGCAGTACTTTACCAATGATATCTGAAAGAAACTTTCCTTCACTATACCATAGCATGCATATGGTAGCGCTCAAAAACTGCTACTATATTTGAAAAAACTGCTACTGTAGAGCTACGGTAGCGGTTGCGTGTGTGTTGCATCCACTGTCGTGATCGTAGGGTATGATAGCGGTTACCCAATATATTGTGGCGTCCTTACAACCGCTACTATAGGTACATCTATTGTAGCGGTTATGGTTTTCAATGGTAGTGATTGTTCCATTTTACAGCTACAATTACGATACTCTATGGTAGCGTTTATGCTTGTATTCGACAACATTTATGATTTTCTATGGTTGCAGTTATCCTCATATATAGCAACGGTTTTTATTCTCAATGACAACGATTATGATGATCAATACAAGCAGTCCGAGAATGGACCCAAAATTCAATAATATTCAATTTGGAGGCAAGAGTGGACCCAAAATTCAATTACAAACGTGATTTCACAGCCAAGAGTTAAAATTTCCAATGTGATTACAAATGTGATTATCAATGTCATTCCCAAGATAAAATTCAATTACATCTCGAACACTCAAATGTCATACTCAAGCTAAGAGTTAAAATGTCAAATGAAAAATAATCCAATTAGCTATATATTATCATCAACTAGATGACAATTTTTTTTAAAAAACTTTCCTCCTCAACCCATACATCTCGAACACTCAAATTTGTAACAAAATCAACAGAATAAGAAATTTGCTACTCCTCCATCAATTTTTCCACAAAGTTTGTGGTCGGAGATCTCAACGCGACACCTCAAAGTTCTTCTTTTGAATACTTCTGATAGATCGCGGTCAGCTTGTCATCTTGCGCAGAAGAATGAAATCCCACCATTATCTCAGCACACTCCCTGCACCATAATCAGGATTATCAATTACAAACATGCCGCTTTACCATCAAAAAATTCAACAATAAATACCACCAAGCACAAGAGTTTCATACCTCAACTGTGGCTCCGAAAAACTAGTGTGATATTGCAAAGTTTTGGTCCACAGCGGAGTCTTATTCAGAGTGCAGTGTATATACCAAAGGTACTGGCTGCAAACAACAGCACCAATAATGCCTGCCAAAGGTGTAGAAAGCTGTATTTAAAAGTAAACATCAAGAATTACCGGCTCCAAAGAGTTCCTCTTCCAAAGTAACAAAATATGAAATCTTGAAGCAAATAAAATCATTAGAGCACATTGCCAATAGTGTTCCACCAAATATACGTTCAGCAGAAAAGGTTGGCCGAATACTTTTCTTCTCCTGAAAAAAATCAAAATCAAATCAAATTTATAGCTTGCACCAACTAAAAAATTCTCATGGATAAATGCCAAGATGATGATGATATTCAAGATCATCATTTTGAAGGTTCTCCATGTTTTCATTGAATCAACAAAATAAACTTGAAAAGGGATGAGAAGGGCTGAACAAATAGTACAATTTCATAATCTGCTTCAATTCTCCAATTCATTCAAGCACAAAAATCGAGCAAATAATATAATATTATGTAAAACAGTATAATTTTAATAAAATCAATTTGCCAGATTGAGATTTACAAGTACAAGTAGGCTTAAACATGTAGAGATTCAAACATCATGGCCAAAAGGCCTAAAATATAAATTGAAAAACATATCAGATCATTAAAGCAAAAGCCCAAACCATTCTATAAACCAAGCTTAAAAAACCTACCCCATTTGATTTAAAGGCTTTGGACAAAAGAAAAGTATAATGGGCCTGTTAGCAGTTAAAACATATTAATGAAACTTCAATCTAGATTAGTATATTTATATGTAGAAGTGTGCAACTTAATTTGATATTGGCAATTGGCTAGACATCCTTATTCAGTCCATTATCATGCAGATAGAAAGCATTGGAAGTTTCTCTGAGAAGGATAAGCCCATGGGCTCATACCCTAATTTCTTCTGTTGCATCATGTAAAAAATAGGATCAGGTACAAGGTCCTAGCAAAAAGCAAGAAAACCAGTTCACATCAAAGTGGATCTTAGTACTTCAGTGTTCAGAATGGAGGATCATCCCTTCGGATGTATCTGATATCTGTTTAGTAAGAGAATACGTAATCATTTAAAGGCAGCTAACAAAACTATGAAATCTTGAAGGGCTAATTCTCCCAAATAGTTCCTCTTCAATATGAGATAGCAAGAGGCTCCAAAAAAGTACCTAACACCCTCCTCACGTGGCCCACAGTGCCGCAAGCTAGTGTCTTCCTCAGGAACGTAACTGGCAAAGCCCATAGTAGCGGATAATTACAATGCTGCAGCAGCAATTATGGAGGCCTGTATACAATTTGTAGATAGAGAAGAAATGTTATTTTGTATTCTCCCCATGACTATGTTAACATTGCTAGCAGCAACAAAGGTATAACTTGAGGTTCCTTAGTGTATAAATAATTGATGACAACCATAAAAGAAGGGGCATATGCAGGAATATACCACACTATTTCGGGACATTGCCCTTGAAGAGAACATTCACACCTTCAGCCATCCAAATGGTTCTCAAAGCATCCAACCAGCCGTTGTACCTGAGAGAACACAAAAAACTCATTAATCCTCTAGAGGGTCTTGGAGGAAACACTGCCACTTGCGCCAAATAATCGATCGACACTGCGCCGCACCACAACTGGCAATATAAAAAAAAAAATCAAACAAGAAAACCCTGATGTCTGCAGAGAGGATTAAATCAATAAAAATTCATCCTGCAGCATAAAGATAAGATTAAGTTCACATTCATAACATCACCTTCAGGGCACATCGACACAAACCATGCTTGTAAGGAAGGACAAGATCAAGCATATTACTACTACAAACTGCAAGGAGCTTCATCACTCACCTTCTTTCTTCTTCAGTGGAATAAAATTTGTAAGAGCGAAGCATCAAAACTTAACAGCGTGATTAAGTTTATCATAACGTGGCAAAAAATAGTGGTGGATTAACTAACATGTGATGATTCCTGAAAGTTAAAGCTATTAAAACATCTTAATTATGCATCTTACAACCAAAACATTACTCAAAAGGAACATAAGATGAGCTGCTTGTATTCCTTATCCCATGTCCACTAATGACATCTCCTGGAGATTGGATCCCTGTCGCCAATCCAGCAAGAATAGAATCCGAATCAAGATTAGGGATGACACGTTGGAGGTTGATTAAGACTGTTGAAAGAATCTCCTGCGTCAATTCATCCTTAACCCTTGTTGTGATAGACTTCACAAGCTCTACCGAAACTTTTACATTGATGCCATCAACCAATGTACCAGTACTTGATGATGATGACTTCAAATCAGAGTTAGTGACACCCTTTCCCATTAGCCTAACACAACCCGTATGTTCCTTCGGCATCACAACATTGAATGGATCACTAGTGCTACAATTCTCGCCCTGTTGCTCTTGCATTTGCTCCATTTCAGCATGTATTAAAACTTATACATTTTAGTAATTAATAAAGCAAACACCAAAGGCTTATGCAAGATAACAAGCATAATTACAATTTTTCTTTGGGTATATTCGAAGGATTTCTTGTACTCTCGGGTAACAACTCTTTTGCGAGTCTCGGTAAACATCTGCACTGCTGTGGGAGGTTCTTTGTTTGCATCAACCTTTTGCTGTAAATGACAAGAGAATAAATTTTAAGCTACAAATAGGAAGCTCTGAATTCCTGAATCACTAAATCACATACCAGCTCATTTCTTACGCATGCAAAACTTGTTCGGTCGGTTGTGTGCATATTTTTTTTGCTTTTTTCGGCATCGCTTATTTCTTCTGGCTAATTTATGCATATTATCAAAATGTATCAGCTTCTAAATAGAAGAAAAAAAGGTAAGTTCAGACCAAAATAATTATAAAAAATCAAAATAGCATACCTTATATTGCTTGAACCCTACCATCTCGATAAATCCCTTGAATTATTCTTCAGGAATACCTTTTGATCAATTCAAGAGTCTCTCCTTGTCAGTGTCATATGGCTTATAAAACTTATGTTTGATTATCGTCTTATATCTTCGCCAGCTACCATTAATTGTTGCAAGAACTCACTTCTTTCCTTCATCTGGAGTTATCCACTTTTTCTACCAAAAAAAAACTTTTTTGGGAAATTAAATTTATACACAGAAATTAACAGAGAAAGAAAAGGTAAGCAATTTACTTGTGCATAACTCCACATCTTTTCTTTAGTCTTCAGCAACCTCCAATCTGTATAATCTATACAACAAAGGCTTGGAATTCGAGCCAATGTACCCAAAAAGCTTGAAAATTGGTTCACTATTGCTTTATCAAGGGCCTATTGGCTGGTTGTACTCATTTAACATAATAGCAACACGGTGCTCAAACTTTCTACTGTGTATCTCTTTCATCATGGTTCGCCCCCTATAATTTTTTGCTTCAGCTGCTGCAAAAATCAAAGAATATCAAAAAATAATACATGTTGATTACAGAGGATAATACCAAAAGAGTAAGAAAGCACTCCACACACATACCTTTCTCCATCTCTGGATTTGTCTCTTTCCCTTTCTCTATTCCAGGCAAACTTTCTTCATGTTGATCATCCTCAAGATTATTAAGTTCTTCCTACTCTGGAACTAAATCTTCCCAATTATCCGGAAGTAAATTTACATCATCATCCGCATCAGCATGAAGATCTTTTTCACCATTAGCTAATTCTGGCTCTTGACTCTGCTTATCAAGATGAGGTTCGTGTATTTCTAACAAATCTTCATTCACATATTTTCTCTTTTTCATTCGTAGATAGTGGACCATGGAGCCCGGTTTACAATATTTCACTGATTGTTTGGTCTGATTCTTTCCTTGCATTGTGCCTTAGAAGCTTATAAATTAAAACACAGTCAACATCAATCAATATTACATATATAATATAACATTATCATTGTAATAAGCCAACATCATAACACATTAACTAAGTAAGAAAATCTACAAAATAGGTTAATTTAAGGCACTAAAAGCATATATAGAAGTTATAGTTTAAATACATATCCAAATTCATGGCATATAATGGAAAATATGAAAGTATACATGGAAGTTATAATCTAAATACAAATCAAAAATCATTCTGAATCATCTTGAATTTCTTGTCTATCAAGATCATCGGGACTAAAAGGCATTTCAAGATCCACATCACGTCTACACCAAGTATCATCATCATCATCTCCAATAGCTGGACTCACAACAACCCCAACATTACGCGCATCTGCCCAATATGATTCTTCACTAGCTATTGGAGATTGGTCAAGATCTAACAAATCTCTAGGAATGTTTTTTAGGACATAGTGACATTCTTCTTCTGAAGGATCTTATATATAAAAAACTCGAAGGACTTGAGAAGCCAACACAAAAGGATCATCCATGTAGCAGAGCTTCATGAAGTTAACACATGTAAGCTCGAATTCATCTTTCAGAACATCAAAGCAGACACATCTAAATAGCACAACACTAAATGTTTCCCAATAATCTATCTCAATTATGTCATCTAATGCCCCATAATATTCTACATTACCCACAATAGGGTGTTTTGGTCCCTTGAGTTAACAAAACTTGGATTTATTGTTGTAAGAGTAACTCCACTATTTTGAGTCTTGCATTTCTCATCTCGTTCCCTATTATAAAATTTATAACAATTAATACAATAGCCTTTATATCTCCTTGTCACTGGATTTGGAAATTTGGAAAGCTAGCTTATTTACTCAGGAACTTGTTCATCAGTTACTCTAGCTTCAAACCAATACACAAACTCTTGACTATGCATCTTTTCTTTAGCCCATTTACTCGATTGACGTCTACTATCAATCAAATTTTTATGCTCTCTGCATTTATATGAAATAAAGTTAGGATATAGAATCCGATGATATTGAATCAAAGTAATGCATGCGTATTAGTAGGAAAAATAGTCAAAAGTAATTATTGTCTTACTTAATGACTTCTTCGTCTCCACAATTAAAGATAACATATCGATGGGCTATTGTTAAGGTAAGATTATCTAGCATAATAGTCTCACCCTTCAGCTTTTTCTTCCCTCTTTCTCTTTTCTTCTTTTCCCCAAGCGAATAACCCATTTATACAAAGGGAAAGATGGAATGTGTTTCACCTGAGTTTTGTCCCCCAGAATACCTGTTCAATCTTGTTTTCACCACATCATGCATATACCTTGAACGAAATGCTAAACATTCATTAGCCAAGTATGCTTCTGCAATAGATCCTTCTGGACGACTCCGGTTACGAACATATGATTTCAATCTACAAAGATATCTTTCCATCCAATACAAGAATTTTATAGTAAAATAAGTGATCCCAATAGTAATATAGAAAGGAAATGAAAACAGGCTAAGCTAATCTATCACAGCACAGCAAGAACAAGAAAGAAAATGATCACACACAGACAACACAAGAATTTTATAGTGGTTCCCTAAACTTGGTACATCAACTCTTCTATCACCCTGATAGGAATCCACTATCAGGTTTTTGATTAGGTTACTGCCACCACAAGATCTATTTCCAAGGAGATCTCACAACCCTTTAGGCTTTTGATCAAGTGTCCAAAAACCAAGAATAAACTTTTGAAGGGAGTTAATAAACCCTTTTACATGAGGTGAGAGAGGTGATGATGTCTTTTCTTTTCTCTATACAACAGAGAAGACTTGTGGATTGCTAGTGTCAAGACTCCTTCTGAAATGTTGAGATGTTCAGGAAGCTTGGAGTCTTGCTCAGGGTGTAGGTCTTCAGCCTTGTCTTGAAAGATCCAGGAACTTTCTGACTGATTCAAAGTTGTTCTTGAATATTCCTGGAGAAGTTGAAAAAGACTCTTGATATTGATGGTTGTTCTTCTTCAGTATTCACAAAGATCAAGGGAGAAAACAGAATGTTTTCTGTACACAGAGAAAGAGTTCTGTATGTTGTTGTTCTGTATCTCTTCTCTGTATTCTAAGTACTGTCTGGTCTGTGTATGCATGCAGTGATTCTCTTCGTCTGAAAGAGAAAATCTCTTTTATATTCTGCTGTCAAAATTCTCCTTTGAAATTTGAATTCCAAACATAAATTGCTGACTCATCTGGAGAAAGAAACGGCTGGAATATTTGCTTTAAATGAGTTTCCTCAACTGTCCCATTAAAATAAATAAGTAATTAACCCTGATGAAGACCATAATTGTTGAAACCGAAAATCGGTCTCTTGTGGAGTTCACCCTTGGGGAAGGGGTGGTCGTGTACATACTTCGCTCCTGCAAGAAAAACAACAAGGAAAAGAGAGCAAAGGACTAGACCAAGGGCCCGACGCGGAGGTCCCACCACACACCCGGAAGATCACTGTGCGCTTCCCTTCCTTAGCTTAATGTCGGGCTAAGGTACCTCAGAAGGCGCTAGAAGACTGGGAGACAAGTAAGCATGCCCTCTGAGGTACCCCTTGGGTCCTATTTATAGATTTCTGAAAACGGCCTGCAAATAACTAACCTCTGTCGGCCTGAAGTTACTGAAAACCCCTTGGGCTGGCCTGCCAACAGCCAAACTCCGCTGTCCTGACCAGTTATGCGCAGTCCACCCAGGTCTGCCAACAGCGAGACTTCGCCGTTCTAGCTGGCTAAGGGCAGGCCTGCAGAGGCAAAATGGTAAGAAATCCCCCCCCCCCCACTAGGGACTGGGCGAGTAGCCCTTCAATGCCTCTACTCGGCGGCAGGCGCGGACCGGTGCTGGCTCGCCTAGGGGACGCGGGTTGGAGGCGGCTCGCCTAGGAGGGCGCGGGCCGAAGCTGACCCGCATGGGAAGGCGCGGGTCGGAGGGTTTTCCAAGGCCGACCCGCCTGGGCGACCCGCCTAAGAGGCGCGGGTCGGGGTCGACCCGCCTGCTTGCCTGAGTCCCTTCAGCGAACACGGGGTTGTACACAATCTCCGCTCTTTGCGAGTTTTGCAAAAGCTCGAAAAGAAACATCCAACCCCACGTGTTCGGCGAAAACCCTGCTGAGCTGGAGGGAATCTTTTGGTGGGGGCCCACCTTTACGCTATAAATAAGCTGTCGGACCTCCAGGACAACTCCTCTTCTTCTCCCTCTTCCGCGATTCATAGTCGGAAGATGCCTATGTCCGAGGAGATGCGAGCTCGTTTGGCGACTGCAAGGGAGAGTGCCCGGGATGTGGCTCTCGAAGTCGCCCCGTGGCTGGCGTGCAGATCGCCCGGTCCCCTATTCAAGCCACTGAAAGGAAAAATCATCCGGCGGTCCCCAGTGGGTGATGACCTCGCTTCCGGCTCGGCCGGCGATGTCGAGGTCATTCCTGAGGTATGCGGTTACCCTCTTTGATCCGCTACTCCTGCTGACTTTTCTTTTTGTAGGGGGCGCCGCACGATGACGGAGTGGACAGGGTGGACCCGGGGAATTCTACCCTGGTGGTGATTAATCGGGCCGCTAGTCCCTTATCCCAGGCGCACTTCCCTCCTGCAACTCCTCCGTCGCCAAGGCCCCCTGGTCTGGGGAAACCATTCGTTACCCCCGGAGGAGGAGCCTTCCAGGGTCGGCCGGGCCCTTCTCGACCAGCTGATGGTGTGGGAGACGTTCCAACGCCTGGTAATTCCCTTGCTTTAGCCTGCTTCATCATTTGTCACCTTCTTCTAACCTTGCCTTCGCAGGTTATAACACGATCTCTTCTGACGTCGAGATGAGCGAGGGGTACTCGCCTCCCCCTGACCTGGACGGCATCGCAGACTACCTGGGCGACCCGCTGAACACCGAAAAGATGAAGACGCAAGTGACGCGACTGTTTCAGAAACACACGCTGCTATTATAGGAGGTCTTCGACAGAGTGGAGAAAGACAAGGCTGAGGCGGAGGGGCGATTTGCAGCTTTGGAAAGGGCGGGGCGCCCAACTGACGAGGACGGAGCGACATCCCCGGGCGCACACATTACGCGGGCCGAGGAGCGGCTCAGGCACGTCTCGGAGCAGGTCGATCTGACCCAGCGGGAGCTGACGGCGGTTCGCGAGTATCATTATCCTCGCGTGCCGCCTCGATCCGGCCAGCCGGGGCGGGGCAGGTGGAAATGGATTCAGTACTGAGCCGCCTGCCTCTCTCCCGCCAGCGCCCGCTACTACCTGCTGGGTCCGGATTGCACCCCTCGCGCAACGATCGAAACTTCCGGAGTCATTTGAACGCTTGTTATGAACCATTAGCTGTCTATAATAATTCAGGACCTCCCCCGTCCGCTCATGGGCATGCACTTGCTACTTTTTCTTTTGACTGTGTGGTCTCGACTTTTGGGGAAGATGCGGGCGAGGCGAACCAGCTCGGCCGGTTCTTCTTTCTAGCAGGCTAGGCATCGCGGAGGCGACTCGCGTAGCCCTAGCTATACCTGCTCTGGCGGGGGCGGGCCGACTGCCCACTGGTCGCTTATTGAGGGACTCGCACGCCGATCCCGGCGGGGCCCGCATCTCTGGTTATTCTGCTTCCATGCGGGAGCGGGTGCGGGCGGCTTGCGGACGAGAGCTTCTCGCGGCCGACCGACGAGTTGACGAGGATCCGGGTTGGGTTCAAAAGTCGAAACGTCGGGGTCAAATTTGCTATCCGCACCTTTCCGCCATTGAGACTTTTTCCCGCCTTTTCTGATTCTATAAATATGCCTCCGCCGACTCACTCTTCACCTACCATATTTATGACTTCTTCCTTCCCTTAGCTTTTTGCGAGAAACCCCCTGTCCCGCTCGGCAAGATTTCTGCAGGATGGGTGGTGGTAGTGGCGAGGCGGAGGGGAGGAGCAAATGTGCTTGGACCTTCTCCGAGCACGATTTCTCTCTTGCAGCCCTTATCAAGAGGGAGTTTGTAGATACTGTCGGTAATTATATCTCGTCGGGCTTTGAGGCGAGGCGGCCCGGGAAGGAGCGAATCAACGAGCTCTATGCCGACGAGCTCGCATTCCCGACAACCCACTTTGAGGCGGGCCTCCGGCTATCCCTATGGCCGGAAGTCTGTCAAGTCTTCAAATACTACGGAGTCGTCCCTGGGCAGATGACTCCAAACTCTGTTGCGGTAATAGTAGGGTTCACCTGCTTTCTGCGAGAGGAGAGGATCGAGTTCAGTCTTGCAGTGTTCCGCAAGTTGTTCTCTTTTCACGCAAACAAGGACGGGACCACCTGCTTCGCCAGCACACATGCCAAGGTGCGGGAGACGGTCAATAAGAGCCATAACTGGCTCAATAAGTTCTTATTCATCAAAGGGGACTTCGACAACGTCCCTTTCTCTCCAGTCCAACTCGGCGAGGCGAGCTACCGCCCCTAGCCTGGGGGGCCATGAAGCGGGGCTATTCGGGTTCTTCACCGGGAAGAACTTCGAGGTGGCCTACCTCCGCAGGAACCTGGACGACCTCGTCCCCGTCCCGCCCGGTGAAGGTAAGTGGTTCGCCCATTTGTGCTCACTCAAACCCGTCCTTCGAATATTTTCTAAGTCCCACGCTTTGCAGGCGAGCGCGACATCCCCCTCCATCCTCCCTACGAGAGCGCGTGACACACTTCCGCCGAGCTCGCCCGGGCCGAAGCAGCGGCCGCCTCCCACCGCGAGCTCTCGGTCCCTGCTCCCCCGAAGTGAACCAGTCGCGAGCGGCCTCAGGATCCGCCACCGTCCAAGAAATCAAAGAAAATGGGTGGCGCGCCTCCCCTGGCTCGCGACAAAAGCAAGGCCCCTGCGAGCCAACCGTCCACCGATCCCTCCCTCGCGGCCTCTCCGACCGTCAGATCTGCTGGCGGAGGGGCAGGCACATCGCAACCGCAAGAGGAGGTTCAGCCCGCCGAGAAGCCATTTCCCCGGGGGCACCGCAACTTTGGCTACGGTGAGGGGCCCGTGGACGAGTTCGGAGTCCCGCTGCTTCAATGGGACAAGGAGACCAACCGGGTCTTCATATCCTCGCTGCTGCCGAGCTGGCTGGAGCAGGATACCAGCAACGGGGATGCTTATAACCTATCCTTCGGCATCTACGGGCGAGAGGACGCCGATGTCTACAACGAGGAGGCGACGCGGGTGTTGATCTATGAATGCGCGCGGGCCCAATTTCGCATCCTTCAGCTGGCCCATATGGTCGGCCGACGGTGCCTTCGGCTGGACAAGAATGCCCCGTCCCTCAACAAGTTAATTAACGAGAAGGAGGCGGCCTGCCAGCTCTCCCAGGAGGAGGCGTACGAGCAAAGGAAGCGGGCCGACGCGGCCGAGGCCGCTCTCGCTCAGTACCTAGGCAGAACGGTAGGTTTCTCAACTTGCATCAGCCTTTTCTCCCTTCTGCGCGACTTAATTCGGTGGTTTTCCCTTTCACAGGACGCGGCGACGGTCACCCGACTGGGCACCGAGATCGCCACCCTCCAACAGGAGAAGCAGGTACTGCAGGCGCGAGTGGATGCGTTGGAGGCTGCAGCGGCTGCCCCGCCGCCGTCTACAAGCAGTTGCCAGCTCGCACATTACAGCGATCACGAGATCGAGGTGATGATGCAGAAGAATGCGGCCGGCGCGACGAAGTACACCTTTGAAGCTCTGCAGCAGGCCAAGCTCCTCAGGCGATGGTGCCAAGCTTCTGGTGAGCGAGGTGGTACTGGAGCTGTTCCTTCCGGTACCAAAGCCGGGCGACGGCTCCTACCACCGTATATAAGGGGCTCGCCGCTCGGGGCTCGCCTCGCCAGAGGCTTGCTCCCGCCTAACTTTTGTCGCAGCAGTGTTGCGGGCCAAAGCCCGGATTTTGTAATAGTCCTCCTTTTTTATCGCTCAGAATGTACTTCAAGAACTTTGCTTTTCTTTTTACTGTAATGAAAATATTCTTTTTTCTCGCGCTCGCGGTTTATACTTTGCCTTGAATGCTATTTTTTGACTTTGCTGCTGCGAGCGAGTGAGGTCGTCTGTTCGTTCGAGATCCAAAACTTAGACTTAGGAGCGAGGGGACGTTAGTTAGCCGTGATGCGAGCAGGCGACTCGCATCCTCCGTCCGGGCTCGCCACTCCACTTACGTCGTAGATCGGACGAGAAAAACCCAGCTAGTGCGCGAAAAGATTTCGCGCGGGCCGACCTTTCCGAAGGTCTTGGCGCGGTCGAGCTCTCGCCGCATATACCCCTTCCCCGGGGCTCGCCGTTTTATAGGCCAGGACCGGCCACTCCACTTGTTGGCTCGCTGAAGTCCCCTCGTCGACCCGTTGATTCGATTATTCGCGACGAGGGGGACTAGCTCTTTCCCTCATGCGATGTGCCCATCGAGGCGCCCCGCCCTTGTCGGGCAGCGGGAGGGTCTGGTCGAACTCCTGAAGCGACGTCCAACCCCTGTGTTGGAACACCCTAATTTGAATTTTGGTCAGGATCACTATGTCTTTAGGACTATTAGATTGACCCATCAATGTATAGCTAAGGGTCATAGGATGTGCTAAGTCAGAAGCCCTCAGAGATTGAAGAATTCAGCCAAGAGGAATCAGTCAGAAGAAATCAGAATTCATCCTTGGCGTCGAACTCAGATCGATGTTTTGAAGTTCAGGCGTCGAGCTGAGATCGACGATCTCTGAGCTCAGGTCCACGAGGCGTCAAACTCCGTTCGACGATCGCCGAGCTCAGATCGACGTTTTCTGTCCCAGACCATCTCCAATACCTCTGAGCTCAGATCGACGATCGCCGAGCTCAGGTCGACGATCATCTTGTTGAGATCGACGATTTCTGCCATCTCTCTGAACGCAAGTTCCCAGGCAGATTTTCAGGATATTCTTGGTCCAATCAATGTGAGCCGTTCATATTCCAACACAGCTTTATTACAGGGCAGTTACAAGAATGTATTTATGGAGATTATAGCCGTTGGAGTAACTAAGAGGCAGCAGTAATAAATGCAAGAATTCAAATGACCATTGGCCTCCTATCAGAATATATACACAGAGATACAGAGAAGAAAATAAGGGTGAAAAAGAAGAGAATAAAAAGAACATAAAGAATAAGAAGAAGAGAGAGAATAGTGGACAGAAGAAAGTAGTACAGGAATCAGAGTTTAAGGAAGAACTCAACATCACCAGTACAGCCAGTGCTCTTCTCAGATCTACTGTTCCAGGAAGCCTGAAGAGACAACTACTCTACATCAGTCTGAAGGCTTACTGGAAGATCAACATCATCAAGGCTTCATCATTCACACTCCAAGACAACTCACATTTCAGCCTTTGCTGAAATCATCATTTGCTGGAGCAGCCATACATTGAAGACCTATCACCCTATGCAAAGCTCTCCTACCTGAATAATTGCAAATCTCAGAGGGAGCTTTGACAACATCATCAAAATCCACTTGTGCTTCTCTTAGAGTTTTGAACAGAGAAGACAACATCAACTCTCCCTTCCCTCCTGTAAAAGGGTTCTTGAACTCCCTTCAAAAGTTCTGCTTGGTTTCTGAGACCTTATCAAAACTCAGTGGTGGCAAGACACCTGATCAAAAAATCCAGTTTGGTTTTTGAGCACCTTATCAAAAGCTCATTGGTGCCCAGGACACCTGATCAACTCATCCTGCAGTGGATTCCTACCTAGGGTGGTAGAAGAGTGGACTACCCAAGTTTAGGGGAACCACTATAAAATTCTTGTGTCGTCTGGTTTGCCTTTATTTCTTTTCTTTATTATTCTTGCTGTGTGTTTTAATCTCTACGATAGATCTCACTTTCAATTGGTATCAAAGGGAGGTTGGTTATTCAACAACTAGATCTTCACTAGTTTGGTTGTTTATACAGGCTAACACCTGAACCAAAAGATCTCTCTTGATCCATCCTAGTTAGATTAATTATTCTGTTTTTCACATAGCAAGAATATGGAATATTCTAGCACCAGACCTCCTAAGTGCAACATAAACAAATTTGCACTTTGAAAGACAAGAATTAAGTCATTTATGGACAATATTGATGAAGAAATATTTTATGTCATTATGACAGGTCTCCCAACCTCAGCAACAACAACTAAAAGGGCCAGACTAGCTGATGCCAGAGCCATGAATATCCTAGGACAGTCATTATCTGATGACTTGTTCCAGGAAGTTGTTGAATGCTCAACAGCTAAGGAGATATGGGATTCTCTTCATCAAATGGCTTCTGAACCAGTGGATGGAACAACAAAAAGAAGCCACAACATCTTATTTGAAGAAGGAGAATCAGTATCCCTAGATGTCATTTGGGATGTATCAGATGATGAATCATCATTTGAAGATGAAGAAGAGAAAGCAAGGGCCAAACAATTCTGCTTAATGGCCATCAATACTTCCTGCAGCAGTTTAAAGTCTGAACAAACAGAAGGAAAATCAAAACCTGAAGAGGATCAGGTATTATCTAACTTTGTTTTCAGTTCAGTTAACTTAGAACTTCAATTTTGTTGCCAAGATTCAATAAAACCTGAGGAGGAAACAAAACTTCTCAGAGGAATGTTTTCGGAATATATTCAAAGGAAAAAGAAACATTTTAATCAACGAAATGAGTTCAAATCGTCGAACTCAGATCGACGATCCGATATAAAATCGTCGAACTCAGATCGACGATCCTATATAAAATCGTCAAACTCAGTCTGCTTTTTCATAAATTTGATTTATAATTATAAGGATAAACTATTTAAATTATTTTCAAATCCTTTTTCTATTTGGAACAAATTTATTAGGAAACATCTTTTCTTAAGGGCTGCTTCTATCCTTTTGATATCTTGTTCAAAATTATGTTAGGATTTCTGTATGAGAATTCTCTGTCAGATAACTTTATATTTCTTATAGATCTTTTTCTAAATTCATCTAGATTGAGTCTTCTACTCTGGTTACATTGGTCAGCAGTGATCATGACACTGAGTTTGAATCTCTTCTGATGAAAAGAAATTCTATAGGAAGAAAGATATAAGATTTTGTTTTTCAGATTCAGAATCCTAATAAAATTTGCTGGACAAATATCATTTTTTATGCTAACATATCCTTTTCAAGGAGAGAGCAATCTCTACCATAGCCTTCTGCAGGTACAATCTATAAGAATTAGCTGGATGATTTAATCAAAATCCAATTTTCAAAGTCATCCCAGCCTCCTCCAGTCACAGTTACTGCATCAACATAGGGGGAGTTTTGTAAAGCCAGCAGCAGTCAGTTTTAACAGCAACAGAAGTCAGCAATGCAAAGCTTCTCTTTTTATATCTTATGCTTTGTAATATTAATTGTAATATTTTTTTTATGTAAATAGTAATCCTAACCCAAATAGGGGGAGATTGTTGGAACACCCTAATTTGGATTTGGGTCAGGATCACTATGTCTTTAGGACTATTAGATTGACCCATCAATGTATAGCTAAGGGTCATAGGATGTGCTAAGTCAGAAGCCCTCAGAGATTGAAGAATTCAGCCAAGAGAAATCAGTCAGAAGAAATCAGAATTCATCCTTGGCGTCGAGCTCAGATCAATGTTTTGAAGTTCAGGCGTCGAGCTGAGATCGACGATCTCTGAGCTCAGGTCCACGAGGCGTCGAACTCCGTTCGACGATTGCCGAGCTCAGATCGACGTTTTCTGTCCCAGACAATCTCCAATACCTCTGAGCACAGATCGACGATCGCCGAGCTCAGGTCGACGATCATCTTGTTGAGATCGATGATTTCTGCCATCTCTCTGAACGCAAGTTCCCAGGCAGATTTTCAGGATATTCTTGGTCCAATCAATGTGAGCCGTTCATATTCCAACACAGCTTTATTACAGGACAGTTACAAGAATGTATTTATGGAGATTATAGCCGTTGGAGTAACTAAGAGACAGCAGTAATAAATGCAAGAATTCAAATGACCATTGGTCTCCTATCAGAATATATACGCAGAGATACAGAGAAGAAAATAAGGGTGAAAAAGAAGAGAATAAAAAGAACATAAAGAATAAGAAGAAGAGAGAGAATAGTGGACAGAAGAAAGTAGTACAGGAATCAGAGTTTAAGGAAGAACTCAACATCACCTGTACAGCCAGTGCTCTTCTCAGATCTACTGTTCCAGGAAGCCTGAAGAGACAACTACTCTACATCAATCTGAAGGCTTACTGGAAGATCAACATCATCAAGGCTTCATCATTCACACTCCAAGACAACTCATATTTCAGCCTTTGCTGAAATTATCATTTGTTGGAGCAGTCATACATTGAAGACCTATCACCCTATGCAAAGCTCTCCTACCTGAACAATTGCAAATTTCAGAGGGAGCTTTGACAACATCATCAAAATCCACCTATGCTTCTCTTAGAGTTTTGAACAGAGAAGACAACATCAACTCTCCCTTCCCTCCTGTAAAAGGGTTCTTGAACTCCCTTCAAAAGTTCTGCTTGGTTTCTGAGACCTTATCAAAACTCAGTGGTGGCAAGACACCTGATCAAAAAATCCAGTTTGGTTTTTGAGCACATTATCAAAAGCTCATTGGTGCCCAAGACACCTGATCAACTCATCTTGCAGTGGATTCCTACCTAGGGTGGTAGAAGAGTGGACTACCCAAGTTTAGGGGAACCACTATAAAATTCTTGTGTCGTCTGATTTGCCTTTATTTCTTTTCTTTATTATTCTTGCTGTGTGTTTTAATCTCTACGATAGATCTCACTTTCACCCTGGTTGTTCGTCGGGGGCCCGTCAGTTGGTTCTGCCTGGAGTTTAAGCCGACTCCTCCGAGTGACATCCAGCCCTGCCAGCTTGGTGGGAGTCTGACAGCGGGATCTGCTCGGGGTCCGAGGCAGACTCCTCCGAGTGACTTCCAGCCCTGCCAGCTTGGTGGTAGCCTGACAGCGGGATCTGCTCGAGGTCTGGGGTAGACTCCTCCGAGTGACTTCCAGCCCTGCCAGCTTGATGGGAGCCTGGCAGCGGGATCTGCTCGGGGTCTGAGGCAGACTCCTTCGAGTGACTTCCAGCCCTGCCAGCTTGATGGGAGCTTGGCAGCGGGATCTGCTCGGGGTCTGGGGAAGACTCCTCCGAGTGACTTCCAGCCCTGCCAGCTTGATGGGAGCCTGACAGCGGGATCTGCTCGGAGTCTGAGGCAGACTCCTCCGAGTGACTTTCAGCCCTGTCAGCTTGATGGGAGTCTGGCAGCGGGATCTGCTTGGAGTCTGAGGCAGACTCCTCCGAGTGACTTCCAGCCCTGCCAACTTGATGGGAGCCTGACAGCGGGATCATCTCGGGGTCTGAGGCAGACTCCTCCGAGTGACTTCCAGCCCTGCCAGCTTGATGGGAGCCTGATAGCGGGATCTGCTCGTGGTCTGAGGTAGACTCCTCCGAGTGACTTCCAGCCCTGTCAGCTTGATGGGAGCCTGACAGCGGTATCTGCTCGGGGTCTGAGGCAGACTCCTCCGAGTGACTTCCAGCCCTGCCAGCATGATGGGAGCCTGGCACCGGGATCTGTTCGGGGTCTGAGGCAGACTCCTCCGAGTGACTTCCAGCCCTGCCAGCTTGATGGGAGCCTGGCACCGGGATCTGCTCGGGGTCTGAGGTAGACTCCTCCGAGTGACTTCCAGCCCTGCCAGCTTGATGTGAGCATGACAGTGGGATTTGCTCGGGGTCTGGGGTAGACTCGCATTTGCACTTTTCATCGCCAGAGCACAAGTTCATCAAAAGAAGCTTTATTAGAAACTGAAACGCCATTTACATGACTTAGGGGAAAAAACGTTTTAAGTCGTCCCCACTCCAAGTGAGACTTATGGTCTCGCCCTCCACATTCCGGAGGCGGTACCCTCCTGACTTCAACGCCTCTTGTACAATGTATAGTCCCTCTCAGTTGGGATTGAGCTTCCCCACGACGGCTGACCTCCCTGCGGCATCTACTTTTCTTAAGACCAAGTCTCTTTCCGCGAATTGTTTGACTCTGACATGCTTGTCAAAGTATTTGGTCATTCTTCTCTTCACTTCCTCTTGCCTGATGGCAGAGAGGTCTCGCAGCTCCTCAACCGTGTCGAGTGAGAGCCGCAGCTCCTCCTCATTCTCGGCCCTACATTCTTCTCTGCCCTCTCCTATCTCGACCACCCGAGGCGTTTGGACCTCGAACTCTACCGGAAGTACCGTCTCTCACCCATGAGAGAGTTTGAAAGGAGTCTCTTCTGTGGCCGTGTTGGGTGTGGTTATAAGGTCCCAGAGGACCGAAGGGAGTTACTCCACCCAGCTTCCTCTCAGATTCTCTACCTTCTTCTTGAGGAGGTTAACAATGATCTTGTTCGCCGCCTCCACCTGCTCGTTGCTCCTGGGGTGATGAATCGAGGCGAACCTGAGATCGATCCCGAGCTGCCCGCAAAAGCTAATGAACTCGGCGTTGGCAAACTGAGGGTCGTTGGGCAGGTTGCAGCTAGAGGGGAGCGAACCCATGACGGCAGATGATCTCCCCCCATACAAAGTTCCTGATGACCTGGGAGGTTACCTTGGCCAGCGCCTTAACTTCCAGCCACTTAGAGAAATAATCGATCATCACGAGCAGGAACCTTCTCTAGCCGCTGGCCTGGGGGAAGGGCCCGACCAAGTCCATTCCCCAGATTGTAAATGGTCAGGGGGCTGTGATACTCCTGAGGCATTGGGCAGGTTGCAGCTAGAGGGGAGCGAATAGCTGGCACTTATGACACTCCTTTGTGAATTTTGCTACGTCTTGGCCCAAGGTCGGCCAAAAATATCCTTGCCTGATGATCCGACCTTCTAAGGTCCGACTCCCGGAGTGACTTCCACACTCCCCGGAGTGGATTTCCTCCAAGATCCTCGGGACCTCCCTCTCGGCCACGCAACGTGCCAACATCCCAGAGAGGGTCTTCCGGTATAGCTGGCCGTCTCGCATGAGATAGTATGTCGATTTATACTTGAGCTTATTCCTGTCCATCCCTTCAGAATACTCCCCAGTGGACAAGAAAGTTGAGAATGGATCCATTCAAGAGGGGTGCTGCTCTACCTCCATCAGTTCCCCCTCTTCGATGGATGGGCGGAAGAGATCTGTGATGGTGCCCCCCACCCGGGGACCATGCTTTGTCAGTTGATCTACCTGCTCATTCTCTTCCCTGGGCACGTGTCGGATGGAGAAAGTCTGGAAGGTGCCGATAACTCCCTTTACCTTTGCCAAGTAGAGCTGCAGAGTCGGCTCCCTTGCCTCGAACTCCCCGTTGATCTGGTAAGCCACCACCATGGAGTCAGTGAGGACCTCCACATTATGCACACCCAGCTCCCTGGTCAGGCGAAGGCCTGCAATCACAGCCTCATACTCGGCCTGATTGTTGGTAATGGGAAAATGCACCACTACTGTTTGCTCAATCCTCGTCCCATGTGGACTCTCCAAGATCACCCCCACTCCCCGGGAATGTCTTCCCGACGCTTCGTCCACCATCACCCTCCAGGGGGCTGGGTGGGGGAGTTCTGCCTCCGCCACTTCCACTATGTAATCAACTAGAAAATCGGCCATAGCTTGTGCCTTGATCGAGAGGCGAGGGACAAAAGAAATGTCGAATTCGCTCAACTCTACCGACCATTTGGCCAACCGCCCTGAGTGCTCCACCCCCTCGAAGATGTTGCAGAGGGGATGGTCAGTCACCACTCGGATCGAGTGTGCCTAGAAGTAGGGACGGAGCCTCCAGGCTGAAATGATGAGAGCAAAGGCTAGCTTTTCCAGGATGGGATACCGAAGTTCGGCCTTCCTCAAGACCCGACTCACATAGTAAATGGGGAGTTGTTTTTTCCCTTCTTCCCGAACCAAAACAGAGCTCAGGGTCTCCGCCCCGACCCCTAGATACAAGAATAATTCCTCCCCCTCCTTTGGCCTTTGGAGCAGGGGGGCCTGGGTCAGCTGCCTCATCAAGTCTTGGAATGCCTCCTCGCACTCCGAGATCCACTCGAACTTCCGGCCTCCTCTTAAAGTTTTGAAGACGGGAGAGCACTTCTCCCCGGCCCGGGAGAGGAACCTGCTCAACCCTGCCAGCTTCCCTGTCAATCGTTGTACCTCTTTAGTATTCCGTGGTGACCCCAACTCCACAATCGCCCTTACCTTGTCAGGGTTGGGCTCTACACCGACAAGGGTGAAGAGATGTCCCAGGAACTTCCCCCTGCTCGCCCCGAAGATGCACTTCAAGGGGTCAGCCTCATTTTGTGCTTACGGAGAGTGGCAAAAGTTTCTTCCAGGTCCTCGAGGTGAGAGTCGACGTCCGGGCTCTTGATCATGAGGTCGTCTACATACACCTCCAGGTTCCTTCCCTTCTGCTCTCGGAAGACCCTGTCCATCATCTTTTGATAGGTCACCCCTGCATTTTTTAGCCCAAAGGGCATCATTTTATAGCAGTAGCATTCATCCCCTGTGATGAAAGAGACGTCTTTGACATCGGGGGGGTGCATCCTGATCTGGTGATAACCTGAAAATGCATCTAAAAAACTCATTACAGGGAAACCGACGACTGAGTCAACCAGCGCGTCGATCTGAGGCAGGGGATAACAATCTTTGGGACATGATTTATTAAGCAATGAAAAGTCAACACGCATACGCCACCGGTCGTCTCCTTTTTTAACCATTACAACATTGGAGACCCAGCCGGGGTATTGGATCACTGATACAAAACCGGCCTTGAGGAGCTTGGTCACCTCCTCCCGAATTGGCTCGACCAACCTGTCCGTCGTGGGCCTCTTCTTCTGTTGGATGGGGCAAGCCTCTGGGTCCAGGTTGAGGCGATGGCAGGCCACGTCCGCATCGATCCCTGGCATCTCTGCGGCACTCCAAGCGAAGACATCCACATTCTTCCGGATGCACTCCAGCACCCTGCCCTGAGCCTCCGGGGTCAGTCCTCCGCTGACGCGGACCTTCTCCACCCTGCCTCCGAGAGTGAGAACCTCCATCTCCACCACCTCTTCCGCCGCCTCCAGACGAGACTGCTCCCCCCACTGTTCAGCATTCCCTCCCCCGGGGGGAGGACCTCTTCCCCGGCTTCCTCCACGGCCATCGCCTTGGCCGGCTCCTGGACTTCCTCCATCTCCTCCTCCCGAGGGTGGGTCACCTCCACTTCCATCTCCTTTTGGCCAGCCTCCAGCTCTGCCTCCTCCATCCTTCGCCCCATCTCCTCGGCACCCTCCTGCCATGAGATGGAGTTCACGACGGTGACATAACATTCCCTTGCTATCTTAGGGTCCCCGCGAACCTGGACCTGGACCCCCTCGATTTTGAACTTCAAGCACTGGTGGAAGGATGAGGGGACGCAGTGAAAGGCACTGATGAGGGGCCTCCCGAAGATGGCAGTGTAGCTGTTGGGGGCGTCCACAATGACAAACTTGCAAGTGCGGTACTGCCCCCTCAGCGTGACATGGAGTCCCACTCCACCTTCTACCTCATTCCTCTCCCCCGAGAATCCGAACAAGGGTCCGTCCGAGGCCAGTACCCTCTTAGCCTCTACCTTCATCGCGTCGAACGCCTTCTTAAAGATGACGTTGACCGAGCTTCCATTGTCGACGAGGATCTGGGCGATGGTGAAATTCTCGATGGCTGTCTGGATGACCAGCGCATCACAAAATGGATCCTCGTGATCCGGCATGTCCTTCCTCGAGAAGGTGATCTTCTCCTCCTAGGGTGGGGTCTGGGACGTGGAGGCGACGCTCCTTCGGTACATGGTGTGGAGACTTGCCTTGCTGGAAGCCTCAATGCCTGCCCCTCCATGGATCATCCCTATCCTTCCCCGGGTCCCCACATCCGCCCGGTCCTCGTACCGGTCCTCCTCCGGGCGCGGCATGACCTCTTTCGATCCGCACCTCCTCACGCTCCTGCTGTCGTTGTTGCTCCTTGTTTCCTCGCAATTCGAGGAACTCCGGGCACGTGGTCGTGGCGTGCCCTTCCTCCTGGTGGAAGTCCCAATAGGGCAGCTCCACCCTGACATCCCTTCTCCTTCTCCTTGCCGCCCTTCTTCTCACCCCCATGGCTATTGCCATTGCCTGCTCCTGGTCGGGGAGAGGCGGCCTCTGGGCCTGCCTCCCTCCCGGAGGATAAAATTGCCCTTGGCCTCTCTGGCGACGGTCCCCTCCGTGGAACCCTCTTCTCGCCTCCTGATCTTGTCATTCCGGCCTCCACCCTAGCCGTTAATTCGGCTCCTGACGCCCCCACCTGGGCTGTTGTTGTTGTTGCTGCTGCTCCCTCTGCCGGGGTTCAGCTCTCCTCTCCTCCTGACCTCTGCCCCCCTTTGGGCCTCTCCTCCTCCGTAGCCCACCTGGCTAGCCTCCGGGCAAACTCCGGGTTCGACGCCTCCCCATTGACTTCTCTCGCCGCCCTCTCCATCAACTCCTCGTAGGAGTGGGGTGGGATCCTCTTCAACTCAATCCGTAAGAAACCCTGCTGCAACCCCAGGGTGAAGGTCATCATCAGAGTGTGGCCCGACATCTCCTGAACCTGGGTGACCTCCTCCTAGAAGCGATCGACGTAGCTCCCCAGGGTCTCGTTCACCCCCTTCTTGATGCGAAACAGGGACTCCGACTCTCTCTTCCTCCTCTTCGAGGTTTTGAACCTCAACATGAACCCCCGACGTAGGTCCTCGAAGTTGTAGATGGAACTGGCAGGCAGTTGGTGGAACCACTCCCTTGCCTTCTCCTTGAGAGTGATGGCAAAGAGTCTACACTTAAAGCCATCCGACATTTGTCGGATCGAGACAACGTCCTCAAACCACTGGACGTACTGGACCGGGTCCCTCTTCCCAGTGTAGTAGGCCATCTCGGGCTCCCTGAACCCATCCGGTATTGGCGCAGAGGAGACCAACTCGCTGAAGGGACTATCTCCGCCCACCGGGCGAGCTGGAGGGTCTCGCGCCCCCAACTCGCCGAACCTGTAGCCACTCCCCGAACCTGGGAAGAGCACTCGCCCGGGGAGCTCGGCACCCCGACCTTCCTCGGCGACCTCCTTCCCGGCTCGCCTGGCGGGCGCAACCTCGCCGAGCGCCGGATCCGCGAGAACCGGAATCGCCGGGGTCGAGCTCTCGGCCCCCACGCCGAGCGCGAATCGGACCATGCCGAGAACCTCCTGCCTGAAATCCTCGAGCATCCCATGGGTGGCGAGAGGGTGAGGGGGTGGCGAGTCGGTCCTGTCCGATCCTTGCCCTTCTCCTCCAGTCATTGAGCTCGCTGAAGGTTTTATGTGCTGACCACTATCCACGCTCACCGCACCAAAATGTTGAAACCGAAAATCGGTCTCTTGTGGAGTTCACCCTTGGAGAAGGGGTGGTCGCGCACCTACTTCGCTCCTGCAAGAAAAACAAAAAGGAAAAGAGAGCAAAGGACTAGAACAAGGGCCCGACGCGGAGGTCCCACCATACACCCGAAAGATCACTGAGCGCTTCCCCTCCTTAGCAAAATGTCGGGCTAAGGTACCTCAGAAGGCGCTAGAAGACTGGGAGACAAGTAAGCATGCTCTCTAAGGTACCCCTTGGGTCCTATTTATAGATTTCTGAAAACGGCATGCAAATAACTAACCTCTGCCGGCCTGAAGTTACTGAAAACCCCTTGGGCTGGCCTGCCAACAGCCAAACTCCGCTGTCCTGACCAGCTATGCGCAGTCCACCCAGGTCTGCAAACAGCGAGACTCCGCCGTTCTAGCTGGCTAAGGGCAGGCCTGCAAGGGCAAAATGGTAAGAAATCCCCCCCACTGGGGACTGGGCGAGTAGCCCTTCAATGCCTCTACTCGGCGGCAGGCGCGGGCCAGGGCTGGTTTGCCTAGGGGACGCGGGTTGGAGCCTTGGAGGCGGCTCGCCTAGGAGGGCGCGGGCCGAAGCTGACCCGCCTGGGAAGGCGCGGGTCGGAGGGTGATCCAGGGCCGACCCGCCTAGGAGAGGCGGGCAGGGCTGACTCGCCTAGGAGGCGCGGGTCGGAGGGTGACCCGCTTGGAAAGGCGCGGGCCAGGCTGGCCCGCCTGGGCGACCCGCCTAGGAGGCGCGGGCCGGGGTCGACCCGCCTGCTTGCCCGAATCCCTTCGGTGAACACGGCGTTGTACAATAATTAATGTTGCCAATAACGGCTATATTCAGGAGAATATAATCATTACTTACTCAGGAAATCACTGGTAAATAATATAATAAATAAGGGACAGAAGTAAGGAAAACTCTCATTCTGGCTCGGGATAGAAATCGTCGACCTCAACAGAATTCGTCGACAGGAGTTCCAAGTTCGTCGACTTGAGAATTCCTGTTCGTCGACCTGAGCTATGCGAACTACATACTGAGAATAACTTGCCAATTCTGCGCTCTAAGTTCGTCGAGCTGAGAATCTGTCTGAATGAAGAGATTGTCGACCTGAGATCGAATATCGTCGAGCTCATCTCAGAGAAATAACTCTGAGTTCGTCGATCTGAAATCGACGATCGTCGAGATGAGTTCGAAGAATTTCGAACTAATAATTTTGAACTCTGAATTCTTCTAAGTCTGAGTCTACTGAGGTCCTCTACTGACTGGTCCATGAAGGTTGAACCTAAAGACTAGCCTAAACTCTAGGACTCATAAACTTGACTCTGGCTATACAATATGGGTCAAACTCATCCTAATTAGTGAACCTAGCCCAAATCCAAACTAGGGATCCAATAATCTCCCTCTATTTGGGTGAGGTCACTAATACAAACAAAAGAAAAACAATCATAAAGCATAAAAACATATATCTGGCAGAAATAAAAACATCTAGCAGATATTTACACAGGTGCTTCATGATTTAACAAATAGAGTTCAGAAAATAACAACTAAACACACAGTCATTTGTTCTTCTTTGACTTCTCTTTCTCAGAATTATCAGAAGGCTGTTTGAAAATAATTTCTCTGTTTGAATTTGCAGCTTCTTTCTTTGACATTGTCATGTCTGATGCTCCAATTATATTGCAAGAGGTGGCTCTTGGAACTACTGCTTCTGGATGTAAGCTCATATAATCATCAACATTGAAAAACTTGTTAGCTTTAGCATACCTCTTGAGTTCCTCTTTTTTATATGATGACATAGTTGAGTATTGGGAAGGATCTTTTCTTTCAGCTTTAGCTTTGTTGATCTGAGAAAGTCCTATCAGCTCATGAAACCTGGCCATTTTTGCAGATGTTTCCTGTTCTGGATCTACAAAAGGAATAGGTGGAGATTCTGGCCTTATAGGACTGGAGTCCTTCTATGAATCGTCAATAGAAACTGAAGTACTTCTCTTTTCTATTGCTGGAGGAGGCTTGCTTTGAGAGGATTGCTGGCTGCTGCCTGGCTTGGAGTGTCTCTGATAGGTTTTAGTAATAGGTGTTGATCTTTGAGATACACTTCCAGAGGCCCCAAAAGATGGAGGAGGAGGAGGAGGGTCTTTCCTGAATTGCTTAGGAGGAGACATGTACCTTCTCTTCTTCTTCCTTTCTTTTTTCTCATTCTTTGATAACCACATCCACTGTGGCATCCCAGGGTATGGAGTAATCTTTTGCAAAATATAGTATGGAGTATCATGTGTAGGATTTGGTTTAGGAGCAGCCTTTGGAACAACTTTCCTTTTCTTTGCAATCTTCTTCTTGGCTTTTGGATCATCAGATTCATCAGAATCTTCTTCATCATCATCAGAGGATTCTGGAGGGTTGTCATATAAAGCATTTATTTTCTTCAAGGCTTCCTTTGAGATTTGCTTCTCAGCTTGAGGAGGCACTTGAGGTTCAGTAACTTCAGGAGTATCAATTCAGTAGCCATCTGATAATCTTCTGCTTCTATGTCAGCAAACCAAAATGCATCCAGGCTATGAAGCACTGACACTTCAAAATGCCCAGTGTGTCGGTGTCGGAGAGTCCGACACTCGTCCGACTCTTCGACACTCTCCGACACTCGAGTCGGAAATCCGACACTCGAGTCGAAAATCCGACACGTTGGCTCACGCGGGACTCGCGTGTCCCGCTCAATCGGACACGCGTGTCCCTAAGTTAGATACTTATGATGAGGCGGGTGGTAATTTATCTTGAAAGTGTCTTTACCCCTTTCTAGCATTTCAAGTACTGAAAGTGAATCTACTAGTGACGTAGATATCTTCTCTAGAAAAGGGAAGATTGAAAGTGGGGAAAAAGTTTGCATGTGAATCCATTATTTTTACTGATGATATATAATGGTAATGTGTTAATGTTCTATCATTTTTTGATCATTTGTTAAGTTTTGCATTTGAATATTTGATGAGTAATATTTAAACATGACTTAACTTATTTAAATATTTGTTATTTTTTTTTGTTAAATGTTTTAGGATTTTCATAATTATAAAAAATGAATATTTAATATACGTGTCCCGGCGTGTCGGAATATGGTATTTTTTGAGAATTGACAAGTCGCGTGTCGTGTCGTGTCGTATCGCGTGTCCGGTGTTGGTGTCGGTGCAACATAGCATCCAGGTCTGGCATTAGGGACTCAGCCCACAGGCGAGGAGGAGGACTGCAAACCTCCTCAGCAACTGATATTACAGAATCTGCAGAACTTGCCTTTAGTTGTTTAACAACTGCAAGACTTATAGGTGAAGTATAATAAACAATAGCCAAAGATGGCTCTGGGTAAACTGCCGGAAGATAATTCAAGTAAGCTGTATTAAAATAATTTAAAAAACTGAAAATATCTACGGTGGGATTAACACAATAATCACCAACAGTCAAAACTTCTGGTAGATCAATTAGTTTATCTGTACACAACATATCAAAATCAATTATCTCAATTTCTGTAATCATATGTACATCTGCATCTGCATCTGCTAGCTCAACTATCTACAAAACTGCTGCTCCTTGTGCTGCTGCTGGAGGATAGGAGACTGGAGCTTCTTCATTGGATATCTCCCCCTGCTTGGCTTCAGAGAGTCCTGAAGCTAGGCCCCCAGAAGAAGGGACAGTAGGGGCAGCAGAGATGAGGGCAGATAGGGATGAAATAGATTCAGCAAGAGGTTTAATGGCCTCTGCTATAAGATTTTTGAGAAGTGGAGTGATGAGTTCCAGAAGGGAGGGAATGGAAGGGGAATCCATTTGCATAAACTCAGAAGGTGTCTGAGTTGATACAGAAGGATGGAGGGTGGATGATGAAGGGAAAGAGATGGTGTCTGGCATTGGTTCATCCTGAGGTGATGGTGTGTGGATGGGAGATGATGAAATAAGATCAAAAGATGGAATGGATAAGAGGTTATGGAGGGGAATGTCAGCAAGATGATGGGGAAGTGAGGATTGAGGTGGTGTGGTATGCTCTGGAGATTAAATTGGTGTTGGTTGATGTTCAGGAGATTGAATTGGTGAGGGTTGATGGACTGGATATGTAGGTGGTGTTGGAATATGAATTTGAGATGTGGATGTTTGTTGGAGGGTTGAAGAAGGAATTGAAATTTGTGAAGGTGTAGGTTGTTGAGATGGAGGTGTTGGAATCTGGGTGGATGGAATGCTGATGGAGGGGACATCTTCTGGGGGTGGGGGATCAGCTGTGATAGCTCTGATATCCTCAGATGATCTGGAAGAGGTGGAAGCATTGGATGGCTTTGAGATAGTCCTCTCCCACCTTCCAAATAAGGCACATGTTAGCCTTTTGGAGGCATTAATGAATATAGTCTGTGAGACCAGGGATTCAACAGCCTTTTCCTGTAGGAAGATTCCAAGGATCCTTCCAAAACACACTTCCTTCTTACTGTTCTTCTTCTTAATCAAATCAAACAGTATCTTAGCCCAGTTTACTGGTTTCTTATTTACCACTGCACACATTACTAGAAACTGTTGTCGGGTGATATAATCATGGGAAATATGCTTGCCCAGCAATACCTTACCCACCACATATACTAAAATTTATATTCAGAAGATAAATGTTTCTTTAAAAGCTTATAAAGGTTCTCTCCAGTGTGACCCATTATATTCAACATTTCATCAAATTCAGAACTATCTATCTCCAAATCTTCTTCACCATTTATCAGTCCCAAAATTTCAGTCAAAACAGCGGGAGTTAAGGAAACTTGATTACCAGATATTGTTCCTGTCATCGTGTCGGCGTCTGGAGTGGAGGAGTTGAACACCCATTCTCTGATTTCTGTAGCAACAATCTTAATCCTGGTTTTCATGAAGTTCTTTAACTGTTGTTCTTCAAATAATGCCAGTATATCCAAGAAAATTTGATCAGAATGCTAGAATGATTCGAAGTCGATGTCGAATCCCATGTCGAATTTCATTGCAGCAAGAGAGCTCGCCGGAATCGCCATTGATCGTCTGCAAAAGAAAACAGAGAGATCAAGTGCAAGGGGAACAGAAAGCGTGGGATGGAGCTCGAAGAAAACCTAGTTATAAGATTTTCATAATATGAAGCATCAAACTCCGACCTGCGAAATAAACAAAATTTTTCGATCTGAGGTCGACGAAATATTTTATTGACAAAAGAGTTTGTCGATCTCAGTCTGAAGAAGGGAAAACTTTTCGTCGTTCTCAGGTCAATGAAAATTTTCTGAAGCAGTATCGTCGTTCTCCGGTCGACGAATAAAACTTCACACAGAGAGTCGTCGATCTTAGGTCGACGAATTTTCTCAAGAACTGTCCTCAGATCGTCGATCTCCGTTCGACGAACTGTGACAAATTCTCCGAGCACAGACAAAAAGTTAAATTAATGCTTCTCCATTGATCATACCTAGCTGATTCAGAAAGAACAGATGGTTCCTCTCATCCAAGGGTTTGGTGAAGATGTCTGCTCTTTGCAAATCAGTGTAGATGTAGACAAGATTAATTTTCTTTTTGTCAACACAATCTCTAATGAAATGATTCCTTATTTCTATATGCTTAGTTCTACTATGATGTACTGGATTCTGTGCAATGGAAATTGCACTTGTACTATCACAAAGTAGAGTTGAATTATTTAAGTTGAAACCATAATCTAGGAGTTGGTTTTGAATCAACAACATCTGTGAACAACTGCCAGCTGCTATGTACTCAGCTTCTGCTATTGATGTAGACACAGATGTTTGCTTTTTGCAAAACCAAGACACTAGCCTAGCACCAAGGAGCTGACATGTCCCTGATGTGCTCTTCCTGTTCACTCTACATCCAGCAAAATCAGCATCTGACTATCCAGTCAACTCAAACTCTGACTCAGTTGGATACCAGAGTCCTAAATTTAGGCAACTCTTTATATATCTTAAAATTCTTTTTAGGAAAATAAGGTGAGATTCTTTAGGGTTCACCTGGAACCTAGCACAAAGACAGGTAGCAAACATAATATCTGGTCTACTTACTGTGAGATATAACAGGGACCCAACAATGACCCTATATAGTTTCTGATCTATAGGTTTCCCATGTTCATTAGAATCAATCACAACATTTGTAGCCATATATGTTTTTTTAGCTGAAGCATCAGTCATCCCAAACTTTTTATCAGCTCCTTTGCATACTTGGATTGGGATATGAAGATGTCATCTGGGGAATGCTTCACTTGGAGACCAAGGAAGTACGAGAGCTCACCCATGCTACTCATTTCAAACTTGGAATGCATAAGATCGGAGAACCTTTTGCATAATTTAGAATCAGTAGAACCAAATATAATGTCCTATCTACTATGCCTCTAGAAAAGTTATGCTCCAAGAGAAAGCTAGCTAAGATTTCATACCTCTTCTTTGAGTTAAAATCAAAGACCATAGAGAGCTTTTGCAATTTGAAAAGCTTGGAACCTTTTGCATAATTTAGACCATAGAGAGCTTTATGCAATTTGAAAACATAAAATGAATAAAATGAAGAGATAAAATCTGGTGGTTGTTCCACATAAACCTCTTCTTTGAGTTCACCATTAAAGAATGCACTCTTGACATCCATTTGATATACTGTAAACTTCATGTAGGCTGCATAAGCTAGAAATATTCTGATTGCTTCTAACCTTGCAATAGGGGCAAATGTTTGGTCATAATCTATGTCTTCCTCTTGTCTGTATCCTTGAGCAACTAATCTGGTTTTGTTCCTTATGATAGTACCTTGAGCATCTAGTTTATTTCTAAATACCCATTTAGTTCCAATGACTGGGTAGTCTTTGGGTCTTGGAACTAAATCTCAAACTCTACATCTTTCAAACTAGTTGAGCTCCTCTTGCATTGCAATGATCCAGTGTGGATCTTGCTCAGCATCTTTAATGGATTGTGGCTCAGTTTGAGATATGAAGCAGGCATGCATCATGTCCTGGTGGAGTTGATGCCTTGTCTGCACACCCATTGACATGTCTCCAATCACTTTAGATACAGGGTGATTTCTAAGTGTGACTATCTCAGTAGGAGGAGCTGGTTGAGCAACAGCTTGGGGAATTAATTCCTCTTGTGGAATTATGGCTGTTGTTGGCTCTTCACTGTATTCAGAGACACCATCTTCACTTTCTTCAACAACTTATGGAGAAGGATGTGTAACAGCCTTATTGGTGAGGGTCAATTCATCCAACTTCTCACACAGGTGAGGTTCCTGCAAATTCTCACTGGTAGAAGCTATCTTCTCCTTGTAAAACATATTAGTCTCATCAAAAGAAATATGAATAGACTCTTCCATTTTCATAAATGATTTATTATATACCCTATAAGTCTTGCTTACTTGGGAATATCCAAGAAAAATTCCAATTTCAGCCTTGACTTCAAACTTTCTACTATATTTCTTGTTGTTATTGTGAATGTAACAAATGCAACCAAAGATTCTAAAATAATCTACTTTAGGTTTCTTCCCTTTGAGTAGTTCATAGGGGGTCTTGCCCTTAAGCTTATGAATCAAACTTCTATTCAGTACATAGCTTGCTGTGCTCACAACCTCTACCCAAAAGGATAGGGGCAAGTGAGCAACTGCAAGTAATGTGCCTGCAGCTTCAATGAGTGTTCTGTTTTTCCTTTCAGCTACCATATTTTGTTGAGGAGTTCTAGGAGCAGAGAAGTAATGCCTGATACCTTCCTTCTCACAGAATTCTTGTATGGGAAGAGACTCAAACTCAGTACTATGATCACTTCTGATTAATGCAACTGGAGTAGAGTACTCAATCTTTATGCTCTTAAGAAAATCTGTAAGAACCTTGAAGTTATCTGACTTGTTTCTCAAGAATAACACTAAAGTGAACCTAGAGAAGTCATCAACTATCACTAAGGTATAAGACTTCCCTCCTAGGCTCTGTACAACAATGGGTCCAAAAAGATCCATGTGAAGCAAATACAGAATCCTAGGTGAATCACTCTTATTTAGTGACTTAAATCTATTTTTAATTTGCTTGCCTAATTGACAAGCCCTGCAAAGGCTTTCCTTCTTGTAGGGGTAAGAAGGCAATCCTCTAACAAGGTTGTCCCTAGAGAGTTTAGCAATATTTTTTAGATTTACATGACCTAATCTTCTATGTCAAAGTTCATTATTATTACTAGTTTGGTTAAATAAGCATATTTCAGTTTTAGCTGACTTAATATTAACTACATAGATATTACTGAAAGTCCACCTAGTGCCAACTACCTTCACCTATGGGGGGGGGGGGGGGAATAGGTGTCTTGCAGCGATTTTAGCGGAATTAAAATTCTACCTGCACAAATAAACAAAACAACACAGCATAAACAGACACTAGCAGTTATAGTGGTTCCCCGATTTGGGTACGTCCACTTTCCCCCTTCGACCTATCTCCCAACAAGGGACGACTCGGTCACTTCACCAACCGGATTGAAATCCAATCCTCACACTAACGGAAGGAACCCTTCCAAACGAAGGAGTCACCACTCCACCACGGGTTGCACCCAACCCTTACAACAAGGAACCTACGTTCCTTTACAACAAAAATAAAATGAAATGTATAAACTATACAAACTTCTTATGGAGTGTTCGGTGTCCCTCTTCGTTCGATGACGCGTTCTTGACGAAGACGAAGAGTCCACGACCTAGCTCTCACTTAGAATGAATCTCCACGAAACCGGCGGCAGCAAGAAGAGCGGCGGCTTGGCGTTCGGGATCAGCGACGGCAAGAAGTGCGGCGGCTGAGCTTTAGAGATCCAACCTTCGTAGCTAAGCTAACAAGGTCTACCAACGGTCACACTAGGATCGATCGTCTCGATCGATTCGGAAAGGGAAGGTATTCCCGATCAACGAACCAAGAGACAAAAGATCTCTGGATAGACACGTGAGACGGGTTGCTTGGCTGAGCTTCTGTCGCCGGGAGATCAGGAGATATCCACGATCACAGGCGGCGACAATCTTCCCGAGCGGCGGCGGCGGCGGAAGGGAAATTTGCGATCTAGGTCACGTCGGCGGCTCGGTATTCTTTCTTGTATGTTCGTGCTATTACTGTTAAAAATACCGATGTATTTATACAGTAGGTCATACAATATGACTGTTGTGGGCCCCACCAAAAGAAACCCTAGCTCCGGTTTCAAAACAGCGCCTGGAACTTGGTCCGGTCCAGCGAGCTCAAGAATTTCGCCCAAGGCAAATTCGGCGAGAATCATAGGTGATTCTCGACGAATCGGCGAGAATCACTTATGATTCTCGCCGAATTCTACTTGGCAGAATTCTGGCTGAAGATCTAGCCATCCGGAGAGAATCGACAAGAATCAATATTCATTCTCGAAGGATCGGCGAGAATGCAAAGTCATTCTCGTCGATTCGGCGAGAATCAACTAGTGATTCTCGACGATTCTGCTTTAAGCAGAAATCAAGACGGCGTTGAGACAGCCGGCTGCACTCGGCAAGAATCAGCGAGTGATTCTCGACGATTCGGCGAGAATCATACTCGTCGAATCGGCGAGAATCACTTAGTGATTCTCGACGATTTCTAATTAGACGATTTTTCGTCTTTCCACCCGTGAGCTGCTCTTTGGCCCATCCTTGCTCCTTGTCTGCTCTTGATCTTTTTCAGCCCTGTACTTGAAAGTAAGTACACTCCAATAGAGAGAGTACACGTAGGCCAACACACTGATCTGCTCAACGAGGAATTACGTTGCGCAGACCAGTGTATATTGACCCACTGCACTCTGACATCGGTGTGTACTTAGCGTGGAATAACTGCAAGCACAACTTGAAGAAAATCATCAAATACAATGTCTATTTACCTTAGCTTGTACAGGGGCTTCTTCAAATCAGATACATTGTGGATACAATACCCAATAATTACCTATTCTAGTGCAAGTTAACACTACTTATTTATCTACAGAAGTAATAATACAAGAAGATTTATTAAATGATACCTGAAACCTTTCATCACATAACTGACTTATGGATATATGGTTATGCTTCAGTCCACTTACATAATCTACCTTTCTGAAGGTGACTGCTCCAATTTTGACCTTCCCATATCCTTCAGTCTGGCCACAATTAAAGTCACCAAATATTACTTTGGGTCCTAGCTTTGACTTATAGTTGATTATTTGTCCTTGTTTCCAGTAATATGCTTTGAACAACCACTATCCAGATACCACTGTTGCTCTGTGGTGGGATAGTTTTTCACCTGCAATAAAATAGATTAACTATTCTTGACCCAGGTCACCTTGGGTCCTTGTTTATTTACATAATTAAAACTGAAAATGTATGAGTATTCAGGTTGGCTTTTATAACCTAAGGGATGAAATCTTCTAGGTGGAATTATCCACTGATTAAATGGATTAGCATATTGTCCTGGTTGATTAAATGTTCTGTTAGAATTAAAGTTTCTGTTATAATGAACTGGGGTCGACGAATTCTGGTAAGTTCGTCAATCTGAGGTCGACGAATGGGGATGAGTTCATCGAACTTCACTCAGAGAATGAAAATATTCATTTTCTGGGCCCCAATATCGCCGATCTCGGGTCGACGAACCATACTGGTTTCGTCGATCACACTTCAGAGAATAATTATAATAAAAGTTGGCGTTCGGAGTTCGTCGACTTGAGTTTAACAAACTGTACACATTTCGTCGATCCGAGTTTGACGAAATCTGTTGAACATAGTTATAGTTAGGCTTTTTCTTATTCTTTCTCTTTTTCTTATTCCTTTGTTTTAATTCGGTTTGGTTAACATTATTATCATCTATCTTTTCCTTGCCTTTTTTAGAAACAAATTTTATTTGAGTTGTTAGTATGTTTTTCTGAATCAATGGGGGTTGGCTTGATGAAGCACATAAGCCCAACTTGCCATTAAGTCTGGCATTCACTGTGCTTGTGATGTTCATCAACTTGATACTTCTCCCATTCAGGGATTCTTCAAGTTGCCTTGCCTCAGCTAATTCAGTTTTTAGTGAGATGATCTATTCATTTACTAAAGTTAATTCATCTTTTAATTTAATGTTTTCAGAAAGCAAATTTTCTTGTTCAGCCAATTTCTCTCTAAGTTGTTTAATCTCTTTTTCAGAATTAATTAAGTCAATGCATAAAGATTTGAATTCAGTTCTAAACTCATCTGAATCAAAATCAAAAGAAGACAGTACCTGATCTTCCTCAGATTCAGAGTCTTCACCCTCTGACTTGTCATCTTCTACTTCTGAACAACTGCCTAGTGCATTGATGGCCATCAGACACACTTCTTTTGCCTTTGCTTCCTCTTCATCTTCACTGGAGCTGGAAGATGAAGATTCATCTTCAGTTTCACTTCAGGTTTCAGGCACAAAGCCTTTCTCCTTTCTCTTATGCTTGCTGGAGGAGGGCTTGTTATAATGCTGCTTCCTGGTTTGTTTTTCTCTTCTTCTCTCCTTCTTTTGGTTCTCTGGACACTCTGAGATGAAGTTTCCAGGCTTCCTGCAACTAAAGCAAATAACTTCTTTAGTTGGGGTCTTATCATACCTTGGCTTGTCATCTTGCCTAGATGACTTTCTTCTGAAATCCCTCTTGCCCATCTTGTAAAATCTCTTGGCTAAGAGACTCAGAAATTCTTCACTGGCTATTGGAGCTTCTGATTCTTCAGATGCCTTGAATGTCATGCTTTGCTCCTTTCTTGCTGTTGAAGGAGTCTTCTGTTCTGCAGCTTCTCTAGTCTTTATCAATTGTTCATAGGACTTCAGCTTTCCAAGAAGAGATTCAATGGAAATCTCATTTAGACTTCTGGCTTCCATGATTGGCCAGATTCTGGAATCCCATGAGCTGGAGAAGCACATGAGGATTTTGTCATTTACTTCTGTGAGGGTGATGTCCTTGTCCAGAGTCTTTAACTCATTAATGATTGAGCTTAGTCTATTGTACATGTCACTTACAGACTCAGACCCATCTTTCTTGAAGTTCTCATATTGAGAGATAAGATTGGATCTCCTGTCCTTTCTCTCATCTGCAGATCCAGCAAACATCTGATTAAGAGAATCCCAGATAGCCTTGGCTGATGTGCACTCTGTAACCTTCTAGAAAATGTCATCAGACATTATCTGAGCCAAAATATTTATGGCCTTGGCATCAGATATTTTGGCCTTCTTTTGAGCATCTGTCCACTTAGGTGGTGGAACAACATGAGTGCTGGAACTAGCAGTAGTTGCAGCCACTGGAGTTGGTGGTCCTGTCAAAATAGAATTAAAAATATCCCCATCAATAAAGTTCATATATAATTTGATTCTTGTCTTCCAGATAGCAAACTTATTCAAGTTGCAGACTGGAGGTCTAGTGCTTGCATAATCTTTGTTATGTGCCATGATATAGAATAACCAGAAAAACTATGGAAAAGAAATCAGATCTAACAAGAACCTTTTGGTTCAAGTGTTAGCCTGTACAACCAAAAGAACATCCATCTGATACCAATTGAAAGATAGGGGTTAGACCTGATTTACTCTAGAGGGGGGGGGCTGAATAGAGTAAATAAAACTTTTGCTGTTTTTAAATTTATCAAAGTAAAATAAGTGATCCCAATAGTAATATAAAAAGGAAATAAAAACAGGCTAAGCAAATCTATCACAGCACAGCAAGAACAAGAAAGAAAATGATCACACACAGACAACACAAGAATTTTATAGTGGTTCTCCAAACTGGGTACATCCACTCTTCTACCACACTGGTAGGAATCCACTATCAGGTTTTTGATCAGGTGACTGCCACCACAAGATCTATTTCTAGGGAGATCTCACAACCCTTTAGGCTTTTGATCAGGTGCCCAAAAACCAAAAATAAACTTTTGAAGGGAGTTAATAAACCCTTTTACAGGAGGTGAGAGAGGTGATAATGTCTTCTCTTTTCTCTATACAACAGAGAAGACTTGTGAATTGTTAGTGTCAAGACTCCTTTTGAAATGTTGAGATGTTCAGGAAGCTTGGAGTCTTGCTCAATGTGTAGGTCTTCAGCCTTGTCTTGAAAGATCCAGGAACTTTCTGACTGATTCAAAGTTGTTGTTCTTGAATATTCCTGAAGGAGAAGTTGAAGAAGACTCTTGATATTGATGGTTCTTCTTCTTCAGTCTTCACAAAGATCAAGGGAGAAAACAGAATGTTTTCTATACACAGAGAAAGAGTTCTGTATGTTGTTGTTCTGTATCTCTTCTCTGTATTCTCAGTACTGTCTGGTCTGTGTATGCATGCAGTGATTCTCTTCGTCTGAAAGAGAAAATCTCTTTTATATTCTGCTGTCAAAATTCTCCTTTGAAATTTAAATTCCAAGCATTAATTGCTGACTCATCTGGAGAATGAAACGGCTGGAATATTTGCTTTAAATGAGGTTCCTCAACTATCCCATTAAAATAAGCAAGTAATTAACCCTGATGAAGACCATAATTAATGTTGTCAATAACGGCTATATTCAGGAGAATATAAGCATTAATTACTCAGGAAATCAATGCTAAATAATATAATAAATAAGGGACAGAAGTAAGGAAAACTCTCATTCTGGCTCGGGACAGAAATCGTCGACCTCAGAATAGAATTCATCGACTGGAGTTTCAAGTTCGTCGACCTGAGAATTCCTGTTCGTCGACCTGAGCTCTGTGAACTACATACTGAGAATAACTTGCCAATTCTGCGCTCTAAGTTCGTCGAACTGAGAATCTGTCTAAATGAAGAGATTGTCGACCTGAGCTCAAATATCGTCGAGCTCATCTCAGAGAAATAACTCTGAGTTCGTCGATCTGAGATCGACGATCGTCGAGCCGAGTTCGAAGAATTTCGAACTAATAATTTAGAACTTTGAATTCTTCGAAGTCTGAGTCTACTGAGGTCCTCTGTTGGCTGGTCCATGAATGTTGAATCTAAAGACTAGCCTAAACTCTATAACTCATAGACTTGACCCTAGCTATACAATGTGGGTCAAGCTCATCCTAATTAGTGAACCTAGCCCAAATCCAAACTAGGGATCCAACAGCATTTGAAATGTTTAATTTTTTGAAGCATCATATACTTCCAAACCGAACTCCCACAACTCCTTTAATTCCTCAACCAATGGTTGCAGATAAACATCGATATTATTTCTAGGAGATTGGGGTCCTTGAATTAGAAGAGGCAAGATCAAAAACTCTGGCTTTATGCTTTGCCATGGTGGTAAATTATAATTAATCAACACCACAAGCCATGTGCTGTAGACACTGTTCATTATTCGAAATGGATTGAATCCGTCACTAGAAAGGTCCAACCTTACATTCCTAGGGTCCATAGAAAAATCAAGATATAAGACATCAAGAGTCCTCCAAGCTTCACCATCAGCTGGATGCCTTAAATTTCCATCCTTTGCCAATTTATTAGCATGCCAAGTCATCAAATCGGCGGTTTTTGAGCACATGAACAACCTTTGAAGCCTAGGCTTCAATGGGAAATGCCATAGAACTTTTACTGGAATTTGACGAGCCTTCTTAGCTAACAAATTAGCTTCTTTTTCTTTATTATATCCTTCAAAATTCCACCTAGAAGATCCACAAATATGGCAAGATAAAGCATTACTATGCTCCTTCCAGTACAACATACAATCATTTTGGCATGCATGTATTTTTTGATAACGAAGACCTAAATCCTTCACTGTCTTTTTTGCATCATTGAAAGAATCAGGAAGTTTTGCATTTGGGAAGGCTTCTCTTAGCAGACACAAAAGATCATCAAAAACTTCATTGCTAATTCCATGGACACGCTTGTTGATATACAAACGAATAGTAAATGATAGCTTAGAAAAGCTAGTACACCCATGATACAGCTGCTCTTGGCCTTCCTCCACTAACTTATAGAATTTTTTGGCGTCTTCATTTGGCCCTTCCCTTGCTTCTCCCCTATCTTCTTGAGGCATAGGAGAATCTTGTTCTACATTTCTATACATGTCATGTAACATACCATCAATGTCATCATGGATGAACCCACCATCATCATTTTGATTGTCAATATTTATGTCATCACTTTCCCCATGGAAAACCCATTCATCGTAACCATCAATAAAGTCATCTACAATCAAGTGATCTCTCACGATATCCTTGGTATGATAATAACAAAAAACACACTTGATGCATGGACAATAAATTTCTTCCCCTTGAGTTTCTTGGCCAAATGTTGTTTGAAGAAAATGATCAACCCCATTAAGGTAATCATGATGTCATCTAGGAAGGGTCATCCAACTCTTCTCTCTATCCATTATCAAGATCACAAATATATTTCTATAGAAGAAGAAAAATGCATAGTGATAGTGACGGAACAACTTTTGGAAAAACATTCTCCATTACTATTAAATTAATGAAAACATGAAGGATTATGACATAAAATGTGTAGAAAGCTTTTTGTAATTAACAAACCACTTAATAAATAAATTAAAAGTACTAGATTAATTTTTGTTTTTCTTCCTATTCCTAGATATGTGAACTGTGCTTCGTGTGCGCATATCATATTTTCATGCCAATCCCGACTACTTGCGTGTATGATAGATATTCATAGTTACCTCAATTTTTTTGTTAAAACCTGATCATGGAATTTTGAATCAGCAAGTTATTTTTCCTGTTGATGGTAATAATCACTATGAATGTACGACAGTGGAATAAATAGGTCTTTAGCTGCCTCACCCATTATCTTTCCCCCCTTAAAATCTCGTGCTTAAATAAAAAGCATCTCTCTCTCACACACGCACAATTACACACATTATTAATATCAATAATTTAGGACACCTGTTCAAACAAAAAAAAAGAGAAATTTTGACTGAAATTGAGAACATGAATTCCTAAAATTATGAACAAGCTAGCTCATGAGAAAAGAAAAAAAAATAACAAAAACATAGTCATTTAATTGCTAAGAGTTGTGGAAATGAAATCAATGTGGAAATTTCCATTAAAGATAGATTGCAGAGATGTGTTAGAGTCGGTGCTAACCTTGGGGTTTTGCTGTGCGGAGGAGAGATTTGCGGAAGAACTTCCTATCAAACTGGAGATCGATAAAGGTAAACCAATTTGATAAATAAATGTGGAAATATTTTCTTATAAGGGATCATAAGAAGAGATTGAGAAGGGTAGAAGTGTGATGGGAAAACTGATGAGATTTTAAAAAAATTTACAAAAAATCCTAAAGGAAATGGAGATCAAAAAAATGGTAGGTAGGGTTTCTTAGATGTTGCGACTTACAACTGATCCGTTAGAGTAGGCGGCCAGCGAATATGACAGATAGTTCGCCGGTAGCGGAGGAGGCGTACAGTCTTGCCGGCTTCAGTAATACCGCGGGAGGAGGCGAGGGCGGGAGCGTCGGAGGCTTACGGTTTCGGGTGCTATCGTGCTCTCCGGCGCGGGGTGTTTGTGCTGCGGGGGATCGACAGAGCTCCGACGTGCGAGGAGGGTTTTGATGTGCCGCGTGCTTAGCGAACATCGGGGTGCAGCGCGATGAGGGTTTTGACAAAGCAACGGAGCAGATGAGAGGGTTTTAAGTTTAACCTAATAACTGGCGGAGCAGATGAATTAATATATATTTAATTGGGGCATGTTAATTAATACAAATTAATTACTACTAATTAATATATGTTTAGGCACTTTAAGATGAATATTTGGGGCATGTTAATTAAAGAAGCACGAACCGTTGAGCTTTTTTTTAAATATTATTATCATTATTATTACTATTAATTATTCTAATATATTTGTTAGTGCATAGCGCAAACGTGGCCTGAAAAATCTTGAATATTTTGGGCAGATTCGCAACACTTATTTAAAATGAGACGGAAATTTTAGCTACGTTTTTAATGACAAACGCTATTTTTATTTCTCCACATGGATTAATTTTCATATTCCTCCTGGCCAAAAAAATGAAAGAAGTTTAGGCACACATAATATATGGCAATAAAAAGAATGTGTCACTGGCCACTAAAATGGTCATAAAGTAACAAAATTTTATTGTAAAAAAATGAACTCATGAGGTTGCTAAATAACTCAGAATCACACAAAGATAATAACTTTTATCATGGAAATTTTGGGAAGTGTGAGAGAAAATTTTGGGGAAAAATTAGGGTGTGGTAGCATTCATAATATATAGTAGTAGTTGTAAATGCAACCATAAATTTGTATTGGTAGCGTTTTTGTAACCGCGACAATATAACTGATACTGTAGGTATGATATGTTATAGTAGCGTATATTTATAAACAGTTGCGGTTATAAACGCTACCATAAATATCTTTTAGTAGCGTTTATATAACTGATACAAATTAAGCGCTATCATATGCATGATATAGTGTAGTGCTTTCTCGTTCATCCCTTTTCTGTTAACTGCTTTTGTGCCTCTAGGCAGTCCACAAAACAATAGAGCTTTAGTGAAGTCCTCCTCTTCGAGGTAATCGACCTCTTCACAAGCAGGAAGCTGCAAGTACCATGTCAGGAGGGAAGCCTTCACTTTGACTTTGGTCGAATGAACTTTGCTCTTGATAATAGTATCTTCCCTGCAAATCTTGGCATTCTGAAAGAACTCAAGAACATCTTTGTCATAAACCTTGCATGGGTGCTCTAGCACGAAAGAAAGGCCTGCTGTTTCCAACATGAGAATCACATTCCTGAAACTCGTCTGAAGCAGAGGCAAACTGATGCAGTCCTACGTGTCGAGGTGTGCACGTCAGTTTTGGCGACGGTTCACTCAAGCCCTTTCCGATCACTCACGCGCATGCAAGAATTCTCATTCATTCCAATATAGCAATTTAAATCGCAACACATGCACAATATACACCAAGAGAAACCCGACCAAAACGGCGATTCGGAAAGTGGTCATATTTACTCCTAAAAGAACGAAAGCATAGGATTACCCCAATCCTTTTAGCGTCAAAACAAGGAGGTACCCACTCCAATCAATGTCACAATAAAGATTTACCAAATCAGTTAATTCTCAAGAACGATCGAAAAATACGCAAAAGCTTCGATTTAAAACCCGCAAAAATCCAATGGTTTTGAAGGCAACGCCGGCCTCGTTCACCACACAAAACTACCTACTAAGAATCACACACAAGAGAGTAGACAAAGTCGTTACCCCAAGATCACTAGGAGTTTTCGGTGAAGAGTCTCTCTACCACGGATCTACCGAAGTCACACCGAGCGGAAGAGTTCCTTGCCAACACTTCAACGATGACGCACTGTGGAGCTTACAGCGGTGGAGCAGTGGTGCCGAGACCAAGAGGGTTGGCCAGGTGCAGGGAAGAGGTCGGCGACAGGTCGGAGAGAGTGGTTCAGTTCTCAGATCTTGAAATCGTGGAGGTGGGTTGTGCAGAGAGGGCAAGGTGTTTAGCCAGAGCTTGGAGTCGATCGACGAGGAGGGCGACTACCGGAGCGGTTGGGGGCGGTGACAGTTCGGGTAGGGAGTAGCCCTTGGATTCACACTAAGGGACGGTTGAGTCACTCCACGGGGAAGGGGAGGTCGCCGAAGTCGCACCAACGACAGATTAGGCGAGTCACACGCTAGGCGGAGGAGGGGCGGCTGAGTCGCACAGCTCACTATAACCCTATGAGGAAAGCTCTACACGGCTTGTTCTTTTCTTTTGTCTAAAATCTCATCTGCTTGCTTTCATTTCCATCACACATATATATAATATTTTACATAAAAATTAAAATTCCCTAAATTAACTAACTTTAACAAGCAGCCATTTACAAACTATCATTAATAACATTAACTGAAACTAACTGGAGATTAGACTAACTAACTAGCACATATAATAGCCATCCAAGAGCTATGCGGCCACATGAGGGCGTGCACGAAGGTCGTATCGGTGAACATCTTTGTTGTCTTGAATGTTGCGGCGACGCGGGCGCGAGCGGAGATTGTAGCGGCGAATATCTTCAAACATTTGCGGGACGACGCCATCAATCCTCCCCTGGTCAAAAACACTCATCACAGGTGAGTGGTCACGACGATAGCGTTGGAGAATGCAACATCCAAGCATTCCAAAACAGTCTCGGGAAGCCAAGAATGATCTGAAATAGGGCGGTCACGCCAACGAACAAGATAGTGGTGGAGACCACCGTCCGCGAAGGGAACAACTTCATCGTCCAGAATCTTGTAAAGCACAAATGAGGTTTTTGAAAACCTTGGAAAATTGTCAGCATCAACTGAAATATTAGCGGCAAAACCACCATCCCAAGTAACGATGGTAAGATCCGCAGGCAAGAGAGACACGGGAACACGCTCACCCCCTAACCCCAAATAAGAAGTCAACGCATTAGAAGAAGATAATGGAGTGTGAAGTAATTCTGGTGGTGGGGAGACATATGACATTAACTCCGAAACAATGAAAATAGGGGAAATACCCCAATCAGCAGGTAAATCTAAAACACACGCATTGTTTCCCAATTTCTTGAAAATTTGAAAGGGGACGGCTCTCCTATTGGCCAACTTCTTGACGGTGTCCATGGGCAACCACGCCGGGATCAAATGAACCAAAACCAAATCATCAACAGTAAAAGTAGAAGCTCTCCGATGTATATTACCATGTGATTCATAAGAAGCATATTGAGTGGTTAACTCTTCTTGAACACACTTGTGGAGATCGAGAACGTGTTGAGCGAATTTTTGTGCAAAGTGACATGAATTGTACGTAGGAAGTGGTGGAAGCAAACACAGTGGCACAAGGGCTTTGTAACCAAGCACCAACTCATTCGGTAGTAACCCGGGAGATCGATTCATAGAATCGTTATATGCGAGTTGGCAAGGGCGACAACTACTAATAATTTTTTGTGCAAGTTACCTTGAATGTGGCCAATAAGATTTATTTTCCACTAAAGTAATAGTCTTATCACGACCGAATTGACCGCCATGGCCACCGCAATGTATCACCCAATATATTAAGTGATGTAGAGACGAGTGTGGGATACACAACTTGGAATGTCTAAATTGATAGTCATCCCCTTCCTGAATCCAAATTTGGAGGTGGTCACCCGTAAGATCTAACTTGTGGAAAATCATGACACTGAATAATACATCCAATAAACCATCTAAACGAGGAATGGGAAAACGATGTTTTATGATAATTTTATTTATTACGCAACTATCCACACACATGCACCCAGGTTCGAGTTTCTTGAGTGCAAGTGAGGCGTGGACGACACTAAGACTCGTGTTATGTCTACTAAAACCTCTCTGGAGACAATCTGAAATTTGACTTTGCCACTCTTGATGTGCCGCGGGGTTCAACCTATAGTGGGGAAGATTTGTTACGGAAGAGCTCGACATGAAATCTAGAGTGCATTGAATCTCTTTACGCGGGGGTAATGTAGAGGGTAGCTCATCTAGATAAACATTTGTATATTCCTCTAATAACGTCCTCAATTCAAGCGTAAATCTTCCAAAATAATGGCTTCATTTTTAGTTTGCATGAGTACCAACGCATAAAAAATCCCACCTAAAAAGGAATCACGACTAAGCTCTTTACGACCAAGTAAGCTTAGTGTCTTTTTTTCTACGGGGAGAGCGGTATCCTTAGCGGGGCTAGCGGGATCCTTAGGCAGAGTGGGTTTCAAAGTGATCGTCTTGTCAATAAATTTAAATTCATATACATTAGCTCTCCCAAAATGAATCAAATCATGATCAAATAACCAAGGGCAACCAAGAAGAACATGGCAAGCATCTATGAGAATCACATCGCACCAAATATCTTCCGAATACGACTTGATGGTAAGGGGTACAAGACATCTTCGTGTAATGGGAAGAGACATTTTGTTGACCCAAGCTACTTGATAGGAGTGGGGGTGGGGCTCCGTAGTGAGCTTCATATGCATAATGGCACTTTCGGATATGACATTCATACAACTATCACTGTCTATAATCAACTTGCATAGTTTCTCACCGCTCTTAAAAACCAACGAGAAGATGTTGGTGCGGTGCCAATCATCCGTCACACGTGGGGTGGACAAGATACAATGCATCACCATTAGGTTATTGTCCTCTTCCATGTCACTAGGGAATCCGCCCGATTCCGACTCATCTGTAGCCTCGTAGATAAACTCGAGTGTTTCACTAGTAGGCTCGACGACGACTACGGTCTTCGTCTTAGTTTGGCATTTAACGGCGTAGTGGCTGGTTACACCGCAAGCATAACAAGTGGCATTAGTCTTACTAATCTTGCCTACAGGAATGTGCTCACCTTGGGGATTCTTAGCGTCCCTAGCCGTGATAACAATGTTAGAGGAATCCGTGGTCTTAAACTTCCCTTTGTCATTATAGGTGGAGGTAGAGGAGCCCATAACATCTTTGTCTTTATATGAGTTGTTTTAAGTTTTGGATTTAGAGGCTGTGTTTTTCAATATCTAGAGCGACGTTAAAAGTAGTATTCAAATCAGTGTGATCGTAGCGTAAGAGCTTCTTTTGGATATCGTAACTAAGGCCCTTACGGAACCTAGATAGTGTGACTTCCGACATCTTCTAGACCTCACATCGGACCATCTTATCCTTAAGATCTCCCATATAGTCGGCTATAGACCTATCGCCTTGCCGAAGGGTAGCTATCTCATCGAACATTTGAGTGCGATGATAGGTGGGAACGTATTGATCCTTGAGAAGATTTTTCATAACATGCCAACTGACAGGGGGACACCATTCTCAACTCCGAAACGTCGCTCCTCATTTAACCAAAATATTTTGGCTCGTCCCGTTAACTTCATCCTAGCCACTTGAACTTTTTCTGGGTCCACTAGGTGATGCCATTCAAAATTGCACTCTATATCCATAACCCAATTGAGAAAAATTTGTGGTTCTTCTAATCCGTCGTAGGTGGGGGCATTAATTTTAATAGAGTGAGTAAGGTCGACATCTCGTTCAGGGCGACGAGGTTGTAGTCGAGCATGTGGATACAAATCATCGTAGTCGTCGTCCTCGTGGTGGTGGTGATGGTTGGGTGGCCTATGACCTGTAGGTGGTGAGGGGGTTCGGTTGGCCAAGAGTTGGGCCATCATTCCCCGGAGTTCCCCCAGTTGTTGATTTATCTCAATGTGAAAGTCATCAACCGGAGTGGGGTTTTGATTTGGGTGTCGTTCCTCGTCCATACTCGACGAGGATGTGTGATACTCGTGACTGGAGTTGGTGTGATACTCGTGACCGGATCTAGTGGGCATGCGTCATGCGATTTGCAAGGAATTTTTTTTGTTTGAAAATAATTTCGTGCACACGTGAAGCCTAGCGTGAAATAGTGCGGACCGGGGCCAAGTTAAAAAATTGGCCAACCTCCCTCTGATGCCAAATTGATACATGCCTACGTGTCAAGGTGTGCACGTCGGTTTTGGGAACAGTTCACTCAAGCCCTTTTCGATCACTCACATGCGTGCAAGAATTCTTAACCATTCCAATATAGCAATTTAAATTGCAACACATGCACAATATACACCAAGAGAAACCTGACCAAAATGACGATTCGGAAAGTGGTCGTATTTACTCCCAAAAGAACGAAAGCATAGGATTACCCCAATCCTTTTAGCGTCAAACAAGGAGTTACCCACTCAAATCAATGTCACAATAAAGATTTGCCCAATACGTTAATTCTCAAGAATGATCGGAAAACACACAAAAGCTTTGATTTAAAACCCGCAAAAATCCAATGGTTTCGAAGGCAATGTCGGCCTTGTTCACCACACAAAACTACCTACAAGGAATCACACACAAGAGAGTAGAGAAAGTCGTTACCCCAAGCTCACTAGGAGTTTTCGGTGAAGAGTCTCTCTACCACGGATCTACTGAAGTCACACCGAGCGGAAGAGTTCCTTGCCAACACTTCAACGATGTCGCACCGTGGAGCTCCCAGCGGCGGAGCAGCTGTGCCAATACCAAGAGGGTCGGCCGGGTGCAGGGAAGAGGTCGTAGATGGGTCGGAGAGAGTGGTTCCGTTCTCAGATCTTGAAATTGTGGAGGTGGGTTGTACAAAGAGGGAAAGGTGATCAACCAGAGCTTGGAATCGATCGGCGAGGAGGGCGGCTGCGGGAGCGGTTGGAGCAACAATAATTTTGGTAGGGAGTAGCCCTAGGCTTTGCACTAAGGGAAGGTGGATTCACACCACCAGGAAGGGGAGGTCGCTGGAGTTTCACCGACGACGGATTAGGCGAGTCACACGCCAGACGGAGGAGGGGCGGCTGAGTCACACATCTCACCGTAACCCTAGGAGGAATGCTCTTCACGACTTGTTCTTTTCTTTTGTACAAAATCTCATCTGCCTGCTTTCATTTCCATCACACACATATATATAATGTTTTACATACAAAATAAAATTCCCTAAATTAACTAACTGTAACAAGCAGCCATTTACTAACTATCATTAATAACATTAACTGAAACTAACTAGAGATTAGACTAACTAGCACATGGCCATCCAAGAGCTATGCGATCACATGAGGGCGTTCGCGAAGGTCATAGCAGTGAACATCTTTGTTGTCTTGAATGTTGCGGCGACGCAAACACGAGCGGAGATTGTAGCGGAGAATATCTTCAAACATTTGCTGGACGACGCCATCACAAACCATATTCGAACTAGTTTTATACCCCCTAGCAAACCACTGGTGCTACGTGGGGCCATGGAGAATCAGACAGCAAACAGAATGATAAATCGGCTCTGGACTGAACTGTCGGACTGGAACTGGATTTCTTCTACTGACAGAAATGGCGAGAACAAGTCAGCGACGGGATAAAACCTCTGGATGAAATCGCCGGGAGTCACTGCTGAAATATCTGAACTTACTTGAACGACTTGTACTGACCTAATCGAAGAAGAACAAAACCAGTGCGACGGGAGGAAGATGATGAATAGTACCGGGAAAACGAATCGTCGAAAGGAAGACAGTTCAGCGAGACGACTTTCTAGCTTCGACGAAATGTTACGGTTTGTCCCTAACCCTTATAATATATATATAATTTAAATTTGACTTGGGAAAGGCATGTACCCGATAAGTCGTGACTCTTTGGATCCAATATAGGAAAGAAATTTTTGGACCTTAGTAAAATTCGGTGATATTAACCAGACGCAGAGTCAGATTCATCGAGATTAGCCATGTATTTCCGACGAATCGCCGAGTTCTCCTGACTGATATTCGACGAATTTGCCTTGGACAAATTTTTCTACTTTTTGAAGAATTTCTCGAGTTAATTCCTGTTTACTTGGCCATCTTCACGAGTGCTTGTCTAGCATGCCCAGTTCCATTTTTAAAAATGAGAACTTGGCCTCGTCCAACGGCTTCGTGAAAATTTCTGCGACCTGCTTATCCGTCGGGACGTAGCTAAGAGCTATGTCCTTGTTCTCCACATGCTCCTGGATGAACTGATATCTGACTTCAATATGCTTTGTCCGGCTATGAGATACTGGATTATTTGCGATCGATATTGCACCAGAGGAGTCGCAATACATTGGAATCTCTTTAAACTTAAGGTTGCAGTCCTCGAGCCGATTCGTGATCCACAGAAGTTGTGCTCAACAACTACCTGCAGAGATACACTCTAACTCGACAGTGGAAGTTGCAACACAATTCTGTTTCTTGTTGCTTCATGAAATAAGCCTTCTTCCGAGGAATTGACACATCCCAGAAGTGCTTTTCCTATCATCCCTACTACCTACAAAATCTGCATCTGAAAATCCAATTAGCTTTACATCATTACTTCTTGGGTACCATAAGACAAGATTAGGTGTACCCTTAAGGTATTTTAAAATTTGCTTTGCAGCGACGTAATGAGATTCCTTCATGTTCACCTGAAATCTAGCGCACACATATATTAAGAACATTATGTCAGGTCTACTGGCAGTAAGGTAGAGCAATAATCAAATTATGCTTCTGTACTTAGTTTCATCAAAAAGTTTCTCTTTCCTATCCTTATCTAGAGATATAGTTGAACCCATTAGAGTCCTCATTGAGGTTGCATTCTCCATTACAAATTTCTTTAGTAACTCCTTGGTGAACTTCGTTTGAGAGATGAAAATTCCATCATATTGTTTCACCCGGAGTCTTAAGAAATACTCCAGCTCTCTCATACTGCTCATTTCAAACTTCCCTTGCATAAGTTTGGAAAACTTCTTGCAAAGGCTGTCTTCCGTAGAGACAAAAATAATGTCGTCGACATAGATTTGCACTGGCAAAATCTTGCCTTTTACTTCCCTAAGAAATAATGTCTTGTCTATCTTTCCTCTTGTGAACTTATTCTCAAGAATAAAGCTAGACAACATCTCATACCAAGCTCAGGGAGCTTGTTTTAAGCCGTAAAGAGCTTTATTAAGAAAATAAACGTATTCTGGGAAAGTCGAGTTGACAAAACTTGGAGGTTGAGCAACATATACTTCCTCTTTCAGATTCCCGTTAAGGAATGCTGATTTTACGTCCATTTGATAGACCTTGAACCCTTTGAGGGCAACATATGCAAGAAACAACCTGATCGCCTTGAGCCTGGCCACTGGAGCAAAAATCTGGTCGAAGTCGATCTCTTCTTCTTGTCTGTATCCTTGTGATATAAGCCTGGCTTTGTTCTTTATAATTACGCCATTCTCGTCCAGCTTGTTTCTGAATACCCATTTGGTGTCGATCGCGTTCTGTCCCTTGGTCCTGGGCACCAACTCCAAGACTTTGCACCTTTTAAACTGGTTGAGCTCATCTTGCATTGCCATGATACAAGAGGCATCCTTGTTTGCTTCTTCAAACTTTTTTGGTTCAGCCCGAGACAAATAACTAAGATACAATATCTCGTTAGCTGTACCTCTTCTGGTTCTAACATCATTGCCTGACTCTCCAATGATTTGATCAGCAGGGTGATCTCTGAGGTTTCTGAACACTAGGTTTCTTCCTCTTCCACTGGCAAGTTCTACCGTATCAGGAGCATCCTATGTGGTTGGTTCATCTAGTTGTTCTTCATCCATCATACTTGGATCGACGATCTTGACTGAGCTTGGAGCATCTTCCTTGACCGCTTATTCCAAGCTTAGTTCTTTGAACATGGTACATGCATCTTCACCAACAACACTAGACGAGCTGCTTTGGAGAAGGCTTGTTTCATCAAATACAACATTAATAGACTCCTTTACTACCAGGGTTTTCTTATTAAAAATCCTTTATGCCTTAATATGGCTACTATACCCTACAAAAATAGCTTTAAAACATTTGTCACTAAATTTTGTGTCGTAATACTTTCCATTATTAAGTACGAAGCATTTACTTCCAAAGATTCTAAAGTAGGATACAGACGGTTTTCTGCCCTTCAATAGTTCATAGGGAGTCATATGATGGTGTTTGTTGATTAGTGATCTGTTTTGCACGTGACAAGCTGTGTTAACTGCTTCGGCCTAGAAGTACTATAGTAGTGAAGCATCATTCAACATAGTGTACATGCTTCAATTAGGATTTTATTCTTTCTCTCAACAACTCCATTTTGTTGTGGAGTACGCGGGGAGGAAAACTCATGAAAGATACCCTGACTTCCACAGAATTTTGTCACGACACCAGACTCAAATTTTGTACCGTGGTCACTTCTGATTTTGACCACTGAGTAGTTTAATTCGTTCTGAATTTGCCTAACAAAGTTAGTGAAAAAATCAAAGGTTTCTGACTTGTGTTTCAGAAAGAACACCAAAGTAAAGCGTGAGTAGTCATCAACAATAACTAATGTATAGACTTTACCTCATAAATTGTGAATTGACATGAAACCAAATTGTTGGGTACATTGGAAAATGTGTACCTGATTTGAAGAAGCCCAACTTAGCTCAATGATATACATCAATGTGTATTTGATGTTGTTTTGAGTTGACATGTGCAGGTGAAGAATTAATAAAGTATGCAGAAAAATTCTAAGTCCAAGTGTCGACACAGAGAAGGATGTGTCGACACATAGAAGAAATTAGTCGACACAACACTGGGAAGCAGTGTCGACACATAGCAGTTAGTCTACAACAATACTGGGAAAGTGTGTCGACACAGAAGAAGTAAGTCGACACAACACTGGGAAGCAGTGTCGACACAGAAGAAGTAAGTCGACACAACACTGGGAGTTTGTGTCGACACAGAAGAAAAGCGTCGACCTCAACATTGGGAAAATGTGTCGACACAGAAGAATATAGTCGACCTCAAGTTTGTCGACACCAGCAGGATGTGTCGACACAGAAGAATATAGTCGACCTCAAGTTTGTCTACACCAGCAGAATGGGTCGACACATTGTGATTGAGTCGACATATTATAGCAGGGTTAAAAGAAGACTGTGTCGACACCTGAAGGCTAAGTCGACACTTACTAAGTTATGATTCTACAACAACTGTGTCGACACACAAGACTTGTGTCGACACACTGAAGAGTCAAGACCAAGTTATTTTCAGAAGAAGCTGTGTCGACTCAAAGGCAACTTAGTCGACATCACTGAAGACTGTGTCGACACCAAAGTCAATTGTGTCGACACAGATAGACAGATGGTCTCGACACTTTCTGACAGACTGTCTCGACAACTTGTGGTTCAAGACTAAGGCACAGGACTTGTTTGAAGACTTGACAGCTGTGGGTTGCCACCGGTTAACTGAAGCTGTCAGACTTGTCACAAAACGGTTAAAAACCGGATCAGCCGGTTACCATGAAGAAAGTCTATAAATAGACAGATTCAGAAGGAGAAAGTAACTTTTTAAAAAACATTGATAAGAATCAAAAAGTTGAGAAGGATTACAATCCAATTCATTTCAAGAAAGTGCTAGGCACTTAAGAAGATCTTCTCCGGAAGATCTAAGAAGACTATCTAAGGATAGATCAAAGAAGAGTTCTAATCAGAATTCAGAAGAATCATTCAAAGTGCTGGATAGAGAGAGATCAAGCCAGAATTTGAAGAAGAAGAAAGAAACCACCAGTGGATTCTCAAGAAGCTGTTTGGAAATCAACTCAGCTAAGTTCATATTCAAGAAGCTTTGAAGAAAGCTCAGATACAGTTGATTTCATCAGCTGATCAAGAATTGTCTTGGCCTTTTCTCTCTCAATTTAGGCAAGACAGTTAAATAATCTTTTCTATATTTCTGTAGGATCTGTTTACACAGATCTGAGTTGTAAGCCTGTGTTATAAAGGCTGAGTGTAGGAGTGTTGAACTCTGAGTGGTAGGGCTGTTTGCCTGAGTGTAGGAGAAGGGTCTTCTCTGAGTTGTAGGCCTTGGGGCAAGGCTGAGGTAGGGCTGTTGTGCCTGAGTTGTAGGAACCAGTTGGGTTCTGAGTTGTAGGATCTGTTGATCTGAGATTAGTGGAAGTTTGGCCGAATCTAGCATACTGCTAGATAGGTGAATGGGGAAAGTGGATGTACCCAGATCTTGGGGAACCACTATAAAACATTATGCAATCTGTGATGTTTTATTTTCTGTGATTGCTGTGATTATTGTGTTAGCCATTAAATTGAATTCTGCCTAGAAGTTTTTATAAAGAAGTAGAACCTATTCACCCCCCTCTAGGTGTTTAGGTTGTCTTGAAAGTAAAACTATCAAGTGGTATCAGAGCGAGGTTCCTCAAAAAGGACTTAACAGTCTGAGGTAGATCTGAAAGGCAGATTCAAGATTCAAGAAGATGGGTTCTGGAGAGAATCATAAGGAGCTAGGGTCTATGAAATTACCCATATGCAAGAAAGAAATTTTTGGAATTTGGAAAGAAAGAGTCAGACTGTTTATGGAAGCATCTGACCCAAGAATTTACATCACAGTACAGGAAGGCCCCTTCATTCCAATGAAGGTATCAGTTCTTGATGCAAATATCCAAACTCCAAAGAGTTATTCAGAAATGACCAAGGATGAAATCATCTTGGCAACCATGGATAAAAGAACTCAGAACATTATTGTTAGTGCCATAGATGATTCAACATTTCAGAATCTGATTCACTGCAAGACCTCCAAGGAGATGTGGGACACATTGATTGTCTACATGGAGGGATCTGAAGAAGTAAGGCTGGACAGGAAGTCTATGCTAAATCAGGAGTATGAAAGCTTTAGACAAGGAAAATCTGATAGCATAACTGAGTGCTATAAGAAATTCTATAGAATTGTGAATGAGCTAATATCCTATGGAAGAGTCTTCAGTACCTATGAACGGAATGACAAATTCTTAAGATCCTTATCAAAGGATTGGGATACAAAGATCTGTGCCATAAGAGAAGTGGCTAAATTGGCAGAGATATCTCCTCCAACCCTGTTTGGAAAGTTGCTATCCTATGAAATGTAACTTATGGTGAGGAAGGAGGAGGAAAGAAACTCAAGAGGAGAGCATAGAGAAAAGACTGTGGCATTCAATGCAGAAGCCACTAGAAAGAATAGGAGGATATCACCATCTCCTCCTAAGGAAGTTACAGAAGATAGTTCTGAAAGTTCAAACAAGGGTTCTGAAAGCTGTGATTCAGATGCAGATTTTGCTGCATTCACAAGACAATTCCAGAGGTTCTTGAAGAAGAAGCAGTGGAAGTCTAGGCCTTCCCCATCACAGCAAGTTGATGACTATTATAAGAAGAAAAGGTCATCAAGGAAAGAGAAGAGCAGATCAAAACCCAGCAAAGCCACTACTTCAAAGATTGTCTGTTATTGTTGCAATAGGCCTGGACATGTAGTGGCTGATTGTCCTGACAAGAGAAAGGAATCTTCAGAAAAGAAGAAGACTTATCAGAAAGACAAGAAGGAGAAATCCTTTGTAGCAAAGAAAGATAAGAGTCTATCAGACCAGTCAACTTCAGAATCAGGATCTGAAGCTGAAGCATATATTGGACTATATGCTGCATCTGAGGAAGAGGAGTTTATGCAGTTGCTAGACTCCATCAATGAACATCAATGCATGAGGTTGATGACAAGATCAGAAGAGGACATATGCCAGAATCAGTCTGGTCCTAATGAGGTAAAATGTCCTTCCAGTACATCTGTTTGTAGTACAAGTGAAGAATCAGCTACATCTGCATCAAGTGATGAAGATGCATCTGAATCTGAAGGAGATGTCTATCAATTGATAGATAAGTATGGGGACTTGTTGCAGGCCCTTAAGAAAAGCAAGAACCTGGTTAAATCTCAGGCTCAGGAAATTGCTGAACTAAGGGTTGCAACAACTGAGTTAGAAAAAGTCCTTGATCAAAAATTAAATGAAATTGCCAAGCTGAAGAATATAACTATTATTCAGATGGGCACAATTAATTATACTAATGATCAAGTGAAGAGTCTGGAGGCCAGACTTAGAATTGAAAGGGATTTAGTGGCTAGTTACTCTAAGCCAAAATCTGTCTTACCCTTGATAGATGAATTTGTCACTCAAAAGGGTAAGGCTGGATTAGGATTTAAAGGTAACTCCAGGGCTGGCAGATTCAAGAGGAAAGGCAAAGCTCCTGTTCAGCCACTAAACCTTTCAGTCCCCATAAAGTTTAGTAAGGTGAAAGTGCCTTCTAACAAATATGATCATGAAGACATTCAAGGTCATATTAAGACTAATGTTCTGAAGAACAAGGGTGTAAATGCAAGCAGGCCTACCTATGGTCATAAACCCAATGGTTTTAAGAAATCAGTAGGTGAAGTTGCAACAGCACCAGCAATGAACAAAAATTCTTCTGACAAGGATGTATCTAGATCTAGATACAATAAGTTTGAATGTTGGTGCTGTGGCAAGAGAGGCCATTTTGCATTAGACTGCTAGTATAACACAAGTGTTATAAAGAATAAGAGTCTACCTGTTAGAAGAGGTTATGATAGCTTTATTAATGCTAACCTGAACCAAGGACCCAAGACTTACTTGGGTTCTAAGGGAAAGTAATTCTGTATTGCAGGTGAATCCAAGTAACCATGCCCCTATATGGTACTTGGATAGTGGTTGTTCTAGGCACATGACTGGAACAAAGGGGCTGCTGAAGGAGTATTCATCTGTCAAAGATGGACCTAAAGTGATCTTTGGTGGATCTGAAAAAGGAGTCATCAAAGGGTTTGGTAACATTTCTTCTAACCTAATTATTATCACTCAAGTGGCTTATGTAAAAGGTTTGAAACATAATCTAATAAGCATAAGCCAGCTAAGTGATTTAGGATATGACATTTCATTTGTTAAAGATGGATGTCATATCAAGAGGTCAAGTGATCAAAAGATCATATTGACTGGGTATAGGAAGAGAAATGTATATTGTCTTAATTTTGAATGTGAGAATAAGGCTTCTCCCATCTGTCTTGTAGCTGATGACAATGCTTCTCATTGTGTTAAGTGGCACAAGAGATTGGCTCATCTAAACTACAAGACAATTGGCCAACTCTTTAGCAAAGAGCTAGTGAGGAATGGACCTCAAATTAAGTGTATAAAGGAAGGGATATGCTCAGCTTGTCAAAAGGGAAAGCAGACAAAATCCTCCTTTCAAAGCCTTGAAAACAAGGATTCTGTGAGGTGCTTATACCTCTTGCATATGGATCTTTTTGGTCCTATGCCAGTTCATAGTCTAGGTAGGAAGGTCTATACTTTTGTGGTTGTAGATGACTATTCTAGATTTACATGGGTGTTCTTTCTGAGACAAAAATCTGAAACCCCAAGTGTATTACTTAATTTTGTAAAGCAAATTCAGAATGAACTGAATAGTACAGTGGTCAAAATCAGAAGTGACCATGGTACTGAGTTTCAATCTGAAAGCATAACAAACTTGTGTAAAGACTTTGGGATTTTCCAAGAGTTCTCCTCACCTAGAACACCCCAGCAAAATGGAATTGCTGAAAGAAAGAATAGAACATTAATTGAAGCTGGTAGAACTCTATTGAGTGACACCTCTCTCCCAGAATATTTTTGGGCTGAGGCAGTTAACACTGCTTGTCATGTCATCAATAGGGCTTCTATCACCAAAAGCCACAGAAAGACTCCCTATGAGATTGTGAAAGGCAGAAAACCAAATCTATCCTATTTTAGGATCTTTGGTTGCAAGTGCTATATACTTAACAATGGCAAGTCATATTTGACTAAGTTTGCTGCCAAATCCCAGGATGGGATATTTGTTGGGTACAACACAAATAGTAAGGCCTATAGAGTCTTCAACTTAACTACTCAAGTTGTTGAAGAATCTGTGCATGTTGTATTTGATGAAACAAGATTAATCAATTGTGAGTTGTCTTGTAGATCAAATGACTCAACAGGTATAAGCAAGAGGATGGACAAGCTCTCCATTGCTGAAGCTTCAAAGGAAGATGGAGCATTGGAAAATGAAGGCTGCTGTCCAGGGGGAGTACAAGAGATAATGGAAGCTGATGAAAACCAAGAGGTTCAGCAAAATGAAGAAGCTGGAGATGCTCAACCTAAAGGGAATCTTCCTCCAGCTATAAGATATCTAAGAGATCATCCTGCTGATCAGATAATTGGTGATCCAAGACAAGGAGTGCAAACTAGAAGCAGAAATCAAAGCACAGTTTTGCATTCAAGTTTCTTGTCTCAAATGGAACCTAAGAAGTTTGAAGAAGCTATCCAAGACCAGCACTGGATTGATGCTATGCAAGAGGAGCTGAATCAATTCAGAAGGTGCAAAGTCTGGGAGCTTGTTCCTAAACCAAGAGGCCACAACATAATTGGCACCAAGTGGATCTATAGGAACAAGCTAGATGAAAGTGGGATAATAGTGAAGAATAAAGCAAGGTTAGTTGCAAAAGGATACAAGCAGGAAGAAGGGATTGATTTTGATCAAACCTTTGCTCCAGTAGCAAGGCTGGAGGCAATCAGAATGTTCCTTGCCTATGCAGCCTACCAAGACTTCAAAGTATACCAGATGGATGTGAAGTCAGCATTTCTGAATGGTGATCTTAAAGAAGAAGTATATGTAGAGCAGCCATCAGGTTTTGTAGATCCTCTTAATCCTGATTCTGTGTATAAGCTTAGGAAAGCTTTGTATGGGTTAAAACAAGCTCCAAGGGCTTGGTATGAAACCCTGTCTACCTTCCTCATTGAGAATAAATTCTCAAGAGGAAAGATAGACAAAACTCTATTCCTTAGGGAATCCAAAGGTAAGATCATCTTAGTTCAGATCTATGTTGATGACATAATCTTTGGATCTACTGAAAACAACCTTTGTAAAAAGTTTGCCAAACTTATGCAAGGGAAGTTTGAGATGAGCAGTATGAGAGAACTTAAGTTCTTCTTGGGACTCCAAGTAAGACAGACTGATGATGGATTGTCCATATCCCAGTCTAAGTTCACCAAAGAATTAATTAAGAAATATGGTATGGAGTCATCCTCCACCATGAGAACTCCTATGGGAATAAGTATGCCTATATGCAAAGATGAGGCAGGTAAACCTGTTGATGAATCATTGTATAGAGGAATAGTTGGGTCTCTACTATATCTCACTGCTAGTAGACCAGACATTATGTATGCAACATGTGTCTGTGCTAGGTACCAAGCTTGTCCTAAAGAATCTCATTATACTGCAGTCAAAAGGATTCTGAGATATCTTAAGGGCACACCTAATCTAGGTCTTTGGTACCCTAGGAATAGAGATTTTCAACTAACAGGCTATTCAGATGCAGATTTTGCAGGGTGTAGAGAGGATAGAAAGAGTACTACAGGTACTTGTCAATTCCTGGGAGAAAGACTAATATCATGGAGTAGTAAGAAGCAGACCAGTGTGGCAATTTCCACAGCTGAGTCAGAGTATGTTGCTGCTGGAAGCTGCTGTGCACAGCTATTGTGGATGCAGCATCAGCTTAAGGATTATGGTATTCAGGTAAATAGAACACCCCTTTTATGTGATTCTAAGAGTGCTATTTCTATTGCTAATAATCCAGTTTCTCATAGTAGAACTAAGCATATAGAAATCAAATACCATTTTCTTAGAGAACATGTAGAAAAAGGAGACATCTCATTGGAATTTGTAAAAACAGATTATCAAATAGCAGATGTATTTACTAAGCCTTTAGATGAAACCAAATTCAATAAATTCAAAATTGAATTAGGTATGTTAACCATTGATTAATGTATTAACAAAATCATTAACAATGCAAATGAAGTGGTATGTAAGTAAGTTAAAGTAATAACAACATAATTAAGTGTTAAAAAAGGACACATTGAAGTAACACTTACAAGTGGTGTTGAACCAACAGAAATTGGCTAAGTAAGAATGTGTCGACACATTCAGTAATTATGTGTCGACTCAGAGAAATAATGTCGACAAGTCAGAAATATTGTGTCGACACAGAGAATATGTGTCGACACTTAAGAGTTATATTGTCGACTTAACCAGAAATATAATGTCGACTCAACCAGGATAATGGTGTCGACACTTACAGAATATGTGTCGACACTTATCCTTAGAGTCGACACAGAATTTCTGTCTATCTACTATGTATCCAAGGTGTCGACATAACCACAAATTGGTGTCAACACATAGTAGGCTGAAGTAATGTCGAGACAATAGAAGTTTGTGTCGACACATTCCGTCTGTGTCGACACATTTAGTCTGTTTATGGCGCCTTTTGAACTTCTTTCAACAGAAGGTATAAATAGGTCAAAAACTCTTTCTGTCGACACGCTTCCAAGGTTTTCGAGACTAAAACCCTGTGTCGACAGTCTATCTTTCTCTCTTCTCTCAAGCTTTCTCGACGAATCGATGGCGCCAAGGATTGAAGACAACGTCAATGAAGGGTATGAGTTGGTGTGCCAGGCCTTTGCAGATGCGCCGCTAGATGTTCAAGGGGTTATCACCCTCCTCTCCGAGTCAGGGTTAGAATTTCTACTCTCAGAACCGACTAAAATCTGGAAGAAGGAGGTGCACGCGTTCTTTATCTCTGCATCAGTCCACTCAAATGGCCTTAAGATTAAGTCCAATGTTTGAGGGACTAAGGTCAAGATTACTCCAAGAAGCTTAAGAAAGATCTTTCAATTACAAGTAGTTGAGAATGAAGAGGAAGTTCCTAGTTCTAAGACAAGGGAAGCCCTTCAATGGTGTGGACTGGACTCGAGCATGAAGATTGGAGTTGCATTCAACAGGAAGGGTATGAATCAGCAAGGGAAGTTCTTATCTGAAATTGTTGGGAAAGTGATCCTCTGCAAGACAGGTGGACATGATAGGATTTCTGCCTATATGTTCAGCCTTATGACCAGGATTGTTTTTACAATTCCTACTGATTGGTCAGGAGTACTCTTTGACAAGATCAAAGAAGGAGTCAAGAAGCCCAACATGGCTAGAATCATGAGCTTATATCTCACTGGAGTGATTCCTGAAGTGATGCAGCAATTGCCAGGGACCAAGATCAATCATATGAGAAGGATGGATATGAGACTGTTCTCTAGGTGGGATAGGGTGCTGTCCAAGGATGTGCCTGAAGAGAGCAGGCCAGACACCCCTGTGAAATCCCCTTCTCAAACTCAAGAAAATGAACAACAACAAGAAGACCCACTCAGGACACAGGTTGAAGAACAGCCTGACTCAACTATAGTCCAGCAAGTGTCAACACCTGCACAGATGCAGGGGGAGCCAGTTCACTCTCCTGCTCAAAATGTATCTACTCCTGATCAGGTACAAGTGTAGGGGGAGCTAATGTATTTTACTATAAAAGACATTGCTCATATTCTTATTACTGCACAGGTTCAGGGGGAGCTAGTGTCCACTCCTACTCTAGATACTACAATTACTGAACGAGTACAGGAGAAGCTGTTGTCAGTACAAGTGCAAGAGGAAGCACAGTTAGACTTATCTCAAGATTTAACTGGTGCAGAAGAAACAGCTCAACTGGAATTTACTCTGGAGGAGTTATTCCCTGATGCTGATACTACTACTGATAAAGTAGGAGGAGGACCAGATATTGAGAAGTCCATAGGTATGGAAATTGATCAGAAAGCTGAAGTTGAGCCACAGGTTGAGGGGGAGCCAGTGGATGTTGAGACTGAGCAACAGGTCACTGGGACAGCTACACTTCATCCTCCTCAAGAAAGAGTTCTCCTAGATACTTCGTCTGATACTGAAACTGAAGAAGCCAGGATGGCCAAGAAAAGAAAACTTGTTGTATTTAAGAGAAGAAGCAAGAATTATAAGCAGGCTTGACAGACAACACCTCAACAAGTATCTCCTGCCTTTGATCATAACAAGTTTATGGTAGATCTACAGGTGAAATTGGATGAACAAAGAATGGCTCTGGAAAAGTATGTTGATGAAAATAGCAAGTCTATGCAGTTTGACTTAGCTCAGGATATAAAGTCCATCCAGTTTCAAGTCAACATGCATAAGACAGAAATGACAGATTGCTTCCAAAAGGGAGGCCATGCTGTGGTTTATCTAGCTCAACAACAGGAGGCTATTACTAAAAAGGTAGATGATATTGTCCTGAAGCAAAGCTATGTCTTGGAAAATCAGTTAAGAATGAATGATAATTTAACTGAATCTCATCATGAGATAATAAAGGAATTGAAAAAGATTGTTCCAGGTCTGCCTGCAGATAAAACAAAAGAAATGGAAGATTTTGATAAGAACTTTCAAGCTGCTATTGCTTCTGTTAAGACTGCAATCACTACCTCTCAAAAAGAAATATCTGAAAAGCTTCAAAAGTTAAAACCATTTTTTAAAGAGGGTGTCAATTATCTGGATGGACAAATCAGATTTCAAAAGGAAGATCTCAGAGATCATATGACCAGAGAAGTCATAAAGGGGGAGAGGTTATTGATTCATGCAGGCCAAGAACACTCTAAATGGGTGACAAATAGTATAAGAGCCACCTTGGGATGTCCACCCTTGTGTGATGATGATATGATGGCTGAATCAGGCATTCAAGCAGGACTACTTGAAGGCAACCAACCTGAGGTTGCCCAAGTTATTTACCCCCCTTCTGATTTTGATATTCTGGATAAGCAAGTGCAGGATATGTATAGTCCTCCAAAGGAGGTGAATAATGTTGTGATTGAGAAAGTTGAGATGCCAGAGGCCTTCCTGAAAGAACAGCAAGATGCTCTATTAGCAAAGAAGAGATTTAGAGAGCAGGCTGCACTTAAGCCAGATTATGAGCAGTGGAGTCCTACTTCAAGGAACATAATACTCACTGCATGGAAGGCTGTACAAGACAAAGTTCATGAGAGAGGGAAGTGGTACAATGAGATAGAATGGCAGAAGTATGAGGCAAGACAGGAAGCTATAGTACAATTCAGAAGGAAAGCTAAGCTGGGAGGCTGTCACCAGATGCTAAGGAGCCAAGCAAGTACTTCCCAAAGCCTTTTCACTATTTTGAAAGGCAAAGGCTCAAGGAAGAAGCTCAGAAGAAAGCTGATCTAAAAGGAAAGAAGATAGCTAAAGAATCAGAAGCTCCTGTGACAGCTAAAATTCAATCTGGCAAAGGGATTATCATTAAAGAGCCTGATCAATCCTGATTGTGTTTTAGTTCCTTCATAATGTTTTGTAATGTTGTGATGTGATCATTAAATGTAAAACAATGTAGTCAAACATTACCCAGTAATAAACAAAATATTGTTTAAATCTGTGATAGATTGTTTTATCTATGATGTTTTTATTATTTTGTTTATAATTAAGTATCCCTGTATTTTTGTCATATATCATCATTTAGTACTGTTTATAAATGGTGTATATCATTGGCTATAGGGTTATGACTTCTCCAAATAGGGGGAGATTGTTGGGTACATTGGAAAATGTGTACCTGATTTGAAGAAGCCCAACTTAGCTCAATGATATACATCAAGGTGTATTTGATGTTGTTTTGAGTTGACATGTGCAGGTGAAGAATTAATAAAGTATGCAGAAAAATTCTAAGTCCAAGTGTCGACACAGAGAAGGATGTGTCGACACATAGAAGAAATTAGTCAACACAACACTGGGAAGCAGTGTCGACACATAGCAGTTAGTCTACAACAATACTGGGAAAGTGTGTCGACACAGAAGAAGTAAGTCGACACAACACTGGGAAGCAGTGTCGACACAGAAGAAGTAAGTCGACACAATACTGGGAGTTTGTGTCGACACAGAAGAAAAGCGTCGACCTCAACATTGGGAAAATGTGTCGACACAGAAGAATATAGTCGACCTCAAGTTTGTCGACACTAGCAGGATGTGTCGACACAGAAGAATATAGTCGACCTCAAGTTTGTCTACACCAGCAGAATGGGTCGACACATTGTGATTGAGTCGACACATTATAGCAGGGTTAAAAGAAGACTGTGTCGACACCTGAAGGCTAAGTCGACACTTACTAAGTTATGATTCTACAACAACTGTGTCGACACACAGGACTTGTGTCGACACACTGAAGAGTCAAGACCAAGTTATTTTCAGAAGAAGCTGTGTCGACTCAAAGGCAACTTAGTTGACATCATTGAAGACTGTGTCGACACCAAAGTCAATTGTGTCGACACAGATAGACAGATGGTCTCGACACTTTCTGACAGACTGTCTCGACAACTTATGGTTCAAGACTAAGGCACAGGACTTGTTTGAAGACTTGACAACTGTGGGTTGCCACCGGTTAACTGAAGCTGTCAGACTTGTCAGAAAACGGTTAGAAACCGGATCAGCCGGTTACCATGAAGAAAGTCTATAAATAGACAGATTCAGAAGGAGAAAGTAACTTTTTAAAAAACATTGATAAGAATCAAAAAGTTGAGAAGGATTACAATCCAATTCATTTCAAGAAAGTGCTAGGCACTTAAGAAGATCTTCTCCGGAAGATCTAAGAAGACTATCTAAGGATAGATCAAAGAAGAGTTCTAATCAGAATTCAGAAGAATCATTCAAAGTGCTGGATAGAGAGAGATCAAGCCAGAATTTGAAGAAGAAGAAAGAAACCACCAGTGGATTCTCAAGAAGCTGTTTGGAAATCAACTCAGCTAAGTTCATATTCAAGAAGCTTTGAAGAAAGCTCAGATACAGTTGATTTCATCAGCTGATCAAGAATTGTCTTGGCCTTTTCTCTCTCAATTTAGGCAAGACAGTTAAATAATCTTTTCTATATTTCTGTAGGATCTGTTTACACAGATCTGAGTTGTAAGCCTGTGTTATAAAGGCTGAGTGTAGGAGTGTTGAACTCTGAGTGGTAGGGCTGTTTGCCTGAGTGTAGGAGAAGGGTCTTCTCTGAGTTGTAGGCCTTGGGGCAAGGCTGAGGTAGGGCTGTTGTGCCTGAGTTGTAGGAACCAGTTGGGTTCTGAGTTGTAGGATCTGTTGATCTGAGATTAGTGGAAGTTTGGCCGAATGTAGCATACTGCTAGATAGGTGAAGAGGGAAAGTGGATGTACCCAGACCTTGGGGAACCACTATAAAACATTGTGCAATCTGTGATGTTTTATTTTCTGTGATTGCTGTGATTATTGTGTTAGCCATTAAATTGAATTCTGCCTAGAAGTTTTTATAAAGAAGTAGAACCTATTCACCCCCCTCTAGGTGTTTAGGTTGTCTTGAAAGTAAAACTATCACAAATAAATCCATATGGAGTAAATACAAATTCCTAGAATCTTTTTCAGAAATGCCCTTAAAGGTAGCACTTGTCTGCTTACTCATCTAGCATGCATGACATGGACTCTCTTTAAGAAACTTAATGATGGGGGAATCACACACTAAGTTGTGAGAAAATAATAAGTTTATTGTTTTGAAATTAATACGTGTTAATCTCTTGTGTCATTGGTCACAAAGAGACACACTACTTTTAGCTAAAATGCACATTGGTGTAGAGCTGTCTAGACATAGAAAATTTAAATAAAAGATGTTTCTACTCCGAGTGCCTGTTAAGATTAACTCCAGATTTGCAGACGATTTTATCAGGCACTTGTTCTTGTAGAACTCAACGATGTAGCTTTTGTCACATAATTGACTTATGCTTATCAGATTATGTTGTAATCCTTCAACATACGCCACGTCTATGAAAGATACTATGCTGTTGGAAATCATATCGTAGCCTTTAGTGATTCCCCCATCTGACCATCCAAAGATGACCTTTGGACTATCTTCAACTGGGGTAAATTCTCGTAGTAGGCTTCTTGTCACAGTCATATGCCGAGAGCATCCACTGTCCAAATACCAGATCGAAGTTTTATTGGCCTTTGGACCTACTTGCAATCATAAATCATTTTAACTTAGGAATCCAAACATATTTGGGTCCTGGGTTCTTTGTTAGCTTGACACAACTAGGAACATTAATGTTGCGAGTGGTCGGTCTCGCGTTGTTAACTCGTGGAGCTTCAAAATTAGCAGGATTAAACCAACAATCTGCGCCAAAATGACCAATTTTCCAATAGTCAAACATTTTGTACCTTCTCTTGTACTTATGCTTTATCTTTTGTACGAGAGGTCTAGTAGGGGATACAGACTTGGATGTGGAAGCCTCCTAATTGCAGCACACACAAGACTTCTCAGTTACCTTAACCATATGTACAATAGTTTTGGCTTTAGGTGCCTTCTTAAAATTAGGTCCATGAACATAAGGACCTTACTCCTTTAGAGTTATCTCTTTGTAAGGAGCCTTAAAAACACTTGCCCCAAAGTCTCAGGGATGGGTCTATCCTTGATAACACTTCTTAGGCTCTACATAGGCAGGCCTAGCGAAGTGCCCATAGGACATCTCAGAGTCATATTTGTTCGTGGGGAAAATAACCTTCTTAAAAGAGGGTTGACTCTGAGGTGCCTTTCCTTTACCTTTGGAGACCGCTCTCTTAGCAACCTTACCTTTTTCAGCTACGTGTCCAAGACCACTGCCCTTCTTTGGAGCAGAAAATTCATCGATGAGAGAGAGAATAGTTCTCGGCTTGGAGTAGCTTTCAATAAGTTTCCTCTCCACCAAGAGCTTTTCTTCTAGCTCATCTAAGTATTTCTCCTTTAGGCTTAATGTCTCAGCCCAGCATTTCAATTCCTCTTTCAAGGAGTGGACTTCATCTCTAAGAGGAAGTAATTTTGCAAGTTCCTCCTCCAGGCTTGTTTCCACTGCCTTGAGAGAGGAAATTTCTTTTGCTTGCTTTTTGACTATCTTATAGCATTTGTCAAAAGCTTTCAAAAGTTCCTGATGCTCAGCCATCATGCAAGTCAGAATCGTCTTCCTCAGAAGAATAGCCTTCATGAACATTAGTTGACGTTTCTGTTGGGTATTGTATCCACAATAACCCTTATTTGAAGAAGGTTCCAGTCAAGCTAAGATGAATTGTGACTGTATTTGATATGCTAGTTTAGTTATGTACTTGCAGGTTTTCATTGCTAAGTGCATACCAATGTCAGGTTATAGTGGGTCAGTAAACACAGGACTATACAATGTAATTCCTTATTGTGTAGGCCAAAGTGTTGACTTACGTGTAATCTCTCTATTGGGGTGTACTTCTATCCCAAGTATAAGAGAAGGCTCAAGAGTGGTCAAGGTTTAGAATCGGAGAGACGGAAATTCTCCCAAGTATAATTCATCGAGTATGGTTTGGAATACTCGTCGAATTCGTCGAGTATCAGCTTGATACTTGTCGAATTCATTGGGTATAACCTACCTATACCCGTCAAATTCATCTCTTATACTTAGGGTAATCTTGTCAGAGAAGTGAAAAATCTTTTAAGTAAAATTCGCAGAGTATCGTCATGCATACTCGTCGAATTCATCGAATGTATCTAACGATACTCGCCGAATTCGTCGAATATGCTAAGTGATACACGCCGAATTAGTCGAGTCTAGTCGACGCTACTTCTCTAGATTTTCCAAGTTTTATTCGTCGAATATCAAAGAGTTGAGTGCGTTGAGTTAACTCGACGATATTCGTCGAATGCTTCCTATGGCGTTTAGTGAACTCAAGGCGTTGAGTGGAACAACGTTGAGTGTGTTGAGTCAGTTAATCTATACTCGACAAATTCGTCGAGTATGCAAAGTGATACTCGACGAATTCGTCGAGTATGACTCTTCGCCATGACATTGAGTGACCAGCCAGCCTGTGATGATTTGGCTAAGTCATTTTCATCGTATATCAAGATATATCCGACGAGTATCATTATGATACTCGAAAAATTCGACTTAGGTCATTTTTCCGATAATTTTCAAAAACCAGTCTCGGGTTCGGTCGGCCATGCACAGTGCTTTTTAGGTTTTGTTTTTGGAAACTTTTTTTATACCGTTGGTAAGAAAATATCTATAAATACCTAGGGATATTTTTCTTCCATACTAATCGTGTTATTGTTAACATTTGAATCGACAAGAAATTTCCAAAACAGGAGACCGTCGGCCGCACTTTACATTTCACGAATTCCGATCGCCCACCGACTGCTTGTTGTGCACATATTCATCTTCTTTGAATTTCAAGATTGGATTGCTCTCTCTCTCTCTCTCAAGATCTATACTCCTCTAGATCTAGTCGTTCGAAGATTCAAGGTTCACGATTCAAGGTCTTTAAGATTTCGTTTCTCAAAGTTCTCTAAAATTCAAGATCTACTTTCTCGAAGAACGTTGGTGTGAAGACTTGTAATCATTGTATTATGAAATATTCTTTTACTGATTGTAGGAGATTATTTCTCCGAGTTTGTAGATCTGTTTATGGATCGAGTGAGTAGATCCATTTGTGGATCGAGGTTGTAGATCCGGTTATGGATTGAGTTATAGGAGAGGTTATTATCCGAGTGGTAGGAGCATCGTCTCCGAGTTGCAGGAGTTGCGGCTCCGAGGTGTAAAATTTATTATAATATGAGAAAGATGAAGTAGCCAAATCTGCCCCTTCGTGGGAGATAGACGAGGCGAGAAAGTGGACATGCCCAACTCGGGGAACCACTATAAATCTCTGTGTTTTTGTGCTTATTTTTTAAGTAATTTTTATTCCGCGAAAAGACACAAACATCACCTATTCACCCCCCTCTAGGTGATTTAGGTAGACGTTATATACTTTCAGTTTCCGATTCAGAGAGTATCGTGTGCGAGTTTACCTTCCTATGATACTTGGATTCGCCAACTTCCTCGTTTGATCGAGCCATAAGCCCGAAGTAAGCTTCCTCATTCTCTGAACTAGACTCACTTGAGTCACTATTGCTGAGAGTCTAGAACTTCTTGGCCTCGAAGATATTTTCTTCTTTCCTCTTGCCCTTGAAGGATCTCTTCTCCTCTTTCTTGGATCCTTCCTTCATTTTGTACGGACACTCTGCAATCATGTGTTCTGTCTTATTACAACAATATCACACAACGTTAGAGGAAGAATGTTTATTCGGTTTAGATTTATACCTTTCCTCTCAGTAGTAGCTTTTCTTCTCCCGATCATCATCACGATGTGATCTTCTAAAATCAGAGGAGGATGACTGATTCTTCATTTGTCTCTTCTTGCTGAGCAATCTTTTGAACTGCTTAGAGAGGAGAGAGAACTCTCCATCAGATAGATCAAAGCTTGACGTGCTTGGCTCAGAGTCCTTTGGGGTGTCTGGAGCACGTGTCCTTAATGGAGACACAGTTTTAGACTTTCTCAAACCTTCAGCCTTCAGAGCTATCGACTTCTCTTTGCTTGAAGTCCGGCTACTTTGCTCCTCCTTCTTTTTTGTATTCATTTGAAGTTCATAGGAGAGCTGCTTCCCGAACAAGTTCTGGGGATCAATCTCTGGCAGCTTTCCAAACTCTCTAATGGCTACAACTTTTGTGTCCCATTCCTTTGTCAGGGATCTCAGAAATTTGTCATTGAGCTCGCCATTAATGAATGTGAGACCATAGTTTCTAAGCCTGTTGACAATCTTGAAGAACTTCTCGAAGCTGTCTGCAATAGTATCATTTGATCCTTGCTTGAACGCCTCGTATTCTTGATTGAGCAACAATCTGGGATCGTCTCGAACTTCTTTGGTACCTTCCATGAGTACAATCAGACAGTCCCACATCTCCTTGGCAGATTTGCAGTGGAATAGGTTTTGAAGCATAGAGTCATCCACTGCACTATCTATAATATTCTTTGCTTTCTTATCAAAAGAGACAAGGGCGATTTCACTTTGGTTAGATCCATCATTTTCTTAGGGATCATAACTGCAGGATTCAGAGCAGAGGCTTGTGTAGGAATATGAGGTCCTTCTTCCACAATCTGAAATATCCTCAGATCTGCTGCTTCCATTAAGAATCTGACTCTCTCTTTCCACATAGGGAAGTTCTCTTTGGTGCACACAGATAAATTCATAGAATATATACCCTTGCTCTTATCCATAGCCACGAAGCAGAATATATTGACACAGATGGGAGATCTTGTTCAAGGTGTTAATCTTATGTCGATCAACACCCCTCGGATATCAATTGAAAGTATCTAGTGTTTACCTAAATCACCTAGAGGGGGGTGAATAGGTGATGTCTGTGTCTTTTCGCAGAATAAAAATACTTTAAAAATAAGTGCACAAAAACACAGAGATTTATAGTGGTTCCCCGAGTTGGGTACATCCACTGTCCCACCTCGCCTATATACCACGAAGGACTAGATTCAACTACTTCACCTTTCTCAGATTTTAACAAATCTTACACCTCGGAGCCGCAACCCCTACAACTAGGAGACAATGCTCCTACCTCTCGGAGAATAACCTCTCCTACAACTCAATCCACACACGGATCTACAACTCAATCCACAAATGGATCAACAACTCAATCCACAAATAGATCTACAACTCGGAGATAAAATCTCCTACAAATGTAAAAGAAAATTACACAAAAGTATTACAAATAAAACTTGACAAAATTTGAAGTCTTTTATCTGCCGTTCTTCGATTAGGTTGAACTTGAATAGCTTGGAGAACACAAAAAATCAGAAACCTTGAAGACTTTAAATCTTGAATCTTGAATCGATTAGATCTAGGAGAATAGAAGCCTTTAGATTGCAAAGATCCAGCCGAATCAGAAGAGGAAGATCGAATCATTCACTGCTTGCGTTGGCCGAACGGGAGTCGCGAAATGCACAGGAGCTGACAGTTTCGTTTTTGGAATCATTTGCGTTTTGGAATTTTGGACGATTAACACGATTAGGGTTGATTAAAAATCCACCCTAAGTATTTATAGAGATCCTCAATAGTAACGTTTATAAAAGAAATTCCAAAAATAAGACTTGCGAAATTACTGTGCATGGTCGTCGCTTAACCCAAGTTGAAATTTGAAAAATAGACTGAAAAATAACCCAAGTCATTTTCGTCGAGTATCGTCGAGTATAGCTGAGTATACTCGCCAAACTAGTACTGATATTCAATGAAATTTACTTATAGAAATTCAGCTTGATCCAACTTGCCACTCAACGCTATGCAGAAGTCATACTCGATTAATTCGACGAGTATCGACTAGTATACTCGATGAATTTGATGAGTATCAGCTTGCTCACTCGATACACTCGACATCTGACCCGGTGATTCGGCTAGCTCACTCGACGCCTTCGACTCACTCGACGCACTTGACACAGTAGATGCACTCGACACAGTGATAGTCAAAAAATTAGACTTAGAAAATCCAGAGAAGTAAGATCGAGTTGACTCGATGAATTCGTCGAGTATCGACCAGTATATTCGACTAATTCGACGAGTATCGTTAGATACACTCGATGAATTCGACGAGTATACATGGGAATACTGGATGCTTTTTACTTGGTGGATTTTCCAACTCTCAGATATTTTACCTCAAGTAGAATATGATGGATTTGACGAGTGTTGGTAAGTATACACGATGAATTCGACGAGTATCAACGAGTATACTCGATGAATTCGACAAATATCCCTTACAATACTTGACGAATTTTACTTGGGTAAAATATCTGTCCTTCTGATTCCAAGTCCTTATCCTTCCTGGATCCTTCTCATGCACTTGGGATATAAGTACACCCCAATATAGAGATTACACGTGAATCAACACATTGGCCTACACAATAAAAGATTACATTGTATAGTCCTGTGTTTACTAACCCACTGTAACCTGACATTGGTGTGTACATAACAATGTAGACCTGCAAGTACATACCTAAAATAAGGCATCAAATACAAACTCAATTCATCTTAGCTTAATGAGACCCTTCTTCAAATCAGGGTTATTGTGGATACAATACCTAACACTCGCCCTATCGACACCTTCTGCTCTTAGTATTGAGTGAGACTTGCCCCATCGACACCTTCTGCTTTTGGCATTGAGTGAGGCATATTCTGTCGACGCCTTATGCTCTTGGCATTGAGTGAGGCGTGTTTTGTTGACGCCTTCCGCTCTTGGCATTGAATAAGGCTGGTTCTGTCGACGCCTTCTGATCTTGGCTCAAGAAGGCAAGCGAGACCCTTCCAGAATAGCATTCACCCAAGGAGTGCGAGAGGGCTCCCGCCCACAGCAGACGGCTCTCGCCCGAGGAAGGCGTGAAAAGTCTTGCCAGTACTAGGCGAGTGACCTTTAGATCCTGCATTCACCCATAATGGGGTGTCGCGAAGGCGAGTTCCTGACTTACCCCGCACTCGCCCCTTTAGATGAGTGGCGTCTTCATGGGCCACTCTCCCAGTGGGGTCCAGAGGTAAAATTAACAAGATGCCCTTGTAGGGTTACAAATAACCATTCAGAACAACAGAGTTTGGCTGGTTGCGAACCGCTTTTGGCTGCATATAACCTTTAAGAACAGCGGAATTTACGCTATTTGTAGGCCAGGTTTTAAAAACTATAAATAGGCCTAAGGGGGTACCTCAGAAGGCAAGCTTTTCAGTTCTCTTACTTTCTTGTCTTATAGCGCTTTCTGAGGTGCCCTTAGTTCAACACAGGATAAGGAAGGGAAGCGCTCTAAGATCTTCCGGGTGTGTGGTGGGACCTCCGTGCTGGAGCCTTGAGTCAGTTTCAAGTTCTAAGTCTTCGGTCAGCCAAGCTTGCTTGGCAAATTAAGTGTGCGGTCACCCCTTCTCCAAGGGTTCATACTCCATAGAAGCCGGTTCCTGGTTTCAATATTTTGGTGCGGTGAGTGTGGAGAGTGATCAATATCGAAAACCTTAGCGAGCTCAATAACTGGAGGCGAAGGACAAGGATCTGGCCAGGACGACTCGTCACCCCCTCCCCCTCTCTCCACTCTCGGCATGTTTGAGGATTTCCGGCAAGAGACGTGAAACCTCATTACTTTCACACTCACTGATCACGGTGAGTGCTCAACACCCTCGGTCTCAGTGGCTATAGCCCCAACTCTGGGCGAGAACGCCCTTATTAGGCGACATGGGAAGGAAGCGGAGGCGAAAGGTAGTGGGAGAGATCTCCCTGAGCAAGATCTCCCAGGGCTAGTCTTATTCCCTGGCTCGACGAATGCGGGAAGGTCCTGCGAGATGGAGGCACGAGACCGCCTGGCTCGCCTGGCAGGGGAGGCAAGTCCTTTAAGTGAACTGGTCTCATCCGCCCCAGTTCCAGAGGGGTTCCGTGAGCCAGAGATGTCCTACTACACAGGGAGGGATAATATGGCTCATCACATCCAGTGGTTTGAGGATGTGGTTTCGATCCGATAGATGTTAGATGCTTTCAAATGTCGGCTCTTCGCCATCACCCTCAAGGAGAAGGTGATGGATTGGTTCCATCAGCTTTTGTCCAGCTCTATCTACTACTTCGAGGACCTGCACTGGGGGTTCTTGTTATGGTTCAGAACTTTCAAGAACAGGAAGGAGTCAAAGTTTGTGTTCCTCATCAAGCAAGGAGTGAACGAAACTCTGGGGAGATACATGGATTGGTTCCAAGAGGAGGTCCTTCAAGTGCAGGAGATGCCTGGGCATACCCTCATGGTGGCCTTCAACCTGGGGCTTTAGCAGGGGTTCTTCAAGATGGAGCTGAAGAGGGTGCCTCCATTGTTCTTCGAGGAGCTAATGGAGAGGGCTTCCCGGGAAGTCAAGGTGGAGGCCTCGAACTTGGCGTTCGCTAGGAAGTTTGCCAGGTAGGCTACAAAGGAGGAGAATGAGCCAGGAGGTAGCAGTGGGCACGAGGCCAGAAGAACAGACCCCAAGCAGAGGGAGCAACAGCAGCAGCCGAGATGGGGCCACCAGGAGCCGAATAATTGGCTATGCTGGAGGCAGGCAGAGTGGAAGGACCAGGGCCCGAGGAGAAATTTCTATGGAGGAGACCACCGCTAAGGGGGCAAGACCAGTTCAACCCTCCAGGTTGGAGACAAGGCCAGAGGCTTCCTCCCCAATCAACACTAAGTTATGACGATAACTCTGGGGATAAGGAGGAGAGTATAGAGAAGGAGGTCGGAGGGTAGAGCGGAGCTGCCCTATTGTGACTTCCACCAGGAGGAAGGGCACACTACGGCTACCTACCCGGAGTTCTTGAAGATGAGGCGAACTTGGGGGTAAGCCCAGCAGCAGCAGCGCTAGGAGGTGCAGATAGAGGAAGTCCTGTCGGGAGTAGAGGAGGACAGGTGTGAGGATCAGGCCGATGTTGGGGGCCAAGGAGGGATCAGAGTGATCCAGGGGGGGGGGGGGGTTGGAGTCGAGGCTGCCCGCAAGGCGAGTCTCCACACCATATACAACCGGAGTGTTTCCTCCACATCCCTAACCTCACCCTAGATGAGAAGATTACCTTCTCCTGAAAGGACATGCTAGACCACGAGGATCCGTTCTACGACATGCTGGTAGTCCAAGTCGCCGTCGAAAATTTCACCGTCTCCCGGATCCTCGTAGATAACGGGAGCTCCATCAACATCGTCTTCAAGAAGGCGTTCAACGTCATGAAGGTGGAGGCTAGAAGGGTGTTGGCCTCGGATGGGCCTCTCTTAGGATTCTCCTAGGAAAGGAAGGAGGTGGAAGGAGGAGTGGGGCTCCATGTTACCCTGGGAGGCCAGTCCAGAAACTACCGGTTCGTCATCGTGGACGCTCCCAATAGCTACAACACCATATTTAGATGGCCCCTCATCAGCGCCTTCCGTTGCATACCCTCCTCGTTCCACCAGTGCCTTAAGTTCAATATCGAGGGCATCTAGGTCCGAGTCTGCGAAGACCCCATGGTAGTGAGGGAATGCTACGTGACCACAGTCAACACCATCTCCTAGCAATGAGGAGCCGAGGAGATGGAGAGGAGGATGGAGGAGCTGTCTAGACAGGGGGGGGGGGGCGTGGGAGGAGCTGAGGAGATGGAGGTAGAGGAGGATGAGGTCCGCACCCGTATGGAGGTGGCAGAGGAGGTGCGGAAGGAGCAGGCTGATGTTGAGGAGGAGGTTCTTGCCTCACGTGAGGGGGCCATGGGCGAGTGGGGAGACCAGTCCTGGCTGGAGGCAGCAGAGGAGGTGGTGGATATGGAGGTTCTCACCCGGGAAGTAAGGGTGGAGATGGTGCGCGTCAGCTGGGGGCTGAGCCCAGAGGACCATAGGAGGATGATGGAGTGCATCCAAAAGAACACCGATATCTTCGCATGGAGCGCGGCGGACATATCGGGGATCGATGCAGATATGGATTAACACCGCCTCAACCTCGATGTCGATGCCCGTTCCATCCGACATAAGAAGAGGTCCACCGCCAACAAGTTGGACGAGCCCATCCGAGAGGAGGTGGAGAAGCTCCTCAAGGCCGGATTTGTTTCAAAGATCTAGTATCCAGGCTGGGTCTCTAATATTGTAATGGTTAAAAAGGAGATGACCGCTAGAGGATATGCGTAGATTTCTCTCTTTTGAATAAATCATGTCCTAAATATTGCTACCCCCTGCCTCAGATCAACGTGCTGGTTGACTCAGCCGTCTATTTCTCTCTAATGAGTTTCTTAGATGTTTTTTCAGGTTATCATCAGATCAGGATGAACCCGCCCGACATAAAAGATGTCTCCTTCATCACCAGGTATGAGTGTTACTGCTATAAAATGATGCCCTTTGGGCTAAAAAATGAAGGAGCAATATATCAAAGGATGATGGATCGGGTCTTCCAAGAATAGAAGGGGAAGAATTTGGAGGTTTATGTGAATGATCTCATGATCAAGAGTCGGGATGTTGACTCTCACCTCCAAGACCTAGAAGAGACCTTCGACACCCTACAAAAATATAAAATGAGGTTAAACCCCTTGAAGTGTGTCTTTGAGGAGAGCATGTGCAAATTCCTAGACCATCACCTTACTCCCGCAGGAGTGTAGGCCAACCCTGATAAGGTAGGGGCCATTATGGAGTTGGGGTCGCCTCAGAACGCCAAAGAGGTCCAGTGCCTGGCATGGAAGCTAGCGGGGCTGAGCAGGTTCCTCTCCCGGGCTATAGAGAAGTGCTCACCATTATTCAAAGCATTGAGAGGGGGCTAGAAATTTGAATGGTCCGAGAAGTGCGAGGGAGCTTTCCAAGCCTTGAACAGGCAGCTGACCCAGGCTCCTATGCTCTAGAGACCAAAGGAAGGGGAAGACTGTTGGAACACCCTATTACTATTTGGACCAGGATGACTATACTTCTATAGGGGTTTTGGTTTGTGACCTCCTTGTTGTTATAAAGGTCACATAGGCTAGGTAGAATAATCTTCAGCTCGACGTAGAGTCGACCTCTGCTCGACGCAGAGTCGATCTCAGCTCGACGATGAGTCGACCTCAGCTCGACGCTGAGTCGACCTCAGCTCGACGTAGAGTCGACCTCTGCTCGACGCAGAGTCGACCTCAGCTTGACGCAGAGTCGACCTCAGCTCGACGTAGAGTCGACCTCCGCTCGACGTTCCGTCGAACCCAGTTCTACTTACAGAAAACACTCTCTGGCCGACGTGTGTCGTGCTCAGATCGACGTTTTATTGTGAGCTCGACGCTTTTCAGACCGCCGTCAGTTTTGGATAGGAATTCAAAATCCCTCTGTCAGACAATTAATGCTGAAGATTTATTGGCCATTACAGCATATCTGGTGCATGGCTCAAGGAATTTTCTAAGGAATGTCTGCCTGTCATTTCCTTGGAGACATGGACATTTAAGGAAAGCAATTAATGCTGACTTCCAACGGCTATCAAAATAAAGGAAGAAGAAGACTCAAGTATATAATTCTTTTTCTTTCAATTCTACAAAGAGACACAGAGAATATACAGAACAAAAAAGAGAACAACAATACAAGACTTCAGATCTCTTTTCTCTCTGTAAAATTGTTTTGAAAGACTCACTCATAGGAATTCTGATTGCTTCAGACACAACCATCCAACCTTCTTGGATCATCACTTGCTGGAGCAGATCAGATCTTTTGAAGACCTGTCACCCTTGTGCAGAGCTCTCCTTCCTGAACCTCTTCTTGATCTCAGGGGGAGCTTTGACAACAACTGCAGATCCACTTTTGCTTCTCTCTGCTTGTTGATAGAGAAGACAACATCATTCTTTTTCTTTTTCTTTCTGTACAGGGTTTTAACTCCCTTCAAAAGTTACTTTTGGTTTTGCTGAAACCTGGTCAAAATCAGCTCCTTTGGTTTGTGAGAACCTGATCAAAAACTCTCTGGTGCTCAAGACACCTGATCAACTCATCTTGAAGTGGATTCCTATCAAGGGTGATAGAAGAGTGGATGTACCCAGATTTGGGGAACCACTATAGCTCCTTGTGTCGTCTGGATTGCTTGTCTTTTTGTGTTTTGCTTTGTGCTGTGAATTTCCTTTTACTCTGATTATTTGCTATAGCACTATACACTAAGTAAATACAAATTTTCTCTGCACACAAGTTTTATTTGCAAAATTATTTTAAATAACTCTATTCACCCCCCTCTAGAGTTAGGATTGATCTTATCCTGCACTTTCAATTGGTATCAGAGGCAGGTTGATCATTCATACAGGCTAACACCTGGATCAAAAGATCCCTAATAAGATCATTTCCCTCAAAGGGTTAGTTTCTTTAGTTTTACTTATCTTTGAAACTCATGGCACAAAACAAGGACTTTGCTAGCACCAGACCTCCTATGTGCAATCTCTCTAAGTTTGCACTATGGAAGGCAAGGATTAGACTTTACATGAACTCTTTTGATGAAGACATTTTTAATTCTGTGTTGATAGATTGTCCAAGACCTCCCACAGGAACAAGTACATCAGCTGTTACTCCTCCTTCAGGAACTGATGCTGACATAAAGAAGTGGAAGGCAGTAGATGCTAAAGCCATGAACATCTTGGCTCAAACCATGTCAGATGACATTTTCCAGAAAGTAGCTGATTGCAATACTGCTAAAGAGATCTGGGAAAAACTTTCAGAAATTGTATCAGGTTCTGCAGATGAAAGAAAGGATAGGAGATCCTACCTCATCACCCAGTATGAGAACTTCAAAAAGGCAGAGTCTGAGTCAGTTGCTGACATGTACAACAGACTGAGCCTAATCATCAGTGAGCTTAGATCACTAGAGAAGGACATATCTCTCACTGAGATAAATGACAAGATACTGACTTGTTTCCCCAGCTCTTGGGACTCAAGAATCTGGTCAATTAAAGATGGAAGAAATGTCTGTGAGTTATCCACAGAAGCCCTTCTAGGAAAGCTCAAGAGTTATGAGCAATTTATTAAGAAGAGAGAAGAAGAGCAGAAGACATCCACACCAACAGAGAAGGCTGAGAAAACTATTGCCTTCAAAGCACAGGAAGAAGAACCTAAAGAAAAGGTGTTGGGAAATGAAGAGCTTATGAGCCTACTGGTCAAAAGGTTCAATAAGCTAAATAAAAGGAACTTCAGAAGATGGTCATCCAAAGACAAAGACAAGCCAAGGTATGACAGATCTAATAATAAAGATATTATCTGCTTTGGCTGCAGGAAACCAGGACACATCTTCCCAAACTGTCCAGAAAATCAAGACAAGGACAGAAGGGACAAGAAGGAAAGAAAGGATAAAAGGAAGGATAAGGAGTCAAGGAAATACCATGACAAGCCTTCCTCCAGCAACAGCAAGCACACCAGAAAAGGATTTGTGGCTGAATCCTGGAGTGACTCTGATGAGTCTGATTCATCATCCAGTTCTAGTGATGATGAGGATGATGCAGAAGAAAAGGGATTCTGCATGATGGCCATCAGTGCATCTCAAAAGAACACTGATTCAGAGCCTGATGCTGACTACCCATCTGATCAGGAACTTACTGAGGATCAGGTAATAGATTCATTTGACTTTACTTCTGATGATTTCAAATCTGAGTTTAAATCTATGTGCATTGACTTGATTGAGTCTCAAAAGCTGATTAAAACTCTAAATGAACAATTAATTGAATGCAAATCCATTAACTCAGATAATCTTAGACTCTTAGAAGAGTTGAAGCAGTGTGGGGAGGAGATAGCTTCACTGAAAAGTGAGCTATCTAAGGCCAAACAATTTGAAGAAACCCTTAATGGGAGAAGTATCAAATTGATGGACATCACAAGTACAGTGAACTCAAGATTGAATGGTTCACTGGGCTTGGGTGCTTCATCCAGCCAACCCATAGTGCTGACAACTCCAATCAAATTTACCAGTGAGAAAGGTAAAGGAGTCTTGATAGTGGCCAGGAAGAATGCTGACTTAACCCAGGAAACTGGACAAGAAGCGTCGAACGAAGCTCGACGGACGTCGACCAGAGCTCGACGTAATTGCAAGAAAACGTCGAACTCAGGTCGACGCCTTCTACCCTCTGAACAAAGCAAGCCTTCGCCGTCGAACGGAGCTTGACGCACTCATCAGAGTCCGTCGACCGAAGCTCGACGTGCGTCGAGCCAAGCTCAGAGCAAAAGTCATTTCTCAGGGGTTAATTCAAAATTCAATTCCAGCTCTACATCTCATCACTTTAACCCTTATGCTGAATGGATAATACCTCCTAGGAGATATCATCCTGTAGGCTATAAGAGTCAACCTGAGATGTCTTTTATTTCAGAATTTAAAGGATATCAAGAAAGGCCCAAGGTAAACTGGGTCAAAAACAATTGATTTGTTGTATGTGCAGATAAAGACCTATCCAATTGAGAACCAGCAGTGGTACTTGGATAGTGGGTGCTCAAAGCACATGACTGGCAACAAGGAAAACCTTGTGTCCTTCAAAGCCAAACATGGACCCAAAGTAATCTTTGGAGATTCAAATTTTGGACAAACAAAAGGCTATGGCCAAGTCAAGATAGGGTCAATCACATTTAAGAAAGTGGCCTATGTGGAAGGACTAAAGCACAACTTAATCAGCATCAGCCAGCTATGTGATGCTGGTTATCAGGTTTGGTTTACCAACTCAGCATGCAATATTACATTAAATAACAACATTGTCTTAATTGGTAATAGACAAGATAACATATATCTAGTTGATTTCAATTCATCTAAAGTAGATATTTGCTTATTTAATTCCCTTAGCAAACCTAATGAACTTTGGCATAAAAGACTAGGACATGTGAACCTTAGAACCATTGCTAAGTTATCCCAAGACAACCTTGTTAGAGGACTACCTTCTGGTCCCTACAAGAAGGAAGGACTTTGCAAGGCCTGTCAGTTAGGCAAGCAAACTAAAAACAGTTTCAAGTCACTTAATAAGAGTGACTCACCTAGAATCTTGTACTTATTGCACATGGACCTTTTTGGACCAATTAATGTACAAAGCCTAGGAGGGAAATCTTATGCTTTAGTGGTTGTAGATGACTTCTCAAGATTCACTTGGGTGTTCTTTCTGAGGAAGAAGTCTGATAACTTCAAGATTTTGACAGATTTTCTCAAAGGCATACAGATTGAGTTCAATACTCACATTGCCCTGATCAGAAGTGATCATGGGACAGAGTTTGATTCTCTTCTCATGCTAGAGTTCTGTCAGAAGGAAGGTATCAGGCACACCTTCTCAGCTCCAAAACTCCTCAACAAAATGGGGTAGTTGAAAGGAAAAACAGAACCCTTATTGAATCTGCCACAACATTGTTGACAGATGCTCACCTCCCTCTAACCTTTTGGGCAGAGGCAGTGAACACCTCCAACTATGTTTTGAATAGAAGCCTGATACATAAACTAAAGGGTAAGACTCCCTATGAGTTACTCAAAGGGAAGAAACCTAAAGTGAATTATTTCAAAATTTTTGGTTGCATTTGCTTCATTCACAATAATGACAAGAAATACCTAGCTAAATTTGAAGCCAAAGCTGATGAAGGAGTGTTTCTGGGATACTCCATGACTAGCAAGGCTTATAGGGTTTTTAACAAGTGCTCAAATAAAATTGAAGAATCCATGCATGTTACATTTGATGAAACTAACATGTCTTATAAGGAGAAGGAGACTTCTACCATAAGCAATTTGCAGGAACATTCAATTTCAGAAAATCTGAAGCACCTTACCATCACAGACAAAGGGTCATTACCTTCACCAAGTCAGCAAGACACTGAACTCAGTGACAATGAAGGGGAATTTCAGGTTCTGGAAAGTTCAAAAGGCCAACAAATTGAAGAACCAGTTGTTGTTCCACAAGAGGAAACAACAACACAGGTTGGTGCATCATCAACACCCCTTGTTGATCTTGCAACAACAAGAGATCACCCAATCTCACAAGTAATTGGAGATATCTCAGTGGGTGTGCAAACAAGGAATCAAGTTAATCAAAATATTATGCACACCTGCTTCCTCTCTCAAATTGAGCCTCAAACCATACAAGATGCAGAGCAAGATCCAAACTGGATCATTGCAATGCAGGAAGAGTTGAATCAATTTGAAAGGAATAAAGTTTGGGAATTAGTACCAAGACCAAGGAACCAGCAAATTGTTGGAACCAAATGGGTATTCAGAAACAAGTTAGATGATCAAGGAATAATTGTGAGAAACAAGGCAAGACTTGTTGCACAAGGATATTGCCAGGAAGAAGGAATTGATTATGACCAAACCTTTGCACCAGTTGCAAGGTTGGAGGCCATAAGAATCTTCCTTGCATATGCAGCTCACAAGAGATTCAAGGTATATCAGATGGATGTCAAGAGTGCTTTTCTCAATGGAGACATCAAGGAAGAAGTTTATGTAAAGCAACCTCCAGGTTTTATCTCTCCAACCTTTCCTGATCATGTTTTTAAACTGCATAAAGCTTTATATGGTCTCAAGCAAGCTCCTAGAGCATGGTATGAGACCTTAGCTTGTTTTTTGTTGGAAAATGATTTTAAAAGGGGTAGTGTAGACCAAACTCTTTTTGTTAGAACCCATAGGTCCCATACCCTACTAGTACAAGTTTATGTAGACGACATCATATTTGGGTCTACTGATTCAAACTTATGCAAAAAGTTCTCACAACTTATGCACTCAAAGTTTGAAATGAGTAGCATGGGTGAGCTTGCTTTCTTTCTAGGATTGCAAGTTAAACAACATGTGGATGGCATTTTCATTTCTCAAACCAAGTATGCTAGAGAAGTGGTTAAGAAATTTGGAATGTCTGAAGCATCCTCTATGAAAACACCCATGCCTACAAATGCTGTTTTAGATGCTGATGAATCTGGAAAACCAGTTGATCAGACAAGCTATAGAGCAATCATTGGCTCATTACTTTATCTAACAGCTACTAGACCAGATATAATGTTTGCCACATGCATTTGTGCTAGATTCCAAGTAAGCTCTAGAGAGTCCCACCTCACATTAGTTAAGAGGATTCTTAGGTATGTAAAAAGTTGTCCTAATCTAGGTCTCTGGTATCCACATGACTCAGGATTTGATCTAACTGGATTTTCAGATTCTGATTATGCTGGATGTAGAATAGACAAGAAAAGCACCAGTGGAACTTGTCAATTCCTTGGTGATAGACTTGTCTCCTGGTTTTGTAAGAAACAAACCTCTGTGTCCACATCAACTGCTGAAGCTGAATACATGGCTGCAGGTAGTTGTTGCTCACAGATTTTGTGGATTCAAAACCAGCTCCTAGACTATGGGTACAACTTAGAGATGTCTAAAATCTTTTGTGATAATACCAGTGCAATATCTATTGCTCAAAATCCAGTTCTCCATAGTAGGACCAAGCACATAGAGATCAGACATCACTTCTTAAGAGATAATGTAGAAAAGAAGAAAATTGCACTAGAATACATTTCCACTGAACTATAGAGAGGAGATATCTTCACCAAGCCCTTGGATGAAAAGAAGCACCTCTTTTTCCTCAATCAGTTGGGAATGCTAGATGGAGACAGCATAAATTAAAACTCCAAGATTTTGAAACCCATAATTAACAGGAATAGGAAAATTTCATTTTAAAATTTCCTGTCTGAGTGGTTGTTCTGAGCTCTGAACTAAGCTCGACGCGGCGTCGAACGGAGATCGACGGTCCGTCGCCCTCAAAAGCGTCGAACGTCGAACTCAGCTTCCAGCGTCGAACTAAGTTCACAGCTCCCTGGCTTCTTGAGTTTCTCTCTCCCCGGTCGACGTCTTCGTTCAACGTCGACCTGAGCTCGACGTATAGCTTCAGCCAAAGCGTCGAACGTCGACCTAAGCTGCACGCTGTTGAGTCGTTTCACTTCTTCTAGAGCCTGAGAGCGTCGAACTGAGCTCGACGATCTTTCCTTTTCTGCGTCGAACCCTAAGTATAAAATCATTTCCTCATCGTCGTTCGCAGTTGCGCTTTCATATCTTTCTGCTCAAGCTTTCTCCCTCCAAATTCCTTACTCTTGATCTTGGAAGGTATTCTTTTTGCAGGAAAATGGCGATCACAGCAGGAGCCCTGGCGGCTATGAAGTTCGATTCTGGATTCGATATCGACTTCAACTCTTTTGATGGATCTCCACAATATTTTTTGGATATACTGGACCTCTTCAAGGAGCAGCAACTGGTTAACTTTATGTCAACCAGGATCCCTCTCCCAGAGTCAGAAATCAAAGAGTGGAGTCTTACAGCAGTTATTTCAGATAACAATACATTGACTGGGAAAGTTTCAGGAAATGAGGTAGCCATCTCACCTCAAGTCATTACAGAAGTTTTCAACTTTGCTGCTGGAGATGATGGCATAGAACTATCTGTGGAAGAGTATACCTTGATGCTAGACAGGATGGGGCATGCTGCTGGTAACCCTTCTAAACTCCTCAAAGTTAACCTAGCTGTTGAATATAGGTTATTAGCAGACATTACAGGAAAAGTGATCTGTGCAAAGAGGACTGCACATGATGCAATCACTAGGCATCAGTTCTGCCTTATGGCTGCACTTATAGATAAGAAACATCCCAACTGGGGATTGATTGTGTTTGATTTGATTAAGAAAAAATTGGATAAAAACTCTGTCCACTTTGGAAGAGTTCTTGGGTTGATTCTCAACCATTGCTGCCCTCAACTGCTTGTGTCCTCCAAGAAGCACATCAATGCTTCCAAGAGGCTCACATGTGCCCTAATTGGCAAGTGGGACAGAAGAATTGTGAATCCCAGGGCAGCAGCAGCAATGAAATCCTCTGCAGACACCAGGACTATAGAGGTCACTTCCCCTCAGTCCACTGGTCCAGAAGCAGGGTCTGTGCCATCTGACTCTCTCACCCTCCCATCCTCTTTCATCCCCTCAACCACAGTTCTCTCATCCTCTCAACCTCTACCTTCCTCCATCCCTACCATTGCCTCCTCCCTTCCACCTCACACTACTTTCCTTCCCATAAGCTTGGATTCCTCCCCTCATGAGGATCTCTTTTCTTTTGACATGCATGAAGACTCCTTCATGGATGCCTCTACCTCCTCTCCTCATGAATTCCCCCATTCATCTACTTTTTCAGAGCTACTTTTTTCCTCCATCCATGAGCCAGTTACACCTCCTCTGTCTGCACCTCACTCAACATCTTCCTCATTTACAGTTTCTGCTACTCCATCTACCTCTACTCAAGTTCCCCTTGAGCAAGTAGCTCTCCTCCCCCTAGCCAATCAAATTTTTGACCTTCTGTCTCCAAGGCTCTCCTCCCTCCTGGATGCCAAGCTGGCTCCTCTCATTCTTTCCCTGAGCACTCTTTCTGCCTCTGTATCCTCCCTCTCCTCTCAGTTGGCATGCCCTTCTTCTGGGGGCCTAGAGTCAGCTACCACTGATTCTAGGCAGGGGGAGATGTCAGCAGAAGAAGAGCTGCCTCCCTCTTCAGTTCAGGTTGTTCAGACATGTTCAGAGACAGTATCAGTTGCAGAAGTTCAGATGATATCTGAGGCCCCTCCTCCAGCTTCTGTTCAGAGCTTCTCCCCTCCAGCCCAGATTCAAGAAGATCTGACCAGGGCTATTGTCCCTTTTCTGAAGATCCCTGCTGTAGCAGTGGTAGCAGTGGCTCCTGCTAATAATGAAATTGAAATTTTAGCAGCTGTTGAAACCACAGGTGAAGAAATTGAAACACATGATGCAGTTGAGACTCATGTCTCCCAAGCCCTTCAGGAACTAGCATCTTTAGTCTCTATGGCTCCTGAGGCTGTGCTCTCTTCTGCAGTGGTAGTCTCCTCCTCCCCTCTGACAGCAGTTCTTCCTTCAGTTTCCTCCTCAGCAGCTCCAGATTCCATCAGTTTTCCTATCTCTAAAAGGAAGTACATAGATCCATATGAAGAATCTCAAAGTTCTGAAGATGAGTTTGCTACAGATTCTGATTACTCCTCTGCAACAATTGCAAGGAAGAGGAAAGCTAGATCAAAAGCTTTGAAAAGAGTTCCAATTGCCAGAGCTACAGATCATGACATTCCCTACTATATCAAATACAATTGTGAAATCACAGAACCATGGATGCAGTACTCCCAAAATCAGAGAAAAGCAATGAAGAAGAAAAGAAAATTTAATGAAGGACCATCCAAACCTGTCCATCAGCCTCTACCTCCACCTCCTCCAGATGCAGGTGCAGGTGCCAGTTTTTCTTCCAATCCAGCCCCTTCAGCCCTACATGGAAAAACATATCAAGCAAGAAGATATCAAGGAGACACTCAGCAAAGGGGAGGTCAGCAAAGAGGAAACTATAGGGGCAGGCAGTCTAGAGGAAGATCAGGTTCTCAACCTTATCAAAGGGGAGGAGCCATTGATCCAACCTCTGGCCCCTATCCCTATAGACCTAGAGCTGACCTCACCCCAACTACCTCTCAAGAACTCTCCTCTAACAGATTTGAACCAGCTGTACCCTTTGAAGATCCTACCAAAACTCCAGCCTACTGGAAAGCCAGAATGACAGAAATGGCTGCTTTAAATGAGATTAATAAAGCTAGAGAAAAAGGTCTGGACACCTCTCATATCAGTACTATGTCAGACCAAAGAAAAGAGGAATTGGAGAAATATAAGTCTAAGAAATTCTTTGATTCAGACAGATACATGCAACTTCATCCTGCAGCTGTACCACCCAGTGCAAGAGATCAAAAATCTTTAGGTGCAGCTGATGACTACAGATCTAAAAAGGAAGCTTCAAATCCAAACAGAGAAATCATCTTCAAGAAGAGTGATCAAGACAAAGCCTCAAAGGGAAAGTAAAGTAAGATGCTTTAATTCTCTCTATATATGCTGGATTCAGGACATTTGAACATTTGTGCTGCTATATAATGTTATATATGCTGCTTTTTATTCTGTCATGTCTGGTTGTATTGTAATGTATTGTATCTGCTTTATCTTTCTTTGAATCCCTAAATTCATGTAAATAGTAATCCTAGTCCAAATAGGGGGAGATTGTTGGAACACCCTATTACTATTTGGACCAGGATGACTATACTTCTATAGGGGTTTTGGTTTGTGACCTCCTTGTTGTTATAAAGGTCACATAGGCTAGGTAGAATAATCTTCAGCTCGACGTAGAGTCGACCTCTGCTCGACGCAGAGTCGATCTCAGCTCGACGATGAGTCGACCTCAGCTCGACGCTGAGTCGACCTCAGCTCGACGTAGAGTCGACCTCTGCTCGACGCAGAGTCGACCTCAGCTTGACGCAGAGTCGACCTCAGCTCGACGTAGAGTCGACCTCCGCTCGACGTTCCGTCAAACCCAGTTCTACTTACAGAAAACACTCTCTGGCCGACGTGTGTCGTGCTCAGATCGACGTTTTATTGTGAGCTCGACGCTTTTCAGACCGCCGTCAGTTTTGGATAGGAATTCAAAATCCCTCTGTCAGACAATTAATGCTGAAGATTTATTGGCCGTTACAGCATATCTGGTGCATGGCTCAAGGAATTTTCTAAGGAATGTCTGCCTGTCATTTCCTTGGAGACATGGACATTTAAGGAAAGCAATTAATGCTGACTTCCAACGGCTATCAAAGTAAAGGAAGAAGAAGACTCAAGTATATAATTCTTTTTCTTTCAATTCTACAAAGAGACACAGAGAATATACAGAACAAAAAAGAGAACAACAATACAAGACTTCAGATCTCTTTTCTCTCTGTAAAATTGTTTTGAAAGACTCACTCATAGGAATTCTGATTGCTTCAGACACAACCATCCAACCTTCTTGGATCATCACTTGCTGGAGCAGATCAGATCTTTTGAAGACCTGTCACCCTTGTGCAGAGCTCTCCTTCCTGAACCTCTTCTTGATCTCAGGGGGAGCTTTGACAACAACTGCAGATCCACTTTGCTTCTCTCTGCTTGTTGATAGAGAAGACAACATCATTCTTTTTCTTTTTCTTTCTGTACAGGGTTTTAACTCCCTTCAAAAGTTACTTTTGGTTTTGCTGAAACCTGGTCAAAATCAGCTCCTTTGGTTTGTGAGAACCTGATCAAAAACTCTCTGGTGCTCAAGACACCTGATCAACTCATCTTGAAGTGGATTCCTATCAAGGGTGATAGAAGAGTGGATGTACCCAGATTTGGGGAACCACTATAGCTCCTTGTGTCGTCTGGATTGCTTGTCTTTTTGTGTTTTGCTTTGTGCTGTGAATTTCCTTTTACTCTGATTATTTGCTATAGCACTATACACTAAGTAAATACAAATTTTCTCTGCACACAAGTTTTATTTGCAAAATTATTTTAAATAACTCTATTCACCCCCCTCTAGAGTTAGGATTGATCTTATCCTGCACTTTCAAAGACCTATCTTTGTATCTTGGGGTTGGGGCCGAGGCCCTGAGCTCCATCCTACTCCGGGAAGAGGGCAAGAAGCAGCTGCCGATCTACTATGTGAGTATGGTCCTGAGGAAGGCCCTATCTTGGAGAAGTTATCTTTTGCCCTGATCATCTTGGCCCGGAGGCTCCATCTATACTTATAGGTACACTCTATTCGGGTGGTGACAAACCACCCTATCCTAAACATCTTTTAGGGGGTGGAGCACTCAGGAAGGCTAGCGAAGTGGTCGGTGGAGATGAGCGAGTTTGACATTTCCTTTGTCCCCCGCCTCTCAGTTAAGGCCTAGGCGATGACCGACTTCCTAGCTGACTATATGGTTGATGTGGCGGAGTCCGAGCTCACTCATCCAGTTCCTTGGAGGGTGAAGGTGGATGGCGTGCTAGGGAGGCACTCCCTGGGGGTAGGGTTGCTTTTGGAGAGTCCGCAAGGGACAAAGATTGAGCAAACTGTGGTTATTCATTTTCCCATCATTAAAAATTAAGTGGAGTATGAGGCAGTGATTACAGGACTTCAGCTGGCCCGGGAGCTGGGGGTGCAGGATATTGAGGTACTAACAAACTCCATGGTAGTGTCCTCTTAGATTAACGGTGAGTTCGAGGAAAGGGAGCCCACTCTCTAACAGTACTTGACAAAAGTGAAGGGGGTCATCGACATGTTCCAAATATTCTCCATCAGACACGTGCCGCGGGAAAAGAATGAGCAGGTGGACCAGCTGGCCAATTTCGGACCCTGTGCAGGGGGAACTCTGACTGACCTCTTCCGCCCTTCCATCGAAGAGGGGGAGTTGATGGAAGTGGACCAGCATCCCTCCTGGATGGACCCCTTCACGACCTTCTTGTCCACAGGAGAATTCTCGGAGGGTCTGGATAAAAAGCGCTTCAAGTATAAGTCAGCACTTTACCTAATGTGCGATGGGAAGCTGTATCGGAAAACCCTTTCAAGGCTTCTGACACGTTGCGTGACAGAACAGGAGGTCCCAAGGATCTTGGAAGAAGTTCACTCCGGGGAGTGCAGGAGTCACTCCGAGAGCAGGACCTTGGAAGGGAGGATTGTAAGGCAAGGGTATTTCTGGCCGACCCTGGGCCGAGATGCCACCAAGTTCGCATAGAAGTGCCAAAAGTGCCAGCTGTTCGACCCTCTCCAACTACTAACAACCTAGAGGCTCAGAAGCTTCAGTGCCCCTAGCCTTTCGCTATATGGGGAATAGATCTTGTGGGGCCCTTCCCCTAGGCCAGTGGGCAGAGGAGGTTCCTGCTAGTCATGATTGATTATTTTTCAAAGTGGTTGAAGGTTAAGGCGCTAACCAAGGTGACCTTCCAGGTGATCCAAAACTTCATATGGGGGAGATCATTTGCAGGCACGGGTTGCCTCAAGCCATTGTCACGGACAATGAGCCTCTGTTTGCCAACACAGAGTTCATCAGTTTTTGCGGCCAGCTTGGGATCGATCTCTGGTTCGCGTCGGGCCTGTAACATCCCTCAAACAACTATACCCTAATATGGTTTTGTCGTGACTAGGTCATGACAAAACACTAAGAAGCTCAAAGAAACCATGCGAACTTAGGCATGAAGGTGAAGATCACCATGGTCTGCAAATAACACTTTCCAATTACCTATCCTAGGGTTTGACATTAGGGCTTCACCTTGACTCTTTGGCCCCATCATAATATCCCCAACCCATTAGGGGGTCCCTTGGAGCACCTAAAACCCATTGAGGTCAACTAAATTGGTCAATTTGACCAAAGTCAAATCTAGACCAAAATTGGTCAAACCAACACCTTTTGGATAAATTTGTCCAATTGGGACACCACCATGACCCAACCAACATTGGAGAGTGTCAAGAGTCTCAAGACACACCCCTTGGGCCAGTCAACTCATCAAGTTGACCAAGGTCAACCCCAAGTCAACACTTGGTCAATATTGCCCAAAATGGGTTACTCAAGCCCAAAGCTCAATCCATTTGGGCTAAGCCCAATTTCAATGGCCCAAATGATGATTCACCACTGAAATTATATGGAATGTCACTTAAATTTCGAAGGGGGTGACTAGGAGAGAGAAAATGGGAGTTTTCCCCTTAATGAAGGAGAGAGAAAGAGGAAAAGAGAGAGGAGTAATGGAGAAAGACCATGGGGCACACTCTCCCCCTTTCCCAAGCCCTCCATTCATCTCCCTAGTGCATGGGGAATGAATTCCCATTGAATCCAGCTAGCCACCATCAATGGAGGAGCCCAACCACCATGGCCGACCACCCCTTCACCTCCCCTCCAATGGAAAAATTATAAATCCCCCCATGCAACCCCCATTCCAAATTCTGATCCATTCATCAGCTTCAAAATATTCCAAGCAGTCAGAATCGAGCTTTGGATCAAGCATTTTGCTGGAGAATCGAAATCGGGAGGTGGAAATCAAGAGAGGCGGTCGGTAATGGAGTTCCACCACCACACTCGACACCAAGCCCAATGGAAGGTCCACTTCTCCTCCTCTCCCCTTATGCTTGTATTGTTGGGTCCATTGATCCCAATGGCCCTGATTTGATGTTGTCAAATAAGTTAATGAGATAGACATAGCTTTTAATTTTCGTCATGCTGAGCTTTGAGTTCGTCGAACTGAATTCTGAGTTTGTTGAACTGAGCCTTTGCTACTGATGCTTGATGTTGTCTAAGTTCAGAGAGATGGTGATGCCAGCAAAGTCAACAAGTCAAAGCAGGTTCAAATGTTGCAGGAATGTTGCTAAAGGCGTTGGGGGGCCAGCTGTCATGATTTTCTGCACTAAGAAAGAGATTACTCACTGGGGCCCACACAAAGCAAAGGGCCATTGAATCAGCCGTCAATGGAAAGTAAGTGGCTGAATCACAGCCACCAATTCTAGTGGGGCCCACTGCTCAATGTGACGCTAATCAACTGTCTATAAAAGGAGCAAAATCAGATCGAAATAATAACAAGTAATCAATTAGAGTAATCACAATCAACGTCGAGAAGAGACGTCATTAAGGTTCTCTGGGTGCGTAATCTTGCTGCTGGACGACGTCTTCTTCCTCATTTTCTCGCCGAGCCAGAAGGAGTTCAGTTCAGAGAACCTGAATGCGAAGAGAGTTAGCTGCCGCAATACTCATCTGCGACAACAAGATCAGGATTGATTCCTAAAGAAGAAACAGAGTTTACTGCAAGTTGCTTCTAGAACAAGCCGGGATTCAATTGATGATTTCTTTCTCAACTTGTTGCTACGAAGAAGAAGATAGGGTTGATATCTGCTCTGGTGTCTGAGTAATTCATCTCTTTGACATTTACTGTAAGACTCAATTTGGATCTGAGGGTAGGATTCTTTAGGGAATCTGAGTTTAGGCCTGTGTTATAAAGGCCGAGATAGGATTCTTGTTAGGATCTGAGTGGTAAGGCTTAGTGCCTGAATGTAGGTCTGTGTTATAAAGGACGAGGTAGGATTCTTGTTAGAATCTGAGTGGTAAGGCTTAGTGCCTGAGTGTAGGTCGTCTGTGTTATAAAGGCCGAGGTAGGATCCAGTTGGGATCTGAGTGGTAGGGCTTAGTGCTCGAGTTTTAGGTCTTGGATAAGACTGAGTGATCCTGCGGGATCATGATGTAAGCTCTGAAGGAGCCGATGAATTGGTGAAGAGCCTTGTCTACACACTATTAGAAAGGCGGAGAGGGACATTGGACGTACCAAAGATTGGGGAACCACTATAAAATTTTTGAGTCGTCTATGATTGTTCTTGAAAGCACAAATCAATTAATCACTAAACATCAAAAACTCAGATATAAATAAGAGTATTTAAAAAGAAGGCCAAAAACCTATTCACCCCCTCTAGGTATTTAGTTGACTTTGAAATCAAGACTTTCAAGTATCCTAGATCAAATTAGGCTGAGAAATCAGGCTCAAATGAGTCTATCAAAGTGAGGAAAAATGGAGATTTTCTGAAATTTCATGGTGACGGGTTCGTCGGAAACCACCACCTCCGGCGGCCAAACCACCGCCGGGAGATAGCCACCACCTCAACAGAGGTAGTGGTGGCGGTGGCCATCCAGGGAGGTGGATGGGTGGTCGGCAATGGAGCTTGGAAAAGCTACATGCATTTTTTTTGCGGGAGGAAGAAGAAGATGAACAATGTTTCTCTATTATTATTATAATTATATATAATATAATGATTAGATTACCCCTTTAACATGCATCTTTTTGGTGCTATCAAATGAGGCCCTTATAGGCCTTTTGAGGAAACATAGTCAACATAAGAATTGTAGGTCTTGAAGTCTACGTTATTTTAAAATTTATTTTGATCCATTTGGGTCAGTGGTTTGACCGCATCACTCAAAATGGTGCATGCTATACTTAGGGTTAACCAGAGACTAAATTGAGTGCCCCTACTAAACTACTTGTCCAAATGACTTGAAATGTTGACTAGAAGTCACTCATATCTAGACCCCTAACATATCAAAAAATGAGAAATTTTGGAGAATATTTTTCTATAGTTTTTGTAAATATTTAATAATCCATGTATGAGTTAATTAGAGGGTCCAATGACATCATGATTCTCCAAAATTTTGGTGGATGGTCCTTATGGTCATTATATGACACTGGTAAAAATTTTAGCCCATTTGGGGTTGATTTGAATAGGTATTGGTGTGACCAAAGTTTTGTCCCTTAAGGATAAATTAGGGCAAATGTGTGCTTGGTGGGTTGAGTGACCAATATTCTTCCAAACTTGGTCAAACCTTGGCCACTAATTTATTATCACATAAAACACCCCACAAGAGATTTTGTGTGGTTTGGGGGGTTGAGATGCCCTAGAAACTTAGTGTGAACCCTAGGGTTGGATATTGAGCCTATTGAAGGACATGGGACCATATGTCCTTGGAATGTCTTGAAACTTGGTGGTTGAGTTTCCAGGGTGGACATAAGCCCTAGGAAATGAAATTAGGATTTTTAGGAACTTACATCTCCTATGAAATATCGTAGGACCAAATAGTGCACTTTTGATCATGATTTTATTACCTAATCATATGACCTTGAATGATCTTGAAATTTATGCGGTGGTTATATATTGTTTCTATAAAGCTCTGGATATTTTAGTGTGAATTTTAGATCAGTATTTGAGGTATTTCATTCATAACTTTTATTATTGCCCTATTTATTAAGAAATTTATTAAGAAATATTTACTCATTTAAAACTTATGAAATTTGGGCAGAGGACTTTTTAGGTCATCATTAAGCTCGGTAAATTTTTATAGAATTATTGGAAGACTATTTATATGGGTTGCTTCACAAGGTGCCAAATATTAATTTGTTTTAAATGATTTAATTATGTGACCAAATAAGCTTGCAAATTAGTAATTCTTGGTCACTGGTCTTTCCTGCATATGATTGTCATCTCGTAATTTTCTTATAATTTTTAGATGATTATTTGTAATATTTCCTTCTTTACCTTATCTTGGTGATTTTTTAATCAATATCATAATTGGAGGTCAACCATTTTTTGCAAAATTGTTGTTCTTAGTATTTATTATTGTTTAGATGATATATACTTTCCATAATTTTTTGAGGCCATACCAGGTCAGAAAAGTATACTTGATGTTCAAAAACATGACCGACCTAATTTTGCAGAAAATTAATTAAATACTAAATAAATTATGAAAAATATTATATTTTGGATTTATCTGTAAAATATTAGGTTAGACCCCCAGTAATAATCTTAGGTTATTTGGATGAACATTTGAAGAGGTCACCATTCATGCACGCCATATAGCTCATTCGGTCTGCACATAGTAAAACTGTAGAATTAAGGAATCATGTGACGCTTGGTATGGGATAAAGGGGTAGTTGGTATACCTAATTTGTTTGAGTATGTATAAGGTAACCAATGAGAGTTAGGTTGTGAGAGTCTGGTTGACTATGGGCAAGGTTGTGCTCGGGATCGACGATTGATCGTCTTTCCCTTGAAGAAAATCTAAATACACTTAGGAATAGTTCAAGTGTAAGATAAGTAGAGTTAGGATATGGGTAGATATCAATAATATTAAGTACCTTGCTAAAGGGAGCTTTGGGCTACAACTCATCGTAGTTCCCAGTGCCCTCGAGAGCCCTTCACAGAGAATACCCTGGGCAGTCCAAAGTTAACCTTAAACCATAAGACAAAATGGTAACAGAGCAATTAGTAACTACAAGTACATCACTTTCACTCACCCTGACGGCTCAGGAGTTTAGCTTGGTTGGGTAATCCGAGCGGAAGGCTCGGTGGTTGTGGAAATGGGTAGGTTAGCCCGGCGAGCCGAGGGCTCGGAAGGAAGTTGAAACGGACAGGATAGTCCGGGGAGTCGATGGCTCGAGGATTCATGGCTGCATGTGCATAAGGAGGTAGGTCTTTGGTATTTGACGGTCGTTCACACCTACGTCGATATAATGACTCGGCGAGTGTGGTTTACACTTAGCCAAGGTAAAGACTGGTGGTTTTGCCAGCGGAGTACGCAGGAGCTCCACGGTTGTGTTCTTTGCATTGAGGCGTACATAAGGGCTAGGCCTGGTAGTGTGGATACCCTCCTAGGAGTGGGGTGTCCCAATCCACTGTCTCCGTTGGCCACTACGGAGGCTCCTGGGAGTGAAGCTAGCTTCTTAAACAGGGGGAACTAAAGGTTTGTGCGCATAGAGTCGTGTGTGTGTTGTACTTGCATGAATCATGACATAACATATCACTACACACACACACCTGCATATAACCTGACACCCCATCGTATAAACTAGTATGAGATAGGTTATACGATGAGAGCCTTGCAAAAGACCCCTTAACTTATAAGTTTGTATGAGCATTCTAATAAGTTAAGGTTACTTGTTCCATAGCTTACTTTACTTGTACTTTTATTACTTATTGTGTAGCATGTACTTACTGTTCTATCTTTACATTATTTATATTACTGCTCTACTTATTATAGAACTGCTAGATAAATCAACCGTCACCTGCTCTTGTTCATTCTCGACCTTAAATATCTTTCCTTTTCTCCTCCCCGTATGGTGCCTAGGAGTCGCGGGGGTGAGGTGAGGACGATAGTGGCTTAGTATTTTGGCTAAAGGTCGACCGACCACATCATTTTAGGGGACCGAGCGGCAGGAGCATCGACACCGGTAGGACAAGGAGGCAGGACATGAGGAGCAGTTGCTGCGCACTACTGCTACTACACGGCGACAGGTCGAGGATGGATTTCAGTTTGCTTCCGCTTAGATGTTGTGAGTTGTGGGAGAGAGATCATTTATATTAGACATGTACCGGGCTTAATCCCATTTTCCACTCTCTTTCACACTTTGTACTCGTTGTGGACTATTGCTCTTTAATATATGAAAGTTATTAGCTTAAGGTTAGCTAGTCACCTAGGGGGGGATAGGTCTTTGAACATTCCTAAGTCTTTTTTCTATTTTCTTACTAAGTGATCTAGAGCTTGTCCTTAGTACCTGCAATATAAAAGAAGAACAGACAACACAACAAAGAACATAGATATTTATAGTGATTCCCCAAATGGGTACATCCACTTTCTCTCCCACCTTTCTAACTTATGTTAAACAAGACACAAACTCCTCCAAACTGCTCCTCAGAGCTTACACCTCAGACCCTCAGTCTTACACTCAGGTTCTCTTCAGAACCCTACCTCAGAACCACAAAAGTTCCTACCTCAGAGCCCTGTAGTGCTCCTACAACTCAGTGGTCCTCAAACCACCTACCTCAGCCTTATCTCTAAGGCCTACAACTCAGGCTTTTCAGCCCTACAACTTCAGCCACAAGGCCCTACTCTCAGAGTACTACAACACTCCTACAGCTCAGTACCCTTCCAGGTACCTACCTTAGTGCCCTTCCATGCACCTACAGCTCAGTGACAAACTTGCTACCCACCTCAAGCCAAAAGGCCCTACACCCAGTCTCCTCCAAGACCTATAACTCAGTGACACACTTGTCACCTACAGCTCAGTGACTCAACAGTCACCTACCTCAGACACTAGGCCCTACTACTCAGGTTGGGAGGACAACCCTACTCTCAGATCCACACTTGGATCCTACCTCAATACCCCTGCAGGACATCTACCTCAGTGACTAATTAGTCACCTACAACTCAGGCACAAAAGGCCCTATAGCTCAGATTTAGACAAACTGAATCTTATTGGAAATTAATCAGTAATTGTAATAAATTAAAACACTGACTCAGAGATAAATCTCAGAGTCTACCTTGCTGGACTGAGCAGATATCAGTCCAGCCCTCTTGATGTAGAAGGAATTAGTTGTCTTCTACAGCTAACTGCTTTTCTGCTGCATTGAAGAACAGCTATTGCTGTTGAAGGCTGATGGACCTTCACACAACTATCTCTCCTTGCTGATTGGATGAATCAGCCAACTTGTTCTGCAAAGAACAAACTTGCTGAACTAGAAAAGCTTCAGCTATCTTTCCTTTGCCTGCAGGCTTGCTCTGCTGGACTTGGCTTTCAAGCTCGTCAGAGAAGTTGAAGTCCAGCCGCGTCTATTTTACGTTACCCTAATCACCTTTTCTCTCTGCTTTTTATATATGTTGATTTGAATCAACGCCACTATTTGAGTGTGGGCCCAGTTGAGGATAGTGAGCGCCACCTCCCTCAGAAGAGGACAAATTGTAGCTTCTGGCGCTACTATAGCTTTCCCGCAATGGCATGAAATACTTTGACTTTGTTGACTTTTGGTGACATTAGCTGTAACACCCCAAAAAGGCCCCAAAAGACTCAACATGAAGTTTGAGTAGCAGGTCAGGTTACACGGCCTGGGACACGGGCGTGTCCCAGGGCGTGTCGGGTGTACACGGCCTGGGACACGGGCGTGTCCCAGGGCGTGTTCGAATTATTTTGCGAATTTGGCCTATTCAAGTCAGAGCCGGACACGGCCTTGAACACGGCCGGGAACACGGGCGTGTCAGGCTGGACACGGGCGTGTCAGCTGCCGTGTTCCGACCCGTGTACTGGTTGCAGCTCGATGTAACAGGAGACACGGGCATGTCTCAAGTTCGACACGGGCGTGTCAGGTTCGACACGGGCGTGTCGATGACCCGTGTTGTGCAGTCAGTTCAAACTGTGTGTGCCGCTTAAAGGGTACACGGCCTGTGACACGGGCGTGTCACAGGCCGTGTCGGCCAAAAAATGGGTTTTTGGGAAAATCTTGGCCGTTCAGTTTTCTCTCTTTTGATCCAAGGGTCCAGGTGGTTTCCTGGCTAGGTTATTACGTGAAGTAAGGATGAAGAGTCATTCTTCATTTGTCCTTAAGGAAGAGAGAAAGAGAGAGGAAGAGAAGAAGAAGGAGAAGGAGAGCAAGCCACCGGCGGAGCTCCCGTGGTTCGATTCGTGATCCGAAGCCGGCGTTGTGAAGGCAAGGCTGCTGCGGTTCTTTCTCACCAGCTAGTTTTCGATGGCACCGAAGAGATCGACAAGGGTAACGATCTCCCTCCTTGGACATGTGAAGTCCTTCTTTTCTGCATTGCATAGGGAAAACCCTTCCCCGCGAGTGTGCGGTGGGTTGTGGTGTCCCTTGGGGTAGATATGTGAAGTCCCCCTTGTTAGAGGCCGGAATTGGAGTACGGCTCTAGGCATGCTGTGTGAAGCCCATCTGGATGTAATCTGGATTGGTGATGCTTGTTTGCATATCGGAGAAGGCTCCGTGATAATGGCTTGTGATGCCTATGGCTTGTGATGCCTTGTTCCTACCTGTTGCTTGGTGCGGCAGGAAGTACTGGACGATGTCCAGGAAATGAAGAGGGTTGGAGGCAACTCTTGTGGCCGTGCGTTGCCACTTTGTGAGTAGTTGAGCTGTTGGGCTGCAACTCGATGAAAAGGCAGATTGCCGAACAGGAAAGGTGAAACCGACCCGCGCCTATAAAAAGCCATGGATACTTCCGTATTCGAGGTGGCTCGGCGACTTGAGCAACGGGGGGTGGCTGATCCGTACCTGCGTTAGGTCCGTCCGACTTGGAAGCCTGGTATAGGTTTTGTTGGAGCGCCTAATGAGAGTCTTAGGCCCGCGCGCTGGAAAGACTAGAATGCTCAAATACCGTGTAGACGGTGGTGTTGACCCTGGTATTCCGGTACACCGAAAATGTGCCCTGAGTGCACGGACTGTCGGGCCGGGTGGCCGATGGTTGTGATGGCTTGAATGTGCCTGCGCGCACATAGTTGCTATTTGATGATGCCATGCTTGCAGGGAAAGAATGCTCATGCCCCGAGAAAGGGGTAGGATTGTTATAATTGGGTCAGCTGAATGCTGACCGTTGCATTGTTTGCCACCGGTTGGGTGGTTTGTTCCCGTGCAGGTGCTGGAGAGCCAAGTGGGAAATGATGGGCTGAAGCCCTACTGCTGTTGCTGCTGCTGCTGCGGCTAGCCCTTGAAGGCTAAGCGAATGGCGTTGTTTTGTTTTCTCTTGTACTCATGTATGGCCGGCCTGCGCGCCGAAGTTTGTAAAACATGTTGTATGTTCAGAGGAACTGTAAGGCCTTAAGGCCAAACTCTTGTGGTTGTGTACATTCCGTAGTATTTATATATAAAGGTGGTTTTATATATTGGACATTCCGGTTGAGAGTTCAAAATTGTAACTTAAAGCTTCCTCTAGAATGCTCTGAGTTAGGATTCGTATTTGGTTTGGTATTATCCTGTGACCTCACCGTCTGTTTGTGGCATATAGTGTGGGGCCCCGGCCGGACCTTCTACTATACGTCATCTAACGGATGGGGTCGTTACATTTTGGTATCAGCTTTCGTCGGTCTTCCTCTTTCGAATTCGTGGTCGAATTCTTTTGTGGGGTGGCGAGCACGTGTTTGTGCGACCTGCTGTAACGCTAATGAACTCTGGAATGTCCATTAAGGAATGTACAAAATCTTGTTTGAGGAATCTGCGCGTTCCTTTTTGTGTTGTTTTGCTTGCATACGTTCGCTAATGTGTGTCTTGTCCACCTATAGGTGACACGTAGTGGTGCTGGGCAGTCTGATGAGAGTGCGGCACAAGCTGAGGTGCCAACACCTCCTCCATCTGCGGAAACTGTTCACTTAGTGGCTGAGGCGCTATTTGCCATGATTCAGCCGACCGGGCAAGCGCAGCCGGCAGTAGTGCCAGTTCGTGTTGATGTAAGACCCGAGCCGGTTGAGGCTGTAGATCCACGAGCAGCTGACCGACAGTTGAAGCAATTCATGAGCTTCAGTCCTCCTACGTTTGCGGGAATGGGATCCCCAACGCAGGCGAAAGATTGGTTATCGCGTGTCAAGAGGATAATGACAGCGATCAGGGCGGAGGAAACTCTCAAGGTCACCTTAGCCACCTTCATGCTTGAAGGGGAGGCGCGGTTGTGGTGGGACGAGGTTGAGCTACACCATTTGGCGGGCAGACAATTAACACAAGTGTCGATTGAGGAGTTCTCTCGAATATTTCTGGCGAAACATGTCCCAGCGGCGCAACGTATTGCTATGGAAAATGAGTTCCAACGGTTAAAGCAAGGGGAAGATAGTGTGGATATATACTTGCATGAGTTTACCAGGTTGGGACGATATGCGGGAACAATCTTCGCGGACGACCAAAGGAAAACGAATCGGTTCTATGAAGGATTGCGGGATGAGTTGCGATTCCTGCTTTCGAGTTCTGTGAGCCAAGGGTTTCAGGCGTTGGTTGATACTGCGTGCGCGTTGGAGAAGGACATGAGGCGAGTGCAAGGGAATAAGGGCTTGGTGGTGTCTAAGCCAGAGTTTCAAGCACCTCGCCCAGGCAAGTCGTTTTACCAGAAGAAAGGGGGCAAGAGGTCCAAGCCATCTGGGCAAGTGACTACGACCGTTGTGTCGGGAGCGACATCAAGGCCGGATGCTCGTACATGCTATAACTGTGGCCGGGTGGGGCATATAGCTCGTGACTGTCGGGTTGTGCAGCCCAAAGGGGAGAAGAAGACGGGTGCGTCGTATGCTGAGAAGGGCAAAGCGGTGGTGGATTCCTCTGCTTCCCAGGCGCAGCCCCGAATCTATCAACTTGGCCAACAGGAAGCGATGAAGCAAAGTGACGTCGTCACAGGTACGAGTTGAGTTAGTTTACTTGCTGTGCTTTTGGTTTTGGTTATGTTTAGCTTGTGCATGATGTGTGTGTGCTGCAGGCTTTGTCCTGATTCGGAATAATTTAGCGAGAGCCCTGTTTGATACGGGTGCTTCGCATTCTTTTCTGTCTGAGGATTTCGTATCTCGAATTGGGGTACCAAGTCATGTGACGGTGGATAGTACAAGGGTGCTATTGCCGAATGGCTGTATGATGCTTGCGGATAGGGCTTGCGATGTGGATGTGCAAATAGGAAGTCGGGATTTCGGTTTGAGTGCAGCTGTGCTACCGTTGTCGGAGTTTGATGTGATCTTTGGTATGGACTGGCTCTCGGAGCAGCGTGCCGTTATTGATTGCAACTCCAAAGAGATTACACTGGGCCAGAATACCGGGCTTGTGACGAAGTTCGCTGGTATGCGAGGAGTTGGCGGAACGTTGTTGTCTGCACTCCAAGTCGTCAATGCTGTTCGGAAGGGCGCGGAGTTATTCTTCACGCTAATTCAGGCTGTTGAGCCAAAGGCCAGTGTCGGTGAAGTGCCAGTTGTGTCAGAGTTTGCCGATGTGTTTCCTAAAGATCTTCCTGGGTTACCACCCCAGCGGGAGATTGACTTCTCTATTGAGTTGGTGCCAGGTACGAAACCTGTGGCCCGCTCTCTATATCGCGTCGCGCCAAAAGAGATGGCTGAGTTGAAAGTCCAATTGCAAGAGTTGTTGGAGCAGGGATATATACGCCCAAGTATGTCACCTTGGAGCGCGCCTGTTCTATTTGTGAAAAAGAAAGACGGTAGCTTACGGTTGTGTATTGACTACCGCGAGTTGAATAAGCTGACGGAGAAAAACAAATATCCGATTCCGAGGATAGATGACCTCTTTGATCAGCTGGCGGGATCAACGGTCTATTCCAAGTTGGATTTGAAATCGGGATATTATCAGCTAAGGATTCGGGAAGGTGACATTCCCAAGACGGCGTTTGGAACACGCTACGGGCATTATGAGTTCACGGTAATGTCGTTTGGCCTATGTAATGCGCCTTCGGTATTTATGGACCTAATGCATCGAACGTTCCGAGAGTACTTGGATTTGTTTGTTATTGTGTTTATCGATGACATCTTAGTATACTCTCAGTCGGAAGAGGATCACGCAAACCATTTGCGGTTGGTCTTGCATACCCTGCGAAGGAATAAGCTTTTTGCCAAGTTCTCAAAGTGTGAGTTCTGGCTCTCTTCAGTAGCCTTTTTATGCCATGTGGTAAGCGGAGAGGGTATCGCGGTGGATCCGTTGAAGATAAGTGCCATCCGAGATTGGCCAGTGATGTCTTCAGTGGCCGAGGTCAGGAGCTTCCTTGGACTTGCGGGCTACTATAGACGGTTTGTGGAAAACTTCTCACGGATTGCTTTACCTCTCACCACGCTGACGAGAAAAGATCAAAAGTTCATATGGACGCCGGAGTGCGCGCGAGCTTTTGAAGACTTGAAGAGTCGTTTGACCACGGCGCCTGTGTTGACATCGCCATGTGGTACCGATGGGTATGAGATCTATAGTGATGCATCTGGGAGCGGCTTAGGCTGCGTTCTTCTGCAATTTGGTAAAGTGATTGCTTATGGCTCGCGTCAGTTGAAAGTGCATGAGCGGAACTACCCCGTCCATGATTTGGAGTTGGCGGCGGTAATCTTTGCGCTCAAGTTGTGGCGGCACTATCTCTATGGCGTGAAAGTGGATATCTATACGGATCACAAGAGCCTAAAGTATTTGTTGGATCAGAAGGATCTGAATATGCGACAACGAAGATGGATGGAGTTCCTCGGGGACTACACCTTCGAGATTCACTATACTTCCGGGAAGGGAAATGTGGTCGCTGATGCTTTGAGTCGGAAGACTCCGGTACGGGCAAGCTAGTTGCAGAGGCATGATCAGCGTTTGATCCAAGAATTGGAAGCAATGGAGATATCGTGTGTTGACAAGGGTGTGTCAACCGATGCATGTTTGAACTGGACGGAGGTGCAGTATGACCTTACGGACAGAGTCCGGCGAGCAACGGAGCTTGATGAAAGTCTCCAGCGCTATGCTAAAGATGGGCCGGAGGACCAATTCTCTTGGGATAACGGGTTGTTACGGAGAAATGGTCGAGTGTGCGTCCCAAGTGTGGGTAAATTGAGGGAAGAGTTGATGTACGAAGCGCACTTTGCAAAGTACTCAGTTCACCCAGGGAGCACAAAGATGTACAGGGACATGAAAAAGCTGTTCTGGTGGCCCGGACTAAAGAAAGATGTGGCTCGTTATGTGGCTGAATGCACTACCTGTGCGTTGGTGAAAGCAGAATGCCAGAAGCCTGGCGGTTTCCTGAAGTCGTTACCTATTCCGGAGTGGAAGTTCGATGATATTTCGATGGATTTCGTGCACGGGTTGCCGAGATCTCAACGCGGTCATGATTCAATCTGGGTGATTGTGGACCGGTTGACGAAAGTGGCGCACTTCCTTCCAAACAGAAGAGACGATTCAGTGGAAACCTTGGCCAAGCTGTATGTGGAGCAGGTTGTTCGACTGCACGGTGTTCCTCGGAGCATCGTTAGTGATCGTGATGGGCGGTTCACATCGAATGATTGGCGGCTCATTCATCAAATGTTGGGTACAAAATTGGCGTTTAGTACGGCATTTCATCCCCAAACGGATGGCCAGACTGAACGAACCAACAGAACGATGGAGGATATGCTCCGCATGTGCGCCCTAGACTTTGGTAAGAGATGGGAAGATTATATATTTCTCGTCGAATTTGCCTATAATAATAGCTACCAAGCGAGTATTGGTATGGCACCATTTGAGGCGTTGTATGGTCGGAAATGCCGTACACCGTTAGCTTGGGCAGAAGCAGGCGAATCGAAGCTGAGTGGGAAAAAGGAAGTCGAAGAAGCTACTTCGCTCATACGCTCTATTCGGGAGAGGCTAGTGATAGCCCAAGATCGTCAAGCAAAGTACTACAATGCCAAACATCGGAACGTGGAGTTCGCGGTGGGTGATTGGGTATATTTGAAGATCAAACCCTTCAAAGGTGTGTCCAGGATTCGGCGTTTGAAAAAGCTAAGTCCGAGGTATCTTGGTCCGTTTGAGGTGGTGGAGCGAGTTGGGGAAGCTGCTTATCGACTAGCACTTTCAGCGGACTTGGGTGGATTACATGATGTATTTCACATCTCAGTCCTTCGTAAGGCGGTAAAGGATCCAGCTCAAGTAGTGGAGAATGATCGGGTACCGATCGAGTATGGGCTAACGACGAGGGTTAGACCCATTCGGATCGAGGATCGAGCCGAGAAACAGTTGCGGAACAAAGTGATCGGGATGGTCAAGGTCCGATGGGACAATTGTGGCCGTGAAGAGCTAACATGGGAGCGAGAGCAGACCATGCGAGCTGAGTTTCCCGAGTTATTTGTATAAACTGTAGACCGTGTACTTTTTGTTATAACAGAGTTATAGCATTGCTGGTTTTGTTTCCTTACCGTGCAAATTTCGGGACGAAATTTTGTTAAGGGGGGGGGGGGAGGGTTGTAACACCCCAAAAAGGCCCCAAAAGACTCAACATGAAGTTTGAGTAGCAGGTCAGGTTACACGGCCTGGGACACGGGCGTGTCCTAGGGCGTGTCGGGTGTACACGGCCTGGGACACGGGCGTGTCCCAGGGCGTGTTCGAATTATTTTGCGAATTTGGCCTATTCAAGTCAGAGCCGGACACGGCCTTGAACACGGCCGGGAACACGGACGTGTCAGGCTGGACACGGGCGTGTCAGCTGCCGTGTTCCGACCCGTGTACTGGTTGCAGCTCGATGTAACAGGAGACACGGGCGTGTCTCAAGTTCGACACGGGCGTGTCAGGTTCGACACGGGCGTGTCGATGACCCGTGTTGTGCAGTCGGTTCAAACTGTGTGTGCCGCTTAAAGGGTACACGGCCTGTGACACGGGCGTGTCACAGGCCGTGTCGGCCAAAAAATGGGTTTTTGGGAAAATCTTGGCCGTTCAGTTTTCTCTCTTTTGATCCAAGGGTCCAGGTGGTTTCCTGGCTGGGTTATTACGTGAAGTAAGGATGAAGAGTCATTCTTCATTTGTCCTTAAGGAAGAGAGAAAGAGAGAGGAAGAGAAGAAGAAGGAGAAGGAGAGCAAGCCACCGGCGGAGCTCCTGTGGTTCGATTCGTGATCCGAAGCCGGCGTTGTGAAGGCAAGGCTGCTGCGGTTCTTTCTCACCAGCTAGTTTTCGATGGCACCGAAGAGATCGACAAGGGTAACGATCTCCCTCCTTGGACATGTGAAGTCCTTCTTTTCTGCATTGCATAGGGAAAACCCTTCCCCGCGAGTGTGCGGTGGGTTGTGGTGTCCCTTGGGGTAGATATGTGAAGTCCCCCTTGTTAGAGGCCGGAATTGGAGTACGGCTCTAGGCATGCTGTGTGAAGCCCATCTGGATGTAATCTGGATTGGTGATGCTTGTTTGCATATCGGAGAAGGCTCCGTGATAATGGCTTGTGATGCCTATGGCTTGTGATGCCTTGTTCCTACCTGTTGCTTGGTGCGACAGGAAGTACTGGACGATGTCCAGGAAATGAAGAGGGTTGGAGGCAACTCTTGTGGCCGTGCGTTGCCACTTTGTGAGTAGTTGAGCCGTTGGGCTGCAACTCGATGAAAAGGCAGATTGCCGAACAGGAAAGGTGAAACCGACCCGCGCCTATAAAAAGCCATGGATACTTCCGTATTCGAGGTGGCTCGGCGACTTGAGCAACGGGGGGTGGATGATCCGTACCTGCGTTAGGTCCGTCCGACTTGGAAGCCTGGTATAGGTTTTGTTGGAGCGCCTAATGAGAGTCTTAGGCCCGCGCGCCGGAAAGACTAGAATGCTCAAATACCGTGTAGACGGTGGTGTTGACCCTGGTATTCCGGTACACCGAAAATGTGCCCTGAGTGCACGGACTGTCGGGCTGGGTGGCCGATGGTTGTGATGGCTTGAATGTGCCTGCGCGCACATAGTTGCTATTTGATGATGCCATGCTTGCAGGGAAAGAATGCTCATGCCCCGAGAAAGGGGTAGGATTGTTATAATTGGGTCAGCTGAATGCTGACCGTTGCATTGTTTGCCACCGGTTGGGTGGTTTGTTCCCGTGCAGGTGCTGGAGAGCTAAGTGGGAAATGATGGGCTGAAGCCCTACTGCTGTTGCTGCTGCTGCTGCGGCTAGCCCTTGAAGGCTAAGCGAATGGCGTTGTTTTGTTTTCTCTTGTACTCATGTATGGCCGGCCTGCGCGCCGAAGTTTGTAAAACATGTTGTATGTTCAGAGGAACTGTAAGGCCTTAAGGCCAAACTCTTGTGGTTGTGTACATTCCGTAGTATTTATATATAAAGGTGGTTTTATATATTGGACATTCCGGTTGAGAGTTCAAAATTGTAACTTAAAGCTTCCGCTAGAATGCTCTGAGTTAGGATTCGTATTTGGTTTGGTATTATCCTGTGACCTCACCGTCTGTTTGTGGCATATAGTGTGGGGCCCCGGCCGGACCTTCTACTATACGTCATCTAACGGATGGGGTCGTTACATTAGCAGTGGTCATCCGGTGCTGCTGTAGCTTCCACCCAACGACATGAATACTTTGACTTGTTGAATTCTGGTGATGTCAGTAGTGGTCATCACTTTCTGGACTTAGAGAAATTCCAGAACTCATTAAGCATTGAGTGATATTAAGTCACTCAACGCACGTTGACTTGGCTCTTCATTAGAAGTGTTGAGTGAACCTACTTCACTCAATACTTTCTGACTTAGAGAGTTTTTGCTGGCTTTGTCTCAACAGTTTATTCTCAACTGTCTCAGTGATTTCTTCTCAACTGTCTTAACGCTTCCTTCTTCACAGATGAGCCTATCTCCTGTCTCAGCGGTTGTGCTGAAACCAACACTTCTCTCAACGCTTTGCATTGAGCTTCTCATCTGTCTCATCGATTATGCTTATACTTTCTTCTCAACTGTCTCGATGCTTTTGCCTTAGTCAAATTATCTGACTTCCAGCTTACTCTTTTTATTCACCTGTCCAATCAAGGATAACCTGCATGCATGAACTTAAACACACATCAAATACATTATATGTGTATGTCATTGACTAGTTTGACTTCTTACAAATCTAGAATATTGGGATCAATAGACCCAACAATCTTCCCCTATTTGAAGAAGTCAAAACTTTGCTTGATCAATAATACAAGTCATTGACATACACAGTATATTCAACATAAAAACTAAAACTTGTGTAACATCATTAGAGTTTGGAAATGTTACCACATTTCTCCAGCCTGTGGAGAATTACTTACTTCCCTTGGCTTGCTGCCAGTCTCACAACTTTTTGTTATATGATGTTGAGTGAGTTGACTTCACTCAACGCCTGTGGACTTAGCCACTTTCATAACTTGCCACTACTTTGGCATTGACTGTATAGGCTTCACTCAGTGCTATAAGTCATCTGGCATTGAGTGAGTCATCTTCACTCAACGCCTGTGGACTTAAACAGATTTCTGTCAGCCCACACCTTAGGTAATTGATTACCTGACTTGGCCATATAAGCAGCCTGTCCAATCAGTGCACAATATTCACAAGTTAGATTACCTCATATGTATACATTTATGCAATCTATTCAGTAGACAATTTCAACTATAAATCTTAGACATAAAATGAACACAGACAAAACAAGAGCAATTTCATTTATCATATGAGAAATTATATTGTTTGTGCATTACACAAAATAACATGTTCCTTAAGCCCTATAAGAAGAACCTAAACCTTTCCAAGTATCAGGTTCTCTTATTACAATTCCACTGCCTTTGGTCTTCATTGCCGGGTTGTCTTCTCCATCATCTGGCTTCTTTCCCTTCTTATCAACCTTCTCTGCTTCATCATCTACCTTCTCCTTTGTTGCTTTTTCCAATTCTGCCTCTTCTCTTTTAGCTTTTTGGCTTTGGAAATAGCTGAAGGGCTTTGGAAAATACTTGGTGGGCTCAACCTCACCAGGCTTTAGAAGGTTGACATTTCTGTTTTTCTAATAGATTCTTCTAGAAATATCCCTCTTTTCCATTTCCCCCATTCTGAGGAGCTATACCATCTTCCTCTGTCTGCAGTCTTGTTTTTGACAAGATCCCAAGTCGTCAGAATGATGTTTCTGGATTCTGGGCTCCATACCTCAAAATCAGGCCTCTGTTCCATTTCTTCTCTATATCTCTTTTTTCTTAGCCCGGCCTCCTCTTCAACATCAATAGTGATTGTTTCTTTGACCTGTAATGACTGACCTACAGAGGGGCTGATAGAAGGATTCTGTGTAACAGTAGTTGTCTCTCCCCACTGAGCATTAACACTGTCACCCTCTTCAATGTACTGAGCATATTCTTGATTGTCTTGAACTTGGGCAGACAAATTGTTCAAGGCTTCTTGTATATGATCATGCATCATTGGGATGATATTATATTGTAGTAGCTCTATTCCTTATGAGCCTCTCACAGCATTTGTGGCCCAGATCATGTTCTCAGTATTTGTCCTGATGACATTTCTCTTCCCCTTTTGACTTCTTCAATTACTTAAGTAGTCTGGGAGGTGCTAGCTTCAAATATTTTGAGCTCCAGATGATTAACTCATACAATTACATTATTTTTGACCACCAGTAAGTGGTCATCTAGCAGTTTGGTGCATTCATCTACTTTGGTTAGGATAGCAGCAACCTGCTTATTCAACAGTACTTGGGTAGCATTGTGTATAGCCAGTGAGTTTTTGGTCTGAATCTCTTGATTCTGTATGGTAATGACCATATTCTTGTTCGCCTCATCCAGCTTTTCAATTGTATAATCGACAGCTGGTGCAGCCATAGTGAAAAACTTCACAGTCTCACCCTTTAGTAAGTTTACTTCAAATCGAATTGATTTGATTTCACTAGCCAGCTCATTCCTGATGGTCTTTAAGGCATCATCTACAAAAGTTTCCAGGGTTCTTCTCTGCTCATCTAGCAAGCTTTTCAGCTGGGCCAGGAGAATTGGTGAAATTTGATCTGTTCCAGCTAATGTGCCTTCATTTTGGGTCTGCTGGACTTGCCTTACCCCTATTCTTAGAGAGGGGTCATCCACAATATGAGCTGAGGATTGTTCCTTCTCATGATTAGATTCTTTTTCCTCTGATTCTGAGGAAACCAGATCATGCACTACACGAGAAGGGAGATCAGATGGCGTCTTCCCCTCAATCTCTGTCATGCTTTCATTTTCATGCAGGTCAGCAGCAGCAGTAACCTCTTTATCAGTTGTGGCAGACAGTACCATTGTTTGAGGAACTTTTAGTTTCCCCCATGAATAATGCATCTTGCATTATCTCTTGTATCAACTACTCACCCTCAATTTGAGCATTCCTTTCTTCAGCACTTGGATTTTCCATTTATTTATTTAGTGGGCATTCTTGTTCAGACATCACAGTCTCTTTATCTGAGGTAAGTTTGATCTCCCTCTCACTCTGAGGCCTAGGAGCATTATCATACATAGGCATCTACCCATCTGCATCATCCAGTATGGAGGCATCTTCCACCATTCTTGCATATGTCCAGTCAACAACTTCTTTTGCAGCTATTTCTGCCAACTTAGCAGCATGTTCATCATTATCAGGAACAATATCTGACTCTGGTATGCTTGCACGACTAAGAGGGGTAAGATCAAAAGAGGCAGATACCTGAATATTCATGTCCCTCCTAGACACTTCAGCAGATGATGATGGTTCTGGATTATGAGTCTCTTCCTCCTCAGATGAGATGCTAGAGGAGCTGGGCTCAATAACAATAATCTTCTTTCCTTTCCCATGTACAGCTGATGGTCCATGGGGTTGAAGTACCCTATCCCATCTCTCCAGCATTTTAATGTCCATTCTTCTCATATGGTGTATCCTTGCACCAAGCTTCAAGTTCAGGATTTCTGGAGCTGTTTCTATTAGAAATAGTGATAGGATTCTCCCTTGATTTGGTTCAGCCATACAGTCCACTATTTGATAAACCACTATCTTGCCCCAGTCAGTCATTTTGGTCAGAATGACCCATGCCATCAGCTCAAATATCTTCTTTGAAATTTTATCATGTGACCCTGTCTTGCAGATCAAGACTTTTCCAATTCCATCAGCTAAAAACTTACCTCTCAGGTTAAGTTCTTTCCTCAGGATGGAGCCGGTGGTGTGCTTGGACAATCCGCACCATTTTATGGCAGCTTTGATGTCATCCTTGGCTAGTTCGTCTTCGTCGTCTACGGCAGAGAACTTGGGCAGCTTGAGGGCTTTGCTCAGCCTCCTTGGGGTTATCTTGACTTTCATTCCATTCACAGTCGTCTTAAGCTTGCCAGCAGATATATTTCCCTTGACATTGGCGAACAACTCCAGTACTTCCCTTTTCCATAGAAGACAAGGTTCTGACAGGACGAATTCTTGGTCAAAAGCCTGGAGAAGATGAAGAACAAATTGTATTTCTTCAGGGGAGTCCTTGAATCCATTCTTCACAAGTTTTGAACCTTCGAAGAGGAAATCTGGTCCCTTGGGCGCCATTTTACTTGGGAATTCCTAAGACCTAGCGAGAGCAGCTTTCCGTCGTTTTGGCAAATGTGGGCGGGTGAGGGTAAGGAATAGTGATTTTTCTTATTGTACAAGCTCTTCTATTTATAGTTATTCCTAAAAATAAGGCGGAAGGTCACTATCCCGTTTCGCTGATTAATTTTGATCAATGGCCAGGATTAAATCCCGACATTTATTTGCAGCCCGTCTTTTCTACAGTTTTTCCTTGAGTAAGCTTATTTTGCTCACCACCTATTTTCTTTGGTAATTAGATTGCAATTAGACATAATTTCAAAATCCTTAAATTAATTTCAACTGAGAATGTGTTAGCCCCCCAATCTCAATTGACTTAACCTAAGTTTTGATACTAATCTATCCTAGTATTACACATGTAATATTTGTCTTTGTGTATGATGAGACTTGGCACTTCTTGTGGCATAGTGAACAAGTAAGCCACTAACATCTTTATTGAGAATGATTATTTAGACAAATGTTTTTTCATTTTCTCAGACATTTGTTTCAATGACCTTATTTCTAATAAGCACAATCAATTTATCAATTGAATAGTAGAATTGAAGGCTAGGTGAATTCTACTTATCTCTGCCCTGTAGACTTGAAACTCATACTGGATTCACAGTCTCTGAGCATACCAGTACCCTTGCTTCTGATCTTTAGCCTTTTATGTGCCTCTGGCTTTTCTTTGCAATCTCCCCCTCAACAGTTGCACATGTCTTTGACATCTTGTGCACTATGATTTGTTGAGTCATTCCTTGTACCAAGACTAAGGTCTAGTACACCTATGTCCAAAGACCACAAATCGTAAAGTCCACTTGGACTATCCTGCAAAACAGAATTATCTTACCTTAGGAACCCAATACGTATTGGGTCCTAGGTCCTAATTAGACTGAAATCTAACTTGCCTACCTGTATAATTTCTGACATGTAGACTACCTCTTGCTCTAGACACAGAAGGATTGTGCCAGCAATCTAGGGCAAAATGCCCCACCTTACCATAACACCAACACTCATAGATATTGTATCTTTTTTTCTGAGCAGGGCTTATAGTGTGGTTAACTGCTGGCTGAATAGAAGGAAGAGGAGCAACAGTTTTCTTCAGGTCTCTTTCAGTATGGATCTGACTATAGGTTATTCTTCCAACAAGCTTCCTATGCTTGCCCTGGATGGTATTCACAGCTGTCTTCTTTGCATATGACAAGCTATTTGTATCATAAGAGCTAGCCAAGTTAGGCTTACAGGTAGACTGACCCTTGGTTTGAGTTCTTGCTGGATGGGCTTGGGTGAAATCCACTACCTTTCCCATGTGAGTTGGGGCTGAGGCACCAAATACAAATGGTCCAGTATGGCCCATTTGTACTTTTTCATGGGGATCCTTCAATGCACTCATTCCCCTACCCTTTCTTCTCCCATTGTAAGACACACTTGTATTGTAAAAGAAAGAATTCTCATTCTTACAGTGACCATACAAGCAGTCCTGGTCATGCCTGTTAGAAGGGAGGATTACCTTATGAAAAGTTGACTGTGGCACAACATGATCTTGGACTCTCCTCTGAGATTGGATGACTTTAGAAATTCATTCAGATTTTCTCTTGATAGCATCTATCTTAGAGAAATTGGCCACTATTCTCTTCTCCCTTTCAAGCTTCTCTTCAAGAACCTTGATCATAGAGTCCTTATATTTGATGGACTCAACATGGATATCTACCATGATTTTCAGATGAGCTACTTCCCTCTCTTTCAGAGATAACAAGGATAAATTCTCATCTTGTTGGGAAGCAGTTAGCTGGAGGGAGGCAATTTCCTCTGCTTGTTTCTTAGCAAGCAACTTGCTTTCCTTGAAAGCTTTCACAAGTGCAACATGATTCTCAATCAATTGATTGATGCCATCTTCTGATAGAGGATTCTCATCATCACTTGATGAGGATGCATTAGAGTCAGAGTATGAATCATATCCAGACTCTAAGGATAGACTAGATGAGGAATAAACCTGACATTGTCCAGGATGCTCCTGACAGAATTCTTCTTCTAGTGTAGCTGTCAGTTCATAACTTCTGCATTCACCTTCCTCAGCTTCATCCATCTTTGATTTACTATCTGAATGTGTCAGAGGGGCCCTGATCTTTGCTCTTACATCTGGAAGGACTTTGTCTTTACCAAGAGCAACCAGCAGCCCAATGTTGTTCTTGCCCTCTTTACAGATTTGAAGCTCTATGGAGTTCTACACCTTATGGTTCATCATTGAACACATAAGTTTAACCTTTTAGCTATCCTTAGGGGGTCTACTCAGACTGTTAGGTCCTTATTGAGTAACCTCCCTCTAATATCACTTGAAAGTTATTAGCTTAAGGTTAGCTAGTCATCTAGAGGGGGGGGGGGGTGAATAGGTCTTTGAACATTCCTAAGTCTTTTTTGTTGTTTTCTTACTAAGTGATCTAGAGCTTGTCCTTAGTACCTGTAATATAAAAGAAGAACAAACAACACAACAAAGCTCACAGATATTTGTAGTGGTTCCCCAAATGGGTACATCCACTTTCCCTCCCACCTTTCTAACTTATGTTAGACAAGGCACAAACTCCTCCAAACTTCTCCTCAGAGCTTACACCTCAGGCCCTCAGCCTTACACTCAGGTTCTCATCAAAACCCTACCTCAGAACCACAAAGGTTCCGACCTCAGAGCCCTGCAGTGCTCCTACAACTCAGTGGTCCACAAACCACCTACCTAAGCATTATCTCTAAGGCCTACAGCTCAGGCTTTTTAGCCCTACAACTTCAGACACAAGGCCCTACTCTCAGAGTGCTACAACACTCCTACAACTCAGTACCCTTCCAGGTACCTACCTCAGTGCCCTTCCAGGCCCCTATAGCTCAGTGACAAACTTATCATCTACCTCAGTCCAAAAGGCCCTACACTCAGTCTCCTCCAAGACCTACAACTTAGTGACACACTTATCACCTACAGCTCAGTGACTCAACAGTGACCTACCTCAGGCACTAGACCCTACTACTCAGGCTGGGAGGACAGCCCTACTCTCAGATTTACACTTGGATCCTACCTCAGTACCCTTGTAGGGCACCTACCTCAGTGACTAATTAGTCACCTACAATTCAGGCACAAAAGGCCCTACAGCTCAGATTCTGACAATCTGAATCCTATAGGAAATTAATCAGTAATTATAATAAATTAAAACACTGACTCAGAGATAAATCTCAGAGTCTACCTTGCTGGACTGAGCAGATATCAGTCCAGGCCTCTTGCTATAGAAGGAATTAGTCATCTTTTACAACTAACTACTTTTCTGCTGCACTAAAGAACAACTATCTGCTGTTGAAGGCCGACGACCCTTCACACAACAATCTCTCCTTGCCGATTGGATGAATCAACCAACTTGTTCTGCAAAGAACAAACTTGTTGAACTGGAAAAGCTTCAGCTATCTTTCCTTTGCCTACAGACTTGCTCTGCTGGACTTGGCTTTCAAGCTCGTCGGAGAAGATGAAGTCCAACTGTGTCTATTTTCCGTTACCCTAAACCCTTTTTCTCTCTACTTTTTATATCTGTTGATTTGAATTAACGAAACTATTTGAGTGTGGGCCCAACCAAGGATGGTGAGCGCCACCTCCCTCAAAAGAGGACAAATAGTAGCTTCCAATGCTATTGTAGCATTCCAGCAACGACATGAAATACTTTGACTTTGTTGACTTTTGGTGACGTCAGCAGTGATCATCCGGTGCTGCTGTAGCTTTCCCCCAACGACATAAAATACTTTGACTTGTTGACTTCTGGTGACGTCAGTAGTGGTCATCACTTTCTGGACTTAGAGAAATTCCATAACTCATTAAGCGTTGAGTGATGTTAAGTCACTCAATACACGCTAACTTGGCTGTTTATTAGAAGCATTGAGTGAATCTGTTTCACTCAACGCTTCTGGACTTAGAGAATTTCTGTTGGCTTTGTCTCAGCGGTTTCTTCTCAACTGTTTAAGCAGTTTCTTCTCAACTTTCTCAATGCTTCCTTCTTCACAGCTGAGACTATCTCCTGTCTCAGCGGTTGAGCTGAGACCAACACTTCTCTCAACGATTTGCATTGAGCTTCTCAGATGTCTCAGCAGTTATGCTGAGACTTTCTTCTCAACTTTCTCAGCTGTCTCGATGCTTTTGCCTTAGTCAAATTATCTGACTTCCAGCTTACTCTTTTTGTTCACATATCCAATCAAGGACAACCTGTATGCATGAACTTAAGTACACATCAAATGCATCATGTGTGTATGTAATTGACCAGTTTGACTTCTTACAAATCTGGGACATTAGGATCAATAGACCCAACAATATATATTGATAGTGAGCTGTGATCTGTGGACTTGTGTTACTCATCTTACTTCTCTTTTGTTGGCCTACTGTGATGTGATCGTTTTAGCCGGCAGGATCGGCACCGTGCGGTGGCGTCTAACTTGGTAGTTGGAGTCACCATAAGCGACGGTTTTGGGTGTAAGACCCGGTGGTGAAGCAAAAAAAATGGGGTCTTACAGGTCCACCCCCCCAGGAGTACGGGCAGGTGGAGGCGGCGAACAAGATCATTATAAATTTGTTGAAAAAGAAGGTTGAGAACCTAAAGGGGAGTTGGGTCGAGAAACTCCCCTCAGTCCTCTGGGCCCTGAGGACCACCCCCAACACAGCCACTGGGGAGACCCCCTTCAAACTCTCCCATGGCTACAAAGCTCTCCTCTCAATAGAGTTTGAGGTCCGGACACTACGGGTAGTATAGGCGGAGGAAGGTGGAGAAGAATAGAGGGTTGAGAATGAGAAAGAGCTGTGAATCTCTTTGGACCTGATAGAGGAGCTCCGAGATGTGGTCGCCGTCAGACAAGAATAAATTAAACGGCGGATGACTAAGTATTTTAACAAACATGTTAGAATCAAACAGCTCGCGGAAGGGGACTTGGTCTTGAAAAAAGTAGATGCTGCAGGGAGATCAGCTGCCGTGGGAAAGCTCAACCCAAACTGGGAGGGTCAGTTTATTGTCAAGGAGGCATTGAAGTCAGGGGGGATCACCTCCAGAATGTGGAGGGCGAGACCTTAAGTCACACCTAGAGTGGTGATGAACTGAAGTGTTTTTATCCTTAAACCATGTAAGTAACATCTTTTTCTAATATGAAGATTCTTAATACTCCAATTTTCTTCTGCAATGATTCATATGAATGGGTGAAGAGTTCACCGAGTAGACCCCGAGAAGATCCCGCTGCCAGGATCCAACTAGTGGCAGGGCTGGATGTCACTCGAGAGAGTCTCCCAAACCCCGATCAGATCCTGCTGCTAGGCTCCCACTAGCTGGCAGGGCTGGATGTCACTAGAGAGAGTCTCTCTGACCCTGAACAGATCCCGTTGTGAGGCTCTCACTAGCTAGCAGGGATGGATGTCACTCGAGAGAGTCTCCCGAACCCCAGGCAGATCCCGCTGCCATGCTCCTACTAGCTGACAGGGCTGGATGTCACTCGAGAGAGTCTACCGGACCCCGAGTAGATCCCGTTGCCAGGCTCCCACTAGCTAGCAAGGCTGGATGTCACTCGAGAGAGTCTCCCGGACCCCGAGCAGATCTTACTGTCAGGATCCCACTAGCTGGCAAGGGTGGATGTCACTCGAGAGAGTTTCCCAAACCCCAAGCAGATCCCGCTGCCAGGCTCCCACTAGCTGGTAGGGCTGGATATCGCTCGAGAGAGTCTCCCGGACCCCGAGCAGATCCTACTGCTAGGCTCCCATTAGCTAGTAGTGCTGGACGTCACTTGATGGTGTCCTCCCCGACCCCGAGCAGATCCTGCTGTCAGGCTCCCACTAGCTGGCAGGGCTGGACGTCACTCGAAAGTCTCCCAGACCCCGAGCAGATCCTGCTGTCAGGCTCCCACTAGTTGGCAGGGCTGGATGTCACTCGAGAGAGTCTCCCAGACCCCAAGCAGATCCCGCTGTCAGCTTCCACTTAGCTGACTAGGCAGGGGTCCTCGGTGGACGTTATTGTTGCTCTAGAGCCCTGTCCCGAGCTACTTCCGCTGTTAGGCTTTCACCTAGCTAGTAGGGCAGGGGGCCCCAATGGACGTTTTTGTTTCTTTAAAGCCAAGTCCCGAGCTACTCCCATTGTCAGGCTTTCACCTAACTGGCAGGGCAGGGGCCCTCAGTGGACGTTGTTATTGCTCTAGAGACAAGTCTCTAGCTGCTCCCGCTGTCAGGCTTTCACCTAGCTGGCAGGGCAGGGGCACTCCATGTACGTTGTTATTGCTCTGGAGCCAAGTCCCGAGCTGCTCCCGCTGTTAGGCTTTTACCTAGCTGACAGGGCAGGGGGCCTCGATGGATATTGTTGTTGCTCTAGAGCCAAGTCCCGAGCTAATCCCACAGTCAGGCTTTCACCTAACTTGCAGGGCAAGGGCCCTCAATGGATGTTATTGTTGCTCTGGAGCCAAGTCCCGAGCTGCTCCCGCTGTCAGTCTTTCACCTAGCTGGCAGGGCAGGGGCCCTCAGTGGACATTGTTATTGCTTTAGAGCCAGTCCCGAGCTGCTCCTACTGTCAGTCTTTCATCTAGCTAGCACGGCATGGGGCCATCTGTGGACATCGTGAAAGGCCTTGGAACCGAGTCCCGAGCCACTCTCGCCAATCAACAAGGCTTGGAGAGTAGGGATTTTGGGGAAGAAACATAAGTCTTTAAGGAGATCTCGCCGAGCAGGGATCGCACCAGCCAACACAAGGCATTCAAGGGTAAAACTTGGGGAAAAGGCCAAGGGCAAGAAATCATAAGAAGAACATGTCAGATCTAGAAAAATCCCAAATGACCAAGTTGTGGCGAGCCGGAATCTTGCCAACTAACGAGGAAAGAAATCTTAAAAGAAGGCGAGTCACGCCCCTTAGGGGTGGATCTCTCCAAAAGGTTGCACTTGCCTTCATCAATCATAAGAGGGTGAGCTGAGTCTAACCCATAGCTCAGAATAAATTTCTAACGACGACAGTCCATCCTATCAAGATGTTACTCGGGAAAATTGGGTCTTGAACAAATCTCTAAGGGGTGGCGAGATCTCGAGGTCTCTGCGCTGGTATGTATTCTAATAGCCAAATGAAATCTAGCGACGAGTTATACCTATGCGAGTGCAGTACATACACGAGTGCGAGGCATAAAATAAACACCGAAAGATAAGAGACATTTGGTAAGTAAAATTTTCATTAATATATCTTTTTGGTTACAAAAGCACTCGCCTCGCGGCGAGGTTACAAAATTAGGGGGCGGGGGAATCATTACAGGAAAATAATGAAAAGTACAGGTCAGATCTCGCCCTCTCCCCCAGAAGGATCATCCTGAAAGCCCGACACTTCTTTAAAGAGCGAGTCAAAGCTGTCTTCCTGCTCGCCGGGAGTAGGGACAGGGAGGAATAGCTTTGGCACTAGGTCCTTGACGGTCACCTCCTCACAGTCCGTCGTAAGCACCTGTAGATCTCGCATGACCCGCAGGGTATGATCAGCAACTTTGATAGAGTTGACCCGCAACATTTCGTTGACCTCCGCCTGGCTGAAGATCTTCATGTCTTTGCCTTGGGCGTTTGGCCCGCCGTGAGCTGGAGGGAGGAGGGAGTCCATCAGGCGGCTGACCTTGCCATAAAGCAGCTTATTCTGCCCCTCCAGTTGCTTATTCTTCTCCTCGAGCTCGGCAGAGCGAGTGTGCATGCGGTCGGCGGTCTCGATGTCCTGCGAGGTGAAAAGCATGAGCCAAAGAACTAGGAAAGCAAGAAGAAAGGGAAGGGATGCACTAGCACTTACCACCCCGCCAGCGCTCTTCGCGAGGAGGGACTCCGCGACCTCCAGCTTCTTCTTCAGGTCCTCCACCTCATCTTAAGCGAGATTCCGGGCATCCTCGGCACTCGCCAGCTTATGGATGAGGGTGAAGCCGCAGCAGATGGACATGTGGGCAAGCTCCATGGAACATATTTGGGCTTGCGTGCATTCATGGGTGAGGCGCTGGAGGGTCATGTCATGGTAGGCCTCAACATCCTTGCGTCCATAGAGCCCAAAGCCAAGGGCAAAGGCATTCCCGCTGGGAGGCCGGTGCTTAGACCAGGAGGGGATGAGGGAAGAGATGTACACCATGTGGGTGTTCTCATCCCACTGGACCATCGGCTCGCCGAGCTGGTCCTTGGAATTCCTGCCGAGACCAAAGTTTTGATGGTCTTTCAGCAGGCCCGGCTCGCGGGCCAGGAGCCCCTCTGCAGTTGGGGAGGCGGGGAGATCGCCATCGCCTCGCTCCTTCTCTGGAGATTCTAGCACGACCATCCTTTTCCTGGGTACCACCGTCTTCTTCAGCTTCTTTGGTGGTGGCGGTAGGCGAGGCGAGCTGGAGCTGGCAAGCTCAGCCCGCTTCTGGCTGGAGGAGGGTTTAGAGGATTCCAAATCCATTCGGTGAGCCGTCGCAGCCGCACTCTCTTGCGCGAGCGGGTCAGGGTACAACCCTGAGTCCACGAATGGCGGGTTCACTGGGATCAGCCGCTCTCCTGCAAAATAACTATTAGAAAAGATCTTGGCGAGTCCGCAGTGAAAGTAATCTTGACAGGTCATACCTTCGCCAGGTAGAACTGTCGGAAGCGAGTCGAGGCCCCTTCGCAGGATGGAGACCTCAAAATCTTTATGCAGAAAGAACTAGTTGAGGTTGACGTCATCGCCCGTCATGGTCGGCGACCGGTACACCTGCTCGCTCTGCTGGATTGGCGAGAAGGGTATGTTGCCGAGTTCGCCCTTGATGATGATGAACTTCGTGAACCAGTTATGGTTCTTGTTGTCCGTCTCACGCACCTTGAGCTGAGAGATGGCAAAGAAGGCGACCCCGTCGCTGGTGGCGCGGTAGATGAAGAGTTTTCGGAAGACAGCGAGATTGAACTCAATCCGCTCCTTCCGAAAGAAGCTCGCGAAAGCCACAAGCATGACGATCACGTTGGGGTTCATTTGCGAGGGGATGGCCCCAAAGTACTTTAGCACCTGGCGGACCTCCAACCAGAGGGGAAGGCGCAACCCCACCTCGAAATTCGAGATGGGGAAGGCGAGTTCGTCGGTGAAGAAGGTGTTGATGGCCTCACCTCGCCTAGGTCGGCGTGCAAAGAACCCTGGCAGGACATAGTCCACCACGAAGGCGTTAAGCTTCTCCTCCGTGGTATTCCCATCAAAGAAAGGGTACTCAGAATTTTTTTTTGCACACTTTGACCTCCCATCGGCTTCGGGTCACGTCTTACCCATTTCTGTAGATCTCGGTGCACGTGTAAGTGACGAGAAGAGCAACAAAGGGGGGGTGTATAAGTCGACAATAAATGTGATATGTCAAGGGTAGGTAATTAAGGGGCCCTATTTATAGAAAGTGAATTAAACCTGCCGAGCCGACTGCTCCATCCCAGCTCACAGGTCTCGACTCGCCAGACCCCTACGACATGCTCTACCCTAATATGAACGAAGTCTGAAGCGCAGCGTAATTCGCGAGTAATAAATATTGGAAATCGGATTTAAAAATAGTTAAACTAATTACATACAACAATGCCAAATGTTCAGAAAATACAGCAGAGGAGAAATTATCATCATAACACCCGAGAGCTAGGGGGTCTAAGCGGAGAGTGCCGGTAGGCTCAGCTAGGGAGCCATTTCCCTCTACCCCGGCATCGCGTCCCTATTCCCGGTGGCCGGCGAGGGTTGTTAAACTCACAGACCAGCTCTAGGTCTTGATTAATGAAACGCAGATTCTCCTGAATCCGATCCATAAGGGGTCTTGGGGAAGTCATCCTGCTTACCGAGCTGCGCCTTACCTTGTCCGCTAGCAGTACATAGTCCTATTCCAGCGCGCACAGCCGCTCCCTGTCAACAACTCGCTCTTCTTGGATCTCACGCAGTGCAAGCCCGTACTTCCTGAGTATCCCAGTGGTTCTCCTCCTCACCTCGACGGGGTCTACTGAGGCATCCAGGAAATCTTATAACACGTTGGGAGAAGGGGGTGGCGAGTAAGGTCCCGGGTCGTCGGATTTTTCAGCTTCAGACTGACCAGGAAGGCCTGTGATGATAAACAATTCAGGTAAGGAACCTGGGGTCCAAAATATGGCTAATGCTTCAACTAACCATGCGAGGCGAATGCCCCCTGGATATGTGGTTGGCGGGAAGAACTCGACTGTCCCTGTAGAGGCCGAACGGGAGCATAGATAAAGGTCTTTCCGCAACCCGGAAGGTAAGTGCCTTGAGAAGTGACTAGTTCAAAGGTGGGGGTGGGGATGTCTTCAACCTCCTTCCCTTTGTGTCCGCGAGTCGGCGAGTTCGGAGGCAGCGAGCCCAGCCCGGTGGTCCCGAAGGTGGGTGTCGGGCTCTTTGCGCGAGGATCAGTGGTAGCTTGGGAATGCGAGCCCGTCTGATGGGAATCGACTCACACTGGAGTGGGTGTCCGCATCACCTAGGCAGGTATCAGGATCAGTGGGGATCCCTTCAACCCCCTTCCCTTTTGGTTCGGCAGCTGGCTTGGAGGAAGAGGCGAGTCCACGATCCGACGTAAGGACCAAATCAGCATGGACGACCTCGCCAACCTTGGGGTCAGGTTTGGTCTTTTTTGTGGACTTATGTTGCGGCGACCCGCTCGGTGATGGGTTTGAGAGCCAGGGGCTCAGCTCGGCAGCACAGGAGGCATTGAGCGCCCTGACACAGTTGAGCCTCTCTTGGAACTCCTTTGAAAGAGGCGTGATGGTAAAAAGCAGGAAGAGAGGGGATTGGCGCCGCTCTCTCAGGCAGGCGGGCATATATATAGCAGTTTTTGGATCCCACCAAAAGATTCCCCCTGGCTCCTATCTCACTTGTCGAACCTCTTAGGGTTGGATGATTCTTTCCGAGCTTGGGGAAACCTCACAAAGAGCAGGGATTATGTACAATCCCATATCCGACAAGCGAGATTGATAGGAGCCGGCCCTATCACATGGTGCAGTCCGAATCTTAGGCAAGTTGGCCAGGGGGTGCGAGTGCATCAGTGCAGCTCGGCTCGCTCAGATTGGGATAAGGCGGGCGCGAGGCGAATGGGGCAGGCCAGACCCGCACTCGCCTTAGGTCATCTAGAGGCGGCGAGTGCTAACCCCATCAAGCATTTGCCGCCTCATGCGAGTGGAAGCTTCAAGGACCACTCACCCAGTAACATGTGCAATCTAATGTTCGCCGAGCAAGCCGCGCGAGCCAGTTCCTTGGCGTTGAGTGAGGCGTGCCCTGTCGATGCCTCCTGCTCTTGGCGTTGAGTGAGTCTCACCCTGTCGATGCCTTCTACTCTTGGCATTGAGTGAGGCGTACCCTATCGACGCCTTCTGCTCTTGGCGTTGAGTGAGGCTCGCCCTGTCGACGCCTTCTGCTCTTGGCGTTGAGTGAGGCTCATTATGTCGATGCCTTCTGCTCTTGGCGTTGAGTGAGGCGTGTTCATTCAATGCCTTCTTCTTTTGGCGTTGAGTGAGGCGTGTTCTGTCGATGCCTTCCGCTCTTGAAATTGAGTAAGGTTGTTTCTATCGGCACCATCTGATCTTGGCTCAAGAAGGCGAGTGATACCCTTCAAGAATAGCATTCGCCCAAGAAGGGCGAGAGGGATTCCACCCATAGCAGACGTGGTGTCTCTCGCCCGAGGAAGGCATGAAAAGTCTCGCCAGTACTAGGCGAGTGACCTTTAGATCCCGCATTCACCCATAATGGGGTGCCGCAGAGGCAAGTTCCTAGCTTACCCCGCACTCGCCCCTTTAGGCGAGTGGCGCTTTCATGGTCCACTCGCCTAGTGGGGTCCAAAGGTAAAATTACCTGGATGCCCTTGCAGGGTTGCAAATAACCATTCATAACTGCGGAGTTTGGCTGTTGGAAGACCACTTTTGGCTGCATATAACCTTTCAGAACAGCGAAGTTATGCTATTTGCAGACCAGGTTTTAAAAACTATAAATAGGCCCAAGGGGGTACCTCAGAAGACAAGCTTTCTAGTTCTCTTACTCTCTTGTCTTATAGCGCTTTCTGAGGTGCCCTTAGCTCAGCACAGGCTAAGGAGAGGAAGCGCTCTAAGATCTTCCGGGTGTGTGGTGGGACCTTCGTGATGGAGCCTTGGGTCAGTTTCAAGTTCTAAGTCTTCGGTCAGCCAAGCCTGCTAGGCAAAGTAAGTGTGTGTTAACCCCTTCCCCGAGGGTTCAGACTCCATAGAAACCGGTTCCCGATTTCAACAGGCAGGGCCTAGTAGGAGGAGGCAGCTTGCCTGAGGCAGAGGAGGAAACCAAGGAGGAGGAGATAGACATTTCCATCAGAATTTTAGAATGGTGTGTCCGACCCCACAGTTAACACTACCCACATTCTAGCAGATTCATGTATATTAACATCCCAGGGAGGACTTCAGGGAAGGTTACTTCCATTGTCACTAGCCGGGCCACATTCAACGTTTCTGCCCGCAACTGGTTCGGAATCTTCCAAATCGTTCCCTATTTCCTCCAGCAGCTCAGCGAGGACAAGGACGTGGTCAAGGATGAGGATCACAAGGTAGGAACCTTGTACCTACTCGAGAGCAGCTATTCGCTTTGGATATGACTCAGGAGCGGACATCATTGCAGGTATCTCGAAGCCAAACTTATTATGATATGTTTATAAACATTCTTCCTTAGCATGCTTGAAATAGCGCTGAAAACCTAGCATGCCTGAAAAGTTTATACACATTTCTTCCTTAGCATGCCTGAAATAACATTGAAAACCTAGTCTTGAAATGTTATAACTTAATATTTAGGCATCGTGACTGTTAGTGGGAGTCCTGCCTATACTTTATTTGATACCGGTGCCACCTATTCGTTCGTCTCAACGAACTTCGTTAAAGATCTGAATGGTGTGCAATATTTCACCGGAGTCACTCGGAGAGTACGTCTTCCGGACGGCTTCGTGATGACCTCGTCCACCAAGTGCGACTTGGATGTGTATATTGCATGGAAGCTTTTCGAAACCCCTGCGATGCTATTGAAGATGTAATCCTGCAAATGGTTTACTCCTTTTTCTATAGTTTCATAAGTTTTACTGGCAAAATTCTTGACACTGATGATGTCCTGAGTACATTGCAACAGATTGTCATCAATTTTTTTCATTATTTTGGCATCATGGTGTATAAGAGTTGCGTATTTGTCAAACCATCTTGCAATCTCTGTATTTACATGAGTAGTTTCTTCATTGATGATCTTTATTTATCTTATTACTTCATCTCTTACTCCATTTACAGATTAATTTATGTAAGCCTTTAGAGAGGTGGTCTGCTCAACTAACATAGCCTTTATCGTTGAGGTCTGCTTAGCCAACATAACTTTTAAAGTAGTAAGGATGGAGCTTGATGTGTCAGGTGGGCCTGCAGATGTTTAAGGTCCTGAAGGTTGAAGTGCTTCTTCAGTAGATGACATTGACTTGACCATGGGCTCACTTATGCCTTCTTGGATTGCCAACTCAGTGTGACCTGCATCCTCAGTCTCTTGAGTTATAAACAAGAGTTCTGGGGCATGGAGCTCAGTATGAGTCTCCCCATTAACACCAACAACACTTCCCAAGCTAACTTCAGCATCATCATTCATCAACAAATCCAATGTGCTTAAAGCCTCCTTATCACTTGGCATTAAGAAATCTATGGGAATTTTCTCTGGTTGGTTCTCTTTAGCATCCCCCTCAACTGAAGCACCCTTTTCTATATCAGTATTGATGTTATCAACTTGAACACTCACATCATGAAGTTCAATATTCATATCATCTGAAGTTGTTAAATTTGGGTCATGGATTTGTTCACTTCTCTCACCTTCTCCATCTCCTCCCTTAGTAGATCTATTTCCCAAAGCACTTTCTTTAGCAGAGGAATCTTCCTCTCTGCTAGATTCTGTAATAATCTTGTTTCCCTTCTTCTGACCTTGACTTTTCTTTTCCCTTGGAGCCTTTGTCAGGACTTTCTCATATCTTTCCAGAATTTTGATATCTATTCTTCTCATATGGTGGATCCTCAAAATACTAGGTGATCACTTGTGGAAACATCATCTCAGGAATCCTTGATGACAGGCAAAGCTAAGAAGAAAATCTCTCAAAGAAGGCTTCTCTTTCTACGCCCGTTCAATGTCAAATATTGATCGGTGGACATATGGATCAATATTTGTAGATCAAAAGGAGGTTCTTAATGATCAACAATCGTTGACAGATGACCTCTAGTCTCAACGATTGTCGAATAGTGACCACATATCAACTTGAAGGCAGATCAAAGACTATTGACCTCCTACCACCTCTTTGAAGAGCTTCCTCAGGGAACGTTGACCAACCAATTAACGATCGTTGACCAAACTCAAAGTATTCTGACGAATTTAAAAAGATTTCCTGCTCTCCTGAAATAGAAGGCGATAGTCTTATCTGCCACACATGTTGTAACTGCCCCATTGGAACTTGGACAGAAAAGAAAAGCAGAGGAGATATAAAAGCTCTTTTGTTTGGTGGATTCCCTAGAAATTCTGGCAGAGCTTCTTTATTGCTCCAGAACTTGCAAAGTGAATAATATTGAAAAGCTCTCAGAGCCTACTCCAATATTCTACATCTGTCTACTAAGAATCTCTTTACTTCTGAGATTTAGATAGTATCTCTTATGTTGAGACCCTCTTGCTAATAACTATTACACTCATTCTCTCAAATGAACAGTTATAAAGGGTTATTAGACTCTCCCTTCAAAAGAGTTGTTATGATTTGAATTTCTATAGAAAAAATCATTTGGGTTCGAGAATCCAGAGGAAAAGGCTCATTGTCTTAATGGAGATACAATGGAAGATAACCTGTAGTGAAAGAGAGGACATACCCACTTATTGGTGATCCTTTATAAATCTTCGTTTCTTTTGGATTTGTTCTTTCATTTCTGCATACATCCTGCTTGCTTTAATCTTGATATCCTATCTTCTATTTTAATTACTCAATCACCTAATAAAAACACAAAATGAAAACCAAAGAAGAATGTTAAAATATCACATAAGTGGTCATCTTCTCTATTAATTAATCCCACTTCAGAGAAGTATTTCATTCCGCACTTTCAATCTTTCATTAAGATTGAATTAAATTCCTGAGATAAGGTTTGGCGGTGGAGTGACATTACGTTCTTATATCCATGATAAACTTCTTTGAGGAGGTCCCAAACTTCTTTTGTACTTTTTGCACCTATTATGCAAGGAAAGATGGTATTGGTGACCGATTGTTGGATAATAAGCAGTGCCATATATATAATTCTTCAATTTCTCCTATCTAGGTACTCTTTCTTCCTCTCCGATTTCTTTTCCTATGGGTTGGACTCCAATTTCTACTATCTCCCAAAAGTCTTGTGAAACCAAAAGAGTTTCCATTTGATTGAGAAGAAGTCATGTCATCTTCCAATTGAAGAAAAGGGTAGAGGCATGTAGAAATGTGATAGGTAAGGTAGCTGATGATGCCAAGATTTTTGATACGTATGAGGACTCACCTGATTACGATGAGGTTCTTCAAAAACTTAAACGATGTAAATCATGGCTACATGTATATCAGGATCCCCTCATCGTCGAGAGGCTCTTCACTAAGTATTCCAACTTAAAAAAGATATACGACGATCTTCAACTACTAAACGCCGTCGAGACTTCCCCCTCCCAAAGAATCGTTGAATTTCTTCACAAAGAGAATTGGCCCCAACCTTATCAGCCCGATGATCTCAAGGACAACAAATATGAGCTCATTCAGTGGATTGCATCCCAACTTGTCTTTACCCGACCAATCAAAACTAAGCAATTATTCTTGTATGGACCGCCCAGCTCACAAAAAACCCTTTTCATTGACTTTTTTAAAGATAACCTGCGCAAATGAGAATTTAACGGTGTTGTCATAATAAAATAAGTTATCTATCCAATTCGAATCGAATTCGAAACCTCCTCTTCCTATCGATCTCATGTAGTAGTTGGGGTCGCCGCATCCACTATTTTAAATGGAAAAAGAGAACTCAAGTTTTTTGAGCGACTCAAAGGTTATGAGTTTTTCTTCTTAGAACCACGCACTCACACCCCCGAGGGGCGGGGGGGGGGGGGGGGTGGGGGTGGGTGGGTGGGTAACGTTTACCGGTCAACGTCAATCCGAAGCGGAGAGGAAAGGGCTCCTAAGTGCAAGGAGCGCTTTACTAGTAGCTTCGAAGCGGAGAGGAAAGGGTTCCTAAGTGCAAGGAGCGCTTTCCAAGTAGCACAACGTAGGAATCAAAATGCTATGAAACAATTGTTAGAAACTTAAGAACTTCATGTTGAAGAAATTAGTTTGCGGGAAAACAATGGAAAGAAAACAAGAGAGATTGACTCAAACTGGATTTCATTCATGCATATATTTACATGCTAATGCTCGCATCACGCGATCAACATGCATGCAGTTAATAAAGATATGTGAAGTACCAAAGTTATAAGTCCCAAAGGCTCCTTTTGGCTCTGTGGCGGCGGTCATAAACGCATGAGTTAAACCGTCTTTCGCTAAGGATCACCTAACAAACATCATCGGTTTGAACATAAAAGTGGATGAAGTTTCTTAGGTGGGCGTTAACCAGTGACAATTTAACCCTCGTAGTCATGATCGCGGCCACCGTGCCAAACGGAGCCAAAGTCTCTCGTAACACTAATACTTTTATTTAATATTTAGGATTTCCGGTCATATTTCGATACATATATGCATGGCTTTTATACTAAAGATATTGTATCTTACATTAAAGCATGAAGAAGAAAACAATTATATGGATATTTTTATTCAATATTAGGTCATGACAGGCACCTGACGATTTAGATTTGTCCTTAATTGAACTCGATCTCCCTTACATTATATTCTTTAGAACGAACATTATTTTCCTAACTACATCTAATGACGTGATGGAAGAATGCTGGTGAGCACAATCAGTCAATCACTATTATAATGTATCAATAACATTTAATCTAACTAAAAGAGATTAAGGCTGGCACAATGTTTTTGCTCCAATAAATTTGGGCAAAAACAGCACCAACACCATAGAATGTATGTTTGGCATGCTAACATTTATGATGGGCACCAAGGAAAAAACAGATAGTTTTGGCCCTAAAAGGAAATAAATTTCCTTAGGCGAGGTCAGGCGTTCACGAACGATGGTTCATAACTACCGCGTTTACGACCGCAACCCAGTGCCGCCAAAGCCTAAGAGATTGATTGAAAAGATTATTCACAAAGTAGAAAGGTACTTGGAGATGAAAAAAAAAGAACAACGAAAGATTTAATCATCCTTTTCATATCACATCCTCCTATATTCTTTTAGCAGAGTTCTTTCTCCTTAAATTACCGTTCCAATACATTTCCATATCGGCCTTTATTTTGGTTATCGTATTTTGTCTCGGATCCGTAACTTCACTTTCTTTCCACCGTATAAATAAATATAAATCATGTGGCGTGCATGTAGACTTTTTTGCAACGCTGAGGTAGCACGCACTAAGCCATTTTTGAATTGGATGCAAGCCTCCGTGGTAAATACATGCGGGCCCAGAGATGTCTCCCATCGATCATGAACTTAGCCGTTCGTTGCCCGTTGAGCACAAGCGCTATCACCGACGTGCTCTTGAACACTACTCGTCCGTACATCGGCGCCTCCCCCGTCGATGCCCTCTCTATCATCACCATCTCCACGCACGGTTGCTTGAATCTCCTGCATTCACGCTCATACACAACAAACCATCATCCCGCAGATCAACGCACAATAGCGATCATTTGCATAGGAGCATCCCTTTTTAGATATATGCTACATATATACATTTAAAAAGAAGACGACGAATCACATATGTTTTGTTATTCCATCTAAAGATTTCAACTTTCGAACCAACTTTAAATTTTATTAATTTATCAACTTAAATCTTATTAAAATTCTGATATGCAAATGTGCAGTCTAACATTCTTTATTAATTTATAAACATTTAGACTTTATTTATTATAAAAAATAATAAATATTCTTGAATAAATAGCTCATTATTAGTATGCCCAAGCATAAATATTAAGATATTTAGTAAATAAACATTAAATGCAAATGCTTTAATAATATATGTACATAATATACAATATTATAATTGTAGATAATTGAATCCTGATCACATATGTATTTAAGTAGTACATAATATATATTATTATTGCCCACAATATCCTTTAGTGTGATAATTAAATTATTCATTTATTTCATGCTCTTAAAGAAAGAAATGAGAAAGAAAAAATGAGTAAAATTATATTTTAAAGTCAAAATAATCTCATTAGTGTAAAATCCGAGTTAATATATTGTGGCACTATGCATATGGAGAGATACCACGCACAATCACTAACTAGTTAAAATATATAGCATATATATAAGGTATGGTGAGTTTGCAGTTCTGTAATGCTTAATTTTAAAGCCATTGATATTGAAGTAAACCTACAAAATTATCTGTCGAATATTTACGTCCCGCCATAGATTTTAAAATAGATCTTCCGGAACTGCGAACTCACTAAGGTGATTGTTTTCGCCCAAGCGAGTATTTTTGCCCGGACACATATTTCTCGCCTGGACGCAGCTTTTGTGCCTCAAGGTAGATTCCCACGAATATTAGTTTTAGTTGAAAAATCAATTCCAAAAAAATCAATCACGAGACATGGAGAATGGACCCTAAGTGCTTATATTAAGGATAAGTTTATGTCAAGGGAACAAGAAGAATATTTTTTTAATGAGAGGATTAATTAATTACTTGTTAAAGAAGTCCTTAATCTCGTCCCGAGTTAGCGGGTAACCTCTCGAAAAGGTGATGAACATGGACCTCTGCTCCTCCGGTGATTGGTCAGTCCAGGGCGACCAAGGCCGTGCCATTGGATTCAGTGATGGCTGAGCCAACGACGAAGGAGACGGCACATGCAACATACCATTGTTGTGAAAGGGCTTCCAAATGTCGAGCCCACTGGAGACAACCCAGCGGGTGGCAGGGTGGTCGTCTTTCCATGCAGCGGCCGCCAGGATAATGTCGTTGAATATGATTTGGACGATGTTCTTGAAGAAGTAGACGACGCCTTCGACGGCCACGTCGTGGTGATAGTCGAAGAAGCGCAACCCGATGGGATCCGCCACTAGGGTGTTGGTGAGTGGGAGCTCCTCTTCGTCAGGCCCCGCCGATGAGATGTCGGAGAGAATGCGGAGGCGGCGGAGGCAGGCATTGGCCTCGCAGAGGAAGCGGAGGACGACGTAGTCGGTGGAGGCGGAAACATGGCTGATGAAGTCGTGGTGGCCGATGGACTCGAACCAGAGCCAAAGGGCGATAACCCACTGCATGGTGATTTTGGGTTGACCGAGCTGGTTAACCACCCGGTTGAAGAACTTCCTCTCCTGCCGGTGAAAAAGAAGGAGGCCGAGCACGCTTGGTGCGTTGACGCTGGCGATGGCCATTTCAAGAGACGCTGACTGCTTGTGACTTGTGCCGGAGACGGGGTTTTAACAATGGCGTAAGAGAGGGAAATAGAGGAGGGTGATATCGCCCTTTTGAGGAGAGAGAAAAGGTGGTTGAATGGTTCACCCGGTTCATGGTCTGGTTCGTGACTCGGATGGGGGATGCATCAGGTCGATGAATTCTGTACTTAGCAAGTACGGATTATCTAGTGTGGATATGCTGTTTGAATGATGCAATCAATGTGTCCTGGAAAATAAATGCTTCGGTTGGCGCAGTGGTGGCGGTCGTTAACGCGGTTCATGGTCTGGTTCTTGTATTCGATCGTTATTGCTCTGGATCAGTCATATAAATACAAATGAGATGTGAAGGGAAAATCCTAATCCTAGCATTCTGAAGGGGAACAATCAATTGAACTGTAATTTTCTCCTAATGCAGTGCTAACAGACAACCTTGTTCAGAGGACACCGTTAACTTTCAGAAGAAGTCAATCTCAACAGAAAATCAACTAGTGCTCTTAGATTTGCTCAAGACCGCTGCCAATGACAACGGTTATGATGGGCATGGACCTTTGCCACCGTGCCAATGACAATTTAACCCTCGTAGTCAGGACCGCCGCCACCGTGCCAAACGGAGCCTAAGTCTCTCGTAACACTAATATATACTTTTATTTAATATTTAGGATTTCGGATCATATTTCGATACATATATGCATGTCTTTTATACTAATGATATTATATCTTACGTTAATGCATGAAGAAGAAAACAATTATATGAAGATTTTTATTCAATATTAGGTCATAACAGGCAGCTGGCGATTTAGATTTGTCCTAAATAATTGAACTGGATCTCCGTTACATTCTTTAGCACGAACATTATTTTCCTAACTACATCTAATGATGTGATGGAAACATGCTCGTGAGCACAATTAGTCAATCACTATTATAATGTATTAATAACATTTAGGCTCCGTTTGGGGGGACTTATTTTCTCCGATCAAGCGGTCATGACCGCATGAACTGGGACTTAATTAAGTCCCAGTTCATGCGGTCATGACCGCTTGACCGGAGAAAATAAGTCCCCCCAAACGGAGCCTTAATCTAACTAAAAGAGATTAAGGCTCCATTTGGCACAATGTTTTTGCTCCAGTAAATTTAGGCAAAAACAACACCAACACCATAGAATGTTTGTTTGGCATGATAACCGTTATGATGGGCACCAAGGAAAAAAACAAATAGTTTTGACCCTAAAAGGAAATAAAGTTCCTTAGGTGAGGTCAGACGTTCACGAACGATGGTTCATAACCACCGTGTTTACGACCCCAATCCCGTGCCGTCAAAGCCTAAGAGATTGATTGAAAAGATTATTCACAAAGTAGAAAGATACTCGAGATGAAAAAAAAAGAACAACAAAAGATTTAATCATCCTTTCATTTCAAATCCTCATATATTCTTTCAGCAAAGTTCTTTCTCTTTAAATTACCATTCCAATACATTTCCACACCGGCCTTCATTTTGGTTACAGTATTTTGTCTCGGATCCCAAACTTCACTTTCTTTCCAACTTATAAATAAATATAAGTCATGTGGCGTGCATGTAGACTTTTTTATAGAGCTGAGGTGGCAAGCACTAAGCCTTCTAATAACCACTACAAGGCCGGTGCCATTTTTGAATGGATGCAAAGCCTCCGTGGCAAATACATGCGGGCTCAGAGATGTCTCCCATCGATCATGAACTTAGCTGTTCTCTGCCCGTTGAGCACAAGCGCTATCACCGACGCGCTCTTGAACACCACTCGTCCGTACATCGGCGCCGCCCCCACCGGTGCCCTCTCTATCATCACCATCTCCACGCACGGCTACTCGTATCTCCTGCATTCATGCTCGTACACAACAAACTATCATCCCGCAGATCAACGCACAATAGCGATCATTTGCGTAGGAACATTCCTTTTTAAATATATGTTATATATATATATATATATATATATATATATATATATATATATATATATATATATATATATATATATATATAATATATTAAAAGAAGACGACTCACATATGTTTAGTAATACGATCTAAAGGTTTTAACTTTCAAACTAACTTTGAATCTTATTAATTTATCAAATTAAATCTTATTAAAATTCTGAAATGCAAATGTTCAGTCTAACATTTTTTATTAATTTATAAACATTTAGACTTTATTTATTATAAAAATAATAAATATTATTGCATAAATAGCTCATTATTAGTATGACCCAAGCATAAATATTAAGATATTTAGTAAATAAACATTAAATGCACATGCTTTAATAATATATGTACATAATATACAATATTATAATTGTAGATAATTGAATCCCGATCACATATATATTTACGTAGTACATGATATTTATTATTATTGCCCTAAATATCCTTTCGTGTGATAATTAAGTTATTCATTTATTTCATGCTCTTAAAAAAGAATTGAGAAAGAAAAAGTGAGTAAAATTATATTTTAAAGTCAATAATCTCATTCATGTAAAATCCAACTTAATATATTGTGACACTATGCATATGGAGAGATACCATGCACAACCACTAGCTAGTTAAAATATATAGCATATATATATATATATCTTATGGTTAGTTCGCAGTTATGTAATGCTTAATCTTAAAACTATTGATATTGAAGTAAACCTACAAACTATCTGTCAAATGTTTAGGTCCCGCCATCAATTTTAAAATAGAGCATCCGTAACTGCGAACTCACTAAGGTGATCGTTTTCGCCCGAGCGGGTATTTTTGCCCGGACACATATTTCTCGCCTGGACGTAACTTTTGTGCCTCAAGGTAGATTCCCGCGAATATTAATTTTAGTTGAAAAGTCAATTCCAAAAAAAATCAATCACGAGACCTGCAGAATGGACCCTAAGTGCTTATATTAAGGATAAGTTTATATCAAGCGAACAAGAAGAATATAATGAGTGGATTAATTAATTACTTGTTAAATAAGTCCTTAATCTCGTCCCGAGTTAGCGGGTAACCTCTCTAGAAGGTGATGAACATGGGCCTCTGCTCCTCCGGTGATTGGTCAGTCCAGGGCGACCAAGGCCGTGCCATTGGATTCAGTGATGGCTGAGCTAGCGACGAAGGAGACGGCACATGCAACATGCCATTGCTGTGCAAGGGCTTCCAAATGTCGAGCCCACCAGAGACAACCCAGCAGGTGGCAGGGCGGTCTGCTTTCCATGCAGCGGCCGCCGGGATATTGTCGTCGAATATGATTTGGACGACATTCTTGAAGAAGTAGAAGATGCCTTTGACGGCCACGTCGTGGTGGTAGTCGAAGAAGCGCATCCCGATGGGATCCCCCACTAGGGTGCTGGTGAGTGGGGGAGCTCCTTTTCGTCAAGCCCGACGATGGATGTCGGAGAAAATGCGGAGGCAAGCATTGGCCTCGTAGAGGAAGCGGAGGACGGCGTAGTCGGTGGAGGCGGAAACATGGCTGATGAAGTCGTGGTGGCTGATGGACTCGAACCAGAGCCATAACCCACTGCATGGTGAATTTGGGTTGACCGAGCTGGTTGACCACCCGGTTGAAGAACTTCCTCTCCTGCCGTTTGCCGGTGAAAAAGAAGGAGGTCGAGCACGCTTGGTGCGTTGACGCTGGCGATGGACATTTCAACTGGCGCTGACTGACTGTGACTTGTGCCAGAGGCGGGGTTTTAACAATGACGTAAGAGAGGGAAATAGAGGAGGGTGATATCGCCCTGTTGAGGAGAGAGAAATTAAAAGGTGGTTGAATGGTTCGACCGGTTCATGGTCCGGTTCGTGACTCGAATGATGCAATCAATGCGTCATGGAAAATAAATGCTTCGTTTGGCGCAGTGACGGCGGTCGTGAACGCGGTTCATGGTCCGGTTCTTGTATTCGATCGTTATTGCTCTCAGTCATATAAATACAGATGAGATGTGAAGGGAAAATCCTAATCCAAGAATTTTAAAAGGGAAAAATCAATCGAAAAGTAATTTTCTCATAATGCAGCGCCGACAAACAACCTTGTTCAGAAAAGAACGTTAACTTTCTGAAGAAGTCAATCTCAACAAAAAATCAACTAGTGCTCCTAGATTTGCTCAAGACTGCTGCCAATGACAACGATTATGATGGGCATGGACATCTGCCACCGTGCCAATGATAATTTAACCCTCGTAGTCATGATTGCCGCCACCGTGCCAAACGGAGCCTTAGTCTCCCGTAACACTAATACTTTTATTTAATATTTAGGATTTCGGGTCATATTTTGATACATATATGCATGCCTTTTATACTAATGATATTGTATCGATCTTACATTGATGCATGAAGAAGTAAACAATTATATGGAGATTTTTATTCAATATTAGGTCATGACAGGCAGCTGACGATTTAGATTTGTCCTTAATTGAACTCGATCTCCCTTACATTCTTTAGCACGAACATTATTTTCCTAACTACATCTAATGATGTGATGGAAGCATGCTCGTGAGCACAATCAGTCAATCAATATTATAATATACTAATAACATTTAATCTAACTAAAAGAGATTAAGGCTCCATTTGACACAATGTTTTTGCTCCAATGAATTTGGGTAAAAACAGCACCAACACCATAGAATGTATGTTTGGTATGACAACGGTTATGATGGGCACCAAGGAAAAATAGATAGTTTTGACCTTAAAAGGAAATAAAGTTCCTTAAGTGAGGTCAGACTTTCACGAACAATGGTTCATAACCACCGCATTTACGACCGCAACCCAGTGCCGTCAAAGCCTAAGAGATTGATTGAAAAGATTATTCACAAAGTAGAAAGGTACTTGGAGATGAAAAAAAAAAGAACAACGAAAAATTTAATCATCCTTTTCATATCACATCCTCTTATATTCTTTTAGCTGAGTTCTTTCTCCTTAAATTACCGTTTCAATACATTTCCATATCGGCCTTCATTTTGGTTACCGTATTTTGTCTCGGATCCCTAACTTCACTTTCTTTCCATCGTATAATTACTACAAAAAATATGAACATCAGCGACGTTTTTAAGAGACGTTGACGACGTTTTTCAAACGTCGCTAATGTTTTTGCGACGTTTTTATAAACGTAGCGCATGCCGCAGGCGTCGCGAATACAACCGTCGCCAAAAGTTTTCACGACGTTTTTTATATACCAGCCGCCTGACATTAGCGGCGTTTACATTAATAAATGTGGCGCGCTTTGGCCACATTTCGTAATGTAAAATGTGACAAGCCTTAGCAATGCCAAACTGAAAAATATGCAATTTTAGAGAGAAAAAATATCTAGTCTTAATTCCAATTATATCAAGAATACCAATCATCATGAAGATATATATTCCGTAATAATCACTTTTAATTTTACAATAAAAAAATAAAATTGTTCATAAAATACAAAGTTTTAGAGGGACATTTTTTTAATTAGGATAGCAAATTTTAAAGGTTTTAAAATGTGGCTAAAAGACTGTTAATTACAACAAAACTTACGTAACAAAAGCTGTTAAAGTTAGTAGTTTTCGCCGCATTTTATAAAGCGTTGCAAACAAAACTTCGCCGTAAATCCTTTTTCTTGTAGTATATATAAATAGATATAAATCATGTGGCGTGCATGTAGACTTTTTTGCAAAGCTGAGGTTGCACACACTAAGCCTTCTAATAACCACTACAAGGCCGGTGCCATTTTTGAATTGGATGCAAGCCTCCGTGGTAAATACATGCGGGCCCAGAGATGTCTCCCATCGATCATGAACTTAGCCATTCTCTGTCCGTTGAGCACAAGCGCTATCACCGACGCGCTCTTGAACACCACTCGTCCATACATCGGCGCCTCCCCCGTCGGTGCCCTCTCTATCATCACCATCTCCACGCACGGTTGCTTGAATCTCCTTCATTCACGCTCGTACACAACAAACCATTATCCCGCATATCAACGCACAATAGCGATCATTTGCATAGGAGCATCCTTTTTTAGATATATGCTACATATATATATATTTAAAAAGAAGACAAATCACATATGTTTGGTTATACGATCTAAAGATTTTAACTTTTGAACCAACTTTGAATCTTATTAATTTATCAACTTAAATCTTATTAAAATTCTGATATGCAAATGTGCAGTCTAACATTCTTTATTAATTTATAAACATTTAGACTTTATTTATTATAAAAATAATAAATATTCTTGAATAAATAGCTCATTATTAGTATAAATATTAAGATATTTAGTAAATAAACATTAAATGCAATATTATAATTGTAGATAATTGAATCCTGATCACATATGTATTTAAGTAGTACATAATATATATTATTATTGTCCACAATATCCTTTAGTGTGATAATTAAATTATTCATTTATTTCATGCTCTTAAAAAAAGAAATGAGAATTAAAAAATGAGTAAAATTATATTTTAAAGTCAAAATAATCTCATTCGTGTAAAATCGGACTTATATATTGTGGCAGTTGGCACTATGCATTTGGAGAGATACCACACACAACCACTAACTAGTTAAAATATATAACATATATATAACATACGGTGAGTTCGCAGTTCTGTAATGCTTAATTTTAAAGCCATTGATATTGAAGTAAACATACAAAATTATCTGTCGAATATTTACGTCCCACCATAGATTTTAAAAAAGATCTTCCGGAACTGCGAACTCACTAAGGTGATCATTTTCTCCCGAGCGAGAATTTTTGCCGGACACATATTTCTCGCCTGGACGCAGCTTTTGTGCCTCAAGGTAGATTCCCACGAATATTAGTTTTAGTTGAAAAGTCAATTCCAAAAAATCAATCACGAGACATGCAGAATGGACCCTAAGTGCTTATATTAAGGATAAGTTTATGTCAAGGGAACAAGAAGAATATTTTTTTAATGAGAGGATTAATTAATTACTTGTTAAAGAAGTCCTTAATCTCGTCCCGAGTTAGCGGGTAACTTCTCGAAAAGGTGATGAACATGGACCTCTGCTCCTCCGGTGATTGGTCAGTCCAGGGCGACCAAGGCCGTGCCATTGGATTCAGTAATGGCTGAGCCAACAACGAAGGAGACGGCACATGCAACATACCTTTGTTGTGCAAGGGCTTCCAAATGTCGAGCCCACTAGAGACAACCCAGCGGGTGGCAGGGTGGTCGGTTTTCCATGCAGCGGCCGCCATGATAATGTCGTTGAATATGATTTGGACGACGTTCTTGAAGAAGTAGACGACGCCTTCGACAACCACGTCGTGGTGGTAGTCGAAGAAGCGCAACCCGATGGGATCCGCCACTAGGGTGTTGGTGAATGGGAGCTCCTCTTCGTCAGGCCCTGACAATGAGATGTCGGAGAAAATGTGGAGGCGGCGGAGGCAGGCATTGGCCTCGTAGAGGAAGCGGAGGACGACGTAGTCGGTGGAAGCGGAAACATGGCTGATGAAGTCGTGGTGGCCGATGGACTCGAACCAGAGCCAGAGGGCGATAACCCACTGCATGGTGATTTTGAGTTGACCGAGCTGGTTGACCACCCGGTTGAAGAACTTCCTCTCCTGCCGGTGAAAAAGGAGGCCGAGCACGCTTGGTGCGTTGACGCTGGCGATGGCCATTTCAAGAGGCGCTGACTGCTTGTGACTTGTGCCGGAGGCGGGGTTTTAACAATGGCGTAAGAGAGGGAAATAGAGGAGGGTGATATCCCCCTTTTGAGGAGAGAGAACAGGTGGTTGAATGGTTCGACCGGTTCATGGTCTGGTTCGTGACTCGGATGGGGGATGCATCAGGTCGATGAATTCTGTACTTAGCAAGTACGGATTATCTAGTGTGGATATGCTGTTTGAATGATACAATCAATGTGTCCTGGAAAATAAATGCTTCGTTTGGCGCAGTGGTGGCGGTCGTGAATGCGGTTCATGGACTGGTTCTTGTATTCGATCGTTATTGCTCTCGATCAGTCATATAAATACAAATGAGATGTGAAGGGAAAATCCTAATCCTAGCATTCTGAAGGGGAACAATCAATTGAACTGTAATTTTCTCCTATTGCAGTGCTAACAGACAACCTTGTTCAGAGAACAACGTTAACTTTCAGAAGAAGTCAATCTCAACATAAAATCAACTAGTGCTCTTAGATTTGCTCAAGACCGCTGTCAATGACAATGGTTATGATGGGCATGGACCTTTGCCACCGTGCCAATGACAATTTAACCCTCGTAGTCATGACCGCCGCCACCGTGCCAAACGGAGCCTAAGTCTCTCGTAACACTAATATATACTTTTATTTAATATTTAGGATTTTGGGTCATATTTGGATACATATATGCATGTCTTTTATACTAATGATATTGTTTCTTATGTTAATGCATGAAGAAGAACACAATTATATGGAGATTTTTATTCAATATTAGATCATGACAGGCAGCTGACGATTTTGATTAGTCCTTAATTGAACTGGATCTCCGTTACATTCTTTAGCACGAACATTATTTTCCTAACTACATCTACTGACGTGACCGAAGAATGCTCGTGAGCACAATCAGTCAATCACTATTATGATGTATTGTTGCGGTTTAACTCGATGCCCCGGTTGGACCGGATTTAATTGGACCGCCTTAGCCCACGGAGCGTTCGAGCGCGCACACAGTCAATTTGCAGTAGAAAGTAACACAAGGAGTTTTGACGTGGAAAAACCCCTTAATTAAATGGGTAAATATTAACGTGACCGGTTCGGTGCCGGTCAAAATCCACTAGCTGCTTGAGATTACAAGGTGTTTGGAGAATCGAGGGCGACAGACCGCTTCTCGTTACAATTTGGGAGGTGAGAATGAGACTTGCACTTCCCGTGGGCAACAGGCTGTGCCACGGAAAGGACTTGAACGGTGGAATCCGCGGGTGACTTTGGAGTTTGGAGGATGGAGTGCGTCGCTTGGAGGCCATAGGCGTCTCTCTCTTTTCCTTCTAGTCCGGAGACTTAGACATTTTCTGGTTGGTGGTTTGGTGGCGACCCGCAGTGGCAGGATAATCTTTCAAGGGAGGAGACCGGCAGAGCTCTGACGCGAGAAAGAAGAAGGCTGCAAGCAAAAAGGTGAGAATTGAGGAGCCCCTGGGGGTCCTTTTATAGTCTCCAGGGGGAGGTCATGGTGGGTCCCCCCACTAACTAGGTGGGTTAGTGGGTGGTTACCTACGGATCGGACGGCTACGGAGGCCTCATCATAATTGGACGATGGAGGCTCGGGCGGCGTGCACCCGGCCGACGGTGGTCGGTGGGAGGCAGCCGGTGGTCGGCCGGCGGCGGGAGGCGGCCGATGATGGCCGGCGGGAGGCGGCCGGTGGCTGGCCGGCGACGGCCGGAGGCAGCCGACGGCGGGAAGTAGCCTACGGCCGGCCGGGGGCGGCCGACGGCAGGAGGCGGCCGACCGGTGGCGATCGGCGGCGGGCGGCAGGCAGCGGGCGGCGGGCGGCGAGCGGCGGTGGTCTACGGTGGTTGGCATCGAGTGGTGGTGGTTTCCTCCTTTTGTGATGAGAGAGGAATTAGTGGAGAGATAAAAGGGGAAGTTGGCCCTCCCACTCTCCTCCTATCATGATGGGGATCATGGGGAGTGGGTTGACTAGTGAACCCCATTATCCCCTCATTTGGAACGGCTATGCGCCCCCCCAAATGCTTTAAAAATGGGTTAATCCCCATCAATTGCCCCACAAATCCTTATTGTTGAGGAGCAAAGTGAAGAAAACAACTTGAGATTTTTTTTCTCATCTCGCTCCTCCTTGCCCCCATGACTTCTTCCGGAGAGAAGGCAAAAATGACGAAGAGCGGCGCTTCGAAGGAATGCACATGAGTTTCATGAAGGGAGAGACGCACGGTGACGACGTCGAGGGGCGTCAAGAGCGGTGTTCGTCTCTGCGGAACCGAGGCGCGCGGCCGGGGTTACAACCCTAGCCTCGCGCATGTGCTTAAAGGGAAGGTGACGAGCAGCGTGCATGGCCGGCCGCGGGTGCAGGTGCCGGCGCGCCTGGCCGCGCGGTGGCCAGCGCGCGACTGCCCGCGCACGGGGGCGCGCGCGACCCTGCGCGCGGGCGCGCGCGGGCGACCCCGCGCGGGCGTGCGCGCGAGGCCCTGCGCGCGGGCGCGTGCACGGCCCTTCACGCGGGCGCGCGCGCGCGAGGCCCTGCACGCGGGCGCGCGCGCGTGACCCCACGCGGGTGCGCGCGCGACCCTGCGCGCGGGGCGCGCGTGACACCCCGTGCGCGGGCGCTCGCGAGACCCTGTGGGCGGGTGCGCGCGCGCGACCCTGCGCGCGGGTGCGCGCGCGCGACCCTGCGCGCGGGGTGCGCGCGCGCGACCCTGCGCGCGTCTTACCTTGCGCATGGATGGGCGCGCCGTACCTGAGCTGTACATTTGGACTTTGCGCGCGCATGGCGCGATATGCACAACAGTGCTTTGTGTGCGCAAGGAGCAAGGTATGTGACGTGTGCACAAGGTACGATGTGCACGGTATGTGATGAGTACGATGGATAGTGAGTGATGCGTGCGCGATGCACGCTGCATATGCGATATGCGAAAGGTGTAACACGTATAGCGCACTAAGCGCCCAAGGGAAGAGATCGCTGAGATGTGGAGTTTCTGTTGCCCCCCCCCGAGTGTATCATCGAGTACTTCTTGTACAAGGTCGGAAGGGGAAACTTGCTTTGACGAGGTTCCATGATGCAGAGACGGTGCTTTAAGAATGGTACCCTAGTTGGCAAAGTTCATGACGTTTCACGTAAGTTTGACGTGTAACGTTGTTTTGCGTGAGACTGACTCGCGACCTTTGCCTGCACGAGAATGACTCGTGACTTAGTTTGTGTGGCTCATGTCCGCGGCTTTGTCGCGAAAGGGGGCAAACCCCTGCAAGGTCAATCCGATTGCCGGAGAACGTAGGTGCTCAATCCGGGCTAGAGAACGTAAGTGCTCAATCCGGGTGCAATCGCGAGGGGGGCAGGCCCTGACAATGGCATGAAGAGTGACGTCGGAGAATGTAAGTACTCAATCCGACTGCCAGAGAACGTAGGTGCTCAATCCGGGCGCCGGAGAACGTAGGTGCTCAATCCGAGTGTCGGAGAACGTAAGTGCTCAATCCGGGTGCAATCGTGAGGGGGGCAGGCCCTGACGATGGCATGAAGAGTGACGTCGGAGAATGTAAGTACTCAATCCGACCGTCGGAGAACATATGTGCTCAATACGGGTGCCAGAGAAAATAGGTGCTCAATCCGGGTTCCAGAGAACGTAAGTGCTCAATCCGGGTGCAATCGTGAGGGGGCTGGCCATTACGATGGCATGAAGAGTGACTTCGGAGAATGTAAGTACTCAATCCGAATGCCGGAGAACCTAGGTGCTCAATCCGGGCGCCGGAGAACGTAAGTGCTCAATTCAGGTGCAATCGCGAGGGGGGCAGGCCCTGACGATGACATGAAGAGTGATGTCAGAGAATGTAAATACTCAATCTGAATGCCGGAGAACGTAGGTGCTCAATCCGGGCGCCGGAGAACGTAGGTGCTCAATTCGGGTGCAATCGCGAGTGAGGCAGGCCCTGACAATAGCATGAAGAGTGATGTCGGAGAATGTAAGTACTCAATCCGACTGTCGGAGAACGTTTGTGCTCAATCCGGGCATCGGAGAACGTAGGTGCTCAATCCGGGTGCTGGAGAACGTAAGTGCTCAATCCGCGTGCAATTGCGAGGGGGGCAGGCCCTGACGATTGCATGAAGAGTGATGTCGGAGAATGTAAGTACTTAATCCGAATGCCGGAGAACGCAGGTGCTCAATCCAGGCGCCGGAGAACGTAAGTGCTCAGTTCGGGTGCAATCGCGAGGGGGCCAGGCCCTGACGATGGCATGAAGAGTGACGTCGGAGAATGTAAGTACTCAATCAGACTGCAGGAGAACGTAGGTGCTCAATCCGGGCGCCGGAGAACGTAGGTGCTCAATTCGGGTGCAATTGCGAGGGGGGCAGGCCCTGACGATGGCATAAAGAGTTACGTCGGAGAATATAAGTACTCAATCCGACTGTCGGAGAACGTATGTGCTCAATCCGGGTGCCGGAGAATGTAGGTGCTCAATCCGGGTGCCGGAGAATGTAAGTGCTCAATCCGGGTGCAATCGCGAGGGGGGCAGGCCCTGACGATGGCATGAAGAGTGACGTCGGAGAATGTAAGTACTCAATCTGTCTGCCGGAGAACGTAAGTGCTCAATACTGGTACAATCGCGAGGGAGGCAGGCCCTGACGTTGGCACGACGGTTATGGGAAAAGTTGGCGAAGAACCTGTTTGTTCGGTTTGTAAGCACAGCTTTACCTTAAAACAAATATGATATGGTACTTAGAAATAAACATGGTTTGCGCAAGCCTGAGCTCGTGACTTTTACTGTTCTAAAGTGACGAAAACAAGATGATGGAAAATGCAGACGATAAACAACATTAATAAAAGATAAAAATGCGGAGGGATGGATGCGACGCAAATTCCAGGCTGCAAGTGTACTATAGAGGGTCATCCTGCATCGGGGAGAGCGTCCATCCTAGGTATCCATTGTCCGGGGGTCCAGCGATGGTCTCTATGTTGCCCACCATCTGCTTTCCTCCACCGTTTCCTTGTGCTGAGATCTGTGCTTGTCCTTGCAAAAATATCCCGAGGAGCCCCTGGAGGACAAGACGTTCAATTTCATATTTTAGCCCGACATACTCTTCGGTGTTGTGACCCGTTGCGTGGTGGAACTTACAGTATTTTGTCTGGTCAGCCTTGGGATTTGGCCGTGGTGCTTTTGGTCATTGGAATGCCGAATCATTTTGAATTGCATACATCACATTAGTGCGGGTGGTATTCAGAGGGGTGTATTCTTGAAGTGGATGTTTCCCCCCATTCCTTGGAAGGTCACGTTGACGACTATCGCGGCGACGCTCACTCAATGCTGAAAGGAACTCTATATGTTGAACTGCAAGCCGCCTGACCGCGAGGTCGCCTAGCCTCCAGATCACGCAGACTGCTGCCATCGAATTGAACAAGCTGCCCAGCGACGGACAACCTATTGAACTGGGAAACAAGTTGTAGAAGAAAAGAATGCCTGGTCACAAGCCGCAACCTGTTGCTAACCGCTGGTTGCTACCCGCAGAGTCCGAACTGTCCCTGACCGTAGTCAGAACCAAGTCCCTGGCTTTCCAGCGCTATCCGCATAACCTGCACAGTACAAACCGGTCAATCTCTTCAAACTGCGCGGATAGAAAACCCTAACTACAGTAACCTCCAGTGAGTTCACTTGCTATTCACTCGGTGTCTATGATATGACAGTGGGGTCCTATTTATAGGTGCGGAGAGGAGTGTGAACACCGCCCTAGTCGATAGGATAACCGCACTAACTCATGGCGAGAACCAAGTGTACCCGCCAAGCTGCAGACACAATAATAAGCCACCGCGACAAGACCAAAGCTAGCCTGCTAAGGTCGCACCATCACAGCAAGAACTCATGCCAAGCTGCCAACCTCGGTGGACAAAAACATAGCCCGTGCAGATTGCGCAAAATACCGGACTGCCACCCTGGACTTAGTGCAAAACCGGACCAAGACCGAACCACCCGCCAACCCGGCAAACACAACGGATAACCATCCTACCCGCCCGAATCCTTAAGGAAACAAACCGCCAGCCACAAGAAGTCGACATGACAGGTCGCTGCCTTCTATCCGCACAGGCCGCGAGAACATACCTCCCAAACTGCTCAAGTCGCCCACTTTCACTTCAAAAATTTCAACACTCCCCCTTGAAGTGAGAAGTGGAGACCAGCCCTAGCAATCCCCGTAACCGAGTAAATGACCCCTTCGACATCGGCTTCGTGAAGATGTCAACGATGTTGTCCTCGCTCCACATATGTTCAACCACAAGAGACCCCTCCAACACCTTCTCCCGAATAAAATGATGCTCAATCTCAATGTGCTAGGTTCGCGTGTGACAAACTGGATTATTAACCAGTTTCATGGAACTCTCATTATCACCGTGTAGCAGAGTAGGACCACACACTTCTTCATGGACTTCCTCTACTAGCCTTCTAAGCTAGATGGATTCCCGAGCTGCCAAGGCCGAAGCCTTGTACTCCACTTCCGTAGTATAGACAGACACCGAATCCTGTTTCTTACTGCACCAAGAAATTCCTGCTGATCTACATGTGAAGACGTAACTGGATGTTGACTTTCAATCATCTGAATCTCCCCCATAATCAACATCTATATAGCCGTTCAGGTTGAATCCCGTGTCTCTCCCATAAAGGAGACCCATATTAGAAGTGGACTTCACATACTTCAGAATGCTCCTTGCCGCCATCAGATGAGGCTTCCAAGGTTCCGCCATATATCAACTTACTCAACCTACAACATATGCAATGTATGGCCTCATAATCGTCAAGTAAATAAGGCTCCCCACTAGAGCACAAAACACAAGAGGATCTGGAAGTATCCTCCCCTCATTTCGTCGAATCTTGATGCCAACATCAAGTGGAGTTCTCTTACCACATGCAGAATCGCTGAATGATCCGATCCGCATAGCCCCTTTGGTAAACAAGTATGCGGATCTCTTTCCTCTCCACCTAGAGTCCAAGGAAGTGGTGGAGCTCTCTCAAGTCCTTCATCTCGAATTGAATGGCTAGCTCTACCCTAAGCCTAGCCACCTCCTCCTCAGAGTTACCCATAACGATCATGTTGTTCATGTATAGTAGCACCAAGACATGATGCTCCCCCTTGTTCTTGATGAACATGCTCGAATCTGAATTCGAGGCAAAATAACCGCAGAATTGGAGGTATTCTACGATCTTCCCATACCATCCCTGCGGAGCCTGCTTCAAACCATAAAGGGCCTTCTAGAGTTTTAAGACGTATCCTGGATGATCTTCAGATACATATCCTGGTGGCTGAAACATCAAGATGTCTTTATCAATCTCTCTATTAAGAAAGACATTCTTTACGTCTAGCTGCCATATCTTTCAACCCTGACAAGACGCCAAGGCCATCACCACCCGAACTGAGTTCATCTTTGCTACAAGACTAAATTCCTTTTCATAATATTCTCTGTACTGATGAGAAAAACCTCGAGCTACAAGGTGAGCCTTATACCGTTCGATGCTCCCATCCGCCTTCTTCTTTAGCTTACAGACCCACTTGCATGTCACAGGAGTAATGCCATCGATCTTGGGCACAAGGTCTCACATCTCATTCTTCCTGAGGGCAACCATCTCCTCATCCATGACGTCTTCCCACTCCTTGACTCTAGTAACATCATTAAAGCTAAAAGGCTCTCACTTATCTAGAGGGCCGGTGAAGAAACAAGAGACCAAGCTCACCGTATTTCCTTCGCTATAACTAGCTGGTGGTTTAATGATCCTCTTCGATCTCCGAAGAGTCTGACCATTGCTAGCCACCTCTACTGCTTCTTCTGAATCAGCTCCATTCCCGGGCAATCTTGGAGCATTGTCCCCTGCTTCTTGAACAAGAATCCTCCGCCCTGGAGCTAGAAGTACCTGGTGCTCTTGGTGGCATAGGAAGCTCTACTAGAAGATCCTTAGCAGCCTCTTCCTGCTCGCCATCTGACCTGCTCTCTTGCAGCTCCATAGAGGAGACACCTCCATATGACGTCAGCTCGTCGAAGACCACGTATTTCAAAATCACGAACTTCTTCATCACTAGATCCATAAACTTCCACCCCTTCTTCCGCTCATCATAACCCACAAAGACAAGCTTCCTTGCCTTTGCATCCAGCTTTGTCCTGAGAGCATCTAGGATGTGTACGTAGTAGGTAGATCCAAACACCCGAAGGTGTCCAACACCAGGCTTCTCCTTAAACATCATCTCATGAAAAGACTTCATGTTTATCGGACTCAGAGGCATCCGATTGATGACATACATAACACAGACCATCCCTTCTGCCTAGAAGGACCTTGAAATGCCATTGGCATGAAGCTAACACTTGAAGGTCTCCGTAAGATGACAGATATTCCGCTCTGCTACTCCATTTTGTTGTGGAGTATGAGCACAAGTGAGCTACCTTTAAATGCCGTGCTTCCTACAGAAGTTAGAGAACTCATTTGAAAACAAACTCACCTCCATTGTCTGTTATCAACTTCTTGACCCGCAGACCAAGCCGGCCCTCCACAAGCTCCTTGAACTCCACAAACAAATGGAATGCGTCCGATTTCTCCTTCATAAAGTACACCCAAGTGTACCTCGTGTAGTCATCAATAAGGACCAACATGCATCTGCTGCCTCCAAGGCTGGCTATAACGGTCGGCCCCATCAGATCACCATGGATACACTCCAATGATACTTTACACTTAGTCTGCGACTTAACAAATACAAGTCGATGAACCTTTCCATATTGACACCCCACACAGACATGACCATCGCCGAAGGATGACAACCTAAGCAAGCTTTTCACAAGGATCTTCACTGCCATGGCTTTCAGCTTGTCCTTCCCAACATGTCCCAGTCGCTCATGTCAGATAGTTGCACTATCGTTGTCCCTCATCTGATCAACATAAGAGCTTGCTGATAGAACAAATAAGTCCATAATCCTTCTCCCTATATGAGCAATGTCAGCCTTTACTGCTGATACGTTGCATAGAAATTTCACTTCGGTTGGACCAAACAAAACGTGATAACCTGCGTCCACCGCATTGGTCACAAAGAAGAGGTTTTTCTTCATGCCCGGTACGTGATGGATACTCCTTAAGGTGAGTGGACCATTATCACTACCTAGAGAAAAAACACCCTCCTTCTCGACTGCATGAACTGTATCATCAGCAATAATGATAGCTTCCTTACCTGAGAACGTATGCAGAGAGGAGAACTTCAACTCGTCCCTGGTGAGGAGGTGACAAAACCCCGAGTCCACAATCCAGTCATCTTTGTATTCGATGGTGGACAATGCACGGACACACGTGCCTGTCATGAACACATTCCCCCATCCGGCTTCCTCGGCGCTGGAACCAGTCTCCTCTTTGCCTACAATATGCCTCGACTACAACTTAACTTTGTAGTCCTTTTTGAAGTGACCTATCTGGTTGAACCTGTAGCACTTAAGCCAATCCTTCTTATTCCAATCACGCTTAGGAGTAACACTACCCTCTTACTGATAAGAAGTTGAAGGACCATCACCAACATCACTCTTCTTCTTGTCCCACCTCTTCTTCTTCCCTGAGAAAAGTGCCTCATTTCCTCCTTCAGAGATAGTAACTCCAATCATTAGTCTTGCCAAGCTCTCATGCGAAGCCAATAGGTTATCCAGCTCTAGCAAAGACGGCTGAGTGGCCCAGCCTTGAACGGAAGTGATAAAGGCCACATATTCCTTCCGCAAATCGCGAATAATGTGCCTCTTCATCTTCGCCTCAGAAATAGGCTCATCAGGGTCCAGTGCTGAAATCTCAGTAAACAAGTTCTTCAACTTCAAGAAGAACATATAGATATGCATATCACCTTGAGTTGCCCTTGCCAACTCATTCTCCAGAAACTATAGACGTGCTATATTCTTCCTGTTGAACAACCCATCAAGAGAAGTCCTAATTTCCGCAGCAGATCGACATCCAATGATGTGGTCAAAGAGTTTCGATGAGATAGCACTCTTGAGAGCAAACTTAGCTTTGCATTTGTTTTCCTCCAAGCTCTCACCACATCAGCACCATCACCCACAACAACAATAACCTCCTACTTTTCGTCTCCGCTGATGACTTCCCAAAGGTCCTCGCCCAAAAGATAAGTCTTCGTACATGACTTCCACTTCTTATAGTTAGTCGACGTAAGGAGCTCAATTCCAAGACCTCTTGCAAATACACCATCCATTACAAACACCTTGTGTTAAAGTGGTGACCGGGTGGTCTGGCGGTTTCCCTTCAGCGGTTTGGTTGCTATGTGTTGCTGTCTATGGTCAAAGCGGTCTAGCGGCTTGTCACTTGTGACTTGGAGACCGGGCAGTCTAGCGGTCTCACATGGCGGTCTCTCTCTCACTCTGGAAATTGTCGAGCGGTTAGCCCCAATATCTAACCGCGCGGCTTGTGCGGTTTGTGTCTGTACAGTCCTCTTGTGTCATGTAATTTTTTAGTCGCACATCTCTTATTTGTATTCTCTCTTCTCTCCTCCATTCTATATAAGGGAGGCCATACCTTTGTAATAGATACCTTTTTCGGATAATAAAGTTTCAGTTAAACCGCTTCCGGTTTGTTTTAGTTCGTTTCTTACATGGTATCAGAGCACTCGATTTTCTCCTCCTGATTTTGTGTGCCCTCTCTGACCGCGCGACCTGTCCGCACGGCTTGCTTCTTATTCTCGCGACCTATTTTCACGGCTTATTTCTTCCGCCTGTTTGCTTGCGCCCTGTTCGCGCGACCTTTTTCTTTTGCTTGCGTTCTGTTCACCGCGACCTGTTGCCCTGTGCCTTGTTTTGCCTGTTACTTCTGTTTGATCGGACTGTCTTCTAGCCGCTCGACTTCTATCCCTCTGCTTGATTCTGCGTCTTCGTCGTGGCTTCTCTGGCCGCTGGTGTCTCACATCGTGACCGCTGCAGATCTTCTTCTTCCTATCCGCGCGACTTGTTTCCTAACCGCGCAGCCTCTCTTCTCTCTCTAGTTCTATCCGTGACCTGTTTTCACGGTTTCTCTGCCTCTATTTTTCCCGCAATCTCCTTTGATTAGCGCGGCTCCTCCTCTGTTCGTGCGACCTTCTCTCTAACTGCACGGCCTTCTCCCTGCTTTGGTCTGCTTCTTGGTTGTGTCCTTTGCGGTTTCCTTTTTTGTCCGTTGTGGCCTTCTGGTTCTCACGAACTTACTTGTGTTCGTGCTGTGTTCGCTGATTGTCTGTTCGCGCGACCTGTTTCTCTGTTCGCGCGGCCTGTTTCTTAGTTCTCTCGCTCTTCCTTTTTTAGTTCGCGCGACCTGTCTCTTTGTTCGCGCGACCTATTTATGCTCCTATGGCTCTCTTCGATATCTCTACTTTCTCCTCTTCTTTGAAGCCTTCTGCCTCGGTGGTCACGTCTTCTGGTAGTGCCCACTTCATTACTCAAGGAAAATGGCTGATCGACTCAGGTTCTACCAATCATATGACCGGCTCTCCCCAGTGTTTTTCTCTCCTGGAAACACATGATCGGTTGCCCCCGGTTATTCTCGCTGATGGCTCTCCATCCCCGATCCATGGGACGGGAGTGGTTCAAGTCACTTCGTCTCTTCAATTGGCGAATACTCTATATGTGCCCAAATTCCCGTGCAACTTAATATCGGTTACCTCTCTATGCAAGCAATTACGGTGTTCCGTCACATTTACCTCTACTTCTTGTTCTTTTCAGAATCTGGACTCCCAGCGGACGATTGCTACTGGGACTGAGAGTGGCGCCCTATTCTTCCTCGACAATGTTTCCGCTCTATCCGCCTTCTCCTCCACCTCCACAGATCTTATCCAATGGCATCTTTGCCTTGGTCATGCTCCTCCACGCCTTCTTCATCAGCTTTTGCCCCACCTTCCTCCACAAAGTCCTCCTCTCAATTGTGAGGCTTGTCAGCTTGGCAAGCATTACCGCTCCTCCTTCCCACCAAAGCAAGTTCGTGGATCTTCCCGACCGTTTGATCTCATCCACTCTGATGTTTGGGGTCCTTCTCCTACCCTTACCGTTGGTCGGGGAAGTTCATATTTTGTCACGTTTATTGATGATTTCTCTCGTTGTACGTGGGTGTATCTCTTAAAAGATCGCTCCGAATTATTTTCTGCATGGACGTCTTTCTATCTCATGATCAAAACTCAATTTGATGTTTCTATTAAAGTTTTTCGATCTGATAACGCCCAAGAATATCTCAGTCATGCTTTTTCGTCCTTTTGTATACAACATGGGATTATTCATCAAACTAGCCGTGTCTATACTTCACAGCAAAATGGTGTGGCGGAGCGCAAAAACCGTCACCTCCTTGATGTCGCTCGCACTCTGATGACACAGATGTAGGTTCCTCGTGCCTATTGGGGCTATGCCGTTCTCATCTCCTGTTTCCTCATCAATCACATTCCATCCACCATTCTCCATGGTCAAACCCCATTCTCCATTCTCTATCCGGGCAAGGACCCTTTTCCTCTCCCTCTTCGAATCTTTGGCTGCACGACATTTGTGCATGCCCCATCTGCCACCCGTGATAAGCTATCTCCTCGCTCCACCAAATGTGTCTTTCTGGGGTACTCCACCACTCAGAAAGGCTACTGTTGCTTTGAACTTGTTCTTTGTAAGCAGTTCGTCTTCGCTGACGTTACCTTCTTCGAGAATGCCTCCTACTTCTCGGATGACTCCTCTTCTCTTCCTGAAAGTCCACCTAGTGCCAACTAGCTTCACCTATGGGGGGGGGGGGGAATAGGTGTCTTGTGATGTTTTTGCGGAATTAAAAAACTGTACCTGCACAGATAAATCAAACAACACAGCACAGAAAAGACTCAAACAATTTATAGTGGTTCCCCGATTTGGGTACGTCCACTTTCCCCCTTCGACCTATCTCCCAACCAGGGACGACTCGGTCACTTCACCAACTAGATTGAAATCCAATCCTTGCACTAACGGAAGGAACCCTTCCACACGTAGGAGTCACCACTCCCACAACACGGGTTGCACCCAACCCTTACAACTAGGAACCAACCGTTCCTTTACAAAGAAATAGAAACTAGAATGTATGAGGAATACAAACAACTTATGGAGATTAAGGTGTCCCCCTTCATTCGACGACGTGTTCTTGAAGTCAACGAAGAGTCTACAACCTTAGATCTCTCTTTGAGTGAATCTTCCCGAAACCGGCGGCGGCTTGGAGCGGCGGTAAGGTTCTCGGAATAGGCGGCGGCGACGGAGAGCTACTGCAGTGCTATGGGGATTCAAACTTCGTAGCAAAGGAAGCAAGGTCTTCCAACGATCACACTAGGATCGGTCGTCTCGATCGATTCGGAAGGGGAAGGTTTTTCCCGATCAACGAATCAAGAGACAAGGGATCTCTGGTTAGACGCGTGAGATGCTATGCTAGACTAAGCTTTTGTCGCCGGAGATCTGGAAGAACTTGAGATCAACAGCGGCGACAACTGCACGAACGACGGAGACGGTCGGCGGAGCAAGATCGCGCTATAGGGCTCGGCGGCGGCTCGTCTTTTGAATTTGCGTATCCCATGTATCTTCCGCTCATACATACGGAGGTATATATACCTTAGGTCAAGCACATGACCGTTGTGGGCCCCACCAACAAAAGACCTAAGTCCGATTCGAAATACTGCAGGTAACATAGACCGGTCCAGAAAGAATCGGAAAATTGCCCAAGTCAAATTCGGCGAGAATCATAGGTGATTCTCGACGAATCAGCGAGAATCACCTACGATTCTCGCCGAATTCTACTTAGCCGAATTCTGGCTGCACTGATATAAAAGCCAGGGAGAATCGGCGGGAATCACACTTGATTCTCGCCGGATCGTCGAGAATGCAAAGTCATTCTCGACGAATCGGCGAGAATCACTTAGTGATTCTCGACGATTCTGCCTTAGAGAAATTTCTGGCGGCGTTGAGACTACCGGCTCCAACCGGCGAGAATCAGCTAGTGATTCTCGACGATTTGAACTTAGAAGATTTCTCGTCTTACCACCCGTGAGCTGGTCTTTGGCCCATCCTTTCTCCTTGTCTGCTCTTGATCTTTCATGACCCTGTGCTTGGAAATAAGTACACTCCAATAGAGAGAGTACACGTAAGCCAACACACTGATCTGCTCAACGAGGGATTACGTTGTGCAGACCCGTGTATATTGACCTACTGCACCCTGACATTGGTGTGTACTTAGCAATGAATAGCTGCAAGCACAACTAGAAGGATTTCATCAAATACATTGTGAATTCATCTTAGCTTGACAGGAGGCTTCCTCAAATCCAGGTAATTGTGGATACAATTTTACATGATAGAGAAATCAAAACATAAGGAAAACACTAGCTTACATCCTAGAGTTCTTTATCCTTAGCTATCTCTTCTTTAGGCTGTTGAGCCAAGAACTTTCTGCTTTCCCGCTCAAAATATTCTTTGGGCTTTGGATAGTATCTCGGAGGGGGAGCTTTGTTTGCCACCGTATTGGTCCTGAAGAATAGGTTTCTTTTGGCTTCATAAATTTTGTGCAACTCCCACTCGTATTGACTATACACATCATTCCATTTAACTTGCCCTCCTTGATGCAGTGCAAAGGTGTCCAATATGATACTTCTTGAGACTGGGCTCCACCTTTCATTACTCACTTCATCTTCCTTCAATCTGATCTTCTTTTCTGTTGGTGTTTCCTTTGAAGTTCCTTCTTGGATTTGCCTTTTGCCTTTAGCTTTTATGAGTGCTTCCTGATCAAACCAGCCTCTTCGCTCAGCCCTTGCAGCAGCCTTCTTTGACTCGGCTTCACTCAGTGGTACTTCTTCAGTCCTTATTTCTTCCTCAGCAGCATCAGCTAAGCCCTCATCCTCTGGCGGGGCAATAGGGACAAGTATGCCCGATGCCTGCCGTACGAGCCAGTGGGCCGTTTCAAACACATACCTATTAGACTGAGCGAAGTTTTCGATTATCAATTATAGAAGCCCCGCCATCTTAGCTTTATACTCCTCCTCCCCCTTTTTGGCTTCGGCGGCTATAGAGTTTGCGTAAGAATACAGTGATGTATCAATGTGCTTCACAGTTTTACCAAATTCATCCAGCAGCGTCTTCTGATTTTCATTCAGCATCACCATGTTGGCATTAAACTTTTGGATGTTATCTGCCACAACATGTGTATTATTATTGACCACTGCCAGGTCATCAGTGTTCTTTTTCAGTCCTTTCATTAGAAGAGAGACTGCTGTGCCTGCCTCTGTATATTTTTCTTCAAATTTCTTCTCCATCTCATCTAGCTTATGATTGATTTGTACTACATTCTTGAGCATGAGATCCTCAGATTTCTTCATTCTCTTCAGCACTTTGTTTTGGGCTTTCTCAAACTTATCTTTAAGCTCATCCAGCATCCCTTGGACAATGTTTACCGTATGATTTGCTATACTTGCTTGAAGTGGAGGAACCTTAGGCATGCCCTGGTCTGTCTCCTCAACAGAGGCACTGGGTGAGCTGGACACTAGAATAGATTCCACGGGGGGAATACCGGCATCCACTGTAGGATGTTCCGGATTGTTCACAGAGGGTTGCTGGGAGGGCTCCCCCTCCATTCTTGCATCCAATCTCTCGGGAGCTTGTTCCTCAACTGGAACATCAGCATCCTCCCGAGAAACCACCCCTTTCTCCCTCTCAGGTACTGCTTCCACCTCCTCAGTTTCCATGTTCTCAGTCTTATCAGCCATATAATTCATATCTTCCTCTTCTTCCTCTTCCTCCTCCTCATCAGCCACTTCATCTTCCACCACCTCCTCACTATCTTCTTGCACAGTCTCAACCGCATCTCTAGCTATCTGAGAGATGTCAGATATGATATTATCAGAAGCGGGTAGAGGCTCCCCCTCAGTTCCTGCAGTCAGTGCATCAGGAACTTCACTGGGAACTGCCACAGAATGTGCAGGAGCACTGGTGTCCTCAGCTGGAGATGCTTCTTGGTCTATGTCCACGGTAACCTGCCCTATTCGACGCTCCCACCGGTCGAATATGCTTGAGTCCATCTTTTTCAAATAGTGTAGGGGCACTCCTTTGCTTATGTCAAATTTATCTCCGTCCAGCTGATTAAGATAGAGACTTATTATTCTACCAAAGCTTGGGGATCGGAGAGTGTCTTTAATTTTCTCAAAGAGCATGGCTCCCCAGTTGAACCTTTTTCTACAGACAATCGCCACCAGAGTCTTGAACATATCCCCTGAGATATGGTCGTGTGATCCAGGTTTGCAAATTAGAACCTTCCCAATGATGTCTGACAGCAGTTTCCCCTCCTCGTTCATGTCTTTTCTCTTTATTGACCTTGTCCCCCTAGACAGTCCACAGAATGATAGGGTCCTTGTTCTATCATGTTCCTCTAGGTAATCTTCTTGCTCAGAACTGGATAGCTGCAGGCATTGGGTCAGCTTCCTTACAGACATCTTAATCTTTGCCCCAGCAACCTTACTCTTGATGTATGTGTCTTCATTTCGGAGTTTGGCTGTCGTGAAGAACTCCATGACTTCCTTGTCCAGGATTTTGCAAGGGTGCACTAGTACGAAAGTGTGTCCCGCTTCCTCAAGCATAATGATGATATTTCTGAATTCATCCGAGGCATGGGAGAACCCGGTTCGCACCAACTCGCATCCGGTGACCAGGCCGACAGTAGTCCTTGGAGCCATTGCAAACCTAGGGAGGTATTTCCAAGTCTAAGTCTAATCTGAAACCACGAGAGTGAATACCAAAGCTACACTAAGCTTAAATCACTATAATGGACAAGAGAAGGTTACCTAATGCGGAGAGGAAGAGGGAGTTCCGGCTTCTTCACCCGGGAGACGACGGACCACCCGAAGAAACTCGCGACAATGATCCGCGGCGAAGCTTGGACGAACACCCTAGTTACGAGCGGGAAGGCCTACGGGATTCGGAGTTAGGTCAACACCGGCTCACGAAGATGGAAATCGCCGAGAGGAGAGGATCGGTGGGATTCCTGCGGGGAGGTCTCGGCGAATATCAGAAGTCGAAGAGTCGGCGGGAATTAGAATAGCGGAAGGTTTGATTGTTGGGTATATATATATGTAGACCGGGTTTATCTATGTATAACTTCAGTTTGACGGGAATAACTTTAGTTCGACGGAAATCGTCGGGATTCCTAATTTACGTCTTGTCAAGGGTTGGAAAGGATTCAAAATAATTGTTTCTTAATCCAAGTATGTTTCAACATACCACACGGCTTAGGAGGCACATCAACTTTGGTTAACCTAACCCAATAACAGTGGCTAGCAAATTTCATAAGTTATTTCTAGATCGATAAACGCAAGATTCTTAATGTCAGTTATCATTCTCAGTGATTCCCAATGACGTATCTTCTCAATTTTCCGAGGGCGAACTTGTACCTGATGATGTCAGACTAATCTTTACTAATGGAACTAAAGGTTATCTCACAATTTTACTCCTTCCCTAGGTGAAGGAGCACATGTGAAGAATTCTCCATATGACCATTTACTTTCAAAAAGTGGGAATTTATTACTTAGTGAGGATATGTAAACATACATATATACATATATGGAACTATTTATGCATTATGGCTCAAACATTTAGGCTAATTGCAATTACCTGTGATAACAGGATGTATCATTTAGATCATCAGCACAAGGCACATCAGGAGGTCAACTGACATGTGCCTGTGTTGATGGCACTGCTCCTATTCCATATACTTTTTACACGTCATTCTTGGAGCATCTCCTGTCAGGTTCCCATCAGGTTTATGGGAACCTAGACTACCCTACAAGAAAGAGTTATCTTACCTTAGGAACCCAATAAGTATTGGGTCCTAGGTTCTTGTCAGCACAACAACTTGAGTGCCTTCCCACAGGAACCCTTGTGGGATGGCTAACTTGGCCTCGAGGATGTGGATATGCCCTTGCCCTTGACACAGAGGGGTTGTGCCAACAATCTAAGGCAAAGTGACCCACCTTGCCACAACACCAACACTCGTGAATGTTGTATCGCCGTTTCTGACCTGATCTGTTGACTGAGGTAGTCATGATCTTAGGTCTAAACGGGATAAAGCCGGTTCTGCTCACAAAATTGCCTTTTCCACCGTGACACATGGGAAGGTGGAAAGAATGCATGTGGCGAGTGTCAAGTGGCCTTGGAGGTGGTGCCTTCCTTTCAGTCAGCACGCTTCCAGAGGCCCCATAGGTACTTACCACATGTTTCCTGACCCCCCTTTCCTGTGTCCTAGGGTGGAAAGTACTGCAGTGAGAGCTGGTTCCGGTAGATTCATGATGAGTTGGGGCTGAGGCCGAGAATACAAAGGGCTCAGGATGAGCCTTGGGTATTCTCTCCGGGGTAGCCATGACAGCTCTGGCACTGTGGGTATTTCAACATGAGGGCTGATCATTCTTGCAGTGACCATGGTTGTTCCTATGGTCATACCTGAATGCATGATGTGTGCCCTTCCTGCTCGGGGTGGGGGGTCTGAACACAGTTTCCCCATTTCTCCATGAATTAACGATTTAGGAGATCCACACATTTTCTGCTTTTCTTTTGATAGCATCTATCTTGGAAAAGTTAGAAACAATCCTCTTCTCGGTCTCTAGACGACTCTCTAGATCCGAGATCTTTGAGTCCTTTACCTTGATGGATTCCAATTGGAGATTCATCAAGGTCTTCAGCTGAGCAATCTCCTTAGCTTGCTCCTCCACAAGTAAGTTGCTCTTCTGAAGGGCACTCTTAAGGGAATCAGGATTTTCAATCTTTTGATTGAAGCTATCCATATCCCTTGCATCTCTGGAAGGACTACCCTCTGAATTGTTCCTGTCTTCAGGAACTTCAAGAGGAGGGGGGCATGAGGAAGAAGTTACCTGCTCCTGGCTTTGCTGTTCAGGGTTACCGTTAATATCGGCAGAGACTGTTGAGTCAGCTTCATCAGAACTGCTTTCCTCAACTTCTTCTTCAGTCTCTGACAAGGACACAGGAGACCTGATACTGAGAAATTGGTCATCACTTTCTTCTTCAGAAATGCTGACCCCCATATATGCCTCATCCTCTTGCTGGCGACTTATCCCTGTTCTGTCTGATCCCTCCATGAGGTCTGATACAGTTTGCCACAAGGACTTGGCCGTCCTACACTTTTCAAGTCTTGACCGGGAAGGTCTAGTCCAGACATCCAGGATGATTTTACGAATCATTTTATCCAAGTTGAATAGAGAGAATTCAATCTCAGACATTTCAGTAGTCTCCTTGGGGATCTCCATATCCTTTCCAGAGCAGGAGGCCTTCATGGGAATGAATGGACCCTCTTCCAAGATGATTGATGCGCGAGGGTCGATGGCCTCCAAATAAAAAGATACTCTCATCTTCCAAATGGGATAATAATCCTTTGTGCACGTCGGAAGTTTTAACGGAGAGATATCATAATCCAGCTCCATTCTTGTTGACACTGGTGGCAGGATTCTACTCAAGGTGTGAACCTTTTTGATGAGTAACCTCCCTCTAATACCACTTGAAAGTCCACCTAGTGCCAACTAGCTTCACCTATGGGGGGGAATAGGTGTCTTGTGATGTTTTTGCGGAATTAAAAAACTATACCTGCACAGATAAATCAAACAACACAGCACAGAAAAGACTCAAACAATTTATAGTGGTTCCCCGATTTGGGTACGTCCACTTTCCCCCTTCGACCTATCTCCCAACCAGGGACGACTCGGTCACTTCACCAACTGGATTGAAATCCAATCCTTGCACTAACGGAAGGAACCCTTCCACACGTAGGAGTCACCACTCCCACAACACGGGTTGCACCCAACCCTTACAACTAGGAACCAACCGTTCCTTTACAAAGAAATAGAAACTAGAATGTATGAGGAATACAAACAACTTATGGAGATTAAGGTGTCCCTCTTCGTTCGACGACGTGTTCTTGAAGTCAACGAAGAGTCTACAACCTTAGATCTCTCTTGGAGTGAATCTTCCCGAAACCGGCGGCGGCTTGGAGCGGCGGCAAGGTTCTCGAAATAGGCGGCGGCGACGGAGAGCTGCTGTAGTGCTATGGGGATTCAAACTTCGTAGCAAAGGAAGCAAGGTCTTCCAACGGTCACACTAGGATCGGTCGTCTCGATCGATTCGGAAGGGGAAGGTTTTTCCCGATCAACGAATCAAGAGACAAGGGATCTCTGGTTAGACGCGTGAGACGCTATGCTAGACTAAGCTTCTATCGCCGGAGATCTAGAAGAACTTGAGATCAACAGCGGCGACAATTGCACGAACGGCGGAGACGGTCGGCGGAGCAAGATCGCGCTATAGGGCTCGACGGCGGCTCGTCTTTTGAATTCGCGTATCCCGTGTATCTTCCGCTCATACATACGGAGGTATATATACCTTAGGTCAAGCACATGACCGTTGTGGGCCCCACCAACAAAAGACCTAAGTCCGGTTCGAAATACCATAGGTAACATGGACCGGTCCAGAAAGAATCGAAAAATTGCCCAAGTCAAATTCGGCGAGAATCATAGGTGATTCTCGACGAATCGGCGAGAATCACCTACGATTCTCGCCGAATTCTACTTAGCCGAATTCTGGCTGCACTGATATAGAAGCCGGGGAGAATCGGCGGGAATCACACTTGAATCTCGCCGGATCGTCGAGAATGCAAAGTCATTCTCGACGAATCGGCGAGAATCACTTAGTGATTCTCGACGATTCTGCCTTAGAGAAATTTCTGGCGGCGTTGAGACTACCGGCTCCAACCGGTGAGAATCAGCTAGTGATTCTCGACGATTTGAACTTAGACGATTTCTCGTCTTACCACCCGTGAGCTGGTCTTTGGCCCATCCTTGCTCCTTGTCTGCTCTTGATCTTTCATGACCCTATGCTTGGAAATAAGTACACTCCAATAGAGAGAGTACACGTAAGCCAACACACTGATCTGCTCAACGAGGGATTACATTATGCAGACCCGTGTATATTGACCTACTGCACCCTGACATTGGTGTGTACTTAGCAATGAATAGCTGCAAGCACAACTAGAAGGATTTCATCAAATACATTGTGAATTCATCTTAGCTTGACATGAGGCTTCCTCAAATCTAGGTAATTGTGGATACAATACCCAACACTTCCCCCAGCCTCTGATTCTCCTATTATTCCCTTCGTTCCCTCGCCTCCTACTGCGATATCCACCCCTACTCCATCTCCATCCACTCCTCTCTTTTCGCCTCCATCTCCCTCATCTCCGCTGCTGTCGCTCTCTCCTCCCGGGCAAGCTCTCTCAGTCACGAATGCTCTGGATGCCGAGGAACCCGCCGACTTGGATCTTCTTATAGCTCTTCGCAAAAGGGGTGCGGACGTGTACCCTACACCCCCTTGCTACTGTTGTTTTATATGATCGTCTTACCTCTTCTCACAGGGCCTTTGCGCTGGCTATCTCTACCACTGCCACACCTCGTTCCTACCAGGAGGCCCTTGCTATTCCTCACTAGAAGATGGCAATGGATGAGGAAATAGCGACCCTAACAGAGTGGGGTACCTGGACTCTTGTTCCTCCTCCCTTCGGTACTGATATTGTTGGCTGTCGCTGGGTCTTTGTTGTCAAATTTGGCCCGGATCGCACTGTGGACCGTTATAAGGCTCGTCTTGTTGCTAAGGGCTTTACTCAGACCTATGGGGTTGATTACTTTGACACCTTCTCTCCCGTGGCTCGTCTCAGCACTATACGGGTCCTTCTCTCTGTGGTGGTCAATAAAGATTGGCCAATTTCTCAGCTGGAAGTAAAGAATGCCTTCCTTTATGGTGATCTTCAGGAGGCCGTCTACATGGAGCAACCTCCTGGGTATGTTGCTCAGGGGGAGACAAGAGTATGCCGATTGAAGAAGGCAATCTATGGCCTTAAGCAGAGCCCTCGAGCTTGGTTTGACAAGTTCAGCGGCATCGTGGCGGCCATTGGTTTTGCGCGCAGCTCTGCCGATCACTCTCTATTTATTCGCAAAACCCCCTCGGGACTGGTGGTTCTTGCTGTGTATGTTGATGATATTCTTCTCACTGGCGATGACCAGGAAGGGGTAGCCCTGACAAAGCAGCATATTCGTCAACATCTGGTCACGAAAGATATGGGCTCTCCGAAGTACTTTTTGGGGATCGAAATCTCTCGGAAGCCCAACTCCTTAGTCCTCTCCTAGCGTAAGTATGCCCTTGATCTTCTAAAAGAAGCAGGATTGACTGGAGCCAAACCTGCCCGATGCCCTATGGATATTAGAGAAGACAAAACCTTGACAGATGATTCACCTCTTCTTTCAGATACTACGCGGTACAAGCGTCTAGTTGGTAATCTTATATATCTCATAGTGACCAGGCCCGACATTTCCTATGCTGTGGGCAAGGTAAGTCAATTCTTGCAAGCACCCAGGGAGTGCCATCTACAGTCCGCCTTGCGGATCTTGGAGTATGTCAAAGCAGCCCCTGGGAAAGGATTACTATTTCAGAAGAATGGTCATCTGAAGGTTGAAGCATACTCAGATGCGAGTTACGCTGATGACAAAGGGGATCGCAAGTTTACCTCCTGTTTCTGCACCTTTGTTGGGGGAAATCTGGTAAGCTAGAAGAGCAAGAAGCAGTCTATTGTTTCCAGGTCCAGTGCTGAAGCAGAGTATCGAAGTATGGCATCGACCACTTGTGAGTTAAAATGGCTACGGGCTCTCATGCTGGATTTTGGAGAGGTCTACAACCATCCTCTACCTATGTTCTGTGACAATAAGGCTGCGATATACATATCTAAAAATCCAGTCTTCCATAAAAGAACCAAGCACATTGAGGTCGACTGTCATTTCATTTGTGAAGAGATTTTGAAGGAACAAATTTGCACTCCCTTCATCACTTCTGATAAATAGCTGGCTGACATCTTCACCAAGCCAGTATCCGCCTCATTTTTTCATATTTGTGACAAGCTGGGCATGATCGATATATATGCTCCAGCTTGAGAGGGAGTGTTGAAGTGGTGACCGGGCGGTCTGACGATTTCCCTTCAGCGGTTTGGTTGCTATGTGTTGCTGTCTGTGGTCAAAGCGGTCTAGCGGCTTGTCATTGGCAACTTGGAGACCGGGCAGTCTGGCGGCCTCACATGGCAGTCTCTCTCTCTCACTCTTGAAGTTGCCGAGCGGTTAGCCCCTCTGTCTAACCGCACGGCTTGTGCGGTTTGTGTCTGTACAGTCCGCTTGTGTCATGTAATTTTTAGTCCCACATCTCTTATTTGTATTCTCTCTTCTCTCCTCCATTCTATATAAGGAAGGCCATACCTTTGTAATAGATACCTTTTTCGGATAATAAAGTTTCAATTAAACTGCTTCTGGTTTTTTTTAGTTCGTTTCTTACACCTTGGTTCACTTAGACTCTCAGAAGAAGAAACACAAACTGACGGTTGATCACTGCTCAGCCTTTGATCCCTCTAATACCATGTAAAAATTTGTGATAGCGGAAAACGGGACACCAGGCGCAGGAACACTTAACCACACTGAGCCCAATCAAACAAAAAACAACCAGAAGAGCAAAAAACTTGTACTTATCAAAGATCTTTGTTGGGAATATTTCCCTCAATGTTCCCTAGATGTGATTTGAAGAGGCACCACCGTTAACAATAAGAGCATAGTTGTATTTGATGTTGGTTAAGCTTATCATGTGCAACATGTTCCTTGGAACAAGGTTAGACAAGTTATCTAAGTGATGATGACAGGTGGTCACAAGGTAGGCAGGTGGAGAGATAAAAAATCAGTCTAAGTCCGCAGGCGTTGAGTGAGGACAGCTCACTCAATGCCAGATACAAAGAAATGTGGCTAAGTCCATATGCGTTGAGTGAAGCAAGCTCAATCAATGTAGATGCAAAGAAATGTGGTTAAGTCAACAGACGTTGAGTGAAGCAAGCTCACTCAATGTCAAATCCAAAAAAAAGCACTGAGAGAAGACAAGTCAGTTATTTGCAAGGCAGAAAAGTGGCTAAGTCCACAGGCATTGAGTGAAGGCAGTTCACTCAACGCCATACTACAAAAAACTTCGAGTAAAGCTCAAATAGTCAAAGCTTTGTATTTGATAGTAAAAAAAAGCTAGCTAAGTCCGAAAGCGTCGAGTGATGAGGGCTCATTCAACGCCTAAGCAGTTAAGACTACAAAAGTCTTTATAGCGTTGAGTGATGAAGACACACTCAACGCTCTCAATGCCTAGTGACAGAAAACTGTCTAAGTTCTTTGGCATTGAGTGAAGCTTGTTCACTCAATGCTCTAAACACCCTAGATGGAGAAAGATTGGCTAAGGCCAAAAGTGTTGAGTGAAGCTTGTTAACTCAACGCTCTTAACGTCTGGGATGCAGAAAGATTGGCTAAGGACAAAAGCGTTGAGTGAAGCTTGTTCACTCAATGCTCTCAATGCCTGAGTAAGACAGAAATCATCTAAGTATTTTGGCGTTGAGTGAAGCTTGTTCACTCAATGCCTATACTAAAGAGCTTGAATTTGACTAATTCAATAGACGCTGACATAAGCAAAAGTCAACAAAGTCAACAAAATTCAAAATGAGGCGGGATGGCTACGGTACGCGACAAACAGCGCCGCTGGCCTACTGTACTACTTTTGGCTGTTAAAGTAAAGTTGCAGCTTTCAAATTCAGTTCGGCCCACCGGTCAAAATAGCCATTGATCGGCGGAATAGAAAAGACAGAGATTAGATTGAAGAAAGAAGCTTTTGGAAAACGCGTTGGACTTCGTCTTCTTCCTCGACCATTGTTGAAGAGCTTGAAGAAGCAAGTTCAGATCATCTTATCTGAAAGTTCTAAAAGATAGCTGGCGCCATTTTTCACCTACACCAGCAAGGTCAGAGGAAATCTCTGAAGAAGAAGAAGCAGCAAGGTCTAACCTAGCTGAAGCTGATCTGAAAGCTGATCCAAGTTGTTGTAGCAATCTTCACCTGCTATAGCAAGTTCAGAAGAAATTTCTTAGGACAAAGAAGGAGCATCATGGTTTACCTTTGCTGTAGTAATTGGAAGCAAACAAGAGTTGGCTGTTGACATCCTCACCTTCTACATCAAGTTTAGGTACATCTCTCTGAGAAAGAAGTTGCAGAAAGGACTAACCCTAACTGCAGTTACTTCACAGTTCCAGCTCATAATTTTTTGAAGAACTTTTTCTTGAAGATTTGAAGTAGAAGTCAACACTGAGTTTGCTCAGGAAAGAAGGAAGAAGAACTTGCTCTTAAGTGGTCTGTGATTCTCAGACTGTTAGCTGGTTGAAGCTACATGATACATCTTGTCTTCAACAACAAGGTGAAAAAGTTCACTTTCTAAGGAAGAAGAAAGGTTAGGGCTGAGTTTATCTCAGCTCAAGAAGCATCAAAGGGCACACCCTAGGTGCAACACTTCCAGCACAAGCCAAGTCAACCTGAAGATCAATTTCTTATTGCTATGAAGAAGGTAGGGCTGAGTTTTTCTCAGTCCAGGAAGTTAGACTCAGAGAACTTCTCTGGAGTTAAATCTACAACACAACCCACTTTCATCCAGTAAGATCCTTTTGTATCTGAGTTGTAAGCCTGAATATATAAATTTGAGGGTAGGATCCTTGTGTGGATCTGAGAAGTAGGGCTTTGTCCTGAGTGGTAAGATTTTATAGAGAATCCGAGGTAGGGCCTGTGTACCTGAGGTAGGATCTGGTTGCAGATCTGAGTGTAGGGCCTGTGTGTCTGAGGTAGGGCTTTGGACTGAGAATATGATCTTGTTTGGATCTGAGGTAGGGATTTTTAGCCTGAGGTAGAAGAGTCATTCTCTCTGAGTTATAGGGCACTTGTGCCTGAGTTGTAGGATCCTTTGGATTTGAGGTAGGGCCTTTGTTCCTGAGCTGTAAGAGATTCATTCTCTCTGAGGTAGGGCTGTCCTCGCAGCCTAAGTTGTAGGGCCTTAAGGACCGAGGTAGGTGATCTTTGGATCACTAAGTTATAGGGATTTGTGCCCAAGCTATAAGTCTTGAAGGAGACTGAGTTGTCCCGCGGGATCGTGTTGTAAGCTCTTAGGAGATGATATTGGAGAAGTGCCTTGTCTAACAAGCTATTAGAAATGTGGGAGGGAAAGTGGACGTACCCATAATCTAGGGAACCACTATAAATATTATGTGTTGTGTTCTTGAAAGTAAGATAACGAAGCTAACTCAACACACCTAAAACACAAAGAAAATTAAAGATAGTCACAAGAGACTAAAAAACCTATTCACCCCCCTCTAGGTGATTTAGCTATCCTTGAAACTAAAGACTTTCAAGTAGTATCAGAGGGAGGTTGCTCAAAAAGGACTTAACAGTCTGGGTAGATCTCAAAGGATAGCTAAAAGGTATATACTTATGGGTTTAGGAGTGAACCATAAGGAGTGAAGCTCAATAAAACTTCAAGCCTGCAGAAAGGAAAAGACCTATAATGGGCTATTGGCAGTTGTTGTAGAAGAAGAAGACTATCTTGCTACTAGTATAGATATCAGAGCCCCACTGTCCTCTGTGTTCAGTGACAGTGGTAAAGATGATGTCTATCCAGATGCAAGAATGGAGATCAGGGCCCCTCTATCCCATTCAGACAATGATTCCGAGGATGATGATGACGATGAAGGTGACTACAAAAGTTATGGGCTAATGGTCATGATAGAAGAAGAATCCTGTCAGGATTAGCCTAGACCAGATCAGGTACATTCCCTATCTAGATCATCCTCAGAATCTGATTATGAGACCAGTCCAAACTCTGATGCATTCACATTAAGTGATGATGATGGACCTGTATCAGAGGAAGATGTCAATCAATTGATTGACCAATATGGTGCACTTCTGGAGGCTTTCAAGAGAAGCAGTAAGTTGGACAAAGAGAAAGCTGTGGAGATTACCTCCCTTCAACTAGTTGCTGCCCAACAGGCTGAGATAACATCCTTGCTGGATCAGAAAGCTAGGTAAGTCAGCCAACTAAAGGCCATCTCAATCATCCAATTTGAGACCATAAGTCAGAAGAACAAGATCATCTTGGATATTGAAGATAAACTCCTAAAGGATAAAATGGTTATGGCTAGTTTTCAAAGCCCAAAAAAGTGTTACCACTGATTGACTCCTTTACCTCTAAAAAATATGAGAGAGATTTAGAGTTCAAGTGGAATTCTAGTGTTGCCCATTCCAAAGGGAAAGGTAAAACTCCTGTAGTGCCTCAGGCCACCTTTCATAAGGTAATCCTCCATTCCAACAGGTATGAGCAAGACTATATGTATGGTCATTGGAAGAATGAGAACTCTCCTTGTAAGAATACAAGTGTATCTTACAATGGAAGAAAGAAGGGCATGGGTTTGAGTGCATAGAAGGCTCCCCATGAAGAAGTTCAAATACCCATCATGTACCGTTTGTATTTGGTGCTTCAGCCCCTACACTTAAGGAGAAGGCAATGGCCTATTCTCAAGATCTTCCAGCAATAACCCAAACCAAGGGTAAGTCAGTCAGTAAGGCTTACTTGGCTAGCTCTAAGGCCATTAATAGCATGTCAACTACAAAGAAGACTGCTGTTAATGAAACTCAGAGTAATCTAAGTACTTCTGCTAGCAGACTCACCTTTAGTCAGATTCTTACTGAGAGAAACAAGAAGAAGGCTACAACACTCCCCTCTAAACAGGCAGATAGTGATGGCTTGCACTCTTCAAAGACTGTTCAGAAGAGGAGATATAACATCCATGAATGTTGGTGTTGTGGCAAAGTGAGACACTTTGCCATAGATTGTTGGCACAAACCTAGTGTGCTAAGAGCAAGGGTAAGTCTTCATGACAGAGCGAGTGTTAGTCTTCCTGTCAAAAAATCTGCAGGAAGGCATGCACATTTTTATGCTAATCAGAACCTTGGACCTAATAATTATTGGGGTCCTAAGGTAAGGTAAACTCTGTTTTGCAGGATAGTACAAGTGCCCATACCCCCCATATTGTATTTGGATAGAGGTTGTTCCAAGAATAAGACTAGAACAAAGAACCAACTGAAGGATCATACTCCGGTAAAAGATGAACCAAAAGTAAGCCTTGGTGGGCTAGACAGAGGAGTCACCAAAAGCTATGGACAACTGGTGTGACGTTGAAGATGGATAAACAGACCATCAAGATTACTCATCCTACTGCCCAAAAAGAAGAGGATGGAATGATATTGCGAGCATTCCTAAAGATAGACAAACTACACAGATAATGGATAAAGACCAGCTGGATCATACTTTATAGTTCAAGATGTCTAAGTGGTGGGACAAAATACTTCTGCCACTTCAGCAGAATAGTGAGGAGAAGAACAAGCTGACTGCACTCATCACAGAGTGACGCACAGGAAGCAGCTCTTCTGAGAGCAACAAGGAAGAGTCACTTGAACCTCAGCTGTCTGACTAAATAAGAAGAGAAATGCATGCTCAAATTTTAGTATCATTTGAACCTACAATAAGGGCTATTCATATCAGTGGCTACCAATCAAAAAACAATCTGGTCGAGGTAGCAAAAATTGTAGTTGAAAGTGAAGTTGTACAGGATCTGTGAAAATATTAAGGGGAAGACTGTCAAGCTAGATGCTCCTGCTTGGGGAGCAAGTTCAGTCAACGTTGATGGACGAGCTTGAGTCTTACCTAGAGTACCTCCATCACTGAATAGATTAGAAATACTGCTGAAGTTCAGCATGTCTCTATGGACTTTGCTGAGGTTGAGAGGAGTAGACTACCAGTTGGTTGCACCTGCTGGGGGAGAGAAAGTACAATCAGTTTAAGAATAGTTGGATTCTCCAGCTATAGTTGACTTAGGTTCAGCCTAGGTTGCTGGACAAGCTTGATTCTTACCAAGAGAATCACCAACATAGATTAGATCAGCAGAACTGCTGAAGACCTGAATGTCTCTATGGACAATGCTAAGATTGAGGAGGAGATTCCAACAAATCTCCCTGCTTAAGATGATAAGAGTGTCATTAAAATGACTATAGATGCTTCAAAGGATAATGATCTATTTGGATGAAGAGATAGTTCATGCCAAGATCTCCCTGTCCTATTTAAAGAGTCTCTCTTACTGAAGAAGTTATAAAGGGGGGAGAAGGCAATGGGAGATGACCATGATCAAGGGGGAGTATGCTGTGCAAGCAGAGATGGTATACAAAAGAGTCAAAATAGTCCAAGTGGTATACAACCTATTCAAACAGTCAGGTTGTATAAAGAAGAGACATGTTCCACCAGTGGTATACAATACACACTGCTTATTTTCCTAATCAGGCTTGTGTGTGTATATCAAGATAGCTAGAGCCAGAGGTAAATCTGCTGTTGAAGAAGTGCAAGAGATTTGGCTCAGCAAGAAAAGACCTTCAAGTGGTTGGTCACTAGAAGAAATTTGACTCAGTAAGGAGAGGAAGCAGTGGAAGACCAAATCTTCCTCCTCCTAGTATCACAAGAAGGATCACAACAAATTTGGGAAGATGCTCTCCAAAGGAGACAAGTATGATTCTAAACCCAAAAAACATATTTCTTCTAACATAATATGTTCTTGTTGTAGCTAGGCTGGGAATGTCAGTGCTGACTACCCAGTCAAAAGAAAGGAGACATGTGAGAAGAAGCACCACCACCTTAGGATGCAAGGGAGATAGGAAAAGCAAGGATGGAACTTGTCCTTTACAAGGGAGAGGGCTGACTTCATGGATTAACAAGATGCTATATCCACTGATGAGTCAGAATACATACCTGCAAGGAGCTGCTGTGCACAGTTGCTGTGAATTTAGCATCAACTCTAGGTCTATAACATTGAGATAAGTAACATTCTCATGTACTGTAAGTCAACTAGTTAAATCCACATTGCTAGGAATCCTGTCTCTCATAGCAGGACTATGCATAAGGATTATGTATCATCTTTGAAAGATCTTATTTTTCAAGGTAGCTAGCAACCTAGAGGGGGGGGGGTGAATAGGTTTGCTTAGGTCTTTTTGATAGTCTTTTAAATCACTTGTTTATTTCTTTTAGCTTTCAGCTTAGAGTGATTTAGAGCTTGTCCTTAACACCTGCAATTAAGAAAATAAAAGCAAACACAAAAAAGCACACAAGTATTTTATAGTGGTTCCCCAAAAATATGGGTACATCCACTCTCCTCCCACCTTGCTAACTTCCTGTTAGTCAAGGCACTTCTCCAAACCAATGCTCCAAGGAGCTTACACCTCAGATCCCTCAGGATCTCTCAGTCTCCTCTAAGACTTACACCTCAGCCACAAAGGCCTACACTCAGTGATACAAGTATCACCTACCTCAGGCACTTAAGCCCTACCACTTAGGCTATGAAGGATAACCCTACCTCAGTGCAAGCTTGCTCCTACAAATCAGAGAGATGCACTCTCCCACAGTTCAGACAAAACTTCCCTACTACTCAGTGAGTAAAACTCACCTACCTTAGAGAGCAGCACTCTCCTACAGCTCAAGCAAATTTGCCCTACCTCAGACCCAAAGGTCCTACAGCTCAGATCCAGAAGGATCCTACAAAAAGAAATAGTTTACTTTACTTTGACACAAAGAAATTTCTTTGTGTCTACAACTAGAGCCGAAATTTTTTTGCTCCAACTCTCCTCACAGCAGGGAAAGAATTTGCTGGAGGAATCCAGAAGATAACTACTGAACTTACTACTGAAGGCTAAAGATCTTTTGATCTTGAGTCTTCAAACAACTAACTGAACCTATAAAAGGATGAAGGTTCTTCTTTCTTCAAAACTGATTCTAAATCTGCTATGGCAGATGGAGACTTGCACAGCTAACTGAACTTTTCTTGCTGGAGAGCTTCAAGCTTTTCACATGCAGCAATGTCGAAGAAGATGAAGATGACTGCTCTCCTTTTTGAATATTGTATGACCTAAAAGTTGTCTTTGTCTTGGCCCTATCTCTTCCTTCTGTAGTTCGCCGATCAACGACTCTTAGAGATCGGTGGTCCCACCTGCAGCTTCCAGCTATGCCTTGCTTTAATGGAAGAAGACGTACAGTTGTTTCATGACAAGTTTTGTCGTGCAGTGTAGCTTCCCCGTGTCTGAATTGACCTTAGTTGACCTTATCGATTTTGCTGATGTCAGCACTTGTGGACTTAGCCAAAATCGAGCATCAGAGAATAGACGTTAAGTGAGTAAGCATCACTCAACCCCAAACCACTTAGACAGATTTACTATCTCTTGGCGTTGAGTGAGTAACCTTCACTCAACACCAAACTACTTAAAATATAAAGTATGTTACTAGGCGTTGAGTTATTCAGCTTTACTCAATGCCAACTTGATTTATCAGCTTTATGCTGCTTGGCGTTGAGTGAGTAAGCATCACTCAATGCCAAACCCCTTAGACAACATTCTGTCTTCACTAGGCGTTGACAGCTTTGAGTTAGTGTAAGACTCCTACCCTTACCAAGAAGGCTCCCGGTCTTATTCCCAGAACTACCGCCTTACAGTGACACTAACTCACGGGTTAGTCAGCACTACAAGATGCCGATCCTACCGGCTAGTACAATCATATAACTTGTTCGGCCAATTGACAAATAGAAGTATAAAAGCAGTGTATAAAATAACTAGTCCACAAGTCACAACACTATCATCTATAATGAAAATGAAAGTACAATAGAGTCCAGAATGAGTACAAAAAAAGAGAAAAAGGGCTTATGCACTGTACTTGATATCAAATCTCTCTCTCTCTTAAAATGACAATAAAGCAGAAGCTAAACTATCATCAGTGAACTCGTCCCACCTGACGACGGACTACAGTAGTAGTAGTAGGTGGTGGTGGTATCAACTCCTCACGTCCTGCCACCCTGTCTTGCTAGTCTTGCTGGTACTCCATCTCTTCGAGCTCCTAAAATGATTTGGTCACAACCGACCGTTAGTCATAAAGACTAAGCCGTTTCCTCCACACCCCGCCCTCGGAACTCCTAGGTACCGGGCGGGAGGACGAAGCGGAGGACAACAAGGGGTGTAAAAAGAAGCAGGTGACAGTGGAGCTATACTACCATGTATATATAGTATCAATCTATTTCTACTCAAGCAGTTCTATATATATAGCACATGTAAGGTATGAAGAACTGTACAGAAAGTAAGGTGCTGTAAGTAGACAAGGTACTGTAAGTAAAACAGAGTAAAGAATGACAAGTAGAATATGTTACTACTACTAAACTACCATCACAGAAGTACCTTAACTTATATGAATGTCCATACAAACTTATAAGTTAAGGTTTCCAAATATAACTTATCATATAAAAGAGCCCACACTAATTTATATGATAAGGATCTATGGTGCGTATGACCTAGTTATGAATGTATGTTATGTATGCATTTTTATGATTCATACAAGTGCAACTCACACACACGACTCTGTGATCACATACCTTTAGTTCCCACTTTTTGGAGTTAGCATCACTCTCTGGTACCACCGTTGTTGCAATGGCAGCAGCAGAACGGGCGCTTCCGCTTCCTAGGCGGGTATACACACTACCAAGCCCAGACCCTTCGTACGCCTCTGTACACGTCCTAGGTGCACTCTAGAGTCTCTGCGTACTAATGCTGGCCAACTGCCAGACTTTCTTGGTCGGGTGTGCGTCTTCGGGGATTGTCCTCCGGACCGTAGTATAAATAACTTACTGGCCCATCAAACCTTTACACCCCACCAGAATCACCGTACTGCCATCAATATGATGATTGGCCCAGTACCGCATGACCCAACACTAGTTTTGTTTCTATGCATATGCAAGGTATCACAACCCGAGCCTCCAGCTCGCAGGACCAACCTTATCTTGATGTCAAACTCTCGAGCATCCAGCTCGAAGGACTAACCCTCCAACCCTTCACAGGTGAGATTGTAACAAAATTCTCTTAGCCTATTAGACTACTCTTGTCTAGTGTTTGTTATACCTAACAATTTAGGGTTAATCCCAGGACTGCCCAGGGTATGCCCAATGAAGGGGTGTCGGGGGAACTAGGAACCCATATGGGAGAAAGACCAAAGTTTCCTTTCGCAAGAATATTTACTTTTATTAATGTCTACCCATGATTCATACTAAACTCTCGTTGTTACTCTGGGACAAACCTATTAACTAAGGATGTTATTGGGAGAGCGACAGTCTTCCGCCGATCTCCGTTCTAGCTACTATCCTTGGGATTTTGCACTCTACCACTCGTTCTCAAGAAGTGATATATTGGACACCAACCAGGGTTTATCTTCCCAACATAGATCCCATCTCAACCGTCAACCTTATCCCCAGTGGGTCCTAATATTATATGCTATTTATGCTAAGCACACCCATGACCTAATATTTACCCGTATGACGTGACTTCCAAACTCTTGGGCCAACTGCCCCTAATTATTTATCATGGGTTACTATGATGTATGATGTTGACCATCCCAAGTCTCACTATTTTTCTAAGGAATTAAGGGTCTAAATTAATTCTTTTAATTTAGTGACCTGAGTCACCTTGGACATGATATACAACGTATAATGGTTCAGCCTACCTAAAAAAATTATCAGATGTTCCATGAGGTTAAATCTGCCTTCCTACCAAGTTTCATAATTTTCCCATGTGAAATTCTATTTAATATCTATTTAATATTAAAATCACAAATTGACTACTTTCCAAATGAAGTATAATATTTATACAATCAGAAATTCTAGAAATATTACTGCAACTCCATAATGATATAATGAAACTAAATACAGAATTTCAATCTCTTAAATAGTGATTTGAACTAACATATGTCCATATGATCAATATTTCCAAAATGCCATTATTAGGATTTTCAGCCTATATATACATCCAAAAATTCTCAAATAATTTAACAAGATTTTAATCACATAAATAAACTACTGTAAATTTTCCCATAATATTTAAATAATAATTTCCCTTTTTTTTAATTAATTTCCATAATGAGCAAAATGGTAAATTCTACTTAAAATCCAAATTAACACTACCAAACAGTCCCATAAATTTTTTCCAAAGGTGAGCTATGCCCTACTAAAGCTTGTGACAAAATTTGAGAATTTAATAAATTCATATGCCCTTGACTCAAATTTATTTCCTATCTAAGAATATTTTCCAATAATTCCAAATAATGGGATTTTTGATCCCAAAAATCCCAACCTTCCTATGGGAGGTATATTTCATCCCTATAAGCCTCTTTCCAGAGTTTCATGGATATGCAATGGTCCAAATGGGCTAAATTCCCATTTTTCTATTTTTACTATAGGCACCCCAAATTTGAACATACCTATCTCATGCATGTGGGATTTCCCAAACATGCAAAAGTAAAAAGGACCTGAAATTTCTACCATGTTTTATATTGACCTAATGGGCATGCCACCAAAATTTGGGGGCATTTGGAGTCATATATCCCCAAAAATGCACTTAATTTAAATATTAGTATTTCACCTAATACTATAGCAAAAGTCTGACAAAAAATTCTCATTTTTGGTCTGAGCCTAGGTTCAACCTAATATCAAGCATGACAAAAATCTTAGGTCATGAGGACTTATGGTTTGGCTTGGGAACTTATTTTAAAATTAGCCCCAGCCTAGGACCAGTCATGGTAGAATGGTCCTACAGGGAGTTCGACTATACCAAATCCTGACTTTAGGGTATCATTTTAAAGGTAAGGTCAAGACCTACATTTTTTATGTTGATATCTACCTCTGAATATTCCCTTAATAGGCCTAAAATTAGCATGCAAAAATCTGTATAAAGTGTGACATAATTTACATTGTTCATTAATAATGAAATATCAAATTAATACCTCAAATCGGACGGCTCTTGGCCATCGTCCCCAATCAGCCAACGGCTGAGATGGAGCCATCCTGGTCCAAGTTTGCTGGCTAATTCCGGCCACTTCAAATTATCGCCACCATCTCCGTTGAGGTGGTGGCTAGCGTTTCCTGGAGGTGAGGCTGTCGGAGGCGGCTCCTCCGGCGATCCCGAGCTAGAAGAAAAACTCGGAAAATTGCGTACAAGCTCTCATGGTATCAGGCTCAATTGAGCTCGATGTCTCACCTAAGTGAGCTAGAAATCTAGCATGGGGTGAGGTGAGGCAAAACAAACCTGAAGCCGGGCTTGGCGGCGAGTGTGGTGGCGGTGAGCCATGACCGAAGCTTGCTCCAGAGATCTAGCCCGATTCCTCATTTCTCCAGCAAAAGCTTTGCTCCAGGTATTGAACTCCACTCATCTCAACCTCTTGAAGCTGATGGTGGGCTTATATTTGGCTGGGAGTGGCTGGGTGAGAAGTTTTGATTAAGGAATTGGTCGGCCATGAGCATTGGAAGCTCCGCCTAGCTGCCAAGTGTCCACCAACCCCTCATTTATGCTGAAATGAGTCCTGGGAGCTCAACCATGAGCTTGAGCAGAGGGAAGGAGGGCCACATGGCCTCCATCCACTCTTTCCCTCTCTTCTCTCTCCTTCTTTTCTCCAAAATTCCTAAACTACCCCCATACATGTACCCTCTCTCCTATTTTCGGGGGTTAGGGGCTGTCATTGACCTCTTGGGCTGGTCATGGGCCTAGTCCATTAGGAATGGGCTTGGCTCCTTCTTTTAGGCTTTTTTGTTGACTTGTTGACTTTCTAGGTTGACTTGGTAAACATGGTGAGTGGGCTGACCCCACTTAATGGTCATGGACCCAATGGTACCACCCAACTTGGGTTGGGCTATGGTGGTGCTCTACTTGGGCTAATTGGGTCTTTAGGTGTGAGTTTGACCAATTTAGGTTTTGGGTTGACTTGGGTCAACTTGGGTCAATAGGTGACCCAATGACATGGCTTATGGTTCAATTAGATTGTTATTAGGGTTAGGGGTATAATGGTGGGGCCAATGTATAACTAAGATCCTAATTTGGACTAGTTTGACTTGAGTTAACTTGGGTCCTATATTGAGTCCTATGTAACTACACCCTAACTCCTTGGGTCAAACCTAGCCTAAACTCATGCCCCCACCACATGTCCTAACCCAATCTAAGTTAAGGGGGTCTAATTGGAAATGAGATGTTACAAATCCCAATAATAAAAAAACAATTTTGTCTCTGAAATTTAAATTCGGGTCTACGAGGTTTCTATACACAAGAATTTAAGAGATTTAAACAAAATTTAAATATTACCTGAGGTAAAAAGCTCCGGGTGACCCTCTAGCATCAGATCCCTCGGCTCCCAGGTGTGCTCCTCCTGTCCATGGTTGGACCACAACACCTTCACTAGGGGGACCTTCTTCCGCAGCACTCGAACCGCAATATCATCGATCCGGAGCAGCTCTAAACGAACTGATCTGTCAGGTGCTATCGGGCCTGCTGTAGCGGTAATATGCTGCTCTGGCAGAAGGAGTGTTCTCCGTAGCAAAGAGACGTGGAAGACATCGTGCAAGGTCCCTAACTCTGACGACATCTCCAGCCTATAAGCCAAGGGGCCGATCCGCTCCAGGATCAAATATGGGCCCATATATCGAGGGCTGAGCTTCTTGTGCCTCCGTACCAGAGAAACACCATGCACTAGACGTATCTTCAAGAACACTCTATCCCCCACTTGGAATTCCACCTTCCGATGTCGCGTATCGTAGTACTTAGCCTGCCTACTCTAAGCCTCCAGCATCCGATCCCTAATCAGTCGTATCTGAGCATTCATATCCTCTATGTATTCCGATCCAAGTGCCTTGGGGTCCTCATCCTGAACCCAAGATAGTGGTGTCCGACACTTCCTCCCATATAGAGCCTTATAAGGTGTCATCCCAATGCTCGCCTGGTGACTGTTGTTGTAGGAGAACTCAATCAGTGGCAACAGCCTCTCCCAGGGATTCCCCGTATCCAGTATAAACAAACATAGTAGATCCTCCATAGTCCTGTTGGTTCGCTCTATCTGGTCGTCGGTCTGTGGATGGAAAGCGATGCTAAAAGCAAGCTGAGAACCCAAGTATGCATGCACTGCTCTCCACTCCCTAGAAGTGAACCGACCGTTACGATCCGAGATTTGTCCTGGGGATAACGTGGTACCTGACAAACTGCTCCACAAACAACCTCACCAAAGCAACAACTGAGCTGTCTTCCTGATCGGTATAAACCGAGCCACCTTGATCAGTATATTGACAATGGCCCAAATAGAATCGTGCCTAGAGTGGGAGCGAGGCAATCCATGCACAAAAGCCATAGCGATATCCTCGAACTTCCACTATGGCACCAGCAGTGACTGTAGTAGTCCTCCTGGGCTCTTGCACTCTGCCTTTAATCGCTGGCATGTCTCGCAGTGTGTCATATAATAGATGATCTCCCTCTTCATTCCTGGCCAATACATGCTCATCCGTAGATCCGCTGTCATCTTGGTGATACCGGGGTGCGCTGAGTATTGAGAATAATGTGCCTCCCTGAGTATATCCTCCCAGATACCACCTCCTGCAGGTATATAAACACGACCACAGAAATGAATGAGGTCATCACGTAATGAATAATCCTCTGACTTTCCCCCTTCCAGGGCCCTGAATACCGGCTCCAAATCTACATCTAGCCTCTGATGTGTCCTGATGCGCTCCCGTATATCACACTCAATGATCAAAGAACTCAAGTACTCCCGATATTTCTATGGCTCGAACTCGAAAACCATAGTAATATGCATATCCTCCAACATCTGTATCAGCTCCATAGCCATCACCCGGGGCTCCGGTCTAGTAGTGCCGGCTCTCCTACTCAAGGCATCTGCCACGGTGTTCGCCTTCCCCGGGTGATAATGCATCTGGTAGTCATAGTCGCATAGGAACTCTAACTATCTCCTCTGAAGAAGGTTCAGATCCTTTTGCGTATCGATATACTTGAGGTTCTTGTGATCTGAGAAGATGTCACAATGAACCCCATATAGGTAATGCCTCCAAATCTTCAATGCAAATACCACCGCCCCGAGCTCTAAATCATGCACAGGGTAGTTTTGCTCGTGCTTCTTCAACTGCCTCGAAGCATAAGCGATGACATGTCTGTGCTGCATCAAGATCTCACCCATCCCCTAATATGAGGCGTCCGTATAAATGTGAAATCCTTCCTTTCCAGATGGAAGTGCAAGGATAGGGGAAGAGGTGAGCCTGTCCTTTAGCTCCTAAAATGTTGCCTCGCACTTCTTCGTCCAAGTAAAAGCTGCCTCCTTTGTCAAGGACGTGAGTGGGAGTGCTATCCTCGAGAACCTCTCCATGAACTTGTGATAATATCCTGCGAGTCCCAAAAAATTGCGTACATCTGAAGCTGACTTTGGTCGTGGCCAATCTCTAACGGCCTGCACCTTGGCTGGGTCCACGGCCAACCCGACCCCACTGATAGTATGCCCCAAGAATGCCACCTCTTGCAGCCAGAACTGGCACTTGGAGAACTTGGCGTACATCTAGTGCTCTCTCAGCTTCCTCAAACCAATGTTAAATGCTGAGTGTGGTCCTCCTGCGTCCGAGAGTAGATCAGAATGTAATCGATGAATACTATGATAAATCTATCCAGGTAGGGCTCTAAGATACGGTTCATCAGACTCATGAATGCGGAAGGCACTTTCGTGAGCCCGAAGGGCATCACCGTGAACTCGTACAATCCATAGCGGGAACTGAAAGCCGTCTTCGGAATATACTCCTCTTGGATCCGCAGCTGGTAGTATCCGGATCTCAAATCCAGCTTGGAGAACCAGAAGGCTCCCTGAAGCTGATCAAAAAGCTCATTGATCCGGGGCAGCTGATGGTCGCGGAACAGAGACCGACTGTGGTTGGTTCAAAATGGTCAGATTCCGCGGGCCGGTTAGAAGATCGAGTTTTCTAACGAGAGGAGGCAAGTGCACCTATCGCAAGTAGTACTCGGTATTCGGGAAAATACCGAGGTCGTATTATTCTCGGGGACGCGTTGATTATATCTACTCTTCCAGGAACACTATTATCTTACTAACAGTAAGGTGGGATTTTTTTAGTTTAATTAAAACGGAAAGAAAGAGAGCAGAATTTTGCTAAGTTAGTTCGATGACGGGTTAACGCTCGGCATCGAATCGGATTAAGACTAAAATAATTCTTAACAATTATTGAACTTTGTTTTTAATTTAATAAAAGGCACTTGGCCGTGGAGGTTCCAAGAACATGAGCTCACCTTGGTCTAGGGATATCGCTCACCTGGGCGCTAAGGCTATTCGACCGAACGTTAGTCCGACGAAGGATTCCCCTTAACGCCCGCATTACGCTAAGAACCCCGCTATTGGGTGGGGAACCCAATCCGGCAGAACTACGTTTCTCCTCTTTCGAGGGGGCGTACGCAGTTCTCTTTACCCAAGGGGGATCGATCCATACGTGCAGCTTCTCGGCGTCGCGTATGGATAACAGAAATAGAGCCCACACATCGATTATGTGGTCCTATGCGTCGTTAAGGTAAACCTTAAGTCCTTAAATTAAAATAAAAATAAAGTTTTTTTATTATTTCAAATCATTTTATATGTCCCAATGCTCTTCGATGCCGAAGGCTAAAAGAGATTAGCCACTCATCCGTATGGGGACGGCTTTATGTTTTTAGGTGAAGCGTGAGTGTTAAATTAAGCACTGAACAATTATAAGAGAAAACACGAAAAATAGGACAATTAGATAAATTGAAGGCTAATTGATGCAGACACTCACGCACACTTCAAAACCATAAAGAAAATTAAATAAAGCAAGCCCTACTCAAATGAGTAGGCGGAAATAAATGCACACACGCACACACTCTTCTTAATTAAAGAAAGCGATAAATAAAGCGGTAAAATTATCTCCTACACGCACGCACTCTACATAATTGAGAAAGCGATAAAATTGCAAGTCCCGGCTCAAATGAGTGGGCGGGAGTAAATTTATCTCATACACGCATGCACTCTACTTGAAAGTAAAACACACACACGCACACAAAGTTTTCCTACTCAAGTGAGTAGGAAGAAAATGAAAGCAGTAAAAAGACAAGTCCCACTCAAACGAGTGGGCGGGAAATGAAAGCAGAGCGCCATTTAACTCTTAACGAGTAGGCGGAAATAAATGCATACGCACACGCGCACTCTACAGAAGTTGAAATAAAGCAATAAAACCTAACTCATACACGCACACACACTTGCAAAAATAAGAAAAACAAAGTTGCTGAAAAATTAAAACGACTGCATTTCTACCGCTAGAATGCGGTAGAAATGCATAAAAAGTGAAAATAAAAATTAACCGAGCGAAATTGTTTTGCAAATAAACGCAAAATGAAAGTTGGCGAAAAATTAGAACAACTGCATTTCTACCGCTAGAATGTGGTAGAAATGCATAAAAAGTGAAAATAAAAATTAAAGGGACTAAAAAGTTTTGAAATTAAAAAGCTAAAATGAAGTTGACGAAAAATTATAATGACTACATTTTTATTCATAAGTTTTTATAAAACCTCCAAAAAAGTGAGAATAAAACAAAAAAAAACGAGAAGTTTTACATTCCTAAGAGCCTAAGTTAAAGAAAATAAAAACGAACACTTTTAGGGGAGTTTTTATAAAACCTATATGAATGAAAATGATAAAGAAGAAAAAGCTAAAGCTAAAAAGTGCAGAAAATGAAAACTAAACGGACGGCACAACGGCTAGAAATGCCGATAAATCCTAAATCTAACTAAGTTATCAAAGCTATAAAAATGAAAACATAAAAGAAACACAAAAAGATGAACGAAAAATTGCTTAAGTAGGCGCATTCAAATGGATTTTTCATACTAATGAAGAGAGAAAAATTCAAATTTTATTAAAGCAAAAACCCTAATACAAACTAAGAGAGAGAGAGGGGGGGGGGAGAAATTCTCCTTACATAAGTATGGAATCCAAATGGGCAGCACCTCCCCTAAGCAAAGTGGTCAAAAAAGTGGACAAAATAAGCTTCCTGGAAGCTCTTATTTATAGGCAAATTTTCGGGTTGGTCACGCCCGTGACTAGGGCGTGACAGGGGGGGCGTGTCGACATTATTCATGAGCTGATCGGGTGACTTGACTGGAAAGTTGACTTCGGCTGAAAACGTGGCGGTCACGCCCTAGGTCACGGGCGTGACATGTGTCAGTCACGGGCGTGACTGGGGCGTGTCGGGGAGGTCGATCTGGGCGCGGTCCGGCCTCAAAGTCGCGCGCGTCACGTCGGGCCAGGTGGCTAAGTCACGCCCGTGTCACACCTTGACACGGGCGTGTCTTGGGGCGTGTCGAGCTTGGTTTGATCATCGCCGATCGTCGAGCTGGCAACCTGTGGTCTGCGATCGTCGAGGGCGTGACACGGGCGTGTCGGTCATGTGACACGGGCGTGTCAGTCAACATTTTGACTTTTTCTGGAATTTTTCTGGAATAAAAATAAAGCTAAGTTAGAAATAATATTTACAAAAATAAGCTATTTATTGAATAAAACTAATAAAAAAGACAAAAAATAAACAAAATTGACTTAAATAAAATACGAAAATATAGGTATATTTACAACTCATCAAACACCCCCATACTTAAGCTTTTGCTATTCCAGAGCAAAAGTTTGAGGTGAACTTATAAGGAATAATAAAAAACCCTAAGTTCTGCTACCGCTAAATTAATTATAAGAGAGATCAAATAAAAATATACGGGGTATAAGAGTTAAGTCCTAAAATTATTTAGATGATTTAAATAGGGCAAAAGTTTTGGCCAAAAGACTTCTTGATGTAATCAAATAGAAAACAATAATTGTATTGGTTAGATTAACAGAAAATAGTTTGGAGTTATACGAACTTTAGCTTATTGGAGTGTTATCAGAAATAATGCAATTTACGAAATATGCTCTCAAAAAGATTTTTGAATTAATTCTAGAGTCATGAAATTGGCTAAGGGGGGGTTGATGTTGGTTTATGAAGATGCTTGGATTTTGAGGCGAGGTTATTTTTTCTCGAACCTCCAATTTTTTGATTTGGATGTTAAAGGAAAACGAAATCTTATTTTCCTTAACATAAAATTTTTTTCTTCTTCATAAATAAAAATAACCCAATGTATATGTGTTGGAGTAATGAATTTTATCCTCTTACTCCGTAACGTATAATCTTTTAATTTATTGGGTGCCTATGTTTACGGAATGAAATCTTATTCCCATTGACATAAGATCTTTTTCTTTTTGGGGAAATATTTTTATCATACCAAGTAGGTTATGATAGGTAAGGGGAGAAAAGAGAACTAGATTTTTAATTGAAAAATAATTGAGAGCAACCTTTATAAATTGTACGTTCCAATTTTTCAGAAAGCTAAAAGCAAGCATAATTGAATTCTATAGTCGTTATTTTCTAACATGGTACACATGCTCCTATCGAAGAAAAATTAGAAGTAGTGCCTAAAGCGAGTCCCCTATTTTTAACAAAGTATAATAAATTCTTTAAAACTTAACCCCGGCTATTTAGATTTTTCAATCTATAAATAACAAACGAATAGTGAACAAAGAATTGATCAAATTCGCATATAAATAAACTCAAAACGAAGGTTTTGGATACCAAGAAACTTAAGAATGAGATGTTTGATTTATTTGTTTCATAACTTACATAAACTTTTTTTTGTTGTTTTTTTTGAAGTTATGCTCTTTTTTTTGTATTTTTGTATTTATATCTTTAATATATACATACTAAAAAGAAAGAAAAAATGCGAAAATAATTTTTTTTTTGTATTTTTAAGTTTTGTGAATTTTTTTGTATTTTTAATGAAATTTTCATTCTATTTACAAAAATTTGGGAAAAAGAAAAAATATTTACAAGGATGAGAGGGAAAAAGGGAGAGGGGAAAGAGAAAGAATATTTACAAAAAGTATTTACAAAAATTATTTACAAAAATATTTACAAGAATATTTACAAAAATATAAACTAGGTAGCCGCGAGATGACTCGTTATGTGGATGGCTCGATGAGCCGGATCTCGCGGACCGAGTTAAAAATAAGTCAAAGTTTCAAAAATGAAACTTCAAAAATTTTTAATTAAATTTTTTTGATTTTTTTGTGTTATATATATATTTTTTTGAAGTTTTGTTTTTAAATTTTTTTTGTTTTGTTTTTGTAAGTGAAAAAGAAAGTACGAAAATACGAAAACACCCCCATACTTAGATCCAACATTGTCCCCAATGTTGTATGCTAAGCATGAGGAACAAGACAGGAGGTATATGTACAAAAAAGGAAAAAGAGGGGGGCAGAAAACGTCCCTGATCCGCGCTCGGGGAAGCCCATTAGAAACCCTGCATTTATTAGAAAAATAGAAAACATAATAAATAAAGACGTAAAAAAGATAGACGTGGGGTGCCTCCCAGGAGCGCTTTGTTTATAGTCGCGTAGCTTGACTATAGTGGTGGGTTTATATATGGAGAAGGGTTATGGTTTCGCTCCTACTGATCACAGGGTCGCCCGCTATATAAGACTTTAACCGATTACCGTTCACCTTAAAAGTGCCTTTTTCGGGATGGGAGATGAGTATGGTCCCATATGGCCAAACCTCTTCAACCTTGAAGGGGCCGAACCATCGCGATTTTAGCTTACCCGGGAAAAGCCTAAGACGTGAATTGTAAAGAAGGACTAGATCGCCCGGAGAAAAAATTTTGGGGGTTTTAATTTTTCGATCGTGATAAAACTTAGAACGCTCCTTATAGAACTTATTGCTCTCGTAAGCGTTCGCACGCCATTCATCGAGCTCGTTTAGTTGCAGTTTTCTATTCTGAGCGGCTAAGTTAGAGTCGAGGTTTAAGAGTTTTAATGCCCAAAGTGCGCGGTGCTCCAGTTCTACGGGTAAATGGCACGCTTTGCCATAGACTAATCGAAACGGGGTACAACCGGTAGCGGTTTTGTACGCCGTACGATACGCCCATAACGCGTCGTCGAGCTTAGCGGACCAATCTTTCCTATTAAGTGAAACGGTTTTTTCTAATATGCGTTTTATCTCTCGATTTACTACCTCAACTTGGCCACTTGTTTGCGGGTGGTAGGGGGTGGCAAGCTTGTGCGTGACTCCGTATTTAGCTAACGTCTTAGCCATTAGAGCGTTACAGAAATGCGTTCCCCTATCACTAACAATAGCGCGAGGCGTGCCGAAGCGAGAAAATAATTTTTTTAGAAATGTAATGACGACTCGCGCATCGTTGGTGGGGAGAGCCTGCGCTTCCGCCCACCGTGATACGTAGTCGACCGCCACTAAAATATATGAATTTTTATAAGAAGGAGGTAGGGGGCCAACAAAATCCATGCCCCATAAATCGAAGACTTCGCATTCTAAAAACATATTTTGGGGCATCTCGTCGCGACGTGAGATGTTACCCGACCGCTGACAGCTATCGCATGCGCGCACAAAATTGTGCGCGTCTTTGAAGAGAGTGGGCCAAAAGTAGCCCGCCCCTAGCGCCTTCCTAGCGGTCCGGTTGGCTTGATAGTGCCCCCCGGCTGGACCCTCGTGGCAGTGCCTCAATATTTGTGTGCACTCCACTCCCGCGACGCATCTTCGAACCGTTTGGTCCGCGCAGATACGGAAAAGAAATGGGTCATCCCAAAAGAAATTTTTCAAGTCGGAAAAGAATTTCTTCTTTTGATGACTTGAAAAATCTTTTGGAAGTACCCGCGCAACTAAGTAGTTCGCAAAATCTGCGAACCAAGGCGAAGATGATGAAGACGAACGAATGGCAAGAAGGCGTTCCTCGGGGAATCTGTCATTTATTTCAGATTCGACGAGCGCTTCCGCACCCGGATTTTCTAAACGGGAGAGGTGGTCTGCCGCTAGATTCTCCGCGCCCTTCTTATCTCGGATCTCCAAGTCAAACTCTCGTAGGAGGAGAATCCATCGAAGAAGGCGGGGCTTCGCGTCGGCTTTAGCTAATAGATACTTAAGGGCGGAGTGATCTGTGAAAACGATAACTTTAGATAGCGTAAGGTACGAGCGAAACTTATCGAAAGCGAAAACGACGGCTAAGAGTTCCTTTTCCGTCGTCGTGTAATTCACTTGTGCGGAAGTGAGCGTCTTGCTAGCGTAATAAATAGGATGAAAATGTTTTTCTACGCGTTGGCCAAGAATGGCTCCTAAGGCAATATCACTAGCGTCGCACATGATTTCGAACGGAAGGGACCAATTAGGGGCCACTAGAATTGGAGAATTGATAAGTTTTTGTTTTATAAAATTAAAAGCAGACTCGCAATCGCTACTAAAGACAAAAGGTGATTCCTTTTCCAAGAAGTGAGTAAGCGGCTTTGTTATTTTTGAAAAATCTTGAATGAAGCGCCTATAAAAGCCCGCGTGGCCTAAGAAACTCCTAATGGATTTTATGTTTGTCGGCTGAGGAAGTTTTTCTATGATTTCTACTTTGGCCTTATCGACCTCTATCCCCTTAATCGAAATCTTATGGCCGAGGACCAAACCTCCTCGAACCATAAAGTTACACTTTTCCCAATTTAAAACAAGATTCGTGTCCTCGCATCGCTGGAGGACACGATCAAGATTACGAAGACAATCCGGGAATGAGCATCCGAATACAGAAAAGTCATCCATAAATATTTCCATAATATCTTCTACTAGCTCACCAAAAATTGCTAGCATACATCTTTGGAATGTAGCCGGCGCATTGCAGAGGCCAAATGGCATTCTTCGATAGGCGAAGGTGCCAAAGGGGCAAGTAAAAGTTGTTTTCTCTTGGTCTTCGGGGGAAATAGGGATTTGGAAAAACCCCGATAAACCGTCGAGAAAACAATAAAAAGGATGACCGGAAAGACGCTCAAGAATTTGGTCAAGGAACGGTAGTGGAAAATGGTCTTTGCGGGTGGCATCATTAAGTTTGCGATAATCGATGACCACACGCCAACCCGTAACAGTACGAGTTGGGACGAGCTCGTTGTGCTCATTCGCCACTACGGTTAGACCGCCCTTCTTGGGCACGACATGAATGGGACTAACCCATGCACTATCAGAAATGGGATAAATAATCCCCGCATCTAATAATTTAATTATCTCAGCTTTCACGACGTCTTTCATGTTTGGGTTAAGACGCCGCTGCGGCTGAATGGTTTTGCGGCAATTATCGTTTAAGAAAATTTTGTGAGTGCAGAAAGAAGGGTTAATCCCCTTTAGGTCAGAAATTTGCCACGCAATTGCGTGGCGATGTTTAAGCAAAACCTCCAATAAATCGGAGGTCTCCGAATCTATTAAATACGAAGAAATGATTACCGGGGGTGTATCATTTTCCCCCAAAAAGGCGTATTTTAGGGATTCGGGTAATGGTTTGAGTTCTAGGATGGGCGGTTCTTCTAGTGAGGTTTTAGTGCTAATGTATTTTGAACCAATTGGTTCAAAAGGCATGTTCGTAGACGCGTCCTCATCGCAATAAAAATTTTCGAGTGAAAAAATATTTTCGTTTAAAAACTCGGACTCGAAAACCGAAGAAGAACAATCTCCATAAAAAGAATCTAAAGAATAGCAGAAATCGTCGCTCGGCGACGAGTCTTCCATAGAGGAGTTAATAGAAAAAGTAACTTGGTCGTCTCCTACCCGAAGGAGAAGCTGACCATTACTTACATCAATTAACGCATGTGAGGTCGTGAGGAAAGGGCGACCAAGTATTATTGGTACGTTGGCGTCTTCCTCGATGTCCAAGATGACGAAGTCCACCGGGAAGGTGAACTTGTCTACTCGGACAAGGACATCCTCAACAACCCCGATGGGGAACCTAACCGAGCGATCCGCTAGTTGGATGCGCATATTGGTAGGAGCAGGAGTACCCAAACCTAAACGCAGGAAGAGCGAGAACGACATCAAATTAATGCTCGCGCCTAAGTCTGCCAAGGCGTATTTTACTAATACATCGCCAAAAAGGCACGGGATGGAAAACCGTCCCGGGTCATTTTGTTTTGAGGGCAATTTACTAGTAAGAGCCGCCGAGCAGACAGCGTTGAGAGATATATGCGAAATATCCTCGAGTTTGCGTTTATTAGAAAGTAGTTCTTTTAAAAATTTTGCATATTTAGGCATTTGCGAGATAGCCTCGCAAAAAGGAACATTAATATGAATTTGTTTAAGTAATAAAATAAATTTTTCATATTGCGCGTTTACTCGCTCGTTATCTAACTTATGCGGGTAGGGCAACGCCTTGTTTAAAATAGTTTTGTCGTTAAAAATCGGTAAGGGTTGCGTAATCGAAGAAGAGGGAAGAGGGGTCGGAGGTGAAATATGTACCTGAGGATCGATCCGTTTTGGATCGACCACCTCCTTACCGCTACGGAGGGTTATAGCGTTGGCGGTTTCCCTTGGATTGGGCTCCGTGTTCCCTGGCAGTGCCCACAGGGCACGTTCTGACATAAGTCGCGCCAGCTGTCCAACCTGGAGATCTAAATTTTTTAGCGATCCGGTGATGTTCCGGATATTGGACTCGTTGGACGCGACATAACGATTAAAATTTTCCTCCACCGGGGATGGCTTCATAGGAGGGGGAGGAGGGAATGTTGGCGCAAAAGGAGGGGGAGGGGGACGCTGCGCGTTGTTCGGGTTGCTCCAGGAGAAATTCGGATGGTTCCTCCAACCCGGATTATAGTGGCTACTATAAGGGTTGTTTTGAAATGAGGGACGCACCAGATTTCCCATGTAGTCCACGAATTCGTCGACTACGCAGACGTTAGAGGGGGGGAGAAAACAAGGCGGAGTGGAGGAGGCAACAGACATCTCCGCCACCTGCTTAGTTAGCCTTTCCACTTGGAGGGCTAGCTGAGCAGTGGCATCCACTTCAAAAATGCCCGCCTGCTTAGGGCGCGCCCGCGGGACATTCCACTGGTAGGCGTTCACCGCCATTTCCTCGAAAAGGGCCTGGGCGGCCTCGGGGGTCTTATTGTTCAGAGTGCCCCCGGTAGCCGCGTCAATCATTTGACGCGTCTGACTATTCAGTCCATTATAAAAAATTTGTACCTACAACCACGTTGGCAGAGCGTGGTGCGGGCACCGGCGGAGGAACTCCTTAAAGCGTTCCCAAGTCTCGTAAAGAGACTCGGAGTCGTTTTGGACGAACGAAGATATGTCCGCCCGCAGTCTTGCAGTTTTAGCGGGCGGAAAATACTTCGTAAGGAATTTCTCAGCCACGTCCGCCCAGGACGTGATGGATCCCCGCGGGAGGGAGAGTAACCACGCCTTAGCCTTAGACTTAAGAGAGAAGGGAAAAAGGCGCAAACGAATGACGTCATCAGTGACGCCATTAATTTTAAAAGTATCGCAAATTTCAAGAAAATTAGACAAGTGATTATTGGGGTCCTCATCCGGCAGTCCGTCGAACTGCACGACATTTTGGATCATTTGAATCACACTTGACTTAATTTCAAAATTATTGTTGGCCACAGCGGGCCGAACAATACTCGACCCCATATCATCCAAGTTGGGCCGAGCGTAGTAAGACATGGTACGCTCGGCCGGCTGGGCATTATTCGGGTCAGCCATAGAAGAAGAAGAGGGTTCTCCGATAGATTCTGCGGGGTCTAAAAAGGGAATTCGACGGAGAGATCGGATACGCGCAAGAGAGCGGTCGATCTCGGTGTCGAATTCAAGATTTTCAGAACTCGAAGGTTGTCCATGGGTCATACACCCTAAAAAAAACGAAAGGGGGAAGGATTTTTTTTGTATAAATTTTTTTTTTTTGAAAATAAAGTAAAATTAATAGAGTCCCGGATTCAATATAACAACCGTGTTCCCCGGCAACGGCGCCAAAAACTTGATGGCCGCGGAACAGAGACTGACTGTGGTTGGTTCGAAATGGTCAGATTCCGCGGGCCGGTTAGAAGATCGAGTTTTCTAACGAGAGGAGACAAGTGCACCTATCGCAAGTAGTACTCGGTATTCAGGAAAATACAGAGGTCGTATTATTCTCGGGGACGCGTTGATTATATCTACTCTTCCAGGAACACTATTATCTTACTAACAGTAAGGTGAGATTTTTTTAGTTTAATTAAAACGGAAAGAAAGAGAGCAGAATTTTGCTAAGTTAGTTCGATGACGGGTTAACGCTCGACATCGAATCGGATTAAGACTAAAATAATTCTTAACAATTATTGAACTTTGTTTTTAATTTAATAAAAGGCACTTGGCCGTGGAGGTTCCAAGAACATGAGCTCACCTTGGTCTAGGGATATCGCTCACCTGGGCGCTAAGGCTATTCGACTGAACGTTAGTCCGACGAAGGATTCCCCTTAACGCCCGCATTACGCTAAGAACCCCGCTATTGGGTGGGGAACCCAATCCGGCAGAACTACGTTTCTCCTCTTTCGAGGGGGCGTACGCAGTTCTCTTTACCCAAGGGGGATCGGTTCATACGTGCAGCCTCTCGGCGTCGCGTATGGATAACGGAAATAGAGCCCACACATCGATTATGTGGTCCTATGCGTCGTTAACCCGGGGTAAACCTTAAGTCCTTAAATAAAAATAAAAATAAAGTTTTTTTAATATTTCAAATCATTTTATATGTCCCAATGCTTTTCGATGCCGAAGGCTAAAAGAGATTAGCCACTCATCGGTATGGGGACGGCTTTATGTTTTTAGGTGAAGCGTGAGTGTTAAATTAAGCACTGAACAATTATAAGAGAAAACATGAAAAATAGGACAATTAGATAAATTGAAGGCTAATTGATGCAGGCACTCACGCACACTTCAAAACCATAAAGAAAATTAAATAAAGCAAGCCCTACTCAAATGAGTAGGCGGAAATAAATGCACACACGCACACACTCTTCTTAATTAAAGAAAGCGATAAATAAAGCGGTAAAATTATCTCCTACACGCACGCACTCTACATAATTGAGAAAGCGATAAAATTGCAAGTCCCGGCTCAAATGAGTGGGCGGGAGTAAATTTATCTCATACACGCACGCACTCTACTTGAAAGTAAAACACACACACGCACACAAAGTTTTCCTACTCAAGTGAGTAGGAAGAAAATGAAAGCAGTAAAAAGACAAGTCCCACTCAAACAAGTGGGCGGGAAATGAAAGCAGAGCGCCATTTAACTCTTAACGAGTAGGCGGAAATAAATGCATACGCACACGCGCACTCTACAGAAGTTGAAATAAAGCAATAAAACCTAACTCATACACGCACACACACTTGCAAAAATAAGAAAAACAAAGTTGCTGAAAAATTAAAACGACTGCATTTCTACCGCTAGAATGCGGTAGAAATGCATAAAAAGTGAAAATAAAAATTAACCGAGCGAAATTGTTTTGCAAATAAACGCAAAATGAAAGTTGGCGAAAAATTAGAACAACTGCATTTCTACCGCTAGAATGTGGTAGAAATGCATAAAAAGTGAAAATAAAAATTAAAGGGACTAAAAAGTTTTGAAATTAAAAAGCTAAAATGAAGTTGACGAAAAATTATAATGACTACATTTTTATTCATAAGTTTTTATAAAACCTCCAAAAAAGTGAGAATAAAACAAAAAAAAACGAGAAGTTTTACATTCCTAAGAGCCTAAGTTAAAGAAAATAAAAACGAACACTTTTAGGGGAGTTTTTATAAAACCTATATGAATGAAAATGATAAAGAAGAAAAAGCTAAAGCTAAAAAGTGCAGAAAATGAAAACTAAACGGACGGCACAACGACTAGAAATGCCGATAAATCCTAAATCTAACTAAGTTATCAAAGCTATAAAAATGAAAACATAAAAGAAACACAAAAAGATGAACGAAAAATTTCTTAAGTAGGCGCATTCAAATGGATTTTTCATACTAATGAAGAGAGAAAAATTCAAATTTTATTAAAGCAAAAACCCTAATACAAACTAAGAGAGAGAGAGGGGGGGGGGGGAGAAATTCTCCTTACATAAGTATGGAATCCAAATGGGCAGCACCTCCCCTAAGCAAAGTGGTCAAAAAAGTGGACAAAATAAGCTTCCTGGAAGCTCTTATTTATAGGCAAATTTTCGGGTTGGTCACGCCCGTGACTAGGGCGTGACAGGGGGGGCGTGTCGACATTATTCATGAGCTGATCGGGTGACTTGACTGGAAAGTTGACTTCGGCTGAAAACGTGGCGGTCACGCCCTAGGTCACGGGCGTGACATGTGTCAGTCACGGGCGTGACTGGGGCGTGTCGGGGAGGTCGATCTGGGCGCGGTCCGGCCTCAAAGTCGCGCGCGTCACGTCGGGCCAGGTGGCTAAGTCACGCCCGTGTCACACCTTGACACGGGCGTGTCTTGGGGCGTGTCGAGCTTGGTTTGATCATCGCCGATCGTCGAGCTGGCAACCTGTGGTCTGCGATCGTCGAGGGCGTGATACGGGCGTGTCGGTCATGTGACATGGGCGTGTCAGTCAACATTTTGACTTTTTCTGGAATTTTTCTGGAATAAAAATAAAGCTAAGTTAGAAATAATATTTACAAAAATAAGCTATTTATTGAATAAAACTAATAAAAAAGACAAAAAATAAACAAAATTGACTTAAATAAAATACGAAAATATAGGTATATTTACAACTCATCAGCAGCCGATATGTGTTCCGGATCGTCAATCGGTTCAACTACCGGTAGTCGATGCAGAGCCGCAACGACCCATCCTTCTTCATGACGAATAACACCGGTGCTCCCCACGGTGATGAGCTCGGTCGGACAAATCCTAACTCCACAAGCTCCTGTAGCTGCATCCTGAACTCCACTAGCTCCTTTGGGGGCATCCTGTACGGTGCTTGAGATACGGGCCTCGCTCTTGGAACCAACTGAATCCGGAAGTCTATGTCCCTGACTGGTGGCAATCCGGGAAATTTCTCCGGAAATACATTGGAGAAATCCCGAACCACCGGAATGTCAATAATAGAAGTTTCTGCTCCCCTCATCTCGAAGAAGATAATGTATACTTCCTCTCCCTGCTCGTTGGCCTTGACAGCCTGTACAAATGATAATAAAATGTTGGAGACAGGTCTAATACCTTCGACGATGACGTAAGAGTCCCCGTGTCTCAATGTGATCCTCTTCGACGGGCAGTCGATATGGGCATGGTTCTAATGCAACCATGTCATGCCCAGGATCAGGTCAAAGTCTGGTATTTTTAGGATCGTTGCTTGTGCTTCAAATGCCTTCCTGCCAATTTCTGCCTCCATGTTGCACTTAGCAGATGATAATAACTTCGATCTGTCATGTAGCCGCACCCTCATCGTCAAGCCCATGAATCGTTCCATGTCATCTAGTCCTTCCATAAAGTCTTCTGATACGAATGAGTGCGAAGCACCCGTATCGAACAGTGTATGAGCGGACTTGCCGCTGATAAAGACTATGCTTGAGGTTGGTTTGAGTTTTAATTTGATTGTTTATTCTACAAGGTCAAGTCCTATATATTTAAAAAAAAAAATCTTAAATTCATAATATAATTTAAGTACCTGTGATGACCTCCTCAGGATTCCTCAGCTCGGCGATGTCTAATACATACATCTACTCTTGCCCTTTGCCTCAACCATAAGTTCCTCAGTCTCGGCCTCAATCTCGTCCTCGGCCTCAGCCCGACTGTGCTAGAGGGGCCACTGGAGGTGGAGGAGGAGGAGGAGGAGGAGGAGGAGGGAGTGGATGAAACTGATGCGGGCACTCAGATCTATAGTGCCCCGACTGGTGGCACCCATAACAAACTAACTGTCGCTGACCACGATCGTCTTGCCTCATCGGGCCATGCACCTGTAGAGGTGGGGGAGTTAATACTGTAGGAGGCCTCTGCTCCTGCCTGAAGTTGGGATGATGACGTCCCCACCCCTCTTGTAACCAATCACCCTGCCTCTCTGGGAGCCCCTGTTGCTCTCCTCGGATGATTACCCATCTAGCGGCCTCTTTCCTCTGCTCTTCACCATCAGCTGGTCTGCCTCCAGCTTCTTGGCCATCTCTATGATCTGTGTCGATGTGCCATGAGAGATGAATAGTAGAGCCTGTTTGGTAGAGTCCTTAAGCCCTCGGTAGAACTTCTTGACATACCTTCTGTCATCCATGTCATGAATCCCTACAAACCTGGCCAGATGGGAAAACTCTCTCTGGTATTCGATCACCGACCTGGTCCCCTGTTTGAGGTTCAAAAATCTATCTTCTAGCTCGTCCCAGTTCGTGGTGGACAAAAAATTATTCAAGATTGCCTCGCTGAACTCCTTCCAAGATATATCTGTCAGTTCCCTATCTGCATATGTGGAGTCTAGCATGAACCTCCACCACCTCTTTGCATGGGCATCCAGTGCATAAGATGCCAAAGGGACTACTTGGCTGATAGGGTAGCTGATGCCTGCCAGCATCTGCTGTATGGCCTTGATCCATTCCTCGGTCTTTACCGCATTCTCAATCCCATGGTACATAGGCGGGGACAAGCTCCTAAATGCACTCAACCAGTTCGATCCCGGATTTGGCAGTTGTGCTGGGACCTACTGGGCTCTGAAGGCCTCAAGAATGGCTGTCAAGGTCTGCCCCATCTCCGTCTGCTGAAAAGTAATGACAGCCAGAGGGGAAGGGACCATATTCTCTTGTACGGTGACCTGTAGAGGCTGCATAAAGGTAAGGTTTATATTAGAATTGGTCTAATTCATTGCTTATGTGGACTGTATTATGTGACTTTTTTTATACATGGGCACAAAATTGCTTCCCCTACATAGTTTGTCTGCAAACTAATGCTCGAGTGGGGTGACCCAGTGCTGTGGACTTCTTCTCTTATGATCGTTTGTTCAAGTGATACCAGTTTGTGAGACCCCTCCCCTTACCAAAGAGTCTCCCGGTCTTATGCCCAGAACCGCAGCCTTACGGTGACACTAACTCACGGGTTAGTCGACACCGCAAGATGTCGATCCTGCCGGCTTGTACGATCATATAACCTGTTCGACCAATTGAGAAATAGAAGTATAAAGGCAGTGTATAAAACAACTAGTCCACAAGTAACAACACTATCATATATAATGAAAATGAAAGTACAATAGAGTCCAAAATGAGTTCAAGAAAAGAGAAAAAGGGCTTATGTCCTGTACATGATATCAAATCTCTCTCTCTCAAAATGACAACAAAGCGGAAGCTAAACTATCATTAGTAAACTCGTCCCACTTGATGACGGACTGAAGTAGTCGTAGTAGGTGGTGGTGGTATCAGCTCATCACGTCCTGCTACCTCATCCTACTGGTCGTGCTGGTACTCCATCTCCTCGAGCTCCTAAAATGATTTGGTCACAACAGACCGTTAGTCATAAAGACTAAGCTGTTTCCTCCACACCTCGCCCATGCAACTCCTAGGTACCGGGAGGGAGGATGAAGCGGAGGACAACCAGGGGTCTAAAAAGAAGCAGGTGACAGTGGAGCTATACTACCAAATATATATAATATCAATCTATTTCTACTCTAACAGTTCTATGTATATAACACAAGTAAGGTATGAAGAACTGTATAGAAAGTAAGTAAGGTGTTGTAAGTAGACAAGGTACTATAAGTAAAACAGAGTAAAGAATGACAAGTAGAATATGCTACTACTACTAAACTACCATCACCGAAGTACCTTAACTTATATGAATGCCCATACAAACTTATAAGTTAAGGTTTCCAAATATAACTTATCATATAAAAGAGCCCACACTAATTTATATGATAAGAATCTATGGTGCGTATGACCTAGTTATGAATGTATGTTATGCATGTGTTTTTATGATTCATATAAGTGCAACTCACACACACGACTCTGTGATCACAGACCTTTAGTTTCCACTTTTTGGAGCTAACATCACTCTCTGGTACCACCTTTGTGGCTACAGCAATAGCGGAACGGACACTTCTGCTTCCTATGCGGGTATACACACTACCAAGCCCATACCCTTCGTACGCCTCTGTACACGTCCTAGGTGCACTCTAGAGTCTCTGCGTACTAATGCTGGCCAACTACCAGACTTTCTTGGTCGGGTGTATGTCTTCGGTGATTGTCCTCCGGACCGCAGTATAAACAACTTACTGGCCCCTCAAACCTTCACACCTCACCAGAGTCACTGTACTTCCATCGGTGTGACGATTGGCCCAGTACTGCATGACCCACCACTAGTTTTGTTTCTATGCACATACAAGGTATCTCAACCCGAGCCTCCAGTTCGCAGGACCAACCTTGTCCTGATGTCAAACTCTCAAGCATCCAGCTCGCAGGACCAACCTCGTCCTGAAACCCTCCAACCCTTCACGGGTGAGATTGTAATAACATTCTCTTAGCCTATTAGACTACTCTTGTCTAATGTTTGTTATACCTAACAATTTAGGGTTAATCCAAGGACTGCCCAGGGTATGCCCAATGAGTCTCGGGGGCACTAGGAACCAAGATGGGATGAAAGCCCAAAGTTCCCTTTTGCAAGGATATTTACTTTTATTAATGTCTACCCATGATTCATACCAAACTCTCGTTGTTACTCTGGGACAAACCTAATAACTTAGGATGTTATTGGGAGAGCGGCGATCTTCCGCCGATCTTCGTTCTAGCTCCTATCCTTGGGATTTTGCACTCTACCACTCATTATCAAGAAGTGACCTATTGGACACCAACCGAGGTTTATCTTCCCAACATAGATCCTATCTCAACCATCAACCTTATCCCCCGTGGGTCCTAGTATTATATGTTATTTATGCTAAGCGCACCCATGACCTAATGTTGACCCGTATGACGTGACTTCCAAACTCTTGGGCCAAATACCCATAATTATTTATCTTGGGTTGCTATGATGTATGATGTTGACCATCCAAGGTCTCACTATTTTTCTAAGGAATTAAGGGCCTAAATAAATTCTTTTAATTGAGTGATCTGAGTCACCTTGCACATGATGTACTACCTAGAATGGTTCAGCCTACCTAATAAATTTATCAGATGTTTCATGATGTTAAAATGGACTTCCTACCAAGTTTCATAAATTTCCCATGTGAAATTCCATTTAATATCCATTTAATATTAAAATCACAAATTAACTACTTTCCAAATGAAGTATAGTATTTATACAATCAGAAATTCTAGAAATATTACTGGGGCTCCATAATGATATAATGAAACTAAATAAAGAATTTCAAGCTCTTAAACAGTTATTTGGACTAACATATGTCCATATGATCAATATTACCAAAATGCCATTATTAGGATTTTCAGCTTATAATACATCCAAAAATTCTCAAATAATTTAACAGGGTTTCGATCACATAAATAAACTACTGTAAATTTTCCCATAATATTTAAACAATAATTTCTTTTATTTTTAATTAATTTCTATAATGGGCAAAATGGTAAATTCTACTTAAAATCTAAGTTAACATTACCTAACAGTCCCATAAATTTTTTTCAGAGGTGAGCTATGCCCTACTAAAGTTTGTGACAAAATTTCAGAATTTAATAAATTCATATGCCCTAGATTCAAATTTATTTCCTATCTAGGCATATTTTCCAATAATTCCAAATAATGGGATTTTTGATCCCAAAAATCCCTACCTTCCTATGGGAGGTATATTTCATCCCTATAAGATTCTGTCCAGAGTTTCATGGACATGAAATGGTCCAAATGGGCTAAATTCCCTTTTTCTATTTTTATAATAGGCACCCCAAATTTGAACATTCCTATCTCATGCATGTGGGATTTCCCAAACATGCAGAGATAAAAAGGACCTGAAATTTCTATCATGGTTTTATATTGACATAATGGACATGCCACCACAATTTGGGGGTATTTGGAGTCATATATCCCCAAAAATGCACTTAATTTAAATATTAGAATTTCACCTAATACAATAGCAAAAGTCAGACCAAAAATTCTCCTTTTTGGTCAGAGCCTAGGTTTAACCTAATCTCAAGCATGACCAAAATCTTAGGTCATAAGGAATTATGCTTTGGCTTGGGCACTTATTTTAAGATTAGCAATAGCCTAGGACCAGTCATGGTAGAATGGTCCTACATGGAGTTTTACTGTACCAAATCCTAACTTTAGGGTGTCATTTTAAAGGTAAGGTCAAGGCCTACATTTTTTATGTTGATAGGTACCTCTGAATGTGCCCCTAATAGGCCTAAAATTAACATGCAAAAGTCTGTATAAAGTGTGACATAATTTACACTGTTCATAAATAATGAAATATCAAATTAATACCTCAAATCGGATGGCTCTTGGTCATCGTCCCCAATTAGCCAACGACTGAGATGGAGCCATCCTGGGACAAGTTTGCTGGCTAATTCTGGCCACCTGGGCAGGCTCCACTGCCGGCGATTATCGCCACCACCTCCGTTGAGGTTGTGGTTAGCATTTCCCGACAGTGAGGCTGCCGGAGGCGGCTCCTCTAGCGATCCCGAGCTAGAAGAAAAACTCGGAAAATTACGCACAAGCTCTCATGGTATCGGGCTCAATTGAGCCCTATGTATCGCCTAAGGGAGCTAGAAAGCTAGCACGTGGTGAGGCGAGGCGAAATGAACCTAAAGCCGGGCTTGGCGACGAGTGTTGTGGAGGTGAGCCATGACCGAAGCTTGCTCCGTCGATCTAACCTGATTCCTCATTTCTCCAGCAAAATCTTTGCTCCAGGTATTGAACTCCACTCGTCTCAACCTTCTGAAGCTGATGGTGGGCTTAGATTTGGCTGGGAGTGGCTGGGTGAGGAGTTTTGATTGATGAAGTGGTCGGCCATGAGCAATGGAAGCTCCGTCTAGCTGCTAAGTGTCCACCAGCCCCTCATTTCTGTTAAATGAGTCTTGAGAGCTCAGCCATGAGCTTGGGCAGAGGGAAGGAGGGCCACATGGCCTCCATCCCCTCTTTCCCTCTCTTCTCTCTCCTCTTTTTCTCCAAAACTCCTAAACTACCCCCATGCATGTACCCTATCTCCTATTTTTGGGGGTTAGGGGTTATCTTTGACCTCTTGGGCTGGTCATGGGCCTTGAGTCATGGGCCTAGTCCATTAGGAATTGGCTTGACTCCTTCTTTCCTTCTGTTAGGTCTTTTTGTTGACTTGTTGACTTTTTAGGTTGACTTGGTAAACATGGTGAGTGAGATGACCCCACTTGATGGTCATGGAACCAATGGTACCACCCAACTTGGGTTGGGCCATAGTGGTGCCCTACTTGGGCTAATTGGGTCTTTAGGTGTGAGTTTGACCACTTTTGGTTTTGAGTTGACTTGGTTCAACTTGGGTCAATAGGTGACCCAATGACATGGCTTATGGTTAACTTAGATTGTTATTAGGGTTAGGGGTATAGTGGTGGGGCCAATGTGTAGCTAAGATCCCAATTTGGGCTAGTTTGACTTGAGTTAACTTGGGTCCTATAGTGGGTCCTATGTGACTACACCCTAACTTCCTAGGTCAAACCTAGCCTAAACTCATGCCCCACCACATGTCCTAACCCAATCTAAGTTAAGCGGGTCTAATAGGAAATGGGATGTTACAGTCAGTAACCTCCACTCAACGCTTTTTGCCTAAACCAAATTTCTACTTCTTCAAACTTAAGCGTTGATAGCGTTGAGTGAGCACGCCTCACTCAAAGCTTTCTGCCTTAGCCAATTTTCTATATTTAATAAGCACTAGACATAAACTGTCTTTTTGAGTTCGACGAATGGTGAATCTGAGCTCGACGAACTTTGAACTCAGTTCGACGAACTCTCAATTGAGCTCGACAAACTCAGAATCTCAAGCTCTGACTTAACTCGACGAAATGTGAGCTGAGTTTGACGAACTCTGAACTCAGTTCAGCGAAATCTTAACTGAGGTCGACGAACTCAGAACTCAAGCTCTTAATTTTAGCTCGATGAAATGTGAGCTGAGCTCGATGAACTATGAGCTCAGTTTGACAAACTCTTAACTCAGTTCGACGTATTTGAACATGGTTTAACAAGTTCAACTTACAGCCTTTTTACTGTATGACGTTGAGTGTGTATTCATCACTCAATGCCAAAACACTTAGCAAAATTTCTCTTTAGAAGCATGGCATTGAGTGAGTTGACTTCATTCAACACCTGTGGACTTAGTCACATTTCAACTCATTCCAACTTAGGCTATGACAGTATAAGCTACACTCAGTGCTATAAGTCATCTGGCGTTGAGTGATGCTCCTTCACTCAATGCCTGTGGACTGAGACAGATTTCTGTAATCCCACACCTTAGGTAAGTGTTTACTTGATTTAGCCACTTAGGCTACCTGACCTATCATAGTCATCTACTGATATGTGTATATCATTGATAAGATTGACTTCACTCAAATCCAGGACATTATGGGCAATAAACCCAATATACTTATAAGGGAGTATATGGAAAAGGAAGAACTTAGTCTTGAGTTTTTCCCCATAGTCATGCTAGTGACATATATCTTTACTAAGCCACTAGATGAAGTCAAGTTCAACACCTTTAAGTTGGGTATGTTGAACTTAGTAGCTTTAGTTGCTCCATGAAAATTTCCTGTTACAGAACTCACCTCTCTTGCAGGTAGAAAAATCTCCAAAATGGTATCAAGACTTTCAAGTCTGACATTTGATATCAAGACTCTAAAGTGATATAAAGTGGTATCAAGACTAAGATGGACTCAAGTGTCCAGTAAAGAGAATGACAACAGATGCTCATATTGAGGGGGAGCAAATCCAGAAGTTGTAGGAACAATGCTTCATATTAATAAACTGCCGACAGCTGCAGAGGATCAAGGATCATCATAACTAATCAGCAGGTCCTCAGGACTATTGATAATACATTTTGTAGTCTAAGCTATAATGGTATTTTCTGATTTTTAATACACAAATCATGTCTTGTAAGCTTATTTGTTGGCCTCTTTTTGTATATATTATTGCCATTAATGTTTTCTTGTCTTTTTGTAGGTTTCTAGAGCTTTCGGCCATAAATGACCTTACACGCCCCCATGACACGCCCTCCCTGGGCGTGTCACAGGGTGTGTAACCTGATCCCGAGGAAGGTTGATGCTAGAACCAAAATACCGAGAAAAACCACTGACACGCCCCCCTGACACGCCCTCCCTGGGCATGTCACAAGGCGTGTCACCCTCATCCTGAAGCTTACTGCCGTATTAAAAGATTTTCCATTGCTGCACGTCAACAGTACTGACACGCCCCCTACACGGGCGTGGCCCTGGGGCGTGTTCCACCTTTTTTGACTACAGACAGATTTCTGACTAATGATTGAGACTTGACGTGCCTTATACGCCCCTCCTACGCGGGCTTGGCCTAGGGCGTGTCCGCTGACGTACAGAAACAATCATCATTCCCGCCAGAATCCAGAGCCCGAGGTCAACTTCGTGCATGTCACGCCCCCTGACACGCCCTCCCTGGGCGTGACAGAGGGCGTGACCAACCCATTAGAATTTCTATAAATTAAGGCCTCCCCTTTGTGTCTAGAAGAAGTTTTGGGTTGAGAGGGGAGGTGCTGCCCTTTTGTTTCTTAGTGTTTTTCATGTTCTCTCTCTCTCTCTTTCTCATTTTATGTATTTCTTATCCCTAGCTTAGTTTAATCTTTTGTTATAGTTTTTGTAATTGCTTTAGTTGCTAAATGTAATGCTAGCTTTGGTTTCATTTCCATGTAAGTGTAATCCTTTATTTTCAAGTTGTAGTTCTCTTTTAGCTTTAATAAAAAGTGTTCTTTTACTTTGTGTTCTTAATGTTCTTCTACTCATCCCTCCTCCTCCACTTCTTCATGATTAACTAATCCTCCTTGTTCTCGATCTTGATGATCTGAGTTTCGAGTTGATTAAGCTATGATGCTTTAAATTTACTTTTTTTAGGGTTTAGGCCTTTGATTTACTCTTGATTTTTCATGTTTGGAGTTATATCATCGATATATAATTTCCATCTTTGTTTTCACTCTTAGCCAGCCGAGAGGATCGTAGTTTGAAGTGAACACTCAAGAGTAAAGAGATTTGCATGCACCCCTTGAGAGAGGCAGACGTTAAATCTCCCGGATTGGAGTGAAATCCAATAGTTGGGTTCACCGCGTAAAGAGAGCTTTAGGCCTCCGATTTGGACGAGAGTTCGGTTGGACCTTCCTAAACTCAGTTGGGCATGACTTTGAGAGAAGCGTGTTCAAGCTTTGGAAACCTCCACGGTCAAAGACCTTTACCCTATTAAGTTTAGATTTTTATCAAATTTTTAATCAGATTTTGCCGAGGTGATTCTCGATCGAGTGCTTTTCCATTTCATCGTTTCAACCCTTCGTTGTGATCGTTTTATTAGATCTTTATTTAACTGTAAGTTGTTATCATTTTAATACAATATTTCTTTTCTTAATCACAATTAGCTTTCTATTAACCCTAAAACCATCCTTCGATGATAATAGTTTTCGTGTGAGTAGGTTACTCGACAGTTCCCAGATTTCAATACGACACTTGTGTCCCTTAGCTATAGTTCGATATGTATACTTGCCTAGTTGGATTGCTAGTTCGGCTCTCTTTTCTCTAGCGCGAAAAGCGATTACCAAGTTTTTGGCGCCATTGTTGGGGAGCAACTTTTGTTGATAATTTGAAAACACGAACCTATTATTTTTATCATTTCCCTTTCTCATCCTCTTTCTTAAAAATTAAAAATTCAAAATAAATATTAACGCTCTTAATAGAAACCCGCATCACAATTTTTCTGCACCACCTAACTCTCTCGAAAAGGGCAAAGTGGCTTAAATATCACTATCTTGTCTAGTACCTTGCGAACCCTTCATTGGGTAGCCCTTGGGAAGTTTGGGAGTTTAAACATAAAAAAAATCTATTTCAAAAAAAATTTAGTAGTTCTCTTTTTCTAGTTTATTTTCTTTTTCTTTATCTTCTCTTCTCCTAGTGCATGACCCGCGGGAGTCCGTCGGTTATTTTGGACTTGGACCACGAAATTGAGCGTACTCTTCGGAGAAGATCGCGATTTCAAGGCCCTACTCTCCAAATACAAGTTGAGGATTTCGAGTCATTTTCTACTTTAAGAATGGAAGAACCCCACGTGGAGGAAGCCGTGCATAGGCCTATGTCCTATTATACACGACCGAATTTAGAGGGAACAGAATCAAGCATCGTTCGCCCTGCTATAGCTAATAATAATTTTGAACTTAAGCCTAGCATATTTCAAATGGTGCAGTAGTATGTGCAATATGACGGACTTCAAGATGAAGATCCGAACGCGCATATAACAAGCTTTCTTGAGATTTGTGACACCTTCAAGATCAATGGTGTTACAAATAATGCTATTAGGCTAAGATTATTTCCTTTCTTCCTAAGAACCAAAGCTAAACAATGGTTGATGACTCTGCCAAGAGGGAGCATCACCAATTGGGATCAATTAACTGAAAAATTTCTGACGAAGTATTTTCTGCCAGCTAAAACTGCAAAACTTAGGAATAATATTTCTGCCTTTGGACAAATAGACTCTGAAACCTTATATGAAACCTGCGAAAGATTTAAAGAACTGTTAAGATAATGCCCCCATCATGCGCTGCCTGTATCGTTACAAGTGCAGGCATTTTATAACGGGCTAAATCAAAATACATAGCAAATAATAGACGCAGCTTCCGGTGGTACTTTAAACCACAAAACCCTGAAAGTAGCTCTTGAGCTTTTCGAGGACATGACCATGAATACATATCAGTGAAATGTGCCTAGTTCCCGCCCAAACAAATCTGCAGGTATATTTGAAGTGGACAACGTCTCTCAGCTAGCTCTGCAAGTGGAAATTTTAAGTAAAAAAATTACGGACATGACTGCTGTCTCCGCCCCACAGGTATGAGAATCTGCAACTCCTGCTCCCGAACAATTAGATTATGTTAAAAATAAGCCTAGAAATACTTTTAATAATTTTTCTGCTGCGAATTTTCATGCTCCTGGTTTCACTTTTCCGAATAGTTATAATCCCGCTTTACAGAACCACCCGAATATTTCGTGGAGTAATCCTTCGAACGCAATGCGCCCGCCACCACAAAATGATTTTTCTGCACCACCTCCACCTCTTCAAAACTATCCAAAACCTCCAAGCTTGGAGGAGTTACTTTCTAAATATATAACCACAAATGACGCTACTATAAGAACCTTAACCAGAAGCGTTAAAAATCAAGAAAATCAAGTAGGACAACTCGCAAAAATAATTTCTGAGCGACCCGCCAGATCTCTTCCTTCCAATACCGAGCCCAACCCGAGATAGCAAGCAAAAACTATAACTCTTTGGAGTGGGAAGTAAGTTTCTGGTATGGTTTGTGAAGAGCCCGAGGCAAGCTCTGCTCCCGTTTTGAAAATTCCACCACCCGCTGAAAAAAAAGTTATCACTCCGCTCTCTGCTTTAGAAAAAGATCTCGCTCCACCACCTATTTTTAAAAATGATCCAACTCCACCATACCCTTCTGTACAACCCCGTACCCGGTCGAGTGAGATCCTCCCCAAGTAGCGGGCTAGGGGCATGCTATGGGCGACGATTTGGTGTCGTCTCCGTTCGAAGGCATGCAGGTCCTCATAGAAGGAGATATTATATAAGATATTATATATATATATATTTATATATATATATAGAAGGATATGGGTAGAAAAAAAGAGATAAAGAGGAGGGGGGCTCGAGTACAACAAAGGAGGAGAATAATAAAAAAGTAGAAGAAAAAAGAAAAAGAAAAAAAGAAAGAGAACGAGGAGGAGGTAGGGCATCAGGTTGCCGTAGGAAGGAGGAGTCAAGCCTTGGATCTCCCCCGTCGCCGCCGGTAGCAAGGATGGCCCAAGCTTTTCTTCCCGTCGTCGTCGCCCGGATCGAGCAAGATCCCGAGCCCTAGCTTCCCTCACTGTCACAACTGCCGGGATCAAGCAAGGCCAAGCTCGGCCCCCTTCCTCATCGCCGCCTGCATCGAGGCCGAGCTCGGACCCCTTCCTCTCCCTCCTTCTCTCCCGTCGTCGGCCAGCAAGGGCATCCCGAGCCCCCCATTTCCCCATCTCTATTTCTCCCGCCTGGAGCAGGGCTCGGCTTGGTGTGGGGCTTGTCCTGGAGCAGGGGCAGGCCGAGCCCTAGCTTTTTACCACCGTCGCAGTGTCTTGGAGTTCAGATTGGCCACCGCCACTGCCGCCTGTAGCAAACTCGGCCTGGAGCAAGGCTCGGTCTAGAGTGGAGATCGACCACCGTCACAACCGCCTTCAGCGAGAACAGCCCGGAGCTCCTCTCCCGGCACCGCCGCCAAAACGCGTGTCAAGGGTAACAAAGTTTCTTCTTGGGCAGGTGAAGCCCTCAATTATCATATTTACATGGAAGCCCCTCTCTACTAATGGGTGGGGGAAGGGAGCTCTCCGACAGGTTGATGTGTGCATCCCCGCAGTTAACTGCATTAGCACCCGGAAGCGTGAGTACGGGTTTAGGCATGTTGTGTGAAGCCCATCTGGATGTGTGAGCTGGATTGGTGATGTTCTGGGGTTCCCGGGGAAAACTCCGTGGAAGTTGTTTATTATTTGCTCTTGGGAGATAAGCATCACCGCACCGAGGCAGAGGTGGAGACGATATATATTTTACCATCGTTTGGCGGGACGTTGGCATACAGGTGTTGCAATACCAAGCGGGGAATAACGGGCTTAAGCCCAAGCTTATGCCTGCCCTCGAAGGCCTATTTTGTTTATGTTGCCGGCCTGCATGCCGAAGTATGGAATTCATATTCCTGTAATTATTTATAATGTCTGTGATGCTTTGTTTATGTGTGGTTTATCTCTTCCATCTTAGGCGAGTGGTGTATTCGTGAACCACTCGCCCCGTGGGGGCCCCGAGGTAAGGTTACCGGAAAGCCCTTGAAGGCCAGTTAATGACCTTTCAGAACAACGTAGTTACGTTATTGGCGGCCCAAATGGGGCTGCATGAAATGGAACTGCTCGACGAGGTTACGCCATTGGTAGGGCGGATGAGGAACATTTTACATAGACCCGAGGAGGCACCTCTAGTCATGAGAGTTTGTTTCGAGATTCTCTTTAGAGGTTCCGGTCGGCCAAGTGAGCCCTCCAAAGGTGCCTTAGCTCAGCCTTTGGCTTGGAAGGGGAAGAGTTTGCTAGTCTTCCGGGTATGCGGCGGGACCTCCACGCTAAGACCTTGGGTCTGTCCCTTGTGTTCCTAGTCTTGTGCCTAGATCGTTCTCTTGAGGTCAGTAGGTGCGCGATCACCCCTTCCCCAAGGGCCGAACTCCACAGAGACCTATTTTTTGGTTTCAACACCTTCCCAACTTAACAAACAACGTCTAGATTATCAGTATACCCGCTTCTTAGAAATGTTTAAGCAAATCCACATAAGTCTGCCTTTCCACGAAGCAATCTCCCAGATGCCGAAGTACGCTAAGTATCTTAAGGACCTTCTGACTAATAAGAAGAAGTTAGAGAACTTTTCGTCCGTCACGCAAAATGCTGAGTGCCTTGCTATCTTGACAAACGGTTTATTAAAGAAGATCAGTGATCCAGGTAGTTTTTCTATATCGTGTGTTTTGGTGATCTTTTTGTCAAGCACGCATTGGCCGACTTAGGTGCAAGTATCAACCTGATGCCCCTCTTGTTATTTAAGAAGTTAGGAATTGGTAGCCTCAACCCCACGCGTATGAGTATCCATCTCGCTAATAGATCAGTTAAATACCCATTAGGAATAGTGGAGGATGTTCTAGTCAAAGTCGACAAATTCATCTTCCTGGTGGATTTCGTCATATTGGACAACGAAGAAGACGTTGAGGTTCCCCTTATCCTTGGCCGACCCTTCCTTGCCACCTACCGATCTATCATTGACATAAGCAATGGTAAGCTCTTCCTTTGAGTAGGCGATGATGAAGTGACTTTCTTTATCACCCCTTCGATGAAGAACACCCTAGAGAAGGACAACTCCTATTTTTTCTTAGACACCTTAAGTGAAGAATCTTCCTACTGTCTTTCTGATGGTGAAAATAAATTTTTTGATTTTTGTCCTCCCTCTACTCTTCCAATGGAATCTCTGCAAGAAGCCTCCATGGCCACTAGCCTCACCCCTTTTAATTTTCCATATAAAAAAGTCTACGAAGACATAGTTTTTGAAAAAGAAAGAATTTCTAAAACCTCGTATGAAGAATCCCCTACCCTAGAATTAAAAGAACTTCTTGAACAACTCAAGTATGCCTTCCTAGAAAAAAATTCCAAACTGCCAGTGATAGTTTCGGCCTACTTATCTAAAGTACAAAATGACAAACTCCATCTAGTTTTACGTAAGCATCGCCGAGCTATTACTTGGCAGATTTCCGATATCAAGGGCATAAGCCCATCTTTCTGCACCCACAAAATCTTAATGGAAGATAATTTGCGTAATTCAATCCAACCTCAGCGTCGTATAAATCCAAACATGAAATAAGTTGTAAAGGGAGAGGTTATGAAACTGTTAGACGCAGGAATTATCTATCCTTTATTTGATAGTAAGTGGGTTAGTTCTGTTCAGGTAGTGCCGAAAAAGGGAGGGTTAACTGTAGTTGTAAAAGAAAATAATGATTTAATCCCGACAAGGACGGTGATGGGTTGACGAATGTGTATTGACTATCGTAAGTTAAACGACGCCACCCGCAAGGACCACTTCCCCTTGCCGTTCATCGATCAAATCTTAGAGCGATTATCCGGCCATAGCTTTTACTGTTTTTTCGATGGCCTCTCGGGATATTTTCAAATCCCCATCTCTCCCGAGGACTAGGATAAAACTACGTTTACTTGTCCCTTCGGCACCTTCGCTTACCGAAGAATGTCGTTTGGATTGTGCAATGCGCCAGCTACTTTCTAGCGATGTATGCTCACTATCTTCGACAAGTACGTAGAAGGCATAATGGAGGTATTTATGGATGATTTCTCCGTGTTCGGGGATGCCTTTGATAGTTGCTTAGAAAACCTCGAAAAAGTCTTAGAAAGATGCGAAGAAACTAACCTTGCCCTAAATTGGGAAAAATGTCATTTTATGGTGAGGGAAGGGTTAGTTTTGGGTCATAAGATTTCTGCGAGAGGAATTGAAGTAGACATAGCCAAGATAGAAGTTATCGAGAAGCTGCTGCCGCCTACGAACGTGAAAGCTATAAGAAGTTTCCTAGGACACGCTGGCTTCTACTGCCGCTTCATAAAAGACTTCTCCAAAATCACTAAACCTCTTACTCAGTTCTTAGAAAAAGATGCCCCATTTATTTTTGATGACCTTTGTCTGTCTGCCTTTGAATTAGTAAAAGATAAATTAATTAACGCCCCCATTATGATAGCTCCGGTGTGGGACCTTCCCTTTGAAATTATGTGCGATGCGAGTAGTTTCGCAGTGTGAGCTAGGACAACGAATTTCTAAAAACTTCCACCTCATCTATTATGCAAGTAAAACACTTACATCGACACAAGAGAATTATACCACAACCAAGAAGGAGCTCCTAGCTGTAGTGTCCACTTCTGATAAATTCCGTTCATATATTACACTTTCCAAAATTATTATTTTTACGGACCACTCGGCCCTTAAGTATCTTCTTGCTAAGACGGATGCCAAGCCACGCCTGATTCGCTGGGTCTTAATCCTCCGGGAGTTTGACTTAGAAATCCGTGATAAGTGAGGAGCCGAGAATTTGGCCGCCGACTATCTCTCACGATTAAATAATCCGTATATAGAAACTTTAGATGAAAAATCTTTTAATGATTATTTTCTTGATGAGAAGCTGCTTTCAATTAACACTTCTCCTTCTCCTTGGTTTGCACACATAGACAATTATTTAGTGGCTCGTGTGCTCCCAAAAGAGTTTTCCTCTCAACAAAAGAAGAAATTCTTTTCTGAGTTGAATAACTATTTTTGGGAGGACCCATATCTTTTTCGAGTTTGTGCGGACCAGGTGATAAGGAGATGTGTCTCTCTTGAAGAAGGATTAGATATTTTAAAACACTTACATGAAGGACCGACTGGTGGTCACTATCAAGATGCACACCGCTCACAAGGTGCTTTGCACGGGTTTTTACTCGCCTAGCCTGTTTAAAGACGTGCAATCCTTTGTGAGTAGGTGTGATAGGTTCCAACGGTCGGGCAATATTTCCAATAAAAATGAAATGCCGCAAAATTATTTCCTCGAATGCGAAGTTTTCGACCTCTGGGGAATTGATTTTGTTGGCCCTCTTCCTTCTAGCTTCGGAAACAATACATCTTAGTTGCTGTCGATTATGTTTCCCGATGGGCTGAAGCCCAAGCTCTTCCTACTAACGACTCCCGAGTCGTAATTACGTTTTTGAAAAAAATAGTTTCTCGATTCGGTACGCCGCGAGCCATCGTTAGCGAAAGGGGTTCACACTTTTGTAATGCGCAGTTTTCAAAAATTCATATTAAATATGGCGTTATGCATAAGCTTTCAACTGCCTACCACCTCAAACTAACGGACAAGTCGAAGTATTGAATAGAGAGATAAAAAGAATGTTAGAAAAGACTGTTTCAACTTCTAGAAAAGAGACTGGTCAACCAAATTAGACGATGCTCTATGGGCCTACCGAACAGCGTACAAAATCGCCATTGGACGTATGCCGTATCGGTTGGTTTATGGAAAATCGTGTCATTTACCCGTAGAATTAGAACACCGTGTTTTTTGGGCCTTGTGATTTTTAAATTTTGATCCCCACTCTGTCAGTGATTTTCGAAAATTTTAACTTAACGAGCTCGATGAGTGGCGCTCTTACGCATATGAGAATAACAAATTTTATAAAAAGCGGACGAAACATTTTCACAACAAACACTTAAGGCACCCAAAAAACTTCAAGCCGGGCGACCAAATTCTTCTTTATAATTCTCGTTTACATTTATTTCCTGAAAAGTTAAAGTCTCGTTGGTCTGGGCCGTTTTCTACTAAACAAGTTTTTCCATATGGTACTGTTTTAATTTCACACCCTGATAAGGGCGATTTCAAAATAAATGAGCAGCGTCTTAAACTCTATTTTTCTGGTGATAATGATGTTAGTCCGAACAATGTTAAGTTTCTTCTGCATGAACTTTAAACTTACTTAAGACCTTTTTATTTTTGTTAAAAACTTTAATTATTATTTTGGACAATATTTTTTTGATACGTCGAGCTCAAACGACGTTTTAAACAAAGAGCACTTTTGGGAGGCAACCCAAGTTATCTTTTTTATTTTCTTTATTTTCCACTTTTTGCCCTGAACGGCTCCGACAAGCTGAAGCTTCTGCGATCACCTGCTCCAACGCTGCTGAATCCATCATGAAGTCTAAAGAAGATATTTCATGAAGTTCCAAAGCGCTAGCATAGGGGAGCGACATCAATCAACATTCGCGGCACATAAATCCGAGGAAGTACCTGTTTTCAATTTTGTACATTTATTTTTATTTTAATTTTTTTCTCTCCTTCCCCTCTTTTCTCCATTGAGGACTATGTCCATTTTAAGCTTGGGGGAAGAATTACTCTTTCTCTTTTCTTTATTTTTGTTTCCCTGTAAAAATCAATAAAAAAAAATTCCTGTGCTTTCTCCTTTTTCTTCTTAAAGAAAAATCTCAAAAAAAAAGATAATATCTTTTAAAATCCAAAAAAGAGAATATTTCAAAAAAAATAAATTATTATGCTAATTTTTGTATTTCAATAGTACCCCTTGTTTTTGTTTTGTTTTTCTCAAAATCCCATATAAACAACTTAGCTAATTATAATATTTCTAATCGTTATTTTTAATTATATTTCATAAGTAAAATGATGGTCATGCTGTGTTTCTAATTCACGGTAGCACGTTAATGTGAAATGTTTTTTTTCTAGACTCGCATTTTTATTATGGTTTTCGTTCTTTATTTTCTTTACTTTCTTAAAAATATTTCATCCACTATTTTCCTTTTCATTTTTGGATAATTTCTATAATGTCAACTTTTGATTAGCGTAGTAGATGTGAACGATCCAAGTCACATATTATTTATATTTTCAAGATAATTTCATCAATATTCTTTTATTATCTAGGACTTGTTTTTTGAAAATTTTCAAAACTATGCTTTAGATAAATTTAAAAGTTTGAAAATGATTTAGACAGTTTTTGTTTTCGTTTGAGCTTTCTTGCCAACCTAAATTTTTTTGATTTAGACAGTTTTTATTTTCATTTGAGCTTTCTTGCCAACCTAAAATTTTTTACCCCTAGTTAGCCGCTTTTTGAGTCTTTTTCCAATTTCAATTGATAGCTCCACTTATCATTTCATCTTCACCAAAACCAAATTTTCCAACCTATCTAATCACTCTAACCTTTTTGAGTTTCATTTAAAAATTTTCATGATTATGATAGGATTATTTTGTGATATAGTTGGAGAAGTTTTGAAAAAAATATGCTCAAAAGAAGTGTTTACTTTTGTTTGGCCAATTTTAAAATGAAAAAAAAATTAATTATGGCCTTTGTTTTGAAAAGAAAAAAAATGGAAAAGAAAAAGAAAGAAAAATATTTTATTTATAAATTTTTTGAAACTCTTTGTTTTGGTTTAGTGTGTTTTTTAAGCCTCCTTATTTATCTTTGAATTTCACTCCTAATCATAATCCTAAACCAAACGTTTCGGTCCTAATAAGTCCTTTTGATTCATGCTTTTGAATTTTATTTTTTAGTTAAGTAAAGAAGAAAAGTAAATCAGTATTAGTTTTGAATTTAAATTTATATTTTTGTTATTTAATTGATATAATCATAATGTGTTGCTTGAATCTAGTAACAACTCAATGCGTTTTTTCATTTTGTTGCTTTGCTTAAATTTATTTAAAGAATTTTGTTAAAATTTTGGATGATTTATTTTCATTAGTAAAGTTTATAAATTATTAAACCATATTTAAGTAATTGTTTTAGATTTACGTTTCACCTTCTCCCTACTTAAAATTTCGCATAGTACTTGTGTAAGCATAACTAGAACTTTTTGATTAGTCACTTTTTATGATTAGCTAGTTTTTATATCTTTACTTGGGGACAAGCAAAGCTTAATCTTGGGAGAATTTGATAATACGTTTTGTAGTCTAAGCTATAATGGTATTTTCTGATTTTTAATACACAAATCATGTCTTGTAAGCTTATTTTTTGGCCTCTTTTTATATATATTATTGTCACTAATGTTTTCTTCTCTTTTTGTAGGTTTCCAGAGCTTTCGGCCTTAAATGACCTGACACGCCCTCTGACACGCCCTCCCTGGGCATGACACAGGGCGTGTAACCTGATCCCGAGGAAGGTTGATGCCAAAACCAAAATACTGAGAAAAACCGCTAACACCCCCCTGACACGCCCTCCCTGGGCGTGTCACAGGGCGTGTCACCGTCATCCCAAAGCCTGCTGCCGCATTTACAGATTTTCTATTGCTACACGTCAACAGTACTGACACGCCCCCTACACGGGCGTGGCCCTGAGGCGTGTTCCACCTTTTCGACGTCTGACGGATTTCCGACCAATGATTAAGACTTGGCGTGCCTTACACGCCCATCCTACATGGGCGTGGCCCAGTGCGCGTCTGCCGACATACAGTAGTAATCATCATTCCCACCAGAATCCAGAGCCCGAGGTCAACTCCGTGCATGTCATGCCCCTGACACGCCCTCCCTAGGCGTGACAGAGGGCGTGACCAACCCGTGAGAATTTCTATAAATTCAGGCCTCCCCCTTGTGTTCAGAAGAAGTTTTGGGTTGAGAGGGGAGGTGCTGCCCTTTTGTTTCTTAGTGTTTTTCATGTTCTCTCTCTCTCTCTCTCTCTCTCTCTCTCATTTTATGTCTTTCTTATCCCTAGCTTAGTGTAATCTTTTGTTATAGTTTTTGTAATTGCCTTAGTTGCTAAATGTAATGCTAGCTTAGGTTTCATTTCCATGCAAGTGTAATCCTTTATTTTCAAGTTGTAGTTCTCTTCTAGCATTAATAAAAAGTGTTCTTTTACTTTGTGTTCTTAATGTTCTTCTACTCATCCCTCCTCCTCCACTTCTCCATGATTAACTAATCCTCATTGTACTCAATCTTGATGATCCGAGGTTCGATTTGATTAAGCTATGATGCTTTGAATTTACTTTTTCTTTTTTAGGGTTTAGACCTTCGATTTACTCTTAATTTTTCATGTTTGGAGTTATATCATCGATATATTATTTCCATCTTTGTTTTCACTCTTAGCTAGCCAAGAGGCTCGTAGTTTGAAGTAAACACTCAAGAGTAAAGAGAGTTGCACACACCCATCAAGAGAGGCAGACGTTAAATCTCCCGGATTGGAGTGAATCCAATAGTAGGGTTCACCGCATAAAACGAGCTTTAGGCCTCCGATTTGGATGAGAGTTCGGTCGGACCTTCCTAAACTCAGTTGGGCATGACTTCGAGAGAAGTGTGTTCAAGCTTTGGGAACCTCCACGGTCAAGGACCTTTACCCTATTAAGTTTAGGTTTTTATTGCATTTTTAATCATCTTTTGCCGAGGTGATTCTCAATCGAGTGCTTTTCCATTTCAGCGGTTCAACCCTTTGTTGTGATCGTTTTAATAGCTCTTTATTTAACTACAAGTAGTTATCTTTTTAACGCAATATTTCTTTTCTTAATCGCAATTAGATTTCTCTTAACCCTAAAACCATCCTTCGATAAGATAATAGTTTTCATGTGAATAGGCTTACTCGACAATTCCCGGATTTCAAGATGACACTTGTGTCCCCTAGCTACAGTTCGATATGTATACTTGCCTAGTTGGATTGCTAGTTCGACTCTCTTTTCTCTAGCGTGAAAAGCGATCACCAACTATGCACAGTCTGAGGGGGAGATCAACCCTAGTGGATGGCTACTGTTGTGCAGTCACTATTGCTATTGTAAAGACATGCTGCTGCAGGTCAAGAGGAAAAGCCAGCACTTCCCTTACTACAGCTCCATTTTGCAGAAGCTTTAAGTGGTATATGGAGTGGCATTGGCTCAAGTGGAACTATGTTAGTAGCTAGCTCAAGCATTGCAATGATGTGTTGTACCAGTGTATCAACACAAAAGGTATGACTCCTAATCAAGTGGTTTGACCACTAGGCTAATTTCCTTAGTGGTATCAACATGTGACTTTGGCTAGGATAGAGAGATGAATTCTCTGGTACATTATCCTATCTCCTCCCTTAGTAGATATATGCTTATAGAAGAAGCTAGAAAGGGGGAGATGCGTGGCAATACTTGGAAAGGGGGAGATGTAGAAGCAATACTTGACATGACTAGGTCATGTTGAGTCAGTTCATATTACTTGTAAAGATTCAAGTAGTATGATGAATGAAATGACTACATGTTGAGCCATGTTGAGTCAGTGCATATTATGAGGAAAGTGCTTCTAGTGGTGCTCCATTTAAGTACTAAGTAGTATAAGGAGAGTGCATATTACTTGAGCAATTATTCAGGTGGTATGAGATTGCATTGACTTGACATGTTGAGTCAATGCAGTTAAATGGAGTACATTAAATTGATGTGCTGGTAATTCAAGTAGCATAAGATAGCAGATATAGCAGATATTACTTACAACTGCATTAAATTAATATGCTTTTTATCTTAAAGCTTCTTAGTGTTGGGTACATTGGAAAATGTGTACCTGATTTGAAGAAGCCTAACTTAGCTTTATGATATACATCAAGGTGTATTTGATGTTATTTTGAGTTGACATGTGCAGATTAAGAAAGTACTAAAAGTACAGGAAATTATTCTAAGTCCATGTGTCGACACCAAAAAAAGCTATGTCGACACTTAAGAAGAATTGTGTCGACACTTGAAGAAGACTGGTTCAACACAGAGAAAAATAGTCGACTACAGTTGTGTCGACACTGGGAAGCAGTGTCGACTTACAGAAGTAGAGTCGACAACAGCTGTATCAACACTGGGAATTTGTGTCGACACATTGAGGCAGAGTCGACACCAGAAGGCAGTGTCAACACATTGAGACAGAGTCGACACATATTGGCAGGGTCAACGATAGTTGTGTCGACACCAGAATACAGAGTCAACACATATTGGCAGAGTCAACAAAAGCTGTGTCGACACCTGAAGGCAGTGTCGACACATACTATGTTCTGAATCTATAACAACTGTGTCGACACACTGCAAGTCTAGACCAAGTCATTTCCTGAAGAATGATAAAGTGCTTGAGTCGACACAAATTCTCAGTGTCAACTCATCCTCAAGATGAAGGTCTGAAGAAGCTGTGTCGACACCAAAGTAACTTGTGTCGACACATATAGACAGATGGTCTCGACACTTTCTGACAGTCAGTCTCGACACTTTGCTGATCAAGACAAAGGCTAAGGATCTGTTTGAAGACTTGACAGCTGTGGGTTGCAACCGTTTATCTGAAGCTGTCAGACTTGTCAGAAGACAGTTAGAAACCGGATCAGCCGGTTACCATGAAGAAGGTCTATAAATAGACAGATTCAAAAGGCAAATAAAAAAGAAGATTGATTTTAAGAAGAAACACACATACAAACTGATCAAGAAAGTGCAAGGCACGGAAGAAGATCTTTATCAGAAGATCTAAGAAGACATTCTGAAGGGTTCAACCTATCAGGATCTGTCTAAGGAGAATTCGTTCAAGAATTCTGAAGAAGTATCAAAGGGATTGGATAGAGAGGGATCCAGCCATTTGAAGATCAAGAAGGAAGCTGTTACAAGTTTCTCAAGAAGCTGTTTGGAAATCAACTCAGCTAGTTCAGATTCAAGAAGCTTTGAAGAAAGCTAAGATTTAGTTGATTTCATCCATCAGCTAATCAAGTATTGTCCTGTCCTTACTCTCTCATTTAGGACAAAATTCTGTAAAACTCTTTTCTAATTTCTGTAGGATCTATTAAGGTAGATCTGAGTTGTAAGCCTAAATTATAAAGGTTGAGTGTAGGAGAGAGTTGATCTCTGAGTGGTAGGGCTGTGTTGCCTGAGTGTAGGAGAAAGTTTTTTCTCTGAGTTGTAGGCCTTGTGGCAAGGCTGAGGTAGGGCTGATTAGCTTGAGTTGTAGGAACCATTCTGGGTTCTGAGTTGTAGGAACCTTTCCAGGTTCTGAGCTGTAGGATCTGCTGATCTAAGTTAAAGAGGAAGTTTAGCCGAATCTAGCACACTACTAGATAGGTGAAGGGGGAAGTGGATGTACCCAGACCTTGGGGAACCACTATAAAACTGTGTGCAATCTGTGTTGTATGAATTTCTGTGATTGCTGTGCTGTGTGATTTAATTCAGTTATTATATTCTGCCTAAAAGTGAAAACAAGCATTAGAACCTATTCACCCCCCCTATAGGTGTTTAGGTAGTCTTGAAAGTAAAACTATCAAGTGGTATCAGAGGGAGGTTACTCAAATAAGGACTTAACAGTCTGAGTTAGATCCCTAAGGCAGAACCAAGAATCAAGAAAATGGGTTCTGGAGAGATTCACAAGGAGTTAGGGTCAATGAAATTACCAATCTGCAGAAAAGAAATCTTTGGAATTTGGAAAGAAAGGGTGAGATTATTCAAGGAGGCTTCTAACCCAAGGATATACATTACAGTACAGGAAGGCCCCTTCATTCCAATGAAAGTATCAGTTCTTGATGCAAATATCCAAACTCCAAAGAGTTATTAAGAAATGACAAAGGATGAAATCATTTTGGCAACCATGGATAAAAGAGCACAGAACATTATTGTAAGTGTCATAGATGATTCTACATTCCAAAATCTGATTCACTGCAAAACCTCCAAAGAAATGTGGGACACCTTGATTGTCTACATGGAGGGTTCTGAAGAAGTAAGACATGATAGGAAGTTTATGCTCAACCAAGAGTATGAAAGTTTCAGACAAGGAAAATCTGATAGCATAACTGAATGCTATAAGAAATTCTACAGAATAGTGAATGAATTAATGTACTATGGAAGAGTCTTCAGTACCTATGAACTGAATGACAAATTCTTAAGATCCTTGACAAAGGATTGAGACACCAAGATCTGTGCCATAAGAGAAGTGGCTAAACTGGCAGAAATTTCTCCTCCAACCTTGTTTGGAAAGTTGCTATCTTATGAAATGTAACTAATGGTGAGGAAGGAGGAAGAAAAGAATTCAAAAGGTGAGCATAGAGAAAAATCTGTGGCCTTCAAGGCTGAATCCAATAGAAAGAATAGGAGGATATCTTCATCTCCTCTTAAGGAAGTTGCAGAAGTTAATTCTGAAAATTCAGACAGTCAGAGTTCAGAGAGGAGTGATTCAGATGCAGACTTTGCTGCATTCACAAGGCAATTCCAGAGGTTCTTGAAGAAGAAGCAGTGGAAGTCTAGGCCCTCCACATCACAACAAGTTGATGACTATTATCAGAAGAATAAGTCATCAAGGAAGGAAAGGAACAGAACTAAGCCCAGCAAAGCCACTATATGAAAGATTGTCTGCTATTATTATAATAGGCCTGGACATGTAGTGGCTGATTGTCCTGATAAGAGAAAGGAGTCATCAGACAAGAAGAAGACTCATCAAAAAGGCTAGAAGGAGAAATTCTTTGTTGCAAAGAAGGAAAAGAGCCTTACAGATCAATCATCTTGAGAGTCAGAATCTGAAGCTGAAGCATATATTGGACTGTATGCTGCTACTGAAGAAGAGGAGTTCATGCAATTGCTAGACTCCATCTATGAACAAGAGGACCATCAGTGCATGGGACTGATGACTGGATCAGAAGAAGACATGTGCCAGAATCAGTCTGGTCCTAGTAAGGTACATTGTCCTTTTATAAATTCAGTTTGTAGTACTAGTGCAGAATCAGCTTCATCTACATCAAGTGATGTAGATGGATCTGAATCTGAAGGAGATGTCTATCAGTTGATAGATAAGTATGGGGACTTGTTGCAGGCCCTTAAGAAAAGCAAGAACCTAGTCAAATCTCAGGCTCAGGAAATTGCTGATCTTAAGGTTGCTGCAACTGAGTTGGAAAAAGTAATAGATCAAAAGTTGAATGAGATTACCAAACTGAAAAATATAACTATTATTCAGATGAGCACAATCAGATATACTAATGATCAAGTTAAGAGTCTGGAGGCCAGACTAAGAATAGAAAAAGATTTAGTGGCTAGTTACTCAAAGCCAAAATCTGTCTTACCCTTGATAGATGAGTTTGTGGCTCAAAAGGGTAAGGCAGGTTTAGGCTTCAAAGGTAACCCCGGGGCTGCCCAATTCAAGGGAAAAGGCAAAGCTCCTGTCCAGCCACTAAACCTTTCAGTCCCTGTTAAGTTTAGAAAGGTGCAAGTTCCTTCCAACAAATATGATTTTGAGAATATTCATGGTCATATTAAGACTAATGTTCTGATAAACAAAGGTGTAAATGCTAACAGGTCTACCCATGTTCATAAACCCCATGGTTATAAGAAACCTGTGGGTGAAGCTGCTACAGCACCAGCACTGGACAGAAATTCTTCTATCAAGGGTGTATCTAGATCTAGATACAACAAGTTTGAATGTTGGTGTTGTGGCAAGAGAGGCCATTTTGCCTTACACTGCTGGCACAACACAAGTGTTAGGGAGAACAATAGTCTACCAGTTAGAAGAGCAGCTGGTAGTTTTGTTGGTGCTAACCTGAACCAAGGACCCAAGACTTACTTGGGTTCTAAGGGAAGGTAAATCTGTATTGCAGGAAAGTCCAAGTGGCCATGCCCTTATATGGTACTTGGACAGTGGTTGTTCCAGGCACATGACTGGAATAAACGGGCTGCTGAAGGAGTACACATCTGTCAAAGATGGACCTAAAGTAATCTTTGGTGGATCTGAAAGAGGAGTCATCAAAGGGTTTGGTAACATTTCTTCTAACCTAATTACTATTACCCAAGTGGCTTATGTAAAAGGTTTGAAACACAATCTGATAAGCATAAGCCAGCTAAGTGATTTAGGATATGACATTTCATTTGTTAAGAATGTATGTCATATCAAAAGGTCAAGTGATCAAGAGATCATTTTGACTGGGTATAGGAAGAGAAATGTATATTGTCTTAATTTTGTATGTGAGAACAAGGTTTCTCCCATCTGTCTTGTAGCTGATGATAATGCATCTCATTGTGTCAAGTGGCACAAGAGATTGACTCATCTTAACTACAAGACAATTGGCTAACTCTTTAGCAAAGAGTTAGTGAGGAATTGTCCTCAAGTTAAGTGTATAAAGGATGGGATATGTTCTGCTTGTCAAAAGGGCAAGCAAACAAAATCTTCCTTTCATAGACTTGAAAACAAGGATTCTGTGAGGTGCCTATACCTCTTACATATGGATCTTTTTGGTCCTATGCCAGTTCATAGTCTAGGTAGGAAGGTCTACACTTTTGTGGTTGTAGATGACTATTCTAGATTTACATGGGTGTTCTTTCTGAGACAGAAATCAGAAACCTCAAGTGTCTTACTTAATTTTGTGAAGCAAATTCATAATGAACTGAATTGTACAGTGGTCAAAATCAGAAGTGACCATGGTACTGAGTTTCAATCTGAAAGCATGACAAAATTATGTGAAGACTTTGGGATTTTCCAAGAGTTCTCCTCACATAAAACACCACAGCAAAATGGCATTGCTGAAAGAAAGAATAGAACATTAAATGAAGCTGGTAAAACTCTATTGAGTGACACCTCTCTTCCAGAATATTTCTGGGCTGAGGCAGTAAACACTGCATGTCATGTGATCAATAGGTCTTCTATCACCAAGAGCCACAAAATGACTCCCTATGAGATTATGAAAGGTAAAAAACCAAATCTATCCTACTTCAAGATCTTTGGTTGCAAGTGCTATATACTTAACAATGGCAAGTCATATCTGACTAAGTTTGCTGCCAAATCCCAAGATGGGATATTTATTGGGTACAACATAAATAGTAAGGCCTATAGGGTCTTCAACTTGACTACTCAAGTTGTAGAGGAGTCTGTACATGTTGTATTTGATGAAACAAGATTAATCAACTGTGAGTTGTCTTGTAGATCAAATGATTCAACAAGTATAAGCAAAAGGATGTACAAGCTTTCCATTACAGAAGCATCAAATGCAGATGAAGCATTGGAAAATGAAGGGTACTGTCCAGGGGGAGTACAAGACTCAATAGAAGCTGACGAAATCCAAGAGGTACAACATGATGAAGGAGCTGGAGATGTTCAACCAGAAGGGAATCTACCTCCAGCTACAAGACATTTAAGAGATCATCCAGCTAATCAGATTATAGGTGATCCAAGATAGGGAGTTCAGACAAGAAGCAAAAATCTGAGCACAGTTCTGCATTCAAGTTTCCTGTCTCAAATGGAGCCTAAGAAGTTTGAAGAAGCCATCCAAGACCAACACTGGATTGATGCTATGCAAGAGGAGCTGAATCAATTCAGAAGGTGCAATGTCTAGGAGCTTGTTCCTAAACCAAAAGGCCATAATATAATTGACACAAAATGGATCTATAGGAACAAGTTGGATGAGAGTGGAATAATTATGAAGAACAAAGCTAGGTTGGTTGCTAAAGGATACATGCAGGAAGAAGGGATTGACTTTGATCAAACATTTGCCCCAGTAGCAAGGCTGGAGGCAATCAGAATGTTCTTTGCCTATGCAGCATATCAAGACTTCAAAGTGTACCAGATGGATGTGAAATCAGCATTCCTGAATGGTGATCTAAAAGAGGAAGTCTATGTAGAGCAGCCATTAGGTTTTGTAGATCCTCTTAAACCTGATTATGCCTATAGGCTTAGGAAAGCTTTGTATGGGTTAAAGCAAGCCCCAAGGGCTTGATATGAAACCCTGTCTACTTTCCTTATTGAGAACAAATTCTCAAGAGGGAAAATAGATAAAACTCTATTCCTTAGGGAATCTAAAGGTAAGATCATCTTAGTTCAGATCTATGTAAGTGACATAATCTTTGGATCTACTGAGAACAACCTTTACAAAAAGTTTGCCAAACTTATGCAAGGGAAGTTTGAGATGAGCAGTATGGGAGAACTTATGTTCTTCTTGGGACTCCAAGTAAGACAGACTGAAGATGGCTTGTCCATATCCCAGTCTAAGTTCACCAAGGAATTAATTAAGAAGTATGGTATGGAGTCATCCTCCACCATGAGAACTCCTATGGGAACAAGTATGCCTATATGCAAAGATGATGCAGGTTAACCTATTGATGAATCTTTGTATAGAGGAATAGTTGGCTCTCTACTATATCTCACTGCTAGTAGACCAGATATTATGTATGCTACATGTGTCTGTGCTAGGTACCAAGCCTGCCCTAAAGAATCTCATTATACTGCTGTCAAAAAGATTCTGAGATATCTTAAGGGCATACCTAATCTAGGCCTTTGGTACCCTAGGAATAGAGATTTTTTACTAACAGGTTATTCAGATGCAGATTTTGCAGGCTGTAGAGAGGATAGAAAGAGTACTACAGGTACTTGTCAATTCTTGGGAGGAAGACTGATATCATGGAGCAGTAAGAAGCAGACCAGTGTGGCAATATCCACAGCTGAGTCAGAATATGTTGCTACTGGAAGCTGCTATGCACAGCTATTGTGGATACATCATCAATTGAAGGATTATGGTATTCAAGTAAGTAGAACACCTTTATTGTGTGATTCTAAGAGTGCTATTTCTATTGCTAACAATCCTGTTTCTCATAGTAGAACTAAGTATATAGAAATCAAATATCATTTTCTTAGAGAGCATGTAGAAAGAGAAGACATCTCATTGGAATTTGTTAAAACAGATTATCAAATAGCAGATGTATTTACTAAGCCACTGGATGAAACAAAATTCAATAAATTTAAAATTGAATTAGGAATGCTGACCATTGACTAGTATATCAATAAACTTTCAAGTGGTATCAACAAACAAATATTGGCTAAGTAAAATGGTGTCGACACTTATAGTGATAAAGTGTCGACTCAGTGAAGTCTGGTCGACTAGTCAGAGAAATTGTGTCGACACAGAGAATATGTGTCAACACTTAAGGGTCAAATAGTCGACTCATCCAGAAATGTAGTGTCGACTTCACCAGAACATTGGTGTCGACACTTCCAGATTTTGTGTCGACACTTGAACTAAGAGTCGACACAGAATTTCTGATGCTCTACTATGTATCTCAGGTATCGACATATCCTCAATTGGTGTCGACACATAGTAGACAGAATTGTTTGTCGAGACCATAGAAGTTTGTGTCGACACATTCCATCTGTGTCGACACATTTAAACTGTTTTTGCCCGACTTTTGATCTTCTTTCTTTAGAGGGTATAAATAGGTAAAGAATGTATTCTGTCGACACGCTCACAAGGTTTTCGAGACTAAAACCCTGTGTCGACATTCTCTCTCCTTCTCTCAAGCTTTCTCGACTGATTCAATGGCGCCTAAGGTTGAAGAAAACGTGAATGAAGGATATGAGCTGGTTAGGGCTGCGTTCGACACCGCCGCACCAGAATTCAAACAAGTGATTTCCCTTATTGCTGAAAATGGATTGGAATTTCTGGTTTCTGAACCAACGAAGATCTGGAAGAAGGAGGTAATTGAATTTTACACTTCTGCATCAGTGGATTCTTCTGGACTCAAGATCAAATCCACAGTTCATGGCACCAAGGTCAAACTTACTCTACGGAGTTTAAGACAAATTCTTCAATTGCCAAGCATTGAGAATGAAGAAGAGGTTCCAGCCTCTAAGACAAGGGAGGCTCTCCAATGGTGTGGATTGGATCCAACCATAAAGATTGGAGCAGCCATCAATAGAAAAGGAATGAATCACCAAGGCAAATTTCTGTCTGAGATTGTTGGAAAGGTGATTCTGTGTAAACCTGGTAGACATGATAGGATCTCAGCCTATATGTTCAGCCTAATGACAAGAATTGCTTTTATAATTCCAACTGACTGGTCAGCTGTTGTCTTTGATAAGATCAAGGAAGGAATTAAGAAGCCTAATCTGACTAGGATTTTGAGTTTATACCTGGCTGGAGTGATTCCAGAAGTCATGCAACAGATACCAGGGTCTAAGATCAATCACATGAGAAAGATGGACATGAGATTATTCTCAAGGTGGGATAGAGTTCTATCCAAAGAGATGCCTGAAGTAGACAGGCAAGACATAACTGAGATGTCACCTGGACATGAACAAGGAACTGCCCAACATCAGGAAGAACAAATTAGAGAACCTGCTGAAGACCAGTCTGGGTCAACTCTAGTTCAGAAAGAAACATTACCTGCACAGGTGCAGGGGGAGCAAGGTTATTCTCCTGCCCAGGACATTCCCCATACTGAACAAGTGCAGGGGGAAAAAATTTCTGAACAAGTCCAAGAGGTAGAAAGGGAAAACCTACCAGAAGATCTAAATATAGCTGATCTAGATGTCTCATCTTCTGCTCAGGCCCAAAAGGAATTCACTTTAGATGAGTTGTTTCCTAATGATGGAATTGCTACTGATGGAATTACTGATGATAAAATTGCTGATGAAATTGAGGTAGAGCAAGAAATTGAGGTAGAACCAGAAGTTGAGAAAGAGCTAGTTGTTGAGGAGGAGCCAGTTATTGAGGGGGAGCCTGTGAATATTGAGGCTGTTCAACATGTCACTGAGACAGATAAACCTCCTACACCTCCTGAGAGAGTTCAGATTGAAAGCTCATCAGAATCTGAGACTGCAGAAGCCAGAGAGGCTAAGAAATGGAAACTTATAGTCTTCAAGAGAAGGAGCCAAACCTATAAGCAAGCACTCCAAACTGCAAGTCACCAAACTCCTGCTGCTTTTGATTATAATAAGTTCATGGTGGACTTGCAAGTTAAGTTGGATGAACACAGATTGGCTGTGGAAAAATATGTTGATGAGAATAATAAGTCACTTCAGTTTGACTTAGCCCAGGATATTAAATCAATCAGATTTGAAGTTAACTTCAACAAAAAGAAAATGACAGATTGCTTCCATAAGGGAGGTAATGCTGTAGTATTTTTGGCTAAACAACAGCAGTCAATTCTTACCAAGGTAGATGATATTGCACTAAAGCAAGGTTATGTTCTAGAAAATCAGCTGAGAATGAATGAGAATCTGGCTAAATCTCACCATGAAATTCTTGATAAGTTGACAAAGAGTGTTACAGGGATGACTGAAGCAAGAGCACAAGAGATGGTAGATTTTGATAAGAAACTCAAGGATGCCTTAGATTCAGTTCAAACTGCTATCACAACCTCTCAGACAGAGATATCTACTAAGCTTCAAAAGTTGAAACCATATTTTAAAGAGGGTGTGAATTATCTTGATGGCCAGATCAGATTTCAGAAGGATGATCTCAGAGACCATATTGAAAGAGAAGTCCTAAAGGGGGAGAGATTATTAGTTCATGCTGGCTCAGAACACACCAAATGGGTGACTAATAGTATTCAAGCCACATTAGGATATCCACCTTTATGTGATGATGATATGGTGGCTGAGTCAGGAATTCAACAAGGTTTACTTGAAGGCAATCAACCTGAGATTGCCCTAGTCATTTACCCCCTGCAGATTTTGATATGATTAATCAGCAAATACAGGCTATGTATAGTCCTCCACAGGAGGTTACAAATGTTGTTATTGAGAAAGTTGATAAGCCTGATGCAAGTTTGAAAAAACAATAAGATGCTCTACTGTCCAAGAAAAGATTTAGAGAGCAAGCTGAACTTAGGCCTGATTTTGAGCAATGGAGTCCCACTTCAAGAAACATTATACTGACAGCATGGAAGGCTGTAAAGGATCAAGTCCATGAAAGAGGAAAGTGGTATAATGAGATTGAATGGCAAAAGTATGAAGCTAGGCAGGAGGCTATAATTCAATATAGAAGAAAAGCCAAGATGGGGAGGCTACCACCAGATGCTCAGGAGCCAAGCAAATATTTTCCAAAGCCCTTTCACTACTTTGAAAGGCAAAGGCTCAAGGAAGAAGCTCAGAAGAAAGCTGATCTGAAAGGCAAGAAGCCTGCTGAGGTTGCTGAACCAGCTGTGAAGGCTCAAATTCAATCTGGCAAAGGAATTGTCATAAGAGAGCCTGACCAGTCTTAGCTTAAGCTTACCAGTCCTTTCAATTGTTTTGTAATGTTTTGTTAAGACATTCAATGTAAACATCTGTAACAAACATTTCCAAGTTATAAACAAAACATTATTCTGTAATCATTTATTAATGTTCATCTTTATTCTGTGATGAATTTGCTGTATGTTTTGTTTATTAAAGTATTCCTGTAATGTCATGCTTATATACATCATCATATTATATTTTTTAAATGGTGTATATCATTAGCTAAAAGGGTTATGACTTCTCCAAATAGGAGGAGATTGTTGGGTACATTAGAAAATGTGTACCTGATTTGAAGAAGCCTAACTTAGCTTTATGATAACATCAAAGTGTATTTGATGTTATTTTGAGTTGACATGTGTAGATTAAGAAAGTACTAAAAGTACAGGAAATTATTCTAAGTCCATGTGTCGACACCAAAAAAAGCTATGTCGACACTTCAGAAGAATTGTGTCGATACTTGAAGAAGACTGGTTCAACACAGAGAAAAATAGTCGACCACAGTTGTGTCGACACTAGGAAGCAGTGCCGACTTACAGAAGTAGAGTCGACAACAGCTGTATCAACACTGGGAAGCTGTGTCGACACATTGAGGCAAAGTTGACACCAGAAGGCAGTGTCAACACATTGAGACAGAGTCGACACATATTGGCAGGGTCGACGATAGTTGTGTCGACACCATAAGACAGAGTCGACACATATTGGCAGAGTCGACAAAAGCTGTGTCGACACCTGAAGGCAGTGTCGACACATACTATGTTCTGAATCTATAACAACTGTGTCGACACACAAGACTTGTGTCGACACACTGCAAGTCTAGACCAAGTCATTTCCTGAAGAATGATGAAGTGCTTGAGTCGACACAAATTCTCAGTGTCGACTCATCCTTAAGATGAAGGTCTGAAGAAGCTGTGTCGACACCAAAGTAACTTGTGTCGACACATATAGACAGATGGTCTCGACACTTTTTGACAGTCAGTCTTGACACTTTGCTGATCAAGACAAAGGCTAAGGATCTGTTTGAAGACTTGACAGCTGTGGGTTGCAACAGTTTATCTGAAGCTGTCAGACTTGTCAGAAGACAGTTAGAAACCAGATCAGCCGGTTACCATGAAGAAGGTCTATAAATAGACAGATTCAGAAGGCAAATAAAAAAGAAGATTGATTTTAAGAAGAAACACACATACAAACTAATCAAGAAAGTGCAAGGCACGGAAGAAGATCTTCATCAGAAGATCTAAGAAGACATTCTGAAGGGTTCAACCTATCAGGATCTGTCTAAGGAGAATTCGTTCAAGAATTCTGAAGAAGTATAAAAGGGATTGGATAGAGAGGGATCCAGCCATTTGAAGATCAAGAAGGAAGCTGTTACAAGTTTCTCAAGAAGCTGTTTGGAAATCAACTCAGCTAGTTCAGATTCAAGAAGCTTTGAAGAAAGCTAAGATTTAGTTGATTTCATCCATCAGCTAATCAAGTATTGTCCTATCCTTACTCTCTCATCTAGGACAAAATTCTGTAAAACTCTTTTCTAATTTCTGTAGGATCTATTAAGGTAGATCTGAGTTGTAAGCCTAAATTATAAAGGCTGAGTGTAGGAGAGAGTTGATCTCTGAGTGGTAGGGCTGTGTTGCCTGAGTGTAGGAGAAAGTTTTTTCTCTGAGTTATAGGCCTTGTGGCAAGGCTGAGGTAGGGCTGATTAGCCTGAGTTGTAGGAACCATTCTGGGTTCTGAGTTGTAGGAACCTTTCCAGGTTCTGAGCTGTAGGATCTGCTGATCTAAGTTAAAGAGGAAGTTTGGCCGAATCTAGCACACTGCTAGATAGGTGAAGGGGGAAAGTGGATGTACCCAGACCTTGGGGAACCACTATAAAACTATGTGCAATCTGTGTTGTATGAATTTCTGTGATTGCTGTGCTGTGTGATTTAATTCAGTTATTATATTCTGCCTAAAAGTGAAAACAAGCATTAGAACCTATTCACCCCCCTCTAGGTGTTTAGGTAGTCTTGAAAGTAAAACTATCACTTAGTATTGCTGGATGTTCTTCCTTCTTCAAATAAGGGGAGATTGTTGGAAATATTTCCCTCAATGTTCCCTAGATGTGATTTGAAGAGGCATCACCATCAACACTAAAAGCATAGCTGTATTTGATGTTGGTTAAGCTTATCATATGCAGGATGTTCCTTGGAACAAGGTTAGACAGGTTGTCTAAGTGTTGGTGACAGGTGGTCACAAGGTAGGTAGGTGGAGAGACAGAAAATATATCTAAGTCCACAGGCATTGAGTGAGGACAGCTCACACAATGCCAGATACAAAGAAATGTGGCTAAGTCCACAAGCGTTGAGTGAAGCAAGCTCACTCAATGCCAGATATAAATAAATGTGGTTAAGTCCACATACATTGAGTGAAGCAAGCTCACTCAATGCCAGATGCATTAAAAGCACTAAGAGAAGACAAGTCAGTTGTTTGCAAGGCAGAAAAGTGGCTAAGTCCGCAGGCGTTGAGTGAAGGTAGTTCACTCAATGTCATACTACAAAAAGCATTGAGTAAAGCTCAGATAGTCAAAGCTTTGTCTTTGACAGTAAAGAAATCTGGCTAAATCCAGAAGCGTCGAGTGATGAAGGCTCACTCGATGCATATGTAGTTAAGACTATAAAAGTCTAGATAGCATTGAGTGATGAAGACACACTCAACACTCTCTACGCCTAGTGACAGAAAACTATCTAAGTACTTTGGTGTTGAGTGAAGATTGTTCACTCAATGCTCTCAATGCCTGAGATGCAGAAAGATTGGCTAAGGCCAAAAGCGCTGAGTAAAGCTTGTTCACTCAACGCTCTCAACGCCTGAGATGTAGAAAGATTGGCTAAGGCCAAAAGTGCTGAGTGAAGCTTGTTCACTCAATGCTCTCAATGCCTGAGTAAGACAGAAATCTTTCTAAGTGTTTTGGCATTAGGTAAAACTTGTTCACTCAATGCCTATACTAAAGAACTTGAATTTGACTAAGTCCACATATGCTGACGTCAGCAAAAGTCAACAAAGTCAATAAAATTCAAAATGAGGCGGGATGGCTACGGTACACGAAAAACGGCGCCGCAGGCCTACTGTACAACTTTTGGATGTTAAAGTAAAGTTGCAGCTGTCAAATTCAGTGGGGCCCATCGGTCAAAATAGCCCTTAATCGGCGGAATAGAAAAGACAGAGATTAGATTGAAGAAAGAAGCTTTTGGAAAACGAGCTGGACTTCGTCTTCTTCCCCGACCATTGTTGCAGAGCTTGAAGAAGAAAGTTCAGATCATCTTATCTGAAAGTTCTAAAAGATAGCTGGTGCCATTTTTCACCTGCACAAGCAAGGTCAGAGGAAATCTCTGAAGAAGAAGCAGCAGCAAGGTCTAACCTAGCTGAAGCTGATCTGAAAGCCGATCCAAGTTGTTGTAGCTATCTTCACCTGCTATAACAAGTTTATAAGAAATTTCTGAGGAAAAAGGAGCAGCAAGGTGTACCTTTGCTATAGCAACTGGAAGCAAACAAGAGTTAGCTGTTGACATCCTCACCTTCTACAACAAGTTCAGGGACATCTCTCTGAGAAAGAAGTTGTAGAAAGCGCTAACCATAACTGCAGTTACTTCACAGTTCCAGCTAGTAATTTTTTGAAGAACCTTTTCTGGAAGCTTTGAAGTAGAAGTCAACACTGAGTTTGCTAAGTAAAGAAGGAAGAAGAACCTGCTCTCAAGTGGTTTGTGATTCTTAGACTGTTAGCTGGTTGAAGCTACAGGATACATCTTGTTTTCAATAGCATGGTCAGAAAGTTCACTTTCTAAGGAAGAAGAAAAATTAGGGCTGAGTTTATCTCAGCTCAAGAAGCAGTAAAGGGCCAACCCTAGGTGCAGTACTTCCAGCACAAGCCAAGTCAACCCAAAGATCAGTTTCTTGTTTATGTGAAGAAGGTAGGGCTAAGACTTTCTCAGTACAGGAAGTTAGACTCAGAGAACTTCTCTGGAGTCAAATCTACAACACAACCCACTTTCATCTAGTAGGATCCTTTTGGATCTGAGTTGTAAGACTGAATATATAAAGGTTGAGGGTAGGATCCTTATGTGGATCTGAGAAGTAGGGCTTGGCTTGAGTGGTAGGATTCTGTAGATAATCTGAGGTAGGGCCTGTGTGCCTGAGGTAGGATCTGGTTGCAGATCTGAGTGTAGGGCCTGTGTGCCTGAGGTAGGGCTTTGGCCTGAGAATAAGATCCTGTTTGGATCTGAGGTAGGGATTTTTAGCCTAAGTTAGTAGAGTCATTCTCTCTGATTTGTAGGGCACTTATGCTTGAGTTGTAGGATCCTTTAGATCTGAGTTAGGGCCTTTGTGCTTGAGCTGTAGGAGAGTCTTTCTCTCTGAGGTAGGGATGTTCTCCCAGCTTGAGTTGTAGGGCCTTTGGGCATGAGATAGGTGATCTTTTGATCACTGAGTTATAGGGCTTTGAAGGAGACTGAGTGGTCCTGCGGGATCGTGTTGTAAGCTCTTAGGAGCTAATATTGGAGAAGTGCCTTATCTAAAAAGCTGATAGAAAGGTGGGAGGGAAAGTGGACGTTCCTTTAATCTGGGAAATCACTATAAATATTGTGTGTTGTGTTTTTGAAAGCAAGCTAACTAAGCTAACTCAACACACCTAAAACACAAAGAAAATTAAAGATAGTCACAAGAGATTAAGAAATCTATTCACCTCCTCTAGATGATTTAGCTATTCTTGAAACTAAAGACTTTCAATCTTTATAGAGCAAGACATACACGATGAGACATGATTGCCAATGTATTCGATGGAAGTAGGAAAAATACAAAGAAAAAAACAAGTCGTGCAGACTCAAGGAGTAACCGCCGGTCCTGCTGCTATCCGATATGGAGTCTGCTGAAGCCTCCTAGTCGCAAGACAGCAATAAGCCGCGCGGATTGTCTGTTATTCCAGTGCTGAAAGGAACTCTATCCGCTGAACTACAAGCCACCTGACCGTAAGGTCGCCTAGCCGCAAGATCACGCGGACTGCTGCCACCGAACTGAACAAGCCACCTAGAGGCGGACAACTTATCTAACTGAGAAACAAGTTGCAGAAGAAAAGACTGCCTAATCGCAAGACGTGACCTACTGCTAACCGCTGGTTGCTTCCCGCATAGTCCGCACTATCCCTGACCGCAGTCAGAATCAAGTCCCTGGCTTTCCAGCGCTATCTGCGCAACCTGCACAACACAAACTAGTCAATCTCTTCAAACCGCGCGGATAGAAAAGCCTAACCGCAGCAACCTCCTACGAGTTCACTTACTGTTCACTCGGTATCTATGATGTGAAAGGGGATCCTATTTATAGGCGTAGATAGGAGTGTGATCGCCGCCCTAGTCGATGGGTAACCGCCCTAACTCACGGCGAGTACCAAGTGTATCCGCCAAGCTGCGGACACAAGAACAAGCCGTCGCGACAAGACCAAAGCTAGCCCTCTAAGGTTGCACCATCACAACAAGAACTCAAGCCAATCCGCCAACCACAAAGGTAAGGTCGCCAACCAGGCGGACTCTGCGGATAGAACAACAGTCCGCACACCTGCGGACAAACACTAGTTCACACACAAGAGACTGAGCTCCAGTCTGCACGCCCATGCAGACAACTTCAACCCGCATATCCTGTGCCCCCAGTCAAGGTCACAAGACTAACTGCCAAACTTGGCGGATAGAAACATAGCCCGCGCAGACCGCGCGAAATACCGGACTGCCACCCTGGACTTGGTGCAAAACCAGAACAAGACCGAACCACCGGCCAACCCGGCAACACAACAGATAACCATCCTACCCGCCCGGCTCCTCCAGAAAACAAACTGTCAACCACAATAAGCCGACCTAACAGGTCACCGCCTTCTGTCCGCACAGGCTACGCGAACAGACTGCCCAGACCGCTCAAGTCGCCCACTCACTTCAAAAATTTCTACAGTGGAAACATGGTTGATGAAGTCATGGTGGCCGATGGACTCGAACCAGAGCCAGAGGGCGATAACCTACTGCATGGTGATTTTGGGTTGACCGAGCTGGTTGCCCACCCGGTTGAAGAACTTCCTCTCCTGCCGGTGAAAAAGAAGGACGTCGAGCACGCTTGGGGCGTTGATGGTGACGATGGCCATTTCAACTGGCGCTGACTGACTGTGACTTGTGCCGGAGGCAGGGTTTTAACAATGGCGTAAGAGAGCGAAATAGAGGAGGGTGATATCTCCCTGTTGAGGAGAGAGAAAAGGTGGTTCAATGGTTTGACCGGTTCATGGTCCGGTTCGTGACTCAGATGGGGGATGCATCAGGTCGATGAATTTTTTATTTAGCAAGTACGGATTATCTAGTGTGGATGTGTCGTTTGAATGATGCAATCAATGTGTCCTGGAAAATAAATGCTTCGTTTAGCGCAGTGGTGGTGGTCGTGAATGTGGTTCTTGGTCCGATTCTTGTATTCGATCGTTATTGCTCTCAGACATATAAATACAGATGACATGTGAAGGGAAAATCCTAATCCTAAAATTTTAAAAGGGAAAAATCAATCGAACAGTACTTTTCTCATAATGCACAGACAATCTTGTTCAGAAAAGAACTTTCAGAAGAAGTCAATCTTTTTTTTGAGATGTCCCTGAAGTTGCTCCTAGATTTGCTCAAGATCATTATTCTTCCAACTTTTCAAGATCTGTTGATGATTCTGTTCTCTAAAAAAGATTCAATCAAGATCTGTTGATGATTCTGTGAAGCACATTCTCATTAAAGCCTAAGAAGACTCAACTCTTTCAAGATCTACTTTTTTGAGTTTATATTTGTTGTTGTAAACAAAACATTTACTTCATTTCTGTTGTTAGATCTCCTGAGATGGTTATGAACAGTCGTTCTTGAACGCCGCAACCTTACCTTAAAAAATCATGCATTTTATGCTCAAAACTAGTTTATTTTCATGGTAGCGGTTATAACCTTTGTCTTGCAAAACATACATTCTATGTTAATGACGTTTTTGATCAAACTCACATGAGCAAATAAGCCGCACCAAACGAAGCCAAAATAAATCAGCTCATAGTATTTTTAATATTATTTCCTTCAAGCTAAAAAATATATATATTTTTAATTTTGAAATACAATTTAAAGATAATACATTTTCTAATAAATAATTTATTTAATTAATTTGAATATGTTGCGGGTCACCCGATATTTTCTTGGTCCGGAAAATTAGACCGCCTTAGCTCGGAGTTGGACAGGGCGCACAGATAGTTAATGAAAATTCAGCTGCAATGACAAGAAGCTTTTTTACCGTGAAAAACCCTAAAAGGGTGAAATACAACATGGCTGGATCTGTGTCAGGACAAAATCCACTATTTTGGTTTGAGTTTACAAATATTGAGAGTTTTTTAAGATGGTGACAGACTACCTCTCCGTTACAAGCTTTGAATACAAGAACAACCAAAAATAAACTATGTACTTGAAGTCTTGGTGAGAGTGCTCTGGTAGAGAAAAATGCTTTTTTTTTCTTGGAAGTGGCAAACAACCTTTGTCTATTTTTTCCATGGAAGGGCAGAGGGTCTGATTCACTTAAGGCGGCGAAGTGTCTTTGTTCATTCTTGCTTGAGGAGGACCGGGGCCCATCCGGATGGTGGTAGCAAAGAAATTTTATTTGTTTATACCTCAGGAGTTCGGGGTCCGTCCGGGTGGATGTGGCTAAGAACTTTTATTCGTTCACACCGTAGGACCAAAGTTCATCTAAGTGGAGATGGCGAATAACCTTTGTTCGTTCACACCTTAGGAGGACCGGAGCCTGTCTAAGTGGAGGTGGCGAAGAACCTTTATTTGTTTGCGCCTCAGGAGGACCAATGTCCATCTAAGTGGAGGTGACAAAGAACTTTTGTTCGTTCATGCCTCAGGTAGACCGGAGTCCATCTGATTGGTCAGAGTCTCCTTCTAGGATTTCTAAACATTTTGTTTGAATGGTCGGAGTCTCCAAATAGGATATTTGAGCACTCTATTTGAGAGTAGTTGGAGGCTCCACTTGAGATATTCAGACACTCTGTTTGGGAGAGGTTGGGGTCTTCACTTGAGATATCCAGACACTCTTTTTGAGAGAGGTCAGAGTCTCCACTTGAGATATCCGGACACTCTGATTAGGAGAGGTTGGAGTATCCACTTGGGATATCCAGACACTGTTTAGGAGAGGTCGTAGTCTCTATACTTGGGATATATGGAAACTTTATTTGAGAGTTATCGTACTCTCCACTTGGGATATCTAAGCACTCTATTATTTAGGCACACAATGAGAAACTCGGGTCTTGTTGCATTGATGCTTAAAATGCAAGTACAAGTGCCGGATGCCTTGGACATTCCATGGGCAGGGAATAAGTTTTCACTTGGAATTGTTGTCCTGGGAGTTGCCCCTATGGGAGCTCACTCTAGATTGGTTAATTCGGGGATCCTATCTTATAGAAAATTTTCAAGGAGTCCTCGACGAACGAATCGTTCAATTTCTGTCTTCAGTCATGTGCAAATCTTCGTGCAATGCCTGTATTCTTGGTGGTAGTCGCAGTACTTGGATTCGTCTCTAGAGTTTTGAGGGAGAACTATTGGACTTTGAAGAGAGGGATGATCGCGGATGGTGAGCAAAATTCAATCCGAAAAGTATTGAGGGGAGTGAAGGTTTGTTTGTTATGGTGACCCCTGATTCGGCGGGAGTTGCAGCAATGCTTGTTGCCCCCTATCACTTGGCAGCAGCTCTTGATTCCTTTTCCTTTTTGATTTCCCTTCAAACTGAGGCCAATGCACTTTAATTACTTTGTTTGCCGTGATTGGAGCCTTAACTCGGCGGACGAGGTCAAGTTAACTAGGCATCATTTTGCTCATCATCATGGAGTGGAATTATCCTAGTCAGAGTCCTCCAAGGAAAATTCCGCGCAGGAACTCGGGGTTAACCCCTGAAATCTGTTGTGCCTCTATTGTGAAGCGACAAAAGAAATTCTTAAGCGACTCTTTCTTGGTCTGTCGGATCCCCGAGAGGTATAATTTGTCTTGAATAATTTGTTGGTTGGCGACAAACTAATCTATTAATAGTAGGGTTAGCTCGGTGAAGTTCTTGATTTGCTCCTCCTTTAGGGAGTGGAACTAGGTGTGAGTTTATCCTTTCTGAGTTTCAGAGAACACTCGACATAAGAGGGATTCATGGGCATTGTAGATGCTCATGATAGTTGCAAAGTGTCTGACGTGCTTCAGAGTGTCACCCGACCTATCAAATGTTTCAAAGTCATGGAGTTTGATCCCAAGTAGAATCAGATATGCCAGGATCATCATAGCTAGATGGGAGATGTGGCAAATTAGGCGTGTCGATTTGTAACCAGATGCCCCCCGTGGTCAGATTCCTCCTCGATAATACGTCTTACTTACTCGTAAGTGAGTTCTCTATTAGTCAAAGTGGTCGCTTCCTTCATTGTACGAGTGTTGTATTATGCATTCCCGGGAAGTCCATTGGGTAACACGAGGTGTGTAGAGTTTTTAACATCGAGCAATTTATGAACGACGGGGTCCTTGGAGCCGACAGCGTCTTCCGATCAACAATCGTTGGCCTCTTGTAGCGATGTCCATTATGGGTGTGCGATGAGTCCTTATGTATCCTAGCAAGATGAGCATCTTTGCATGTCGATCCTTTATCAAGCACCTACATTTTTCACCAGATGATGGGTATACGACAATGGTGACCCCTTACCGAAGCGAGGCGTTGCCTGTGGGCAAGTCGAAGGGGTGGGGGGTAGATTGGTGCGCTCCTCTAGTTCCGTGTCACTGGAGGTTTGTGCGCTTCTCTTTGTCACTGATGTTATTCAGGTGTGCTTATACGTTGCAAGCATTGTTTCTATGGTGTTTTTACATAGTTTTGGGAATACTTTCCCAAAGATGGCGCCAAACTATTGCGGGACACCCGATTTTCCCTGGTCCAGAGAATTAGACCCCCTAAGCTCCGAGTTGAATTGGGGGTGCAAACATTCAATGAAAACCCGATAGTAATGACAAGAGACTTTTTTTACCATGAAAACCCAAAAAGGTTGAAAACCACATGGTCGGATCTGTGTCGGGCCAAAATGTAACAGCCTCCCCAACATACGACTCGAAAGGACGACCGCCGACACCTCTAGCATCCAACTCGAAAGGGTTAAACCTCAACCGATTGGCAGACCATGCACCCCAACCCCTCTCTATGCCCACCAGTGGGTTGTTGGAGGCACCAACTCCCTTTTGATGAGAAGTAATCCACTTAAGCGCTCCTATGAGGACTTTCAAGGAGGTCACCAATCCCAAAACTACTCCAGCCCGATCACACTTAACTATAAAGTTCTTTCACTTCTCATTACCAGTTGAGCTACAGCTCAATAGGTGATGAGAAGTGATAGAACTTTATTGTTAAGCGTGCTCAGATGAGAGTAGTGCATGAATGTGTGACCTCTTGGGAATTCCTCGTAGCGGCGCTTAACTGGATCACTTCACGTTAGGCTACGACCACCAACAACCGACCAGTGGATGGAGATGGCTTGGGGTGCTTGGGCAGCAACCCAGTAATATTGCCTAGAGCAGAGTCGTGGCGTTGTCCCGTTGGATTTGGTAGGATCGTTACAAAAAAGTGCATTTTTTTGTAACTGACTCTCCAACACACAACTCGAAAGGACGACCGCCGGTACTCTCAACATCCAACATTGAACGGTTAAGCCACAACCGATCTGCAAACCATGCACCCCAATCCCTCTCTATGCCCACCGACGGGTTGTTGGAGGCCGCAGTCTCCCTTTTTATGAGAAGTGATCCAGTTAAGCGCCCCTACGACGACTTCTTAAGAGTCACCCATCCTAGGACTACTCCAGAGAGGGGGGGGGGGGGGTGCACGCGAGTGGGGAGCGCACATCAGTGGGCGCGCACGTGAGGGTGTGTGTGTGGGGGGGGGGGGGGGGGGGGGGGGGGCGCCCCCGGCGCACTGCGCGGACTACTACGCGCGCAACGCCTGCGCACGCGCAACCCGGGCTCTAGCATGCGCGCGGCGCGGGCGCACTGCTGGGCAGGCGCGTGGGTCCCGTGCTGTTGCGTGTGCGCGACGCTTGCACGCGCTTACCGCTTTCGTGTGAGTTTTTGCGGCCTTCATGCGCGCTTGGTCCTGTTCTTCCCTCGGGGTGATTTTGGGCGCGTGGGGCGCGACCGCGCGAGCGGCGCGCCTGCGGTATGCTGCTGCGCGCTATGCTGGCTACTGGGTGCGCAATGCCTACACGCGAGCAACATTGGCTCCGATGCGCGCGCTGCGCGGGTTTCTGGGTGCGCACTGCTGGGCACACGCGTGGGTCCTGTGATGTTGCGTGTGGGAGGCACTTGCGCGCGCCTGCCGCGTGCGTGTGGGTTTTATGCGGCCTCCATGCTCGCTTGGTCCTGTTCTCCCCTCGGGGTGATTTTGGGCTTTTTGAGCGGTACAAGTTGCGCACCCGCAGCTTACTCGGTTGGATTTAGTGATTGAATATTCTCGGTCGCATTTCTACTGATTTGACTAGAAAATTTTGGGGGAATCCCTTGAGATTCAAGATTTATTGCTATAATATCCATGGCACCAACAATTTATCAACTCCATCTCATAGTGCGTAGACACAATTTAATTGAGAAAGGGGGATTAGAGCAAGAAATAATAGAGGTACAGAGCAATGAGCTGTGTTCGACTTTGAGCTGAGCTTTGCTTGAAGTAAGAAGTTTGACGCGACTTGAAATTCAATCTATCTCAAATGCGGTTGATTTGATTTTGGGTCGAATCAAATTTCATCAATTTCGATTTGACTCTATTGTTTTTGAGCCGACTCAAAATTAATTTTTACAACAAACTATATTAGTAATCAGTTCCACAAAATCGTCGAAGTGGTTGGATTAGACCAACAAGATCACGAATGTGATTGCCTTACAGAGACGATTTAAATAGGCCAAATTTTTCTTGATTCCGATCCATTTGACCGCTGGAGCGGTGTGTGAGGAAACTAGCCCGAACCATGCAAACCCAGGCTGGACCGGCCAAGTCCGGGGCGGTAAACCGCTTCCTCGCAGTAGGACTTCAACTATAGCTTGAGCAGCAGTAGCACTCCCCCACCCACCATTTTGACCACTAATCGGCGGTCGAAAAAGCGCCTGAGAGGATTTCCCAAACTCCCGTGGCCATGGGGGGCGTCTCCCTTTGTCTCTCCCTCTTCTTCCCCTCAAAAATGTCAAAACACCATTAATGGGGAGTAGTTTTTCAAAATTTACACGCTCATAACTTCTGAACAACCCAACAAAACTTTTATACGAAAGAGACATGAATTGTTCTGTAAAAATACCACGGGATAGACTATTTAATTGAAGGTTTTGTTAGAGTGTTTTACTGAGGAGTTCATTTCACCCGAACACACCTTCTGGCAATGACAATCGGACCTACAGACCTCCGATCAAGAAACGTGGACTCGTGAATAAGACAAAACTTCTCTGAAATTTTAATCAACTTCTGTGTGCTTTCAGTTATTGACAAAGTGGCGGCCTCTACAACTGTAAAAATTTGTGAGAGCGGAAAACGAGACATCAGACTAAGGAACACTTAACTACACTGAGCCCAAGCAAGCCAAAAAATAACTAGAAGAGCAAAAGTCTTGTACTAATCAAAATATCTGTACACAACGAGACATATATGACGAGACATGATTGCCAATGTATCCGATAGAGCAAGAAAATTACAAGCTGAAAACAAACCGCGCGGCCTCAGGGAGTAACCGCCGGTTCTGCTGCTAACCGCCAAGGACTCTGCTGAAGCCGCCTGGTCGCAAGACCGCAACAAGCCGCACGGACTACCCGTTATTCCAATGTTGAAGAAAGAACTCTAGCTGCTGAACTGCAAGCCTCCTGTCCGCGAGGTCGCCTAGCCGCCAGATCAAGTGGACTGCTGCCACCGAACTGAACAAGCTGCCCAGAAGAGGACAACTTATTTGAACTGGGAAGAAGTTGAAGAAGAGAAACCGCTTAGTCGCAAGACGCGACCTGCTGTAAACCGCTGGTTGTTACCCGCAGAGTCTGCACTGTCCCTGACCGCAGTCAGAACTAAGTTCCTGGCTCTTCAGCGATATCCGCACAACCTGCAGAGCACAAACCGGTCAAACCTCTTCAAACCGCGCGGATAGAAAACCCTAACCAAAATACCTTTCCGCGAGTTGACTTACTGTTCACTCGGTGTCTTCTGATGTGACAAAGGGGTCCTATTTATAGGCGCGGAGAGGAGTGTGATCACCGCCCTAGACGATAGGATAACCGACCTATCTATTGCGAGCACCAAGTGTATCCGCAAAAGCTGCAGATACACATCAGACCGCGACGGCTAGTCAAGAGTGAGTCTATCAAGGTAGAACTGTTGGGTATTGTATCCACAATGTACCTGATTTGAAGAAGCCCCTGGACCAGCTAAGGTGAATTGACATTGTATTTGATCATTTGTCTTCAAGTTGTGCTTGCAGTTATTCCACGCTAAGTACACACCAATGTCAGGGTGCAGTGGGTCAATATACACGGGTCTGCGCAACGTAATCCCTCGTTGAGCAGATCAGTGTGTTGGCCTACGTGTACTCTCTCTATTGGAGTGTACTTACTTTCAAGTACAGGGCTGAGAAAGATCAAGAGCAGACAAGGAGCAAGGATGGGTCAAAGCAACTCACGGGAAGAAAGACGGAAATCGTCTAAGTAGAAATCGTCGAGAATCACTAAGTGATTCTCGCCGATTCGACGAGAATCTCGCCGAATCGTCGAGAATCACTCGCTGATTCTTGCCGATTGCTGCCGGCTGTCTCAACGCCGTCTTGATTTCTGCTTAAGGCAGAATCGTCGAGAATCACTAGTTGATTCTCACCGAATCGTCGAGAATGACTTTGCATTCTCGCCGATTCGTCGAGAATGAATGTTGATTCTCGCCGATTCTCTCCGGATGGCAAGATCTTCAGCCAGAATTCTGCCAAGTAGAATTCGGCGAGAATCATAAGTGATTCTCGCCGATTCGTCGAGAATCACCAGTGATTCCCACCGAATTTGCCTTAAGCGATTTTCGTTGGCGCGCTGGACCAGACCAAGTATACAAGCGCTATTTTGAACCAAACTTAGGGTTTCTACTGGTGGGGCCCACAACGGTCATATTGGATTAATCTACAGTATAAATACTATCCTACTTTGAACGAAACAGGCAGCGAAGAAAAAGAAAACGCACGGCCGCCGACTTGACCTAGCGGATCGCAGATCGTCGTCCGCCGCTGTCGCCGCTCGTGAAGGTGGTCGCCGCCGCTGATCGTGGATTCTTCCTGATCTCCCGGCGACAGAAGCTTAGCCAAGCAACGCGTCTCACGTGTCTATCTTGAGATCTTTTGTCTCTTGGTTTGTTGAACGGGAATACCTTCCCCTTCCGAATCGATTGAGACGATCGATCCAAGTAAGATCGTTGGTAGACCTTGCTAGCTTTGCTACGAAGTTTGGATCTCGAAAGCATCGTCGCCGCTCTCCTTTGCAGCCGTAGATCTTGATTGTATCACTGCCGCAAGCTTTGCCGCCGCCGATCTTGAAAGAATAGCCGCCGCAATCTTTTGCCGCCGCCGATCTTGGGGAGATCCTTTCCAAGTGAGAGCTAAGGTCGTGGACTCTTCGTCGTCTTCAAGAACGCGTCATCGAACGAAGAGGGACACCTAGCGCTCCAAAAGTAGTTTGTATTTTATACATTCCATTTTCACTTTTGTTGTAAAGGAATGTTGGTTCCTCATTGTAAGGGTTGGGTGCAACCCGTGGTGGAGGAGTGGTGACTCCTTCGGGTGGAAGGGTTCCTTCCATTAGTGTGAGGATTGGATTTCAATCCTGTTGGTGAAGTGACCGAGTCGTCCCTGGTTAGGAGATAGGTCGAAGGGGGAGAGTGGACGTACCCAAATCGGGGAATCACTATAAATTGCCTGTGTCTTTCTGTGTTGTGTTGTTTTGTTTGTTTGTGCAGGTATAGCTTAATTCCGCAAAAACGCTACAAGACCCCTATTCCCCCCCCCCCATAGGTGAAGGTAGTTGGCACTAGGTGGACTTTCAAGTGGTATCAAAGGGAGGTTCCTCAGCAATAAGGTTAACACCTTGAGTAAGATCCTGCCTCTAGTGTCAACAAGAAGACGAGACTCAAGCATGGAGCTGGACTTTGATGTCCCTCCTTTGAGACTCCCTGCTTGCACAACAGAGTATTACCCCATCTGGAAGATGAGAGTTATGTTTCATCTGGAGGCCATCGACCCTCGGGCATCACTCATCTTGGAAGAGGGTCCCTTCATTCCCATGAAGGCTTCCGGTTCAGGAAAGGATATCCAAATCCCCAAGAGTCCCGAAGAGATGTCTGAGACCAAGCTCTCACTGTTCAACTTGGACAAGTTAATACGTCAGATCATCACTGACGTCTGGTCTGGTGTATCTCGTTCAAGAGTGGACAAGTGTAGGACGACCAAGTCCATGTGGCAAACCATCTCAGACCTCATGGAGGGATCAAAGAAAGCAGGGACCAGTTGTCAGCAAGAGGATGAAGCCTATGTGGGGGTCCTCATTTCTGAAGATGAAGGGCATGATCAATCTGTCAGTATCAGGGCTCCTGTGTCCTTTTCAGAGACTGAAGAAGAAGCTGAGGAAAGCAGTTCTGATGAAGCTGACTCAACAGTCTCTGCCGATCTTGACAGTAACCCTGAACAGCAAAGCCAGGAGCAGGTAACTTCTTCCTCATGCCCCTCTCCTCTTGAAGTTCCTGAAGACAGGAATAGTTCAGAGGGTAGTCCTTCCAGTGATGCAAGGGATATGGATAGCTTCAATCAAAAGATTAAAAATCTTGATTCCCTTGAGAGTGCCCTTCAGACGAGCAACTTACTTGTTGAGGAACAAGCTAAGGAGATTGCTCAGCTGAAGATCTTGATGAATCTCCAACTGGAATCCATTAAGGTAAAAGACTCAAAGATCTCGGATCTAGAGAGTCGTCTAGAGACCGAGAAGAGAATAGTTTCTAACTTTTCCAAGATAGATGCTATCAAGAGAAAAGCAGAAAATGGGTGGATCTCCCAAATTATTAATTCATGGAGAAATGGGGAAACTGTGTTCAGACCCCCCACCCCGAGTAGGAAGGGCACTCATCATGCTTTCAGGTATGACCACAGAAACAACGTTGGTCACTACAAGAATGATCAGCCCTCAGGTGGAAATACCCACAGTGCCAGAGCTGTCATGGCTACCCATGAGAGAATACCCAAGGCTCATTCTGAACCCTTTGTATTCTCAGCCTCAGCCCCAACTCATCATGAATATGCAGGAACTAGCTCTCACTGCAGTACTTTCCACCCTAGGACACAGGAAAGGGGGGGACAGGAAACATGTGGTAAGTACCCATGGGGCCTCTGGAAGTGTGCTGACTGAAAGGAAGGCACCACCTCCCAGGCCTCATGACACTCACCACATGCTCTCTATCCACCCTCCCACGTGTCACGGTGGAAAAGGAAAATTTGTGAGTAGAACCTGTCCTGTCCCGTTTAGACCTAAGATTCCGACTACCTCAGTCAGTAGATCAGGTCAGAAACGGCGATAAAACATTCATGAGTGTTGGTGCTGTGGTAAGGTGGGTCACTTTGCCGTAGATTGTTGGCACAATCCCTCTATTCCAAGAGCAAGGGTATGTCCACTTCCTCTGGGCAGAGTTAGCCTTCCTGACAGGATTCCTGTAGGAAGGCATTCAAGATTTTATGCTGACAAGAACCTAGGACCCAATACATATTGGGTTCCTAAGGAAAGGTAATTCTTTTTTGCAGGATAGTCTAGGTACCCATGTACATGATGGGACCTAGACAAGAGATGTTCCAGGCTTGCCTTGGAACAAGATTAAGGGAAAAGAGATAACGCTAACTACGGTGCAAGGCTTGAACAGCTAAGTTTAGATGAGACTGCTAAAGGTGCAACTCCCAAGTACGTCAAGGTTTCCACCTCGACGTCAGCTGGAGAAGTTGACGAGCAGGATGGAGAAAATCTTCCGGAAGAAGGAGAAGCCCGAGAAGATGTCAGAGCTCCAGATGCCAGACTCCTAGAGCTCCGACACGTGAGGGATCATCCTAGAGAACAATTCATCGGAGATCCTCGTGACAGTGTCAGAACTCGAAGAGGAAGCAGGGATGATAGGAAAAGCACTTCCGGGACGTGTTAATTCCTCGGAAGAAGGCTTATCTCATAGAACAGTAAGAATCAGAATTGTGTCGCAACCTCCACAGCTGAATCTGAGTACATCTTAGCAGGCAGCTGTTGCGCACAACTTCTATGGGTCAGAAATCAGCTCAAAGATTATGACTTACAGTTCAGCAAAGTTCCGATGTATTACGACTCCTCAAGCACAATAGCAATTGCGAACAATCCTGTGTCGCACAGCAGGACGAAGCATATTGAAGTGCGCTACCACTTCATTCGGGAGCATGTGGAAAACAAGGACATCTCTCTCTGCTATATCCCCACGGATAAGCAGATTGCAGATATTTTTACAAAGCCCCTAGACGAAGCCAAGTTCAGTCTCTTCAAAACTTAACTGGGTATGCTAAACCTTGAGGAATGAAGAATACAGAGGCTCTAGGCTCTTGGATCAAGGGGGAGCATCCGCAAGAAACTCAAGTGTAAGCACAAATGCAAGAACTGAGGGGGAGCATTGTGGCAAGTGCTAAAGTCCCAGATTTGTAGAAGCCAAAAAGGGGGAGATTGCCCTCTCGGCTAAGGTGCTAAGGGCTAAGGTGCTCTCACAAAGTATGCTCCAAATGCTCTAAAGATAATGGTATGGAAATTCTTTCTTAACTGATTATTCAGTTTATGTTTTTCTTCCATCCGTTATATTCACCTTAGCTTGTAGGGTTTAGGCTTCTTCAAATAGGGGGAGATTGTTGGGTATTGTATCCCCAATGTACCTGATTTGAACAAGCCCCTGGACCAGCTAAGGTGAATTGACATTGTATTTGATCATTTGTCTTCAAGTTGTGCTTGCAGTTATTCCACGCTAAGTACACACCAATGTCAGGGTGCAGTGAGTCAATATACACGGGTCTGTGCAACGTAATCCCTCGTTGAGCAGATTAGTGTGTTGGCCTACGTGTACTCTCTCTATTGGAATGTACTTACTTTCAAGTACAGGGCTGAGAAAGATCAAGAGCAGACAAGGAGCAAGGATGGGTCAAATCAACTCACGGGAAGAAAGACGAAAATCGTCTAAGTAGAAATCGTCAAGAATCACTAAGTGATTCTCGCCGATTCGACGAGAATCACTAGTGATTCTCGCCGAATCGTCGAGAATCACTCGCTGATTCTTGCCGATTGCTGCCGGCTGTCTCAACGCCATCTTGATTTCTGCTTAAGGCAGAATCGCCGAGAATCACTAGTTGATTCTCGCCGAATTGTCGAGAATGACTTTGCATTCTCGCCGATTCGTCGAGAATGAATCTTGATTCTCGCCGATTCTCTCCGGATGGCAAGATCTTCAGCAAGAATTCTGCCAAGTAGAATTCAGCGAGAATCATAAGTGATTCTCGCCGATTCATTGAGAATCACCAGTGATTCCCACCGAATTTGCCTTAGGCGATTTTCGTTGGCGCGCTGGACCGAACCAAGTATACACGCGCTGTTTTGAACCGGACTTAGGGTTTCTACTGGTGGGGCCCACAATGGTCATATTGGATTAATCTACAGTATAAATACTATCCTACTTTGAACGAAACAGGCAGCGAAGAAAAAGAAAACGCACGGCCGCCGACTTGACCTAGCGGATCGCAGATCGTCATCCACCGCCGTCGCCGCTCGTGAAGGTGGTCGCCGCCGCTGATCGTGGATTCTTCCTGATCTCCCGGCGACAGAAGCTTAGCCAAGCAACGCGTCTCACGTGTCTATCTTGAGATCTTTTGTCTCTTGGTTTGTTTAACGGGAATACCTTCCCCTTCCGAATCGATTGAGACGATTGATCCAAGTAAGATCGTTGGTAGACCTTGCTAGCTTTGCTATGAAGTTTGGATCTAGAAAGCATCGTCGCCGCTCTCCTTTGCAGCCGCCGATCTTGATAGTATCGCTGCCGCAAGCTTTGTTGCCGCCGATCTTGAAAGAATAGCCGCCACAATCTTTGCCACCGCCGATCTTGGGGAGATCCTTTCCAAGTGAGAGCTAAGGTCGTGGACTCTTCGTCGTCTTCAAGAACGCGTCATCGAATGAAGAGGGACACCTAGCGCTCCAAAAGTAGTTTATATTTTATACATTCCATTTTCACTTTTGTTGTAAAGGAACGTTGGTTCCTCATTGTAAGGGTTGGGTGCAACCCGTGGTGGAGGAGTGGTGACTCCTTCGGGTGGAAGGGTTCCTTCCATTAGTGTGAGGATTGGATTTCAATACTGTTGGTGAAGTGACTGAGTCGTCCCTGGTTGGGAGATAGGTCGAAGGGGGAGAGTGGACGTACCCAAATCGGGGAACCACTATAAATTGCCTGTGTCTTTCTGTGCTGTGTTGTTTTGTTTGTTTGTGCAGGTATAGCTTAATTCCGCAAAAACGCTGCAAGACACCTATTCCCCTCCCATAGGTGAAGGTAGTTGGCACTAGGTGGACTTTCAAGAACCACATCAGACCAGTTCGTCATACTTACGGATAGCTTCAGACTGCAAACAAGCGAGCTCGTAGCCAAGTCGCACAATACATACTGTTGCCGAGCTCGACGGATATAAAAACCAAACCAGGTCGCGCGACCTCTCAGACTAAGCCAACCTGGACTTGGTCCAAAACAAACCAAGTCCACACCACCAGACATCCCTGGTGCAAGCACAACACCAACAGATACAAAATCAGTCCGCACAAAACCGGTGAACTCTAGAGCCAACTGCTCAAACCAGCAGTTGAGCGGATAACAATCCTATCCGCCTGAAAAAACCTAGGGAACAAGCCGCGGAACACTGACCGACCTAGCTAGTCGCTAGTTCAGTCCGCTCAGACTGCCCGGTCTGACCACCGAAACCGCCAAGACTTCTGCACAGTCCGCCCGAACAGACCGCCCAGGCTGCCACTTTCACTTACAAAATTTCAACACTCCCCCTTGAAGTGAGAAGTGGAGAGCCCTAGCAATCCCCATAACCGAGGAAATGATCTCTTTGACAACGACTTCGTGAAGATGTCCGCATTGTTGTCCTCGCTACGCATATGTCCAACCATGATAGAACCCTCCAACACCTTCTCCCTAATGAAATGGTGCTCAATCTCAATGTACTTAGTCCGCGCATGACAAACTGAATTATTAACCAGTTTCAGGGCACTCTCATTGTCACCGCGTACCTGAGTAGGACCGCACACTTCTTCATGGACATCCTCTACTAGCCTCCTAAGCCAGATGGCTTCCCGAGCTGTCAAGGACGAAGCCTTGTACTCCGCTTCTGTAGTCGAGACGGACACCGAATCCTGCTACTTACTGCACCAAGAAATCCATGCTGATCAACATGTGAAGACGAAACTGGATGTTGATTTCCGGTTGTCTGAATCTTCCCAATAATCCACATCTCTATAACCGTGTAGGTTGAAGCCCGTATCTCTCCCATAAACCATATTAGAAGTGGACTTCACATAATTCAGAATGCTCCTTGCCGTCATCAGATGAGGTTTACTAGGTTCCACCATATATCGACTTACTCGACCTACAACATATGTAATGTCTGGTCTCGTAATCGTCAAATAGATAAGGCTTCCCACCAGAGCACAGAACACTAGAGGATCAGGAAGTATCCTCCCCTCATCTCCTCGAAGCTTGATGCCAACTTCAAGAGGAGTAGAACAACTCTTCCCTCATGCCGAATTGCGGAATGATCTGATCCGCATAGCCCTTTTGGGAAACAAGTATGCCTTTCTCTTTCCTATCCACCTCGAGTCCAAGGAAGTGGTGGAGCTCACCCAAGTCCTTCATCTCGAACCGAATGGCTAACTCTGCCCTGAGCCTAGCCACCTCTTCTTCGGAGTTCCCTGTGATGATCATATTGTACACGTACAGCTACACCAAGACATGAAGCTCCCCCTTTTCTTGATGAATAGGCTCGAGTCTGAATCTGAGGCAGAATATCAGCAGAATTGGAGGTACTCTATGTTCTTCCCATACCATGCCCTCAGAGCCTGCTTTAAACCATAAAGGGCCTTCTAGAGTTTGCAGAAGTGTCCTGGATGATCTTTAGACACGTATCCAAGTGGCTGAACCATGAAGATGTCTTTATCGATCTCCCCGTAAAGAAATACATTCTTTACGTCTAGCTGCCACATCTTCCAGCCCTGACAAGCCGCTAAAGCCATCACCACCCGAACTGAAGTCATCTTTGCCATAGGACTGAACGTGTCTTCATAGTATTCTCTATACTGCCGAGAAAAACCTCGAGCTACAAGGCGAGCCTTGTACCACTCGATGCTCCCATCCACCTTCTTCTTCAGCTTGTAGACCCACTTGCATGTCACAGGAGCAATGCCATCGTCCTTGTGCACAAGGTCCCAAGTCTTATTCTTCCTGAGGGCATCTATCTCCTCATCCATGACATCTTTTCACTCCTTGACCCCAGTAGCGTCTTAAAATCTAGAAGGCTCTCGCTCATCCAAAGGGCCAGCGAAGAAATAAGAGACCAAACTCACCGCGTTTCCTTCGCTATATCGAGCCGATGGTTTGATGGTCCTCTTCGATCTCTGAAGGGTCTGACCCTTGCTAACTACCTCAGCTGCTTCTTTTGAATTAGCTACACTCCCAAGAAAACTTGGAGCAATGCTCCCCCCTGCTTCTTAAACCATAAGCCTCTGCCCCGGAGCTAGAAACACCTGGAGCTTTTGGTGACACAAGCAGCTCTACTAGAAGATCCTTAACAGTCTCCCCCTTCTCTCCATCTGCCTTGCTTTCCTGCAGCTCTACAGAGGAGGCACCTCCATATGACGTCTGCTTGTCAAAGACCACATCTCTCGAAACCACAAACTTCTTCGTCACAGGGTCCAAACATTTCCACCCCTTCTTCTGCTCATCATAGCCGACAAAGACAAGCTTCCTTGCCTTTGCATCCAGCTTAGTCCTGAGAGCATCTATGATGTGAATGTAACAAGTCGATCCGAATGCCCGAAGGTGTTCCACGATAGGCTTCTCCTTGAACATCATATCAAAAGGAGACTTCATGCTGATCGGACTCAAAGGCATCCGATTGATGGCATAAGATGCACATACCATTCCTTCCGCCCAGTAGGACTTTGGAATGCCTTTAGCATGAAGCCAACACTTGCAGGTTTCCATCAAATGACGGATCTTCCATTCTGCTACACCATTTTGTTGTGTAGTATGAGCATAAGTGAGCTCCCTTTGAATACCATGCTTCCTGCAGAAGTTTGAGAACTTAGTTGAAACAAACTCACCTCCGTTATCTGTTATCAACTTTTTGATATACAGGCCAAGCCGGTCCTCCACCAGCTCCTTGAACTCCACAAACAACTGGAACACATCTGACTTTTACTTCATAAAATACACCAAAGTATACCTTGAGTAGTCATCAATTAGGACCAGCATATACCTGCTGCCTCAAAGGCTTACTGTGATGGTCGGCCCCATCAGATCACCATGGATACACTCTAATAGTGCTTTACATCTGGTCAACGACATGTCAAATGGAAGGCGATGAGCCTTTCCATATTGACATCCCGCGCAAACATGACAGTCGCCGAAGGATGACAACTTAGGCAAGCCTTTGACAAGGCTCTTCACTGCCATAGCTTTCAGCTTGTCCATCCCAATATGCCCCAGCTGCTCATGCCAGATAACATCACTATCGTTGGCTCTCATCCAATCAACATAGGAGCTTGTTGATAACACAAACAAGTCCCTCACCCTTCTCCTTATGTGAGCAATGTCAACCTTAACCGCTGACACGTTGTAGTAAAACTTCACTTCTGTTGGACCAAACAGAACGTGATAGCCCTCATCCTCCGCATTGGTTACAGAGAAAAGGTTATTCTTCATTCCCGGTACATGATAGACACTCCTCAATGTGAGTGGACTATTATCACTACCCAAAGAAACTATACCCTCCTTCTCTACTGCATGAACAATATCATCAATGGTTATGATAGCTTCATTACCTGAGAATGTCCGCAGAGAGGAGAACTTTGATTCAACCCCAGTGAGGTGATGACCAAACCATGAGTCCACGATCCAGTCATCTTGGTAGTCGACGGTGGACAAGGTACGAACACATGTGCCCATCATGAAAGCACTTCCCCATCTAGCTTCCTCAGCACTGGATTCAGCCTCCTCCTTGTCTGCAACATGCCCAGGCTGCATCTTGACCTTGCAGTCTCTCTTGAAGTGTCCTGGCTGGTTGCATTTGTAGCACTTAAACCACTCCTTCTTCTTCCAATCTCCCTTAGGAGCAACACTCCCCTCTTGCTGATATGAAGTAGAAGGTCCCTCACCAACATCAGACTTCTTCTTTTTCCCTGAGAAGAGTGCCTCACTACCTCCCAATTCTTATTTCTCCCATTTCTTCTTCTTCCCTGAGAAGAGCGCTTCACTACCTCCTTTAGAGATAGTGACCCCAACCATCTGTCTGGCCAAGCTCTCCTGCAAAGCCAGCAGGTTTTCAAGCTTCAGCAAAGGTGGCTGAATAGCCCAGCCTTGAATTGAAGTGACGAAGGCCACATACTCCTTCCGGAAGCCGCGGATTATGTGCCTCTACAGCTTCGCCTCAAAAATAGGCTCATCAGGGTCCAGCGCTGAAATCTCAATGCACAGGTTCTTCATTTTCAGGAAGAACATTGAAATGGGCAGATCACCTTGAGTGGCCCTTGCCAACTCATTCTATAGAAACTGTAGCCGAGCTACATTCTTTCTGTTGAACAACCCATCAAGGGAATTCCAAATTTCTGCAGCAGAACCATATCCAATGATGTGGTCAAAGAGTTCCGGTGAAATAGCCCGCTTGAGAGCAAACTCAGCTTTAGCATTAGTCTTCCTCCAAGCTTTCACCGCATTAGCACCAACACCTGCATCAGTAGTAACTTCCTGCTTTTTGTCTCCTCCGACGATTTCCTAAAGGTCCTCGCCCAACATATAACTCTGCATGCACGACTTCAACTTCTTGTAGTTAGTCGGTGTAAAGAGTTCGATTCCAAGACCCCTTGCATAACCTCCTTCCATTGCAGACACTTTGGTTACTTAGACTCTTAGAAACAAACAAGCAAATGTCGGTTGATCACTGCTTAGCCTCTGATCCTTCTAATACCATGTAAAAATTTGTGAAAGAGGAAAACGGGACACCAGACGTAGGAACACTCAACCACACTGAGCCCAAGCAAGCCAAAAAACAACTGGAAGAGCAAGAGTCTTGTACTAATCAAAATATCTTCACACAGCGAGGCATAAATGACGAGACATGTTTGCCAATGTATCCAATGGAGCAAGAAAATTACAAGCTGAAAATAAACTGCGTGGCCTCTAGGAGTAACCACCGGCTCTGCTGCTAACCGCCAAGGAGTCCGCTGAAGCCGCCTGGTCGCAAGACCGCAACCTGCCATGTGGATTACCCATTATTCCAGTGCTGAAGAAAGAACTCTAGCCGCTGAACTACAAGCCTCCTGACCGCGAGCTCGCCTAGCCTCTAGATCAAGCGGACTGCTGTCACCGAACTGAACAAGCCGCCCAGAGGCGGACAACTTATTTGAACTGAGAAGAATTTGCAGAAGATAAACCACTTAGTCGCAAGCCGCGACCTGCTGTAAACCGCTGGTTGTTACCCGCAAAGTCCGCACTATCCCTGACCGCAGTCAAAACCAAGTTCCTGGTTCTTCAACGCTATCCGCATAACCTGCATAGCACAAACCGATCAAACCTATTCAAACCCCGCAGATAGAAAACCCTAACCACATCAACTTTCCGCGAGTTGACTTACTGTTCAATCGGTGTCTTCTGATGTGACAGGGGGTGGGTCCTATTTATAGGCGCAGAGAAGAGTGTGATTACCGTCCTAGATGATAGGGTAACCGCCCTATCTAGTGCGAGCACCAAGTGTATCTGCAAAAACCGCGGATACACACAAGACCGCGACGGCTAGTCAAGAGTGAGTCCGCCAAGGTAGAACCACACTAGACTAGTTCGCCCTACTTGCGGACAGCTCCAGACCACAAACAAGTGATCTCACAGCCAAGTCACACAATACAGACTGTTGCTGAGCTCAGAGGATATAGAAACCAACCCGTGCAGGCCGTGCGACCTCCCAGACTAAGCCAAACCGGACTTGGTCCAAAACAAACCAAGTCCACACCACCAGACATCTCTGGTGAAAGCACAACACCAGCGGATACAAAACCAATCCGCACAAAACCGGCGAACTCCAGAGCAAGCTGCTCAAATCGGCAGCTGAGCGGATAACCATCCTATCCGCCTGAAAACAACCTGGGGAACAAGTCGCGGAACACTGGCCGACCTAGCTAGTCGCCAGTTCAGTCCGCTCAGACCGCCCGGTCTGACCACCGAAACCGCCAAGACTGTCCCCACAGTCCGCCCGAACAGACCGCCCAGACTGCCACTTTCACTTCAACAATTTCAACAACAACTCGTCACTACTCTAGTGAACTTGCCTGTATCGCTCGGATTCGCCCGAGGGGTAAATTTATCTAACCATTAAAATTGGAGAGGCAAGGGACATAAACCGACCTGTTAATTATGAATGGGAAATTATGTGGGTGCCCCTTAAAAAATATATGAAATGGGGTATAATCCTTGAGGGGAAATAATTTGGAGAGAAAAGAAACAAAGGTTTTTTAATGGAACAATAGATGTTTATGCGCGATAAAAGGAGCTTTTTGGAGTGGAATTGTAAAGCTTTCTGCACGAGAAATAGAGTTTTCTAGAGTGGAATCTATAGATTTTGCACGGTAAATGAGCTTGGAGTGGAATAATAGAGAATTTTGCACCACAAAATGAGCTTTCTCGAGGTGAACTACATAGCTTTCTGTGCAACAAATATAGCTTTCAGGAGTGGAACCATGGGCGGAACTATCTCAGGGCACGGTAGGGCAGCCCGACCAGTTTTTTATGGCTAAATTAGGTTTCATTTCATCCCGCACCCTGCTCCTCCTGCTCCCGATCCCGTCGCCGCTCCCGGCTCTCGATCCCGTCGCCGCTCCCGGCTCCCGATCCCGTCGCCGCTCCCGGCTCCCAATCCCGTCGCCGCTCCCTGCTTCGGCTCCCGTCGCCGCTACCTGCTCCGGCTCCTGTGGCCGTCAATACTTATACTCTTCTTCTTCTTCTGTGAAATCAGTCTTCTTCTTCTTCTTCTGTGAAATCAGTCCTCTTCTTCTGTGAAATCAGTCTTCTTCTTCTTCTTTTGCTGTGAAATCAGTCCTCTTCTTCAATGTGAAATCAGTCCAGATTTCTGTGAAATCTGGACTGATTTCAGTCCAAATTTCACTGTGAAATCTGGACTGATTTCAGTCCAGATTTCTGTGTGAAATCTGGACTGATTTCACATTGAAGAAGAGGACTTAAGTTGCCGATACTATTACAATAGAAACTATTATTTCATATTTTCAGAGCATGTGTCAACGGAAAGTATCTTGTTGAATTGTAAGTTTTTCAGACCTAAGCCTTTTTTTGGAGAAGTGCCTAGTCCAACAAGATAGTTAGATAGGTGGGAGGGAAAGTGGATATACCCTTGTTAGGGAAACCACTATAAATCTTGTGTGCTTTTTGTGTTTTCTTTGTGTTAGTTTTATTGCAGGTTGTATATCTTGAAAGTAGAATATAATCAACTAATAAAGCATCCAACCAATGGAAAATATAAGATAGTCACTAAGGACTAAGAAACTAATTCACCCCCCGCTAGGTGATTTAGCTATCCTTGAAATCAAAGACTTTCAAGTGGTATCAGAGGGAGGTTGCTCAAAAAGGACCTAACAGTCTTGGTAGACCTCAAAGGATAGCTAAAAAAGTTTAATCTTATGTGTTCAAAAGTGAACCATAAGATGTGGAGATCAATGGAACTTAAAATATGCAAAAAGGACAAGAACAACATTGGACTCTTTACAGCTCTTGCAGAAGACAAAGTCTTTTCAGATACATGAGCAAAGATCAGGGTCCCTCTATCACATTCAGATTGTGACTCAGAGGTGGATGAGGCTGAGGAAGGTAAATGCAGATGCTATGGGCCAACAACTACTCCAAAAGATGAATCTTGCCAGGATCACCCTAGACAAAATCAGGTACATCCCCCATCTAACTCATCCTCAGAGTCAGGATATGAATCCTGTTCAGATTCTGATGCATCCTCATCAAGTGATGATGAGAGTCCTCTATCAGAAGATAATATCAATCAACTGATTGAAAATCATGCTGCTCTTCTGAAAGCTTTCAAGAAAAGTAAGATGCTTGTTTAGAAATAAGTAGAGGAAATTACATCCCTACAGCTAGCTGCTTCCCAGCAAGATATGACTTCATCTCTGCTACATCTAAAAGTAAGGGAAGTAGTCCATCTGAAAACCATGGTTGATATCCATGTTGAGTCCATCAAGTATAAAGACTCAAGTATCAAGGATCTTGAAGAGAAACTTGAAAGGGAGAAGAGGATAGTGGCCAATTTCTCTAAGATTAATGCTATCAAGAGAAAATCTGAGTCTGGTTGATTTTTAAAGTTATCCAATCTCAGAGGAGAGGCTAAGCTCCCGTTAGACCTCAGTCAACCTTTCACAAGGTAATTCTCCCATCCAATAGGTATGACTAGGACTATAAGTGTGGTTACTGGAGGTGTGGGAATCTTCCTTGTAAGATCACAAAAGTATCTTACAATGGAAGAAGAGAGGTCATGAGATTGAGTGCTCAGGAGGCTCCCCATGTAGAAGTTCAAAAGGCCCAAACTGGACCTTTTGTATTTGGTGCCCCAGCCCCCTCATTCAAGGATATGGCCATGGACTTTTCTAATGTTCTTCCAACAAGAACTCAAACCAAAGGAAAGCCAGTCAGTAAGGCTACCTTGGTTGTCCCTGAATCCATGAGGAATATGCCATCTGCAAAGACGGCTGTTGCTAATGGTGTTCAGAGTAAGCCATGTTCCTCTACTTGCAGACTCACTTTTAGTCAAGCTCTTGTTAAAAGAAATAAGAAGATGGCCATAGTTCTCCCCATTGAGAAGGTAGTCAGAAGTGGCTTGCACACTTCAAGGTGTGTTTAGAAAAGGAGATACAATATCCATGAATGTTGGTGCTGTGGCAAAGTGGGCCACTTTGCCATAGATTGTTGGCACAACCCCAGTGTGCCAAAGGCAAGGCAATGTCTTCCTGACAGGAATCCTGTAGGTGGACATATGAATTCTTATGCTAATAGGAATTTAGGACCCAGGTCAGCCTGGGTTCCTAAGGTATGGTAAATCTTATTTTGCAGGATAGTCCATGTGGATATGCCCAATTATGGTCATTGGACAGAGATGTGCCATAACTAGTACTGGTACAAGAAAACTATCTTCTGAATAATTCACCAGAAGTTGGCAGTGGATGTATTGACCATCAAGCTCAAGATGTCAAAGATAAATGCAATTGATGAGGGGGAGCTATCAAAGGAAAGCCAGATGCACATCAAAGGCTAAAATCCAGAGGCAAGGATGCTGGTGTGCTCAGATACTGTTAATCCAGCTTCTGCTTCAAGTCTACAGGGAAAAGATAAGTAGAATTCATCTTGTTTATGTGTCTACTAAATGTTCTCTCAATTGCTAAATCTATGCATCTTAAAGATAAGACAACTGAAATGAATGTATGAGAAGAGGTGAGACAATTGTCTAAAAGACTCTTCTCAATAAATAAGTTGTGGCTCACATGTTCACTATGCCATAAGATGTAACTAGATTCAACATCCTCTAAATTGACTTGGGCATGTTGAAACTAGTTCAAATTGCACTACAGTAGGACACATACTACAATATGCACTGCAGGTCATCTTAATCCCTGTTGATTAGACAAATTTAGTAATACTAAAAGAGTCTAAGTAAATTCAATTGCTAAAGAAATGGTCAATTAATTAAGACCAAGAAGTCAAAGGTTGAGGAGAATAAGCTTACTCAATAAAATCTATCAATTAGTCGGTCTGCGGCTAAGGTGCGGAAGTTAACCCCAACCGTTGATCATATCTTTGATCTAAATCAGGTAAGTGGCTTTCCGTCTTCTCTTAAGATATAACTATAAATAGTAGAGCTTGTGCATAAAGCAAAAACATTGTTCCTTGCTCTCTCCCGCCTATATTCACCATATCAACGGAAAGCCATTCTCGCTAGGTATCAGAAATTCGCAAGCGAAATTACGCCCAAGGGACAAGATTTCCTCTTCGAAGGGGGCAATAGTAGTTTGAAATGGATTCACAAATGCGCCATAGGAAGTGCAACAAGCTCTTAATCTTCTCCATGTGTCTGACCTAGGGTTCATCTTGACGGAGCCCTGTTTATTATGGAAGCGAGAAGTTGTAGAATTATTCTCCAATGACAAAGCAGATGTATCTGGAGGCAAACTCAAGACTATGGTGAGTGGAAAGAAGGTAAAAATCACTCTGCAGAGATTAAGCAAGGCACTACAGCTGCCTAGGTTCACTGAAACTGATGAGGAAGATAAACTGAGGCAGGACGACTTAAAGTCTGCAGTAAAATGGTGTGGATTGTCTAAGCACGCTACAGGCTCCATCTTGAGGAAGGAACTAAACCTAAGGGGAAAGTTTCTTGCAGATGTCATAGGGAAGACTCTGATATGCAAACCAGGCTCCCATGATAAAATATCAAAGAAGATGTTTGAGTTAATGACAAGGGTCATCATTTCCAAACGGACCGGCTGGGGCAGAGTAGTGTTTGAAAGGATAGTGGAATGCATTGCTGAACCAAACTTAGGGAGAATTCTATCCCTATTTCTGCGACACACTGTCCCAAAAATCCTGAACATGAAGCTTGGGGCAAGAATACACCACATGCGAAGAATGTACATCAAAATGCTTGAGAGTTGGGACAAGGTGCTTCAACCCCATGGACCAACTACTGTAGAAAAGAAAGGGAAGAAGATAGCTATTACAGAGCCTGCTCTACTAGCAGTTCTTCTAATGCGGAAGAACCACATAATCCAGAATTTTCTTCCTCTACAGGAAAGTCCTGGAAGGATATGGACATTCAGGTATCTGTTTCTTCCGAACCTACCCCACAAAGTCTTGTAAGCAGATCTGAGATAGATACTGCCCCTGGGGATGTTATGCCGACTACTGAGATGGATAAAGCAGTGGCAGAGGAAGGTGTTGACAGGATTGCTACAAGGATGGGAGAAGAGGCTTCCAGACTTGAGGATACAGATGGGCATTCACCTATATCTGATAAGGCTGATGTTCCAAGGCCTTAGAATGAGGGGGAGACCAATCTAGCTTCTGATAGGGAGGTTGAAATATCAGAAGATGAGCATCTACTAGATAAAGTCATGGAAATTGAATTTTGTAAGGACAAGACTGCAATGGCTAAGGGGGAGCAACTACTGATTCCCTCAATAGAAATTCAGCCTATATTTGATACAGATGTTATTGCTGCTGACCTGCATGCAAATGAAGGAATGACAGAGATTGAGGGGGAGCGTGTATTTGAGCTCCCTGCTCATATAGAAGTTCATAACATAGATTCCTCCTTGTCAAAGAAGAATACTGATTATTCAGAAAAAGATAATAATGCAGATATGGTTGATTTTGAAGAAAGAGCAGAAGTTAGACAAACTCAAGAACATCATAAGGAAGGTACTTCTGCAAGTATGGACCCGAATTCTACAATATTCCTTGCCCAACTAAAAGGGTTGCTGGATGAGCAGAGGAGGGCATTGGAAAATTATGTGGATGAAGCCTTGAAAGATATCAGGAATGATCTGACAACAGAGATCAAATCTATAAGAGTTGAAGTAAACCTCCTGAAGGGAGAAACTGTTAAATTCTTCAAGAGAGCTGCTCCAACTATAGACTACACCATGGAGAAGCTTGATGCGTCAAGACAGAATATAACCATTATCATAGAAAATCAAAATATTCAGGCTAAAAATATGGTGACCATTCATGAAAATGATAAAATTCTGAGGGATGAACAGAATTCTGAAATATTTACCAAAATGGACACCTACGCCAAGCTACTTGATGACAACATGTTAGAAGTCAAAAATTATATTACTGCTGGTGTTAACCACCTAGCGTCAGAAAGAAGCAAAGCCTGTTCCTCCCAGTCCATTCAAATGATTGAAGAAGTCAAAAAGGGGGAGAGAGAGGCTATAAGGACTAATACAGAAAATATGGTCTGGGCAACAAATGTGGTGAGAGGCTCATTGGGAATATTACTAGTGCAATATGATAACATCCTAATGATGCCTGCTCATGTGTTAGAGGTTATGAACAAAGAGCATGCTCAACAAGATCATCAAAGTTTTCAGTATATAGAAGAATATGATAGTGCTGGTGATTAGTGGGGAGGGCAGTCCACTGTTGCTGAGATTCCTTCCTTCAGCCCCACTGTTGAACTGGAACTACAGACAAAAGAAATGACTACAACGACTGAAATTGGAGAATAAATCAGGATGAGGATGAGGAAATACAGAGAAGAAATAGAGAAAAGGCCTGATTTCAAACAATGGAGCCCAGAGTACAGATCTATCATTCTGCTTGCTTGGGATCAGGTCAAAAATAAGAGGTCAGACAGAGGAAAATGGTACAACAAGATCGAATGAGACAAGATGGAGAATAGGGACACAGAAAGAAGAATTTACTGGAGGAACAGAAATGCCAACCTTCTAGCCCCTGATGCTGTTGTACCCTCCAAATACTTCCCCAAGCCCTTCAGCTATTTTCAAAGACAGAAAGACAAAGCTGAAGCTGAATAGGAAAAAGTAACTAAAGCAAAGACAGCTGATAAAGCAGACAAGAAGGGAAAGAAGATAGCTAGACTAGAAGACAAACCTGCAAAAAAATTTAAGGGCAGGTGGATTGTGATAAGGTAACTTGAAACTTGAAAAGTTTCAGGTTCTGCTTATAGGGCTAAGGGATGTGACATTTTGTTTAATACACAAACATTATAATTCCTTATATGCTAAATGAAATATCAGTTGTTGTGATTATGATTTTTCTGATTTATGCTGTGATAATATTGTTGTATATGTAGCATAAGTATGTTAGTGTATACATTGGTATAGGTTTTTTACTTCTTCAAATAAGGGGAGATTGTTGAGTGCATTGATCCCAATGTCCTGGATTTGAAGAAGGCCTAGTAAATAATGTATACACATGTGGTGATATAAATTATGCTCAAGTTTAATGATTGCAGGTTGTCCTATAACATTGATGGGACAGGTAGCCTAAGTGACTAAGTCAGGTAAAACACTTACCAAAGTTGTGGATTGACAGATATCTGTCTAAGTCCACACGCATTGAGTGAAGGCTACTCTCTCAACGGTAGATGGCTTATAACACTGAGTGGAGCTTATATAGTCAAAGCCAAAGTAATGGCAGGCTGGAAATATGGCTCAGTACACAGGCGTTGAGTGAAGTTAACTCACTCAACGCCATATAACAAAAGGCTGCGAGATAGGCTAATACTGTAATAGCCTAAGTAGAAGTGAGCAGAAAAGTGGTTAAGTCCACATGCATTGAGTGTAGCTCACTCACTCAACGCCATAGCTTCACAATCGTTGAGTATAACTTAGTCAGTCAACACCACAGGAAAACTGTGAATATTTACTAAGTCCACGGGCGTTGAGTGAGGCAAGCTCACTCAACGCCATGTGATATTGCGTCGACTAATTCTCAAAGGAAGTGTTCTTCTTGACATAGAAATTTGACTAAGTCTAAATGCGTTGAGTGTAGCTCACTCACTTAACGCCAGATAACAGAAGTGTCTGTTAAGTAGTTTGGCATTGAGTGGAGCTTACTCACTCAATGCCAAGAAGCAGGAAAATTAGCTAAGGCAAAAACATTGAGTGAGGTGTGCTCACTCAATGCTCTCAATACCTGAATTACAGAATGCATAGACTAAGGCACAAGACGCTGAGTGAGGTTTTCTCACTCAATGCTCTCAATGCCATACATGCAAAAAAGGCTGCAGAAATGGCTAAGGCAAAAAGCGTTGAGTGAGGCTTGCTCACTCAATGCTGTCAACGCCTAGTTTGACAGAATTCTATCTAAGTACTTTGGAGTTGAGTGAAGCTCATTCACTCAACGCCTATTCTACTGATGCTTGATTTTTGACTAAGTCCATAGGTGCTGACGTCAGTAAGTCAACAAGTCAACCTTATTCAAATTGTTAGCAACAAAGCTACAGTACATGACAAAAGGCGTCGCAGACCTACAGTATGACAGTTAGACGTTAAAGCAAGGATGCAGCTGGCATTAAATGTGTGGGGCCCACTGTTAAAAGAATCATTGAGCTGCATTCAATAAAAGGATAAGCCTTTTACGAAAAAGGCAGCTGTTGAGATAGTTCTTCTTCATCACCATTATTACTGTGAAGAGAAGAACAAAGAGCAAAATGACTGGAGGTCTAAAGGCTCAATAAGTTAGCTGTTTGTCTTGATCTTCGACTACAACAATAATAGAGAAAGTCTCTGAAGAGGAAAAAAAGTTAGCTGGTGTTATTTTCCATCTGCACCAGTAGGTTCTTCATAGATCCAGCAGCATAACACTGAAGAACATCTGTTGGAGGATGTGAAGAAGAAGTTAGGGCTGAACATCCTAAGCCCAGGAAAGAAAGAAAAGGCAGATCTGTTTTCTTCTAGTTACTTCCAACACAATCTAAAACAAGCTATGTATCCTTATTACTGTGAAGTAGTTGAGCTGAGAATCCTTCAGCTCAGTTAGCAGGTAGTTTTGCTGCAGTTACTTCTCAGTTCTAATAGGAAGAATCCCTGGTGCTGTGAAGAAGAAGTTAGGACTGAGTATATCTCAGTTCAAGTAAAGGTAGACTCAGGGAATACATAACTAGAGTCAAAGTTGGGCTGAGTCTATCTAAGTCAAGGTAGATTGGCACAGAGAAATTTCTTTTGTGTCCAATCAAGACTCACCAACCCACTTCCATCTTGTAGGATCCTCTTGGATCTGAGTGGTAGGAGCAAGTATGTTCTAAGGTAGGATCTTTTGGATCTGAGGTAGGGATATCCTCCAAGCCTGAGTGTAGGGCCTTTGGCCTGAGGTAGGTTATCAGCTAATCACTGAGTTGTAGGCCCTTGTGGCTGAGCTGTAGGTCTTGGAGGAGACTGAGAGATCTTGAGGGATCTGTGATGGAGCAACGATGGATGGAGCCGAAATTGATGGAGCCACGGTTGGAGCCGACATGGACGATGATCTGGAGCCGCCTCTACTTAAGGATGTGCGCCGCAACGACAAATCGGCACGACATCACGTGGACATTCGCCGCAACCACGCTCGCTACAATCTGCTCCCGAGGCCACCGCCATCGTCTTAATCTGTTGCGAACTTTATTTTTCCTGCACTTTATAATTAGTTTTTATTGCCCGTTGGCTATTTTAATTTGTACGGTCCAGATGAGACCTAATGTGTTATGATAGGGTTGTAATCCTATGGGAGTATATATACTCCTAAACTTTGATTTTATGATAGCTGATTTTTTTGGACAAGAAAAAAAAGACTGCATTTCGTGCTTCTCTCTCCCCCTAGGGCTCGGCCCGAACTGTGCAGCGCGACGCTGCCGCCGCCCGTCTGCTCGGCGTGTGACTCGCCGCCCCTTCGCCGGTCGGAGAGATTCCGGCCAAGTAGCCCCATCCCAATCTGCTACTTCCACGCCACCCGTGTGCTGCTGCTGCTCCGCCTCCTCCAAGCCGCCATCTCCCCAACATCGGTTTCCCGAGCTACTGTAAGGCCGACCCCCCCTTTCCTCCGGGAAATCTCCCCGTGGTGTGAACTCCAGTAGATTGTGCCTCATCCTCCGCTCATGAACACAGTGGTGATTCCGTCGGCGTGTTCCCTATGCCTCCTACTTCTTCACTTTTGGGTAACGAATTTCTTCCTCCCCCCTTTTGAGTTATTTCTTCTACTCTCGTGTCGTTTTCGGAGGAGAACACTTGGTGTGATTTTTTTTTGGAAAGGTGAAACTTCGCCACAATGCTCAAGCCGCTTGATTGCTTCAAGCCATTTAATTTTGTTTGAACGGAATTTTGGGAGCCAACCCGACCCCTTTCGGAACGAACTTTGGTCAAAGTACTCTTGGATTAATCTTGTTCGGATTTGGGAGCCAACCCGACCCCTTCTCGATCGCTCTTTGGTCAGAGTACTCTTGGATTTAATTTTGTTTGTTTGATTGTGGATGTTTGTGTTGGGTTAACGGGTACTCGACGTGTGTTGTCTCGGTAGCCTGCATCATTTTTGGTATCAGAGGGAGGTTGGCCAAATGTCCTAATTTGGACCGGTCCGCTCTAGGTCACTTGCGCACAAAAAGATTTTCTAAAGCATCATTTACAAAAAAAAAGAGGTATATATATTTTGGCGACACAAAAATTATTTTTCTACGCTTTGCATGCCCACTAGATCCGGTCACGAGTATCACACTAATTCCGTACACGAGTATCACACATCCTCGTCAAGTATGTCTGAGGAACGACACCCAAATCAAAACCACACTCCGGTGGATGAACTTTGTTTTGAAATGACTCAACAATTGGGGGAACTTCGGGAAATGATGGCCCAACTTTTGGCCAACCAAACCCCCTCACCGCCTAGGGGTTATAGGCCACCCAACCGTCACCACCTCCACCACAAGGATGACAACCGGGATGATTTGTCTCCATGCGCCCGTCCACAACATTGGCGTCCCGAACGGGAAGTTGACCTTACCCGCGCCATTAAAATTAATGCCCCCACCTACGACGGTCTAGGAGAGCCCCAAGTCTTCCTGAATTGGGTGTTAGACATGGAGTGCTACTACGAGTGACATCACTTGACGGACCCGCAAAAGGTCCATGTAGCACGGATGAAGCTAACGGGGAGGGCCAAAATATTCTGGCTAAATGAGGAGCGACGCTTTGGAACCGTTGACGACGTCCCTCCAATCGGTTGGGACGTAATGAAAAATCTCTTGAAATACCAGTACGTCCCCGCTTATCATCGCACCCAGATGTTTGATGAATTGGCATCCCTTCGCCAAGGTGATCGATCCGTCGCCGAATATATGGGCAATCTGAAGTACAAGATGGTCCGTTGTGAGGTCCAGGAGATGCCCGAGGTCACCTTATCTAGGTTTCGTAAGGGTCTGAGTTACGATATCCAAAATAAACTGTTGCGTTATGGCCACATGGACCTAAATACTACATTTAATGCCGCCCTTGATATCGATAAGCATATCGCCTTCAAGTCCAAGTCCAAGCATAGCTCCTATAAGGGCAAGGCCACGACCACCACCTCCACCACCACCTACAAGGATAAGGGTAAATTTAAAACCCGGGATTCCTCCAACATTGTCATCACCGCTAGAGATGCTAGAAACCCGACCGGGGAATGCATTCCCGTAGAGAAAATTAGTAAAGACAAGGCTATGCGTTATCAGTGCGGAGTAACCGACCACTATGCCTTCGAGTGCCCTACCAAAACTCGGACCTTAGCATTAGTGGAGCCTACGGAAGACATACCCGACTATGTATACGAGGCTAAGAATGAGTCCGACTTAGACGGCATACCTAGTGATTTGGAGGACGATTCACGTTTGATGGTCATGCGTTGTATTCTCACTACACCTCGCTCTCTTAATGATTGTAATCAGACCAACATCTTTTCTTTAATATTTAAGAGTGGCGAGATATTATGTAAGTTGATTATAGATAGTGGTAGCTGCATGAACGTAGTTTTTGAAGCTGTGATTTCTCGTATGTCGTTGGTTACGGTGCCCCACCCTACACCCTATCAGGTAGCATGGGTAAATAAGATGTCCCTACCGGTCACCAAGGGGTGTTTGGTTCCCCTTTCGGTCAAGTCTTATACGGACTAGATCTGGTGCGATGTCATCTCTATGGATGCGTGTCATGTCCTTTTGGGATGCCCATGGCTTTATGATCGAGACGTCACTCATCATGGGCGAGCCAACACGTATGAGTTTCAGCACAAGGGGAAGAAGGTCACTCTAAAATCTACTCCACCCAAGGAACCGTCTAGCTCCTCGAAGGACACTACCATTCTGGTTGAGCGGAAGACGTTGAGTTTGCTAGGACGACAAGAATTCACGCGAGAGTCATTTATTGGCGGAGTTATGTATGCGCTAGTTTGCTTGTTGGCCACAGATGAGACTGTAGACTTTGGGAATTTACCCGTAGAATTGAGGGAGTTGTTGGAAGAGTATAAGGACGTCTAACCGGACGAATTACCTTCGAAGTTGCCACCAGTGCGTGATAGTCAGCACGCCATAGATTTGGTTCCAGGTTCATCCCTACCAAACCTCCCTCATTACCGTCTGAACCCCGCCGCCCACCAAGAATTACAAACCCAGATCTCAGACCTTCTACTGAAGGGATTTATTAGATATAGCGTGAGCCCATGTGAAGTTCCAGCCTTGCTTGCTCCCAAGAAGGATGGGACGTGGAGGATGTGCGTTGATAGCCGTGCTATCAACAAGATCACAGTAAAGTACCATTTCCCTATTCCCCGATTAGATGACTTATTGCATCTATTAGCGGGAGCCACGATTTTTTAGAAGTTGGATCTTAGGAGTGGCTACCACCAGATTCAGATTCGGGAAGGGGACGAATGAAAGACGACCTTCAAATCGAAAGATGGGCTGTATGAATGGTTGGTCATGCCATTTGGGATATCGAACGCGCCCAGTACGTTTTCTCGCATGATGACCCATATCTTCAGACCCTACATAGGCCAATTTGTTGTTGTGTATTTCGATGACATCTTAGTCTATAACACATCTCTAGCTGATCATGCGTCTCACTTACGCCTCATATTCACTACCCTTCGTAAGGAGACCCTATATCTGAATCTCAAGAAATGTACCTTTAATGTGCGGTCGTTCAAATTTTTGGGGTATATTGTCAGCTCAGAGGGCATCCACGTCGACCCAAAAAAGGTCAAAGCCATCCGGGATTGGCCCGAGCCGTCCACCACCCGGGACGTGCGCAGTTTCAATTGTTTAGCTACCTTCTACCGCCGTTTTATTAGGGACTTTAATGGAATTATGGCTCCCATCACCGAATGCCTAAAGAAGGGCGAGTTTGTTTGGACAAAATCCGCGGCACATGCCTTCCTTTTGGTGAAAGATAAAATGACGGAAGCACCCGTACTTCGCCTACCCGATTTTAGTTTGGTCTTTGAGCTTGCGTGTGACGCATCCAGAGTAGGCATTGGGGGAGTCCTGAGCCAAGAGGGTCATCCGGTGGGGTATTTTAGCGAGAAATTGTCTGGCCCTAAATTAAATTACTCGAATTATGATAGGAAATTTTATGCTGTTATCCGATGCCTGCACCATTGGCACCACTACCTCCTCCCCAAGGAGTTTATTTTATTATCGGATCACGAAGCCTTACGTTTTATAAATTCCCAAACTAAAATAAGCCCCCGACATGCGAAATGGGTATCATTCCTTCAAGAGTACACCTTTGTCCTGAAACACCTTAAGGGTACCCAGAATCGCGTAGCTGACTCCCTTAGTCGCGTTTATTTATTGTTGACCATGATGAGGTAAAGGTCATAGGGTTTGAGCGCATTAAAGAGGAGTATGCGAACTGCCCCGACTTTAGAGATATCTATCTAGCCACCCTTGACGAGTCCCCCACTACCATTTCGGTGTATTCCCTTCGGAATGGTTATCTTTTTCTGCATTCTAAGCTGTGTATTCCACGCTCTTCCCTTCACATTTTCATAGTGTGGGAATTGCATGGAGGTGGTCTTGGAGGTCACTTTGGATGCGATAAGACTATTACACTAGTTGAAGATAAATTCTATTGGCCACACCTTAAGTCCCTCGTTACTAAGATCATTAAAAGCTTTCGCATGTGTCAATTAGCCAAGGGGAATAAGACCAATGTGGGGCTATATACTCCCATACCGATCCCTTCCATTCCTTGGGAAGATGTTAGTATGGATTTCGTGTTGGGTCTGCCACCTACGATGTGGAGACATGACTCCATCCTTGTGGTGGTAGACCGCTTCTCCAAGATGGCCTTCTTTATTCCCTGTAGCAAGCCTAGCGAGGCCTCCCACATGCCAAGCTATTTTTCAAGGAGTTTGTTAGCCATAGGGGAGTGCCGAAGACCATTGTCTCGGATCGTGACGTTCAATTCACGAGTTACTTTTGGAAGACGTTATGGACACTCTTGGGTACCAAGCTCCTGTTTTCGACAGCCTACCATCCACAAACGGATGGCCAAACGAAAGTCGTCAATATAAGTTTGGTATCTTTGCTACGTTGCCTGGTGGGCAATCACAAAGGCACATGGGATTTGATCCTTCCACATGCACAACTAGCGTATAACAACTCTAAGAATCGATCTACGAGATTATCGCCTAATGAAATTGTGCATGGATACAAGGCTCCCGTGCCGCTTGATTTAGTACCAATACCGCCCACTTATAAAACGAGCCACTTTGCTCAAACATTCACCCAACACGTTCATGATTTGCACACGCATATTCAAGAAAAGTTAGCTAATCAATATGAGTCTTACCGGTCACATGCCAATTTGCAAAGGCGTCCTTCTACTTTTAATGTTGGCGATCGAGTTTTGGTCCGTTTAATTCCGGAGCGGTTACATTTGGGCACCATTAAAAAGTTGGAACCTAGGAGATTCGATCCCTTCAATATTATTAAATGTTTGGGTAACAATGCAGTGGTTTTGGATTTGCCGGTTGATTGGGGAGTTTCCCCTACGTTTAATGTTTCTAACATAACACCATATGTTTCTCCTCTTCCACATAACCCCCCTTCGTCTACATCCTCTATTCCTTCTTAGTCTCATGGGGTAGGGAGTGAGTGGGGACACACAGTCACAGATCCTACTGTATTTACATCGGTTGATGATGACACTGTTTTACCTGATGTTCATACTAATCCATTTCCCAGTTTTTCCCAGTCTCTTGTCCTACCTGACAGTATTGCCGCAGATGAAGTCCTCTCCTCCAATGAGGGTGATACGCGCCACTTTATAGTCCATTGGCGTGACCGCCCTACCTCTGATGACTCGTGGGTGACCGAGGCGGAGTTACTCCGCTTGGATGCTGATCTCCTCCACCGCTACCTGTCGGGCCACTCATCGGTGATGAGTGCTTTCGAGCGGGGGAGAATTGATGGAGCAACGGCGGATGGAGCCGAAATTGATGGAGCCACGGTTGGAGCCGACGTGGACGATGATCTGGAGCCGTCTCTACTTAAGAATGTGCGCCGCAACGACAAATCGGCATGACATCACGTGGACATTCTCCGCAACCACGCTCGCTAGAATCTACGCCCGCGGCCACCGCCATCGTCTTAATCTGTTGCGAACTTTATTTTTCCCGCACTTTATAATAAGTTTTAATTTCCTGTTGGTTATTTTAATTTGTACGGTCCAGATGAGACCTAATGTGTTATGATATGGTTGTAATCCTATGGGAGTATATATACTCCTAAACATTGATTTTATGATAGCTGATTTTTTTGGACACGAAAAAAAAGGACTACATTCCATGCTTCTCTCTCTCCCTAGGGCTCGGCCCAAACTGTGCAGCGCGACGCTGCCTCCGCCCGTCCGCTCGGCGTGTGAATCGCCGCCCCTTCGCCGGTCAGAGCGATTCCGGCCAAGTAGCCCAATCCCGATCCGCTAATTCCACGCCGCCCGTGTGCTGCTGCCACTCCGCTGCCATCTCCCCAACATCGGTTTCTCGAGCCGCTGCAAGGCCGACCCCCCCTTCATCCGGGAAATCTCCCCGTAGTTGAACTCCAGTGGATCACGCCTCTTCCTCCGCTCGTGAACACGGTGGTGATTCCATCGACGTGTTCCCTACGCCTCCTACTTCTTCACTTTTGGGTAACAAATTTCTTCCTCCCCCCTTTTGAGTGATTTCTTTTACTCTCGTTTCATTTTGGGAGGAGAACACTTGGTGTGATTTTTTTTGGAAACGTGAAACTTCGCCGCAATGCTCAAACCGCTTGATTGCTTCAAGTCATTTAATTTTGTTTGAACGGAATTTTGGGAGCCAACCCGACCCCTTTCGGAATGAACTTTGGTCGGAGTACTCTTGGATTAATCCTGTTTGGATTTGGGAGCCAACCTTACCCCTTCTCGATCGCTCTTTGGTCGGAGTACTCTTGGATTTAATTTTGTGTGTTTGCTTGTGGATTTTTGTGTTGGGTAAACGGGTAATTGACGTGTGTTGTCTCGGTAGCCTGCATTAATCTGAGGTGTATGCTCTTTGGAGCAAAGTTTTGGAGAAGTGCCTAGTACAATAAGATAGTTGGATAGATGGGAGGGAAAGTTGATGTACCCTTATTAGGGGAACCACTATAAATTTTGTGTGCTTTGTGTGTTTTATTTGTGTTGGTTTTATTGCAGGTTGCATATCATGAAAGCAGAATATAATCAACTAATAAAGCATCCAACCAAAGGGAAATATAAGATAATCACTAAGGACTAAGAAACCTATTCACCCCCCTCTAGGTGATTTAGCTATCCTTGAAATCAAAGACTTTCATAACCCGCCACCACCGGCGAGTGGTGTCATAGTTGGAATGTTGGAAGAATTCAAGAGGGAGGTTCTGCATACCAAACATCTGACATTCTCCTTGAGAAGCGAGTGGATGAAACCTTCTGTCCCGTTGCTCGCTGTCCCATCTCTAGGCGAGAATGCCCCAGGTAAGTGATCTTGGAAGGAAGTGCCGTCTGAGAGCGACAAAAGGGATCTTGCCGGGCGAGAGCGGTTCCCCAGTCAAGCGAGTGTTCATAGAATTAGTGAGATAGTGGTGCGAGATGGGACTCTCCCGATGGGGGGGGGAGCCCTTTTAGCGAGTTGACCATCTCAGACCCAGTTTTAGAGGGGTTCAAGGAGCCAAAGATGTCTTACTATATGAGTGAAGATGATCTGGTGCATCATGTCCAGTGGTTCGAGGATGTTGTTTCAAGCCAGTAGATGTCTGACGCTTTCAAGTGTCGACTTTTCACCATCAACCTAAAGGAGAAGTCTAGGGACAAGTTCCACCAGCTTCCCACAAGCTCAATATATTCATTTGAGGACCTGGGCTATGGGTTACTCTCGAGGTTATCGACATCGAAAAGAGGAAGAAGGGAGCGAAGTTCCTTTTTGTGATCAAGTAGGGTCCAGAGGAGATGTTGGGGAGTTATGTAGATATGTTCCAAGAGAAGATCCTTTTATTCTAAGAGGTACCAAGGTACACCCTGATTCATACCATTATGCTTGGGTTGTTGCAAGGATTCTTTAGTATGGAGCTGAAGAGGGAGCCTCCTTTATCCTTCAAAGAATTGATGGAGAGGGCGACAAAGGAGAAAGAGGAAGAATCAGCAAATCCGACATTTTCCAAGAAGCTGGCCAAGTTGGTGGAGGATGAGATGAAGGAGCAGGGAACAAACAAGCAGTAAGGAGCTAGGAGGAGAGAAGAGCCCAAGAGTCAGGGGTTCTAGGGGCTGCAAAAAGGTTGGGGGTATCAGGAGCCAAACAACCGGCTGACCTGGACACCCTAGGGGACCTGCTCTGGGGAAAGGGATAGGGTTTCATAGCAAGGAGAATTACCGTAGAGTTCAAGGGAGGTTCAACCCTCCGGGGTGGAGACATGGCCAGAGGCTGCCCCTCCCACTGCAACAGTAAGCGATGGAGATCGCCCAAGGAAGAGGAATAAGAAGGGAGAATGGAAGAGGAGGAAAAGGAGGGGTAGGGTGGCGTTGCCATATTGTGACTTCCACCAGGAGGAAGGTCATGCAACGACCACCTACCCGGAGTTTCTGGAAATGAGAAGAGCAAGAGGTATGGCACCGCAGCAACCGCTGGTGCAGATTGAAGAAGTCTTGCTTAGATAATATGTAGAGGATATATGAGAGGACCAGATGGATGTAGGGTCCAAAGGAGGCATTGGGGTGATCCATGAAGGAGGTGGGATCGAGGCCACCTACAAGAGGAGCTTCCATACCATGTTCATAAGGAGCGTCACTTCGACCTCCTAGAACCCACCCCTAGAAGAGAAGATAACTTTATCATCAAAGGATATGTCAAATTATGAGGATCTATTCTGCAATGCCTTGGTGATCCAGACGATGATCGAGAATTTCATGGTCTCCCGGATTCTAGTCGATAATGGGAGCTCGGTGAACGTGATCTTCAAGATGACCTTTGATGCAATGAAGGTGGAGGCAAGATGGGTGGTGGCCCCAGATGGGCCATTGTTTAGATTTTTTGTAGAAAAGAAAGAAGTCAAGGGAGGAGTTGGGCTTTATGTAATGCTGGGGGGGGGGGGGTATCGAGGAACTACTAGTTAAACATCATTGATGCTCCGAGCAGCTACACCACCATTTTAGGCGTCCCCTCATCAACGCATTCCGCTGTGTTCTGTCATCACTCAGTCAGTGCCTCAAGTTCAACAACGGGGGAGTTCAGGTCCATATCAGAGGGGATCCTAAGGTGGCAAGGTAATGTTATGCGACAACCATTAACACTATTTCTTGGATGGAAGAAGCCGAGGAGATCGGAAGGGAGTTGGAAGTGCAAGTAGGGCCAGGAAGTGATATTGAGGGAGTTGGGAAAGAGACAATAAGGGAGTTAACAATGCATAGAGAGGAGAGATAGAGATAGGAGATGGTAGGAGAAGTGGAGATCCACACCCAGGAGGGAGGGGGAGAAGTGCTGCGGGAGAGTAGGACCCGGGAGATGTAATTTGAATAGGCAAAGGAAGATAAGACACTCATATAAGGGAGAGGGCAGGGGAAAATGGGAGGAGCAGTCTAGGCTAGAAGCAGTAGAAGAGGTTGTGGAGATGGAGGTCCTCACCAGGGTAGAGAGGATAGAGAAGGTGCGAATCAATAGAGGATTGAGCCCAGGAGATCAGGAGCAGGTACTGTAGTGCATCTAGAGCAACGTAGACAACTTTGTGTGGAGCGTGGCGGACATGCCTGATATCGACACAGACGTGGAATGCTACCGACTGAACCTTGACCCAAAAACATACCCCATTTGCCAAAAGATGAGGACCATCAACATCAAGATGGAGGAGCCCATCCGGGAGCAGGTGGAGAAGCTCCTTAAAGCAGGTTATCATCAAATTAGGATGCACCCACCTGACATCAAGGATGTCTCCTTCATCACGAGGGAGGGATGCTATAGTGACAAGATGATTGTTGGGTACATTAGACACAATGTACTTGATTTGAAGAAGCCCTTTAAATTCAAAGATATACACAAAATATGTATTTGATGTATACTTCAGTTCATGCTTGCAGGTTGCCTTTGTCATAATGATTTTACAGGTGGTCCAAGTCACATGGACAGGTGGACTCAAGTAGCTGACTAGAAAGTGATGAAAATTGTCAAAGTACAAAAGCGTCGAGTAAAGTCAGCATAGTGCTGAGTAAAGTCAGCACAGTCAACATCTAGCAACTTGCGGTGCAGAAAATTGGCTAAGTACAAAAGTGTCGACACACTTCAACTATGTTGACACCTTTGCAGAAGCTGTGTTGAGTCTAAGTCAACTGTGTCGAGACAAGTCAGCTAACTCGACACATAGAAGATTCAAGACAGCTATGTCGAGACAAGTCAGCTAACTCGACATATAGAAGATTCAAGACAGCTGTGTTGAGACAAGTCAGCTAACTCGACACTTTAAAGCAGAAGATGGTAGTGTCGAGATAATACAACTGTCTTGACACAAAGGAGGCTGAAAATTATACTAAGTAAAATAGTGTCGAGACAAATCAACTGTCTCGACACAATGAAGAATTAAAGCATAGAAATGTCAACACTAGATAGACAGTTGTGTCGAGACAATTCAACTATCTCAACACAAAGCAGAATTAAAGATGTCGACACAGATGACAGTGGTGTCGAGACAAGTCAATTGTGTCAACACTTTCAAGTTCAGATGAAAATTCTTCTAAGTAAAATTGTGTCGAGATTACTAAGATGTCTCGACACAAGTGTCGAGACACTTTGAACATCTCGACACTTATGTTTGTGAATATGTGCAGAGTCAACACAGAAGTGCCAGGACATGTCAGAACTGTCACATCAGCTACAGTAATGTGATATTTCAACAAAAACGGTTTAAGGGAGAATTTGAAGTATGATGTCAGATGCTGATGTCATCATTTAGAAACCAGCCATCCACAAAGGCTATAAATAGAGGGGTTGTCATCATAGAGGAAGCAATTTCAACAATTCAACAAACTCTGAAATTCTTATTCTAATTTCTCACAAGCCAACGGGAGACTATAATCCCGAGAAGGAGGAAGAAGACAAAGGTCTTTAAGAAAATTTCCAGATCCTTTTATAAAGTTGATCTGAATATTAAGGTGTATCTGATCTACAATTTCTTCAAGGAAATCAAGCCGATCAACATCAAAAAGATTGCAGATTCAAAGAAGTATCTTTTTAGCCAGTCAATTTATCAAGAAGAAATCCATTGCCGCTAAATTGAAGAATCTGTGTTATCAGATAAGTCAGATTACAGAATTTCTATTTTCTAAAGATTACTTTTTCTATTTTACCTCTTAATTTTGTAAGTTCTCCTTGAGATCTGAGTGGGTAGGAGATCTAATCTCTGAGTTGTAAGCCTATTTTATAAAGGCTGAGGTAGGGTTCTTGAGGGACATGAGGTAGGTGATTTTAGTTGATCACTGAGGTTTAAGCCTGATTTATAAAGGCCGAGGTAGGGTTTTGAGGAACCTGAGGAAGGAGGTTGAGAGAATCTCTGAGGTAGGAGCTGTTGGTTTAAGTATAGGTTTCTTAACAGAAATTGAGCCTATAGGATCTTTGGATTTGAGTTGAAGAGAAGGAGCTATAACCATATCTAGCATATTGCTAGTGAGGAAGAAGAGGGAAAGTGGATGTACCCTAGATAGGGGAACCACTATAAATTCTTTTTGTGCTGTGTGCTGTGATTTGCTTTTACTTGTGCCGTGATCTGAAATTTGCAAGTGCTGAGTTCAGATGTTCAATTGTGCAGAGTTATTGTGAAGCTAATCTTTTAAGTAAATTAACTGCTGAACATTATTTCTACAAAATAGTTAAGTGACAAAGAATTGAAAAAGTATTTAAAAAAGACACATATTCACCCCTAGGTGCTTATCTACCCATAGGATTAACTTTCAAGTGATATCAGAGGGAGCTTATTCAAGAAATACCTAATTGTCTAAAAAAGATCCAAAGGCTATTAGAGAAATATCTGATCTTAAGGCTTCTGAATCTCATAGAGAACTCAATTATATGAAACTGCCTATATGTACTGAGGATAAGTATGCTATATCGAAGCAGAGAGTGAGATTGTTTATGAAAGCCTCAGATCTAAGAATCTTTGTCACTATACAAGAAGGACCATATGTACCAATGAAGATATCAGTCTTAGATGCAAATGTTCAAACCGCCAAGAAACTGTCAGAAATGACAAAGGATGAGGTGGTTCTTGCCACCATGGACAAAAGAGCACAAAATATAATAGTCAGTGCAATATACAATTCAACCTTTCAGAATCTTGTGCACTGTAAAACATCCAAGGAGATATGAGACACTCTCATAGTCTACATACAAGACACATAAGAAGTAAGAGATGATATAAAATCTCTCCTCAACTAGCAGTATGAGGCATTCAGACAAGGAAAGACTGATTCTATAGAACAATATTATGAAAAGTTCTTTAGAATAGTAAATGACTTAAAAACTATGACAGAGATTTCTCAAATTATGAGCTGAATGGAAAATTTCTGAGATCCCTAAAGAAAGAATGGGACATCAAGATTTGTGATGTAAGAGAAATGGGGAATCTAAGAAATATATCACCCCAAGACTTTTATGGGAAGCTATTGTCACATGAACTTCAGCTAAATTCTAGAAAAGCTGAAGCATAATTTGCCATAAGTTCAACACAGACTAAATCTGTGGCCTTCAAAGCGGATACTTCTAAGAAAGTTAGAAGAGAAATCCAATCATCACCAAGAAGGGATGAAGATGCAGACAACACTCGAACCTATACTTCATCAAAAGAATTATCAGATGATGAATTGACACTGTTTACCAGTCAATTCAAGAAAATGATGAGAAAAAGGAAGCATTGGAATAAGAAGAAATCTACTGGATCTAGTTCTAGTAAAAGCAAAGACAAATACAGAGACAAATCTATGGTCAGGTATGATTCTCATCAGAATAAACAATTTAAGACTGACATTATTTGCTTTTGCTGTAACAGGTCTGGGCATGTCATTACTGACTGTCTAGTAAAAAGAAAGGAGAACAAAAAGTCAAAAGAAAAGAAGTTCTATAAAGACAAAAAAATCAGAAAAGGGTTTGATGGCAAAGAAATCAAAGACCTTATCTGATAGTGATACTGATTCAACTGAATCTGAAGAAGAACTTGCTGGACTGTTCTCCTATTAAGAAGAATTCATCAGAGAGGCCATATACAAGGGTAAAAGCTCCACAACTTCATCACACTATGGTGATTCTGAAGAAGATATGGAGGTCAATTTGATGGCACTATCTGATGATCCAGAAACAGAAATTCTTGACTGTCAGGATACTCAGGTAATCTATGACAATTCTAGTTATTCTAAAACTTCTGTATATGAGACTAGGGATGAGCTAGATTCATGTGACTCAAATCTTGATTCACATAAGTCTAACTCTGAGACTGAACTGCAGCAACTCATAGTCAAATTTGGAAAACTGTTTGAATCTCTAGTAAATAGCAAGAAGCTTGTCAAAGTATAAGCTATATAAATTGAATCACTTAAAGGTCTTGAGTATCTTCATAAGATGGATACTCAGAAGATTGGACTTCAAAGTTCTAAGTTGTCAACACTGACTAAGATCATTGATGAGCAAATCATATTGCTAAAGCAAAAGGATGTAACCATTCAGGAGCTGGAACTCAAACTCCTGAATGAGAAAAGATTTGTACCACAATTTTCTAAACCAAAAACTGTGCTACATATTATAGATACCTTCTCATGAACACCTGGACGTGGTTTTTGGTATATTAAACCCAAGAGAAAAAGAGGCAAAAAGATGACAGGACAAAAGGGTCAGTCATTCCACAACTTGTTTTTCAGACTAAGGGAAAAGAAACCCAGAAGTCTGGACCAGTTGGACAAAGTTCATATGTGAATAGGAAAGTTATTCCTAATGTACCTGCTCTAAGGAGAACTGTTGTAACTGAGAGACAAAACAACCTTTTTTCTTCCAGTCAAAATACAACAGTCAAGTTTGTATATTCCTATATTAAGGAATGTCAGCACAAAGCTCCTTCTGTTCCTCCAAAGAGGAGGTATAACAGATATGAATGTTGGTGTTATGGAAAGGTGGGACACTTTGCCTTGGACTGTTGGTTCAATTATACTGTGTCTCATGTTCAGAAAAGGTATCCAGTTAAGAAATTTATAGGTGGTCTCAATGGAGCCACAACTAACAAGAACTTAGGACCCAAAACAATTTGGGTTCCTAAGGAAAAATAAATTATTATTTTGAAGGAATATCCAAGCACCAGAGATAGACCAATCTGGTACTTGAATAGTGAGTGTTCCAGACACTTGATTGGAACAAGAGGCAATTTGAGGGAATTTATCCCTATAAAGAATGAACCAAAGGTGATCTTTGGTGGAGCTGACAATGGAACTACCAAAGGTTATAGTAAGATCACAAATGGCTTAGTCACTTTCACCAAAGTAGCTTATGTGGAAGGGTTGCAACACAACCTTATAAGCATAAGACAACTTTGTGATCTTGGTAATGACACTTCATTCCATTAGGATGAGTGCCTAATAAAGAAATCAAGTGACCAAGAGGTCATATTGACATGCACTAGATGTGAGAATGTGTATTATTTGAATTTTCTTTGTTTAAAGTCAGACTCAACCTTATGTCTAGTTGCAAATGAAAAAGTATCACAGTATGTCAAATGACACAAGTGGCTAGCTCATTTAAACTACAAGACCATAGTTAAACTTTACAGTAAAGAGCTAGTTAGGAATGGCCATAACATTAAATGCTCTAAGGAGAGCATTTGCTCTGCATGCCAAAAAGGCAAGCAGAGAAAAGCTTCATTCAAAAGTATTGAATCCAAAGACTCAGTGAGGTGTTTATACCTCTTGCATATGGAATTGTTTGGTAAAATTCTTGTTCATAGTTTGGAAAGGAGAGTCTAGACTTTTGTGATTGTAGATGATTATTCAAGATTTACTTGGGTTTTCTTTCTAAGGAAAAAGTCTGAAACTCCTGATGTCTTCAAGAGGAGAGCATTTGCTCTGCATGCCAAAAAGGCAAGCAGAGAAAAGCTTCATTCAAAAGTATTGAATCCAAAGACTCAGTGAGGTGTTTATACCTCTTGCATATGGACTTGTTCGGTAAAATTCTAGTTCATAGTTTGGAAAGGAGAGTCTAGACTTTTGTGATTGTAGATGATTATTCAAGATTTACTTGAGTTTTCTTTCTAAGGAAAAAGTGTGAAACTCCTGATGTCTTCAAGACATTTGTCAAACAAATTTAGAATGAATTGAACTGTTCTATGGTCAGAATCAGAAGTGATCATGGAACTGAATTTCAATCTGAATATATGACAAAGTTTTGTGAAGAACTTGAGATTCAGCAGAAGTTTTCCTCACCAAGAACACCCCAACAAAATGGAATTGCTGAGAGAAAGAACATGACTCTCATTGAAGGTAGAGGAATCATGCTGAGTGATTCTTCTCTCCAAGAATATTTCTGGGCTGAAGCTATTAACACAACATGCCATGTACTTAATAGAGCTTCAATCAACAAAATGTTGAATAAAACTCCTTATGAACTAATGAAGGGAAGAAAACCAAACTTGGTCTATTTCAGAATCTTTGGATGTAGATGTTTTGTCCTAAATAATGGGAAAACATACATATCTAAGTTTACTGAGAAGTCATATGATGACATATTTGTTGGTTATAGTAACCACAGTAAGAACTATAGAGTCTACAACTTGAGGGATCAAGTTGTGGAGGAGTCTGTTCATGTTGTATTTGATGAAAGTTCAATGTTTTACAATGATAAGCCAGGTACATCAAGCACAATAGGAAAATATTTGAAGCTAAAGGAGCTGTCCATAGAAGATTCAAATCCTGCAAGCCAAAATATACAAGATGGAGTCAATATTATTGAAGAAGTGCTTGCACAGGAACAGTCAGGAGAAGAAACTCAACAACAAGATATAGCTAGTCTAAGAGAAGAAGTCACTTTACCTGTAGCTATCAGACATCTAAGAGATCATCCAAGGGAATTGATCATTGGAGATGCAGCTCAGGGAGTGATCACAAGAAACAAACATCACAATACTGTGATGTACTCAAGTTTTCTGTCTCAAACAAAATCAAAGAAATTTGAAGAAGCCAATATAGATCCATTTTCGATAGGTGCAATGTGGGAAGAATTGAACCCGTTCAAGAGATGCAATGTCTGGAAGCTGATTCCAAAACTAGATGACTGTAACATCATAGGAACTAAATGGATATACAGGAACAAACTGGATGAGAATGGTGTTATAGTCAGAAATAAGGCTAGACTGGTTGCAAAGGGCTATATATAAGAAGAGGGCATAAACTTTGATCAAACCTTTGCACCAGTGGCTAGATTGGAAGCTATAAGACTCTTCCTAGCATATTCAGCCTATAACGGATTCGAAGTTTACCAAATGGATGTGAAGTCAACCTTCCTAAATGGTAACCTTAAAGAAAAGGGTCTATTTTGAGCAACCCTCAGGTTTTGTTGATTCCACTAAACCTACTCATGTTTATTTGCTGTTAAGAGCTCTCTATGATTTAAAACAAGCCCCAAGGGCTTGGCATGAGACTCTGTCTAAGTTACTTCTGTAGAATAAATTTTTAAGAGGGAAAATAGACAAAATACTATTCCTAAGGGAAGTCAAAGACAAGACCATCTTAGTACAAATATATATTGATGACATTATATTTGGTTCTTTTGATGAGTCACTTTGCACTAGGTTTGCCATACTTATGCCAGGTAAATTTGAGATGAGTAGCATGGGTGAACTTAAGTTTTTCTTAGGTCTCCAAGTTAAGAAAACTATAGATGGACTTTTCATTAGTTAATCTAAGTTCACCAAGGAGTTAATCAAGAAGTATGACATGGAAACAACCACTTCCATGAGAACTCCTATGGGGTCTAGTATGTCTTTAGATAAGGATGATGCTGGAAAGCTAGTTGATATCATCTTGTATAGGGGCATAGTTGGATCACTGCGCTATCTAACATCTAGTTGACCAGACATAATGTATGCTACTTGTGTCTGTGCCAGGTATCAAGCATGCCCTTAAGAATCTCACTATACAGCAGTTAAAAGAATATTGAGATATCTAAAGGGCACACCTAATCATGACCTATGGTATCTGGGGAATAGTGATTTTGAACTAATAGGATTTTCAGATGCAGATTATATAGGATGTAAAAAAGACAGGAAAAGCACATCAGGCTCATGTCAATTCCTTGGAAGGAGGCTGGTGTCAAGGAGCAGCAAAAAGAAAACAAGTGTGGCAATATACACAGCTGAATTTGAGTCATTTCAGTTGGAAGTTGCTGTGTACAATTCCTTTGGATTCAGCATCAGTTATAAGATTACAACTTACAGCTAAGTAAAATTCCTTTATTTTGTGATTCTACTAGTGCTACTTCTATTGCAAACAATCCTGTGTCACATAGTAGAATAAAACATATTGAAATTAGATATCATTTTATTAGGGAGCATGTTGAAAATGAAGTTATTAGCTTAGAATTTTTCCAAAAAATAAACAAATTGCTGATATTTTTACTAAGCCCTTGGAAGAAGAGAAATTTAATTTCTTTAAATTTGAACTTAGAATATTGAATCTTGAGTAATTGATGCACATATAAAAAATGATATAAAATAAGAATAAGAATAATTAGCCAGTAATTAAGTTTACTCATTTAGATATCAAGGATAGACATCATAAATGTCAAAAATCTACAATTCAGAAAACAAAATTTTGACTAAGTCAAAATTGTGTCGAGACACCAAAGAATGCTTCTAAGAATGTGTTGAGACACAAGAAAGTGTGTCGACACTATATGTAGTAATGTGTCGAGACACAGGAAATTGTGTCGACACTACATAACTGCAAAGTGTCGAGACCCTAAGGTATGTGTCGAGACACATTAACCTTGTCTTGACTTGTGTCGACACATCTCGACAGACATCTTTACCTTGTATCGACACTAGGTATTTATCCAAAAATTTAGAATAATCTAAATGCAACGTGCCCTTTTGACTTCAGTGAAGATTTGACTATAAAAGGGGTGTGAGAGTAGAAGTCAACTACACTTTCTTTCTCTCTTAAACTTTTGATCCCTGAGTGTCGATACCTAGAATTATAATTAGTCGATACTCGTCAGTCCTTTCTCTCAATTCTAATGGCTCCTAAGAACGACGACAAAATCTTTGAAGGGTATGAACTCATGCGCCATGGTTTCGTCTCTACGCAAGAAGAAATTAGGAACGCCATTGACCTAATTAAAGAAGCAGGCTTGAATAATCTGCTCTCTGAACTGACAAAAATATGGAAATGAGAAGTATCCGAAGTCTTCTCTAATGCAAAACTGGATTCTAATTCAGCAAAGATTAAGTCTATAGTGAATAGAGCTAAAGTTAAAATCACAACCATGAGGTTGGCAAAGGTTTTTCAAATACCAAGAATCGATCAGGATGATGAAATAGACACCACCAGGACTACTGAAGCATTGGTGTGGTGTGGGTTGAATCCAACCACTAAGATTGGAAGCACCCTAAATAGAAAGGGTATGAATTCTCAAGGAAAATTCATGTCTGAAATAATTGGGAAAGTGTTGCTGTGTAAGAATGGAGCATATTACAGGATATTAACATTCATGTTTGAGCTGATGACAAGAGTAATTTTAAAAATTAAGACCAACTGGAGTAGAGTGGTCTTTGACAAAATTGCTGAAAGTATCCAAAAGCCTAACATGGGCAGAATTCTAAGTCTATACTTAGTTCATGCCATTCCAAATAGCCTCAACCTCAAGCTTGGATCAAAGATCAATTACATGAGGAGAATGTACATGAGGATACTGGCTAGGTGGGATAGAGTCTTATCCAAGGAATCACCTCTAGTTGATAAGGATAAAGAGAAAAAGAAGACGGCTGTAATTGTGAAAGAAGATTCTTCCAGTGAATCTGAAGAACAAGAAAGTTCTACCTCAACAAAATAGGATGATACAATAACTGAGAATTCTCCAAGGACCTCACCTAGAACTGGTGATCAGGTGTAGGGGGAGAATATATAAGAGAAGGATCTAATTGAGGGGGAGAACCTCAATGATCTGCAAGAAATTGAAATGGATATAGTAGATGCAATAATAATGGAAGTTGTATAAGAGCTGGAACTAACGAAGGTTTCTGATAAGGAAATGCCTGACAGAGAGTTGGAGGATGAAATTCCTAAGGAGACTGAATAAGAAATAATTCTGAATACTAATTTAGATGTCCAGGGGGAGATAACTACTACTCTAGAGGACCCTGTTCCTGATACTTAAGTTCTACAAGAAGAGACCTACTTGGAAAACATCAATGAAGAAGGTGCAATGGTTGAGAGGAAGTTTGAAAATCAGCCCCCAACTACTAAAACAACTAAAGAGACAGTATCTGTTGAGTTAGTTAGTTCTTTTGAATCAGAAGAGGAAGAAGCCTCACATATAAAGAAGACGAAAATAATTGAACTCAAAAAGAGAAGCAAAAGCTACAAGAAAACTATTCAGTCTTGCATAACTCATGCTCCCTTTGTGGATTTAAGTTCACTTATAGTTCAACTATAAATAATGCTTGATCAACAAAGAAATAAACTAGAAAAGTATGTGGATGAAAGCAACAAGGAGTTGCAATTTCAACTGGCCCAAGAAATCAAGTCCATTAGATTTGAGGTGAATCTATTGAAGAAAGATATGATAGATTTCTTTGAAAGAGGACCAAATACTGTAGTATACATTGCAAAACAGCAAGTAGAGTCACAGAAAGTTGAAAATGACATAACTATAAAACAAGGCAATGTCATGGAAAACCAAACAAAAATGAATGAAAATATGATAATTATGCATGATGAAACATTGGCAGAAATAAAGAAACAAACTACTGCTCTAGAAAACAAGATTACATCTACCTCCAAGGATATTGAAACACAGCTATCTACTCACTCTGCTTCTATGATTAAGGATATCAAGGCTTCTGAAAAATAATTAGATGAACATCTACTCAAAGTAAAGAATTCTTTAATATAAAGAATCAATTATCTGGATGGTTAAGTAAGATTTCACAAGAATGACTTAAGGGATCATGTTGAAAGAGAAGTCATAAAGGGGGAGAGAGTAATGATAAGGGAAAGCTCTGAACATGTTCCTTGGATCTTAAATAGCATCAGAGACACTTTAGGCCATCCTCCCCTATGGTATGATGGAGACCAAACTGCCGAGTCTGGTTATCAACCAACTCCTTTTGAGGCCATTCAAGCAGCTATACAAACCATGTACAATCCTCCACCACAAGTTCAGAATATAGTATGTGAGGAGGTGGAGATGACTGCATCTGCTTTGCTTAAGGAGAAAGAAGCTCAACTATTAAAGAAAAGATTTAGGGAACAGGCTGAAGCAAGGCAAGACTTTGAACAATGGATCCCAACCTCCAGATCCATTATCCTCACTGCATGGAAAGCAGTCAATAACAATGCTACTGACAGTGGAAAATGGTATACAGAGCAAGAGTGGGCTAAGCACATAAAGCAGCAGGAGGTCATCCAAAAATTCAGAAATGATTTAAAGGCAGGGAAGATCCCAGCTAATTCTGTTGAGCCTAGCAAGTACTTCCCCAAGCCTTTTATTATCATGAAAGACAGAGGCTCAAGCAAGAAGAAATTACTAAATCCAAGAATGCTAAGGGGAAGGAGAAAATGGCTGATTACAAAGTACCAGAATTCAAAGCTAAAATTCAATCTGGAAAATGCACTGTCATCAAGGAGCCAGAAGATTCTTAGTTTATTTTTCCTTTTCTGAAAAACTATGTAATTTGACTTTAAGAACATTGTATCAAAACTGAAAAAATGTAATCTTTGAACAAATTTAAATGAAAAATTTGATTACACTTGTGATATCTGTGTTATTACTGTCGTATTCCTTTGTAATTTGTTCAAGAATTTTTCTTATACATCATAATTAATATATTTTGGTATTGTGGTGTATATCATTGAATTGGGGTTATGACTTCTCTAAATAGTGGGAGATTGATGGGTACATTGGACATAATGTACTTGATTTGAAGAAGCCCTTTTAATTCAATGATATACACAAAATATGTATTTGATGTATACTTCAGTTCATACTTGCAGGTTGCCTATGTTATAATGATTTAATAGGTGGTCCAAGTCACATGGACAGGTGGACTCAAGTAGCTGACTAGAAAGTGAAGAAAATTATGTAAGTACAAAAGCGTCGAGTAAAATTAGCACAGTGTTGAGTAAAGTCAGCATAGTCAGCATCTATCAACTTACGGTGTAGAAAATTGACTAAGTAAAAAAGTGTCGACATACTTGAACTATGTCGACACCTTTGCAGAAGCTGTGTCGAGTCTAAGTCAGCTGTGTCGAGACAAGTCAGCTAACTCAACACATAGAAGATTCAAGACAGCTGTGTTGAGACAAGTCAGCTAACTCGACAGATTGAAGATTCAAGACAGCTGTGTCGAGATAAGTCACCTAACTCGACACTTTAAAGCTTAAGACGGTAGTATCGAGACAATACAACTTTCTCGATACAAAGGAGACTGAAAATTATACTAAGTAAAATAGTGTCGAGACAAATCAACTATCTCGACACAAAGAAGGATTAAAGCATAGAAGTGTTGACACCAGGGAGATAGTTGTGTCGAGATAATTCAACTATCTCGACACAAAGCAGAATTAAAGATGTTGACAAAAATGACAGTGGTGTCGAGACAAGTCAACTGTCTCAACACTTTTAAGTTCAGATGAAAATTCTTCTCAGTAAAATTGTGTCGAGACTGCTAAGATGTCTCGACACAAGTGTTGAGACACTTTGAACATCTCGACACTTATGTTTTTGAATATATGCAGAGTCAATGCAGAAGTGCCAGGACAAGTCAGAACTATCACATCAGCTACAGTAATGTGATATTTAAACAGAAATGGTATAAGGGAGAATTTGAAGTATGATGTCAGATGCTGATGTCATCATTTAGAAACCAACCATCCACGAAGGCTATAAATAGAGGGGTTGTCATCATAGAGGAAGTAATTTCAACAATTCAACAAACTCTGAAATTCTTATTCTAATTTCTCACAAGCCATGGGGAGACGACAATCCCGAGGAGTAAGAAGACGAAGGTCTTCAAGAAAATCTCCAGATCCTTTTATAAAGTTGATCTTAAGATTAAGGTGTATCTGTTTTACAATTTCTTCAAGAAAATCAAGCCGATCAACATCAAGAAGATTGCAGATTCAGAGAAGTATCTTTTCAGCAAGTTAGTTTATCAAGAAGAAATCCATGGCTATTGAATTGAAGAATCTGTGTTATCAGATAAGTCAGATTACAGAATTCCTATTTTCTGAAGATTACTTTTTCTATTTTACCTCTTAATTTTGTAAGTTCTCCTTGAGATCTGAGTGGGTAGGAGATCTAATCTCTGAGTTGTAAGCCTATTTTATAAAGGCTGAGATAGGGTTCTTGAGAGACCTGAGGTAGGTGATTTGAGTGGATCACTGAGTTGTAAGCCTGATTTATAAAGGCCGAGGTAGGGTTTTGAGGAACCTGAGGAAGGAGATTGGGAGAATCTCTGAGGTAGGACCTGCTGGTCTGAGTGTAGGTTTCTTAATAGAAACTGAGCCTATAGGATCTTTGGATCTGAGTTGAAGAGAAGTAGCTATACCATATCTAACACATTGCTAGTGAGGAAGTAGGGGGAAAGTGGATGTACCCTAGATAGGGGAACCACTATAAATTCTTTGTATGTTGTGTGCTGTGATTTGCTTTTACTTGTGCTGTGATCTGAAATTTGCAAGTGCTGAGTTTAGTGGTTCAATTATGCTGAGTTATTGTGAAGCTAATCTTTTAAGTAAATTAACTGCTGAACATTATTTCTGCAAAACATTTAAGTGACAAAGAATTGAAAATGTTTTTTTTAAAAACACTTATTCACCCCTTAGGTTATTATCTACCCATAGGATTAACTTTCAATGATGCCCTTCAGGCTGAAGAACATAGGAGCGGCATATCAAAGAATGATGGACCGATTTTTTCGGGAGCAGAGAGGGAGAAACCTGGAGGTATATGTATATGACCTCATGGTAAATAGTAAGGATGTAAGCTCCCATCTTCGGGACTTGTAGGAAACATTCACCACCAAACAAAAGTTCAAGATATAGCTTAACCCCCTTGAAGTGTCTTTAGAGCCAACAGAGGGAAGTTCCTTGGTCATCTCCTCACCCGACAAGGGGTGGAGCCCAATCCTAATAAGGTAAAGACCATAATGGAGCTAGGGTCACCGCGAAGCACCAAGGAAGTTCAGTACTTGACATGAAAGCTCGCCAGTTTGAGCAGGTTCCTCTCTCGGGCAGAGGAGAGGTTGAAAATCTTTATTTCAAGAGTAGCTAAACACCTAGGGGTGAATAGGTTTCTTGTCTTTTGGACTCTATTTATACTTTGGTGTGTTGTGATTTAGTTTTATGCTAGCTTTCAAGAACACACAACGACATAAAGATATTTATAGTGGTTACCCAAGGTATGTGTACATCCACTGTCCCTTCCACCTTTCTAACAGTGTGTTAGACAAGTCCAACTTCTCCAAATTCAGCTTAATGAGCTTACAACACAGATCCCTCAGGATCTCTCAAACCCCTCCAAGTCCTACCTCAGGCCCAAGGCCCAACACTCAGAGATATAATCTCCTATAGCTCAGTAATCTATACCAGATTACCTACCTCATAGTTTATGCAAAGTCCCACACTCAATTTAGGAGGTTAACCCTACACTCAGATCCACTACAGGATCCTACCTCAGAGAATAACTCTCTTATAGCTTAGGCACACATGACCTACCTCAAATCCATAGAATGATCCAATAACTCGGCCTTTATAGTTTAGGCTTATAACTCAGATCTGTTAAGATCCTACAGATGAAGTATTGGTTGTTGTTGATGATTTGACTCCAGAGAAGTGATCTCTGAGTCTCCCTCTACCTGAGCTGAGAAGACTCAGTCCCATCTTCTTCACATCACTAAGAATAGATCTTCAAAGTAGTTCTGCTTGTACTGTGTAATATCTTGCAAAGCACTGTTTCTTCAATTCTTTTGAGTAGAGAGTTGAATGTAGTGGCCTTGAAGATGAACAATAGCTTAGGCTTGCTCTGCTACTCCTTCTATCTCAGAGAGTGAACTTTCTGAACTTGCTATTGATGGTGTGACTATCAACATCTAACTATCTGAACTTCTCAGACTAATAGCAAGAGTATTTTCTTCAAGCTCTGCAACTTAGTTGAGAGGAAGAAAATGAAGCTCAAAGCTCTTATTTCCTTTTTTCTTTTCAAACTTCCCCTTTCTTCTTTCCCCTGTACTCTCCTTTTGTATCCCTCCGCCCAACGACTCTTTGCGTAGTAGGACTGGCTAGAAATGGCAACTGCTCCATCACTTTTGCATTTACATCTGTACTAAGGGCAAGCATCGTCTTTTGTCTTCTAGTAAGCAAATCTTGTGATATTTAAATTTCTACTAAAGTCAACATTACTCAGCTCCTATGGACTTATCAAATTCAAGACATTCTGCACAGGCATTGTGTGAAGCCTGGTCACTCAATGCAAAAGTACTTAGCTAAATTCTGCTACTTGAGGCGTTGAGTGCGTTGAGTGAACCTTCATCACTCAATGCATACTGTCTTTTATAGTCTTCACTGATTAGGCATCGAGTGAGCCTTCATCACTCGATGCTTCTGGACTTAGTTGAATTATTTGTTGAGTAGGCGTTGAGTGAATAGCCTTCACTCAACGCTTCTGGACTTATACAGATTTTTTGTCTGCTCTTTCTGAGGCTTTGATTGCTCGAGCTTCTGTCAACACTTCTGCTCTTCTGGCATTGAGTGAAGTGAGTTCACTCAACACTTCTGTACTTGGTGGATTTTCTGCTTATCCAATAACCAGCCTTATTGATTGACGCGTTGAGTGAACTGCCTTTACTCAATGCTTCTGTACTCTTATAGATATCTTGTTGAGTTTACTTGAGTGAACTGCCAACACTTCTGGACTTTGCCAGATTTCTAGTAAGCAGTATTGCGTCTTTTACTGTATGTAGTTCTCTCAATGCTTTTTCTCTTTTGGCGTCGAGTGAACTTCCTTCACTCAATGCTTCAGGACTTAACCAGATTTCTACTTTGCCAGCAACTTGTCTTGAGTCCAACTAGTATTGTGACCCTGACATCCTGTCTAATGTTGGTATAGTAGACAACCTGCATACACGGAACTCAGGGCATGCATCAAATACAATTATGCATTTAGCATTGATGGTGCTGCCTCTTCAAATCTAGGGAACATTGAAGGGCAATATTCCCAATAATCTCCCCCTATTTAAAGAAGGTAGAACACACATCAATGCTAAGATGCATTAATACAGAAAACATATTAATTAAGCGAATGTAAGCTTGTTCAAATTCAGTGACTTGACATGTCAAATCATTGCCTTCCTCACATAGCTTGTTAAAAGTTCCTTTCCCCCTTTCTGGCTTAACATGTCAAGTTAATATAGTGACTTGACATGTCAAGTCATTTCTCTCATTCCTCTCCTCCCCCTTTCTGGCTTCTTCAATAAACATTCATCTATTGAGGGTGGATAAAGGATCATGGGTGAACTTTTCTCTTGGTCCTTTTTACCATCATGCTAAGGAAGAGTTTATTCCTCAGCCAACATGGTGGATGGAATGATCTCATCCTCAGTAGGAACACTTGAATGCTCCCACTCAACCACATCATTATTTTGGAGGACCATCATTATTGTCCAACACTGTATCTTTCTCAGTTAATTCAGCTGATCTCACTGAAGTTTATCCTAGCAATTTAAAGTAATTAATTGCTATCTACCCATCTATCCTTACTAAAGCCATACTTTAACACTAAGGCAGATGGACTATATTATGAATTGAAAACAAAAATATAGACATGTAGATATATAACTGAACTACTTAATGTACATGGGTAATTCAACATTAAGCATTCCTAACACAATTTTCAAAAAATTGAACTTAGCCTCATCCAATGACTTAGTGGAGGTATCAAAAACTTGATTGTCAGTGGGGACAAATTCAAGGCAGATGTCTTCACTTTCTACATGTTCTATAATAAAATGATATCTAATTTCTAAAAGCTTAGTCCTGCTATGTGAGATAGGATTCTTAGCAATAGAAATTGCACTAGATGAGTCACACTATAAGGGTGAATGACTTACCTTGAGATTATAGTTCTCTAGCTGATGTTATATCCACAGACATCTTTATTTCTATCCCTGGCAGAAACTCTTTCTTATGAGTCAGCCACCATATACTTTGATGAATGTGCATCAGCATGTACATCAATAACAACATTGCCTTTGTTATACTCAGTGGAGTCAATGTTGTACACTGTATCTTGAGCAGGGAGTTCAGAGTGAATCTCCCCCTCATCCTTAGCATTCTCCTTAGAGATAATATGTTCTCCTGCAGTAATGTTCTGAACCTTTTCTATCACTATTACAAGAGCTTATTCATCCTCAATAGGAGTATTGTGAACTTGCCATAGAGGTACATCAGGAATCTGATCTAATCTTTGCTGGTGAATCTCTAGATTAGAGTCAAGCTTGTCCTAAATATCATACTAAACATGCTCCCCTCAACATGAGCATCTCTCTTCTCAATCTATAACTCCTTTGTTATCATACAAAGTCTCTTCTTGCTGAGCCATATCTCTTCCTCTTCTCGAGAAATAGGTTTGCCTCAGGATCTAGCTATCTGATTAGCAGTAGTAGAGGTTTCATCCCACTGAGCATCATCTTGATCATCACATTGATCTACCTTCTGATCACCATATTGTTTATCATGCAATCCTTCTTGAATAGGAGGAATGGTGTTTGTATACTGTTCAAGCCCCAATGAACCTCTGATTGAAATGGTAATCCAAACAGTATTCTCCCCCTTGATCAATTCCATTACCTTTGCCTTTGATTATTTCCTTCTCCTTTGATCATGGACTTCTCCAGTAAGGGAGTCTCTTCAGATACAACTATAGTCAGGGAGGTTTTTTCCTGATCAATCTTTCCATCCAGATAGATAACTATCCTCTAAAATTTAAATAACATTCTCATCTTCTTGAGCAGGGAGCTCTATTGGAATCTCCCCCTCAATCTCTGCATTTCCCGTAGGAATTTGTTGACTTGTATCAACTATAGCTGGAGTAATCCATTTATTCTTGAACTGATTGTACTTGCTCTCCCTCAGTAGGTGCAACCATCTGCGTAGTCTCCCCCTCAACATTGGCACATATATTTTCCACTATCTGCCTAGTCACTATTTCTAGAGCATCAACTGGAATCTCTTCAGACTGAGTTCCACCCAATTGGTTTATTGCTATAGGTTCTGAAGAAAGTGAGACCTAAGCACTGATATCTCTTCTTATCTCCTCTGTAGATTTAGATAGTTGGGGATCAAGTGCCTCTTCCTTACTGCTCTCAGAAGAGCTGCTTCCCATGCTTTCCTCTATGATGAGTACAACCTTCATTTTCTTCTTCTCATTTGTCTGCTGATGTGGCAACAGTACTTTGTCTTCCCTGACAGACATCTTGAACTTCAATGGCTCGATCATGCTGGTCTTCACCAAAGTCCTATGTACTATGTCCTTCTTCAGGAGTGCACACAACATCCTCTTCCTCTTGGGCAGTAGGAGGAGTATCCTTGATGGTCACTTTATCCATCTCCAACTCCACACATGAAGGTCTTAGGTCCATTCCTCACTGGAGTGTGATCCTTATGATGACACCTTATTCCAGTCTTATGCCTGGAACATTCTCTATCCAAGTACCACATTTGCATTGTGTGGGCACTTGGACTATCTTGCAAACACAGATTAGTTTACCTTAGGGCCCCAATAGGGATTGGGCCTTAGGTTCTTGTTAGCTTGAAAATGTATATGTCTACCTACTAAAGTCCTAATAGGAAGACTTGTTGGGTCCATTGATTCCAATGTACCTGATTTATAAGAAGTCAAACAATTCAATGATATACACCGAGTTGTATTTGATATGGTTGCAAGTTAATGCATGCAGGTTAGTCCTTGTTACAATGATAGGACAAGTGGATACAAAGGAGTTAGCTGGATTGACAAGAAATTACCTAAGTCCACAGGTGTTGAGTGGAGCAAGCTCACTCAATGCTAGATGGCTTAAGGAAGGAAACTGGATGAAGAAATGAAGCTAAGTCCACATGCATTTAGTGAAGGCAGTTTACTCAATGCCATAACATAAGAAGCGCTGAATAAAGCCAGGTTTGTCAAAGCCAAAGCAGTGGAAGCAAGAAAAATAGTCAAGTCAACATGCATTGAGTGATGTCAACTCTCTCAATGCCATGCATCATAATTCGTCGAGTATTGCTGCTTAAGTTAAAGAAAAATAAGCTAAGTCCAGAAGCGTTGAGTGAAGCCAGTTCACTCAATGCCATACTAATTCTGTCAACGCCATAGAAGATAGACTAGAAAATTCATCCAAGTACAAAAAGTGTTGAGTGATGTTAATGCTCTCAACGCTATGCAGTGGAGTAGTTGTGGCCAATTACAAAAGCGTTGAGTGATTAAGCTACACTCAACGCTCTCAACGCCAAAGTTGCTAAAGAAGCAGAAAATAATCTGAGGCAAAAAACATTGAGTGATGAAGCTACACTCAATGCTCTCAACGCCTATGATGCTGAAAGAGCAGTAAACTAAGCTAAGTCTAAAAGCATTGAGTGAAGACCATATACTCAATGCCACTCAACGCCAAGGAAACTGTAAAATTTTTTAAGTCCAGAATTGTTGAGTGAAGCCAGTTCACTCAATGCTCTCGACGCCTGGACAAGTTGAGAAGTTGACTAAGTTAAAAAGCATTGAGTGGAGCTTACTCACTCAACGCCTAGCAGAGATACAAATTTTCTAAGTCCAAATTTATTGAGTAATTCTTGTTCACTCAATGAACTCAATGCTTGGGTACTTGTATGAAATTTTCTAGGTCCAGAATGGATGACGTCAGTAAAGTCAACAAAGTTCAAAATGACTAAGGAAGAGCTGTTATCCATTATTAACGGCGCCGTCAGTCTCATTATGTAAAATTAAGGATATAATCAGCCGATTAAGCAGTGATACATGTCAATCATCTCGCTGGATGACGAGATTATAAATATAGGATGAGATCTGGATCAAATCAACATTCTGACAGATCAATTCATTTCGCAAAAAGAGGAGCGGGAATTCATCTTCTTCCCCCGCCATTATTGCAGAGACAAGAGCTTCAATTCGACAAATCTGAAGAATCTTTGAGTTAGCTGCTGCAATCAACATCTGCTACAACAAGATCAAAGGGTTACTCTGAGGAAGAAGAATAAGTCTAGGCAAGCCCTAGCTGAAGTTGCTTCTCGATTCAAGAAGAGCCAAATCAGAAGCTCAAACTCTGGATCAGTGAAGAAGAAATCTGATTTAGGTTTTTCTCAGGACAGAAGGAAAGTAAGAGTAATTGAATCTTGCCTTACATGTTAGCTGATTGAAGAAAATCATTCACATTCTTTCCTCATTCATCAATAAGATCAGAATCAAGATTCTGAGTAACTTCCAGCACAAGCAGTAGATCATTGAAGATTGTCTTTCTTATTGCTGACAAGAAGATAGAGCTGAGATTCACTTGACTCAAGAGGTAGTTGATTTAGAGAACAAAATCTCTTGAGTCAAATTTATTTTAATCTTTCAAATTTTGTGGATCTGTACATGATCTGTGTTGTAAGGCCTAGATTATAAAGGCTATGTGTGGATCTGTGAGATCAGTGTTGTAAAGCCTAAGTTATAAAGGCTGAGAGTAGGATCCATTGTAGGATCTGTGTGTTAGGGCTGATCTCCCAACCTATGTTGAAGGGCATTTGTGCCTGTGTGAGGTGATCAGGTGATTACTATATGGTGGGGTTGAGTGCCTGTACTGTAAGTCTCTATGGAGACTGAGTGATCCGATGGGATCGTGTTTGAATTTCTGAGGAGCCAAGTTATTGGAGAAGTGCCTTGTCTAACATTCTGTTAAAAAGGCAGGAGGGACAGTGGATTTACCCATATACAAGGGAATCACTATAAATATCCGGTGTGATGTGTTATTTTCTTGAAAGCAGAACTAAGCAAACACAGTAGGACCTAAAACAGTAAAAGATTTTAAAGAACTTAAAAAGACCTTAAAAACCTATTCACCCCCTCTAGGTGATTAGCTACCCTTGTATTCAAAGACTTTCAAGTGGTATCAGAGGGAGGTTACTCAAGAAAGGCTTAACAGTTTGAGTAGATCTCTATGATAGCTGTCAGAAGGTTCAAATGGGTTCAGGAGAGAATCACAAAGAGCTTGGATCCATGAAACTTCCTCTCTTTAGGAAGGAGAATTTTGGTATATGGAAAGAAAGGGTCAGATTGTTCATGGAGCCATCTGATACTAGGATCTACATAACAGTTCAGGAAGGACCCTTCATCCCTATAAAGGTATCCATCCTTGATGCAACCATTCAGACTACAAATAAGTATACTGAAATGACTAAGGATGAAGTCATTTTAGCTACAATGGATAAGAGAGCACACAACATAATAGTTAGTGCCATAGATGACTCCACCTTTCAAAACTTGGTGCACTACAAACCTCAAAGGAAATGTGGGACACTTTGGTAATTTATATGGAAGGTACTGAGGAAGTCAGAGATGATAGAAAGTCAATACTCAATCAAGAGTATGAAGCTTTCAGACAGATCAGGGAGGAGACCATAGCTAGCTGCTATGAAAGATTTTTCAGAACTATTAATGAGCTAAGTACCTATGGCCGGGTCTTTAACAACTATGAGCTAATTGATAAGTTCCTTAGGTCTCTTACTAGAGACTGAGATACTAAGATATGTGCCATTAGAGAAGTGACAAAGCTGGCAGATACTCCACCATCCACACTATTTGGTAAGTTGCTGTCATATGAGATGAAGCTGACTACAAGGAAGGAGGAAGAGAAGACCAACAAAGTCCAAGCCAAAGAATCTACTATGGCCTTCAAGGCTGATAGATCTAAGAAGAGAAAGGATAATAATCCTTCTCCCCCAAGAAGGACAGCTGAGTCAGAAAGTTCAGATCAAGCGATATCAGGCTATAATATGTCTGATTAAGAATTTGCTTCTTTCTCAAGGTAGTTTCTAAGATTCTGAAGAATAAGGGGTGGAGGAGCAAACCTACCTCTTCCTTTCAACACAAGGATGACTATTACAAGACCAAGAAGAAACCCTACAAGGAGGGCAGGTATGACCCAAAACCTGGTAAACATATTTCTAATAAGGTTATCTATATTTGCTGCAACAAGCCAGAGCATGTTGTGGCTGAATGTCCTGTGAAGAAGAAGGTGGTTGATGAGAAAAATCTCCACCATAAGAAGGGCAAGAAGGAGAATACCTTCATTTTTAAGAAGGAGAAAAGCTAGACTGACTCATCCTCCTTAGAGTCAGATGATGAAGATGAAGCCTACTTGGGCTGATGAATAGATTAGATGAGGAATCTTGCCAGGATCAGCGTGAATCATCTAAGGTACACTCTCCATCCAGCTCTTTGAAAGTGAAGGGATAGATAATACTCTAGAGGGGGGGGGGGGGTGAATAGAGTTATCAAATTTTGCACTTAGACAAAACTTAATGGTCTACCCAACTCCCTTGGAGTGAAATGCGGAATGAAAAGATAATAGATAAGGAGATAACCCTAAAGCCTAACACAAGTGTTGTGCACAAACTCAAGCTAACTGTAATTACAGTTAAGGCTTGGAAATCCTAATCAGCAACTAGCAAACCTAGTTATATCTAATCACAGCCACAATGCAAGAATTAAATTACGCAAGACAGACGACACAAGGAATTTATAGTGGTTCCCCAAACAACTTGGGTACGTCCACTCTTCTACCAACAAGGTAGGAATCCACTACAGGTTTTTGATCAGGTGCCCTGCCACCACAAGATCTGCTTCAGGTAGATCTAGAAACCCTTTAGACTTTTGATCAGGTGTCTAAAAACCGAACACAGGTTTTTGATCAGGTGCCCTGCCACCAAGGGATACATTTGAAGGGAGTAATAACCCTGTACAGGAGGGGGAAAGAAGGTTAAGATGTCTTCTCTATTTTACAATAGATTAGAGAAGCACAAAGACTTGCACTGAGCTAGAAAGCTCAAAGGAATCAAGGCTCCCCCTGGCTCAAAGAATGTCCAGGTGAAGTCTTGCTTCAGTGCAGAAAACACTTCAGTAAAAACTGAAGGAAGAACTACAAGAAGATATAAAATAATAAAATAGAAATCTTCTAGCAGCTATCTTCTTCTTCTTCTTCTTCAAAAGAACTCTGAGTCTGAACTTCCTGGAAGCAGGAGAACTCAGGTTGAAGAAGAGCAGAAGAGCTTAACACTTCTCAGTTGAGTGAAGATTGCTGAGAGCAGTTAAACTTGGTCTTGATGAACGCTTGAATTCTAATTGAATAACTCTTAGAATAACTGGTTAGCTAGCTGAAATCCTTCTCCAAAGGATTCCTTTTATAGCAGCAACAAGCAACGGCTCTTTTCAATTTGAACTGTTTGTCTTCTTCTGAAACTTGAAACCTGGGCTGCAAATATCACAAAGACAAACAAACTCTGCAGCAAAATATTCTATAAAAGGAATAAACCTTTTTCAAGGAAGCTGCAGGAAGCAATCTGATAATACAGGTACTAAATAAAATCACATCAGAGATAAACTCTTTATAGCAGAAGGAAGACTTTTCAGTCTAACGGCTATAAAGGACTGACAGCAGATAAAGTAAAATATACTGTCAACTAATAAGACAAACAACTTTATTTGAAAAGATTTTACTCAGGCAAGAGGGATGGAGCAGATATTGCCTGGAAATATTATCATAAAACAACTGAAATAAAATGCCAGATAATGTATTAATTTATTAAATAGAATAAATAAATACAAAATAAAAAGGCAAACAAAAAACGTCGAACGACCCTCGAAGATCGTCGACCGAAGAACGGAGATCATCGAACTATCGGACAGATAGTCGAACGATCCAGATAGTCGAACTATCAAAGGAGATAGTCGAACTATCACAATAGATAGTCGAACTATCAGAAGATAGTCGAGCTATCAGATAGTCGACCTATCAACAGATAGTCGAACTATCAAAGCAAAACCGATAGTCGACCTATCAACAGATAGTCGAACTATCAACGTAGAACAGATAGTCGAACATTCAACAGATAGTCGAACTATCAAAGAACGACAGATAGTCGAACTATCAACAGATAGTCGAGCTATCAGATAGTTGAACTATCAAAGCAGATAGTCAAACTACCAAGGGAAAACAGATAGTCGACCTATCAACAGATAGTCGAACTATCAGAAGAAAGCAGATAGTCGATCTATCAACAGATAGTCGAGCTATCAAACAACGCAGATAGTCAAACTATCAACAGATAGTCGAACTATCCTCGCAGACAGAACGTCGAGCAACTGATAGACGATAGTCGAACAGTTAGTCGACGATAGTCGAGCGGTGTTCGACCATAGTCGAACGAACAAACTACTTAACCAAATTCTTATCTGGATAAGCGGGGACTCTACAGCTAGACCACTAACCATTGACCATAGATATTTCATGGGTCAAGAGACTAAAAGACAAGACTAAACTCAAATCAAACTAGGGTACCAACAATTTCCCCCTATTTGAGTTAAGTCTCTCAAAAACTAAAACACAGAACTAGCTATAGAACAATAAAATCAATACAGGAAATAGTTAAGCAACTAACTAGCAATTAACAATCAGTCAGATATATATAACAACAGTCAATCAAAATTAAGAATCTACAGAATAAGGCTTGGGATCAGAAGAGCTAGGAACAAAAGAAACTTTCCGCAAGGGATCAATGGCTTCTTTCTTAGACATCTTCAAATCTTGTACGCCAATAATCTTCAGTTCTGTAGCCCTTGGAACAACTGCTTCTGGGTGCTTTTCCATATATTTAGAAGGGTCAAAAACTTCAGGACTAACCTGGAGTTTATCGAGTTCCTTCATTCTGAACTTTGACATTATAGAAAGTCCTGCAGAGTCCTTTCCTTCAGCCTTAGCTTTCTTTATCTGGGCTGATCCAACAAGTTCTAGAAATCGAGCCATCCTGAAATCAGGATCTAACTCTTGGCTTTCATACACATTTTCAGATGATGTATCAATAGGCTTCACAGCTTTAAACTTAACAGATAAATCTAATAAACTTTCAGCTGTATCTTTAACTTCTTGAATAACTAAAGATGATGGAGGAGCAAACTCAGCAAACTTCTTACTGGATTTTTCAGAGAAAACAGTTCTTTTACCTTTTGAAATATCCTTAGCAACATGAACTGGTATAGCAGGAGAATCCTTTTTCTTGGGAGAAGGAGGAGGTGAAAATGTTGGCTTTTGATATACAACCTCCTTTACTTGCTCTTTAACCTCAGTATCATGCCTTTGAGTACCAGTATATGATTTGCCTTGGTGGCTTTGAGAACTTTTCCTTGAATGAGGCTGAGAAGGAGCAGATTTTTCAGAAGGGGCAGATGGATTTGCTGAAATATTGCCAGAGGCTCCTGCACCGGGAGGTGGAGGAGGAGGACCTCTGGGAGTCCATCTGGGAGCAGGACTATCATACCTCTTTGATTTCTTCCTCTTCTTTTGCTGATTCTTTGAGAACCACATCCAGTGCTGGAACTCTTTGGATTTAGGATCAATCCCTTTCAGAATGTATTAAGGGGTGCCATTATCGGGATTGGGAGGAGGAAGAGCTACACTTTTTCTTTTCCTCTTTGCAGCTTTCTTTTTCTTTGAATCCTCAGACAGATCTGAATCATCTTCATCCTCAGAATGAGATGAGGGAGGATGATCATACGGATCATAGGCTTCTGATACAGCCTTTTCCTTTTCTTTCAGAGCAGCCTTCTCTTTCTCTTCTTCCATGGCATCCTGTGCCAGGAGAGTATCCAAATCTAAACCAGGGGAATCATCCCATACTGTAGATTTTTCAGCTTGCCAAGCTTTTTCTTTCTCTTCCAAATCAGCCTTTACTCTTTGTTGCCAAGCAGCTTTTGCTTTCTCTTCTTCCAAACTCAGTTTTGGGGTGTCATCTTTATTTTCAACTTGGCTTTCAGGATCCAATTCTTGACGCTCAGGAACTGTCGAAGGGACCAGTTCAGATAGCATTGCTTGCTGAGCAGGTTCAGCAGCCTTAGAAACAAGAACAGGCTCTACAGCCTCAGATAACACTGCTTGCTCTACAGCCATTTGGATATCAGGAGCTGATACAGATTCAGGTTCTTTGACAACAGCTACTTCTTCCATTAAATCTGTAGGATTAGGAGTAAAATCTTGCTAAATGATATCTAGTCATCCCTTCCAGATATTCCATACTAACTTATCAATTAAGTAATCTACAAATTGGGAAAGAGACATACCTTCTGGATTTTCTTCAGGATGACCTAACTCCCATAAATCATCTAGAAAGGAAGTAATTATTCCTTCTAGGAACAGGGCAACTAAGGGAGTTGAGGCTTCTTCCAGATAAACTTTTACAACAAATTCAGACAACATTATTGCATCAGATATTTCTTTCTCTTTGTCAGATGGAGGAGGAGCTGAAACTTCTGCTACTTTTTCTGATACTGCAAATTGAGCTGTTGGAGGGGAGGCTGGGAGCTGCTCAGAGACATCTTCATTGAACATCTCCCCCTGCTTGATTTCAGTGGGAACTGAAACCAGGCCCCTGGATGAAGAGGGCTCAGCAGAGTTGGAGAGAATTTTGATGGCATCAGTTAAAGAAGCAATGGAGGAAGCAAGTGGAGCAATTGCCTCTTCAATCATGATTTTGATTGAAGGGGTAATTAACTCCACAATGCTGGAAATAAATTCTGGAGTTATTTCAAAAGGTGGAACTGCAGTGGATGGAGGAGCAGCAGAAATGGTTGATGTGGCAGGATGAATTGTGTTGAGGACTGGAGATCGAACTGGAGAGTTAACTGGAGAGTTAACTAGAGAATGATGTGGAGAAGGTGAGTGAGGAGGAGTTGGAATGGGTGAATGAACTGGAGAGGCAATATCAGACGCCAACAAATCAAAGCTGGGTTGAGAAGTCCCAGCAAGATCAGTTGGGTGAGAAGATGCAGGAGGAGAGCCAGAATGTCATACTACAGTTGAAGTTGAAGGAACTTCAGCTGCAGTAGACGGCAACGCAGAAGAAGATGAAGGAAAAGATGAAGGAACTGAGCCAACTTCTTGAGGGTGGGGAGCGATAGAGTCAGTCCTTGTGCTCTCAAATGCAGCTGGAGCAGCCCCTGCAGGAGCGGGCTTCAGGAATGTTCTCTTCCACTTTGAGAACAAGTTGGGATCCATCTTTTTGCTGGCATTAATGGTTGTAGCAGCTGAAATCAGCAGCTGGGGATATCTTTCCTTCAGAAAAATCCCAATAGCCCTTCCTAGGGTAACTTCCTTCTTACTGTTCTTCTTCCTTATCAAATCAAACAGAACACCTGCCCAATTGATCCTTTTCTTGTTGACAATTGCACACATGAGTGCAAATTGTTGTCTTGTAATGTTATCGTGGGCAGAGTGTTTGCCTAGCAGCACCTTTCCGACAATCTCAGCAAGAAATTTAATTTTAAAAGGAAAATTTACCTTGAGCAGCTTTGAGGGAATGCCTTCTGCATGTCCCAGCTCAGTCAATATTCTTCCAAACTCTGGAGCATCTTGCTCATATTCTTCTTCGCCATTAGTCAAACCAAATAAATCAGTCAAGACGGCGGGAGTCAAAACTACCTCTACTCCGCAAATAGATCCTGTCATTGAATCTTCAGTAGAGGATGAAGTAAATGCCCATTCCTTTATCTCTGGGATATTTAACTTGATCCTTGTAGATATTAGCCTTTCCAATCCTTGATCTTTGCATAGCTGGAGAATATCCACGATATCTGGTTCACAGCAACTGAATGCATCAAAATCCACGCTGAAACCTGCGTCAAACTTGACTACTGCGAGGAGCGCTGGAGAAATCTCCATCGATTTGCTGGAGAAGGCGCGAGAGGAACGGAGAAGACGAATCGGTAGAAAATCGCAAGACACGGAGCAAGCGGGAAGGCGGAATGCGAAAGGACGCTCTCCGTCGACGATATAAGCAAAGATCTTTTAACCTAGGTCGACTATCGGCTTTTTATTAGACCGGAGATAGTCGATCTATTTAAAAGATACTGGACATGATGGTCGAACGGTCGTTCGACGATCGGTCCAGAAGCAGAGTAGTCGATCAATCGTTCGACTATTTCTGGCTTCTCAAACCACAAGCTTTCGTCATCCAGAGATCGACGATGAGCTCGACTTGTTCGACGATGGTCGAACGCCGGTCGACGATCTTCAAACAGGCAAGCTTTCATCAACCATAGGTCGACGATGGGCTTGACCCGATCGACTATCTTCGAACGTCGTTCGACTATCTTCAAACAAGTTTCAACAAGGCAGAAGTCACACTTAGTCTCTTCCATTGATCATGCCTAGTTGAACCAAAAAGAACAGATGCTTCTGTTCATCTAAGGGCTTGGTGAAAATATCACCTCTCTGAAACTCAGTGGATATGAACTCAAGACAAATCTTGTTCTTTTCCACACAATCTCTCAGGAAATGGTGCCGAATCTCAATGTGCTTCGTTCTAGAGTGGTGCACTGGATTTTGTGCAATTGAGATAGCACTGGTACTATCACACATGATTTTGGTGTTCTTGTGTGAGTAACCATAATCCACAAGCTGGTTTTGAATCCACAGGATCTGTGAACAACAACTGGCAGCTGCTATATATTCAGCCTCTGCAGTTGAAGTTGAGACAGAAGCCTGCTTCTTACAGAACCAAGAGACCAATCTCTCTCCCAGGAACTGACAAGTTCCTGAGGTGCTCTTCCTGTCAACTCTGCAACCAGCATAATCAGAATCAGAATATCCAATCAATTCAAATTCTGACTCAGCTGGGTACCAAAGTTCTAGATTTGGACATCCCTTCAGGTATCTCAGGATTCTCTTGAGAAGAATCAGATGAGATTTCTTGGGGTTGACCTGGAATCTAGCACAAAGGCATGTAACAAACATTATATCTGGCCTACTTGCAGTAAAATATAATAGGGAACCAACAATGGCCCTATAATTCTTTTGATCAACTGGCTTGCCGTGATCATCAGAATCAATAACTACATTAGTAGCCATAGGTGGCATTGCTGAAGCATCAGCCATCCCAAATTTCTTTACCAATTCCTTGGCATATTTGGATTGGGAGATGAAGATACCATCAGCATCTTGCTTAACTTGGAGACCAAGAAAGTAAGACAGCACACCCATACTACTCATCTCAAACTTAGAGTGCATCAGGTCAGAGAACCTTTTGCAAAGTTTGGGATCAGTGGAACCAAATATAATATCATCCACATACACTTGAACTAACAGGATTGTGTCCTTGTGGTGCTTGACGAAAAGGGTTCTATCAACTACTCCCCTAGTAAAGTTGTGCTCTAAAAGGAAACTAGCTAGAGTCTCATACCAGGCTCTGGGTGCTTGCTTTAGTCCATAAAGAGCTTTCTGCAACTTGAATACATGTGAGGGCTGAGTTGAAGAAACAAACCCTGGTGGTTGTTCAACAAACACCTCTTCCTTAAGCTCACCATTTAGGAATGCACTTTTGACATCCATCTGAAAGACCTTAAATTTCATGTAGGCTGCATAGGCCAAGAAGATCCTTATTGCTTCTAGCCTTGCAACAGGAGTAAAGGTTTGGTCATAATCTATGCCTTCCTCCTGTCTGTAGCCCTGAGCTACAAGCCTAGCTTTGTTCCTTACAATAATTCCATTTGCATCCAACTTGTTTCTATACACCCACTTGGTGCCTATGATCAGTTGGCCTTTAGGTCTTGGAACCAAAGTCCAAACTTTACATCTCTCAAACTGATTGAGTTCCTCTTGCATAGCAATGATCCAGTGGGGATCTAGCTCAGCATCTTTAAAGGTGAGGGGCTCAATCTGTGAGAGGAAACAAGCGTGCAACACATCCTGTCTTAATTGGTGTCTTGTTTGAACACCAGCTGATATGTCTCCAATCACTAGAGATGTGGGGTGATCTCTAAGTATGACAATATCAGCAGGTGGGATGTGATCTTCAGCAACAGTTGGGATTAATTCCTCAGGAGGAATTTGATCTACTGTTGGTGGAACAACAATAGCTTCTGCAATGTCTTCATCACTGTCTGATTCAGTGATCTGAAGAGTTGATAGTTGAAGAATCTCTTGAGTAGCATCAGGTACCTGCAATGAACTAGAGGAAGGAGAATTTTCCTTCTCCTTGTAAAACATCTGAGACTCATCAAAAGATACATGCACAGATTCTTCAATTTTACAGGTTGATTTGTTATAAACCCTATAAGCTTTGCTTACTTGGGAATATCCAAGCATAATTCCCATTGAAGCTTTTGCTTCAAACTTTCTAAGGTATTCTTTATTGTTATTATGAATGTACACTACACAACCAAATATTCTAAAATAATTAATTTTAGGTTTCTTTCCTTTAAGCAACTCATAAGGAGTTTTACACTTAAGCTTGTGTATCAGACTTCTATTCAAGACATAATTGGCTGTACTAACAGCTTCTGCCCAATAGGAAAGAGGCATATTAGCATCTGCTAACAATGTACTAGCAGCTTCAATGAGTGTTCGATTTTTCCTTTCAACTACCCCATTTTGTTGGGAAGTTCTAGGAGCTGAGAAGCTATGTTTGATACCTTCTCTCTCACAGAATTCTTGCATGAGAAGAGAGTCAAACTCAGTACCATGATCACTTCTGATCAAGGCCACATGAGTAGAGTACTCAGTCTGCACACATAATAGAAAGTCTGTAAGGGCTTTGAAGTTATCAGCCTTAGTTCTCAAAAAGAAAACCCAACTGAACCTAGAGAAGTCATCTACAATTACTAAGGTGTAATACTTCCCTCCTAAATTCTGTACATTTATTGGGCCAAAAAGGTCCAAATGTAATAAGTACAAGATTCTAGGAGAATCACTTTTATTTACTGATTTAAAAGAATTCTTGGTTTGCTTGCCTAGCTGACAAGCCTTGCATAGGCTCTCCTTCTTGTAGGGGCAAGAAGGTAAACCTCTAACAAAGTTGTGTTTAGATAACCTAGATATATTTTTAAGGTTAACATGACTAAGCCTCTTATGCCACAGAGAATTATTATTAATTGTTACTTCATTAAATAAACAGATTTCAGAATGAGTTGAATTGAAATCTACTAAATAAATATTACCTATTCTAATGCCTACTAAAACAACATTATTATTTAAAGTAATATTACAAGAAGAGTTAGAAAATGAAACCTGGTAGCCAGCATCACATAGCTGGCTGACTGAGATCAAATTGTGCTTCAGTCCTGTCACATATACAACTCTCTTGAAAGTAACATCTCCAATTGTGATCCTGCCATAGCCTTCTGTCTGACCACAGCTTGAATCTCCAAAGATAACCTTTGGGCCGAGCTTAGCTTTGAACTTTGACAGATGATTTTTATTTCCTGTCATATGCTTGGAGCATCCACTATCCAAATACCACTTATTTTGAGTGATAGGATAGGCCTTCACCTGCAAGAAATTCATTTAGACATTGTGGACCCAGGTAACCTTGGGTCCCTTGTTTTTCACATAAGAAAAGCTAGAAATAAATGAAAATGCAGGCTCAGGGTGATAACCTAATGGGTGAGATCTCCTAGGTGGGATTCTCCATGCAGATGATGGGTCAACAAACCTAGGGTTTCTATTTTCATTTAGGTTTCTACGGGTTTGATGATGATTTTGAAAATCATATTGAAAACGTCGATCGACGTTCGACGATGGGCGCTCAGATCGTCGAGCTTCGTTCGACCATTGAGCTTCCGATCGTCGAGCAGCGTTCGACGCTCTCTGTATTTCCTTAAAAAATTTCTTCCTCTTTTCTCTCTTAGCTTTATTTAAAGTTTTATTAACTTGGTTTACTTGCTCAGTGTTCTTCATTCCACTAGCTGAAATGAAGTTCACTGGAGTTGAAAGATTATTTTTAAGAATAACTGGGGGTTCACTGGGAGAAGCTCCTAAGCCTAGTTTGTTATTGCCTGACCTAGTGTTAGTCATGCTGGTTATTTCTAATAACTTAAGGATTCTACCATTTAGAGAATCTTCTAACCTCTTAGATTTAGCTAACTCAATTTTAAGAAACTTAATTTCTTTACTATAATTAGTGAGATCTTCCTTTAACTTAATATTTTCAGTAGATATGATTTCTGATTCAGCTACCCTATGTCTAAGTTCTTTAATCTCCTTTTCAGAACTAATTAAATCTAAGCATAAAGATTTAAAATCTAATTTGAATTCTGCTGAAGTAAAATCATAAGATGATAGTACCACATCTTCTGTTGGCATTTCTTCCTCTGAATCTGAAATCTCTGCAGCTGAATGATTGCTACAGGCATCTATTGCCATCAGACAAACTTCCTTTGCCTTCTTCTCTTCCTCATCCTCACTGGAGCTAGAGGAGGAAGATTCTTCATCAGAATCACTCCAGGTTTCAGCAATGAAACCTCTCTCCTTCTTCTTGTTCTTGTAGGAGGATGGCTTGGAGTGCTTCCTGTGCTGTTCCTTTTCTTTCCTCTTATCTTTGTTCTTCTCCTCTGGACAATCTGGTAAGATATGTCCAGGCTTCCTGCAACCATAGCAGATAATTTCTTTAGCAGGAGAACGATCATACCTTGGTTTGTCTTCATAGCGTGAAGACTTCTTTCTGAATTCCTTTCTCCCCATCTTGAGAAACCTCTTGGAAAATAATGCCATTAGTTCCTCATAGGATTGGCTGCCTTCAGAAGCATCAGTAGCCTTAAGAGCTAGAGATTGCTCTTTTCTTGTTGGAGTAGGGGTCTTTGCTTCAGCTTCTGCTTCCCTTGTCTTCAGCACTTGCTCAAAAGACTTGAGCTTGCCGAGAAGGGCTTCAGTTGAAATCTCATTTGTGCTTCTGGCCTCCTTGATAGGCCAGATCCTTAGATCCCATGTGCTAGGGAAGCACATAAGAATCTTATCATTGACCTCTGTCAATGAAATGTCCTTGTCAAGGGTCCTCAGCTCATTGATGATTGAGCTGAGCCTTGTGTACATGGCTTCAACTGATTCAGCATCAGTTTTCTTGAAGTTCTCATATTGTGAGATAAGGTTGGACCTTCTGTCCTTCCTTTCATCAGCTGAACCAGCTACAATCTGGATCAGTGTATCCCATATAGCTTTTGCTGAAGAGCAGTCAGCAACCTTCTGGAATACCTCATCAGACATTGTCTGAGCCAGAATGTTCATCGCCTTGGCATCTGCTATCTTTGCCTTCTTGTACTCATCATTGTAATCTGGAGGAGGCACTGCACTCATATCAGATGATGAGGCAGTAGCAGCAGCAGGTGCTCTTGGAGGTCCTGACAAAATAGAAGCAAAGATACTTTCATCAATAGAATTCATATATAATTTGATCCTTGCCTTCCAGATGCCAAACTTAGCTAAGTTGCATGCTGGAGGTCTGGTGCTAGAGTAATCCTTGGACTGGGCCATGAAGTGAGAATCAATAATCCTTGGTATCTATTAGGATCTTGTGACTTAGGTGTTAGCCTATTCAGTCAGCCAACCTCCCTCTGATACCAATTGAAAGTGAAGGGATAGATACTACTCTAGAGGAGGGGTGAATAGAGTTATCAAATTTTGCACTTAGACAAAACTTAATGGTCTACCCAACTCCCTTGGAGTGAAATGCGGAATGAAAAGATTATAGATAAGGAGATAACCCTAAAGCCTAACACAAGTGTTGTGCACAAACTCAAGCTAACTGTAATTACAGTTAAGGCTTGGAAATCCAAATCAGCAACTAGCAAACCTAGTTATATCTAATCATAGCCACAATGCAAGAATTAAATTACGCAAGCCAGACGACACAAGGAATTTATAATGGTTCCCCAAACAACTTGGGTACGTCCACTCTTCTACCAACAAGGTAGGAATCCACTACAGGTTTTTGATCAGGTGCCCTGCCACCACAAGATCTGCTTTAGGTAGATCTAGAAACCCTTTAGACTTTTGATCAGGTGTCTAAAAACCAAACACAGGTTTTTGATCAGGTGCCCTGCTACCAAGGGATACTTTTGAAGGGAGTAATAACCCTGTACAGGAGGGGGAAAGAAGGTTAAGATTTCTTCTCTATTTTACAATAGATTAGAGAAGCACAAAGACTTGCACTGAGCTAGAAAGCTCAAAGGAATCAAGGCTCCCCCTGGCTCAAAGAATGTCCAGGTGAAGTCTTGCTTCAGTGCAAAAAACACTTCAGTAAAAACTGAAGGAAGAACTACAAGAAGATATAAAATAATAAAATAGAAATCTTCTAGCAGCTATCTTCTTCTTCTTCTTCTTCAAAAGAACTATGAGTCTGAACTTCCTGGAAGCAGGAGAACTCAGGTTGAAGAAGAGCAGAAGAGCTTAACACTTCTCAGTTGAGTGAAGATTGCTGAGAGCAGTTAAACTTGGTCTTGATGAACGCTTGAATGCTAATTGAATAACTCTTAGAATAACTGGTTAGCTAGCTGAAATCCTTCTCCAAAGGATTCCTTTTATAGCAGCAACAAGCAACGGCTCTTTTCAATTTGAACTATTTGTCTTCTTCTGAAACTTGAAACCCGGGCTGCAAATATCACAAAGATAAACAAACTCTGCAGCAAAATATTATATAAAAGGAATAAACCTCTTTCAAGGAAGCTGTAGGAAGCAATCTGATAATACAGGTACTAAATAAAATCACATCAGAGACAAACTCTTTATAGCAGAAGGAAGACTTTTCAGTCTAACGGCTATAAAGGACTGACAGCAGATAAAGTAAAATATACTGTCAACTAATAAGACAAACAACTTTATCTGAAAAGATTTTACTCAGGCAAGAGGGATGGAGCAGATATTGCCTGGAAATATTATCATAAAACAACTGAAATAAAATGCCAGATAATGTATTAATTTATTAAATAGAATAAATAAATACAAAATAAAAAGGCAAACAGAAAACGTCGAACGACCCTCGAAGATCGTCGACCGAAGAACGGAGATCGTCGAACTATCGGACAGATAGTCGAACGATCCAGATAGTCGAACTATCAAAGGAGATAGTCGAACTATCACAACAGATAGTCGAACTATCAGAAGATAGTCGAGCTATCAGATAGTCGACCTATCAACAGATAGTCGAACTATCAAAGCAAAACCGATAGTCGACCTATCAACAGATAGTTGAACTATCAACGCAGAACAGATAGTCGAACTATCAACAAATTGTCGAACTATCAAAGAATGACAGATAGTCGAACTATCAACAGATAGTCGAGCTATCAGATAGTTGAACTATCAAAGCAGATAGTCGAACTACCAAGGGAAAACAGATAGTCGACCTATCAACAGATAGTCGAACTATCAGAAGAAAGCAGATAGTCGATCTATCAACAGATAGTCGAGCTATCAAACAACGCAGATAGTCGAACTATCAATAGATAGTCGAACTATCCTCGCAGACAGAACGTCGAGCAACTGATAGACGATAGTCGAACAGTTAGTCGACGATAGTCGAGCGGCGTTCGACCATAGTCGAACGAACAAACTACTTAACCAAATTCTTATCTGGATAAGCGGGGACTCTACAGCTAGACCACTAACCATTGACCATAGATATTTCATGGGTCAAGAGACTAAGAAGACAAGACTAAACTCAAATCAAACTAGGGTACCAACACTCTTCATCTAAGTCTAATTATAAGACTGGTCCTAGTTCAGAAGCATCTTAGTTCTGTGATGTAGATAGGTCTGAATCAGAGGAAGATGTCAATTAGGTTATTGACAAGTATGATGTCTTGCTGAATGATTTCAAGAAAAGTAGGATGCTTACCAAGAAGCAGACTAAGGAAATATCCTCCCTTCATCTTGCTGCTTCCCAGCATGCATAATTGCTGGATCTGAAATTGAAGGAAATTAGTGTACTAGAAACCATTTCCTTCATTCATATAGGTACTATTAAGTACCAGGACAACTAAATAAGGGACCTGGAAGAATTGATTGAGAGGGAGAGGAGGATAGTGGCTAGCTACTCCAAGCCAAGTTCAATGCTGCCCTTAATATACTTCTTCTCCTCCAAAAAGGGTAAGAAGGGGTTGGATTTCAAGGGAAAAATAAGAGCTACCAATCCCAAGGGAAAGGACAAAGCTCCAGTGCAGCCACTAGCCTCCAAGCCTCCTATTCAATTTAATAGAGTACTGCTACCCTCAAACATGTATGACCAAGAGAGCATCCATGGTCACTGGATGAATGGTAGGTCCACTACTGGGAACAAAGGTGTTCTATACCATGGTGGAAGATATAGCGGGGGGGGGGGGGGGAGTGCCTTTAAGGCTCCCCATGAGGAAATTCAAATGGCCCATCCTGGACCATTTGTTTTTTGTGCACCAACCCCTTCACTCAAGGTTAAAGTTGCAGACTATTCTCAGAATATTCCAACCAACTCTAAGACCATGGGAAAGTCTGTCAGTATACCAGACTTGGGCATCTCAAATGCCATCAAGAGTGTGCTTTCTGAAAAGAAGGCCGCTGCTGGTAGCGCTCAAGATATCCCAAGCACTTCCAATACTATACCCACCACTAGTTAGACTAGGGCTGGGAAACAAAAGAACAGGTCTGCTGCTGCACCTTCTAGACCAAGAGCTGTTGTCAACACAACCACTATACCAACATAGAAAAGAAGATACAACATCCATGAGTGCTAGTATTGTGGCAAGGTAGGCCACTTTACTATTGATTGCTGACACAATCATAATATGCAGAGAGCTAATGTTAGCTTGCCTATCAAAAGAGATGCAGGTAGGCATTATCAGACTAATATATACCTAGGACCCAATAAATATTGGGGTCTTAAGGTAAAATAAATATGTTTTGCAGGTTAGTACAAGTATCCATACTCCAATATGGTACTTAGACAGTGGTTGTTCCAAGCATATGACTGGATCAAAAAGCAATATAAAGGAGTTTATTCCAGTGAAGGATGGACCCAAGGTGATATTTGGTGGATCAGACAGAGGGACCGCCAAAGGTTATGATAAGATTACTAATGGCTTAATCACTTTCAAAAAAGTGGCTTATGTGGAAGGGTTGCAACATAACCTTATAAGCATAAGCCAATTATGTGATCTTAGCTATGTCATATCTTTCCACAAGGATAAGTGCCATATTAGAAGATCAAGTGACCAAGAGGTCATTTTGACTGGCACTAGAAGTGAGAATGTTTATTGTCTAAGTTTTCTTTGTCTAACTTCAGACTCTCCCATTTGCTTAGTTGCAAATGAGAAAGCCTCACACTGTGTCAAATGACATAAGAGGCTAGCTCATTTGAATTATAATACTATAGGTAAGCTCTATAGTAAAGAGTTGGTTAGGAATGTTCCTAACATTGAGTGCACTAAGGAATGCATTTTCTTTGCATGCCAAAAGGGAAAGCAGACCAAAGCTTCCTTCAAAAGCATTGAGACTAAAGATTCTGTGAGGTGTTTATACCTCTTACATATGGACTTGTTTGGTCCAATGCCAGTTCATAGTCTAGGTAGGAAAGTCTACACCTTTGTGGTTGTTGATGAATTTTTCAGATTTTTTTGTGTTTTCTTTTTGAAGAAAAGTCTGAACCCCTGATGTCTTCAAGACATTTGTCAAGCAAATATAGAATGAGCTGGATAGTACTGTGGTCAAAATCAGAAGTGAACATGAGACTGAATTTCAATCTGAATGCATGACAAGAATCTGTGAAGAACATGCGATTCAATAAGAGTTTTCTTCTCCAAGAATACCCCAACAAAATGGGGTTGCTGAGAGGAAGAATAGGGCTCTCCTAGAAGCTGGAAGGACTTTACTAAATGACACATCTCTCCCAGAATATTTTTGGGTTGAGGAAGTAAATATTGCTTGTCATGTCCTCAATAGGGCTGCTGTCACCAAGGGCCACAAAAAGATTCCCTTTGAGATCTTGTAGGGAAGAAAACCAAACCTTACATATCTCAGAATCTTTGGGAGCAAGTGCTTTGTGCTCAACAATGAGAAATCCTATATAACTAAGTTTGCTTCCTAGTCCTATGAGAGGAACTTTGTTGGGTATGTTGAACTTAGTTTAGCTTCAGTTACTCCCTATAGTATTTTTGGTTGCAGGTTTTTTCTTTTTCTTGCAGGCTGAGAAGATCTTTAGTGGTATAAAGATTATGGAGACCAAAGTGTCTATCAGGAAGATGTGATAGAAGATGCTCTTATTGAGGGGGAGCAATTAAAATAGCTGTAGAAGCAGGTTCAGTCTTGTAAAGAGATGAAGCTAGTAGCTATATCAGTTGATTTCCAACACACAGTTAGGGGGAGAAGAAGGTCAAAGGAAGCCAGACCTCCATGACTATTCTACAGAAGTCAAAAAGGGGGAGAGAAGGGGTTGATCAAGTTATGGATCAAGTGGTATCAAGGCAAAAAGGATTGATCAAGCAAGCTCAACTATGATAGTAAGACTGGGGGAGCAGAGATGCTTCTAAACAGAACAGTGACAGTAAGACAGGGGGAGCAAGGATGCTTCTAAATAGGGGGAGTAGGTAACCTTCCTGTAACTGTCTCTTGTTATAGTGTTTATTGCTGCAAATATAGTGTGTATGTCATTGACTAAGAAATTGAAGTGAGGTTTTGACTTCTTCAAATAAGGGGGAGATTATTGGGTCCATTGATCCCAATATCCCTGATTTGTAAGAACTCAAACAAGTCAATGATATACACCAAGTTATATTTGATATGGTTGCAAGTTAATGCATGCAGGTTAGTCCTTATTACAATGATAGGATAGGTGGACACAAAGGAGTTAGTTGGATAGGCAAGAAATTGCCTAAGTCCACAGGCGTTGAGTGGAGCAAGCTCGCTCAACGCCAAATGGCTTAAGGAAGGAAGCTGGATGAAGAAATGTAGCTAAGTCTACAGGCATTGAGTGAAGGAAGTTCACTCAACGCCATAGCACAAAAAGCGCTGAATAATGACAGGTTTGTTAAAGCCTAAGCCGTGGAAGCCAGAAAAATAGCCAAGTCCATAGGCATTGAGTGATGTCAACTCTCTCAATGCCATACAACATAATTCATCGAGTATTGCTGCCTAAGTCAAATTCGCAGAGTTTTTATCAAAGAAAAATAAGCTAAGTCCAGAAGCGTTGAGTGAAGCTAGTTCACTCAACGCCATATTGATTCTGTCAATGCCATAGAAGATAGACTGGAAAATTCGTCCAAGTACAAAAGCGTTGAGTGATGTCAATGCTCTCAATTCCATGCAATGGAGTAGTTGTAGCCAAGTAAAAAAGCGTTGAGTGATGAAGCTACACTCAACGCTCTCAATGCCAAAGTTGATGAAGAAGAAAAAAATAATCTAAGGCAAAAAGTGTTGAGTGATGAAGCTACACTCAACGCTCTCAACGCCTAGGATGCAGAAAGAACAGTAAACTAAGCTAAGTCTAAAAGTGTTGTGTGAAGGCCATTTACTCAACCCACTCAATGCCAAGGAAGCTGTAAAATTTTCTAAGTCCAGAATCGTTGAGTGAAGCCAGTTCACTCAATGCTCTCAACGCCTGGACAAGCTGAGAAGTTGACTTAGTTAAAAGGCATTGAGTGGAGCTTACTCACTCAATGCCTAACAGAGCTGAAATTTTTTTAAGTCCAGATTGATTGAGTACTGCTTGTTCACTTAACGCACTCAATGCCTGAGTACTTGTCTGAAATTTTCTAAGTCTAGAATGGCTGACGTTAACAAAGTCAACAAAAAGTCAACAAAGTTCAAAATGACTAAGGAAGAGTTGTTATCCATTATTAACGGTGTCGTCAGTCTCATTATATAAAACTAAGGATATAATCAGCCGATTAAGCAGCGACACGTGTCAATCATCTCGTTGGATGATGGGATTATAAATAGAGGATGATATCTGGATCAAATTAACATTTTGACAGATCAATTCATTTCGCAAAAAGAGGAGCGGGAGTTCATCTTCTTCCCCCACCATTGTTGCAGAGACAAGAACTTCAATTCAACAAATCAGAAGAATCTCTGAGTTAGCTGCTGCAATCAATGTCACAACCCGCATTTTCTCCGAATTAAAGAATTATCAGAGTATGAGAAAACGCGCGTCATGATGCCACGTCAAGCAGGGGATAACTGCTGACGCTCAGGCAAAACCATCTACTACACTTTATGAAAGAAATTTATGAGTTTAATGATTAGAAAATCAGTTATACTTTAGAGGCCGTATCCCTCGGCTCGGTGGATCACCTAGTCCATAGTTAAAAAAACTATACTTAAGCACTGTGGAAAAATATTTTATTAAGGTTTGACATCCTAAGAAGTGCATAAGAGCCCTAAGAGGACCACTTATGCCATGCAAGACTCTACATTTAATTTATATTATATATAAGGAAACGATCTTTATACGTTGTTTGGAAAATAGTGATTTACCTTTATTAAACATGTTGATCATGCGATATACTTATAATAATAATTGTAGTTTTAAAATAACTAGCAACCTAGCATAAATCCTCCCCAGAGTAAGTAGACTATCTCCAGAAAATGGTAGCAGCAAAAGTAATATATCTAGTACAAAGGTAAAAACTACCAGTGGGCGCCAACAACCTGACACGAACCCACAGGCAAATACGTATGTCTGTAAGAAAAGTATAGAAAAACTAGCTCACTAACAAAGCAACAGGATCTCCAAAGTCCAAGAGACCACCAGCAACACCACCGCAACCTAGCCACCAAACTGGCTACTGCTCAGAACCTGAGGCATTCAAAATAAGAAAGAATACCTCAGCAAGCAAAACAAGGAAAACTTGTATGGAAGTGTCAACCAGGGAATAAATAAAAGAGGAAAACACACAGCAGAAAAAGTCACAACTGCCCAAGGCAAGACAACAAGGAATGCACTACGTGCGAGGAAACATCACCAACCCTGCCCAGAAACTACATCCTGCAGGGTCTACTAGGCTACTATGAGCCCAAAGTGCTGCAATCTACCAAGGAAGAAACACTTAACACCCTAACCTGTGGGAGATGGTAGTAGCAAAAACAAATAACATAGATCCGGGTTTGAGGCAAACTCAGTCCCCCAACCACCATTTCCAAGCCAACAAGCTCAAGGGTCTACATGTGAAAGCACAAGGGACCTTCCACACCCTTGCCCAGCCCGTACTTAGAGCAAGATAGAAGAATAAGGGTGTCCTTGTCTAAATTACACAACACCTCCCCCATGAAGAGCTACAAACCACCACTACTAACCACGACCCACGATTCGGCCTTTAGGAAAGAAAAACATGGCCGACAAGAAAACTCAAAATAAAATCAAGGAATTCACTCGGGAACGAAAATCGAGGAAAGAGAAACAGTGTTGAAGTTACTCAACACGGCTTGGCTTTGAGTGGAACCCACTCAGCGCCTAACCAGACCTTGGCGTTGAGTGAGTTAGCATCACTCAGCGCCAGAACAGCCATGGCGTTGAGTGAGAATCACTCACCTAACGCCCTCCGCAAGAACAACTCTGGCGTTGAGTGAGCTATCCTCACTCAACGCCAAAATAGCTATGGCGTTGAGCGAGGTCCACTCCCTCAACGCCTTCAGCCAAAACCACAAAACCCAACGGTGGCGTTGAGTGAGTCCACCTCCCTCAACGCCAAAGAAGCTTTGGCGTTGAGTGAGGTCAACTCACTCTACGCCAAAGTTCATTCCCGCAGGAAAACCTTAAGCCAACGCCAACGAGAGGAGGTCGGCGGGAATGCCGACTGATTCTCGACGAATCAGCGAGAATGCAGGGAGATTCTCGCCGAATCGGCGAGAATGCAGGGCGATTCTCGCCGAATCGGCGAGAATGCAGGGAGATTCTCGCCGAATCGGCAAGATTGCAGGGTGATTCTTGACGATCAGCGGGAATGCAGGGCGATTCTCACCGAATCGACGAGAATGCAGGGCGATTCTCGCCGAATCAGTGAGAATGCAGGGTGATTCTCGATGATCAGCGAGAATGCAGGGCGATTCTTGCCGAATTGGCAGGAATCAAGGATGATTCTCGCCAATCGGTGGGAATAACTGACGATACACGTCGAAATCGGCGGGAATCACTTGGTGATTCCCGTCGATTTTGACTTAGATGAAAATTCTCACTCAATCACCCCACCACTCAGCCGCAAAGAACAAAACAAGCTATGGCTTTGAGTGTGTCCACCACACTCAACGCCTTGCCCGGGCGACTTTTGGCTTTGAGTGTGTTCACCACACTCAACACCAAAATCCGAGAGTCTACCAAGACTGGTTCTAACCAGAGCCCTACCACAACAACCTCCCTCACTCTCTCTCTCAGCTCCACCCGCAAAAGCACCCTACTAGAACTACAAAATATAGAGTATAAATGGTGAACACAACTAGCAGGTTGAGCAAATAGCACAAGGAGGGGGCTCATAGGAGAATCTAGGCCCTAAAATTTAGCAAGATAAAAGAGAATATGCTTGGTTTCTACCCTAGGGCTAACCGGGAAACATTCTAGAATTCAAGAGAACAACAATGGCAAGGGCAAGAATACCACTTGCCTCGATTTCTGGCGAAGCTTGGTCAGCCTTCCCTCCTCTTCGTTTTGCACTAGAAGGAGCAGCACCTAACAAGCAAACCCGCACTTTAATGGCGGAAAAGCACAAGAATCGGAAATCCAAGTCTCCTAAAACTCCACGAAAAATAAATATCTTACCGTCGAAATGAAGATCTGAATGAGAGCAAGAAAATGCCACTTTCGGAATCGAAATCCGTCCACGAACACTCCCGGAATCGCCGTCCAAAGGAGAAGCAGGTCCGGCGGTTTTCCTCTGTTTTCCGCGAACAGGAGAAGCGGTTTCTTCTGGTCTCGGGAAGAAGGAGGAAGGAGAAGTGGGCCCACCACTTCTTAATAAGGCTTTTATATATGCTTTAAGGCATCGGTTCAGCAAAACCGAACCCAACCGGCTGCTCCTTACATAAAAAAAGAGAATTTTTTCTAGTCTTTACTAATGGCACACCCAAAGCGACACGAAAACAAAACTATTTCGGAATTCGACGAAATTCGCACCGTAGCTAAATATCCACGCTACGAATACAACAGCGAAGTCGAAATTAACTTTCGACGAACAGAACTCGAGTTATACCCTCCCGAAGCCAAAACACAAGCATCCCCCGAGAGGCCACACCGGGTCACCCAAAACGACTCGGCTTGCTAGGGAGATCTTGCCAACAGGCTACAAAATAGGTCACCCAGTTCTAAGGAGTTAGGAACACACTCCACAGATGGCACAAGCCAAGAAAATGCGTCGACGTAACGCCAAACGAGGATTAAAATAATCGTAGAAAAATCAGGGGCGTTACAATCAACATCTACTACAACAAGATCAGAGGGTTACTCTAAGGAAGAAGAGTCAGTCTGGGCAAGCCCTAGCTGAAGTTTCTTCTCTATTCAAGCAGAGCCAAATCAGAAGATTAATCTCTAGATCGGTGAAGAAGAAATCTGATTTGGGTTTTTCTCAAGATAGAAGGAAAGGCAGAGCAATTGAATTCTGCCTTACAGGTTAGCTGATCGAAGATAATCATTCACATTCTTTCCTCATTTATTAACAATATTAGAACCAAGATTCTAAGTAACTTTTAGCACAACTAGCAGATCATTGAAGATTGTCTTTCTTGTTGCTGAGAAGAAGATAGAGCTGAGATTCACTTGGCTCAGGAGACAGTTGATTCAGAGAACAAAATCTATTGAGTCAAATTTATTTTAATCTTTCAAATTCTGTGGATCTGTTCAAGATCTGTGTTATAAGGCCTAGATTATAAATGTTGTGTGTGGATCTGTGAGATCAGTATTGTAAAGCTTATAAAAGCTGAGAGTAGGATCCAGTGTAGGATCTGTGTGTTAGGGCTAATCTCCTAGCCTGTGTTGAAGGGCATTTGTGCCTGTGTGAGGTGATCAGGTGATTACCATATGGTGGGGCTGAGTGCCTGTGCTGTAAGTCTCAATGGAGACTGAGTGATCCAGTGGGATCATGTTGTAATCTCTGAGGATCCAAGTTATTGGTAAAGTGCCTTGTCTAACTTTCTGTTAGAAATATGGGAGGGATAGTGGATGTACCTAAATACTGGGGAACCACTATAAATATCTGCTGTGTTGTGTGTTATTTTCTTGAATGCAGAACTAAGCAAACACAGTAGGACCTAAAATAATAAAAGGTTTTAAAGAACTTAAAAAGACCTTAATAACCTATTCACCCCCCTCTTAGTGATTATCTACCCTTGTATTCAAAGACTTTCAAGACTCACCCTTGCCCTTGGCACACTAGGATTGTGCCAACAATCAATGGTAAAGTGACCCACTTTACCACAACTCCAACACTCATGGATGTTTTATCTCCTTTTCTGAATATCCTTTGAAGAGTGCAAGCTATCACTAGCTGCTTGTTCAGTGGGGAGAGCATCATCCTTCTTCTTGTTTCTTTCAGCAAGAATCTAACTAAAAGTTAGACTGCCGGTAAATGTACTGGCTTACTCTGAGTTTTATCAATAACTGTCTTCTTTATAGTTTACATGTTGTTAATGGCACCAGAGATTGCCAAGTGATCCTTACTGACTGACTTCCCCTTGGTCAAGGTGTTTGCTGGAGAAACCTGAGAATAGGTCATGACCTTATCCTTGAGTGTGAGGGCTAGATCACCAAATACAAATAGTCCATAATAGTCAATCTGTATTTCTTCACAGGGAGCCTTAAAGACACTCAAGCCCATGCCCTTCCTTCTACTATAGCTATGAGAATTTTTGTTCACACTATTGTATCTTCCATTCAACCAATGACCATATATACTCTCTTGGTCATACTTGTTGTATGGAAACAAAACATTCTCAAAAGAGATAACAGGCTTGATTGGAGACTTGCCTTTACTCCTATTCCTTCTTCTAGTATTCCTCTCTATTTACCAAACCCATTCTTATTAGTTTGAGTGGTGAAGGTATCAATGAGTGGCAGTACAGATTTAGTTTTGGAGTATTGAGCCACTAGCATCCTCTCTTTGAGGAGCTTGTCTTTCAACTCTTTAATTAAAGAGTTCTTTTTTGTTTATGGTTGAAACTTGGATAATGGTGATAGTTTTAAGTTGGTATATCTCTTTGCTCATCTGGCTCAGCTGTGAGTCTGACTCAGTGTGCAGAGAGAGATCTTTTATTAAAGAGGCAATCTTCTTGGCTTGTCTTTTGACAAGCAACTTGCTCTTATTCAGAGCTTCCATGATTAACCCATAATTATCAATCAATTGATTGCCATCTTCCTTAGATTCTTATCCATCTTCATCACAGGATGAAGGTGCATTAGAATTAGGACTTATTTCATAATCAGATTCAGAGGTGGAGATATAATGAATTAGTACCTCATTTGGATCAGATTGATCCTAGCTATATTCACCATCTGTTATGGACATAAGTTTATAATAACCACTAACATCTTCATCCACCTCATTATCACTATCTGAGTGTGATAAAGGGGCCCTGATTCCTATCCTTATAGCTGGATAGTCCTCATCCTTTTCAGTAACAGTAGCAATAAAAAACCCTCTATAGTATGAAAGTGAAAGGATAGATCACACAAACTCTAGAGGGGGGGGGTGAATAGAGTATTAAAAATCTTTTGATTAATTTTTATAGCGGATTAAAATCAGTGATATCTATATGTAAATAGGCAGAAATAAAACACATAAAATCACAGCACAAAAAATAACAAATTGAGCAACCAGATGACACTAAGTTTTATAGAGGTTCCCCTAAAACTTGGGTACATTCACTCTTCTACCACCCTGGGAGGATTTCACTACAGTTTTTTGATCAGGTGCCCTGCCACCACAGGTTTTTGCTCAGGTGTACTGTCACCACAAGATCTATTTTTCAAGGGAGATCTAACATCCCTTTGAGCTTTTGACCAGGTGCTCTAAAACCAAACTAAGTCTTTTGATCAGGAGAATTAACAACCAAAGGGATAACTTTTTAAGGGATTTAAAAACCCTTTTACAGTAAAGTACAAAGAAATTGATATTGTCTTCTCTTTCTCAATGTTCTGAGAAGACTAGTGGATTGTTGTTGTTGTCAAAGCTCCCACTGAGATGTAGAATAGTTCAGGAGAATGGAAGCTTTGCTCAGGGTGTAGGCCTTTAGATTGCTTGTTTATCTTCAGGAATCTTTTAGACAAATGTTGATGGATTGTAGCTTGAAAGCCCTGAAGCAAAAACTGATGAAGAACTTGAGTTGTATGAGAGATATTCTTCTTTCAGTTTTCTGTAAATTTTTCTTTTTGTCACATCTAACTAACTTTTTTTTTGCTATCTTGAAAAACATAATCCTTATATATCCCTCGCAGATTTCAGCCTTTGAATTTTGAATTCCTTTCCTTGACTGACTGCAGAAATTGTTGGAGTTGAACGACTAGAATTTTTCTTTAAAGAGTTTCCCCAACTGTCCTAATAAAATAAGCCAAGTAATAACTCTGTGAAGATCATAATTAATGCTGCCATGGAATGGTTATATTCATAAGAATATTGCGCATTAATTATCAGAGCATTACAAACATATTATAATATAATTTGAAATTCATCTGCCTTAGTCGAACTGAAATCAACAGAGAATTAGTCGAGCTGAACCTGGGAGAAATTATTCGAACTCAGCAAATTTTTGTCGACCTGAGATCCAAATTTGTCAAACTAAAACCTCTCCTTCGTCGAGCTGAGCTCCAAGATCGTTGACTAGAAAATTAACTTGCCAATCTGAGCTCCAAGTTCGTCGAACAGAGATAGTCTTTCATCGAGCTGAACTACTGAGGTGAGATCGTAGTTCGTCGATCTCAGCTAGGCTTTTGTCGAACTCAACTCAGAGAAGAAATCTGAGTTTGTCGATCTGAGATCGACGAAAATCGAGCTCTGTTCAGCTAATCTTTGAATGACTTTTCTGTCTCTCAGAAAACTGCTTTTCTCTGGAGGTCTTCTGTCTCTAAGTCTTCTGAAGGTGAGAACCAATCATTCTAGGTTGTTGACTGACCTTGACCCTAATAAAAACCTATGACCCTAGACTATACATGTTGGGTAATCTAATAATCCTAATAGTGAACCTAGCCCAAATCAACCGTAAATATAGGCGGGGTTCCAACAATCTCCCCCATTTGGGTGAGGCCACTATGAACAACAAAAAAGAAAAATCACAAAGCATAAAATAATATCTGGCAGAATTATAATACTTCAGTAGATATATAAGCAAGGTGCCTTATGAAATATTTACAGCAAATAATAATTAAGTTCAAAAAGCAGAAATGGAAAATCTGTCAAACTTTCTTTGTAGCATCCTGTGAAGTTTTAAAAGATGGTTTAGTGAAGATTATCTATCTCTTGGGATCAGCTGCTTCTCTTATAGTCATCTTCATGTCTTCTGCTCCAAGAACTTTCACAGAAGCAGCTCTTGGCACAACTGCTTCAGGATGTAAAGTCATATAAGTATCAACATTAAAAAGATTCTTCTTTCATACCTTTGATATTCCTTTTGCATGTAAGATGACATTGTAGTAAATTGAGAAATATCCTGCCCTTCCTCTTTTGCCTTTCTGATTTGAGACAGTCCTATAAGCTCTTGAAATCAGACCATCCTTGAATTAGGATCCATTTCTGGATCATAAAAAGGAACTGGAGAGGGAGGCCTATCTTGATGTTCAGCTTGTTGTTAATTGCCTCTTCTATATTAGCTGCTTCAGGAATCAGACCTTGATTGTCTTCCTTGTCTCTAATAAGTATAAGATCTGGAAGATTGTGAAGAGGTAGTCCTTTGAGCAGTAGAGATGTTACCAAACGATCCTGCAGCTGGAGGAGGAGGACGATCTCTCCTATACTTAGAGGGTGGAGAGTCATATCTCCTCTTTTTCTTCATTTATTTCATTTGGTTCTTTGAATATCTCATCCAGTGAGGAGTATCTGGAGTGAGAGTAATGATGTAGGTCCGCTCTTTCGAGCGTTTTGGTGGTCGACAAATTAACGCGACGCTCTCTGATAACTCTCACGTCACACTCAAGCATTTAACGTAGCAGCGGATCGATTAAAATTATTATTAGATTAACAATTACGTGGGGTTCGCAAAGCCCCTTAAGATAATACCAAGGTGATAGGCCAAGGTCCTCTCAAGCGAAAAGAACCCACACGGTTCGATCGAGCGTGTTGTACCAAAAGAGAAACCACCGAAAACAGACGATTCGGGCAAGGATGGTTCTATCCCAACAAAATACATACGAGGGCTGCCACGCCTCACGAACTTAAACGAAAATACGGTAAACAAGATGATAACTAAAATAAATTAAACCACGAAAAATCAAGCGTTACGCAAGCCACGCAATTTGCCAATGCCACAAGAATTATTTAGGGAAGAGAAACACATAAAGTAGAAATTTTCGTTACCCAACCGGATGGGATGAGTCCAGTTTCACTCGACTAGAATCGTTCCTTAATGGCACCACCAGAGATACGCCGGAGGGAGAGAAATTCGTCGCCTTCTTCGTGTCACGCCAACCGGAAAGCTTTTACACAAGATAACTGTGGGAGAATCACTCTCTCCACGGATCCGCCGGCATCACACCGAGGGGTTTGCAACCTTCTTCCAAGGAGTCGCACCGAAGGAAGCCGCGCCGGAGTCTCACCAAACGGATGGAGGGAGCAAGGGGGGGCGGCGGCTTCACACCACAAGCCAAGGGGCGGCGACAAGGAGGAGTTCTCTTTGGCTGAAATTTCTCTTAGAGAGGAATTAGGTTTTAAATTTTCATTCATTCACTAATTAATCCTTCATAACATGGCTATATATAGCCTACACCACTCAATCTCCCTCCAATCAACATTCAAAATTCAAAATTCAAAATGAAAATTATGATGGTTATAAGCACCCATCATAATACAAGAAATGAAATAATAAAAACAACCTATGATGGTTATAAGCACCCCATCATTACATGACTTATCTAAATGCAATAAACATAAAAATGCTTGAAATAAAATTGCTTAAAATAATAAATTATTAAATATATATAATTATAATTATTTAATTTATAATTATATATTTTTATAAAATGGCGGCGAACGTCGAGCAAAACATGTGGCGGAGGTGGCGTTGGCGTCGCGGAAGAAAAGCCATCATCGAGCTTGCGGCAGCGATCGTCCCAATACACAAACTCTCTCCGATGGGGATCAATGGCGGCCGCATCAGCAACGTCTCCATTCAAATCTACCAGGTCACCATCATCGTCAGAGGGAGGACACTCCTTGGCCACATGTCGTGGGAAGTCGTCTCCATCAATCCTCCCCCTCTTAAAAATACTCATCACTGATGAGTATGCCTATTTGTACTCGCCTGGAAGGTCGTCAGCGGGGAAGAAGAACCTGCATGGTAAAAGGTGGTCTTGGAGGGACCTCAAATACGCGTTAGCCAAAGAAGGAAAAAGAATTTCAACAACATCCACCAACGTACCTCCGATGGAGACCGAGAAGGGGAACGATCCTAGAAAACTATCACCACCCAACCCAATAGAAAGCATAGTGGAAAATATATACGGAGAGGTAGACATTTCAGGTGGCATTAAAGCATAAAGCGTAAAGTATATAACGATGAAAATAGGAGCTATGCCCCAATCGGTGGAAAATTTTATCAGGAATGTCATGTCACCAAACTTCCGTAAAATTCGTAAAAAATGGACTAGCCTATTTGTTAATATTTCTAAAGTGCCCGAGGGCATCCGTTTAGGGGTGAGACAAACCAAAACCAAACCATTCACATAACGGTGGAAGACTATTTGAAACAACCTCGCAAGTAATTTAAAGGACGCATTTAAAAGGGTCAAGGAATTAAAAATGCGCCTAATTAAATTAAAACCATGAGGGGAGAACCCATGTGGCACATGACTTAAATTAAAAGTATAAAATAACGGAATTATGTCTGGTGGCACATGTGCTTTAAATTCAAAAATTAACATAGTGGGTTCCAACATTTTTGTTTTAAATTTAAAATTAAATTTTGATTTAAAAATATCATAATAAATAGTCAGCGGAAAACGTTCGTCATCAACTACGTTCGCCCACGTCCTTCTAAGTAAGTTTAACAGAATGACGGGAATAATAAACTTCTCTAAATATGAAGGGCTAGAAATGACTAAATCATCTACTCGAGCTAAGGGAACCAGAGGGAGAGTCGACAGGGTTGACTCCGTAGGGGGAACTAAGTCACACTCAATGTCAAAGCATGGATTAAGCGTCCAAGAGAACGCCTCCGGTTGCAAGCCTTTAAAATCAAAAGTAAACTCGAAAAATGGATTCGCCCTCACTGAAAACTCATCCTCAGTTAACGTTTCTCCCCAGAATGAATCCACCAAATCATTAGAAATTTAACTTAAGTCAGAAACAGTGATCGTCTCAATAGTAGGCAAATTCGTATCCGATAAAATTTCCAAACTAACTTGGGCCTCAAGCGAAGGGGCTATCATCAAAGAAAAGTCAGTTGGGCCCTCAGTGCTATCGTCATCCAAACATAATTCTTCCCATGAGGTGGGGACATCGTCTAAGTCAGAATAGGGGGATGGGCAAATCGAATCAAGGGGAGTATAATAATTAGCTTGAGTTCCAAGCGGCGATAATAACGTCAAAGGACTAACTCCCGGATGTATCACACTAAGCTTATCCCAAACTGAACATCCATCCCAAGGTGACTCTACCAATACCGTAGAAACCTCTAATAATCCTGGGTCAACTAATATAATGTCGGATCCTAGCAAATCATCACCTAAATCAGTGACATGTAAGCTCTCAGCATCGGATGACTCTACCGACTCAACCGGAATGTCTACTGGCTCAGGGTCAACAGAAGATTCCATGACTAAATTATCGTCGAAGGGGATTGGAGATGATTCCTTAGGGGAGAAATCCTCTTCCAGGTCACTAGGGTAACCAATCTCCTCAACGTCACTAAAAGCGTCAGTGAAACTTGCATCGTACTCAGTGACGGGCTCAGTCCTAATCACATCCTCAGGTTCAACAGGAGAGTCAGGCACTATCGTAAGTGAACGAAGACTCTCACCTAGCTGATTAACTTCATCTTCCAGAGATTCCATATCCATATAAGCATCCTCAGAGGTATCAGTCACTATATTAGAGGGCTTAGATGTCGAGGCTAAGGAAGCAAGCACCCTAATAGTAACCTCTTTCGAGTTCAAATTTTGGGGTCTTAATGGCTTATGTTCCCTATAGGTAGGACTAGGCACACTCTGGGTAATACTACCTCTTTGGGGATAGGATCTATCCTGAGGAATAGGGTCACTCCTATAAGCGGATACGGGTCTAGTGCTGTAACTATTCTTACTAACGGGTGTGGTGCTATTAGTGCGCAGGTAGGCGGGATCAAATTGATCCGAGAGGAGGTTACGCATGTGCGGCCAAGCATAACGATAGCTACCAACACGACGCTCTTCGTTTAACCAAAATAATCGGGCTCAACATACTAATCGCTCTCGGGCAAAGCTAACCCTTTCGTAGTCATCCCATAAGTGATAATTAAAATATTGTTCTAATCTCTTAAGCCAGTCTCTAAAATTTTTGGGATACTCTAAACCGTCATAAGTAGGATAAATGTGGTGTGCCCTAGGGGTGTGTTTAGCCATATCCTTAGCATAGGAATAGTCTAACCGATAAGCATATACGTCATATGCAATTAGTGAGAACCGGAGAGGGAACTCGATCCGATACTTGTGCACATGCAAAGAAAAGTAAACTGGCCCTAATTAAATCTCAAAGATTTAATTGTTCCCGCTAGTTTCAAAAAATAATAAATGCATATTTTTTTATTTTCTGAGAAAGAAAATTATAAGGATTATTAATTAAATTTTTCAGATTTTTTTTATTGCAGAAAATAAAATTTAGCCAGCTATTGGCACCCCAAATACTAAATTTTCAAATTAATTAATAAAAATAATTACTGAATGAAAAATAAATTTTTTTTGTTCTCTTACTAATAATTAGATGGAGAAATACCAAAAATTTTAAATTTTAGATTTTGAGAAAAAATAACATTTTTAGGCTGCTATTTGCAGACCACTATTTTTTTTTTAATTTTGAGAAAATTTGAAATTTGGAATTTGAAATTGGAAATTTGAAATTTGAAATTTGAAATTTATTACTTGAAATTTGAAATTTGAAAATTTGAATTTTATTATTTGAAATTTTGAAATTTTAAATTAGAAATTTGAAATTTTGAAATTTGAAATTAGAAATTAGAAATTAGAAATTAGAAATTTGAAATTTTGAAATTTGAAATTTGAAAATTTGAAATTTGAAATTTGAAATTTGAAATTTATTTATTTTTAATTTGAAATTTGTAATTTTGGAATTTCAATGCATTTCATGAAAACTAATCTTCTAAATATTGATCTGCAACGAAATGGGTGAGTGCGTACCTACGTGCCACATAAGAGGGGGAGGAGTGCCAATTAGGAAATTGACGAGAACCTCCCTCTGATACCAAATTGATGTAGGTCCGCTCTTTCGAGCGTTTTGGTGGCCGACAAATTAACGCGACGCTCTCTGATAACTCTCACGTCACACTCAAGCATTTAACGTAGCAGCAGATTGATTAAAATTATTATTAGATTAACAATTACGTGGGGTTCGCAAAGCCCCTTAAGATAATACCAAGGCGATAGGCCAAGGTCCTCTCAAGCGAAAAGAACCACACGGTTCGATCGAGCGTGTTGTACCAAAAGAGAAACCACCGAAAACAAACGATTCGGGCAAGGATGGTTCTCTCCCAACAAAATACATACGAGGGCTGGCACGCCTCACGAACTTAAACGAAAATACGGTAAACAAGACGATAACTAAAATAAATTAAACCACGAAAAATCAAGCGTTACACAAGCCACGTAATTTGCCAATGCCACAAGAATTATCTAGGGAAGAGAAACACATAAAGTAGAAATTTTCGTTACCCAACCGGATGGGATGAGTCCGGTTTCACTCGACTAGAATCGTTCCTTAACGGCACCACCGGAGATACGCCGGAGGGAGAGAAATTCGTCGCCTTCTTCGTGTCACGCCAACCGGAAAGCTTTTACACAAGATAACTGTGGGAGAATCACTCTCTCCACGGATCCGCCGGCGTCACACCGAGGGGTTTGCAACCTTCTTCCAAGGAGTCGCACCGAACGGATGGAGGGAGTATGGGGGGGGGGGGGGGGGGCGGCTTCACACCACAAGCCAAGGGGCGGCAACAAGGAGGAGTTCTCTTTGGCTGAAATTTCTCTTAGAGAGGAATTAGGTTTTAAATTTTCATTCATTCACTAATTAATCCTTCATAACATGGCTATATATAGCCTACACCACTCAATCTCCCTCCAATCAACATTCAAAATTCAAAATTCAAAATGAAAATTATGATGGTTATAAGCACCCATCATAATACAAGAAATGAAATAATAAAAACAACCTATGATGGTTATAAGCACCCCATCATTACATGACTTCTCTAAATGCAATAAACATAAAAATGCTTGAAATAAAATTGCTTAAAATAATAAATTATTAAATATATATAATTATAATTATTTAATTTATAATTATATATTTTTATAAAATGGCGGCGGACGTCGAGCAAAACATGTGGCGGAGGTGGCGGTGGCGGCGCGGAAGAAAAGCCATCATCGAGCTTGCGGCAGCGATCGTCCCAATCCACAAACTCTCTCCGATGGGGATCAATGGCGGCCGCATCAGCAACGTCTCCATTCAAATCTACCGGGTCACCATCATCGTCAGAGGGAGGATGCTCCTTGGCCACATGTCGTGGGAAGTCAGCTCCATCAAGTAATGTTGTGCAAAATGTATTAAGGGGTGTCAGCTGTGGTATTTGGTATAGGTGCAGCCTTTGCTGGAACTTTCTTCTTGAGTTTTCTCTTTTTAGAACTAAAATCTTTTGAATCATCAGAATCATCATCATCATTGTCAGAATCACTAGCAAGATTATCATATAGCTCATCAATTTGCTTAATCAAATAATCTTGATTTATAGTTTTAACTTCTGGCTCTTTAGATGCAATATCTGTAATATCTTGAGCCTTAGCACTGTCACTTTCTGGTTCCATGTCATGAAAAATAATCTCATCAAGATCTGGCATAGGGGACTCAGCCCAGCCAAAAGTTGGACATGAGAAAGCCTTTGGCTCTGCGTTAGCTATATGCTCTATAATATTTTCATTAACAGAAAACCTGTCCTTAGTTGTTCCAAAACTACAGGACTTGTAAGTGCTGTGTAGCAAACTATAACTTTAGAAGAATAATCAGAAATTGTATCAATAAAAACTGGTAAACTTGAGCTGTAAACTGTATCAAAAGACTGTAATAAAGAATGAATATCAACTGTGGGATTTATAATGAAATCACTAACAGTGTTTATTACTGCATTAACTGATTCTTCTTCAAAGCAAGTCATATTAGTATCATCATCAAGAATTTCAATTATCTCTGTTGTTGGAATTGCTGCTGTTGCTGTTGGAGTGCTGCTGCTGGAGGAGCTTCTTCATTGGACATCTCCCCCTGCCTAGTTTCATAGATACCTGAACCCAGGCCCCTAGAAGAAGGGACACAAGAGGAAGAGGCAATTTTGGAAGAGAGATCAGCAATGGCAAAAATAAGAGGTGCAACTTATTCCTCTATTAGCTTTGTCAGAGAAGGAGTAATGAATTTGAGAAGGTCATTTGCAATGTCAGAGAAATTTAGATAAAGGGGATCAGGAGTAGATGAGGTATAGGTGGATTGGTGTCCACAGTTGGAGCAGACTGAGAATGCTTGAGGGAAGTCTGTATGTTGAAATGATGGGAATGTTGGTGGAATGATGGATAGAGGGAATGTGGGTGGAATGACTGGTGGTATTTTAGTAGGGATTTCTTCCTGGATGGGGGAATGATGTGGAGAGTGGTTTGGAGATGGAGATGGAGATGATAATGATGATGACATCATACTGAAGGTTGGAGATGTTTGTGTTGGAATTATAGAGGTGGATGGGATAGTCTCTAGGTGGTGTGGTAGAGGAGATAGAGGAGGTGGAGATGGTATGTGTGAAGCTGGATGGATGACAGTGGATGGGGTTTCTTCAATAACAAGGGTAGATTCTTATTATTGTGGAGGAGGTGAAGGTAGTATAGAAGATGGTGGTGGAGGAGAAGCAAGAACTTCTGTAGGGTTTGGAGGAGTGACATTACCTATCCTTGTGTCCTCTGAAACTTTGGAGGAAGAGGCCTTGGAGGGCTTTGAGATTACTCTCTCCCACTTGCCAAAGAGGGCTGAGGTCAGCCTCTTGGAAGCATTTATGAAGATGGTTTTAGAGACCAACAACTGTGGGCATCTAGCTTGCAGAAATAAGCCCAGAATCCTACCATAACAAACATCATTCTTGGTGTTCTTCTTATTGATGGAATCAAACAAGATACAACCCCAGTTCATTGAATTTTTGTTCACCAAGGCACTCATCAATAGAAACTGATGCCTTGTAATGTAATCGTTGGTAGTATGTTTACCCAGGATTACTTTCCCAACTATGTCAGCCAAAAACTTGTACTCCACCGACAAGTTTTTCTTCCACAACTTGCTAGGGTTTCCATTAGAGTGACCCATCTTAATCAACATATCAATATAATAAGAACTATCCATCTATATATAATCATTTCCACTAACAAGATCAAAAATTTCAGATAAAATTATAGGCGTTAGGGGAACCTGTTCTCCAGATATTGTGCCGATGAGGGTTATTGCATCTGGTGAGGAGGATGTATAGACCCATTCTTTAATCTCTGTGACTGGAATCTTGATGCGAGTCATCATAAACTTCCTTAGCTGCTACTCCTCAAATAATCTCAGAATATCAGTGAAGATTTGATCAGAGTGAGTGAATGAATCAATGTATATATAAAAACGGCATCAAACTTCATGTTGGAGAGTACCGCAGTGGAGATCACCATTGTTTTCCTGCAAAAATGAAAGAGAGATCAAGTGCAAGGGAATAAGAAAGTGCAGGATTTAGTTCGATGAAAACCTAGATATAAGTTTTTAGAAGACAAAAAGTTGAACTCCGTCCAATGAGAAACACAAACTCTGAGCTCAGTTCGACGAAATTCTCAAAATAGAAAATAAGATTGTTGATCTATGTCAAGAAGAAGAGAAAACATATCGTCGTTCTCTGTTCGACGAAATATTTTCTAAAACAAATTCGTCGATCTCCATTCGACGAAAAGTTTCTCAATAAAGATATCGTCAATCTCAGTTTGACGAACTCTTCATGAAGAGTTCACAAATCGTCGATCTCCGTTCGACGAACTGTGCCCTAATCATTGAACTCAGAACAAAAATTAAATTATGCCTTCCCCATTTATCATGCCTAGCTGATTTAGGAAGAACAGATGTTTCTTCTCATCTAAAGGCTTAATGAAGATGTCTGCTCTTTGTAAATCAGTAGAGATAAAGACATGGTTAATTTTATTTTTGTCCACACAATCTCTATTGAAATGATGTCTAATTTCTATATGCTTGGTCCTACTATGATGCACTGGATTTTGTGCAATGAAAGTTGCACTGGAACTATCACAACTTATAGTTGAATTATTTAGATTGAAACCATAATCCAGGAGTTGGTTTTGAATCCACAAAATTTGTGAATAACAACTGCCAGCTGCTATATATTCAGCTTCAGCACGTGAAGTTGACACAGATGTCTGTTTCTTACAAAACCAAGACACAAGCCTATCACCAAGGAACTGGCATGTTCCTGATGTGCTTTTCTTGTCAACTCTGCATCTAGTAAAGTCAGCATCTAAGAATCCAGTTAATTCAAATTCTGACCCAGTTGGATACCAGAGTCCTAGATTTGGACAACCCTTTATATATCTCAATTTTTTTAGTAAAATAAGGTGAGATTCTTTAGGGTTCACTTGGAACCTAGCATAAAGACATGTAACAAACATTATATCTGGCCTACTAACTGTGAGATACAACAAGGACCCAACAATAGCCCTATATGTTTTCTGATTAACTGGCTTGTCCTATTCATCAGAATAAATCATAGCATTGGAAGCCATGGGTGTTTTCATAGCTAAGGCATCAAACATCCCAAATATCTTTATAAGCTCCTTAGCATATTTAGATTGGGAGATGAAAATGCCATCAGGGGATTGCTTCACTTGAAGAACAAGGAAGTAGGAAAGCTCACCCATGCTACTGATTTCAAACTTGGAATGCATCAGGTCAGAAAACCTTTTGCATAGTTTGGAATCAATATAGCAAAATATGATATCATCTATATATATTTGTACTAGTAAAATTTTATTTTTATGATGCCTAATAAACAAAGTCCTATCTACAATGCCCCTAGTGAACTTATGCTCTAAAAGAAAGCAAGCTAGGGTCTCATACCAAGCACTTGGAGCTTGATTTAAACTATAGAGAGCTTTATACAACTTAAAAAAAGGGATGAGTTGAAGAGATAAAACCTGGTGGTTTCTCCACATAGACTTCCTTGTTGAGTTCACCATTAAGGAATGCACTTTTGACATCCATTTGGTAGAATTTGAATTTCTTGTATGCTGCATATACAAGAAATATTCTGATAGCCTCCGACCTTGGAACAGGGGCAAAGTTCTGGTCATAATCAATTCCTTCCTCCTATGAATAACCTTGAGCTACCAATCTTGCTTTGTTCCTTATAATTGATCCTTGAGCATCCAACTTGTTCCTGAAAACCCATTTAGTTCCAATGACTGGGTAATCTTTGGGTCTTGGAACTAAATCTCAAACTCTACATCTCTCAAATTGATTGAGCTCCTCTTGCATTGCAATAATCCAATGGGGATCTTTCTCTGCATCTTTTATGGATTGAGGTTCAATATGAGATATGAAGCAAGCATGCATCAAATTTTGGTTCAGTTGATGCCTTGTTTGCACACCAACTGATATGTCTCCAATCACTTAGATATGGGATGATCTCTAAGTATGACAAGATCAGTAGGAGGAGTTGGTTCATCAACAGCTTGGGGAATTAATTCCTCTTATGGAATTATGTTAGCTGTTGTTGGTTCAACTATTCCAACAATTTCTTCTTCAATCTCTTCATCAATCTGTGGAGAAGGATACAATGTAACCTCTTGGGTGAATTTTAAGTCATCCAATTTCTCATATAGAAGGGGTACCTGCAATGTATCTCTGGTAGAAGAATCCTTCTCCTTGTAACACATATTAGCTTCATTAAAGTTATATGTACAGACTCTTCTATTTTAAGGTTGATTTGTTAAATACCCTATAAGCCTTGCTGACTTGGGAATATCCAAGAAAAATTCTCTCTGCAGCTTTGGCTTCAAATTTTCTAAGATGTTTCATGTTATTATTGTGAATATAACATCTAAAACCAAATACTCTAAAATAATCTATTTTAGGTTGCTTTCTTTTAAGCAATTCATAGGGAGTCTTACCCTTAAGTTTATGTATTAAACTTCTATTCAGAACATAATTTGTTGTGCCTACAGCCTCTGCCCAAAAGGATAGGGGCAAGTAAGCATCTGCAAGCAATGTCCCTACAGATTCAAAAAGGGTTCTATTTTTCCCTTTCTCCTACCCCATTTTGTTGAGGAGTTCTAGGAGCAAAGAAGCAATGCCTGATACCTTCCTTCTCACAGAATTCTTGTATAAGAAGAGATTCAAACTCAGTACCATGATCACTTCTGATCAATGCAACTGGAGTAGAGTACTCAATCTTTATGCTCCTAAGAAAGTCTGTAAGAACTTTAAAGTTATCTGACTTATTTCTCAGAAAGAACACCTAAGTGAATCTAGAGAATTCATCTACAATAATTAGAGTGTAAGATTTCCCTCCCAAACTTTGTACAATAATGGGTCCAAAAGTTCCATGTGTAGCAAATATAAGATTCTGGGTGAATCACTCTTATTGATTGATTTAAAACTATTTTTAGTTTGCTTGCCTAATTGACAAGCTCTACATAGTCCTTCCTTCTTGTAGGGGCCAGAAGGCAGTCCTCTGACAAGGTTGTCCCTAGATAATTTAGCAATATTTTTTAAATTTACATGTCCTAATCTTTTATGCCATAAATCATTAGTATTACTAATATGATTAAATAAACAAATTTCTGAAATAGCAGACTAAAAATTTACTACATATATGTTGCCTTTTCTAAGTCCAGTTAAAACAATTTTGTTGTTATCAGAAGTAATAATACAATAAGATTGATTAAAAGATACCTGATAACCTTCATCACATAATTGGCTTATGGATATCAGGTTATGTTTGAGACCACTCACATAGGCTACCTTCCTGATGGTGATAGCTAAAACTTTGACATTCCCATATCCTTTTGTTTGGCTATAGTTGGAGTCTCCAAAGATCACCTTTGGTCCAAGCTTTGACTTGTATTTAGTTAGATTTCCCTTGCTTCCTGTCATATGTTTTGAACACCCACTATCCAAGTACCACTGTTGCTCTGTGGTAGGATAGTCCATCACCTGCATGAAAATAGATCAGGTGTTCTTGACCCAGGTAACCTTGGGTCCTTGATTCTTCTCAAATTTATAACTAGAAATGAAAGAGAATTCTGGTTGGTCTTTATATCCTAAGGGGTGAAATATTCTAGGTGGAATTATCCACTGGGTAAAGGGATTAATAAAAGATCTAGGTTGATTAAAATTTGTAAAAGAATTAAGGTTTCTGTTATAATTTTCTGGGTTCAAAGAATTGCAGTAAGTTTGTCGATTTGCGTTCGACGAATAGGGATGAGTTTGTCAAACTCCGCTCAGAGAATGAAATATTCATTTTATGCGCCCCAATTTTGTCGTTCGATCGCAGTTAGAAGAATAGTTATATAAAAAATCTGCATTCATAGTTCATCGATCTGAGTTCGACGAACCATATACATTTCGTCGATGTTGGTTTGATGAAAAATGTTGAACATTGTTTTTATTAAAAAATTTCGATTTCTTTTGTTTAGGTTTTTGAAACAATTTAATTTGTTGGTTGTTATCTTCTATTTTTTCTTTGCCTTTTTTAGATATGAATTTAACAAGGGTAGAAAGAATGTTTTTCTTAAGAAGAGGAGGCTGACTTGATGAAGCTCCCAAGCCTAGTTTGCCATTAAGCCTTGCATTGACTGTGCTTGTGATATTCATCAATTTGATGCTTCTCCCATTAAGGGATTCTTCAAATTCTTTAGCCTCATTTAATTTAATTTTTAATGAAATAATTTGTTCAGAAGCTAAGTCTAATTCATCTTTCTATTTGATGTTTTCAGAAAAAAGATTATCATATTCAATTTATTTTTCTCTGAGAAGTTTGATTTCCTTCTCAGATTTAATTAAATCATTGCATAGGAGTTTGAATCCAGTATTAACTTGATTAATAGTGAAATCAAAATAAGCTATTATCTGGTCCTCTTTTGATTCAAATTCTGCTGCTGATTCTTCAACTTTTGAGTGGCTGCATGATGCATCAATTGCCATCAAGCAGATCTCTCTGTCTTTTGCCTCTTGTTCATCCTCATAAGAACTGGATGAAGTTTTTGATTCCGAATCACTCCAGGTTTCAACAATAAATCCTCTCTCTTTCATCCTGTATTTGTTGGAAGAGGATTTGTTGGAGTGCTTTCTGGAGTCTATCTCCTTCTTCTTTTCTTTCTTCTGATTTTATGGACATTCTGGTAATATGTGTCTAGGTTTCCTGCATCCAAAGCAAACAATCTCTTTAGTTGGTGTTTTATCATACCTTGACTTATCTTCTTTTCTGGAAGATATTCTTCTGAAGTCCTTCTTATTCATCTTGTAGAATCTCTTAGCCAAAATACTCAGTAGATCTTCATTATCTGGAGTGGCTTCTGCTTCTTCACTTGCTTTGATAGCAATACTTTGCTCTTTCTTTGCTAAAGATGAAGTGGTCCTTTGCTCAACTTCTCTGGTCTTGATAAGCTGCTCATAAGACTTGAGCTTGCCCAATAAGGTTTCAATGGAGATCTCATTTAGGCTTCTGTCTTTCTTGATTAGCCAGATCCTAGAGTTCCATGTGCTAGGGAGGCACATAAGAATCTTGTCATAAATCTCTGTTAATGAAATATCCTTGTCCAGAGTTTCAGCTCATTAATTATGAGGCCAAGTATATTATACATGTCAGCAACTAATTTTGCTTCTTCTTTCTTGAAATTCTCATATTGAGAGATCAGATGTGATCTCCTGTCTTTCCTTTCATCAGCAAATCCTACTACCATTGCATTTATTGAGTCCCAAATGGCCTTTGCTGAAGTACACTCAGCGACCTTCTGAAATATGTCATCAGACATGGTTTGGTCCAGAATATTCATTGCCTTAGCATCAACAATCTTGGCCTTCTTTTGAGCATCAAACCACTCATGTGGTGGAATTGTACTTGTGCTTGTTATTGCAGTTGGTGTAGGGGGACCTGTCAAAATAGAATTGTATATGTCTTCATCAATAAAATTCATATAAAGCCTGATCCTTGCCTTCCAAAGTGCAAATTTATTCATATTACACACTGGAGGTCTGGTGCTTGAATACTCCTTATTTTATGCCATGATATAAAAGACAAACTAGAGTAAATAGGATCTATCAGAGATCTTTTGGTTCAGGTGTTAGCTTGTGAAACCAAACAACCTCACCCTCTGATACCAATTGAAAGTGAAGGGATAGATCACACTAACTCTAGCGGGGGTGGGGGGGGGGGGGGGTGGGGTGGAGGGGTGAATTGAGTATTAAAAATCTTTTGATTAATTTTTATAGTAGATTAAAATAAGTGATATCTATATGTAAATAGGCAGAAATAAAACACAGAAAATCACAACATACAAAATAATAAATAGAGCAACCAGAGGACACCAAGATTTTATAGTGGTTCCCCTAAAACTTGGGTACACCCACTCTTCTACCACCCTGGTAGGAATCCAATACAGGTTTTTGATCAGGTGCTCTGCCACCACAGGTTTTTGCTCATTTGCCCTGTCACCACAAGATCTATTTTCAAGGGAGATCTAACATCCCTTTGAGCTTTTGACTAGGTGCTCAAAAACTAAACTATGTCTTTTGATCAGGAGACTTAACAACCAAAGGGATAACTTTTGAAGGGAGTTAAAAACCCTTTTACAGTAAAGTAAAAAGAAATTTGATATTGTCTTCTCTTTCTCAATGTTCTGAGAAGACTAGTGGATTGCTGTTGTTGTCAAAGCTCACCCTGAGATGTAGAATAGTTCAGGAGAATGGAAGCTTTGCTCAGGGTGTAGGCCTTTAGATTGCTTATTGATCTTCAAGAAGCTTTTAGATAGATGTTGATGGATTGTCTCTTGAAAGCCCTGAAGAAAAAATTGATGAAGAACTTGAGTTGTATGAGAGCTATACTTGAGTTGTATGAGAGCTATTCTTCTTTCAGTTTTCTGTAAATTATTCTTTTTGTCACAACTAACTAACCTTTTTTTGCTATCTTGAAAAAATAATCTTATATATCTCTTACAGATTTCAGCCTTGAATTTCGAATTCCTTTCCTTGACTGACTGCAGAAATTCTGGGAGTTGAATGGCTAGAATTTGTCTTTAAAGAGTTTCCCCTACTATCCCAATAAAATAAGCCAAGTAATAACTCTGTGAAGACCATAATTAATGCTGCCATGGAACGATTATATTTATAAAAATATTGTGCATTGATTATCATAGCATTACAGACATATTATAATATAATTTGAAATTCATCTGCCTTAGTCGAACAGAAATCAACAGAGAATTAGTCGAGTTGAACCTGAGTGAAATTAGTCGAACTCAGCAAATTTTCGTCGACCTGAGATCCAAATTCGTCGAACTGAAACCTCTCCTTCATCGAGCTGAGCTCCAAGTTCGTCGACTAGAAAATTAACTTGCCAATCTGAGCTCCAAGTTCGTCGAATAGAGATAGTATTTTGTCGAGCTGAACTACTGGTGTGAGATCGGAGTTCGTCGATCTCAGCTAGGCTTTCGTCGAACTCAACTCAGAGAAGAAATCTGTGTTCGTCGATCTGAGATCGACGAAAGTTGAGCTCTGTTCAACTAATCTTCGAACGACTTTTCTGTCTCTTAGAAAACTGCTTTTCTTTGAAGGTCTTCTGTCTCTAAGTCTTCTGAAGGTGAGAACCAATCAATCTAGGTTGTTGACTGACCTTGACCCTGATAAAAACTTATGACCCTAGAATATACATGTTGGGTCATCTAATAATCCAAATAGTGAACCTAACCCAAATCAACCCTAAACATAGGTGGGGTTCCAAAATAGTCTACATCTCCTTCTTTAGAGTTAGAAGATGCTGAGCCAGTTTGAATCAAGCTCTTCTCATTCTTGGCAATGAAGGTCTTTTCCTTCTTGCCCTTATGGTGGTGGTGCTTCTTCTCACCTGTCTCTTTTATTTTGACTGGGAAGTTAGCACTAACATGCTCAGGCTTACTACAATACTAACATACTGTGTTAGAACAAATATGTTTACTGGGTTTAGAATCATACCTGTTTCCTTTGAAGAACTTCTTCCTAGAGTTGTTGTGGTCCTTCTTGTAAAGTGAGGAGGAGGAAGGTTTGTTCTTACACTACAAACTCCCCATCTAACATGTGGATGTCAGATGAGCTTGACTCAGAGTTTTCTAAATCAACCGGCCTTCTTGGGAGAGAGTAAATCCTCGCCTTGCTATTCTTAAAGCTCTTAGCCTTGAGGGTCACTGTCCTCTCCTTGGCCTAGGACCAGATGGTGGTCTCCTCCTCCTTCCTGGAAAACAGTGACATCTTATATGAAAGCAACTTTCCAAACAAAGTGTGAGGAGTAGTTTCAGCAAGCTTGACCACTTATCTGATTGCACAAATCTTTGTATCCAAGTCTTTGGTTTAAGATCTTAGGAACTTATCATTTAGCTCATAATTGCTGAAGATCCTTCTATAAGTCCTCAGCTCATTGACCACTCTGAATTTTTTTTCATAGCACTCAGCTATGCCGTCCTTCTTGCTTTGCCTAAAGGCATCATATTCCTAATTAAGAAGGGATTTCTTATCATCCCTAACTTCTTCAGTGCCCTCCATGTATATAATCAGGGTTTCCCACATCTCCTTGGCAGTCTCACAGTGCACCAAGTCCTAGAAAGTGGAATAATTAATAGCACTTACTATTATTTTTTTCTCTTTTATCCATAGTAGCAAGTGCTACTTCATCCCTAGTCTTTTCTATATACATCTTTGGAGTCTGGAAATTTGCATCTAAGATAGAGACCTTTATGGGGATGAAAGGTCCTTGTTGGACCGTAATGAAGATCTTAGGGTCTGAGGCTTCCATGAATAGCCTGACCCTCTCTTTCCAGATCTCAAAGTTTTTCTTTATGTAGACTTGAAGCTTTATTGAGCTCAACTCTGTATAGTTCTCTTCTGAACCCATAAGGATAATCCTAAGCTACTCTTGGATATCTGTTCAGACTGTTAAGTCATTTTTAAACAACCTCCCTCTGATGCCACTTGAAAGTCATTGTTTCAAGAGTAGCTAAACACCTAGAGGGGGGATAGGTTTTTATGTCTTTTGGACTCTATTTATTTTTTGGTGTGTTGTGATTTAATTTTATGTTAGCTTTCAAGAACACACAATAACACACAAGATATTTATAGTGGTTCCCTAAGATATGGGTACATCCACTGTCCCTCCCACCTTTCTAATAGTGTGTTTGACAAGGCCATCTTCTCCAAACTCAGTTCAATGAGCTTACAACACAGATCCCTCAGAATCTCTCAGACTCCTCCAAGTCTTATCTCAGGCCCAAGACCCTACACTCAGAGATATAATCTCTTATATCTTAGTAATCTGCACTAGATTACCTACCTCAGACTTTATCCAAAGTCCTACACTCAGGCTAGGAGGTTAGCCCTACACTCAGATCCACTACAGGATCCTACCTCAAAGAATAACTCTCCTACAGCTCAAGTACACATGCCCTACCTTAGATCCACAGAAGGATCCTGCTACTCGGCCTTTACAGTTAAGGCTTACAACTCAGATCTGTTAAGATCCTATAGATGAAGTGTTGGTTGTTGTTGATGATTTGACTCTAGAGAAGTGATCTCCGAGTCTGCCTCTTCCTGAACTAAGAAGACTCAGTCCTATCTTCTTCACATCACCAAGAATAGATCTTCAAAGTAGTTCTTCTTTTGCTGTGAAATAACCCGCAGAGCACTGTTTCTTCAAGTCTTTTGAGTATAGAGTTGACTATAGTGACCTTGAAGATGAACAACAGCTTAGGCTTGCTCTGCTCCTCCTTCAATCTTAGAGAGTGAACTTTCTGAACTTGTTGTTGAAGATGTGACTATCAACAAATAACTGTCTGTACTTCTTAGACCAACAGTAAGAGTATTTTCTTCAAGCTCTACAACTGAGTTGAGAGGAAGAAAATGAAGCTCAAAGCTCTCATTTCCATTTTTTGTTTTCAAACTTCCCCTTTCTTCTTTCCCATGTACTCTCCTTTTGTATCCTGTTGTCCAACGGCTCTTTGTGCAGTAGGATTGGCCAAAATTGGCAACTGCTCTATCACTTTTGCATTTACAACTATACTAAGGGCAAGTGTCGTCTTTTGTCTTCTAGTAAGCAAATTCCGTGATATTTGAATTTTTGATGACGTCAGCATGACTCAGCACTTGTGGACTTAGCAAATTCTGTACAGGTGTTGAGTGAAGCCTTGTCACTCAATGCAAAAGTACTTAGCTGAATTCTGCAACTTGAGCCGTTGAGTGCGTTGAGTGAGCCTTCATATCACAAAGCATACTATCTTTTATAATCTTAACTGATTAGGTGTCGAGTGAGCCTTCATCATTCGATGCTTCTGGACTTGGTTGAATTGTTTGTTGAGTAGGCGTTGAGTGAACAGCCTTCAATTAACGCTTCTGGACTTAGATAAATTTTCTGTCTGCTCCTTCTGAGGCTTTGACTGCTTGAGCTTCTGTCAAAGCTTCTGCTCTTCTGGCATTGAGTGAAGTGAGTTCACTCAATGCTTCTGGACTTGGTGGATTTTCTTCCTATCTAGTAACCAGTCTTCTTGTTTGAGGCATTGAGTGAACTGACTTCACTCAACGCTTCTGTCCTTGGTCAGATATCTTGTTGAGTTTGTGTTGAGTGAACTGCCTTCACTCAACACTTCTGGACTTAGACAGATTTCTAGTTAGAAACAATGCGACTTTGACTATATGTAGTTCTCTCAATGTTTTTTCTCTTCTGGCATCGAGTAAACTTCATTCACTCGACACTTCTGGACTTAACCAGATTTCTACTTTGCCAACAACTTGTTTTGAGTCCAACTAGTATTATGACCCTGACATCCTGTCTAATGATATAGTAGACAACCTACATAAACTAAACTTATGGTATGCATCAAATACAATTATGTACTTAGCATTGATGGTGATGCCTCTTCAAATCTAGGGAACATTGAAGGGCAATATTCCCTGCAAAAGTGCTCATCTTTCTTCAAAGTGCTGCGGGGCAGCCAAAAATTTTAATGGTCAAAAGAATGCAAGCCTGGAGAGTCAACTTACCAATGCCCCACTCCTCCAAGGACCCAAGGAGGGGGAAGATATGACTTTGTACCTCAGAGTGGGTGCGGAGGCCGTAAGTTCTGTACTAGGCTAGGAGAAGGGTAAGAAGTAGCTGCCCATCTACTATATAAGTAGGGTCCTAAAGAAGGTAGAGCTTTGATACCCGATTCTGGAGAAATTAGTATTTGACTTGATCATCTCAGCCAGAAAGCTCAGACCATACTTTTAAGCGCATTTGATCACAGTGGTGATTAATCACCCCATTCGCAAGATCTTCGAAGGGGTAGAATATTCAGGGAGATTGGCCATGTGGTCCGTGAAGCTAAGGAGTTTAATATCTCCTTCATCCCCCAACTATCAATTAAGGCTCAGGCGACTGTAGATTTTTTGTCTGACTCTACGGTCGAAGTAGATTGCGAAGAATCCTCGTGACATGTCGCCCGAAACATGCTAGTAGACAGAGCCTCGGGGAGACATTCCTTGGGGGCGGGGTGGTGTTGGAAATCCCCAAGTGGATAAGGATAGAGCTGGCTGTAGTAATACACTTCCCCATCACAAACAACCAGGCAGCGTATAAGGCCGTGATCACAAGATTACGTCTGGACAAGGAGCTGGGTATACAAGATATGAAGGTGTTTATGGAATCGATGATGGTGGCATCACAGGTCAAGGGTGAATTTGAGGTGAGGGAGTCCACCCTCATGAAACACTTGGACAAGGTGAAGTGGCTAATCAGAGCTTTCCGGACGTTTTCCATTCAATACCGTTGGAGGAAAATGCCACAACTGATCGATTGGCCAAGTTTGGACCCTAGGACAGAGGGACCCTGGCGGACTTGTTTTGTCCATCCATCGAGGAGGGTGAGTTGATGGAGATAAACCATCACCCCTCATAGATGGATCCCTTTGTAACTTTATTGACCTTAGGTAAACTTCTAGAGGAGGTCTATGACAAGAAGCGCTTCAAACATAAGTCTTTATTCTATATGATGCATGAAGGAAGATTGTATCGGAAGACCCTTTCAGGGCTCCTGGACCAGTGCGCGGTGGAGGAGGAAGTCCTGAGGATCTTGGAGGAAATTCATTTGGGCGAGTGCGACAGTCATTCAAGAAGCTGGACCTTGGAGTTGAGGGTGGTCCGACAAGGGCATTTCTGACAGACCCTGAGCAAGGATGCGGAAGAGTTGGCGATGAGATGTCAGAAGTGCCATTTATTTTCTCTACTCCAAATCTTACCAGACCAAAGACTTAGGAGCATCACGATAGCCTGGCCCTTTGTTATTTGGGTGATGTACATGGTAACACCTTTCCCCTAGGAAAGTGGGCAAAGAAGGTTCATCTTGGTCATGATCGACTACTTCTTGAAGTGATTAGAAGTGAAACCGCTAACCAAGGTGACCTCACAGGTGATCCGTAACATTGTATGGGGGGAGGTCATCTACGGGCACTGACTTCTTCAAACTATTATAATAGACAACAGATCACAGTTTTTCAGCGAGGAGTTTGTCAGCTTCTGCACCCAGCTGGGGATAGACCTCAAGTTTGTGTCTGTCCACCACAATAGGAGAAATTAACAGGTGGAGGTGGGAAATAAGATCATCATGAACTTATTAAAGAAGAAGGTAGAGAACCTGAAGGGGAACTGGGTAGAACAGCTTCCCTCAGTCCCGTGGGACCTGAGGGCTACCCCCAATACAACAACAGGGGAGACCTCTTTCAAACTTTCCCACATTTATGAAGCCGTTCTTCCGGTGGAGTTCGAGGTCAAGTCACCGCGGGTGGTAGGCGCCGTAAAAGGAGATGAAGAATGGAGAATGAAGGTGAGCTACGCCTCTCACTGGACCTAGTGGAGGAGCTCCATGACTTGGCTGTCGTTAGGCAGGAGGAAGTCAAGCAGTAGATGGCCAGGTAATTCGACTAGCATATCCGTATCAAGCAGTTCATGTAAGGGGATCTAGTCCTAAAGAAAGTAGATGCGACCGGGAAATCAGCAGCTGTGGGGAAGCTCAATCCCAATTGGGAGGGCCCCTATATAGTCTAAAAGGCATTGAAGTCGGGAGCATACCACCTCTAAAATGTGGAGGGTGTATCCCTGAGTCGCACTTGGAGTAGGGATGATCTAAAATATTTTTTCCCTTAGACCTTTGTGATGAAAGAAAAACATCTTTTTCCTATTAATGCCTCTTAATCAAAGTGTCTCAATATTATTATCATAGTTTTGTAAAGTGCATTTAAAATGTTAAACCCGAGAAGATCTCACTGACTAGTCTCCCATTAGCTGGCATGACCGGAAGTCACTTGATGGTAAATCGAAATGTTGGACCTGAGAAGATTTCGCTTACCAGGCTCCCATTATATGGCAGGGCCGGAAGACACTCGATGGTAAATCAAAATATTGGCCCCGAGAAGATCCCGCGGACTAGGCTCCCATTAGCTGGCAGGGCTGGAAGTCACTCGGTGGAAGATTGAAATATTAATCTCGAGAAGATCCTTCTGACCAGGCTGCCATTCGCTGGCAGGGCAAGAAGTCACTCGGCGGAAGATTGAAATATTAACTCCGAGAATCCCGCTGACCACAATCCCATTAGCTGGTAGGGCCAGAAGTCACTCGACGGAAGATTAAAATATTAACCTCGAGAAAATCCTGCTGACCAGGCTCTCATTAGCTGGCAGGGCCAGAAGTAACTCGGCGAAAGATTGAAATATTAACCCCGAGAAAATCCCACTGACCAGACTTCCATTACCTGGCAGGGACGAAAGTCACTCAGCGGAAGATTAAAATATTAACCCCGAGAAGATCCCGCTCACCAGACTCCCATTAGCTGGCAGGGCCAGAAGACACTCTGTAGAAGATTGAAATATTAGCCCCGAGAAGATCACGCTAACCAGGCTCCCATTAGCTGGCAGGGCTGGAAGTCACTTACTGAAAGATTGAAATATTAACCCTAAGAAGATCTCGCTGACTAGGCTCCCAATAGTTGGCAGAGATGAAAGTAACTCGGCGAAAGATTGAAATATTAGCCTCGAGAAGATCCGCTGATTAGGCTCCCATTAGCTGGTAGGGCCGGAAGTCACTCGGTTGAAGATTTAAATATTAACCCTGAGTAGATCCCACTGACTAGGCTCCCATCAGCTGGCAGAGCCAGAAGTCACTCGGCGGAAGATTGGAATGTTTACCCCGAGGATATATTGCTGATCAGGCTCTCATAAGCCGGTAGGGTAGGCAGGTCACTCAGATATTGGGTGCAGGTGAAGGAATATTGAGGCAAAAGGATCAGTGAGTACATGTCCACACTCTCCCCAGATAAGAGGCGAGGGGGTTGACGAGTGCTTTTTCCACTAGGTAATCGTAGGTCGAGGAAGTAAATGAGGCATCCCCGCGATATGTGGGCAAAGCAAGAAGTGGGACTGGGATCCCAAATTCCGCTTGCTTATATTTAACACTCGTGACTCAACAACAGGCTGAGGGACCCAGACTTGGGACCTCGCAAGTGCGAGTGCGTACATAGTTAAAAATAGAATTTGCCTAAGTCCTATCGGGGGCTCATATCAACATAAATGTGGTTCGCTACTCGCAAAATGACCTATATGGAGTTGAGTAATCGTCTATACTATGCGCTAAAGCCATATGCCATGAGAATTAGTAATGCGTTTGTGAATGAGAATCAAAGGAAGAGGTTGCGCAAAAGCATGAAATAAAACAAAAAAGAAAAAAAAACGTTACCATAAGATACTCGCCCATAAAGAAACAATTATATATATAAAGGGTCTCGCCCGTAAATACAAAATGAGTACAAAAGAGAAAAATAGCAAAAGCATTCTTACCTCGGAAAATACAATGACGAGTGTAAAAATAAAGTAAGAAATTATAACACTTCATCCTGAGCTCCTTGACTTCTCTCTCTCGCGTAAGGCTGGGTCGGCGTCATCCTCTTATTCCTTGATCGAGAGGAATAGCTCTGGGACTACATCCTTAATGGTGACCCCCATGCATTCACTCGCCATGAGGCCCGACCGTTGTATCACCTAAAGCGTGTGCTCCGCCTCCTTGGTTGCATTCGACTGCATCATCTCCTTGATCTTGCAGTTGGAGTACTGCTTGAATTTGCTTCTGCTGGGGGCTGGCGGGAGGACTACCTCGAGCAACTGATTATTTTGGGCTCGCAACCTCTTATTCTCCTTCTATAGAGCATCTATTATAGTATGACGTTACTTGGCATTCGCGACATCATGCAAGAAGTATAAGAAGATAGGGGTTGGCGTGAGTTTAAGGTGGGAGTGAAAGGGTAAGGGAGAACTGATACTTACCACTCCTCCAGAATGGCCGGCGATGAGTCTTTCAGAGGTCTCTAGCTTCTTCTTGAGACCCGCGATCTCCTTTATCATGAGTTCCTGCGAGTAATTGACCTTGGTAAGGGTCCGATCGAGGTAGTTGCCACGATGCGCCATCACATGAGCGATCTCAAGAGCACATAGCTGGGCTTGCATACTCTTGTGCACGATCACCCCCATTTTCGTGTCATCAAAGAATGCGACATCCTCCCGCTAATAGAGCCTGAAGGAGAGGGCATATGCCTTGCCGCTGGTTGTCTCTTGCTCTTTCAAGGATGGGAGAAGGGTGGATAAAGTAGCCTTGCGGGCCTCCCGATCCCAGAATAGTAGAGGCTCGCCGACTTCATCCCGCTGCCTCTCACCAAGACCGAAATTCTATTTCCCCTTTGACACTGCCTTCTCGCCGACCTCCGACACGACCGAGGTTCCTGCTAGTTTGCTGAAAAAATTTCCTGCAATCTTGCTCACGACTACGGGCATCTCTGGCAGGGTTCCTGGGACTTGTTTCCCTTTAGCAAGGACCCTAGTTGGTTTCTTGAGAGCTGGTTGGGAAAGGTGCGGATTGCGATCAGCGGGCCAACTCGCTTCTTCTTGCTCACATTCTCGGAGGAGGCACCCAAATCATCTCTACAAGCAGTTGCAGCGGCCTCATTATGACGGAGGTTATGGAGGCAAAACTAGCACTTGTGTACGGTGGATGCATGAGAAGAATTCACTCCCCTGCAATTTGTTCAGTGTTAGGAGCAAAAATAACCAAAGGGGGAAGTGAAGTTTAGGGCAAAGATGAGTGAGAGATACCTGTTTTGGGGAGGACGGGTGGGGGGGGGGGGGAGCGAGTCGACGTTCCTCCTCAGGTAAGTGAACTCAAAGTTCTTGCCGATGAAGATTTTGAAGATGTTGGCGTCGTGGCCTCCTACTAGGGGGGGGGGGGGTAAGTCACGTCCTGTTGAATTGGCAAGAAGAGTTTGTTGTTGAAATCTCCCTTGACAAACATGAACTTCTAGATCTAGTGGTGGTTCTTATTGTCCGTCTTGCAAACCTTCACATGCTGGATTGAGAATAATGCGGTCCCATCCTAATTGGCCCTGAAGGAGAAGATCTTGCGAAAGGATGCAAGGCTGAACTCGATCCGCTCCTCATGCATGTATCACACAAATGCCACAAGCATGGAGATGGAGTTTGGGTTGAGAAGGCCCATGACCACGCCCAGGTACCTGACGTACCTCTGTATTCTGCCATAACTGGGAGGTAATAGCCCTTCATACAGTTACATTATATAAATGGATAGTACATAAAAGCACAGACACACTTCGATCTGCCATTAGCATCACCACCATCACCACCCATTATGCCAGTGCTTGCGCTAGAGTTAGAAGGCGAGTGCTCAGGGACGATGATGGCTTGAGAAGTTCCGACAATAAATGCGGTAAATGAAGGGAGAAGTGTGGGGGCCTATTTATAGAAAAAAATTGGGCATGAGGAATTCGAGACGGGAGGTGTACTGATAAGAAATAATCATTATGTGCCTCAAACCTCAGGCCGGCCCCATGCTCCCATCCACTCGCCAGCGGTTCAAGATACATTGCATCAGAAATCCAAACGAAAAAACGAGAAGGAAACACAACTTCACAAGGCACACACAGAATATAAATTTATGTCGAGTGAGGGCCTTACAGTTCTATTCGCGATTATCTTAGACAAGTCCCGAGTTAATTATTACAGAATTACAAATTTAAAAATAATGTAGGGTTTAGAAGGAGGGGAGAGCGATTACCGGTAAACTCAGTATTGGAGCCATTTGCATCTTCCCCGACCTTGCACTCCTGACCTTGGTGGTTGGCGAGAGTAGTAGTACTTGTGGACAATGCTAATTTCCTGTTGCACAGAGTGCAACTGATCTTTAGCTCGTAAAATTTGGACCCCTGGGGAGTTTGCCTCGCCACCAACTCCTTGATGCATCTCATCCATGTGTTGTGTGTACTCTATTTCAAGACTTCCCAGCCTCTGCTCGGTGGCATCGCTATTCTCTTGGACCTGGCTGTAGATCTAGCGTAGTGTGAGGCTGTGTTTCCTAAACAGCTCCGTCATTCGCTTCTTCAGTACCACAACATCCTTTGGATTGTCCACTAAGTTGGCGATCGCGCTAGGGAAGGGGGTGGCAAGAAATCCTCCTCGTCTATATCAAGATCGGTGGAATAGACCTCTCGATAGCCTAAAGTGGAGGTGGTTAGCCAAATGAAAGTAGGACTCAATAAGGAGAAAGGAAAATGCTCCCGCTAACCTGGAGAGGGCACAACCCACTTGTTGGGGCATTGACGAGACGACCCGTGACTTCCTTGGAAGGGTTCGGCGATTGGAAGCGTGAATGATTTTTGAAAGTCTTTAATTCCAAGGTAGCTAATCACCTAGGGGGGGTGAATAGGTTTTTGGTCTTTTATAAATTTCCCTCTACTTAGTGTGTTATGGGTGAGTTATATATTGCTTCAAAGACAATCAAACAAAGCACACACAAGGTTTATTGTAACACCCCCATCCGTCGTATGACATATAACAGAAGGTCCAGCTGGAACCCGATGCCATATACCACATACTGTCGGAAGGGTTACAGAATAATACCAAATACCAACTACTTGTCCTAACACAGAGCATTCTAGCGGAAGCTTTTAAACAGTTTAAGAGAACCCAGAATTTGCACAACCACGACATTAATGTCCATTATACCACAAGAATGAAATACAACAAATACAAAAAAGTGTACATGACCTTAAGGCCTTACAAATGTTCACTTGACAATATAATGTTTTACATACATCGGATCACAGGCCGACCAATAATGACAAAAGTAAACAACGGTTCGGTTGGCCTTCGAGGGCCAGCTCAGCAACTTGGGCTTCAGCCCGCTACTTGGCGCTTGGTTCCGCAGCACCTGCAAGCAACATTCCACCGCACAGTGGCAAACAAAGCAACGGTCAGCTAAAGCTGACCAAATTATAACGAACCCGCCCCTTACTCGGGACGGCGGTGCTCCTTCCCTGCATATCATTAGCCCAGCTAAATAGTAAAATGCAAATATATATTTCGCCACAGGTGTAGGCTCGCTCGGCCAAACATCCCGTGCACTCAGGGCACATTCTCAGTGAATCCGGTCAATTCCGTGGCTTCACCACCACCCTTAGGATGGCAAACATTGTGAGCATTTTTGAGTCTTTCCGACCGCAGTCCAAGACTCCCGACTTTGCCAACGGCCAGTTCCACTTAAGGGCCTCTAGCACCGAACCGCAAAGCCCAAGTCCGTTTCCACTTGCCTGTTGCTCACGTCGCCAAGTCACTTTAAGACGTACGCGCGGGCCAAGCTTCACCCGGAGCCAAAAACATTTCAAAACATCACATAATACAGTTATGTTCAAGGCTGGCTCCCCGGCTGCCAAGTTAGCAGAATCACGTTTCCGCCCAGTTTTTCGGGTGCGCCTTGGAGTTAATCCCCAAGGATCCCTGCTGCAATCTACCGCATAGAAACCCGAAAACAACGCACGGAGTCTTCTCCGGCTATTCATGTAATGCAAAATCACTTATCCAGACAAACACGTTCGGGTAGGCTTCACACACAATGCCTATACCCGTACTTCAATTACGGACTCTAAACAAGGGGGACTTCACATATCTACCTCAAGGAACATCGCGCACTCACCGCACACTCGCGGGAGCAGGTTTCCCATGCAGAAAGGAAGAGGACTTCACATGTCCAAGTTGAGAATCGTTACCCTTGAAGTCTGCTTAGGCTCCATGAAAAACGAGCCGGATGAAAGGCTTCTCAAGGGAATTCTCTCCACGGATCTGGTCTCGGTTCTAACTTTCGTGCTCCGATGCTCTGCCGGCGGCCGGATTCCCCCCTTCCTTCTTCCTTGCTCTCTCATCTCTCTAACTTCTTAGAAAGAGAGAGTTTAGGATGAAATGAGGAATTAAACCTCTAATCTCGGACTAAACACAAGCAGGAACTCATCTGGGTCATTAGATCTTATTTAAAGAAAATGAACGGCTCAGATTAGCCTGAAATTCCTTAATCCTGGGCCGAACACGACCTTGCACACGGCCGTGTCCCAGGCCGTGTGCCTCAATCCAGCCATTAATATCGAGCACAGAAAAGAACACGAGTTGGGAAACACCCGTGTCCCAACCTGACACGCCCGTGTCAGGTCCTCGACGCGCCCGTGACCAGGGGATGTGTCACGAATAACCGCCACGCCAACCATCATGTCGCTTGGTGGACACGGCTGGCAAAATGCCCGTGTCAGATTGACACTCCCGTGTCAGACAGTACATGCCCGTGTTCCGGGTCGTGTCCCTCAGTCAACACAGGACCAAACTTCAAGAGGAGTACACGGCCATGTGACACGTCCGTGTCACAGGCCGTGTGCCTGACATGCCCTGTGACACGCCGTTGTCACATGCCGTGTTTGAGCACTCAACGCTTGTCGACCTCAACTAGACTGCCCGAGCACGACACGCCCTGTGACACGCCCGTGTCATAGACCGTGTTAACCCTTCCTTAACACGAACTTGGCTCAAAACACCGCCCGGTTCACTTCTGAGTTTCAGGGCGTTACAAATCTACCCCCTTAAAGAATTTCGCCCACGAAATTATGTAAAAGTACACAAAACTACTTAAATATTTCCGACGTGGAATAATTCGTGGTATGCATCCAATATAGTCTTCTCTCATTCCCAAGAAAGCTCCTCTCGTCCGCAGTTATCCCAACGGACTTTAACCATTCATATTTCCTTGTTGCGGAGCCGTTTGACTTCAAAGTCTTCAATGTGAACTGGCTTGACCTTGGTTGTCAACCCATTATCAATCGGCACTTGATCGACCACAACAACTTGAGAAGGCTCTTATACCACCTTCCGCAATACCGAAACATGGAATACATCGTGTAGTCCACTCAATTCAACCGACAACTTCAATAGATACGTTGCTTCGCCAACCCGCTCCAGGATCTCAAATGGTTCAAGATATCTCGGACTCAGCTTCTTCAAGCGTCGAATCCGCGAGACACCCTTAAATGGCTTGATTTTCAAGTACACCAAATCGCCAACACTAAACCCCACATTCCTATGCTTGGCATTATAGTATTTTGCCTGTCTATCCTGGGCGATCTTTAACCGTTCCTGAATCGTGCGTACCATTGAAGTGACGTCTTCCACTGCCTGATGTTTATATAACTTTGACTCGCTTGTCTCCAACAAAGACAACGACGTTCGACACCTTATCCCATACAGGGCCTCGAAAGGCGCCATACCAATAATCGCTTGAAAACTGTTATTATAAGCAAACTCTACCATGTACAAGTGATCTTCCCACTGCTTTCTGAAATCCAAGACGCACATGCGAATCATGTACTCCATTGTCCTGTTGACCCTTTCAGTCTGACCATCCGTCTGCGAATGAAAGGCTGTGCTAAAACTCAGCTTAGTTCCCAACAACTTATGCACCAGCCTCCAGTCATTTGACGTGAAGCGTCCGTCTCAGTCACTAACAATACTGCGTGGCACACCATGCAACTATACAATATTATCCACATAGATCTTGGCTAACTTTTCCACCAGATCTTCATTCCTATTCGGGATGAAGTGCGACACCTTTGTCAATCTATCTACGACCACCCAGATGGTATCATTTCCTCTTTGCGACCTTGGCAAACCATGCACAAAATCCATGGAAATGTCGTCGAACTTCCATTCTGGGATAGGCAAGGACTTCAAGAAACCTCCGGGATTCTAACACTCTGCCTTCACCAAGGCACAAGTTCGGCACTTCGCCACATAAAGTGCTACATCCTTCTTCAATCCTGGCCACCAAAACAACTTCCTCATGTCCCTATAAATCTTCGTGCTCCCCAGGTGGATTGAGTACTTGGTATGATGAGCCTCATACATCAAATCCTCCCGAAGGTTATCCCCACTTGGGATGCATAGACGACCGTCCTTCCTTAGCAGTCCATCTTCAACCGCAAATTGGGAATTTGACCCATCCAACGATTCATCCAAGATTTTCTTCATACTGCTATCCTGAACCAAAGTCCGCCGAATCCTATCAGCTAGGTCATACTGCACCTCCGTCCAACACAAAATGGCCTCAGCACGAGCCTTCTTGTCAATGCAGAAGATCTCCAAAGCCTCCAAATCAAAGACCAAACTCTCAACATGCACCGCCAACCAGTTGGCTTGCGCAGGTGCCCTACGACTCAACGCATCCGCAACTGCATTTCCTTTCCCGGGCACATAATGTATTTTGAAAGTGTAGTCCCCCAGGAACTCCATCCACCTCTGCTGCCTCATGTTTAGGTCCTTCTGATCTAGCAAATACTTCAGGCTTTTAAGATCGGTGTAGATATCTACCTTCACACCGTAAAGATAGTGCCTCCACATCTTTAGAGCAAATATCATGGCCGCTAGCTCCAAGTCATGGACCAGATAATTTCTCTCATGAACCTTCAACTGTCGTGATCCATAGGCTATTACGCTCCCATGTTGTAGCAGAACACAACCTAAACCACTGCCCGAAGCATCACTATAAATTTCAAACCCTTCGGACCCACTTGGTGAATGCAAAATAGGCGTCGTGACCAACCGCCTCTTCAATTCTTCAAAAGCCTGTGCGCACTCCAGAGTCCACACAAACTTTTGATCCTTCCTTGTCAGCGTCGTGAGTGGTAGCGCTATCCGCGAGAAGTTCTCCACGAAGCGCCTATAGTAGCCGGCAAGCCCTAGAAAGCTCCGGACTTCCGCTACCATAGTCAACACTGGCAACTCCTGAATCGCCGCTATCTTCGCCGAATCCACCGTTATGCCTTCACCACTAACAATATGACCAAGGAACGCGATTGAGGATAACCAGAACTCACACTTGGAGAACTTAGCATACAACTAATTCTTCCTCAACGTCTCCAATACCATATGCAGATGTATGAAGTGATCATCCTCACACCGCGAGTACGCCAAGATATCGTCGATAAATACTATCACGAAATGGTCTAGGTACTCTCTGAACATCCTGTTCATCAAATCCATAATCATGGATGTGGCGTTGGTCAACCCAAACGGCATGACCGTAAACTCGTAATGCCCAAACCGCGTACTGAACGCTGTCTTTGGGATGTCACTTTCTCTTATCCTTAGTTGGTACTATCTGGATTTCAGATCTAGCTTTGAATATACCGTTGACCCAACCAACTGATCAAATAGATCATCAATCCTTGGGATAAGATACTTTTTCTTTTGTGTAAGCTTGTTCAACTCCCGATAATCAATACAGAGTCGCAAGCTCCCATATTTCTTCTTAACGAAGAGGACCGGTGCGCTCCAAGGCGACGAACTTGGACGCACATACCCTTGCTCTAATAATTCTTGCAGTTGCACCTTTAACTCCGCCATCTCCTTAGGCACTATCCGATATGGAGAGCGTGACATCGGTTTGGCACCCGGTACCAGCTCAATTGTAAAGTCAATCTCCCGCTGAGGAGGGGCTCCCGTGATATCGTCTGGGAATACATTAGGATACTCGGACACAACTGCAATACAGTCAAGACTAGGTTTAGGCGTTGAAGCCTGCACTGAAATGACAAACAGCTCAGCCCCAGACCGAACTACCTCAATCACCTGAAGAGACGACATCATAATCTTGCTCGACCCTTTCATACCCGCAAATGTAGTCTCCTGATCAGAATTCAGTCCCAACTTAACCTCCTTTTGGTTGCAATCAATGCATGCACGCTGCTTCGAGAGCCAGTCCATTCCAAAGATTACATCGAACTCCACTAACGGCAGCACCAATGCTTGCAAAACGAACTCCTGATCCCCGATCCTAATCTTTACCACACAGACTCTATCCGTACGCATTGAGAACCCATTGGGCAACAACACATCCAACTTGTATTTTGCCATCAAGGAAGGAACTCCGATGCGTAATACGAATCTTTCGGACAAGAAGGAATGTGAAGCTCCCGTATCAAACAAGGCTCTCGTCGGACTATCGAAAATTAACACAAAGCCTAGCACCAATATTTAAAAGCTAACATGTAAAAAGGTAACGACTACAAAAGCTAAACAGTAAATATTTAACTCATACCTATCACCACGCCAGCTTGCTTAATGGTCTCTTGCAGACCAAGGTTGTAAACTCTAGGTTGGGCTGGAGCATGGTGGGATGCGGTCGACTCTGCCGCCTTCCCCTTTTCCTCATAAGTTGCTCCAGTACCCTTCTCAGACTTTGAACGTCCGCTCCTACACTCACGTGCAAAATGCCCCACCTTTCCACAGTTGTAGTACGCTCCTGGGACCTGACTTGAGTTTGCCCCCGTCGCACCAGACGAAGGGGCTGAACTTGAAGTCTTCTGCTTCTTGTTCCATCTGCGGAAACCAAACTTTGAACTCGACATTTTGAACTCTGACTTCTTTTCCACTAGCTCCTTCTTCACTTGAACTTTCTTCGCAACCCTTTCTAGAGACCGAGCCGCATTAACCATGGCTAGGAAGCCCTTTGCTTTAGGCCCAGCGAGGAGTAGCTGTAGTTCGCCCCGTAGGCCCTCATAAAATTGGTTGGTCTTCCGCTCTTCTTCAGTAAACATAGCACCAGCATAACGACCTAACCGAGTAAACTCATGGAGATAATCATCCACGCTACTCGCTCCCTAAGTCAATCCAAGGTACTTATTCTCCATTTCAAGCTTCTGGGCAGAAGGTAGGTATCTGGCCAAGAACAACCTTGAGAATTCCTCCATCAGTACTTCAGCAAGTTGCCTTCCCACTAAGAGATGAACCTCTAACTCGTCCCACCACATACTTGCCTCAGCAGCCAATAGGAAGGTCGCTATTGTGGTCTTCTGCCACTCCGCAGTTTTTGTGGCGGTCATGACCCTCTTCATCGTAGAGAGCCAATCCTCAGCTTGAGTTGGCGTTCCCATCCCGTTGAACACCGGAGGATTAAAGCTCATCACATGCTTGAGCTATTTCTCCATGGCTCTCCTTAGTGCTACCGAATCAACTGCCATGCGTTCTACCACTCCAGACTCTGCCACTCTAATCGGTTCTTGCTTATTAATAGGTGGTGCGGGCTGCACTTGTTGGGCATTGATCATAGCAAAGACTGCTTCATCCACCAATCTGATGGTTTCTGCTGAAGGAGGTGTTGTAGGCACGTCACTCGGTGCACTACTTTCCGCCGATTGCGGACGTTCCGATTGCCCAGCACCGCTCCTAGGAACCTATAATAGCATAAACCCTTGATTAGGCGGTACACAAATTGCTAAAAGCAATCACTGGAACACTCAAATTCCTCAAAACAAGTGTATTTTTTCATTACTAAGTGGACATTCATGGGTTCTTTTATGTTATAACGATGACGCACATAAATGTACTCACCACCCCTTAAAATAATTCGCCCATGAATTCAAATACAGATGAGCGACACCCTAGTCTGATACCAAATTATAACACCCCCATCCGTCGTATGACATATACAGAAGGTCCAGCTAGAACCTGACGCCATATACCACGGACAGTCGGAAGGGTTACAGAATAATACCAAATACTCAACTACTCGTCCTAACACAGAGCATTCTAGCGGAAGCTTTTAAACAGTTTAAGAGAACCCAGAATTTGCACAACTACGGCATGAATGTCCACTATACAACAGGAATGAAATACAACAAATACATAAAAGAGTACATGTCCTTAAGGCCTTACAAATGTTCACTTGACAATATAATGTTTTACATACATCGGCTCACAGGCCGACCACACATGACAAAAGTAAACAACGGTTTGCTTGGCCTTCGAGGGCCAGCTCAGCAACTTGGGCTTCAACCCGCTACTTGGCGCTTGGTTCCGCAGCACCTGCAAGCAACATTCCACCACACGGTGGCAAACAAAGCAACGGTCAGCTAAAGCTGACCAAATTATAACGACCCCGCCCCTTACTCGGGATGGCGGTGCTCCTTCCCTGTATATCATTAGCCAAGCTAAATAGTAAAGTGCAAATATATATTTCGCCACATGTGTAGGCTCTCTCGGCCAAACACCCCATGCACTCAGGGCACATTCTCAGTGAATCCGGTCAATTCCGTGGCTTCACCACCACCCTCAGGATGGCAAACATTGTGAGCATTTTTGAGTCTTTCTGACCGCAGTCCAAGACTCCCGACTATGCCAAAGGCGAGTTCCACTTAAGGGCCTCGAGCACCGAACCGCAAAGCCCAGGTCTGTTTCCACCTGCCCGTTGCTCACTCCGCCTAGTCACTTTAATACGTACGCGCGGGCCAAGCTTCACCCGGAGCCTACAACATTTCAAAACATCACATAGCCCAGTTATGTTCAAGGCTGGCTCCCCGGCCGCCAAGTTAGCAGAATCACATTTTCGCCCAGTTTTCCGGGTGCGCCTTGGAGTTAGTCCCCAAGGATCCCTGCTGTAATCTACCGCGTAGAAACCCGAAAACAATGCACAGAGTCTTCTCCGGCTATTCATGCAATGCAATATCACCGATCCAGAGAAACACGTCCGGGTAGGCTTCACACACAATGCCTATGCCCGTACTTCGATTACGGACTCTTAACAAGGGGGACTTCATATATCTACCCCAAGGAACACCGCGCACTCACCGCACACTCGCGGGAGCGGGTTTCCTATGCAGAAAGGAAGAGGACTTCACATGTCCAAGTTGAGAATCGTTACCCTTAAAGTATGCATAGGCGCCATGAAAAACTAGCCGGATGAAAGGCTTCACAAGAAAATTCTCTCGACGGATCTGGTCTCGGTTCTCACTTTCGTGCTCCGATGCTCCGCCGGCGGCTGGATTCCCCCCTTCCTTATTCCTTGCTCTCTCCTCTCTCTAACTTCTTAGAAAGAGAGAGTTTAGGATGAAATGAGGAATTAAACCTCTAATCTCGGACTAAACACAAGCAGGAACTCATCTAGGCCGTTAGATCTTATTTAAAGAAAATGAACGGCTCATATTAACTGCTTGGGTTAAGTCAGTTTAGGTGTGTTAGGTTGGTACACGACCGTGTCCCAGACCATGTGCCTCGATCCAGCCACTAATATCGAGCACAAAAAAGGACACGGGTTGGGACACGCCCGTGTACCAACCTAACACACCCGTGTCGGGTCCTCGACATGCCCGTGACCAGGGGCCGTGTCATGAATAACCGCCACGCCAACCGTCACATCGCTTGGTGGACAGGGGTGATGACACGCCCGTGTCAGATGTGACACGCCCGTGTCAGACAGTACACACCCGCGTTCCGAGCTGTGTCCCTCAGTCGACACAGGACCAAACTTCCAGAGGAGTATATGGCCATATGACACGCCCGTATCACATGCCGTGTGCCTGACACGCCCTGTGACACGCCCGTGTCACAGGCCGTGTTCGAGCACTCAACGCTCGTCGACCTCAACTCGACTACCCGAGCACGACACGCCCTGTGACACGCCCGTGTCATAGGCCGTGTTCACCCTTCCTAGACATGAACTTGGCTCAAAACACCGCTCGGTTCACTTCTGAGTATCGGGGCGTTACATTTATAGTGGTTCCTAAGATTATGGGTACGTCCACTTTCCCTCCCACCTTTATAATAGTGTGTTAGATAAGGCACTTCTCTAAAACTTGGCTCCTAAGAGCTTACAACACAGATCCCACAGGATCTCTTAGTCTCCTCCAAGACCTACAGCTCTGGCACAAAGCCCTACCTCAGAGCAAACTTGCTCCTACAACTCAGTGATCAAAAGATCACCTACCTCAGACTTGAACACAAGTCCTACAGCTCAGGCTATAGGGGTTAGCCCAATAACTCAGAGAGTAACACTCTCCTACCCAGGCACACAAGCCCTACCTCAAGCACACAAACTCTACACTCAGATCAATAACTTATTCTACCTTAGCCTTTATAAATCAGGCTTACAACTCAGATCCAAAAGGATCCTACAGCTCAGATCCAAGAATGGATCCTACAGAAAGGAAGTTTGGTTTATTAATGTAGTTGATTTGACAACAGAGAAATTTCTCCGTGCCTGTCTTCCTGGACTGAGTTTACCTCAGCCCTACTTTATTCTCAATAGCAAGAGAATGATCTTCAATAAGTTGGAGCTTGTGCTAGAAGTAACTCAGAAACTTGTTTCTGAACTTGCTGAAGAAGACTGAAGATTTGACAGTTCTTGTGTTCTTCAATTAGCTAACCAGGACCTACAGAAACCTAAAAGCTCTGCTCCTTCTTTATCAGAACCTTATCTGAACTTGCTATAGCAGAAGAAATTACTACAGCTAACTTGAAAGAATTTTTAGATCAGCTGATTTAACTTCAAGCTTCGAGCTCGACAACAATGGTGAGGAAGAAGAAGTTCAACCACAACTGTTCGAAATGAGAAAATCCTAAAAGTTAAGTTCTGTCTCCCGATCGTGTTCCTTTTATCTTCGTTGATTAATAACTATTTGACCAGTGTGGATCACCTGTAGTTGTTGTCTACAGCTTGCTTTGAAAGAAGTAGACGTACAATAGGCTTCAGGCGCCATTTGTCGTGTTATGTAGCTTTCCTGCAATGAATTTTAACTCTATTTACTTTTGTTGATGTCAGCATCTGTAGACTTAGACAAATTCTTAGATTCAATCCATGCATTGAGTGCGTTGAGTGAATTACCTTCTCTCAATGAATCTGGACTTAGTCAAATTCTCTGCACCATCAGGCGCTGAGTGAACTGGCTTGACTCAACGCCTCTAGACTTAGCCAATTCTTCTATCTTTCTTATGCGTTGAGTGCATTGAGTGAACTGGCTTCACTCAATACCTCTAGACATGGCTAAATTCTTCTGCACTGCCAGGCATTGAGTGCGTTGAGTGAATCTTCATCACTCAACGCCCCTGGACTTAGCTGCAACTTTCTTTATCTGCTAGGGGTTTAGAGCATTGAGAGAGCCTTCATCACTCAACGCTTTTGTCCTTAGTCGCTTCTATTACGTCTGCCAACTTGCTGAGGCGTTGAGTGCGTTTAGTGAGCTGTCCTCACTCAATGCTTCTGGACTTAGACAAATTCTTATGTCTATCTCTTTCCTTAGCCTTTGACTGATTGTTCCTCTGTCGATGCCTTTCTGCTTTAGCGTTGAGTGAAATGTCCTCACTCAACGATTCTGGACTTAGCCAGATTTCTTAAGAGAATCTTCAACTGCTTGAGCTTGTCTCAACGCTGCTTTGTATATGACGTTGAGTGAACTGACTTCACTCAATGCCTGTGGACTTAGTCGATTTTTCAGCTTGCCAATACTGAGGCTTTGACAGACTCAACTTTACTCGACGCTTCTTATTATATGGCGTTGAGTGAACAACCTTCACTCAATGCCTGTGGACTTAGTCGATTTTCGGTCTTCCAAACTGCTGGGCTTTGACAGTCATCCCTTTACTCAGATATACTCGACACTTCTTATTATATGGCCTGTTAGTTCAAAATCCCTATTTCTAGGGTAGCATAGGCTAAGATCTGGTGTGCCCTTAAGATACCTCAAAATTCTCTTTGTAGTAGAGTAGTGAGATTCTTTAGGGCTAGCCTGATACCTAACACAAACACATATATCATACATGATGTCTGGCCTACTTGCAGAAAGATATAGAAGGGAGCCAATTATCCCTCTATACAAAGTTTCATCAACAGGTTTTCCTGCCTCATCTTTGCCTATAGACATACTTGACCCCATGAGAGTTTTCATGGTGGAGGCATTCTCAATACCAAACTTTTTGATCAACTCCCTAGTGAACTTAGACTGGGATATGGATAATCCATCTTCAGTCTGTCTTACTTGGAGGCCCAAGAAGAACTTAAGTTTACCCATACTGCTCATCTCAAATTTCCCTTGCATAAGTTTGGCAAACTTCCTACAAAAGATGTCATCCGTAGATCCAAAGATTATGTCATCTACATAAATCTGGACAAGGATGATCTTGCCCTTAGATTCCCTGAGGAATAAGGTCTTGTCTATCTTCCCCTTGAGAATTTGTTCTTAATGACGAAGCTAGACAATGTCTCATACCATGCTCTAGGGGCACGCTTTAACCCATATAAAGCTTTCCTAAGTCTATACACAAATTCAGGTGAGTTCAACAAAACCTGGAGGCTGTTCAACATAGACCTCTTTCTTTAAGTCACCATTCAGGAAGGCTAACTTCACATCCATCTGCTAGACTTTAAATACTTTGAATTCCACATATGCAAGGAAAAGTCTGATGGCTTCCAATCTTACTACAGGGGCAAATGTTTGATCAAAATTAATACCTTCTTTTTGTTTGTACCCTTAGCTATTAGTCTAGCCTTGTTCTTGATTATAATGCCATTTTCATCAAGCTTATTCCTATAAATCCACTTGACTCCAATGACATTATGTCCTTGTGGTCTATGAACCATCTTCCAAACCTTGCATCTCTTAAACTGGTTCAATTCCTCTTGCATAGCTACAATCCAGAAATGATCTATTTTGGCCTCTTCAAATCTCTTGGGCTCAACTTGTGACAGGAAACTAGAGTACAAAGCTATATTAAGGCTCCTTGCTTCTTCTCACCACTCCTTGATTTGCATCCCCAATAATCTAGTGTCTTAGATGATCTCTTAGATGCCTGACAACTCGAGGCATTCTTCTTTCAGCATCAGCTTCAGTAGTAGCTTCATGCTGATCTTCATCCACTTCAAGTGTGCCTTGCACTCCTTCTGGAATATCCACTCCATCTTGGATTACTAGAGCAACTTCCTTGATGGTTATCTTGTCCATAATCAGCTTTATACCTGTAGTACTAGAAGAGGAGCTTGGCAGCTCACTGTTAATTATGGTAGACTCATCAAAGACTCTATGTACAAACTCTTCTACAACTTGGTTTTTCAAGTTGTAGATACTATAGGCTTTAATATGATTGCTGTACCCAACAAAAAATCCCATCAGAGGACTTGGCAGCAAACTTAGTCATATAGGACTTCCCATTATGAAGCACATAACACTTGCTACCAAAGATCGTGAGATAGCCCAGGTTTGGTTTTCTGCCCTTCAAGATCTCATAGGGAGTCTTCTTGTGGCTCTGGTGATAAAGGCTCTATTAAGGACATGACATATAGTATTTACTGCCTCAGCCCAAAAATATTCTGGGAGAGATGTGTCACTTAATATGGTCCTTCTAGACTCTATGAGAGTCCTATTTTTCCTCTCAACAATCCCATTTTGCTGGGGTGTTCTTGGAGAAGAAAGTTCTTGATGAATCCCTTGCTCGTCACAGAACTTTGTCATGCTATCAGACTGGAATTCAGTCCCATGGTCAGTTCTGATTTTGACCACAGTACTATTAAACTCATTCTGAATTTGCTTGACAAACTTTATAAAGATATCAAGGGTTTCATTATTTTTCTTGAGAAAGAACACCCAAGAAAACCTAGAATAGTCATCAACCACCACATGAAAGAGGTATAAACACCTCACAGAGTTTTGTTCCTAATTCCCTTGAAGAAAGCTTTGGTCTGCTTGCACTTTTGTCATGCTGAGCAAATGTTTTCCTTGGTGCATTTCACATTCGGACCATTCCTAACTAGCTCTTCACTAAAGAGCTTGACAATAGTCTTATAATTTAAATGAACTAATCTCTTGTGCCATTACACACAATATGAAACTTTCTCATTTGTCACTAGACAAATAGGAGAGTCTGTATTTAGACATAGAAAGTTTAAGCAATAAACATTTCCACTCCTAGTGCCTGTCAAGATAACCTCTTGGTCACTTGACCTCTTAATCTGACACTCATACTTGTGGAAGACAATGACATAGCCAAGATCAGAGAGTTGGATTATGCTTATAAGGTTGTGTTGTAACCCTTCAACATAAGCTACTTTTGAGATGGTGACTATACAATTGGTAATCTTACCATAGTCTCTTATCACTCCTCTATCTGAACCACCAAAGATAACCTTGGGTCCATATTTCACTAGAGTGTACTCCTTTAAGTTACTCCTTGTCCCAGTCATGTGACTGGAACAATCACTATCCAAGTACCATATAGGGGTATGGGCACTTATACTAACCTGCATCACAAAATTTACCTTACCTTAGGACCCCAATAATTATTGGGTCCAAGGTTCTGATTAGCCTGAAAATGAACATGTCTTCCTTCAGATTTTCTGATAGGAAGACTAACACTAGCTCTCGACACAGTACGATTGTGGCAGCAATCTGAGGCAAAATGCCCCACCTTACCACAACACCAATACTCATGAATATTATACCTTCTCTTCTGTACAGGTCCTGCAATTGGGTTAACTGCTGACTGTATAGAAGGAAGAGATGCATCAGCCATTTTTAAGTTCCTTTCACCGAGGATTTGACTGAAGGTGAGTCTTTCAGCAGGCTTTCTTGGCTTGCTCTGAATGCTATTTACATCAGTCTTCTTTGTAGATGACATGCTATTTATAGCATCAGAGATAGCATGATATGGCTTGCTGATAGAGTTGCCCTTAGTCTTGGTATTTGCTGAATGGCCTTGAGAGTTAGCTACTTCCACTTTCTTGAGTGAAGGGGTTGGTGCACCAAACACAAATGGTCCATGATGGGCCATTTAGATTTCCTCATGGGGAGTCTTAAAGGCACTCACTCCCCTACTGTACCTTCTACATTAACTATTATTGAGCCCATTGATCGCAATGTCCTGGATTTGAAGAAGGCATAGTAAACAATGTATACACATATGGTGATCTAACTTGTGCTCAAGTTTAATGCTTGCAGGTTGTCCTAGTAATAATGATGAGACAGGTAGCCTAAATGGCTAAGTCAGGTAAAACACTTACCTAAGTTGTGGATGGACATAAATCTGTCTAAGTCCATAAGCGTAGAGTGGAGGTTACTCACTCAACGCCAGATGGCTTATAGCGCTGAGTGGATCCTATATAGTCAAAGCCAAAGTAATGGCAGGCTGGAAATGTGGCTAAGTCCACAGGCATTGAGTGAAGTTAACTCACTTAATGCCATACAACAAAAGGCTGTGAGTCAGGCTAATGTTGTAATAACCTAAGTAGAAATAAGCAGAAAAGTGTCTAAGTCCACAGGCGTTAAGTGTAGCTCACTCACTCAACGCCATAGCTTCATAATCATTGAGTATAGCTCAGTCAGTCAATGCCACAGGAAAACTGTGAATATTTACTAAGTCCACAGGCATTGAGTGAGGCAAGCTCACTCAACGCCATGTGATATTGCATTGACTAATTCTCAAAGGAAGTGTTCTTCTTTACATATAAATTTGGCTACGTCCAAATGCGTTGAGTGTAGCTCACTCACACAATGCCAAATATTAGAAGTGTCTATTAAGTAGTTTGGCATTGAGTGGAGCTTACTCACTCAACGCCAAGAAGCAGTAAAACTAGCTAAGGAAAAAAGCGTTGAGTGAGGCATGCTCACTCAATGCTCTCAACGCTTAAGATGTTGCTGATGCAGAAAAATGGGCTAAGGCAAAAATTGTTGAGTGAGGTATGCTCACTCAACGCTCTCAATGCCTAAATTATAGAATACATAAGCTAAGGCACAATGCGTTGAGTGAGGTGTGCTCACTCAATGCTCTCAACGCCAAGCATGCAAAAAAGGCTGTAAAATGGTTAAGGCAAAAAGCGTTGAGAGAGGCTTTCTCACTCAATGTTGTCAATGCCTAGTTAGACAGAATTCTGTCTAAGTACTTTGGCACTGAGTGAAGCTCATTCACTCAAAGCCTAGTCTACTGATGCTTGATTTTTGACTAAGTCCACAGGTGCTGACGTCAGTAAGTCAAAAAGTCAACCTTATTAAAATTATTATCGACAAAGCTACAGTACATGACAAAAGGCACCGCAGACCTACTGTATGACAGTTAGACGTTAAAGCAAGGATGTAGCTAGCATTAAATGTGTGAGACCCATTGCTAAAAGAGCCGTTGAGGTGCATTCAATAAAAGGAGAATCCTTTTACTAAAAAGGTAGCTGTTGAAGTTAGTTCCTCTTCATCACTATTGTTGTTGAGATGATAAGAACAGAGAGCAAAAAGACTGGAGGTCTAAAGGCTCAATAATTTAGCTGTTTGTCTTGATCTTTGACTACAATAAGAACAGAGATAGTCTCTGAAGAAGAAAATAAAGTTAGCTGGTTCCATTTTCCATCTGCACCAGTAGGTTCTTCACAAATCCAGCAGCACAACACTGAAGAAAATCTTCTAGAGGATATGAAGAAGAAGCTAGGGCTGAACATCCTCAGCCCAGGAAAGAAAGGAGAAGCAGATCTATTTTTTTCCAGTTACTTCCAGCACAAGCTAAAGCAAGCTCTGTATCCTAATTGCTGTGAAGTAGTTTAGATGAGAACCTTCAACTCATTAACAGCTAGCTTTGCCGTCACTTCACACTTCCAGTAGGAAGTATACCTAGTGCTGTGAAGAATGAGTTAGGACTGAGTATATCTCAGTTCAAGTAAAGGTAGACTCAAGGAATATATCCTTGGAGTCAAGGTTGGGCTGAGTCTATCTCAGTCAAGGTAGATTGGCACAGAGAAATTTCTCTAGTGTCCAATCAAGACTCACCAATACACTTCCATCTTGTGGGATCCAACTGGATTTGAGCTGTAGGGCCACTGGCCTAAGGTAGGGAAATCTTGCTTGAGTTTTAAGAGAGTGAAGCTCTCTGTGTTGTAGGATCCTTTGGATCTGAGGTTGGGCTCTCCTCCCAGCTTGAGTGGAGGGCCTTTGGCCTAAGGTAGATGATCAGCTGATCACTGAGTTGTAGGCTCTTATGGCTGAGCTGTAGGTATTGGAGGAGACTGAGAGATCCTGAGGGATCTGAGGTATAAGCTCTTTGGATAAGAGTTTTGGAGAAGTGCCTAGTCCAACAAGATAGTTGGATAGGTGGGAGGGAAATTAGATGTACCCTTGTTAGGGGAACCACTATAAATCTTGTGTGCTTTGTGTGTTTTCTTTGTGTTGGTTTTATTGCAGATTGCATGTCTTGAAAGCAGAATATAAATAACTAATAAAGCATCCAACCAAAGGAAAATATAAGATAGTCACTAAGGACTAAGAAACCTATTCACCACCCCTCTAGGTGATTTAGCTATCCTTGAAATCAAAGACTTTCAAGTGGTATCAGAGGGAGGTTGCTCAAAGAGGACCTAACAGTCTGGGTAGATCTCAAAGGATAGCTAAAAAGGTTTAAGCTTATGTGTTCAAAAGTGAACCATAAGATGTGGAGATCAATGGAACTTAAAATATGCAAAAAGGACAAGAATAACATTGGCCTGTTGTCAGCTCTTGTAGAAGACAAAGTCTATCCAGATATAAGAGCAAAGATCCTCTGTCACATTCAGATTGTGACTCAGAGGTGGATGAGGCTGAGGAAGGTGAGTGCATATGCTATGGTCCAACAGCTACACCAAAAGAAGAATCTTGCCAGGATCAACCTGGACAAAATCAGGTACACCCCCCTCTAGCTCATCCTCAGAATCAAGATATGAATCCTGTTCAGATTCTGATGTATCCTCATCAAGTGATGATGAGAGTCCTCTGTCAGAAGAGGATATCAATCAACTGATTGAAAATCATGCTGTACTTCTGAATGTTTTTAAGAAAAGCAAGATGCTTGTTAAGAAACAAGCAGAGGAAATTGCCTCCCTATAACTAGCTGCTTCCCAGCAAGATGTGACTTCATCTCTGCTACATCTAAAAGTAAGGGAAGTAGCCCATCTGAAAACCATGGTTGATATCCATGTTGAGTCCATCAATTATAAAGACTCTAGTATCAAGGATCTTGAAGAGAAACTTGAAAGGGAGAAGAGGATAGTTGCCAATTTCTCTAAGATTGATGCTATCAAGAGAAAATCTGAGTCTGGTGGATTCCTAAAGTTATCTAATCTAAGAGGAGAGGCTAAGCTCCTGTTAGACCTCAGTCAACCTTTCACAAGGTAATTCTCTCATCCCATAGGTATGACTAGGACTATAAGTGTGGTTACTGGAGGTGTGGGAATCTTCCTTATAAGATCACAAAAGTATCTTACAATGGAAGAAGAGAGTGTTGGAGTTACCATGGTGATCTAGAAGTGGTCAAACATGTAATCTCACTGCCACCACGATATGAGCCTGTAGGGTCACACAAAAGAGCATGTGGAGAAATTGGTAGATTGACTGTGTTGGTAAGGGTTACCAATCACCATACAAAATGGGGGGGGGGGGGGGGTCAGGCAAAAGTTGCCAAGGAGATTCATCGAGAATCATCGAGTATGACTCGACGACTCTCGACGAGTTCATCGAGAATCATCGAGTATGACTCGATGAATCTTGACGAATTCGTAGAGAATCGAAATGTTTGATTTCCGGCGATTGGTGATACTCGACGAATCTATCCTCGATTCTCGACGAATCAGCAGATGATTCTCGCCGAATCTGTCTGCTGATTCTCGCTGAATCTGGATCTGATTCTCGCCAAACCTGGAGTTCATTCCCGGCGAATGACTCTGAAACCCTATGCTGTGTGGTCTGCAGATAGCGATTCTTTTAGGTCTGTTTATACCTTTGGTATAAATAAGGACTTAGGGTTTTCGGAGGATATGCGAATGCGTGTTTTTCTCCTGCGGCCGGATAGAACCCGACGGAAGCGTTCCACCGTGCCAATCCGCCGCATCCCGTTCCCCGCCGGACGGAAGAGTTCAGCTTACGCCGATCGTTCGCTCCGCCGACCTACTTTCCGGCGATAGTCACCGGTGTTACTATTCCTGGCGCGGACCTAGCAGCCCGTGGAAGTGCAAGGCGCAGACGATCTCCTTCCCGATCTTTTGTGCGATAAAAAGCTCGGTGTTCTCCCGCTCGTGTGGATTTCTGCAGAGACGTAGACGTTATTCTACGTGAAACTCGCCACCGATAAGGACTCAAAGCTTGGAGCATCTCCGTTGAGTTGTGACTCAACGCCGCTAAGGTAATTTTTGCCTAGTTGTTTGTTAACTTCTTGATTCAATATTCATGGCCCGATCCCAATCTCTTTGGGTTGTTCTTGATTTTTATTACTTCCGCTGCGTGCACAAGTGTTGTGCCATTTTCATAGAGAAACCCAACAGTGGTATCAGAGGGAGGTTCCGACCATGATTATTGTTTTGGAAGTTAGGTTATTCCAGTGCGTGTAAACATAGGGATTTAGAAGTGTTCTAATTGTCTAGATTTAATCCTGGATCATCAATTATTGATGGGTTTTCAAGGGAAATCGGTGGGCCTATAACCCACAGGTTAGGGGCTCTGCCCCTTGGAACCCTGCCAGGAACGTCTGGGATTTCGTGTTAATTTCTAATTGTTAGAAATTGTTGTCTCCTTAGCAGTAACCGTCCCTCGAGTGGTTAATGAACCCGTGTATTGTTTTGGATTTTGAATCCAACAATGAGAGACGAGCTTGTCTACTGCTTTAAGTCGAGTTGCCATTGCCTTTGTCCAATGCATGCAAATATGAAGATTTGGAAGAGACCGGATGTTCAGATTTAGCCTTTCCTTCTATCAAATGTTGATAGTGCCATGTTGTGCACATAAGGGATGCGTGTGGATTTTAGAAATGTTTTTCTGTGGATATGCACATTGATCAAATATTGATCATGGTTAATTGTTAACCTATTATCAAAAATCCCTTCATCAAATATTAAGTCTTCGGATGCCTTCCGATTGATGACACTCTTCCTGCCTCGATTGATGAAGTGTGGCCTTGCCAAAGCAAGGTGAATTAATCTATCTTGGTAAGGGTGCGAACGGATAATTGTGATATCCCACTGTCGACATTAGGTCTAACTTAATTAGGTGACCTCAAAGGTTGAGTGCCTAGAGGCATAGGGTTGGCATGCACCATATGATGGATGCGAATAAGGAGTTATTCACCAACCATACAAGAATTGCATGAGGATGCATTTGGCAAGCGTTGCCTACCTAAATAACCACATCGTGAGAGAAAAGCCAAAGCCAACTCATTATGTTGGTGAAATACAGATCTTGCCCACTAAGAGAGTAGCTCACATGAACTCTCCAAATTGATAGTGAGGGCTATTATTTCGAATAAAATAGTGGGAGTTTTAATTGAAGTCCAAATTAAAAATAAATTGTATTTTGAAATTTTGGTACTGATATTATTCTGCATGAATTCTTGTAGAATTCCATGGCAAGTGGTTCACACTCCACTCTGTCTCTGAGAGACATCCTTTAGAAGGATAAGCTCAGTGGGACTAACTACATGGATTGGTACAGGAACCTGAGAATTGTTCTTAGGCAAGAGCGAAAGCTCTATGTATTGGAAGAAGAAGCCCCCGAGGTGCCGACCGGGAACTCTTCCCGTGCTGATAAGGATACATATAAGAAGTATACTTATGACGCCTTAGACGTCGAATGCCTTATGCTTTCCACCATGAATTCTGAGCTTCAGAAGCAACATGAGAACATGAGGTGCAAGGAGATTAACGAGCATCTCAAGAAAATGTTTCAAGGGCAGGCTCGTCAAGAGAGGTTCGACGTCACAAAAGAGTTATTTCAGTGCAAGATGGGAGTTCGAGACTCAGTAGGGACTCACGTACTCAAGATGATTGGGTATATAGAGAACCTTGAAAGGCTGGGTTTTCCTCTAGGTTAAGAGTTGGCCACAGATCTGATCCTGCAATCGTTGCCGGACAGTTATGAGCAGTTCGTATTGAACTACAACATGAATGAAATAGACAAGACACTGCCCGATCTCCTAGGCATGTTAAGAACTGCCGAGATCAACATGAAGAAGGCCAAGCCTGCCAGCCCCATACTGATGGTGCATAAGGGCAAGGGCAAGGCCAAGGGCTCTAAGAAGACGAAGGTGGGACCTAAGTCAAATCTTGAGCCCAAGTCTTCTGTACTAAAGAAAAAGAAGAGCACAGTGAAGGAAGGGAAATGCCACCACTGTGGCAAGGCTGGTCATTGGAGGAGGAACTGTCCTTCTTACATTGAGGGTCTGCAGAAAATGAAGGGAGGTATGACTTCCGCTTCAAATATTTACGTTATAGAGATAAACCTTTCAGCTCCTTCATCTTGGGTATTGGATACCGGATGTGGTTCTCACATTTGTACAAATGTGCAGGAACTAGAAAGGAGAAGATTGTTGAGTAAAGGGGAGGTGGACCTGCGCGTCGGCAATGGAGCAAGAGTTGCTGCTGTAGCCGTGGGGGTTTACCGTCTTTCTTTGCCCAGTGGGCTTGTAATAGAACTAGATAATTGTTATTTCATTCCGGCCATAACTAGAAACATTATATCCATTTCATGCTTGGACATGATTGGATTTTCTTTTATAATTAAGAACAACTGTTGTTCTATATTTAAGAATGGTGTTTGTTATGTTGTAGCCCAATTGTTTAATGGTTTTTATGTTTTGAAGTTGGACCATCTGATCTATAATATAGAAAATAATAAAAGACTAAGAACAAATGACTCAAACCCTACATATCTCTGGCATTGTCGTTTGGGCCATATAAACGAGAAGCGCATATCCAAGCTCCATAAAGATGGACTTTTTGACTCATTTTGATTACGAATCATTTGAGCGATGCGAATTTTGTTTGTTAGGCAAGATGACTAAAACCCCTTTCACTGGATATACTGAGAGGGCTGAAGATCTCTTTGGTATTGTACATAGTGATGTATGCGGACCCATGAGCTCCATTGCTAGAGGTGGATATTTCTACTTCGTTACATTTACTGATGATTTCAGTAGATACGAATATGTGTATCTTATGAAGTGCAAATCCGAGACCTTTGAAAAGTTCAAAGAGTTCAAGAATGAAGTAGAAAACTAGTTGGGTAAAAGGGTTAAAGCACTCCGATCTGATCGAGGTGGCGAATACCTGAGTCATGAGTTCTGCGATCATTTGAAAGAGTGTGGTATTGTATCACAGCTCACTCCACCTAGAACACCACAACATAATGGTGTGTCTGAGAGGAGAAATCGTACTCTGTTAGACATGGTACGTTCGATGATGAGTCATGCAGACTTGCCTGTTTCCTTTTGGGGTTTTGCTTTAGAGACTGCTGCAATGACACTAAATCACGCTCCAACGAAAACGGTTTTGAAGACACCATATGAGATATGGAATGGGAAGCATCCTTGTATGTCGTTCATTAAAATTTGGGTCGGTGAGGCATACATGCGACGTCAAATGCCTGACAAGCTGGAACCCAAATCAGATAAATGTTATCTGGTGGGATATCCTAAGGAAACGAAAGGGTATTACTTTTACCTACTGTCTGAGGGCAAAGTGTTTGTCGTAAGGACTAGCGTCTTCTTGGAGAGAGAATTCTTATCAAGCAAGACTGAAAAGGTAGAACTTGAAGAAGTTCAAGAACCACTAATAGTGAATGAACCAGAATTGGATTCTGAGACAGGACTACAAGATGTTGTAGCTAGAGAACCTACTCAAGAAACACAGGTCCTACGTAGATCTAGGACCAAGATTTGAACCTTAGAGATATGGATTTCTCGTGTCTCAAATAGGTAATGTGTTGCTTATGGATCATGATGATGAACCAGCATCCTACCAAGAGGCTATCAATGGACCGGACTCCGACAAATGGCTTGAGGCTATGAAATCCGAAATGGACTCCATGTAAGCAAACCAAGTTTGGAACTTGGTGGAACCACCTGAAGGGGTACAACCCATAGGGTGCAAATGGGTCTTCAAGAAAAAGAACGACATGGATGGGAATGTACGGACATTCAAAGGGCGACTGGTGGCTAAGGGTTTCAAGCAAATTCATGGTATTGACTATGATGAGACCTTTTCCCCTGTTGCCATGGTAAAGTCCATAAGGATATTGCTTGCTATTGCTGCATATTATGACTATGAGATCTGGCAGATGGTTGTCAAAATGGCTTTCCTTAATGGAAACCTCCTCGAGGAAGTGTACATGACACAACCCGAGGGTTTTGTATCCCCAAATGAAGCCACTAAAATATGCAAGCTGAATAAGTCCATCTATGGACTGAAACAGGCCTCTCGAAGTTGGAATCTTCATTTTGATGAGAAAATCAAAGAGTTTGGTTTCATCAAGAATGAAGATGAGCCTTGTGTTTACAAGCGAATCAGTGGGAGCATTGTTGTCTTCCTGATATTGTATGTAGATGACATACTATTGATTGGGAATGACATTCCTACCCTGAAAGTTGTTAAGAACAACCTAGGGAACTGCTTTTCTATGAAGGACTTGGGTGAAGCGACTTACATACTCGGTATTAAGATCTATAGAGATAGATCAAAGAAGTTGCTGGGTTTGACCCAGAGTACATACATTGAGAAGGTGTTGAAGCGGTTCAATATGCTTGAGTCAAAGAAAGGATTTTTACCCATGACTTATGGTATGAATCTCTCTAAGGACCAGTGTCCAAAATCTTGTGAAGATAAGGACCGCATGAAGTTGATTCCATATGCTTCAGCAATTGGATCATTCATGTATGCGATGTTATGTACTCGACCCGATGCCTCCTTTGCTTTGAGCATGACTAACAGGTATCAGTCAGACCCCGGTGAGTGTCACTGGATTGCAGTCAAGAATATCCTGAAGTTCTTGAGAAGGACAAAGGATGTGTTCTTGGTGTATGGTGGAGAGGAAGAGCTCGTTGTAAATGGTTACACGGATGCTAGCTTCCAAACTGATAGGGACGACTCAAAGTCTCAGTCAGGTTTTGTGTTTTGCCTTAATGGAGGAGCTGTGAGCTGGAAGAGTTCCAAGCAAGAGACAGTTGCTTATTCTACAACAGAGGCCGAGTATATTGCTGCAGCTAACGCAGCGAAGGAGGCTGTATGGATTAGGAAATTCATCGGCGAGCTTGATGTAGTTCCTAGCATTGTTGGTCCCGTAGTTCTTTACTGTGATAACAATATTGCAATTGCACAATCTAAGGAACCTAGATCTCATCAGCGCTCCAAGCACATACTTCGGCGGTTCCATCTTATTCGTGAGATTGTCGAACGAGGAGATGTGAATATTTGCAGAGTGCTGACTGAGGAGAATATTGCGGATCCACTGACAAAGCCTCTCGTGCAGAGAAAGCATGATGGTCATACTAGATCAATGGGTATACGAAACCTAAATGATCAACTCTAATGAGAGTCTTGTGGGTTGTATGTAAACATATATTTTGTTGGCTATTTGTTATTTATTCATATGATGAATTGTGTACCTAGATTTTTCTTTTACAATTAATGACATGTTCTTTTATTATGGTTTCTCTATGCGATAGTTAAATGTTAACATAATAAATACCCTTAGAATGTTTGCTTCCATAGGACATCAAGTACGTGACTTGAATATGAGAGTCTATGATTTATTTGAAGCTTCATTCTTAAAAGGTCCCTGGTCGTAGTATCATCATAGAAACTAAGGGTGATGATGATACATTAAAACTAGCACGTGTGTTGACTGATAACCAGTTCTCATAGGTCATGATATTGTGATATCAAGTCATCACGTGGGTACTTGTTAATGAACAAGTTGTACTGGACAGACCTAACCTAAGACTACTCTGTGGATTGTTATCTAAACGTATCACGAGTAGGTCTCAATTGACAATGGTGTTGTGGTCCTTTGACCTGAAGTCACACCATTCATCAAGTGAGGAAGAGCGTGCTTTGATGCCATCTAAAGTCTTCCTTGAGAAAGGTTGATGATAAGGGTTGTTGTTGGGCACGTTACGAATCATTTGGGTGTTTGTGTGTGAGCAGATATGGGATTTATCCTCCTATATGACAGGAGTTGCATCCATGGGCCCCTTGATGGAACTGGACTGAGAAATGCATGTCCATGCTTGGTTGAGTCAATATGTGATAATGGACTCACCATTCTCTGGAAGTCCGTTCTAGATCAAGAAACTTGGATTGAGCTATTATGAGGGTGACGCGGTCCATGCCTCTAGTTCTTTCCGGATGTAATGAACAAAGGGACAAAGACAACGCTGGGACATTGTTCATAAAGGCTTATGAGTTATGAACTCTTATTGCTTGGGTAGCAATGATGCATTGCTAGATGCCGCTCATTGTTTGTGAGGTTTTTGGTTTGATACTTTCAAGACAAAGTGGGAGACTGTTGGAGTTACCATGGTGATCTAGAAGTGGTCAAACATGTAATCTCACTGCCAACGCGATATGAGCCTACAGGGTCGCACATAAGAGCATGTGAAGAAATTGGTAGATTGACTGTGTTGGTAAGGGTTACCAATCACCATACAGAATGGGGGGAGGGGTATGGCAAATGTTGCCAAGGAGATTTGTCGAGAATCGTCGAGTATGACTTGACGACTCTCGATGAGTTCGTCGAGAATGATTCGTCGAGAATCGTCGAGTATGACTCGACAACTCTTGACGAATTCATCGAGAATCGAAATGTTTTATTCACAGTGATTGGTGATACTCGACGAATCTATCCTCGATTCTCGACGAATCAGCAGATGATTCTCGTCGAATCTGTCTGCTGATTCTCGCCGAATCTGGATCTGATTCTCACCGAACCTGGAGTTCATTGCCGGCGAATGACTCTGAAATCCTATGTTGTGTGGTATGCGGATAACGATTCTTTTAGGTCTGTTTATATCTTTGGTATAAATAAGGACTTAGGGTTTTTGGAGGATATGTGAATGCGTGATTTTCTCCTGCGGCCGGATAGAACCCGACGGAAGCGTTCCGCCGTGCCGATCCGCCGCATCCCGTACCCCGCTGGACGGAAGAGTTCCACTTCCGCTGATCGTTCGCTCCGCCGACCTACTTTCCGGCAATAGTCTCCAGTGTTGCCATTCCTGGCGCGGACCTAGTAGTCTGTGGAAGTGCAAGGCACAGACGATCTCCTTCCCGATCTTTCGTGCGACGAAAAGCTCGGTGTTCTCCCGGTCGTGTGGATTTCTGCAGAGACGTAGACGTTATTCTATGTGAAACTCACCACCGACAAGGACTCAAAGCTTGGAGCATCTCCGTTGAGTTGTGACTCAACGCCGCTAAGGTAATTTTTGCCTAGTTGTTTGTTAACTTCTTGATTCAACATTCATGGCCCGATCCCAATCTCTTTGGGTTATTCTTGATTTTTATTACTTCCGCTGCGTACACAAGTGTTGTGCCATCCTCATAGAGAAACCCAATAGAGAGGTCATGGGATTGAGTGCTCAGGAGGCTCCCCATATAGAAGTTCAAAAGGCCCAAACTGGACCTTTTGTATTTGGTGCCCCAGCCCCCTAATTCAAGGATGTGGCCATTGACTTTTCTAATATTCTTCCAACAAGAACTCAAACCAAAGGAAAGCCAGTCAGTAAGGCTACCTTGGCTGTCCCTGAATCCATGAGGAATATGCCATCTGCAAAGACGGCTGTTGCTAATGGTGTTCAGAGTAAGCCAAGTTCCTCTACTGGGAGACGCACTTTTGGTCAAGTTCTTGTTGAAAGAAACAAGAAGAAGGCCACTGTTCTCCCCACTGAACAGGCAGCCAAAAGTGGTTTGCCCACTTCAAGGTGTATTCAAAAAAGGAGATACAACATCTATGAATGTTGGTGCTGTGACAAAGTGGGCCACTTTGCCATAGAGTGTTGGCACAACCCCAGTGTGCCAAAGGCAAGGCAATGTCTTCCTGACAGGACTCCTGTAGGTGGACATATGCATTCTTATGTTAACATGAACCTAGGACCCAAGTAAGCTTGGGTTCCTAAGGTATGGTAAATCTTGTTTTGCAGGATAGTCCATGTGGCCATGCCCAATTATGGTCCTTGGACAGAGATGTGCCAGACCTAGAACTGGTACAAGGAATCCATCCTAAGAATATCTCATCAATAGATGGCAGTGGATGGACTAACCATCAAGCACATAATGTCAAAGAAAAGTGTAATCATTAAGGGGGAGATCAACAAGAAAGTATCTCCTGGTGAGGGGAGCTTGAAAACTGAGATGTTGGTCTAGCTTGGGTCATGCCAAAAGATTGATATCAGGAAACCCCTCGCACCATAAGTTCCATATGCAAGTCTTTGGCTAGTTAAGAAAGTGCATAGAAGTTGCTGTGGGTCCAACATTTGAGCCAAGTCTTCTGGTCAAAGATAAGTATATCTCCTCTAGCTTGTGATTATACTTAATCTACTCTAAATTTCAAGAAACATGCACTCTAAAGGTATACAAAGTATAGATGAATGTGAGGAAAAGATTGAGACAAATCCAGGGAATTTGTCTCAACAATTAAGTTACAGGCTAACTCGTTATTTAAGTCACTAAATGTATCTAGACTTAAATAGTCTTGATGAACTTAGTCCATAGCTGGACTCCTCTAGGGGGATACATTAGATATATATTTTGCAAAACACTCTAATCCATGCAGGTTAGACCAGTCAAATAAGAATTAGTGCTAAAAGGCAAATTCGTCGGCCTACGGATAAGAAGCGGGATTCATTCCTGACCATTGATAAAAAATTGTTCATCAAACAGGTAAGTTCCCTTACACATTCCTTACTAGAAATAACTATAAATAGAATTGCTTGTGCATAAAGAAAAAACACTATTCCTTGCACTTTCCTGCCCGTATTCGCCGAATCAACGGAAAGCGCTTCTCTAGCTCTCTAAAATTCCAAGTGAAAATGGCACCTAAGGGAAATGATTTCCTCTTCGAAGGAGCAGAAGTGGTTCGTAATGGATTTGTTGATGCTCCAGAATAATTTCAGTAGGTGCTTAATCTTCTACAAAAATCTTACCTAGCCTTCGTCCTAACGGAGCCCTGTCTACTGTAGAAGAGGGAAGTGCTAGAGTTGTTCGCCAACGCCAAAGCAGATGCTTAGACAGGCAAAGTCAAGACCATAGTAAGCAATAAGAAGATCAAGATTACCCCCAGAAGGCTCAACAAGGCTCTGTAGTTGCCAAAGCTCACTGCGACTGAGGACGAAGAAGAGCTGTGCTGGATAATGTAAAATCGGCGATGAAATGGTGTGGACTATCCAAGTACACCACCGGCTCCATCTTAAGAAAAGAACTTAACCTGAGAGGTAAGTTTTTGGCCGATATCATTGGAAAAGCGCTGCTCTGCAAGACAGGCTCACATGATAAAATTTCAAAGAAGATGTTTGAGTTGATGGCACGGTTTATTCTGACCAAGAGGACTGACTGGGGCATGATAGTGTTTGATCGAATTATGGACTGCATGGCTGAACAGAATTTGGGGAGAATTCTATCACTATTTCTGCGTGAAACAGTCCTAGAAATTCTGAATCTGAAGCTTGGGGCAAAGATTCACCACATGAGAGAATGGATATCATTATGCTTGAGAGATGGGACAGGGTCCTTCAGCCTCGTGGTCCGGTAGCTGCTGAGAAGAAAGGGAAGTAGTTAACTGCTCCTGAGCCAAATAGTTCGAGTAGCTCTATGGTAGATGAAGATGAGCATCAAGATTCAAGTTCTACAGAATCTGACACAGAGAGTTGGAAGAATGCTGCTGCACAGGTATTAGGTTCCACTGATCTTGCTGCTAGAAATAAGCTGAGCAGGTCTCAGTTTGAAGAAACATCAGTTCATGAAGATGATTTGCCTCCAGCTAAGGTTTCTGGGAAAATAGCTGAAGAAATTGTTAGCAAGATCTCAGCAAGGATGGAAGAAGATGCTTCAAGGCTTCAGAATGAAGAAGAGCCACTCCTGAATAAGGATATGCTGAATTTACCAGCTGAGGTAGGGATCTCAAGAATCCCAATTGATATTGTTGATGTAAGTACAGTACCATATGCTGGTGCTGAAGTACCCAACCCTCAGAATGAAGAAGATCAGCCCCTGGATAATGAAATTCTGAATGCTCCTATTTAGGGGGAGCAACTGACTGATGAGATAAGGAAGGAAGCATTAGTGGTGGGGGAGCTGCTTCAGGTGGTCCCCAAAGAAAATTAGGCTACTGAAGCTGAAGTTGCTGTTGCTGAACTACATGCCAAGGAAGGTAGAGCAGAGGGTGAGGGGGGATTCAATCTGAACTTCCTACTCAGAAAGAAGTTCATAATATTGAGTCTTCTATAACACCCCTATCTGTCATATAACATATAGCAGTAGGTCCGGTCGGGGCCCGACGCCATATACCACAGAAAGACCGAAGGGTTACTCATTGAAACCATTCTTCCAATCGTAACGTCCTACACAGATCATCTAGCGGAAGCAATTTATTAAGTTGTAAAATAAGAACCCAGCCACAAGCATGAATGTCCACTATCGAACCTAAACATGAATGAATTACAAAGTACACAAAGTACCGGCCTTATGGACTTACAAGAGTTCACGAAATTTAAAATAGTGTCTTCCATACATCGGCTCGCAGGCCGGTCACACATGAATTAAACAAGTAAACAAAACAAGGCCTTCAAGGGCCGGCTCAGCAACACGGGCTTTGGCCCGCTATTTGCCACTCGGCTCCGCAGCACCTGCAAGGACAATTCACCGCAATGGTGGCAAGCAAAAGTAACGGTCAGCTAAAGCTGACCAAATTATAACGATCCCACCCCAAAACTCGGGGCGACGATGCTCCTTCCCTACACTTATTAGCATAATAAGAATTATAGTGAATAATCACAACATTACAGGTGCAGGCACACACGGTCGCACACCCCGTGCTCTCAGGGCACTTATATGGTGAACCCGGTCAAAACCGCGGTCTCACCACCGCCCCTTGGACGGCAATACTTGTAAGCATTTTAGTCTTTCTAGCCTAAGCCTAAGACCCTCCATCTATGCTAACGGTAAGTACCACGTACCTTAGGTCGTTTTAACCGAACGATACAGAGCGGGTACAGTTCCGCCTAAACCGTTGCTCACACCGCAACGTCAATTTAAGCTATATACGCGGGTCAAGCTTCCCCGAGTCCCAAAACGATCAAACATGCACATAACAGAAAGCCTCTAGTGTCGACTAAATCCACCTATGGGGGGGGGGGAATAGGTGTCTTGCAGTATTTTGCGGAATTAAATTTATCTGCACAAATTAACAAACACAGTACAAAAAACACACAAAGAAATATAGTTGTTCCCCGATTTGGGTACGTCCACTTTCCCCCTTCGACCTATCTCCAACCAAGAGACGACTCGGTCACTTCTCCAAACGAATTGAAATCCAATCCTCACACTATGGAAGGAACCCTTCCAACAAAGGAGTCACAACTCCACCACCACGGGTTGCACCTAACCCTTACAACTAGGAATAAAAATTCCTTTATAACAAATCAAAATTGAATGTAAAAGAAAATACAAACAAAGCTTTTGGAGATTCCAATGTCCTTCTTCGTTCGTTGAAGCTTTCTTGAAAGTTACGAAGAGTCCACAACCGGATTTCTCTCATGGAGAGGATCTTGTAAAGATCGGCGGCGGCAAGTGATTGCGGCGGCGATACTTTGTAGATCCAAACTTCTTGACTAAGCAAGAAAGGTCTACCAATGATCTCAGTCAGATCAATCGTCTCCACCGATTCGGAATGTAGAACTTGTCTCGTTCAACGAATCGAGAGACAAAAGATCTCAAGAGAGATGCGTGAGACGCTCGGCTTGCCTCGGTACTGTCGTCTGAAGATCAGAGATGATCGGAGATTATCGTCGACTACTTCCTTGCGAGCGGCTACAGGAGATCGGCGCTTTCTGCGGTCCGCTAGGTCACACTCGGCCTCCTTTTTGATTTCCGATAATGGATTCCTGTTGAAGTTCAAAATACGCGAGTATAAATACTAGAGCCAACCCTAATGACCGTTGTGGGGCCCACAAGGAGAAACCCTAGCCCCAGTCTAAACAGCGCACGACAAGGTTGTTCGGTCCAGCGAATGAGGAAAATTGCCTAAGGCAAAATTGGCGGGAATCGTTGGTGATTTCCGTCGATGTCGGCGGGAATCACTCACGATTCCCATCGATTATGCCTTGGCTGAATTCCTGTTGGAAAACTATCAGCCGGAGGAAGTCGGCGGGAATGCAGACTGATTCTCGTCGAAGTCGGCGGGAATCACTCATGATTCCCGTCGATTCTGCCTTGGCAGAATTCCTGTTCGAAAACTGTCAGACGGAAGAAGTCGGCGGGAATGCAGACTGATTCTCGTCGAATCAGCAGGAATCACTAACGATTCCCGTCGAAGTCGGCGAGAATCACTTAGTGATTCCCGTCGATTTTGACTTAGAAGAATTTTCTCTTCCTTCCTTTGATGACTTGGTGTTTGACTCATCTTTGCTCCTTCTTCTGCTCTTGATCTGCCTTAACCCTATACTTGAAAATAAGTACACTCGAATAGAGAGAGCACACGTGAGTCAACACACTGATCTACTCAATGAGGGATTACGTTGCGCAGACCCGTGTATATTTACCCACTGCACCCTGACATTGGTGTGTACTTAGCATAAAATAGCTGCAAGCACAACTTGATTGAAGATTGTCAAATACATTGTGAATCCATCTTAGCTTGACTGGAGTCTTCTTCAAATCCAGGTAATTGTGGATATAATACCTAACAATCTTCCCATATTTGAAGAAACCAAAATCCTACTAGCTAAGATGAATTACACCAACCAAAAAGATATATATAAAAGTATTCGAGACAAGAAATCAGAATAATAAAATTTCACGCAATCAAAACAAAAATTGAATCAGCATATGATCATATATATATATATATCCAAAGGGTTGTCCATTTGTAATTACAAGAGTAGAAGTACACGCATACTGAAAATAAAGAGTTTAGATTCCAAGTCTATCCCTCCTTTGCCTCAGCGTCTCTTAATTGTTTAGCTAGGAACTTCTTGCTTTGTCTTTCAAAATATTCCTTTGGCTTCGGGTAGTACCGGGGGGTTGGGGGGGAGGAGCTTTGTTCTCCACTGTGTTTGACCTGAAGAATATGTTTCTTTTAGCCTCATATTCTTTATGCATTTCCCATTCATACTGACTATATACTTCATTTCTATTAAGCTCTCCCCGTTATTGTAGCATGAATGTATCTAGTATGATGTTCCTAGACACAGGACTCCATCGTTCATTCTTAACTTCACTTTCCTTCCTTCTTAATTTCCTCTCTGCTGGAGTTTCTTTAGAAGTTCCTTCTTGAAGCTTTCTTTTCCCTTTCGCAATCGCTTCTTGATCAAACATTGCACTGTGAGCAGCTTTGGCAGCGGCTTTAGCAGCCTTTCTGGCATCAGCTTCACTTACGGGAAATTCCTCAACAATAACAACCTCATCAGCAGCAGCAGTAACATCATCAGTAGGATTAACAGGAATATGTATACCTGAAGCTTGCTGAGCTAGCCAATGACAACTTTCAAATACATATTCATTTTATTGTTTAAAGTTGTCGACCATGATTTGCTCTAACCCTGCCATCTTAGCTGCATATTCCTTCTCCCCCTTTTTGGCTTCTAGGGCAATTGAGTTTGCATAAGAGTGTAGTGACTCATCTATATGCTTTACATTCTGAGTGAAATCAGCCAGCAAGGCATTCTGATTCGTGTTGAGGGTTACCATGTTGGCATCGAACAATTTGATGTTGTTGGCCACAACATGAGCATTTTGATTTACCACTGCCAGGTCAGCTGTATTTTTCTTTAGCCCTTGCATCATAAGATTGACGGCAGTGCCGGCCTCAGCATACTTATCTTCAAAGTTTTGTTCCATCTTATCTAGCTTGTGATTTATCTCCACAATATTCTTTAGCATCATATCCTCTGATTGCTTAATTCATTTAAGTACCCTGTTGTGAGATCGTTTAAAGGAGGACTTGAGTTCATCTACTATACCTTGAATGATATTTACAGTGTGATTTGCCAGGCTAGGTCCTAATGGATGATCCTGATGTATGGCCTGGTCGTGCTCTGGGGGGATAGGACTCTGTGAGTCAGGATTCTCCTCTTCAGATACACTTGTGGAGCTTGATAAATTTATGGTCTACTGTGGGCAGATTGGGGCAGCCTCTGCCATGTTTCCAGATATACTCATCACCCCCTTCAACATATTATCAAGTTGTTCCTGAGGCCGGGAGGTCTCCCCCTCAACTGTTGCGCCAGATACATCAGGAACCTTTACCTGAGTCTGTTCCTCAAAAGGGAGGTCAACACCAATCTCCCTCATGGCCATATCATTTCCAGCTTGCTCATCATCAAGTTCCTCAACACCATGCTGTTCAGGGGAATCCACATCATTCTTACTAGCAGCAACATTCGCCGCATCATCCTCTTCTTCCTCCTCGCCAGTCTGATCAGTAGCGAGAGTTTCCACTGCCTCCTTAGCGATGAGGGTAATATCAATAACAACGTTTACTTGTCCTGTGACTGAGTCTTCCATCCTGATAGCAGCTGAAGGACTGGGTAATGACTCCCCCTCAGTTCCTGCATTCAGCAGATCAGGAACTTCACTTGGCTGATCCGAAGGATTTGTAAACTCAGGTGCTCTGTCTTCCTCATCAACACGTGTTCCAGACGCACCCCCTTGGACAATTCTTCTTTCCCACCTATCAAAGACGCTGGAGTCCATCTTCTTTAGGTAGTGAAGGTGAACTCCCTTAGTCATATCAAATCTATCTCCGTCCATCTGATTCAGGAAGAGACTGATGATTCTCCCGAAGTTAGGAGTACGTAGGGTATCTTTTATTTTCTCAAATAACATGGCCCCCAAGTTTAATTTCTTTCTGCATATTATAGCTATCAGGATCGTCAACATGTCACTTGAAACGTGATCATGGGAGCCAGGTTTGTAGATCAGAACCTTCCCTATGATATTTGAGAGAAGCTTTCCTTATTCGTTCATGTCCTTGCGTTTAATAGCCCTGGTCCCTCGAGCCAATCCACAGAAAAGCAGTGTCCTCGTATGATCATCTTCATCTAGATAGTCCTCTTGTTCAAAGCAGGAGAGCTGGAGATGATGTGAAAGTTTTGCAGCCGTCATCTTTATCCTTAGACCTGCTATCTTACTCTTTATCAGTGTGTCCTCGTGACGCAGCTTGGAGTTTGCGTAAAACTCAAGAACTTCCTTGTCTAGAACCTTGCACGGGTGCTCGAGGATGAAGGAGAGCCCAGCTTGTTCCAGCATCAAGATGATGTTTCTGAATTCGTCTAAAGCATGGGCAAAGCCAGTCCTAACCAACTCACTTCCAGTGAGGAGCCCGACCGTTGTTCGAGGAGCCATTATGAACCTAAACGAGTTACACTCAAGGAATTAACTCTATCTAAATCTAGAGTTTATAGGAACTGAACTAGAAGGAGGGATGATCCTTGAAAATTGAGAATCTCAAGGAAGCAACTGAAGTTACCTTTCACACGGAGGGTACAAGGAAGGAGACGCGTAGCAGGAGGTGAGAGGAGAGTATCCCTAGGCCGATGAGAAGCTTGCGTCAGGACTGAAGGCTGGCGGTGGATCGACGTGACACGTGCGTCGAGCAGATGCTGATGACAGGAACGCAGAGTTGACGGGCTACGGTCGACGGGAGCGACGGAAGGTAGACTCGAAGGTTTGCGGAAGTCGACAAACTACGGTTGGAGAGCGACGGGAGGCTCGTTTCCGCAAGATCTACTGAAGGGATTCAACGAGGTTTCCACAGGGTCGACGGGAAATGGCGAGGTTTCCGCTGCTTTCTGCAGGAAGCTGAAAGGTTGACGGGAAGGTGATCAGTCGGGAGATTTCGGCTCTTTCCGTTCGATTAAAATGATCGACGGGAATTCCTGTACATTTAAACCTTTGAGGCGACGGGAATTCCTGCTAATTCGAAACTTTTCCCTTTTAAATAATGGATAAAAATTTTCAGTTCAGAATAGCTACGCCGAGTCGATGGAAGGATAACACTAGAAATAATCACTGGCTATTTCTTGGTGAGTCAAGATTTAAAAAATATTAGTTGCAACTACTGGTACAAGTCCCTTGAGATTTATCGGACCAATTGACACCCACTCTCACACATTATCAAGATATATAAAATTTATTAGATTCTAAAATAAGGATCATACGGTTATTGGCTTGCGTGTCCTTCCATTTCAGGTGTATATATATATATATATCTTGAAAGAAAATCTATATATATGTCTATATATATATGTATATCTATGCAATGCGATTAAATTTTTCGAAACTGAATGCGCGTACCTGGGATTACTAGGTTGATCATTCAGATCCACTATTCGAAGTACGACGGGTATCATGTACACGTAGGACACTGTAGTTAGCATTATCTCTTATCCCATATTCTTGTTCCAAAGCAAACTTGGAACATCTCTTGTCTAGGTCCAATCATGTTCATGGGTACCTAGACTATCCTGCAAAAAAGAATCACCTTAACTTAGGAACCCAATAGGTATTGGGTCCTAGGTTCTTGTCAGCATAAAATACAGCATGCCTTCCCACAAGATTTCTGACAGGAAGACTATCTCTTGCCAAAGGATGTGGACATACCCTTGCCCTTGGCATAGAAGGATTGTGCTAACAATCTATGGCAAAGTGACCCAGTCTGCCACAGCACCAACACTCATGAATATTGTACCTCCTTTTCTGACCAGGTCTATTAACGGAGTTAGTCATGACCCTAAGTCTGAAAGAGGAAAAGCTGGAACTACTCTCAGATTTACCCTTTCAACCGAGACTCGAGGGGGTCTAATGGTGAACATGTGGTGAGTATCATGGGGCCTGGAGGATGGTGCTTTATTTTCATCCAGCACACATCCGGGTGCCCCAGTGATGCTTGCTACATGTTTGCCAACTCCCTTTTCGTTTGTCCTAGGGTGGGAAGAAGTTCTGCGAGAGCTGGTTCCAGCAATGTCATGAAGTGAGGGGGCTGAGGCCGTAAATACAAATGGTTCATGATGATCCATGTGTATTTTCTCATGGGTAGCCATAACAACACTTGCACTATGGGTGTTTCCACTTGAGGGTCGATCATTCTTGCAGTGACCATGGTTGTTCTTATGGTCATACCTGAAGGAATGATGAATGCCCCACCTAGTCGGTGTGGGGGGTCTTTAAACAGTTTCCCCATTTCTCAACGATTTTATAATTCGCGAGATCCACCCGTTTTCTCCCTTTCTCTTAATAGCATCTATCTTGGAAAAGTTAGATACTATCCTCTTCTCGATCTCTAGATGAAACTCTAGATCCGAGATCTTTGAGTCCTTCAGCTTGATGGATTCCAATTGGAGGCCCATCATGGTCCTCAGCTGAGCAATTTCCTTAGCTTGTTCTTCAACAAGCAAGTTGCTCTTCTGAAGGGCTCTACGAAGGGAATCAAGAGTTTCAATCTTTTTATTTAAGCTGTCAATTTCCCTTGCATCAAAAGATGGACAAATCTCTGAACTTCTCCTGACTTCAGGAGATATAAGAGGAAGAGAGCAAGAAGAGGAAGATACCTGATCCTGATTGTGCTGATTAGGGTAAGAGTTATGGTCTGCAGAGATCGAGGTTTCAGCTTCATCACAACTGCATTTCTCAATCTCTTCTTCAGTCTCAGATAGAGACACTGGAGCCTTGATATTGAGAAGTTGTTCTTGAATTTCATCATCAGAGACGAGGACCCCCCACATATGCTTTATCCTCTTGCTGGCATTCAGTCCCGGTAGTCTTCGTTCCCTCCATTAGGTCAGAGATAGTTTGCCACATGGACTTTGCAGTCTTACACTTATCCAATCTCGTAAGAGATGATCTAGACCAAATATCAGAAATGATCTGTCGAACAACCTTGTCCAAGTTGAATAGTGAGAGCTCAGTTTCAGACATCTCTGCGGGACTCTTGGGCATTTGGAGATCTTTTCCAGAACCAGAAGCCTTCATGGGAATGAAAGGACCCTCTTCCACAATGAATAAAGCACAAGGGTCAATGACTTCCAGATGAAACTGAACTCTCATTTTCCAGATGGGATAATATTCTTTGGTGCAGGCAGGCAGACTCAGGGGAGAGACATCAGTGTATAGCTCCATGCTTGAGTCTTGTTTTCTTCTTGACACTAGATACAGGATCTTAATCAAGGTGTTAACCTTATTGATGCGTAACCTCCCTCTGATACAACTTGAAAGTCTCTAGTGTCGACTAAATCCACCTATGGTGGGGGGGGGGGGAATAGGTGTCGTGCAGTCTTTTGCGAAATTAAATTTATCTGCACAAATTAACAAACACAGCACAGAAAACACACAAAGAGTTATAATGGTTCCCCGATTTGGGTACGTCCACTTTCCCCCTTCGACCTATCTCCCACCAAGGGACGACTCGGTCACTTCTCCAAATGGATTGAAATCCAATCCTCACACTACGGAAGGAACCCTTCCAACAAAGGAGTCACAACTCCACCACCACGGGTTGTACCCAACCCTTACAACTAGGAATAAAAATTCCTTTACAACAAATCAAAATTGAATGTAAAAGAAAATATAAACAAAGCTTTTGGAGATTCTGATGTCCTTCTTCGTTCGTTGAAGCTTTCTTGGAAGTTACGAAGAGTCCACAAACGGATTTCTCTCTTGGAGAGGATCTTATTAAGATCGGTGGTGGCAAGTGATTGTGGCGGCGATACTTTGTAGATCCAAACTTCTTGACGAAGCAAGCAAGGTATACCAACGATCTCAGTCAGATCAATCGTCTCCACCGATTCGGAATGGAGAACTTGTCTCGTTCAACGAATCGAGAGACAAAAGATCTCAAGAGATATGCGTGAGATGCTCGGCTTGCCTCGGTACTATCGTCGGAAGATCAGAGATGATCGGAGATTATCGGTGATGAATTCCTTGCGAGCGGCTACAGGCAATCGGCACTTTCCGCGGTCCGCTAGGTGACGCTCATCCTCTTTTTTGATTTCTGAGAATGGATTCCTGTTGAAGTTCAAACTACGCGAGTATAAATACTAGAGCCAACCCTAATGACCGTTGTGGGGCCCACAAGGAGAAACCATAGCCCCGGCCTAAACAGCGCACGGCAAGGTGGTTCGGTCCAGCGAACCAGGAAAATTGCCTAAGGCAAAATCGGCGGGAATCGTTGGTGATTCCCGTCGATGTCGGCGGGAATCACTCACGATTCTCGTCAATTCTTCCTTGGCTGAATTCCTGTTGGAAAACTGTCAGCCGGAGGAAGTCAGCGGGAATGCAGACTGATTCTCGTCGAAGTCGGCAGGCATCGCTCACGATTCTCGTCGATTCTTCCTTGGCAGAATTCCTGTTCGAAAACTATCAGCCAGAAGAAGTCGGCGGGAATGCAGACTGATTCTCGTCGAATCGGCGGGAATCACTAACAATTCCCGTCGAATTCGGCGAGAATCACTTAGTGATTCCCGTCGATTTTGACTTAGAAGAATTTTATCTTCCTTCCTTTGATGACTTGGTCTTTGACTCATCTTTGCTCTTTCTTCTGCTCTTGATCTGCCTTAACCCTGTACTTGAAAATAAGTACACTCCAATAGAAAGAGCACACGTGAGCTAACACACTGATCTACTCAACGAGGGATTACGTTGCGCAGACCCGTGTATATTGACCCACTGTACCCTGACATTGGTGCGTACTTAGCATGGAATAGCTGCAAGCACAACTTGATAGAAGATCGTCAAATACATTGTGAATCAATATTAGCTTGTCTGGAGTCTTCTTCAAATCTAGGTAATTGTGGATATAATACCCAACAATAACCCAGTTATGTTCAAGGCTGGCTCCTAGGACACCAAGTTGGCAGAAATGCGTTTCCGCCCAGTTTTCCGGGTGCACTTTGGAGTTAATCTCCAAGACTCCCTGTTGCAATCTACCGCGTAGAAAACCCGAAAACAACCAAAGGCACTGAGTCTTCTCCAGCTAGTCATGCACAATGAAACATCACCGATTCAGACCAACTTGTCCGGGTAGGCTTCACACACCATGCCTATGTCCGTAACTCGATTTCAGACTCTACATGCAAATAAGGGGGACTATTCATATCTACCCCAAGGAATACCGCACACTCACTGCACACTCGCGGGAGCGAATTTCCTTATGAAAAAGAAGGAGAGCTTCGCATGCTCAAGAAGAGAATGGTTACCCTAGCATTCCTCTTTGGTGCCATGGAAATCTATATAGTTGGAAAGCACCGCGATGATCTCGCCTCCGTTGATCTGGACTCGGCTTGCGATTTGGCGCTCCGAATCTCCTCCGGCGACCGGATCTCTCTTCCTTCTTCCTCCTTTCTCTCCCCTCCCTCTAGAACTTAGAAAGAGAATGAATCCAAAAGAAATGAGGGTTTTCAACCCTATTCCCGGCCTTAACCCTAGGATGGGCAAGCTCGAGCCATTAGATCCCAAAATAAGGAAACGGAAGGCCACAATTCGCCCTAAAAATGAACTTCCTTGGTCGAACACGGCTTGCGGCACGCCCGTGTCCAAGACCGTGTTCCTCATTCGCCGTCAATTAGGAAAATCCCGACCATGACACGACCTGTGACACGGCTTGGAACATGCCCGTGTCCCAAGTGACACGCCCGTATCACGGGCCGTGTGCCTCAAACGACACAGAACCAAAAACGTACCGAGCACGACACGGCCATGTGACACGCCCGTGTTACAAGCCGTGTGCTAGAAACACCCAGGGAAACGCCCGTGTCCCAGGCCGTGTAACTCCCTTCACACAAACCAGCAACCTACCCGAGCAGGACACGGCCTATAACATGCCCGTGTCTCAGGTCGTGTTCCCTGTCTCGACACTCGACGCCTGCATTTTTGTCGACCACTCAGTGAGTCATCGATCTCGAGCACGACATGGCCCTGGGACACGCCCGTTGATAGTTTTACTTTCAAGACAACCTAAACACCTAGAGGGGGGGGGGGGTGAATAGGTTCTAATTGCTTGTTTATACTTTTAGGCAGAATTCAATCACAAAATTAAAACAACCAGCACAGCAATCACAGAAATTTAATCATCACAGATTGCACAATGTTTTATAGTGGTTCCCCAAGGTTTGGGTACATCCACTTTCCCCCTTCACCTATCTAGCAGTATGCTAGATTCGGCCAAACTTCCACTATTCTCAGATCCTCAGATCCTACAGCTCAAAACCTGGATAGGTTCCTACAACTCAGGCACAACAGCCCTACCTCAGCCTAGCCACAAGGCCTACAACTCAGAGAAGAACCTTCTCCTACACTCAGGCAAATAGCCCTACCACTCAGAGATAAACTCTCCTACACTCAGCCTTTATATCACAGGCTTACAACTCAGATCTGTGTAAAACAGATCCTATAGAAATTTAGAAAAGAAGTTTTAATGTCTTGCCTTTGTTGAGAGAGAAGAGGACAAGACAATTCTTGATCAGCTGATGAAATCAACTGAATCTGAGCTTTCTTCAAAGCTTCTTGAATCTGAACTTAGCTGAGTTGATTTCCAAACAGCTTCTTGAGAAACCACTGATGGCTTCCTTCTTCTTCTTCAAAAATGGGTGGATCCCTCTCTATCTAACACCTTTGATGATACTTATGAATTCTTGTTAGAACTCTTCTTAGATCGATCCTGAGATCGTCTTCTTAGATCTTCTGATGAAGATCTTCTTTAGTGTATTACTCCTTCTTGATTTGATTTCTCAATTTGATTGCCAAAGTTCAATCTGTCTTCTTCTCTCTAAATCTGTCTATTTATAGACCTTCTTAATGGTAACCGGCTGATCTGGTTTATTACTGTCTTCTGACAAGTCTGACAACATCAGTTAACTGGCTGCAACCCACAGCTGTCAAGTCTTCAAACAGATCCTGTGCCTTAGTCTTGGTTAGCAAAGTGTTGAGACAAACTGTCAGGAAGTGTCGAGACCAACTGTCTATATGTGTCGACACAAGTAACTTTGGTGTCGACACAGCCTTTGATGATGTCGACAAGTTTGCCTTTAAGTCGACACAGCTTCTTCAGAACTTTATTTTGAGAATGAGTCGACACAGAGAATTTATGTCGACTCAACACTTCATCTTTCTTCAGAAAATAACTTGGTCTTGACTTTGCAGTGTGTCGACACAAGTCCTGTGTGTCGTCACAGTTGTTGTAGATTCAGAACTCAGTATGTGTCGACACTGCCTTCAGGTGTCGACACATCAATTGTTGACTCTGCCAAAATGTGTCGACTTAGTCTTCTAGTGTCGACACAAGTATTGTCAACTTCTGCCAAAATGTGTGTCGACTCTGTCTCATTGTGTCGACACAGCCTCCCAGTATCGACACAAATGTGGTCGACTATCTCCTTCTGTGTCGAGGTCGACTATCTTTTAGTTAGTCGACACTGCTTCCCAGTGTCGACATAAATGTGGTCGACTATCTTCCTGTGAGTCGACACTACTTCCCAGTGTCGACACAAATGTGGTCGACTATCTTTCTCTGTGTCGACACAGCTTCCTTCAAGTGTCGACACAAATATTCTGAAGTGTCAACACTGTTTCTTCAGGTGTCGACACATGGACTTAGAATATTTTTCTGCATTCTTTAACACTTCTTCACCTGCACATGTCAACTCAAAACAACATCAAATACACCTTGATGTATATCATTGAGCTAAGTTGGACTTCTTCAAATCAGGTACACATTTTCCAATGTACTCAACAATCTCCCCCTATTTGGAGAAGTCATAAGCCTTAGAGCCAATGATATACACCATTTATAAAAACAATGATGATGTATGACATTACAGGAATACTTTATAAACAAAACATTAACAATTCAACACAGAGTGAACATGAATATGTGATTCCAAACAAAATTTTGTTTATAACTTGGTAATGTTTGATTACAGTTGTTTACATTGAAAGATTAAACACAACATTACAAAACACATTTGAAAGAACTTAAAACTAAGACTGATCAGGCTCTTTTATGACAATTCCTTTGCTAGATTGGATTTGAGCCTTCACAGGAGCTTCAGCAACTTCAGCTGCCTTCTTGCCTTTTAGCTCAGCTTTCTTCTGTGCTTCTTCCTTGAGCCTTTGCCTTTCAAAGTAATGAAAGGGCTTTGGAAAGTACTTGCTTGGCTCCTGAGCATCTGGTGGCAGCCTTCCCATCTTGGCTTTTCTCCTGAACTGTACTATGGATTCCTGCATAGCTTCAAATTTTTGCCATTCTATTTCATTATACCACTTTCCTCTTTCATGTTCTTTGTCCTTTACAGCCTTCCATGCAGTTAGTATAATATTTCTTGAAGTAGGGCTCCACTGCTCAAAATCTAGCTTAAGTTCAGCCTGCTCTCTAAATCTCTTCTTGGATAGTAGAGCATCTTGCTGTTCTTTCAAATTGGCCTCAGGCTTATCCACTTTCTCAATAACAACCCTGTTAAACTCCTTTGGAGAGCTATACATATCTTGAACCTGCTGATCAATCATATCAAAATCTGGAGGAGGGTAAATGACTTGGGCAACCTCAGGTTGATTGCCTTCAAGTAGACCTGTTTGGATTCCTGACTCAGCCACCATAGCATCATCACACAAAGGTGGATATCCCAATGTGGCTCGAATACTATTTGTCAGCCATTTGGTGTGCTCTGAGCCAGCATGAACTAACAACCTCTCCCCCTTTATGGCTTCTCTGGTAATATGATCTCTTAGATCTTCCTTCTGAAATCTGATCTGGCCATCCAGATAATTCACACCCTCTTTAAAAAATGGTTTTAACTTTTGAAGCTTGTCTGATATGTCCTTTTGAGAGGTAGTAATAGCAGTTTTAACTGATTCAATAGCATCTTGAAGTTTCTTATCAAATTCTTCCATCTCCTTTGCTCTAGCTTCAATCAGCCCTGGAGTAGTCTTTTTCAATGCATCAATAATTTCTTGATGAGATTCAGTTAAATTGTCATTCATCCTCAGCTGATTCTCCAAAACATAACTTTGCTTTTAAAACAATATCATCCACTTTAGGGATGATGGACTGCTGTTGTTTAGCCAAATACACCACAGCATTACCTCCCTTATGGAAGCAATCTGTCATCTCCTTCTTATGCATATTGACTTCAAATCGAATTGACTTTATATCCTGAGCCAAGTCAAATTGAAGGGACTTATTGCTCTCATCAACATATTTTTCAATTGCCAATCTATGTTCATCTAGCTTTACTTGCAAATCAACCATAAACTTGTTATAATTAAATTCAGAATGGAATTTTTGAGTTGTAGTCTGTAGAGCCTGCTTATAACCTTTGCTCCTTCTCTTGAAGACAACAAGTTTTCTCTTCTTAGCCATTCTGGCTTCTTCAGTCTCAGATTCAGATGAACTATCAATTTGAACTCTTTCTTGAGGAGGTGGATGAATATCTATCTCAGTGGCATGTTGTTCAGCCTCAACATGCACAGACTCCTCCTCAACCACTTGCTTCTTCTCAATTTCTATCTCCATGTCAAGGGCCTTCCCAATATCTTGCCCCTCTTCTACTCTATCAGTAGCAATATCAACATTAGGAAATAACTCATCTAGAGTATATTCCTTCTGAGCTTGAACATAAGATGTATCAATTAGATCTTCTATATTCAGATCTTTGGAGATATCAATTTGTACTGCCTCTTGCACTGGGTCTAACATCTTCTCCCCCTGTACTTGTTCAGTATTGGTAATGTCTTGGGCAGGTGAGTACACTTGCTCCCCCTGCACCTGTGCAGAAATTGAAATATTAGAAATGTCTGTTATAAGAAAATACACCAGCTCCCCCTGCAACTGTACCTGGTCAGGAGTAGATTCATTCTGGGCAGTAGAATGAGCTTGCTCCCCCTGCATCTGTGTAGGTGTAGTGTCTTGCTGGGCTGGAGTAGACGCAGGGTGATCTTCATCCTGCTTCCTCTCTTATTCTTCTTGAAGCTGCTCAGTATCTTGAGCATGAGAAGTGGTTTTCACTGGGGTGTCCTGCCTGCTCTCATCAGGCACATCCTTAGACAGCACCCTATCCCACCTAGAAAACAATCTCATGTCCATCTTTCTCATGTGATTGATCTTTGTTCCTGGTAGGTGTTGCATTACCTCAGGGATCACTCCATTCAGATATAAACTCATAATTCTAGCCAGATTTGGCTTCTTTATTCCTTCCTTGATCTTTTTAAAGATTACAGCTGACCAATCAGTTAGAATTGTAAACACAATTCTGGTCATTAGGCAGAACATATAGGCCGAAATCCTATCATGTCCCCCTGGTTTGCACAGAATCACCTTGCCAACTACTTCAGACAAAAACTTCCCTTGCTGATTCATTCCTTTCCTGTTGAACGCAGCTCCAATTTTCAGGGTGGGATCCAATCTGCACCATTGGATAGCCTCCCTTGACTTAGAAGCAGGGACTTCTTCTTCATTCTCAATTATTGGTAAATGTAGAATCTTCCTTAGACTTCTTGGGGTAATCTTCACTGGCGACCCATGAACAGTGGACTTGATCTTGAAAATATCTGAACCTATTGATGCAGAGTTAAAGAATTCATGCACCTCCTTCTTCCATATCATAGAAGGTTCAGATACTAAAAACTCTAATCCGGATTCAGAAATAAGAGTGATAACTCGCTTAACATCTGTCGGGGCTTCGGCAAAGGCATTCCTTACCAACTCATAACCTTCATTGACGTTGTCTTCCATCTTCGGCGCCATTGTTCAGGTGAGAAAGCTTGAGAGAAGAGAGAGAAAGTTGACACAGGGTTTCAGTCTCGAAAACCTTGTAAGCATGTCGACTGAATAAGTTCTTGACCTATTTATACCTTCTATTGAAAGAAGATCAAAAAGCGGGCAAAAACATTTTATATGTGTTGACACAGATGGAATGTGTCAACACAAACTTCTATTGTCTCGACAACAAATCTGTCTACTATGTGTCGACACCAATTGTGGATATGTCGACACCTGAGAGATATAGTAGAGTATCAGAAAATCTGTATCGACTCTTAGGATAAGTGTCGACACAAAATTTGTAAGTGTCGACATCACTATTCTGGTGAAGTCGACACTACATTCCTGGATAAGTCGACAATTTAATTCTTAAGTGTCGACACATATTCTCTGTGTCGACACAATATTTCTGACTTGTCAACATTACTTCACTGAGTCGACACATTATCACTGAATGTGTCGACACTATTTTACTTAGCCAATTTCTGTTTCTGTCAACACCACTTGAGACCATTTGATAATCTAATATGTTACTTGTAAGTTTGTTGATAATCTAATCAATGGTCAGCATGCCTAATTCAATTTTAAATTTATTGAATTTTGTTTCATCCAGAGGCTTAGTGAATACATCTGCTATTTGATAATCTATTTTAACAAATTCCAATGTGATGTCTTCTCTTTCTACATGATCTCTAAGAAAATGGTATTTAATTTCTATATGCTTAGTTCTACTATGAGAAACAAGATTATTAGCAATAGAAATTGCACTCTTAGAATCACACAAAAGAGGTGTTCTACTTACTTGAATACCATAATCTTTAAGCTGATGCTGTATCCACAATAATTGTGCACAGCAGCTGCCAGCAGCAACATATTCTGACTCAGCTGTAGATATAGCCACACTGGTCTGCTTCTTACTACTCCAAGATATCAATCTTCCTCCCAAGAATTGACAAGTACCTGTTGTACTCTTCCTATCCTCTCTACAGCCTGCAAAGTCTGCATCTGAATAACATGTTAGTAGAAAATCTCTATTCCTAGGGTACCAAAGGCCTAGATTAGGTGTGCCCTTAAGATATCTCAGAATCCTTTTGACTGCAGTATAATGAGACTCTTTTAGGACAGGCTTGGTACCTAGCACAGACACATATAACATACATAATATCTGGTCTTCTAGCTGTGAGATATAGTAGAGAACCAACTATTCCTCTATACAAAGTCTCATCAACAGGTTTACCTGCATCATCTTTGCATATAGGCATACTTGTTCCCATAGTAGTTCTCATGATGGAGGATGACTCCATACCATACTTCTTAATTAATTCTTTGGTAAACTTTGACTGGGATATGGACAAGCCATCATCAGTCTGTCTTACTTGGAGTCCCAAGAAGAACTTCAGTTCCCCCATACTGCTCATCTCAAACTTCCCTTGCATAAGTTTGGCAAACTTTTTACAAAGGTTGTTTTCAGTAGATCCAAAGATTATGTCATCAACATAGATCTGAACTAAGATGATCTTGCCTTTGGATTCCCTAAGGAATAGAGTTTTGTCTATTTTTCCTCTTGAGAATTTATTCTCAATAAGGAAAGTAAATAGGGTTTCATACCAAGCCCTTGGGGCTTGCTTTAACCCATACAAAGCTTTTCTAAGCTTATAAACATAATCAGGTTTAAGAGGATCTACAAAACCTGATGACTGCTCTACATATACTTCTTCTTTAAGATCACCATTCAGAAATGCTGACTTCACATCAATCTGGTATAACTTGAAGTCTTGATAGGCTGCATAGGCATGAAACATTCTTATTGCCACCAGCCTTGCTACTGGGGCAAAGGTTTGATCAAAGTCAATCCCTTCTTCCTGCCTGTATCCTTTAGCAACCAATCTTGATTTATTTTTCACTATTACTCCACTCTCATCCAACTTGTTCCTATAGATCCATTTTGTCCCAATTATATTGTGGCCTCTTGGTTTAGGAACAAGCTCCCAGACATTGCACCTTCTGAATTGATTCAGCTCCTCTTGCATAGCATCAGTCCAGTGTTGGTCTTGGATGGCTTCTTCAAACTTCTTAGGCTCCATTTGTGACAGGAAACTTGAATGCAGAACTGTGCTTTGACTTCTGCTTCTAGTCTGCACTCCCTGTCTTGGATCACCTATTATCTGATCTGCTGGATGGTCTCTTAAATGTCTTGTAGCTGGAGGAAGATTCCCTTCTGGTTGAACATCTCCAGCTCCTTCATTATGCTGAACCTCTTAGTTTTCTTCATCTTCTTTTGAATCTTGTACTCCCCCTAGATAATAGCCTTCATTTTCCAATACTCCATCTTCCCTTGAAGCTTCAGTAATGGAGAGCTTGTCCATTCTTTTGCTTATACCTGTTGAGTCATTTGATCTACAAGACAACTCACAGTTGATTAATCTTGTTTCATCAAACACAACATGCACAGATTCTTCAACAACTTGAGTAGTCAAGTTGAAGATTCTATAGGCCTTACTATTTGTGCTGTACCCAACAAATATCCCATCCTGGGATTTGGTAGCAAACTTAGTCAAATATGACTTACCATTGTTAAGTATATAGCATTTGCAACCAAAGATTCTGAAGTAGGATAGATTTGGTTTTCTACCTTTCATAATCTCATAGGGAGTCTTTTTGTGGCTCTTGGTGATAGAAGCCCTATTGATCACATGACAAGCAGTGTTTACTGCCTCAGCCCAGAAATATTCTGGTAGAGAGGTGTCACTCAATAGAGTTCTACCAGCTTCAATTAATGTTCTATTCTTTCTTTCAGCAATTCCATTTTGTTGAGGTGTTCTTGGTGAGGAGAACTCTTGGAAAATCCCAAAGTCTTCACATAACTTTGTCATGCTTTCAGATTGAAACTCAGTACCATGGTCACTTCTGATTTTGACCACTGTACTATTCAGTTCATTCTGAATTTGCTTTACAAAATTAAGTAAGACACTTGGGGTTTCAGATTTCTATTTCAGAAAGAACACCCAGTAAATCTAGAATAGTCATCTATAACCACAAAAGTGTAGACCTTCCTACCTAGACTATGAACTGGCATAGGACCAAAAATATCCATATGCAAGAGGTATAAACACCTCACAGAATCCTTGTTTTCAAGGCTTTGAAAGGAGGATTTTGTCTGCTTGCCCTTTTGACAAGCTGAGCATATCCCTTCCTTCATACACTTAACTTGAGGACCATTCCTCACTAACTCTTTGATAAAGAGTTGGCCAATTGTCTTGTAGTTAAGATGAGCCAATCTCTTGTGCCATTTAACACAATGAGAAGCATTATCATCAGCTATAAGACAGATGGGAGAAGCCTTATTCTCATATATAAAATTAAGACAATATACATTTCTCTTCCTATATCCAGTCAAAATGATCTCTTGATCACTTGACCTTTTGATATGACATCCATCCTTAACAAATGAAATGTCATATCCTAAATCATTCAGCTGGCTTATGCTTATTAGATTATGTTTCAAACCTTTTACATAAGCCACTTGGGTGATAGTAATTAGGTTAGAAGAAATATTACCAAACCCTTTGATGACACCTTTTTCAGATCCACCAAAGATCACTTTAGGTCCATCTTTGACAGATGAATACTCCTTCAACAGCCCTTTTGTTCCAGTCATGTGCCTGGAACAACCACTATCCAAGTACCATATAGGGGCATGGCTACTTGGATACACCTACAACACAGATTTACTTTCCTTTAGAACCCAAGCAAGTCTTGGGTCCTTGGTTCAAGTTAGCATAAACAAAGCTACCATTATCTCTTCTAACAGGTAGACTATTGTTCTTTCTAACACTTGTGTTATACCAGCAGTCTAGTGCAAAATGGCCTCTCTTGCCACAGCATCAACATTCAAACCTATTGTATCTAGTTCTAGATACATCCTTGACAAAAGAATTTCTGTCCATTGCTGGTGCTGCAGCAGCTTCACCCACTGATTTTTTATAACCATTTGGTTTATGAACATGGGTAGGCTTGTTGGCATTTACACCCTTGTTTTTCAGAACATTAGACTTAATATGACCATGAATATTTTCATGATCATATAGGTTAGAAGGCAATTCCACCTTTCTAAACTTAATAGGGACTGAAAAGTTCAGTGGCTTGACAGGAGCTTTGCCTTTCCTCTTAAATTGGCCAGCCCTGGAGTTACCTTTGAATCCTAATCCTGCCTTACACTTTTGATTCACAAATTCATCTATCAAGGGTAAGACAGACTTTGGCTTAGAGTAACTAGCCACTAAATCTTTTTCAATTCTTAGTCTGGCCTCCAGACTCTTCACTTGATTATTGGTATAATTAATTATGCCCATCTGAATAATAGTTATATTCTTTAGCTTGGCAATTTCATTTAACTTTTGATCAATTACTTTTTCTAACTCAGTTGCAGCTACCCTTAGTTCAGCAATTTCATGAGCCTGAGATTTAACCAGGTTCTTGCTTTTCTTAAGGGCCTGCAACAAGTCCCCATACTTATCTATCAATTGATAGACATCTCCTTCAGATTCAGATGCATCTACATCACTTGATGCAGATGTAGCTGATTCTGTACTTGTACTACAAACAGATTTCATAGAAGGATATTGTACCTTATTAGGACCAGACTGATTCTGGCATATGTCCTCTTCTGATCCTGCCATCAGTCCCATGCACTGATGATCCTCTTGTTCATAGATGGAGTCTAGCAACTGTAGAAACTCCTCTTCTTCAGATGCAGCATATAGTCCAATATATGCTTCTGCTTCAGATTCTGACTCTGAAGTTGACTGATCTGTTAGACTCTTATCCTTCTTTGCAACAAAGGATTTCTACTTCTTGCCCTTTTGATGAGTCTTCTTCTTGTCTGAAGACTCCTTTCTCTTATCAGGACAGTCAGCCACTACATGTCCAGGCCTATTGCAACAATAGCAGACAATCTTTGAAGTAGTGGCTTTGCTGGGCTTTGATCTGCTCTTTTCTTTCCTTGATGACTTTTTCTTCTGATAATAGTCATCAACTTGCTGTGAAGTGGAGGGCTTAGACTTCCACTGCTTCTTCTTCAAGAACCTTTGGAATTGCCTTGTGAATGCAGCAAAGTCTGCATCTGAATCACAGCTTTCTGAACCCTGATTATCTGAATTTTCTGAGCTGACTTCTGCAATTTCCTTGGGAGGGAATGGTGATATCCTCCTATTTTTTCTGATGGATTCTGCATTGAATGCCACAGTCTTTTCTCTATGCTCTCCTCTTGAATTCTTTTTCTCCTCCTTCCTTACCATAATTTGCATTTCATAGGACAACAACTTTCCAAACAAGGTGGGAGGAGAGATCTCTGCCAATTTAGCCACTTCTCTTATGACACAGGTCTTTGTGTCCCAATCCTTTGTCAAGGATCTTAAGAATTTGTCATTCAGTTCATAGGTACTGAAGACTCTTCCATAGGACATTAACTCATTCACAATTCTATAGAATTTCTTATAGTATTCAGTTATGCTATCAGTTTTTCCTTGTCTAAAACTTTCATATTCCTGGTTGAGCATAGACTTCCTATCCTGTCTTACTTCTTCAGATCCCTCCATATAGAAAATCAAGGTGTCCCACATTTCTTTGGAGGTCTTGCAGTGAATCAGATTCTGAAATGTAGAATCATCTATGGCACTCACAATAATATTCTGAGCTCTCTTGTCCATGGTTGCCAAAATGACTTCATCCTTGGTCATTTCAGAATAACTCTTTGGAGTTTGAATATTTGCATCAAGAACTGATACCTTCATTGGAATGAAGGGTCCTTCCTGAACTGTGATGTATATTCTTGGGTCAGATGCTTCCATGAATAATCTGACTCTTTCTTTCCAAATTCCAAAGATTTCCTTCCTGTAGATGGGTAACTTCATTGACCCTAACTCCTTTTGATTTTCTCCAGAACCCATCTTCTTGAATCTTGATTCTGCCTTTCAGATCTACCTCAGACTGTTAAGTCCTTTTTGAGGAACCTCCCTCTAATACCACTTGATAGTTTTACTTTCAAGACAACCTAAACACCTAGAGGGGGGGGGTGAATAGGTTCTAATTGCTTGTTTATACTTTTAGGCAGAATTCAATCACAAAATTAAAACAACCAGCACAGCAATCACAAAAATTTAATCATCACAGATTGCACAATGTTTTATAGTGGTTCCCCAAGGTTTGGGTACATCCACTTTCCCCCTTCACCTATCTAGCAGTATGTTAGATTCGGCCAAACTTCCACTATTCTCAGATCCTCAGATCCTACAGCTCAGAACCTGGATAGGTTCCTACAACTCAGGCACAGCAGCCCTACCTCAGCCTAGCCACAAGGCCTACAACTCAGAGAAGAACCTTCTCCTACACTCAGGCAAACAACCCTACCACTCAGAGATCAACTCTCCTACACTCAGCCTTTATATCACAGGCTTACAACTCAGATCTGTGTAAAACAGATCCTACAGAAATTTAGAAAAGAAGTTTTAATGTCTTGCCTTTGTTGAGAGAGAAGAGGACAAGACAATTCTTGATCAGCTGATGAAATCAACTGAATCTGAGCTTTCTTCAAAGCTTCTTGAATCTTAACTAAGCTGAGTTGATTTCCAAATAGCTTCTTGAGAAACCACTGATGGCTTCCTTCTTCTTCTTCAAAAATGGGTGGATCCCTCTCTATCCAACACCTTTGATGATACTTCTGAATTCTTGTTAGAACACTTCTTAGATCGATCCTGAGATCGTCTTCTTAGATCTTTTGATGAAGATCTTCTTTAGTGTATTACTCCTTCTTGATTTGATTTCTCAATTTGATTGCCAAAGTTCAATCTATCTTCTTCTCTCTGAATCTGTCTATTTATAGACCTTCTTAATGGTAACCGGCTGATCCGGTTTATAACTGTCTTCTAACAAGTCTGACAACATCAGTTAACTGGCTGTAACCCACAACTGTCAAGTCTTCAAACAGATCCTGTGCCTTAGTCTTGGTCAGCAAAGTGTTGAGACAGACTGTCAGGAAGTGTCGAGACCAACTGTCTATATGTGTCGACACAAGTAACTTTGGTGTCGACACAGCCTTTGATGATGTCGACAAGTTTGCCTTTAAGTCGACACAGCTTCTTCAGAACTTTATTTTGAGAATGAGTCGACACAGAGAATTTATGTCGACTCAACACTTCATCTTTCTTCAGAAAATAACTTGGTCTTGACTTTGCAGTGTGTCGACATAAGTCTTGTGTGTCGACACAGTTGTTGTAGATTCAGAACTCAGTATGTGTCGACACTGCCTTCAGGTGTCGACACATCAATTGTTGACTCTGCCAAAATATGTCGACTTAGTCTTCTGGTGTCGACACAAGTATTGTCAACTTCTGCCAAAATGTGTGTCGACTCTGTCTCATTGTGTCGACACAGCCTCCCAGTGTCGACACAAATGTGGTCGACTATCTCCTTCTGTGTCGAGGTCGACTATCTTTTAGTTAGTCGACACTGCTTCCCAGTGTCGACATAAATGTGGTTGACTATCTTCCTGTGAGTCGACACTGCTTCCCAGTGTCAACACAAATGTGGTCGACTATCTTTCTCTGTGTCGACACAGCTTCCTTCAAGTGTCGACACAAATATTCTGAAATGTCAACACTGTTTCTTCAGGTGTCGACACATGGACTTAGAATATTTTTCTGCATTCTTTAACACTTCTTCACCTGCACATGTCAACTCAAAACAACATCAAATACACCTTGATGTATATCATTGAGCTAAGTTGGACTTCTTCAAATCAGGTACACATTTTCCAATGTACCCAACAATCTCCCCCTATTTGGAGAAGTCATAAGCCTTAGAGCCAATGATATACACCATTTATAAAAACAATGATGATGTATGACATTACAGGAATACTTTATAAACAAAACATTAACAATTCAACACAGAGTGAACATGAATATGTGATTCCAAACAAAATTTTGTTTATAACTTGGTAATGTTTGATTACAGTTGTTTACATTGAAAGATTAAACACAACATTACAAAACACATTTGAAAGAACTTAAAACTAAGACTGATCAGGCTCTTTTATAACAATTCCTTTGCTAGATTGGATTTGAGCCTTCACAGGAGCTTCAGCAACTTCAGCTGCCTTCTTGCCTTTTAGCTCAGCTTTCTTCTGTGCTTCTTCCTTGAGCCTTTGCCTTTCAAAGTAATGAAAGGGCTTTGGAAAGTACTTGCTTGGCTCCTGAGCATCTGGTGGCAGCCTTCCCATCTTGGCTTTTCTCCTGAACTGTACTATGGATTCCTGCATAGCTTCAAATTTTTGCCATTCTATTTCATTATACCACTTTCCTCTTTCATGTTCTTTGTCCTTTACAGCCTTCCATGCAGTTAGTATAATATTTCTTGAAGTAGGGCTCCACTGCTCAAAATCTGGCTTAAGTTCAGCCTGCTCTCTAAATCTCTTCTTGGATAGTAGAGCATCTTGCTGTTCTTTCAAATTGGCCTCAGGCTTATCCACTTTCTCAATAACAACCCTGTTAACCTCCTTTGGAGGGCTATACATATCTTGAACTTGCTGATCAATCATATCAAAATCTGGAGGAGGGTAAATGACTTGGGCAACCTCAGGTTGATTGCCTTCAAGTAGACCTGTTTGGATTCCTGACTCAGCCACCATAGCATCATCACACAAAGGTAGATATCCCAATGTGGCTTGAATACTATTTGTCAGCCATTTGGTGTGCTCTGAGCCAGCATGAACTAACAACCTCTCCCCCTTTATGGCTTCTCTGGTAATATGATCTCTTAGATCTTCCTTCTGAAATCTGATCTGGCCATCCAGATAATTCACACCCTCTTTAAAAAATGGTTTTAACTTTTGAAGCTTGTCTGATATGTCCTTTTGAGAGGTAGTGATAGCAGTTTTAACTGATTCAATAGCATCTTGAAGTTTCTTATCAAATTCTTCCATCTCCTTTGCTCTAGCTTCAGTCAGCCCTGGAGTAGTCTTTTTCAATGCATCAATAATTTCTTGATGAGATTCAGCTAAATTGTCATTCATCCTCAGCTGATTCTCCAAAACATAACTTTGCTTTAAAACAATATCATCCACTTTAGGGATGATGGACTGCTGTTGTTTAGCCAAATACACCATAGCATTACCTCCCTTATGGAAGCAATCTGTCATCTCCTTCTTATGCATATAATCAAATTGACTTTATATCCTGAGCCAAGTCAAATTGAAGGGACTTATTGCTCTCATCAACATATTTTTCAATTGCCAATCTATGTTCATCTAGCTTTACTTGCAAATCAACCATAAACTTGTTATAATTAAATTCAGAATGGAATTGTTGAGTTGTAGTCTGTAGAGCCTGCTTATAACCTTTGCTCCTTCTCTTGAAGACAACAAGTTTTCTCTTCTTATCCATTCTGGCTTCTTCAGTCTCAGATTCAGATGAACTATCAATTTGAACTCTTTCTTGAGGAGGTGGATGAATATCTATCTCAGTGCCATGTTGTTCAGCCTCAACATGCACAGACTCCTCCTCAACCACTTACTCCTTCTCAATTTCTATCTCCATGTCAAGGGCCTTCCCAATATCTTGCCCCTCTTCTACTCTATCAGTAGCAATATCAACATTAGGAAATAACTCATCTAGAGTATATTCCTTCTGAGCTTGAACATAAGATGTATCAATTAGATCTTCTATATTCAGATCTTTGGAGATATCAATTTGTACTGCCTCTTGCACTGGGTCTGACATCTTCTCCCCCTGTACTTGTTCAGTATTGGTAATGTCTTGGGCAGGTGAGTACACTTGCTCCCCCTGCACCTGTGTAGAAATTAAAATATTAGAAATGTCTGTTATAAGAAAATACACCAGCTCCCCCTGCAACTGTACCTGGTCAGGAGTAGATTCATTCTGGGCAGGAGAATGAGCTTGCTCCCCCTGCATCTGTGCAGGTATAGTGTCTTGCTGGGCTGGAGTAGACGCAGGGTGATCTTCATCCTGCTTCCTCTCTTGTTCTTCTTGAAGCTGCTCAGTATCTTGAGCATGAGAAGAGGATTTCACTGGTGTGTCCTGCCTGCTCTCATCAGGCACATCCTTAGACAGCACCGTATCCCACCTAGAAAACAATCTCATGTCCATCTTTCTCATGTGATTGATCTTTGTTCCTAGTAGGTGTTGCATTACCTCAGGGATCACTCCATTCAGATATAAACTCATAATTCTAGCCAGATTTGGCTTCTTTATTCCTTCCTTGATCTTTTCAAAGATTACAGCTGACCAATCAGTTGGAATTGTAAACACAATTCTGGTCATTAGGCAGAACATATAGGCCGAAATCCAATCATGTCCCCCTGGTTTGCACAGAATCACCTTGCCAACTACTTCAGACAAAAACTTCCCTTGCTGATTCATTCCTTTCCTGTTGAACGCAGCTCCAATTTTCAGGGTGGGATCCAATCCGCACCATTGGATAGCCTCCCTTGACTTAGAAGCAGGGACTTCTTCTTCATTCTCAATTATTGGTAAATGTAGAATCTTCCTTAGACTTCTTGGGGTAATCTTCACTGGCGACCCATGAACAGTGGACTTGATCTTGAAAATATCTGAACCTATTGATGCAGAGTTAAAGAATTCATGCACCTCCTTCTTCCATATCATAGAAGGTTCAGATACTAAAAACTCTAATCCGGATTCGGAAATAAGAGTGATAACTCGCTGAACATCTGTCGGGGCTTCGGCAAAGGCATTCCTTACCAACTCATAACCTTCATTGACGTTGTCTTCAATCTTCGGCGCCATTGTTCAGGTGAGAAAGCTTGAGAGAAGAGAGAGAGAGAGAGAAAGTTGATACAGGGTTTCAGTCTCGAAAACCTTGTAAGCATGTCGACTGAATAAGTTCTTGACCTATTTATACCTTCTATTGAAAGAAGATCAAAAAGCGGGCAAAAACAGTCTATATGTGTCGACACAGATGGAATGTGTCGACACAAACTTCTATTGTCTCGACAACAAATCTGTCTACTATGTGTCGACACCAATTGTGGATATGTCGACACCTGAGAGATATAGTAGAGTATCAGAAAATCTGTGTCGACTCTTAGGATAAGTGTCGACACAAAATTTGTAAGTGTCGACATCACTATTCTTGTGAAGTCGACACTACATTCCTGGATAAGTCGACAATTTAATTCTTAAGTGTCGACACATTTTCTCTGTGTCGACACAATATTTCTGACTTGTCAACATTACTTCACTGAGTCGACACATTATCACTGAATGTGTCGACACTATTTTACTTAGCCAATTTCTGTTTCTGTCAACACCACTTGAGACCATTTGATAATCTAATATGTTACTTGTAAGTTTGTTGATAATCTAATCAATGGTCAGCATGCCTAATTCAATTTTAAATTTATTGAATTTTGTTTCATCCAGAGGCTTAGTGAATACATCTGCTATTTGATAATCTGTTTTAACAAATTCCAATGTGATGTCTTCTCTTTCTACATGATCTCTAAGAAAATGGTATTTAATTTCTATATGCTTAGTTCTACTATGAGAAATAGGATTATTAGCAATATAAATTGCACTCTTAGAATCACACAAAAGAGGTGTTCTACTTACTTGAATACCATAATCTTTAAGCTGATGCTGTATCCATAATAATTGTGCACAGCAGCTGCCAGCATCATCATATTCTGACTCAGCTGTATATATAGCCACACTGGTCTGCTTCTTACTACTCCAAGATATCAATCTTCCTCCCAAGAATTGACAAGTACCTGTTGTACTCTTCCTATCCTCTCTACAGCCTGCAAAGTCTGCATCTGAATAACCTGTTAGTAGAAAATCTCTATTTCTAGGGTACCAAAGGCCTAGATTAGGTGTGCCCTTAAGATATCTCAGAATCCTTTTGACTGCAGTATAATGAGACTCTTTTAGGACAGGCTTGGTACCTAGCACAGACACATGTAGCATACATAATATCTGGTCTACTAGCTGTGAGATATAGTAGAGAACCAACTATTCCTCTATACAAAGTCTCATCAACAGGTTTACCTGCATCATCTTTGCATATAGGCATACTTATTCCCATAGGAGTTCTCATGATGGAGGATGACTCCATACCATACTTCTTAATTAATTCTTTGGTAAACTTTGACTGGGATATGGACAAGCCATCATCAGTCTGTCTTACTTGGAGTCCCAAGAAGAACTTCAGTTCCCCCATACTGCTCATCTCAAACTTCCCTTGCATAAGTTTGGCAAACTTTTTACAAAGGTTGTTTTCAGTTGATCCAAAGATTATGTCATCAACATAGATCTGAACTAAGATGATCTTGCCTTTGGATTCCCTAAGGAATAGAGTTTTGTCTATTTTTCCTCTTGAGAATTTATTCTCAATAAGGAAAGTAGACAGGGTTTCATACCAAGCCCTTGGGGCTTGCTTTAACCCACACAAAGCTTTTCTAAGCTTATAAACATAATCAGGTTTAAGAGGATCTACAAAACCTGATGACTGCTCTACATATACTTCTTCTTTAAGATCACCATTCAGAAATGCTGACTTCACATCCATCTGGTATACCTTGAAGTCTTGATAGGCTCCATAGGCAAGAAACATTCTTATTGCCTCCAGCCTTGCTACTGGAGCAAAGGTTTGATCAAAGTCAATCCCTTCTTCCTGCCTGTATCCTTTAGCAACCAATCTTGCTTTATTTTTCACTATTACTCCACTCTCATCCAACTTGTTCCTATAGATCCATTTTGTCCCAATTATATTGTGGCCTCTTGGTTTAGGAACAAGATCCCAGACATTGCACCTTCTGAATTGATTCAGCTCCTCTTGCATAGCATCAGTCCAGTGCTGGTCTTGGATGGCTTCTTCAAACTTCTTAGGCTCCATTTATGACAGGAAACTTGAATGCAGAACTGTGCTTTGACTTCTGCTTCTAGTCTGCACTCCCTGTCTTGGATCACCTATTATCTGATCTGCTGGATGGTCTCTTAAATGTCTTGTAGCTGGAGGAAGATTCCCTTCTGGTTGAACATCTCCAGCTCCTTCATTATGCTGAACCTCTTGGTTTTCTTCATCTTCTATTGAATCTTGTACTCCCCCTGGACAATAGCCTTCATTTTCCAATACTCCATCTTCCCTTGAAGCTTCAGCAATGGAGAGCTTGTCCATTCTTTTGCTTATACCTGTTGAGTCATTTGATCTACAAGACAACTCACAGTTGATTAATCTTGTTTCATCAAACACAACATGCACAGATTCTTCAACAACTTGAGTAGTCAAGTTGAAGATTCTATAGGCCTTACTATTTGTGCTGTACCCAACAAATATCCCATCCTGGGATTTGGCAGCAAACTTAGTCAAATATGACTTACCATTGTTAAGTATATAGCATTTGCAACCAAAAATTCTGAAGTAGGATAGATTTGGTTTTCTACCTTTCATAATCTCATAGGGAGTCTTTTTGTGGCTCTTGGTGATAGAAGCCCTATTGATCACATGACAAGCAGTGTTTACTGCCTCAGCCCAGAAATATTCTGGTAGAGAGGTGTCACTCAATAGAGTTCTACCAGCTTCAATTAATGTTCTATTCTTTCTTTCAGCAATTCTATTTTGCTGAGGTGTTCTTGGTGAGGAGAACTCTTGGAAAATCCCAAAGTCTTCACATAACTTTGTCATGCTTTCAGATTGAAACTCAGTACCATGGTCACTTCTGATTTTGACCACTGTACTATTCAGTTCATTCTGAATTTGCTTTACAAAATTAAGTAAGACACTTGGGGTTTCAGATTTCTGTTTCAGAAAGAACACCCATGTAAATCTAGAATAGTCATCTACAACCACAAAAGTGTAGACCTTCCTACCTAGACTATGAACTAGCATAGGACCAAAAAGATCCATATGCAAGAGGTATAAGCACCTCACAGAATCCTTGTTTTCAAGGCTTTGAAAGGAGGATTTTGTCTATTTGCCCTTTTGACAAGCTGAGCATATCCCTTCCTTCATACACTTAACTTGAGGACCATTCCTCACTAACTCTTTGATAAAGAGTTGGCCAATTGTCTTGTAGTTAAGATGAGCCAATCTCTTGTGCCACTTAACACAATGAGAAGCATTATAATCAGCTACAAGACAGATGGGAGAAGCCTTATTCTCACATATAAAATTAAGACAATATACATTTCTCTTCCTATACCCAGTCAAAATGATCTCTTGATCACTTGACCTTTTGATATGACATCCATCCTTAACAAATGAAATGTCATATCCTAAATCACTCAGCTGGCTTATGCTTATTAGATTATGTTTCAAACCTTTTACATAAGCCACTTGGGTGATAGTAATTAGGTTAGAAGAAATATTACCAAACCCTTTGATGACTCCTTTTTCAGATCCACCAAAGATCACTTTAGGTCCATCTTTGACAGATGAATACTCCTTCAACAGCCCCTTTGTTCCAGTCATGTGCCTGGAACAACCACTATCCAAGTACCATATAGGGGCATGGCTACTTGGATACACCTGCAACACAGATTTACTTTCCCTTAGAACCCAAGCAAGTCTTGGGTCCTTGGTTCAAGTTAGCATAAACAAAGCTACCATTATCTCTTCTAATAGGTAGACTATTGTTCTTTCTAACACTTGTGTTATACCAGCAGTCTAGTGCAAAATGGCCTCTCTTGCCACAGCACCAACATTCAAACCTATTGTATCTAGTTCTAGATACATCCTTGACAAAAGAATTTCTGTCCATTGCTGGTGCTGCAGCAGCTTCACCCACTGATTTTTTATAACCATTTGGTTTATGAACATGGGTAGGCCTGTTGGCATTTACACCCTTGTTTTTCAGAACATTAGACTTAATATGACCATGAATATTTTCATGATCATATAGGTTAGAAGGCACTTCCACCTTTCTAAACTTAATAGGGACTGAAAAGTTCAGTGGCTTGACAGGAGCTTTGCCTTTCCTCTTGAATTGGCCAGCCCTGGAGTTACCTTTGAATCCTAATCCTGCCTTACCCTTTTGATTCACAAATTCATCTATCAAGGGTAAGACAGACTTTGGCTTAGAGTAACTAGCCACTAAATCTTTTTCAATTCTTAGTCTGGCCTCCAGACTCTTCACTTGATCATTGGTATAATTAATTGTGCCATCTGGATAATAGTTATATTCTTTAGCTTGGCAATTTCATTGAACTTTTGATCAATTACTTTTTCTAACTCAGTTGCAGCTACCCTTAGTTCAGCAATTTCATGAGCCTGAGATTTAACCAGGTTCTTGCTTTTCTTAAGGGCCTGCAATAAGTCCCCATACTTATCTATCAATTGATAGACATCTCCTTCAGATTCAGATGCATCTACATCACTTGATGCAGATGTAGCTGATTCTGTACTTGTACTACAAACAGATTTCATAGAAGGACATTGTACCTTATTAGGACCAGACTGATTTTGGCATATGTCCTCTTCTGATCCTGCCATCAGTCCCATGCCCTGATGATCCTCTTGATCATAGATGGAGTCTAGCAACTGTAGAAACTCCTCTTCTTCAGATGCAACATATAGTCCAATATATGCTTCTGCTTCAGATTCTGACTCTGAAGTTGACTGATCTGTTAGGCTCTTATCCTTCTTTGCAACAAAGGATTTCTCCTTCTTGCCCTTTTGATGAGTCTTCTTCTTGTCTGAAGACTCCTTTCTCTTATCAGGACTGTCAGCCACTACATGTCCAGGCCTATTGCAACAATAGCAGACAATCTTTGAAGTAGTGGCTTTGCTGTGCTTTGATCTGCTCTTTTCTTTCCTTGATGACTTTTTCTTCTAATAATAGTCATCAACTTGCTGTGAAGTGGAGGGCTTAGACTTCCACTGCTTCTTCTTCAAGAACCTTTGGAATTGACTTGTGAATGCAGCAAAGTCTGCATCTGAATCACAGCTCTCTGAACCTTGATTATCTGAATTTTCTGAGCTGACTTCTGCAATTTCCTTAGGAGGGAATGGTGATATCCTCCTATTCTTTCTGATGGATTCTGCATTGAATTCCACAGTCTTTTCTCTATGCTCTCCTCTTGAATTCTTTTTCTCCTCCTTCCTCACCATAAGTTGCATTTCATAGGACAGCAACTTTCCAAACAAGGTGGGAGGAGAGATCTCTGCCAATTTAGCCACTTCTCTTATGATACAGATCTTTGTGTCCCAATCCTTTGTCAAGGATCTTAAGAATTGGTCATTCAGTTCATAGGTACTGAAGACTCTTCCATAGGACATTAACTCATTCACAATTCTATAGAATTTCTTATAGTATTCAGTTATGCTATCAGTTTTTCCTTGTCTAAAACTTTCATATTCCTGGTTGAGCATAGACTTCCTATCCTGTCTTACTTCTTCAGATCCCTCCATATAGACAATTAAGGTGTCCCACATTTCTTTGGAGGTCTTGCAGTGAATCAGATTCTGAAATGTAGAATCATCTATGGCACTCACAATAATATTCTAAGCTCTCTTGTCCATGGTTGCCAAAATGACTTCATCCTTGGTCATTTCAGAATAACTCTTTGGAGTTTGAATATTTGCATCAAGAACTGACACCTTCATTGGAATGAAGGGTCCTTCCTGAACTGTGATGTATATTCTTGGGTCAGATGCTTCCATGAATAATCTGACTCTTTCTTTCCAAATTCCAAAGATTTCCTTCTTGTAGATGGGTAACTTCATTGACCCTAACTCCTTATGATTTTCTCCAGAACCCATCTTCTTGAATCTTGATTCTGCCTTTCATATCTACCTCAGACTGTTAAGTCCTTTTTGAGGAACCTCCCTCTAATACCACTTGATAGTTTTACTTTCAAGACAACCTAAACACCTAGAGGGGGGGGGGGTGAATAGGTTCTAATTGCTTGTTTATACTTTTAGGCAGAATTCAATCACAAAATTAAAACAACCAGCACAACAATCACAGAAATCTAATCATCACAGATTGCACAATGTTTTATAGTGGTTCCCCAAGGTTTGGGTACATCCACTTTCCCCCTTCACCTATCTAGCAGTATGCTAGATTTAGCCAAACTTTCACTATTCTCAGATCCTCAGATCCTACAGCTCAGAACCTGGATAGGTTCCTACAACTCAGGCACAACAGCCCTACCTCAGCCTAGCCACAAGGCCTACAACTCAGAGAAGAACCTTCTCCTACACTCAGGCAAACAGCCCTACCACTCAGAGATCAACTCTCCTACACTCAGCCTTTATATCACAGGCTTAGAACTCAGATCTGTGTAAAACAGATCCTACAGAAATTTAGAAAAGAAGTTTTAATGTCTTGCCTTTATTGAGAGAGAAGAGGACAAGACAATTCTTGATCAGCTGATGAAATCAACTGAATCTGAGCTTTCTTCAAAGCTTCTTGAATCTGAACTTAGCTGAGTTGATTTCCAAACAGCTTCTTGAGAAAGCACTGATGGCTTCCTTCTTCTTCTTCAAAAATGGGTGGATCCCTCTCTATCCAACACCTTTGATGATACTTCTGAATTCTTGTTAGAACTCTTCTTAGATCGATCCTGAGATCGTCTTCTTAGATCTTCTGATGAAGATCTTCTTTAGTGTATTACTCCTTCTTGATTTGATTTCTCAATTTGATTGCCAAAGTTCAATCTGTCTTCTTCTCTCTGAATCTGTCTATTTATAGACCTTCTTAATGGTAACCGGCTGATCCGGTTTATAACTGTCTTCTGACAAGTCTGACAACATCAGTTAACTGGCTGCAACCCACAACTGTCAAGTCTTCAAACAGATCCTGTGCCTTAGTCTTGGTCAGCAAAGTGTTGAGACAGACTGTCAGGAAGTGTCGAGACCAACTGTCTATATGTGTCAACACAAGTAACTTTGGTGTCGACACAGCCTTTGATGATGTCGACAAGTTTGCCTTTAAGTCGACACAGCTTCTTCAGAACTTTATTTTGAGAATGAGTCGACACAGAGAATTTATGTCGACTCAACACTTCATCTTTCTTCAGAAAATAACTTGGTCTTGACTTTGTAGTGTGTCGACACAAGTCCTGTATGTCGACACAGTTGTTGTAGATTCAGAACTCAGTATGTGTCGACACTGCCTTTAGGTGTCGACACATCAATTGTTGACTCTGCCAAAATGTGTCGACTTAGTATTCTGGTGTCGACACAAGTATTGTCAATTTCTGCCAAAATGTGTGTCGACTCTGTCTCATTGTGTCGACACAGCCTCCCAGTGTCGACACAAATGTGGTCGACTATCTCCTTCTGTGTCGAGGTCGACTATCTTTTAGTTAGTCGAGACTGCTTCCCAGTGTCGACATAAATGTGGTCGACTATCTTCCTGTGAGTCGACACTGCTTCCCAGTGTCGACACAAATGTGGTCGACTATCTTTCTCTGTGTCGACACAGCTTCCTTCAAGTGTCGACACAAATATTCTGAAGTGTCAACACTGTTTCTTCAGGTGTCGACACATGGACTTAGAATATTTTTCTGCATTCTTTAACACTTCTTCACCTGCACATGTCAACTCAAAACAACATCAAATACACCTTGATGTATATCATTGAGCTAAGTTGGACTTCTTCAAATCAGGTACACATTTTCCAATGTACCCAACACCCGTGTCCCAGGCCGTATGACCCTTACAAGGGTCCAAACTCGCCTCAAAGCGCTGCCCGTTGCTCTTTTGAGTTTCGGGGTGTTATAACTCTCTCCCTCTTAAAAGAATTTCGTCCACGAAATTACCGAATGGAAAAGATACACAAAACTCAAAGCTGTACCTGAGTGGAATAACTATGGGTACTCCTTAACCATGGTCTGCTCCCGCTCCCAAGAGAGCTCCTCCTGACGGCAATTTTCCCAACGGACCTTGACCATCCTGATCTCCTTGTTACGAAGTCGCTTGACTTCGGAGTCCTCAATACGAACAGGCTTGACCCTTGTCGCCAACCCTTCGTCCACCGGTACTTGATAAACTGCGATCACTTGCGATGGCCCTTGCACCGCCTTCCGTCCTGGCCACATATAGTGCGACATATAGTGCCACATCCTACTTCAGTCCTGGCCACCAGAACAACTTCTTCATATCTCGATACATCTTTGTGCTCCCTGGGTGAATCGAGTACTTGGTATGATTAGAATCATACATCAACTCCACCCGTAAATTACCCACGTTTGGGATGCAAAAACGACTGCCCTTCCTTAGCAGTCCATCTTCAACCGTAAATTGGGAATTTGACCCATCCGAAACTGCCTCCATGATTTGCTTCATGCTGCTATCCAAATCCATAGCTTGCTGAATCCGATCAGCCAGGTCATACTGCACTTCCGTCCAATTCAAAAGTTCTTTGGCGCTAGTCTACTTGTCAACACAAGAGATATCTAATGCCTTCAACTCCCAAATCAACCGCTCGTCATGAACCGACAACTAGTTGGCTTGTGCGGGAGCCCTGCGACTCAACGCATCTGCAACTGCATTGCCTTTCCCGGGAACCTAATGAATTTTAAATGTATAGTCCCCCAGGAACTCCATCAATCTCCGCTGCCTCATATTCAGATCCTTCTGGTCTAACAGGTATTTCAGGCTCTTGTGGTCGGTATAAATATCGACCTTTACGCCGTACAAATAATGCCTCCACAGCTTAAGAGCAAAAATCACGGCCGCTAACTCCAAGTCATGGACCGGATAATTTCTCTCATGCACTTTCAGTTGACGTGAGACATAGGCTATAACACTTTCATGCTGCAGCAACATGCAGCCCAAACCACTGCCCGAAGCATCGCTGTAGATCTCAAATCCTTCGGTCCCACTCATCGAACTTAGCACTGGCGCCATGGTCAACCGACCCTTCAACTCTTCAAAAGATTGCGCCCACTCCTGCGTCCAAACAAACTTCTGATCTTTCCTTATCAAAGTCATGAGAGGTAACACTATCTGCGAGAAGTTATCTACGAAGCGCTTGTAATAGCCGGCAAGCCCCAGAAAACTCCAGACTTCCGCTACCGTAGACAACACAGGCCACTCCCGTATCACAACTATCTTTGTCGGATCTACCGCAATCCCTTCACCACTGACTATGTGACCAAGGAATGCTACTGAGGGCAACCAAAACTCGCATTTGGAGAACTTTGCGTATATCTCGTTACTCCTCAGCGTCTCCAAAACCAAACGCAGATGCTTGAAGTGATCCTCTTCGCACTGCGAGTACATCAATATGTCGTTGATAAAGACGATTACAAAGTGGTCTAATTACTCCCTAAACGCTCTGTTCATCAGATCCATGAACACTGATGGCGTATTAGTCAGCCCGAACGGCATGACCGTAAAATCGAAATGCCCATATCTCGTGCTGAACGCTATTTTTGGGATATAACTTTCCCTTATTCTCAGCTGATAGTAACCAAACTTAAGATCCAATTTTGAGTACACTGATGACTTGACTAATTGATCAAACAGATCATCAATCCTTGGGATCGGGTATTTGTTCTTTTCCGTTAACTTGTTCAGTTCTTTATAGTCGATACAGAGCCCCAAACTTCCGTCCTTCTTCTTCACAAAGAGGACCGGTGTGCTCCAAGGCGACGAACTTAGACGCACATAACCCTGCTCCAACAACTCTTAGAGTTGAACCTTTGGCTCCGCCATTTCCTTAGGAGACAACCTATAAGGAGAGCGCTGGGTTGGGGCTCCTGGAAGATTGTTCGCGAACACGTCATGGTACTCTCACACTACTGGGATGCTACACAAATTGGGCTTAGGCTTCGCAGCCTCCACTAGCGTGAAGAATAGCTCTGCACCAGCACGAACTGCCTTGACCACCTAAAGAGCACACATTAAGGTCTTGCTCGACCCCTTCAAACCCGCAAACATTGTCTCCCGGTCAGCTCCCAACTTGACTTCCTTACGATTGCAATCTTTGTATGCCTTCTGCTCCGAAAGCCAGTCCATACCAAAAATGACGTCGAACTCTACTAGCGGCAGTAACGGCGCTAGCAAGTCGAATTCCTGACTCCCAATACAAATCTTTATGATACAAACTTTGTCCGCGTGCATAGAACACCCATTCGGCAACAACACATCCAATTTTTCCTTCGCCATCGAAGAGGGGACCCCTATGCGTGATATGAAACATTTGGACAAAAGGAGTGCGAAGCTCCTGTATCGAAGAGTTCTCTTGCTGGATTATCACAAATCAAAGCAAATCCTATACAAACAGTAATAAGATAACAAGCACAAGGTAACAGTATTTAAAGCTAACTTGCTATAAATTTAAACCGTACCTGTCACCACATCCGCTTGTTTGATGGCCTCCTACTGGCCAAGATTGTAGACTCTTGGTTGAGTCGGATCATAATTGGATGCGGTTGAATCCACCGCCTTTCCCTTTTCCTCGTAAGTTGCTCTCTGCTTCCTCTCAGACTTTGGACGTCCGCTCCAACAGTCACCGGAAAAATGCCCCGACTTCCCACAAGTAAAGCAAGCACCCGGGGTTCGGCCCGTAGTCGCTCCTGAAGTACCAGAAGGAGCTGGACCCTAAGTCTTAGCCTTCTTAAAGAACTTACGATACCCAGACTTTGAGGTAGTCGGCACCTTGAACTCTGTCTTCTTAACACTGGAGTCTTTCTTTGCCTGCACATTCTTCATATCTTTCTCCAAAGACCGGGGCGTGTTAACCAGGGTCAAGAAGCCCTGCGTCATCGGCCCCGAGAGCTGTTGTCTTAAGTCATCCCTTAGAACTTCATAGAATCAGTTTTTCTTTCGCTCCTCATCAACGAATGTAGCACTTGCATACCGACCCAAACGTGTAAATTCGTGGAGGTACTCATCCACGCTATTCTCTCCCTGCACCAACTTCTGAAACTCGTTCTCCAATGCAATCCTCTTAGCCGATGGGAGGTATCGAGCTAAGAACAGTCTCGAGAATTCTTCTATCAAGACGTTAGTAAGTAGTCTATCCCTCAAATGGTGTAACTCCAAACCTTCCCACCACAGTCTTGTGTCGCCATCCAACAAGAACGTGGCAATAGTGGTCTTCTGCAACTCTTCCGTCTCTGTAGCTATCAAGACTCTCTTAACTCTGGAGAGCCAATCCTCTGCTTGGGTTTGGGTTCCCGTCCCTGAGAACATTGGAGGATTAAAGACCATAATGTGTTTGAGTTATTTCTCTATTGCTCTCCTAGGTATTACTGGCTCTACCACAACCTGCTCCACTCTCCTTTGCTCTGCCGCTTGGAGCGATACTTGCTCCACAGTAGGTGTAGGTTGCTGCATCTGCCTTGCAGGCTGTGCATTAATCATCGCAAACACTGCTTCAGCTACCAATCACATGGTCTCAGCCGAAGGAGGTGTTGCCGACGCATCGTTTGGTGCGCTACTTGCCTCAGAAACTTGATGTTCTGACGGCCCCGCACCACTCCTGGTCACCTATAGTCGTACAAAACACCATTAAGTGACCAAACAAAATTGCAAAAAGCAATTATAGGAACACGCAGGTTCCTATAACATGTGTATTTTCATTCCTAAGTGGACATTCATGGGTTCTTTTCATGTTATAACGATGACGCACACACATGTTCTCACCACCCCTTAAAGTGAATTCGTCCACGAATTCATTTAAGCTTGACCGAAACTGATTGTCTGATACCAAATTGTAACACCCTATTTGTCACATAGCATATAGCTGTAGGTTCGGCCGGGGCCCGATGCCATATACCATAGACAGACCGAAGAGTTACTCATTGAAACCGTTCTTCCAATCGTAACGTCCTACACAGAGCATCTAGCGGAAGCACTTTATTAAGTTGCAAAATAAGAACCCAACCACAAGCATGAATGTTCACTATCGAACCCAAACAGGAATGAATTACAAAGTACATAAAGTACTGACCTTATGGACTTACAAGAGTTCACTAAATTTAAAATAGTGTCATCCATACATCGGCTCGCAGGCCGATCACACATGAATTAAACAAGTAAACAAAACAAGGCCTTTAAGGGCCGGCTCAGCAACAAGGGCTTTGGCCTGCTATTTGCCAGTCGGCTCTGCAGCATCTGCAAGCACAATTCACCGCAACGGTGGCAAACAAAAGTAACGGTCAGCTAAAGCTGACCAAATTATAACGATCCCGCCCCCAAACCCGGGGTGGTAATTCTCCTTCCATGCACTTATTAGCATAATAAGCATTATAGTGAATAATTACAACATCACAGGTGTTGTGGCACACACGGCCGCACACCCCGTGCTCTCAGGGCACATATACGGTGAACCCGGTCAAAACCACGGTTTCACCACCACCCCTTGGACGGCAATACTCGTGAGCATTTTAGTCTTTTTGGCCTAAGCCTAAGACTCGCCATCTATGCCAATGGTAAGTACCACGTACCTTAGGTCGCTTTAACCGAATGACACTGAGCGGGTACAGTTTCGCCTAACCTGTTGCTCACACCGCAACGTCAATTTAAGCCATATGTGCGGGCCAAGCTTCCCCGAGTCCCAAAACGATCAAACATGCACATAACCCAGTTATGTTCGAGGCTGGTTCCCAGACCACCAATTTGGCAGAAATGCGTTTCCGCCCAGTTTTCCGGGTGCACCTTGGAGTTAATCCCCAAGACTCCCTGTTGCAATCTATCGCGTAGAAAACCCGAAAACAACCAAAGGCACGGAATCTTCTCCGACTAATCATGTATAATGAAACATCACCGATCCAGACCAACTTATCCAGGTAGGCTTCACACACCATGCCTATGTCCGTAACTCGATTTCGGACTCTACATGCAAACAAGGGGGACTATTCATATCTACCCCAAGGAACACCGCACACTCACCGCACACTTGCGGGAGCGGGTTTCCATATGCAAAAGAAGGTGAGCTTCACATGCTCAAGAAGAGAATCGTTACCCTAGCATTCTTCTTTGGCTCCATGGAAATTTATACGGTTGGAAAGCACCACGATGATCTCACCTCCGTAGATCTAAATTTGGCTTGCGATTTGGTGCTCTGAATCTCCTCCGGTGACCGGATCTCTCTTCCTTCTTCCTCCTTGCTCTCCCCTCCCTCTAGAACTTAGAAAGAGAATGAATCCAAAAGAAATGAGGGTTTTCAACCCTATTCCCAGCCTTAACTATAGAATGGGCAAGCCTGAGCCATTGGATCCAAAAATAAGGAAACGGACGACCACGATTCACCCTAAAAATGAACTTCCTAGGCCGAACACGGCTTGCGACACGCCCATGTCCAAGGCTGTGTTCCTCAATCGCTGTCATTCAGGAAAATCCCCACCATGACATGGCCTGTGACATGGCTTGGAACATGCCCGTGTCCCAAGTTACACGTCTGTATCACGGGCCGTATGCCTTAAACAACACGGGACCAAACACATCTCAAGCACGACACCGCCATGTGACACACCCGTGTCACATTCCGTGTGCTAGACACGCCCTGGGAAACGCACGTGTCAAAGGCCGTGTAACTCCCTCAGTACAAATCAGCAACTTTCCCGAGCAGGACACGGCCTATGACACGCTCGTGTCTCAGGCCGTATTCCCTGTCTCGACACTCGATGCCTGCATTTTCCTCGACCACTCAGTAAGTCGTCGATCCCGAGAACGACACGGCACTGGGACACGCCCGTGTCCAAGTCCGTGTGACCCTTACAAAGGTCCAAACTCGCCTCAAAGCGCTGCCTGTTGCTCTTTTGAGTTTCGGGGCGCTATATCTTCTACATCAGAAGAAGAGTAAGATGCTCCAGAAAGTGAAGAGGATGCAAGTGAGGTTGATTCTGTTGAGAAGGAAGTTGTCAGACAAGTTCCAGAACCTCATGTTGAAGGCCTCTCTACTCAAACAAACCAGATTCCACCAACATTCCTTGCCCAACTGAAAGGGTTGCTTGATGAGCAGAGGAGGGCTTTGGAAAATTATGTGGATGAAGCCCTGAAAGATATCAGGAATGATCTGGCAATAGAGATCAAATCTATAAGATTTGAAGTAAACCTACTGAAGGGAGAAACTGTCAAATTCTTCACGAGAGCTACTCCATCTGTAGACTACATTACGGAAAAGCTTGATGTGTCAAGACAGAATATAACCATTATCATAAAAAATAAAAATATTCAGGCTAAGAATATGGTGACCATTCATGAAAATGATAAAATTCTGAGGAATGAACAAAATTTTGAAATCTTTACCAAAATGGACACCTGCACCAAGCTACTTGATGAATACATGTTAGAAGTCAAAAATCATGTTACTACTTGTGTTAATGACCTAGAGATAGAAAGAAGCAAAGCCTGCTCCTCCCAGACCATTCAAGTGATTGAAGAAGTCAAAAAGGGGGAGAGAGAGGCTATAAGGACTACCACAAAAAATATGGCATGGGCAACAAATGTGGTGAGAGGCTCATTGGGAATAGAGCCAGTGCAATATGAAAACATCCCAATGATGCCTGCTCATGTGTTAGAGGTTTTGAACAAAGAGCCTTCTCAGCAAGATGATCAAAGTTCTCAGTATATAGAAGATTATGATAGTGCTGGTGATTAGTGGGGAAAGCAGTCCACTATTGCTGAGATTCCTTCCTTTAGCCCCACTGTAGAACTGGAACTATAGATAAAAAATGACTACAACTGCAGAAACTGAAGTAGAAATAAGGATGAGGAAGAGGAAATACAGAGAACAAATGGAGAAAAGGCCTGATTTCGAGCAATAGAGCCAGAGTCCAAATATTTCATTCTGCTTGCTTGGGATCCAGTCAAAAATAAGAGGTCAGATTGAGGTAAATGGTACAGCAAGATGGAATGAGACAAGATGGAGAAGAGGGACACAGAAAGAAGAATTTACTGGAGGAATAGAAATGCCAACCTTCTAGCTTCCGATGTTTTTGATCCCTCGAAATACTTCCCCAAGCCCTACAACTATTTTCAAGGACAGAAAGACAAAGCTGAAGCTGAAAAGGAAAAAAGCAACTAAAGCAAAGGTAGCTGATAAAGCAGAAAAGAAGGGAAAGAAGATGGCTGGACTAGAAGACAAACCTGCAAAAAATCCAAGAGCAGTGGGATTGTGATAAGGGAACCTGAAACTTGAAAAATTTTAGGTTCTGCTTATAGGGCTAAGGGATGTGTCATTTTGTTTCATGCACAAACATTATAATTCCTTATATGCTAAATGAAATATCTGTTATTGTGATTATGATTTTTCTGAGTTATGTTGTGATAGTATTGTTGTATATGTAACATAAGTATATTAGTGTATACATTGGTATAAGTTTTGACTTCTTCAAATAGGGGGAGATTGTTGGGTCCATTGATCTCAATATCCTGGATTTGAAGAAGGCCTAGTAAACAATGTATACACATGTGGTGATCTAACTTGTGCTCAAATTTAATGCTTGTAGGTTGTCGTAGTAATAATGATGGGACAAGTAGCCTAAATGGATAAGTCAGGTAAAACACTTACCTAAGTTGTGGATTGATTGAAATCTGTCTAAGTCCATAGACGTTGAGTGGAGGTTACTCACTCAACGCTAGATGGCTTATAGCGCTAAGTGGAGCCTATATAGTCAAAGCTAAAGTAATGGCAGGCTTGAAATATGGCTAAGTCCACAAGCGTTGAGTGAAGTTAACTCACTCAATGCCATACAACAAAAGGCTGTGAGTCAGGCTAATGTTGTAATAGCCTAAGTAGAAATATGCAGAAAAGTAGCTAAGTCCACAGGCATTGAGTGTAGCTCACTCACTCAATGCCATAGATTCATAATCATTGAGTATAGCTCAGTCAGTCAATGCCACAGGAAAACTAAGAATATTTACTAAGTCCACAGGCATTGAGTGAGGCAAGCTCACTAAACGCCATGTGATATTGCGTTGTCTAATTCTTAAAGGAAGCGTTTGTTCTTGACACAGAAATTTGGCTAAGTCCAAATGCGTTGAGTATAGCTCACTCACTCAACGCCAGATAACATAAGTGTCTGTTAAGTAGTTTGGCATTGAGTGGAGCTTACTCACTCAATGCCAAGAAGCAGTAAAACTTACTAAGGCAAAAAGCATTGAGTGAGGCATGCTCACTCAATGCATTCAATGCTTAAGATGTTGAAGACGCAGAAAAATTGGCTAAGGCAAAAAGCGTTGAGTGAGTTATGCTCACTCAATGCTCTCAACGCCTAAATTATAGAATGCATAGGCTAAGGCACAAGGTGTTGAGTGAGGTGTGTTCACTAACGCTCTCAACGCCAGGCATGTAGAAAAGGCTGAAGAAATGGTTAAGGCAAAAAGCATTGAGTGAGGCTTGCTCACTCAACGCTGTCAACACCTAGTTAGACAGAATTCTTTCTAAGTACTTTGGCATTAAGTGAAGCTCATTCCCTCAACTCCTAGTCTACTGATGCTTGATTTTTGACTAAGTCCACAGGTGCTGACATCAGTAAGTCAACAAGTTAACCTTATTCAAATTCTTAGAGACAAAGCTATAGTACATGACAAAAGGCATCGCAGAGCTACTGTACGATAGTTTGACATTAAAGCAAGGATTCATCTGACATTAAATTTGTGGGGCCCACTACTGAAAGAGTTGTTTAGGTGCATTCAATAAAAGGAGAAGACTTTTATGAAAAAGGTAGCTATTGAAGTTAGTTCTTCTTCATCGCTATTGTTGCTGAGAAAAGAAGAACCGAGAGCAAAAAGACATTAGGTCTAAAGGCTTAGCAAGTTAGTTGTTTGTCTCGATCTTCGACTACAGAAAGAATAGAGATAGTCTCTGAAGAAGAAAAGAAAGTTAGCTAGTGCCATTTTCCATCTGCACCAGCAGGTTCTTCATAGATCCAGTAACATAACACTGAAGAACATCTTCTGGAGGCTGTGAAGAAGAAGCTAGGGTTGAACATCCTCAACCCGGGAAAGAAAGGAGAAGCAGATCTGTTTTCTGCCAGTTACTTCTAGCACAAGCTAAAACAAGCTCTGTATCCTAATTGCTGTGAAGTAGTTGAGCTGAGAACCTTCAGCTTAGTTAGCAGCTAGCTTTACTACAGTTTCTTCACAGTTCCTGCAGGAAGAATCCCTGGTGCTATGAAGAAGGAGTTAGGACTGAGTATATCTTAGTTTAAGTAAAGGTAGACTCAGGGAATATAACCCTATAATCAAAGTTGGGCTGAGTCTATCTCAATCAAGGTAGATTGGCATAGAGAAATTTCTCTTGTGTCCAATCAAGACTCACTAATCCACTTCCATCTTGTAGGATCCAACTTGATCTGAGCTGTAGGGCCACTGGCCTTAGGTAGGGAAATCTTGCCTGAGTTGTAAGAGAGTGAAGCTCTCTGATTTGTAGGATCCTTTGGATCTGAGGTAGGCCTGTCCTCCCAGCCTGAGTGCAGGGCCTTTGACCTAAGGTTGGTGATCAACTGATCACTGAGTTGTAGGCCCTTGTGGTTGAGTTGTAGGTCTTGGAGGAGACTGAGAGATCCTTAGGGACCTGAGGTGTAAGCTCTTTGGAGCAGAGTTTTGGAGAAGTGCCTAGTCCAACAAGATAGTTGGATAGGTGGGAGTGAAAGTGGATGTACCCTTGTTTGGGGAACCACTATAAATCTTTTGTGCTTTGTGTGTTTTCTTTGTGTTGGTTTTATTGCAGGTTTTATATCTTGAAAGCAGAATATAATCAACTAATAAAGCATCCAACCAAAGGAAAATATAAGATAGTCACTAAGGACTAAGAAACCTATTCACCCCCTCTAGGTGATTTAGCTATCCTTGACAAAAAGACTTTCAACTATGAACCTCATTGTTCATACTAGTGGATTGCAATTCATCTAGTGACCATAGATACTTTCCTGATCATACCTGTTTGAAGGCAACATCGCCTTATTAAAAGAGATGGGAGGCTTGGAAGCTAGAGGATGGAATGCAGCTTTCCCTTTCCCTTTGGAAGGGAAACTCTTGTGTTTCCCTTAAACCCCAACCCCTTCTTACCCTTCTGAGAGGAGAAGGAGCCTATCAAGGGCAACATAGTATTGGGCTCAGAGACACTAGCCACAATTCTCTTCTAACTCAGGAGCTTCTCTTCAAGATCTCTAATAAGACTATTCTTGTACTTGTTGGTACCTATTTAGATGAGAGTCATGACCTTAAGTTGGCTAACTTCCCTATCCTTCTGATCCAGCAAAGATGCTGTCTCAGCCAGCTGGGAAGAAGCAAGCTGAAGGGAGGTTATCTCCTCAGCCTGCTTCTTAGTAAACTTCTTGCACTTCTTAAAGGAATCCAGAAGTTCACCGTATTTATCAATCAATTGATTGACATCTCCTTCAGATTAAGAATCATCTTCACCACTAGATGAAGAAGCTTATGTACAGGGACTAGTCTCATACCCAGACTCAGAAGAATAACTAGATAGAGGAAGTACCTTTTCTTGACCAAGCTGACCCTGACTGGATTCTTCATCAGACATTGCCATCAGCCCATAATAGTTTTAGACATCTTATTCATCTTCATCCTCCTCCGAGTCACTATTTGAATATGACAAAGGGGCCCTGATACCTATCCTTGTAGCAGGATAGTCTTCAGTTTCTCCAGCAGCAACTAGCCCTATATAGGCTTCTTCATCTTCAGACTCTGAGGAAGATGAGTCTTCCCAGCTCTTCTCCTTCTTAGAAATGAAGGACTTTTCCTTCTTGCCCTTGTGCTAGTCCACCTTTTTCTCACCAGCATCTTTTCTCTTCACTAGGCAGTCAATAATCACATGCCTTGGTTTGCTGCAATAATAGCGTACAACTTTAGAGGAACTATGTTTACTAGTTTTAGAATCATACCTTTCTCCCTTGGAGTGATTTTTCCTATTATGAGAGGAGGAGGAGGGTTTAATTCTCCACTGCTTCTTCTTCATCAGCTTGTGAAATTGCCTGGAGAAGACCCTATGCTATCTGAATCAGCAACCCTTCTTGGAGGAGAGGAAATCCTCTGCTTGTTATTCTTGGTGTTCTCTGCTCTGAAGGCCAAAGACTTTTGTTTGGCTTGGGATTTGGTGATGGTGTCCTCCTCTTTCTTGGCAGTTAGTTGCATCTCATAAGAGAGTAGCTTCCCAAACAAGGTGTGAGGTGGAGTATCAACCAGCTTTGCCACCTCCCTGATGACACAAATCTTGGTGTCCTAGTCTCTAGTTAGAGACCTTATGAACTTATCATTTAGCTCATAATGGATGAAGACCCTTTCATAGGTCTTCAGCTCATTCACTATCCTGAAGAACCTTTCATTGCATCCAACTATGCTCTCTTTATGGGCCTTCCTGAAAGCCTCAAACTCCTGGTTGAGCATGGACTTCATGTCATCTCAAACCTCTTAAGTTCCCTCTATGTAGACCAAAAGAGTGTCCTACATTTCCTAGGAGGACTGGAAGTGAACCAGATTTTGAAAGGTAGAGTCATCTATGACACTAACAATAATGTTCTGTGCCCTATTATCTATGGTGGCCAAGATGACTTCATCCTTGGTCATCTCTGAGTATTTCTTTGGTGTCTAGACTGTTTCAGCAAGAAATGAGATCTTAATGGTGATGAAAGGTCCCTCTTTGATTGTCACAAAGATCCTTGGGTAAGAGGCTTCCATAAATAGCCTGACCCTCTATTTTCAAATTCCAAAACTTTCCTTCCTGTAGATGGGGAGTTTTATGGAACCTATCTCCTTATGGTTCTCTCCTGAACCCATAAGTATACTCCTTTCAACTACCCTTGGAGATCTACTCTGACTATTAAGTCCTTCTTGAGCAACCTCACTCTGATACCACTTGAAAGTCTATAATTCCAAGATAGCTAATCACCAAGAGGGGGGATGAGTAGGTTTTTGGTCTTTTATAATTTTCCATCTACTTAGTGTATTGTGGGTGAATTATATATTGCTTCTAAGACAATCACACAAAGCACACACAAGGTTTTTAATGGTTCCCTAAATTATGGGTACGTCCACTTCCCTCCCACCTTTCTAACAGTGTGTTAGACAAGGCACTTCTCCAGAACTCAGCTTCTAGGAGCTTATAACACAGATCCCACAGGATCTCTTAGTCTCCTCCAAGACCTATAGCTCGGGCTCAAAGCCCTACCTCAAAGCAAACTTGCTCCTAAAACTCAGTGATCAAAAGATCACCTACCTTAGACTTGAACACAAGTCCTACAGCTCGGGCTATGGAGGTTAACCCTATAACTCAGAGAGTAACACTCTCCTACCTCAGGAAAACAGGCCCTACCTCAAGCACACAAGCCCTACACTCAGATCAATAACTGATCGTACCTCAGCCTTTATAAATCAGGCTTACAATTTAGATCCAAAAGGATCCTACAGCTCAGATCTAACAATGGATCCTACAGAAAAGAAGTTTGGTTTGTTGATATAGTTGATTTAACAGTAGAGAAATTTCTCTGTGCCTGTCTTCCTAGAATGAGTTTACCTCAGCTCTACTTTCTTCTCAGCAACAAGTGAATGATCTTCAATAAGTTGGAGCTTGTGCTGGAAGTAACTCAGAAACTTATTTCTGAACATGCTGAAGAAGACTGAAGATTTGACAGTTCTTGTGTTCTTCAATCAGCTAACCTGGACCTACAGAAACCTGAAAGCTCTGCTCCTTCTTTATCAGAACCTTATCTGAACTTGCTATAGCAGAAGAAATTACTACAGCTAATATGAAAAAACTTTTAGATTAGCTGATTTAACTTCAAGCTTCGAGCTCGGCAACAATGGTGAGGAAGAAGAAGTTCAGACGCAACTGTTCGAAATGAAAAAACCCTAAAAATTAAGTTCCGTCTCCCGATCATGTTTCTTTTATCCTCCGCCGATTAACGACTATTTGACCAGTGGGGACCACCTATAGTTGTTGGTTACAACTTGCTTTGATAGAAGTAGACGTATAATAGGCTTCAGACGCCATTTGTCGTGTTTTGTAGCTTTCCCGTAATTAATTTGAACTCTGTTGACTTTTGCTGACATCAGCATTTGTAGACTTAGCAAATTTCTTAGATTCAATCCATGCGTTGAGTGCATTGAGTGAAAGGACTTCACTCAACGAATCTGGAATTAGTCAAATTCTCTACACCATCAGGCGTTGAGTGCATTGAGTGAACTGGCTTTACTCAACCCCTCTGGACTTAGCCAATTCTTCTGCCTTGCTTAGGAATTGCGTGTATTGAGTTAACTAGCTTCACTCAATACCTCTGGACTTGGACAAATTCTTCTACACTGCTAGGCATTGAGTACGTTGAGTATGTTGAGTACAATGAGTGAATCTTCATCACTCAATGCCCCTGGACTTAGCTGAAACTTTCTTTATCTGCTAGGCGTTGAGAGAGCCTTCATCACTCAATGCTTTTGTCCTTAGCCACTTCTCTGAAGTCTGCCAGCTTGCTGAGGCATTGAGTGCGTTGAGTGAGCTGTCCTCGCTCAATGCTTCTGGACTTAGACGGTTTTATCTATCTATCTCTTTCCTTAGGCTTTGACTGATTGTTCCTCTGTCGACGCCTTTCTACTTTAGCATTGAGTAAGCTGTCCTCACTCAACGATTCTAGACTCAGCCAGATTTCTTGACAGAATCTTCAACTGCTTGAGCTTGTATCAACGCTACTTGGTATATGGCATTGAGTAAACTTACTTCACTCAATGCCTGCGAACTTAGTCAATTTATCAGCTTGGCAATACTGAGGCTTTGACAGACTCAGCTTTACTCGACACTTCTTGTTATATGGCATTGAGTGAACTGCCTTCACTCAATGCATGTGGACTTAGTCGATTTTCTGTTTTCCAAACTACTGGGCTTTCACAGTCATCCCTTTACTCAGCTATAGTAGACATATTTTGATATATGGAGTTGAGTGAATTGCTTTCACTCAACGCCTGCAGACTTAGCCGCAGAATTGTTTTGCAGACTGCTGGGCTTTGACTGTCCACACCTTACTCATCACCTTTTGTCATCTGGCATTGAGTGATCTGGCTTCACTCAACGCTTGTTGACTTAGGCGATTTTCAGCCTTTTCAGCATCCTTCTTTGATATCTGGCGTTGTGTGAACTTGCTTCACTCAACGCTTGTGGACTTAGATAGATTTCTGTCTCTCCACTTCTCTACCTTATAACCACCTATCACAACTACTTGGAATACCTGTCAAATCAAGGTGACAAGGACCAACCTGCATGCATGAACTTGAACATATATCAAATACAACTATGTTTATATCATCGACTTGTTTGACTTCTACAAATCTGGGACATTATGGGCAATGAACCCAACAATTTTCCCAATCCCGAAAAGGGCGGCTCGAGGTCGGAAATCTGGAGGGAGGCAGGAGTCAGGTGGTCGGGAGATCCTTCGTCTAGGGGCCCTGAACCCGTGGTAACAACTTGGGTGCCCAAGTGAACTAGTGATTTCAGTGGTGGGACTGGCAGGCCGGTGGTCTCCAAAGTGTCAGCTGCCAAGAGGGAAGTGGGGTAAAAACCAAAGGACGAGGGAGTGGAATGGCAGGAGGGTGATATGTGACTTACCTAGTGCAAGTGGACGGTCGTCTTGGGCAGCCTGGAGGTCAGTCTCCATGACTATCATCTCGCTCCCTCCTTCGCGTGTAGATGGATGGACATTCCCCGGGTCTTCTCTCGTGACTTTCCCTTCAGAAAATGTGCCCGCGACTAGCCAAAGAGCTTTCAGTTCATACGTCTTGGTGGTAGGCGTGCTAGGAGATAATTAGCATACCGGGTGAACAAGTTCAGTGGAAAGTGAAAGGGTCAGAAGGGAGGATCCTCCCTCTGCCTGGTCACGCCTGACCATCTTGGCCTTCTATAGCTTAAAATGAAAGAATTCAATAATGAACAACTAATCGCCTAGAGGGGGGGGGTGAATAGGTTCAATTCTTTATAATAGGCAGTTTTAGGATTTCTAACTAGCAAATCTAGTTATCCAACCATACAAGCATCACAAACATTCAGAGCAAGCAAACATAGCACAGAGACACACAAATTTATAGTGGTTCCCCAATATTTGGGTACATCCACATTCCCCCTTCGCCTATCTAGCAATGAACTAGATTCGGACCAACTTCCACTTTTCTCAGATCAACAAATCTTACCACTCAAAACCCTTCCAGGTTCTTACAACTCAGATTTCTTCAAGTCCTACAGCTCAGATCCTTCCAGATCCTACAACTCAGATTCTTCCCAAGAACCCTACCTCAGGCAAACAACCCTACCTCAGCCCTTATCACCAGGCCTACAACTCATATCACAAAGATCCTATCTCAGGCACTCAGCCCTACCTCAGCCTTTATAAATTTAGGCTTATAACTCAAAAAGATAGACTTTCCTACACTCAGATCTATACAGATCCTACAGTTTTGATTATAATGTTTTAAGAATTTCTTTACTTAGAGAGAGAGAATGGGGTAAAGTGTTCTTGACTAAATCTTAAGAGATTGGTCTTCTTCTGATCCTTGCAGCTTGGGATCTGATTTAACCTTACTTAGCTTCTTCAAAGCTTCTTGAAAATAGAGAACTAGGTTGAATCTCTCTTGAGCAGATGGAGGTGATCTTGAATTAGCTTCCTTCTTCTCATTCTTATTACAGATATGATTCTGTAATCCTTACTAATCTCCCAAGATTTCTCTTTGTCTCTGTATTTTTGTGTTGTATATTTTTTGTGTGTTATTGTCTTCTTTGATAGCACTGTTCTATTTATAGAAATACAATAGAGGTAACTGGCTGAACGGGTAGCTGACTGGAATCTGACAGTTCTGACATCTGATAACTTTAATAGTTATGCCAGCTGTCACTTATTAGATTTAGAAATCTGCAACTTAGTCTTCAAAACAGCAGACAACGTCGAGATAGATCTTCTTCACAATGTTTTGACACTGATTTCAAAATGTGTCGACACAGATTATGAATGTGTCGACACAGCTATCAGGATGTCGACACATTGCCTTGATGTAGTCGACAGACTTCAATCTCTGTCAACACAGCTTTTCTTCATAGTCTCGATACAGATAATGTAGAATGTGTCGACATAAATTTCTTAGTGTCGACACAGCTTTTCTTCAAAACAGTTGTCAACCCAAGTCCTAGGTGTTGACATATCAGCTTCAGCTTACTGTCTGCACTACTATTCATAGTGTGTCGACACTAGTCCTGAGTGTCGACACAGTTGATCTTCAACTCAGCATTCAGGATGTCGACTGAGATCATTTAAGTCGACACAGCTTGTGTTGTCTGATATCTGTGTGTCGACATAAGTTCTGTATGTCGACACAGCTGGTGTAGACTGAACTTCTGTGTGTCGACACAAGTCCTGTGTGTCGACACAGTATTGCTCTTGTTCTCAACACAGCTTCTTCACAAGCGTCGACACTAACTGAGTGTCTCGATGCTTTTATACTTAGACAAATTCCTACATTACTTAGCCTGCTCAAATAAACTTAAACATACATCAAATACAAGATGATGTATGTCATTGATTTAAGTGAGGCTTCTCCAAATCTAGTACAATTACCAATGTACCCAACAATCTCCCCCTATTTGGAGAAGTCATAACCACAAGTCAATGATATACACCATTATAATAACCAGCAAAATTAATGATGTACTAACAAACACAGACATGGTTAATCATTAGGCAGAAAATATATATGTTACAAAGTTAAGCATATCCATCACAGAAATATGTAACATATAAATAGATAGAATCAAACAGATTTACTCAACTAAGAAATTATACCATCATTTCAAATTATATCTGACTTATAAAATTCAAGAATGTCTAGAAAGAACAACATTATTACATAGTTCTAAATTTTAAGACATAAAAGACTCTAAGTCAGTTTGAGTTCCTTGATCACAATTCCTTTGCCAGGTTGAATCCTAGCTTGTACATTAGCTTCTGTATCATCAGCCAGCTTCTTTCCTTTCTGATCCTTCTTCTTAAGCTCTTCAGCCTTGATCTTTTGCCTTTCAAAGTAATTAAAAGGCTTTGGGAAATACTTGCTAGGCTCCACTGAGTTAGCAGGTATCTTCCCAGCTTTAAGATCTCTTCTAAACTGAAATATGGCATCTTGCCGCTCCTGATATTTACTCTATTCCTGTTCAGAATACCATTTGCCACTATCATGCATATTGTTTTTCACAGCTTTCCAAGCAGTCAGAATAATATTTCTAGAGGTTGGACTCCATTGTTCAAAATCAGGCTTTAATTCTGCATGTTCTCTGAACCTTTTATTAGACAACTGAGCTTCTTTTTCTCTTTGAACTACAGCTGCAGGCATATCAACTTTTCCAAGAATAACAATTTGTGCCTCCTATGGAGGGCTATACATTTGGTGAACTGCCTGTTGGATCTCTTCAAAATAAGAAGGAGAATAAATAACTTGAGCTACTTCCTACTGAACCCCTTTAAAATAAGCAGGTTGAATTCCATATTCAGCAGTGTTGTCATCATCACAAAGGGGTGGATACCCAAGAGTTGCTCTGATGCTATTTGATATCCATTTAGCATGATCTGAGCTTGCTTTGACTAATACTCTCTCCCCCTTTATGACTTCACTTCCTACATGATCTCTGAGATCATCCTTTTGAAACCTTACCTGATCAGCCAGATAATTTGTTCCTTCTTTGTAATAGGTCCTGAACTTCTTCAGTTGATCAGAAATACCTGTTTGAGATGCCTGGATTGTTGTTTGGACAGTTGATAAATATTCCATGATTTGCTTAGACACTTCAGTCTTTATAGCAATGACACTATTCTCAAGCTTTGTTAGAATAGCATTATGAGATTCTACTAGATTTTCATTCATTCTTAGTTGATTTTCTAGGACATAACCCTGTTTGACTGCAATGTCCTCTACTACAGTCTTAATCTCATGTTGTTGCTGTGCCAAGTAAACTACATAATTACCTCCTTTATGGAAGCAATTTGTCGTCTCTTTTTTTATTCTGATTGACTTCAAATATGATGGATTTGATATCCTGTGCAATCTGAAATTGCAGGTCCTTGTGGGTCTCATCCACATATTTTTCAAGATTAGTTCTTTGCTCATCCATATTCACTTACAGTTTCACCAAAAGTGAACTGTAGTCCACTACAGGAGCTGGTGTTGGTGGGGCAGTCTGCAAGGCCTTCTTATAGCCTATACTTTTCTTCCTTATTTCCATTAGTTTTCTCTTCTTTAGCTCTGAGGCTTCTTGTTCAGCTTCTGATTTAGAAGAACAGGCTACATCCACAGCATGAGGCTGGTTATCACGAAAATGTACTGGGTCAAGGTCTGGTACATCCCCCTCAATATGTGCATCTTCTTAAAGTATGTCCTGGTTGTCCTTCTGGACATCTGGCAAAGTATCAGATGGAGGAACATTGTCCTCAGTAGCACCAGTCTTCTCCCCTGGATATCAGCTTCTGAAACAAAAGACTCTTTCTTAGCAACTTGAAGTAGCTCAATTTGTGCTTCTAGCTCATCTACCATAGCAGCATCCTTGTTGATATCCTTGAGAACCTCCAGGATAGTGAGATGAGCTGCTTCACTCTCCATGATGGTCTCTATTAAGTATCCCCCTAGAACTGAGGACACTTGAGGATGTGGCACTGAATCATCTTCCCTTTGAGATTGTACTTCATTTACATCCTCATCAGAACTGAAAACTACAATCTCTTCTGAATCACTAGATGATTCCATAATCTTTGTTGTTGATTTCTTTTTCTTTAGTTCTTTTTGATGTTGCACAGGAGCTGGAGTCTCCTTGGTCAGTACCCTGTCCTATCTTGACAAGATTCTAGTGTCCATTCTCCTCATATGATTTATTTTAGCTCCTGCAGCTTTATTTAGTATCTCTGGCATTGCTGAGATCAGATACAAACTCAGGATCCTGCCTAGGTTAGGCTTCTTGATCCTGTCAAAGACTACTGTCGACCAGTCAGTATTGAGATTGAATATTAATCTTATTATTAGGCTGAACATGAAGGAAGATATCCTGTCATGTCCCCCTATCTTGCATAGTATCACCTTTCCAACCACTTCAGAAAGAAATTTCCCTTGGGAATTCATCCCTTTTCTGTTCATAGAGGATCCAATCTTCGTGGTTGCATTCAGACCACACCATTGAAGTCCCTCTGCTATCTTGTCGGAATCAACCTCATCTTCTTCTTTGAGCTACGGCAGTTGGAGTACCTTGCTCAGACTCTTAGAAGTAAGCTTTATCTTCATCCCAAGAACTGTTGACCTAATCTTGTTTCTAGTTGAATCCAGCTTTGCGTTGGAGAAGAATTCAATTACTAGGGATCCAACACTATTATTTGTCGACACCACTCTATAGGAGTCGACATATAAGACTTGATATTGTTTTGTCGACACCTTGATTTAAGGTATTGATAGAAGTATGTCGACACATAGATGTAAGATGTTGACAACATTGTGTCGACACTAAGCTCTGGTAGTGTCGACAATTTCCTTTTAATGTCGACACCAAGCTCTGGCAGTGTCGACACTAACAACAATTAATGTCGACCAACTTATTGTTGATGTCAACATGAATTCTTAACTTAGCCAATATCTGAGGATTTTTCCTTTAATGAGTTTATAAATTGACTTACTCAATATTTAGCATTCCTAGCTCAATCTTAAAATTATTGAACTTAGTTTCATCTAGAGGCTTAGTGAATATGTCAGCTATTTGTCTATCTGTAGTGACAAATTCTAAACAGATGTCATTTTTCTCTACATGTTCTCTTATAAAGTGATACCTAATTTCAATATGTTTTGTTTTGCTATGTGAAACAGGATTTCTAGCAATGGAAATAGCACTTGTAGAGTCACAATATAAATGTTTTTTACTTATCTTGATGTCATAATCTTCTAACTGATGCTACATCCACAATAGTTGTGCACAACAACTTCCTGCAGCAATGTACTCTGACTCAGCTGTAGAAATGACAACACTTATTTTTTTTTTGCTGCTCCATGACACCAATCTTCCACCTAGGAACTGACAAGTACCAGTGGTACTTTTCCTATCTTCTTTGCATCCTGCAAAATCTGTATCTGAAAATCCAGTTAATAGGAAATCTCTATTCCTAGGGTACCAAAGACCTAGATCTTGTGTGCCCTTAAGATATCTCAGAATTCTTTTTATGGCAGAATAATGTGAATCTGTAGGGCATGCTTGATATCTAGCACAGACACATGTTGCATACATGATGTCAGGCCTACTAGCAATCAAGTAGATGAGGGAGCCAATTATCCCTCTATACAAAGTCTCATCAATAGTTTTTCCTGCTTCATCTTTGCATATAGGAATGCTTGACCCCATTGGAGTTTTCATGGTGGATGTTGTATCCATACCATATTTCTTTATCAACTCCTTGGTGAACTTAGACTGTGATATGGACAAGCCATAATCAGTCTGAACTTTAGCTCACCCATAAAAAGAACTTTAGCTCACCCATACTGCTCATTTCAAATTTCCTTTGCATAAGTTTAGCAAACTTCCTGCAAAGGTTGTTTTCAGTAGATCCAAAGATTATGTCATCAACATAAATCTGAACTAGTATGATCTTGCCTTTGGATTCCCTAAGGAATAGAGTTTTGTATATTTTCCCCATTGAGAATTTATTTTCAATGAGGAAGGTATACAATGTCTCATACCAAGCCCTAGGAGCCTGTTTCAACCCATAAAGGGATTTCTTAAGTATATAGACATAGTTTGGAAAATGAGAATCAACAAAACCTGATGGATGTTCTACATATACTTCTTCCTTCAAGTCTCCATTCAGAAATGCTAACTTGACATCCATTTGGTAGACATAGAATCCTTGATAGGATGCATAGGCAAGGAATAGTCTTATGGCTTCCAACCTTGCTACAAGAGTAAAATTTTGGTCAAAGTCTATCCCTTCTTCCTGCCTGTAACCTTTAGCTACCAGCCTTGCCTTATTTTTGATTATGATTCCATTCTCATCCAACTTATTCCTGTAGATCCATTTTGTTCCAATGATATTGTGTCCTTTTGGCCTAGGAACAAGTTTCCATACTTTGCATCTCTTGAATTGGTTCAGTTCTTCTTGCATGACACCTATTCAGTGAGAATCCTTAATAGCTTCCTCAAACTTCTTAGGTTCCACCTGGGAAAGAAAGCTTGAACATAGTGCATTGTTCATGCTCTTACTTCCGCTCATTACACCATGTCTAGCATCACCAATGATTTGGTGAGCTAGATGATCTTTTAGATGTCTCATTGCTTGAGGCATCCTTCCTACAGCAGCCTGTTCTTCAGTGTCTTCAACTTCCATTTGTGGAATATTATCAGCTTGTAGTTCTAGAGCTCCCCCTTGACAGCATCCATCATCTTCTATATTTTCTTCTGTTGTCTTGACTTCTTTAATGAATAGCTTCTCCAATGTATCATTTAGACCTGCATAACTAGATGAAATGATAGGCAGCTCATTGTTAATAAGCATGGATTCATCAAAAACTACATGGACAGATTCTTATACAACTTGCGTAGTCAAGTTATAGACCCTATATGTCATACTATTGTTGTTGTACCCAATAACGATTCCCTCTTGGGACTTGGCAGCAAACTTAGTCAAGTGAGACTTACCATTATTATGCATATAACACTTGCTACCAAAGATCCTAAAATAGGATAGGTTTGGATTTCTACCCTGTTGGAACACCCTATTACTAATTTGGGCAAAGATCACTATGTTTTTAAGAAATTGGTTTGACCTAGTTGTATAATTGAAAAGGTAAAATTAGAATGAGTCTAAGGGTTAGAACTTAGGTTTGAAGCTGCCCCCAAGACCATTCAAAGATCAGGATTCAGTGCTGAGACAAAGACAATTTTTGTCGAGCTCAGGTCGACGAAACGTCGAACTCAGTTCGACGTTCTCTGAGCTCAATTCTGCAAGTCGTCGAACTCCGGTCGGCGATCTTCGAGCTCAGATTGACGTTCTGTCTTCAGCTATTTTCCAAGTCGCTGAGCACAGTTCGACGATCAAGAGCTCAGTTCGACGATTTCTGTCTGCTGTTTAAATCCAATCTCTGAGCTCAGTTCAACGATCGTAGAGCTAAGATCGACGATTCTGTGAGAGATCGATGCTTTCAGAATTCAAATTCAAGAACAGTTATGGAATTCATTCAGATTTATTTCCTGTATTTATTGCAAAGGATTTTGTAGCCGTTTCAAGCAATCTGGAGCAAGTTTCAAGGAAGGCTAAAAGGAATGTTACTTAGGACTTTCCCCAGAGATGGTTGTCAATTATGGAAGTCATTTATGACTGAGTAACGACCATCTAAATAAGAATCTGATATACTCCTATAGAATATGTTTTTGAATAAGAGATAACAGATCAATACAATAAGATAGACAAGAGATATACAAGATTATTAGATTGAGAAAAAGAGTTACAAAAGAGAGATCAAAATATACTCTGATCAAGAACTCACCTTCTGGAATATACAGATTCACTGAGTCAAAATCTTCAAGAACATAAGGAAATTTTCTGTGGAGGAGATCATCTGCTATTCTACTCCTCCAAATCCTCAAGTGTTCAAAAGCTTCAACATCAAGGACTCCAGACATCACACATTTCAGCATCTGCTAAAATCATCTTTTGCTGGAGATCTGAAGCAACTGAAGACCTATCACCCTAGCAAAGCTCACCTTCCTGAACCCTTACAGATCTAAGGGCGAGCTTTAGCAACATCTTACACTTGTCTTCTCTCAGATTGTTGACAGAGAAGAACATCTTCAAACTACTTTCTTTTTCCTTTCCCTCCTATAAAAGGGTTTATCAAAACTCCCTTCAAAAGTTCTGAAATTGGTTTTTGAGACCTTGCCAAAACTCAGTGGTGGCAAGACAGCTTATCAAAAAATCTAGATCTGGTTTTTGAGCACCTTATCAAAAGCTCATTGGTGCCCAGGACACCTGATCAACTATTCCTGCAGTGGATTCCTACCTAGGGTGGTAGAAGAGTGGATGTACCCAGGTTGTTGGGGAACCACTATAGCTCCTTGTGTCATCTAGCTTGCTGTGCTTTTTTGCTTTGTTGTGTGCTGTGTGTTTCTATTTTCTTACTGCTTTAGTGTTTTCTTTTCTGCTAGCACATTACACATATAAGTAAATTAAGTCTTCCACTGCTTTACAGTTTTAATTGTAAATTATTTTAAAATACTCTATTCACCCCCCCCCCCTCTAGAGTGAAGATAGATTTTACCCTCACTTTATATTGGTATCAGAGGGAGGTTGGTTACTCAACAAATGAATCTTCAACAGATTGGTTGAACAGGCTAACACTTGAACCAAAAGATCCTTGATAAGATAAATCTTCTATAGAGGGTTATTACTTTTTATATTATATTTATTTTCATACAAAACCATGGCACAGAACAAAGATTATGCTAGCACCAGACCTCCAGTGTGCAACCTTTCTAAGTTTGCACTTTGGAAGGCAAGGATCAGGCTTTACATGAATTCTATTTATGAGGACATTTTTAATTCTGTTTTGAAAGATTGTCCAAGACCCCCAGTAATTACAAGCACAAGTGCTGTTCCACCTCCTTCAGGAACAGATGCAGAAATAAAGAAATGGAAAGTTGCAGATGCAAAGGCTATGAATATCCTTTCTCAGACTATTTCTAATGAGATATTCCAAAAGGTGTCTGAATGCAGTTCAGCAAAAGAGATATGGGACAAGTTATCTGAAATTGTCTCAGAATCTGCTGATAAAAGGAAGGACAGGAGATCCCATCTCATAAGCCAATATGAGAACTTCAAGAAGTGAGAAAATCAGTGGCTGACATGTACAACAGGCTCAGCCTAATAGTCAGTGAATTAAAAACACTGGACAAGGAGATCTCTTTAACTGAATTAAATGACAAGATCCTAATGTGCTTCCCTAGCACTTGGGACTCAAGGATCTGGCTAATCAAGAATGCCAGAAGCCTAAGTGAGATCACTACAGAGGCTCTTTTGGGCAAGCTCAAATATTATGAGCTGCTCATCAAGAATAGAGAGGAAGAATAAAAGGTTGCTTCTCCAGCTATCAGGAAGGAGAAGACAATAACATTCAAAGCTACAAAAGATCTGCCTGAAGACAAGGCAACAGGCAATGAAGAACTAATGAGCTTACTGGCCAAAAGATTCTATAAGATGGTCAGGAAAGATTTCAGAAAGTGGTCATCCAGAGGGCATGAAAAGCCAAGGTATGACAAGTCAAATAATAAAGAAATAATCTGTTTTGGATGCAGGAAACCAGGCCATATTATGCCTGACTGTCCAGAAAATCAGAATAAGGACAAGAAGGACAAGAAAGATAAGAGAAAAGACAAGGACTCCAGGGGAAACAACTACAACAAATCCTCCTCCAGCAAAAATAAACATACAAGAAAGGGATTTGTAGCAGAAACCTGGAGTGAAACTGAAGAAGAATCAGAGGCTTCATCAAGCTCAAGTGATGATGAAGATGATGCTGAAGAAAAGGAATTCTGCATGATGGCTATCAATGCCTCCCAACAAAATTCTGATGCAGAACAAGAGTCAGAGTCTGAATCTGAAACTCAAACTGAAGAAGACCAGGTAATAGACTCCTTTGACTTTGATTCAGAGGACTTTAGATCTAAATTTAAGGCACTCTGTTTAGACCTGTTAAAGTCTGAGAAGGAGATTATTTCTCTCAGAAATCAATTGTCTTAACATAGCACCTTAAAATCAGACAACCTCAAAATCTCTGAGGAGTTCGAATACTGTAGGGAGGAGATAGCTTCACTGAAAAGTGAGCTATCCCAGGCAAAGAAGTTTGAAGAATCCTTTAATGGGAGAAGCATCAGACTGATGGACATCACAAGCACAGTGAACTCAAGATTCAACAGTACACTGGGCTTGGGTGCTTCATCCAGCCAACCTATAGTATTAACAACCCCAATTAAATTTATTTCTGATAAAGGAAAGGGTGTTGTAGAGATAGCTAGGAAGAATCCTGATTTACCTAAGGAAAACAAAGTTCAACAGAAAACGTCGAACAGAGGTCGACGATCGTCAAACAAAGCTCGGCGATCTCAGGCTGGATCATCGAACTCAGATCGATGACTTCTGAACTCTGAACTTTGGTATAGTCGATCTTCGAATGGAGCTCGACGATCTGACCCAAGATCGTCGAACTCAGCTCAACGATCGTCGAACGGAGCTCGGGGATTTGAATATTCTTTTAGAGGTAAATCTAAAATCAATCCTAGAAGTCCCTCATCCCAAAGCTTCAACCCTTATACTGAATGGATAGTGCCTCCTATGGGATACCATCCTGAAGGATATAAGAGTCAGCCAGGGATGTCTTTTATTTCTATGTTTAAAGGTTATCAACCTATACCCAAGGTAAACTGGGTCAAAAACATATAAGCTATTTATGTGCAGGTGAAGACCTATCCAGTAATGAACCAACAATGGTATCTGGATAGTGGGTGCTCAAAGCACATGATAGGGAACAAGGAGAACCTAACATCCTTCAAAACCAAACTTGGACCCAAAGTGATTTTTGGTGATTCAAACTTTGGTCAAACAAAAGGATATGGTGCTGTTCAGATTGGCTCAGTCACATTCAAGAAGGTGGCTTATGTGGAAGGACTGAAGCACAACCTAATCAACATCAGTCAACTCTGTGATGAAGGATATCAATTGACATTCAACAAATCCTTATGCAAGATCATGTCAGAGGATAACACAACAGTGTTAATAGGTAAACGGAAAGGTAACATTTATCTTGTAGATTTCCTTTCAACCAACATAGATATCTGCTTATTTAATTCAGTCTGCAAACCAAATGATTTATGGCATAAGAGACTAGGACACTTAAACCTTAGAACCATTGCTAGGCTGTCCAAGGACAACCTTGTTAGAGGACTACCTTCTGACCCCTACAATAAGGAAGGACTCTGCAGGGCTTGTCAATTAGGCAAGCAAACTAAAAATAGTTTTAAGTCACTTAATAAGAGTGATTCACCTGGGATTTTGTATCTGTTACACATGGATCTTTTTGGACCCATTACAGTACAAAGCTTAGGAGGGAAATCTTACACCTTAGTGATTGTAGATGACTTCTCTAGATTCACTTAGGTATTCTTTCTGAGGAAGAAGTCTGATAACTTTAAGTGTTTGATAGAGTTTCTCAAATGTATACAGATTGAGTTCAATACTCACATTGCCCTGATCAGAAGTGATCATGGGACAAAGTTTGATTCTCTTCTTATGCAAGAGTTCTATAAAAGTGATGGGATCAGGCATACTTTCTCAGTTCCTAGAACTCCTCAACAAAATAGGGTAGATGAAAGGAAGAATAGAACCCGAATTGAATCTGCTACTACATTATTGACAGATGCTCACCTACCTCTATCATTTTGGACTGAGGCAGTGAACACCTCCAACTATGTGTTGAACAAGAGTCTAATACATAAACTGAAGGGCAAGACTCCCTATTAATTGCTCAAAGGGAAGAAACCTAAAGTAGACTATTTCAAAATTTTTGGTTTCATTTGTTATATTCATAATAATGACAAGAAATATTTAGCAAAATTCCAATCTAAAGCTGATGAAGGAGTGTTTCTGGGATACTCCATGATCAGTAAAGCTTATAAGGTGTATAACAAATCTACTCTGAAAATTGAAAAATCTGTTCATGTATCTTTTGATGAGACTAATATGTTTTATAAGGAGAAGTCTACTTCTACCATAGAACCATTGCAGGTACACTCTCTTTCAAAAAATCTGGATAGGTTACATATTGTTGAAAAGGATTCAACACATCCACCTATCCAGTAGAGAGAAGAAATCAGTGAAGATGAAGAGGATACTCAACATCTTTGTGTTCAACATCTTGGAGAAAACCATCTTGAAGAGACAGTTGTTGTTCCATAAGAGGAAACAACAACATAGGTTGGTGAACAATAACCACCCCCTATTGATTTAGTAACAACAAGAGATCCCCAATCTCCCAAGTGATTGGAGACATCTCAGCTGGTGTGCAAACTAGAAATCAGGTCAACCAGAACCTGATGCATACTTGCTTTCTATCTCAAGTTGAACCTCAATCCATTCAAGATGCAGAACAAGATCCACACTGGATCATTGCTATGCAAGAGGAAATACATCAATTTGAGAGGAATCAAGTTTGGGAACTAGTGCTAAGGCCTAAGGATCACTCAATTGTTGGAACAAAGTGGGTGTTCAAAAACAAGTTGGATGACCAAGGAGTTATTGTAAGAAACAAGGCAAGGCTAGTTGCTTAAGGTTATTCTCAAGAAGAAGGAATAGACTATGACCAGACCTTTGCACCAGTTGCAAGGTTAGAGGCCATAAGAATATTCCTAGCTTATGCAGCTCACAAAGGTTTCAAGGTCTACCAAATGGATGTGAAGAGTGCATTTCTCAATGGAGACATCAAAGAGGAAGTCTATGTTAGACAACCTCCAGGTTTTATCTCTTCAACTTATCCTGACCATGTTTTCAAATTACATAAAGCATTATATGGCCTCAAGCAAGCTCCTAGAGCATGGTATGAGACCTTAGCATGCTTTCTTCTGAAAAATGATTTTATAAGGGGTAGAGTAGACCAAACTCTTTTTATTAGAACCCATAATTCCCATACCCTACTAGTACAAATATATGTAGATGATATTATCTTTGGTTCTACTGATTCAAATTTGAGCAAAAAGTTTTACAACCTGATGCACTCTAAATTTGAAATGAGTAGCATGGGTAAGCTTTCCTTCTTTCTAGGATTGCAAGTCAAACAACATGCTGAAGGCATATTTATTTCTCAAACCAAGTATGCAAAAGAACTAGTTAAGAAATTTGGTATGTCTGAAGCATCTTGTATAAAAACCCTTATGCCTACTAATGCTGTATTAGATGCTGATGAACATGGAAAACATGTTGATCAGACAACATATAGAGCAATGATTGGCTCTCTATTGTACCTTACAGCTAGTAGACCTGATATAATGTTTGCTACATGTATATGTGCTAGATTCCAAGTAAGCCCTAGAGAGTCACACCTAACATTAGTTAAGAGGATTCTTAGGTATGTAAAAAGTTGTCCAAATCAAGGCCTCTGGTATCCAAAAGACTCTGGATTTGAATTAACTGGATTTTCAGATGCTGATTATGCTGGATGTAAAGTAGACAGGAAAAGCACCAGTGGAACTTGCCAGTTTCTTGGTGATAGACTTGTCTCCTGGTTTTGTAAGAAACAAACATCTGTGTCCACTTCAATTGCTGAAGATGAATATATGTCAGCAGGTAGTTGTTGCTCACAGATTTTGTGGATTGAAAACCAGCTCCTAGACTATGGCTACAACTTAGAAGGATGAAATTTTTTTGTGATAACACCAGTGCTATTTCTATAGCACAAAATCCAGTCCTCCATAGTAGGACAAAACATATAGAGATTAGGCATCACTTCTTAAGAGATAATGTTGAGAAAAATAAAATTGAAATTCAATATATCCCAACTGATTTGCAAAGGGGAGATATTTTCACCAAACCTTTGGATGAAAAGAAACATACCTTCTTCCTAAATCAGTTAGGAATGTTAGATGGAGGAAGTTTAAAATAAATCCCAAGATTTTAAAACTCTAAAAACAATCCAAGACTAGGCTAAAAACTTGTATTTTCTAGTGTCTGTAGGTTTTTTTTTTCTCTGAACTGCGCTCGACGTTTTTCCCAAAAAGCGTCGAACGGAGGTCGACGCTTTCCAATAGCATCGACCAGAGTTCAACGTTTTCCAGATAGCGCTAGACAATCTTCTTCTGGTCGATCAGAGATCGACGTTCTCCAGTATCGTCGAACGAAGATCGACGTTATTGAAGACTCTTCAGATTCCTTTAGAAGCCCAGATCGTCGAACAGAGTTCAACGGTCTTTCCTTTCCAGCGTCGAACCCTAATATAAAAATAATTCTTTCGCCATCGTTCTTCGTTTGCTCTTTCATATTCTCTGTAAACTTTTTCTTTCCCTCCAAACTCTACTGCACATGGTTGTGTTTGTTACTTTTTGCAGGTATACAATGGCCGTGAATGTTGCCGCTCTCGCCAAGATGAAATTTGATATAGGATTTGATATAGATATGGATTCATTTGACGGCAGCGATCAGGTTTTCAAAGACATTCTAGAACTTTTTCGAGAACAACAGTTAGTGCATATAATGTCCACCAGAATGAAGATTGCCGCAGATGAGATTAAGGAATGGGTATTTACAGCACATAATCTTGATCAGAATACCCTTGTTGGTACTATCAGCGGGACTCAGGTATCATTATCACCTACTCTCCTACCTGAAATATTTCATTTGAGTACTGGAGATGATTCTGTTGAACTTTCAGGAGAGGAATTTGCTTCAATGTTAGACAGAATGGGTCACTCTGCAGAAAACCCTAACAAATTATTGAAAAAGAACTTACCTATTGAATTTAGATTTCTTGCTGATGTTATGGGGAAAGTGCTACTGGCAAAGCACTCAGCACATGATACCATATCCAGGTATCAGTTCTGTTTGATGGGAGCCCTAGTGGATAAGAAACACTTGAACTGGGGAGAAATTTTCTTTGATTTGATAAAGAAGAAAATAAACAAAAGTTTTGTGAATTTTGGGAGGATCTTAGGGGTATTCCTGCACTCCAGGTGCCCTTAACTGCTAGTATCAAATGGGATGCACATCAATGCATCAAAAAGGCTAACCTGTGCCCTGTTTTGGAAATGGGACAGGCAGATAATCAATCCAACCAGGACTACCACTGCTTCAGGCACAAGGACTATTGCAGTCTCTTCCCCTCAGGCCCCTGCCCTCATTGAGGAACTGCCTGCCTCCACCTCTTCTCCTCCTTCTCCACCTCCTGCTGTTTCTACCTCCACCTCCACATCAACCATCTCCACATCCATCTCCTCCCCCATTACCATTTCATCACCAATTTCACCTCCAGCCACCTCAGAACAATTCCATCCACTCCACTACTATCCACCTCTTGACATTCCATCCTTCAACATTTTGGAAGATTCCTTCATGGATGCTTCCCCTTCCTCACCTTCTGAGCTTCCCTCTACCTCTTCATATCAACAACTCATGCATGATATTCTTACCCAACCATCCTTCACACCATCCATCTCCACACCCATACCATCTATCTCCACCATCCAAATCTCTCAACCAACCATCCTACCATCCACAATACCATCTCCCGCAGTCCATCCATCAGCAGCCCAAATCATTCCATCCTCCACCTCTACTCAAGTCACACTTGAGCAAGTGGATCTATCAGCTTTGGCAGATAAGCTATATGGGATACTGGCCCCCAAGCTAGTAGACCTGCTAAAGACCTCCATGGCTCCACTCCTGAAATCAATAAAGGAGTTATCTGACAGGCTATCCTCTCTCTCTTCTCCTCAAGCAATCCCTTCTATGGGGTTCCTTGATCCAGTTATCACTGAATCAAGGAAGGGGGAAGTGCCCTATAAAGCTGAGGTAGTGCCTGCTGCTCCTGAGGAATAGCTGCTGCCAGAGATTTCTACTCCAGCTCCAGTACCAGTACTCACAGTAGACCTCAGGTCACTGTTGTCTGAATTTGATTTTCATCACAGAAGCTGCTTACCAACTCAAGGAGTTGAAGACCTTACTAAGGCCATTGTGCCTATTGCTGTCTGTGGTCCCAGCCTGATTATCTCTTATATTAGTTCTCTTAAGGCTGAGGAAGTTTCTGCTTGTGTTGTTGCTGCTGCTGCTGAAGTTGCTGAATCTACTGATATTGATATGTTATCTGCTGATGTTGCTGCTGCTGTTTCTTACAAGTCCAAAAAATAAGAGGAGTACATCAAAAGGATTGATGATCTCTATGACAGACCCCAGATCTCAGATAGTGACAAATTCAACACTGACTCTGATGATTCTGCTGGCACCATTGCAAAGAAAAGGAAAGCAAGAAGCAAAGCAATGATGAGAGTCCCTCCTGCTAAAGCCAAAGATGTCAATGATATACCATATTACATTTTGCATGACTATCAGATAACAGAGCCTTGGATGTAATACTCTAAGAATCAGCTAAAGGCTATGAAGAAAAGAAGAAAGCTTGACAAATATGAGAAATGATCTTCTCAGTTTCCTCCTCCTCCTCCTCCAGACTCAGGATCTGGTGGAGGCTCAACTTTTCATTCATCTGCTTCAAAGCACAGTTCTTCTCAATCTTCACAAAGATTTCAACCTAGAGGACAATATCAAAGAGGCTATCATTCTAGAAGAGGTCAGTACAGAGGAAATCAGAGAGAGTACAGAACTTACTCCAGACAACAAAGCGAAGGACAAGGTCCTATTGATTCTACTCAAGGTCCTTTCCCTTACAAGCTTAGAGATACTGTTGTCACCAGGATTCCTACTGATACAGAATCAATCAATAGATATGAACCTCTAGTCCCATTTGAAGATCCTTAAAATAACCCATTGTCATGGACAGCCAGAATGAAAGAGCTTTCTGCACTAGATCAAATGAAAAAGGCCAAAGAGAAAGGCAAAGACATTTTTAACATTACAACCCTATCAGATCAAAGAAAGACAAAATTAGAGAGATATTCTTCAAGAAAATTCTTTGATCCAGAAGATTATATGAAGCTGCATCCTGAGGCTATAGTTCCAAGGCCTAGATCCCAAACCTCCTTAGGTTCAGATGATGACAGAAGATCAAAGAGAGAAGCCGTCAATCCTAACAGGGAAATTCTGTTTAAAAAGGGAAATGAGAAGAAGTGATTTCTTTAAGCTGAACAAACATCTATCTCTGAATATATGCTAATATTCTATCTGTGATCTGCAATGCTGCTATGTCATTGTTGGTTTAGCTTTTTCTTTTTCTGTATGCTTATTTATTTCCTATTTTGTCTTGTAAATAGTAATCCTAACCCAAATAGGGGGAGATTGTTGGAACACCCTATTACTAATTTGGGCAAGGATCACTATGTTTTTAGGAAATTGGTTTGACCTAGTTGTATAGTTGAAAAGGTCAAATTAGAATGAGTCTAAGGGTTAGAACTTAGGTTTTAAGCTGCCCCAAAGACCATTAAAAGATCAGGATTCAGTGCTGAGACAAAGACAATTTTCGTCGAGCTCAGGTCGACGAAACGTCGAACTCAGTTCGACGTTCTCTGAGCTCAATTCTGAAAGTCGTCGAACTCCGGTCGACGATCTTCGAGCTCAGATCGACGTTCTATCTTCAGCTATTTTCCAAGTCGTTGAGCTCAGTTCAACGATCGTAGAGCTCAGTTCGACGATTTCTGTTTGTTGTTTAAATCTAATCTCTGAGCTCAGTTCAACGATCGTAGAGCTCATATCGGCGATTTCTGTGAGAGATCGACGCTTCCAGAATTCAAATTCAAGAACAGTTATGGAATTCATTCAGATTTATTTCCTGCATTTATTGCAAAGGATTTTGTAGCCGTTTCAAGCAATCTGGAGCAAGTTTCAAGGAAGGCTAAAAGTAATGTTACTTAGGAGTTTCCCCAGAGACAGTTGTCAATTATGGAAGTCATTTATGACTGAGTAATGGCCATCTAAGTCAGAATCTGATATACTCCTACAGAATATGTTTTTGAATAAGAGATAACAGATCAATACAATAAGATAGACAAGAGATATACAAGATTATTAGATTGAGAAAAAGAGTTACAAAAGAGAGATCAAAATATACTCTGATCAAGAACTCACCTTCTGGAATATACAGATTCACTGAGTCAAAATCTTCAAGAACATAAGGAAATTTTCTGTGGAGGAGATCATCTGCTATTCTACTCCTCCAAATCCTCAAGTGTTCAAAAGCTTCAACATCAAGGACTCCAGACATCACACATTTCAGCATCTGCTGAAATCATCTTTTGCTGGAGATCTGAAGCAACTGAAGACCTATCACCCTAGCAAAGCTCACCTTCCTGAACCCTTACAGATCTAAGGGGGAGCTTTAGCAACATCTTCCACTTGTCTTCTCTCAGATTATTGATAGAGAAGAACATCTTCAAACTACTTTCTTTTTCCTTTCCCTCCTGTAAAAGGGTTTATCAAAACTCCCTTCAAAAGTTCTGAAACTGGTTTATGAGACCTTATCAAAACTCAGTGGTGGCAAGACATTTTATCAAAAAATCTAGATCTGGTTTTTGAGTACCTTATCAAATGCTCATTGGTGCCCAGGACACCTGATCAACTATTCCTGCAGTGGATTCCTACCTAGGGTGGTAGAAGAGTGGATGTACCCAGGTTGTTGGGGAACCACTATAGCTCCTTGTGTCATCTGGCTTGCTGAGCTTTTTGCTTTGCTGTGTGCTGTGTGTTTCTGTTTTCTTACTGCTTTAGTGTTTACTTTTCTACTAGCACATTACACATATAAGTAAATTAAGTCTTCTACTGCTTTACAGTTTTAATTGTAAATTATTTTAAAATACTATATTCACCCCCCCTATAGAGTTAAGATATATCTTATCCTCACTTTCATACCCTTCAGAATCTCATAGGGAGTCTTATTATGACTTTAGTTATAGAGGCCCTATTGAGGACATGACATACAGCGTTTACTGCCTCTGCTCAGAAATATTATGGAAGAGAAGTGTCACTTAGTAGGGTCCTACCAGTCTCTATTAGAGTTCTATTTTTCCTTTCAGCAATACCATTTTGTTGAGGTGTTCTAGGTGAGAAGAACTCCTGATGAAACCCAATACTTTCACAAAACTTTGTCATGCATTCAGACTGAAATTCAGTCCCATGGACACTTCTGATTTTGACATTATACTGTTAAATTCATTCTGTATCTGCTTAATAAAGGTCTGGAAAACATCAGGTGTTTTAGATTTCTTCTTTAGTAAAAACACCCATGCAAACCTGGAAAAGTCATCTACTACTACCAATGTATAGGCTTTCCTTCCTAGACTATGAAATGACATAGGATCAAACAAATCCATATGTATAATGTAAAGAAACCTCACTGAATCTTTGGTATCAAGGCTTTTAAAAGAGGATCTGGTCTGCTTGCCCTTTTGACATGTTGAACAGATACTCTCCTTGACACTTGACTTTAGGACCATTCCTGACTAGATCACCACTGAAGAGTTTTCCTATTGTCTTGTAGTTTAGATGAGCTAGCATCTTGTTCCATTATACACAGTGAGTGGCTTTCTCATCTGCAACTAGACAAACAGTAGAATCTCTTCTCATACATTCAAAATCTAAACAATAAACATTTTCTATCCTAGTGCTAGATAAGATGACCCCTTGGTCATTATAATTTCTTATTTGACACTTATCTTTGAGGAATGAAATGTCATAGCCAAGATCACCTAATTGGCTTATGCTTATTAGATTATGTTTAAAACCTTTCACATAGGTCACTTGTGTGATAGTGACTAGACCATTTGTAATCTTACCAAAAACTTTTATAATCCCACTTTCTGAACCTCCAAAGATAACTTTGGGTCCATTGTTAGTTGGAGTATAGTCCTTTCACATCCTCTTTGTTCCAGTCATGTGCCTGAAACAACCACTATCCAAGTACCATATAGGGGTATGACTACTTGGACTCACCTGCATAGAACAAGACTATCTACCCTTAGGGCCCCAATTTTTATTAGGTCCCAGGCATTGGTTAGACTGAAAATGCATCTGCCTGCCTGCAGCTTTACTAACATGTAGACTATCCCTCTTGACACTATCAGTGAACCAGAAGTCAATAGCAAAGTGACCCACCTTACCACAGCACCAGCACTCATACTTATTATACCTCCTCTTAAGTACTGGTCTGACAACATTGCTGTCTTTAGTTCTTAAATCTGATGGTATAACTGTTCCTTTTCCTTGTCTATTAGTCAAAGCCTTCTTGGGAATTGGTCTAGCAAAAGATGTACTTGGGATATCCTGAGTCTTAACAGCAGCATTCTTCTTTTCAGAGTAAATGCTCCTGATTGCTTCAGTGATACCCATATTAGTCCTGCTATCATACTTCCCCTTTGTCTGGTTCTGGTCTGTAAGACCTTGGAAGTGAACTGCTTGTTTTTGTTTGAGTGATGGGGTTGTGATACCAAACACAAATTGTCCAGAATGGGCAAGTTGAGTTTTCTGATGAGCTGCCATATAGTCACTTGCACCCTTGCCACTCTCAATCTCATAGTGACCATAAATGCATTCATGGTCATACCTGTTTGATGGCTGATCAATCTTCTTAAAAGATATAGGGGGCATTGAGGCTAGTGGTTGTACTGAAGCTTTGCCTTTACTTTTAGATTTAGCAAATCTAGTTCTACCATTGTAACCTAGTCCCTTCTTACCATTTTGGATGGAGAAGGAATCTATTAAAGGTAAAACTGTACTAGGTTTAGAAAATTTAGCCATTAATTCCCTCTCCTTTTAAAGTCTGCTTTCAAGATTCCCGATATGATTATTCTTGAAAATAATAGTACCCATCTGAATAATAGTTATGTTCTTCAGTTTACTAACTTCTTTTATCTTCAGATCCAGCACTTTTGCTGAGTCTGAAGCAGCCAATCTCAGAGAGGCAGTCTCCTTTTCAAGCTTTTTCGCTAGGATCCTGCTTTCCTTAAATGCCTTCAGGAGCTCACCATAATCATCAATCAGTTGATTTATGTCTCCCTCAGATTCAGAACCATCATCAGCTTTTTGAGTTGACGCTTCTGATTCTGAACTAATTATATATATAGATATAAATGGTGAGGAATGTACCTTACTAGAACCAGGTTGATCCTAGCTGTCTCCTTCCTCATCAACTCCCAATAGACCAAAGCAAAGACTGTATTCTGTCCTTGAATTGATGTCATCCAGCATTTGCAGGAATTCAGTCTCCACAGAATCTACTTCTACTGAATATAACCCAATATAGGCCTCATCATCATCTTCTCTTTCTGATTCTGATGAAGATGAATCAGTCCAACTTTTTCTTTCTGGGAAACAAAGGACTTTTCCTTCTTTACCTTCTGGTGCTTCTTCTTGTCTCCGGATTCCTTTCTTTTAACAAGACAGTCAGCTATGACATGTCCTGGTTTGCTGCAGCAATAACAAACTATTTTAGAAGAAGTTTGTTTACTAGTTTTTGAGCCATACCTATCCTCTTTAGAGGATTTCTTCTTTCCTTTGTAGTAATCATCCTTGGGGTAAGAAGATGTGGATGGCCTCCTTCTTCGGCTCTTTTTTTTTACAAATCTCTGGAACTGTCTGGTGAAAGCAGCAAAGTCTTCATCAAAATTATGACCATCTGATGTGCTGGTGTCTGAGCTTTCAGTTTCGGTCTCAGTAACCTTCCTAGGAGGAGAAGGAGACTTTCTCCTACCCTTTCTTGTAGCCTAAACTTTGAAAGCCACAGACTTATCCTTGATTAAAGACTTGTTGCATTTCTCCTCCTCTTTCCTTGCTGTCAACTGCATTTCATTGGACACCAGTTTACCAAACAGTGTTGGTGGAGGTGTATCAGCTAATCTGGTCACTTCTCTTATGGCATAAATCTTAGTATCCCAATCTTTGGTTAATGACCTGAGGAATTTGTCATTTAGCTCATATATACTGAATACCCTTCCATAAGTCATTAGTTCATTCACTATCCTAAAGAATTTCTTATAGCATTCTGCAATGCTATCAGTCTTGTCCTGTCTAAAGTTCTCATACTCCTGATTGAGCATAGACTTTCTGTCATCTCTAACCTCTTCAGTTCCTTCCATGTAGACAACTAGTGCGTCCCACATTTCTTTTGATGTTTTGCAATGGACCAGATTCTAAAAAGTTAAATCATCTATGACACTAACTATTATGTTTTCTGCCCTTTTGTCCATAGTAGTTAAGATGATCTCATTCGTAGTCATCTTATCATAGCTCTTAGGAGTGGATTTATTTGCATCAAGAACTTAAGTTTTCATAGGTATAAAGGGACCTTCTTAAACTGTAATATAAATTCTTGGATCAGATACCTCCATGAACAATCTGACTCTTTCTTTTCAGATACCAAAATTTTCTTTCCTGCATATGGGAAGTTTCATTGAACCAAGCTCTTTCTGATTCTCACTTGATCCCATTTTGAATATCTGTAACTTCCTTGGAGATAAGCTCTAACTGTTAAGTCAAATTTTGAGCAACCTCCCTCTGATACCAATTGAAAGAATTCAATAATGAACAACAAATCACCTAGAGGGGGGGTGAATAAGTTCAATTCTTTATAATAGGCAGTTTTAGGATTTCTAACTAGCAAATCTAGTTATCCAACCATACAAGCATCACAAACATTCAGAGTAAGCAAACATAACACAAAGACACAAATTTATAATGGTTCCCCAATATTTGGGTACATCCACTTTCCCCCTTCGCCTATCTAGCAATGAACTAGATTCGGCCCAACTTCCACTTTTCTCAGATCCACAGATTTTACCACTCAGAACCCTTCCAGGTTCCTACAACTCAGACTTCTTCAAGTCCTACAGCTCAGATCCTTCCAGATCCTACAACTAAGATTCTTCCTAAGAACCCTACCTCAGGCAAACAGCCCTACCTCAACCCTTATCACCAGGCCTACAACTCAGATTACAAAGATCCTACCTCAGGCACTCAGCCCTACCTCAGCCTTTATAAATTTAGGCTTACAACTCAGAAAGATAGACTTTCCTACACTCAGATCTATACAGATCCTACAGTTTTGATTACAATGTTTTTAGAATTTCTTTACCCAGAGAGAGAGAGAATGGGGTAAAGTGTTCTTGACTAAATCTTGAGAGATTGGTCTTCATTTTATCCTTGCAGCTTTGGATCTGATTCAAACTTACTTAGCTTCTTCAAAGTTTCTTGAAAATAGAGAACTAGGTTGAATCTCTCTTTAGCAGATGGAGGTGATCTTGAATCAGCTTCCTTCTTCTCCTTCTTCTTATGACAGAAATGATTCTGTAATCCTTACTTATCTTCCAAGATTTCTCTTCGTCTCTGTGTTTTTGTATTGTATATTTTCTGTGTGTTATTGTCTTCTTTGATAGCACTATTCTATTTATAAAAACACAGCATAGGTAATCGGCTGAACTGGTAGCTGACTGGCATCTAACAGTTTTGACATCTGACAACTTTGACAGTTATGCCAGCTGTCACTTCTTAGATCTGGAAATCTATAACTTGGTCTTCAAAACAGCAGACAGCGTCGAGACAGATCTTCTTCACAATGTGTTGACACTGATTTCAAAATATGTCGACACAGATTATGAATGTGTCGACACAGCTATCAGGATGTAAACACATTGCTTTGATGTAGTCGACAGACTTCAATCTCTATCGACAAAGCTTTTCTTCATAGTCTCGACACAGATAATGTAGAATGTGTCGACACAACTTTCTTAGTGTAGACACAGCTTTTTCTTCAAAACAGTTGTCAACCCAAGTCCTGGGTGTTGTGAGAGGTCTAAGTTGTTAGCCTAAATCACCTAGAGGGGGGGTGAATAGGTGAAATGCGTGTCAAATGCGGAATTAAAAATTAACACAGCACACATCAAGCAATCACAGACGATAAGAGATTTATAGTGGTTCCCCAACCTTGGGTACGTCCACTTTCCTCACCGATCTAGCAAATCACTAGACTCGGCTACTCCACTATCTCGGATTGAAAACAATCCTACACCTCGGAACCACGTTCCTACAAAACTCGATCCAACTGGATCTACAAAACTCGGAAGAAAGATCTTCCTACAAATCTCGGAGATAAAACTCCTACAAAGAAATTTTGGTTTGAGAATAAAAATTCAAAACAATAATCTCAGATCTGGATCTTTGACAATCTTCTTCTTTAGGGACTTCGACTTGATCAGAAAAGGTTGAACATGACTAGAGAGAGATCCACGAATCTGAAAACTAGAACCACCTCGATCAAGAAGATAGATCTGAAATCTTTGAGGCTCGGCGAGATCGAGTGATTCACTTTTGTCTGGATCACTGGAGAAATAGTCGTTGAAGACGGAGATCGGCGATCCAGAGTTTCTTCCGTGAGCAATAATGGCGGCGGCGGCGTGAGAATTAGGGTTCACGGAATTTTCTCTTTCTTAAAAAGAATATCTCTGTAATCTTGTTAATAAGTCAATTCTGAAATGACCTATTTATAGGTGGACTCCAACGGTCATAATCTTAATTAAGGATGACACGTGGACCAATCAGAAATGACGGATTCAAAATACTTAGCGAATTCGAACTCAGAAGAATTCTGGAATAGAGAACTGCTATACTCGAGTAAGAGAAGATATACTCGAGTATGGGAATTCAGATACTCGAGTGACAAAGAGAAATATACTCGAGTAGGAGAAGAGAAATTTACTGAGTGAAAGATGAACTACTCGAGTATCAGAAGAGATATACTCGAGTATCAGAAATATATACTCGAGTATCAGAAATATATACTCGAGTGAAAGGGGAAGTTACTCGAGTATCAGAATATGTATCCGGGAAACATTCACTTACTCGAGTATCAAAGTCAATTACTCGAGTATGGAAATACTTACACGAGTATCAAAACAACTTACTCGAGTATCAGAATACTTACTCGAGTATCAAAGTCAATTACTCGAGTATGGAAATACTTACTCGAGTATTAAAACAACTTACTCGAGTATCAGAATACTTACTCGAGTATGACTACTTGAATTTGCAGAAAAGAGAAGAAAAAAGATCTACTCGAGTATGAAAGCAACTTACTCGAGTGACTAACTAACTACTCGAGTATAGAAATATATACACGAGTATTCAGACCCTACTCGAGTAAGTCTAACTGATTACTCGAGTATGTCTAACTAACTACTCGAGTATTAAGTCTGATACTCGAGTATAACAAAGGGGTTACTCGAGTATTTGGGACTTAGAAATTTTTCTGAGGAAATTAGCTCCAATGCTTCTGTCCATCAATCCAAGTGCATATAGGAAGTGTATCCCAATAGAGAGGCTATACATGGGCCAACACTTTGGATCACACAATGAGGGATTACATTGTATGGTCCTGTGTTTGGTGACCCATTATAGACTGACATTGGTCTACACTTGGCAAATAGAACCTGCACACATACAACTTAAACACAGCATCAAATACACCTTAATTCATCTTAGTTCAAGGTCTGACCTCCTACAAATCTGAGGTATTGTGGAGACAAATCCCCACAATCTCCCCCTATTTGTAGATGTCAGCATCCTCTATACTAAGGTGAATTATACAGAGTGAAAAGAACAATGCACATATACTTGAAAACCAAAACATAAGCTAAAGCAAGTTAATTAATGAAATAGCCATAATCAGAATTAAATATATATATATATAGAAATGTTTTAAGCACAGAAACAAAAGTCCAATTTCACATTCTCAGTTCAACTCAAGATGGGGCATCCTTGTGCATCCTTTCTCTTTTCAGGTCTTGCCTCTCTAGGTAGCTGAAAGGTTTTGGAAAGTAAGTCCTGGGCCTAGGAGGAGCAGCTGGGTTGTTATGCCCCTAATTTCTGTCATGTAGCCTGATCTTTATCTGAGATGCTTCATAGGCTTTCCACTCTGAATAACTGTAGTAATTATCTCTGTTCTCCCCAAGATCAGTCACTAACCTCAAAGTATCAAGAATTAGGGACTTAGAGGTAGGACTCCATACTTCAGCATGAACAATAGGTGGTCTACCTTCAGGAGCTGGCTCTTTCCTTGGTGCAGAACGGCTGGCAGAAGCGCCGTCACCATATTTTCTTTTCTTCTTAGAAGGGCCTTGAGAACTGGAAGGAAAATCATCTTGCCATGCTTCAGTATAGGATAGGGGAGGCTCAGTCACATCACCCTCAGGTCTGGGTGAGAAGACTGGCACACCTCCTTGAAAGGTTGCTTGAGCTAAGACATCTGCTGGAGGCTGTTCTGCAAGAGGATTTAGATGCTGAGGTATAATGGTAGGGTCCAGTTGAAACTCAGGAAAGTTTTGATTATGCAGCCAGACAGCAGTGTCATAGGTATAGAATTTTACAGACTGGAGCTGGGAGAGAATTTTTGCTTTCATTTCTTTTACCAGACCATCCATAGTAGCTTGAGCTTGGAGAGATAGTTTGTCAACTTGTTCTTTTATAACTGCTTGAGCTTGTTCAGATAGTTTTTCCACTTGTTCTTTTACTGTCTTCTCCCCCTTGGTGATATCTACAGATAGCTGAGCTATAGCTTCATCTCTGAACTTGCCAACCTCTTCACAAATTTTCATAAGATTGGCCTCAGCATTCTTGTCCAAATGGATCTGATTATATGCAACAGTTTCTTGCTGATTTCTCAGTTCTCCTATGCTTGAGATAGTGTGATCTATGGCCTTGCCACCTAGCTGGAACAATCTTTTTAGTTCATCAGTATTTGCCTGGATTTCTGCAAAGCCTCTACTCATCTCTCGTTCAAGAGTAGTGACTTTGTTATTGACAGATGCTAGAGATTCATCAAAATAGTTTCTCTGTGCAAGGAGCAACTGTGCAATCTGACTTACTAAATCTGAAGAAGAGGGGGCTGAGGTTGGTGCAGGAATTGAAGGAGCAGGAGGAGGAGCAGTCCAAGGAGGAATTTCTGTTAGGACCACTGAGCTGACAGCCCTTTTGAAGGGTTCTATTACAACAGCTTCTTCTGGATTGAGGAAGGATGGCAGGGAGAAATCCAAAGTCCTCAGAGGTGCCTCCACAGGATCTGGAGACATTTCCTCATCATCAGACAAGATAACATGATCAGATTTGGTTGGCTCACTATCAACAGACTTGGCAGGAGACTGTAATGGAGTGTGAGCTGGAGACTGTACAGGAGATTTGGCAGGAGACTTGGCAGCTGAAACATTTTGAAAAAGGGGATCATCTTAGCTTAGCTCATCAATGAGTCTGTTGATGTCTTCAGCTGTATACAGTAGGTGAGCTGTATTTGAAATTTCAGATTCAGAAATTGCTGATTGAAGATGAGCTGGAGTAGGAGAAACTGGAGGAGTAGCAACTCTGACTTCTTCTTGTGCTGGAATCACTGATTCAGAAGAAACTTTAAGCTGAGAAAGAGAAGAGGCAGGCTCCCCCTCAACTAAAGCACCAGAGGTAGCAATAGTTTGATGTAGAGGAGGAGATGAGATCCTGTCTTCAGGTAAGCTGCTGTCTTGTTGTAGTTCTGAGATGGCATCAGCCTTTGAGGCTTGGGCAGGGTTCAGGATCTTGAGGTCATACCTCTGAATGGAAGAGATAGAAACTTTCTTCATGTGGTGAAGAGGAGTCCCTTTAGAGAAGTCAAACACTGTAGGATTGATCTCATGGAGGAGGAGGGAGATAATCCTAGCAAAACTGGGATGTTTGACGCTTTCTCGGATCTTATCCAGTATCATCATTCCGAATTGGAATTTCTTCCTGCAGACAATAGCTTGCATGACATCGAATAGATTTTGGGATACATCTCTAATGGAGTAAGTCTTGCACCATAGGATTTTGGCAATGATGTCAACGAGAAACTTCCCTTCTGAATTGAACAAGGATCGATTCAGGGTTTCACCTCCACCTTCAGGATCTCGACCGCAGAACAGAGAGGTGCGGTCGGCATCTGCCTTGTCTAGGTCATCTTCTTCGTCGACCACTGGCATCCGGAGCAGAGTGGCGACTGAAGTTTTATCTAACCGAATTTCAACTCCCCTTACCTTGGATTTCAGAACGGTGCCATTGTGTCTAACCTTCAGATTTTTGTAGAACTCTTCAACATCAGGAAGCAAGAGGCGGCAGGGTTCTTGAAGAACGAAGGTCAATCCGGCCGTGTCCAGGAGAATCAGTAGGTTCTTGAAGTCATCCGAGATATCTTCAATGCCATCAGTCACTAATTCAGAGCCGATTCCAAACTTGGAGGAGGGAGGAGCCATCAGCGATTCGGAAAACTTGCAGCGAAGGAAGACGAAGAACAGGAGTCGGGAATACGAAAAGTCGGCGGCTACTCGAGTGAATGAGAAGTGGAAAGGACTTTTTCGTTTTGAATATATATATAAATAATCCTAATTAGGTTTAAAAAGGATTAACTATAATGACATACCTGAATGAGGCGGCAATTTGCTAGGTGCGAGTAGAGAGTTTGAAAATCCAGAACAAATCCGAGTATTCGAGTAGAGGATGACATCATACACGAGTATGGGGTTTAGTATACTCGAGTAGGTCACAACATACACGAGTAATCAAGAATTCATACTCGAGTATGTAATCAGTATACACGAGTATCAAGTTCTTGACGAGTTTTCATACTCGAGTATTAGAAGTTCATACACGAGTAACTGTTGGATTACTCGAGTATATGAAGCTTTTTACTCGACTATTAGCCGTTTACTCGTGTAAGTGTAACGATGCTCGAGTCTCTAATACTTGAAGGAATTTCCCTGGTAGATGATTATTTCCACTTAAAAACTGTACCTCTGAGCAGCCAACATTTTTGATATCTTCTTAATTTGAGAGTCCATCACTGGTCTTCTTTGTTGAGCAGTCCAAGCTCAGTTTTGAAGAACGAGAACTTGGACTCGTCCAGCGGCTTGGTAAAAATATCTGCAACTTGCCTGTCTGTGGAGACATACTGTAGATCTATGTCTCCATTCTCCACATGCTCCCGGATGAAATGATAGCGAAGCTCTATGTGCTTGGTCCGGCTGTGAGAGACTGGGTTGTTGGCTATTGCTATGGCGCTGGAAGAGTCACAGAACAGGGGAATGTTCTGGTACTGCATGTTGTAGTCTTCAAACTGATTCTTGATCCATAAGAGCTGTGCACAACAGCTGCCTGCAGAGATGTACTCTGATTCAGCCGTTGAGATGGCTACACAGTTCTGCTTCTTACTGCTCCAGGAAATAAGTCTCCTTCCGAGAAATTGGCAAGTCCCGGAAGTGCTTTTCCTGTCGTCTTTGCTACCTGCAAAATCTGCATCTGAAAAACCAATTAGTTCACTATCATTACTTCTTGGGTACCATAAGCCAAGATTTGGTGTACCTTTGAGGTATCTCAAGATTCGCTTTGCAGCGATGTAGTGAGATTCCTTAGAGTTCACCTGAAATCTAGCACATACACATGTTGAGAACATTATATCTGGTCTACTCGCAGTAAGATAGAGCAAGGACCCAATTATGCTTCTGTACTTGGTTTTATCAAAAGGTTTCCCTTTCTCATCCTTGTCCAGAGACATAGCTGAGGCCATTGGAGTCCTCATAGAGGTTGCATTCTCCATTCCGAATTTCTTAAGTAGCTCTTTGGTGAACTTGGTCTGTGAGATGAAAATCCCATCCTCAGATTGTTTCACCTGAAGCCCTAAGAAATACTTTAGCTCTCCCATACTGCTCATTTCAAACTTCCCTTGCATAAATTTAGAAAACTTCTTGCAGAGGTTGTTATCCGTAGAGCCGAAAATAATATCGTCGACATAGATCTGCACTAGCAAAATCTTGCTTTTTATTTCCCTAAGAAATAATGTTTTGTCTATCTTTCCTCTTGTGAACTTGTTCTCAAGAAGGAAGCTAGACAGAGTCTCATACCAAGCTCGAGGAGCTTGTTTAAGACCATATAGTGCTTTATGTAATAAATATACATAATTAGGATGGGTTGAATCAACAAAACCTGGCGGTTGCTCTACGTACACTTCTTCCTTTATGTCACCATTCAGGAAGGCGGACTTTACGTCCATCTGATAGACGGTAAAGCCCTTGAGTGCAGCGTAGGCAAGAAATAACCTGATCGCTTCCAGTCTTGCCACTGGAGCATAAGTCTGGTCGAAGTCGATTCCTTCTTCTTGACGATATCCCTTGGCGACAAGTCTGGCCTTATTCTTCACGATTATCCCATCTCCATCCATCTTGTTCCGGTAGACCCATTTTGTCCTAATGACATTCTTACCTTTGGGTCTAGGAACAAGTGTCCAAACCTTGCATCGTTTGAACTGATTCAATTCTTCTTCCATGGCTAGAATCCAGGATGCGTCGGAGTTGGCTTCCTCAAATTTCTTTGGTTCAACCTGTGAGAGAAAACTTAAGTGTAAATTCTCGTTAGTTGTACCTCGACGAGTTCTGACGCCATCCCGAGGATCTCCTATTATTTGGTCAACAGGATGATCCTTCAAGTGTCGGAACTCTAAAGTCCTTGCATCTGGGATCTCTTCAGCCACTAGAGTTGCATCTTCAGCTGGGATGTCTTCTTCATCTTGATCCTCCTCCTCTCCAATGGTGGTTGTAGAGGGGACCTTGATGAATGTCTCATCTTTATCTTCACTAGGTTCATCCAAGCTAAGTTCTTTCAACTTTGTACCTGCATCTACAATAGGCACACTAGACGAGTTGCTTTGCAACAGACTCGTCTCATCAAATACAAGATGTATCAACTCTTCCACCACCAGAGTTTTTCTATTGAATACTCTATAAGCCTTACTATGGCTACTATATCCTACAAAAATACCTTCAAAGCTTTTCTCGCTAAACTTGGTAGAGTGATACTTGCCATTGTTAAGTACGAAGTACTTACAGCCAAAGATTCTAAAGTATGAAATGGTTGGTTGCCTGCCTTTTAGAAGTTCGTAAGGAGTCTTATCATGGTTCTTGTTGATGAGTGCTCGATTTTGTACGTGACAAGCGGTGTTGACGGCTTCAGCCCAGAAATACTCCGGAAGTGAGGCATCACTCAACATGGTCCGACAAGCCTCTATGAGTGTTCTGTTCCTTCTCTCAGCTACTCCATTTTGCTGTGGAGTGCGAGGAGAGGAAAACTCATGAAAGATACCTTGACTTTCACAAAATTCTGTCATGGCTCCAGATTTGAATTCCGTTCCATTGTCACTTCTGATTTTGACTACGGAACAGTTGTATTCATTCTGGATTTGCCTCACAAAATTAGTGAAAATACCGAAGGTATCTGACTTGTGTTTCAGAAAGAACACCCACGCAAAGCGCGAGCAATCATCCACAATAACCAACGTATATTCCTTACCTCCCAAACTTCTAACCTGCAGTGGACCAAACAAGTCCATATGGAGAAGCTGCAAGCTTCTATTGGAATCCTTGCCTATTATGCTTTTAAACGAACTTCTTGTTTGCTTGCCTTTGATACAAGCGTGACAAGGACTGTCCGTAACACACTTGACATTAGGTGCATCCCGCACTAAGTTTTGAGAGAATAGTTTATTAATAGTTTTGAAATTAATATGTGCTAGTCTCTTGTGCCATTGGTCAGTGAGAGATGCACTACTTTTTGCCAAAAGACACACTGGTGTCGAAGAGTCTATACAAATAAAATTAAGACAGAAAATATTTCTGCTTCGAGTGCCTGATAAAATAGTTTCCATATTGTTAACCGATTTTATCAAACACTTGTCAGCATGAAATTCAACTACATATCCTTTGTCGCATAGTTGGCTTATGCTGATGAGATTGTGTTCCAATCCTTCAACATAGGCTACATCCGAAAAGGATACGCTACCATTAGAAATCATACCATAGCCTTTAGTGATTCCTCGATCTGAACCTCCAAAGATGACCTTTGGTCCGTTGCAGACTGGGGTGTAATTCTGTAGTAGGCTCCTTGTCCCGGTCATATGCCGAGAGCATCTACTGTCCAAATACCAGATTGGCGTTTTGGTGGCCTTTGGACATACCTGCAATTATAATCATTTAGCCTTAGGAACCCAAACAAGTTTGGGTCCTTGGTCACGAGTTAGAATACTCCCCCTGCGAGTATTAGCCTCATGAGTGGTCACTCTCACGTTGCTAACTTTAGGGGTTGCAGCATTTTCAGGATTGAACCAACAATCACTGGCAAAATGACCAATTCTGCCACATCACCAACAGTTGAACCTGTTGTATCTTTGCCTTGTGTAGTCCTGCTTGACTTTCTGGAATGAAGGTCCAGCAGGAGCTTTACTCTTGGAGGAAGAGGCTTCATGATGATGGCAGTTACATGAGGTCTTCTCCTTCATAGGCTTTTCTACAATGGGTTTTACTTTTGGTGTCTTTTTGAAATTATGACCATGAGCATAAGGTCCATAGCTTTGAAGCTGAATCTCCTCATAAGGTGCCTTGAAGACACTCTCGCCAAAGTTACGAGGACGAGTCCAACCTTGGTATCTTGACTTAGGATTCTCAGGGATCGGCCTAGAAAAGTGTCCGTAGGTGGACTCATAATCGAGTTCGTTCGTGGGAAAGATAACTTTCTTGAACACAACAGGTTCCAAGGGAGCTTTCCCTTTTTCTTCAGCTAGAGCCTTCCGGGCAGCCTTATTCTTTCTCTTGGCCTTGTTTCTCCTAGAGGATTTACTAGAAGAGGCAATGTGGCCTAAACCAGCACCCTTGGCCTTAGCAGAGAATTCAGCAACGATTGGAAGAACTGTCTTAGGCTTGGAGAAACTCTCAACAAGCTTCTTTTCAGCCTCGAGTTGTCGTTCCAATTCTTTGATGATTTCCTCTTTAAGGTCGATGTGCTTGAGAGCTTTATTGTATCCCTCCATAGCTGCATTGAGGTTCTCTTGAAGAGAGTTATCGACTTCTTCTCTCAAGCTGCTCTCACTAGCTCGTAGAGTATTTATCTCTTTGGCTTGAGTTTTCATTAATCTACGACATTTTTCGTAGGCGGTGAGTAACTCCTTATACTGACCCATGAGCTCAGATTCATCTTCAGAGGAATATCCCTCTTGCTCATTGTCATCATCAGAATCAGAGAGAGGAGTGTGAGATTTTACCTCCCCAGTAAACTGGGGGACTTGTTCATCATCTGAATGAGCCATGAGCCCAAAGTAAGCTTCCTCTTCTTCACTCGACTCAGATGAGTCAGAGTCGCTGAGAGTTTTGCTCTTCTTGGCTACTAAGCTTTTCTCTTTCCTGCTCTTATGGTGTGAGGATTTCTTTTCCTCTCTTCTTCCACCCTCTTTCTTTTTGTGAGGGCAATCGGCGATGACGTGACCTGGCTTATTGCAACAATAACAAATGATGTCAGTTGAGATCTGTTTGTTCTGTTTAGAACTATACCTGTCATGGCTGCTTGAGCCTTTCTTCCGATGATCACCGTCATGTCGTGATCTTCTATATGAGGCATCCTTGCCTCTCCATTGCTTCTTCTTGTTCAAGAACTTCTTGAACTGCCTTGAGAGTAGGGAGAACTCTCCATCAGATAGTTCTGAGCCAGATGAGCTAGGCTCAGATGATTCTTCTTCATCAGCCTCAGGAACTGGGGCAGGAGAGCTAGCCTTTATCTTCCTTGAGCTATCTGCCTTTAGAGCGACAGATTTCTCCTTGGATGCAGACCTGCTTGTCTCTTCTTCAGCTTTTCTTGAGTTGATTTGCAGCTCGTAAGACATAAGCTTTCCGAACAGATTCTGAGGGTCCGTCTCAGCTAACCTTCCAAACTCCCGAATGGCACATACCTTATTGTCCCATTCCTTGGTTAGGGATCTTAAGAATTTGTCATTGAGTTCCCCATTGGTGAAGACTCGGCCATAAACTCTTAGGCCGTTCACTATCTTGAAAAAGTTCTCGAATGTGTCAGCTATGGCTTCCTTGTGACCTTGCCGGAAGGCTTCATACTTTTGATTCAGAAGGGATCTCCGATCATCCCTCACTTCCTCTATACCTTCCATTAGAGTCACTAGGGATTGCCACATCTCCTTGGCAGATTGGCAATGAATCAGATTTTGCAGCATTGAATCATCGACTGCACTTGCTATGATATTCTTTGCTTTCTTGTCCAGAGAGACAAGTGCAATCTCATCCTTGTCTAGATCCATCAACTTCTTGGGAACTTGCTTGTTAGGATCTATGGTGGAAGTAGTCATAGGAGTGTGGGGACCTTCTTCAACAATCATGAAAATCCGGGGATCTACTGCTTCCATGAAGAACCTTACTCTTTCCTTCCACATAGGAAAGTTGTTCTTGGTGCAGATAGGGAGTTTAGCAAAATCCTTGGTCTTACTCATGCTTGATACTTTTCAAGAAACAACTTAGAAGGATAAGATCAAGGTGTTAACCTTTTAACGATCAACCTCCCTCTGATACCAATTGAGAGGTCTAAGTTGTTAGCCTAAATCACCTAGAGGGGGGGTGAATAGGTGAAATGCGTGTCAAATGCGGAATTAAAAATTAACACAGCACACATCAAGCAATCACAGACGACAAGAGATTTATAGTGGTTCCCCAACCTTGGGTACGTCCACTTTCCTCATCGATCTAGCAAATCACTAGACTCGGCTACTCCACTATCTCGGATTGAAAACAATCCTACACCTCGGAACCACGTTCCTACAAAACTCGATCCAACTGGATCTACAAAACTCGGAAGAAAGATCTTCCTACAAATCTCGGAGATAAAACTCCTACAAAGAAATTTTGGTTTGAGAATAAAAATTCAAAACAATAATCTCAGATCTGGATCTTTGACAATCTTCTTCTTTAGGGACTTCGGCTTGATCAGAAAAGGTTGAAGATGACTAGAGAGAGATCCACGAATCTGAAAACTAGAACCACCTCGATCAAGAAGATAGATCTGAAATCTTTGAGGCTCGGCGAGATCGAGTGATTCACTTTTGTCTGGATCACTGGAGAAATAGTCGTTGAAGACAGAGATCGGCGATCCAGAGTTTCTTCCGTGAGCAATAATGGCGGCGGCGGCGTGAGAATTAGGGTTCACGGAATTTTCTCTTTCTTAAAAAGAATATCTCTGTAATCTTGTTAATAAGTCAATTCTGAAATGACCTATTTATAGGTGGACTCCAACGGTCATAATCTTAATTAAGGATGACACGTGGACCAATCAGAAATGACGGATTCAAAATACTTAGCGAATTCGAACTCAGAAGAATTCTGGAATAGAGAACTGCTATACTCGAGTAAGAGAAGATATACTCGAGTATGGGAATTCAGATACTCGAGTGACAAAGAGAAATATACTCGAGTAGGAGAAGAGAAATTTATTGAGTGAAAGATGAACTACTCGAGTATCAGAAGAGATATACTCGAGTATCAGAAATATATACTCGAGTATCAGAAATATATACTCGAGTGAAAGGGGAAGTTACTCGAGTATCAGAATATGTATCCGGGAAACATTCACTTACTCGAGTATCAAAGTCAATTACTCGAGTATGGAAATACTTACACGAGTATCAAAACAACTTACTCGAGTATCAGAATACTTACTCGAGTATCAAAGTCAATTACTCGAGTATGGAAATACTTACTCGAGTATTAAAACAACTTACTCGAGTATCAGAATACTTACTCGAGTATGACTACTTGAATTTGCAGAAAAGAGAAGAAAAAAGATCTACTCGAGTATGAAAGCAACTTACTCGAGTGACTAACTAACTACTCGAGTATAGAAATATATACACGAGTATTCAGACCCTACTCGAGTAAGTCTAACTGATTACTCGAGTATGTCTAACTAACTACTCGAGTATTAAGTCTGATACTCGAGTATAACAAAGGGGTTACTCGAGTATTTGGGACTTAGAAATTTTTCTGAGGAAATTAGCTCCAATGCTTCTGTCCATCAATCCAAGTGCATATAGGAAGTGTATCCCAATAGAGAGGCTATACATGGGCCAACACTTTGGATCACACAATGAGGGATTACATTGTATGGTCCTGTGTTTGGTGACCCATTATAGACTGACATTGGTCTACACTTGGCAAATAGAACCTGCACATATACAACTTAAACACAGCATCAAATACATCTTAATTCATCTTAGTTCAAGGTCTGACCTCCTACAAATCTGAGGTATTGTGGAGACAAATCCCAACATGTTGACATATCAGCTTCAGCTTACTGTCAGCACTACTAGTCATAGTGTGTCGACACTAGTCCTGAGTGTCGACACAGTTTATCTTCAACTCAGCATTCAGGATGTCGACTGAGATCATTTAAGTCGACACAGCTTGTATTGTCTGATATCTGAGTGTCGACACAAGTCCTGTGTGTCAACACAGCTGGTGTAGACTGAACTTCTGTGTGTTGACACAAGTCCTGTGTGTCGACACAAGTCCTGTGTGTCGATATAGTTTGCTCTTGTTCTCGACACAGCTTCTTCACAAGCGTCGACACTGACCGAGTGTCTCGATGCTTTAAACTTAGAAAAATTCATGCATTACTTAGCCTGCACAAATAAACTTAAACAGACATCAAATATAAGATGATGTATGTCATTCATATAAGTGAGGCTTCTCCAAATCTGGTACAATTACCAATGTACCCAACATAAAGGGTGAGCCTGAAGTCCTCCTGACAAGCCAGGGCGCGAAATCCAATATGAAGGACTCGCTATCCTCTCTTACGGCATCCATGTAAGCCTCAATTTCTTTTGGGAGCGACACCGTGCAACCAAAATAAAGAAGCAAGGGGAAAAGGGAAGAAGTTTTGAATCCCCCACCCACCTAGTTTGTCAGTATTTATAGTGCAAAGGAGGGTACCACCAAAAAGAATCCCTACAAGTCAGCAATCACTCACCAAACACGAAGGTTGGACTTTTCTTTCCGAATTTGAGAAAATCTCACAAAGAGTGGGGATTGTGTACAACCCCATGTTCACCGAGTGGGCGACCAAGAAAAACCCAAAGAAGAAAAGGGCTCCGGACTCAGTCGAGCTGAATAGGGGAGTATAATAGGTGAGGTGAGCCGAGCAGTAAGGCTGCACTCACTCCCAGTTGTAGCAAGGAGGTGGGCAAATGCCAGCTTTATCAGGTACTCGCCACTTCGGGTTGGACGAGTCAGGAGGAGCAGGTGCCAGCTCCATTGGTCACTCGCAGCTCCAGAGAGGAGCGAGTGCCAACTTTATCAGGTCCTCACTCGTTCCAGGTAGCGAGCTAGAAAGGAGCGAGTGAGAGCTCCATCGGGCACTTGCCACCCTCGGAGGCTGAGGCCCCATCATTGACATGTTTCATGGAGATTTTTCACGAGATTCTATATACCCATTTATCTGCTAATAGCCTTTCTAAATGACAAATTTTGGCCCAATTTGAGGTGCATTTAGTAAAACCATAAAACAGGGTTCCGTTATGTGCATACCAGACTTTGAAAAATATAAATAGACCCTTAGGGGCACCTTTGGAGAGATTCTTTTTCTGTGGCATATTCTTCCTCTAGTTTACTTTGGTTGGTATCCAGTGCCCTCCAAGGTGCCCAGCTCAACAATGGCTTGGGATGAGAAGTTCTCCTAGATCTTCCGAGTGAGTGGCGGGACCTCTTCATTGCAGCTCAGGGTCTGTTTCTAAGTTCAAAATATTTTTACAATAGTTTCCAACTCAGGATTAGTAAGAGCAGGCTACCCCCTTTGCGTCTGAACTCTTCTTGGTACCGGGTTCTGGTTCCAACATTTTTGGTGCGATGAGCGTGGACCGTATCTTGTTCAAGAAAGTTTAGGGTAAAGAATCATGACTGGAGGAGAAGGAGAAGGAGCCGTCTCAGGCAACCTGCCACTACCGGCGAGTGGTGTCACAGTTGGAATGTTGGAAGAATTCAAGAGGGAGGTTCTGCATACAAAACTTCTGGAATTCGCCGCGAGAAGCGAGTGGACGACACCTTCTGGCCCAATGGTCGTGGTCCTATCTCTAGGAGAGAATTCCCCGGGTCAGCGACCCGGGAAGGAAGTGCCGTCTGAGAGCGGTGAAAGGGATCTTGCGGGCGAGAGCTGTTCCCCAGTCAGGTGAGTGCTGATTGAATTAGTGAGCTAGTGGTGCGAGATGGGACTCACCCGGTGAGGGGGGATCCCTTTTAGCGAGTTGATCGTCTCGTACCCAGTTTGAGAGGGGTTCAGGGAGCTAGAGATGTATTACTACATGAGTTGAGATGATCCAGTGCAGCATGTCCAGTGGTTCGAGGATGCCTTTTCAAGCCGGCAGATGTCAGATGCTTTCAAGTGCGGACTTTTCATCATCACCCTAAAGGAGAAGGCTATGAACATTGCTCATCACTGAAGTGTGCACTAATTGAGCTTTTGCTAACTTGCTCATCACCAACTCATTGTTACTTGAAGAAGTCTGTAATGGAGAATAATATATGTTTAATGGAGGAGTGTCAAAATTAGATGATCACCCTCTTGAGAAATTTAGAGGCCTCTTACATCCCTAAACCCGTCCTCAGCTGCCAAATCTTCTTATGTGCATCACAAATCTTGTTCTGCCCATTAAGACAACATGCATAGAATTCACTGATGGAGATGAGTTGTTTGACAGTGCTAACTCCAAATACCCGACTCTTCTTGGAGGAGATCCCTATGTAAAACACCACAATCCCACCCTAACGGGGAGTAGGAAGTGTTTCTCGGGGGGATTCTCCCCAACAATTTCTAATAAGTTCTGATGAGAGAGATGACCCCCAATTATATCAGTCCACATGCAAATCAAATTTGGAAAAATATAAATAGACTCTTAGGAGAACCTTTGAAGAGATCCTTTTTTGGTGGCATATTCTTCTTCCGGTTTACTTTGGTTGGTAACCAGTGCCCTCCAAGGTGCCCAGCTCAGCACTTACTTGGGAGGGGAAGTTCTCCTAGATCCTCCGGGTGAGTGGTCGCACCACTCCACTGCAGCTCAGGATCTATCCCTAAGTTCATAGTCTTTGGCCAAGAGTTCCAGCTAAGGATTAGTAAGAGCAGGCTACCCCTTTGGATCCGAACTCTTCTTGGTACCGGGTTCGGATTCCAACAATCGGGGCTTTCCTCCGCCAGCACAACCGCCTAGCTCTATATTAAATTAGAGCATGTTGCTGCTTGGATTAGCCACATGCAACTGCAAGCCACGTACTGTGGGGAATGCTTGACGCCGGTGGCACACGACTTGTCGCACCATGCAATCATGTAGTGTGACCGATGCATGACCACCACACGACAGCATCTTGCGCTACCACGGCTTCATACGACAATGTTGTTGCCCATGGATGCGACACATGATGCCCCTAGTGCCACGTTTCACCTCTGAAGAGCTGAGTGAATTGAGATATGATTGAGTATCTTTGGACTTTTCAGGAGTTCTAGATCCCAAATTCAGGAGTTCAAATCAATTTTTTTTTATGAAATCAAAAGCGAGTGAGGTAGAGATGAGCGAGAAAGTTTTAGAATGTTAAAAAAAATTTGGGAAAGCTCCGGGGAAGATTTGAGGGGAATTCAGCTTTAGCTAGTGCTGAAGTGATGCATAAGTACTGTTTCTTTAAGTAAAGCCCATTTTTTAAAAAATGCTGAAATAATATCAGAAGCTTATTCAAGCACTAAAATCAAGCTTGGTAGAAGATAATAAAATGTTTATATCTTACGCTAGCTTTTATATTGCGACATCCAAAATAGATTTTATAATTCGTTAGGTGTAATAATGGATCGAGTCGCATGCGTTCAAGCGATTTTGAGACCTTCCGTTTTAGAATGCATGCTTACTAATTTTATGAATATATTTTGAAAGTTACCATGCAAAATATTAAGAAAATGGAGGATATCAGGTATGTGGACTTACCCGATAACATTATAAGCAGATCAACCATAAGAAGGGTCTTTGGAGATTAGACTTATCCGATCCACTCAGTTTTGGATAAAATTAACTACAATAATTTGAAATGCGGTGATAAGACGAGCACAATATTATGAAAAATGGAAAACATTATTGTGTGATGATGTGCACTATTATGTTAGCTCAACATTTGACAGTTTTACCCGAAGCCCTAATATTTCGAGGGGGAACATTTCGGGAATAGAGCTCCTTCTATCTAGTTTAACCACCAACAATCCGAGGGCGGTTAACCCTATCAAGTAGGAAATATATCATGAGAGTGACACTTCTATCTGGCGGACTCATTCTTCGCAAGATGGTTGGTCCAATATCATATATACGGGCAGTGAGCTCTCAAGTTCGGTCCACCGACGTACCTTAAGTGCTAAATAATAAATGTGCAATTTTTGACAAAAAGAAATTATATTTTGAAAAAAATAAAAAATATATGCCGATGAGTTTATCTAGGTTACTGCTTTCATTGCATTCATTACTTGTAAATTATGTGTTACACCCACTTTGATATATAATTCTTTCTAGGTGGGAAGATGCTCATCAACCTACTAAATATTTTAGGTACCGACGAAAATATGCACACTAAAGAGTAGCAAGAAAGACTAATATGTACTATATAAATTATGTCAAATATAAGAAAAGTGTAATATATGGCTATATAATTGTAAAGTTTGAAATATAAATAAAATATATTCATTTCTTGCTCTTGACCTTTGTAACTACAAAAGATCCTAAATCACATTTACTTTTTCCGCCTGATGACCTCAAGCTTATCGGGCTAGAGTGTGACAGAATGGTATCAAAGTGAGCGTATAAATAAAAGAGCAGAAATGTAACACCTCCCCCTCAACGACCAAATAATATGGGTCCGATCGGGGCCGCACAATATATAGACGTCATAACTTTGACATTATAAAAAGTTATAAAAAAGCTACCCATCTCAAAACTTAGCATATAATAGCGGAACCATACAAACACAGACTAGAAGTTGTAAACTAACACACAAGTGTCCAAATGACCTTATAGCCTTACATCACAACAATATCCCAAAGTTCAATTCAATACAACAACCAACATAGTAACAAGCCCCAGGCTACCTCAACATACAAGACGAAAACAAAGTAAGGAAAATATAGCAGACAACCAAGCAGGAGGAGGAACTCTACATGAGGATGAGGACTTTTTGGCCGGCGAGCTGGCTCTAGCTTGTAATTCTTGTTCTGTACAAATTTGATCTAACGTGGGTCAACTAAAGATGACCTCAACTGTGTAACAAACACCCCTCCTCTCGACTGTCCCTAGAGGTTCCAGATGTACTCCATCAACCTGCAGGTCAGCACTTCGTATGCATATGTAATAAAGCATGAAAGTAACGTAGAAACATCGCAACAATAGTGTAACACCCCAAATCCCAATTTGGAGTTCAGGATGGGTGACACGGCCTGGGACACGGGCGTGTCCCAGGGCGTGTCCAACTCTGTGTACTCGAGTGAGTCTCGAGTGGGCCTCGAGTGTGTCTCGAGTGAGGCACACAGCCTGGGACACGGGCGTGTCCTTCACTGTGTTGCCGCCACGGCATGGGACACGGGCGTGTCCCAGGGCGTGTCCTTCTTGGGTTGGTAGTCGAGCTGTGTCGAGTGAGGAATACGTCCTGGAGCCCAGGCGTGTTCTGGATGACACGGGCGTGCCAATGATGACACGGGCGTGTTGGGAGCCCGTGTCCCTTTCGGGATTGTTGGTCCTGTGTCGATTGAGGGACACGCCCCTCAACACGGGCGTTTACTGGTTGACACGGGTGTGTCAGGTGCTTGACACGGGCGTGTCTAAGCCCGTGTCCTGGTCTTGTTTTAGTCGGTTGTGTGCCGCTTAAGGGACATGGCCTGTGACACGGGCGTGTCACAAGCCGTGTCAGCCCTGAAAAGAATACAAAAGCATAATGAAAGGAGTGAGAGATAAAGCAGTCGCGGTGAGAGATAAACTCACATTTTAAGGCCGAGGAGTGAATCGTGGCCGTTCATTTCCTTATATTTGGATCACGTGGTCCAAGTTCCTTCCTGTTGTTATAAGGCCGAGGAGTGAGAGATAAACTCACATTTTATGTTGGCCATTCTCTTTCTAAAGAGAAGAGAGAGAGGAGAGCAAGGAAGGAAGAAGGGGAAGGTTTCTGACTGCCGATGGAGCTTCAGCGGTTCGAATCGAGAGCCGAGTTTAGCGTTGTGGAGGCAAAGCAGTCGCGGTGATTACTATCCAGCTAGTTTCTCCATGGCTCCAAAGCGATCGTCAAAGGTAATGATCTCCTTCTTGGACAAGTGAAGTCCTACTTTATGCATGTACATGGAATCCTCCACCAAGAGGTGGAAAGAGTAAGCGATTCCAGCGGGTTGATAGTTGATATCCTCGGTTGAGTCTGCATCTAGATCCAGAAATAAGTAGTACGGAATATACATACTGTGTGAAGCCCATCCAAACGGTTAGTCTGGATTGGTGATGTTTATATTACGAACCGGAGAAGACTCCGTGTATGTAACGAGTAGGTTGCGGTGTTTGTGAGTTGCTTGTGTTGTGTGCTCTGCATGAGCTGAATGCGATGTGGTCGTGAGACTCATTCGTTGTGATTATGGAGCCTTTGTGGATTTGGGATTGTACGCTCTGCATGAGTTATGAGCTGAACCGAGAAGCGGTGCTATGTTTTGAGAGATCGATTGGTAGCAATGCAGAGGGAGGTTTCCCCGGCTTGTTACACTACTATGGTAGGTCGATCTAGTGGTATTATGTACCTGCGTTGTGAGCGGTTGATTGGTGGCAATGTAGAGGGGGGTTTCCCCGGCTTGTTACACTACAGGTGTAGGTTGATCTATAATGCTCATTGGTTGCCGTGAGGTGAATGCCTCTGAGTGGGATGGGCGAGGATGTCTCCAACATCCATGTTGTAGTAGACTAGTGCCCGACCAACAAGCTAAAAACTCTAATCGGTGCTGGGACCTGGAATGATTCGGTACACCGTAAGCGTGCCCTGAGTGCACGGAGCATCTGACACGAAGGCCGACGTTTGTGATGTTGTTGTGCCTGAGTGCACTTATTTTGATATATATATTGTGATTTCAATGCATGCAGGTAAGGAACCACTGCCTCGGGTAAGGGGTGGTGTCGTTATAATTGGTTAGCTGAATGCTAACCGTTGCTTTGTTTATCACCCTTAGGGTGGACGTCCATATGCAGGTGTTGCAGGCTAAATTGGATGGAGCGGGCTGAAGCCCTTGCTGCTTCTGCTTGTAGGCCCTTGAAGGCCGTGCGAAGAATTGGATTTCATGTGTGGCCGACCTGCGTGCCGATGTATGAAACCACCTTTTGTAAAGAGAAAGATGTAAGGCCTTAAGGCCGTGAGCGTTTGTGTGTTTGTATACATTCCTGGTGTTATATATAAATGTGTCATTTATATGTTTAGTGAACATTCGTTGAATGAGTTCTTTTAAGCTTTAAACTTCCGCTAGAATTCTCTGAGTTAAGATGCGAGTAGAAAGAATTTTGGTATTCAAACGTGATTTCGCTGTCTGTCTGTGAAATATGGCATGGGGCCCCGGCCGGACCCTCTGTTATATTCCATGTGACGGATGGAGGCGTTACAAATAGTAGGTATCACGGACATCAAGCACATTTATTTATTGAGTAGTTAAATAAAATGGTCCTACCAATGCAATATGTATGCAAATGTGGTGTCACTTACGGCACCCTATAGATTGTATGATTCTAATACATCATCACACAACATCACATTACATCAATCACATGAGTACTCTCATTTCCCCAAAGGCATACAATCCCAAGTCCAAGAACTCCTACTAAGACCTCACCTTCACATGGATCACAACACCATCGTGCTTGTCCATCAACTCCACCGTTCTCGCCATTTTCCCAAATCAAGCACAACCGATGTTATGAACCCTTCTTTGACTCTACTCGCTCATGGGTTGCATCACTTGTGCTTATCCCAAAAGCACAGTCGTTCTCGTCAGTTTTTACAGAAGGAACTTGTCTTACTAGGATACCCACCACACATAATATACAACATCATGGGATAAGTCAGCCTCCACAAGACAAAGCCACGCCTTTATATAGCATTTAACATGCATATCTTTCCCCCGCCCTAAGTCACAATTCGTTGTCACAAGAAAATTAAGGGCATAATATTGTCGCCTTTACCGCTATTGGATTTCTAACAAAATCCCTAGAATGCACATCAAGCAACATCCCCAAATCGAACCATTGGTCGCGATTCAGCTTCACTCACAATCCCTAATCCACTAACAGAGAAGATTCCTAATGCAAAAATATGCCAGTGATAGACTCAATTGACCCAGTGGTTCTTCTTGAACCAAGGCGATCTGAAACCCTCTCACTAGAGAGATCTGGTTCTATAAATTTGAAAGAATACAAAAGCATAATGAAAATGCCCTGCACGCATCCCATGAATGGGAGGAGAGATGTTGTTACCTAGAAAAAGCTCTTCCTTGCCATGAAAGCTTTGAATAACACAGATGAACATGTTCTCCTTCAATCCCTCTCCACTATTCCGATCTCGGATCGACTAACATAGCCCTGAAGCTCCAATAATGGCTGAGCTAGGTCATCTCCTTCTTTCGCTCACGCTCTCGGTCATGATCATTGGAAGACAAAACTTGGGAAAAAACCTAAGGGAAAACTCCTATACCCTATTTACGGTTCACAATCACAAAATCTAGGTAATTGGATCAAGTCTCAAGAAGAATAGACGCCCAAAAAATTCCTAATTATGAAATTAGTTCACAACATTTATAAAACATCGCTTTGTCTCGAGGCGTCGAGTGAACATGAAACCCAACCAAAGAACACGATGACAGTTGGTGAACACAACACCCAGTTGGTTAACCCCCAGCATTGAGTGAACACGCCACCGGTGTCGAGTGAACACAAAGCCAACATCGTGTGAATATGACACCTTTGGATTTCACGCACTATTTTTTCCTGTATCGTTTGGCTAAGAAAAAAGGGACCTACTACACTCAGCCTAACACTCCCAGACTCTAGGTAGAACTATTTTTTTGGTGTTACAACTCCACCCCTTAAAATAATTTTGCCTCGAAATTAAAGAAAAAGCTACTAAACAAAAAATGCACCTTAAGCAAACAGCTCCGGGAAGTCTTCTCGTATCATTTATTTACGCTCCCAAGAGAACTCATCCCTCCCACAATTGTCCCAACATAATTTCATGAACTGGACTTCTTTGATCCGCAAATGCCAGCTTTCTGAATCCTCCTTGAAAACCGGACAAACCATCGTCCTCAAATCTTCCGTCACCGTCTCTTCGGATAACTCGACCAAATCAATAGGCTCTACAAAAGCCTTTCTCAGCACCAAGAAGTGAAAAACATCGTGTAATCCACTCAGTTCTCCGCGCAATGCCAATCGATAAGCCACTTTGCCTATGCACTCTGTAACCTCGAATGGACCCAAAAACCTTGGACTCAACTTCTTGAGTCGCCAGATTTTTGAAACACCTTTGAATGACTTGATCTTCAAGTAGGCCACGCCGCCCACTACAAACTCCATATTCCGGTGGCACGCGTTGAAATACTTTGCTTGCCAATCTTGAAAACCCTTCATGTGCTCTTAGATCGTCTGCACTAACTCACAAGCATCCGCCACTACTTCTTTGCCTAAAAGCTGGGTGTCTCCAACCTATATCCAAGACATCGGTGTTCGACACTGCTTGCTATACAGTGCTTCATACAGAGCCATCTAAATACTCGCTTGGAATCTATTGTTGTAGGTAAACTCCACCATAAAAAGTGAATCTTCCCTTCTCTTACCAAAATCAAGAGCATGCATCCTAAACATATCTTCCAACATACGATTTTCCTCTCTGTTTGACCATCCGTCTACGGATGGAACGCGGTACTAAATTTAAGCTTGGTACCTAAGATCTTTTGGACTAACTTCCAGTCCTTGGATGTGAACCACCCATGCTGATCACTAACAATACTCTTTGGAATCCCATGCACCCGCACTTTGTCTGAACATAGAGTTCCACTATCTTCTCCATGTTATCATACTTCGATTGGATTGAAGTAAGTCACCTTGGTTAGGCGATCTACTATCACCCAAATAACATCATTCCCTTGCAACGATCGAGGTAAATCATGCACAAAATCCAAGGAGATGTCGTCAAACTTCCACTTGGAAATAGGAAGGGGTTTTAAGAACCCGCCTAACCTCTAGCACTCAGCCTTCACCAAGGCACAAGTATGACATACACTCACTTAAAAAGCTACATCTTGCTTCTTCCCAGACCACCAAAAAGATTTTTTCAAATCCATGTACATCTTCGTACTACCTGGATGGATGAAGTATTTCGTAATATGTGCCACGAACATCAACTCCTCATAGAGCTTGTCAAACCGCGGTACAATCACCCTTCCATTCTTCTTTAAGATCCCTCTGACTTTCTTCATAACACATCTTTAGCCTTACTGAGCTTCCATCACTAATGGTTGGAACTCAACATCTACATTGGTTGCCTTCCAAATACAATTAGACAAGTCTCACTACAACTCTATCCAATTCAATCGAGCCACACTAGACTCACCTCTAGCCACACAGATGATTCTTTGAGACTCAATGTCTCGCACAAACCATGTATCATGCATTTCAATCCAGTTCCCTTACACAGGATATTTCCTAATCAAAGAATCAGCCATAATATTATCCTTACCGAATGTGTACTGAATTGTTATGCTATTGTTCCCAAGGAAATTGACCCACATATGCTACCGAAGATTCAAATATTTCTTATCCAAGAGATACATCGGGCTTTTATGGTCCATGAAGATCTCCATCCTAGTGCCATAAACATAATGTCTCCATAACTTCAAAGAAAGAATTTCTGCCGCCAGTTTCATGTCTTGGACATGGTAACTCACAAGGCTTTAGCTGTTTGGACCTATAAACTATCACATTACCATGTTGTACTAACATGTAGCCCAACCCATACCATAATGCATTACTGAAAATTTGAAATCCCACAGTCCCACTAAGAAGACTATGGATCAGAGCTGACATTAAACTTCCTTCAATGTCTCGAATGTTTGGGCATACTCTGGCTTCCATATAAACTATTGGGTATTATATCCACAGTAACTTAGATTTATGTGAATTCACCCTTGAACTAAGATGAATTAAGTATGTATTTGATGCTATTCTTTAGTTGAGTGCTTCCAGGTCATTATTTCTAAGTGTAGACCAATGTCAGTTTAAAATAAGTCACTAAACACATTACCATGCAATGTAATCTCTCATTATGTGATCCATGGTGTAGACTCATGTGTAACCTCTCTATTGGGATGCAATTCATTTTCAAGTACTAGAGCAATAGAAGAAAGGAAGAGTTGTTTGTTCTCAATAAAGAAGAAAATAAAATTTTCTGAAATATCTCTAAGTCCATTTCTTGAGAAATGAAATGTGTTTCTCGAGAAGTCTAAGTATATTTCTTGAGAAAGCAAAGCTGTTCTCGAGAAACCTTAAGACTTCTCGAAAAATTCTCAAAAACTATCTAAGTCCTTTTCCTCGAGGAAGACCCTGAAGATTTCTCGAAAAGTCAAAATCATTTCTCGAGAAGTTAAGTATTTTTCTCGAGAAATCAAATCTTTCTCGAGAAATCAGTTCTTCAGTTCAAAATTTGTGTTAAGTATTTTTATCGAGAAGACTACGCCATTTATCAAGAAAGCAAATCATTTCTCGAGAAATCATATCCTTCTCGAGAAATAAGTACTTCAGTTCAAAGAATTTGGGTTAAGTGAAATTTCTCGAGAAAGCTATGTCATTTCTCAAGAAAGCACATCCTTCTTGAGAAATGACAAGTCTTCTCGAGAAATGAAGTTGCATAATTTTTTTCCAAACAACTGACGGATTTCAATATAATCTAAGTTCTTCATGATTGGTCCACGTGGATCATTCCTTATTGATTTTAGAACGTTAGACAATATTCTATATAAAGTCTTTTCATAGGAATCGCTAACCCTAATTTAACAGCAATCTGAATTGCACTGAAATTTCAAATTGGGAAAATCTGCCGTCATCATCGTTACTCATTTTTGCTCCTCTCTCGATCCAGCAATTCAGGAAAAAAGATTCGACAGATCACAGATTCAAGATTCTTCAAACATCAACTTGATCGTGTCAGATCCTAAGTTTTTCAGACCGAGTGTTCACAGGTTTTCTTCCTCAACATCTTCTCAGAGATTTTCAATTTTCAAGAAGAAAGAACCTTGAAGATTTCAGATCAAGTTTGTAGGAGTGTATTATCTCCGAGTTGTAGGAGCGTTGCTCCGAGGTGTAGGATTGTTGCAATCCGAGATATAGTGAAGTAGACTAGGCTAGCTATGGTGCTAGTTAGGCTAGGCGGAGAGTGGACGTACCTAAGATTGGGGAACCACTATAAATTCCTTATGTCATCTTGATTGTGCTTGATTATTTTTGTGTTGTTACCTCTCAAGTTTTTATTCCACAAAAGACGCAGATCTCACCTATTTACCCCTCTAGATGATTTAGGTATGCAATTAGATACTTTCAGTTGGTATCAGAGGGAGGTTTTTCACAAAAGGTTTACACCTTAAATAGATCTTCATCTATTTGTCGAAGAGATTATCAAGCATGAAAAGATCCAAGGATTTTGCAAAGCTTCCGGTGTGCACGAAGGCTAACTTTCCCATGTGGAAAGAGAGAGTAAGATTTTTCATGGAAGCTGTTTATCCCCGCATCTTCTTGATAGTGGAAGAATGTCCATATGTTTCCATGATTTCTTCCACTATCGATCCAACCAGAAAAGTGCCAAAGAAATAGATGAATCTTGACAAATATGAGATTTCCCTTGTATCTCTAGACAAGAAAGCCAAAAATATCATCGCAATTGCAGTCGATGATTCAATGTTGCAGAACCTAATACATTGCCAATATGCCAAGGAAATGTGGCATTCTCTAATTATTTTGATGGAAGGCACCGAAGAAGTAAGGGATGACAGAAGATCCCTTCTGAACAAAAAGTAAGAGGCTTTCAAGCAAGGCCCTAAGGACACAATAACTAATACATATGAAAACTTCTTCAAGATCGTCTACGGCCTGAAGAAGTACGATCGGGTTTTCACAAATGGAGAGATTAACAAGTTCTTAAGATCCTTGACTAAGGAATGGAATAACAAGATTTGTGTTATCAGGGAGTTTGGGAGACTGGCTGACACTAACCCCCCAGAACCTCTTGGAGAAGCTTATGTCCTATGAGCTTCAAATCAACTCTAGAAAAGCTGAAGAAGAGGGCAGCAGATCTTCATCAAAGGAGAAGTCTGTTGCATTTAAGGCAGATAGCTCAAGAAAGGCTTAAGTTGCATCTCTTGCTCCCACTCAGGAAGAAAGTGAAGAAGAAGACTCAGAGCTAAGCTCCTCAGGGTCAGAGTTATCTGATGGAGAGTTCTCTCTTCTCTCCAAATAGTTCAAGAAGTTTCACAGTAAGAAGAAATAGATGAGAGGCAAAGAATCCTCTTATAGAAGATCAAGTCACGATGGTGATCAACAAAACAAACATCACACAAATAACAGGTATATGTCCAAACAGAACAAACATATTCCTACTGACATTGTGTGTTATTGCTGTAATAAGCCAGGTCACGTGATCTCTCACTACCATCATAAGAAGAAGGAGGGTAGAAGAAGAGAAGAACACAAGTCCTCCCACAAAAAAAAGAAGGAGAAGAGCTTTATGACAAAGAAGCAGAAGACCTTCAGTGATACTGACTCATCTGAGTCAAGTGAGAATGAAGAAGCCTACTTCGAGCTCATGGCTCACTCCGATGAAGAAGAAGCTGACCCCCCCTCCCCCAATTTCATGGGGAGGTGAAATTTCACACCATTCTCTCAGAGTCTGTTGCTCAAGACGATGTTCATGAGGTCTGTTCCTCTAATGATGAATCAGAACTCATGGCTCAGTATAAAGAGCTAATTAAGGCCAATGATCAGTGTAGAAAAGTTGTTAGAACTCAGGCCATGGAGATCAAATCCCTTTAGGCTGAGGAGATCACTCTGAGGGAGGAAGTTGCAAGAATGAACTCACTCAGAGAGGAACTCCACGCCTTGGCCGATGATAACAACAGTTCACACGAGCTCCTTAACCAAAAGGAGAAAATCATCTAGAAGCTGGAAGGGCAACTTGTAACTAAAAAAAACTTGTTGAAAGTTTCTCCAAGCCCAAGATAATCCTTCCATTTGTTGCTAAATTCTCTACTCAAGCTAAAGGAGCCGGCTTAGGTTATGTGGTTGCTCCTAGTAAATCTTCCAGGAGGGCCAAGGATAAAAATAAAATAAGGCTGCAACAAAAGCAACTGCCGAAGAGAAAGGGAAGGGCCCAATCAGTCAGACCATGTTTAAGAAGGTTATTTTTCCTTCTAACAAATGAATTTGAGAGCTCTTGTGGTCACTTGACAAGACCAATTTAGGTTGAACCTGTCAAGGACTATAAGGGGTGGACTCATCCCCGAAACTTCGGTGCAAGTGTCTTCAAGACACCTTATGAAGAGATCACTCTACAGAGCTATGACCCCTATGTTCATGGCCATAATAATAAGAAGGAACCAAAAGACAAAATTGGTGTGCCTAAGGCTAAAAAGATGGGGAGCTCCTATATATGTTGCAAACAGGAGGTCTCCACCTCTAAGAATGCTGCCCTTGCTAGACCTCACGTTCAAAGGGTAAAGTAGGAGTACAAAAGGAGGTACAACAGATTTGACTGTTGGTGCTGCAGCAAAATTGGTCACTTTGGCGCAGATTGTTGGTACAACCCTATTAATTTTATAACCCCACGAGTTAGCTATGCGAGACCGACATTTCATAAGGTTAATGTTCCTAGGGGGAGTATGCTAACCAGGAACTAAGGACCCAAATACGTTTGGGTTCCTAAGGTAAACTGATCTATCTTTGCAGGTATGTCCAAAGGCAAACAAAACACCTATCTGGTATTTGGACAGTGGATGCTCTCGGCATATGACTGGGACAAAAATCCTACTTCAAAATTATACTCCAGTCAAAGACGGTCCAAAGGTTATCTTTGGTGGTTCTGACCGGGGAATTACAAAAGGCTACGGTATGATTTCTAATGGTATAGTCTCATTCACTGATGCGGCTTATGTGAAAGGATTAGAACATAATCTGATTAGCATAATTCAATTATGTGATAAAGGCTTTAATGTTACTTTATCTAAGGATCAGTGCCTGATAAAATCGGCCTCTACTATGGAGACGGTATTAACAGGCACTAGGAGTAGAAATATGTTTTGTCTTAATTTTCTATGTTTAGACACTTCTACACCTATGTGTTTTGTTGCAAAAGATAGTACATCTCTTTGTGATCAATGGCACAAGAGACTAGCACATATTAATTTCAAAATTATTAATATGGTATTTTCTCAAGACCTAGTACGCGACACACCAACTATTAAGTGCATCAAAGAGAGTCCATGTCACGCATGCCAAATGGGCAAGCACACAAAGGTTACCTTTAAGGGTATTGCTGATAAAGATTCCTCAAGGTGCTTGTATTTACTATATATGGACTTATTCGGTCCAATGCAAGTTCGTAGCTTAGGAGGTAAGTCATATATGCTGGTAATTGTTGATGATCACTCATGTTTTACTTGGGTGTTCTTTCTGAAACGAAAGTCAGATACCTTTGATGTGTTCACGAATTTTGTCAGAAAAATTCAGAACGAATTAAACTGTTTAATGGTCAGAATCAGAAGTGTCCATGGAACGGAATTTGAATCTGGTGCCATGACAGAATTCTGTGGAAGTCTAGGTATCTTTAATGAGTTTTCCTCCCCACGTACTCCATAACAAAATGGAGTTGCAAAGAGAAGGAATAGAACACTCATTGAAGCTTGTACTACAATGTTGACTGACTCCTCTCTACCAGAGTACTTCTAGGTTGAGTCCGTCAATACAGCTTGTCACGTGCAAAACAAAGGGTTGATCAACGAGAATCATCGTAAGACTCTCTTTGAGCAACTGAAAGGTAGGAGACTGACTGTGTCCTACTTCAGGATCTTTGAAAGCAAATACTATGTACTTAATAATGAGAAATATCATCGTACAAAGTTTGAAGAAAAATGTTTTGAAGGTATTTTTATAGGTTATAGTAGCCATAGTAAGTCTTATAGAATTTTTAATAAGAAAACTCTAGTGGTAGAAGAGTCGATTAAAATTGTATTTTATGAGACGAGCATGCTACATAGTAGCTTTTCCAGTATTTTTGTTGAAGATGCAGGTTCAAGGCTGAAAAATTTAAGCTTGGATGAGATAGTTGAAGAAAATTCTCAAAAGTTCATCAAGATCACTCCTCTAACCTCTATTAGAGAAGATGATCACCAGGATGAAGAAGTTATCCAAGTTGAAGAAGAAACTCCAGAAATAGTAGAAGCTCCCGATGCAAGGACCCTAGAGCTCAGACACTTGAGGGATCATCCAGTTGATCAAATCATAGGAGATCATCGTGATGGTGTAAGAACTCGAAGATGTAGTACTAATGAAAATATGCATTTGAGTTTTCTCTCGCAGGTTGAACCAAAGAAATTTGAAGAAGCAAATAAAGACGCATCTTGGATAATTGCAATGGAAGAAGAACTCAATCAGTTCAAGCGATGCCAAGTCTGGAAGCTTGTACCAAGTTCCAAAGAAAAAAATATAATTGGAACAAAGTGGGTCTACAGGAACAAGATGGATGAAGATGGAACCATCATCAAAAATAAAGCCAGACTCGTAGTTAAAGGATATAGACAGGACGAAGGAATCAATTTTGATCAGACATATGCTCCAGTAGCAAGGCTCAAAGCCATAAGGTTGTTCCTCGCATATGGTGCTCTCAAGGGCTTCATTGTCTATCAAATGGACGTGAAGTCAGCCTTCCTCAATGGTAAAACAAGGGAAGAAGTATATATGGAACAATCCCTAGGTTTTGTTGATCCTAACCATCCTGAGTATGTTTACTTATTATTTAAAGCTTTATATTGTTTAAAACAAGCTCTATGGGCTTGATATGAAACACTGTCTAACTTTCTTCTTGAGAACAAGTTCACAAGGGGAAAGATAGATAAGAGATTATTTCTTAGGGAAGTAAAAGGAAAGATTTTGCTAGTGTAAATCTATGTCGATGACATTATCATGGGCTCTACTGATGACAACCTTTGCAAGAAGTTTTCCAAACTTATGCAAGAGAAGTTTGAAATGAGCAGTATGAGTGAGCTGAAGTATTTCTTAGGACTTTAGGTGAAGCAATCTAAATATGGAATTTTCATCTCTCAGACGAAGTTCACCAAGGAGTTGCTAAAGAAATTCAGAATGGAGAATGCAACCTTTATGAGGACTCCAATGGGTTCAACTATGTCTCTGGATAAGGATGAGAAAGGGAAGCCTTTTAATGAAACCAAGTACAGAAGCATAATTGGATCCTTGCTCTATCTTACTGCTAGCAGGTCTGACATAATATTTTCAACATGTGTGTGTGCTAGATATCAGGTGAACTCTAAGGAATCTCACTACTTTACTGCAAAGTGGATTTTGATTTATCTTAAGGGAACACCAAATCTTGGCTTATGGTACCCAAGAATTAATGACAACGAACTAACTGGATTTTCAGATGCAGACTTTGCAGGTAGCAAAGACGACAGAAAGTGCAATTCCGGGACTTGCCAATTCCTAGAAAGAAGGCTTATATCTTGGAGTAGCAAGAAACAAAATTGTGTTGCAATCTCAACCGCCAAGTCAGAATATATTTCTGCAGGCAGTTGTTGTGCACAACTTCTCTAGATAAAGAATCAACTTGAAGACTAAAATCTGAAGTTCAAGGACATTCCAATATTCTGTGACTCCTCCAGTGTTATAGCAATTGCCAACAATCCAGTTTCTCACAGCCGGACGAAGCACATCGAATTGAGATATCACTTCATCCGTGAGCATGTGGAGAATGGGGACATCAACCTCCAGTATGTTCCAATAGATAGGCAAGTTGCAGATATCTTTATGAAGCCGCTGGACGAGGCCAAGTTCTCCTTCTTCAAGACAGAGCTTGATATGCTTAACATGGAGTCCTGAAAAGTTCACATTTGAAGTCAAGAGGAGATTATGCAATTAGCCACTCAGAAATTTCAAGAGAATTCCAATCAACAAGCATCAGATAAATTCTAACTCAGAAATGAACTTCTCGGAAGCTTAATAGATTTCTCGAGAACTATACTAATTTCTCGAGAACTATACTTGTTTATCGAGAAATATACTTAACCTCTCGAAAACTTACTGTACTTCTCGGAAATTACTGGACTTCTCGAGAAATATCGGATTTCTCGGAAAACATAATTATATTTCACGGGAAATATTGGATATCTCGAAAAATTTCATTATATTTCTTGGTAAATTCATTGGCTTCTCGAGAAATCAGCCACATGAATTTTAAAGAAGAATTCGAACCGTCATTCTCCTCAGGTACGCCTTTCTTTACTCTTCAAAATTTTCAATTTTATATAAATAGATGAGTCCATAGAATATCCAAATCCACATTTTCGAAAGACCTTTCCCGAGAAAACCCTTCAGTCCCTCCTAAGGCCTCCGTCGTTCTTCTCGCAAAACTCTGTCGATTCTTCCCGGAAACGTTTGAAATTTCTCATTCCTTTCAATCGATGGCTCCTACTGTAAACATTGGCGTCAGCAGTGAGTTCGCGTACTCCGGGATTGAAGAACTCTCCGATGATTTCTGAAAGGTCTTTCTACTTTTTGAAACCGCGGCCTGTCCTTCATCCTTGAGCATCCGTGCAAAGTCCTGATTCGAGATGTTGAAGAGTTCTTCAGAAATGCTAAGCTTAAGAGGAGTGGGAAGTTGTTGAAAAGTTCTATCAGAGATTCGAAGATCAAAATCAAACCGTCTTCTTTAACAGAATTTCTGAGATTGCCCTCCATTGAAGAGGAAGACTACTTGAAAGAACCCGACTACTCCAGGGCTCTGTCATTCTATGGTCTCTATGAATCAAATACTTCCATTCGCAGATAGAATATGAATGATGAAAGCAAACTGTTGGCCGACATTCTAGTAAAAGTCCTTCTCTGCAAAACAGGTTCACTTGGATACATATCCTCTTATTTCTTCTGCATGATGATAGCTGTGATATGTTGCATGAAATTTTAATTGGTCACATGCTTTTAATAAGATTAAGGAGAACATAAAGGAACCTAACTTAGCAAGAATTATTCCTCTTTATCTAAATCAAGTGCACCCTGAGATTTTTGACTTTTCTAATGGTGTGTCCATTCACCATCTGAAGAAAGTTACCCTCTCATCCATCCAGAGATGGGAGATCAGAATTCCAAGGCCAGGCCAAGCTCCAACAATTCCAAGGATAGTAGATGATGATGACAAGACCCCATCTCCCCTTCTTACTGATATAGTTGTCACATCTTTTCCAGCTGTCGAGGGGGAGCCTGCTCCTTCAATTCATGAAGAAGTTCAGCAGGCTAAGGTACCAGAACAGAATTTCAGTCAGATGTTCCTTCAGATCAGGTTATAAAGGAAGTTATTGCTAATGATATGGAAGTAGAAGAGGAAAGCATAGCTCAGTCTGAAGAAGAGAAGAGCACCTCTATGAATGAGGGTTGCTTAGGTATGGATGTTGACTCTTCTTCTTAATAGGGAAATCCTGTTGAAGAGATTCCATCAGATTCTTAACCCCGAGAAGAAATTGAGGGGGAGAATGAAGTTTTGCTCTCTGATGAGGATGAAATTATCCCAGAACCTGCAAAACCTCCACTCAAGAATTTAGGCTTCTCTCTACCTACTATTCTTGGTGAGGAAGTGGATATGATGACTTCTGCCAAAAGAGGCAAAAGTTCAGTTATAATTAAAGAAATACCAACTTGGACATCTCCAGTTATACCTCCTCCACCTCCTCCAGCTGAAATCATTCCTGATGATACCTGTTGGGTAAGATTGAATCTATGCAGACAAAGCAAAGAGAGTACCTTGACAAGTTTCTCAAAGAAGTGACTGAAAGAGTAACTATTTTTGAGAAAGAGATGAGCATAGGGTTTTTTGAAATTCAAAATAATACAGATGAATTCAAAAGACTGTTAAATATTGATGGCAAGGCTTTCGACCACACTATCACTAGTGTTGGTGAAGTCATGAATCAAGCAGTCACTATAGCAAACAATAAGATCCTATTGTTGAAGAAAACAGAATAACAAAACTTCAAAACTTGTGAAGAAGTTGGGAAATTTAAGGAAGATGCCATAGAGATTCTTCAGTAGAAGTCAAAAAGGGGTAGGACAAAGTGAAAGAAAATCTAGAAAGAAAAGTCAAGAGATGAAGACTCAGTAGGACAATCAACTGAAAGAGATCAATACTAATGTAGAAACACAGATCAGGGGTGTAAACATCTATACTTTTGATACCTCTGTGTGGATTCACAATCAGATCTTTCCAGACTTTCAAGTTGATCCCAATGCAGCTACATCTACTCATCTTGATCCAAATGTCTTTGATCCAAATGTCTGCAAGCCTAATTTCTCTCCTAGACCTAAATAGTATGAAGTCCCTCCTGAAACATATTATCAAGTCTGGACTTCTGATCAACTAGAGATTCCTCAAGACCTACGACCTCCTGAAATGCCAATGCTAAAGAAAAGGAAATATGGTAATGGTGCTTCTGCTCGCCGATCTATTCCAAGTGAAGGAGCTGCTAAAAGGAAAGAACAGGAATTTGCTGAAGTTTGGAGTCCAACCTCTAAGTCTCTAATTCTGGACACTCTGAAGCTAGTTGTGGATTTTCATGACAATAAGGATAATCATTACAGTCACAAAGAGTGGGAGCTATATGAGAAATCATTGACAAAAAGAAGGATTTATGATCGTGAATATGCTCACAATAATCTTAATGCTTCTCCTTGACCTCCAAAGTATTATCCCAAGCCCTTCAGTTGTCAGAAAAGGCAACGAAAGAAGAAGGAACGACAGCACCGACAATAATACCAATGATTTGAGATTATCAGTGTTGTAGAGTTTCGTGGACCAGGATACCTCTATGGACAAATTATATATATATATATATATATATATATATATATATATATATATATATATATATATATATATATATATATAATATAATTTTGAATTTTGATGATCTTATTATCTCTTATCTCTCATTGCACTCTTATCTCTCATTGCATATATTGTTTTACCTATTAGTTAATTCTTTGATTATCAATGTTTCTTGAGAAGTCTAAGTATATTTCTCGAGAAAGCAAAGCTGTTCTCGAGAAACCTTAAGACTTCTCGGAAAAGTCTCAAAAACTATCTAAGTCCCTTTTCTCAAGAAAGGCCCTGAAGATTTCTCGAGAAACCAAGTTCATTTCTCAAGAAAGGAAAGTAGTTCTCGAGAAGTTAAAATCATTTCTCGAGAAGCTAAGTATTTTTATCGAGAAGCTAAGTATTTTTCTCGAGAAATCAGTTCTTCAGTTCAAAATTTGCGTTAAGTATTTTCTTGAGAAGACCACACCATTTCTCAAGAAATCATATCCTTCTCGAGAAATAAGTACTTCAGCTCAAATAATTTGGGTTAAGTGAAATTTCTCGAGAAAGCCATGTCATTTCTCAAGAAAGCACATCCTTCTCGAGAAATGACAAGTCTTCTCGAGAAATGAAGTTGTAGAAATTTTTTTTTCAAACGTCTGACGGATTTCGATATAATCTAAGTTCTTCATGATTGTGAAAGTTCACCTAGTGTCAACTACCTTCACCTATGGGGGGGGATAGGTGACTTGCAGCGTATTTGCGGAATTAAAAGTGTACCTGCAGAATCAAAACAAAACACACAGCACAGAGAATAACACAGGCAATTTATAGTGGTTCCCCGATTTGGGTACGTCCACTTTCCCCCTTCGACCTATCTCCCAATCCAGGGACGACTCGATCACTTCACCAACAGGATTGAAATCCAATCCTTGCACTATCGGAAGGAACCCTTCCACACGTAGGAGTCAACACTCCCACAACACGGGTTGCACCCAACCCTACAACTAGGAACCAAATGTTCCTTTACAATGAAAATGAAATCAGAGTGTATAAGAAATACAAACAACTTGAAGATCTAGGTGTCCCTTTTCGTTAGACTACTTGTTCTTGTAGGCAACGAAAAGTCCACAACCCTAGATCTTTCTTGGAGAGAATCTCCCCGAGACCGGCGGCGATGACGAGCGGCGGCAAGGCTCTCGGTGTTGGCGGCGGCAACTGAAGACAGCACCAAAGCACTGGAGATTCAATCTTCTTAGCGAAGTCGGCAAGGTCTTACAACGGTCACACTAGGATCGATCGTCTCGATCGATTCGGACGGGGATGGATTTCCCTATCTCAAATCAAGAGACAAAAGATCTCTGGTTAGACACATGAGACGCTATGCAAGACTTGGCTTCTATCACCGTGGATCTGGAGAAGATAGAGATCAGCAATGGTGATCACTGTACGAGCGGCGGCGACGGAGAAGGTTCGCGAGTTTAGGGTTTGACGGCCGCTTGCTTTCGTATTCTGTATTCGTTTTTTACTGTACGCCAATACTTGTGTATTTATACACTAGGTCATAAAGATGACCGTTGAGGGCCCCACCAAAGCAAAGACCGAAGTCCGGTTCGAAATACCGCTTGAAACCTGGACCGGTCCAGGAAATGTCGGAAATTTGCCCAAGTCAAATTCGGCGAGAATCGAATGTGATTCTCGACGAATCGGCGAGAATCACTTACGATTCTCGCCGAATTCTACTTGACGAATTCTGGCATCACAGGTTATACAGACCGGGGGGGGAATCGGCGGGAATCACATTAGATTCTCGCCGAATCGTCGAGAATGCAAAGACATTCTCGACGAATCTCGACGATTCTGCCTTAGAGAATTTTCTGGCGGCGTTGAGTCAGCTGGCCTCAACCGGCGAGAATCATCTAGTGATTCTCGACGACTCGTCGAGAATCACAAGTGATTCTCGACAAATCGGCGAGAATCACTTAGTGATTCTCGACGATTTACACTTGGACGATTTCTCCTCTTTCAACCCGAGAGCTGGTCTTTGGCCCATCCTTGCTCCTTGTCTGCTCTTGCTTTATCATAGCCCTGTACTTGAAATTAAGTACACCCCAATAGAGAGAGTACACGTAGGCCAACACACTGATCTGCTCAACGAGGGATTATGTCGCGCAGACCCGTGTATATTGACCCACTGCACTCTGACATTGGTGTGTACTTAGCGTGAAATAACTGCAAGCACAACTAGAAGAAATTCATCAAATACATAGTGAATTCATCTTAGCTTGATAGGAGGCTTCCTCAAATCTAGGTGATTGTGGATACAATACCCAACAGATTGGTCCATGTGGATCATTTCTTAATGATTTCAGACCATTAGATAATGTTCTATATAAAGTCTTTTCATAGGAATCGCTAACCCTATTTTAACAGCAATCTGAATCGCACCGAAATTTCAAATCTGGAAAAGCCGTCGTCATCATCGTTCCTCATTGTCACTCCTCTCTCGATTGAGCGATTCAGTAGAAAAGATGTAACACCCCAATTTGTCGTAGGAGCGACGGGGATCGTTTTTGGCCAAGTCAGATTTTTGGTGCAGGTGACACGGGCCCCGACACGGGCGTGTCGGAGGCCGTGCCGGGCGTGTCGAGCTCGAATCGTCGAACTGGCCGTGTAGTCGACCAGTGTAGGTCGACGATGGTCGTGTGGAGGGACACGGCCTAGGACACGGGCTTGTCCCAGGCCGTGTCACTCAAGGGAATCGTCGAAGTGGTACACGGGCCGTGACACGGGCACAGACACGGGCGTGTCAGATGTGACACGGGCGTGTCCCATGCCGTGTCACCAAGCCATGTACCACTCTGACTGCAAGGTGTCGATTTATTGCACACGGGGGGCGTGACACGGGTCCCGACACGGGCGTGTCGCAGGTGACACGGGCGTGTCGGAGGCCGTGTCACATGCCGTGTGTTGGTTTTCAATCTGGATCAAGACGGCGAATGAGCTACACGGCCAGGCACACGGCCGTGTGCCAACCTCGGCCCAGATTTTATAATTTGAGGCTTAATCGTGGCCGTTCATTTCCTTGTCTTTGGATCCGACGGTGGGGGGCTGCTCCTGGATGGTTTTACCCGGGAATAGGGTTTAGAAACCCCCATTTTCTCTTGAGTGGTTCTCTTTCTAAAGCTAGAGAGAGGAGAGAGCAAGGAGGAGGAAGAAGGGCTAGATCCGGCCGCCGGAGGAGCTTCGGAGTTCCGAATCACGATCCGAGTCCAGATCCGCGGAGGTGACGGCCGTTGCGGTGCTTTCCAACCGTATAGTTTTCGATGGCGCCGCGGAAGAATGCAAGGGTAACGATTTCTCATCCTTGGGCATGTGAAGCCCTCTTTTCCTTTGCATAGGAAGCCCGCTCTCGCGAGTGAGCGAAGAGTTGGAGCGTTCCTTGGGGTAGATATGTGAAGTCCCCCTTGTGTAGAGTCCGTATGCGAAAACGGACATAGGCATTGTGTGTGAAGCCTATCCGGACAAGTAGAGCCGGATCGGTGATGTTGCATTGCATACGAACCGGGGAAGACTCCGGGTGTTTGGGTGTTTTTCGGGTTTTCTACGTGGTATATTGCATCAGGGAGCCTTGGAGATTAACTCCAAGGTGCACCCGGAAAACTGGGCAAAGGCGGGTTTTGCCAATACGGTGGCCGGGGAGCCAACGTGAACATAACTGGGTTATGTGATTGTTGTGGCGGAAACGGGACTCGGTGAGTCTTGACCTGCGCATATGGCTTAAATTGTCGTTGCGGTATGAGCACGGGTCAGGCGGAACCGTACCCGGTCTATGTCGTTCGGTAGGACCGTTGGCATGGATGAGGGTCTTCGGCGGTCTATGGCTTAAATTGCCGTGACCAAGGCCAGGAAGGCAAAATGCTCATATGGACGACCGTTCAAGAGGCGGTGGTGGATTGGGAATGTCTATGGCTTGAATTGACGTGACGTTGGCCGGTTCGCCGAGAATGTGCCCTGAGTGCACGGGGTGTGTGGCCGTGCGAGCCTACGCCTGTGTTGATGTGTGTTCACATTAATAGCATTGCCTATACTAATGAAGTGCAGGGAAAGAGCATCGCCGCCCCGATTTTGGGGGCGGGATCGTTATAATTTGGTCAGCATTGCTGACCGTTGCTATTGTTTGCCACCGGGCGGTGGTTTGTGGCTTGCAGGTGCTGCAGAGCAGAGCGGGAAATAGCGGGCTAAAGCCCTTGTTGCTGTGCCGGCCCTCGAAGGCCTAATTGCTTATGTATCTTTCCCGTTTTCATGTATGGCCGGCCTGCGTGCCGAAGTTTGGAAAACACTATTTTGTTAAGTGAACAATGTAAGGCCTTAAAGCCAGTTCTCTTTTGTGTATGATTACATTCCTGAGTTGGTAGTGGACATTCATGCTTTGTAGCAGGGTTCTTATTTTCTTTTGCAACTTAATAATTTGCTTCCGCTAGGTGTTGTGTAGGACGACATGATTGGTTGAATGGTTTCAACGCGTAACCAACCGGTCTGTCCGTAGTATATGGCGTCGGGCCCCGGCCGGACCTACTGCTATATGCTATGCGATGGATAGGGGTGTTACAAATTGGTATCAGACTACTGGTTTCGGTCAAGCTTAAATGAATTCGTGGACGAATTGACTTTAAGGGGTGGTGAGCACATGCGTGTGTCATCGTTATAACATGAAAAGAACCCATGAATGTCCACTTAGGAATGAAAATATACATGTTTGAGGAACCTGCGTGTTCCTATAATTGCGGTTTGCAGTAATTTTTGGGTCGCTTATCGGTGTTTTGCACGATTATAGGTGACCAGAAGTGGTGCTGGGCCGTCTGAACGACCAGGTTCTGAGGCGAGCAGTGCGCCAAGCGATGCGCCTGCAACACCTCCGTCTGCCGAGACCATTAGGTTGGTGGCAGAAGAGGTCAAGGCAATGATCAATGCGCAGCCTGCAAGGCAGGTGCAGCAGCCCGCTCCTGCTATGGAGCAAGTACCGCTTCAGACGGCAGAGCAAAGGAGGGTTGAGCAAGTAGTGTTGGAGCCAGAGTTGCCTCGGAGAGCAACGGAAAGACAACTGAAGCACGTGATGGGCTTTCACCCACCTGTATTCACGGGCGCAGAAACCCCGACCCAAGCAGAGGATTGGCTCTCAAGGGTCAACAAGGTGATGACTGCGACGGAGACGGAAGAGTGGCAGAAGACCACTATAACGACGTTCCTTTTGGATGGGGACACAAGGTTATGGCGGGAAGGCCTAGAGCTACATCAGTTGCGGGGAAGGCCGTTGGCCGAAGTTTCGATGGAGGAGTTTGTGAGACTGTTCATGGCTCGATACCTCCCCTCGGCGCAGAGGATTGCGCTAGAAAGCGAATTTCAGAAGTTGGTGCAAGGGGATTGTACCGTTGATGAGTACCTCCACGAGTTTACTCGGTTGGGGAGATATGCCGGCGCTACCTTCGCAGACGAGGAGCGCAAGACGAGTCGCTTCTATGAAGGGCTAAGAGATGATTTAAGGTTGCTACTGTCGGGGACCAAGGCGCAGGGTTTCATGACCCTGGTCAATTCGGCCCGGTCCTTGGAGAAGGACATGAAGAATGTCCAAGCAAAGAAGGAATCCGGTAGCAAGAAAGCGGAGTTCAAGGCATCGACTACGTCGAAGTCGGGCTACCGCAGATTCTATAAGAAAGCTAAGACGTCGGGTCGAGCTACTTCAGGTGCCTCGGGGACAACTACCAATCGAACCCCGGGCGCTTGTTTCACGTGTGGGAAGCCGGGGCACTTTGCCCGTGATTACTGGAGTGGACACTCAAAGTCCGAAAGGAAACAAGGAGCTACCTACGAGGAGAAGGGCAAAGCGATGGAGTCGACCGCGTCCCACTATGCTCCGACTCAGCCTAGAGTCTATAACTTGGGCCAGCAGGAGGCCATCAAGCAAGCGGATGTGGTGACAGGTATGAGTTAATTTATAGCAAGTTAGCTTTAATACCGTTATCTATTGCTTGTTAGCATAATATTGTTTGTATAGGCTTTGTTGAGATTAGCGATAGTCCGGCACGGGCACTGTTCGATACGGGAGCTTCACACTCCTTCTTGTCCGAAAGCTTTATATCGCGCATCGGAGTCCCTTCTTTGATGGCGAAGGACAAGTTGGATGTGCTGCTACCGAATGGGTGCTCGATGCGTGCGTACAGGGTGTGCGCCGTAAAGGTTCACATTGGGAGCCAAGAGTTTGACTTGCTAGCGTTATTGCTGCCGCTAGTAGAGTTCGACGTGATCTTTGGAATGGATTGGCTGTCAGAGCAGAAAGCTTGGATTGACTGTGACCGGAAGGAGGTCAAGCTGGGTGTAGGGCGGGAGACTACATTCGAGGGGTTAAAAGGGGTCGAGCAGGACACTGATGTCTGCTCTTCAAGTGGTGAAGGCAGTTCGTGCTGGTGCAGAGCTGTTCTTTGCAATAGTGGGGGCTGTGGAGCCAAAGTCCCTGTTGGATAGCATCCCCGTGGTTTGCAAATACGCCGATGTGTTCCCGGATAGCCTTCCCGGAGCCCCACCGCAGCGGGAGATTGATTTCACCATCGAGCTCGTACCGGGGGCCAAACCGGTGTCACGTGCTTCGTATAGGTTGGCGCCTAAGGAGATGGCAGAGTTGAAAGTTCAGCTAGAGGAGCTGATGGAGCAAGGTTATGTGCGTCCAAGCTCGTTGCCTTGGAGCGCACCGGTCCTCTTCGTTAAGAAGAAGGACGGGAGTATGCGGCTGTGTATCGACTACCGAGAGTTGAACAAGATGACGGAGAAGAATAAGTACCCGATCCCGAGGATTGATGATCTCTTTGATCAGTTAGTCGGATCGTCGGTATACTCCAAGTTGGACTTGAAGTCGGGGTACTATCAGCTGAGGATCAGGGAGTGTGATATCCCGAAGACGGCGTTCAGTACGAGGTATGGGCATTTCGAGTTCATGGTCATGCCGTTTGGACTGACGAATGCGCCATCGGTGTTTATGGATCTGATGAACAGGACGTTCAGAGATTTCCTGGATCGCTTTGTGATCGTCTTTATTGACGATATTTTGGTATACTCGCAGTGCGAAGAAGACCACTTCAAGCATTTGCATTTGGTGTTGGAGACTTTGAGGAGGAATGAGCTTTACGCAAAGTTCTCCAAGTGCGAGTTCTGGCTACCCTCGGTAGCGTTCCTTGGTCATATAGTGAGTGGGGAAGGTATAGCGGTGGATCCGGCGAAGATTGTTGCGATACGGGAGTGTCCTGCATTATCTTCTGTCGCGGAAGTCCGTAGTTTTCTCGGGCTTGCCGGATATTACAGGCGCTTCGTAGAGAACTTCTCGCGGGTAGCGTTACCTCTCACGAAGTTGACAAGGAAGGATCAGAAATTCTTGTGGAGGCAAGAGTGCGTGCAAGCTTTTGAGGAGCTGAAGAGGCGGTTGACCACGGCGCCAGTGCTTAGTTCGCCGAGTGGGACCGAGGGCTTTGAGGTGTATAACGACGCTTCGGGTAGTGGCTTGGGCTGCGTGTTGTTGCAGCATGGAAGTGTGATCGCGTATGGATCACGTCAGCTGAAAGTGCATGAAAGAAATTATCCGGTGCACGACTTGGAGTTGGCGGCCGTTATTTTTGCACTCAAGTTGTGGAGGCACTACCTATACGGCGTAAGAGTCGATATATACACCGATCACAAGAGCCTAAAATACTTGTTGGATCAAAAGGACCTTAATATGAGGCAGAGGAGGTGGATGGAGTTCCTGGGGGACTACACCTTCAAGATACATTATGTACCCGGGAAGGGCAACGCAGTTGCGGATGCGCTGAGCCGCAGGGCTCCCGCCCGAGCCAACTGGTTGTCGGTGCATGATGAGCGGCTAGTGCGGGAGTTGGAGGAGCTTGAGATCTGTTGCGTTGACAAGCTGACGAGCGCCAAAGCAATGTTAAACTAGACAGAGGTGCAGTATGACCTGGCTGACCGGGTTCGGCAGGCATTGGAGTTAGATGACTCCATGAAGGAGCTTTTGGAGGCCGCTCTGGATGGGTCAAATTCCCAGTTCTCGGTGGATGATGGTTTGTTAAGGAAGGATCATCGGTTGTGCGTCCCGAGTGGGGGTAACCTCCGGGCGGAGTTGATGTACGAGGCTCATCATACCAAGTACTCAATCCACCCAGGGAGCACGAAGATGTATCGTGATCTCAAGAAGCTGTTTTGGTGGCCGGGGCTTAAGAAAGATGTGGCGTTGTACGTGGCTAAATGCCAAACGTGCGCCTTGGTGAAGGCGGAGTGCCAAAAGCCAGGAGTATTTCTGAAGTCCTTTCCTATACCGGAGTGGAAATTCGATGATATATCTATGGACTTTGTGCATGGGTTGCCAAGGTCGCAGAAGGGGAACGACGCCATCTGGGTGATCGTAGATCGACTAACCAAGGTGTCGCATTTCATTACGCATAGGAAGGATGATCCAGTGGAGAAATTGGCAAAGTTGTATGTCGACAATATTGTTAGGCTGCATGGTGTGCCCCGTAGCATTATGAGTGATCGCGATGGGCGGTTCACGTCAAATGATTGGAGGTTGGTGCAGCAGATGCTGGGAACAAAGTTAAAGTTCAGCACAGCTTTCCATCCGCAGACGGATGGGCAGACCGAGAGGGTCAATAGAACGATGGAGGATATGCTCCGCATGTGTGTTCTAGACTTCGGGAAGCATTGGGAAGACCACCTTTATTTGGTGGAGTTCGCGTACAACAACAGCTACCAAGCGAGTATACAAATGGCGCCCTTCGAGGCCCTGTATGGTAGGAAGTGTCGCACGCCGTTATCGTGGCTTGAAGCGGGTGAGGCAAGGTTGTACAAGAAACAGGAGGTGGAGAGTGCTACCTCATTAGTACCAATCATTCGGGAGCGCTTGTTGATCGCTCAGGACCGACAGGCGAAGTATTACAATGCCAAGCACCGGAACGTGGAGTTCGCGGTAGGCGATTGGGTATACCTGAAAGAGAAGCCGTTCAAGGGGGTTTCGCGGGTGAGACGCTTGAAGAAGCTGAGCCCAAGATATCTTGGACCTTTTGAGGTTCTGGAGAGAGTCGGCGAAGCTGCATACCGTTTGAAGCTATCGGTGGAGTTGAGTGGATTACATGATGTGTTCCACATTTCTGTGTTGCGGAAGGCGGTGCAAGAGCCGTCGCAGGTGATCGCGGTTGACCAAGTGCCGGTGGACGAAGGGTTGACGACAAGGGTCAAGCCCGTTCGTATTGAAGATGTTGAGGTCAAGAGGCTTCGTAACAAGGAGATCCGGATGGTTAAGGTCCGATGGGATAACTGCGGGCGTGAGGAGCTCTCTTGGGAACGGGAGCAGGCTATGCTCGAGGAGTACCCGGAATTATTCCGCTCAGGTACTGTTTTACGTTAAGTCCTGTTTTTCTTTATTAATTTCGTGGACGAAATTCTTTAAGGGGGGTAGAACTGTAACACCCCAATTTGTCGTAGGAGCGACGGGGATCGTTTTTGGCCAAGTCAGATTTTTGGTGCAGGTGACACGGGCCCCGACACGGGCGTGTCGGAGGCCGTGTCGGGCGTGTCGAGCTCGAATCATCGAACTGGCCGTGTAGTCGACCAGTGTAGGTCGACGATGGTCATGTGGAGGGACACGGCCTAGGACACGGGCGTGTCCCAGGCCGTGTCACTCAAGGGAATCGTCAAAGTGGTACACGGGCCGTGACACGGGCACAGACACGGGCGTGTCAGATGTGACACGGGAGTGTCCCATGCCGTGTCACCAAGCCGTGTACCACTCTGACTGCAAGGTGTCGATTTATTGCACACGGGGGGCGTGACACGGGTCCCGACACGGGCGTGTCGCAGGCGACACGGGCGTGTCGGAGGCCGTGTCACATGCCGTGTGCTGGTTTTCAATCTGGATCGAGACGGCGAATGAGCTACACGGCCAGGCACACGGCCATGTGCCAACCCGTGTTCGGCCCAGATTTTATAATTTGAGGCTTAATCGTGGCCGTTCATTTCCTTGGCTTTGGATCCGACGGTGGGGGGCTGCTCCTGGATGGTTTTACCCGGGAATAGGGTTTAGAAACCCCCATTTTCTCTTGAGTGGTTCTCTTTCTAAAGCTAGAGAGAGGAGAGAGTAAGGAGGAGGAAGAAGGGCTAGATCCGGCCGCCGGAGGAGCTTCGGAGTTCCGAATCACGATCCGAGTCCAGATCCGCAGAGGCGACGCCGTTGCGGTGCTTTCCAACCATATAGTTTTCGATGGCGCCGCGGAAGAATGCAAGGGTAACGATTTCTCATCCTTAGGCATGTGAAGCCCTCTTTTCCTTTGCATACGAAGCCCGCTCTCACGAGTGAGCGAAGAGTTGGAGCGTTCCTTGGGGTAGATATGTGAAGTCCCCCTTGTGTAGAGTCCGTATGCGAAAACGGACATAGGCATTGTGTGTGAAGCCTATCCGGACAAGTAGAGCCGGATCGGTGATGTTGCATTGCATACGAACCGGGGAAGACTCCGGGTGTTTGGGTGTTTTTCGGGTTTTCTACGTGGTAGATTGCATCAGGGAGCCTTGGAGATTAACTCCAAGGTGCACCCGGAAAACTGGGCAAAGGCGGGTTTTGCCAACACGGTGGCCGGGGAGCCAACGTGAACATAACCGGGTTATGTGATTGTTGTGGCGGAAACGGGACTCGGTGAGTCTTGACCTGCGCATATGGCTTAAATTGCCGTTGCGGTATGAGCACGGGTCAGGCGGAACCGTACCCGGTCTATGTCGTTCGGTAGGACCGTTGGCATGGATGAGGGTCTTCGGCGGTCTATGGCTTAAATTGCTGTGACCAAGGCCAGGAAGGCAAAATGCTCATATGGACGACCGTTCAAGAGGCGGTGGTGGATTGTGGAACGTCTATGCCTTGAATTGACGTGACGTTGGCCGGTTCGCCGAGAATGTGTCCTGAGTGCACGGGGTGTGTGGCCATGCGAGCCTACGCCTGTGTTGATGTGTGTTCACATTAATAGCATTGCCTATACTAATGAAGTGCAGGGAAAGAGCATCGCCGCCCCGATTTTGGGGGCGGGATCGTTATAATTTGGTCAGCATTGCTGACCGTTGCTATTGTTTGCCACCGGGCGGTGGTTTGTGACTTGCAGGTGCTGCGGTGCAGAGCGGGAAATAGCGGGCTAAAGCCCTTGTTGCTGTGCCGGCCCTCGAAGGCCTAATTGCTTATGTATCTTTCCCGTTTTCATGTATGGCCGGCCTGCGTGCCGAAGTTTGGAAAACACTATTTTGTTAAGTGAACAATGTAAGGCCTTAAGGCCAGTTCTCTTTTGTGTATGATTACATTCCTGAGTTGGTAGTGGACATTCATGCTTTGTAGCAGGGTTCTTATTTTCTTTTGCAACTTAATAATTTGCTTCCGCTAGGTGTTGTGTAGGACGACATGATTGGTTAAATGGTTTCAACGCGTAACCAACCGGTCTGTCCGTAGTATATGGCGTCGGGCCCCGGCCGGACCTACTGCTATATGCTATGCGACGGATAAGGGTGTTACAAAAGATTCGACAAATCATAAATTCAAGATTCTTCAAACATCAACTTGATCGTGTCGGATCCTAAGTTTTTCAGATCGAGTGTTCACGGGTTTTCTTCCTCAACATCTTCTCAGAGATTTTCAGTTTTTAAGAAGGAAGAACCTTGAAGATTTTAGATCTGGAAGTATACAATTTTTATTGTTGTTGTAAACATTTACTTTAACTCTTGTAGTAGATTTGTCTCCGAGATTGTAGGAAGTTTGTTCTTTCGAGTGTAGATCCCGTTTTGTGGGATCGAGTTTGAAGGAGTGTATTATCTCCGAGTTGTAGGAGCATTGCTCCGAGGTTTAGGATTGTTGCAATCCGAGATATAGTTTAGTGGCCGAGGCTAGCCGTGGTGCTAGTTAGGCGAGGTGGAGAGTGGACGTACCCAAGATTGGGGAACCACTATAAATTCCTTGTGTAACGACCCCATCCGTTAAATGACGTATAGTAGAAGGTCCGGCCGGGGCCCCACACTATATGCCACAAACAGATGGTGAGGTCACAGGATAATACCAAACCAAACACGAATCCTAACTCAGAGCATTCTAGCGGAAGCTTTAAGTTGTACTTTGAACTCTAACCAGGAATGTCCAATATATAAACCACCTTTATATATAACCACGGAATGTACACAAATACATAGAGTTTGGCCTTAAGGCCTTACAGTTCCTCTTTTCACACCGTATGGTTTACAAACCTCGGCGCGCAGGCCGGCCATACATGAGTAAAAGAAAACAAGCAAAAACATTCGCTTAGCCTTCAAGGGCTAGCCGCAGCAGCAGCAACAACAGCAGTAGGGCTTCAGCCCTTCACTTACCACTTGGCTCTCCAGCACCTGCATGGGAACAATCCACCCAACTGGTGGCAAACAATGCAACGGTCAGCATTCAGCTGACCCAATTATAACAATCCTACCCCTTTCTCGGGGCATTAGCATTCTTTCCCTGCAAAGCATGGCATCATCATATAGCAACTATGTGCGCGCAGGCACATTCAAGCCATCACAACTATCGGCCACACGGCCCGACAGTCCGTGCACTCAGGGCACATTCTCGGTGTACCGGAATACCAGGGTCAACACCACCGTCTACACGGTATTTGAGCATTCTAGTCTTTCCGACGCGCGGGCCTAAGACTCTCATTAGGCGCTCCAACAAAACCTATAACCAGGCTTCCAAGTCGGATGGACCTAACGCAGGTACGGTTCAGCCACCCCCCGTTGCTCAAGTCGCCGTGCCACCTCGAATACGGAAGTATCCATGGCTATTTATAGGCGCGGGTCGGTTTCACCTTTCCTGTTCGGCAATCTGCCTTTTCATCGAGTTGCAGCCCAACGGCTCAACCAACTCATAAAGTGGCAACGCACGGCCACAAGAGTTGCATCCAACCCTCTTCATTTCCTGGACATCATCCAGTACTTCCTGCTGCACCAAGCAATAGGTAGGCACAAGGCAACACAAGCCATAATCACGGAGCCTTCTCCGATATGCAAACAAGCATCACCAATCCAGACCATGTCCAGATGGGCTTCACACAGCATGCCTAGAGCCGTACTCCAATTCGGCCTCTAACAAGGGGGGCTTCACATATCTACCCCAAGGGACACCACAACCCACCGCACACTCGCGGGGAAGGGTTTTCCCTATGCAATGTAGAAAAGAAGGACTTCACCTGTCCAAGAAGGGAGATCGTTACCCTTGTCGATCTCTTGGGAGCCATCGCAAACTAGCCAGTGAGAAAGAACCGCAGCAGCTTTGCCTTCACAACGCCGGCTTCGGATCACGAATTGGACCACGGGAACTCCGCCGGTGGCTTGATCTCCTCCTTCTTCTTCCTCCTCTCTCTTTCTCTCTTCCTTAAGCAAATGAAGAATGAAGTCTTCATCAGCCTTCACGGATTAAATCCAGCCAGGAAATCACCTGAGCCCTTGGATCCAAAGAGAGAAATCTGAATGGCCACGATTTTCCCAAAAACTCAATTTTTGGCTGACACGGCCTGTGACACGCCCGTGTCACAGGCCGTGTACCCTTAAGCGGCACACGCGGTATTCGTACCGATTGAGATTTACCAGAACACGGGCATCGACACGCCCGTGTCAAACCTGACACGCCCGTGTCATTCCTGAGACACGCCCGTGTCACCCCTGCCTCATCGAGCTGCAAGCAGTACACGGGTAGTCACACGGCATCGGACACGCCCGTGTCCAACCTGACACGCCCGTGTTCAAGGCTTGGTTCAAGGCCGTGTAACTTTCTGACTCAAATCGCATTTTATTTGCGTGACACGCCCTGGGACATGCCCGTGTCCCAGGCCGTGTACCCCCGACACGCCCTGGGACACGCCCGTGTCCCAGGCCGTGTAACATGACCTGCAGCTCAAAACCAATTTTGAGTCTTTTTGGGGTGTTACAATCCTCCCGTCCCCTTAACAAAATTTTGTCCCGAAATTTGCACGGTAAGGAACCAAGAACCAACAATGCTATAACTTGATAACTTTGTTATCACAAAAGTACACGGTCTACAGTTTATACAAACAGCTCGGGAAATTCAGCTCGCATGGTCTGCTCTCGCTCCCATGTTAGCTCTTCATGGCCACAATTGTCCCATCAGACCTTGACCATCCCGATCACTTTGTTCCGCAACTGTTTCTCGGCTCGATCCTCGATCCGAATGGGTCTAACCCTCGTCGTTAGCCCATACTCGACCGGTACCCGATCATTCTCCACTACTTGAGCTGGATCCTTCACCGTCTTACGAAGGACTGAGATGTGAAATACATCATGTAATCCACGCAAGTCTGCTGAAAGTGCTAATCGATAAGCAGCTTCCCCAACTCGCTCCACCACCTCAAACGGACCAAGATACCTCAGACTTAACTTTTTCAAACGCCGAATCCTGGACACGCCTTTGAAGGGTTTGATCTTCAAATATACCCAATCACCCACCGCGAACTCCACGTTCCGGTGTTTGGCATTGTAGTACTTTGCTTGACGATCTTGGGCTATCAATAGCCTCTCCCGAATAGAGCGTATGAGCGAGGTAGCTTCTTTGACTTCCTTTTTCCCACTCAGCTTAGATTCGCCTGCTTCTGCCCAAGCTAACGGTGTACGGCATTTCCGACCATATAAAGCCTCAAATGGTGCCATACCAATACTCGCTTGGTAGCTATTATTATAGGCAAATTCGACAAGAAATATATAATCTTCCCATCTCTTACCAAAGTCTAGGGCGCACATGCGGAGCATATCCTCCATCGTCCTGTTGGTTCGTTCAGTCTGGCCATCCGTTTGGGGATGAAAGGCCGTACTAAACGCTAACTTTGTACCCAACATTTGATGAACTAGCCGCCAATCATTCGATGTGAACCGCTCATCACGGTCACTAACGATGCTCCGAGGAACACTGTGCAGTCGAACAACCTGCTCCACATAAAGCTTGGCCAAGGTTTCCACTGAATCGTCTCTTCTGTTTGGAAGGAAGTGCGCCACTTTCGTCAACCGGTCCACAATCACCCAGATGGAATCATGACCGCGTTGAGATCTCGGCAACCCATGCACGAAATCCATCGAAATATCATCGAACTTCCACTCCGGAATAGGTAACGACTTCAGGAAACCGCCAGGCTTCTGGCATTCTGCTTTCACCAACGCACAGGTATTGCATTCAGCCACATAAAATGCGATATCTTTCTTTAGTCCGGGCCACCAGAACAGCTTTTTCAGATCTCTGTACATCTTTGTGCTCCCTGGGTGAACTGAGTACTTTGCAAAGTGAGCTTCGTACATCAACTCTTCCCTCAATTTACCCACACTCGGGACGCACACTCGACCATTTCTTCGTAACAAACCATTATCCCAAGAGAATTGGTCATCCGGCCCATCTTTTGCATAGCGCTGGAGGCTTTCATCAAGCTCCGTTGCTCGCCGAACTCTGTCCGTAAGGTCATATTGCACCTCCGTCCAGTTCAAGCATGCATCGGTTGACGAACCCTTGTCAACACAAGATATCTCCAATGCTTCCAATTCCTTGATTAAACGCTGATCATACCTCTGCAACCAGCTTGCCCGTACCGGAGTCTTCCGACTCAAAGCATCAGCGACCACATTTCCCTTCCCGGGAGTATAGTGAATCTCGAAGGTGTAGTCCCCAAGGAACTCCATCCATCTTCGTTGTCGCATATTCAGATCCTTCTGATCCAACAAATACTTTAGGCTTTTATGATCTGTATAGATATCCACTTTAACGCCATATAGATAGTGCCGCCACAACTTGAGCGCAAAGATTACCGCCGCCAACTCCAAATCATGGACGGGGTAATTCCGCTCATGCACTTTCAACTGGCGCGAACCATAAGCAATCACTTTACCAAACTGCAGAAGAACGCAGCCTATGCCGCTCCCGGAAGCATCACTATAAATCTCATACCCATCTGTACCACATGGCGATGTCAATACAGGCGCCGTGGTCAAACGACTCTTCAAGTCTTCAAAAGCTCGCGCGCACTCTGGCGTCCAAATGAACTTTTGATCTTTTCTCGTCAGCGTGGTCAGAGGTAAAGCAATCCGTGAGAAGTTTTCCACAAACCGTCTATAGTAGCCCGCAAGTCCAAGGAAGCTCCTGACCTCGGCCACTGAAGACATCACTGGCCAATCCTGAATGGCACTTATCTTCAACGGATCCACCGCGATACCTTCTCCACTTACCACATGGCCTAAAAAGGCTACTGAAGAGAGCCAGAACTCACACTTTGAGAACTTGGCATAAAGCTTATTCCTCCGCAGGGTATGCAAGACCAACCGCAAATGGTTTGCATGATTCTCTTCCGACTGAGAGTATACTAAGATGTCATCGATAAACACAATAACGAACAAATCCAAGTACTCTCGGAACGTTCGATGCATTAGGTCCATAAATACCGAAGGCGCATTACATAGGCCAAACGGCATTACCGTGAACTCATAATGACCGTAGCGTGTTCCAAACGCCGTCTTGGGAATGTCACCTTCCCTAATCCTCAGCTGATAATATCCCGATTTCAAATCCAATTTGGAATAGACCGTTGATCCTGCCAGCTGATCAAAGAGGTCATCAATCCGTGGGATCAGATATTTGTTTTTCTCCGTCAGCATATTCAATTCGCGGTAGTCAATACATAACCGTAAGCTACCGTCTTTCTTTTTCACAAATAGAACAGGCGCGCTCCAAGGTGACATACTTGGGCATATATATCCCTGCTCCAACAACTCTTGCAATTGGACTTTCAACTCAGCCATCTCTTTTGGCGCGACGCGATATGGAGAGCGGGCCACAGGTTTCGCACCTGGCACCAACTCAATAGAGAAGTCAATCTCCCGCTGGGGTGGTAACCCAGGAAGATCTTTAGGAAACACGTCGGCAAACTCTGACACAACTAGTACTTCACCGACACTGGCCTTTGGCTCAACAGCCTGAATTAGCGTGAAGAATAACTCCGCGCCCTTCCGAACAGCATTGACGACTTGGAGTGCAGACAACAGAGTCCCGCCAACTCCTCGCATACCAGCAAACTTCGTCACAAGTCCGGTATTCTGGCCCAGTGTAATCTCCTTGGAGTTGCAATCAATAAAGGCACGCTGCTCCGAGAGCCAGTCCATACCAAAGATCACATCAAACTCCGATAACGGTAGCACAGCTGCACTCAAACCGAAATCCCGACTTCCTATTTGCACATCCACATCGCAAGCCCTATCCGCAAGCATCACACAGCCATTCGGCAATAACACCCTTGTACTATCCACCGTCACATGACTTGGTACCCCAATGCGAGCTACGAAATCCTCAGACAGAAAAGAATGCGAAGCACCTGTATCAAACAGGGCTCTCGCTAAATTGTTCCGAATCAGGACAAAGCCTGCAGCACACACATCATGCACAAGCTATACATAACCAAAAACAATAGCACATAAGCAAGTAAGCTAAATCAACTCGTACCCGTGACGACGTCACTTTGCTTAATCGCTTCCTGTTGGCCAAGCTGATAGATTCGGGGCTGTGCCTGAGACGCAGAGGAATCAACCACCGCTTTGCCCTTCTCAGCATAAGACGCACCCGTCTTCTTGTCCCCTTTGGGTTGAACAACCCGACAGTCACGAGCTATATGCCCCACCCGGCCACAGTTATAGCATGTACGAGAATCCGGCCTTGATGTCGCCCCCGACACAACGGTCGTAGTCACTTGCCCAGAGGGCTTGGACCTCTTGCCCCCTTTCTTCTGGTAAAACGATTTGCTCGGGCGAGGTGCTTGAACCTCTGGCTTTGACACAACCAAGCCCTTGTTCCCTTGCACCCGCCGCATGTCCTTCTCCAACGCACACGCAGTATCAACCAACGCCTGAAACCCTTGGTTCACTGAACTCGAAAGCAGGAATCGCAACTCATCCCGCAATCCTTCATAGAACCGATTCGTTTTCCTTTGGTCATCCGCGAAGATTGTACCCGCATACCGTCCCAACCTGGTAAACTCATGCAAGTAGATATCCACGCTATCTTCCCCTTGCTTTAACCGTTGGAACTCATTTTCCATAGCAATGCGTTGCGCCGCTGGGACATGTTTCGCCAGAAATATCCGAGAGAACTCCTCAATCGACACTTGCGTTAATTGCCTGCCTGCCAAATGGTGTACCTCAACCTCGTCCCACCACAACCGCGCCTCTCCTTCAAGCATGAAGGTGGCCAAGGTGACCTTTAGAGTTTCCTCCGCCCTGATCGCTGTCAATATCCGCTTGACACGCGATAACCAATCTTCTGCCTGCGTTGGGGATCCCAGTCCCGTAAACGTAGGAGGACTGAAGCTCATGAATTGCTTCAACTGTCAGTCAGCTGCTCGTGGATCTACAGCCTCAACCGGCTCGGGTCTTACAACAACACGAACTGGCTCGACTGCCGGCTGCGCTTGCCCGGTCGGCTGAATCATGGCAAATAGAGCCTCAGCAACTAAACGAACAGTTTCCGCAGATGGAGGAGGTGTTGGCACCTCAGCTGGTGTCGCACTCTCATCAGAGCGCTGGGGCTCAGACTGCCCAGCACCACTACGCGTCACCTATAGGTGGACAAGACACACATTAGCGAACGTATGCAAGCAAAACAACACAAAAAGGAACGCGCAGATTCCTCAAACATGATTTTGTACATTCCTTAGTGGACATTCCAGAGTTCATTAGCGTTACAGCAGGGCGCATAAACATGCGCTCGCCACCCCATAAAAGAATTCTTCCACGAATTTGATAGGGGAAGACCGAACGAAGCTGATACCAAAATGTAACGACCCCATCCGTTAAATGACGTATAGTAGAAGGTCCGGCCGGGGCCCCACACTATATGCCACAAACAGACGGTGAGGTCACAGGATAATACCAAACCAAACACGAATCCTAACTCAGAGCATTCTAGCGGAAGCTTTAAGTTGTACTTTGAACTCTAACCAGGAATGTCCAATATATAAACCACCTTTATATATAACCACGGAATGTACACAAATACATAGAGTTTGGCCTTAAGGCCTTACAGTTCCTCTTTTCACACCGTATGGTTTACAAACCTCGGCGCGCAGGCCGGCCATACATGAGTAAATGAAAACAAGCAAAAACATTCGCTTAGCCTTCAAGGGCTAGCCGCAGCAGCAGCAACAGCAGTAGGGCTTCAGCCCTTCACTTACCACTTGGCTCTCCAGCACCTGCATGGGAACAATCCACCCAACCGGTGGCAAACAATGTAACGGTCAGTATTCAGCTGACCCAATTATAACAATCCTACCCCTTTCTCGGGGCATTAGCATTCTTTCCCTGCAAAGCATGGAATCATCATATAGCAACTATGTGCGCGCAGGCACATTCAAGCCATCACAACTATCGGCCACACGGCCCGACAGTCCGTGCACTCAGGGCACATTCTCGGTGTACCGGAATACCAGGGTCAACACCACCGTCTACACGGTATTTGAGCATTCTAGTCTTTCCGACGCGCGGGCCTAAGACTCTCATTAGGCGCTCCAACAAAACCTATAACCAGGCTTCCAAGTCGGATGGACCTAACGCAGGTATGGTTCAGCCACCCCCCGTTGCTCAAGTCGCCGTGCCACCTCGAATACGGAAGTATCCATGGCTATTTATAGGCGCGGGTCGGTTTCACCTTTCCTGTTCGGCAATCTGCCTTTTCATCGAGTTGCAGCCCAACGGCTCAACCGACTCATAAAGTGGCAACGCACGGCCACAAGAGTTGCATCCAACCCTCTTCATTTCCTAGACATCATCCAGTACTTCCTGCTGCACCAAGCAATAGGTAGGCACAAGGCAACACAAGCCATAATCACGGAGCCTTCTCCGATATGCAAACAAGCATCACCAATCCAGACCATGTCCAGATGGGCTTCACACAGCATGCCTAGAGCCGTACTCCAATTCGGCCTCTAACAAGGGGGGCTTCACATATCTACCCCAAGGGACACCACAACCCACCGCACACTCGCGGGGAAGGATTTTCCCTATGCAATGTAGAAAAGAAGGACTTCACCTGTCCAAGAAGGGAGATCGTTACCCTTGTCGATCTCTTGGGAGCCATCGCAAACTAGCCAGTGAGAAAGAACCGCAGCAGCTTTGCCTTCACAACGCCGGCTTCGGATCACGAATCGGACCACGGGAACTCCGCCGGTGGCTTGATCTCCTCCTTCTTCTTCCTCCTCTCTCTTTCTCTCTTCCTTAAGCAAATGAAGAATGAAGTCTTCATCAGCCTTCACGGATTAAATCCAGCCAGGAAATCACCTGAGCCCTTGGATCCAAAGAGAGAAATCTGAATGGCCACGATTTTCCCCAAAACTCAATTTTTGGCTGACACGGCCTGTGACACGCCCGTGTCACAGGCCGTGTACCCTTAAGCGGCACACGCGGTATTCGTACCGATTGAGATTTACCAGAACACGGGCATCGACACGCCCGTGTCGAACCTGACACGCCCGTGTCATTCCTGAGACACGCCCGTGTCACCCCTGCCTCATCGAGCTGCAAGCAGTACACGGGTAGTCACACGGCATCGGACACGCCCGTGTCCAACCTGACACGCCCGTGTTCAAGGCTTGGTTCAAGGCCGTGTAACTTTCTAACTCAAATCGCATTTTATTTGCGTGACACGCCCTGGGACACGCCCGTGTCCCAGGCCGTGTACCCCCGACACGCCCTGGGACACGCCCGTGTCCCAGGCCGTGTAACATGACCTGCAGCTCAAAACCAATTTTGAGTCTTTTTGGGGTGTTACAATCCTCCCGCCCCCTTAACAAAATTTTGTCCCGAAATTTGCACGGTAAGGAACCAAGAACCAACAATGCTATAACTTGATAACTTTGTTATCACAAAAGTACACGGTCTACAGTTTATACAAACAGCTCGGGAAATTCAGCTCGCATGGTCTGCTCTCGCTCCCATGTTAGCTCTTCATGGCCACAATTGTCCCATCAGACCTTGACCATCCCGATCACTTTGTTCCGCAACTGTTTCTCGGCTCGATCCTCGATCCGAATGGGTCTAACCCTCGTCGTTAGCCCATATTCGACCGGTACCCGATCATTCTCCACTACTTGAGCTGGATCCTTCACCGTCTTACGAAGGACTGAGATGTGAAATACATCATGTAATCCACGCAAGTCTGCTGAAAGTGCTAATCGATAAGCAGCTTCCCCAACTCGCTCCACCACCTCAAACGGACCAAGATACCTCAGACTTAACTTTTTCAAATGCCGAATCCTGGACACGCCTTTGAAGGGTTTGATCTTCAAATATACCCAATCACCCACCGCGAACTCCACGTTCCGGTGTTTGGCATTGTAGTACTTTGCTTGACGATCTTGGGCTATCAATAGCCTCTCCCGAATAGAGCGTATGAACGAGGTAGCTTCTTTGACTTCCTTTTTCCCACTCAGCTTAGATTCGCCTGCTTCTGCCCAAGCTAACGGTGTACGGCATTTCCGACCATATAAAGCCTCAAATGGTGCCATACCAATACTCGCTTGGTAGCTATTATTATAGGCAAATTCGACAAGAAATATATAATCTTCCCATCTCTTACCAAAGTCTAGGGCGCACATGCGGAGCATATCCTCCATCGTCCTGTTGGTTCGTTCAGTCTGGCCATCCGTTTGGGGATGAAAGGCCGTACTAAATGCTAACTTTGTACCCAACATTTGATGAACTAGCCGCCAATCATTCGATGTGAACCGCTCATCACGGTCACTAACGATGCTCCGAGGAACACTGTGCAGTCGAACAACCTGCTCCACATAAAGCTTGGCCAAGGTTTCCACTGAATCGTCTCTTCTGTTTGGAAGGAAGTGCGCCACTTTCGTCAACCGGTCCACAATCACCCAGATGGAATCATGACCGCGTTGAGATCTCGGCAACCCATGCACGAAATCCATCGAAATATCATCGAACTTCCACTCCGGAATAGGTAACGACTTCAGGAAACCGCCAGGCTTCTGGCATTCTGCTTTCACCAACGCACAGGTATTGCATTCAGCCACATAAAATGCGATATCTTTCTTTAGTCCGGGCCACCAGAACAGCTTTTTCAGATCTCTGTACATCTTTGTGCTCCCTGGGTGAACTGAGTACTTTGCAAAGTGAGCTTCGTACATCAACTCTTCCCTCAATTTACCCACACTCGGGACGCACACTCGACCATTTCTTCGTAACAAACCGTTATCCCAAGAGAATTGGTCATCCGGCCCATCTTTTGCATAGCGCTGGAGGCTTTCATCAAGCTCCGTTGCTCGCCGAACTCTGTCCGTAAGGTCATATTGCACCTCCGTCCAGTTCAAGAATGCATCGGTTGACGAACCCTTGTCAACACAAGATATCTCCAATGCTTCCAATTCCTTGATTAAACGCTGATCATACCTCTGCAACCAGCTTGCCCGTACCGGAGTCTTCCGACTCAAAGCATCAGCGACCACATTTCCCTTCCCGGGAGTATAGTGAATCTCGAAGGTGTAGTCCCCAAGGAACTCCATCCATCTTCGTTGTCGCATATTCAGATCCTTCTGATCCAACAAATACTTTAGGCTTTTATGATCTGTATAGATATCCACTTTAACGCCATATAGATAGTGCCGCCACAACTTGAGCGCAAAGATTACCGCCGCCAACTCCAAATCATGGACGGGGTAATTCCTCTCATGCACTTTCAACTGGCGCGAACCATAAGCAATCACTTTACCAAACTGCAGAAGAACGCAGCCTACGCCGCTCCCGGAAGCATCACTATAAATCTCATACCCATCTGTACCACATGGCGATGTCAATACAGGCGCCGTGGTCAAACGACTCTTCAAGTCTTCAAAAGCTCGCGCGCACTCCGGCGTCCAAATGAACTTTTGATCTTTTCTCGTCAGCGTGGTCAGAGGTAAAGCAATCCGTGAGAAGTTTTCCACAAACCGTCTATAGTAGCCCGCAAGTCCAAGGAAGCTCCTGACCTCGGCCACTGAAGACATCACTGGCCAATCCCGAATGGCACTTATCTTCAACGGATCCACCGCGATACCTTCTCCACTTACCACATGGCCTAAAAAGGCTACTGAAGAGAGCCAGAACTCACACTTTGAGAACTTGGCATAAAGCTTATTCCTCCGCAGGGTATGCAAGACCAACCGCAAATGGTTTGCATGATTCTCTTCCGACTGAGAGTATACTAAGATGTCATCGATAAACACAATAACGAACAAATCCAAGTACTCTCGGAACGTTCGATGCATTAGGTCCATAAATACTGAAGGCGCATTACATAGGCCAAACGGCATTACCGTGAACTCATAATGACCGTAGCGTGTTCCAAACGCCGTCTTGGGAATGTCACCTTCCCTAATCCTCAGCTGATAATATCCCGATTTCAAATCCAATTTGGAATAGACCGTTGATCCTGCCAGCTGATCAAAGAGGTCATCAATCCGTGGGATCGGATATTTGTTTTTCTCCGTCAGCATATTCAATTCGCGGTAGTCAATACATAACCGTAAGCTACCGTCTTTCTTTTTCACAAATAGAACAGGCGCGCTCCAAGGTGACATACTTGGGCATATATATCCCTGCTCCAACAACTCTTGCAATTGGACTTTCAACTCAGCCATCTCTTTTGGCGCGACGCGATATGGAGAGCGGGCCACAGGTTTCGCACCTGGCACCAACTCAATAGAGAAGTCAATCTCCCGCTGGGGTGGTAACCCAGGAAGATCTTTAGGAAACACGTCGGCAAACTCTGACACAACTAGTACTTCACCGACACTGGCCTTTGGCTCAACAGCCTGAATTAGCGTGAAGAATAACTCCGCGCCCTTCCGAACAGCATTGACGACTTGGAGTGCAGACAACAGAGTCCCGCCAACTCCTCGCATACCAGCAAACTTCGTCACAAGTCCGGTATTCTGGCCCAGTGTAATCTCCTTGGAGTTGCAATCAATAAAGGCACGCTGCTCCGAGAGCCAGTCCATACCAAAGATCACATCAAACTCCGATAACGGTAGCACAGCTGCACTCAAACCGAAATCCCGACTTCCTATTTGCACATCCACATCGCAAGCCCTATCCGCAAGCATCACACAGCCATTCGGCAATAACACCCTTGTACTATCCACCGTCACATGACTTGGTACCCCAATGCGAGCTACGAAATCCTCAGACAGAAAAGAATGCGAAGCACCCGTATCAAACAGGGCTCTCGCCAAATTGTTCCGAATCAGGACAAAGCCTGCAGCACACACATCATGCACAAGCTATACATAACCAAAAACAATAGCACATAAGCAAGTAAGCTAAATCAACTCGTACCCGTGACGACGTCACTTTGCTTAATCGCTTCCTGTTGGCCAAGCTGATAGATTCGGGGCTGTGCCTGAGACGCAGAGGAATCAACCACCGCTTTGCCCTTCTCAGCATAAGATGCACCCGTCTTCTTGTCCCCTTTGGGTTGAACAACCCGACAGTCACGAGCTATATGCCCCACCCGGCCACAGTTATAGCATGTACGAGAATCCGGCCTTGATGTCGCCCCCGACACAACGGTCGTAGTCACTTGCCCAGACGGCTTGGACCTCTTGCCCCCTTTCTTCTGGTAAAACGATTTGCTCGGGCGAGGTGCTTGAACCTCTGGCTTTGACACAACCAAGCCCTTGTTCGCTTGCACCCGCCGCATGTCCTTCTCCAACGCACACGCAGTATCAACCAACGCCTGAAACCCTTGGTTCACTGAACTCGAAAGCAGGAATCGCAACTCATCCCGCAATCCTTCATAGAACCGATTCGTTTTCCTTTGGTCATCCGCGAAGATTGTACCCGCATACCGTCCCAACCTGGTAAACTCATGCAAGTAGATATCCACGCTATCTTCCCCTTGCTTTAATCGTTGGAACTCATTTTCCATAGCAATGCGTTGCGCCGCTGGGACATGTTTCGCCAGAAATATCCGAGAGAACTCCTCAATCGACACTTGCGTTAATTGCCTGCCCGCCAAATGGTGTACCTCAACCTCGTCCCACCACAACCGCGCCTCTCCTTCAAGCATGAAGGTGGCCAAGGTGACCTTTAGAGTTTCCTCCGCCCTGATCGCTGTCAATATCCGCTTGACACGCGATAACCAATCTTCTGCCTGCGTTGGGGATCCCAGTCCCGTAAACATAGGAGGACTGAAGCTCATGAATTGCTTCAACTGTCAGTCAGCTGCTCGTGGATCTACAGCCTCAACCGGCTCGGGTCTTACAACAACACGAACTGGCTCGACTGCCGGCTGCGCTTGCCCGGTCGGCTGAATCATGGCAAATAGAGCCTCAGCAACTAAACGAACAGTTTCCGTAGATGGAGGAGGTGTTGGCACCTCAGCTGGTGTCGCACTCTCATCAGAGCGCTGGGGCTCAGACTGCCCAGCACCACTACGCGTCACCTATAGGTGGACAAGACACACATTAGCGAACGTATGCAAGCAAAACAACACAAAAAGGAACGCGCAGATTCCTCAAACAAGATTTTGTACATTCCTTAGTGGACATTCCAGAGTTCATTAGCGTTACAGCAGGGCGCATAAACACGCGCTCGCCACCCCATAAAAGAATTCGTCCACGAATTTGATAGGGGAAGACCGAACGAAGCTGATACCAAAATGTAACGACCCCATCCGTTAAATGACGTATAGTAGAAGGTCCGGCCGGGGCCCCACACTATATGCCACAAACAGACGGTGAGGTCACAGGATAATACCAAACCAAACACGAATCCTAACTCAGAGCATTCTAGCGGAAGCTTTAAGTTGTACTTTGAACTCTAACCAGGAATGTCCAATATATAAACCACCTTTATATATAACCACGGAATGTACACAAATACATAGAGTTTGGCCTTAAGGCCTTACAGTTCCTCTTTTCACACCGTATGGTTTACAAACCTCGGCGCGCAGGCCGGCCATACATGAGTAAATGAAAACAAGCAAAAACATTCGCTTAGCCTTCAAGGGCTAGCCGCAGCAGCAGCAGCAACAGCAGTAGGGCTTCAGCCCTTCACTTACCACTTGGCTCTCCAGCACCTGTATGGGAACAATCCACCCAACCGGTGGCAAACAATGCAACGGTCAGTATTCAGCTGACCCAATTATAACAATCCTACCCCTTTCTCGGGGCATTAGCATTCTTTCCCTGCAAAGCATGGCATCATCATATAGCAACTATGTGCGCGCAGGCACATTCAAGCCATCACAACTATCGGCCACACGGCCCGACAGTCCGTGCACTCAGGGCACATTCTCGGTGTACCGGAATACTAGGGTCAACACCACCGTCTACACGGTATTTGAGCATTCTAGTCTTTCCGGCGCGCGGGCCTAAGACTCTCATTAGGCGCTCCAACAAAACCTATAACCAGGCTTCCAAGTCGGACGGACCCAACGCAGGTACGGATCTGCCACCCCCCCCCCCCCCCCCCCCCCCCCGTTGCTCAAGTCGTCGTGCCACCTCGAATACGGAAGTATCCATGGCTATTTATAGGCGCGGGTCGGTTTCACCTTTCCTGTTCGGCAATCTGCCTTTTCATCGAGTTGCAGCCCAATGGCTCAACCGCTCATAAAGTGGCAACGCACGGCCACAAGAGTTGCATCCAACCCTCTTCATTTCCTGGACATCATCCAGTACTTCCTGCTGCACCAAGCAATAGGTAGGCACAAGGCAACACAAGCCATAATCACGGAGCCTTCTCCGATATGCAAATAAGCATCACCAATCCAGACCATGTCCAGATGGGCTTCACACAGCATGCCTAGAGACGTACTCCAATTTCGGCCTCTAACAAGGGGGACTTCACATATCTACCCCAAGGGACACCACAACCCACCGCACACTCGCGGGGAAGGGTTTTCCCTATGCAATGCAGAAAAGAAGGACTTCACATGTCCAAGAAGGGAGATCGTTACCCTTGTCGATCTCTTGGGAGCCATCGCAAACTAGCCGGTGAGAAAGAACCGCAGCAACTTTTCATTCACAACGCCGGCTTCGGATCACGAATCGGACCACGGGAACTCCGCTGGTGGCTTGATCTCCTCCTCTTTCTTCTTCCTCCTCTCTCTTTCTCTCTTCCTTAAGCAAATGAAGAATGAAGTCTTCATCAGCCTTCACGGATTAAATCCAGCCAGGAAATCACCTGAGCCCTTGGATCCAAAGAGAGAAATCTGAACGGCCACGATTTGCCCAAAAACTCAATTTTTGGCTGACACGGCCTGTGACACGCCCGTGTCACAGGCCGTGTACCCTTAAGCGGCACACGCGGTATTCGTACCGACTGAGATTTACCAGAACACGGGCATCGACACGCCCGTGTTGAACCTGACACGCCCGTGTCATTCCTGCCTCATAGAGCTGCAAGCAGTACACGGGTAGGCATACGGCATCGGACACGCCCGTGTCCAACCTGACACGCCCGTGTTCAAGGCTTGGTTCAAGGCCGTGTAACTTTCTGACTCAAATCGCATTTTATTTGCGTGACACGCCCTGGGACAAGCCCGTGTCCCAGGCCGTGTACCCCCGACATGCCCTGGGACACGCCCGTGTCCCAGGCCGTGTAACATGACCTGCACCTCAAAACCAATTTTGAGTCTTTTTGGGGTGTTACACCTTGTGTCGTCTAGATTGTGCTTGATTATTTTTTGTGTTGTTACCTCTCAAATTTTTATTCCGCAAAAGATGCAGATCTCACCTATTCACCCCCCTCTAGGTGATTTAGGTAGGCAATTAGATACTTTCATAAACTTCTAATCTTTGTGAGTAAGAGAAGTGTAGGGAAAATTTATCTACAAGAAGTTCTCCATAAATCTTCTATAGTAATCATCTAATCCAAGGAAACTGTTGGGTATTGTATCCACAATGGACTTGATTTGAAGAAGCCCCTGAACAAGCTAAGCTGAATTGACAATGTATTTGACGATCTTCCATCAAGTTGTGCTTGCAGCTATTCTATGCTAAGTACACACCAATGTCAGGGTGCAGTGGGTCAATATACACGGGTCTGCGCAACGTAATCCCTCGTTGAGTAGATCAGTGTGTTGACTCACGTGTGCTTTCTCTATTGGAGTGTACTTATTTTCAAGTACAGGATCAAGGCAGATCAAGAGCAGAAGAAGGAGCAAAGATGGGTCAAAGACCAAGTCTTCAAAGGAAGGAAGAGAAAAAATCTTCCAAGTCAAAATTGACGGGAATCACTAAGTCATTCCCGCCGACTTCGATGGGAGTCACTTGTGATTCCCGCCAACTTCGACAGGAATCGTTAGTGATTCCCGCCGATTTGTCGAGTATCTGCTAGCCTCTCCCGCCGACTTCTTTCGGCTGACAGTTTTCCAGACAGGGATTCTGCTAAGGTAGAATCGATGGGAATCGTGAATGATTCCCGCCGACTTCGATGGGAATCACCAACGATTCCCGCCGATTTTGCCTTAGGCAATTTTTCTCGCTCGCTGGACCGAACCAAGGTGTTGTGCGCTATTTTGACCGGGGCTAGGGTTTCTCCTTGTGGGTCCCACAACGGTCTTTAGGGTTGGCCTCAAGTATATATATACCCATATTTTGAACCTCTACAGGAAGTCATTCTCGGAAATCGAAAGCAGCCGACGCCGTGCCCTAGCCGATTGCGAAAACCGCCGATCGCCTGTAGCCGCTCGCAAGTTCATCGCCGCCATTGATCTCAGTGCTTCTTTTATCTTCCGACGACAGTACCGAGGCAAGCCGAGTGTCTCACGCATCTCTCTTGATATCTCTTGTCTATCGATTCGTTGAACGAGACTAGTTCCCCATTCCGAATCGATGGAGACGATTGATCCGACTGAGATCGTTGGTAGACCTTGCTTGCTTCGTCAAGAAGTTTGGATCTACAAAGTATCGCCGCCGCACTTGCCGCCGCCGATCTTGACAAGATCCTCTCCAAGAGAGAAATCTGGTTGTTGACTCTTCGTAACTTTCAAGAAAGCTTCAACGAACGAAGAAGGACATCGGAATCTCCAAAAGCTTTGTTTGTATTTTCTTTTATATTCAATTTTGATTTGTGGTAAAGGAATGTTTATTCCTTGTTGTAAGGGTTGGGTGCAACCCGTGGTGGTGGAGTTGTGACTCCTTTGTTGGAGGGGTTCCTTCCGTAGTGTGAGGATTGAATTTCAATCCATTTGGAGAAGTGACCAAGTCGTCCCTTGGTGGGAGATAGGTCGAAGGGAGAAAGTGGACGTACCCAAATCGGGGAACCACTATAATTCTTTGTGTGTTTTCTGTGCTGTGTTTTTTTAATTTGTGTAGGTAAAATTAATTCCGCAAAAGACTGCACGACACCTATTCCCCCACATAGGTGGATTTAGTTGACACTAGAGACTTTCAAGTGGTATCAGAGGGAGTTTACTCATCAATAAGGTTAACACCTTGAGTAAGATCTTGCTTCTAGTGTCAAGAAGAAAGAAGATCTTAGGAATGGACGGACTCAAGTATTCAGGAAAGATCCCAGTATGCACCAAGCTTAACTTTCCCATCTGGAAGGAAAGGATCAGGTTCTACATGGAATCAGTCGACCCCCGACTCTTCATGATAGTGGAGGAGGGCCCTTATATCCCCACTAAGGCCTCCAACATTGATCCTACAAAGATGGTGCCCAAAAGCTCTCCGAAATGGATTAGGATGAGATGGTGCTTGTCGGACTAGACAAGAATGCTCAAAACATCTTAGTAAGTGCCGTCGATGATTCCATGATGCCGAATTTCAGCAACTGCAGTACTGCCAAGGACATATGGCACTGCCTGATCATTCTGATGGAAGACACAAATGAAGTAAGGGATGATCGAAGATCCCTTCTGAACCAGAAGTATGAGGCCTTCTGGCAAGGTCCCAAGGAAGAAATCGGAGTGACATTCGAGAACTTTCTGAAGATCGTCAATGCCCTGAAGGGTTATGGCAGAGTGTTCACCGATGGTGAACTAAATGACAAATTCCTTAGATCCCTTACTAAGGAATGGGACACCAAGATCTGCGCCACCATAGAATTTTGCAAGCTAGTAGAAACTGGTCCCCAGATTCTGTTTGGGAAGCTTATGTCCTATGAGATTCAGCTGAACACCATAAAAGCTGAAGAAGAAGCCGATAAAGCCGCTGCCAAAGAAAAGACTGTAGCCCTGAAAGCCAATCACTCAAGGAAAGGCAAGGGTGCAGCCTCGTCCCGCTCATGGAAAAAGGATGAGGAAGAAGACTCTGAGCCATGCTCTTCCGGCTCAGAGCTATCTGAAGAAGAATTCTCCTTCATCACTCGAGAGTTCAAGAAGTTCATCAAGATGAGGAATCAAAGAAAGAGAGATGGTTCCTCCTCCAGACATCAGAAGAAGAATTACTCTTCTGACAGGTATGAATCTACACAGATCAAACATCGCTCTGCTGACATTATTTTCTTTGGATGCAATAAGCCAGGCCATGTCGTTGCTGACTGCCACCAAAGCAAGAGAGATAAGGGGAAGGGAGAGGAGCACAAGTTCTCTAGAGATAAGAAGAAGGAGAGGAGCTACATTGCTAAAAAGCCAAAGACACTGAGTGAATCTAAAGTAGTGACGACCGTGATTCGGACGTGACTACAATACGGACTCCTAAACGTTACCGAACAAGAAATAAAAAGAGAGAACGCCGACCAAAAGCGAACGAAAAGGGGTCGGTTGGTTCCCAAAATTCGGGACTCGATACCACGTCCTTAGGACCTACCTCTCCAACAAGCACACAACTCACCGTAAGCCGGACTCGATACAACGTCCTTAAGACCTACCTCTCCAACAAGCATACAACTCACCGCACCTACACAAGCATCTATTCATTTCAATATAGCCGTTTCAAGCGCAGCAATAATTTATTTCGGAGCGGCGGAAAACCTTTAAGAGCGATCGAAATTCGAGTCGTAATTAATTCCCTTGTTGGCACCTAAATTGCGCCGAACGGAAGAGCAAATCGAGGCTAGGCCACGTTGCACTCCCGAGACGGATCTACCCGTTCCGGACAACAAGAGATTCAATAACAACACCTTCAAATTAAGATTTTGCAAGTGACGGATTTAAAAATCGCGAAAAAAACGGTGCATGAAAAAACCTCCACAAACTAAAGCAAGAATCACAAAAGAAAGAGATTACCCAACCGGGATGAAAGTTCACACAAAGATAAGGTGGGAGAATCACTCTCTCCACAGATCCGCCGGCGTCACACCGAGGGGTTTGCAACATTCTTCCACGGAGTCGCACCAAGGAAGCCGTGCCGGAGTCGCACCGAACAGATGGAGGGAGCAAGGGGCGGCGGTTTCACACCACACAAGGGGGGCCGGCGGTTTCACACCACCAAGGGGTCGACGGCTTGGAGAAAGCTCTTGGCCGAAATTCTCAAAGGAGAGGGAGTTTTAGGTTTCAAATATTCAATGATCTTATTCATCATAATCACCTCCTTAAATAGGAGTTTACAATAACTCTTAGCCCTCCATGATGGAGATGTAATCTCATACATCAAAAAGGCTAAATGCACACCAAAATAAAATATTGTTCCAAATGAAAAATAACACATGCCATGAATATAAAATTATCACTTAAACATAGGATAATTTTATATTCCCAAAATATAAAATAAAGTGCATGAAAATAATAAAATTAGGCTAATTTTTCATGGCGGTTTTAGCACGCCGCAGGCGGAGGTGGTAGCGTGCACTTCCTTCGGCGTCATCACGGCGTCTCAGATCTTTATGTCGTAGCGCCTCGCAACCGGGTCATCATCAAGTAGCGGTGGCGCTACATCAATCCTCCCCCACTCAAAATCACGTATCTCTGATGCGTGAGTGGAGAGAGAGCGGCGGAGAAGCTCGACATCCAAATGTTGAAGCTCTATCGCGAGTACCCAAGAGTCGTCCGAAGGGGGGTGGTCACGCCAACGGACGAGGAAGCGGTAAGTAGTACCATCCGAAATAGTGAATGGTTCTGCAGTGAGTATCATATCTGGAGTGAGAAATGTCCTGGGGAACCTGGGAAACATGTCAGCAGTAGGAGTAAAAGAAGGTAACGTACCATCCGATGTTATACCTGTGGGGACCGAAGGAGAGAGATCATCCGAACTACCACTCCCCAACCCATTAGATTTTTCAGTGGAGGGAGAAGACGACAGAGAATTCAACTCAGGTGGTGGTAAAACAAACAGCGTCAAATCCGAGACATTAAAAATAAGGGAGATACCCCAATCAGCCGGCAAATCCAAAACGAAAGCGTTGTCACCTAGTTTCTTGATAATCCGAAAAGGGCAGGCGCGCTTCGGTGCCAACTTCTTAACGGTGCCAGATGGCAAGCGTTCGAGAACTAACCGGACTAGGACCAAATCGCCAACTTTAAAGTGCAACACCCTCCTATGTAAATTAGCGTGCGACTGATAAGACTCGTATTGAGCAGTCAAGGTAGCTCGTATACGTGCATGTAAGTCATGAATATGTTGGGCGAAGGATTGTGCAAACTGACTTGTCTTGTATGTTGGGGGCAACGGTACCAAGTCAATAGGCACAGGGGCCTTGTATCCATGGACAATCTCGTTTGGTGACAGACCAGTAGACCGATTTTTGGAATTATTATAAGCTAATTTGGTGTGGGGAAGAATAAGATCCCACGTGCCTTTGTGATCGCTTACGAGGCATCTAAGAAGGCTACCCAAGCTTCGATTATCAAAAACCAAACCATTCACATAACGGTGGAAGACTATTCGAAACAACCTCGCAAGTAATTTAAAGGACGCATTTAGAAGGGTCAAGAAATTAAAAATGCGCCTAATTAAATTAAAACCATGAGGGGAGAACCCATGTGCCACATGACTTGAATTAATAGTATAAAATAACGGAATTATGTCCGGTGTCACATGTGCTTTAAATTCAAAAATTAACGTAGTGGGTTCCAATGTTTTCGTTTTAAATTTAAAATTAAATTTTGATTTAAAAATATCATAATAAATAGTCAGCGAAAAACGTTCGTCATCAACTACGTTCGCCCACGTCCTTCTAAGTAAGTTTAATTGGATGGCGGGAATAATAAACTTCTCTAAATATGAAGGGCTAGAAATGACTAAATCATCTACTCGAGCTAAGGGAACCGGAGGGAGAGTCGACAGGGTTGACTCCGTAGGGGGAACCAAGTCACACTCAACGTCAAAGCATGGATTAAGCGTCCAAGAGAACGCCTCCGGTTGCAAGCCTTTAAAATCAAAAGTAAACTCGAATAGTGGATTCATCCTCACTGAAAACTCATCCTCAGTTAACGTTTTGCCCCAGAATGAATCCACCAAATCATTAGAAATTTTACTTAAGTCAAAAACAGTGATCGTCTCAATAGTAGGCAAATTCGTATCCGATAAAATTTCCAAACTAACTTGGGCCTCAGGCGAAGGGGCTATCATCAAAGAAAAGTCAGTTGGGCCCTCAGTGATATCGTCATCCAAACATAATTCTTCCCATGAGGTGGGGACATCGTCTAATTCAGAATAGGGGGATGGGCAAATCGAATCATGGGGAGTATAATAATTAGCTTGAGTTCCAAGCGGCGATAATAACGTCAAAGGACTAACTCCCGGATGTATCACACTAAGCTTATCCCAAACTGAACATCCATCCCAAGGTGACTCTACCAATACCGTAGAAACCTCTAATAATCCTGGGTCAACCAATATAACGTCGGATCCTAGCAAGTCATCACCTAAATCAGTGACATGTAAGCTCTCAGCATCGGATGACTCTACCGACTCAACCGGAATGTCTACTGGCTCAGGGTCAACAGAAGATTCCATGACTAAATTATCGTCGAAGGGGATTGGAGATGATTCCTCATGGGAGAAATCCTCTTCCAGGTCACTAGGGTAACCAATCTCCTCAACGTCACTAAAAGCGTCAGTGAAACTTGCCTCGTACTCAGTGACGGGCTCAGTCCTAATCACATCCTCAGGTTCAACAGGAGAGTCAGGCACTATCGTAAGTGAACGAAGACTCTCACCTAGCTGATTAACTTCATCTTCCAGAGATTCCATATCCATATAAGCATCCTCAGAGGTATCAGTCACTATATCAGAGGGCTTAGATGTCGAGGCTAAGGAAGCAAGCACCCTAATAGTAACCTCTTTCGAGTTCAAATTTTGGGGTCTTAATGGCTTATGTTCCCTATAGGTAGGACTAGGCACACTCTGGGTAATACTACCTCTCTAGGGATAGGATCTATCCTGAGGCATAGGGTCACTCCTATAAGCGGATACGGGTCTAGTGCTGTAACTATTCTTACTAACGGGTGTGGTGCTATTAGTGCGCAGGTAGGCGGGATCAAATTGATCCGAGAGGAGGTTACGCATGTGCGGCCAAGCATAACGATAGCTACCAACACGACGCTCTTCGTTTAACCAAAATAATCGGGCCCAACATACTAATCGCTCTCGGGCAAAGCTAACCCTTTCGTAGTCATCCCATAAGTGATAATTAAAATATTGTTCTAATCTCTTAAGCCAGTCTCTAAAATTTTTGGGATACTCTAAACCGTCATAAGTAGGATAAATGTGGTGTGCCCTAGGGGTGTGTTTAGCCATATCCTTAGCATAGGAATAGTCTAACCGATAAGCATATACGTCATATGCAATTAGTGAGAACCGGAGAAGAAACTCGATCCGATACTTGTGCACATGCAAAGAAAAGTAAACTGGCCCTAATTAAATCTCAAAGATTTAATTGTTCCCGCTAGTTTCAAAAAATAATATATGCATACTTTTTTATTTTCTGAGCAAGAAAATTATAAGGATTATTAATTAATTTTTTCAGATTTTTTTTTTCAGAAAATAAAATTTAGCCGGCTATTGGCACACCAAATACTAAATTTTCAAATTAATTAATAAAAATAATTACTGAATGAAAAATAATAATATTTTTTGTTTTCTTACTAATAATTAGATGGAGAAATACCAGAAATTCTAAATTTTAGATTTTGAGGAAAAAAAATAACATTTTTAGACTGCTATTTGCAGACCACTATTATTATTTTTTTTGTAATTTTGAGAAAAATTTGAAATTTTGGGATTTGAAATTTGAAATTTGAATTTTGAATTTTGAATTTTGAATTTTGAAATTTGAATTTTGAAATTTGAAATTTGAAATTTTGAAATTTGAATTTTGAATTTTGAAATTTTAATTTTGAATTTTGAATTTCGAATTTTGAAATTTGAAATTTGAAATTTGGAAATTTGAATTTTGAATTTTGAAATTTGAAATTTGAAATTTGAAATTTGAAATTCAATTTCAAATTTGAATTTTTAATTTTGAAAATTTAATTTTTAAAATTTGAAATTTTAAATTTGAAATTTGAATTTTAAATTTTTAAATTTGAAATTTGAAATTTGGAAAATTTTAAATTTGAAATTTTAATTTTCAGATTTGAATGTTTTTTTTTGAAATTTCGCTGAAAAATAAAGATTTCAGCCCGCTATTTGCAGACCAACTAGACAGAATTACGATGTTCTAATTTTCAGGCTGACCTAACGAAGACGAATCGAAAAATTTTCTGTTTTAATGTTGCTGGAAATAAGTGCAGGAAGCTGCAGAATTTTTTTCAGATTTTTTTGACAAGTTTAAAATTTCGAAGGATTTTATTAAACGCAGACCAATCCGAAAATTTCAGATCCTAGAAAGATGATATCGACCAACGAAGATCGCAGAGAGGATGTTTGCAACTTGGGAGTTGAAAACGACCTCCTCTGATACCAAATTGAAGTAGTGACGATCGTGATTCGGACGTGACTACAATACGGACTCCTAAACGTTACCGAACAAGAAATAAAAAGAGAGAACGCCGACCAAAAGCGAACGAAAAGGGGTCGGTTGGTTCCCAAAATTCGGGACTCGATACCACGTCCTTAGGACCTACCTCTCCAATAAGCACACAACTCACCGTAAGCCGGACTCGATACAACGTCCTTAAGACCTACCTCTCCAACAAGCATACAACTCACCGCACCTACACAAGCATCTATTCATTTCAATATAGCCGTTTCAAGCGCAGCAATAATTTATTTCGGAGCGGCAGAAAACCTTTAAGAGCGATCGAAATTCGAGTCGTAATTAATTCCCTTGTTGGCACCTAAATTGCGCCGAACGGAAGAGCAAATCGAGGCTAGGCCACGTTGCACTCCCGAGACGGATCTACCCGTTCCGGACAACAAGAGATTCAATAATAACACCTTCAAATTAAGATTTTGCAAGCGACGGATTTAAAAATCGCGGAAAAAACGGTGCATGAAAAAACCACCACAAACTAAAGCAAGAATCACAAAAGAAAGAGATTACCCAACCGGGATGAAAGTTCACACAAAGATAAGGTGGGAGAATCACTCTCTCCACGGATCCGCCGGCGTCACACCGAGGGGTTTGCAACCTTCTTCCACGGAGTCGCACCAAGGAAGCCGCGCCGGAGTCGCACCGAACGGATGGAGGGAGCAAGGGGCGGCGGTTTCACACCACACAAGGGGGGCCGACGGTTTCACACCACCAAGGGGTCGGCGGCTTGGAGAAAGCTCTTGGCCAAAATTCTCAAAGGAGAGGGAGTTTTAGGTTTCAAATATTCAATGATCTTATTCCTCATAATCACCTCCTTAAATAGGAGTTTACAATAACTCTTAGCCCTCCATGATGGAGATGTAATCTCATACATCAAAAAGGCTAAATGCACACCAAAATAAAATATTGTTCCAAATGAAAAATAACACATGCCATGAATATAAAATTATCACTTAAACATAGGATAATTTTATATTCCCAAAATATAAAATAAAGTGCATGAAAATAATAAAATTAGGCTAATTTTTCATGGCGGTTTTAGCACGCCGTAGGCGGAGGTGGTAGCGTGCACTTCCTTCGGCGTCATCACGGCGTCTCAGATCTTTATGTCGTAGCGCCTCGCAACCGGGTCATCATCAAGTAGCGGTGGCGCTGCATCAGAATCTGACTCTTCAGACTCCAGTGATGATGAGGAAGCCTACTTCGGGCTAATGGGTCGCTCCGACTCAGATGGAGACTGTCCCCCATTTACTGGGAAGGTAAAAGATCGCACCCCCCTCTCTGACTCTGACTCTGACTCTAACTCTGAGTCTCCTGAAGATGACTACAAGGACAGTCCATCTGCCTGTGAGGCTGAACTCTTCGAAAGTATGAGCTTCTGCTCAATACTTTCGATGAGTGCCGAAAGAGGTTGAGGGCTCAGAAAAAGGAAGTCAAATTCCTTAAGGCTGAGGGTGTGTCCCTAAGAGAAGAGATCACTAGCTTGATTTATCTCCGACAGGAACACCTAGACCTAACTTCTGAGCACTCAGATTCTCTAAGGCTCCTTGACCAAAAATAGGAAGAAATCAACAAGCTGGAAGAACAGCTTGCGGTAGAGAGGAAGATTGTCAAAAGCTTCTCTATGTCAAAGACCGTTCTTCCTCTAGTTGATGAATTCTCTGCTCAGGCTAAGGGGTCTGGCTTAGGGCATGTGGCTGTGCCTGGCAAATCATTTAGGAGAAACAGAAATCAGAGGAAAAATAAGGCTGCTAAGAAGGCCTCTGCTGCAGAAAAGGGAAAGGCCCCACTTGGTCTTGTTTCATTCAGAAAGCCTGGCTTTCCTTGAAATGAGCAGGACTTTGAGTCAACCTATGGACACTTCTTCTGGCCCTCGGTTGAGAAGCCCAAGAGCTGGTATGATGGTTGGACCTTCCCCCACAACTACGATGAGAGTGTCTTCAAGGCACCTTATGAGGAAATCCAAGTGGAGAATTATGACCACTTTTCTAGCGGTCATAATAGGAAGCAGGCATCAAAGGCCAAGTCTGTCATATCGAAGGAACAGGAAGTGAAGAAGTCGTGTGACTGCTGTCATCATGATGCCTCCACCTCCAGATCCAAGGCCTCGGACGGACCTACCATTCTAAGGGTGAAGCAGGAGCCTAGGAAACGGTACAACAGGTTTGACTGTTGGTGCTGTGGCAAAGTTGGTCACTTTTCCGTGGATTGCTGGTTTAATCTAAGATACAATGAGACTCCTTTTGTTAGCAATGCGAGGCCGACCACTCGTAGGGTTAACCAACCTAGGGGGAGTGTGCTAACAAGGAATCTAGGACCCAAGTTCGATTGGGTTCCTAAGGGAAACTAATTCTGTTTTACAGGTATGTCCAAAGGCCACCAAAACGCCAATCTGGTACTTGGACAGTGGATGTTCCCGGCATATGACTGGGATAAGAAGCCTGTTGCGTGATTACTCCCCAGTCGAAAATGGACCCAAAGTCATCTTTGGAGGATCTGATCGAGGAGTCACCGGGGGTTATGGTATGATTTCCAACGGTGTATTCTCTATCACAGACGTGGCCTATATTGAAGGGTTAAACCATAACCTGATCAGTGTAAGCCAGTTGTGTGATAAAGGATACGACGTTAAGTTCTTCAAGAAAAAGTGCTTGATAATATCGTGTGCCTCTACAGAGACGGTATTAATGGGCATTAGGAGCAGAAATATCTTTTGCTTAGATTTTCTTAGCTTAGACTCTTCTACCCCCATATGCCTAGTAGCTAAAGGCAGTGCATCTCTTTATGAACAATGACACAAGAGATTAGCACATATTAATTTCAAGACTATTAATATGTTGTTTTCCAAGAATTTAGTAAGGGATGCCCCTACTATTTTGTGCATCAAAAATAACCCTTGTCCTGCATGCCAGAAGGGCAAACAGACTCGGGCTACCTTTAAGGGCATTACAGACAAAGACTCTTCCAGATGTCTTTATCTTCTGCATATGGACTTGTTCGGTCCAGTGCAAGTTCATAGCTTAGGAGGAAAATCGTATATGCTAGTGATTGTTGATGATCACTCTCGGTTTACGTGGGTGTTCTTCTTGAAACGAAAGTCAGATAAGTTTGACATCTTCACTAATTTTATCAAGCAGATACAGAACGAACTTAACTGCTCTATGGTTAAAATCAGAAGTGACCATGGAAAAGAATTCGAGTCTGGTGCTATGACAGAATTCTGTGAAGAACATGGTATCTTTCATGAGTTTTCCTCCCCGCGTACTCCTCAGCAAAACGGAGTTGTGGAGAGGAGAAATAGAACGCTCATTGAGGCATGTACGATAATGTTGAATGACGCTTCTCTCCCAGAGTACTTCTGGGAAGAGACTGTCAATACAACCTGTCACGTGCAAAACCGGGCCTTGATCAACAAGAATCATCGTAAGATGCCTTATGAGCTATTGAAAGGCAGGAAACCGACCATGTCCTATCTAAGGATTTTTGGTTGCAGATGTTATGTACTCAATAATAGGAAGTACCCACGTACAAAATTCGGGGAAAAATGCTTCAAAGGCATCTTCATGGGCTATAGTAGCCATAGTCGGGCATATAGGGTTTTCAATAAGAAAACCCTAGTGGTAGAGGAGTCCATTAATGTTGTATTTGATGAAGGAAGCTTGCTTCACAACAATTCTTCCAGTGGCATTCTTGAAGATGTAGGTGCAAGGCTTGAACAGCTAAGTCTCGATGAGACTGCTAAAGATAGAACTCCCAAGTACGTCAAGGTCTCCACCTCAACGCCTGTCACAACCCCCATTTTCTCCAAATTTAAGAAGCCTCAGAGTATGAGAAAACACGCATCTTGATGCCACGTCGAGCAGGGGATAACTGTCGATGCTCAGGCGAACACCATCTAACTAGACTATGAAAATTCATAAGTTTCATGATTAGAAAATCAGTTATATTTTAAAGGCCGTATCCCTCGGTTCGGTGGATCATCTAGCCAACAGTTTAAAAACTGTACTTATACGCTGTGGAAAATACTTTATTTAGGTTCGACATCCTAAAAGAGTGCATAAGTGTCCCCAGAGGACAACTTATACTATGCAGGACCCTACATTTAAATTATACTATATCTAGGAAAACGATCTTTTTACGTTATTTAGAAAATAGTGCTGAGTTTTATAAAAACATGCTGATCATGAGATATATATATATAATAGTGTTTTTAGGTTTAAAAGTAACTAGCAACCTAGCATAAATCATCCCAAGAGCAAGTAGACTATCTCTAGAAAAAGGTAGCAACAAAAGATAACATATCTAATATTAATGTAAAACTACTAGTTGGTGCCAACAAACTGACACGAACCCACTAGCAAGTATATATGTCTGTAAGAAATAAGTACAAAACTCCTCACAAGACCAAGGAACTGATCTCCACAGTCTGAGAGACCACCAGTAACAACACAACACAACTAGCCATCTAATCAGCTACTAACCAGAACCTGAGGCATTCAAAGAAGAAAAGAATACCTCAGCAAGCAAAAACAAATAAGCTGCACGGAAATATTAGGTTATAAGGTAAGCAAGAAGAGTAGGTAAACCGAAACAAGCATCACTGTCCAAAGCAAGACAAAAAGAAAAGCACTATGTACGAGGAAACATCAACAACCCTGCCCAAAAATAAATCCTGCAGAGTTTACCAGGATACCATGAGCCCAAACACTTCAAATTTATAAAGGAAGAAACGTCTAACACCCTAAGCTATGAGAGATGGTAGTAGAAAAAAGAACGCGGATTAGGGTTGGAGGCAAACTCAGTCCCCCAACCACTATTTCCAAGAAACGAAGCTCAAGGGTCTACATGTGAAAGCACTAGGGACCTCCCACCCCCTTGCCTAGCCCGTACCTGGAGCAGATAAAAGAAAAGGGTGGCCACGGCTAAATTACACAACACCACCCCCATTAAGAGCTTCAAACCACCACTACTAACCACGACCCACGATTCGGCCTTTTGAGAAAAAAAAATATAGCTGACAAGGAACCTCAAAATCAAGGAATTCACTCGGGAGAGAAAATCACTGTAAGGTAAAAGCGTTGAGATGACTCAACACGGCATGGCGTTGAGTGAGCCCCACTCACTCAACGCCTAAACAGACGGTGGCATTGAGTGAGCTTACCTCACTCAACGCCAAAACTGCTATGGCGTTGAGTGAGGTTCACTCACTCAATGCCTTCTGCAACACTGGCTGTGGCATTGAGTGAGCTAACCTCACTCAACGCCAAAACAGCTATGGCGTTGAGTGAGGTCCACTCCCTCAACGCCTTCAGCAAAACAGACTGTGGCGTTGAGTGAGCTAACGTCACTCAACGCCAAAATAGCTACGACATTGAGCGAGTTCCACTCCCTCAACACCTTCAGCATCACAGGCTGTGGCATTGAGTGAGCTAACCTCACTCAACGCCAAAACAGCTACGACGTTGAGTGAGGTCCACTCACTCAACGCCTTAGCACTTAGCCGCAAAAACCAACTGTGGCGTTGAGTGAGTCCACCTCTCTCAACGCCAAAACAGCTTTGGCGTTGAGTGAGGTCGACTCACTCAACGCCAAAGTACTTAGCCAGCAAAAATAAACTGCGGCGTTGAGTGTGTCCACCACTCTCAACGACAAAACAGCTTTGGCGTTGAGTGAGGTCGACTCACTCAACGCCAAAGTACTTAACCGCGAAAGTACACTGTGGCGTTGTGAAGGATCAAGCGCATACCCAACTGCACCAAAAGCCCGGACTGTTGGAGAGGGCGCTACTTAATTTTTTATATAAGTAGCAGAGCGCCACGGGTCAAGTGAAGGAACGCCGGACCCAACAATCCCCCCCCGGCGTCCAGCACAACCCGTCGGCTCAGAGGTGGGGTTACCATATGGCCCACACGGCTCAGAGGTGGGGTTACCACATGTCCACGGTTGCCTGACCCACCGGACCCACACAGGTAGAAGGGAAAAATCAGGATTTAATAGCGCCCCCCCGGTCTTGAACCCGTGACCTCCTCTGATACCAATTGAAGGATCAAGCGCATACCCAACTGCACCAAAAGCCCGGACTGTTGGAGAGGGCGCTACTTAATTTTTTATATAAGTAGCAGAGCGCCACGGGTCAAGTGAAGGAACGCCGGACCCAACACGTTGAGTGTGTCCACCACTCTCAATGACAAAACACTGTGGCGTTGAGTGAGGTCGACTCACTCAATGCAAAAGTACTTAGCCACGAAAAAAATACGTTGCGGCGTTGAGTGTGTCCACCACTCTGAACGATAAAACAGCTTTTGCATTGAGTGAGTTCGACTCACTCAACACCAAAGTACTTAGCCGCGAGAATAGGCCAAGCAGACCCGGCGTTGAGTGTGTGCACCACACTCAATGCCAAATCCTGATATCTCCAATGCTTGAACCAGCAATCATTTCTCTACTCCCAACCCGAGAACTAGCAAACTTAACAGCAGGATGGAAAAAAATTTAATAGCAAGGCTGATTTTGGAAAAATAAAATCTGTACAGGAAACTATCTACAGGCTTAAGCAAAACTTGGTCATAATCAAAAGGAAATTGGAGCTTTTAGCAAGAGAAATTTGGAAAACCATTAACAGTAAGGAACCAAATGAACAAGAAAAACTACATGGCAAGGGAAAGAACACCACTTGCCTCGATCTCCAGCGAAGCTTGGTCGGCCTCCCTTACTCTCACTCGGTACCAGCAGCAACGATACCTAAAGCAGAAATCTGGAGCTTTAATGGCGGAATCGGACAACCCAAGGATTTCGAGACCCCTAGAAATACCACGAAAACTTAATTTCTTACCGTAGGAATGAAGGTATAGGCGAGAGCAATCCAAATCCGCTTTCGGAATCGAATTTTGTCCACAAACGCTCCCGAAATCGGCGTCCGAAGGGGAGCAGTTCCGGCGGTTTCCTTGTTTTCCGTGAACAGGTGTTGCGGGCGGGGGAAGAAGGTGAAAAGGAGCGGTTTCTTTTATCTGAAGTCTAAACTATTCTATATAGAACACCCATATTAATCTTAATTAGCTAATTAATTAATAATGAACAAAAAGACAAGGCAAAACCGCTAAGTACCCGCACCCTTTCAAAATAATATTTAATACAATATTTATTATTAAATAATTTTATTTTTCATAAAATACAAAACGACGCGAAAAGTGAACATACTCGGAATTCGATGAAATTCACACTGTAGCTAAATATCCACGCTACGAACACAACAACGAAGTCGAAATTAGTTTTCGACGAACAGAACTCGAGTTATACCCACCCAAAATCAAAACACAAGCATCCCCGAGAGGCCTCACCGGGTCACCCAAAACGACCCGGCTTGCTAGGGAGATCTTGCCAATAGACTACAAAATAGGCCACTCAGTTCTAAGGAGTTAACACCACACTCCACAGATGACACAAGCCAAGAAAATGCGTCGACGTAACGCCAAGCAAGAATTAATAATAGCAGAAATATCAGGGGCGTTACCGTCACTCCCCCTAAAAGAAAGTTTTGTCCTGAAACTTTACGCACAACAATTCTACTATAGAAGGAAACGTAACAAGCCAAATATTACAAGAAGAAAATATACCAATCCAATCAGGGGAACAGTTGAGGGTGAGCCTCCCTCATAGCCAACTCTAACTCCCAAGTCGCGTTTCCAAACCCTGATTCTTCCATAGAACTTTGACCATCGGGATGGACTTCCTCCGCAGCACCCGATCTTGAGTATCCAAAATGCGGACCAGCACTTCAATAAAAGAGAGATTAGGCTCCAACTGGAGCACAACATCCAAGACTTGTCCACTACTGCGCACACACTTCCATAATTAGCTTACATGAAATACATTATGAACACCTGGGAAGTTTGCCTGCAAATCCAACCTATAAGTTGACACGTCAATCCGTTCAACAATCTTAAACGGGCCCACATACCTCGGGTCCAATTTCCGGTTCTTACCGAACCTCTTAACACCAACCATCGGGGAAACTTAAGAAACACAAGGTCCCCTACAGAAAACTCCAAGTCAGACCTACGCCGATTGGCGTTCTTTTCATATCTCTCCTGAGCTATACGAAGCTTTTCTCGAATAAGCTTCACCGCGACTTCCATCTCCTCGAGCGCATCCGGGCCCAATAGGGGTCTCTCACCTGCCTCAGCCCAAAATAGAGGGGGTTCTGCAGTGCCTCCCGTACAAAGCTTCAAACGGGGCCATTTGCAAACTTTCTTGATAACTGTTATTGTATGCAAACTCCATAAGTCGCAACCACTCATCCCACGCTCCACCGTGGTCTAGAATGTAGCATCTGATCATATCCTCAACTATATAGTTCACCCGCTCTGTCTGCCCATTAGACTGTGGGTGGTAAGTAGTAGAATACCTCAGATCTGTACCCAAACCCTCCTGCAGACTCTGCCAAAAACGAGAAGTAAACCGGGAGTCTCGATCTGAAATGATGCTAACAGGCACACCGTGCAATCTGATGACCTCATTCAAGTATAACTCTGCTATCTTCTTCATCGAATAGTCAATCTTATATGGCATGAAGTGAGCACACTTCATCAGTCTATCCACTATAACCCAAACAAAATCAAATCCCCTTGGAGATTTCGGTAAGCCCGTGATGAAGTCCATAGAAATACTTTCCCACTTCTAAGTCGGGATCTATAACGGAGTCAACTTGCCACCAGGCCATCCGTGATCGGCCTTCATACGCTTGCAAGTGTGGCACTCAGCAACAAATCGGGCTATATATATCACTCTTCATCCCATACCACCAGGCAATTTGCTTGAAATCACGATACATCTTTGTAGATCCCGGATGGTAGGCAACACTGGATCCATGAGCCTCTCTGCATATCATACCCCTGATGTCTCCGACAGCGGGGATGCAAAATCTGCCACGGTACTTCAAAGTACCTGCATCATCGATAGAAAAATCCGGCAACTCCCCTCTCTCAGTCCTGAGGTATAAGTGCAGAAGTTCCAGATCATCCTTCTGGTGCAACCTAGTAAGAGAAATCCAAGACGGCTCTGCCACTGCAAAACTGCTCATCATGCCACAACATCCCACTGAGATATCCATAAGGAGAAACTCTTCCACTAAACGATCGGCGGAGAGATTAAAGATCTTCCCCGTTTCCGGGTCAAGGCGTAGGCCACCATATTGGCCTTGCCTGGATGATACTGGATCTTTACATCATAATCGGCCACATACTCTAGCCACCGCTGCTGGCGCAGATTCAACTCCTTTTGAGTGAACACGTACTTCAGGCTCTTATGATCAGTGAAGATCTTGCACTGAGCCCCATAAAGTAGATGCCTCCACAGCTTCAATGTATAAATCACCGCTGCAAACTTTTCTGGGTCGACCGAGATCCCATCCTTGTTCACCACGTGGCCCAGAAACGAGACCTGAGGCAACCAAAATTCGCACTTGCTCAACTTGGCAAATAACTTGTGATTCCTCAACTCCAATAGAACCAAGCGCAGATGCTGCTCATGCTCCTCAGCGCTACAAGAATAGACCAACACATCATCGATGAAAACCACAACGAACTTGTCTAGGAAATCCTTGAACACCTGGTTCATCATATCCATGAAAGCTGATGGTGCGTTGGTCAGACCAAACCACATCACTAAGAACTCAAAATGTCCATGCCTCGATCTAAACGCAGTCCGTGGAATATCTGCCTCATGGATCCTGAGCTGATGATAGCCATAATGAAGATCGATCTTGGAGAACACCGTGCTACCACGCAATTGATCAAATAAGTCATCGATCCTCGGCAGAGGGTACCTGTTCTTAATAGTGACTTTGTTCAACTCCCTGTAGTCAATGCAAAGCCACATCGACCCATCTTTCTTCTTTATAAACAAAACAGGAGCACCCCAAGGCAACGAACTCTGCCTGATAAATCCTTTTGCCAACAACTCACCCAACTGGACTCGCAACTCCTCTAACTCACGAGGGGCCATCCGGTACGACGCCTTAGCAGTAGGACGCGTACCTAGTTCCAAATCAATCACAAACTCAACATCCCGATCGGGAGGAATACTAGGAAGGTCATCAGGAAAAACATCAGCGAAACCACGAACAACGGGAATCTCCTCTAAGCGCGGTACACAAACAGTAGTCCCCACCACCGAGACTAAACAAACAAAACAATCAGAAAGAAACAACTTCTGAGCACATACCGCAGAAAATACAGGAGAATCTTGGCACGGATCAGCATACACGCTTCCTGGCTGACCATTGTCCTTTATGAAGTCCAAGCGCTTCCCTTTGATCTGAATAACCGTATCATATTTAGACAGCCAGTCCATGCCCAGAATAACGTCGAAGTCCTCCAGATCAATCATCTTCAAGTCTGCCTTCGCAAGAAAGTCCCCCAACAAAACATGGCAATTTAGAATGCCCAAATATGATAACACAGATTCACCAGAAGGGAACTTGACGTGGAAGGTATCACGAACACGATCTAGATTCAACCGATGTCGCTCCACAAAGGCTCTAGCCACAAATGAGTGGGTAGCACCGGAGTCGAACAGAACACGCGCCCAACGATTCTTCACCTTAAATTTCTCTATAAGAATATATACAACTAAGGAACTACCAAAACAAAACTATAACCATTCTAGTAAATAAATCTTTCAGGCTGGAAGAACAACTAACCTGAGATGACCTGAGTCGAATCTTGAGCCTCCTCAGAAGAGATCACGTTCAGCTTTCCTTTGCCCTTGTCCACACGCTGAGGCGGAGGTAGTGCCTGAAGTGGAACTGCATGAAGAGCAGGCTAGACCTGTGGACACCTAGACTTGATGTGACCCTTCTGCCCACATTGATAGCAAACTTTATTCTTGGACCAGCACTGGGCAGCATCATGCCCAGGTCGCTTGCAAACAGGACAGGAAACATCCATCCTAGGAGCACCCTGAATAGAATGAACTTGCTCCTTATTCTGAGCTGCTGCCTTCTTGAAACACCTCACAACAGGGTGGCCTGACCGGCCACAGAAACTATACACCACCTTGCTCTTCTTTCCTGAAGCAGCACCGGGTACCTGGGGTTTATTCTCCTCAATAGACATCCTCTTGTCCTTCCTTATTTGCTGGCCTCTGCTCTTTGCGGTCTCGATAGCCTCCACCTTCAGAGCAGCCTCCACTACCCCTGCATAAGTCTCTGATCCATAAGCACTGGTCAACTGTTGCACCTCGCTCCTCAAGCCACCAAGAAATCGCTTGACTCGATCAGCCTCAACACTTACCAACCCAGGAGCAAACTGGCTCAACTTGCTGAACTCTATCTCATACTCACCGACCATGAGTTGTCTTTGCTTCAGGTGGAGGAAGTTGTTCATAAGACGGTCATGCTCGACCAAAGGCAAGAACTTCCTCAGCAGCATTTCCTTGAATACTTCCTAAGAGCAACCAGCTACCAAGCTCTCCTTTTCTCTAAGCCACCAACTCTTAGCCAAACCCTTGAGCTGATAGGCGGCAATCATCACTCTCTGATCATCTTCAATACCGGAGTACGAGAACATCTCCTCTATGGAGATTAGCCAATCGTCTATGACCATAAAATCTGCCTTCCCATCATAAGTAGGAGGGATAAGTCTCTGAAACTGTGAGATAAATGTCATCTCCGCTGGCACCACAACTGGAGGTCTCAGGGGTGCAGGAGGAGGAGGAACAGCTAACCCCCCTATAGGGCCTTGCACTCCCCGAGTCTGTCCTGCCACAACTGCCACCAGAGACTTGATCTGGGCCTGCATCTCCACCATCTTCCTGCTCAAGGAAACACTACTCTGCCGCAGGTTCTCGATCACCGCATCATTCTGCGCTCTCGATGACTCACCCTCAGATAGAGGGGTCGATCTAGTTGAAGGGCGTCTCGCCATCCTAAAATCATAACAACATTAGTCAGATGCTAGTACAATAGCTGCAACTAACCACAAGTACAGACAATACATACATAAATATGAACTTAAAGCTGCTAAACTTGCTCTGGGAGTTTATCTTTACAAGAATTGATGTTATGCCTTAACCTAGGATCGTTAACCACCACCATACTTACTCTTGTTCCAAGATCGGGAATGCATGACTTTATATTATTTTTATCTCGAAAACTTATGTATGTACATATGTCATCTTGTTAGTCTTTAGCTTGGCACGTAGTGCTTATGCAATGTAATGTTATGAATGTTTGTGCTATGCATTCTAAAAAGGCCCTAATGCATGTTATGAGCGGCGTACACATGAAAATGTTATGCATCCCATACTACATAACATTTTCATGCAACAAAAAGAAAACGAGCTATTCGCAGCCATGTGGTGAGGTTATGCATCCCATACTACATAACCCTCACATGTTGCCCCTATGGTGGATCCATATACGAACACATATTATGCATCCCATACTACATAGTGTTGGAGTATGAGACCGGGCGGTCTGGCGGTTTGAGCCTGGCGGGTTGTAGACCGCGTGGTCTGGCGGTTACTCTCCAGCGGTTTGATATCCAGGCTATTGCTGTGTGGTGTCCAGCGTTCTGGCGGTTTATCTCCGGCGGCTTGGAAACCGGGCGGTCTAGCGGTCTCCTACCGCATCTCTCTCTTACTTCTGGTATCGCTGAGCGGTTAGAACATTGTTTAACCGCGCGGCCTGTTCCGGTCTGTTGTTCTAGCCGCCCAGATTTTTTGTATAGCTTTAGTCCCACATTATTAGTTTGTACTCTCTCCTCTCTCCTCCATTCTATAAAAGGGAGGCCATACCTTTGTAAATGATATCTTTTTGGATAATAAAATTTCAATTATTCAAAGTTTCGGCTTGTTTTCTAGTCGTTTGTTCGCTACTTTAATCGTTTGTTCGCTACTTCTCACATGGTATCAGAGGACTCGATCTTCTCCTTCTGATTCTGTGCACCCTGTTCGCACGGCTTGAATCTTCTTCTCGCGACCTGTTCTCGCAGCTTGTCTCTTCTGCCTGCTTGCGCCCTGTCCGCGTGGCCTCCTTTTACCTTTCTTTTTTTGCCGCGACCTACTGCCTCATTCGCCTTGTTTGTTCCTCACTTTTGTTCGCGCAGGCTATCTTCTAGCCGTTCGACTTCTTTCCCTGCTTGGATCTGCGGCTTGGCGTGGCTTCTCTGGCCGCTTGTGTCTGACATCGTGATCGCTGCAGCTCTTCTTCTTCCTATCTGCGCGGCTGTTATTCTAACCGCGCGGCTTCTCGTTGATTTCTCCTATGGCCCTTTCTGAAACCTCAACTACCACCACTCCTATCGCCACTCCGGCTCCGCCTCCTACTCCCTCTGGAAACCTTGGTACGGTTTCTAAACTTGTTGGCTCCAACAATCCGGATTGGAGCGTTTCTTTCACCTGTCTCCTTCGCTCTCAGCGCAAACGTCATCACCTCACCGATGACCCTACTCCTCCAGACTCTGCTCAATTTGATGATTGGGATGCCAGTGAGGCGCTTGTCCGCACTTGGTTGGCTAACAGCCTCTCCGATGAATGCCTTCCTGTCATACGCCATGATGAGACGTCAAGACCGCATGACTTCACCTTGCTGCTCTCTACTCGAAGGGGGCCCAGACATCCCGCATTTATACTCTCTATGCGGATCTCTTCGCTCGCTCTTCCATGTCTCCTGCTGCGGCTTATTAGCAAGTTCAGGCTCTTGGCGCCGAAATCCTCCAGAATCGCCCTTTCTCCGCGGACTTGGCCGAGCAGCACAAACACTTCCAGGAACTCCTGGTTGTTTGTTATCTTCTACGGCTCCCTGAGTCTTTTGATATGATCCGCCAGCAGATCTTGGGAGAAGCAGAGTCTCCCACCTTGGATGCCACCGCGGCTCGCATCGCCGCTGTTACTTCGCTGCTCCAGCGTCCTCTATTGTCCTCCCCTCCTCCACAGGACTCCTATGCTCACCAAGTTCAGCGGGGTGGTAATAGTGACTGCAGCTAGTCTGGCACGCGCGGTCCATCAAGGTTCCTCTGCTCTCACTGTGGCCGTACCGGCCACTCTGTTGACCGCTATTGGCAGAAACATCCTCATCTTCGTCCCTCCGGTGATACTTCTTCCTCAACCTCCGCCTCCTCTCGACCATCTGCTTCTGTGGCCACGACCTCAGGTAGTGCACACGTCGTTACCCAAGGTAAATGGCTGATTGACTCTGGTGCTACAAATCACATGACTGGAAACCCTCACTGCTTCTCTTTCCTATAAACACATGATCGGTTACCCCCGGTTCTTGTTGCGGATGGTTCGCCTTCCCCGGTTCACGGGACGGGCATGGTTCAAGTCACCCCGTCGCTTCGCTTAGCAGACACTCTCTATGTCCCGAAGTTCCCTTGCAATTTGCTATCAGTTACTACTTTATGCAAGAAACTTCAGTGCTCTGTATTATTTACTCCTACTTCTTGTTGTTTTCAGGACCCGAGGACCCAACGGACGATTGCTACTGGGACTGAGAGCGGCGGCCTCTACTTCCTTGACAATGTTTCTGCTCTGTCTGCCTTCTCTTCCTCATCCATCGATCTGCTTCAATGGCATCTTCGCCTTGGACATCCTCTTCCTTAGATTCTTCATCAGCTTCTTCCCCACTTACCTCAGACCAGTCCTCCGCTCAACTGTGATGCGTGTAGACTTGGCAAATATCACCGCTCCTCCTTCCCGCTGAAGCAAGGTTGTGGTTCCTCCCGCCCTTTTGATCTCATTCATTCTGATGTCTAGGGTCCTGCTACTACTCTCACCGTTGGTCGGGGTAGTTCTTACTTTGTAACTTTTATTGATGATTTCTCTAGATGTACCTGGGTGTATCTATTAAAAGATCGCTCTGAACTCTTATCTGTATGGCAATCCTTTTATAATATGATTAAATCTCAGTTTGCTATTTCTAATAAAGTACTACGCTCTGATAATGCTAAAGAATATCTCAGTCATGAGTTTTCATCTTTTTGTATACAACATGGTCTTAGTCATCAGACCAGCTGTGTTTACACCTCCCAGCAAAATGGGGTGGCGGAGCGTAAAAACTGTCATCTCCTCGATATCGCTTGCACTCTAATGACGCAGATGCAGGTGCCACGCTCCTACTGGGGCTATGCTGTTCTTCTTGCCTGCTATCTCATCAATCGCATTCCCTCTTTGGTTCTCCACGGCAAAACCCCCTTCTCCATTCTCTACCCGGGCAAAGAACCCTTTCCTCTTCCTCTCCGTATCTTTTGGTGTATAGCTTTTGTACATGCTCTGTCTGCTACCCGTGACAATCTTTCCCTCCATTCCACAAAATGTGTCTTTTTGGGATACTCGACCACTCAAAAAGGTTATTGTTGCTTTGACCCCGTTCTGCGCAAACAGTTTGTTTCCGCGGACGTCACCTTCTTCGAAAATGCATCCTACTTTTCTCCTCAATCCCCGCTTCCTCCTGCTGTCTCTGACTCTCCACCATCTCTCTGTGTTCCTTCCACGCATATCGACGTCTCCCCTCCTATATCATCTCCTCCTCCATCTCCTCCTCTCTCTATTACACCCCCTCCTTCTTCTCCGTAGCCGTCTCTCTCTAGTCCCGGGCTAGCTTTCTCCGCCACGGACGCTCCTGTCCCTGAGGCACGAGACGACCTGGATCTTCCCATGACTCATCGCAAAGGGGTGCGGGCGTGTACCCAACACCCACTTGCGGCTGTTGTTTCCTATGATCGGCTTACTCCTTCTCGTAGGTGATTTGCTTTGGCTATCTCGGCTATTACCACTCCCCGCACTTACCAGGAGTCTCTTGTTATTCCTCATTGGAAATCGGCCATGGATGAGGAAATCGCCACTCTAACTGAAATGGGTACCTGGACCCTTGTTCCTCTACCAATAGGTATTGATGTGGTTGGCTGTCGCTGGGTGTTCGTTGTGAAGTTTTGCCCAGACGGCACTGTGGATCGTTACAAAGCCCGGCTGGTGGCCAAAGGCTTTACTCAGACTTATGGAGTTGACTATTTTGATACTTTCTCCCCGGTTGCTCGCCTCAGCACCATCCGGGTTCTTCTTTCTGTGGCTATCAATAGGGAGTGGGCTATTTCCCAGCTTGATGTCAAGAATGCTTTTCTCTATGGGGATCTTCAGGAGGACGTCTACATGTAGTAACCTCCTGGGTATGTTGCTCAGGGGGAGACACGAGTATGCCAGTTGAAGAAGGCCATCTATGGCCTAAAACAGAGCCCTCGGGCATGGTTGGACAAGTTTAGTGGCATTGTGGCTGCCATTGGCTTTACAAGAAGTTCGGCTGATCACTCATTGTTTATTCGCAAAATAGCATCAGGCCTTGTGGTTTTGGCGGTGTATGTAGATGATATTCTTCTTACCGGCGATGACCAGACTGGGGTGGACTTGACAAAGAAACACCTCCATCAACACCTAGTCACGAAGGATATGGGCTCACCGAAATATTTTTTGGGGATAGAAATCTCTTGGAAGCCCGACTCGTTGGTTCTCTCCCAGCGGAAGTATGCTCTTGATCTTCTACAAGAGACAGGATTGACCGGTGCCAAACCGGCCCGGTATCCCATAGCCACTAGAGAGGACAAAACATGGATAGATGACTCACCTCTTATATCCAATGCCACGAGGTATAGACGTCTGGTGGGCAAACTCATTTATCTCACGGTGACCATACCCGACATCGCCTATGTTGTAGGCAAGGTCAGTCAGTTCATGCAAGCTCCCAGGGAATGTCATCTTCAGTCTGTCTTAAAGATACTAGAGTATGTCAAAGCAGCACCAGGAAAAGGGATACTCTTTCAGAAGCATGGTCATCTGAGAGTTGAAGCCTATCAGACTCAAGTTATGCGGATGATAAAGGTGACCGTAAATCTACATCAGGTGTTTGCACATTTGTTGGAGGTAATCTTGTGAGCTGGAAGAGCAAGAAGCAGTCTGTTGTCTCAAGGTCCAGTGCAGAAGCCGAATACCGGACTATGGCGTCAATCACGTGTGAGTTAAAATGGTTGCGGGCTCTCATGCTTGACCTAGGAGAGGTCTACGACTATCCTCTGCCTATGTTCTGTGACAACAAGGCCGCTATATACATATCCAAAAATCCGGTCTTCCATGAGAGAACGAAACATATAGAAGTCGGCTGTCATTTCATCCGAGAAGAGGTCTTGAAGAGACAGATTTTCACTCCGTTCGTCACCTCCGACAAAGAGTTGACAGATATCTTCACCAAGCCGGTTTCTACTTCCTTCTTCCACATTTGTTACAGCCTGGACATGATTTATATCTGTGCTCCAGCTTGAGGGGGAGTGTTGGAGTATGAGACCGAGCGGTCTGGCGGTTTGAGCCTGGCGGGTTATAGACCGCGCGGTCTGGCGGTTACTCTCAAGCGGTTTGATATCAAGGCTGTTGCTGTGTGGTGTCCGGCGGTCTGGCGGTTTATCTCCGGCGGCTTGGAAACCGGGCGATCTAGCGGGCTCCTACCGCATGTCTCTCTTACTTCTGGTATCGCCGAGCGGTTAGAAAATTGTCTAACTGCGCGGCCTGTTCCAGTCTGTTGTTCTAGCCGCCCAGATTTGTTATATAGCTTTAGTCCCACATTGTTAGTTTGTACTCTCTCCTCTCTCCTCCATTCTATAAAGGGAGGCCATACCTTTGTAAATGATATCTTTTTGGATAATAAAATTTTCAATTATTCAAAGTTCCAGCTTGTTTTCTAGTCGTTTGTTCGCTACTTTAGTCGTTTGTTCGCTACTTCTCACACATAATATGTCCTGTATACTTCGTGTTATGCTATGATTGTAGTGTTCGTGTTGTTGCCAAGACGTGCTGATGACATATCGGTGTGTGAATGACATGATGCTGGACTACTAATGCAATCAAAAGGGAAGGTTGCCCGACTAACTTGTGAAGCAACCTCCCTCTGATACCAACTGTCACAACCCGCATTTTCTCCAAATTTAAGAAGCATCATAGTATGAGAAAACACGCATCGTGATGCCACGTCGAGCAGGGGATAACTGTCGACGCTCAGGCGAACACCATCTAACTAGACTATGAAAATTCACAAGTTTCATGATTAGAAAATCAGTTACATTTTAAAGGCCGTATTTCTCGGCTCGGTGGATCATCTAGCCCATAGTTTAAAAACTATACTTATACGCTGTGGAAAATACTTTATTTAGGTTCGACATCCTAAAAGAGTGCATAAGTGTCCCCAGAGGACAACTTATACTATGCAGGACCCTACATTTAAATTATACTATATCTAGGAAAACGATCTTTTTACGTTATTTGGAAAATAGTGCTGAGTTTTATAAAAACTTGTTGATCATGAGATATATATAATAGTGTTTTTAGGTTTAAAAGTAACTAGCAACCTAGCATAAATCATCCCAAGAGCAAGTAGACTATCTCAAGAAAAAGGTAGCAGCAAAAGATAACATATCTAGTATCAATATAAAACTACCAGTTGGCGCCAACAAACTGACACGAACCCACTGGCAAGTATATATGTCTGTAAGAAAGAAGTACAAAACTACCTCACAAGACCAAGGAACTGATCTCCACAGTATGAGAGACCACCAGCAACAGCACAGCACAACTAGTCATCTAATCAGCTACTAACCAGAACCTGAGGCATTCAAAGAAGAAAAGAATACCACAGTAAGCAAAAACAAATAAGCTGCACGGAAATGTTAGGTTATAAGGTAAGCAAGAAGAGTAGGTAAAACGAAACAAGAATCACTGTCCAAAGCAAGACAAAAAGAAAAGCACTATGTACGAGGAAACAACAAAAACCCTGCCCAAAAATAAATCCTGCAGAGTTTACCAGGATATCATGAGCCCAAACACTGCAAATTTACAAAGGTAGAAACGTCTAACACCCTAAGCTGTGAGAGATGGTAGTAGAAAAAACAACGCGGATCAGGGTTGGAAGCAAACTCAGTCCCCCAACCACTATTTCCAAGAAACAAAGCTCAAGGGTCTACATGTGAAAGCACTAGGGACCTCCCACCCCCTTGCCCAGCCCATACCTGGAGCAAGATAAAAGAAAAGGGTGGCCACGGCTAAATTACACAACACCACCCCCATTAAGAGCTTCAAACCACCACTACTAAGCACAACCCACGATTCGGCCTTTTGAGAAAAAAAATATAGCCGACAAGGAACCTCAAAATCAAGGAATTCACTCGGGAGAGAAAATCACGGTAAGGGAAAAGCGTTGATATGACTCAACACGGCATGGCGTTGAGTGAGCCCCACTCACTCAATGCCTAAACAGATGGCGGCGTTGAGTGAGCTTACCTCACTCAATGCAAAAACAGCTATGGCGTTGAGTGAGGTTCACTCACTAAATGCCTTCTGCAACACTGGCTGTGGCGTTGAGTGAGATAACCTCACTCAACGCCAAAACAGCTATGGCGTTGAGTGAGGTCCACTCCCTCAACGCCTTCAACAAAACAGGCTGTGGCATTGAGTGAGCTAACCTCACTCAACGCCAAAACAGCTACGGCGTTGAACGAGGTCCACTCCCTCAACGCCTTTAGTAACACAGGCTGTGGCGTTGAGTGAGCAAACCTCACTCAACGCCAAAATAGCTACGGCGTTGAGTGAGGTCCACTCACTCAACGCCTTAGCACTTAGCCTCAAAAACCAACTGTGGCGTTGAGTGAGTCCACCTCTCTCAACGCCAAAACAGCTTTGGCATTGAGTGAGGTCGACTCACTCAACGCCAAAGTACTTAGCCGCCAAAAATAAACTGTGGCGTTGAGTGTGTCCACCACTCTCAACGACAAAACAGCTTTGGCGTTGAGTGAGGTCAACTCACTCAATGCCAAAGTACTTAACCGCGAAAGTACATTACGGCGTTGAGTGTGTCCACCACTCTCAACGACAAAACAGCTTTGGCGTTAAGTGAGGTCGACTCACTCAATGCCAAAGTACTTAGCTGCGAAAAAAATACGTTGCGGTGTTGAGTGTGTCCACCACTCTCAACGATAAAACAGCTTTTGCGTTGAGTGAGGTCGACTCACTCAACACCAAAGTACTTAGCCGCGAGAATAGGCCAAGCAGACCCGGCGTTGAGTGTGTGCACCACACTCAATGCCAAATCCAAGCAGACCCGGCTTTGAGTGTGTGCACCACACTCAACGCCAAATCCTGAAATCTCCAATACTTGAACCAGCAATCATTTCTCTACTCCCAACCCGAGAACTAGCCAACTTAACAGCAGGAAGGAAAAAAAATTAATAGCAAGGCTGATTTTTGAAAAATAAAATCTGTACAGGAAACTATCTACAGGCTTAAGCAAAACTCCACGCTAAATCTCCACGCTACGAACACAACGGCGAAGTCGCATAGTTTTATTGCGCATGTTTTTTTTGGGTAAGCACCTGGTGCTCCCTGTATCTCTTTCTGTTGTTGTTGTTTGCATTTTGTTGCTGGGAGCTGGTGCTCCAGTTGGTTTCATTGTTGTGCAGGTAGTCGGGATGTCCCAGATTCATTTTCCAGTTTCAGTGTAAAACGCACGGTCGTGCGCATTTCTTCGCGCACGGTTTCAGTGCAATCGTGTGTTTCACACAGCAATTCTGGGACTTCTGTTTCTACTCGTGCGTTTTGTTCCCGCACGGTTTAGGCCAAACCGTGCGAGAAGGAATCGCACTGTCTGCACATTTTTCTCAACTCTACTTATGTCTTGTCAGAAGGGCACTCGATTGATCAGTAGCTGAGATGCCTATGAGTGCATTCCTGCATTCTGGGGTAAATCGTGCGTTTCCTTCACGCACGGGCAAATGCGCCCGTACGCGAGTAAAACGCACGGTTCCCCTGTTTTACCCTGTTTTATGCGCTCTGTGTTTACCCGTGCAATTTCCTTCACGCACGGGCGGAAGAGCCCGTGCGCGGGTAAAATGCACGAGTCAACGCATCTTCTTCCACTATCAAGATCTATAAGTTAATAACGCACGGTTAACGCACGGTCGTGCGCGGGACCGTGCGTGACCATTTTTCTGATCTTTTTCTATTTAAGCGCAGATTTCTCACCATTAGGGGGGACTTTTTCCAGCCACTTCCTTCCGCGATTTTAGGGAGAAATCCTCCGTTCCACTAAGGAGGGGAGATCCGGGCAAGCATTCAACGCCAAGTCCGAGTCGGAGCTTCCTCTCGGCCTTATCCTTCATCCGTGAGCTTCAAGAAGGGATTTTATATAGCTTTCTCCACCAAGCTAGGAGAAGTTGGTTCCATCTTCCACCGGCTTGTGACACGAAGAAGACGGGTTCATTGGGAGTGAGTGATAGCCTCCTCTATCCCGGAGTGTTCGTAGCGTCAAAACACAAGCATCCCCCGAGAGGCCTCACCGGGTCACCCAAAACGACCCGGCTTGCTAGGGAGATCTTGCCAATAGACTACAAAATAGGACACTCAGTTCTAAGGAGTTAACACCACACTCCACAGATGACACAAGCCAAGAAAATGCGACGACGTAACGCCAAGTAAGAATTAAATAATCGCAGAAAAATCGGGGGCGCTTACAACGCCAACTAGAGAAGATGACGATAAGGATGGAGAAAATCCTCTAGAAGAGGGAGGAGCCCGAGAAGCTGTTAGAGCTCCAGATGCCAGACTCTTAGAGCTCCGACATGTTAGGGATCATCCTTGAGATCAGATCATAGGAGATCCTCGTGACGGTGTCAGAACTCGTAGAGGTACAATTAACGAGATTCTGCACCTTAGTTTTTTGTCACAGGTTGAGCAAAAGAAGTTTGACGAAGCAAACAAAGATGCGTTATGGATATTTGCAATGCAAGATGAACTGCATCAATTCGAACGATGCAACATCTGGATGCTTATTCCCAGACCAAAGAAACAGAATGTGATCGGCACTAAGTTGATCTTCAGAAACAAACTAGATGAACACGGGATCATCATCAAGAACAAGGCCAGACTGGTGGCTCAAGGTTACAAACAAGAGGAGGGGATCGACTTTGACCAAACCTTTGCACCAGTTGCAAGGCTCAAGGCAATCAGGTTGTTACTGGCATATGCCTCTCATAAAGGATTTACTGTCTATCAGATGGACGTGAAATCTGCGTTCCTAAATGGAAATTTTAAAGATGAAGTATATGTCGTGCAACCCCCAGGTTTTGTTAATCCAACATTCCCTAATCATGTTTACTTTCTTAATAAAGCTATATATGGCTTAAAACAAGCTCCTCGAGCTTGGTATGAGACTCTGTCTAATTTTGTTCTTGAGAACAAGTTCTCGAGAGGAAAAATAGATAAGACATTGTTTCTTAGGGAAGTCAAATGCAAGATTTTGCTGGTGCAAATCTATGTCGATGACATAATATTCAGCTCAACGGACAATAACCTGTGAAAGAAGTTTTATAAACTTATGCAAGGGAAGTTTGAAATGAGCAGCATGGGTGAGCTGAAGTACTTCTTGGGACTTCAAGTGAAACAGTCTGAGGATGGAATTTTCATTTCTCAGACGAAGTTCAGAAATGAACTCCTCAAGAAATTCGGAATAAAGTATGTAACCTCTATGAGGACTCCAATGGGATCCACTGTGTCTCTGGACAAGGATGAGAAAGGGAAACCTTTTGATGAAATCAAATACAGAAGCAAAATTGGATCCCTGCTCTACCTTACTGCTAGTAGACCGGATATTATGTTTTCCACATGCGTTTGTGCCAGATATCAGGTGAACACTAAAGAATCTCATTATGTCACTGCAAAGCGAATTCTTAGATACCTTAAAGGTACACCAAATCTTGGCTTGTGGTACCCAAGAAACAATGATGTCGAGCTAATAGGCTTTTAAGATGCTGACTTTGTAGGAAGCAGGGACGATAGGAAAAGCACTTCCAGGACGTGCCAATTCCTCGGAAGAAGCCTTATTTCGTGGAACAGTAAAAAGCAGAACTGTGTCGCAACCTCTAAGGCTGAATCTGAGTACATCTCAGCAGGCAGCTGTTGCGCACAACTTCGATGGATCAGAAATCAACTCGAAGATTATGACTTTCAGTTTAGAGAAGTTCCTATGTATTGCGACTCCTCGAGCGCAATTGCAATTACGAACAATCCAGTGTCGCACAACAGAACAAAGCATATTGAAGTGCACTACCACTTCATTCGGGAGCATGTGGAAAACAAAGATATCTCTCTCTGCTATGTCCCCATGGATAAGCAGATTGCAGATATCTTCACAAAGCCCTTAGACGAGGCCAAGTTTAGTCTCTTCTAAACTGAACTCGGCATGCTGAACTATGAAGATTGAAGACTGAAGGGCTCCAGGCTCTTGGATCAAGGGGGAGCATCAGCGAGGAACTCAAGATTGGGCACGAATGCAAGAATTAAGGGGGAGCTTTGTGCTCCAAGTGAAGTCCCAGATTTGTAGAAGCCGAAAAGGGGGAGATTACCCTCTCGTCTAAGGCTAAGGTGGCTGCCAATGCTAAGTATGCTCTCAGGAGAATGGTAATGAATTTCACTCTTAACTTCTTTTACAATTTATGATTTTCATTCCCATCTGTTCTATTCACCTTAGCTCGTAGGGTTTAGGCTTATTCAAATAGGGGGAGATTGTTGGATATTGTATCAATAATGGACCTGATTTGAAGAAGCCCCTGAACAAGCTAAGCTGAATTGACAATGTATTTGACGATCTTCCATAAAGTTGTGCTTGTAGCTATTCCATGCTAAGTACACACCAATGTCAGGGTGCAGTGGGTCAATGTATATGGGTCTGCGCAACGTAATCCCTCGTTGAGTAGATCAGTGTGTTGACTTATGTGTGCTCTCTCTATTGGAGTGTACTTATTTTAAAAAAAAGGATCAAGGCAGATCAAGAGCAGAAGAAGGAGCAAAGATGGGTCAAAGACCAAGTCTTCAAAGGAAGGAAGAGAAAAAAATCTTCCAAGTCAAAATCGACGGGAATCACTAAGTCATTCCCGCCGACTTCGACGGGAGTCACTTATGATTCCCGCCAACTTCGACAGGAATCGTTAGTGATTCCCGCCGATTCGTCGAGTATTAGCTAGCCTCTCCCGCCGACTTCTTTCGGCTGACAGTTTTCCAGACAGGGATTCTGCTAAGGCAGAATCGACGGGAATCGTGAATGATTCCCGCCGACTTCGACAGGAATCACCAACGATTCCCACCAATTTTGCCTTAGGAAAATTTTTATCGCTCACTGGACCGAACCAAGGTGTCTTGCGCTGTTTCGGCCGGGGCTAGGGTTTCTCCTTGTGGGTCCCACAACGGTCTTTAGGGTTGGCCTCTAGTATATATATACCCGTATTTTGAACCTCTACAGGAAGTCATTCTCGGAAATCGAAAGCAGCCGACGTCGTGCCCTAGCCGATCGCGGAAACCGTCGATCGCCTGTAGCCGCTCGCAAGTTCATCGCCGCCATTGATCTCAGTGCTTCTTTGATCTTTCGACGACAGTATCGAGGCAAGCCGAGCATCTCATGCATCTCTCTTGAGATCTCTTGTCTCTCAATTCGTTGAAGGAGAATAGTTCTCCATTCCGAATCGGTGGAGACGATTGATCCGACTGAGATCGTAGGTAGACCTTGCTTGCTTCGTCAAGAAGTTTGGATCTACAAAGTATCGCCGCCGCAATCACTTGCCGCCGCTGATCTTGACAAGATCCTCTCCAAGAGAGAAATCTGGTTGTGGACTCTTTGTAACTTTCAAGATAGCTTCAACGAACGAAGAAGGACATCAGAATCTCCAAAAGCTTTGTTTGTATTTTCTCTTACATTCAATTTTTATTTATGGTAAAGGAATTTTTATTCCTTGTTTTAAGGGTTGGGTGCAACCCGTGGTGGTGGAGTTATGACTCCTTTGTTGGAGGGGTTCCTTCCGTAGTGTGAGGATTGGATTTCAATCCGTTTAGAGAATTGACTGAGTCATCCCTTGGTGGGAGATAGGTCGAAGGGGGAAAGTGGACGTACCCAAATCGGGGAACCACTATAATTCTTTGTGTGTTTTTTGTACTGTGTTTGTTAATTTGTGCAGGTAAAATTAATTCCGCAAAAGACTGCACGATACCTATCCCCCCCCCCATAGGTGGATTTAGTCGACACTAGAGACTTTCAGAAACTCCTAACTTCCACCTCGGTTCTCAGAACAAGCCAGTCTCTAAGGATTCAACTTTTGCTGGATCCACCGCCACCCCATCACCACTAATCACATGGCCAAAAAACATCACCTTCTTTAACTAGAACTTGTATTATGAGAACTTAACAGAAAGCGGATTCTCTCTCAGATTCAGCAAGACCACTCTTAAGCGAGTCTCATGCTCCGCTTTTGACTTTGAGTACATTATAATATCATCGATGATGTAACACCCCTACCCGTTACGTGCAACATAGTAGAAGGTCCGGCCGGGGCCCCACACCATGTCTTACAAACAGGCGGAGACGTTACTAAGTGATACCAAATACGCATCCTACCACAAAGCATTCTAGCGGAAGTTTAAAGGGTTGCAAGAATGAACTCAAACATCAACACAGAAGTCCACAGCTAAACCAAACATGCCATAATATAAAACCACAAGTACGACCTTATGGCCTATTACAAGTGTTTCTCTTTATACAAGAAGGTATCTTCCATACATCGGCACGCAGACCGGCCATACATGAGTTCTTACACAAGGTACAAAACTAGCCTTCGAGGGCTAGCACTTAGCAGCAGCAGCTTAGGGTCTTCCACCCTCATCCCTGCTTGGCCCTTCTTGACCTGCACGCAAAAGGTCCACCAAGCTGTGGCAAACAAAGCAGCGGTCAGCATTTGGCTAAGCATTTATAACGACCCTGTCCCTGGCACGGGACAGCGGAATTCCTTCCCTGCATAGCACTTATATACAATCAAAAGGGTATGCTTTAGCACATCACACTTATACGCCCGTACAAGTCATCATCCATCACAAACGTCGGCACGACGGCCCGACGTTCCGTTCTCTCAGGGCATATTATCGGTGTACCGGAAAACCAGGATCCCACCACCGTTCAGAGGTTCCAGACATGACGGCAATTCGTGAGCATTCCAATCCTCCATGGCTCAAATAGCCGGAGCGATTCTCATTCTGTGATTCTAACAGGGCCTTAATCACCCCACGGTTAGACAACCAGAATGCGGGTACAGATCAGCCTTTCCCGTAGCTCACATACGTCATACTTCGATCAGGACTGACACGGGTACAACTTCACCTTGCCCGTTCGCCACACAGGCTTTTCCACAGTTGTAGCCCCACCAGCTCAACAAGTAGTATTCACAACTACAAGGGTTGAGATCACACAGCATCAACCCATCCACATAATATCCTGCTGCACCAAGCTGCAGGTGTCCACCAAGAACATCACAAGCATCACAATAATACAGAGTCTTGCTCTAATATGCATACTATCATCACCAATCCGGACCAACCTGTCCAGATGGGCTTCACACAGCATGCCTACCCGTACTTCTCACTTCCGGAACTACTCCAACAAGAATCAAGGGATGGAGTTAAACATCCCAAGAGAATTCAACTCTACCTTTGTAGAGGATTCATGCATATGCAAAAAGGAATGATTTCACATATCCAAGGAGGAAGTCGTTACCCTTGGAGGACGTTTTAGAGCCATGGCAAGCACTGCTTGGAGCTCTGCCTTCCCGAATATGGCCTCCGATCGCGAATCCGAGCTTGGACTAGCTGGATCTCCCTCTCCTTCCTCCTTCTTCTTCCTCCTTCCTTCTTCCTCCTTCCTTCTCTCACTTAAGAAGATAAAGTGAGGATAAGTTTGCTGGTTCGGGGTCTTAAAGGGGCTGGGAAAACTGAAGACCACCAGATCTGGAAAGAGGGAAACAAACGGCCGAGATCTGCAGAAAATAACATTTTCAGCCCTAACACGCCCTGTGACACGCCCGTGTCACAGGCCGTGTCCCTTAAGCAGCAAAGAACCGCCTCACCACACGGGGTTAACACGCCCATGACAACCGCCTAACCTGACACGGCCTGAGACACGCCCGTGTCTCTGGCCGTGTCGCCTCTCTCGACGAATCTCGTCGATCGCCGAGAATATTCTCGCCGATCGTCGACATGATCTCGTCGATCGTCGAGAAGGACACGCCCTGTGACACGCCCGTGTAACAGGCCGTGTCGCCTCTTCTCGTCGATCGTCGATCATGATGCTCAACGATCGTCGAACGCGCGACCTGCAACAACCCGAGGAGGACACGCCCTGGGACATGCCCGTGTCTCAGGCCGTGTCACTCCAAAAACACCTGAAACCCAACTTTGAAACTTACTTGAGACCAGCTCGAGAATTAACTTGACACGCCCTGGGACACGCCCGTGTCCCAGGCCGTGTCACTTAGCCTGAAAACCAAAACTGGGTTTTGGGGTATTACAATCCTCCCCTCCTTGCAGAAAATTTCGTCCCGAAATTTGAATGACTGAAAAACTCAATAAAGTCCATATTTATTGATTAATACAAGGTCTAATACACAACCAATTACAAAATAACTCAGGAAATTCTGTCCGCATGGTTTGCTCACGCTCCCAAGTAAGCTCTTCTCGGCCACAATTGTCCCACCAGACTTTGACCATCCCGATTGTTTTGTTCCTCAATTGCTTCTCGGTGGCATCTTCAATCCGAATGGGCCTAACCTTCGTAGTTAGCCCAATATCGACTGATACCCGATCTGCAACTATCACTTGCGACGGCTCTTTTATTGCTCTCCGCAGCACCGATACATAAAACACATCATGTAAACTACTTAACTCAGGCGGTAGCAGTAACCGATAGGCTGCCTCACCGATGCATTCAATCACCTCAAAAGGTCCTAGATACCGCGGGCTCAACTTTTTCAGACGCCGTATCCTGGACACACCTTTAAAAGGCTTGATTTTTAAATATGCCCAATCACCCACCACAAACTTTACGTCTCGGTGCTTGGCATTATAGTATTTGGCCTGCCTATTTTGAGCAATTAACAACCTTTCACGAATTGTACGTACCATTTCATGAATATCAGTCACATCTTGCCGCTTGTAAAGCTTCATTTCACCCGTTTCCGCCCAAGATAACGATGTGCGGCACTTCCTACCGTACAAAGCTTCGAAAGGGGCCATCTGAATGCTGGCTTGGTAACTATTGTTATAGGCAAATTCAATCATGAACAAATGATCTTCCCAGCGACTTCCAAAATCTAGCGTACACATCTGGAGCATATCTTCCAATGTCCTGTTGGTTCTTTCAGTTTGACCATCCGTCTGGGGATGAAAGGCCGTACTGAAATGCAACTTTGTGCCCAACAGCTAATGAATTAACCTCCAATCTCCTGATGTGAAGCGTCCATCTCGGTCGCTAACAATGCTACGGGGAATTCCGTGCAATCGTACGATCGAATCTACATACATTTTAGCCAATTTGTCGACTGGATCATCTCTTCGATTTGGAATAAAATGAGCAACTTTTGTTAACCGATCCACAATCACCCAAACCGCATCATTACCCCGTTGATATCTCGACAATCCATGCACGAAGTCCATGGAAATATCATCAAATTTCCACACTGGGACCGATAACGACTTCAGGAATCCTCCTGGCCTTTGGCATTCCGCTTTCACCAGAGCACATGTATGGCACTTAGCAACATAACGTGCTATATCTTTCTTCATACCCGGCCAACAGAAGTTCTTTTTCAGATCCTTATACATTTTTGAACTTCCAGGATGAATCGAATACCTTGAAAAATGGGCTTCGTACATGATTTCTCCACGAAGATTTCTCTGACAAGGAACACACACTCGATCATCTTTTCTCCGAAGTCCGTTGTCAAAAGAAAACCGAGAGCTCTTATCTTCAGTTGCATAATGCTGCAAACTATCATCCAATTCCGTCGCTTGGCGGACCCTATCGATTAGGTCACACTGTACCTCTATCCAATTCAAACACATGGTCGCAGCAGTGTTTTTCTCCACACAAGTAATATCCATCCGTTCTAGCTCGTGAATCAACCGTTCATCATGGTATGCCAACCAATTCGCCCTTGCCGGAGTCCTACGACTCAGGGCATCTGCGACTACATTCCCTTTACCAGGGGTGTAATGAATTTTGAAGGTATAATCACCAAGAAATTCCATCCACCTTCTCTGTCGTATATTTAAGTCTTTTTGATCTAAGAGATATTTCAGTTTCTTGTGGTCTGTATAGATATCCACCTTTACACCATATAAATAATGATGCCACAACTTAAAGTCAAAGATGACTGCGGCCAATTCCAAATCATGGGCTGGATAGTTCCGCTCATGGGCTTTCAACTGGCGCGAACCATATGCTATCACCTTACCACGCTGAAGGAGAACGCAGCCTAAGCCGCTACCCGATGCATCACTGTACACCTCAAAACCATCTATGCCACAAGGTGTTGTCAAAATTGGGGCCGTAGTCAACCGACTCTTTAACACTTCAAAAGCTCGTGCGCACTCGGGCGACCAAACGAACCTTTGTTCTTTCCGCGTTAGGGTAGTGAGAGGCAATGCTATTCTTGAGAAATTTTCCACAAAACGCCTGTAGTAGCCCGCAAGTCCAAGGAAACTCCTGACTTCGGCTACCGACAAAGGAACAGGCCACTCCTGCACAACAACAATTTTGGCAGGATCCACTGCAATGCCTTCTCCACTAACTACATGGCCCAGAAAAGCCACGGATGACAACCAGAAATCACACTTAGCAAACTTGGCATAGAGTTTCTTATCCCTCAGGGTTTGCAACACAATCCGCAAATGATTTGCATGCTCTTCTCTTGATCGGGAATACACCAGGATATCGTCAATAAAGACGATCACAAAGAGATCTAAATATTGCTTAAACGTTCGGTGCATCAAATCCATAAACACTGAAGGTGCATTAGACAATCCAAAGGGCATCACCGTGAACTCATAATGCCCGTAGCGTGTGCCAAATGCCGTTTTGGGTATGTCACTTTCCGAAGGTGACGTGGGCTGATCTGACACCCTCTGCAGGTGAGGAAAGGATGCCATCAGTTGTGGTTGGTGATCTAGATATTACAATATGGGGCATGAAATTACCGCCCTGGTGCTCTCCTACTGTTGATTTACGATGAAAGGAGTTGCTCTTGCTCAAGGAGCAGAGTTTTGCTCACTGATACAACAAGGAGGAGGGTAGGGGCAATGGAGATTTATCTTCTTTGGGACCTAAATCTTCCCCTCTTCCTCATCTAGTGTATCGGGTGAGATTCATCACCAATCATCGTTTAGCTGAGAAGTGGAGGATCTCTGGAGACGTATCCTTTGTCCTGCTGCTTCTGTTAATCGTTTTGCTTAATGCTGTTTTTGATTTTGGATTAGTTTTCCTGTTGGCGTGTTATGCTTTTGTGACATGAACAATATTATATAACTTATAATACAGGTATTTGGTCCACCTTAAGGACGGTAAAGAAAAGGGCTATTTGGAGACAACCCGAGTTTGCCGCCTTTAGCCTTGTTTTGAGGCTATTTCTTTCCTTTATTATATTTATTTTCTTATTTTTTCCTGTGCTGCCTATTATTTGCTTGGTTGGAGATGTACTTCTTACAGGTGATATTGTCTGGGTCGTGAGCTTATTGATCAAGCATAACGCCAATCTTCGGGTATGCTCATCTTCAGAGCATTGGGTAACTTCTCCCCTTATCTCATGTTGATTTTAACTTCGACATATTGTTATGCTTCTTAGCTTAAGTATTGGGGAGAGCTTGTCGATGTTACCTTTTCACGTGCACTTCATTTGCATGCCAATAGTTATTTTTAATTTATTTGTTAGTTCATTGCATTGCGCATCGTTACACCCACATGAGCGCGTGCTTAGCTTTTTGTGCGCTGCGAGTCAAGCTTCTTCTTTCATTAGATTTGGGAAAATTGCCTTGCAGAAATAGGATTATGAGATGGAGTAAAATGTTGGCCTTGCTGTGTTCCTAGTCAAGCGATCCCATTTCATGTTGAAATATTGAGTAGAATTAATTTTTCTGCATACTTTTAGTTTTATATTTTTCTAATTGCGTAAATTATTTTATTCTACTCAAAAATTGGTGAATCCAGTGCAAATCCGATGGTAGTTTAGGGATGTGTGTAGACAGCCGTTAGATTCATATTGCTTGAGTCGGAAGGGTGGATAGTCTTTCTCGTTGGCTAAGAACTTGCCCCAAGCTACTCTCAAAGCAATTGTGCATGGTTAGTTAAGCATGAGCATGATGTAGGCCATCATTTTGTCCAGGTTGAGCTTTGTACCCATTCCTAACGTATTACCGTCGCTAGCCCCACCCAGCCTTTTGTTTCATCTCCATATATTATTCAACAAAGCCTAGTAGCCAAACCTAGTTGCACGCCCAAATTGAGCTTTTCCATTTTCTGATTTCTAGTTTGGGGTGTTTGTTGGTTGTTGTATTTGTGAAAAATGTGGATGCCTTTTAATGCTTGTATTTGCTGGAATTAGAAAAAGAGTGTTTAAAAAGAAAAATTTATGAAAAGAAAGTGTGAAAAAGAAATGAAAATGAGAAAAGAAAAGTTTGATTGAAAATCTATTTTGTGTTAAAATAGTTTTTGGTGTAGGCGGTATACATACCCATGTTTTAAAAATCAAGTCTGGGGGTGTGGCGTACTCGCATTTATTGTGGTTAGTGGATGTATTTCTTTTGTGCTAGATTGATTGGGTTTTGTGATGATCCTTCATTTTTATCCTTGCTTACCCCACCGTAACCCAAGCCTCATTACCACCTGAAGTCCTACGGACTCACGTTTAAGTCAAACTAGCGTCGTGGAGAGAGTGCGAATGGACAAGCATATGGTCACCGACATTGGTGGATTACTTTGGAGGCTGTCCCTAATCCCGATTTTTGGAAATACTCTCCTTAGCGGTTTGTCTATTTTCTCCCTATGCATGACCGTAGGATTCACCGCAATTCTGTTTTTGAGTAGTCATAGAATTTTTGTTACGCAGGCTGAGAAGTATAAATTATTTTGTATGCCTATAAATTTTATCTACTATATTTTTATGCCCGCGAGCGTGCGACTTCACATGGTACTCCGAAACATAATTACTGTGTTAGTTAGTCTTTTTCTAGTCTACAAGGATCTTCTTTGCTCGGGACGCGCAAATGGGTAAGTCTGGGGGTGTGATGAGTACCATTTATATAGGGTTTTGCGGGCTCATCTGGGTTGGTTTTCTTGTCTTTGCACACCACTTTTGCACTATTTTCTCTATAATTTCCCTCCTTATGTGCTTCGTGGATTGTGTGCTTTTCTCGCACTTAGGTGCGCAATTGCACATTTTATTATTGGGGGTCTGCACGTGGTGCTCCCCGGGGCTTGCTCCGGTAGCATTTACTGCAATTCTATTTTGCTGGAGGGTCCTCCATTGCTTAATTCTATTTCTGCAAGGCAATTTTCCCAAATCTAATGAAAGAAGAAGCTTGACTCGCAGCGCGCAAAAAGCTAAGCACGCGCTCATGTGGGTGTAACGATGCGCAATGCAATGAACTAACAAATAAATTAAAAATAACTATTGGCATGCAAATGAAGTGCACGTGAAATGGTAACATCGACAAGCTCTCCCCAATACTTAAGCTAAGAAGCATAACAATATGTCGAAGTTAAAATCAACATGAGATAAGGGGAGAAGTTACCCAATGCTCTGAAGATGAGCATACCCGAAGATTGGCGTTAAGCTTGATCAATAAGCTCACGACCCAGACAATATCACCTATAAGAAGTACATCTCCAACCAAGCAAATAATAGGCACCACAGGAAAAAAATAAGAAAAAAAATAAAATAAAGGCAAGAAATAGCCTCAAAACAAGGCTAAAGGCGGTAAACTCGGGTTGTCTCCAAATAGCCCTTTTCTTTACCGTCCTTAAGGAGGACCAAATACCTGTATTATAAGTTATATAATATTGTTCATGTCACAAAAGCATAACACGCCAACATGAAAACTAATCCAAAATCAAAAACAGCATTAAGCAAAACGATTAACAGAAGCAGCAAGACAAAGGATACGTCTCCAGAGATCCTCCACTTCTCAGCTAAACGATGATTGGTGATGAATCTCACCCGATACACTAGATGAGGAAGAGGGGAAGATTTAGGTCCCAAAGAAGATAAATCTCCATTGCCCCTACCCTCCTCCTTGCTGTATCGGTGAGCAAAACTCTGCTCCTTGCGCAAGAGCAACTCCTTTCATCGTAAATCAACAGTAGGAGAGCACCAGGGCGGTAATTTCACGCCCCATATTGTAACATCTAGATCACCAACCACAACTGACGACATCCTTTCCTCACCTGCGGTGTAACGCCCCTATCCTTTACGTGCAACATATTAGAAGGTCCGGCCGGGGCCCCACACCATGTCTTACAAACAGGCGGAGACGTTACTAAGTAATACCAAATACACATCCTACCACAAAGCATTCTAGCGGAAGTTTAAAGGGTTGCAAGAATGAACTCAAACATCAACACAGAAGTCCACAGCTAAACCAAACATGCCATAATATAAAACCACAAGTACGGCCTTATGTCCTATTACAAGTGTTTCTATTTATACAAGAAGGTATCTTCCATACATCGGCACGCAGGCCGGCTATACATGATTTCTTACACAAGGTACAAAACTAGCCTTCGAGGGCTAGCACTTAGCAGTAGCAGCTTAGGGTCTTCAACCCTCATCCCTGCTTGTCCCTTCTTGACGTGCACGCAAAAGGTCCACACAGTAGTGGCAAACAAAGCAACGGTCAGCATTTGGCTGACCATTTATAACGACCCTGTCCCTAGCACGGGACAGCGGAATTCCTTCCCTGCATAGCACTTATATACAATCAAAAGGGTATGCTTTAGCACATCACACGTGTACGCCCGTACAAGTCATCATCCATCACAAACGTCGGCATGACAGCCCGACGTTCCGTGCTTTCAGGGCACATTATCGGTGTACCGGAAAACCAGGATCCCACCACCGTTCAGAGGTTCCAAACATGACGGCAATTCGTGAGCATTCCAATCCTCCATGGCTCAAATAGCTGGAGAGATTCTCATTCTATGATCCTAACAGGGCCTTAAGCACCCCACGGTTAGATAACCAGAACGCGGGTACAGATCAGCCTTTCTCGTTGCTCACATACGTCAGACTTCGATCTGGACTGACACGGGTACAGCTTCACCTTGCCCGTTCGCCACACGGGCTTTTCCACAGTTGCATCCCCACCAGCTCAACAAGTAGTATTCACAACTACAAGGGTTGAGATCACACAGCATCAACCCATCCACATAATATCCTGCTGCACCAAGCTGCAGGTGTCCACTAAGAACATCACAAGCATCACAATAATACAGAGTCTTGCTCTGATATGCATACAATCATCACCAATCCGAACCAACCTGTCCAGATGGGCTTCACACAGCATGCCTACCCGTACTTCTCACTTCCGGAACTACTCCAACAAGAATCAAGGGATGGAGTTAAACATCCCAAGAGAATTCAACTCTACCTTTGTAGAGGATTCATGCATATGCAAAAAGGAAGGATTTCACATATCCAAGGAGGAAGTCGTTACCCTTAGAGGACGTTTTGGAGCCATGGCAAGCACTGCTTGGAGCTCTGCCTTCCCGAATATGGCCTCCGATCGCGAATCCGAGCTTGGACTAGCTGGATCTCCCTCTCCTTCCTCCTTATTCTTCCTCCTTCCTTCTTCCTCCTTCCTTCTCTCACTTAAGAAGATAAAGTGAGGATAAGTTTGTTGGTTCGGGGTCTTAAAGGTGCTGGGAAAACTAAAGAGCACCAGATCTGGAAAGAGGGAAACAAACGGCCGAGATCTGCAGAAAATAACGTTTTCGACTCTGACACGCCCTGTGACACGCCCGTGTCACAGGCCGTGTCCCTTAAGCGGCAACGAACCGCCTCACCACACGGGTTGAACACGCCCGTGACAACCGCCTAACCTGACACGGCCTGAGACACGCCCGTGTCTCTGGCCGTGTCACCTCTCTCGACGAATCTCGTCGATCGCCGAGAATATTCTCGCCGATCATCGACATGATCTCGCCGATCGTCGAGAAGGACACGCCCTGTGACACGCCCGTATTACAGGCCGTGTCGCCTCTTCTCGTCGATCGTCGATCACGATGCTCAACGATTGTCGATCGCGCGACCTACAGCAACCCGAGGAGGACACGCCCTGGGACACGCCCGTGTCTCAGGCCGTGTCACTCCAAAAACACCCGAAACCCAACTTTGAAACTTACTCTAGACCAGCTCGAGAATTAACTTGACACGCCCTGGGACACGCCTGTGTCGTAGGCCGTATCACTTGGCCTAAAAACCAAAACTGGGTTTTGGGGTATTACAGATGAACACCACCACAAGTGAATCGAAGTACTGTCAAAAACCTCGGTTCATCAAATCCATGTTCACTGATGGCAAGTTTGTCAAGCTGAATGACATCACATAGAACTCAAAGTGACCATACCTAATCCTAAATGCTGTCTTAGGAAAATCCTATTCTCGAATACACAACTGGTAATACCTCGACTTCAGGTACAACTTGGAGTATACTATTAACCTTTCCAACCGACTGAACAAATCATATATCCATAGAATTGAGTACTTATTATTGATGGTCAACTTATTCAACTCATTGTTGTCTATGCACAACCAAATACTTCCATCTTTCTTCTTTAAAAACAACACCAGCACACTCCACAGAAAAGAGTTGGGCCTAATGTTCCCTTTCTCTAACAACTCTTGCAATTGAACTTTGAGCTCATTTAACTCTTTCGGTTCCATCCTAAATGGAGGATGTGACACTGGCCTTGCTCCTTGCACTAATTCAATCGTGAATTCAATCTCACACCGAAGAGGTGCTCCTGGAAGCTCCACGGGAACATGTCCTCAAAATCCTTTATAGCTGGCACATCTCTAATTGCCGACTTTGTGGAGCAAACCTCCAACAATGCGACAAATGCTACACCTCCCTAGTTCTCTACACGCACCATCTAAATGATTGAAATCAAGGAGCAGACCACACCACTAAGGCCCTAAATCCCAACTTCCTCTTTTCCCTCACTCATGAGGTCACCACCTTCAATAGGAAGTCAATAACGGCCTACTACTCTGCAAGCTAGTCCATCCCCAGGATAATATCGAACTCTGCTAGTGGTAGAACTATAGCTAACAACTCAAAGTCAACTTTGCCAATTCTTTAACCAATGCGCTCCTTTCTTTTGGTAGTCATGACAAAAACATTGGGCATGCACACACCAAGCTCTGCATATTCTGCGAAGGGCTCAATAATGATTCTCTGTATAAAGCTTTTCGCGAGAAAGGAGTGTGACACTCCCATATCAAGAAGCACTCTAGCAGGATAACCAAAAACTAGCTCTAAGCCTTGTATACATGCAACAAACACAAAAGGTCGCAATCAATTATAAACTAGCAAGGAAACTTATAATTTTTGTACCTATCACCACATCGGGCCAACGAATTGCTTTCTGCTGCCCGAGACTGCACAATCTAGGTTGTGCAGAAGGGAAGCGTGAGGCCACCATTTTCCCTTTCTACGCATAACTAGGACTGGAGAGCACCGACTGCTCTTGTCTCTGCTCCGTTTTAGCACCACCCTCAGTACAATTCCAAGCTATGTGGCCAAACTTTCCATACTTGTTACACATCATTGGTCCCCTAAAACAGACCTCTATAGAAGCAACACCACTCTTCTCTCAAGATTTGAAAGTACAAAACCTTTTCTTCCACTTATTCCCTTCTAACCTCCACTAGGACTGAGATGACTTGACATCTCCCTGCTTTACTGTAAGACCCTTATGGTGATGAGTTTCCTCTATGTCCCTCTACAACATCCTTGCGGCTTCAACCAACTCATTGAATCCCACATTCTTCAGGTCTATGAGTGGTTTCCTCGGGTTCTCTCTCAACCCACGATAGAATTGTTATCCATCTCCTCAGCATCTTCCGTGGTCATCCCCGCATAATGACCCAACCGAGTAAGCTCCTGTAGGTACTCATTCACTATCCTATCATATTGCACAAAATGTAGAAACTACCTATAAAGGAACAACTTCGTTGAAGAGGGGATATATCGCTTAAGGAATGTGCTTGCAAACTCATACATAGACGAGGTATGTCCAGGAAACTGATAATTGATATAGCTCACACACCATAGCTTTGCGTCACCTTCTAACATGAAAGTTGCGAATTGGGACTACTTGTCCTCTGGTGTCTCTACCGCTCTCAAGATCTCCGAAATCCTCGCCAACCAGTTCTAGACATCAGTCAGAGTGTAGAATCCCTTGATCTTCAGAGGATGGAAGCTCTAAAAATACTTCATCTTGCAATCTCCCTGCCCAATGATAACTCTCTCTGCAAACTTCTCTGCCTTCCTATCCCCTTCGCCAACATTATAGGTATTGTATTTGGCATAATAAGAGTCATTATCTAAGCAATAGGTGGCATAACCTGTGGCACCGCCATAGCTTGGGACGCTACCATTGCCTCTGCTTGCATGCAATAGAATTCATCGGACAACACACCTATGCCCATGGGACCCAGAGATATAGCATTTCTTGTCGAAGGCTCCTCTCGTTGCCTCGACGTCCTCATAATGTCTCTTCCACCCTACCATCAGCATGGAAACAAACGAATCAAGTTCTATTCACAAAAATTGAACACAAGGACACTCATGGTCACCAAAAAACTACTATATGGATAACTTCTTTACGCGTTTGGATTACAGAAAGTCGACTACTAAGCGTCAACCTGGTCACTAACCTTGCTCTGACACCAAACAATAACACCTCTGTAATGCCCCTGATTTTCCGATGTTTATGTTAATTCCTCTAGTGGCGTATTTTTAACATTAGGGCATTACGTAGACGCGTAGTTGACAGGTACTGTTGCTGGAGTATGACTTTGGCTCATTTGTTATCCAAGGTTTTGGCTTAGAATATTAGATTGGCTAATTTCTAGCGTGTTTATGAGATTTCCCTTGCGAGCCGGGTTTGTTTTGGAACTCGGTGGAGCCTTTTTTGAATTTTTTGGTGTTTTGGGATTTGGGGAGTTTTTACCAAAGTTTGGTTTGTCGAATCTTAATTTGAACTGCGCAGTTGGATTCGTAGCATCGATATTTAGTTTCGGTGCGAATTTCGTAGAAATCCAGGTTGATTCGAGTTTTTGAGTTATTTGGACGTTTCATTATTAACAATTATGTGTATATTATATAATTCACTATCTTAATAAGATATTATATGATGATATTGTAATATGTTATTATATTATGTCATATTTAGTCTCGGTACCCGAGTTTCATTATTAAAGTGATATTATATTATATTATATGTGTATTTATAATAGACTTGTCTAATAGATAATATATTATAATTTATATAATATATTATATATTATATAAGTAATATTATAATATTCACTATCTTCTTCCCTAAGCTATCAGACCGAGAACGCGAAAGAGAGGAGACGACGGGTTTTGCAAGGCTTTTGACCACCACTTGTAGGAGTGTCGGTGTACGAAATTGTCGACAAACGGTAGATCTAGAAAGCTCTCGCTGAGATCTACGCATTGGTGGTAGGTAATTTTGTTTTCTTGGAATTTTGGCGTTAGGGTTTTTCACCTTGACTCTCGTTTGCCCTGTAAAGTTTCAGGAATCGTTACCTAAGAGTTCTTGCGGCCGATCCTTGAAGCGGAGTGCTTGTGAGGCCGAATTTTTGAAGATCTTGAGGAAAGTGGTGATTTGCACCATTGCCAAGCCTTTTATTAAGTTCCTTATAATCCCTTTTCTGATTTTTCTTGCCTACTATAGGCTGTATAGTACTTAACATAATAGTACTCTAGTTTTCTCTTTTTGTCGTGGTGAGGAAGAATTGTTTTCCTATGTTGGGCTTCTTCCTTGTCCACCCCTCCCTTTCTCTTAAGTTATGTAACTTAGTCTTGGTCTAGGTTTATCTATTGTCAAGAAAATTAATTATTATAAGTCTATTAACCTCTGTTTAGGAAGGCAAAATTTCTGTCAGGTTTCTGCCTTAGGTATTGAGTGTACAGCCTTTAGCGTTTAGTGTTCAGCCCTTAGCATTTAGTGTGCTGAGTATAGCCTTAACGTTGAGTGTTCATCCTTAGACGTTGAGTGCGTCGAGTGTTCAGCCTTTTGCGACAATTGAAGTCTTGGCATTGAGTGAAAAGCATTGAATGCGTTGAGTATAGCCTTGGCATTGAGTGTAGCCTTATCGTTGAGTGTTGAGCCCTTGGCATTGAGTGCGTTGAGTGTTCAGCCTTTGGCGTCGAGTGAAGGCTTGACGTTGAGTGAAAAGCGTTGAATGAGTTGAGTATTGTGCCTTGACGTTGAGTGTGTAAACTGGAGCAGGCTTGGCGTCAAGTGAATATACTTTAGCATCAAGAGCGTTGAGTGAAGCAGCTAGGCATTGATAACTCTAATTATTTCTCTATTTAAGATAAGTATTTAATTTAATATTTAGTTATTATATATCAATATTATATTATAAAGTATATAATTAACTTCTTTTGATGTTTCGTACTTATTTGGGCTAATAATAATATTTTTAATCTTGTAGGTCTGATAAGGATAATTTTTGGAGAAAAAGGGCAAATTTTCCAAATACACAGCTCAGTCACGGGAGTGACCCTCATGACACGGGCGTGTCATCTTGGCGTGGACTCATGCACAGGGCGTGCCAGCCGAAGGAACTTCAGGAACGATTGCCATGTCAGATTAAAACTATACGTCTAGGTCACGGGAGTGTCCCAGGGCATGACTACAAGCATTTTCCAGCATCAAACAACCGTTCTCACCAGACTTCCGTTCCAACTTACACGCCCTGGTCACGAGCGTGACCAGGGGGTGTAACCCGTCCATCAACTGTTAGAGTTATTCCCTCCATTTCTGCTTCCTGCCATTTCCAATAACTGACAAGACACGCCCTAGGTCGTTGGTATGACTTAGGTGGGTGACCCACAACTAAACAACTTTTGGTGGTTTTTCTCCAACAGTCCCGGGCTTTGAAGACGACGGTTCCGAGCCTTACACGCCCTAGGTCACGGGCATGACCTAGGGGCATGACGCTCCAGCAATTATAACTGTAATTTCCAGACAATTTCAGAGATAAAGGGGGAGTTAGATTTTTGGAATTGGAGTTCTGTATTTTCTGCTTTATTTCTTGCAATTTCCATTTCCTAGTTTAGATCTTATATTTTGTAAGTTTTAATTTAAGTTGTTTTCAATTCAATCATGTCTCTCTCTTCCCTATTTTGTGATTCCCTAATCATGATGAATAGCTAAACTCAAATTTGCATTTGATCATGATGAACCTTGGAATGAAATAAGCTTTTCAATTTTATCAAAAATGTCAAGTCCTTTATTTTGCTCACTAACGATTTATCTTTGAATTTTATCGTGTCAAATTCATATTTCGCGGATATGTTCTTCAATCTAAGATCCGTATCCTAAATGACCGAGAGGTTGCGGATACGAGGAGATCACTCAAAAAAAGGAGTTGCATGCACTCCTCAAGAGAGGACAACATAAATCTTCCGGATTGGAGTCAAATCCAATAGTGGGGTTCACCGCTTTAAGAAATCTTAGGAGTTTCGACTGGCCGAGAGGACTTAATCGATCAACCTAAGATTAGTAAAAAACATGAGCTCGAGAGAGACGCTTTGCACTTTGGGAACCTCCACGGTCGAGTGAGTAATTTAAGAGACTCGCATACTTTATTTTCATAAAGGTTTATTTTAATTTAAGTGGATTTTAGATCAAGTGCTAGTTTTCCCAACATCGAATTTCGCCTTATTCGTTTAAACGTTTTCTTTCCTGTAATTCACAAAACCCACTTTTTGTACGATAAGATAATAACTATTCCTTGTGAGTACAAGTACTCAACATTACCCGAGTCTAAATACGATACTTGACCATATACACTAGAACGATAGGTACACTTGCCTATTTGATTTAGAATCGCGTGCTAGCGTGAATTTTACTCAAGTTTTTGGCGTCGTTGCCGGGGACCTTTCTTTGTTGATATTTTGAAAGCAAGGATCTATTAATTTTATCATTTTCTTTTTGTTTTAAAAAAAATCAAAAAAATTATTTTGTTTGTTTTCTTTAAAAGTTTTATCTTTAATTTTTTATAATTAAAATTTCTTGTAAAAAGGTCGTGCCGGGTTTTCAACCCGCAATACCGCCTAGTACCTTGCAAACCTGTCATTGGGTAGTCCTTGGGAAGTCCGGGAAATTTTATTTTATAAATTTTTAATCTTAAAACTTTTACTTTTACTTTTTTTATTTTGGTGTATGACTCGAGGGAATCCGTCAACTCTATTTGACTTGGATCCGGAGATCGAGCAAATCTTACGGCGATGCCTAAAGCTCCGAGATCTCAATACTACAGATTTGGTTAAGGAATCTGTAGGTGGCATTTCTTCTTCTTCTCAATTTTCTTCTCTTTTGGGTGACCCAAATCCGAATATGGCCGATCAACGGACTATGTCCTATTATGCCCGACCAAATTCTGATAAGGCGCAATCAAGTATTGTTTATCCCGCTATTGCAAACAATAACTTTGAATTGAAGCCGAGCATCATTCAAATGGTATAATAATATGTACAATTTGATGGGCTTCAAGATGGGGACCCAAACACACATATTTCTAAATTTTTAGAAATATGTGATACTTGTTGGGAATTGTGCCCTACAATGTTCCTCAGGATTTGAAGAGGCATCACAATCATGCTAAGAGGCATAATGTATTTGATGTGTGCTTGATTTCTTGCATGCATGTTGTCCTTGATTGGACAGGTGAACAGAATGAGGAAACTGGAAGTCGGATAATTTGACTAAGGCATAACCGCTGAGACAGCTAAGAAATCTGAGGAGAATGTCTCAGCAGAACCGCTGAGAAAGCTAAGAAGCTCAACAAAAAATATTGAGAGAAGTGTTGGTCGCAGCTAAACCGCTGAGATAGAAGACAATCTCAGCTGTGAAGAAGAAAACTCTAAGACAGTTGAGAAGGATCCGCTGAGACAGAAGAGTCTCAGTTGTGAAGAAGAAACCGCTGAGACAGTTGAGAAAGAACCGCCGAGACAAAGCCAGCAGAAATTTTCTAAGTCAAGAAAGTGGAGTTCGTCAAACTGAGTTCAGAGTTCGTCAAGCTCAGCTCATAGATCATCGAGCTCAGCTCACAATTCCTTGAGCTAAAACTCAGAAGCTTGAGGTATATAATTCATCGAGCTCAGCTCGCAGTTCAACAAGCTCAGCTCATAGATCATCCAGCTCAAGTTAAAGGTTAAAGATTCAGAGTTCATCGAGCTGAGCTCACCTTTCGTTGAGCTCAAGTTAAAGTTTAAAGATTAAAAGTTTGTCGAGCTGAGCCCACCGTTCGTCGAGCTTAAGTTAAAGGTTGAAGATTCAGAGTTCATCGAGGTGAGCTCACCTTTCGTTGAGCTCAAGTTAAAGTTTGAAGATTCAAACTTCATCGAGCTGAGCCTGCCTTTCGTCGAGCTCAAGTTAAAGTTTGAAGATTCAGAGTTCGTCGAGCTGAGCTCACATTCTGTCAAGCTAAATGTAAAGTTGGATATTCTTAAGTTCGTAGAGCTCAGCACAGAGTTCGTCGATCTCAGCTCGATGAACGCCGAGCTCAGTCCAAGTACTTCATACCATTGCGGGAAAGTTACAGTAGCGCTAGAAGCTACTGTTTGTCTTCTTCTGAAGGAGGTGGCGCTCACCATACTTGACTGGGCCCACATTCAAATTATGACGTTGATTCAAATCAACAGATATAAAAGGAAGAGAAGAAAAGAAGATTAGGGTTATCAAAAACAAAAAGCGGATGTAGAAAATGAAAAAGGGGCTGCTGGACTTCAACTTTTTCGACAAGCTTGAAAGCAAAGTCTAGCAGTGAAAGCCAGAAGGCAAAATTAGCTGAAGCTTATTCCTGTTTAGCAAGATTGTTCTTTGAAGAACAAGGTGGCTGATACATCCAATCAGTAAGAAGTGATAGCTGTGTGAAGGGCCGACAACCTTCAACAACAGATAGATGTTCATTAGTGCAGCAGAAAAGTGTTAGTTGTAGAAGAAGGCTAATTCCTTCTACAGCTAGAAGGCTGGACTGATATCTGTTCATTCCAGCAAGGTAGACCCAAAGATTTATCTCTAAGTCAGTATTTCAATCTTCCTGATTACTTTCCTGTTGGATTCAGTTTATCTGAATATGAGTTGTAGGGCATTTTGTGCCTGAACTGTCCGTAACTAATTAATCACTGAGGTAGGTGCCTTGCTGGGGTACTGAGGTAGGATCCAAGTGTGGATCTGAGCTGTAGGGTGTTGAAACCGAAAAATCGGTTCCTGTGGAGTCCGACCCTTGCGGAAGGGGTGGTCGCACACTTACTTCTCTCCTCACAAGCCCAAAGGGTAAGGGAGAGGGACCGGGGACAGTCCCAAGGCTTCAGCACGGAGGTCCCACCACACACCCGGAAGATCTTAGAGCGCTTCCCCTCCTTAGCCAAGTGCTGAAGCTAAGGTACCTCGGAAAGCGCTAGAAGACCGGGCACAAGAAAGCGTGTCTTCTGAGGTACCCCTTGGGTCCTATTTATAGGAATAGTCGGGCTGCAAATAACTAGGCGTCACTGTTTTCGAGGATTGTAGGCAATCCAAGGGGGGTAACATGGTAAAAACACCCCCACAACTAAAAGACGAGCCGGTCCTGAGAAGAGCTCACTGAGTGGGGGCGGCGAGTACGGGCGCGAGAAGGCTCCTACTGCGCCGAGGCGAGGAGCGGCGGTTGAACTCGCCCCTCGCAGCGCCGTGGACCTGACTCGCGCCGTGGACCGGACTCGCCTCGCCTCGAGCCTGGGAAGGTCGGTCCTGAAGCCCTTGCTCGCTGGTGACGGTCGCGTCGGTACTCGCCGAACAGGTACTGGACGAGCATGTACACGGCCGGGCTCACAACGAACGACATCCTCTCGTCGGGCTCAGCTCCACGATCTTCGAGCTCGGCCCGACGATCGCCGAGCACGTACTCGGCACGCTCGGCTCGGCATGCCCTGCTGGACTCACCTGAGGCCCGGGGGGCGGTCTGGGCCGGTCGGATCGGCTCCTGTTAGCCCACTCGCTGGATACGGGGTTGTACACAATCCCTGCTCTTTGCGAGTTTGGCACAAACTCGGAAAGAAACATCCAACCCCCTAGGATCCTGCGAGTGCGACAGGAGCCGAAAGGAATCTCTTGGTAGGACCCACCGATGGCTATATATACATGCCCTGCCTGCTCTACTGATCCCCGCCCCCCTCTCTTTACTTAAGCCCTGCCGAGATGCCACTCCCTAAAGAAGTCATGGAACGACTCGCGAAATCGCGCGGGGAGACCGCCCTTCGTACCGTAGCCCTGATGGATCTGAGCGCCCCGGCCCGCCGTTTTACTGAATTCGGCTCGGCCAAGAGGGCGAGGCCCTTTCCTCCTGAGGCCGAGCACATCTTTGTCGACCTAAAGAATACTTTAGCCCATGGCTCCGACTCTTCCAACCGTTCTGCCCTGGCCCCTCATGACAAAGATTTTGTGGATCTTACCGCCGAACAGGACCAAGGCGGCGAGGTCTCCACACCAAGGGTCGAGGGTCTACCCGCCAAGGAGCCCGAATCCCCCCCTGACCCGCGCCTGCGAGACTCGCCCCTTGTCACCAAAATCGTGGAGCCAGACTCGCGGGGGTCGGTATCGCCGGCTCGCCTTCACTCTCAACATCCCTCCTCTGCTCCTGCGATTACTGGGATGGACGCCGAGCATTCATCCGCTCCTGCTTCCCCCCAGGACACTGAAGGTATGCCCCTGACCTCCTCATTTTGCATCTGATTCTAACCGGCGCTCGCTACTCCCACCCGCTATCTCGACTTTCCTGTGCAGGCCTCCCGGACCCAGCCGCGACTGATAACTCCGCCGAACGGGCCATTTATTCACCTCTTCCATCGCCGCGCGCCTTGGACGTCTTTCTGGACTCGGAGGTGGACAGCCCCGAACGTTCGAGGCGAAGCCAATTGGTCCTAAAGAAGCTAGTGCGCGAGCTTCATGAGCTGAAGAAAGACAACTCCAGGCTGCAGAACGAATGCGCACAGCTTGCCGGTGAGGCGAGGATCAGCTCGGCATACGCGGCCACATCTTCCTCCATACTTTTCGATGAGATTGACGAGAACCTGCGCGCGGCGAACAGGAACCTGGGGCAGCTTCGGCAACTTTTTGCGCAGCGGCTGGCGGCATCGGGCCGGCGAGACCGGGGTAATTGAGGACGGCTTTCTCGCGAGCCGACCGGTACTCGCCCCCATTGCCGCCTAGTCTACGCGCGCGCTTTTCTGATTTTCTTTGCTCTGGACAATTTTCTGTTTTAATGCTAAATAAAGTGTATAAATTTTATCGCGCGAGCAAGCCTTTTCTTATTCGAGTGGTGCGTGACTTTTCGGATTCCTTAGCTAGGCTCGCCTAGGTCGGCGAGTACAGAGCGATGAGACGGGATACGCGAAGCGGGGTATGCGAGCCGGGCTAGTCAGTCGGTTTCGCTTCCCCTTCCTTTTCTATAAATAGGGATCCCCACCTACCCCCGGCTACGCCTTTATTGCCTTCTCATCCCTTCCTTTCCTTGCCCTCCCTACCTTCTGCTCGCGCGCCTTCGTCCCCTCCACGAGCATAGGTAAAGGAAACCCCGACTCCGAGGGCCGCTCCAAGTGCGGCCAGAACTTCGCGGACCACTGTTTCTTCAAGGGGAACACCACGGCGAGCGAGCTCGCCGAGTTTGTCGCGGATTATGTTCCTGCCGGCTTTGTGGCCCGCCTCCCGGCAGAGCATGAGGCCATTAACTCATTCTTCGAGGACGAGCTCGCCTTCCACATCTCGCACTTTGAGGTGGGGTTGCGCCTGCCGCTCTGGCCGGAGGTCCGCCAGGTACTCAAGTACTACGGCGCTGTGCCCGCGCAGCTCAACCCCAACGCTATCGCCATGATAGTGGGGTTTTCCTGCTACCTCCACCGAGAGCGGATCGAGTTCAACCTAACCGTCTTCCGCAAGCTCTTCTCCTACAAAGCCAACGCCGACGGGGTCGCCTTCTTTGGCGGCACGTCCATAAAGATCCGAGAGGTCACCAACAAAAACCACAACTGGATGTCGAAGATCGCCTTCATCCGGGGCGACCTCGGCAATATCCCGTTCTCGCCCTTGCAGAAGAGTGAGGAGGTTTACTGGCCGCCGTCAGTGTCTGGTAATGATGCCGAACTCCACAAGTTTTTCTTGTACAAGGACTTCGAGGTCGCCTTCCTCCGTCGCGGCCTCGAATCCCTGCCACCAATCCTTCCCGGTGAAGGTTTGTCTCGCCCACCTTCCGCTCGCCATTTGGCCTGACCGATCGGAACCTCATTCTTTGTCTAAGTCTTTTTGCAGGGGAGCGACTGATCCCGGTGAACCCTCCCTTTACCGACCCTGGGGTGTTTTCGGATCCGCTCGAGCGGGCCCGGGCCGCGGCTGAGGCGTGCCGGGAAGAGAAGGTCAGGGGGAAGCCTTCCAGCAAGAGGCGGTTGGAGCATGGGGGGCCGAGCTCGGTCCACCGCCCCTCGGCCCCTAAAAGGGCGAAGGTGGTCTCGCGAGGCCTTCCACAGCAGCCCGCGTCGCCCGTCAGGTTCATGAGCTCGCCGGAGGTTTTTTCCGACGAAGCCCCGGCGAGCCCACTGAAGGAGACATCATCCCCCCGCGAGAAGAGGCGCGGGTCCCCCTCTCCTCCTTCCGTCGAGGAGGTTGCCCCTAGTGGCTCGGGAGCTCCAAAGGACCACCCCCACTTTGGGAAGCGGGGAAGGAGCAAGGATGCGGCCGGCGAGCCGATGCTGCTCTGGGACGAGGGAGCCCATCGCGTCTCCGTCTCTACTCGCGCTCCTTCTTGGGGAGCTCGCCAGCCTCCCACGGGCCACGCATTTGCCCTTGGCTTCGGCCTCTATGGCCGGGAGGGCGCCGACGCCTACAAGAACCTGACCCCCCGGCAGATAGGTCACGAGGGCCTGCAGGCGCATCTGAGGGCCTTTGAACTCCACCATATGATGGTCCGCCGTGGCTTCCAGCTCAGCCAACTCCTGATCAAAGCCGAGCAGGAGCGCAACCTGGCGACGGAGAAAGCTGCTGACGCGGAGCGGCGGTTCGGCATCGCCGAGCTCTTACTCGACGAGGCTTCAGGCGGGCTGGTAAGAGTCGACCAACCCTTGTTTTAACTTGGAAAATATTTTTCAGAGAGTTTGACCCTCTTGCTTTTCAGGATGTCGAGTCCGCCAAGGTGCTGCAAGCTCGTGCCAATGAGCTGGAGGGCGAGACTGCCCTGCTGCGGCTCCGCCTCGCGGATCAGGAAGCCGGCTCGCGCGAGCAGGAGGCTTTTGCTGTTCGGTCGGCGGCCGAGGTGGAGTCGCTAAAGGAGTAGAACCGCTGTCTCCAAGGCGAGGTCCGCCGGCTGACGGAAGCCCTCTTCCCCCCAGATAGTGCTGAGCCACCTTTTCCCTACAAGCGGCCCCGGGTCTTCGGCGAGGGGGAGGTTATGGAGCGGCTGCGAGTCAACTCGATCGAGTCTGCCGAATGCCTCCTGAATGCCATGAAGGGGTCGGGGATTCTGGCCGAGGGCTGCGAGGAGGTGGCGGTCCGGGATCTTCTGCCGAGCCTGTTTCCGCCGTCTCCGCCCAGCGAGAAGGAGGAGAGCTTCGACTCCCTTTTTGATGGGGCGAAGGGCAAGGAACGATCGCTTGGGGGCGAGGAGGACCGCCATTCGGGAGAGGAGGGCGAGAGCTGACCGAATTTCTCCCTTTTCTTTTTTCTATCTTCTTGTAATCATCCCCCCTCTTTTCCTGTAATCTCACCGGGGCGAGCCCTTCCTTCTTTTGCGATCATAATGAAAGGAATTTTGATTCTAACTTCTTTTCTTCCTTTTTTTCCTTTTTTTTATATATCTTCCGCGCTAGAATGCACGTGAGTTAGGATTCGCGTTCGGCGAGAGGCCTTGAGCGTTGGCGGCGACCAGACTCGCGAACTCTTCGCTTACCCGCGAGGCGATCTTTGCGAGAACGGTTGTCGCCGGCGCCCGCTTGTCATACCGAGGAATGCCCTCTGCCGAGCAAACCCCTGCGAGAACGGGCTCGCCCGGGGGGGGGGGGGGTATGTTCTTCCACCAACCGGAGGTGGGATCAAAAACCCCTTTTTAACAGAAAACCAAGGGGGACAGGACCCCTTGAGCTCGCCCTTCTGACTGGTGGGTTTGCTCGGACACGCTTGTCATGTGTCAACTTTCAGGTCCACCTCCCGGACAGTAACGACGTCCATCGAGACCCCGGCCCTGCCAGCTTGGAGGGAGCCTGATAGCGGGAGAATCGAGACCTAACCTCAGAGCGAGAAGACTTAGACCATTTGCCTCTCCCGGGTGCTACCACCGTGCCAGTCAGCTAGATGGGAGCCTGAGGGCGGGTGTTGAACATCCTCCGGGCTCAACTCCAGGGTCATAACGATGTCCATTGAGACCCCGGCCCTGCCAGCTTGGAGGGAGCCTGATAGCGGGAGAATCGAGACCTAACCCCAGAGCGAGAAGACTTAGACCATTTGCCTCTCCCGGGTGCTACTACCATGCCAGTCAGCTAGATGGGAGCCTGAGGGCAGGTGTTGAACATCCTCCGGGCTCAGCTCCAGGGTCATAACGACGTCTATCGAGACCCCGGCCCTGCCAGCTTGGAGGGAGCCTGACAGCGGGAGAATCGAGACCTAACCCCAGAGCGAGAAGACTCAGACCATTTGCCTCTCCCGGGTGCTACCACTATGCCAGTCAGCTAGATGGTAGCCTGAGGGCGGGTGTTGAACATCCTCCGGGCTCAGCTCCAGGGTCATAACGGCATCCATCGAGACCCCGGCCCTACCAGCTTGGAGGGAGCCTGATAGCGGGAGAATCGAGACCTAACCCCAGAGCGAGAAGACTTAGACCATTTGCCTCTCCCGGGTGCTACCACCATGCCAGTCAGCTAGATGGGAGCCTGAGGGCGGGTGTTGAACATCCTCCGGGCTCAGCTCCAGGGTCATAACGACGTCCATCGAGACCCCGGCCCTGCCAGCTTGGAGAGAGCCTGACAGAGGGAGAATCGAGACCTAACCCCAGAGCAAGAAGACTTAGACCATTTGCCTCTCCCGGGTGCTACCACCATGCCAGTCAGCTAGATGGGAGCCTGAGGGCGGGTGTTGAACATCCTCCGGGCTCAGCTCCAGGGTCATAACGACGTCCATCGAGACCCCGACCCTGCCAGCTTGGAGGGAGCCTGACAACGGGAGAATCGAGACCTAACCCCAGAGCGAGAAGACTTAGACCATTTTCTGAGTGTTTATGTCGCTCTTCAATGGATGTTCCGTCACATTGCATGTCATTGTTACGATTATTGTGGAGAAAGAGTTAAATACATTGCATTCGAAAAAAGCTGAGGTACGTACAAGTTTTCAAGGATAAAAGCATTTCAGGTCGTCGCCGCTCCAGGTGTGGCTCAAAGTCTCGCCTTCCACATTTTGGAGGTGGTATCCTCCCAACCTTAATGCCTCCTTCACGATGTAGGGCCCCTCCTAGTTTGGATGGAGCTTGCCCACGGCCGCCGATCTTCCCGCCGCATCTACCTTCTTTAGAACCAGGTCGCCCTCCACGAACTGCTTGACCCGGACATGCTTGTCGAAATACTTAGCCATCCTCCGCTTGACTTCCTCCTGCCAGACTGCAGAGAGGTCGCGTACTTCCTCTATCAAGTCCAAAGAGAGTCGTTGTTCTTCCTTATTCTCAACTCTCCACTCCTCCTTTCCAGCTTCTGCCTCGGCAACCGTGGGAGTACGGACCTCGAGTTCAATGGGGAGCACCGCCTCGCTTCCGTGAGATAGTTTAAAGGGCGTCTCCCCCGTGGCGGTGTTGGGGGTAGTCCTCAGGGCCCAGAGGACCGAGGGGAGTTGCTCCACCCAATTCCCCTTCAAATTCTCCACCTTCTTTTTCAGGAGGTTCACGATAATCTTGTTGGCCGCCTCTACCTGCTCGTTGCTCCTAGGGTGGTGGACAGAGGCAAACCTGAGGTCGATCCCGAGCTCTCCACAGAACTTAATGAACTCATTGCTGGCAAACTATGGTCCGTTGTCGGTGACGATGGCTTGGGGCATCCCATGCCTGCAGATGATGTCCCCCCATACAAAAATTTCGAATGATCTGCGAGGTTACCTTGGCCAAAGCCTTCACCTCCATCCACTTGGAGAAATAGTCGATCATTACCAGCAAGAATCTCCTCTGCCCGCTTGCCTGTGGGAAGGGACCTACCAGGTCCATTCCCCAAATTGCGAAAGGCCAAGGGGCCGTGATACTCCTGAGTCGCTGAGCCGGTTGCAGTTGGAGGGGGGCGAACAGTTGGCACTTGTGGCATTTTTGACAAATTCTAAGGCATCGTGCCCCAGGGTAGGCCAGAAGTAGCCCTGCCTGATGATTCTTCCCTCCAGGGTCCGACCTCCTGAATGACTCCCGCACTCCCCGGAGTGAACTTCTTCCAAAATCCTTGGCACCTCCCCCTTCGCTACGCAACGGGCGAGTAATCCTGAAAGGGTCTTGCGGTAAAGTTGCCCGTCGCGCAAAAGGTAATATGCCGACTTGTACTTGAGCTTCTTCCTATCCATCCCTTCTGGGTATTCTCCTGTGGACAGGTAGGTGGTGAATGGGTCCATCCATGTGGACCGCCGATCTATCTCCATCAACTCTCCTTCTTCCAGGGATGGGTGGAAGAGGTCCGTGATAGTGCCCCCCACCCGAGGGCCGCGCTTGGCGAGGTGGTTGACTTGTTCATTTTCCTCCCGTGGTACATGCTGAATGGAGAAGGTCTGGAACCCGCCGATGATTCCCTTAACCTTTGCCAGATATCGTTGTAGGGTGGGCTCCCTTGCCTCAAACTCCCCGTTGATCTGGGAGGCCACTACCATAGAGTCAGTGAGGACCTTCACATCATGCACCCCCAATTCCTTGGCCAGGCGTAGTCCTGCGATTACCGCCTCGTACTCGGCCTGGTTGTTGGTTATGGAGAAATGTATCACCACCGTTTGCTCGATCCGGATCCCTTGGGGGCTCTCCAAGATGACCCCAACCCCCAAGGAGTGTTTCCCTGAAGCCCCATCCACCATCACCTTCCAAGGGATGGGGCAAGTGAGTTTGTCCTCTACCACCTCAACCACATAGTCAGCCAGGAAGTCAGCCATTGCTTGTGCCTTGATTGCGAGCCGGGGGACAAAGGAGATGTCAAACTCGCTCAACTCCACCGACCACTTGGCGAGTCTTCCTGAATGCTCCACTCCCTCGAAGATGCTGCGGAGGGGGTGGTCAAGTACCACCTGGATGGAGTGCGCCTGGAAGTAGGGCCTGAGTCTCCGGGCCGAGATGATTAGGGCGAAGGCCAAATTCTCAAAGATGGGGTAGCGGAGTTCCGCCTTCTTCAGAACCCTACTCATATAGTAGATGGGCAGCTGCTTTCTCCCCTCTTCCCGAACTAAAACAGAACTTACGGCCTCCGCCCCGACCCCTAAATACAAAAACAAGTCCTCCCCCTCTTTTGGCCCTTGGAGCAAGGGGGCCTGAGTCAACTGCCTCTTCAAGGCCTGGAATGCCTCCTCGCACTCCGGGGTCCATTCAAACTTCCGACCTCCCCTTAAGGTCTTGAAGAAGGGGGAACACCTCTCCCCGGCCCGGGAGATGAACCTGCTTAGTCCCGCCAGCTTCCTTGTCAGCCGTTGTACCTCCTTCGCATCCCGAGGTGGCCCCAACTCCATAATTGCCCGGACTTTGTCAGGGTTGGGTTTGACCCCGGCTGGGGTGAGGAGATGACCCAAAAATTTGCCTTTGCTCGCCCCGAAGATGCACTTTAGAGGATTCAACCTCATCTTGTATCTGCGCAAAGTGTCGAAGGTCTCCTCCAGATCCTGGAGGTGAGAATCGACCTCTCTGCTTTTTACCATCAGGTCGTCCACGTACACTTCCAAGTTCCTTCCCTTCTGTCCCTGGAATACACGGTCCATCATCATCTGGTATGTTGCCCCTGCATTTTTTAACCCAAAAGGCATCATCTTGTAGCAGTAGCACCCATCTCCTGTAATGAACGAGACATCCTTTATGTCAGGAGGGTGCATTCTGATTTGATGATAACCTGAAAAAGCATCTAAAAAACTCATTACAGAAAAACCAATGGCTGAATCTACCAGCGCGTCGATTCTAGGCAAGGGGTAACAATCCTTAGGACATGATTTATTAAGCAGTGAAAAATCTACACACATCCTCCACCGGCCGTCCCCTTTTTTCACCATTACAACATTTGAGACCCAGTCAGGGTATTGAATTTCGGAAACGAAGCCGGCCTTAAGGAGCTTGGAGACTTCCTCCCTGATGGGTTCTGCCAGTTTGTCCATGACGGACCTTCTCTTATGCTGGATGGGGCGAGCCTCCGGGTGTAGATTGAGGCGGTGGCAGACGATGTCGGCATCAATCCCAGGCATCTCCGCTGCGCTCCAGGCGAAGACATCCACATTCTTTTGGATGCACTCCAGCATCCTGCCCTGATCCTCCGGGGTCAGCCCCCCGCTGATGCGGACCTTCTCCACCCTGCCATCCTGGGTGAGGACTTCCATCTCCACGACCTCCTCGGCGGCCTCCAACCGGGACTGCTCCTCCCACTCTGCGGCGTCCTCCCCTCTTGGCGTAAGGACCTCCCCTTCCCCTGGGATCATCGCCCCAACTGACCCTTCTGGGAGTATCCCCTCGCGTGCTTCCCCTTCCATCCCTCCTTCCTCCCCGCCTTCTTCTCCGGCCTCCTGCCCTTCCATCTCCTCCATCCTTCTCCCCATCCCCTCGGCCTCCTCCTGCCAAGAAATTGAATTCACCGCGGTCACGTAGCATTCCCGAGCTGCTTTGGGGTCACCGCGAACCCGGACCTGGATCCCGTCCACATTAAACTTAAGGCATTGATGGAAGGAGGAGGGGACGCATCGAAAGGCGCTGATGAGGGGCCTCCCAAAAATGGCATTGTAGCTGCTGGGGGCCTCTACTATGACGAATCGACAGTTTCGGGACTGTCCCCCCAAGCTGACATGGAGTCCCACTCCCCCCTCTACTTCTTTCCTTTCCCCCAAAAAACCGAAGAGGGGCCCATCGGAGGACAGCACCCTCTTGGCTTCCACCTGCATGGCATCGAAAGGCTTCTTGAAGATGATGTTGACTGAGCTCCCATTGTCAATGAGGATCCGGGAGACTGTGAAATTTTCGATGGCTGTCTGGATGACCAGCGCATCGCAGAAGGGGTCATCGTGACCCGGTATATCCTCCCTTGAGAAGGTGATCCTCTCTTCCGGGGGTGGAGTCTGAGATGTGGAGCCGATGCTCCTTCGGTACATGGTGTGGAGGCTTGCTTTCCGGGAAGCCTCGACTCCCACCCCCCCATGGATCACTCCGATCCCTCCTCGGGTCCCCACGTCGGCCCGGTCTTCGCAACGATCCCCCTCCACTTGAGGCCGGACTTCCTCAATCCGCACCTCCTGATGATTCCGCAGCTGTCGCTGCTGCTCCCTGTTCTCCCGCACCTCGAGGAACTCCGGACATGTGACCGTCGTGTGCCCCTCTTCTTGATGGTAGTCGCAATAGGGTAGGTCTATCCTGACCTCCCTCCTCCTCCTCGGTTGCCCTCTCCTTCGCCCCCCCAGGGCGATAGCCATGGCCTCCTCCTGGTCGGGAAGAGGTGGTCTCTGGCTCTGCCTCCCTCCCTGGAGGTAAAACTGGCCACGCCCACCTTGGCGGTTGTCTCCCCCCTGATAGCCCCTCCATGGCCCTTGATCCTGCCACTCCGGCCTCCAACCCAATCGGTTGTTCGGCTCCTGACGCCCCCACCTATACTGCCGCGGCTGCTGTTCTCTCTGTCGGGGCTCGACCCTTCTCTCCTCCTGGGCCCGACCTCCCCTTGGCTTCTCCTCCTCCACGGCCCACCTAGCCAACCTCCGAGCGAACTTTGGATGTGCCGCCTCCATGTCGGCCTCCCTTGCCGCCCTTTCCAAGAGTGCTTCGAAAGACACCAGAGGCGTCCTCTTCAACTCCATGGCGAAGAACCCGGGCTGGAGACCCAGGGTGAAGGCCACCATCATGGTGTGCCCAGGCATCTCTTGTACCTGGGCCAGTTCTTCCTGGAACCTGTCCAGGTAACTTCCCAGGGTCTCCCCTACTTTCTGCTTGATACGGAACAGGGACTCGACCTCCCTCTTCCTCTTCTTTGAGGTGGTGAATCTCAACATAAATCCTCTGCGCAAATCCTCGAAGCAGTAGGTGGAACCGGCCGGGAGCTGATGAAACCACTCCCTCGCTTTCTTCCTGAGGGTGATGGCGAAGAGCCTACACTTGAAACCATCTGACATCTGTCGGATTGACACCACGTCTTCGAACCACTGGACGTGCTGGGTCGGATCTCCCTTCCCTGAGTAGTAGGACATCTCCAGCTCTCAGAATCCTTCTGGAACTGGGGCTGATGAAACGAACTCGCTGAAGGGACTTCCTCCTTCGTCTGGGCGAGTTGGGAACTCCCTCCCCGCCGTCTCGCCGAACAGGTACTCGCCCGCCGAGCCCGGAAAGAGGACTCGCCCCCTCGGCTCGCGCTCCCCCTCGCTCGCGACCTCCTTCCCCGCGTGCCTGAGGGGCGCATCGTTGCCTAACGCTGGATCGGCGACCACGGGAAACGCTGGCGTCGTACTCTCGGCTCGCATGCCGAGTGCGACCCTGACTAGCCCGAGCACTTCCTCCCTGAGCTCCGCGGATATCCCCGCCATCGCGGGAGGGGGAGGGAGTGGCGAGTCCCCCCTTCCTGAACCTTGCCCCTCGTCTCTTGCCATTAGTCCTGTGGAAGATTTTCTGTGCTGACCACGCTCCACGCTCACCGCACCAAAGTGTTGAAACCGAAAAATCGGTTCCTATGGAGTCCGACCCTTGCGGAAGGGGTGGTCGCACACTTACTTCTCTCCTCACAAGCCCAAAGGGTAAGGGAGAGGGACCGGGGACAGTCCCAAGGCTTCAGCACGGAGGTCCCACCACACACCCGGAAGATCTTAGAGCGCTTCCCCTCCTTAGCCAAGTGCTGAAGCTAAGGTACCTCAGAAAGCGCTAGAAGACCGGGCACAAGAAAGCGTGTCTTCTGAGGTACCCCTTGGGTCCTATTTATAGGAATAGTCGGGCTGCAAATAACTAGGCGTCACTATTTTCGAGGACTGTAGGCAATCCAAGGGGGTAACATGGTAAAAACACCCCCACAACTGAAAGACGAGCCGGTCCTGAGAAGAGCTCACTGAGTGGGGGCGGCGAGTACGGGCGCGAGAAGGCTCCTACTGCGCCGAGGCGAGGAGCGGCGGTTGAACTCACCCCTCGCAGCGCCGTGGACCTGACTCGCGCCGTGGACCGGACTCGCCTCGCCTCGAGCCTGGGAAGGTCGGGCCTGAAGCCCTTGCTCGCTGGTGACGGTCGCGTCGGTACTCGCCGAACAGGTACTGGACGAGCATGTACTCGGCCGGGCTCACAACGAACGACATCCTCTCGTCGGGCTCAGCTCCACGATCTTCGAGCTCGGCCCGACGATCGCCGAGCACGTACTCGGCACGCTCGGCTCGGCATGCCCTGCTGGACTCACCTGAGGCCCGAGGGGCAGTCTGGGCCGGCCGGATCGGCTCCTGTTAGCCCACTCGCTGGATACAGGGTTGTACATAGGGCATAATTTCCTAAGGTAGGAGAGTGTTGATCTCTGAGGTAGGATCCAAGTGTGGATCTGAGGTAGGGATGTCCTCACAGCCTGAGTGTAGAGCCTAGTTCCTGAGGTAGGTGACCGGTGAGTCACTGAGTTGTAGGTGACAAGTGTGTAACTGAGTTGTAGGCCTTGGAGGAGGCTGAGTTGTAGGTTCCTGGAATGGCACTAAGGTAGGTACCTGAAACGGTACTGAGCTGTAGGAGTGCTGCAGTACTCTGAGAGTAGGGCCTTGTGCCTGAAGTAATTGGGCTGAAAAGCCTGAGCTGTAGGCCTTGGAGATAAGGCTGAGGTAGGTGGTTTGAGGACCACTTAGTTGTAGGAGCACTACAGGGCTCTGAGGTAGGAACCTTTGTAGTTCTGAGGCAGGGTTCTGAAGAGAACCTGAGTGTAAGGCTGAGGGCCTTAGGTGTAAGCTCTAAGGAGCATTTTGGTGGAGTTTGTGCCTTGTCTAACATAAGTTATAAAGGTGGGAGGAAAATTCGATGTACCCAATTGGGGAACCACTATAAATACTTGTCTGTTTTTCTGTGTTACTTGTTCGTATTTTATATTGCAGGTATTAAGGACAAGCTCTAGATCATTTAGTTAGGGGCCATGAAACTACCAATCTGCAAGAAGGAAGGATTTGGTCTCTAGAAGCAAAGGGTCAGACTGTTCATGAAAGCATCTGACCCTAGAATATATATAACAGTTGTGGGAGGTCCTTTTATCTCTACAAAGGCTTCCACCATAGATCCAACTCTGAGAGTGCCCAAGGCATATACAAAGATGGATAGAGATGAGGTAGTGATGTCTACCATGGACAAGAGGGCACAAAATATTATAGCCAGTGCCATTGATGACTCAACCTTCCAAAATCTTGTACATTGCAAGACCTCTAAGGAAATAGGGACACTCTTGTGGTCTACATGGAAGGTTTTGAGGAAGTTAAAGATGATAGGAAGTTCATGCTCAACCAAGAGTATGAGGCTTTCAGACAAAGCCAATCTGAAAAAATTGCTGACTGCTTTGAGAGGTTCTTTAGGATAGTCAATGAACTAAGAATATATGGGAGGGTCTTCATCAACTATGAGATGAATGACAAGTTCCTTAGATCTCTCACTAGAGACTGGGATACCAAGATTTGTGCAATTAGGGAAATGGCTAAGTTGGCAGACACTCCTCCACCAACTTTGTTTAGAAAGCTGCTATCCTATGAAATGCAGCTGGCTGCTAGACTAGAAGAGGAGAAGAGAAGCCAATCCAAGTCCAAGGATAAGTCTGTGGCATTCAAGGCAAAAGCCTCAAGAATGAGCAGAAGAAAGACTCCCTCACCACCAGGGAGGGAAGCTGAATCAAGCTCAGAAAAATCTGAGTCAAGCTCATCAGACAACCACATGTCAGATAAAGATCTAGATGCCTTCTCCAGGCAATTTCAGAAGTTTATGAAGAAGAAGGACTGGAGGAGAAGGCCATCTTCATCCTCTTACCACAGGAAGTCATCCAAGGATGACAGGTATGCCCCTAAAACTAGTAAACAGGTTTCTTCTAATATCATCTATTATTATTGCAGTAAGGCTGAGCATGTCATTGCTGACTGCCCAGTCAAAAGGAAGGAAGAAGATGAGAAGAAGAAGAAAAAGCATCACCAACACCACAAGGACAAGAATAAAGAGAAGTCCTTTGTGGATAAGAAGGAGAGAAGATGGACAGATTCTTCCTCCTCAGAATCTGAAGATGAAGAGGAAGAAGCCTATATAGGGCTATATCTGTTGCTGCAGATCCAGATGAAGAAGAGGAATATCCTGCTGCCAGGATAGGGATAAGAGCCCCTCTATCACACTCTGACAGTGACAATGAGGAGGATGAAGAAGACTGTGGATGCCAGGGGCTGATGGCAATAACTGAAGATGAAAGAAGTTAGGCAGATTCAAAATCAATCAAGGTATAATCTATCTCCATTCCTTCATCTTCCTCTGACTATGAAACCAGTCCAGATACTGGTGCATCTTCATCCTATGACAATGATTGCTCATAATTTGAGACTGATGTCAATCAATTGAATTACAAGTATAGACTGCTCCTAGATGCTCTAAAGAAGAGCCGAATTCTTGTCGAAAGGCAAGCCAAGGAGATTGAAGTCTTGAAGCCTTATAAAATCTTTATAACAATAAATCTATTGAGTTTTATAAGAAAAAGTCATGAGGTATCTGAACACAAGAAAAGTCTTGAGTGTTAGACCATGCTTCTAAAAGAGAAGAAAAAGCATATTAGATATCTGGAACAAAAGTTCACAGAGAAGTTCGGGATTGTGATTAACCCTTCTCAGCCACAGGGTCAGTTTCCAAAAGCTACAACTTGCCAAGTCCCTGAGAAGCTGGGTATTAATCACATTAATCATCATTTCAAATCCGAATTCCCTGATAAGAGGATAGTGTTTCAAAGTCAAATTTACCTTCTAGAACTGTCAAGGTTGGATCTCCTCTTACTGATCAATCTAATGTGTGCTCTACCAGTGGGGTAAAGACACATGATCTAAGAAGGAGTGATGTTGTCCACTCTAGTCATAAAGTTCAGGATAAGTTCTTTAGATTTGAATCCAAATATCCTGTATCTAAAGAGATCAGAGAGAACACTAGATGGCAGACTCCAAAAATACAATTGGCCCATCTAGGACCAGCTGTATTTAGTTCCTCAGCACCTTCATTCAGGAAGAAGGAAGCAGCATCATGCAATGCTTCTCCAGCAAAATCTGGAGTTGCTCACATCTCTCATGGACCACAATTCTGTGTTATCCTGAAGAGAAGATACAACATTAATAAATTTTGGTATTGTGGGAAGGTGGGCCACTTTGCCATTGATTGTTGGCACAACCTGAATGTGGCTAGTGGACAAAAAAGTGCTCAGTCCAGGCAGAGAGTTGGGCTAAAGTTTTATAATACTAACAAGAACCTAGGACCTCACTACTGTTGGGTGCCTAATTAGGGTAAAACAATTATGTTTTGCAGGATAGTCCAAGTACCTGTCTAAATAAGACTTGATACTTAGACAATGGATGTTCCATGCAAATGTCTGGGACAGGATGATTGCTCAAGGAATATGCTCCATGTAAAGCAATAAACAAAGGTTGAGGCTGTTAAGTATGTAATCCTAAAAAGCTAGAGGCAGTAAGCCTTAAGGTAAGTCTATCTTTCTTGTATATAGACTAAGTTTGCAAATTCATGATTTAAGTTAGATGTGCTTAGCATGAATCTAATCAAGCATACCCATTGATAACAATGATTAAACTATCCCTCATAATTATGTGCATTGTTAACTGGCTTATTAACATGTTAGGTCTCCATTATACCTAAAAGTGGTAAAATATTTGTATAATAATATGACAAATAGAATGTACCACCAGAGAGTGAGGGAAGGTACAAATTAATCTGGCATTAAGTGAATAAAAGAAGAGCTGATAGGTATAATAGAAGCACTAAGTGCCATGTATCAGAATAGGAAGTGTAGAGCAAGTCGTAAAGCCTATATGTATTAACTTAAGTCTAAAAATGTTTAATTGGTTAATCTAATGATAAGTCATTTAACATTTTTCATTATATATATAAAGGCGAAAAGAAACGAAAAGCCACATCACTCTTAAAAGCTTTAACCCTAGCCATCGAGACCGAAACTATCTCAACGTCTTGCCGCACTGACTCGATGGCGCTGAAGATCACAAAGGAGCTCCAGGAGTGCTATGAAATTGTGAGGAATGGATTCAGTCATTCCTCGCCAGAGATTAAGGAAGTGTTAAGGATGATTGAGACCACGAGTTTGGAGTACACCCTTTCTGAACCCTCAACCATTCTTAGAGAAGAGGTAGTGGAATTCTTCTCCAACGTTAAAGTGTCGTCTTCTCAAAACTCACTTAAATCTAAGATTGAAGACTTCGAGATCAAGGTAAACCCTAAGAGAATAGGCAAAGCCCTTCATCTAACATCCGTTGCCCCTAGCGAGGAAGAATAATCCAGTATCACGGACAGAGACAAAGCTCTCGGATGGTGTGGATATAGTGATGCTAAACCTGGGTCTATTAAGAAGAAATTCTTCAATCAGAGAGGTAAACTGCTAGCAGATATTTTAGGGAAAGCCCATATCTGCAAACCTGGATCACATGAAAAATCTCTAGGTCAATGTTTGATGTGATGTCTTGGATAATCTTCAATAGGAAGACCCCTTGGTCATCAATCATCTACCAGAGAATAGTAGACTGCCTACACACACCAAACATGGGCAGAATTCTTTCTTTATACCTAGTGAATACCTACCCTGATACATTCAAGCAGGAGCAAAGAGTGAAGATTCACTACCTAAAAATAATGGGCATAAAAACTTTGGACAGATTCACTAGGGTCCTACCAATGAGACAATCTTTAGCTATAAAGAACTCCTCTAGGGACACAAGGAAGAAACCTGTTGATGAGGAAAGAATTGTCAGCTCTGAACCAGAGCTTGGAACCTCCTCTCCAGCTGATGTTGGTCTGCAAGTTGACTTATCACTCAGTCAATCCTCTACAAACATTCAACTCAAGGATAATATTGTGCATGTTGATAAAATCCATGCCAGCCCTAAGTCAGGACAAGTGTCAAAGAATGCCACTGAAGAAGAGGTTGTTGTAGAAGATGAGACAGATATGACAGATACTGATGATGTAGCTACAATTGATGCTATCCCTACTACAGAAGATAACCATGAGCCTTCTGAGGCATTAGATACTTATCTTGATAGGTCAAGCCCAAAGAAGGATGCTCAGTCTGAGGGGGAGCATGATCAGATGGATTTAACAAACTTGGATCAAGTTATCAACAGAATAGTTGAGTCTGTACCCACTACAGGTAATACCCATACCCTCTTAATTAATAGTGTTAATATAGCTTTAACTAAGGAATTGTTTCCTTATATAGGTACTATAGTTGAGGGGTAGCCTTCTCAGGTCCCTGCTCAGGATGTTGTCCCTCCTCCTATAAGTCATACTTCATCTACCCCTATCTCAAATGAGGAATTACTAAACTAAATCAAAGCACTCATAGATGCTCAGACCACAAACCTCAAGGATTATGTTGACCAATCAGTTCCAAGCTAAGGGAAGAACTATTGACTGAAGTCAAGGGAAGTAAAGAAGAAACTTCTCACTTAAACAGATAGGTCACCACCTGGTTTGATAGGGCTGGAACTGCTGGTATCAAACTGACCACCCTCATGAAATCCTTAGACACAAGCTAAAAACTCTCTGCAGCTGACATAGGATATATCAAGAATTATGTGAGTGCAACTGATGAGGTGATCAGGGGTGCAACAGATCATGTAAATCAGTATGTCACCAATGTTGCTTTCCACTCTATGAATGAGGCACTACTTCTGAAAAATGAGCTGCTTGCTTGCAATGAGAAAATACTCCAATCCATATCAAGCAAAAATGAAGCCAACACCACCCTACTGCAAAATACCATTTGTGAAGAAGGTAGAAAGGGGGAGTGCAGCTATGCTAAGATAGCAGCACTCATTGAAGAACAAGCCTTCAATGTAATTTAAGGCACCATGATAGCACTACACCTGCCCCTCCTGGATAGAAAGAGGCCAGAGGACCTAGACTTCCCAGCACAAGCTAGAGCTACACAGGATGCATAACTTGCTGCCAGAAGAAAGAGGGAAGGAACTCAGATGGCTGAAGAGTTCATAGCAAAGTGGAGAGCTGAGAACAGAGATGATCCAGACCATGAACAACTAAGTGATGCCTCTGAATCCATCATTATCAACGCTTGGATAATCCATGGACAAATCTTAAAGAACATTGATAGTGTATATCCTTCTGAGGAATGGATCAAGCATTTGGAAAGAAATTCCCTAAGGGTCCGTTCGTTTCACAGACATTGATATTGAAGTATTGGTTTTGAGAATATGAATGTCATTTCTCTCGTTCGTACCAACAATTTTAAAATGGAATTGACTTTCTGATGGAAAGTCGTCGATATTCAACGTAATCTAAAAACTCATAGATTCAATATCTATCTCTAGTGGCGGATATTGTGATCACCAATTCCGGTTTTCAAAAATGAGACCATTTTTTTAGCCTGAACGTCATTTTTTTCGGCCGAATGCAATTTTTTTGACCGGACGTGTTTTATTCGTCTGTGTACGATTTTTTCGCCCTGACGTAATTATTTCTCTTGACGCATTTTTTTTTGCCCGGGCAGGTTTTTTTTCTCCCAAATGCGATATTTCTGCACGAACGCAGTTTTTTCTCTACGACGCAATTTTTTAGCCAGGACGCAGTTTTTTCGCCCAAATGTGTTTTTCATCGCCCATACGAAAAATTTTCACTGCGACTCAATTTTTGGTCGCCTGGGCCGAATTATTCATCCAGACGTAATTTTTTCGCCCGAACATTAATTATTCGGCCAAACGCGGTTTTTACGCCCGAACGCGATTTTTTCGCCCAGACGCGATTTTTTCGCCCGCAGGAGATTTTTTCGCCCTGGCGAGATTTTTTCGCCCGAACGCGATTTTTTCGCCCTGACGCGATATTTTTTTCCCAGACGCGATATTTTGGACCGGACGTGAAATTTTCACCCGGACGCGAAATTTTTGCCCGAAGCCGATATTTTTCACGCGGACGCAATTTTTTCACCTGGACGCGATTTTTTCGCCTGTACGCGATTTTTTTCCGCTCGGACGCAATATTTTTGCCCTGACGCGATATTTTCGCCCCGACATGATGTTATCGCCCCGCCGCAAATTTTTCGCCCCGAAGCAAATTTTTCGCCCGGACGCAAATTTTTCACAAGAACGCTAATTTTTCGCCCTGACACTAATTTTTCGCCCGTACGTGATTTTTCCGTCCGGACGCAATATTTTCGCCCGGACGCAAATTTCTCGCGCGGACGCGTTGTTTTCGCCCGAAGGCGATATTTTTGCCCGGACCCGATATTTTTGCCCGCACGCGAATTTTTCTCCCGGACGCGAATATTTCGCTCGGACGCGATTTTTTCGCCCGGATGCGATTTTTTCGCTTGGACGAGATTTTTTCGCCTGGACACGAATATTACGCCCGGACGCGGATATTTCGCGCGGATGCGAATTTTTTGCCCGGAAGCGATTTTTTCGCGTCGGGGCGAAAAATTCGCTTTGAGGCGAAAAAATTGCGTCCGGGCGAAAAATCGCGTACGACAATTCGCTTGGTCAAAAAATTTGCGCACGGGTGAAAAAATTGCGCACGGGCGAAAAATTCGCGCCGATCGAAAAATTTGCGTCTGAACGAAAAATTCGCGTTCGGGCGTTAATATCGCATCTGGACGAAAAAATACGGCCGGCCGAAAATAACGCGTCCGGACAAAAAAACAGTGTTCGGGCAAAAAATTCGTGTCCGGGCGAAAAAATTGCGTCTTGGCGAAAAATCGCGTCAGGACAAAAAATCCGCCTCCGGGCAAAAAAATCGCGACCGGGCCAAAATATCGTGTCTGGGCGAAAATATCGCGTCCGGACGATAAAATTAGCGTGCGGACGAAAAAATCGCGTTCGGACGAAAAATTCTCGTTCATATGAAAATTTCGCATTCGGACCCAAAAAAATCAAATCAGAGCGAAACAAAATCGCGCTTTGGCGAAAAAAACACGTCTGGGCGAAAAGAACACTTTTAGGCGAAAATTTCACGTCCGGTCAAAAAATTCGCATTGGGGTCGAATAATTTGAGTTTGGGGGAAAAATCACGCCTTGAGAAAAAAATCACGGTCGGACTAAAAAATCGCGTTTGTGATTTTTAATTGTGATCATTAATAGCATTGGTCATTGCCAATTCCTATGACCGAAAGTCTTTCTACAAACAAACAATAAAAAAATATCAATGTCAATTCCTATGACAGAAAGTCATCATGCCGCCGAACAAAAAAATTGGTTTTAAATTCAATGTCATTTCTCATGTGTATTGATATTGTATTGAAAGTCAATACTTCAATATCAATGTCTGTGAAACGAACGGACCCTAAGGGAATGAGTATTCAAAGAAAATATAGTAAGGAAGAGCAACCCTAAGAAAATGCCTCCCAGATATATTCCAAAGCCATTCTTTTACTTCAAACGGCAGGAGAACAAAGCTGAAAACTTGAAGAAGACTGTTGCTTCCAAGAATGCTGATTCAAGCTCATCAAAGAAGAGCTGAGATGAGGCTGCAAGACTTATGGTGCTTTAAATATGTAATCAATGTCTTGTAATGAATATCAACAGTATAGCAATATCAAATCTTTATCAATGAAATTAATATGAGTTGGCCCTAACTATAGTGATGTGATAAATGTATAATGCAATTTTCATTTATATATCTATGATAAATGAATATGCCATTCTTTCATAGATATCCTATAATCACAAGTTTGCTATTGTTGTTTGGCTAAGTTAATGATTAGGTAGATCTTAATAAAAATGTGTACCTTGTAAATGATTAATAAAGCTCTTGCGTCTAATCATACTGTTACACTGTTAGTTATTGATAATCCACCAGTGCTATTGGTTAGTCCATCATAATGTTAAGTCATCTCATCTAGGGGGAGTTTTTCCTATACTGGGATGACTAGTTGTCATGATAATGTTTCATCAGGCCTATCATGATATTTTTTGTGGTGATGCACCTTAGCATGGATGGGTGTTCTGTCTTCTTCAAATAGGGGGAGATTGTTGGGAATTGTGCCCTACAATGTTCCTCAGGATTTGAAGAGGCATCACCAATCATGCTAAGGGGCATAATGTATTTGATGTCTGCTTGAGTTCTTGCATGCAGGTTGTCCTTGATTAAATAGGTGAACAGAAAGAGGAAGCTAAAAGTCAGATAATTTGTCTAAGGCATAACTGCTGAGATAGTTGAGACAGCTGAGAAGAATGTCTCAGCAGAAATGCTGAGACAGCTGAGAATCTCAACACAAAAAATTGAGAGAAGTGTTGGTCTCATCTAAACCGCTGAGACAGAGGACAGTCTCAGCTGTGAAGAAGAAAGCACTGAGATAGTTGAGAAGGAACCGCTGAGATAGAAGAGTCTCAGCTGTGAAGAAGAACCCGCTGAGACAGTTGCGAAGGAACCACTGAGACAAAGCCAGCAGAAATTTTCTAAGTCCAGAAAGTGGAGTTCGTCAAACTGAGTTCAGAGTTCGTCGAGCTCAGCTCACAGATCATCGAGCTCAGCTCACCATTCCTAGAGCTAAAACTCAGAAGCTTGAGGTTCAGAATTCATCGAATTCAGCTCGCAGTTCATCAAGCTCAGCTCACAGATCGTCGAGCTCAAGTTAAAGGTTGAATATTCAGAGTTCATTGAGCTGAGCTCACCTTTCGTTGAGCTCAAGTTAAAGTTTGAAGATTCCAAGTTCGTCGAGCTGAGCTCGCCATTCGTCGAGCTCAAATTAAAGTTTTAAGATTCAAAGTTCGTCGAGCTGAGTCCGCCTTTCGTAATCTGAATCTGCCATCCTATAATTCGGGTGTTCACAATGATAGTAATACTTATCACCTGGATATAAGGAATCACCCAAATTTCTCTTGGAGTAATCCGGGGAATACGGTGCGTCCACCACACACAATTCCACCCGGTTATTTTCCACAACAAGCTCTAAAAGCTCCCAATCTCGAGGAGTTGTTCACCAAATATACAACTACTAATGATGCTAATATCCGAAATCTCACCGGATCCCTTCGTAATTTGGAGAATCAAATGTGACAAATTGTTAAAATGCTCTCCTATTGCCAATAAGGAGCATTACCGGTAATACGGAGCCCAACCCAAAGGAGCAAGCTAAAGCCATCACTCTACAGAGCGGGAAGGAGGTGACTACTTCTTCAAATTCGGTTGATACAGAGGTACCAATTTCTTCACCTTCTCCTCCTCCTAAGCATTTTAATGACAATAAACCAAAGGCTTATCAACCGCCTCTTCCCTATCCTTCTAGAATGCAAAAAGACTGGATGGATGAGCATCATTGTAAATTTCTAGATATGTTTAAACAAATTCAAATAAATCTACCATTTTGCGAAGTGATAGCACAAATGCCGAAGTATGTCAAGTACCTAAAGGATCTTTTATCCAATAAAAAGAAACTTGAGGATAGCTCCACGGTTCAATTTAATGTGGAGTGTTCTGCAGTTTTATTTAATTAATTGCCTAAGAAATTACCCGATTCGGGTAGTTTCTCTATTCCTTGTTTATTTGACGATTTACTAGTAAAATGTGTGTTATCCTATCTAGGCGCCTCTATCAATTTAATGCCTTATTTTTTAGTTAAGAAATTGGGATTAGGAGAGCTTAAACCCACAAGAATCAGCGTTCAATTGGCGGATCGGTCTATCAAAATCCCTATAAGGATTATTGAGGAGGATGTGCTTGTCAAAGTTGACAAATCTATCTTTTTGGTAGATTTCGCCATCTTTGACATCGAAGAGGACACTGAGATACCACTAATTCTCGATCTCCCTTTTCTTGCCACCTCGCGCGCGATCATAGACGTTAGTAATGGTAAACTTCTCCTTAGAGTCGGAGATGAGGAAGTTACCTTTAATATTGATACGTCTATGAAAAATTCGCTCTATAATGACGACTCATGTTACTTTTTGGAGACTTCTCCCGAAGAAGACTCCATTTCTTTTTCTGAAAATAAATTTTCATCTATTGATCATGAAGATGATTTTTAAAATCTTGATTAATTGCTCATAAAAATAGTGATAACGATTTGGCCACTCGCGCACCTCTTTTTGAAATTTTGGAAGTAGGTAGTGATCGTTTCAAAACTTCTTATGATGAACCTCCCACTTTAGAATTAAAACAAATGCCTGGTCATTTGGAGTATTTATTTTTATCACAGGATTCAAAGCTTCCCGTTATTGCGTCAGCCTATTTGACCGATGAAGAGAAATTGAAATTGTCAAATATTTTAAAACTTCATCGCCGCGCAATTGCGTGGAAGATTATGGATTTAAGAGAGATTAATCCCTCCTTTTGCACCCATAAAATTTTATTGGAAGAGCACTCGCACAAAACTATTCAACCTCAACGCCGTCTAAATCCTAACATGAATGAGGTAGTTAAGGCGGAGGTCATAAAATTATTAGAGGCGGGCATCATCTATCCGATTTTAGATAGTACTTGGGTAAGTCCGGTCCAAGTGGTGCCCAAGAATGGAGGGTTAACGGTAGTGCCTAATGATACAAATGAATTAATCCCTACTAGAACCGTTACCGGATGACGGATTTGCATCGACTACTGCAAATTAAATGAGGCAACCCGTAAGGTTCATTTTCCTTTGCCATTCATCAACCAAATCCTTGAGCGGTTATCCGGGCACTCATTTTATTTTTTTCTTAATGGTCTCTCGGGATATTTTCAAATCCTAACTGCGCCCGAGGACCAAGAGAAAACAAACATCACTTGTCCGTTCGGCACCTTCGCTTATCGAAGGATGCCTTTTGGTTTATGAATTGCGCCAGCAACCTTCCAAAGGTATATGCTAGCGATCATTGAAGAACTAGTGGAGGATATCATGGAAGTCTTCATGGATGATTTCTCCGTTTTTGGAGAAATCGTTCAACTTATGTTTGGAAAACCTCTCCCGTGTACTCCAAAGATGTGAGGACACTAACCTAGTTTTAAACTGAGAGAAATGCCATTTTATGGTACGGGACGGGTTAGTTTTGAGCCACAAAATCTCGAGTAAGGGCATAGAGGTAGATAAAGCTAAAATTGAAACTATAGAAAAACTACCTCCCCCTTTAAATGTTAAGGCCGTTCGCTATTTTTTGGGGCATGCCGGTTTCTATCGCTGGTTTATTAAGGATTTTTCTAGAAAAACCAAGCCCCTTACTCATTTATTAGAAAAAGATACGCCATTTATTTTTGATGACAATTGTTTGCATGCTTTTTTCTATTATTAAAGAAAAATTAATTAATGCTCCTATCATGATAGCTCCCAATTGAGAACTTCTTTTTGAGATCATGTGTGACGCTAATAGTTTTGTCGTTGGTGCGGTCTTAGGACAACTCATCAATAAAAATTTTCATCTTATTTTTTATGCGAGCAAAACACTAACCGCTGCGCAAGAAAATTACACCACCACCGAAAAGGAATTATTAGCCGTAATTTTCGCCTTTGATAAATTTCGCTCATATCTAACCTTGTCAAAAATTATTGTTTTTACCGATCATTTGACTTTGCGATATTTACTAACAAAAACCGATGCAAAGCCGCGATTGATTAGGTAAATCTTGCTTCTTCAAGAATTTGACTTGGAGATACGCGATAAGAGAGGAGCGGAAAACTTAGTGACAGATCACCTTTCTCGGTTGGAAAATCCTAATTCAGAGGAGCTCATAGAGGAGGATATTGATGACACATTTCCCGAGGAGCTCCTTCTAGCTATTCATAAGGTAATTACTCTCCCCAATCCTTGGTTCACTGATTTCTCAAATTATCTTGTTGCGAAATTCCTCCCTAATGGTTTTTCTCATCATGAAAAGAAGAAATTCTTTTCCAATTTGAAAAATTATTTTTGGGAGGATCCATTTCTTTTTCGTGTTTGCACGGACCAAGTAGTGCGGAGGTGTGTTTCTCACGAGGAAGGCGCCCAAATTTTAAAACATTGCCATGAGTGACCCGCCGGTGAGCATTATAAAGCTAATCAGATAGCTCGGAAAGTACTTGAAGCGGGCTTCTATTGGCAGCATCTTCAAGGATGCTCACGCTCATGTTAGTCATTCTGTATAATGCCAATGCTCAGGTAATATTTCTCGCCGTAATGAAATGCCTTTAAATTCATTTTTAGAAATAGAATTTTTTTATTTATGGGGGATCAACTTTGTTGGACCGTTACCAATATCCATTGGAAATACATATATTTTGGTAGTGGTCGACTACATGTCACGGTGGGTGGAAGCGCAAGCCCTTCCCACTAATGATGCCAAGTCGTGACCTAATTTCTTTAAAAACTCTTTTCATGTTTGTAATGCACTATTTGCTAAGGTTTTATCTAAATATGGCGTTACACATAGGTTAGCCACTCTATATCACCCTCAAACTAATGGCCAAGTAGAAGTAGTTAACCGTGAGATTAAACACATATTAGAAAAATCGGTTTCTACTAATAGAAAGGATTGGGTTGTCTTGCTTGATGATGCTCTATGGGCTTATCAGACCGCGTACAAGATCACTATCGGTTGTACATCATATTGATTAGTCTATGGGAAAGCATGGCACTTACCGGTTGAGCTTGAACATCATGCCTTTTGGGCACTTAAATTTTTAAATCTTGATGAAAATTTGTCCTCCGAGCTCCATAAATTACAAATTAACGAGCTTATGAGTGACTCTCCTTCGCTTACGAGAGTAATAAATTATATAAGGAGCGCACCAAATTTTATCACGATAGAAAAATTAAGCACCCAAAGGAATTCCATCCGGGAGATCAAGTCCTTCTCTATAACTTGCGATTATGCTTATTTTTGGGTAAGCTTAAGTCCCGTTGGTCCGACCGCTTTTTTGTTAAGAAAGTTTGGTCTTACGGGACGGTACTCATTTCGCATCCGGAAATAGGCGAATTCAAAGTAAATGGGCACCGGTTGAAATTATTTTTCTCCTTGAAGGGGGGCATGGGCCAATTATATAATAAAATAGTAATACGGTCTACAAGGCATAGTCATGCTGAATAATAGAAAGAAACTCGTGGGATTGGGGCATACCCCTTTCCCAAATAAAATCATAATCTGCGGCGATCCTTGCGACATGGTCAGTGGCTTTGTTAGCTTCTCGGTCCACTTGAGAGATGACCATCCTTGGCGCTTCTAAGATCATCTTAGATAGCGAAACTTCAACGTCTCCAATAGCTGAACCCGCAAGGATGTGGTTCAGCTTCGTGTAGGCCTCTGAGGAGTCTCCTTCCAAGATGATGCCAACAGTATCATGCATAAAATGCCGAACAAGATCCAATCCCATGCACGCACTTCTGAACTCAGTCGCCATGATCGATCTGCTAAAAATCTTGACGCCCTTGGCGGGGAGAGGTGTCCCAAGGTGGTCACGCACGACACAGCCCAAGCCTGCCTTGAAGTTTGCATGAACCGAGCCGTCGAAATTAACCTTAAGCCATCCAAAGGGCGGGGAGGTCCAAAAAATTTGGTGGTTATATTAATGAATGTTTGGACAATGTAGTCTTGTCTAACCAGTAGTAAGCGCACACCACAAAGGTCGAGCTCAATGACCATAAACAAAGTGCTCGTGGGAGGCACCCCATGGTTATCCTATTTTTTTTAATATTTATATTTAAGTTTTTGCAGGTTTGAAGGTTCATTGCTGCATGACGATCGGTCGTGCTCGAATGTCAAATTCATGTGATTTCTTCAAGTCGGAAATTTTTATATGGTTTTTTTTATTTCAATCACAAAAATATAAAAAATATATGAAAATTCAAAAAAAGGAAAAAAAATCTGCAATTTTGTTCGTACACACCCATGTCACGGCCGTGACCTGTGGGTCACGGGCGTGACAGAAGGGTGTTTGGTCCGTCTTGCGAAAACCGAGACTGGTTTCGTAGAGCGCTTTTTTTTGTCCATCTTTCGGGCATGCCACGGGCGTGACCAAGGTGGTAACGGGCGTGGCATACACGGAAACTTTCTGTCGGCTGCGTAAAATAACAAAAAAAATAAACTAATTTTTTTTTCATGGAACTGGGTCACGGGCGTGACCCAGGCCCGTGTCGCCGAATTCGAGGCGCTGACCCGGTCGTGCCTCAGATTCTCTGATTTTTTTTAAATTTTTTTCCTCCACGCCCCAGAGTCACGGGTGTGACTCTGGGGCGTGACCCACAAATCTGAGGTGTGGTCCCCAGATTTCCTGCCCGTCTTTTATTTTTTTAGTACATGCCCCCTGTCACGGGCATGATAGGGGGGGCGTGTCCGACCCGAAATCCCCCTATAAATTGAATTTCTCCCCCTTCTCTTTTCTCCACACCTTACAACCTTCAATCTTCTCTTACCTTCCCTCTTTGGCCGAAATTCTCTCCTTTTTCTCACCATGCCTCGCCACCACCCTCGTTCCACGTCCTCTTCCTCCGAGCATCCCGTGGATCCCACTGCGGTGGAAGCCATGCTCCTCTTTGAAAACTTCACCCAGCAGGACCAGAGCGAACGATTACGCGCCAAACCTTTAGGCATACTCCTAATCTTGGACTGGGCGATTCTCGCGACCTTTGGAGCGACAGAGGTTGTTAGCGAATTTCTATCCACCCCTGTATGGAATTCCCTCTTCTCTATTTCAGATTCCGCTATCCTTGAGCTCACCGTCGAGTTCTTGGCTTCCTTTGAGTTCCGGTTGGAGACTAATGCCGATTTCATCATCTTTTGCATGGGTGGGGTGACGCATCAGCTCACCATCCGCCAACTCAATGTGGCCAAGGGCTTTTGCTCGGAGGAATTTTCCCATTCTCCCGCCTATCTCGATCTTCGTACTGATTTCCCTTCTATATCAACCTTCTCACTTGAAAGTGAAGGGATAGATTACACTAACTATAGAGGGGGGTGAATAGAGTTTTAAAAACTTTTGATTAATTTTTATTATGGATTAAAATAAGTGATAACTATATATAGAAAGGCAGAAAACAAAACACAGAAATCACAGCACAGAGAAAAAAATAGAGCAACCAGACGACACAAAGATTTTATAGTGGTTCCCCTAAAACTTTGGTACATCCACTCTTCTACCACCCTGGTAGAATCCACTACCGATTTTTTATCAGGTGCCCTGCCACCATAGGTTTTTGCTCAGGTGCCCTGTCACCACAAGATCTATTTCAAGAGAGATCTTACAACCCTTTGAGCTTTTGACCGGGTGTCAAAAAACAAAACCAAGTCTTTTGATCAGGAGACTTGACAACAAAAGGATAACTTTTGAAGGGTATTAAAAACCCTTTTATAGTAAGAAAAAGAAAATGATGATGTATTCTCTTTCTCAATAATCTGAGAAGACTAGTGGATTTTCTGTTGTTGTCAAAGCTCCCCCCTGAGATGTAGAATTATTTAGGAGAAAGAGAGCTTTTCTCAGGGTGTAAGCCTTCAGACTGCTTGAAGATCTTCAGGGAACTTTCAGACAGAAGTTTATTATTTTATCTCTTGAAATTCCTGAAGAAAAGTGTATGCCAGACTGTTTGGTTATCTCTGTGTTATTATTCTTTATATTACTTCTTCTCTATATGTCTGACTTGAAGGAGAAAACCTTATATATTACTTACAGATTTTAGCATTTAAAATTTGAATTCCTTTTCCTTGATTGACTTCAAAAAATCTGGGAGTTGAACGGTTAGAAAATGTCTTAAATGAATTTCATCAACTGTCCTAGTAAATAAGTCAAGTAATAACTCTGTGAAAATCATAATTAATGCTATCATGGAACGGCTATATTCATAAGAATATTGAGCATTAATTACCAGAGCATTACAAACATAATATAATTAGAAATACTTTGGCCTTAGTCAAACTGAAATCATCATAAAATAGTCGAACTGAATCTGGGATAAAATAGTAGAACACCGCAAATTTCGTCGACCTGAGATCCAAATTCGTCGAACTGAAGATGGTAGATAAGAGGTAGAAGATCGTCGAATGGAGCTCGCAATTTGTCGAGATGAGAAGAAACTTTATCGAGCTTAGATTCTGGTATAAGCTCACAGATCGTTGATCTCAGCTTAATTTTCATCGAGCTCAACTAAGAAAAGGAACCCTGTGTTCGTTGATCTTAGATCGACGATCGTCGAGATGAGTTCAGCTATCGTCGAATGCCTTATCTGACTTTATAAAACTGCTTTTCTCTGGAGGTCTTCTGTCTCTAAGTATTTTGAAGGTGAGAACCAATCAATCTAGGTTTATTGACTTAACCTAAACCTTGATACAAACCTATGACCCTAGACTATACATGATGGGTCATCTAATAATCCTAATAGTGAACCTAGCCCAAATCAACCCTAAACAAAGTGGGGTTCCAACAATCTCCCCCTATTTGGGTGAGGTCACTATGACCAAACAATAAAAGAAAAATCACAAAACATTACATAATATCTGGCAGAATTATAATGTTTCAGCAGATATAAAGAGAAGTGTCATGTGACATATTTACAATAATTAAAAGATAATGTCCAAAAACAGAAATGAAAAACTATCAAACTCTTTTTGAATCATCCTATGAAGTGTTAGTAAAAGGTTTTGTAAAGATAATTTCTCTATTGAGATCAATTGCTTGCTATTTTGACATCTTCATATCTTCTGCTCCAATAATTGTCACAGAAGCAGCTCTGGGTACAACTGTTTTAGGATGTAAAGACATGTAAGTATAAACATTAAAAAGGTTTTGTACCTGGTATTTGTCCAGCTCTTTCTTTCTGTATGAAGACATTGTAGTATACTTGGAAATATCATGTCCTTCTTCCTTAGTTTTTCTGATTTGAGAGAGTCATATATGCTCTTTAAACCTGGCAATTCTAGAATTAGGATCCATTTCTGGATAAAACATTAGAGATAGAGGCCTTTATGGACTGGATTTGTCTTTCTGAATATCTTGATCTTTCTGCTGGCTGCTTTGACTGTCAAATTGCTGTTGTTGTTGCTGTTGTTGCTGTTGTTTTCTCTGAGACTAAGTACCTGATCTAGACGGTCTTTCTCTACTACTTTAAGTTGATCTAGATTGATAGGAGTGATAAGTAGATCTTTGACTTTGAGAAATATTGCCTGAAGAACCAGCTCAGGAGGAGGAGGAAGAGGACCTCTCCTGAATTGAGGTGGAGGATAGTATCTCCTGCTCTTCTTCCTAACTTTCATTTCATTCTTAGAATATTTCATCCAGTTAGGGGTGTCTGGACTGAGAGTAATGTTATGTAGAATGTAATAGGGAGTATCAGTAGTGGGGTTTGGCTTTGGAGCAGCTTTGGGAGGAGCCTTCTTCTTATCTTTTCTCTTTTTAGAAACAGTATCTTCTGAGTCATCAGAATCTTCATCTTCATTATCAGATCCATTGGCAGGATTATCATAAAGAGCATGAATCTAACTAAGCATATCATAAGAAAGAATAGGATGAGCCTGAGTCTGTACACTTGTATCTTTCATAACAACCTGAGGCTGTGCTTGAACTTCTGTCTCTACAATTTCTATAACAACTTGAGCCTGAATATAGTAACTTTCTTATTCCATATCTTGAAACAAAATCTCATCAAGATCTGGCAGAGAGACTCAGCCCAGCCAGAAGTTGGAGGAGAAAAAGCCTTTGGCTCTATATCCGTTATTGGCTCTATAACAATATCAGTAACTGAAAAACTTGTCCTAAGTTGTTCCAAAACATCAGGACTTATTGGAGCTGAGTAACATACTATAGCTTTAGAAAAATATGGAACTGAATCAACAACTGTTGGTAGATTTTTGCTAGGCACTGAAAAAAAAGAATGTAATAAAGAAACTATATCAATTATGGGATTTATAATGAAATCACCAACAGTGTTTATTGCTGTATCTACTGAATCTTCTTCTTAACAAATCATATCAATATCTTCATCAAGAATTTCATTAATCTCTGTTGGAATTGCTCCAGTTGCTGGAGTTGGAGTTGATGCTGCTGGAGCTAGAGATGGAGCTTCTTCAGAGAACATCTCCCCCTGCCTGATTTCAGAGAGTTCTGAACCCAGACCCCCCAAAAGAAGGGACAGAGGAGGAGGCAGCAAACTAAGCAGATAGAATGGAGATAGAAGCAGCTAGAGGGGAAACAACCTCATCTATCAGCTTCTTAAGAAAGGGAGTGATGAATTGAAGGAGATCTTTAATAATGTCAGAGAAATTTAGATAGAGGGGTTCAGGAGTATATGGTGTATAGGTGGATTGGTGACCACAATTTTAACAGACAGAGAATCCTTGAGGGAAGTCTGTTTGTTGGAATTCTGGGAATATTGATGGAATGTTGGATGGAAGATTGGATTGAGGGATGGCATCTGGCAATTGATCTTGAAGGGGTGAATGTTATGGAGATGGTTGAGAAGATGGAGATGAAAGTAGATTGAAATTTGGTTGGGTAGAGGTGGATGGAATGTCATCAAGATGAGATGGAATTGGAGATTGAGGAGGTGGAGATGGTGGTGTATTCTTATGGATATGAATTGGTCATTGTGGTGAGACTGGATGAATGGAGGTAGAGGGTTGTTGAAGTGGAGTTGATGAAGGAAATATTGAATGAGGTGGATATGGAGGTTGAATAGGAGAGAGAGGAGGAGCATGGGCTTCTTCATGAGTTGGATGAGTGGTTGATTCAGCCCTGGTGTTCTCAGAAGCTAACCTGGAAGAGGAGGCCCTGGAGATCTTGGGGATAGTCCTCTCCCATCTCCCAAAGAGAGCAGAAGTAAGCCTTTTAGAGGCATCCATAAAAATGGTCTGGGAGACCAATAATTCTGGAACCTTGGCTTGCAGAAAGATTCCCAGAATCCTTCCAAAACTCACATTCTTCTTACTGATTCTCCTTTTAATCAAATCAAACAAAATTCTTCCCCAGTCCATTGATTTCTTATTAACCAGAGCACTCATCAAATGAAATTTGTGCGTGGTAATATGATCATGAGCAGAGTGTTTTCCTAACAACACTTTGCCAACTATATCGCCAAGAATCTATATTCTATTGATAAATTTTTCTTGAGGAGGTGGTTAGGGTTTCCTTCAGAATGACCTAACCTTTCTAGAATTTCATCAAATTCACTGCTAGATAAATCTATTTCATCTTCACCATTAACAAATCCAAAAACTACAGTCAAAATTTCTGGAGGGAGAGGAATCTGGTTACCAGATATCGAACCGATAAGAACAGGAGTATCTTGAATTTTTGTCATGAAAACACAATCTTTAATCTCTGATACTGGTAGTTTTATCCTGGTCGTCATGAGGAACTGCAGATTTGGACCTTCAAATAGTTTTAGAATATCTTGGAATATTTCATTGGAGTGAGAGAATGATTCCAAGTTTATATCAAAGCCTGCATCAAATTTCATGGCTACGAGGAGTGTTGGAGAGACTGTCATTGCTCTGCAAAAACAACAAGAGATCAAGTATAGAGGGGAAATGGAAAGTGCGGGATGGAGTTCGGGAAAAACCTAATTATAGGTTTTAGAAGATGAAAAGACGAACACCGTCCGATGAAAAAGGAAAACTTCGAACTCAGTTTGATGAAAACTCTCATAAAGAGATAAAAGTCATCGACCTAAGTTAGAAGAGCAGGAAAATAGATCGTTGATCTCCGTTCGATGAAATATTTTCAGGGATAAATTCGTCAATCTCCGTTCGACGAAAAAATTTCTCAAAGAGATTTCGTCGATCTCCGTTCGACGAAAAACTCAAGAAGAGTTCAAAAATCGCCGATCTCCATTTGACGAAAAGTGATCAATTCTTTAGACCTCAGACATAAATCAAATTTGACCTTCTCCATTAATCATACCTAGTTGATTTAGGAAGAACAGATGTTTCTTTTCATCCAAAAGTTTGGTGAAAATGTCTGCTCTTTGTAAATCAATAGAGATAAAGATAAAGTTAATTTTATTTTTGTCTACACAATCTCTAATGAAATGATGTCTAATTTCTATATGCTTGGTCCTACTATGATGCGCCAGATTTTGTGCAATGGAAATTGCACTAGTACTATCACAGAATATAGTTGAATTATTTAGATTAAAACCATAATCCAGGAGTTGGTTTTTAATCCACAAAATTTGTGAACAACAACTACCAGCTGCTATATATTCAGCTTCAACAGTTGAAGTTAACACAAATGTCTGTTTCTTACAAAACCAAGACACAAGCCTATCACCAAGTAATTGACATGTTCTTGATGTGCTTTTCCTGTCAACTCTACATCCCGTAAAGTCGACATCTGAGAATCCAGTTAATTCAAATTCCGACTCAGTTGGATACCAGAGTCCTAGATTTGGACAAACCTTTATATATCTCAAAATTCTTTTTAGGAAATTAAAATGAGATTCTTTAGGGTTCACTTGGAACCTAGTACAAAGACATGTAACAAACATTATATCTGGTCTACTAGCTGTGAGATACAACAAGGGCCCAACAATAGCCCTATATGTTTTCTGATCAACTGGCTTGCCCTGTTCATTAGAATCAATCACAATATTGGAAGCCATTGGTGTTTTCATAGCTGAGGCATCAGACATCCCAAATCTTTTAATTAGCTCCTTAGCATATTTAGATTGGGAGATGAAAATTCCATCAGGGGATTGCTTCACTTGAAGACCAAGGAAGTATGAAAGCTCAGCCAAGCTACTCCTTTCAAACTTGGAATACATTAGGTCAGAAAACCTTTTGCATAGTTTGGAATCAGTAGAGCAAAAAATGATGTCATCTATATATATTTGTACTAACAAGATTTTATTTTTATGACGCCTAATAAACAAAATCCTATCTACAATGCCCCTAGTGAACTTATGCCCTAAAAGAAAACTAGCTATAGTCTCATACCAAGATCTTGGAGTTCGCTTTAAAGCATAAAGAGCTTTATGCAACTTAAAAACAAAAGAGGGAAGTGTTGGAGAGATAAAACCTGGTGGTTGCTCCACATAGACTTCCTCTTTGAGTTCACCATTGAGAAAGACACCCTTGACATCCATTTGATAGACTTTGAATTTCTTGAATGCTGCATAGGCAAGAAATATCCTGATAGCCTCCAGCCTTACAACAGGGGCAAAGGTCTGGTCATAATCAATTCCTTCCTCCTAAGAATAATCTTGAGCTACCAATCTTGCTTTGTTCCTTACAATAGCTCCTTGTGCATCCAATTTGTTCCTGAAAACCCATTTAGTTCCAATGACTGGGAAGTCTTTGGGTATTGGAACTAAATCCCAAACTCTACATCTCTAAAATTTATTGAGCTCCTCTTGCATTGCAATAATCCAGTGGGGATCTTGCTCTGCATCTTTTAGGGATTGAGGTTCAATCTGGGATATGAAGCAAGCATGCATCAAGTCTTGGTTGAGTTGATGCCTTGTTTGTACACCAACTGATATGTATCCAATCACTTATGCTATGGGATGATCTCTGAGTATAACAAGATTAGTAGGAGGAGTTGGTTCATCAATAGCTTGGGGAATTAATTCCTCTTGTGGAATTATGTTAGCTGTTATTGGTTTAACTGTTCCAATAATTTCTTCTTCACTCTCTTCATTAGTCTGTGGAGAAGGATGCAATATAACCTCTTGGGTTAGGTTTAAGTCATCCAATTTCTCACACAGAAGGGGTACCTGCAATATATCTTTGGTAGAAGAATCCTTCTCCTTGTAACACATGTTAGTTTCATCAAAAGTTATGTATACAGATTCTTCCATAAGGTAGATTTGTTAAATGCCCTATAAGCCTTGCTGACTTGGGAATATCCAAGAATAATTGCCTCTGTAGCTTTGGCTTCAAACTTTCTAAGATATTTCTTGTTATTATTGTGAATGTAACATCTACAACCAAATACTCTAAAATAATCTATTTTAGGTTGCTTCCCTTTGAGCAATTCATAGGGAGTCTTGCCTTTAAGTTTATGTATTAAACTTCTATTTAAAACATAATTTATTGTGCTTACAGCCTCTGCCCAAAAGGATAAGGGAAAGTACGCATCTGCAAGCAATGTCCCTGCAGCTTCAATAAGGGTTCTATTTTTCCTTTATGCTACCCCATTTTGTTGAGGAATTCTAGGAGCAGAGAAGCAATGCCTGATACCTTCCTTCTCACAGAATTCTTGCCTAAGAAGAGATTCAAACTCAGTGTCATGATCACTTCTGATCAATGCAACTGGAGTAGAGTACTCAATCTTTATGCTCCTAAGAAAATCTGTAAGAACTTTAAAGTTATCTCACTTGTTTCTCAGAAAGAACACACAAGTGAATCTAGAAAAGTCATCTACAAAAACTAAAGTGTAAGATTTCCCACCCAGAATTTGTACAACAATGGGTCCAAAAAGATCCATGTGTAGCAAGTACAAGATTCTGGGTGAATCAGTCTTATTAATTGATTTAAAACTATTTTTAGTTTGCTTGCCTAATTGACAAGCCCTGCATAGACTTTCCTTCTTGTAGGGGCCAGAAGGTAATCCTCTAATAAGATTGTCCCTAGATAGTTTAGCTATGTTTCTTAAGTTTACATGTCCTAGTCTTTTATGTCATAATTCATTTGTATTACTAATCTGATTAAATAAGCAAATCTCTGAACTAACTGAATTAAAATTTACTACATATATGTTGCCTACTCTTGTTCCTATTAAAACAACTTTATTTTTATTGTCAGAAGTAATAATACAATAGGATTTAGTAAATGATACCTGATAACCTTCATCACATAATTGGCTTATGGATATCAGGTTATGCTTGAGACCACTCACATAGGCTACTTTCCTCAAGGTGATAGCTCCAACTTTAACATTCCCATAACCTTTTGTTTGTCCACAGTTGGAGTCTCCAAAGATCACCTTTGGTCCAAGCTTTGACTTGTAATTTGTTAGATTTCCCTTGCTGCCTATCATTATCCTTGTAACATCCACTATCCAAGTACAACTGTTGCTTTATGGTAGGATAGTCCATCACCTGCATGAAAATAAATTAGGTGTTCTTGACCCAGGTAACCTTGGGTACTTGATTCTTCTCAAATTTATAACTAGAAATGAAAGAAAATTCTGGGTTATTTTTATATCCTAAGGGGTGAAATTTTCTAGGTGGAATTATTTATTGAGTAAAGGGATTAACAAATTTTTGGGTTTTGATTATTAGTTTGATAAAAATTAAAATTTCTGTTAAAGTTTTCTGGGTTTGACAAATTCCAGTAAGTTCGTCGATCTACGTTCGACAAATAGGGATGAGTTCGTCGAACTCCGCTCAGAGAATGAAAATATTCATTTTCTGCGCCCCAATTTTGTCGATCGCGGTTCGACGAACCATATTGATTTTGTTGATCGCAGTTAGAAGAATGGTTATATAGAAAGTCTGCGTTCATAGTTCGTCGATCTGAGTCCGACGAACTATATACATTTCATCAATCTGGATTCGACGAAAAATGTTGAACATTGTTTTTATTAAAAATTTTCTTTTTCTTTTTCTTTTGTTTAGGTTTTTTAAACACTTCAATTTGTTGGTTGTTATCTTCTATTTTTCTTTGCCTTTTTCAGATATGAATTTAATAGGGGTCGAAAGAATGTTTTTCATAAGAAGAGGAGGCTGACTAGATGAAGCTCCTAAGCTTAGTTTTCCATTAAGCCTGGCATTAACTGTGCTAGTGATTCCCATTAATTTGATGTTTCTCCCATTGAGGGATTCTTCAAATTGTTTTTCTTTATTTAGTTTAGTTTTTAATGAAATAATTTGTTCTGAGGTTAATTCTAATTCAGCTTTTAGTTTGATGTTTTCTGAAAACAGATTATCAAATTCAATTTGTTTTTCTTTGAGAAGTTTGATTTCTTTCTCAGATTTAATTAAGTCATTACATTGAAGTTTGAATTCAGTTTTAAATTCATCAGAAGTGAAATCAAAAGATGTTATTACCTGGTCCTCTTTTGATTAAGATTCTGCTGCTGATTCTTCAGCTGCAGAGTGGCTGCTTGATGCATCAATTTCCATCAAGCAGATTTCTCTTACTTTAGCCTCTTCTTCATCCTCACAAGAACTGGATAAAGTTTCTTCTTCCGAGTCACTCCTCCAAGTCTCAGCCACAAATCCTTTTTCCTTCTTCTTCTTGTATTTGTTGGAGGGAGGCTTGCTGGAGTGCTTTTTATATTCTTTCTCTTTTATCTTTTCCTTCTTCTGAGCCCTTGGACATTCTGGAAGAATGTGTCCTGGCTTCCTGCACGTATAGCAGACAATTTCCTTGGTAGGAGTCTTGTCATACCTTGGCTTGTCCTCATTTCTAGTTGACCTTCTTCTGAAGTCCTTCTTTTCCATTTTATAGAATCTTTTAGTTAATAGACTCATTAGCTCTTCATTGGCAGGTAGTGCTTCTGATTCCTCAGATGTCTTGAAGGCAAAACTTTGCTCCTTCCTTCCTGAGGTAGAAGTCATCAGTTCAGCTGCTTCCCTGGTCTTGATAAGCTGCTCATAGGACTTGAGCTTGCATAACAATGACTTAGTAGAAATCTCATTTAGGCTTCTGGCCTCCTTAATTGTTCAGATCCTAGAATCCCATGTGTTGGGGAAGCACATAAGAATCTTATCATTAATCTCTGTTAATGAGATATTCTTGTCCAAGTTCTTTAGCTCATTAATACTCAGGCTGAGTCTGTTGTACATATCTACAACTGACTCTTATTCTTCCTCTTGAAATTCTCATATTATGAAATGAGAAGGGATCTTTTATCTTTCCTCTCATTAGTAGATCCTGCTACCATTTGGTTGAGGGAATCCAAAACGGCCTTTGCTGATGTGCATTCATCCACTTTTTGAAATATGTCATCAAACATAGTTTGATTTAAGATGTTCAAAGCTTTAGCATCTACAACCTTAGCTTTCTTCTGTGTATCAGTCTACTCAGGTGGTGGAACAACGCTAGTGCTTGTACTAGTTGTTACAGAAGGAGTAGGGGGACCTGTCAAAATAGAATTGTAGATGTCTTCATCAATGGAATTCATATACAGCCTAATCCTTGCCTTCCAATGTCCAAACTTGTTAAGATTGCACATAAGAATGGTGCTTGAATATTCTTTATTTTGTGCCATGATAGAAAAAGACAATAGAGTAAATGGGATCTATCAAAGATCTTTTGGTTCAGGTGTTAGCTTGTGAAAACAAACAACCTTTCCCTCTGATACTAATTGAAAGTGAATGGATAGATCACACTAACTCTAGAGGGGGGTGAATAGAGTTTTAAAAACTTTTGATTAATTTTTATTGCGGATTAAAATAAGTGATAACTATATATAGAAAGGCAGAAAAACCACACAAAAAATTAAATTGTCGATTAAGTATGGGGACATTGTGTTTAAAAAAGGGATAACTTTTGATTAATTTTTAGTCCATCACCTCCATTGGGGACATTTTGTTGCTTAAGTATGGGGGGGGGGATATTTCTCAAGCAAAACATACAAAAAAATTATTATCTATTATTACATATTTTGTTTTTCTAAAAACAACAAAAAATCTAGATTTTATTTAAACAAATTAGTATTTCTTTTCTTCAAAAAATATCAAAAATTTCAAAAAAATAGAAAATAGAAAATTAAATTTCTTAGAAAGGGACGTTTGGGATATCATCCCATCTTACCTCCTAGTACCGGTGAGATCCATTCATAGGGAATATCTCGGGAAGACTGAGAAGTAAAAAATATTATTTAGGATTAAATTTTAATTAGAGAAGTCATTATTTCTATATTTATTCACATGCAAAATTTTTAGTAATTTAACTTTTACATTGTGTTTAGAGGATTTTTGTGTTTTAATTAAAATTTGAATTTTGGAGTAAAACTGTTGGCCATGCTGTGTTCCTAGTCAAGTGCACGTATTAGTAGAATTTTATGTAGATCTAAATATTCAACATACAGTTAGATTTTCATTTTTCGAAATGCATGGAAATGTTTTATTTTACTTTCATTTTGAAACCGGTAAAATCTAAAAAATAATTTAGGAGAGTGTGTAGAAGTTTACTAGAGCGATATTTTGCGGATTAAGAAAGAGGTATTCTTTCTCGATTCTAGAACTTTCTCTCTACCTATTCTCAAGACTTTGCATAAGTTAAACTTATGAGCATAAATATTATTTAGGCACTTCTTTTGGCAAGTTTGAGCCTTTGCACCCGTACCAAACGTTTTATCTTTGCTAAGACAATTTGAGCCTATTACCCTATCTTTTGTTTTAGCTCCACCAAGCACTTTAACAAAGCCTAAAAAGCATCCTAATTGCACATCTAAGACCGAGCTTGAAAATATTTATACAGAAATGGTTTGTGAGTGATTAGGAGTCATTTTATTTTGGTGGCTTATTGAAGAAAAAAGTTGATTTATTTTTCCCTCCTCTTCAAAAAATAATAAATAAAAGAACATTAAAAAAGAGGAAGTAGAAAAATCTTCAACATGATGAGAAATTTAAAAAATAAGGAAAAGAAATAAAGGGATTTGGGAATCTGCTACATTCTTAAAGCCATGACAATTTATTTTGTGCAATCTCTCTTTAGGTTTTGGTGTGACTAGCCATCGTTTTTATCTTTGATTTTCCTCACCAAAAACCTAAGCCTATGTTTCAACCTAGTTAAGTCCTATTGATTTGTGCTTATAAGTTAAACTAGTGTCGTGGCGAGAGTGTGAAAGGGAAAGCTTATGGCCATCGACATTGATGGATTTTTTTGGAGGGTGTCTCGATCTTTGATTTGTGCAATGTTATCTTAGTATGATCGTTACTTTCTCCCTAAATATGATTTTAAGATTTACCGGATTTTCAATTTAAAAGTAAAAATAATAATGGAAACACATTCTAAGAAAAGTAAAAACTAATTTGTATGTTGAGTAGATTTTTCTGCTAATATAACTACAAGCATAAGCATAAGACTTCGCATTATACTCCTTAGGTTCAATTTTTTTTTCTAGCATTAAAATTTTTCTACTTCTTATGAAGAGTTGTTTGCGCGGGACTAACAAACCGATAAGTATGGGGTATTTGATAACTCTAATTATTTCTATATTTTAGATAAGTATTTAATTAAATATTTAGTTATTATATATCAATATTATATTATAAAGTATATAATTAACTTCTTTTGTTATTTCGTACTTATTAGGGCTAATAATAATATTTTTAATCTTGCAGGGCTGATCAGGAGCTTTTCTGGAGAAAAAGGGCAAATTTTCAAAATACATGGCCCGGTCACGGGGTGACCCTCATAACACAAGCATGTCATCTTGGTGTGGACTCATGCACGGGGCATGCTAGCCGAAGGAACTTCAGGAATGATTGCCACGTCGGATTAATATTACATGCCTGGGTCACGGGTGTGACCCAGGGCATGACTACAAGCATTTTCCAGCATCAAACAACCATTCCCGCCAGACTTCCATTCCAGCTTACACGCCCTAGTCACGGGTGTGACCCTTCAATCAACTGTCAGAGTTATTCCTATCGTTTCTGCTTCCCGCCATTTCCAGTAACCGACAATACATGCCCTAGGTCACGGGCGTGACTTAGGGGCGTGACCCGCCGCTTAACAACTTTTGGCAATTTTTCTCCAACATTCCTGGGCTTTGAAGATGACGGTTCCGAGCCTTACACCCCCTAGGTCACGAGTGTGACCTAGGGGCATGATGCTCTAGCATTTTTACTTATAAATTCTAGACAATTTCAGATACAAAGGGGGAGTTAGATTTTTGGAGTTTGAGTTCTGTATTTTCTGCTTTATTTCTTGCAATTCCCATTTCCTAGTCTAGATCTTATATTTTGTAAGTTTTAATTTAAGTTATTTTCCATTCAATCATGTCTCTCTCTTCCCTATTTTGTGATTCCCTAATCATGATGAGTAGCTAAACTCAAATTAGCACTTGATCATGATGAACCTTTGAATGAAATAAGCTTTTCAATTTTATCAAAAATGTCAAGTTGTTTATTTTGCTCACTAACGATTTATCTTTGAATTTTATTGAGTCGAATTCATATTTCGTGGATATGTTCTTCGATCTAAGATCTGTATCCTAAATGACCGGGAGGTTGCAGATATGAGAAGATCACTTAAAGATAAAAGGAGTTGCATGCACTCCTCGAGAGAGGACGACATAAATCTTCTGGATTGGAGTCTAATCCAATAGTAAGGTTCACTGACTAAAGCAAGCTTAGGGGCTTTGACTAGCCGAGAGGTCTTAATCGATCAACCTAAGGTTATTCAAAAGCATGAGCTCGAGAGAGACGCTTTGTACTTTGGGAACCTCCACGTTCGAATGAGTAATTTAAGAGACTTGCATACTTTATTTCATGAAGGTTAATTTTAATTCAAGGGGATTTTAGATAAAGTGCTATTTTTCTCATCATCAAATTTCTCCTTATTAGTTTAAACGTTTTCTTTCTCATAATTCACAAAACCCACATTTTGTCTCATAAGATAATAGCTCTTCCTTGCGAGTACAAGTACTAAACAGTACCCGAGTCTAAATACGACACTTGACCATATACTCTAGAACGATAGGTACACTTGCCTATTCGATTTAGAATCGCACTCTTGCATCAATTTTACTCATCAGGTGTCGAGTGTTTTGACTGTATCAGTCCAGGCATCGAGTGGACTCAGAGCTTTTGTTTAGGCATTGAGTGGACTCAGAGTCTTTGTTTAGGAATCGAGTGGACTCAGAACCTTTGTTTAGGCATCGAGTGGACTCATAGCCTATGTTTTGGCATCGAGTGATCTCATAGCTTGTGTTTTGGGAAATTTTGATTTGTTCGTCGAGTGACTTTCTGTTCGTCAAGTCATATTCGTCAAGTTTACCTTAGTAACTTCTGGTTTTCTTCCATTTTCATTGTCATGAAAATCTGATGCTAATCCTTGGTTTTTATTTTGTTTGTTTATATAATGCATGGTTGTTGGTGGACTTTGTTATTTATATTTTGCATGGTTATACAATGCATGGTTACTTGTGGCCATGGGTTGGAAGTGGATAAAAGACCACCACCTTATGGGTATTTAGTGCAAGGTTATTTGTCGCTAGGTTGGCAGTGGATAAAGGACCACCAACTTGATGTCGATTTGTGAATCATTATACCTAGTGAGTTTTCTTCTCTTCTTATGGATTGTTGGTTTGTGTTGGACAATGTGGCCACCACCATAGTGCCTTTTTGAGATGTTTGGTCTTAAGGTTGGTGTTGGACAATGTGGCCCCCCAACTTAGTACTGTTTTTTCCGGTGTTAATGATTCACTTGTTTTGATCTGATTAGTATCTTTTATATATATATATATGCACATATGTTCTTATGCATGTACTTGCAGATATTAATAAAGCATGACTTCATATCGCACTTGGTGCAATTTATTATACTTAAAACCCTATAAATCCTTCTTTTGCGTATTACCTTATGATTTGTATGTTGTGGATTGGCAGCTAGTTCTATTTTGGGTTAGCAACCCTTTAACCTCTTTTGTTATTTACCTTTTGTTTCTTTTGCCACTTGTACAATCTTTCTGAGATGTTCTTTTCTTTTGAATGCCTCATGTTTGGAGCAGTAGCTGATTGTGCGGCAATGGTTGGTTGTTGCTGGTGTTCTATAACTGTTGTAGTTGTTCTTCCCTCCCATTGTGAGGTAGATCTGTTGTTTTGTTTTTAGTTTAGACATACATGCCTTTTGGTGGGTTCGTGTCAGGTTATTGACGCCCACTGGATTCTTTGGTAGATTGTTAAATTACTTGTTAGCTGCTAAGTTTCTTTTAATGAGTTGTTGGTTTTACTTGCTCTCTAGGAATATTTTATATTAGAAATGCATGTTAGTTATTTTAAGTATAAAAGTATCATTTTTTCCTTTCTCATTCAAAATCATTTTAATATCCAATGCCATTATATTTTTAACGAACGTAAAATCTCGTTTCCTACTTATAATAAATTTAGAGGTATGCATATCATGAGTTATCCATTTTGGAGGTCTCTACTCATGTAGGATAATAATAATGCTAAATAAAGTATTTTCCGCAACGTATATCTATATTTTATCCTTGGACTAGTTGATCCTCCAAGCTGAGGGATACGACCGTCTAACATAACTAAAACATGTTTTGTTCAAGATAAACTTGAGAACATCATGATAAGTGTTAGGATTAGGTTCTTGCCTGAGCGTCGGTAGTTATCCCCTGTTCGGCGTGGCTACACGATATGTGTTTTCTCTTACTCTAATATATCGTTTACATGTGGAGAAAATGCGGGTTGTGACAGTTGGTATCAGAGCTGTAGTTTAGTGGTCTTGTTTCATTTCATACACACACCGATGTGTTATCAGTACGTCTTGGCTGAAGCATGAACACTACACTCATAAGCATGACAAGAAGTATACAAGGCAAATTATGTAGTATGAGATGCATAATATGTGTTTGTATATGGATCCATATAGGAAGAAACATATGACTATTATGTAGTATGGGATGCATAACAATCATCACATAAATGAACATTAGATTTTGCCTTTTCGTTACATGTGATATTATGTAGTATGGGATGCATAATATTTCATGTGTATGCCGCTCATAACATGCATTAAGGCCTTTATTAGAATGCATAACATAACATTAGCACACATGCCAAGCTAAGATCTACATGATGACATACGTACACACATGGAGTTAAAGCAAAAAGAATAAGAATTCATGCATTCATAGTTTATGCATATGAGTCAATGGGATAACAGTATATCATCCTAAGTTAAGTGTGACATCATTAATGAAAATCCCAGAGCAAGCTAGCAGCATGAGCAAGTGTCTAAACATGTATGGTCTGAACTAAGTTGTGTAGTTCTAGCGATTAAGCTAGGTTTTGATTGGTTGTTTGTTATATTATTAGGATGTTGCCAAAGCATGTTGCGACGAGGTCGACTCCACAGTCTGAGGGTGAGTCGTCTAGTGCACAGAGTGAGGCTGTGATTGAGGGACTGCGGTAGAGTAATGAGGATCTGTCTAGACAGATAGTGGAGATGCAATCACAGATCCAGGTGTTGTTGACTGTCATTTCAGGGCAGCAGTTGAGAGTGTAGGACCATAATGTGGGTCAAGCCATTCTTGTTCCTCCCGCTCCTTTGGTGCCTCCATTCAGCTGCCACCAAAGATGAATTTCATGTCGCATTTTCAGCGACTAGGACCTCTTACCTATGATAGTAGAGCCGATTTCATGGTGTTGGATGACGTGATTATTGTTATCGAGGAGATGTTCTCATATTCAGGGATTTTTACAGACTAGAGAGTGATGGTTGCCTCTTACCATCTTAAGGGTCTTGCAAAGAGCAAGTGGTTGAGAGAGAAGGAGAACCTCACAGATGGATGCTCGTAGGAATCCTTCAAATACTTATTACTGAAGAAATTTCTGCCGTCGGTCGAGCGAGACCATTTGATGAACAACTTCCTACACCTGAAATAGAGACAGCTCACAGTCAATGAGTATGAGGTAGAGTTCAGCAAGTTGAGCCAGTTTACCCCAGATTTGGTGGACTCTGAGGTTAGCCGAGTAAAGTGTTTCCTGGGTGGTCTTAGAAGTGACATCCAGTAGTTGGCTAGCACTTATGGATCTGAGAGCTATGCTAAGGTAGTTGAAGATGCTCTTAAGGTCGAAGCTATCGACAATGCCAAGAATAGAGGCATGTAAATGAGAAAAGACAAGAAAAGGTCAAATGATTGTAAGAGCTCTCGGGAATTTGGTCCAGCTTCGAAGAAAAGAAGCAAGGAGGTGTGCAGTTTTTGTGATCGGCCAGGAAATACGTTCGATAAGTGTTTCAGGAGGTTGGGAGCTCAGAAGCAGCAGCAAGTGGATGCAATTCAGAGTGCTTATAAAGGAGATTTTGTTTATGTTACGTGTAAGAGAAAGGGGCATGATGTTGCATATTGTTGGGGTATGGAAAGGTCTGTTTCCAGTGCGGACAAAAAAGGGCATTTTAAGTCAAGTTGCCCGCAGTCTCAGCTTCTGCTGCAGCCAGTTCCACTTCAAGCATTGCCTCTGCCGCAATATTTGGACAAAAGGAAGGGCAAGTTGAATGTGGTGACCTTGAAAGAAGCGCAGACGTCCAGCCAAGTGAACTCAAGTTAGATTCCAATCTAGTTTTTATTTCTGCTCTTAGCTACAGTTTCGACATTGTTTGGCTAGTTATTTATACGTTTTTATAGAAAAGTTTAAGGTAAAGAATCGTTGGGCAGACATTCTTTTTGATTCCGGTGCTACCCACTCGTTTGTGGCTAGAGCTTTCGTGGAATGTCATCGTATGACTCTTGATCAAGTTGGTGATCCGCTTCGCATCAAGTTTCCTTCTGGTGACTCGGTGGTGTCGGACCAGGGTATCCAGAGTTGTTCTTTTCTTTTAGGCGATTTTCTAGCTTTTGCTGATCTAAAGGTTATTGACCTAGAGGACTTTGATGTAATCTTGGGTATGGACTGGTTGTTCAGATATAATACGGTTATCTAATGCAAGGTTAAGCGTTTGGACATCAAGATGGAAAACGGCCACACAAGGAGTGTGTACGGATTTCCGTGCCAGGATTCCTCGATTATTTCTATAGTATTTGCTCGGAAGCTTTTATATTCTGGTTGTTGTGCTTACTTGGTTTCTGTTTTGGAGGTCGTCGTTAGTTTGCCGCATATCAAGGATGTTCATATGGTGCGAGATTTCCCTGGCGTCTTCCCTGATAGTCTTCCTGGTCTTTCGCCTGAGAGAGATGTGGAGTTTGTTATAGATCTAGAGTCGGGTACTCTCCCCATTACTAAGGCATCGTACTGTATGGCCCCGCATGAGCTGGAAGAGTTGCATACCCAGCTAGATGAGTTGTTGCGGTGTGGTTTCATTAGGCCAAGTTCTTCTCCTTGGGGTGCCCCGACGTTTTTTGTAAAGAAGAAGGATGGATCTTTGAGTCTGTGCATCGATTATAGGGAATTAAACAAGGTAACGATCATGAATAAGTATCCCTTGCTACGAATAGATGATTTGTTTTACCAGTTGCGTGGTAGTATAGTGCTTTCGAAGATTGACCTTTGTTCGAGCTACCATCAGTTTAGAATCCGTGAGTTGGATGTTCTGCGGACTGCTTTCCGTTCTCGGTACAGGCATTTTGAGTTCTTGGTAATGTCCTTTGGATTGACCAATGTACCCTCTGCTTTTATGGACATGATAAACAAAGTGCTTAAGGATTTCTTGGATCAGTTTGTGCTTGTTCTTATTGATAATGTCCTGATTTATTTCCGGAGTGCTGAGGAGCATGCCCAACACTTGCGTTTAGATATGTCAGTCTTGAGAGACCATACGTTGTATGCCAAACTGAGTAAGTGTGAGTTTTGGATACCTCAGGTGTCCTTATTGGGTCATGTTGTGAATAAAGATGGAATTTTAGTTGACTCCAAGAATACAACCGCTGTTATGGATTGGAAAAGACCTACCACACCCAAAGAGATAAGAAGATTCCTAGGGTTGGCATGCTATTATAGAAGGTTTGTGGAAGGATTCTCTACATTGTCTGCGTCGCTTACTAAGCTTACGCATAAGAACACAGCTTTTGTGTAACACCCTAAAAAGGCCCCAAAAGACTCACCTTGAAAATTGAGTAGCAGGTCAGGTTACACGGCCTGGGACACGGGCGTGTCCCAGGGCGTGTCGGGTGACACGGCCTGGGACACGGGCGTGTCCCAGGGCGTGTTCTATTTATTTTGCAAAATTGGCCTATTCCGGGCAGAGCCGGACACGGCCTTGAACACGGCCGGGAACACGGGCGTGTCAGGCTGGACACGGGCGTGTCAGCTGCCGTGTTCCGACCCGTGTTCTGGTTGCAGCTCGATGGAGCAGGAGACACGGGCGTGTCTCAGGTTTGACACGGGCGTGTCAGGTCCGACACGGGCGTGTCGATGACCCGTGTGGTTCAGTCGGTTCAAGCTGTGTGCACCGCTGAAGGGGTACACGGCCTGTGACACGGGCGTGTCACAGGCCGTGTCGGCCAAAAAGTGAAATTCTGGGGAAATCTTGGCCGTTCAGTTTCCTCTCTTTTGATCCAAAGGCTCAGGTGGTTTCTTGGGCTGGATAAGTCGTGAAAGCAGGAGGAAGAGCCATTCTTCTTTTATCCTTAAGGAAGAGGGAAAGAGAGAAAGAGAGAGGAAGAAGGAGGAGGAGACCAAGCCACCGGCGGAGCTCCCGTGGTTCGATTCGCGATCCGAAGCCGGCGTTGTGACGGCAAGGCTGCTGCGGTTCTTTCTCACCGGCTAGTTTGCGATGGCACCGAAGAGATCGACAAGGGTAACGATCTCCCTCCTTGGACATGTGAAGTCCTTCTTTTCTGCATTGCATAGGGAAAGCCCTTCCCCGCGAGTGTGCGGTGGGTTGTGGTGTCCCTTGGGGTAGATATGTGAAGTCCCCCTTGTTAGAGGCCGGAATTGGAGTACGGCTCTAGGCATGCTGTGTGAAGCCCATCTGGATGGAATCTGGATTGGTGATGCTTGTTTGCATATCGGAGAAGGCTCCGTGATAATGGCTTGTGATGCCTATGGCTTGTGATGCCTTGTTCCTACCTGTTGCTTGGTGCGGCAGGAAGTACTGGACGATGTCCAGGAAATGAAGAGGGTTGGCGGCAACTCTTGTGGCCGTGCGTTGCCACTTTGTGAGTAGTTGAGCCGTTGGGCTGCAACTCGTTGAAAAGGCTGTGTGCCGAACAGGAAAGGTGAAACCGACCCGCGCCTATAAAATGCCATGGATACTTCCGTATTCGAGGTGGCTAGGCGACTTGAGCAACGGGGGGTGGCTGATCCGTACCTGCGTTAGGTCCGTCCGACTTGGAAGCCTGGTATAGGTTTTGTTGGAGCGCCTAATGAGAGTCTTAGGCCCGCGCGCCGGAAAGACTAGAAATGCTCAAATACCGTGTAGACGGTGGTGTTGACCCTGGTATTCCGGTACACCGAAAATGTGCCCTGAGTGCACGGACTGTCGGGCCGGGCGGCCGATGGTTGTGATGGCTTGAATGTGCCTGCGCGCACATAGTTGCTATTGTTGATGCCATGCTTGCAGGGAAAGAATGCTCATGCCCCGAGAAAGGGGTAGGATTGTTATAATTGGGTCAGCTGAATGCTGACCGTTGCATTGTTTGCCACCGGTTGGGTGGAATTGTTCCCGTGCAGGTGCTGGAGAGCCAAGTGGTAAGTGATGGGCGGGAGAGCCCTACTGCTGTTGCTGCTGCTGCTGCGGCTAGCCTGGAAGGCTAAGCCATTGTTTTGTTTTCTCTTTGTACTCATGTATGGCCGGCCTGCGCGCCGAGGTTTGTAAAACATGATGTATGTTCAGAGGAATTGTAAGGCCTTAAGGCCAAACTCTTGTGGTTGTGTACATTCCGTGGTATATATATAAATGTGATTTTATATATTGGACATTCCGGTTAAAGAGTTCAAAGTTGTAACTTAAAACTTCCGCTAGAATGCTCTGAGTTAGGATTCGTATTTGGTTTGGTATTATCCTGTGACCTCACCGTCTGTTTGTGGCATATAGTGTGGGGCCCCGGCCGGACCTTCTACTATACGTCATTTAACGGATGGGGTCGTTACATTTTGGTATCAGCTTTTCGTCGGTCTTCCTCTTTCGAATTCGTGGTCGAATTCTTTTGTGGGGTGGCGAGCACGTGTTTGTGCGACCTGCTGTAACGCTAATGAACTCTGGAATGTCCATTAAGGAATGTACAAAATCTTGTTTGAGGAATCTGCGCGTTCCTTTTTGTGTTGTTTTGCTTGCATACGTTCGCTAATGTGTGTCTTGTCCACCTATAGGTGACACGTAGTGGTGCTGGGCAGTCTGAGCCCCAGCGTTCTGATGAGAGTGCGGCACCAGCTGAGGTGCCAACACCTCCTCCATCTGCGGAAACTGTTCGTTTAGTTGCTGAGGCGCTCTTTGCCATGATTCAGCCGACCGGGCAAGCGCAGCCGGCGGTAGCGCCAGTTCGTGTTGATGTAAGACCCGAGCCGGTTGAGGCTGTAGATCCACGAGCAGCTGACCGACAGTTGAAGCAATTCATGAGCTTCAGTCCTCCGACGTTTGCGGGAATGGGATCCCCAACGCAGGCGGAAGATTGGTTATCGCGTGTCAAGAGGATAATGACAGCGATCAGGGCGGAGGAAACTCTCAAGGTCACCTTAGCCACCTTCATGCTTGAAGGGGAGGCGCGGTTGTGGTGGGATGAGGTAGAGTTACACCATTTGGCGGGCAGGCAATTAACACAAGTGTCGATTGAGGAGTTCTCTCGGATCTTTCTGGCGAAACATGTCCCAGCGGCGCAACGTATTGCTATGGAAAATGAGTTCCAACGGTTAAAGCAAGGGGATGATAGTGTGGATATCTACTTGCACGAGTTTACCAGGTTGGGACGTTATGCGGGAACAATCTTCGCGGATGACCAAAGGAAAACGAATCGGTTCTATGAAGGATTGCGGGATGAGTTACGATTCCTGCTTTCGAGTTCTGTGAGCCAAGGGTTCCAGGCGTTGGTTGATACTGCGTGCGCGTTGGAGAAGGACATGAGGCGAGTGCAAGGGAATAAGGGCTTGGTGGTGTCTAAGCCAGAGTTGCAAGCACCTCGCCCAGGCAAGTCGTTTTACCAGAAGAAAGGGGGCAAGAGGTCCAAGCCATCTGGGCAAGTGACGACGACCGTTGTGTCGGGAGCGACATCAAGGCCGGATGCTCGTACGTGCTATAACTGTGGCCGGGTGGGGCATATAGCTCGTGATTGTCGAGTTGTGCAGCCCAAAGGGGAAAAGAAGACGGGTGCGTCATATGCTGAGAAGGGCAAAGCGGTGGTGGATTCCTCTGCTTCCCAGGCGCAGCCCCGAATCTATCAACTTGGCCAACAGGAAGCGATTAAGCAAAGTGACGTCGTCACAGGTACGAGTTAAGTTAGTTTACTTGCTGTGCTTTTGGTTTTGGTTTTGTTTAGCTTGTGCATGATGTGTGTGTGCTGCAGGCTTTGTCCTGATTCGGAATAACTTAGCGAGAGCCCTGTTTGATACGGGTGCTTCGCATTCTTTTCTGTCTGAGGATTTCGTATCTCGCATTGGGGTACCGAGTCATGTGACGGTGGATAGTACAAGGGTGCTATTGCCGAATGGCTGTGTGATGCTTGCGGATAGGGCTTGCGATGTGGATGTGCAAATAGGAAGTCGGGATTTCGGTTTGCGTGCAGCTGTGCTACCGTTATCGGAGTTTGATGTGATCTTTGGTATGGACTGGCTCTCGGAGCAGCGTGCCTTTATTGATTGCAATGCCAAAGAGATTACACTGGGCCAGAATACCGGGCTTGTGACGAAGTTCGCTGGTATGCGAGGAGTTGGCGGAACGTTGTTGTCTGCACTCCAAGTCGTCAATGCTGTGCGGAAGGGCGCGGAGTTATTCTTCACGCTAATTCAGGCTGTTGAGCCAAAGGCCAGTGTCGGTGAAGTGCCAGTTGTGTCAGAGTTTGCCGATGTGTTTCCCAAAGATCTTCCTGGGTTACCACCCCAGCGGGAGATTGACTTCTCTATTGAGTTGGTGCCAGGTGCGAAACCTGTGGCCCGCTCTCCATATCGCGTCGCGCCAAAAGAGATGGCTGAGTTGAAAGTCCAACTGCAAGAGTTGTTGGAGCAGGGTTATATACGCCCAAGTATGTCACCTTGGAGCGCGCCTGTTCTCTTTGTGAAAAAGAAAGATGGTAGCTTACGGTTGTGTATTGACTACCGCGAGTTGAATAAGCTGACGGAGAAAAACAAGTATCCGATCCCACGGATTGATGACCTTTTTGATCAGCTGGCGGGATCAACGGTCTATTCCAAGTTGGATTTGAAATCGGGATATTATCAGCTAAGGATTTGGGAAGGTGACATTCCCAAGACAGCGTTTGGAACACGCTACGGTCATTATGAGTTCACGGTAATGCCGTTTGGCCTATGTAATGCGCCTTCGGTATTTATGGACCTAATGCATCGAACGTTCCGAGAGTACTTGGATTTGTTTGTTATTGTGTTTATCGATGACATCTTAGTATACTCTCAGTCAGAAGAGGATCACGCAAACCATTTGCGGTTGGTCTTGCATACCCTGCGGAGGAATAAACTTTTTGCCAAGTTCTCAAAGTGCGAGTTCTGGCTCTCTTCAGTAGCCTTTTTAGGCCATGTGGTAAGCGGAGAGGGTATCGCGGTGGATCCGTTGAAGATAAGTGCCATCCGGGATTGGCCAGTGATGTCTTCAGTGGCCGAGGTCAGGAGCTTCCTTGGACTTGCGGGCTACTATAGACGGTTTGTGGAAAACTTCTCACGGATTGCTTTACCTCTCACCACGCTGACGAGGAAAGATCAAAAGTTCATATGGACGCCGGAGTGCGCTCGAGCTTTTGAAGACTTGAAGAGTCGTTTGACCACGGCGCCTGTGTTGACATCGCCATGTGGTACCGATGGGTATGAGATCTATAGTGATGCATCTGGGAGCGGCTTAGGCTGCGTTCTTCTGCAGTTTGGGAAAGTAATTGCTTATGGCTCACGTCAGTTGAAAGTGCATGAGCGGAATTATCCCGTCCATGATTTGGAGTTGGCGGCGGTAATCTTTGCGCTCAAGTTGTGGCGGCACTATCTATATGGCGTCAAGGTGGATATCTATACAGATCACAAGAGCCTAAAGTATTTGTTGGATCAGAAGGATTTGAATATGCGACAACGAAGATGGATGGAGTTCCTCGGGGACTACACCTTCGAGATTCACTATACTCCCGGGAAGGGAAATGTGGTCGCTGATGCTTTGAGTCGGAAGACTCCGGTACGGGCAAGCTGGTTGCAGAGGCATGATCAGCATTTGATCCAAGAATTGGAGGCAATGGAGATATCGTGTGTTGACAAGGGTGCGTCAACCGATGCGTGCTTGAACTGGACGGAGGTGCAATATGACCTTACGGACAGAATTCGGCGAGCAACGGAGCTTGATGAACGTCTCCAGCGCTATGCTAAAGATGGGCCGGATGATCAATTCTCTTGGGATAACGGGTTGTTACGGAGAAATGGTCGGGTGTGCGTCCCAAGTGTGGGTAAACTGAGGGAAGAGTTGATGTACGAAGCTCACTTTGCAAAGTACTCAGTTCACCCAGGGAGCACAAAGATGTACAGGGACATGAAAAAGCTGTTCTGGTGGCCCGGACTAAAGAAAGATGTGGCTCGTTATGTGGCTAAATGCAACACCTGTGCGTTGGTGAAAGCAGAATGCCAGAAGCCTGGCAGTTTTCTGAAGTCGTTACCTATTCCGGAGTGGAAGTTCGATGATATTTCGATGGATTTCGTGCACGGGTTGCCGAGATCTCAACGCGGTCATGATTCAATCTGGGTGATTGTGGACCGGTTGACGAAAGTGGCGCACTTCCTTCCAAATAGAAGAGATGATTCAGTGGAAACCTTGGCCAAGCTGTATGTGGAGCAGGTTGTTCGACTGCACGGTGTTCCCCGGAGCATCGTTAGTGACCGTGATGGACGGTTCACATCGAATGATTGGCGGCTCGTTCATCAAATGTTGGGTACAAAATTGGCGTTTAGTACGGCCTTTCATCCCCAAACGGATGGCCAGACTGAACGAACCAACAGGACGATGGAGGATATGCTCCGCATGTGCGCCCTAGATTTTGGTAAGAGATGGGAAGATTATATATTTCTCGTTGAATTTGCCTATAATAATAGCTACCAAGCGAGTATTGGTATGGCACCATTCGAGGCGTTGTATGGTCGGAAATGCCGTACACCCTTAGCTTGGGCAGAAGCAGGCGAATCGAAGCTGAATGGGAAAAAGGAAGTCGAAGAAGCTACTTCGCTCATCCGCTCTATTCGGGAGAGGCTATTGATAGCCCAAGATCGTCAAGCAAAGTACTACAATACCAAGCACCGGAACGTGGAGTTCGCGGTGGGTGATTGGGTATATTTGAAGATCAAACCCTTCAAAGGTGTGTCCAGGATTCGGCGTTTGAAAAAGCTAAGTCCGAGGTATCTTGGTCCGTTTGAGGTGGTGGAGCGTGTTGGGGAGGCTGCTTATCGACTAGCACTGTCAGCGGACTTGAGTGGATTACATGATGTGTTTCACATCTCAGTCCTTCGTAAGGCGGTAAAGGATCCAGCTCAAGTCGTGGAGGCTGATCGGGTACCGGTCGAGTATGGGCTAACGACGAGGGTTAGACCCATTCGGATCGAGGATCGCGCCGAGAAGCAGTTGCGAAACAAAGTGATCGGGATGGTCAAGGTCCGATGGGACAATTGTGGCCGTGAAGAGCTAACATGGGAGCGAGAGCAGACCATGCGAGCTGAGTTTCCCGAGTTATTTGTATAACCGTAGACCGTGTACTTTTTGTTATAACAGAGTTATAGCATTGCTGGTTTTCTTTCCTTACCGTGCAAATTTCGGGACGAAATTTTGATAAGGGGGAGAGGGTTGTAACACCCTAAAAAGGCCCCAAAAGACTCACCTTGAAAATTGAGTAGCAGGTCAGGTTACACGGCCTGGGACACGGGCGTGTCCCAGGGCGTGTCGGGTGACACGGCCTGGGACACGGGCGTGTCCCAGGGCGTGTTCTATTTATTTTGCAAAATTGGCCTATTCCGGGCAGAGCCGGACACGGCCTTGAACACGGCCGGGAACACGGGCGTGTCAGGCTGGACACGGGCGTGTCAGCTGCCGTGTTCCGACCCGTGTTCTGGTTGCAGCTCGATGGAGCAGGAGACACGGGCGTGTCTCAGGTTTGACACGGGCGTGTCAGGTCCGACACGGGCGTGTCGATGACCCGTGTGGTTCAGTCGGTTCAAGCTGTGTGCACCGCTGAAGGGGTACACGGCCTGTGACACGGGCGTGTCACAGGCCGTGTCGGCCAAAAAGTGAAATTCTGGGGAAATCTTGGCCGTTCAGTTTCCTCTCTTTTGATCCAAAGGCTCAGGTGGTTTCTTGGGCTGGATAAGTCGTGAAAGCAGGAGGAAGAGCCATTCTTCTTTTATCCTTAAGGAAGAGGGAAAGAGAGAAAGAGAGAGGAAGAAGGAGGAGGAGACCAAGCCACCGGCGGAGCTCCCGTGGTTCGATTCGCGATCCGAAGCCGGCGTTGTGACGGCAAGGCTGCTGCGGTTCTTTCTCACCGGCTAGTTTGCGATGGCACCGAAGAGATCGACAAGGGTAACGATCTCCCTCCTTGGACATGTGAAGTCCTTCTTTTCTGCATTGCATAGGGAAAGCCCTTCCCCGCGAGTGTGCGGTGGGTTGTGGTGTCCCTTGGGGTAGATATGTGAAGTCCCCCTTGTTAGAGGCCGGAATTGGAGTACGGCTCTAGGCATGCTGTGTGAAGCCCATCTGGATGGAATCTGGATTGGTGATGCTTGTTTGCATATCGGAGAAGGCTCCGTGATAATGGCTTGTGATGCCTATGGCTTGTGATGCCTTGTTCCTACCTGTTGCTTGGTGCGGCAGGAAGTACTGGACGATGTCCAGGAAATGAAGAGGGTTGGCGGCAACTCTTGTGGCCGTGCGTTGCCACTTTGTGAGTAGTTGAGCCGTTGGGCTGCAACTCGTTGAAAAGGCTGTGTGCCGAACAGGAAAGGTGAAACCGACCCGCGCCTATAAAATGCCATGGATACTTCCGTATTCGAGGTGGCTAGGCGACTTGAGCAACGGGGGGTGGCTGATCCGTACCTGCGTTAGGTCCGTCCGACTTGGAAGCCTGGTATAGGTTTTGTTGGAGCGCCTAATGAGAGTCTTAGGCCCGCGCGCCGGAAAGACTAGAAATGCTCAAATACCGTGTAGACGGTGGTGTTGACCCTGGTATTCCGGTACACCAAAAATGTGCCCTGAGTGCACGGACTGTCGGGCCGGGCGGCCGATGGTTGTGATGGCTTGAATGTGCCTGCGCGCACATAGTTGCTATTGTTGATGCCATGCTTGCAGGGAAAGAATGCTCATGCCCCGAGAAAGGGGTAGGATTGTTATAATTGGGTCAGCTGAATGCTGACCGTTGCATTGTTTGCCACCGGTTGGGTGGAATTGTTCCCGTGCAGGTGCTGGAGAGCCAAGTGGTAAGTGATGGGCGGGAGAGCCCTACTGCTGTTGCTGCTGCTGCTGCGGCTAGCCTGGAAGGCTAAGCCATTGTTTTGTTTTCTCTTTGTACTCATGTATGGCCGGCCTGCGCGCCGAGGTTTGTAAAACATGATGTATGTTCAGAGGAATTGTAAGGCCTTAAGGCCAAACTCTTGTGGTTGTGTACATTCCGTGGTATATATATAAATGTGATTTTATATATTGGACATTCCGGTTAAAGAGTTCAAAGTTGTAACTTAAAACTTCCGCTAGAATGCTCTGAGTTAGGATTCGTATTTGGTTTGGTATTATCCTGTGACCTCACCGTCTGTTTGTGGCATATAGTGTGGGGCCCCGGCCGGACCTTCTACTATACGTCATTTAACGGATGGGGTCGTTACATTTTGTGTGGAGCGATAAGAGCGAAGAAGCCTTTTAGGAATTGAAAAGGAGAGTGTGCCCTACTCCAGTGTTGCCTTTGCCTACCGAAGGGGTAGAATATGTTGTTTATGTGGTTGCATTGCATGTTGGCCTCAGATGTGTATTGATGCAAGAAGGTAAAGTGATTGTGTATGGATCGAGATAGTTAAAGACTCGTGAAAGGAACTACCCTACACATGATTTGGAGTTTGCAGCAGTGATCTATGCCTTGAAGCAGTGGAGGCATTTGTTGTATGGAGCGTTGTGCTAGATTTACACAAACCATAAGAGCTTGGAGTATGTCTTCACTCAGAACGAGCTGAATTTGCGCCATCATAGATTGTTAGAGTATGTCTTGGATTATGATGTTGATATCTTATATCATCCGGGTAAGGCCAATGTAGTGACCGATTCCTTGAGTAGGAAGACCACACAGATCTTTGTTCTCTCGGTGGAATCCTTGATCGAAAAGTTTTTGTTAATGAACATTTATGTTAGGAGTAGTGACTCGCCAAGCAGCTTGGAAGTGTAAGAGCCTTTATGGATTATGCTTACAAGGCTTCATCAGAAGGGCGATCCTTATTTGCAGCATATTCATGGTAGAACTGAGAAAGGGGAATTACCAGACTTTTCAATTGATGATGCAAGTACTTTAAAGTACCGTTATAGGTATTGTATTCCCGTTGTTGCGGATATTCGAGCAAGGATATGTAGTGAAGCACATGGATTTAGTGTTGCTTAACATCCTGGTTCCACAAAGATGTATTGAGATTTGAAGCAAACTATTTGGTGGCATGGGATGAAGAATGATATAACCACATTTGTCTCTGAATGTTTTACTTTCAAGCGCGTTAAGGCAGATCATGGACGTCCTGGTGGCAAGTCACGTCTTTGGATATTCCAAGTTAGAAATGTGAGAGTATTTCTATGGATTTTATTACTGGTTTGCCGAGATCTCCTCGAGGACATGATTCTGTGTGGGTCATAGTGGATTGATTGATGAAGTGGGCTCACTTCGTGTCGTTCAAGCTTGATTATACAATGAAGAAGATAATAAAGTTGTATTTGGAAGAGGTCATTAGATTGCATGGGGTGCCAGTAAGTATTGTGTCTTATCGAGATTCCAGGTTTACGTCTCATTTTTGGAAGAGTTTACAGGAAGGGTTGGGTACCGACCTTAGATATTCAACAACTTATCATTTGCAGGCCAATGGTCAGACGGAGAGAGTAATTCAGATTGTGGAAGATATGACAAGATGTTATATCTTAGACCACGAGGGAGCGTGAGACGAGCGGCTGAGATTGATGGAATTTTCCAATAATAACAGTTATCAGGATTGCAAATGGCCCCATTTGAGGCTTTGTATTGGAGACGTTGCAGAACTCCCTTGTTTTGGGCTGAAGTTGGTGAAAGACAATTGTTGGTTTCGGAAGCCTTGGAAGAAATGAATTCCTCTGTGATGTATATTCGGGAAAAGCTTCGTATAACTCAGGAGCGTTATGTTAAGAACGCTAATCGGAGAAGGACTAACCTGGAGTTCACAGTTAGGGACTTGGTTTTTCTGAAGGTATCGTCGATTTCAGGTGTTAAGAGGTTTGGGAGGAAAATAAGTTAGATCCCAAGTATGTGGGACCTTTTTAGTTTATTGAACACATCAGATTGTCAGCTTATAGGCTGGATTTGCCCGCTACATTCCCTAGTGTGCACGATGTTTTTCATGTGAACCAGTTGCGGAAATGTGTGCTTAGTGACCGGCATATTCTTGATTCGGTGCCCCAGTTGCAGCCTAATATTTCTTATGTTAAAGTGCTTGTTCGTATTCTGGATACTCAAGATCTGGTATTGCAGAGGAAGACAATACCCATGGTTAAGGTTTTGTGGTGAAACCAAGACGTGGAAAGCGTGACTTGGGAGTTAGAGACAACTATAAGGGAGACTCATCCTCATCTATTCTCCTAGTTTTTTAGGTAAGTGTTTCTATTCAATAACCCTTGGTTATTTTCCTCCTCTTTAGTAGATTCAGTCGTGTATCAAGTTCTGGGACTAAACTTTCTTTTAGGGGGAGTGGCTGTAATGCCCCTGATTTTTCGATGTTTATGTTAATTCCTCTAGTGGTGTATTTTTGACGTCAGGGCATTACGTTGACGTATAGTTGACGGGTACCGTTGCTAGAGCGTGACTTTTGCTCATTTGGTATCCGAGGTTTTGTCTTAGAATATTAGCTTGGCTAATTTCTAGTGTGTTTTTGAGATTTCCCTTGCGAACTGGGTTATTTTTGGAACTCGGTGGAGCCTTTTTGGGATTTTTTTTTGGTGTTTTTGGCTTCGGGGAGTTTTTACCATAGTTTGGTTTGTCAAATCTTAATTTCTACTTCGTCGTTGGATTCGTAGCATCAATATTTAGTTTCGGTGCGAATTTCATAGAAATCCGAGTTGATTCGAGTTTTTGGGTTATTTGGACATTTCATTATTAACTATTATGTGTATATTACATAATTCACTATCTTAATATGATATTATATTATGATATTATAATATGATATTATATAATATAATATTTAGTCTCGGTACCCGAATTTCATTATTAAAGTGATATTATATTATATCATATGTGTATTTATAATAGACTTGTCTAATAGATAATATATTATAATGTATATAATATATTATACAGGTAATATTATACTATTCACTGTCTTCTTCCCCAAGCTATCAGACTGAGAACACGGAAGAGAGGAGGTGATGGGTTTCGCAAGCCTTTCAGCCACCAATTGTAGGAGTGCCGGTGTTGGGTCCATTGTGCTCAATATCCCAGATTTGTAAGAAGACAAACAACTCAATGATATACACATAACTGTATTTGATGTTGTTCAATCTCATCATGTACAGGATATTCCTTAGAACAGGTTTAGATAGATTGTCTAAGTGATGGTGATAGGTGGTCACAAGGAAGAGATGTGGAGAGACAAAAATCTATCTTAGTCCACAGGCATATAGTGAGGAAAGCTCACTCAACGCTAGACGTCAAGAAAGGATGTTGACATGCAAAAAATTCAGCTTAAGTCCAAAGGCGTTGAGTGAGGAATGCTCAATCAATGCCATATATCAAAAGGCACTGAGTATAGCTTGGATAGTCTAAGCCTAACTATTGGCTAGATAGAAATGTGGCCAAGTCCATAGACATTGAGTGAAGTCAACTCACTCAACGCCGTATAGCTGAAGGCTTTGAGTAATACTCAGTCTGCCAAAGTCTAGAAAGAAACGGGAAAAAATGTAGCCAAATCCACAAGCGTTGAGTGAAGCCTACTCACTCAACGCCATATAACATAATTCCTTGAGTAAGACTTAAACTATCAAAGCCACAAAAAATCTGTGTAGATATTTAACCAAGTCCACAGGAATTGAGTGCAGCTTACTCACTCAACGCCCTATAGTAAAAGCATTGACTAAACCCTACTCACTCAACGACATGTCAATATAATTGACAGATGCAGAAAGCGTTGAGTGAAGAAGCAACTCTCAACGCTTCCCAAGCTAGACAATTGGCTAAGTCTAAAAGCATTGACTGAAGGTTGCTCACTCAACGCCAAGTGACAGAAACATGTCTAAGAGCTTTGGCTTTGAGTAAAGGTTGCTCACTTAATGCCTAACGATAAAAAACTTTTCCAAGTGTTTTAGCGTTGAGTGAAGGTTGCTCACTCAACACCTAGTGATAGAGAATCTGTATAAGTGTTTTGGCATTGATTAAATCTTACTCACTCAATGCCTAGTGACAGAAATCTGTCTAAGTGTTGGGGCATTGAGTGAAGGTTACTCAATCAACGCATATGCTCTAATGCTTGAATTTTGACTAAGTTCACAGGTGCAGACGCCAGCAATTGTCAGCAAAATTCAAAATGTTGCAGGAAGGCTATAGTACGCGACAAACAGTGTTGTAGGCCTACCACATGACTTTTGCAGTTATTGCAAGGTTGTAATGACTAACTCCTTGTGTGGGCCCCACAACTCAAAGAGTCGTTGAGCGGCGAAATATAAAAGGAAGAGCTCTGATTGAAGAAATTAGCATTTTCACATATACAGCTGGCAGTCACCTTCTCCCTTGCCATTATTGCAGAGGAAGAAGAATAGAGTTCAATGCAGCTGATCTGAAAGCTCAACAAAGTTAGTTGTTGTCCTCTTCATTGACAACAAGTTCAGAGATAATCTTTGAGGTAAAGAGAGCAGCCAATATGCAATCTGAGTTGCAGGATCTGGGATCTAAAGCAAGTTAGCTGGTGCCATTTTTACACACACCAGCAAGTTCTGAACGTTTACTTTTATAGCAAGAAGAAGAAGCTGAATCATCTAGTTTTCAGTAGTGTAGAAGATAGGGCTGAGCTTATCTCAGCTCAAGAAGCAGTTAAGGGAAAAATCCCCAGCTGTAGTTACTTCTCAGCTCAAGCAAGCCTTATCCTGAAGGTCAACTTCTAGAGCTTTGAAGAAAAAAGAATTGAGATTTCTAGTTCAGTCTAGAAAGGAAAGAAGAAGTAGAACAGGTTTCTGCAAGTTACTTCCAGCCTAAGAAGATCTATACCTATAGCTGTGAAGACAGTTAGAGCTAAGATAACTCAACTCTAGTAGCTGAAATAGAGAAATTTCGATGTGGCAGATTAACTAAAACCATTATACTCTTATAGGATCTTTACAGATCTGAGTTGTAGGCCTGAATATATAAAGGCTTAGTGTAGGATCACTAGTTGATCTGAGGTAGGATTCTATTGAGAATCTGACCGTAGGGATTTGACATGAGCAGTTGGATTCAAGTGTGAATCTGAGTTATAGGATCTAGTTTGGATATGAGGTAGGTGATCATTTGATCACTGAGTTATAGGGCTTTTGGGCCTGAGGTAGGAGGGTCATTCTCTCTGAGTTGTAGGGCAGTTGTGCCTGAGTTGTAGGATCCTTTGGATCTGAGATAGGGCCTTTGTGCCTGAGATGTAGTAGAGTCATTCTCTCTGAGGTAGGATCCTTTGTGGATCTGAGGTAGGGCTATCCTCCCGACCTGAGTGGTAGGGCCTTTGTCCTGAGGTAGGTGATCAGTTGATAACTGAGTTGTAGGGCTTAGTGCCTGAGTTGTAAGTCTTGGAGGAGACTGATAGATCCTGTGGGATCTGTGGTGTAAGCTCTTTGGTGCTGAGTTTTTGGAGAAGTGCCTTGTTTAACAAGTAGTTAGAAAGGTGGGAGGGAAAGTGGACGTGCCCATAATCTGGGTAACCACTATAAAATCTGTGTGTGCTTCTTGTGTGGTTTCTTTGTTGCAGGTTGTGTGTTTCTTGAAAGAAGAAAACTACTAACTCATAAAGAAATTAAAAAGGAAAATAAAAGAAAGTCACAAGAGATTAAGAAACCTATTCACCCCCTCCCCCTCTAGGTGATTTAGCTATCCTTGAAATTAAAGACTTTCAGCCGGTGCATGAAATTGTCGATGAAGGGTAGATCCGGAAAGCTCTCATCGAGATCTACGCGTTGGTGTTAGGTAATTTTGTTTTCTTGGACATTTGGTGTTAGGGTTTTTCATCTTGACTCTCATTTGCCCTATAAAGTTTCAGGAATCGTTGTGTAAGAGTTCTTGCGGCGGATCCTTGAAGCGGAGTGCTCGTGAGGCCCGATTTTTGAAGATATTTAGGCAAGTTGTGATTTGCACCCTTACTATGCCTTTTATTAAGTTCCTTATTGTCCCTTTTTCTGATTTTTCTTGTTTACTATAGGCTGTATAGTACTTAGCATAACAGTAAACAAGTTTTCTCTTCTTGCCGTGGTGAGGAAGAATTTTTTTTCCTATGTTGGGCTTCTGATTTGTCCACCCCTTCCTTTCTCTTAAGTTATGGAACTTAGTCTTGGTCTAGGTTTAGTTGTTGTCAAGAAAATGAATTATTATAAGTCTATTAACATGTACATGCCTTTTGCTGGGTTCGTGTCAGGTTGTTGACGTCCAATGGATGCTTTGGTAGATTGTTAAGTTACTTGCTAGCTGCTGAGTTTTTTCTAATGAGTTGTTGGTTTTACTTGCTCCCTGGCAAGATTTTATGTTAGGAATGCATGATAGTTATTTTAAGTATAAAAGTATCATTTTTGCCTTTCTCATTCATATCATAATTTAAATATCAAATGCCATTATATTTTTAATGAATGTAAAAGCACTTTTCCTAATTATAATAAATTTAGAGGTATGCATATCATGAGTTGTCCATTTTGGAGGTCTATACTCATGTAGGATAATAATCAAGCTAAATAAAGTATTTTTTGCAGCATATATCTATATTTTCCATGGACTAGTTGATCCACCAAGCCGAGGGATATGACTGTCTAACTTAACTATAATATGTTTTGTTCAAGATAAACTTGAGAACTTCATGATAAGTGTTAGGATTAGGTTCTTGCCTGAGCATCAATAGTTATCCCCTATTCGTCGTGGAATCACGACACGTGTTTTCTCTTACTCTGATATATTGTTTATATGTTGAGAAAATGCAGGTTGTGACAACCTCCCCTTCAATGACCATAAAATATGGGTTCGACTGGGGCCAATTGTTGGAGCCTACGGTTTACATATCCTTAATTTGATAATATCAAATCCCATCTTGCATTTGATTACATCTTGTGTATGATAGAGTGTGCAGGTTTACAGGTCCAATAAATTCAAGGAGCCCTCCTTAGGAACCTACTGCCGAGCAGTAGTAGTTAATGTTGGGTGGTAGCGTGAATTAAATGGTCAAGGCGCTCGGGAATCTACCATGCTGCGCTAGTCCTACTGCCCCCGCTAGCTCGAGAAATTAATTTGTCCAGGCTCTAGGGAACCTACCGCGCAGGTGCTAGCTTGGTACTGTGCCACAGTAATACAGTCAACGCTCGTTGAGATAGAGGCATTGAGAGCATTAAGACAGAGGCGTCTAGAGCGTTGAGACAGAACTACTGCTTGGAGCTAGCTTGGTACCGCGCCGCGGTAACACACTCAATGCTCGTTGATACAGAGGCATTGAGAGCGTTGAGATAGAACTACTATTAGGTGTTATATACCTACCGCGCCGCGGTAGCAATGGAAAAAGAAAAATATTCATTTTGAATATTTTTCCAAATTTGGAAGACAGCTGTCAATATCAAGCGCATGAACTTACCATTGGGTGCTAGCATTACCACCGATGGTAGCCTATTTTCACAAAGACGTATATAAAGACGCCTCATTTTTTGTGTTCCTTACCCAAGACGAAAAGAGACTTAGATCTACAACTCATAGGGTTTGACCGCCTCTCTATAGTTTGTTCCATCGTCTTCGTCAAAGGAGAAGAAAACTTCCTCCCTCCCATTTGCGCACGAAGAACTCTGGCGAGCCAAGAACTACATCGATTATTAAGAGACGAACAGTTCAAGCACACGAAGATCTCAAGCACTAGCAACGAATTTCTCGACAGAGGAATCATCAAGAGGGATATTTTAATCTTTTAAATCCTTTAAACTTTTGTTGTAATCTTTCTTATTTCTCTATATTCTTGTGGTGAAGGAAATCGACCGGGGAAGGTCGTCGGAATTCTGGGTAGAATTCCTTGAAAAATCGTCCCGATGAAGGGACGTCTAGATCGGGTGATCTAGCGGGCTCTAAGACCCATCCTTGTGTGGAGGTGAAGAACCGACTCAAAGACCTTTCTTGGAGGGAAAGGGAGAGAGACAACCAGTCCATGGAGCGGGTCGGTATAGAAAACCAAAAGTTGTTTTTATTCACCTCCTTCAATCTGCGGCATCACGGAGATCAAGTTTTGTAATCTTCAAAAACAATTGTTGATTTTACTTTGGAATGAAATTCATTTTCTGCGTATTCTCCTGCATATTACGTTGTGTGTGTTAGCCTAAAATTCTCTGAAAGGTGCATAGATTTCCTAGGAGGAATCTGCCCAGAAAAACAAGTTCTATAACGTATCGCCGCGCGTTAACTACCTAACGCCCCGTGGTAGATTTTTGAACTAGTTTTTTTGGATAAAAATATTTCAAACTTCTAGTAATCGTCGTCAAACCTTATTCACCCCCCCTCTAAGGTTGGCCACTAGATCCAACAAGTGGTATCAGAGGGAGGGTATTCCAAAAAATGGTTTCACTACCGGGAATAATGGCAAACCCTGATCTCGAATCTACAAGTGGGGATGAATAGGTATATACTGAAAAATCACAAGAACCAACACTATTTTTAGGTAAATACTATGAAGGTTGGAAAGTGTTAATGAGAAAATTCCTCATAAGTCTAGACATTGAGGTGTAGAACATGACGTGTATTAATCCCCCAAGTAACTTAACCAAGTACGAGTTCCATATAAATGCTAAAGCTATGAATAGTTTGTTCTATGGGCTTGGTCAAGAAATTTTTAAACTCATCTATGCTTTTCCCACTACCTATGACATATGGAAATTTCTTGAGTCTACTTATAATCCTCTTTCTATAGTTGACGAGACTGAGTTGTTTCTCATGTGTTGGAACCCTACTAATGATTTGGGCTAGGATCACTATTAGGATTGATTAGATGACCCAACATGTATATTCTAGGGTCATAGGATGTTTCCAGGGTCAAGGTCAGTCACATGATGTTAGATTGTTGGAACCTACTTTCAGAAGACTTCAGAGACAGAAGACTTTAGAGAAAAAGCAGTTAAAAGTATGCAGAAAATGTCATTCGACAAAAGCTGAACTAAGTTCTAAGATCGTCGATCTCAGATCGACGAACTCAGAGTTTCTTCTCTAAGTTGAGCTCGATGAAAGTCAAGCTGAGGTCGACGAACTGCTTTCTCTACTTTGAAGTTCAGCTCGATGAAGGACTTACTCAATTCGACGAACTTGGAGCTCAGATTGAAGAAGTAAATTATTCAATTCAACTATCTTGGAGCTCAACTCGACGAAAGAGAGTTATCTGCTCTATGAACTTGGAGCTCAGGTCGACGAAAATTTGCTGAGTTCGACTAACTCCTTCCAAGTTCTGTTCGACTAATTCTCTGTAGTTTTTCAGTTCAACTAATGACAGATCGATTTCAAATTAATTCAATTAAGTAATACTATGATAATTAATGAATAATATTCCCAATGAATATAGTTGTTACCAGGCAGCATTAATTATGGATTTCACAGAGTTATTACCATACCAAATTACTGGGACAGTTATGGAAATGCATTCAAGACAAATTGAGCCGTTCCATCTCCCAGAGATTATGCTGACAATTTCAAGGAAAGATTTTAAAATTCAAACATTTGAAATCTGTTATCATATATATACTCCTTCAGAAAATTACAGATGCTAACGAATGTAGAATAGAGTACATAAAATAAATGAAAAACAAATAAAGTTTTACATACAGAGTTCTTCATCACCTGCTTCAAGCTTTTAAGAGACAACAAATCAAATATCAGTCTGAAAGTTTTGTTGAAGAGAAACATCAACTTTGAAGGGCTACACCCTGAAGCAAAGCTTCCATCTCCTGATCATCTACACAACTCCGGGGGAGCTTTGACATCATCAATAATCCACTAGTCTTCCCAAAGATTTGAGACAGAGAAGACAAAATCATTTTATTTTTTCTTTCACTGTGTACAGGGTTTTAACTCCCTTCAAAAGTTAACCTTTTGGTTCACAAGTCACCTGATCAAAAGACTTGGGATTGGTTTTTGGGCACCTAATCAAAAGCTCAAAGGGTTGCTAGATCTCCCTTAGAAAAATAGATCTTCTGGTGACAGGACACCTGAGCAAAACCTGTGGTGGCAGGGCACCTGAACAAAAACCTATAGTGGATTTCTACCAGGGTGGTAGAAGAGTGGATGTACCCAAGTTTATTGGAGAACCACTATAAATTCCTTGTGTTGTCTAAATTGCCTTTACTTATTTTATTTGTATGATGTGATTTTTTATTTTTCATATACATATATATCACCTACTTTAATCTGCTATAAAAACAAGTAAATAATTTTTAAAATACTTTATTCACCCTCCCCCCCCCCCCGGCCGCTAGAGTTAAGTTAGATCTATCCCTCACTTTCAATTAGTATCAGAGGCTGTTTTTTTGGTTTCACAGGCTAACACCTGAACCAAAAGATCTTTGATAGATCTTATTTACTCTAGTTTATTCTTTTTCTCATGGCTCAAAATAAAGAGTATTCAAGCACCTGACCTCCAGTGTGCAATCTGAATGAGTTTGCACTTTGGAAGACAAGGATAAGACTTTATATGAATTCTATTGATGAGGACAACTATAATTCTATTTTGACAGGACCATCACTACCAGTGGAAAATACAAGCACTAGTGAAGTTCCACCTCCTTAGTGGACTGAAGCTCATAAGAAGTCCAAGATTGATGATGCCAAAACAATAAACATTCTGGCCCAGACTATGTCAGATGACATATTCCAGAAAGTTGTTGAATGCACTTCAACAAAGGCAATCTAGGATTCTCTCAATGCTATGGTAGCAGGATCTTTAGATGAGAGAAAAGACAGGAGATCAAATCTGATCTCTCAGTATGAGAACTTCAAGAAGGAAGAAGCAGAATCAGTTGCTGATATGTACAATAGACTCAGCCTCATAATCAATGAGCTGAAATCATTGGACAAGAATATCACATTGACAGAGATAAATGAAAAGATCCTTATGTGCTTCCCTAGCACATGAAATTCAAGGATCTGGCAAGTCAAAGAAGCAAGAAGCCTCAATGAAATCTCTACAGAGACCTTGTTGGGCAAACTCAAATCTTATGAGCAGCTCATCAAGACTAGAGAAGCTGAACAATGAACCTCTTCTTCAGTAAGGAAAGAGCGAAGCATTGCTTTTAAAGCAACTGAAGAAGCAGAAGCCATTTCAGAAAATGAAGAACTAATGAGTCTCTTGGCTAAGAGATTTTACAAGATTGCAAGGAAGGACTTCGGGAGAAGATCAACCAGAAATGATGATAAGACAAGGTATAACAAGACTCCTACTAAAGATATTGTTTATTATGGGTGCAAGAAACCTGGACATATACTTCCAGAATGTCTAGAGAACCATAAGGAAGAGAAGAAGAAGGAGAAGCACTCTAAGAAGTATACTCACAAATTCTCCTCCAGCAAACATAAGAAGAAAGAGAGGGGCTTTGTTGCTGAAACATGGAGTGAATCTGAGAATGAATCTTCATCCAGCTCCAGTGAGGATGAAGAAGAAGAATCTAAGGCCAGAGAGGTCTGCTTAATGACAATCAATGCATCATGCAGCCACTTTGAAGCTGAAATTTTTGAAGCTGAATCTGAATCAGAAGAAGGTCAGGTAATTTCTTCTTTTGATTTTACTTCAGAACAATTCAAAACTGAATTTAAACTATTTTGCAATGATTTAATCAAATCTTAGAAGGATATCAAATTTCTATGAAAAAAATTAATTGAATATGACAATTTATTTTCTGAAAATATTAAACTTAAAGATGATTTAGACAATGCTTCAGAACAAATAATATCCTTAAAAATTAAATTATCTAAGGCTAAGGAGTTTGAAGAATCCCTTAATGGGAGAAGTATCAAACTGATGAATATCACAAGTACAGTAAATGCCATGCTAAATGGCAAATTGGGCTTGGGAGCTTCATCTAGTCTGCCTCCTTTGTTATAGAAAAACATATTATCTACTCCTGTAAAGTTTGTTTCTGAAAAAGGAAAAGAAAAATTAGAAGATGTAAATAAAGAAACTGAAGTTTTCACAAGACTAAACAAAATAAAAAGAAAATTTTTCATAAAAATTATGTTCAACATAATTCATCGAACCGAGCTCGGCGAAATAACTATTATTCGTTGAACTCAGATCGACGAACTATGAACCTAGAATTTCAGTATAATTATTCTACTAACTGCGCTCGACGATCTCAATATGGTTCGTCAAACCGCGATCGATGAACGTGGGGCGCAGAGAATGAATATTTTTATTCTGTGAACAGAGTTGGACGAACTCATCCCCATTCGTCGAATGCAGATCGACAAACATATTTTAATTCGTCGAACCCAGAATTTTTAGACAGAAACTTCTTTTAAAACTTTTAATCAAGCTAAAACTTTTATTAATCCTTTTACCCAGTGGATCATTCCTCCTAGGAGATTTCATCCACTAGGTTGTAAGGATCAGCCTGAATTTTTCTATATTTCTAGTTATAAGTTTGAAAGAAATCAAGGACCCAAAGTTACTTGGGTCAAGAACACCTAACCTATTTTTTATGTAGGTGAAGAACTATCGTACCACAGAGGAACAGTGGTATCTGGATAGTGGGTGCTCTAAAAATATGACTGGAAGTAAAGCAAATCTAACAGATTTCAAGTCAAAGCTTGGACCAAAAGTAATATTTGGAGACTCAAACTATTGACAAACAAAAGGCTATATTAATATCAAAGTTGGAGTAGTTACCTTCAGGAAGGTAGCTTATGTAAGTGGTCTCAAGCATAACCTAATATCCATAAGTCAATTATGTGATAAAGGTTATCAGGTATCATTCAATCAATCTTCTTGCATTATTACTTCTAGTGACAACAAATTTGTTTTAACTAGAATTAGAAAAGGCAACATATATGTAGTAAATTTTAAATCTGCTAATTCAGAAATTTGTTTATTTAATCAAATTAGTTCAACCAATGAATTATGACATAAGAGATTAGGTCATGTAAACCTTAGGAATATTGCCAAATTATCTAGGGACAAACTTTTTAGAGGACGGTCGCCTTCTGGTTCTTATAAGAAGGAAGGACTCTGCAGGGCTTGTCAATTAAGCAAGCAAACTAAAAATAGTTTTAAATCCATTAATAAAAGTGATTCAACTAGGATTTTGTACTTGCTATATATGGATCTTTTTGGCCTTATTGTTGTACAAAGTTTGGGAGGAATGTCATACACTCTAGTTATTGTTGATGACTTCTCTAGATTCACTTGGGTTTTCTTTCTAGAAACAAGTCAGATAACTTTAAAGTTCTTACAGAATTTCTTAGGAACGTCAAGATTGAGTACTCTACTCAGGTTGCATTAATCAGAAGTGATCATGGCACCGAGTTTGAATCTCTTCTGATGAAAGAATTCTATGAGAAGGAAGGTATCAAACATTTTTTTCTGCTCCTAGAACTCCTCAACAAAATGGGGTAGCTGAAATGAAAAATAGAACCTTAATTGAATCTGCTGGGACATTACTTATAGATGCTTACTTGTCCCTATCCTTTTGGGCATAAGTAGTAAGCACAACCAATTATGTTCTGAATAGAAGTCTAATTCATAAGCTAAAGTTAAAGACCTCCTATGAATTACTTAAAGGGAAGAAACCTAAAGTAGATTATTTTAAAGTCTTTGGATGCACAATGTGTAATAGTAAGAAACAAAGTTAGGCTGGTAGCCCAGGGATATTCACAGGAAGAAGGCATTGATTATTATCAAACCTTTGCTCATGTTGCAAGACTTGAAGCTATCAGGATCTTTCTTGCTTATGCTGCATTCCAAAACTTCAAAGTATATCAGATGGATGTAAAAAGTGCATTTCTAAATGGAGAACTTAAAGAGAAAGTATATGTTGAACAACCTCTAGGTTTTATTTCTTCAACTCATCCCTCTTATATTTTTAAGCTGCATAAAGCCCTTTATGGTCTAAAGCAAGCTCCAAGAGCTTGGTATGAGACCTTGGCTAGTTTTATTTAGAGCATAAGTTCATTAGAGGCATTATAGATAGGACTTTATTTATTAGACATCATAAATCTAAAATTTTGCTAGTACAAATATATGTAGATGATATAATTTTTGGTTCTACTGATTCCAAACTGTGCAAAAGGTTTTCTGACCTGATGCATTCAAAGTTTGAAATGAGTAGCATGGGTGAACTATCCTTCTTCCTTGGTCTTCAAGTGAAGAAAACCACTGATGGTATCTTTATATCCCAGTCTAAATATACTAAAGAGCTACTTAAAATATTTGGGATGTCAGATGCCTCAGCCATAAAAACACTCATGCCCTCCAATGCTGTAGTTGATTCTGATGAATAGGGCAAGCCAGTTGATCAGAAAATATATATGACTATTGTTGGGTCCTTCTTGTATCTTACAGTTAGTAGGCATGATAATATGTTTGCTACTTGTATTTGTGCTTGATTTCAAGTCAACCATAAAGAATCTCACCTTATTTTATTAAAAAAGATTTTAAGATATATAAAGGGTTGTCCTAATATAGGACTCTGGTATCCTACTGAGTTAGAATTTTAATTAACTGGATTCTCAGATGTTGACTTTGCTGGATGTAGAGTTAATAGGAAAAGCACATCAAGAACTTGTTAGTTCCTTAGTGATAGGCTTGTGTCCTCGTTTTGCAAGAAGAAAACATCTGTGTCAACTTCAACTGTGTAAGCTAAATACATAGCAGTAGGTAGTTACTGTTCACAGATTTTATGGATTCAAAACCAACTTCTGGATTATGGTTTCAACTTAAATAATTCAACCATATTTTGTGATAATACCAGTGCAATTTCAATAGCACAAAATCTAGTGCATCATAGTGGGACCAAACATATAGAGATAAGACATCATTTCATTAGAGACAATGTAGACAAAAATAAAATTAATCTTGTCTTGATCTCTACTGATTTACAAAGGGCAGATATTTTCACAAAACCCTTAGATGAAAAGAAACATACGCTCTTCCTAAATCAGCTAGGTATGATTAATGGAGAAGCTTTAATTTGATTTTTGTCTGTGGTCGACGAATTGTCCATTTTTCATCAAACGGAGATCGACGAACTGTGAACTCTTCATGGAGTGTTCGTCGAATGGAGATCAACGAACCTTTCTTTGTGAAAATTTTCGTCGAACGGAGATCAATAAAGTTTGTTTCAAAAAAAATTTCTTCGAACGGAGAACGACGAAATGTTTTCTTCTCTTCAAACTTAGATCGACGCTTTTATTTCTTTGCGAGATTTTTCATCGAACTGAGTTCAAAGTTTTTATTTTTGGTTGGACGGAGTTTTCCTTTTCATCTTCTAAAAACTTATAATTAGGTTTTCATCGAACTCCATCCCGTGCTTTCCAGTTCTCTTGCACTTGATCTTTTCTCTTTGTAGGACAAAAATGGCGATTTCTACGGCAACTCTCTCCGGGATGAAGTTCGATGCCAGTTTTGACATTGATCTGGATTACTTCAACCATTCTGACCAGATATTCGAAGACATTCTCCAGTTGTTTAAGGCTCAAAAACTTAGGAAGTTAATGACTACCAGAATAAAGCTTCCTGTATCTAAGATAAAGGAATGAGTCTATACTGCAAGGAATCCTGACTCCTCCACAATCCTTGGATCAATATCTGGATAACAGGTTCCTCTTAAACCTGTTATTCTTATTGAAGTTTTTGGCTTTATTAATGGGGAAGATGAAATAGAACTATCTAGTGCTGAGTTTGATGAAATGTTAGAAAGGATGGGTCACTCCCAAGGAAACCCTAATCATTTGTTGAAGGAAAATCTCTCTGTTGAATATAGGTTTTTGGCTGATGTTGTGGGCAAGGTAATCTTGGGCAAACATATTGCTCATGATTACATAACGAGGCACCAGTTAATGTTGTTGAGTGCCTTGGTGAATCAAAAGTCAGTTAACTGGAGAGGAATTCTGTTTGATTCTATTAAGAAAAAGATGAATAAGAAGGATGTAGGATATGGCAGTATTTTGGGCATCTTCCTGCAGGCCAAATGACCATAATTATTGGTCTCCTAGACCATATTTATTAATGCTTCCAAGAGTCTCACATCAACCCTCTTTGGAAGATGGGAGAGGGTAATCACTAAGCCCTCCAGGGCTTCCTCTTCCAGGACTGCTTCTAAGGACACAAGGGATCCTGCACCCACTTCTCCAACCTCAGAAGAAGTTCCTGCTCGTTTACCACCTCCACCTCCCTCACCAAGACAGTCATCTCCTCCTCCTCAACAACCTATTTTTTTTTTGAAGAACTTCATCACCTCTACCATCCATGATCAGTGAAGACATTCCATCACCTCCACATTCTCCAATTCCTCAATCACCACTACCATCTCATCTTATTGAGGGCATTCCATCTACCTCTTTTCCTACATTCAATATACTCTCTCATCCATCTCCACCTCATTCACCAGTTCAGGAATTTATTCCAGATGAACTCCCATTTGTCATCCCTCCATCTTCAATTACACAAGCATTAACAATTTGTCCAAACTGTCATCAACCTTCTATTACATCTACTTCCACTCAAAATCCACCATCTACATCTACTCAGAACTCTTTTGAGTTTATGTATTTGCATTTTTCTTCTATTGCTAATAATCTTATTGAATTCATTACTCCCACACTTAAGAAGCTGATAGATGAAGCTTTAGCTCCTCTAGCTGCCTCCATTTCTATTCTTTATGCTCAGCTTGCCTCTTCCACTTTTGTCCCTTCTTCTATAGGCCTAGATTCAGGTCTCTTTGGATCTAGGCAGGGGGAGATGTTTAATGAAGAAGCTCAAGAAATTCCAGTAGCACTAGAAGTAGTTCCAGCTGAAGTTTTTGATATAGAGATGTTCAGTTTTGAAAAAGAGACTGTAGTATCAGATTTCTTAACTGTTGGTGAAGTTTTTATCAATCCCACAGTTGACATCAATTCTTTATTAAATTCTTTTGATACAACATATAACCCTCTTCCAATTTTTGATTCATATGATTTTTCCAAAGCATTAGTTTGTTATACTGCAACAATAAGTCCTTTAGTTTTGGAACAACTAAGGACCAGTTTTGCAGTTATTGATATTGATTCTTTAGTTATTCAAGATTCCATTAATACTATAGAGCCAGTAGTTTTCTCCCCTCCAAATTTTGCTTGGGCTGAATCCCCTATGCCCAATTTTGATGATATCATGTTTCAAGACATGGATACAGAGGATATAAATCCATAGCCACAGGATGAAAGAGAAGATATAGTTACACAGCCACAGGCTCAGACAGGAATATCTGCTGATGTGTTAAAATAGATTGATGCTCTATATAATAAACTAGATGATGAATCTGATAATGATTCAGAAGATTCAGAGGACTCAGAAGATTTTGGTTCCAAGAAGAGGAAATTTAAGAAGAAGGCTCCAGCTAAGGTTATTTCTAAACCTTCCTCTACAGCTGTCATTCCATACTACATCCTGCATGGGATTACTCTCACTCCAGAAACTCCACACTAGATGAGATATTCTAAGAATCAGTAGAAAGCCAGAAAGAAGAGTACGAGATACTCTCCACCTCCATAATCTAGGAGAGGTCCTCCTTCTCCTCCTTCAGCAGTTGGTTTAGTAGGAAATGTCTCTTCATCTCAAAGGTCTACAACTTCTCAGTAATTCAAACATTCTTATAAGGAATCAGATAGACCTTCAAGGTCTGAGTCTCACAGCAGCCAGAGCATCCATCAACATTCAAATCAAGAAAGGCCAGCATCTCTAGTCTATGATCTAGAGATGGATCCCAACTTCAGAATGGCCAGGTTCAATGAAATTGTAGCTCTTTCTCAGATCAGGAAAGCCAGAGAAGAAGGGAAGGATACATCCCAATTCTCAACAATGTCTCACTACAAACAGAAAGAGATAGACAGGTATGCAAAGGAAAATCTATTTAATGTTGACCAATATTTGTCTTTGCATCCAGAGGCAGTTGTGCCTAGAGCTACTTCTGTGAAGATTCTCGGGTTCAATCCCCTGCCTCAACAACCTGCCTGTGGATAGAGAGGGGTTGGGGTGCATGGTCTGCAGACCTGGTTAGGCTGAACTCTTTCGAGTTGGATGCTGGGGGTGTCGACGGCCGTCCTTGCGAGCCATGGGCTGGGGAGGTCATTACACTTTGTGCCTGAGCTGTAGGCCTTAGAAGTAAGGCTAATGTAGGTGTGGTCAGTGGACCACTGAGCTGTAGGAGAACTGCAGGGCTCTGAGGTAGGAAACCTTGTAGTTATAAGTTTGGATTCTGAAAAGAATCTATTTGTAAGGATGAGGGCCTGAGGTGTAAGCTCTGAGGATCATATTTGTGGAGTTTGTGCCTAGTAACAAATTAGTTAGATAGGTGGGAGGGAAAGTGGATGTACCCAATTGGGAAACCACTATAAATACTTGTGTGCTTGCTGTGTTGCTTGTTTTTTTATTGCATTGCAGGTAATTAGGACAAGCTCTAGATCACCAAGTTATAAATAACACAAAAATGGTTAAGTAATTTTAAAGACCTATTCACCCCAACCCCCAACCCCCCCTCTAGGTGACTAGCTAACCTTGAAGTAATAATGTTCAAGTACAGTCTAGTAAGCTAGAAAGCTTAAGTCTTGCCTAGAGAATTAGTGTCAGAGAATCTCCTGCACTAGATAGATCAGATGAATAATTCTAAAGTTCAGAAGTCCCTATAGACAATGTTGAGGCTGAGAGGGAGACTACCCAGATGGTTGCACCTGCTGAAAGAGGACAAGTACAATCAGTTCAAGAACGACTAGATTGCTCCAGCTATTGTTGATACATGTTAGAAAATTCCTATGGGGAATATAATGGTAACTAAAGACTTTCAAGTTGATTATCTGAAATCAAAATGGGGGAGAAGATAATTAGAGAAAGATGGATCAAGGAAGGACCATTCAAGATTCAGATGGTATCTACTTAAGTGGTATGATCACTATTGGAGTGGTATCGAGCTATGATCAAGGAAGATAGGAAAAGCCAGGATGGAACCTGTAAAATCCTAGGAAAAATACTGACTACTTGGAGTAGCAAGAAACAAACCAGTCTTGCAATCTCAACTACAGAATAAGATCAAATATCTGTTGGGAGTTGATATGCTCAACTGTTCTGGATCCAACATCAGCTTCAGTACCATAACCTCCAGATAAGTAGAAGTCCTTTACATTATGATTCTACTAATGTAATCTCAATTTCTAGGAATTCTTTCTCTCAAAGCAGTACTATGCATATTGAGATTAAGTATTAGTTAGTTAGGGAGCATGTGGAAAAGGAAGAACTCAGTCTTGAGTTTGTCCTCAAAGATAAGTAAGTGGCTGACATCTTTACCAAGCCACTAGATGAAGCAAAGTTCAATACCTTCAAGGTTGAGTTGGGAATGTTGAACTTGGTATAGCTTCAGTTGCTCCTAATTGTATTTTTTTGTTGCAGGATTTACTTTTCTTGCAGGTCGATAAGTCTCTGGTGTGGTATCAAGATTATCAAAGTCCTTCAAATACTATCAAGACTTAAATGGACTCATGTGTCCATTAGAGAGGATGACAAAAGATGCTCTTGTAGAGGGGGAGCAATTCAAGATGCTCCTGTTGAGGGGGGAGCAAATTCAGAAGTTGCAGGAACTAGTTAAGCTTCCTGTAAAGTAGCAGCCAGTAGCTGTAGTGGATCAAAGATCATCATAGCTGATCAGCAGGTTCTCAGGACTATGCACAGTTTGAGCGGGAGATCAACCCTAATGGATGGTTGTTGCTATAAAGTCACTGCTGCTGCTATAAAGACATGTTGCTGCAGGATAAGAGGAATAGCCAGCACCACCCATACTACAGCTACATGAAGCCTTAAGTGGTATATGCGTGGTATTGGCTCAAGTGGAACAATGTTAGTAGCGAACTCAAGTGGCTGGAGTGATATGTTGTATCAATGTATCAACACAAAAGGTATGACTCAAAGTGAAATAGTTTGTTCGCTAGGATAATTTCTCAAGTGGCATCAACACTGGATTTTATCAAGTGGTATAACTCAAGAGTTAATCTCTCCCTTGATGCTATTACCTCCCTCATTAAAAATTTTCTTTTTTTGAAGAAGCCATAAAGGGGGAGAGGTAGGCAATACCTTAAACCCTAAAGGGGGAGGAGTAGAAGATCTATTAAAATCCTACAGGGAGAGGTAGGATATACCCTCTACCCTAAAGGGAGTGCAGAGCAATACTGATTAGAGCAATTGCAATAATGAGTAATTCCAGCGGCATAACAAAAGGGGAGATGGTGGACTCTACATGCCCAGAGGGTAATGTGGAAGCAGTACTTGACAATGACTAGGTCATGTTAAGTCAGTGCATGTTACTTGGAAACATTCAAGTAACATGAAGAGGGAAATGTTGAGTCATTGCATATTATGGCTCCACCCTCAAGTGGGTTGAGGAAAGTCCTCCACTTGAGTGTTAAGCATTGAGGTGTACTGAAAGCTGCTTTAAATTTGAAAGTGGTATGAGAAAGCTTACAGCCGCCTCTCAATTTATATGCCTTATTTATAATTGCTTCTTAGTATTGATGGGTGTTTTGCCTTATTCAAATAAGGGAAGATTGTTGGGAATATTGCCCTCAGTATTCCCTATATTTGTTTTGAAAGGCATCACCATCAACACTAAGATCATAGTTATATCTGATGTTAGTTAAGCTAATCATGTGCAGTTTGTCTAAGTGATGGTGACAGGTGAAAATAAGGCAGGCAGGTGGAGAGACAGAAAATCTATCTAAGTCCATAGGCATTGAGTGAGGAGAGCTCACTCAATGCCAGATGCAAAGAAATGTGGTTAAGTCCATAGGAATTGAGTGAAGCAAGCTCACTCAACCCCAGATGCCAGAAAGTGTTGAGAGTAGACAGGACAGTCAAAGCCCTTCAGCATTGGCAAGGCAGGAAAGTGGCTAAGTCCACAGGCATTGAATGAATCCAGTTCACTCAACGTCATACAATAAGAAGGGTTGAGTAAAGTCAAGTCAGTCAAAGCCTGACTATTTGCAAGGAAGAAAAGTGGTTAAGTCCACAGGCATTGAGTGAAGGCAGCTCACTCAACGCCATACTTCAAAAAGTGTTGAGTAAAGCTCAGATAGTCAAAGCTTTATCTTTGACAGTAAAGGAATCTGGTTAAGTCTACAAGTATCGAGTGATGAAGGCTCACTCGATGCCTAAGCAGTTAAGACTATAAAAGTATAGATAGCATTGAGTGATAAAGACTCACTCAATGCACTCAATGCCTAAACTGACAGAAAATCTGTGTAAGTATAGAAGCGTTGAGTGAAGACTATTTCCTCAATGCTTAATCAAGATAATAGGCTAAAGTACAAAGCATTGAGTGAAGAAGCTACACTCAACGCTTTCATTCAGGAATGCGACAAAGGTTTTTGACGTTGAGTGATGAAGGCTCACTCAACGCCTATTGGTGCAGAAAGATTGGCCAAGGCAAAAAGCGTTGAGTTATGAATGCTCATTCAACGCTCTCAATGCCTGAGATGTAGAAAGATTGTCTAAAGCCAAAAGAATTGAGTGAAGCTTGTTCACTCAATGCTCTCAACACCTGAGATGCAGAAAGATTGTCTAAAGCCAAAAGCATTGAGTGAATCTTGTTCACTCAATGCTCTCAATGCCTGAGTAAGACAGAAATCTATCTAAGTATTTTGGCGTTAAGTGAAGCTTGTTCACTTAATGCCTATACAAAAGTATTTGAATTTGACTAAGTCCACAGGTGCTGACGTCATCAAAATTCAAAATGTTGCGGGATGACTACAATACGTGACAAATGGCGTCGCATGCCTACTGTACGACTTTTGACTGTTAAAGAAAGGTTGCAGAAGCCAACTCATTATGTGGCTCCCGCAAGTCAAAGATCCGTTGATCGATAGAATAGAAATGGCGGAGATCAGATATAAGAAATTAGCATTTGGAAAGACAGTTGGACTTCATATTCTTCCTTGCCATTATTGTAGAGCCTGGAGAAGATGTTCTAACTTCTGATCTGAGAGTTCAAAAAGTTAGCTATGGCGATTTCCATCTACTACATCATTATCAAAGATTTCTCTGAAGAAGAAGAAGAAGCCGCCAAGGCAAAACCCTAGCTGCAGCTAATCAGAAAGCTGATACAAGTTAGCTATAGCTATCTTCACCTACTATTGTAAGTTCAGAAGAAATTTCTGAGCTATAGCTATCTTCACGGTATTTTTGATTTGTGTGTGCAGATTATGGGCCTGTTTGGAGGGCTTTCTAGCTCCTTTCCGTTTTCTAGAAAACGCTATCGTGCCTAATAAACCGTTTGGAATGTCTACCGATGGGAAAAGCTACCACAAAAACTTTTTTTTCTCCTCTATTTGAAAAGTCACGAGCCTCTTACTTTTCAACTTTTTGAAATGTATTTTCTCATCCCAATACACAGTTGATGCTACGAAAATATTTTACTCCTCTGGATCAAGTTCGACAACACTGCGAAAACACTAGCCTTTCTCTAGACGAATATTTCACTCAGGCGCATTTTTTTCGCCCGGGGCAATTTTTTCGTCCGGGAGCGAATTTTTCGCCCTGACGCGAATTTGTTGCCCGGGCGCGGAATTTTTCGCCTGGGCGCGAATTTTTTGCCTGGGCGCAAATTTTTCGCCGCGGCGCCAATTTTTCGCCCGATCGCGAATTTTTGGCCCGCAAGCGAATTTTTCGCTCTGGCGCGAATTTTTCCGTCGGGCGTGAATTTTTCGCTCTAGCACGAATTTTTCGCTCGAGCTCGAATTTTCTGCCCGGGCGCAAAGTTTTTCACCCGAGCGCGCATTTTTTTGCCCGATGTGAAATTTTTGGCGTGAAATTTTTGCCCAGACACGAATTTTTTCGCCCGGGCGCAAATTATTCGTCCGGGCGCTGTTTTTTCGCCCGATAGTGGATTTTTTGTCCGGGAGTAGTTTTTTGCCCTGGGCACAGTTTTTTCGCCTGAGAGCGGTTTTTTCCCCCGTGTGATGTTTTTTCGTCCGAGCGCAGTTTTTTCACTCGAGCACAGTTTTTTCGCTCGAGCGCAGTTTTTTCTCCCGATTGAAATTTTTTCACCCGTGCGTGATGTTTTCGCCCCGACGCGAAATTTTTGCCAAGGCTGATTTTTTCGCCCGGGCGCGAATTTTTCATCTGGGCGCAAAATTTTCGCCTGAACGCGAATATTTGCCCGGGCGCGAATATTTCGCCGGGGCGCAAATATTCTGTCCGGGCGCGCATTTTTTGCCCGAGCGCGCTTTTTTTGTTCGGGTGCATTTTTTTCGCACCGAGACTGAAAATTCAGGCCCGGGCGAAAAGTTCGCACTCGAACAAATAATTCACGCTCGGGCATAAAATGCGCGTCCGAGCGAAAAATTCGATCCCGGGAGAAAATTCTCGTCCGTCCTGAAAATTCACGCTCGGAAGAAAAATGTACGCAATTTTAATAAAAAAGTCACTGCAACAGAGATTTGTCAAATGCTCCTTTCTTAAAATCTCTGCAAAAGGAGATCCGTTTGGGTGCAACAGCTAAGTGTTCTCTCGTTACAATTTGGGAGTGAGAGAACACTTAGCACACGACAGATGACTGGCGCGACGGTCTGTCATCCGTCGTGTGCTAAGTGTTCTCTCACTCCCAAATTGTAACAAGAGGTGACCTGTCACCCTCAATTCCACAAACAAGTTGTAACAACTAGGAAATAATGAACTTTGACCGGAGCAGATCCGGTCACGTGGTTTTTTACCCGGTTGAGGGGTTTTTTCATGTTAAAACTTTGTGTGTACGATCAATCTACTTCATTGACTATGTGCGCGCTCGACCGTTCCGAGAGCTAAGGTGGTCCAGGTTATTCCGGTCTGACCGAGACGTCGAGTTAGACCGCAAAAGTTTGTCTCCTTTTTTGGGAACGCGTTTCCCAGCATCCTCCAAAAGTTAGAGCTTTCAACCCAATAGTTTCCAAGGAACAACTTCAATGGCGAAGATAATCGCCCGAATAGCTGAAGCGTTAGTCCTAGGAGGACGCACTGAACAAGCCCACTCCCATTCACTCATGGATGTGCCACCTCAAAGTAGAGACCGTTCTCACCCCAGTAACAACATTGGAAGGATGAGTTCGACAGATGGAGGAACAGCAGGTCGAGGTGCAGGCCGAGGTGCAGGCGTGTTGGGCCCACCAAAAGATTCCTTTTCAGGACAGCAGGTGCCCAGTGAATATAAAGGGTTGTACATGTCTTTTCAAGTGCAGGGCTAGCTCAAAAAGAGCAGGGATTGTGTACAACCCCATATTTGTTGAGTGGGACTCAAAGACACCAAGGGCCAGGTTTGGACTAGCTTAGGGCTAGCCTCGGGTAAAGAAAAACTGCTCTTGCCCAAATAGGGTTTAGCTCGACTCAACGCCTCTATTCAGATTTCGTCGAGCTCAGCTAAGATCTCGTCGAGCGGAGCTCGATGATCGTCGGACAAATTCGGATATCATATATATATTGTGCTCTCACGCACAAGAAATCCATCACAACCATCAGCCGCCCGGCCCAACGATCCGTGCACTCAGACACACTTGGGTACACCGGCGAAACGGGATCAACCCTTGAGCAATTAGTCTTAATGGCGTGCAGGCCTAAGACTGTCATTATGCTGTTGACGAAAGCTCAATGCCTTGGCACTTTCTTGTACAGCCAACATAACGCAGGTACAGATCCACCACCCACCCCCCCCCCCCACCCCCGTTGCTCAAATCGCCTTGCCATCACAAAACACATCGTACTTGCCGCTATAATTAAAGGCGCGGGTCGGCTTCACATTTCCTGTTCGGCAAGAAGCCTTTTAAGAGCTCGCAGCTCACAATAGCAATAATGTCCGCCAAGTACTAGTAATTTCAGGTCAGCAAAGTCTATAAATAGACCCATAGGGGCTCCTCAGAAGGCAAGCTTTCATATTTTCCTAAGATCTTCTAGTGCTTTCTGAGGTGCTCCTACCTCAACATTTTGTCTTTGGAGGGGAAGCGCTCAGAGATCTTCCGGGTAAGAGGTGGGACCTCCAAGCTGAGACTTTGGGTCGGTTTCTGGTCCTTTACTGCCAATCAGAGGTCGGAGCTTGGGAGAAGTAGGTGTTGGCTACACCCCTAATTTCGAACTTTTGTTGAGGTAAAATTTTGGCTTCAACAGTTGAATCAGAGTTCGTTTGCTAAATATTCAAAATCTGTGTGTCGCAACGCGCTAAATTGGTCAAAATGCTCATAATCATCGTTAGACTTTGAATCATGATGCAATGAGTTCCGATGCGTTTGTATCGACTATATGAAGCCATTGGAACTGATAGAACTCAAATTACAGTTCTCTAGGTCAATATTCAAAAATATAGTTTTCGCGACGTTATACGAGGAACGGCCATATCCACTATATGACCTCGGAATTCAACAAAACGAGTTCTAATGCACTCGTATTGACTATATGTGGCCAGAGGAAATGACAGAACCCAAATCAGAGTTCTCTAGCTCTATACCCATCCTAAGGTTGCCTCCTATCGGGTCACGGGTAGAGATTCAAATCACTTTTATCGGGCCCACAAGGGTTTTGGTGGCCCAATAAAAGTCGGAATGTTACACTATCCTCCTAGCCTGAGATGTAGGACTTTGAGAAAAGCTTGAGGTAGGTGATTTGTGGATTGCTGAGCTGAAGGAATATTGCATGCTTTGAGTGGTAGGTTCTTGGGCCTGAGGTTGGACTTGGAGGAGTCTGAGAGATCCTGAGAGATCTGAGTTGTAAGCTCATTGAGCTGAGTTTGGATAAGTTGCCTTATCTAACAATCTATTAAAAAGGTGGGAGGGATAGTGGATGTACCTATAATCACTATAAATTGCTTGTATGTTGGTTGTGTAATCTTGAAAGCTAACTTAAAATAAATCACAACACACCAAAGAACAGAGAAAGTTTAAAAAGACCTAAAAACCTATTCCCCCCTCTAGGTGATTATCTACTCTTGAAACTAAAGACTTTCATATCACTCATGGCTTTAATTTGCACAAGGATCACTCGCGGCTTTTATTTGCTTGAAACTAATCGGACTCCGCTGAAAAAGAAACAAAATACTTGAATAACAAACTATCTACACACGTCCGGGCTGGCGGTTCTTACACATCATAGAGTTCAAACATGATAATAATACTCTTAGGAAGTTTAAAATAAGGAGTCACTGATAGAACTGACGCAGGTTCTGCGCGTTCCATGTCCGAGGTAGGGTCTTTCCCTCCGCGTTCCTTGGCTTGTAGGTTCCTGGCTTCACAATTATGGTGATAACGAACGGTCTTCCCATGAGGGAGAGAGCTTGTCTCCATGTGGTCCCTTGCCAGCAGCTTCTACCCTTTGAAGAACCAAATCCTGTACATTTATGGGTCGGGATTTAACCTTTCGATTGTAATATCGTGCTACTCGTTGTTGATAGGAGGAGGTACGAAGAGCTGCCACATCTCAAATTTCGTGGATCAGATCCAGATTTTCTCGGAGAGCTTCATCATTATTTTCGTGGTTGAAGTTGGAGACTCATGGACTTAGGATGCCGATGTCGATTGTGATGATTGCTTTTGTCCCATAGCAGAGGTTGTACGGTGTTTCTCCGGTCGGGGTTTTCTCCGTGGTGCGATATGCCCATAAAATGTTGGGGAGTGTGTCGACCCATTTCCCCCCCGGCTTCTTGCAGTCGGGTTTTTAATCCTTTCAAGATTGTTTGATTTGTTACTTCATTTTGCCCGTTGGTTTGGGGGTGCGCCACAACAGTGTGTCGCAGGTGTACAACCCCATATTTGCTGAGTGGGACCCAGAGGCATCAATGGCTAGGATTAGACTAGCTTCGAGCTAGCTGTGGGATTCAGATCAGGAGAGCTCCCTCCTAGGATGAGCTCCCGCCTAGAAGCAGGCGAGAACAATCACCATCAGTTAGCCGAGACCCGCTTCTGACCAAGAGGCAGAGAGAAGGCTTGTGCATCGCGTATGGTGAGAGCTGGCTCGGTCTGAGGCATTCGACACTCCTCTTTTAGCTCCCACCAAGTGAAGGCGAGAGGGTTCTCGACATAGGGTTCTCGCCGAGTGGGGCCTAGAGCCCAGGGTAAAATTATCTAATTGCCCTCGGGTAAAATTACCCATGTGCCCCACGACCTGCTTTTAATATTTCAGGACAGCGGAATTTGGCTATTGGCAGGCCAGCCAGGGGTATTTTAGTAATTTCAGGTCAGCAAAGGCTATAAATAGACCCACAAGGGCACTTATAAAGCAAGCTTTCATTATTCTCCAATTCTCTAGTACTTTCTGAGGAGCTCCTAGCCTAGGTTTTGGCTTTGGAGGGGAAGCTCTCAGAGATTTTCCGGGTAAGAGGTGGGACCTCCCTGCCGAGACTTTGGGTCAGTTCTAGGTCCTTTGTAACCAGTTGAGGGGCGACGCTTGAGAGAAGTAGGTGTTGGCTGCACCCGTATTTTTGAACTTTCGTTGAGGTCAATTTTGGCTTCAACAGTTCTAGTGCGGTGAGCGTGGAAAGCAACCAATACAAGAAAGCCTTGAGTTTGGTCCCATGGCGGGAGGTGAAGGTGAAGGGTCTAGCTCAGGAGATTCCCCCACCCGGGGAGAGGAGGCAACAAGGAAGATGCTAAAAGACTTCAGGCGAGAGGTACTCCAGACCATCAGCCTGGCCTTCTCGGCGAGGAGCGAGTGGGAGACCCCTTAGGTTCCAGTGGAGGCGGTCGCGCTCTTGGGCGAGAACGCCCCTAGGCAGCATCCCGGGAAGGAGGTCCCGACGGAGGTCGGCGAGAGGGACGTTACAGTACGGGAGCTCTTCCCAAGCCAACACCCTAGGAACGAGGTTTCGGCAGAGGTCGGCGAGAGGGAGGCTGCGGTGCAAGAGCTCTTCCCAGGGCATGGTCTCGCAGATTGGGCTAGCCAGCCGAGGTCGCGAGACATGCCCTCTCGGCAGGCAGGTGGCGAGAGCCCCTTCAGTGAGCTCATCATCTCGGCTCTAGTGTCGGAGGGGTTCCGGGAGCCCGACATGTCATACTACTCGGGGAAAGATGACCATATACAACATATGTAGTGGTTCGAAGACGTGGTCTCAATAAGGCAGATGACGGATGCCTTCAAGTGTCGGTTGTTCGCCATGACGTTGAAGGAGAAGGCCCGGGACTGGTTCCACCAGTTGCCGACAAGTTCAATCTACAGCTTCGAGGATCTGCGCCGAGGTTTCTTGTTGAGGTTCTCAACATCAAAGAAGAGGAAGAAAGAGGCGGAGAGCCTGTTTGCAGTGAGGCAGAAGCAGGATGAGACGCTGGGTCATTACGTTGAAAGGTTTAAGGAAGAGATCCTCCTAGTCCAGGAGGTCCCAGGGTATGCACTAATGCTCGCCTTCACCCTGGGGCTGAGACTGGGATTCTTCAGCATGGAGTTGAAGAGAGTGCCCCCCTCTCCTTTGAGGAGCTCATGGAGAGAACAGCGGAGCAAATAGACTTTGAGAGGTCCAATCTAGCTTTTTCTAGGAAGCTGGCCCGGTTAGCGGAGGAGGATGTGAAGGAACCAACAGCAGGAAGGTAGAGGGAGCAGAGAAGAGAGGAGGAGGGAGGAGCCTCGAGGGATGGGTCAGTATCATGGATGAGGGGCTCGGGAGTCGAACAACCGGTTAGGTTGGAGGCTCCAGGAGGGTCGCCCCCAGGGTCAAGGAGGAGGCTTTCAGGGAAGAGATAACTTCCGGGAGCCAAGGAGGTTTGATAAACCGGCGTGGAGGCAGGGGCCAAGGGGTCACCTCTCGCAACCGCAAGAAGCGATGGAGGTCGGCAGAGGCAGAGGAGTAAGGAGAGGAGTTTGAGGAGGATCCAGGAGAAGAGGAGGTGGAGAAGGAAGAGGGGGCAGGGCAGCGTTGCTCTTCTGTGACTTCCACTAGGAGGAGGGTCACGCGACGGCAACCTGCCCAGAGTTCTTGGAGATAAGAGAAGCTAGGGGGATTGAGAGGCAGGATCCGCCGATAAGGATTGTAGGGGTACAGCAGGGAGAAGGGGAGGATAGATGTGAGGACAGGGCAGATGTGAGGACCCGAGGAGGGATCAGGGTGATCCACGGAGGAGTGGGGTTAGAGGAAACTCGCAAGGGGAGCCTTTAGACCATGTTCCGAAGGGGGGTTGCCTCGACCTCTCTGGATACCGCTCCAGAAGAAAACATTACCTTTTCATCAGCGTACATGCCAGACTACGAGGATTCATTCTATGACGGCCTTGTGATTTAGACGGCGGTGGGGAACTTCACAGTCTCCAGGATACTGTTGGACAACAGGAGCTCTGTGAATGTGATCTTCAAGAAGGCCTCCGACGAGATGAAGGTATAGGAAAAGAGGGTTTTGGCTTCGGATGGACCGCTATTTGGATTTTCTGGAGAGAGGAAAGAAGTATAAGGAGGGGTAGGTATGCATGTGAAGTTGGGGGCGTATCACGGAACTGTAGGTTCGTGATAGTGGATGCCCCAAGCAGTTTTAATGCCATCTTCGGACGCCCTCTCATCAGCGCCTTTCGCAGCGTCCCCTCCTCGTTTCATCAGTGCCTCAAGTTCAACAATGGAGGGGTGCAGGTTAGGATCAGGGGGGACCCGAAGGTGGCAAGGCAGTGCTACGTGACGACAGTCAACACCATATCTTGGATGGCGGAGGCAGAAGAGATGGAGAGTGAGTTGGCAGAGCAGGAGGAGGTTGTCGGAGAGGAGGAGCTTTGAGGAGGAATGGGGAGAAGGAGTGCGTGAGGCCAGGAGGGGCGTGAAGGCCGAGCAGCAGTAGCAGGAGAGCCTGGAGGAGGCAATGGAGGTAGATGGGGAGCGAAGAGTAGGAGTTGAGAAGGAGGCCCAGAGAGGCATGGAGGTCAAGCAGCAGCAGTAGGAGAGTTTGGAAGAGGTGATGGAGGTTGAAGAAGCAGGAGGGGAGGAAGAGTTTGGGGAGGAGGAAGAGGCGAGGGCTAGCTGGGAGCAGTCATGACTAGAGCCGGATAAGGAAGTGGTGGAGATGGAAATCTTCACCAGCGTAGGATAGGTGTAGAAGGTACGGGTCAGCGGGGGCCTAATTCCCGAGGACCAAGAGCGAGTGCGGGCCTGCATCTAGAGCAACATCGACATCTTCGCTTGGAGTGCGGCGGACACTCCGGGCATCGATACGGATGTGGCCTGCCATCGCCTGAACATGGACCCCCGAACACGTCCCATCCGCCAGAAGATGAGGACCATCGCCACCAAGCTGGAGGAGCCCATCCGCGAGGAGGTCAAGAAGCTCCTGGAGGTTGGCTTCATCTCGGAGATCAGGTATCCAGGCTGGATCTCCAACGTGATAATGGTTAAAAAAGGGGGAGGGAAGTGGCGAATGTGTATCGATTTTTCTTTGTTAAATAAATAATGCCCCAAGGATTGCTACCCCCTGGATCGAATCATCGTGATGGTTGATTCATCCATCGGTTTCTCTATTATGAGTTTCTTAGATGCTTTTTTAGGTTATCACCAGATCTGGATGCACCCTCCCGATGTCAAGGATGTCTCCTTCATCACGAGGGAGGGATGCTTCAGCTTTAAGATGATGTCCTTTGGGTTAAAAAATGCAGGGCTACATACCAGCGCATGATGGATCGGGTCTTCCGGGGTCAGAGGGGGAGGTACCTGGAGGTCTACGTTGATGATCTAATGGTCAAGAGTAAGTGTGTGGATTCACACTTGCAGGACCTGGATGAGACGTTCGCCACCCTGCGGAAGTTAAAGATGAGGCTAAACCACTTGAAGTGTGTCTTCGGGGCAAGCCGCGGGGAGTTTCTTGGGCCTCTTTTGACCCCCGGCAGGGGTAGAGCCTAACCCTGATAAGGTGAATGCCATCCTAGAGTTGGGGTCACCATGAAATGCTAAGGAAGTCTAGTGCTTGACAGGCAAGTTGGCCAGACAAAGCAGGTTCCTCTCCAGGTCGGGAGACAAATGCTCGTCATTCTTTAAGGTGCTGCGAGGTAGCCAAAGGTTCGAATGGACTGATGAATGTGAAGAGGCTTTTCAAACGCTAAAGAGGCAGCTCTCCCAAGCTCCGCTACTCCAAAGCCCGAAGGAGGGAGAAGATCTTGCCTTATATCTCGGGGTAGTAGTAGAGGTCGTGAGCTCTATCCTGGTCAGAGAAGAGGGGAAGAAACAGTTGCCCATCTACTACGTCAGCCGGATCTTGAAGAAGGCGGAGCCCCGTTACCCTATCTTAGAGAAGCTGGCGTATGCCCTAAACATCTCGGCAAGGAAGCTCCGGCCGTACTTCCAAGCACATTGGATTAAGATGGTTATGGACCATCCTCTTCGCAAGATCTTTGAAGGAGTGGAACACTCTGGCAGGTTGGCCAAGTGATCCATCGAACTGAGATAGTTTGATATCTCATTCGTTTCAAGGCTCTCCATCAAGGCACAGGCGGTGGCGGACTTCCTGGCAGACTATGTTGTTAAGGTTGGGGCAGAGGATCCGCTGCCTCATGGAGCGTGGAGGATGATGGTTGACGGGGCTTTGGGAAAGCATTCCCTTGGGGGAGGAGTGGTGTTGATAAGCCCCCATGGGGTCACCATAGAACAGGCAGTGGTCTTACACTTCCCGGTGACCAATAATCAAGAGGAGTATGAGGCCGTGATAGCCGGCCTTCGGTTGGCAAAAGAGCTTGAGATCCAGGATGTGGAGGATTTTATGAACTCACTGGTGGTAGTATCCCAGATCAGAGGGGAGTTCGAAGCTCAGGAGCCCACCCTAGTGAAGTACTTGTCCAAGGTAAGGGTGATCCTCAGAGGGTTCCGATCATTCTCCATTCAACACGTTCCAAGGGAAGAAAGTGCAGCAGCCGATCGGCTGGCCAAGTTTGGGCCTCGGGGGGAGTTGAAGAAGGTGAGTTGATGGAGGTGGATAGGCGACCCTCATGGGTGGATCCTTTGGTTACCTTCCTATCCACTGGCGAGCTTCTTGAAGGGGTTAAGGATGCCAAGATCTTCAAGCATAAGGCAGCTCACTACCTGATGCTCGAAGGGGGGTTGCATCGTAAATTGTTGTCAGGGCTCCTTGCAAGATGTGTGACTGTAGAGAAGATCTCGAGGATCTTGGAGGAGGTACACTTGGGCGAGTGCGGCAGCCACTCAGGAGGAAGAGCGTTGGAAGTAAGGGTGGTAAGGCAGGGGTACTTTTGTCTGACCCTGAGGAAGGATGCGGCGGAATTTGCAAAGAGGTGCCAAAAATGTCAGTTGTGTGCCCCCTCCAGCTCTTTCCCACTCAAAGGCTCTGAATCATCACGTCGCCATGGCCTTTCGCCATTTGGGGGATGGATTTGGTTGGTACTTTTCCCCCGGCCAGTGTGCAGAGGAGGTTTCTCCTGGTCATGATTGATTACTTCTCGAAGTTGCTGGAAGTCAAGGCGTTGGCTAAGGTCACCTCGCAGGTCATCAGAAACTTTGTTTTGGGAGAGATCATATGCAGGCACGGGCTACCCCAAACAATAATAACGGATAATGGTCCTCAGTTTGCCAGCGAAGAATTCATTAGCTTCTGCACTCAACTGGGGATAGACCCCAGGTTTGCCTCCGTCCACCACCCTAGGAGCAACAGCCAAGTAGAGGCGGCAAACAAGATCATTGTGAACTTGCTCAAGAAGAAGGTGGAGAACTTGAGGGGGAATTGGATGGAGCAGCTCCCCTCAGTTCTGTGGGCCTTGCGAATGACCCCAAACACGGCCACTGGCGAGACCCCCTTCAAGCTTTCTCATGGGTGTGAGGCAGTCCTGCTAGTGGAGTTTGAGGTTCGATCCCCACGGATTTCGACCGCGGCTGAAGGAGATGAGGCTTGGAGGTTGGAGAATGAAGGGGGGTTGCGCCTCTTGTTGGACATGGTAGAAGAGTTGCGCGATTTCGCTGCCATCAGGCAGTAAGAGATCAAACGGCGGATGGCAAAATATTTCGACAAGCATATCAGGATAAAATAATTCGCGGAAGGAGATCTGGTACTAAAGAAGGTCGATGCAGTAGGGAGGTCAGCCCCTGTGGGCAAGCTCAACCCAAATTGGGAAGGGCCTTACATTGTGGAGAAGGTCCTTAGAGTAGGGGGTTATTGATGGAGCTGACTCCCCACGATATGTCGCCAAGGAGCGTCCTCCCTCTGATGATGATGGTGACCCGATTGATGGAGCCGACTCCCCACGATATGTCGCCAAGGAGCGTCCTCCCTCTGATGATGATGGTGACCCGATTGATGGAGACGACGACCCGCAACATTGTAAAGACGGCGATGGCGTGCTTACGGATGTTCATGTGGAGCATCGTCATAATACCCGTCCTGAACGCAAGCCAACATATTAATAATTATTATTAATAAATAATTATTAATTATTAATTAATTTTTATGCTTTGTTTTATTTTTGCAATGTTATTTAATTTCATGTTTTTAATTTCCATTTCATGTGTAATGATGGGTGCGTATAACCATCATATAGTATTTTAATTATTTCATTTCATGAACTATGATGGGTGCATATAACCATCATATGTTCAATTTGAATTTTGAATTTTGAAGTTTGTTTGGAGGGAGATTGAGTGGTGTAGCCTATATATAGGCATGTATCCTTCATGTTTTAATTAGTGAATGAATGAAAAGAAAACCAATTTCAAGAATTGAAATCCCCCTCCTCTCCAAGGCAAGTTTCGGCCCTCCTCCTTCTTCTTCCTCTTTGGCCGCCGGCCACCTCTCCTCCCCTCTCAATCTCGGCCTCCCTCCTTCTTCCTTTCCTCTACTCCCTTGCAAGCCCGGCCCCTCCTCCAACCTCCAAGCCGCCACCTCCTCTCTCACAAAACCGGCCACCACCAAACTCCAACAAGCCCGACCCCTTCCTCATCCCCGTCCTAAATCCAAATATCACTTTCTAAATTAAGCTCTTAGCCTGCCATAATGGAAATATTTCATTCCTTAAATATTTCTCAATCCACCACCTTTTCTCTCTCCTGCCTTATTTGGAGATATTTGTTTCCATATTTAGAAGATTCTGTCGGGACTTTCCAAATACAGCGTGACACGAAGAAGGCGACGAATTTCTCTCCCTCCAGCGTATCTCTGGTGGTGCCGTTGAGGAACGATTCTAGTTGAGCGTAACCGGATTCATCCAATCCGGTTGGGTAACGAAAATCTCTACTTAACGTGTTTCTCTTCCTTAGATAAATCTTGTGGCTTTGACAAATTGCGCATTTTGTGTAACGCTTGATTTTTCGTGGTTTATTTTATTTTAGTTATTGACTTGTTTATCGTATTTTCGTTTAAGTTCGTGAGGCGTGGTGGCCCTCGTTTGTATTTTGTTGGGAGAGAACCACCCTTGCCCGAATCTTTTGTTTTCGGTGGTTTCTCTTTTGGTACAACACGCTCGATCGAACCGTGTGGGTTATTTTCGCTTGAGAGGACCTTGGCCTATCGCCTTGGTACTATATTGAAGGGCTTTGCGAACCCTCCGTAATTGTTGTTTAGTAATTATATTAATTAAACCGCTGCGACGTTAAATGCTAGAGTGTAACGTGAGAATTATTCGAGAGCGTCGCGTTAATTTGTCGGCCACCAAAATGCTCGAAAGAGCGGGCCTACATCAATTTGGTATCAGAGGGAGGTTCTCGTCAATTTCCTAATTGGCAATCCACCCCTCTAAAAATTCAAAATTCAAATTTAAAATTTCAAATTTAAAATTTCAGATTTCAAATTTCGAGTTTCAAATTTCAAATTTCAAAATTCAAATTTCAAATTTTCAAATTTCAAATTTCAAAATTCAAAATTTAAAATTCAAATTCAAAATTTTCAATTTCAAATTTCAAATTTCAAAATTCAAAATTTCAAATTTTAAATTTCCAATTTCCAATTCCAAATTCAAAATTTATAATTTTTCTCAAAATCTAAAAAAAATAAAAATCTGGAAATTCTCTATCTTATTTTTAATAAGAAATCAAAAAAAAATTATTTTTGATTAAGTCATTATTTTTATTAAGTTATTTTAAAATTTAATAGTTGGTCTGCAAATAGCGAGTCATTATTTTTATTAAGTTATTTTAAAATTTAATAGTTGGTCTGCAAATAGCGACCTTAAGAAAATTTTAATTTTCTTAAAATTTAAAATTTAAAATTTCTGGAATTTATCATCTAATTATTAGTAAGAAAATAAAAAAAAAATTTTATTTTTGATTAAATATTTATTTTTATTAATAAATTTGAAATTTAGTATTTGGTGTGCCAATAACAGCCTAGATTTTTATTTTCTCAGTAAAAAAAATCCAGCAAAATTTTTTAATGATCCTCATATTTTTCCAGCAAAAACCCTATTTTATCATATTTAAGACCCTAGTAGTTAAGCGGGAACAATTCCATCTTCGTTAGAGTTAAGTTGTCCTGGTACCCTTTTCCTTACACATGCACTAAGTCCGGGTGAATTTTCTCCCCGGTTCGCGCTAAGATGGCTTATGACGTACATGCTACTCATTCCCATACTTATCCTCCCACGTTTAGTAGGACCCCCACGTATGACGGTTTAGGGTGTCCTAAAATTTTTAGGGATTGGCTTAAGGGTATAGAATTTTATTTTAATTGTCACTTTTGGAATGACTACGAGAAGGTTAACTTTGCCCGAGAGCGATTAGTTGGTCGAGCCCGATTATTTTGGTTAAACGAAGAGCGTCGTGTTGGTAGCTATCGTTATGCTTGGCCGCACATGCGTAGCCTCATCTCGGATCAATTTGATCCCGCCTACCTGCGCACTAATAGCACCACACCCGTTAGTACGAATAGTTACGACACTAGACCCGTATCTGCTTATAGGAGTGACCCTACGCCTCAAGATAGATCATATCCCCAGAGAGGTAGTAATACCCAAAGTGTGTCTTGTCCCACCTATAGGGAGCATAAGCCATTTGGACCCAAAATTTGAACTCGAAAGAGGTTACTATTAGGGTGTTTGCTTCGTTAGCCTCGACATCTAAGCCCTCTGATATAGTGACTGATACCTCTGAGGATTCCTATGTGGATATAGAATCTCTGGATGATGAAGTTAATCAGCTAGGTGAGAGTCTTCCTTCACTTACGATAGTGTCTGACTCTCCTGTTGAACCTGAGGATGTAATTAGGACTGAGCCTGTCACTGAGGACGAGGCAAGTTTCACTGACGCTTTTAGTGACGATGAGGATACTGGATATCCCAGTGATTTGGATGAGGATTTCTCCCCTGAGGAATCATCTCAAATCCCCTTCGACGATATTTTAGTCATGGAGTCTTCTGATGACCCTGATTCAGAAGACGTTCCAGCAGAGTCGGTAGAGTCATCCGAAGCTGAGAGCGTACCTATTACTGAATTAGGTGATGACTTGCTAAGACCCGACATTATTATGGTTGACCCAGGCTTATTAGATATTTCTACGGTATTGGAAGAGTCACCTTGGGATGGATGTTCAGTTTGGGATAAGCTTAGTGTTATACATCCGGGAGTTAGTCCTTTGACGTTATCATCGCTACTTGGGATTCGAGCTAATTTTTATACTCCCCTGGATTCGATTTGCCCATCCCCTATTGCTGACTTAGACGATGTCCCAACCTCATGGGAAGAATTGGTCGACATAGAATGTGAAGTTGTAGTAGATTTACCCCGCGAGGAAATATTATCTTTGGATGACGGTAGTACTGAGGGCCCGATAGATTTTTCTTTGATGACAGCTCCTTTGCCTGAGGCCCAAGGTAGTTTAGAAGTTTTATCGGAAATAAATTTGCCTACCTTAGGGACGATCACTGAAGCTAAATTGAATAAAATATCTAATGCGTTAGAAGACATGTCGGCTGATTTGGTGGATTCATTCTGTGGTGAAAAGTTAACTGAGGATGAGTTTTTAGTGAGGACGAATCCACTATTCGAGTTTACTTTTGATTTTAATGGCTTTCAACCGGAGGCGTTCTCCTGGACGCTTAATCCATGTTTTGACATTGAGTGTGACTTGGTTCCCCCTACGGAGTCAACCCTATCGACTCTCCCTCCGGTACCCTTAGCTCGAGTAAATGAGTTCGTCATTTTTAGCCCTCTATATTTAGAGAAGTTTATTATTCCCGCCTTCCCGTTAGACTTACTTATAAAGATGTGGGTGAACGTAGTTGGTGACGAGCGTTTTCTGAAAGCCTATTATTATGATATTTTTAAATCTAATTTTAATACCAAATTTAAAACGATAACATTAGGCTCCACTGATTTGATTTTTGAACTGAAAGAGCCCGTGCCACTTGACTTAATTCCGTTATTTTCTACTATTAATTCCATTTATGTTGCACATGGGTTCTCCCCTCATGGTTTTAATTTAATTAGATGCATTTTTCATTTCTTGATCCTTCTAAATGTGTCCATTAAATTACTTGCTATGTTGTATCAAATAATCTTCCACCGCTATATGAAAGATTTGGTTTTGGTTTGTCTCACCCCCGAACGGATGCCCCCGGGCACCTTAGAAATATTAACGAATCGGCTAGTCTACTTTTTACGAATTATACGGAAATATTGTGACATGACGTTTCTATTAAAATTTTCCACTGATTGGGGCATAGCTCCTATCTTCATCGTTACATATTTTACGCTTTATGCTTTAATGCCACTTGAAATGTCTACCTCTCCGTATATATTTTCCACTATGTTTTCTATTGGGTTGGGTGGTGATAGTTTTCTAGGATCGTTCTCCTTCTCGGTCTCCATCGGAGGTATGTTGGTGGATGTTGTTGAAATTCTTTTTCCTTTTTTGGCTAATGCATATTTGAGGTCCTTCCAAGACCACCTTGTGTCATACAGGTTCTTCTTCCCTGCCGATGACCTCCCAGACGAGTACTCGCAGGCATACTCATCAATGATGAGTCGTTTTAAGAGGGGGAGGATTGATGGAGCTGACTCCCCACGATAAGTCGCCAAGGAGCGTCCTCCCTCTGATGATGATGGTGACCCGATTGATGGAGCCGACTCCCCACGATATGTCGCCAAGGAGCGTCCTCCCTCTGATGATGATGGTGACCCGATTGATGGAGACGACGGCCCGCAACATTGTAAAGACGGCGATGGCGTGCTTACGGATGTTCATGTGGAGCATCGTCATAATACCCGTCCTGAACGCAAGCCAGCATATTAATAATTATTAATAATTATTATTAATAAATAATTATTAATTATTAATTAATTTTTATGCTTTGTTTTATTTTTGCAATGTTATTTAATTTCATGTTTTTAATTTCCATTTCATGTGTAATGATGGGTGCGTATAACCATCATGTAGTATTTTAATTATTTCATTTCATGAACTATGATGGGTGCATATAACCATCATATGTTCAATTTGAATTTTGAATTTTGAAGTTTGTTTGGAGGGAGATTGAGTGGTGTAGCCTATATATAGGCATGTATCCTTCATGTTTTAATTAGTGAATGAATGAAAAGAAAACCAATTTCAAGAATTGAAATCACCCTCCTCTCCAAGGCAAGTTTCGGCCCTCCTCCTTCTTCTTCCTCTTTGGCCGCCGGCCACCTCTCCTCCCCTCTCAATCTCGGCCTCCCTCCTTCTTCCTTTCCTCTACTCCCTTGCAAGCCCGGCCCCTCCTCCAACCTCCAAGCCGCCACCTCCTCTCTCACAAAATCGGCCACCACCAAACTCCAACAAGCCCGACCCCTTCCTCATCCCCGTCCTAAATCCAAATATTACTTTCTAAATTAAGCTCTTAGCCTACCATAATAGAAATATTTCATTCCTTAAATATTTCTCAATCCACCACCTTTTCTCTCTCCTGCCTTATTTGGAGATATTTGTTTCCATATTTAGAAGATTCTGCCGGGACTTTCCAAATACAGCGTGACACGAATAAGGCGACGAATTTCTCTCCCTCCAGCGTATCTCTGGTGGTGCTATTGAGGAACGATTCTAGTTGAGCGTAACCGGATTCATCCAATCCGGTTGGGTAACGAAAATCTCTACTTAACGTGTTTCTCTTCCTTAGATAAATCTTGTGGCTTTGGCAAATTGCGCATTTTGTGTAACGTTTGATTTTTCGTGGTTTATTTTATTTTAGTTATTGTCTTGTTTATCGTATTTTCGTTTAAGTTCGTGAGGCGTGGCGGCCCTCGTTTGTATTTTGTTGGGAGAGAACCACCCTTGCCCGAATCTTTTGTTTTCGGTGGTTTCTCTTTTGGTACAACACGCTTGATCGAACCGTGTGGGTTCTTTTCGCTTGAGAGGACCTTGGCCTATCGCCTTGGTACTATATTGAAGGGCTTTGCGAACCCTCCGTAATTGTTGTTTAGTAATTATATTAATTAAACCGCTGCGACGTTAAATGCTAGAGTGTAACGTGAGAATTATTCGAGAGCGTCGCGTTAATTTGTCGGCCACCAAAACGCTCGAAAGAGCGGGCCTACATCAGTTATCACCTCACAGACGTGGAGGGTAGGTCCATAGGCCACACCTAGAATGGCGATGACTTAAAGCGCTTCTACCCATAAAAAGGGGGAAGGTGAAATTGTATGTTCAAATCCAAGATTATATTATAATATTTTTGTTGATCCATTGTTGGCTTGCCTATCTTAATGCGGGAATATACTTTGGAAACTTGCACTACCCCGAGCTCGGCTCGCCCCCAGGTAGACCCGCTGCGTAGGCTCTCATCTAGCTGGCAGGTCTGAAGGCTCGCCTATGGGGGAGAGGCTTTGTTCTTAGAGACTTCAGTGAAACCCTGAGCTCGGCTTGTCCCCAGGTAGACCCGCTGCGCAGGCTCTCATCTAGCTGGCAGGTCTGAAGGCTCACCTGTGGGGGAGAGGTTTTGTTCTTAGATACTTCAGCGACACCCCGAGCTCGGCTCGGCTCCAGGTAGACCCGCTGCACAAGCTCTCGTCTAGCTGGCATGTCCGAAGGCTCACCTATAGGGGAGGGATTTTGTTCTTAGAGACTTCAGCGACACCCCGAGCTCGGCTCGACCCCAGGTAGACCTGCTGCGCAGGCTCTCATCTAGCTGGCAGGTTCGAAGGCTCACCTATGGGTGAGAAGTTTTGTTCTTAGAGACTTCAGTGACACCCCGAGTTCGGCTTGGCCCCAGGTAGACCCGCTGCACAGGCTCTCATCTAGTTGGTAGGTCTGAAGGCTCACCTGTGGGGGAGAGGTTTTGTTCTTAGATACTTCAGCGATACCCCGAGCTCGGCTCGGCCCTAGGTAGACTTGCTACGCAGGCTCTCATCTAGCTGGCAGGTCCGAAGGCTCACCTGTGGGGGAGAGGTTTTTTTCTTAGAGACTTCAGTGACACCCCGAGCTCGACCCGCTGCGCAGGCTCTCATATAGCTGGCAGGTCTGAAGGCTTGCCTGTGGGGGAGAGGTTTTGTTCTTAGAGACTTCAGCGACACCCCGAGCTCGGCTCGGCTCCAGGTATACCCGCTGCGCAGGCTCTCATCTAGCTGGCAGGTCCGAAGGCTCGCCTGTAGGGGAGGGATTTTGTTCTTAGAGACTTCAGAGACACCTCTAGCTCGGCTCGGCCCCAGGTAAACCTGCTGCGCAGGCTCTCATCTAGCTGACAGGTCCGAAGGCTCGCCTGTGGGGGAGAGGTTTTGTTCTTAGAGAATTCAGTGACACCCCAAGCTCGGCTCAGCCCCAGATAGACCCACTGCATAGGCTCTCATCTAGCTAGCAGGTCTGAAGGCTCGCTTGTGGGGGAGAGGTTTTGTTCTTAGAGACTTCATCGGCACCCCGAGCTCGGCTCGGCCCCAGGTAGACCCACTGTGCATGCTCTAATCTAGCTGGAAGGTCTGAAGGCTCTCCTGTGGGGGAGAAGTTTTGTTCTTAAAGACTTCAGCGGCACCCCGACCTCGGCTCGGCCCCAGGTAGACCCGCTACGCAGGCTCTCATCTAGCTTGCAGGTCCGTAGGCTCGCCTGTGGGGGAGAGGTTTGGTCCTTGGGAATTCTTCTGCTTGGATGCTTCCACTATCCCGAACGAGGCCCAGACCCGTGTGGACTCACTGACCAGGCCTTCTGGGCTGAACAGGAGACACCCGATAGGCAGAACAAAGAGGTTGAGAACCTCCCCAGGCGGGAGAAGTCTCAGCCAGGAGATCTCGACAAAGATCTAAGAGGGTCTCGGCAAAAGGAGTCGCCAGCGGGAAGGCATTTTGGCGAGGGGTCCTTGGCCCGACGGCGGGAAGCCCTGGGAGAGAAGCTTCGTTTGCTCGCGCAAGGTGATGGGGGGGGGGAGCCACCCTCCCCTTGAAAACCTACGGATAACGCTTTCGGCAAAATAATCTCGATAGAACGCTAAAATGACACGTTACGCCTCGAGCTCTCGGCAGTTTCCCACCTATTGATCGCTAAGGGAGACTCCTAAAATAGGGGGGGAGGCCGAAGGCCTTGGAGGAAGCATGCTTGATGGGAATTCAGCACATTACAGAGGTAAAAATCATACAAACATTTACATTTCTTTCAAAATGAGATTACAGAGTGCCCCATGCATTACTAAGATAAGGGGGAGACCCATCAGGGGGACGCGCTATACCCCCCACTCAAGCTCTTGCTTGAGTTCCCGCGGGAGCTCTCGCCAGAACCCTCCCTGGATGTCTCGCCAGTGGCAGTGGGAGATTTCGGGACATCCGAGGGCGGGGAGTTAGGTGCGCCCGGGGGCTTAGGGATGGGCTCGAAAAGCCATAGAGAAGCTGGTGGGCGACGATGGTTTCGCCGCCCTCTTTCAGGCACTTCACGTCCCGCAGCGTCTCTATGGTCAGCCAGGCCGTTGCTTGGGTGTTTCCCTGCAGCATCTTGTCGATTTCGTACCCCGAGAAGTGCTGGCTCCTCAGCCTCTAGTCTAGCGAAGGAGGAGGCGCGACTGCGGCCTCCGCCACCTCTATGCGCCGGAGCTGGTCCCTCAGCAGGATGTTCTCGCACCTCTCCCCGGCAAGCTCCGCGCGAAGCACTGTGCTCTGGGTAGAATCCTGTGCAAGGGAGAAACCGATCAATATAAAAGGGATGATGAGCTATGGATTACAGGGGCGATAGCGAATGCCTTGAAAGGTCTCACTAACCTCTTCCGCCGGGCGCAAGGACAGAAGTTGCTGGGCATCCGCCAGCTCGGTCTTTAACGCTGCCGTGTGGGCCACCGCTTGGTCCCGCGCCTTAAGCATTTCGCCAAAGTTGTGGTCGATAGTGATGCTCCGGCGCACGCACATTTGCGCAAGCTCGAACCCGCGCAGCAAGGCTCGGACGGAGTTAAGGGCCAGGAGCCGGGTGGACAGCTGAACGAAGATACTGGCATCCTCTCAGCTGTAAAGGCCGTAGCCCAGCGCGAAAGCATCGCCAGTGATCTCTTCCCCCTCTGCCCAGCTGGGGAGGAGGGTAGAGAGGGAGATCTTGTTGGCCTCTGGATCCCATTGGAGCAGAGGGTTCCCTTCCGCATCCAGGCACTTCATGTCGAGGCCAAACTTCTGGTGCCCTCGTGGCACCTGCTTGTGAGGGGGCTAAGAAGCTGCTTCGCTGACCGGCCTTTCGTCACCAGCCCCGCCTATGGCTAGCAGGATCTTGACAGGGGCCCCAACAGTGGTCCTGGCGACAGCAGTCATCTCCTCGGCAGCCGGAAGGACCTCGGCGAGAGACCGGATCTCGGCGGCATGACGGGAGAGAAAGGCCGCCACAGACTTCCCTTTATCAGCAATGGTTGGCCTGGGTCTTTTTAGAGGCTTTGACGAAAAGGCGTCGGGCTTTCGCTTCCCGACGTAGTACGGAGAAGGCGGGGCTGGCTCGCCTCGGCAGGCGAGAGCTGCAGATTTGGCGAGAGCCAGAGGATCTCTCGCAGCCCGGGTTTCGGCGGCCTGGGTCTCCATGAATGGTTGGCGCTGGGGGATTTCTCGCTCTCCTGCAAAATTGACGGCATTCAGCGCTATGTTCTAGAACAAGGGAATATCAAGCTAAAGACGAGAACTTACCTTCACTGGGAGGAACGGGAAGGAGTGAGTCTACGTCCCGCCTGAGAAAGGGGACGTCGAAGTCCTTGGTCCCGAAGAACTCAAGGAGGGCACTCTCGCGCAACCCCAAGGTGGGCGGCTTGTAAGCGGCGTCGTCATAATGGACGGGCACGAGAGGCGCATTGCCAGTCTCCTAAGACGAAGAAAAACCTCTCGCCCCAGTGGTGGTGCTTGTTGGCGAGACCGGTAGTTTTGAGAAGTTGTCCGGAGAAGAAGAAAACCCCACCCTTTGCCCGGAAGATGAAGAGCTTCCGAAAGATCGGCAGGCTGAACTCAATCCTCTCGGATCACATGTAGCAGATGAAGGCTACCAGGATGGAGACCGAGTTTGGATTGAGCTTAGCGGAAATAATGCGGTAGTAGCGGAGGGCCTGGCGCACCTCGGGCCAAAGGGGAAGACGGAAGCCCACCTCGAAATTCTCGAGGGGGATGGCGAGCTCTCCCTCTCTCGCGATATTGACCCGATCATCGTTGCCCGGGTTCCACGCGGTGAAGCCGGGGGGGATGTAGCGGGAGGTAATCAGGTAGTATTCATCCATGGTTAAACAACAAGGGGGGAACTGGTGCCTTCGGAAGGCTTCCGCACAATGGGAGAGCCCTTCGTTCTCGCCCGGCATCGTGGTCGAAAGTTGAAGGCGAAAGCTCGGTGAGGAAAGAGAGAATGAGAGAAGGTGGCGGATGCGAGCGAAGTTCTCGACAAGGTGTGAGAGCAACAAGGAGGGCAAAGGTTCCGAATCAGAAAAGTAAATGTGGTAGGTGGATCGGCCTATTTATAGAAAGTTGTGGTAATGATGATTTTCCCAAAAAGGCGGCAGGGGTACAGTCATCACACCCTAGGGAAACGATGCCTCGATTTCCACTCCGACACGCCTTGGGCGCCTAAGTCAACAATAAGGCTCTAGACCATTAGTGACAGCGACGGACGGCTGACGGTTTACGCACACACCATTGTAACAGCACAAAAATAGAAACAAAAATAGAAACCAAGATAGAAAGGAGGCCCTCGCCAAGCGAAAGCTCTATGACAAATAATAATAATCAACAAAGCAGTTTTTCAAGATAGCAAAAAGAAAAAAGGGGGTACATGCGAGAAGGGTAGGCAAGAAGATGGGGAGCAGGGGGGCGATACTGCGCCATTTAGTAAGGATCCCAGCGCCATCGTCCTCGCTCTCGTCGTCTTGTTCTCGGAGGAACCCGCGGGCTGAAGTAGAAGGATAGCATGGTGCAACTGAAGTTGATCTTGCGTGCTTGGTCTCGGATCCGCATAATGCACCACCCAGGGGACGACTCGGCGGTAGGCATGTCTAGCCGCTCCGTCTCACTGGGGAAGTAGTCCCGCTCGAGGGCCTCCAGCCTCTGTTCCACCATCTCGCGATGCTCTTTCGCCGCAGCAGTGTGGGCTCGCTCCCGCCAAACGAGTTTGGCCAGGATAGCCGCAAGTTTCTTTCGCCGCTTTTTGATGTTCCCAGCGCCGTCTAGGATTTCCTCCATCTCATCAGAAGAGGGGAATGGGGAGCTCTCGGCATCCTCCCCTTCCACTCCTTCTTCTTCTTCTTATTCTTCTTCTTCTTCGTCGGCTCCTGCCCGCGAGTCCGGATCGCCTGGCAAAAGAGTTCCATGGTTATGGCGAGGGCTAAGTAAAGATTATGACGAATATCTCGCATACCTGCAGTATGGCGAGAGTCACTGGCCGGCGGCAGGCGAGAAGGCCCGGCTCCCCCCCAGTTCTGTAGAGGAGGTGGATCGGCTTTCCTCGCCCCTGGCAAGAAGGTCTCGCATATGGTGATCTCGGCCTGGCTGGAAGCATGGGGGGAGTTGTCCTCTTTCATGGGGTGGCTAGCCTCCTTTGGGGCTACGGAGGGTTAGATAGCCACCCCTCCCGCCAGTAGGGCTGGTCAGATGCTTGGGCAATCAAGTTAGCAGCCATTGTTTCGTTCTCCCGGGTGGCAAGACCCGGGTTGGCGGTAGCCGGTGCTGCAGGAAGTCAGTTCAACAATTGGGAAGGCTAAGATTGAAATGATTACTAAGGAGCGACGGGGAGGAAAGGATACCAGCAGTTCTCGAGGGGTCAGCCGAAGGAGTGGCCTTCATGACCCGTGGTCGATCCTCAGGAGGGCGAGACGATGGGTCCGAGGGCACCCGTGGGGACTCAGCGCGGTCATCTTGAGTCACCTCCTGTGAGAAGTATTGTGTCAGCTATCGGTCCTTTCGCCTAAATCAGTTTGTAATTTGGGTAATCAACCAGTCAAAGAGACTTACCTTCTACGGAGGGGAAGGATTACCTGCGTGGCTCGGGGTAGGGGTAGGTGAGCCCCGGTTCTCGCGCGGAAGGTCCCGCTGGACCTCTTTTGCCCTCTTCTTCTTCTTCTTCAGCATGGAGGTCTCAGCGGCTGGCGCTTTTCTCGCCAGCCAGGGGGGAACTAAAGCAATGTTGGTCAGGGCTCGTTCCTGCGCCGCGTTAATGCAGTCTTGGAGGTCCTGCGAGAGCGGCTTGTCAACACGTTTGGAACGCATCGCGAAGCCACGCGAGAGCTCAGACAGGGAGCAGCGACTGCCAGGGGAAGATTTACGGCCGTCTATCAGCACATATATATAGCCACGGGATGGCCCACCAAAAGATTCTCTTTTCAAAATGACACGTGCTCAGCGAATATTTATGGGTTAGACGTGTCTTTTCGAGCGCAGAGCTATCTCAAAATGAGCGGGGATTGTGTACAACCCCATATTCGCTGAGTAGGACTCAGAGCCATCAATTGTAATACCCCCCCCCCTCCCGGAACATAACACACGGCACGAGAGGGGTCTTATTCCCAGAATAGCCGTCTTGCGGTAGCACTAACAATCGGACTAACCTGTACCACAAGATGCCTATCCTGCCGGCTATAACCAATATCACACATTGCCAACCCAACCAAATATAACATAGAAGTAAAATCCACACCAAGCAGATAGTCCATAATATAACAATAGTAGAGAATCTTAAACAAGCTTCTAACATCAGAGTACGTAGATAGTTTTCCCAAAACGGGTACAACAAAAACCTCTCACACTCACATCAGTAACCGATGGTAGCGACGGTACTGTCCCCTCAGGCCCTTTTGTCCTGGCATGGTTGTCTGGCTGCATAACCTGCTACTCCACCTGCGGGGTTTCCTCCTAGAAAAAGTAAGACGTAGCAACCGTTAGTCATAAAGACTAAGTGGCTTCACATCCGCTCCCCTGGCGACTCCTCGGCACCGGGCGGAGAAAGGAACAGGGTACAATATACATGAAACATAGGTACAAGTAGGTGCTATATCTCAATGTAAATAAAGCAGTGTAATAAATGAGCAATAGCTTATTCTAGCAATTCAATTATCTACAGCAGCATGAGAGCATAGTATTATAATATAATGTAACTCAAATTATATGAATGCCCATACAAACATATAAGTTGAGGATCGTTCAGCAGTAAGTAACTAACAGTATAGGAGTGCCCATACAAACTTATACGATGAGGATCTTGTGTATGAAATGGAATGTAATGACATGTATGAAATTCAATGACTCACCCATGAACACACACATGCACTCGCTATGTCGACACAGACTTGTACTTCCCACTTTTCGAGCAGGTAGCTAACCTCTTAGGCGTCAACCGTCGTGGCCCGACGGTGATAGCGGAGCGGGTATCTCCACTACTAGGATGGTCTCCACACAACCTAGCCTAGGCCTTCGTACGCCTCAACGCTAAGAACACAATAGCGGAGCTCACATGCGTACTATGGCTCAGCGGGTGTCTCGGGTAGATGTGCACCGAGATCCTAGCCCCGAATTAGCCTAAGGTGTGATACGGAAAGAGCCTCAGAAAAGAGGACCAAGCCCAACCGTTCACTTGGCACGGAAGGAGCCTCGGGACGTGAACACTGAGGACCAAGCCCAACCGCCCAAGGTCTAGCTGTCAACTCTCATCGGTGTGACGATTAGCGAGCCCGTAGACCTGCCATACTATCCTTAACCCGGGATTATGACACCGCGTGTTGACTCACACCGCGAGCCCCTCAACCACACTATGGTATGGAAGGAGCCTCGGAAACAAGAATGAGGACCAAGCCCAACCGACCATTGGGCACGGAAGGTGCCTCGGGACATGAACACCGAGGACCAAGCCCAACTGTCCATTGATGACTCTTATTACGGCACCAACAACATTTAGTTTACCAACCCGATCACTTTTGAGCACATAAGTTACTCATCCGGTTATCACAACACATGTTCATATCAATCAACACCGACCGAATACACAAGTTCTAGTATTCTCGAGATTAGACCACTAATTATCATTTGCTCACTATCTCCCAAAAAGTCACTTCATTCAATCACATGTCATTTCACCATTAGTTTACGTGGGGCCTATCCCATAGTTTTATGATGCGTTGAATTATCATAACCCTGCATATTAAGATTTGCCTACGAATTAACGTCGGATTGTTACAAACCTCTTCCGAGATCAAATTTAATTATAAAACTAATCCTGGAATTTCAGGAGCAGAACACCTGCTTGACAGCAACTTCAACCAAAGATTCCCGTGGCTATAAGAATCCGGTGAGTACGTGTAACCCATCGATGGAAAGTTCTTTCCATGGGCTACAACTTTCATGTTCAGTCTGCAACCCATATCAGAATGTATCCTACATGAAATTGGCTCCAAAGCCTGCTGCGTACAGAATACAATTTCTGCGCGCTTAGTCTACAGCCTCTACTTCGATCAGACATTCCCGTGGCTACAGACTTCACCTGAAGGCATGTAACCATTCGTTGGAAAGGTAATTTCAAGGGCTACAACTTTCGTGTTTAGTCGAAAGCCCAGATCTAACCTTTTCTCCTGAAAATAGCCAAGAAGGTCGCTGCGTGCAGAACACAGATTTCTGCATGCATCTTGAAGCGGAATGAACGGCATCAGTTCATCTTCCTCCTCAAGCCGGTCTTCCCAAACCGCAACCAGAAGTTCCTCCACCCTTATTCACCCTCTTAAGGCCATTCCTCTTCACGAATCCACCCCTATCATCACTTTGAAGAAGGGGAGGTTGAAGATGATTAAACATTAGAACACAAGTTCTAGAAAGGCCCTCCTAGAAATCTTCTTCTCACACATTAAGACTCATTTGAGTCGATGTTTCGCCTAAGAATAACTATAGATCTAGCACCAAGGGAGAGGGGAGGAAGCTCACCTCATTTCCAGTGGTTCCGCCATTTTCGTCCATGGATCTTGTCATCCTTCTCGTTGGCATCGTTTTTCCCTTGACGACGGTGGCGTTTCCTCACGGGGTTGGTTGGCTCCAGCAAAATCTACCTGCTCCAGAAGTTCCTCTTCATAAAATAGGGTTTGTAAGAGAATGAGACGGCTATGGTTCATTTTAATCTTTTATACATAAGTGGTATGGGTAGGGACACGGTCGTGTCCTTACCCTGTCCTGCTCTGGCGAAACGGAGTCAACGGTTCGAGTGTCGCTTGGACACCAACACGGGTAGAAACACGCCCGTGTCCACTACCCGTGTCGCATGACACGATCGTGTTCATGCACGTGTTCTTACCCGTGTCCTACCTTGGGTGACACGGCCAGCTTCTAAATATGTGCATACAGGTAGAGACATGCCTGTGTCTCTACCCGTGTCCTACTCGGGCCACATTTTCTCGAGTACCCCTCGACACCTCTCGAGAACTCAACGCACACGGGTAGGGACACGCCCGTGTCCCCACCCTTGTCCTGCTCGGGACACACTTTCTCTAGTACCAATCAACACATCTCGAGAACTCGACACCTCTCAAGAACTCGACGCACACGGGTAGGGACACGCCCGTGTCCCCGCCCGTGTCCCCACCCGTGTTCTACACAGGCCCAACCTCTCTTTCCCCACGAGTATGCGCCTGATCACTTGCACTCTCTGAGCCTAAATCAGTTCTCCTGACTGAAAAGCACGCACGAGGGGCCTAGCGCAAATCGGGACGTTACAAATCCTATAAACAAAATAAAAGATTTCATCCCCGAAATTAGGTTAAGGCTACAGGGAGAGAAAAGCATATATAAACATAAAATGAAATATGCTTTTAAAGATTACCTTGATGAATTAGCTCCAGGTAGCGCTTTTGCATCAAGTCCACCGGCTCCCACGTATACTCCTCTTTCCCATGATTGGATCACAGCACTTTCACTAGAGGAACACTTTTGCGACGCAAGGTCCTCGTTTCGCTGTCTACTATCCGCACAGGCTCTAGTCGCACCGACCTATCAGTCGCAACTGCTCCGTCAGTGGTTGGAACATATTGTTCAGGCCGCAACAATGCCTTTCGGAGTGACGACACATGGAATACATCATGAAGATTCTCTAGCTCTGGCGGTAACTCCAATCGATATGCCAATGGGCCAATCCTTTCCAAGATGACGTAGGGCCCAACGTACCTTGGGCTGAGCTTCTTCACACCACGTCCCCGAGATACTCCATGCATCAGCCTGATCTTCAAAAATACCTTGTCTCCCACTTGAAATTCCACCATCCGGTGCTTTGCAACACGGTGAGGGCAATTGGCGGTTGTCGAGGAATGTTTACATGCAACTGACAGCTTTTGCATCTTTGGACAAACTCGGTTGCTTCCTTCTTCATCGTGGGCTAGTAGAAGCCTTGGCATAATATTTTACATGCCAGAGCCTTTCCGCCTAGATGTTCTCCGTAGACTCCTTTGTGAACTTCTCTCAAGATGTACTCTTCATCGGGTTCTGACAAGCATTTCAAGTATGGCCCAGAAAAGGACCGTTTATATAACTCCTCATTGATTAAGGTGAAGGTGGCCACTTGCATCCTCAGGCGTCGCGCCTCCTTCTAGTCTTCTGGTAGTGACTGATGTTTTAGGTAACTAACAGTGGATCGATCCAAGATACTTTTGGCTCTTCGACCTATATGATTTCCCAAGGCCCTCAGATGCTGAGAATGACGATCTCTTCTACTTGGCGTCTATTTGATTGATATTAAGTAGGAGACGTAACCAGCTTCGAAAGGGCATCTCCCCTGAAATTCTGTTCTCTAGGGATGTGTAGAATTTGGAACTACGGTACCTTGAGTAAGAGAGACTTTGCTAGTGAAATGTATCGAGCTAGTTGCTCATTCTTCGCCTCATAGTTGCCTTCTATTTGCGAGACGACGAGCTGGGAGTCTGAATAGATGGTCAAGTTTCTTACATGGCAGTCGATGGCGAGCCTGAGTCCTGCAATCTAGGCCTCGTACTCAGCTACATTATTGGTAACCGCAAACTTTAGCCTAAGCCTATACTATAGGATGACTGACTCTGGGCTTATCAAAAGTATTCTTGCACCCTCTCCTTTGATTTTTAATGCTCCATCGACATATAAGGTCCATTGAAGGTTGTTAGCAGCTTGTGTGGTGGTCGTTTCTGGTGGAATAGTATTCTCTACAATGAAGTCTGCTAGCACCTGCGACTTGATGACTGGTCGAGGTAGAAAGTGGATATCGAACTCACCTAACTTGACTGCCCATTTTACCAATCTGCAGGAGGTTTCTGGATTTTGGAGGACTATGCGGAGGGGGAGTTCGATCAATACTTTGACCGTATGAGCCTGGAAATATGGCCAGAGTTTTTTGTCCGAGAAGACGAGCGCTAAAGTTGTCTTGTCTGCCGCGGGATATCGGGTTTTCGTGTCTGAGAGAATCTTGTTGAGGTAATAGATCGGATGTTGAATTCCTCCTTCATCTTTAACCAATATTGAACTTAATGATGCGGGCATGACTGCTAGGTATAAATAGAGTGTCTCTCCAAGTACATGCTTTGAGAGGAGTGGCGGGGAGGCCATGTATTGTTTTAGGGATTCGAAAGTGGCCTCACACTCGTCCATCCACTAGAATCCTACACTCTTTGCTCCCCTAAGGATCTTAAAAATGGTATATACTTATCTCTGATTCATGCCAGGAATCGCGAGGGCGCAATAATGCTCTCGTTTAGGCATTGTACTTATTTTAGGGATCGATGGGGTGTCATATTCTCGATGGCTTTAATCTTTTCTGAGTTAGCCTCTATTCCTCGCTGCGCTACCATGAATCCTAGAAATTTTCTTGATGTCTCTCCAAATGCCCATTTACTTAGGTTGAGTCTCATGCCGTGTTGGTGGAGAATTTTGAAACATTTTTCCAGGTCCTCCAGATGATCTTCCTGTCGGATGATTTTTACTAGCATATTGTCTATATATACTTCCATGGACTTCCCAATGTGATCTTTGAACACCTTTTTCATTAACCGCTGGTAGGTGGCGCCGGCGTTCTTAAGACAAAAAGGCATTACCTTATAGAAGTAGATTCCTTTGTCTGTTCGAAACATTGTATGTTCTTCATCCGTAGGGTTCATTCTTATTTTGTTATAACCAGAGTAAGCATCTATGAAGCTAAGAAGTTGGTGTCCCACGATTGAGTCGACAAGCTGGTCAATTCTAAGTAGGGGAAGATGTCTTTCAGACAGGCTTGATTAAGGTTCGTGTAATCTGCACACATTCTCCACTTCCCAGAGGATTTATTAACCATTACCATGTTTTCCAACCAAACGTGGTATTCTACTTCTCGTATGAATCGTGCTTCAAGGAGCTTTCCCACTTCCTCTTTGATAGCTTGAAGTTGTTCAGGGGCAAAGTTCCTTTTCTTCTGGATGATTGGCCTACATGCCGAGTTAATGTTCAGAGAATGTTGAATGACTTACGGATCTATACCAGGCATATCTTCGGGGCTCCGAGCGAAAATATCCTTATTCGCCTGAAGGTAGGCCATCAACTCTTCCTTTTCTCATTGCGAGAGGAGTAATCCAAGTTGTACAGTGCAGTTTGGGACTGCCTGAGAAAGAGGAACCTCAATTAATTATTCCTTTGGTGCTCCTCAGTATAAGATCGCCTCATCCCGTTGGTCAAAGTCATCGATATTCAAGGCTGTGGTTTTTACTGGCTGGGCTTGCTTAGAATAACAAGTCATATCGGCTTCTTGATTTCCCTGGACAACCCCTACCCCTCCAATAGTGGGGAACTTCATTGGGAGGTGCGGGATTGAAGGAACGGCTTTAAAGATAGACTGAATGGGTTATCCGAAGATTGCATTGTAGGCTGAGCTTGAATCTACCACGACGAACTAGATTTCGTGCGTAGCTTGCCTTGGAAACTCTCCTATGGTGACTGACAGAGTTATCATCCCTTGTACTTGGACCGGATGGTTATCAAAGCTTTACCCAGGCCCTGCTACTGGCACGAGGTGTTGGCTAGTAAGCTTCATGTTCTGAAGAGCAGAGAGGAATAAGACATCGAACAAACTCTCGGTGTCGATGAGTATTCACTTGACATTATAGAAAGGATCGTCGATCCCTGCACTGATCACGAGAGGGTCTGGGTGGGGTATCCAAATCCCCTAAAGATCCTCATCCCCAAAGTCTATGGTGGAGTCTTGATTGCATCTTTTCTCTTCATGAACGTCTTTTTGCATGCTTACTGAGAGTACTTGGGTTGGGAGAATCGGAGAATCGGAGATCCGGCGATGGTTTTGATGTTCCTGATTGTTTGCCTATTGCCGGCTCCACCTTGGATGGCATTTTGTTGATCCCATGCATGCCTGGGAGGAGCTTGTTGATCCTGTAGACATCCTTACAAGAACCTACCCAGGAGTCCTTGGCGAACTAGACATTCGATTTCGTCCTTCAGTCGTGCAAACTCCTCAGTGGTGTGCCCGATTGCTTAATAGAATTCGCAATACTTTGACTAATCATTTATGGGATTAGGGGTAGGCTTCTTTTGGCGATGTAGAGCTAGATCGTTCTGGATGACGTAAAGCACATGTAACACCACAAAATCCATAAGTCCCAAAATGGGGTCAGGCTGGGTGACATGGCCTAGGACACCAGCGTGTCCCAGGGCGTGTCCAGTGCACACAGCCTAGGACACGGGCATGTCCCAGGGCATGTCTTGTACGGTGGGTGTCGAGTCGAGTTCTCGAGGTAGCACGGTCGACGATCGTCGAGAGGCGATACGGCCTGGGACACGGGCGTGTCCTTCTCGGGTGAATACCGGGCGGCATTGAGTGGCGTTGAGTGGAATGGTATTGAGTGTGGAACACGGCCTGTGACAAGGGCGTGTCACAGGGGAGTGTAGGGCACACGTCCAAAGACATAGGCAAGTGCCTTAGCCGTGTTCTTCTCGGGTAATTTGGTCCTGTGTTGAATGGATGACACGGCCAGTCACACGGTCGTGTCAAAGTTGATCGGGCGTGTAAACCCTATGACATGGGCGTGTTGGAGCCTGTATTTTGGTCTTGTTTGAGTCGGTTCATGCACCGCTTGGAGTACACGTCCTGTGACACGGGGGTGTCACAGGCCGTGTCAGTTCAAAAAAATTAGATTTTGGGCAGATCTTGGCCATCCATTTATTTCTAATTGGATCCAATGGTCCAGGTGCTTTCCTGTAGTGATAAAACTGGGTAGTTGACATCTTCTCTCATTCAAACTAAGAGAGAAAGGAAGAGCTTGGAGGAAGGGGAAGGAGGAGAAGAGCAAGCCATTGGTGGAGCTCCCGAGGTCCGATTCGAGATCCGAGGCTAGTTCTGTGGAGGCAAAGCTGCTGCGGTGCTTTCCAACCGGCCAGATTTTCGATGGATCCCAAGAGATCATCAAGGGTAACGATCTTGATTCTTGGACATGTGAAGTCCTCCTTATGCATGAGTAAGGAATCCTCTCCCCCAAAAGATGGAAAGAGTGAGTGATTCTGGTGGGTTGATAGTTGCTATCCCCTGTTTAGTCTGCATTTAGACCCAAAAATGTGTAGTACGGGATAGGCATGCTGTGTGAAGCCCATCTGGACAGGTTGGTCTGTATTGGTGATGTTGCATATTGCGCACTGGAGAAGACTCTGCATATAAACGTGTAGTTTGTGGGGTCAATGGGTTGTGCCTGTGAAGGGAAGTAGCAGGAAGTACTGGAATGAGGAATTCCAGGAAAACACCCTTTAACGCTTGTATTGTATGCTATGAAAGACCAATTTTCTAGCACTGCATGAACTGTAGGGTTTGGGTTGAGTTTGGGTGAAGTTAGAGAGTTCTGCTGAACCCGCTTAGCGACCGCGAAGGATGCTGGCATTAACTCTCCTTTGTGATTGTGAAGCCAGTCCTTGGCGGACATTATGGCTATTGTTAGTTGCGAGATCTTAAAAGACTTCTTGTCGAACAGGAAAGGTGAAGCCGACCCGCACCTTTAATTGTAGCCGCAAGTACAATGTGCTTGGTGATGGCAAGGCGATTTGAGAAACGGGGGGGGGGATCTGTACATGCGTTATGTTGGCTGTACAAGAAAGTGTCAAGGCATTGGGCTTTCGTCAGCAGCATAATGAGTGTCTTAGGCCCGCGTGCCATTAAGACTAACTGCTCAAGGGTTGATCCCAATTTGCCGGTGTACCCAAGTGTGCCTTAGTGCACGGATCGTTGGATCGGGCGGCTGACGATTGTGATGGATTGCTTGTGCATGAGAGCACAATATATATACGATATCTGTCTATTAATGCATTGCTCTACAGGGATGGAATGCCACTGCCCCGGGAAAGGGGTAGGATTGTAATAAATTGGTCAGTTGAATGTTGACCGTTGCCTTGTTTACCACCTTCTGGGTTGATTGTCCCTGTGCAGGTGCTGGAGAGCCGAGTGGAAAATGAAGGGTTGAAGTCCATGTTGCTGTGGTTGTTGCTGTTGTCGCTGCTGCCACTGGCCCCTGACAGCTAAGCAAAATGTGTTGTCTTTTATTCATGTATGGACGGTCTGCGCGCCGATGCATGTAATCCATACGATGTAAAGAGGAACTATAAGGCCTTAAGGCCCTAACTTTGTGTATTTGGTACATTCCTTTGAGGTACATATATAAATGTGCAATTTATCTATAGTGGACATTCCAAATGGTTGAGTTCAATATTAACTTTAAGCTTCCGTTAGCATGCTTTGAGTTAGGTTGCGTTTATGATTTGGTATTAACCTGTAGCTTCACCGCTTGTTTGTAGCATATAGTGTGGGGCCCCGGCCGAACCTTCTATTATATGTTATTTAACGGTTGGAGTCGTTACATTTTGGTATCAGCGTCTCTCGGTCTTCCTCTTTCGAATTCGTGGTCGAATTCTTTTGTGGGGTGGCGAGCACGTGTCTGTGCGAACCATTGTAATACTAATGAACTCTGGAATGTCTACTAAGGAATGTAAATACACTTGTTTGAGGAACCTGCGTGTTCCTAATTGTTGTTCTTGCTTGCACGAGGGCGCGAATGTGTGCTCTATTTGGGTTCCTTGTGTGTTCCTGCTTCTACTTTATGCAACATTTTAGTTGCTTACTTGTGTGTTTCACGCTTGTAGGCGACTAGCAGTAATGAGGGATAGCAAGAACCCCAACATGCAATGGGGATTAATGAGCCAACTCTCCCTCTTTCGGTAGCGACGGTCCGATTGATCACTGATGTGGTTTTTGCAATGATCAACGCCCGCCACGAGGGACATGTACAACCCTCTGTTCCGATGGTGCCTCTCATGCCGGTTGGTATGCCTAAGCAGATGGTAAGGAAAAGTGCATCGGCCCCACCAGTGAATATTCGTCTTATCCAAGGACCATATACTGTCGAGGAGTACTTTCATGCATTTGTGGCGCTGAGACAACATGCAGAGTGTATGGTTGAAAGTGAGGAGACGAAGATCAATAGATTTTATAATGGTCTGCGCGAGGAACTACGAAGTCTATTGGTGGGTCCAAAGTTACTTGGCTTTTGTGCCTTGGTCATGACATCTCGATCTTTGGAAATGGACTTAAATCAGTTCAGGGCAAGGTACGGTGCCAGTGTGCCCACCATTATAAATATGCCAATAGCAAGTTCTCGTAAGCGGAAGAAGAATAGACATATGCGGGAGTCGACCTCTTCTACCACCATGGGAACAATGTAAAGGCGTGTTTGTTTTGCGTGCAGAAACGTAGGGCATATTGCCCGGGACTACCATGGTAATGCGCCAAGGACCAAGAAAGCAAAGGCTAGAGTGGTGGTAGGGTGAATTCCACCCATTTGCTACTTGTGTGGTATAGAAGGACATAAAGCCCGAGACTGCAGAGTTGGCCCTTAGACGAGTTGAAACAAGAAGAGAAAGAACAGACTGTACATAAATAATTGTCACGATGTACTGTACATCTCCGCGTGTGTAATGCTGGCTTAAAACTTGTTTTGTATATGTAAAATTATGTTTTGATGAATAAGCAAAACGTTGGTTTACGGCTTGTTCCACCCTATGTATTCATCTGGGTATCAGAGATACCAGTAAAACGAGATGGCCATAGTGGAAAGAAAGCATATGGGTAGAGGACGTTTGAGGTTATCGCAGACCATAGGACCATCTGTGCTGAACGAAGGACCAAGAGTGCTTGTATGCTCGCTAGTGTCTTCATGCCTCTCGCAGTCTATAAGCCGAAGGCGGGTTGAGTGACCCTTCTCGTGTGCGATCGATTTAGAAAGATGTATTTCCTAATGACCTTTATGAGTGATGAAGTCCATAGGAGATCGACTTCGCTATTGCGTTAGTGCCCGGTGCGAAACCTGTGGCTCGCTCGCCATAGCGCGTCAGGCCAAAGGAAAGGGCTGAATTGAAAGTCCAATTGCACGAGTTGGTGGAGCAGGGATACATATGCCCAAGTATGTCACCTTGGAGCACGCCTGTTCTATTTGTGAAAAAGAAAGACGGTAGTTTGCGATTATGTATTGACTACCGCGAATTGAATAAGCTGACGGAAAAGAACAAATATCCGATTCCACGGATCGATGACCTCTTCGATCAGCTAGCGGGGTCAACCGTCTATTCAAAGTTGGATTTGAAATCGGGATATTATCAATTGAGGATTAGGGAAGGTGATATTCCCAAAACAGCGTTTGGGACACGCTATGGTTCTTATGAATTCGCGGTAATGCTGTTTGGCTTATGTAATGCGCCTTCGGTATTCATGGATCAAATACACAAGACATTCCGAGAGTACTTGAATCTATTTGTAATTGTGTTTATTGATGATATTCTTGTGTACTCTCAGTCAGGAGATGATCATGCAAACCATTTGCGCTTGGTATTGCATACCCTACAGAGGAATAAACTCTAAGCTCTATGCCCAGTTCTCAAAGTGTGAGTTCTGGCTATCATCAGTGGCATTTCTGGGCCATGTGGTTAGTGGAAAGGGCATAGCAATGGATCCGTCAAAGATAAGTGTCATACAGGATTGGCCAATGATGGCTTTTGTGGCTGAAGTAAGGAGCTTCCTTAGACTTGCGGCCTACTACAAACGGTTTGTGGAAAACTGCTCATAGATTGCTTTACCTCTGACCACGTTGACGACAAAAGATCAGAAGTTCATTTAGACGCCGGAGTGCACGCGAGCCTTTGAAGAGCTGAAGAGTCATTTGACCACGACGCTTGTGTTGATATCTCTGTTGGAACACCCTATTACTAATTTAGGCAAGGATCACTATGTTTTTAGAAAATCAGTTTGACCTAGATGTATAGTTGAAAAGGTCAAATTAGAATGAGTCAAGGGCTTAGAACTTAGGTTTGAAGCTGCCCCCAGGACCATTCATTGTTCAAGACTTAGAGATGAGGCAAAGACAGTTTTCGTCGAGCTCAGGTCGACGAAACGTCGAACTCCGTTCGACGCTCTCTGAGCTCAACTCTACTAAGTCGTCGAACTCCGAACGACGATCTTCGAGCTCAAATCGACGATCTTCCTTAAGCTTGTTTCCAAGTCGCTGAGCTCAGTTCGACGATCGTAGAGCTCAGGTCGACGTTTTCTGCCTGATGTTCAATCCAATCTCTGAGCTCAGGTCGACGATCGTAGAGCTCAGATCGACGTTTTTCTGAGAGATCGACGACTTTGAGGATTCAAATTCAGTCAGCTTTTGGAATGTTTCTCAAATTCTCTCAGCATTTATTTCAAGAGATTTGCTAGCCATTTTCATTTATTATGTAGCAAGTTTCAAGGGATTTCTCAGAGAATGTCTATTGGACTTTCCTCCTGAAGACAAAACATTTATGGAAGACATTTATTGACTGCTAACGGCTATCTTGGACAAAGGATCATCAGAGAATAAAACATCCTACAGAAGATCAAGAGAAAGACAATCTATTTATCACTCAATACAGACATACACAGATAGTCAGAAAAACTCAGAGGAAAATCAAGTGATCAATCCTGAATAGTTTGATTGAAAATTAGCATACTGTAAAGTGTTCATAGCTTCAACATCAAAGACTCCAGACAACTCACATTTCAGCCTCTGCAGAATTCATCTTCTGCTGGAGATTTGAAGCTTCTGAAGGCCTATCAACCTAGCAAAGCTCTCATCTCTGAACAATCTACATCTCAGCAGGAGCTTTGACAACACAATCAACCCACTAAGTCTTCTCTCAGTGATTGAGATAGAGAAGACAACTTCACCTCTTCCTTTTTCTTTTCCTACTGTAAAAGGGTTATCAAAACTCCCTTCAAAAGTCTTGAATCTGGTTCTGAGAGCCTTGTCAAAACTCAGTGGTGGCAAGACACCTGATCAAAAAATCTAGTTTGGTTTTTGAGCACCTTATCAAAAGCTCATTGGTGCCCATGACACCTGATCAACTCATCCTGTAGTGGATTCCTACCAAGGGTGGTAGAAGAGTGGATGTACCAAGGTTTTTGGGGAACCACTATAGTTCCTTGTGTCTTCTGGTTTCTTGTGCATGTTCTTCGCTGTGTGCTGTGGTTTTTATTTTACTGCTTTAGTTTTATTTCTACATCAAAGCACCTTACACCTATACATAAATTAAGCCTTTACTGCTGTGCAATTTTAAATTGTAAATTTACTTTAAAATACTCTATTCACCCCCCCTCTAGAGTTAAGATAGATCTTATCCTCACTTTCAATCTCCATGTGGTACAGACGGCTATGAGATCTACAGTGATGCTCTTCTACAATTTGGTAAAGTGATTGCTTATGGCTCATGCCAGTTAAAGGTGCATGAGCGGAACTAACCCGTCCATGACTTGGAGTTGGCGGTGGTAATCTTTGCGCTAAAGTTGTGCCGGCACTGTCTCTATGGCATTAAAGTAGATATCGATACAGATCACAAGAGCCTAAAGTATTTGTTAGGTCATAAGGATCTGAATATGCGATAATGGAGGTGGATGGAGTTCCTTGGGCACTACACTTTCGATATTAACTATACTCCCGGAAGGGGAAATGTGGTCGCAAATGCTTTGAGTCATAGGGCGCCAGTACGGGCAAACTGGTTGTAGAGACATGTTGAGCGGCTAATCCAGGAGATGGAAGCATTATAAATATCTTATATTGACAAGTATGTTATGGCCGATGTATGCTCAAACTAGACGGAGGTACAATATGACCTTGTAGACAGAGTTCTGCGAGTAACGGAGCTTGATGAAAATCTTCAACGCTACACAAAGGATGGTCCTGGTGACAAAATCTCCTGGGATGTTGGCTTGTTGTGAAAAGATGGTCAGTTGTGCATCCCAAGTACGGGTATGTTAAGAGAAGAGTTGATGTATGAAGTGCACTGAGCCAAGTACTCAATCACCCTGGGAGCACAAAACTAATGGATAGAGACATGACGAAGTTGTTCTGATGGCCCAGACTAAAGAAAGTCATAGCACGTTATGCGACGGAATGTCACACTTATGCTTTGGTGAAAGCGGAATGCCGGAAGCCTGGTGGCTTCCTGAAGCCGTTACCAATGCTGGAGTGGAAGTTTGATGATATTTCAATGGATTTTGTGCACATGTTGTCGAGATCTCAACGTGGTCATGATTCTATCTGGATGATTGTAGACCGGTTGACAAAAGTGGTTTACTTCCTTCCAAACAAGAGAGGCGATTCAGGGAAACCGTGGCTAAGCTCTATGTGGAATTGATTGTTTGACTGCACGGTGTTCCTCAGAGCATTGTCAGTGACCGTGATGGGCGATTCACCTAACCTGATTGGAGGTTCATTCATCAAATGTTGGGCATAAATTTAGCATTCAGTACGGCCTTTCATCCCCAAACGGATGACCAAACTGAGCGATCCAACATGACGATGGAAGATATGCTCCGTATGTGCGCCCTGGATTTCGGTAAGAATGGGAAGAGTATACCAAACGAGCATCGGTATGGCACTGTTTGAAGCTCTATATGGTCGTAAATGTCGTACACCATTAGCTTGGACAGAAGTAGGCGAATCCAAGCTAAATGGATGAAAGGAATTCGAAGAATCTACCTCGATAATACGCTCTATTCGGGAGAGGCTATTGATAGCCCAGGATTGACAAGCAAATTACTACAACGCCAAGCATCAGAACGAGGAGTTTGCGGTGGGCGATTGGGTCTATTTAAAGATCAAACCCTTCAAAGGCATATCTAGGATTCGGCGTTTGAAACAGCTAAGTCCGAGATACCTTGGTCCGTTTGAAGTGGTGGAGCGAGTCGGGGAAACTGCCTATCGGCTAGCGCTTTCAGCAGAGTTGATTGGATTGCATGATGTATTCCACATCTCAGTACTTCGCCAAGCCGTCAAGGATCTAGCTCAAGTAGTTGAGAATGATCGTGTACTGGTCGAGTATGGGCTAACGACGAAAGTTAGACCCATTCGGATCAAGGATCGAGCCGAGAATCAGTTGCGGAAACAAGATAATCGGGATGGTCAAAGTCCGGTGGGACAATTGTGGCCGTGAGGAGCTACCATGGGAGCGATAGCAGACCATGCAAGTCGAGCTTCCCAAACTTTTTGTATAAATGGTTGACCGTGTATATTTTTTTATGACAGATCTTTTAATGTTATAGCATTGTGATTCTTGTTCCCTTGCTGAGTACAAATTTCGAGACGAAATTTATCTTAAGGAGGGGAGGATTTTAACACATAAAAATCCATAAGTCCCAAAATGGGGTCAGGCTGGGTGATACGGCCTGGGATACGGGCGTATCCTAGGGCGTGTCCAGTGCACACAGCCTGGGACACAGGTGTGTCCTTTACGGTGGGCGTCGAGTCGAGTTCTCGAGATAGTACGGTCGACGATCGTCGAGAGGCGACACGTCCTGGGACACGGGGGTGTCCCTGGGCGTGTTCTGCTCGGGTGAATACTGAGTGGCGTTGAGTGGCGTTGAGTGGAATGTCGTTGAGTGTGGAACACGGCATGTGACACAGGCGTGTCACAGGGGCGTGTTGGGCACACGGCCAAGGACACAGGCGTGTGCCTTAGTCATGTTCTTCTCGGGTGATTTGCTCCTGTGTTGAATGGATGACACGGCCAGTCACACGGCCGTGTCATACTTTTCATAGGAGGTGATTTAAGATGCCGGCACCGGGTCCCTGCTAGCTCCCCTAGAGTTGGATCCTCTCCCCCCTAGGGATCCACCACGGGTCCCGGAGGCTACTCCTCCGGATGACCCTCCGAGAACCCCAAGTAACCCTTTACCCCCATTTTGTCCAGCTTTTTATTCCGATCAATTTGTTCTTCTACTATTAAATTGACTTCCTGTAGCGCCCGTTCCCGCAAGCCCGGGTCTTGCCACCCGGGGAAACGAAATCATACTTGTCAACCCTGTCATCCTGGCGGCTGATCTCACCCTCTAGGCAGGAGGAGTTGCCTTCGAACCCTTCGCGCCTTCACAGGGGTCTCGCCCTCCCGCGAGGGAGGACGTCTCCTCCCCTTCTCCTAGCGAGGCTGGGACTCTTACATGTAAGATATTCAACTCGGGGTGAGGCCTCCACCTTCTCTTTGGAAAGGAACCCGAGGGGGAGCCCGGACCCTCTTGCCCATCATCAGTCAATGGCTCTCTCCATGCTGCAGGTACGCGAGAATTCACCCCTTCCTCTGCTTCCTCCTTTGTTATGACTGGAACCATCTTTCTTTTATCAGGGGTTATGGAGCTCAGGGAGTGAGCTATAGAGGAGGGGGATGAAGATGAAGAGGAGGTTAGAGAAGAGGAAAAGGAAGACGTCGAGAGCTCCCCCCCTTCCCCTCTTCCGATGAGATGGAAGAGTTTCTGGACGCCATCGGGAATGGTAGGAATCGATGAAAGAGGGTGGCGGCGCTCTTGTCAATGCTCATGCGGATGGAGTGGGCCAACTCCTCTGCAGTGAAGGAAATCTGTGGGATGGTGGAGCGGCGAATGACGGTCATGGAGCGGGACTATTCCCAACTTATCGGCGAGACATAGCGACATGATACACTTACCGCTGAGACGTCCCTGGGTCGGCATGTCGCGCGAATTCGGGACCAAGCGCACCTGATAACCCTCGGGTGCACCTCCATGACAGCTTACTTCAACCCACGAGTGCCCCCAAGGATAGGAAGGCGAGGCCTAGGACGATGGCGCTGGGAGCAGTATTGAACTATGACGTCTCGCCCCTTCTTCTCCCCACCTCTCGGCCTACCCTTCTCGCTATGTACCCCTTCTTGAATTGCTTGTTGGACAATAACTTGAATGCTTGACTATTTTATTATGTGTCTCTCGTCCACGAGTGCCCCTTTTTTATTTATGTTTCGCCTTCCGCTTTTCTATAATTTCATGCTTTATTTTTGGTGTGCTTTCGCAAATACTAGCTTCCTGTTTGTTAATCACCATCTTATCTATGGGTCGGGTCTCGCCTAGGGGTTCCTGACCTACCTGCTGGCTTAGGCGTGTCAGAGTGGAAAGTGAGGCGCCGATTCCTCGGGACTTGACGATCGTACCACCGCCGTTTTTTTGGAAAAAACATCATTACCACGCTTTTATATAAATAGGCTGATCCACCTACCACATTTATTTCTCTGATCTGAAACTCTTGCCTCCTTCCTTACCGCTCTCGCACCTCTCTGTAACTTCACTTGCTTTTGCCACTTTCTCTCGTTCTCTCCCTCTTCCTAGCAGTTCTCGCCTTGGACTTCTTAATCACGATTTCGGGCGAGAGCGAAGGTCATTCCTACTGTGCTCAAGCATTCCTAAAACACAAATTTCATCCTTGCCACATGACCCTAGAGGAATACCATCTGAAAACTACCAACTACATTCTCGCTGAGTTCACTGCGAGGAACCTAGGCAACAATGACAGGGTCAATCTCGCACAAGCGGGGGAGCTCGCCATCCCCCTAGAACACTTTGAGGTGGGCTTCTGCCTCCCCATCTGGCCGGAGATGCGCCAAGCTCTTCGATATTACAGAGTGGTTACCGCCCAAATCAACCCCAACTCGGTCGTCATCCTAGTAGCGTTCATCTGCTACATGCGGGCCGAGTGGATAGAATTCAGCCTACCCATTTTCCGGAAGTTATTCATCTTCCAGGCCAAGAGCGGAGGGATAGTATTCTTCTCCGGGCAGCTACTCAAGACCTGCGGCCTCGCCAACAAGAACCATCACTGGGGCGATAAGTTCGTCTACGTCTCAGGCGACTTCGGCAACGTCCCTCTCACGCCCGTACAGTATGACGACGTGGCTTACAAACCACCCTCCCTTGGGTCGCGCGAGAGCGCCATCCTCGAGTTCTTTGGGACCAAGGACTTCGACATCCAGTTCTTTAGGCGGGACCTTGATTCCCTTCAACCTGTACCTCCCGGCAAAGGTATGATCTTGACTTGTCCATGTGATTTTATACTTTAAGGTGTAGAGCTAACCACTGTTGATCTTGCGGGTGAGCGAGAAATCCCCCTCCACCAGCCATTTCACGTGAACAGGGCTTTAACTGACCCCCTGGCTCACAAAATCCATCGTGCTCGCATGCCGAGATGAGCCGGCTCCCCCCTCCGAGCCTAGCGCCCGGAAGCAA